>JAPYKT020000007.1:2708750-5417500 GCA_028749325.2 Caryopteris x clandonensis | reverse complement strand
CCCGTCCCATCTCCCACATACACATATGTGAATTTATTATATTTTAAATAGTAATTGAACTTAATATTTTCAACACAACATAAATATTTATATTTACAGTAAGCATATAAAAATATTGCATAATAATTTTCATAATTGTGAAAATGCATTCATTTAAAAAAAATTACTTTTTTATGGTCGCAGTATAACTTATATGTTTGACAATATACATATATATATATATATATGTATTCACATACCTTAGAACAATTTTTAGTAGAATATCTCTAAAATATTAGAATTTCTTTTAAAATTTCACTGAAAAATCAATTTGTTTCAACGAAACATGCATATGCTGAAATAAATATCAATGATAAAATAAATAAATAAATATACATTACCATTATAATATTAAAAAAGAGTCAATATTGTCAAATAATTAGAAATCATAATCATATTCTTTAATTTCATTAAACACACAAATCTTAAATTTTTTTAACAAAATATTATTAGTAAAGAACAAAAAAACCACCACTATATGATATTATTTTTTGTATTTTTTATGTCTTTGGATATACAATTATAAAAAGATATACATATTCTTATAAGATTCATTTCTTGCTTCAATATTTTTTTTAATATTTATTTAGTTATTTTAGTTAAATATAAAAATATATAACAATTGACTTAAAAAAAAATTATATATTTAATAATTAAATTTTTATGCATATATATGTATATATGCAATATGGATGTTTACTTAAAGATTGTTAAAATATAATTAATTACATATATATTTTATAAAAAATAGAGTTGAAATAAAAAAAATATAAGCTTTTAAATTTTTTTGTTGGAAAATAATAAAAAGCTAATCGAATAAATATATTTTGATAAATATTAATAATACAACATATTCTTTATATGTCTTGAAAATAATAAGTATAATTTCAATATTGAAAATCGTGGCTCCATCAATCAAATTGTATTATTATATCTTACATACAGATAAATATTGATATAGATATATAGAAAAATAAATACCATAATTAGAAAGTAGTTTATGTGGAAAAATTTAATATTTTCTGGACGATACTTCTCTTTATATATATATACACACACACATAAATACAAATGGTGGTGTCTATAGGCTGCTTAAAATTAATTATATAATTTATTCCACATAAGAAATAAAAACAATCAAATTTAGTAAGAAAGTTACGACATAAAAATATTATAAAGTTTATATACAACAATACTGATATATATATTAAAATTAATAAATACAATTGTGTCAGAGAAATATATGAAGATCATGATTGTGATTCTAAATAGAAGTTTTGCAAAATTTTTGTGTTATAAACTTCATAATTTGTTGTTTATGGAAATATTTATTTGGTTGAATGAATATAAAAGGAATATTATTTATAATATTATATTTGTCTTGATTTTTTTTTTTTTTGTAAATTAGATATTTTTTCAATTTAGAAATCAATTTAGGCGAATATATATATATATATATATATTAAAAAAAGGACTATATATTTTAGAAAAAAAGACTATGTAGTGGTTAGAGCATAGCTTTATTTGTAATGCTGTAGGTTTGTGATATAACACACTTGAATTCAGCTACAATGTAGACTGCACTTACTTTAATGATGTAATTGACTTCATTAAATCTCGATTGTTGGTTATTCATGTAATTGATTTATAGAAGATACTACTTAATATATCAAATGTAATATATTTTATTATAAAAATATACATAATTTATTGTATTATATCAATTATATTTATATATACAAAATTATATTTTAAATTAAAATAGTTTGTAGTATTAAATTAAATTTTCTTGAGTTAGCTTTATTAAATAATAAATTGCACGATATTTTGAAGTAAATTTTTTATTGTCCTTGAATTAAATATAAATATTTTAACTTATTAAAGACTACTGAGGTTAAACAAAAAATTATAATATTATAAAAATTAATAGAATAACTTTTTTATTTTTATATAAAAAATTATATAAAAATAATATTTTCTTTTTATATATGCAATATGAATATTAAATGAAAGATTATGAAAAAAATTAATTGAATATATTTTTCATAGAAAATGGAGTTGTGATGAAAAAATTATAAGATTTTGAAAATTATAGTAAAACTAAAAAAAAGGAAAAAATATTTTCTAAAAATAAAAAGGAAATTCAGCCGAAAAAATGGCAAATTAATCCCACTATCTTGCTTTTATATGATATAGATAAATGGGTATTTTATATACTATAAAAAGAGTTGTTTTTTAATATTACAACTGTTTTTTTTTTTTTATCAATATGATAAAATATAATTTCCTAAAGATCAATAAATTTATATTTCTACAATTTTTTATATTCAACTCAACTTAATTATATATAGCTTATTTGTCAAATAAAAAAATAATTTCTTTAATTTAAAAAAAAATCTTGATTTTTGTACAAATTCTTTTGTTTTTTATAATTTTTTTAAATAACTTTTTTTATGAACCAAGAATATAAAAAATATATACGTTACGGGGAGCTGCTTTATAAATTAAGCTTCGTGCCAGAGTAATATCAATACATTTGGCGCTACTAATCAGTCCAAACTTTCTGCCCATCCTTGATGCACATCACTCATCTTCACCTAATTCTTTGCACCTGAATCACCATAAAAATGGTGGATTCCCCATTTATCTGAAACCCTCTTAAACCTTCACCTGCTCCTTCTGCACACACACACACACACACACACAACAACACACAACACACAACACACACACACACACACACACACACACACACACACACCGAGTTTAGAAGCGATTGGCGAAAATGAGTGCACTTGTGAATCCTGTCACAACATGTTCCTACTTGGTGAAGGATGTTCATGGCCGGAGATCCAGATCCATTCTCTCACATCCGCTCAACACCAAACTACCCATCTCTCTCTACTTCTCAGTCCCCACAAGAAAACCCGTGAATTTTGCAATATCAGCAATCCTCACAACAGAGGAGAAAGAACAGACCAAGATCAGCGAGGGATTCCTTACCACCTTCGATTTCAAGAAATACATGCTTGAAAAGGCAATTTCTGTGAACAAAGCCTTGGAAGATGCAGTCCAGCTGAAAGAGCCGCTGAAAATCCATGAGTCTATGAGGTATTCAGTTCTTGCCGGAGGTAAAAGAGTGAGGCCCATGCTGTGCATCGCCGCCTGTGAGCTCGTCGGCGGCCAAGAGTCCACCGCCATGCCGGCGGCTTGCGCCGTCGAGATGATCCACACCATGTCCTTGATGCACGACGACTTGCCCTGCATGGACAACGACGATTTGCGCAGGGGAAAGCCCACAAACCACAAGATCTACGGCGAAGATGTCGCTGTTTTAGCCGGCGATGCGCTTCTGGCTTTTAGCTTCGAGCACGTCGCCGCCGCCACGGAAGGAGTCCCATCGGAAAGAATCGTGAGAGTGATCGGAGAATTAGCTAAATGTATCGGCTCAGAAGGGCTGGTGGCGGGGCAAGTGGTGGACATATGCTCGGAGGGGATGTCGGAGATCGGGCTGGACCATTTGGAGTTCATTCACCAGCACAAGACGGCGGCGCTGTTGGAGGGGTCGGTGGTGTTGGGGGCCATTTTGGGCGGCGCGAAGGACGAAGAAGTTGCTAAATTGAGGAAGTTCGCGAGGTGTATTGGGCTGTTGTTTCAGGTGGTAGATGACATTCTTGACGTCACAAAATCTTCAGAAGAATTGGGGAAAACTGCAGGGAAGGACTTGGTGGCCGATAAAACCACTTATCCGAAGCTTCTGGGAATCGAGAAATCGAGGGAGTTTGCAGAGCAATTGAACAGGGAAGCTCAGGAGCAGCTTCTAGGATTTGATCCCGTCAAAGCTGCTCCATTGATTGCTTTAGCTAATTACATTGCTTACAGAGACAACTGATGTCTGGTTATTTGAAATTAAACACTATCTTGTTGCTTCATTTCAGAAATTACCCAATTATATTATTGTAACAAGTGTAATCATAATTCCTGAATTTGCTACTCTATTTCTGCCTTGGCATAACAGATTCTATTTCTCTAGGTACTCCAAGGATTCTCTTCTGTGCATCAAAATGACGTCTGTGTTTCGTGCTTAAAAACCCCTACATAGGTGTTGCTATGTCGCTCCAAATTAAGCTTGTTCATGTAGTACTATTTAGGAAAACAAAAAAGACAGCAATTTTGGGCCTCCCACCTGAGAGTAGCAACCCCCAATTAATGGCGCTCGTGCAAAGGATGTGGAGTATTTAATATATGTTCCCCATGAAATCGTAATTTGTTTGGTTGGTTGGCTGTCTAAGTCCTTAGTCCTACCATGGATGATATCACCACCGCACAGAATTCAGATTGCTGGGTCGGTATTAACTTATATTATCCAGAACTTAAGTCTCTCTGTTTTCTCCACTTTAAGCCCTCCACTCCCACAAAGAAGTGGACTTTAAAATTTAAAATATATACATATGTTCATTTTTGAAAAATACATATTATTTATAATGAGATATTAGTACATGTATTATAATTATACTCTATAATACCTCATGAATAGTACTTCATTTTAATGAGTAATTTAATTTTTTTAAGAATCTTCATAAAAAAAGTATGTCATGGGATTTTAGAAAACAAATATTGCGGCAATTATTAAAAAAATACTCAATGTTAAATACAAATATATATACATATTGACATTAGAAATTATATTTTATATTTTGTAAAAATTTTAGATTATCTTAAATATATATTAATATATTATATCAATAGGAAATCCATGTTATGATAACTTGCCATTATTCCATTTTGTCAACCCGTTATCCTTGTATTTTATGATCATAAATTATAGTTTTATATTTAAAAAATTTTAACATATATATATTAATATAAACATAATACATTACTTTTTGTAAAAAAATTACTCCCCCATCCCGCAAAGGTAGTCGATTTTATTTTTAAATAGCTTAATAAAACATCTTTAACAAACTGAAAAAAAAATAAAATTTAACCATAAAGTTTCTTTTATACCGTTATTAATTTAGGACAAAACACATTACTAACTATCCACTTCAAATTTTTTAATATATAGATTAATAAAGGGTATTTAAGAAAAAAAATAGTTTTAAAATAAGAAAAGTAACTATAATTTAGAACAGACGTAAAAGAAATATTGAACTATTTTTGTAGACCGACAAGTAATAAATAAGCCCTATTTATAACAAATTAGGCAAGGCCCAGTACACCGGAGTAAACTGAATTGAATTTTGGAAGGTGGAAAAAAAAAACAAGAGATTCGAGTACAAGGGAGTAAGTTTAATTGACTTCTGCAAGGCGGATAAAAAAAACTCGCCGTTGCCGGGGATCGAACCCGGGTCACCCGCGTGACAGGCGGGAATACTTACCACTATACTACAACGACACTGATGTTCAGAAACTTATTTAACAATTAATCCAAATACAAAATAAATAAGTTTGATAATAAGAAGTATCCTATGATATTGAAAGGTAATTGAATTTCAATTAATGTTTAAATAGATGTATAATATTAGTGAGAAAGCATACTAAAGTCATTTGAACATAAGACAAGGTTTTTATTTTTATTTTTGTAGTCCTTCAAAACAAATGGCAGCCCATAATATGTGAGAGTAATTGATATTCTGATCTATACATTGAATTCCTAAAATAGAAGAATCATCTTACGAATAAATAAATATTAATTCATTTGACACTAAATACTAATACTTAGTTATAGTGATTATATATATATATATATCATTGATCATATTTATATTATTAAAATTATATTTAACTGCATGGTTAGTAAAATTTAACTTGGTTAATTTTCTATTTATTGGATAAGTAAGGCATATAATTTATGCGGGGGGTATTCTATATTGTTTATTACAGAGCAGTCAAAGTAAATTTGAATTAAAAAAAAAGGCAAATTATATTTCATCAATGTTAATTTTGTTGATATTTAAGCAAGCAGGCTAAGATACTCTATTTATTAATTTCTCTTTTATATTTTATGTATTTGTTGATAGTGGTCTTATATATGTGTATATATTAACAAAATTAAAATATAAAATAATGTTGTGTCGGTGATAATAGATATTTAAAATTTTATGTTAGAATATAGGAGGTAATAATTAATTCAAAATCAATTATAGGAGGTAATAATTAATTCAAAATCAATTGAAAATGGATTGAGATCCTTTATTTATACTGAATAAAATAGTTTTAGGAGATTCAGGCCCGTTGAAAAGGGTCGAGCGGACAAGTTTATGAGTAAAAGTAAGTGGTTGTGGCGCATGGACCGCTGACCACTGACCATTAAGAAAAGGATATAATATGGATCAGTGCTCCTGGCCCTGGCCCAGGCCCATGGATGCTGAAATGGGCCAAACACTAAAAAAAGCGCCGTTGCCGGGGATCGAACCCGGGTCACCCGCGTGACAGGCGGGAATACTCACCACTATACTACAACGACTTGTTGTATGTATTTCTTAATTTATATTTCTTAATTTAATATACACTAACGCTTAAATTCATATGAAGTTGGCAAACGGATTTAGCAACCACCTGTCGTTCACAAGTGAGAATTCAAATTATAGGTACTATGTAACATATTTTTTTCTTGAAATAATAATAATAATAATAAAGAAAAGCATTCATATTTGGCACGATACCCACTAGTACGTAATGCTATATAAGGAAAGTATGGGACTTATATATATTTAAATGGGAAGTTTTACATAGACCTTTACATATTTTTTAGAACAATAATGTACTAGAAATGTCGAATTGAGTACACATACGGAAGTACTACTCCCCTTACAGTTTTATTTCATTCAAAATTTAAAAAACCTTTAATATTTGGAATTTCAATTTTACAATTTCAATAATTTATTCATCTTTTAGAATTATAAATGATTGGGACAAAAATTAAAATAATTCTTTTTGGAAATTTTACAAGTTCTTTTAGCATTTTTTATTTTCTATTTTCTAATTTTTTTTGACATTTTTAACTTTCTTATATGATTCGAATTTTAAATGGTCTGATTCTTTAATTTAAGAATTTTGATTATGATTAAATTAAATGAGGTGAACTTAAAATTAAAATTCGCAACATTTAAAATTCATGACATTCAAGATGATAAAGAATTTTGAATTTTGTGTCACTCCACCCAACCTGACATAAAGTTTTGTCACTCCCAATATAATTTTGAAGAAAGTTTAAAAAATTAGAAAATCAGCAAAAGGGTAAAATTTAAAAAATATAGAAAAATGAGTAAAATAGAGAATGATTAAAAAAAACTTACGAAAATAAAAAAATATTATTTAGATACATTTTCACAATTTTATAATTAGAAACTCTTGGAGATTTTGTTTGTTCTTTTTATTTGTAAACACTTTGAGTTAGAAGTTGTACGTGTTTATTTTCTTTTTGTTGAGCAAAAATCTCATTTTTCTGAAACGATAAAAACTTGTCCACCCACAAACATCTTAAGCCACGCAATGTTATATACTGCAATATGCAGTCAGTAGCTATTTTTGATTTTTGATTTTTGGGTTAAAAGATTGTGTTTTCAGTTACAATTTTGAAGGGGCAAAATAGGTATATAATAATTAACTCCAAAATCAAATACCAGTAAAATAGCAAAAGTGACCAATTAAGTATAGTATATCTTTAAAATACACAAATCCAAGATGCTAGTAATTTTTGTAATATTAAAATAATAAAAATATTCTTTACGCATATTTATTTCAGGTATTACTAAACAATTTACACCTGTTTATCCATAGAATGCTATAAATTTTAAAATTATATGGTTAAAGACAACAAAAGAAAACAAAATGTAGTAAACTATATAAGATCATATATTTATGATGTAGGAGTGCAGCAAATGTGAATTGAGGACACATATTAAGAAAATAGTTAAAGATTTTCAGGAAATGCAATTTATTCAAATTTAAAATAGTAGTGGTGGCGTCACACATTTACACAACGGTTATTAACCATAATAAGTAATGTTGTGAAAGCCAATTTACATTTAAATAAGCAATCCAGAAAATAAATATTTTTCGAACTAAAAACGTTTTTGATGCATTTTGGCCAATTTGTTGTATATGATGCCACTTCGGACATTGCATTGTACAATCGTATTTATGTTTGATGGCAAGTTTCTACAGAAATACACCAAAAGAACCGATCGGAGGACAGAGACGAGATCTAGGGAGGAGGAGCCATGGGGCGGTGGACCCCAATCTGTTCAAGCAGCTTCCCCAGCTTCACGTGATTACTGCACCATACTTCCATTAACTTTGCCTCTTTAGCTTCTGCATCTCTCTGCAGTGCCTTCAGTTCTTCTCTGCACTCCCCTTCCATTCTGCTAATGAACGCCGTCTCCTCCTCCCTCAAACACCTTATCTTCGCTTCTATCTCCTCCATTTTCTCCCTCCTCCGCCGCGCCTTCTCTGACTCCAGCTGCTGCTCCAGTCGGCTCAGCCGCCATGTCGCCTCCTTCTTGTGCCGCATCCAGTTCTCTCTTCCTTCTTCCAGTTCCTTGCAGTGCTGGATTAGGATTCCCACTTGTTGCACCTGGAAGAAACGGGTCGTATCCGGGTGAACTGGGTCCACCACTGCCGGTTCGGCGGGTGATAGCGTCAGGCTTACGGAGGGGGATGGCGTCGATGAGGAGGAGGAGGTTAGAGACGACGTCGCCGTAGGGGTGGCGATCATGTTCATCCAAGGTGGGAGAACGGCGCCGCCGGTCGTTGTGATGGAAGTTGTCGGTTCTGTAATGGATACGGAGCCAAGTGAAAGGACCGGCGGCGGTTCGGGGATCGAAAGGTTGGCGGGCATTATCAAATTGGACGGGGACTGAAAGGAAAGAAGTTTCGGCTGCACGTACTTCTCTGCAAAGGTCTCCAAAATATGGTCGTACTTCCCCTGCGAAGCTTTCTCCGGCGACCCAACGCCTGCCACTGCGGAGGCGCCCGACGAAGCGCCGTAATCCGGGTTATTCTTTTGCGACTTATGGAGCTGCTTGAGCTGCTTCTCCTTGAAGACCTCCCACCACTTGCCTAAACGCTTGGCGGTACGGCCGGGGACCTCAGCGGCGATCTTCTTCCACTTGTTGCCGTACTTGGCCTGCAGAGAAATCACCAGATTTTGCTCCTCAGGAGTGAGAGAACCCTTCTTGATCCCTGGCTTGAGATAGTTTTTCCACCGCTCGAGACAGGATTTAGGGTCCCTCTCGAGAGGCTTGCCCATGCGCTGGGAGATAAGGTTCCATTCTTTCGGGCCATATTGCTTGACATAGGCGCGGAGGAGGGCGTCTTCTTCCGGCTGCCACCGCTGACGATCCTTCATCGCCGGACCAATACCACCATCTCTTAACAAACCAATCGAGTTGTCGAACGACGCCAGTCAGCTGTTAGGATTATTCCGCCATCGATAAAGGTCTCCGATGTATGTAAATGAGCGTCACAGAAAGAAGAAGGTGTGGAGTAAAAGGGGGTTTGGAGAAGGATGGTGATGGAGTTACTGTTTAGGATTGGTATGTGGGATAGGGCAGAAGCATGGGGAGAAATGATTATATACTAGTATAGGGATTGAGTGCCAATTATAAGTGGTGGTGGTGGGGGTAAAAAACAAAAGGAGGGAGGAAAAGGGAAAAGAAGAGGGGGCGGGCGGTGGTTGCTGCTGGTGGGTGGCAGAGTGATGAATCAGAATTGTGGTGGAAATGACGGGACAGTGGGTTTGGGTGGGGGGGGGGGGGGGGGGGGGGCACAGTACTGTGTAAAGATGCCAAGCTAAAGATGAGCTGTGAACTTGTTGCTTAAAGCAGCACTCCATATTTCTCAAGCGCGTGGCTACCACTTTCCAACATTAAATATTTTCATCGTTGAAGAATAAGATTAATACAGAAAAGCGTGAAATCAGGGAACAAATAAAGTGCGTGAAGAAGTAGATGGAATTCCCAAAGGACTGGCGACTGGCGAGACGCATCAACGCATTTCTCGGATCTGTTGGGCGGGAAGCCTCGGCGCTCCGTGATGGGTTGGGTTGGGTCCGTTGGGCTCAACCCCCTCCCTACAGTGTCCTTCTCTGTGATGCGTGCCAATTGCGCTTTTCTTTTATTTAAAGCTCTATTTATCAGGAATAAAGTAAAGTGCGACTTCTATTTGTAGTAATCAGTGTACTGCAAAAAGCCCTAGGATCCGACGTCTTTTTTCACTTTTTTGATAAGTCTGAGATAGGACGTCAACATCCATTTCATTGCCCCCAAAACTACTTTGTAATTTTCAGAATTTTAGTGCACATTATATATGGTCCCAACTCAAATAATAATGCTACTGCAGAACATATTGGTAGATTTTATAAACATATCGGAATGTTTCAAGATTTTAACAATTTTTGTACAATATTTTCATATTGTAACTTGTAAAAAATCGACTCAATTTTCCGTCTCACCATAATTTGAAACTATAAAATATATACAATTTATTACTAATCTTTCATATATTTACAATTATATATCGTCATTCAAAATTAATGTTACTCAATTAAAAATTATAAACAATATAGCAAAAATATGAAAAGAACAAAATAAATGTCTATAATTTGAGAAATATAAAACAAATTATGAAATAAATAGAAAAATTATGAAAATTATTATTATAAGCATAACTAAAAATTAAGTCTTAGATTGGTGATACTATATATAATTTATATTTTGTGTTAAAATTATATGTATATATATATATATCTGAAGATTTTGATTATATTTTTATTCACTATACTAAAACTTGAAAATTAACTCACAACAAGTTAAAATATTTTTAAATTTTATTTCATAATTTTTTCTAATTATAATAATTTGAAAATTTGTATTTGTCACGTTTAATTTTTTTAGTTTTTTTTTTCTATAACTTTCATGCAGCATATAATTTTGTAGACAATATCATTATTTTGAAATTAGTTACTATGCCTGCATATAAATAATTACTATAATCGCGAAACGTTGGAATCTATTTGTAAGATATGCTAAAATAAATAAATAAATAAAATTTGTTATCGGATCAAATAAATAACTTTTGTTAGGATTGCAGTTAAAGTACAACTTTTATAAATAAATAATCGAAGATCAACTAAATTTTGTTAATTTAGCATTGTATTAATTTACAAATAAATTAACTCCAAGATTGAATTAAAGTAAACCTTTGTAAATTAATAATCTTAAAATCAAATAAAGTTTATTCATTAAACAATTTATTAAATTTATATAGTGAAAATATTTGTTTTTATTGAATCAACTATATTTCAATGTATATTGTCATTATTGTAATGTTATATATAATAACGTATATATAGACAAGAATATTATAATTGAAAATGCGCAAAAACTCTTGTGATATGTTTGTAACTAATTCATATAAAATTATAAAATAAGAAAATACAACAGTCTTTGAATTATGTTATAAAAATAATTCTATTAGTCAAATAATTCAAAAGAATATTTATTATTTATTTAAAGAACAATATTGTATTTAGTGAATAAGGTAAGGGTTTGAGAAAGCTGAAAAGGTTATATAATTGCAAGGGCTCAATTTTTAATTATGGAAATGAATTAATGAAAAATTGTAACGGCTAATTTAATAATTAGGGATGGAAACTGATCCACGCAGTTTTAAAATATCTTAACTACTTTCCTTTTCTTGAGCACTATTACCTTATTGAACTGTACCAATTACTCTTCATTCTTTTCTATATATTCTTTTAGTTGTCTGCTGCATTATTTCTTCTTCTTGTCCAAATAATTGATTCTTCTTTCTCAACTGCAGATGATGAATATGGATGGGCATGGAGAGGGAGAGAGAGAGTTTTTTATGAGAATGACGGTTGTCTTGGCTCTGCAGGTATGATTCTTGAGCTTGCCTGTCTACAATCGTATTTTTCTTATCAACTATCTTATATATCATGTAGCTGTGATCTCTCTGAAAAGATGAGTTTAATATTTTTGACACTTTGAAGTTTGGAGTTTTGATGCATGCGTTTGCTGCTTTATTATAGTATCTGTCTACTCTATACCCTGGAATGGTGAACCATGGTGTTTTTATAAGTGTTGTGCCTTCGTATGCTACATCGCTACATGCCCTTAAGTTCTAAGTTATGTAAGTATTTGATGCTTACTTATTATGTTATGGCATACGTGTAACTGTACAACATGTTTTACTGTCAATTATATAATTGATTTTGGCAACTTGACTCACACAAGCTAAAGGAAGCTCACCCCAACCTTTTGAACATTTCATGTTAAGATAGAGCTAGCAGTGGAGTAGAGACAAGCCGACGAGCATATGATAACTATGATTTTCGTTAAGTTATTAACTCACTAGTTGAATTAATTATTCGTTTTATAATAAAGATTAGTAGTCTGGTAAGGGATTAACTCACTAGTTGAATTAATTATTCGTTTTATGATAAATATTAGTAGTCTGGTAAGGGTAATATAAGTGCTCATAATTCAATATTGCCTCTTGGACCATTATGTTACTGATTTATTTATTTATCCGTATGGATTAGTTATTGATTTAATTATTTATGAATCGTTTTAGGAATTATGCTTAATTATTCCGCTGCTTAATAGATTTTTAATTGTGCTGAAAATTGTTTAATTAGTGGCATGACTAGGTTGATTTTAATTACAAACTTAATTTAGAGTGAATACTATTTTTTTTATTTATTCGTGTGGATTAGTTATTGATTTAATTATTTATGAATCGTTTTAGGAATTATGCTTATTTATTCCGCTGCTTAGTAGATTTTTTATTGTACTGAAAATTATTTAATTAGTGGCATGATTAGGTTGATTTTAATTACGAACTTATTTTAGAGTGAATACTATTTTTTTTATTTATCCGTATGAATTAGTTATTGATTTAATTATTTATGAATCGTCTTAGGAATTATGTTTATTTATTCCGCTGCTTAGTAAATTTTTAATTGTACTGGAAATTATTTAATTAGTGGCATGACTATGTTGATTTTAATTACGAACTCATTTTAGAATGAATACTATGCTATTTATTTATCTGTATGGGTTAAATTGTTTGTTGGGTTAATAGGCATGAGAAATCTATTTCTTGTTGTTTAGGTGTTTATGCTACTACTTATTATTTGCTTTTGTTTTCGAAAATATATTATTGGTTATAATTATTTGAGGTTACGGCATACAAAAATGAAGTATTAGGAAATCTAGTAATTTATTTTAGTGCTTGGATAAAATTTATGTCATATTGTTCTCTTTTAACGGTCTGATTTTAGAAATATTAATTTTACCAAAGCATATATTATGTGTCTACTTGTTTATAACTGTAATTTACTATTTAATTATATATTATGAATTTCGGGTCGTTACGGTCTTTAAATGTAGAATTTGGGGAGGCTTGAGGTTTGCTGAAGATGTGAGGCTGTGACATCAAAGTGCATGAGCACTCACTCTGTGGAACCTTATGTGTAAGTATGACGGTCAACTGATACAGGCCAACTGAGGTATGTTCGCTCACATTCATCGTATACTTACTCGATAGTATGAATATGTGAAGTGATTGTTTCTCCTTAATGTGATAGTCTTGGCCTCTTTATGCCTAAACACATGTTCAAGATTGTTGGATTTGATTTGATTTTTAATTTTATGAATGTAAAGCTTTTTGGGCATAATTTTTTTTTTTCATTAAGAATAAATACCATCTTACTTAGGAGAAGACTTGTAACCTAGTTTGTTGTATTTCCCTTATTTGTGTTAAAGTGATTGTTTTTCATATTCTAATGCTTCGATAGTATTCTAACATTTTATTCTTGTATGTTAACTATAAATATTAATATGTTTTCATGGATTATGTGTTGAATACTAATTGCTAAACATCTAGTGAGTTTAGGGCTTGAATTCGTATGAATTCATTTTTTTTTTCTTTAATGATATTATTTTATTTCCTATATTTGTTTGTGCTTCCTTTATTTGAATATCATAGGGAATTATGTCACGAATCATTGCATATGTGTAGTTAATCTATTATTGCACGGAGGGAGTAATTGATTAACGGATTAGAAATACATAACATGAATTTGCTAGATCGGGAGATTGATAAGTATTGTGATGAGAATAGATTATAGGCACGATTGAGAGTATATTGAGAATGATCAGAGTTATATAATCTACATTTAGATCTAACTCGGAAGAGAAGATCTAGATATATTAGTGAGTCTCCTACAAATACATGAATTAAATTTGGTTTGATGTATTAAAGGACTTCCTATGAACCGTACGGGTGGATATCCCTGAAATTCATATGATCTCTTAATATCCTTCTTAGTTGTTTGAATCTGCTTTGATATTTATTTCTACTTATTTGTTTATTTTGTTTTAGTTCACAAAACCCATTCCAATTATTCAATTCTATAAATAAAATTTTCATAAACTAGTACTAAGTTGATTTTACTATATAAGTCCATGTGGAAACGATACATGTTCTCACCATAGTTTTACTATAAATTACTTTGTGCACTTGCGAGTCAGTATTTTAAGTGAAATAAAATAACGAACAAGTGTTTTTCTTTTTTGCTATAATTTGGTTCTTATCATTTTTTCTTTTCTTTTTAAATAGACTAAGTTAATATGATGAAGTTGAGATTGCAAGATGGTATTTGAATGCAAAAAATGACATTAAGTTGTGTGAGTATGATTCTAGAGCTTGCGTGTGTACACCTACACAAGTTCTAATTAGTTAAATTTGTCCCGCACTTGTAATTTGCAGTCTACGTCAGCTACAAGTTGTTGGTTTATTCAGCAATTGTGGTATAACTATATTGTGCTTATTTAGCTTTCTACTTTGAAAGACTACAACTAATAACATTTAATTTTTCTTGGTTTGATAATTTGTCTCTAGAAGCAAATCCTGGACATCGTTTTATCCCTACCTTAATTATCTTCCTTAAGTTGGGAATAATGGCTTGGCGACCTGCACTTATTTCTAAGTCTAAAACTTGCTGAATAGACATTAACCTTAAGGAATATCTGAAGATTAGTAAGGTTTGGGCTCTCATTTAGATAATACACATTTTTCTAGTTACATGTATAGCCTAAATGGGAGATTATTGGATCATATTTATCAGGTTACCTGTGTAGACCAAACGAGAGATTGTTGGAATTATTCAACAGATTTGACTAATTCATGTCAAATTTAATTTGTACGGTTGTTTTTAAGTGATCTATTTTTTTGGTTACATGTATAACCTAAATGGGAAATTGTTGGATCATAATTTTCTCGTTACATGCCAAATGGGAGATTGTTGGAATTACTCTATAGATTTCGATAACCCCATGTCAAATTAAACGTGTACAACTGTTTTTAGGTAATTCAATTAAAGTGATCAATTTTTTTAATTACATGTGTAGCCTAAATGATGGATTGTTGGATCACATTTTTCTAAGTTACGTGTAGCCCAAATGGAAGATTGTTGGAATTATTCAATAAATTTGGTTAACCCACGTCAAATTAAAGTTGTTTTAAGGTGATCCATTAAAAATGATCCATTTTTTCTAGTTACATGATTTAGATAGGCTTCCGCTTTTAAAATTAATGGTCATGCTACATCAGATTATTATAATTATTTACTTTGGAGCATGGTTATTTATTTTAATTATGGTAAATTATCTGATCTAAAACATGTGAATATTGATGTATGAATCCAACAAGTGGTATCAGAGTTACACTACATATGATTTTCTCAGTAAGACTGAATCATTTTATTTTGTGAATTAGGATTTCGGGTGTGAAAATCTATTGTAGTAACTATTTCCTTTGAACTTATATTCTGAGAGAATTTCAATTAAGTGTAGGAATCAATTATTTTTGTTGCTCTGTGAAATTGTGTATTTTAAATTCACAATAAAATATTTCTCATGATTTTGAATATGTGACGTGGTTATGCAAAGTACATGTATTACACTGTAAGTCTACAAAACATTTAAGGAATTTGCTCCCCATTTATTGTTTAGCATATACTCTGTATACAAATAAAATATGGTTCAAATTTGATTAAATTTATTTGGATATCTCATATTCTCTTTGGCCATTATTAATATTTAATATGGTTATATTGAAGCTGAAGTCACCAAAGTGACATCTCTAATAGAGATTTTCCCATTGATAATATTAGGAATGTTGTATTTGTGATTTTCATGTGAATATTAGTTGGTCCAAAGGAAGATTAACAATTATCCTAAAATATACAAACACTCGTGGTGGTAAATACGTGATACTTATTTGTTTTTTTACGAGAGCAATAAGTTGGGCCAAAGAAAGCTTATTGTTTGAAATGATTTTACTGTCAATGTTTGATCACTGTACCGCTAACAAATTACAATTACTTTCCAAAGACTTGATACTAATATTGTTCAAATGCATCACTAGAAACTCAAATTTCCGATAC
Organism: Caryopteris x clandonensis; assembly: GCA_028749325.2. NCBI lineage: Eukaryota > Viridiplantae > Streptophyta > Magnoliopsida > Lamiales > Lamiaceae > Caryopteris > Caryopteris x clandonensis. The sequence continues at coordinate 5,400,981 of JAPYKT020000007.1, read as the reverse complement.
TGAGTGACAACTATGATTTTGTACTCGTTTCCCTCCTTAATTCATACTTGCCAATAGTTTAATCCCAAATCAATCATTGTGAAATATTTCGTTCGACTGAGGTGGTCAAATCAGCCCGCTACAGGTGTGGGGTAGGATGCTACTCGTTTTCATTGTGATTTAGTTCAATGCCCAATAGTCACAGCAAAATTGTAAGTAACCATTCGACTTCTTTTCGAAAAAAATTAGGGCCCAAATGGTGACTTTACGGGTTTGATTAGTCTACCCTTTCAACTACTTTCTAAGCTCTTCAAGCTCAGACTAGATCATTCGATACGATGCTCTGACTGGAGGTTTCGTGGCAGACAACATCTCAATCTTCGGCAAGAGCTTCTGGGGCATTTCATTTGGCATCACATCTTCAACTCTTCGAGGAGCTTCCTAACCACACTAGGAAGCGGCCCTAATTTCTCCTTAATATGTTCAAATCGAAGGGCACATAATTAGTCTATTTGAGATCTCTCAATGCTCAGCGGGTATTGTACTCCACATTACAATTGATAGCAAAGTGGAGAAGGGACCTCCAATCAATGCTCTGCTCTTACGACTCTTCAAGTATTATATCATCCTATAATTAAAAAAAGAAATAAAATTTAGTTACAACACTGAATATTGTAAAGCCAAATATTGCGAAAAATTCCAAATAAGGGATCAAACTATATAAATATTACAAAAAGGTCCTACAGCTAAAGACCTAAACCTCGAAAATTATGGGCTAGTGGTCGGCGCTTCCTATGAAATCTGGCATCTGTTGGCGAAAGTTGTTGGGTGGCTCGTTCAGCATCTTGTAGTGTGGAAACTAATCATGAAATTTTAGATCATCCATGGGGCTCGGATATGCAAGGGTGGCATCCCGTGACATTGGTATGGGGTATCCACCAATTGAAGAGGTTTTGTTTTCATTTCAATCTCAATTTCTATTTTTCAGCATTTTTGGCATTGCTTATAAGACTATATTTATCGTGATTGAATTAATATATTATAAAATTAAATAAGTAGGACGCACACTATAAATATTGTGGTTTGTTGAAGTACTACCAAAGATCAAGAACTTAATTTCAACCAAGTAGTGACAACATCTTAGAGGAGCATTATCTTTCCATGACTTAATGGTGAATGGAGATGTGGGCCTAAAAGTAAGACGTCTAGACTTCGTCCAATCCTATAAATTGATGAAGTTATTACAGCTTAAAATACTAAATTGAACAAGCAAAAACGAGTTATCTAGCAATCGGAATGTTGTCGAGAGTGTTATAGTCACATCCATTACAACATCATTCATATAGTTTTGTACAACAATTTATTCCATACTATTTTGTACCATTTTTAGAAAGTGTTTAGGGTGTAATTTTTTCTATTAGTTTTTCTCAATTATCTTTATTTGTGCTTGCATTTCATTATTAAAATCATGAATGTTAGGAGTTGACAGATTTCAGTTCTTTTTTTAATTCATTTTTATATATTTGTGAATTTGTTCGTCTTAACGGTACTCACAAATTAGAAAATTTATCTTTGTATTCATTTGTTAGTTTTTCACTTCGTTAATATGATTTCTGGATTAGTGCTAAATAAACATTGTACACAACAGTATGCTTATTATATTTTGTTATAATTAGGGATGCTCCAGATCCAAACCAATCCAATAACACAAAATTGGATACCCAATTACAATTGGATTGGATTTGATGTGAAAAATTGGATGTTAAGTGGATTGGATTGGTTGGCAGATGGCACTGTGAAAATCCAATCAAGAATCGATTCATCCAATTATTATAACAAAATACATATTTTTTAAATTATATATATTTCAATATAAAAAAATAAAATCGGTTATCATTGGTTGTTATTAGTTTTTTTTTTTTTTTTGCAAATTAATTTTTAAATTTAATGATTGCAAACTTAATATTTAGTTTATTGAACATGTTTTGTATTTAATTTAATCTACTAATTTTAATAACTTAATTTAGTGTCATTACTAATTGTATTCTTAGTTTTTTGAATGATTTTATAGGTTTTTTATTTGTTAATAATCACCTCAAGAGTAAAATATACGTTCAATAGATAAAATAACCGATTCGATTCCATTACATGATATAATTTACAAATAAATTAACACCAAGATTGAATTTTGTAAATTAATAATCTTAAAATCAAATAAAGTTTATTCATTAAACAATTTAATAAATTTATATAGTGAAAATATTTTTTTTATTGAATCAACTATATTTCAATATATATTGTCATTATTGTAATGTTATATATAATAACGTATATATTGACAAGAATATTATAATAGGAGATGCGCAAAAACTCGTGTGATATGTTTGTAACTAATTCATATAAAATAAGAAAATACAACAGTCTTTGAATTATGTTAAAAAAATAATTCTATTAGTCAAATAATTCAAAAGAATGTTTATTATTTATTTAAAGAACAATATTGTATTTAGTGAATAAGGTAAGGGTTTGAGAAAGCTGAAAAGGTTATATAATTGCAACGGCTAAATTTTTAATTATGGAAATGAATTAATGAAAAATTGTAACGGCTAATTTAATAATTAGGGATGGAAACTGATCCACGCAGTTTTAAAATATCTTAACTACTTTCCTTTTCTTGAGCACTATTACCTTATTGAACTGTACCAATTACTCTTCATTCTTTTCTATATATTCTTTTAAATGTATTTCTTTAGTTGTCTATTGCATTATTTCTTCTTCTTGTCCAAATAGTGGGGGTTTTACCCTGATTATTCTTTCTCAACCGCAGATGATGAATATGGATGGGCATGGAGAGGGAGAGAGAGAGTTTTTTATGAGAATGACGGTTGTCTTGGCTCTGCAGGTATGATTCTTGAGCTTGCCTGTCTACAATCGTATTTTTCTTATCAACTATCTTATATATCATGTAGCTGTGATCTCTCTGAAAAGATGAGTTTAATATTTTTGACACTTTGAAGTTTGGAGTTTTGATGCATGCGTTTGCTGCTTTATTATAGTATCTGTCTACTCTATACCCTGGAATGGTGAACAATGGTGTTTTTATAAGTGTTGTACCTTCGTTTTTATATCATATTCCGACAAGGAACACCGGCTCCAGTGCTTAAGCATTTTTAATGGATAATCTTTTCCTGGGAACATGAATTCACTGGTGGGACGTTGTCAATAGAAATGGGGTCTTAAGATTCCTGTGTCATACACTTGCCAAACCAAAGCATGGTACAATGTCCAAATTATAGATGGATGGATAGACGAGTTGTGAGAAGATGACATTTTCTGTGCATTCGCTTTCTTCTCTTATTTTTTAACCAAATGGCTGCTTCTTTCCTTTGCTTGTATTTTTAGCCATCCTGAATGAAGAAAGGGGAAATTTTGGAGTTTTTTTCTTCAACCAGGATGTTGATAATTCTGGAAATATTTTGTTTTTATTACTTATTTATTTATTTTTGTGTTCATCTTTTGACAAAATATTTTACTCTCTTATGATCTTGTATCTTCTCTAAAAGTTAATTGGTCGGATAGAAGATTCAATAACATAGTCCTTAGCTTCTTCATATCATTGCATATGCTCTGTTTCTTGAACTGAATCCAGCAAGTGAACTAGTCTTGTTCATTTATTCACTTAGGCGCACGGAAAGAAATTGAGTGTTCACATTGGAAAACAAATTATCTCGTTTCTTAAACACTAGAATGATCTGTGTGTTTGACTTAGTTTGCCAAGCCACAACACTTGTATTTTTTTATGTGATTATCTTGTTGTAGGATGCATTATCATACGCCAACTTTCTCCATTCCAGGACCTATTTCGTGGATGAATTTGCTGTGTACGAGAGTGTGTTGGAGAAGCTCTTACGGTCAAAGGGATTTGTCTTTGTAACGCCCGGTATTTTTCATCCTTATCTTATTATTTAAATTTTAAGTATATTCTTCTTAATTATTATTGTCTAAGATAAGTCAAATAGTAAGCATAATTTTTTAATTATTTTTAAGTCTTGGGTTATAATGGTCCAATTTATTTTATTAAGTAAAGTCTACAGAGATATCGATATTTTAATATGTCTCGTTGTATTGAATAAGCTCATATTGCATTAGGGCAGTTGTTTATTGTTCCAATATTTTGAGCCCATAAAATTTTCAGCATGTTTGTGTACATAGCATAAATCACCGTTCTTGACCAATTCCTACTAGAATAAGAATTCTAAAGAATAGAAGATTTGAATAATAAAAATCCTTACAGATAGAGATACAATTAGATTTAGTCAATAATTTTTCCTCCCAACACAGATTACGACTTGAAAAAAAAAAAGGGAGAGAGATTTTCTGAAGGAATTCCTGATCAAGAACATGGTGTTTATGTTCATTGCATAAAATTCTCAAAACTTATTCATATTTCAAAGTCGAGGTGGGAGTTTTACGGTTTGTCATTATTAATTATATTATTTGATTCGTTTACATGTTTACTGATTACTGTTAGCTCGTGGGAGTCAAGTTGCCAAAATCAATTATATTATGTTATGATTTATGAATTGTGCAAGATTTAAGTTGCACCCCTAAGTTGATTGATCAATCCCCTAAGTTGCGCATGCTACACGGCTACATGCCCTTAAGTTCTAAGTTATGTAAGTATTTGATGCTTACTTATTATGTGCATACGTATAACTGTACTACATGTTTTACTGTCAATTATATAATTGATTTTGACAACTTGACTCTCACGAGCTAAAGAAAGCTCACCCCAACCTTTTGAACCTTTCAGGTTAAGATGGAGCTAGCGGTGGAGTAGAGGCAAGCCGACGAGTATATGATAAATATAATTTTTGTTAAGTTATTTATTATTAACGCATCAGTTGAATTAATTATTCGTTTTATTATAAAGATTAGTAGTTTGGTAAGGGATTAATAAGTTCTAAGTTATGTAAGTATTTGATGTTTACTTATTATGTTATGGCATACGTATAACTGTACTACATGTTTTACTGTCAATTATATAATTGATTTTGGCAACTTGACTCCCACGAGCTAAAGGAAGCTCACCCCAACCTTTTGAACCTTTCAGGTTAAGATGGAGCTAGCGCTGGAATAGAGACAAGGCGATGAGTATATGATAAATATGATTTTTGTTAAGTTATTTATTATTAACGCACTAGTTGAATTAATTATTCGTTTTATTATAAAGATTAGTAGTTTGGTAAGATGGAGTAGAGGCAAGCCGACGAGTATATGATAAATATGATTTTTGTTAAGTCATTTATTATTAACGCACTAGTTGAATTAATTATTCGTCTTATTATAAAGATTAGTAGTTTGGTAAGGGATTAATAAGTGCTCGTAATTCAATATTGCCTCTTGGACCATTATGTTACTAATTTATTTATTTATCCGTATGGATTAGTTATTGATTTAATTAATCGTTTTAGGAATTATGCTTATTTATTTCGATGCTAAGTAGATTTTTAATTGTGCTGCAAATTATTTAATTAGTGGCATAGGTTGATTTTAATTACGAACTTATTTTAGAGTGAATACTATTTTATTTATTTATCCGTATGGATTAGTTATTGATTTAATTATTTATGAATCGTTTTAGGAATTATGCTTATTTATTCCGCTGCTTAGTAGATTTTTAATTGTCCTGGAAATTATTTAATTAGTGGCATGACTAGGTTAATTTTAATTACGAACTTATTTTAGAGTGAATACTATTTTATTTATTTATCCGTATGGATTAGTTATTGATTTAATTATTTATGAATCGTTTTAGAAATTATGCTTATTTATTCCCCTGCTTAGTAGATTTTTAATTGTACTAGAAATTATTTAATTATTTGATTTTGTTTTCGAAAATATATTATTGGTTATAATTTTTTGAGGTTACAACATACAAAAATGTAGTATTAGGAAATCTAGTAATTCATTTTAGAGCTTCGATAAAATTTATGCCATATGGTTCTCTTTTAATGGCCTGATGTTAGAAATATAAATTTACCAAAGCATATAATATGTGTCTACTTGTTTGTAACTATAATTTACTATCTAATTATATATTATGAATTTCGGGTCGTTACAGTGTGGTATCAGAGCGGGTCTACGTTTCTGTATACTCGTATCTCTAGAAATTTATTAATAAGATTATGTTGTGAAATATTATCATATGCTTGTGGCCACCTCTGCTTCGTCGCGCAGCTCTAAGGTACCAAACACTTTATCTCGTTATTTCACATTTACATACATCATAAGCATGAGTTTGATATGTAAGATGCATAAGTATGGCTCGTAAGTATGATAAGAAAATCATTAAGTATAAGCACATGCATGCATATTGGACTTATGATACAAGACTAGTGTTATGATATATATAATTATGAGTATGATCTTAAGTTATTATTATGGTTTGGTTGCCTTCGATGCTAGTACCGGAAGAGTAGATAGGATGCTTATAAGACGATATTATATACTAATATATATTTGTTATGTTTTACCTTTATTATGATTATTAATAAGAATATACTTAATATTTTAACTATGGTTATGATTGTGATTATGATTATGATTACGATTATCGTGATTATGATTGTGGTTGTGATCGTGATTATGGTTGCTATTTGTTCTTATATTTTGTATATTATATTATGATTCTACGATTCACGAGAGCAATATCTAGATGATAGGATCATGGCCCCCCGTAGAGAAATTGCTAACCGTAGTGATAGGAACCGTGCACGCGACGCACCGAATGATGCCCCTAATCAACAACAGTTACTGTCTGGTTTGGCTACTTTGCTCCATGGTGTGACCATCAATCCACCTGCAACTCATGAGTAAGTCCAGTCATGGGTGATCAGCCAATTCAACAGTTTCAAGCCACCTACATTCCATGGATATGAGGGACCAGAAGCTATTGAAGAATGGATGTTAAATTTGGAGAGTGTCTTTGATTATATGGCGTGTACTGATGCACAGAAGGTGTCATGTACTATTTTTCAACTCAAAGAGTACGCTCGTACTTGGTGGAATGGATATTGGAGACTTCAAGAAGAAACCGAACGTACTACACTCATGTAAATAGTAATGGAGAAGTATTATCCTCGTGTCTACAAGGGTAGGATGGTGAGAGAATTCATGAATCTTACTCAAGGGAGTATGACAGTGACTGAGTATAATTCAATCGTATGTGTCGTTTTGCACCTCACATGGTTGATACCGAAGAGAAGAAGGCACAGAGATTTCAAGATGGATTAGGACCACAAATTCATCATCATCTGGCGAGTCATGGACCAATGACCTATGCTGATGCTATCGCAAGAGCTGAAGATATTTCGGCAAGTATAGATTTGGAGAGGGTTAATGATCCAACCGTTGAAACCTCAAACAAGAGAAAGTGGTGTGACAAGAAAGGTGAGAATAAGAACAACAAGAAAGGAATAAATGATGGGTCGTCTGGGGCTAGAGCACCTGTTGATTTTCCTAGCTGCCCCAAGTGTGGAAAGTAGCACCGAGGTGAGTGTATGTGTGGTTAGAATCGATGTTATCATTGCCATGAAGAAGGACACATGATCTCTCAGTATCCAAGGAGGGATGGTTGGGTGGACAGTCGAAGTCAAAATCAAGGTTCTGGTGGGAGAGCTCGCGTGTTTGGATTGGCTAAGCAAGCACCTTGCTGACATTCGGTGCCAGGAGAGAAAGATTACTTTAAGTTTCACCAAATGATGGGGAGGTCGTCTTCCAAGGAACAAGATGCAACAAGGTCCGACATGTTATAACATCAATGAAAGGAATGAAAATATTGAAAAAAAAAATGTCACGGATATTTGGCAAGTCTGATAGGAGTGGCTACCCAAGAAGTAACTGTAGACGATATTCCAATTGTGAAGGAGTTTTTGGATGTCTTTCCTGAAAACTTGCCAGGAATTCCACCAGATAGACAAGTGGAATTCACAATTGATTTGTGTGGCAGGCTCGATTTCGAAGGCCCCGTATAGAATGGCACCAAAAGAGTTACAAGAGTTGAAAGTGCAAATTCAAGAGTTGCTTGAGATGAGATTTATTCGTCCAAGTGTTTCACCATGGGGTGCACCAGTATTGTTCGTGAAGAAAAAGAATGGAACCATGAGAATGTGCATTGATTATCGTGAACTTAATCGACTCACTACAAAGAATAAATACCCTCTCCCAAGAATAGAAGACTTGTCTGATCAACTCAGAGGCTCGGGAGTGTTCTCTAAAATTGATTTAAGGTCCTGATATCACCAATTGAAGATTAAGGATGGAGATATCCTATAGACGGCATTTCGAACGAGATATGGCCATTATGAGTTTGTGGTGATGCCATTTGGTTTGAGTAATGCACCAGCCATTTTTATGGACTTAATGAATCGAGTATTTCATCCTTACTTGGATTGATTTGTCATTGTTTCCATCGACGACATTCTAATGTATTCAAAGGATAAGGATGAACACGAGCAACACCTGAGTGTAGTTTTGGAGACAGTTTGCAAGGAGAAGTTGTACGCAAAATTGAGCAAATGTGAGTTTTGGCTTGATCGAGTTACATTTCTTGGGCACGTTGTCACCACTCATGGAATAGAAGTTGAGCCGGCCAAAGTGGAAGCGGTTAATGATTGGAAGGCACCAACGAATGCAAATGAAGTTCACAGCTTTTTGGGTCTTGCTGGTTACTATCGAAGATTTATTGAGGGATTTTCAAAAATATCCACTCCAATGACTCGTTTGACGAGGAAGGGTGAGAAGTTCATGTGGGCTGAAAAATGTGAGAATAGTTTCCAAGAATTGAAGCAAAGACTTACTACAGCTCCTGTGCTAACCATCCCAGACCCCACAGAGGAATTTGTGATTTATAGTGATGCATCCAAGCAAGGATTAGGATGTGTGCTAATGCAACATGGTAAGGTAGTGGCCTATGCATTGAGGCAACTAAAGACACATGAGTTGAACTACCATACGCATGATTTGGAATTAGCTATTGTGGTTCATGCTTTGAAGATATGGCGAAACTACCTTTACGGAGGTAAGTGTGAAATTTACACAGACCTCAAAAGTCTAAAGTATTGTTTACACAAAAGGAATTGAATATGAGGCAAAGGAGATGGCTCGAACTAGTGAAGGATTATGATTGTACAATTCATTACCATCCAGGAAAAGCCAATGTAGTGGCCGATGCTCTAAGTCAAAAAACACGAGGAGAACTAACTTGTCTTTTGACTAAGGAGGAAGTGTTAGTAAAAGAATTTGCAAGAATGAATCTGGAAGTGATTACACCACCTAAGACAGAGAGATCAGTTTTAGCAGCCTTAGTGGTACAACCAACCTTGAAAGAAAGAATCAAGGAGGGTCAATTTCAAGATGATTTTCTACGTAAAATGAAGGAGCGTACCCTTGCTGGTGAAGATAAAGGATTTCAAATATCCGAAGATGGTACAATGTACTATGAAGGAAGAATTTGTGTGCCAAATCTTACAGAGTTGAAAAAGATGATTTTGGAGGAAGCACACAAAACTCCTTATACCGCTCATCCCGGTAATACAAAATTGTATCAAGATTTGAGAAAGTCCTTTTGGTGGGAAGGATTGAAGAGGGACGTTGCTGATTTTGTTAAAAAATGCATTATTTGTCAACAAGTGAAAGTCGAACATCAGAGACCTTTTGGGATGTTGAAACCGCTCCATATACCAGAGTGGAAATGGGAGCATATTACAATGGACTTCATGACGGGCTTTCCACGATTCGAGAAATAAAATAAAGCAGTATGGGTCGTAGTTGATCGTCTTACGAAATCAACACATTTTATACCGGTGAAAATGACGTATCGTGTGGATTAATATGCCCAAATTTATATTCGTGAGATCGTAAAATTGCATGGAGTGCCCGTTTCCATTATCTCCGTCCGAGATACACGTTTCACATCACATTTTTGGAAGAGTTTGCAAGAGGCTATGGGTATTAATTTAAATTTTAGTACCGTTTACCACCCTCAAATTGATGGTCAGTCTGAGAGAATGATTCAAATGCTTGAAGATATGTTGAGAGCTTGCGTTCTAGACATGGGTGAAAATTGGGAACAACTTTTGCCGTTGATGGAGTTTGCGTATAACAACAGTTCAGTCCACTATTGGAATGACTCCTTATGAAGCATTATATGGAAGGAAGTATAGATCAGTGGTGTATTGGGACAAAGTTGGCGAAAGAAAGATTTTGGGGCCCGAAATGATTGAGAAAACGGCTGGGGTTGTGGAGAAGATAGAAGAAAAGATTAGGACAGCACAAGACCGTCAAAAGTCTTATGTGGACAAGCGTAGAAAAGATCTCCAGTAGGTGAGAAGGTGTTTTTGAAAGTAGCTCCGATGAAGGAAGTAATTCATTTTGGAATAAGAGATAAGTTGAGGCCAAGATAAGGTCATTCGAAATCATCGATCGTATTGGTGACTTGGCATATAGATTGGCCTTACCACCCAAGTTTGCATATGTTCATGACGTCTTCCATATATCTATATTGAGAAAGTATGTACATTGACCCGAGTCACATCATCAACTACTCTACGGTGGAGGTGAACCAAGATCTCACCTATGAAGAGCAACCCGAAAAGATCTTAGATAAGAAGATCCAAAGGCTAAGAAATAAGGAGAAAGTATTGATCAAAGTACAATAACATAATCATACCAAAGAGGAAGCTATGTGGGAACACGAGGAGGAGATGAAAACTCGTTATCCCGATTTCTTTACTTACGGTACGTTATAAAATTTCGAGGACGAAAATTTTCGCAACCGGGGTAGGATGTAACTCCCGTTATTTTTCACCCTTATCTTATTATTTAAATTTTAAGTATACACCGTTTAATTATCATTGGCTAAGATAAGTCAAATAGTACGCATAATTTTTAATTATTTTTAAGTCTTGGGTTATTATGGCCCAATTTATTTTATTAAGTAAAGTCTACTGAGATATCGATATTTTAATATGTCTCGTTGTATTGAATAAGCCCATATTGCATTAGGGCAATTGTTTATTGTTAAATTGCATCTTTTAGCCCGAATGAAATTAGGCCCAATATTTTGGGCCCATAAAATTTTCAGCATGTTTGTGTGCATAGCATAAATCGTTCTTGAACAGTCCCTACTAGAATAAGAATCCTAAAGAATAGAAGATTTGAATAACAAAAATCCTTACCCATAGGGATACGATTAGATTTCATATCTGATAAAAAAAAAACCCTAATCCAGCAATATCTATTGTTAACCCCAAGTATAAAGTCAATAATTATATTATTTGACTCATTGTTAACCCTCCCAACACAGATTACGACTTGAAAAAAAAAAGAGAGATTTTCTGCAGGAATTCCTGATCAAGAAAGTGGGGGTTTTACGGTTTGTCATTATTAATTATATTATTTGATTTGTTTACATGTTTACTGTTATTATATGTTATGCTTTATGAATTGTGCAGGATTTAAGTTGCACCCCTAAGTTGATTGATCTATTCCCTAAGCTGCACATGCTACACCGCTACATGCCTTTAAGTTCTAAATTATATAAGTATTTGATGCTTACTTATTATGTTATGGCATACGTATAACTGTACTACATGTTTTACTGTCAATCATATAATTGATTTTGACAACTTGACTCCCACGAGCTAAAGGAAGCTCACCCCAACCTTTTGAACCTTTCAGGTTAAGATGGAACTAAGGGTGGAGTGGTGACAAGCCGACGAGCATATGATAAATATGATTTTCGTTAAGTTATTTATTATTAACACACCAGTTGAATTAATTATTCATTTTATGATAAAGATTAGTAGTCTGGTAAGGGATTAATAAGTGCTCGTAATTCAATATTGCCTCTTGGACCATTATGTTACTGATTTATTTATTTATCCTTATGGATTAGTTATTGATTTAATTATTTATGAATCATTTTAGGAATTATGCTTATTTATTCCGCTGCTTAATAGATTTTTAATTGTGCTGAAAATTATTTAATTAGTGGCATGAAAAGATTGATTTTAATTACGAACTTATTTTAGAGTGAATACTATTTTATTTATTTATCCGTATGGATTAGTTATTAATTTATTTTTTTATGAATCATTTTAGAAATTATGCTTATTTATTTCGCTGCTTAATAGATTTTTAATTGTACTGAAAATTATTTAATTAGTGTCATAACTAGGTTGATTTTAATTACGAACTTATTTTAGAGTGAATATTATTTTATTTATTTATCTGTATGAATTAGTTATTGATTTAATTATTTATGAATCGTTTTAGGAATTATGCTTATTTATTCCATGTAGATTTTTAATTGTACTGGAAATTATTTAATTAGTGGCATGACTAGGTTGATTTTAATTACAAACTCATTTTAGAATGAATACTATTTTTTTATTTATCTGTATGGGTTAAATTGTTTGTTGGATTAATGGGCATGAGAAATCAATTTTCTTGTTGTTTAGGTCTTTATGCTACTACTTATTATTTGATTTTGTTTTTGAAAATATATTATTGGTTATAATTATTTGAGGTTACGGCATACAAAAATGTAGTATTAGGAAATCTAGTAATTCATTTTAGTGCTTGGATACAATTTATGCCATATGGTTCTCTTTTTAACGGCCTGATTTTAGAAATATTAATTTTACCAAATCATATATTATGTGTCTACTAGTTTATAATTGTAATTTACTATTTAATTATATGTTATGAATTTCGGGTCGTTACAGTCTTCAAATGTAGAATTTGGGTAGGCTTGAGGTTTGCTGAAGATGTGAGGCTGTGACATCAAAGTGCATGAGCTCTCACTCTGTGGAATCTTATGTGTAAGTATGACGGTCGACTGGTACAGGCAGCTGAGGTATGTTCGCTCACATTCATCGTATACTTACTCGATAGTATGAATATGTGAAGTAATTGTTTCTCCTTAATGTGATAGTCTTGGTCTCTTTATGCCTAAACACATGTTCAAGATTGTTGGATTTGATTTGACCTCTAATTTTATGAATGTAAAGCTTTTTGGGCATAATTTTTTTTTTCATTAAGAATAAAAACCATCTTACTTAGGAGAAGACTTGTAACCTAGTTTGTTGTATTTCCCTTATTTGTGTTAAAGTGATTGTTTTTCATATTCTAATGCTTCGATAGTATTCTAACATTTTATTTTTATATGTTAGCTATGAATATTAATATGTTTTCATGGATTATGTGTTGAATACTATTTGCTAAACATCTAGTGAGTTTAGAGCTTGCATTCGTATGAATTCATCTGTTTTTTTCTTTAATGATATTATTTTCTTTCCTAAATTTGTTTTGTCCTTCCTTGATTTAAATGTCATATGGAATTATGTCACGAATAATTGCATATATGTAGTTAATATGTTATTGCCCGCGAGAGAGTAATTGATTAACGGATTAGGAATACATAACATGAATTTGCTAGATCGGAAGATTGATAAGTATTGTGATGAGAATAGATTTTGGGCACGATTGAGTGTATATTGAGAATGATCAGTGTTATAAAATCTACATTTAGAACTAACTCGGAAGAAAAAATCTAAATATATTAGTGAGTCTCCTACAAATACATGAATTAAATTTGGTTTGATGTATTAAAGGAATTCCTATGAACCGTACGGGTGGATATCCCTGAAATTCATATGATGTCTTAATATCCTTCTTACTTGTTTGAATCTGCTTTGATATTTTTTTCTACTTATTTGTATATTTTGTTTTAGTTCAAAAAACCCATTCCAATTATTCAATTCTATAAATAAAATTTTCATAAACAAGTACTAAGTTGATTTTACTATATACAGTCCATGTGGATACGATACATGTTATCACCATAGTTTTACTATAAATTACCTCGTGCACTTGCGAATTGTATTTTAAGTGAAATAAAATAATGAACAAGTGTTTTTCTTTTTTGCTATAATTTGGTTCTTATCATTTTTTTTCTTTTTAAATAAACTGAAGAGAATATGATGAAGTTGAGATTGTAAGATGGTATTTGAATACAAATAATGACATTAAGTTGTGTGGATATGATTCTAGAGCTTGTCGTGTGCACACCTACACAAGTTCTAATTAGTTAAATTTGTCCCGCACTTGTAATTTGTAGTCTACGTAAGCTACAAGGTGCTGGTTTATTTAGCAATTGTGGTATAACTATATTGTGCGTATTTAGCTTTCTACTTTGAAAGACTACAACTAATAACATTTATTTTTTCTTGGTTTAATAATTTGTCTCTAGAAGCAAATCATGGACATCGTTTTATCCCTACCTTAATTATCTTCCTTAAGTTGGGAATAATGGCTCGACGGCCTGCACTTATTTCTAAGTCTAAAACTTGTTCAATAGACATTAACCTTAAGGAATATCTGAAGATTAGTAAGGTTTGAGCTCTCATATAGATAATACACATTTTTCTAGTTGCATGTATAGCCTAAATGGGAGATTGTTGGATCATATTTATCAGGTTACCTGTGTAGACCAAACGAGAGATTGTTGGAATTATTCAACAGATTTGACTAATTCATGTCAAATTTAATTTGTACGGTTGTTTTTAAGTGATCTATTTTTTTGGTTACATGTATAACATAAATGGGAAATTTCTGGATCATAATTTTCTCGTTACATGCCTAATGGGAGATTGTTGGAATTACTCTACAGATTTCGATAACCCCATGTCAAATTAAACGTGTACAGCTGTTTTTAGGTGATTCAATTAAAGTGATCAATTTTTTTAGTTACATGTGTAGCCTAAATGAGGGATTGTTGGATCACATTTTTCTAAGTTACATGTAGCCCAAATGGGAGATTGTTGAAATTATTCAATAAATTTGGTTAACCCACGTCAAATTAAAGTTGTTTTAAGGTGATCCATTTAAAGTGATCTATTTTTCTGGTTACATGTATAGCGTAAATTGGAGATTGTTAGATCACATTTTTCATTAAACTGTAGAAATCAATTATTTTTTTTTTTTTGTGAAATTATGTGTTTTTAAAATTCATAACATAATATTTCTCAGAGTCGCGTGACATTTAAAGGTGATTAAAGGTGAATCTGATTGTTTGGAAGATTATACCATATTTCATATCAGTCAAATATCTATTCGAGCACACATATATATAAAATGATTTAGATAGGCTTCTGCTTTTAAAATTAATGGTCATGCAATATCAGATTATTATAATTATTTACTTTGGACAGTGCTTATTTATTTTAATTATGATAAATTATCAGATCTAAAACATGTAACTATTGATGTATGAATCCAACAAGTGGTATCAGAGTTACACTACATAAGACTTTCTCAGTAAGACTGAATCATGTTATTTTGTGAATTAGGATTTCGGGTGCGAAAAATCTATTGTAGTAACTATTTCCTTTGAACTTATATTCTGATAGAATTTCAATTAAGTGTAGGAATCAATTATTTTTGTTATTCTGTGAAATGGTGTATTTTAAATTCAGAATAAAATATTTCTCATGATTTTGAATATGTGACGTGGTTATGCAAAATACATGTATTACACTATAAGTCTACAAAACATTTAAGGAATTTGCTCCCAATTTATTGTTTAGTATATACTCTGTATACAAATAAAATATGGTTCAAATTTGATTAAATTTATTTGGACATCTCATATTCTCTTTGGCCATTATTAATATTTAATATGGTTATATTGAAGCTGAAGTCACCAAAGTGACATCTCTAATAGAGATTTTCCCATTGATAATATTAGGAATGTTGTATTTGTGATTTTATGTGAATATTAGTCGGTCCAAAGGAAGATTAACAATTATCCTAAAATACACAAATACTTGTGGTGGTAAATACGTGATACTTATTTGTTTTTTTACGAGAGCAATAAGTTGGGCCAAAGAAAGCTTATTGTTTGTCATGATTTTATTGATAATGTTTGATCACTATACCACTAACAAATTACCATTACTTTCCAAAGACTTCATACTAATATTGTTCAAATGCATCACTAGAAACTCAAATTTCCGATACTGAGTGACAACTATGATTTTGTACTTGTTTCCCTCCTTAATTCACAATTGCCAATAGTTTAATCCCAAATCAATCATTGTGAAATATTTCGTTCGACTGAGGTGGTCAAATCAGCCCGCTACAGGTGTGGGGTAGGATGCTACTCGTTTTCATTGTGATTTATTTTAATGCCCAATAGTCACAGCAAAATTGTAAGTAACCATTCGACTTCTTTTGGAAAAGAATTGGGCCCCAAACGGTGACTTTACGGGTTTGATTAGTCTACCCTTTCAACTACTTTCTATGCTCTTCAAGCTCAGGCTAGATCATTCGATACGATGCTCTGACTGAAGGTTTCATGGCAAACAACATCTCAATCTTCGGCAGGAGCTTCTGGGGCTGTTCATTTGGCATTCACATCTTCAACTCTTCAAGGAGCTTCCTAACCACACTAGTAAGCTGCCCTAATTTCTCCTTAATATGTTCAAATCGAAGGGCACATAACCAGTCTATTTGAGATCTCTCAATGCTCAGCGGATATTGTACTCCACATTACAATTGTAAGCAAAGTGGAGAAGGGAGCTCCAATCAATGCTCAGCTCTTACGACTCTTCAAGTATTATATCATCCTATAATTAAGAAAAAGAAATAAAATTTAGTAACAACACTAAATATTGTAAAGCCAAATATTGCGAAAAAATCCAAATAAGGGATCAAACTATATAAATATTACAAAAAGGTCCTACAGCTAAAGATCTGAACCTCGAAAATTATGGGCTAGTGGTCGGCGCTTCCTATGAAATCTGACATCTGTTGGCGAAGGTTGTTGGGTGGCTCATTCAGCATCTTGAAGTATGGAAACTAATCATGAAATTTCAGATCATCCAAGGGCTCAGATATGCAAGGGTGGCATCCCGTAACATAGGTATGGGGTATCCACCAATTGAAGAGGTTTTGTTTTCATTTCAATCTCAATTTCTATTTTTCAGCATTTTTGGCATTGTTTATCAGATTATATTTATTGTGATTGGATTAATATATTTTAAAATTAAATAAGTAGGACGCACACTTTAAATATTGTGGTTTGTTGAAGTACTACCAAAGATCAAGAACTTAATTTCAACCAAGTAGTGACAACATCTTCGAGGAGCATTATCTTTCCATGACTTAATGGTGAGTGGAGATGTGGGCCTAAAAGTATGCCGTCTAGACTTCATCCAATCCTATAAATTGATGAAGTTATTACACCTCAAAATACTAAATTGAACGAGCAAATACGAGTTGTCTAGTAATTGGAATGTTGTCGAGAGTGTTATAGTCACATCCATTACAACATCATTCATAGAGTTTTGTACAACAATTTATTCCATAATATTTTGTACCATTTTTAGAAAGTGTTTAGGGTGTAATTTTTTCTATTAGTTTTTCTCAATTGTCTTTATTTGTTCTTGCATTTCATTATTAAAATCAAGAATGTTAGGAGTTGACAGATTTCAGTTCTTTTTTTAATTCATTTTTATATATTAGTGAATTTGTTCGTCTTAACGGTACTCACAAATTAGAAAATTTATCTTTGTATTCATTTGTTAGTTTTTCACTTCGTTAACATGATTTCTGGATTAGTGCTAAATAACCATTGTACACAACAGTATGCTTATTATATTTTGTTATAATTAGGGATGCTCCAGATCCAAACCAATCCAATAACACACAATTGGATACCCAATTACAATTGGATTGGATTTGATGTGAAAAATTGGATGTAAAGTGGATTGGATTGGTTGGCAGATGGCACTGTGAAAATCCAATCAAGAATCGATTCATCCAATTATTATAACAAAATACATATTTTTTAAATTATATATATTTCAATATAAAAAAATAAAATCGGTTATTATTGGTTGTTATTAGTTTTTTTTTTTGTTTTTTTTTTGCACATTAATTTTTAAATTTAATGATTGCAAACTTAATATTTAGTTTATTGAACATGTTTTGTATTTAATTTAATCTACTAATTTTAATAACTTAATTTAGTGTCTTTACTAATTGTATTCTTAGTTTTTTGAATGATTTTATAGGTTTTTTATTTGTTAATAATCACCTCAAGAGTAAAATATACGTTCAATAGATAAAATAACCGATTCGATTCCATTACATGATATAATTTACAAATAAATTAACTCCAAGATTGAATTAAAGTAAACCTTTGTAAATTAATAATCGTAAAATCAAATAAATTTTATTCATTAAACAATTTATTAAATTTATATAGTGAAAATATTTTTTTATTGAATCAACTATATTTCAATATATATTGTCATTATTGTAATGTTATATATAATAACGTATATATAGACAAGAATATTATAATAGGAGATGCGCAAAAACTCGTGTGATATGTTTGTAACTAATTCATATAAAATAAGAAAATAAGAAAATACAACAGTCTTTGAATTATGTTATAAAAATAATTCTATTAGTCAAATAATTCAAAAGAATATTTATTATTTATTTAAAGAACAATATTGTATTCAGTGAATAAGGTAAGGGTTTGAGAAAGCTGAAAAGGTTATATAATTGCAACGGCTCAATTTTTAATTATGGAAATGAATTAATGAAAAATTGTAACGGCTAATTTAATAATTAGGGATGGAAACTGATCCACGCAGTTTTAAAATATCTTAACTACTTTCCTTTTCTTGAGCACTATTACCTTATTGAACTGTACCAATTACTCTTCATTCTTTTCTATATATTCTTTTAAATGTATTTCTTTAGTTGTCTATTGCATTATTTCTTCTTCTTGTCCAAATAATGGGGGTTTCTTTCTCAACCGCAGATGATGAATATGGATGGGCATGGAGAGGGAGAGGGAGAGGGAGAGAGTTTTTTTATGAGAATAACGGTTGTCTTGGCTCTGCAGGTATGATTCTTGAGCTTGCGTGTCTACAATCGTAATTTTCTTATCAACTATCTTATATATCATGTAGTTGTGATCTCTCTGAAAAGATGAGTTTAATATTTTTGACACTTAGAAGTTTGGAGTTTTGATGCATGCGTTTGCTGCTTTATTATAGTATCTGTCTACTCTATACCCTGGAATGGTGAACAATGGTGTTTTTATAAGTGTTGTACCTTCGTTTTTATATCATATTCCGACAAGGAACACCTCCAGTGCTTAAGCATTTCTAATGGATAATCTTTTCCTGGGAACATAAATTCACTGGTGGGACGTTGTCAATAGAAATGGGGTCTTAAGATTCCTGTGTCATACACTTGCCAAACCAAAGCATGGTACAATGTCCAAATTATAGATGGATGGATAGACGAGTTGTGAGAAGATGACATTTTCTGTGCATTCGCTTTCTTCTCTTATTTTTTAACCAAATGGCTGCTTCTTTCCTTTGCTTGTATTTTTAGCCATCCTGAATGAAGAAAGGAGAAATTTTGGAGTTTTTTTCTTCAACCAGGATGCTGATAATTCTGGAAATATTTTGTTTTTATTACTTATTTATTTATTTATTTTTGTGTTCATCTTTTGACAAAATATTTTACTCTCTTATGATCTTGTATCTTCTCTAAAAGTTAATTGGTCGGATAGAAGATTCAATAACATAGCCCTTAGCTTCTTCATATCATTGCATATGCTCTGTTTCTTGAACTGAATCCAGCAAGTGAACTAGTCTTGTTCATTTATTCACTTGGGCGCACTGAAAGAAATTGGGTGTTCACATTGGAAAACAAATTATCTTATTTTCTTAAACACTAGAATGATCTGTGTGTTTGACTTAGTTTGCCAAGCGCACAACACTTGTATTTTTTTCATGTGATTATCTTGTTGTAGGATGCATTATCATATGCCAACTTTCTCCATCCCAGGACCTTTTTCGTGGATGAGTTTGCCGTGTACGAGAGTGTGTTGGAGAAGCTCTTACGGGCAAAGGGATTTGTCTTTGTAACACCCGGTATATTTTTCACCCTTGTCTTATTATTTAAATTTTAAGTATACGCCGTTTAATTATTATTGACTAAGATAAGTTAAATAGTACGCATAGTTTTGTAATTATTTTTAAGTATTGGGTTATAATGGTCCAATTTATTTTATTAAGTAAAGTCTACTGAGATATAGATATTTTAATATGTCTCGTTGTATGAATAAGCCCATATTGCATTAGGGCAGTTGTTTATTGTTCCAATATTTTGAGCCCATAAAAGTTTCAGCATGTTTGTGTGCATAACATAAATCACCGTTCTTGATCAGTTCCTACTAGAATAAGAATCCTAAAGAATAGAAGATTTGAATAATAAAAATCCTTATCGATAGGGATACGATTATATTTTCTATCTGATAAAAAAAACCCTAATCCAGCAATTTCTATTGTTAACCCTAAGTATAAAATCAATAATTTTCCCTCCTAACACAGATTACGATTGAAAAAAAAGGGAGAGAGATTTTCTGCAAGAATTCCTGATCAAGAACACGGTGTTTATGCTCATTGTATGAAATTCTCGAAACTTATTCACATTTCAAAGTCGAGGTGGGGGTTTTACGGCTTGTCATTATTAATTATATTATTTGATTCGTTTTACATGTTTACTGTTAGTTCGTGGGAGTCAAGTTGTCAAAATCAATTATATTATGTTCTGATTTATGAATTGTGCAATATTTAAGTTGCACACCCCTAAGTTGATTGATCAATCCCCTAAGCTACGCATGTTACACCCTACATGCCCTTAAGTTCTAAGTTATGTAAGTATTTGATGCTTACTTATTATGTTATGGCATACGTATAACTATACTACATATTTTACTGTCAATTATATAATTGATTTTGGCAACTTGACTCCCACGAGCTAAAGGAAGCTCACCCCAATCTTTTGAACCTTTCAGGTTAAGATGGAGCTAGCGGTGGAGTAGAGACAAGCCGACGAGCATATGATGAATATGATTTTCGTTAAGTTATTTATTATTAACGCACTAGTTGAATTAATTATTCGTTTTATGATAAAGATTAGTAGTCTGGTAAGGGATTAATAAGTGTTCGAAATTCAATATTGCCTCTTAGACCATTATGTTATTGATTTATTTATTTATCTGTATGTATTAGTTATTGATTTAATTATTTATGAGTCGTTTTAGGAATTATTCTTATTTATTCCGCTGCTTGGTAGATTTTTAATTGTGCTGAAAATTGTTTAATTAGTGGCATGACTAGTTTGATTTTAATTACGAACTTATTTTAGAGTGAATACTATTTTATTTATGTATCCGTATGGATTAGTTATTAATTTAATTATTTATGAATCATTTTAGGAATTATGCTTATTTATTCCGCTGCGTAGTAGATTTTTAATTGTACTGGAAATTATTTAATTAGTGTCATGGCTAGATTGATTTTAATTACGAACTTATTTTAGAGTGAATACTATTTTATTTATTTATCCGTATGAATTATTTATTGATTTAATTATTTATGAATCATTTTAGGAATTATGCTTATTTATTCCGCTGCTTAGTAGATTTTTAATTGTACTAGAAATTATTTAATTAGTGGCATGACTAAGTTGATTTTAATTACGAACTCATTTTAGAATGAATACTATTTTTTTTATTTATCTGTATGGGTTAAATTGTTTGTTGGGTTAATGGGCATGAGAAATCAATTTCTTGTTGTTTAGGTCTTTATGCTACTATTATTGGTTATAATTATTTGAGGTTACGGCATACAAAAATATAGTATTAAAAAATCTAGTAATTCATTTTAGTGCTTGGATAAAATTTATGCCATATGGTTCTCTTTTAACGGCTAGATTTTAGAAATATTAATTTTTCCAAAGCATATATTATGTGTCTACTTATTTATAACTGTAATTTACTATTTAATTATATGTTATAAATTTCGGGTCGTTCCATTCTTCAAATGTAGAATTTGGGGAGGCTTGAGGTTTGCTGAAGATGTGAGGCTGTGACATCAAAGTGCATGAGCACTCAATCTGTGGAATTTTATGTGTAAGTATGACGGTCGACTGGTACAGGCAACTGAGGAAAGTTCGCTTACTTTCATCGTATACTTACTCGTTAGTATGAATATGTGAAGTAATTGTTTCTCCTTAATGTGATAGTCTTGGCCTCTTTATGCCTAAACACATGTTCAAGATTGTTGGATTTGATTTGAGTTCTAATTTTATGAATGTAAAGCTTTTTGGGCATAAATTTTTTTTTCATTAAGCATAAAGACCATCTTACTTAGGAGAAAGACTTGTAACCTAGTATGTTGTATATCCCTTATTTGTGTTAAAGTGATTGTTTTTCATATTCTAATGCTTCGATAGTATTCTAACATTTTATTCTTATATGTTAGCTATAAATATTAATATATTTTTATAGATTATGTGTTGAATATTAGCTACTAAACATCTAGTGAGTTTAGGGCTTGCATTCGTATGAATTCATCTGTTTTTTCTTTAATAATATAATTTTCTTTCCTATATTTGTTTATGCTTTCTTGATTTGAATGTCATATGGAATTATTTCATGAATAATTGCATAGTGTAGTTAATCTGTTATTGCCCGCGAGGGAGTAATCGATTAACGGATTAGTAATACATAACATGAATTTGCTAGATCGGGAGATTGATAAGTATTGTGATGAGAATATATTCTAGGCACGATTGAGAGTATATTGAGAATGATGAGTGTGTTATATAATCTACATTTGGTTTGATGTATTAAAAGAATTCCTATGAACCGTTACGGGTAGATATCCTTGAAATTCATATGATCTCTTAATATTCTTCTTAGTTGTTTGAATCTGCTTTGATATTTATTTCTACTTATTTGTTTATTTTGTTTTAGTTCACAAAACCCATTCCAATTATTCAATTCTATAAATAAAATTTTCATAAACAAGTACTAAGTTGATTTTACTATATACAGTCCATGTGGATACGATACATGTTCTCACCATAGTTTTACTATAAATTACCTCGTGCACTTGCGAGTTGTATTTTAAGGGAAATAAAATAACGAACAAGTGTTTTTCTTTTTTGCTATAATTTGGTTCTTATCATTTTTTCTTTTCTTTTTAAATAAACTAAGTTAATATGATGAAGTTGAGATTGTAAGATGGTATTTGAATGCAAATAATGACATTAAGTTGTGTGGGTATGATTCTAGAGCTTGCGTGTGTACACCTACACAAGTTCTAATTAGTTAAATTTGTCCCGCACTTGTAATTTGCAATCTACGTAAGCTACAAGGTGCTGGTTTATTCAGCAATTGTGATATAACTATATTGTGCGTATTTAGCTTTCTACTTTGAAAGACTACAACTAATAACATTTATTTTTTCTTGGTTTAATAATTTGTCTCTAGAAGCAAATCCTGGACATTGTTTTATCCCTACCTTAATTATCTTCCTTAAGTTGGGAATATTGGCTTGGCGACCTGCACTTATTTCTAGGTCTAAAACTTGCTCAATAGACATTAACCTTAAGGAATATCTGAAGATTAGTAAGGTTTGAGCTTTCATTTAGATAATACATATTTTTCTAGTTGCATGTATAGCCTAAATGGGAGATTGTTGGATCATATTTATCAGATTACCTGTGTAGACCATACGAGAGATTGTTGGAATTATTCAACAGATTTGACTAACTCATGTCAAATTTAATTTGTACAGTTGTTTTTAAGTGATCTATTTTTTTTGTTACATGTATAACCTAAATGAGAAATTGTTGGATCATAATTTTCTCGTTACACGCCAAATGGGAGATTGTTGGAATTACTCTACAGATTTCGATAACCTCATGTCAAATTAAACGTGTACATCTGTTTTTAGGTGATTCAATTAATGTGATCAATTTTTTTAGTTACATGTGTACCCTAAATGAGGGATTGTTGGATCACATTTTTCTAAGTTACGTGTAGCCCAAATGGGAGATTGTTGGACTTATTCAATAAATTTGGTTAACCCACGTCAAATTAAAGTTGTTTTAAGGTGATCCATTTAAAGTGATCCATTTTTCTGGTTACATGTATAGGGTAAATAGGAGATTGTTGGATCAAAAATCAATTTATTTTTTTAATTTTTTGTGAAATTCTGTGTTTTTAAAATTCATAAAATAATATTTCTCTGAGTCACATGACATTTAAAGGTGATTAGATTCAAATGTGAATCTGATTGTTTGGAAGATTATACCATATTTCATATCAGTCAAATATCTATTCGAGCACACATATATATAAAATGATTTACATAGGCTTCTGCCTTTAAAATTAATGGTCATGGTATATCAGATTATTATAATTATTTACTTTGGAGCATGCTTATTTATTTTTATTATGTTAGATTATCTGATCTAAAAGATGTAACTATTGATGTATGAATCCAACAAGTGGTATCAGAGTTACACTACATATGATTTTCTCAGTAAGACTGAATCATGTTATTTTGTGAATTAGGATTTTGGGTGTGAAAAATCTATTGTAGTAACTATTTCCTTTGAACTTATATTCTGAGAGAATTTCAATTAAGTGTAGGAATCAATTATTTTTGTTGTTCTGTGAAATTGTGTATTTTAAATTCAAAATAAAATATTTCTCATGATTTTGAATATGTGACGTGGTTATGCAAAATACATGTATTACACTATAAGTCTACAAAACATTTAAGGAATTTGCTCCCCATTTATTGTTTAGTATATACTCTATACAAATAAAATATGGTTCACATTTGATTAAATTTATTTGGATATCTCATATTCTCTTTGGCCATTATTAATATTTAATATGGTTATATTGAAGCTGAAGTCACCAAAGTGACATCTCTAATAGAGATTTTCCCATTGATAATATTAGGAATGTTGTATTTGTGATTTTCATGCGAATATTAGTTGGTCCAAAGGAAGATTAACAATTATCCTAAAATATACAAACACTCGTGGTGGTAAATACGTGATACTTATTTGTTTTTTTACGAGAGCAATGAGTTGGGCTAAAGAAAGCTTATTGTTTGACATGATTTTATTGTCAATGTTTGATCACTATACCGCTAACAAATTACAATTACTTTCCAAAGACTTGATACTAATATTGTTCAAATGCATCACTAGAAACTCAAATTTCCGATACTAAGTGACAACTATGATTTTGTACTCGTTTCCCTCCTTAATTCATACTTGCCAATAGTTTAATCCCAAATCAATCATTGTGAAATATTTCATTCGACTGAGGTGGTAAAATCAGCCCGCTACAGGTGTGGGGTAGGATGCTACTCATTTTCATTGTGATTTAGTTCAATGCCCAATAGTCACTGCAAAATTGTAAGTAACCATTCGACTTCTTTTGGAAAATAATTGGGCCCCAAACGGTGACTTCACGGGTTTGATTAGTCTACCCTTTCAACTACTTTCTAAGCTCTTCAAGCTCAGGCTAGATCATTTGATACGATGCTCTGACTGGAGGTTTCGTGGCAAACAACATCTCAATCATCGGCAAGAGCTTCTGGGGCATTTCATTTGGCATCATATCTTCAACTCTTCAAGAAGCTTCCTAACCACACTAGGAAACGGCCCTAATTTCTCCTTAATATGTTCAAATCGAAGGGCACATAATCAGTCTATTTGACATCTCTCAATGCTCAGCGGGTATTGTACTCCACATTACAATTGATACCAAAGTGGAGAAGGGACCTCCAATCAATGCTCTGCTCTTACGACTCTTCAAGTATTATATCATTCTATAATTAAGAAAAAGAAATAAAATTTAGTTACAACGAATATTGTAATGCCAAATATTGCGAAAAAATCAAAATAAGGGATCAAACTATATAAATATTACAAAAAGGTCCTACAGCTAAAGACCTGAACCTCGAAAATTATGGGCTAGTGGTGGGCGCTTCCTATGAAATCTGGCATCTGTTGGCGAAGGTTGTTGGGTGGCTCGTTCAGCATCTTGAAGTGTGGAAATAATCATGAAATTTCAGATCATCCAAGGGGCTCGGATATGCAAGGGTGGCATCCCGTGACATTGGTATGGGGTATCCACCAATTGAAGAGGTTTTGTTTTCATTTCAATCTCAATTTCTATTTTTCAGCATTTTTGGCATTGCTTATAATACTATTTATCGTGATTGAATTAATATATTATAAAATTAAATAAGTAGGACGCACACTTTAAATATTGTGGTTTGTTGAAGTACTACCAAAGATCAAGAACTTAATTTCAACCAAGTAGTGACAACATCTTAGAGGAGCATTATCTTTCTATGACTTAATGGTGAGTGGAGATGTGGGCCTAAAAGTAAGACGTCTAGACTTCATCCAATCCTATAAATTGATGAAGTTATTACAGCTCAAAATACTAAATTGAACAAGCAAAAGCGAGTTGTCTAGTAATCGGAATGTTGTTGAGCGTGTTATAGTCACATTCATTACAACATCATTCATATAGTTTTGTACAACAATTTATTCCATACTATTTTGTACCATTTGTAGAAAGTGTTTAGGGTGTAATTTTTTCTTTTAGTTTTTCTCAATTGTCTTTATTTGTGCTTGTATTTCATTATTAAAATCAAGAATGTTAGGAGTTGACAGATGTCAGTTCTTTTTTTAATTCATTTTTATATATTAGTGAATTTGTTCGTCTTAACGGTACTCACAAATTAGAAAATTTATCTTTGTATTCATTTGTTAGTTTTTCACTTCGTTAACATGATTTCTGGATTAGTGCTAAATAAACATTGTACACAACAGTATGCTTATTATATTTTGTTATAATTAGGGATGCTCAAGATCCAAACCAATCCAATAACACAAAATTGGATACCCAATTACAATTGGATTGGATTTGATGTGAAAAATTGGATGTTAAGTGGATTGGATTGGTTGGCAGATGGCACTGTGGAAATCCAATCAAGAATCGATTCATCCAATTATTATAACAAAATACATATTTTTTAAATTATATATATTTCAATATAAAAAAATAAAATCGGTTATCATTAGTTGTTATTAGTTTTTTTTTTTTTTTTTTGCACATTAATTTTTAAATTTAATGATTGCAAACTTAATATTTAGTTTATTGAACATGTTTTGTATTTAATTTAATCTACTAATTTTAATAACTTAATTTAGTGTCTTTACTAATTGTATTCTTAGTTTTTTGAATGATTTTATAAGTTTTTTATTTGTTAATAATCACCTCAAGAGTAAAATATACGTTCAATAGATAAAATAACCGATTCAGTTCCATTACATGATATAATTTACAAATAAATTAACTCCAAGATTGAATTAAAGTAAACCTTTGTAAATTAATAATCGTAAAATCAAATAAAGTTTATTCATTAAACAATTTATTAAATTTATATAGTGAAAATATTTTTTTTTATTGAATCAACTATATTTCAATATATATTGTCATTATTGTAATGTTATATATAATAACGTATATATAGACAAGAATATTATAATAGGAGATGCGTAAAAACTCGTGTGATATGTTTGTAACTAATTCATATAAAATAAGAAAATACAACAGTCTTTGAATTATGTTATAAAAATAATTCTATTAGTCAAATAATTCAAAAGAATATTTATTATTTATTTAAAGAACAATATTGAATTTAGTGAATAAGGTAAGGGTTTGAGAAAGCTGAAAAGGTTATATAATTGCAACGGCTAAATTTTTAATTATGGAAATGAATTAATGAAAAATTGTAACGGCTAATTTAATAATTAGGGATGGAAACTGATCCACGCAGTTTTAAAATATCTTAACTTCTTTCCTTTTCTTGAGCACTATTACCTTATTGAACTGTACCAATTACTCTTCATTCTTTTCTATATATTCTTTTAAATGTATTTCTTTAGTTGTCTATTGCATTATTTCTTCTTGTTGTCCAAATAAATGGGGGTTTTACCCTGATTATTCTTTCTCGACCGCAGATGATGAATATGGATGGGCATGGAGAGGGAGAGAATGAGTATTTTATGAGAATGACGGTTGTCTTGGCTCTGCAGGTATGATTCTTGAGCTTGCCTGTCTACAATCGTATTTTTCTTATCAACTATCTTATATATCATGTAGCTGTGATCTCTCTGAAAAGATGAGTTTAATATTTGATGCATGCGTTTGCTGCTTTATTATAGTATCTGTCTACTCTCTATACCCTGGAATGGTGAACAATGGTGTTTTTATAAGTGTTGTACCTTCGTTTTTATATCATATTCCGACAAGGAACACCTCCAGTGCTTAAGCATTTCTAATGGATAATCTTTTCCTGGGAACATGAATTCACTGGTGGGACGTTGTCAATAGAAATGGGGTCTTAAGATTCCTGTGTCATACACTTGCCAAACCAAAGCATGGTACAATGTCCAAATTATAGATGGATGGATAGACGAGTTGTGAGAAGATGACATTTTCTGTGCCTTCGCTTTCTTCTCTTATTTTTTAACCAAATGGCTGCTTCTTTCCTTTGCTTGTATTTTTAGCCATCCTGAATGAAGAAAGGAGAAATTTTGGAGTTTTTTTCTTCAACCAGGATGCTGATAATTCTGGAAATATTTTGTTTTTATTACTTATTTATTTATTTTTGTGTTCATCTTTTGACAAAATATTTTACTCTCTTATGATCTTGTATCTTCTCTAAAAGTTAATTGGTCGGATAGAAGATTCAATAACATAGCCCTTAGCTTCTTCATATCATTGCATATGCTCTGTTTCTTGAACTGAATCCAGCAAGTGAACTAGTCTTGTTCATTTATTCACTTGGGCGCACCGAAAGAAATTGAGTGTTCACATTGGAAAACAAATTATCTTATTTTCTTAAACACTAGAATGATCTGTGTGTTTGACTTAGTTTGCCAAGCGCACAACACTTGTATTTTTTTATGTGATTATCTTGTTGTAGGATGCATTATCATATACCAACTTTCTCCATTCCAGGACCTATTTTGTGGATGAATTTGTTGTGTACGAGAGTGTGTTGGAGAAGCTCTTACGGGCAAAGGGATTTGTCTTTGTAACGCTCGGTATTTTTCACCCTTATCTTATTATTTAAATTTTAAGTATACGCCGTTTAATTATTATTGGCTAAGATAATCCAAATAGTACACATAATTTTTTAATTAATTTAGTCTTGGGTTATAATGGCCCAAGTAATTTTATTAAGTAAAGTCTACTGAAATATTCATATTTTAATATGCTTCGTTGTATTGAATAAGCACATATTGCATTATGGCAGTTGTTTATTGTTTCAATATTTTGAGCCCATAAAATTTTCAGCATATTTGTGTGCATAGCATAAATCACCGTTATTGATCAGTTCCTACTAGAATAAGAATCCTAAAGAATAGAAGATTTGAATAATAAAAATCTTTACCGATAGGGATACTATTAGATTTTCTATCTGATAAAAAAAACCCAAATCCAGCAATTTCTATTGTTAACACTAAGTATAAAGTTAATAATTTTCCCTCCCAACACAGATTACGACTTGGAAAAAAAAAAGAAAGAGAGAGATTTTCTGCAGGAATTCCTGATCAAGAACACGGTGTTTAGGCTCATTGCATGAAATTCTCGAAATTTATACATATTTCAAAGTCGAGGTGGGGGTTTTACGGTTTGTCATTATTAATTATATTATTTGATTCGTTTACATGTTTACCGTTGTTCGTGGGAGTCAAGTTGCCAAAATCAATTATATTATGTTATGATTTATGAATTGTGCAAGATTTAAGTTGCACCCCTAAGTTGATTGATCAATCCCCTAAGCTACGCATGCTACACCGCTACATGCCCTTAAGTTCGAAGTTATGTAAGTATTTAATGCTTACTTATTATGTTATGATATACGTATAACTGTACTACATGTTTTACTATCAATTATATAATTGATTTTGACAACTTAACTCCCATGAGCTAAAGGAAGCTCATCCCAACCTTTTGAACATTTCAGGTTAAGATGGAGCTAGCGGTGGAGTAGAAACAAGCCGACGAGCATATGATAAATATGATTTTCGTTAAGTTATTTATTATTAACGCACTAGTTGAATTAATTATTCGTTTTATGATAAAGATTAATAGTCTGGTAAAGGATTAATAAGTGCTCGTAGTTCAATATTGCCTCTTGGACCATTATGTTATTGATTTATTTATTTATCCATATGGATTAGTTATTGATTTAATTATTTATGAATTGTTTTAGAAATTATGCTTATTTATTCCGCTGCTTAGTAGATTTTAATTGTGCTGCAAATTATTTAATTAGTGGCATGACTAGGTTGATTTTAATTACGGACTTATTTTATAGTGAATACTGTTTTTTTATTTATCCATATGGATTAGTAATTGATTTAATTATTTATGAATCGTTTTAGGAATTATGCTTATTTATTCCGCTGCTTAGTAGATTTTTAATTGTACTGGAAATTATTTAATTAGTGGCATGACTAATTTGATTTTAATTACGAACTTATTTTAGAGTGAATACTATTTTATTTATTTATCCGTATGGATTAGTTATTGATTTAATATTTATGAATCGTTTTAGGAATTATGCTTATTTATTCCGCTGCTTAGTAGATTTTTAATTGTGCTGAAAATTATTTAATTAGTGGCATGACTAGGTTGATTTTAATTACGAACTTATTTTAGAGTGAATACTATTTTTTTTATTTATCTGTATTAATTAGTTATTGATTTAATTATTTATGAGTCGTTTTAGGAATTATGTTTATTTATTCCGCTGCTTAGTAGATTTTTAATTGTAATGGAAATTATTTAATTAGTGGCATGACTATGTTGATTTTAATTAATACTATTTTATTTATGTATTTGTATGGGTTAAATTGTTTGTTGGGTTAATGGGCATGAGAAATCAATTTCTTGTTGTTTAGGTCTTTATGCTACTACTTATTATTTGATTTTGTTTCTGAAAATATATTATTTGTTATAATTATTTGAGGTTACGGCATACAAAAATGTAGTATTAGGAAATTTAGTAATTCATTTTAGTGCTTGGATAAAATTTATACCATATGGTTCTCTTTTAACGGCCTGATTTTAGAAATATTAATTTTACCAAAGCATATATTTTACCAAGGCACAGAGATTTCGAGATGGATTACGACCACAAATTCGTCATCATCGCAAGAGCTGAAGATATTTCGGCAAGTATAAATTGGGAGAGGGCTAATGATCCAACCGTTGAAACCTCAAACAAAAGAAAGTGGCATGATGAGGAAGGTGGGAATAAGAACAACAAGAAAGGAAGAAATGATGGTCCGTCTGGGGCTAGAGTACCTGTTGATTTTCCTAGCTGCCCCAAGTGTGGAAAGAAACACCGAGGTGAGTGTATGCGTGGTCAGAATCGATGCTATCGTTGTCATGAAGAAGGACACATGATCTCGTCCAAGGAGGGATGGTTAGGTGGACCGTCGAAGTCAAAATCAAGGTTCTGGTGGGAGAGCTCGCGTGTTTGGATTGGCTGAGCAAGCACCACGCTGACATCCAGTGCAAGGAACAAGATGCAACAAGGTCCGACATGTTATAACATCAATGAAATGAATTGAAATGTTGAAAAAAGAAAGGATGTCATGGATATTTGGTAAGTCTGATGGGAGTAGCTACCCAAGAAGTAACTGTAGACGATGTTCCAATTATGAAGGATTTTTTGGATGTCTTTCCTGAAAACTTGCTAGGAATTCCATCGGACAGACAAGTGGAATTCACAATTGATTTGGTACCTGTGGCAGGCCCGATTTTGAAGGCCCCGTATAGAATGGCACCAAAAGAGTTACAAGAGTTGAAAGTACAAATTCAAGAGTTTCTTGAGATGGGATTAATTCGTCCAAGTGTTTCACCATGGGGTGCACCGGTATTGTTTGTGAAGAAAAATGACGGAACCATGAGAATGTGCATTGATTATCGTGAACTTAATCGACTCACTATAAAGAATAAATACCATCTCCCAAGAATAGAAGACTTGTATGATCAGCTCAAAGGCTCGGGAATGTTCTCTAAAATTGATTTAAGGTCCGGATATCACCAATTGAAAATTAAGAATGGAGATATCCCATAGACGGCATTTCGAACGAGATATGGCCATTATGAGTTTGTGGTGAAGTCATTTGGTTTGAGTAATGCACCAGCCATTTTTATGGAATTAATGAATCGAGTATTTCATCCTTACTTGAATCGATTTGTCATTGTTTCCATCGACGACATTCTAGTGTATTCAAAGGATAAGGATGAACACGAGCAACACCTGAGTGTAGTTTTGGAGATACTTCGCAAAGAGAAGTTGTACGCAAAATTTAGCAAATGTGAGTTTTGGCTTGATCAAATTACATTTCTTGGGCACGTTGTCACCACTCATGGAATAGAAGTTGAGTCGGCCAAAGTGGAAGCGGTTAATGATTGGAAGGCACCAACGAATGCAAATGAAGTTCGCAGCTTTTTGGGTCTTGCTGGTTACTATCAAAGATTTATTAAGGAATTTTAAAAAATATCCACTTCAATGACTCGTTTGACGTGGAAGGGTGAGAAGCTCACGTGGGATGAGAAGTGTGAGAATAGTTTCCAAGAATTGAAGTAAAGACTTACTACAGCTCCTGTGCTAACCATCCCAGACCCCACCGAGGAATTTGTGATTTATAGTGATGCATCCAAGCTAGGATTAGGATATGTGCTAATGTAACATGGTAAGGTAGTGGCCTATGCATCGAGGCAACTAAAGACACACTAGTTGAACTACCATACGCATGATTTGGAATTAGCTGTTGTGGTTCATGCTTTGAAGATATAGCGACACTACCTTTACGGAGGTAAGTGTGAAATTTACACGGACCACAAAAGTCTTAAAGTATTTGTTTACACAAAAGGAATTGAATATGAGGCAAAGGAGATGGCTCGAACTAATGAAGTATTATGATTGTACAATTCATTACCATTCAGGGAAAGCTAATGTAGTGGCCGATGCTCTAAGCTAGAAAACACGAGGACAACTAACTTGTCTTTTGACTAAGGAGGAAGTGTTAGTAAAAGAATTTGCAAGAATGAATCTGGAAGTGATTACACCACCTAAGACAGTAGATCAGTTTTAGCAGCCTTAGTGGTACAACCAACCTTGAAAGAAAGAATCAAGGAGGGTCAATTTCAAGATGATTTTCTACGTAAAATGAAGGAGCGTACACTTGCTGGTGAATATAAAGGATTTCAAATATTCGAAGATGGTACAATATATTATGAAGGAAGAATTTGTGTGTCAAATCTTACAGAGTTGAAGAAGATGATTTTGGAGGAAGCACACAAAACTCCTTATACCGCTCATCCCGGTAGTACAAAAATGTATCAAGATTTGAGAAATTCCTTTTGGTGGGAAGGATTGAAGAGGGACTTTGTTGATTTTGTAAAAAATGCATTATTTGTCAGCAAGTGAAAGCCGAACATCAGAGACCTTTTGGGATGTTGAAACCGCTCCATATACCAGAGTGGAAATGAGAGCATATTACAATGGACTTTGTGGTGGGTTTACCTTGATCCGAGAAAGAAAATAAAGCAGTGTGGGTCGTAGTTGATCGTCTTACAAAATCAGCACATTTCATACCGGTGAAAATAACGTATCGTGTGGATCAATATGACCAAATTTATATTCGTGAGATTGTGAAATTGCATGGAGTGCCTGTTTCCATTGTCTCCGACCGAGATACACGTTTCACATCACATTTTTGGAAGAGTTTGCAAGAGGCTATGGGTATTAAGTTAAATTTTAGTACCGCTTACCACCCACAAACCGATGGTCAGTCCGAGAGAACGATTTAAATACTTGAAGATATGTTGAGAGCTTGCGTTCTGGACATGTGTGAAAATTGGGAACAACTTTTGCTGTTGGTGGAGTTTGCGTATAACAACAATTTTCAGTCCACCATTGGAATGGCTCCTTATGAAACATTATATGGAAGAAAGTATAGATCACCGGTGTATTGGGATGAAGTTGGCGAAAAAAAGATTTTGGGGCCCGAAATGATTGAGAAAACGGTTGGGTTATGGAGAAGATACAAGAAAAGATTAGGATAGCATAAGACCGTCAAAAGTCTTATGTGGACAAGCGTAGAAAATATCTTCAGTTTAATGTGGGTGAGAAGGTGTTTTTTAAAGTAGCTCAGATGAAGGATGTAATTCGTTTTGGAAGAAGAGGTAAGTTGAGGCCAAGATACGTAGGGCCATTCGAAATCATGGATCCTGTTGGTGACTTGGCATATAGATTGGCCTTACCACCCAAATTTGCATACATTCATGACGTCTTTCATGTATCTATGTTGAGAAAGTATGTACATGACCCGAGTCACATCATCAACTACTCTACGGTGGAGTGAACCAAGATCTCACCTATGAAGAGCAACCCGAAAAGATCTTAGATAAGAAGATCCAAAGGCTAAGAAATAAGGAGAAAGTATTGATCAAAGAGGAAGCTACGTGGGAACGCGAGGAGGAGATGAAAACTCGTTATCCCGATTCCTTTACTTATGATACGTTATGAATTTTTTAGGATGAAATTTTTTGCAACCGGGGTAGGAAGTAACGCCCGATATTTTTCACCCTTATCTTATTATTTAAATTTTAAGTATATGCTTTTTAATTATTATTGGCTAAGATAAGTCAAATAGTACGCATAATTTTTTAATTATTTTTAAGTCTTGGGTTATAATGGCCCAATTTATTTTATTAAGTGAAGTCTACTGAGATATCGATATTTTAATATGTCTCGTTGTATTGAATAAGTCCATATTGCATAAGGGCAGTTTTTTATTGTTAAATTGCATCTTTTATCCCGAATGAAATTAGGCCCAATATTATGAGCCCCTAAAATTTTCAGCATGTTTGTGTGCATAGCATAAATATCGTTCTTGACGAGTTCCTACTAGAATAGAAGATTTGAATAACAAAAATTCTTACCGATAGGGATACGATTAGATTTCCTATCTGATAAAAAAAATCATAATCCAGCAATATCTATTGTTAACCCTAAGTATAAAGTCAATAATTTTCCTTTCCAACACAAATTATGGCTTGAAAAAAAAAAAGGGGGAGAGAGAGATTTTCTGCAGGAATTCCTGATCAAGAACACGATGTTTAGGCTCATTGCATGAAATTCTCGAAACTTATTCATATTTCAAAGTCGAGGTGGGGGTTTTAAAGTTTGTCATTATTAATTATATTATTTGATTCGTTTACATGTTTATTGTTATTATATGTTATGATTTATGAATTGTGCAAGATTTAAGTTGCACCCCTAAGTTGATTGATCAATCCCCTAAGCTACGCATGCTACACCGGTACATGCCCTTAAGTTCTAAGTTATGTAAGTATTTGATGCTTGCTTATTATGTTATGTCATACGTATAACTGTACTACATGTTTTACTGTCAATTATATAATTGATTTTGTCAACTTGACTCACACGAGCTAAAGGAAACTCACCCCAACCTTTTGAACATTTCAGGTTAAGATGGAGCTAGCGGTGGAGTAGAGACAAGCCGACGAGCATATGATAAATATGATTTTCATTAAGTTATTTATTATTGACGCACTAGTTGAATTTTATTCATTTTATGATAAAGATTAGTAGTCTGGTAAGGGATTAATAAGTGCTCGTAATTTAATATTGCCTCTTGGACCATTATGTTACTGATTTATTTATTTATCCGTATGGATTGGTAATTGATTTAATTATTTATGAATCGTTTTAGGAATTATGCTTATTTATTCCGCTGCTTAGTAGATTTTTAATTGTGCTGAAAATTATTAAATTAGTGGCATCACTAGGTTGATTTTAATTACGAACTTATTTTAAAGTGAATACTATTTTATTTATTTATTCGTATGGATTAGTTATTGATTTAATTATTTCTGAATCGTTTTAGGAATTATGTTTATTTATTTCGCTGCTTAGTAGATTTTTAATTGTACTGGAAATTATTTAATTAGTGGCATGACTAGGTTGATTTTAATTAAGAACTTATTTTAGAGTGAATACTATTTTATTTATTTATCCGTATATGTTCATTTATTCCGCTGCTTAGTAGATTTTTAATTGTACTGGAAATTATTTAATTAGTGGCATGACTAGGTTGATTTTAATTACGAACTCATTTTAGAATGAATACTATTTTATTTATGTATCTGTATGGGTTAAATTGTTTGTTGGGTTAATGGGCATGAGAAATCAATTTCTTGTTGTTTAGGTCTTTATGCTACTACTTATTATTTGATTTTATTTTTGAAAATATATTATTGGTTATAATTATTTGAGGTTATGGCATACAAAAATGTAGTATTAGGAAATCTAGTGATTCATTTTAGTGCTTGGATAAAATTTATGCCATATGGTTCTCTTTTAACGGCCTTATTTTAGAAATATTAATTTTACAAAGCATATATTATGTGTCTACTTGTTTATAATTGTAATTTACTATTTAATTATATGTTATGAATTTTGGGTCGTTACAGTCTTCAAATGTAGAATTTGGGGAGGCTTGAGGTTTGCTGAAGATGTGAGGCTGTGACATCAAAGTGCATGAGCTCTCACTCTGTGGAATCTTTTGTGTAAGTACGACGGCCGATTGGTACAGGCCAGCTGAGGTATGTTCGCTCACATTTATCGTATACTTACTCGATAGTATGAATATGTGAAGTGATTGTTTCTCTTTAATGTGATAGTCTTGGCCTCTTTATGCCTAAACACATGTTCAAGATTGTTGGATTTGATTTGACTTCTAATTTTATGAAAGTAAAGCTTTTTGGGCATAATTTTTTTTCATTAAGAATAAAGACCATCTTACTTAGGAGAAGACTTGTAACCTACTTTGTTGTATTTCCCTTATTTGTGTTAAAGTGATTGTTTTTCATATTCTAATGCTTCGATAGTATTCTAACATTTTATTCTTATATGTTAGCTATGAATATTAATATGTTTTCATGGATTATGTGTTGAATACTAGTTGCTAAACATCTAGTGAGTTTAGGGCTTGCATTCGTATGAATTCATCTGTTTTTTTCTTTAATGATATTATTTTATTTCTTGTATTTGTTTGTGCTTCCTTGATTTGAATATCATAGGGAATTATGTCACGAATAATTGCATATGTGTAGTTAATCTATTATTGCACGTGAGGGAGTAATTGATTAACGGATTAGGAATACATAACATGAATTTGCTAGATCGGGAGATTGATGAGTATTGTGATGAGAATAGATTATAGGCACGATTGAGAGTATATTGAGAATGATCAGTTTTATATAATCTACATTTAGATCTAACTCAGAAGAGAAGACCTAGATATATTAGTGAGTCCCCTACAAATACATGAATTAAATTTGGTTTGATGCATTAAAAGAATTCCTATGAACCGTTACGGGTAGATATCCTTGAAATTCATATGATCTCTTAATATTCTTCTTAGTTGTTTGAATCTGCTTTGATATTTATTTCTACTTATTTGTTTATTTTGTTTTAGTTCACAAAACCCATTCCAATTATTCAATTCTATAAATAGAATTTTCATAAACAAATACTAAGTTGATTTTACTATATACAGTCCATGTGGATACGATACATGTTCTCACCATAGTTTTACTATAAATTACTCCGTGCACTTGCAAGTCATATTTTAAGTCAAATAAAATAATGAATAAGTGTTTTTCTTTTTTTGCTATAATTTGGTTCTTATCATTTTTTCTTTTCTTTTTAAATAAACTAAGTTAATATGATGAAGTTGAGATTGTAAGATGGTATTTGAATGCAAATAATGACATTAAGCTGTGTGGGTATGATTCTACAGCTTGCGTGTGTACACCTACACAAATTCTAATTAGTTAAATTTGTCCCGCACTTGTAATTTGCAGTCTACGTCATCTACAAGATGCTGGTTTATTCAGCAATTGTGGTGTAACTATATTGTGCGTATTTAGCTTTCTACTTTGAAAGACTACCACTAACAACATTTAATTTTTCTTGGTTTAATAATTTATCTCTAGAAGCAAATCCTGGACATCGTTTTATCCCTGCCTTAATTATCTTCCTTAAATTGGGAATAATGGCTTGGCGACCTGCACTTATTTCTAAGTCTAAAACTTGCTCAATAAATATTAACCTTAAGGAATATCTGAAGATTAGTAAGGTTTGAGCTTATTAAGTATATGTGCCACTTGCACGTTAGTTAGAAAATTAGTTAGATGGTTATGCCACTTGCGTGATTGTTAAAAGTAGTTCCACAAGTTAGATAATTAGTTAGAAATGTGTTAGATGGTTACGCAACTTGCAAGATAGTTACAACTTCTATGATAAGTTAGTTTTGAGCCTCCAAACTTTTGTATAAATACGTGACAACTATTATAGTTGTTCTTTGATGAATTCAACATATTTTCACTTTATAATTTGGTTTGATATGGTATCTTGAGCCAGTATCATCCTCTCTGCCATATCTCATGGCACAAATTGTTCTTCCTACGTTTCATACGTTGGCGATTCGGCTAGACCGTACCAATTTTGTGTATTGGAGGTCTCAAGTTCTATCCACTGTGCGTGCTCATGGTTACGAGGATTTTTTTTTTTGCAACTCAAATAGCGTTCCATCTCAGTTTAGCTCTGCAAATGATGGCGATGATATTGTGGTTCCTAATCTTGAATATGTTATCTGGATTAGAAAGGATCAGTTCTTATTGAGCTGGCTTTTGAATTCAATAAGTGAAACAATGCTTGGTCATATTACTAGATGCTTTTATTCTTTTGAAGTTTGGGAGATCTTTGAAAGTTTGTTTCGGTCTCAATCTAAAGCCAAAGTTATGAATCTTCGATTTCAACTACAGACATTGAAGAAAGGTGATCTATCTATAGAGGAATATGTCCTTAAGATGCGAGGAATAACTGACAATATTCAAGCAGCTGGTCAAGTTATGACAGATGATGATTTAGTTTTGTACATCCTTGGTGGTTTAGGATCCGAGTATGAAAGTATTGTGGTAAATCTTACTACTAGAGGAGATCAAGTTCACTTATCCGATTTATAGTTTATTCTACAAACACATGAAATATGGATAGCTCAAATGTATACCAGTTCTACAGTTCCTAATCTCAACAGTATTCAAAATCCTTCTCTTCATCTTACTGAGAAGAAAAATTTTACAAATTTTCGGTCACAGAGGGGTGGATATTTTGGTCGAAATAGAGGAAGAGGTCGATTTTTTCAAGGCTCTCAAATGGTTTGTCAAATTTGTGGCCGGAATAATCATGTGGCGATCAAATGTTATAAAAGGTTTGATGTGAACTATCAAGGTCTTGAGAATTCAGGTTCAAGACAAGGTTATTATTCTTCTCCACGAGCAAATATGGTTTCTGCTCAACAAGACATTGCTTCTCAACCTACGGCTCATTTTTCACATCAACAAGAAATTTTTTATCCTAATGGAAGTCAGAATTCCACATCCATTACACCTTCTGGTCAGTTCAAATTTGACGAGCATGGCTATGGCTCTTCTCCCTCCCCTTCTGGGTATGGATCAGCCTCTGATTGGATTGTTGACAGTGGGGCAACTCATCATATAACCTCAAGTCTTCAAAATCTCCATGTGCAGACTCCTTATCATGGTAAGAAATGGCTTGTTGTCGGTAATGGAAGTTCAATTCCTATTTCTCATATTGGTTCCTCTACTCTACCTAGCCTACATTCTTCAGTTTTATTTGATCTTAATCACGTTCTTCATGTTCCGCACATTACTAAAAACCTTCTTAGCATTTCTCAATTCTTACAAGATAATTTCGTATATGTTGAATTTCATGCTGACTGCTGTTTTGTCAAGGATCTAAAAACACACAAAATTCTCTTGAGAGGACTGCTTAAGGACGGGCTTTACCAACTTGACCTCTCTCATATGCAAAAATACTTCAATCATTTTGTCTCACACTCTACCACAATTTCTCCAAGCATTCATACAGCCTCTGCGCGTCATTCCACAGATTCTAGAGCAACAATTACAGCAACTCTTTGGCATAAATGTTTGGGTCATTGTTGTAGTAGAACTCTGAATAAAGTACTTCAACATTTGAAGATATCATGTACTCATTCAAAATTTTCTTTTTGTGAAGCATGTAAACTTGGAAAATTTCATCAAATGCATTTTCCTTCCGTCATTCATACAACTACTTCTCCTCTTGAAATAATACATAGTGATGTTTGGGGACCTGCATCCACCTTATCTACAGATGGTTACAAATACTATGTTATCTTTGTGGATGATTTCACTCGATTTACATGGATTTATCCTTTAGTTCAAAAATCTGATGTTGCAAAAGTCTTTCCAATCTTCCTTGCC
This sequence comes from Caryopteris x clandonensis, assembly GCA_028749325.2. Taxonomy (NCBI): domain Eukaryota; kingdom Viridiplantae; phylum Streptophyta; class Magnoliopsida; order Lamiales; family Lamiaceae; genus Caryopteris; species Caryopteris x clandonensis. The sequence continues at coordinate 5,360,558 of JAPYKT020000007.1, read as the reverse complement.
ATGGTTGAAAGACAATTTTCAAATCCTTTGAAAATATTTCAATGTGATATGGGGGGTAAATTTCAATCATTATCAAATATCCTCAAAACTAAAGGTATTATTTCTAGACACTTTTGTCCCTACACACACCCTCAAAATGGCTTAGTTGAAAGGAAACATCAACACATTATTGAGGTTGGCTTATCTTTACTTGCTCAAGCTTCTATGCCTCCTAAATTTTGGTGGGATTCTTTTCTTACTGCAGTATATACTATTAATAGACTTCTTACCCCTGTTCTTGACAATTCTTCTCCGTTTCAGGTTCTTTTTAAAAATAGTCCTGATTACACATTCCTCAAGACATTTGGGTGCGCTTGTTTTCCATTTCTTAGACCCTATAATTCCTCAAAATTACAGTTCAGAAGTACCAAATGCATTTTTCTTGGTTACAGTGCTTCACATAAAGGTTATAAGTGTTTGAGTTCAACGGGCAAGATATATGTTGCTAGAACTGTGGAATTTAATGAGTTTGATTTTCCATATCAATCACTTTTTCCTAAAACCATTCAATTTTCCTCACCCACACACTCCAACTCTATACTTCCCGTTCTTCCGATTCTCACACCTATTCCACCTACCAATCAAGATGTTCCACCTCCATCACCTCAACACTTACCTAATTCTAGTCCATCCACTTCCTCTCAGCCATCTGCCTCTCATTTACCACAGCCTCACACTTCTAGCCATAGTATGGTGACTAGATCCAAAAATGGGATATTCAAACCCAAATTATACAATACGGTCTTGTCTCACTCAAATGTTGAACCTATTACTGTGCAACAAGCTTTATCTTCTCTTGAGTAAAAATCTGCTATAGATTCTGAATACTCAGCTCTTATGAAGAATAATACATGGGCTCTTGTTCCTGCTCATCCTCACATGAATCTTATCACTAACAAGTGGATTTTTAGAATTAAGAAAAATTCCGATGGCGCTATTGATAAATACAAAGCCAGATTGGTTGCTAGGGGTTTTCAGCAAAATGCCGGAGTGGATTACTTTGATACTTTTAGTTCGGTTGTTAAACCGATTACAATCAGACTTATTTTCACCATGGCTGTCACTAAGGGTTGGAAAATACAACAAGTTGATGTGAACAATGCTTTCTTAAATGGAGACTTAAAAGAAATTATTTTCATAAAGCAGCCTGAAGGATATGAAGATTCCTCCAAACCAGATTATGTATGCAGGTTAATGAAGTCTCTTTATGGCTTGAAACAAGCTCCGAAAGCATGGTATGACAAGCTCAAAGGTTTCTTGCTTTCTAAAGGCCTCAAGATGTCTGTCTCTGATCATTCTCTTTTTCATATTCATGTCAATGGTAAAATGTTAATTGTACTTGTGTATGTTGATGATATTTTGGTCACTGGTGATGATCCCTCTCAGATTCAACAGCTTATCGCTGATCTTGACAAGAAATTCTCCTTAAAACACTTAGGGGAAGTGAGTTATTTTCTTGGCCTAGAAGCTCATAGGACTGTTCAAGGCATTCATCTTACTCAGTCAAAGTACATTCAGGATCTTCTACATCAACATAATATGGAAAAATGTAAGCCTCTGCCTACTCCTTGTTGTTCTGGGATTAAATTACATTTGCAAGACAGTCGTCCTTTTGATCAACCATCCAAATACAGAAGTCTTGTTGGTGCATTGCAATATCTTGTTATGACAAGACCAGATATTTCTTATATTGTAAATAAATTGAGCCAATTTCTTCATGCTCCCACTGTCAATCATTGGAAAGCTGGAAAACGGGTATTGCGGTTTTTACAAGGCACTATTTTCACTGGTTTGTTCTTTAAACCTGTTTCTAGAATGGTACTTGAAGGTTTTGCAGATGCCGATTTTGCGAGTTATGTTGATGATAGAAGGAGCACTGGTGGTTTTTGCATATTTCTAGGATCTAATCCTATATCCTGGTCTTCTAGGAAGCAGCATACTGTGGCAAGGAGCAGCACCAAAGCTGAGTATTGGGCTCTTGCCATGGCTACCACTGAACTGATATGGATTCGTAGTCTTTTTACTGAACTTGGTCTGCCTATTGTTAAACCTTCAGTTTTGTGGTGTGATAACTTGGGAGCAGTTAAATTGGCATTTAATCCGGCTTTCCATGCTCGAACTCGATATATTGAGGTTGATGTTCATTTTCTTAGAGAGAAGGTGCAAAGCAAGGACCTGGATATCAGATTTGTTCCATCTGAAGATCAAACAGCAGACATACTAACCAAAGCCTTGTCCTCTACTCGGTTTCAATTCCTAAGTTCAAAGTTATCTATCTATCCTGAACCCGATTGAGCTTATAAGGGAGCATATTAAGTATATGTGCCACTTGCACGGTAATTAGAAAATTAGTTAGACGGTTATGCCACTTGCGTGGTTGTTAAAAGTAGTTCCACAAGTTAGATAATTAGTTAGAAATGTGTTAGATGGTTATGCAACTTGCAAGATAGTTACAACTTCTTTGATAAGTTAGTTTTGAGCCTCCAAACTTTTGTATAAATACGTGACAACTATTATAGTTGTTCTTTGATGAATTCAACATATTTTCACTTTATAATTTGGTTTGATAGAGCTCTCATTCAGATAATACACATTTTTTCTAGTTGCATGTATAGCCTAAATGGGAGATTGTTGGATCATATTTATCAGGTTACCTGTGTAGACCAAACGAGAGATTGTTGGAATTATTCAACAGATTTGACTAACTCATGTCAAATTTAATTTGTACGGTTATTTTTAAGTGATCTATTTTTTTAGTTACATGTATAACCTAAATGGGAAATTGCTGGATCATAATTTTCTCGTTACATGCCAAATGGGAGATTGTTGGAATTACTCTACAGATTTCGATAACCCCATGTCAAATTAAACATGTACAGCTGTTTTTAGGTGATTCAATTAAAGTGATCAATTTTTTTGATCAATTTTTTTAGTTACATGTGTAGCCTAAATGAGGGATTGTTGGATCACATTTTTCTAAGTTACGGGTAGCCCAAATGGGAGATTGTTGGAATTATTCAATAAATTTGGTTAACCCACGTCAAATTAAAGTTGTTTTAAGGTGATCCATTTAAAGTGATCCATTTTTCTGGTTACATGTATAGCGTAAATAGGAGATTGTTGGATCACATTTTTCATTAAACTGTAGAAATCAATTAATTTTTTTTATTTGTTTTGTAAAATTATGTGTTTATAAAATTCATAACATAATATTTCTTTGAGTCACATGACATTTAAAGGTGATTAGATTCAAGGTGAATCTGATTGTTTGGAAGATTATACCATATTTCATATCAGTCAAATATCTATTCGAGCACACATATATATAAAATGATTTACATAGACTTCTGCTTTTAAAATTAATGGTCATGCTATATCAGATTATTATAATTATTTACTTTGGAGCATGCTTATTTATTTTAATTATGGTAAATTATCTGATCTAAAACATGTAACTATTGATGTATGAATCCAACAAGTGGTATCACAGCTACACTACATATGATTTTCTCAGTAAGACTGAATCATGTTATTTTGTGAATTAGGATTTCGGGTGTGAAAAATCTATTGTAGTAACTATTTCCTTTGAACTTATATTCTGAGAGAATTTCAATTAAGTGTAGGAATCAATTATTTTTGTTGTTCTGTGAAATTGTGTATTTTAAATTCAAAACAAAATATTTCTCATGATTTTGAATATGTGACGTGGTTATGCAAAATACATGTTTATTACACTATAAGTCTACAAAACATTTAAGGAATTTGCTCCCCATTTATTGTTTAGTATATACTCTCTATACAAATAAAATATGGTTCACATTTGATTAAATTTATTTGGATATCTCATATTCTCTTTGGCCATTATTAATATTTAATATGGTTATATTGAAGCTGAAGTCACCAAAGTGACATCTCTAATAGAGATTTTCCCATTGATAATATTAGGAATGTTGTATTTGTGATTTTCATGTGAATATTAGTTGGTCCAAAGGAATATTAACAATTATCCTAAAATATACAAACACTCGTGGTGGTAAATACGTGATACTTATTTGTTTTTTTCACGAGAGCAATAAGTTGGGCCAAAGAAAGCTTATTGTTTGACATGATTTTATTGTCAATGTTTGATCAGTATACCGCTAACAAATTACAATTACTTTCCAAAGACTTAATACTAATATGGTTCAAATGCATCACTAGAAACTCAAATTTCCGATACTGAGTGACAACTATGATTTTGTACTCGTTTCCCTCCTTAATTCATACTTGCCAATAGTTTAATCCAAATCAATCATTGTGAAATATTTCGTTCGACTGAGGTGGTCAAATCAGCCCGCTACAGGTATGGGGTAGGATGCTACTCGTTTTCATTGTGATTTAGTTCAATGCCCAATAGTCACAGCAAAATTGTAATTAACCATTCGACTTTTTTTGGAAAAGAAGTGGGCCCCAAACGGTGACTTCACGGGTTTGATTAGTCTACCCTTTCAACTACTTTCTAAGCTCTTCAAGCTCAGGCTAGATCATTCGATACGATGCTCTGACTGGAGGTTTCGTGGCAGACAACATCTCAATCTTCGGCAAGAGCTTCTAGGGCATTTCATTTGGCATCACATCTTCAACTCTTCAAAGAGCTTCCTAACCACACTAGGAAGCGGCCCTAATTTCTCCTTAATATGTTCAAATCGAAGGGCACATAATCAGTCTATTTGAGATCTCTCAATGCTCAGCGGGTATTGTACTCCACATTACAATTGATAGCAAAGTGGAGAAGGGACCTCCAATCAATGCTCAGCTTTTACGACTCTTGAAGTATTATATCATCCTATAATTAAGAAAAAGAAATAAAATTTAGTTACAACACTGAATATTGTAAAGCCAAATATTGCGAAAAATTCCAAATAAGGGATCAAACTATATAAATATTACAAAAAGGTCCTACAGCTATAGACCTGAACCTCGAAAATTATGGGCTAGTGGTGGGCGCTTCCTATGAAATCTGGCATCTGTTGGCAAAGGTTGTTGGGTAGCTCGTTCAGCATCTTGAAGTGTGGAAACTAATCATGAAATTTCAGATCATCCAAAGGGCTCAGATATGCAAGGGTGGTATCCCGTGACATTGGTATGGGGTATCCACCAATTGAAGAGGTTTTGTTTTCATTTCAATCTCAATTTCTATTTTTCAGCATTTTTGGCATTGCTTATAAGACTATATTTATTGTGATTGAATTAATATATTATAAAATTAAATAAGTAGGACGCACACTTTAAATATTGTGGTTTGTTGAAGTACTACCAAAGATCAAGAACTTAGTTTCAACCAAGTAGTGACAATATCTTAGAGGAGCATTATCTTTCCATGACTTAATGGGGAGTGGAGATGTGGGCCTAAAAGTATGCCGTCTAGACTTCATCCAATTCTATAAATTGATGAAGTTATTACAGCTCAAAATACTAAATTAAGCGAGCAAAAGCGAGTTGTCTAGTAATCGGAATGTTGTCGAGAGTGTTATAGTCACATCAATTACAACATCATTCATAGAGTTTTGTACAACAATATATTCCATATTATTTTGTACCATTTTAAGAAAGTGTTTAGGGTGTAATTTTTTCTATTAGTTTTTCTCAATTGTCTTTATTTGTTCTTGCATTTCATTATTAAAAAAGAATGTTAGGAGTTGACATATTTCAGTTCTTTTTGTAATTCATTTTTATATATTAGTGAATTTGTTTGTCTTAATGGTACTCACAAATTAGAAAATTTATCTTTGTATTCATTTGTTAGTTTTTCACTTCGTTAACATGCTTTCTGGATTAGTGCTAAATAAACATTGTACACAACAGTATGCTTATTATATTTTGTTATAATTAGGGATGCTCAAGATCCAAACCAATCCAATAACACAAAATTGGATACCCAATTACAATTGGATTGGATTTAATGTGAAAAATTGGATGTTAAGTGGATTGGATTGGTTGGCAGATGGCACTGTGAAAATCCAATCAAGACTCGATTCATCCAATTATAATAACAAAATACATATTTTTTAAATTATATATATTTTAATATAAAAAATAAAATCGGCTATCATTGGTTGTTATTAGGTTTTGTTTTTTGCACATTAATTTTTAAATTTAATGATTGCAAACTTAATATTTAGTTTATTGAACATGTTTTGTATTTAATCTACTAATTTTAATAACTTAATTTAGTATCATTACTAATTGTATTCTTAGTTTTTTGAATGATTTTATAGGTTTTTTATTTGTTAATAATCACCCCAAGAGTAAAATATATGTTCAATAGATAAAATAACCGATTCAATCCCATTACAAATTCAATCACCGATTCAATTCCATCACAAATTCAATCACAATTGAATCAAATTTTGAGGTTAAATTGAATTGGATTGGGTGATGATTTCTAACATCTAATCTGTATGTGAATTGAATTGGTTAATTTTTAAAAAGTTGGATTAGATGGGACGAGCACCCTAATTATAATAGAAACGGGTAAAATGCACCGAACTCCCTCTACTTATATAATTCGGCGCGACATCCCTTATCATTTGAAAGTATTGGAACCCCCTTTGTGGTTTTATTCATTATGCACAAAATCTTGAAATTCGTTTTTGATGATTTTGAGTTGCACGCGTGTTTGTGCCCTTTTTTTTTTTTTTTCTTTTCTTCCTCAAAAAAGACACACACAATTTATCTTCTCTATCTTCTAACTTCTACACACACTTACACCAAATTTTCAGAATTGTGGTTAAATTCATGGATAAAAATTGCGCCAAAATCAAGAAATAAAATATGAGAGAGAAGAAATGAAAAATAGATTTCCAAATCAAATTTATTTACATAATATACAAGAACTTTTGTGCTTATCTTTTTCATGAATTGGATATTGTAAGGAAGAGAAGAATTGTGAATAAATCGTTATTCAGGATTGGGATACATGGTTAATTTGATGACGAGAGAGATATAAAAAGAAAGAAAGAAAGAAAAAATGAACTAGTGAGTGAGAGGCAGGAGAAAGAAGAAACAAAAGCAGAACGTGCACACAAAAAATAATAATAATAAAATAAAAAAATCATGGAAAAAACTGAAATTATTTTATTTTCTTCTCATTTTTCTTCTCTAGAGTGAATGATTTCTGCATTTAATGGTTAATCATTTTAAATTAAAAAAGTTTTTCAAAAAGAAAAAAATATATAGAATTACAGATTTTTAGAATCTAGAAAAATGTCAAATTTTATTTCCGACTTAAAAATCTAAATATGGTGGAATTTTGTCTTTTATAAATAATTATGTTATATATTAAATGTAGGTGTAGATTTTATTTAGAACTTATTAGGTAGTGAATATGAAATTTCACAAAATAAATAAATAGATTACAACATGCAATTATTTATTTATTTAATTAAGAATGAAGTCATTTAATTTGTTGCCCTATTACGAAAATCGGGAACGCAATGCACTTGGAATTTAAACCGTGAACCAAATGGGTGGGCGAATGTAATCGAAAGGCCGCTGAATTAGGTAGTCAACTTTGGAACCATCTTCACCGTCCACTCAGACAAAACCTAAATCACGTGCACCCAAATTTAATTAATTCTAACAATACACGACTACGTTGGACTAGCCACATTTTTCCTCAGTCTACTTCAATTATTAGAGAACCTTTATTGGAAATAACTATTTATTTAATATTAAAAGATTTAAGTATTTATTTTGCATTTTAAAAAGAAACCTTTCATAATATATAACTTACCCTTCCACAAATAGACAATTATTAGAAGATTATAGTTATATTTTTTAGAGTATTTACTTTTATGGTAAAAAAGTAATATACATTTTTAATAATTTGAAAAATATTACATTTTATCAAAATCATATTACTTTTTTCTTTTTATAGCATATCTAAATATTTACATGTGTCTAGGAAAAGTGTGATTCACGTATTTTTTAGAATCTTGTCGGGTTGATTCAATTTATACGTTTTTATTTATTTTAAGAGTAGAATATGATTCGTTGCATATAATATACACTCATGTCTTTGGTGCATACAAATTTTTGTCTTAAAATAAAATTATAATTAATTACTTGATTGTTGATTTATTTTCTTTTTTTCTTTATACTTTCATTGGTTATACTTCTGACATATTCCTTGTATATGTCTTATAGCATAACCCTCTAATTAGGGTCCGATCATATTTTTTGTAACATTTATAACTTTCTTAATACCTTTTTTATTTTACTAAGTTTTTTTTTACATTTGTTATTTTTTCTAATTTTCTTACTTTCTCTTTTTTCCTCTAGTTTTTTTGTAAATAGTGATATGAAATTTAAATTTTCATGTGATTTTGGAGGAGTGAAATTTCAATTTGTTCGAATTTATACTTTAAAATTATCTCATCTGATTTCATCTTAATTAAAATTCTTGAAATTAAAATTCTAGCAATTTTAAATTGAAGTTATTCAAACTGACACAAGTTAAACAATTAGAAAGTCGAAAAAGTATGAAAAATAAAAAAAATAGTAAAGGATAAAAATATAAAAAAATAGTAAAATAAAAAAAAGGTTCTAAAAAATATATAAAAGTTACAAAAATAAAGTATAATTTACAAATTCAATTGAATTGTTTTTCAATCTCGACTCAATGGTTCAATTGCTTACCACCTCCCAAAAAATAATTCCCATAATTTGATCTATACTGCTGCGCCCGCACGCGCTCCCACCGTCCATGAAATGTCAAAAGCATACATTCCACGCCGTTCAAATTCAGCCCACCATATTTTTAAATTACTTTTTTCTTATGGTCCATATGGTCCATCTATATATAAGACGTACTCCTGCACCAATATACACAATCATTTATATCTTCAACTACTTGGGACCTGTAAACTCAAGTGTCCGTCCTCATCTACTTCATACTGTAATCAACTTTTCCAACTGATCTTAGCCTACGCTCCACTATGGCCACCTCATCTGCCTCTGCCATTCTCAAGGCCGCCGTCTCCGCTTCTTCTCCGGCGAGGCTCCCGCCGTCCGCCACCATTTTCTCAGCTCCGAACAAGCTCTCTTTCGGCTCACCCAACCACCCCTTTATTTCTCAACCCCTTAAAGTCTCGTCCACTAAACCATTCTCATGCAAGGCCCTGAGTGATCCAACAGATTCAAGATCAAGTAAACCCCTTCCCTTCAATTCATACTCTGTATTGATTTATTAGTATTAATAGTATTTGATTTATTTATTTATTTTTGGTGGGTGTTCAGCAGAAGTTCAAGAGTTGAATGTTTACGAGATCAACGAACGTGACCGTGGGAGCCCTGCTTACCTCCGATTGAGCCAGAAAACTGTCAATTCCCTCGGCGATCTTGTGCCTTTCAGCAACAAGGTACTCATTTCATCTCTAGTCTTCTTCACAGAGAGAGAAAGAGAGAGAGATGGGGGTAGGGAGAAAGAGAGAAATTTCCCTTTTTCTTATTTTAACCTCGTGCTTTGCAGGTATATACCGGCGACCTGAAGAAGCGAGCCGGAATAACGGCGGGAATATGCGTGCTGATAAAGAACGAACCGGAGAAGAAAGGCGACCGGTACGAGGCAATCTACAGCTTCTACTTCGGCGACTATGGGCACATCGCGGTGCAGGGGCCGTACTTGACTTTCGAGGACACGCATCTGGCGGTGACTGGGGGATCCGGCATATTCGAGGGGGTGTACGGTCATGTGAAGCTCCATCAGATCATCTTCCCTTTCAAGCTGTTCTACACTTTCTACTTGAAGGGCATACCGGATCTGCCGGCGGAGCTGCTCGGCGAGGCGGTGGCACCGTCGCCTGCGGTGGAGCCCACGCCCGCTGCCAAGGCTTGTGAGCCGGGGGCCACCCTCCCTAACTTTACTAATTAGTGGGGAAGACTTTTTCCTTTTCGCAATGTAGCGTTTAGATATGTAATAATTCCTCCCCCATTTTTCCCCTGGACTCTTGCTACGTAGAAACAGTGGCTTTCCTTTTCAATAAACTTTTAAATTTATTTTATTAATCCCTTTTATTTTTAATTACTTTCACATTAAATATTTCAATAGAAGACTTTAGTAAAATAAAATTTAAAAGATACAGGAATTAAATTAAAATATAATTTTAATGACTTATTAAAGAAAACAAATTGAAAGAGCACTTAATAACATGATTTTTTTTTCAAGAAATGAGTAAAATAATTAATGAATAGGAGTCGGACAGTAACATTTGGATTTTTTTAGTATAGTCTGAATTACCAAAAAGAAGATTAGATTAAATGCGAATAGAGAGTGAATTTTATTGTCACTAATTAGTAGCGGATTAAAGTGAAGACATTGCTGGTCTACACCTTTCTCTTTGAAAGACCTACTTTTTATGGGCTAAATTTCATTTATGGTCGCCTCTCTTTAACAAAGGGATTGGAAAGTTCGAGTGTTTGGGACTCTACCATAACATCTGACCATAGTTAATCGTGCAACACATTTGAGCTACAAATTCTTGAAATATTCATTCTCTCTCTTCTTCTTCTTCTTTTTTTTTTTTTTTTTTTTTTTTTGGTTTAAAATAAAGAAATATTACTTTAAAATAAAATAAAATACTCCGAGTAAATAAAATTAAAATTTTATTTTATCAGACAACGAACTGAAAAGGTGAATCAAATAAAATTGTAATAAGATTTGAATTAAAAATCCGTAAAATAAGTAACAGAAAGCAGACTTCTTCACTTGGGCAGTGGAGGAAGGAGACAAATCAACTAATTTGAAACTGAAACAAAAATTAAGGCCCAATTATTTGGGTTACGAGGCCCGCGTCCAGCTAGGCTCCTATGTCAGCCCAATAGACCGATTCCGATACTAATCCGATATCCAACTCTCCGACTCCGCCTTAGTATTTTTCGCCCAAAATATATATTTATTTTAAGAATATTTTATATTAGTTGAATTTGATTTTAGCAGCTGAAAATTGGAGTAATCTACTAAATATATTCAAGTTTCGGGCTTGTACCCATGGCCCGCTGTTTTGATGGGTCGGGCCTATTGATCAAGTTTCGGGTATAACATAGTCCATGGTAGGCTTAATGAATGCTCCAATTACAATTAAAACTTTGGAAAACTGGTTAGATTGAATTTAAGGTTAATTTTTTATTCCTATCTCTTTCTTCTTCTGTTTCTTTCTGTGTTAGAAATTTGTCGGAAGTTTAAATTTAGTATTTATTTAATTTATATATGTATGTATGAATGTCATTTTTCATTTTTCATTTTTCAAAATTTACTAGAATATTATTATGTTTTTTGGCTTGATAACCAATCCCCTCTTGGAGACACTTGTGTTGGTGAGCCAGTACTCCAATTTTGTGTTTTGTCTTTCATCAGTACACATCTAATGCCCTCGTGCATTGGACCTACCGACCTTAATATATAATAATCATTAATTAAATGTGTCACAGTTACTATTATCAACCATGCTTGAGATATTTATCAATCTCTGTTTCTAGAAAGATGGACTTTTATGTAATTCATTAAAAATTAAGAAATTATAATTTTAAAAAATAAAACCCTTACTTTAAAATTACGGAAGTCTTACATCACTTTGAACCACTTCAAATGATACGTTTTTTTTTTTTGGCAAAATATTAATAAAATTACTAAATGCGATAATAATGTGGAATTGGACCAATTAAAAATGTAAAAAAGTATTTGTCGTTCTTGAGTTTTATGAATGACTAGTAAGTTCTTCATGTAATGCACGGATACATTATTATAATATAATATTATTAAATTTCTAAATACATAATATTATTATATCTTAAATATATATAATTATATATAATAATTTATCTATATAGCATATAATCATAAGAAAATAAATATTATAAATCTAATGAGTAAAATGAAATAATTTTACATACAGTTTTCCCAAGTTGTAGAATTCAATGTTAAATTGTTTCACGTATGCTGAGTCATTAAAGTGGCAAAATATATTGAATTATCATTCTGATTGTCAGCGATAATTTATTGTGATTTTATAAAAGTTATTAAAATTTAACTTTTTTAGAAAAATTAAAATCATTTAGTATTTTAAGAAATTATCTCTCTCTCTCTCTATATATATATATATATAAATTCTCTTTCTCTCTCTATATATAAATAAAATTATAAATAATATTATAGATTCATTTCAACCAAATTTTTTAATTTTTAAACTTATTTTATATCATATAGCCTCAAATATATTATAGTACAGCCCTAAAATATCTGAAAATGAGCAGAAAAATTAATGGACTACTAAAAATAGTTCATACTTCTGTTATTATATATATTTAGGAATAATAAAATTTAAGTTTAGAGAAAATGATGAAGGTAAAGAAGAAATATAGATTTACTGAAATTTGTGTTAATCTACTTAATTTTTTTCTTATCATCTTGTTGTAACAGAAGTCGAGACTGATGTTATTTTTTTATTTTTTTTTTCATTAGAAGATAAGAGAAGAAATTTTGTTTTTTATTTTATTTTATATATTACTATAATATCTTATTTTTAGAGAAAATTAAAACAAATCATAATAATTGTGACATCAGCTTTTGATATATTATAGAATTAATGTTAATCAATTTCATAGGCCTGAAATTCATGTTAATCAGTTATATAATTTTAAAATTTATGTTAATTAACTTCACATTTCCAAAATCACACGGTGCAATGACGATTTACTACTACTACTACTACTATTATTATTATTATTCAATAATTTAAAAGATATTATATATGGTTTGAAAAAAAAAAAGATGCATTCAGTTCAGTTCAGGGGTCTCGCGATGGACTGCTTCTTTATAAAATATTTAAAAGTTTGTTTTCATATAATTTCATAATAAAATAATTAAAATTAAAATTAGTAATAATATTATGATTTTTATTGTGATGTTTAGTTACCATTAAATTGTGCTCTATCAATTAAATTATTTTATTATATCTTATATATAGATAGATATTGATATAGATTTGTATAAAAAAATATCATAATTAAAAGTAATTTAAGAAGAAAAAATTATTTTTTTTAATTTAATATATATATATATATCACAATTAACTTAAGAAAAAATATTTTATAGTTAATGATTAAATTTAGTGTATGTATGTGGGTATATATATGTGTGCAATATGGATGTCAAATTAAATATCGTGAAAAAAGAATTAATTAAATATATTTTTTAAATATAGATAGATATTGATATAGATTTGCATAAAAAAATAGATATCATAATATATATACAGTATGTATTTGTATAGAAAATAGATTCCATCATTAGAAAATATTTTAGCCGGAAAAATTTAATGTTTTCTATTGCGGCGGTACTTCTGTTATTTTATATATATATATATATATATGATATTATTTCTATAAAAATAGCAATTTAATATTACATATGAAAACATTAATGCATATTAATATTGAGAATCTTATTTATGCTAAACAAGATCCTATAATTGCGATTTAATGGAAACATTAATGCATATCAATATTGAGAATCTTATTTATGCTAAACAAGATCCTACAATTGTGATTTATATTTTTTCAAATTTACAAGATTGACACTTATTAATTAATATGTATTACATGATAAATTATATTATTTATTTATTTTTCTCATTATAAATAAGCTTATATTATATACAGTACATTCATTACTAATATAGGCCGCACACGTGGAGGGTGGCATCCAATCGACAGATACACAGAATATATTATGTGAAAAATTAAATACAAATGAATGTGATTAAACAGAGAGGAGAAATGAAGTGTGGCCAAAGGCTGAAAGACTGCATGATTGTTACATGAACAGAAAATTTAGCTAAGATTTTGTTTAGATTCCCACCACCAGTATCTGCCAATCTAAGTATGGCCCAGTTGCTATATAGATGTAAGCGCAAAAAGTCGATGGATCAATGGAGACTATTTATAAGTTTCAATTGCTTGCCTCTTGCTGTTTTTCTTCTCAGGCATCTTTTTTTCTGCCGGCTCTTATTAAATTATATATCTGCATTGTGGCACAAGCCATGGAGCAACCCTCTCTGCAGAACGATGAGCCCGATTTCAGTTTGAAAGAATGGGCTCTTAAGGCCCGAACCAGCCGCGAAAACACGAGTTCCAGAAGATTTTCAGCTTCAAATTTGAAGAGTTTCAGGGAAGATGCTGCAAGATCTTTCAGATCAAACGTCACCATTTCTAGCACTGCCTCCTCTCCGGGCTACACTGTTAGAGGTACCCCATCCCTACTACCCCCCACCCATCTTTCTTCTTGATTAATTTTTTTTTCTTTTTTTTTCTTCGCAGAGGAAATTGATCCTTCAACGTATTCATTTACCACTGCCCTGAAAGGTAACAGTTCATCATCAAAAGACATTGATTTTGTTTATTACCTAGTCTGTGTTTTTATTGAATCTTGAATTTGTGAAGCAGCATTACAGGCGAAAGCAGTGTACACATGGGAGTACCAATCGCCAGAAGGGTTGACTCTCAACTCCAAATGGAACGAAGCAGAAAAGTACATATGCAATCCTTTATCAGGAGAAGTCCCTTTGGAGTGTTTATCTGCTAAAACGCTAAGCGGAAGGTCGTTTCGCAGCGTAACCAGCAGAATTACCATGTCTGCACCACTCATCTACCCTTCCAGCATGCATCAATTCCATGCCAACTCCCCTATCTCCGAACACCAAAACGAACACGACATCCCATCCAAAGGTATCAAAGCCTCTCTCTCTCTCTCTCTCTCTCTCGGTTTCAAACCTTTAATTTGTTGTTCAAATCATGCAGAGAAGAAACGGGGCCCCACTAGAGACGTGGGGACTCAAAGCACGCCGTTGGAGCTTAGTTCAAGCAGCCCCACCCCAGCTTCCACCCCTTCGATTGTCGAAAGACCAGTGAAGCTGAGTGATGCGGAAGGTGGAGATTCATCACCTGTTTCCAGTTGGAAGCTGAACTCGGAGCCGGAGGTACATGTTGTGTAATACTCTTTTCACTTAAAAATATATTTTTAAAAAGTTAAGATTTTGTTTTATTAGTTAAAATAAAAAATGAAATAAATCAAACAAATAAACGAATAAATATTTGTACAAATATAAAATTTTAATTTTTAGAAGATTGCACCCTCATCTTTCACCAAAAATATAAAGTTGTACTCTTGAAAAAAGCAACTATTATCTAGACGAAGCAACATTGCAGTAATAACAACGAGGATAAGGTAGTAAAGATATTGAGTCCATCACTTTCATGGTCCCAACACAGACCAGCACTGGCTAGAATGAGGTGGAAAATATTTCCTTAGATCATGCCCTCACATTCGATTCCTACCGTGGAATAGACCACACATGAACACTTGGAGTTAGGCGACATGTTCATTGGGTTTTATGTCCATCACAAGATGTGATCTTGCCTGTTTACCACACATCTTCGAAACGGAATGGAGTCGTGCATCATCATCTTCATCAAACCTCATTCCTGCTACTAGCAGGGTCCGACAAATGGATTTAATCCAACTTAAAATTTATTCGAGACCTAACGGTGTTAAGTAACGACATATTTTTTTCGGTGTAAGACTTTCAGTGAAATAGTGAAAAAAGCTCTGATGTTGTCGAATTCCCAGCATTATAGATTATAAATATGGTTTGGCCTAATTAATATATAGGAAGGTCTCATAGGACAGCCCTACAAGGTGGGGGACTGGTATTTGGTCCCTTAGGCATGTGCATCAGAAATGCATGTGTGCTTTATGTGGTCAGTTTCTTGATCTTGTACTGTATTTTGTCTTTATTTCTTTCAATCTGGCAATGATCATGAAAGCCTTCTTATTGGAGGAAATATGGGAGCTGGATTTTTTTTGTTTTTTATTGCATTCTTTTTTCTGGACAAATGCCAAGCTTGTATTTCCTCTCTTCTTCTTCATGGGTTTTGTGAAAGTCCACCCTCCCCACCCCTAAAAGTATTTAACCTTTGAGTCTTAACTTATTTAATGAGCAATAGATTAAAATGTAATGGGCTAAACGTTAAAATATAAAATAAATAGATAAATAATCCTTTTTCGTAAAACAATATATTTACCAACTTCATAATAAAATATATTTTTTAACCACTTTGGGAATTTTACGACATACCTTATAGTTCTTTGACTGATATACATCAAGTTTTATAGTCTGTCCTAAACTTCTAAAGTGGATAAATATATATTTTTTAAAAAGCCGATTAAAAAAAAAAAAAAACACTTACCTTGTGTGAAAAGGTCAAAACCCTATGCTGCTGTGATAATTAAATATATGTATATATAAGATCTGTCTTTATCTTAGTAGCCTGCGAACATCATGATAGAGTCCAATTATCAGTTGAAATTGTTGAATGTTCAAGGAAATTAAACATTTTCTTCCAAAAAAAAAAAAGAAGAAAGAAAACCCTTCTTTCACACAGCACCAAACTCCATGCAAGTAACTGTGTCCTTTTTTGTTTCTTTTCATGAAGTTCCAAAATAACAAGCAATAATGACTAGTACAGGTAGAAGTGAAAGAAACAAGAGAGGAAGAAAGTAGAGAGAGAAAGAAGGGGACGATGTGCAGGTGCAGCAACAGCCAGAGGGGATGCCTATCATTGAGGGGTTTGTGGACGAGAAGAGGAAGGCAGCACAGAGACAAACACAAATCAAGAACAAACGATGCCAAGGTGCCACCTACCTTTCTTTACCACATTAATGGTTGCCCTAAAAAATGAAGTTTTTGTCACAAAATTCAAACATCCTCCATTAATGTTGAAATTTTCTACATCGAAAATGAAGATGTAACATAATATTAGTAATGTCCTATTATGCTGATGTAAGATCATTTTTAGATGTAATATTTTGCTAATGTAACATACGTTCTCAAATTGTGTTTTTGTTAGATTCTCTGCTGTAAATAATGTTAGATTTTATCTCTTATTTTATTGCATCAAAAAAAATTCGATATATTAATACACCCTTTCCTTAATCCAAAAAAAAATGTTTTTTCTTCTTTTTTTTTTTTATTTGTCATATGGTTTTTTGTTTAAGGCCCCTTTAAATGTTTTTGGAGTATTTTATATATAGTTTTGATTATATTATTATCATAAATACAACA
The DNA here is from genome assembly GCA_028749325.2 of Caryopteris x clandonensis. Taxonomy (NCBI): domain Eukaryota; kingdom Viridiplantae; phylum Streptophyta; class Magnoliopsida; order Lamiales; family Lamiaceae; genus Caryopteris; species Caryopteris x clandonensis. Next base: position 5,343,360 of record JAPYKT020000007.1, on the reverse strand, counting down.
GTATTATTAAGTAATTGTGTTTAATCACTTATTTTAATTAATTTTTTTAATGCAAAAGCATTCACAAAAACCCTTTTAAGTCCATTAATGATATTTGTGCCAAGCAATTCATTATGTTATCATGAGTACTGTTCTAGTACTTTTCTTATACGACTGCATTATTTATTGTGAATATTAAATAACGTAGTTGTGCACCGATTCACATCGTCAAACACAAGTCTGATCAAATTCAATATATTTTGTGCTAACTCTTAAAGCATTTGATCAAATGGAAATGACCAAATATATTCAAATCTATTAAACATGTGATTTAGGTATACTTTTCTATCAAGAGTTACAGTTGATGTTTTAGCTGCAATAAATTTGAACCCCTATTTGTTTTCACATTCATAGTGTTGTTCATATGTTAGAAACTAATTGAATTGAGTGTCTCCAAATGTACTTTTCTTTTTATATCTTCTCATACCACTACTAAAATTACTTTAAAATTGTAAGACTCAGACAACAAATGAAATACAAGATGGAACACCAAGTGTAACAGGAATTATGAACTGTCAATAACGAGGGAGAGAAGGCAATAGCCGGTGGGTAAGTGGAAATTTTGAAATATGTTTGTATTTCTTTTAAATTGAACTGGTTAGTTGGCTGTTAATGTCATTCCTTTAATTAGCCCAATGACAGGTGAAATTAATTGTTACTCCGATACCAAGACATTTAGTGTCTTATACAATAATTCTTTTAATGCATAACACACTTTATGTAGGAATATTGATTGAGGAATGTCCATCATACATCATAATCTTTTTTGTAAATTCAATAAAATCAGTGGAAAGAGAAAAGAGAGCACATATGATGGTGAGAGATAAAAGAGAGCAGTCATAAATGGGAAACGAGCCAAGAGAAAGAAGTGGGCAATTATAGTGGTTTTTTTGGTTTTTGCACAGAATCATTGTACTTGTGTTGATGTTAAGTTTTTTGTTCTTATTTACAGAAAGAGCTGACAAAAGCTTATTAATTTTCACATGTTTTTCCCTCTTCTTTCTTTGTGGAAATAGAAGACATTCTTTCCTCCCAATTAGTCTCTTTCACACGGAAGTACAAAACCCACCTGCAATAAATTAATGGTTAATTAATTAGTTTTTGGAAGAAAATGAGAAGGGTGAAACATGGTCCTAGGTCCTGTCTTGTCCTGATGATTCTTTATTGGAAAGGAAACCAGTATTTTCTGTTTGGAAGTAATGCACTGGAAGCATCATTTCCTCTTGAGGCTGTCAAGAAAATTCAATTTGGTTTCACCATATTCATTGATTCGAATTGGCACACAGATAAACTGGAGGACAACAGTCATCGCACAAACACAAAATTCAAAGAATTTGTAAGGAATGTGTATTTGTAGCTTGTCTACATGTGTTCGACGACTAGAAATAAAGATCTACAAGAGTATTTAAAGAAAAATCTATCTTGAAAGCGATTGGAAACGAAAACTAAAATAAATTCTAACTGAAGCAAGGCAGATAAATTTATCGTTTCAGGGTGCAAAACTGAAAATCGATGGAAAGCCTATACAACTTTGAAGCATCTCTGTAAGAAGTGGTTATAAATGAAACCCTGACGTTGAGCAGAAATTTTATGCCGCTTTCAATTTTCTGATTTTATCCTTAAATTAGACATATCCTTCGCAATCCTATGGAACAATTTTACATGCACAAATTAAAAACCATATATTTTTTGTAATAATTGCAATATAATATCAATAAATAGTCTCCAGGAAACACATCTGATCATCTTTTTTTCTTCGAACTAAACATTGAACCATATTTTCATCCTCTACACATTTTTCAATGACGCTACCATAAATACATTCACCCTAAAATATTCCCAAAACAGCTAGAAATGGAATCAAAGATTTCCCAGTCATTCTACAATATAAAATGTAATAAAGCAAAAAAAATAGGTAGAGCACCCATTAATGATCTGAACTATATTCTCAAAGAGCACCAGCATTTGATGTAGTGCAAGTTCCATCAGCTACCTTTATTCTTTTCTGCCTCACAACCTTACAGGTTTTTGCCCTGCAAGCAAGGTACTGTTACATTTCTTGACAGGATTCAAAGGAATGGCCTTTCTTGATAGTTTATTAATTTGTTGGGCGTCATTTAGAAAAGACCATCTTCATTGGCACAAGAAAGTCAAGCGTAACATAAATGATTTTTCATCTTTTATCCAACATCATCTATACAAATCACACATACTGTATGTTTGTGCATTAGTGGGTATCAAAATCAAAGATTTATATGTGGACAAAAGAAAGTTGAACTCTCCATCGTAAATGATGCTGCATCTTTTATCCAACCTTGTCTACACAAATCACAAGTATATTTTATGTGGTGTAAATTGGTGGTATTGAAATCAAAGATGTGTGTGTGTGCGCGCGAGGTGGTGATCATGTAGACAACAAGGTTATAAATAAAAGTACTATTAGCATGCATGAACAGAATTAAGTCAGAAAGGAAATGATTGAAAGAACTTTTAAAATTGGGATCCTAAGGGCTCAACCAAAAATGGTCAGCAATTAATTTATTAGTGACTAAGATGAATAAAACACACACACACACACACACACACACACATATATATATATATATATATATTAAAAGATGATTAAAACATGCAAGGGAAAAATAACTTTTCACAAAGAAATGGACAAAACTTTTTAGCACAGCTAGTCTAAACCACACTGGACAAAAACAATGCTGATTAGAGCTAAGCACTGGAGTACTTACCTCAAAATGTGCTTCTCAATATCTTGTTTTCCTTCATCATCAATAGCAAACCATTCCTCATTTAAGGTAAGAGTATCCCCGCCTCCAACATCTATTGCACGAAAGATAAGATTACCTAAGTACAATTTCTAGTTACTAAAAGAAAGCAGAACATGTAATATAACTTACTTTGTCGTAGTACATCAGAGACTCCAGAACACTTCAGTTTCCAGTATGCATTACCACCACGCTCCACAAAGAAAGGCACTATTCTTACAGCATCACAAGTCCGACTATCTGCAAGTTAAGCCCCAAGTGATAGAAAATCAAGAAACTTTGTAGGCGTAAACCTTTATTACAATGTATAAAGTTCACTGAAAAATTGTAAGCTTAGATTCATTCCAAGTCAAGTCATGGTTTGTATGAAATGAGGTTCTTTAGCCCCAAGGACTGACCAACTCAATTAATGGTTCATGAATGTTACTTTTACCGTACAAATAGAACGAGTAATAGATTTGCATGGAAAACAGAATTTGCTTAAGACATCATGAGCTATGAAGGCCTCCAGATCAAAAAATTTCTGATGAAATATGGAACTACATAAGTAGAAGTATTTACTTTCCGAAAGCACACCCATTGACTCAAGCACCTTGGCATGAGCTTCTTCAGTCTTGCGTTTAATCTTTGAGACAATGGTGTCATGCTCGGAAATTAAAAGGGGAGCACCATGCTTGGCAATAATTGCTTGGGCAATATCATCTTTCATTTTTTGCTTCAAACTCTTCTCCTGCAAGGGGTTGAAATTCAAAAGAAGAAACTTGGGAAAAGTATTAGTTCCAGAGCAGGAAACTTTTCAAAAATGCTGATTACCTTGTCCTTTGCAGCAAGAACCTTTTGTTTGGCTTCCTTGACCTTTTCGGCAAGTTCTGTGTTTTGGTCATCCATCCAATTCCTCACCTTTCTGTGCATCAAAAAAGTGAGGGATAAAAAAGTTTAAATACATTAACTTACAAAATATTACATGTATTATTTAAAAATGAAGATGTGCTTACTCAGTTCCAAGAATTTCATCACACAAAAAGTTTAACAGTCTAAGCTTTTCTGAAACTTCTAAAGTCTCATAATCCGATGCCTTTTCTAAAGAATCCAATCCATGAGCTCTGAGAACACTTTGAGATTTAGAGAAGTTTTCCTTAAGTGCATGAAACCATGAGCTTTTTCCATTAGATGGACTTAGTTCTCCACATCTACAAAGAAAATATAACAGTTTATCAATTTGTTCCGGCAAAAATAAAGTTCACTTGCCAATTAACTGTATAGAGGTTTCATACTCTTCTCCTTGTTCTGTCTGTAAAATAGATAGCAGGTGGATATGAAACTGAACAGTCACTGAAAACTTTCCCCTGCGTCCAGTTCTCCCATGCAGTAAGTCTTGAAGAACATATTCTGGTTGTCCCTTCTTAACATCTAGGATCTGTTGATAGAACCAAATAAATGCAGAACAATAAGGAGGACAATGGCTTGGGTATTGGTAGAGGTTTAGGATCAAGCATGCTAGTTATGAATATAGAGGGGAAATAGCATGAAAAAAATGAACTACATAATCAGGAGATTCATATTAGCATAAATAATTCTTGAATACAAAAAGCACATAAACTGGAGGAACCTGAATATGATAACATAAGATCATAGGAGAGAGGTTGAGTTAGAATGCATAATGACAAATATCTTGATGAACATTAATTCATGAGGGGTTGAAATATGAACATTAGCAGTTGCTTAAATGAAATCACTTGCCTTTCCAAAAACAGCACAAAATTCTAAAAATGCATAATGACAAATATCTTGATGAACATTAATTCATGAGGGGTTGAAATATGAACATTAGCAGTTACTTAAATGAAATCACTTGCCTTTCCAAAAACAGCACAAAATTCTAAAAACTGCAAGACATTGCCGACATCTCCTGTGGGCACATCAATTTTAGCAACAGTATTCAACTCTGCTCCCAGAGGCAGTGGGATCTCGGGATAAAAATTAGCAATTTGGCGCTTAAAAATGTTATTGTCTGCAGTATCAACTTCATCTTTTTTTCTCATATCATTTTTCAAGGGTTTTACAAAATCTTTTTTGGTAATAGTTGTTGCATCATTCATATTCTTGTCTGGATCAACTCCAGTATCGAGCTTTGCCCCTTGGGTGGGTATTTTATTGGGAACTGTCAATTTTCTAGGACTTGTCCTCCTGGCTAAAGTGGCATCATTCTTTTTGTTGACATTTTTCTCTATCTTATCCTTCTTTGATTTTTTGGGCTGCTTCTCATCAGCACGCATAACATTCTCCTTAAAGATTCCATCAACATTTTCCATATGTTTGACCTCATCCAATCTGTCCCTCTTCATTTTCTTCAACTTCTGAGAGCCACGTGAACCAATTTCTTTAGCTGTATGCTTCTTATTACGGCATTGCTTATCCTCAACGCCTTCCTGCTTATGTTTCCTACTATCAGGGCTTTGACTAATTACCTTCGAAGAGGTATCATCATCCTTATTGACCTTGTTCACTCTCTTGGACTTCTTGTCAACATGATTTGGCAAATTTGCATCAACTTTTCCATCAAAAGCATTTTCCTTACCTCGCTTTTTGGGTGAAGAGACAACTTCCTGTTAATTTCAGTAACATAACATAAGACAAGCCAAATTACCATAATAAAGCAAGTTAGTATGAGGACAAACTTGAACAAACTGCCTAAGTAGAGCACCTTCTTTGGAGAAGCAGCCATGACAGCAACTTTCTCATGGTTCAAAAGCTCTGCCCCTTTAAGTAGCATCTCTGAAACAGATGAATATCCAGTTGCCTTTGCTGCATTTATAAGTATGCCAGTTGGTTGATGACCCCTTTTCTTCCTGATCAATGCACAATGATTTCAGGAAAATACATACTGGATCACATTTCAGGAATAGGTAAGAAGACTCACATGCAAAAACTGCAATTGCAAATGTCTCTGCACTTGGGACAATTCCACTCCCCTAGAGCAGCTACTTCTTCTGCCTTCTCTCCATACCTAACTTGTGAAAAGTGATACAATAAGAATCAACAGTTATTCAAGCAACAGTTATCTTTCGAATGGACTGCATCAACTAAAATAGATCAATAACCTGTTCAGGAGGCACTTGTGACAATACTTAATGGTACATGGCTTGTTAGTCCTCTGATTCTTGCATCTTGCCACAAAATCCATTGTTTTTTGGCGACACTTCAAAATTTAAAATTGAAATGAGAGATAAAAGTGAAACCAATTTAGGAAACTTGTGTGCATGAAAAATGAAAATCACAATCTAGAAGTTAAAAACCAAGTACACTTGCATTAATAAGTAGAGGCTTCTTTCTTTCTTTTTCCTTTTTTCTCCAACATTGTACTATAGGTGCACTAATAGAAACCTCTCTCTCTCTCTCTCTCTCTCTCTCTCTCTCTCTCTCTCTCTCTCTCTCTCTCCCCTCCCTCCCTCCCTCCCTCTCGCTCTCCCTCTCCCTCTCTCTCCCTCTCTCTCCCTCTCTCACACACACACACACAATCAATATTAATGTTACTCCATCTAATTAGGGACTACATCCATACTTGTTGGAGGCGCGGGGCCCACACAGACGCAAGGGGTGTTCTAGTGCTGAAGCGGCGCCTCTTGGACAAAAGAACCATACAAACTAATCATCACTATTATAATCCTACTCCTTGGCATCATCATCATCATCATAAGTTGTTAAATATTTCTCTTCAAATTCTTCTTGTGTTTTTTCTTCTTCATTTTCCTCTTCTCCATATTCAGTTTCTTCTTCACTCTCCCTCCTTTGCTTTTCTCTAACTTTACTCTAAGTTTCTAACTCAAAACCCTAGCAAAGATTATGTCAATCTATGATTATTAGGCTGCCCTAAATTATGTTAATCTATGATTATTAAGCTGCCGTTCATAATGTCAATCTATGATTTAGGCAAGCAAAGATTAAGGAAAGTTGACCTATCAATCTATGAGTTTCCCTTTGTCCTAAGTTAAGGAAAGCTGCCCTAAATTATGTCAATCTGCAATCAACAGAAAATCAAATCCTTCCTTAAAAAGAAAAGGTCAAAATTTGACAAAAAATCAAGATTTAATCTCCTGCAATTAAGGTCTAAGAATCAAGCTGCAAGTTTGATTGCACCTGGCATAAATGTTGCCCAGAAATTCATCCATAACACTGCAGATAAATCTGAGACCAAAAAGAGCACCACCCCGGGCGCAATTGCAGAGGCGCTTAAAGGCACGTGCCTTTTGAACAGCACCCACCTCCACCGTGCAGAGGCACAGTCCTTCTAAACCTATGCGCCTCCAACAAGTATGACTACACCTCAGTAGATATTTAAGTCTCACGTGCAATGATTTACAGAAGAGGTTAGCAAGGACGAAGTACAGAATCTGTAAGGCAGCTCCATAGACAAAGCAAAAATTCAATAATTGACGTTCCTTCGTACTTAGTTTTGGGTTTAATACATGTTTCAGGCATTTCTAGGTCAAACTCTTTTCCAATTTTTCCAAATGCTACGACATAATTCACCAAGGTTTCACAATCATTGGTTACCAAACATAAACACAGATCCCATAGGTGCTCTATTACAACCTAAAAAAACATAGAATCCAAAGCAATTACCTTCACGAAGTATATTATTTAAAAAGAATTTTTTAGTAACCATGGTAATTCACGTGGTAAACAAAGAATCGCTGTTTGTTTCAATTTCGCCCAATCTCACTCTAACGAAATATCAAAGAAGAAAGAAGGAACGGGAAAATGCACCTGATGGCAAGTTTTCCCGTTGACGGAATCATAAATCCGGCCACCCACAACCCGAATCCCAGGGGATTTATTCCGCTTCGAAGACGAAGAAGGGACGGCATTCTCTTGGGACTTGCTGTCCTTCTGAGGGCTCTTAAGTCCATCCTTCTTTCCAACTGCCATTGATGATGAAACCTTCCAATCCCTGGACAGACTTCTTAGGAAGAGATGGTCTGTTTGTTTTCTGTTTTCCGGACAATCTTCACTCCAGGTCTTTTGTTTTAGACAAAATGTCGCGCTCCTTTATGTCTTGGTTTCGCGAAAATGCACATTAGGAGAATTGGAGGGACTTCAATCTTTTTGCTAAGAAGTGTGGGCGCCAACCAAAGTTTTACGTGTGTTTCCAATTCCTTTTCCCGCCCAATGGGGTGACGGTAGGAATGTTAAATGGGCCTTGGGTTTAGATTGGGTTATTGGACTAAGTTGTTTATAGCAATTGGAGCAGGCCCAAAACATTAGATGGGCTTTTTCTTGGACTTTCGAAACATTTGATCTTAACATCTGTCCACGCTCGTCGTAGACCACAAGGCAGAATGCCCCAAACAAAATGAAACAGGATGGATCAGGAAAAATTACCATTCCTGGTTCACATCATTAATTTTGTCCAAAATTTTATTTTTACACCTTAGTTACAGAGGTGTGATTTAATTGAGAATATTTCAAGTTTGCTAAAATTACCCTTATATCAAAATTTGACTTTTTGATAACTAATCTTTTATTATTACCTAAATGTCATATGTGCAATCCAAAGATATAATATATTTTATTATATTAAGAATTTGTAATAAAATTATATTTATATTTATTATAAAAATGTAAGTAATCTATTAGTTAATATAAATATTATTCAATTTATAATATATTTGGTTATATTACATTGATTTTTTTAAATTAATTTTATTGAATAATAAATTGTACGATATTTTAAAATAAAATTTAATTTTTTCTTGAATTGAAAATAAATATTTTAATTTACTAAAAACTAATGAAATTAAATAATAAATTATAATATTATATAAATTTAATATTATAATATTTTTATTCTTATAAAAAATTAATATATTTTTAGCTTAAATTCATTTAACATTTTGATATACTATTTATTCAAAATCATTATATTTAACAAAATTCAAGAAATAATATTCAATTCATAAAAACTATATTTCATACTTTAAATATAATTATTTATTTCAATATATATAATATTGATGTTATTTAAAAAAACAGTTATTTTGATATATAATATGTTAAAAATAAATTTAAAACAAAAAAATATTTTTATTTTTTTTAATTTCAGTGAAAATTACAAAGAAAAAAAGAAATTATAAGAAGAAAACATAAAAATAAATTTCAATTATTTGTAGAGACACGTATCAAGAAAAAATAAATATTCTTATTGTTCTTCTTTTAGGTTCAAATTGTTCGAGAGCCGATCTAGGTTCTTCGATCTCATTGATCGGGACTTAATTGGCATCTTTCCTACTTTTAAACTTTATCCCTCATATTCTGCTCTTTTACATTTTTTGTTTGTATCCAAAAAGAGTGCGAGGCATCTTTCACAAAAAATAATTTGCTAAGATTGTTAAGAAGTAACGGAGGTTGGCCATTTTTTTTTTTCTTATAAATTATTTTTTATTCGTTAATATTTTTTAAAATAGGCTATTGAAGAATTTAAATTAAATAAATTACGGGTATCATAAAATTATAGTAATAATATTTTTATATTCAACAAAAGAAAATAAGTTTATTGAAATCTTAGAATATCAATACTTTTCTTGCAGTATATATAAAACCTTAATATTTAATTTATGGGGTATTATAAATCCTCACATACAATTACTTGGAACATTTTATGAATCCTCAATTATTGATTTATTCCAAAAGAAAAAAACCTCAGATAACTATATTAATTTGGCCTATATTTATGATTATTTCACGATTTGCGTGACCACATTTGATTAATACAAACCTAGTCAATTTTGATATTGTTGAGGCTATTGTTAGAATTAGGTAAAGATGCAAATGTACTTTATTTGATCATCTTTCCTTGTTGACTACAGCAAATACACATTGAAGTGCACTTATTTCGTAATTTAGGGATATTCAGGCAAATTCTTAATTTTAGTGCACCTAATATTTAAATTTTAAATTTAATATTTATGTTAAAATTCAATTTTCAATTTTAGCATTTATATTATACTTGAGTATTTTTTAGAGAAATATTTAGTTTTTAAAGGTTGTTAAACGCTCTCGGGCTAACCCTGTTGGCTAGAGGCAAAAGATAAAATTTTGATTTTGATAGAGTTATTGGTAGTTAATTTAAGAAAGATTCTATAAATATATCAGCATTAGTAAAAAAACAAATTAATAATTATTTATTAAAATTTAAGAAATTTAACATGGTATTTAACATAATATTATAATTAATTTTAAATAAAATGATATGTTCATAACAAATATATAGATAATAAAAATTGTTTGACAATATAATATAATTTCAGATTTTTTTTTATATTAGTACAAAAGTGATGTCAAATAAGGTTCAAAGGGAAAATACTTTTATCTAAAGTGATTATGTCATATTTTTTTTTGTTTTTCAAGTCTCAATTGTGTATACAAAAGTTTCAAGAAAAAAAATAATAAAAAAACTAAATTTGCCCATAAATTGCATCAAAATTTCACCAAAAATTCAGACAAATCATGAGAAAACCGCCTAGATTAGGAGCTCATGTTTTTACCAAAATTTTCGATATTTTGCAGATATTTTGAAGAGAGAGAAAAAAGAAACATTCATCTTTATATTTTGGTGAGCAAAAAAAGAAATTATAGCTAAATTTCATGAAATTTTTAATCCGTGATTAAGGTTAATGAGCCTGAACCAAAATAAAAACTAAAGCTTAAATCAAATTCATAACCTTACAATTTTTAGAATTAATGTGGGCAAGACGTGGAGTTGGTCTATTAAACATCTTTAGATCTCATAGCCAATTAATATTATTAATATCGTTATTAATTATTAATTAAAGCAGCATGAGGACAGGCCCTGACTCTGGATTACAAAATAATTATAGATAAATCCGCCTAAGAACCTTCTAAAATAAATAGCTAAATATGTCTATCTTATTTGACTAAATAATAATAGAAAGGGATGTTCACACCATTAAAAATAAAAATATAAAAATAATAATAATAATAATAATAATAATAATAATAATAATAATAATAATAAGCCCAATGAAAACGGCATCCAAAAGCCCTAGGGCCCACCCTCTCCTCCACTACCTACCCCACCCCACCAAAGAATGGTTTTTTTCGTTCCCATTCTTCTGCCCCCCTTTGCTTACTTTCCGTCCGTTTCTCCTGACTCCAAATGCATAATTATAAACGAGCACACATTGTGAAAACGGATTAGCAGAAACCTCTCATTTTCCTACTTAAACCTCTGCAATCGGATTAATTTATTTTGCTGCTTCAAGGAGAAGAAGAACAAGTCGTAGATCATACATCTCATCTTAATTTGCAGCTTCGAGGTATATATCAGCTCCCAATATTACTATTTAATTAATTAGTCTCTCTTTCTTCATTCAGCTTGTTTGGTCATCCATATACATGTTTGAGTATTACAGATTACTGACTTGCAAGGCCGATTTGCTCTCTCCCCCCCCCCCCCCCCGCCGCTCTCTCTCTAGATCTCTTGGTAGTTCAGTGCTTTGGTGGATCGATGGTTCCTTTAATCATATGATTTCTTGATAATCTTTCTTAGGCTGCCCCATCTTTAGATTATAAAAGTTTGTTGCAGATATATTTTGCTGCGTTTTAATCTGATTCAAATTTTACTGGAAATAATTTTTACAACTTATTACTTTGATTAAATCAAATATATATTATAATTTTGTTAAAAATCACTTCATAAGGCTATACTTTAATTAATTTCTGCCTTTGCATTGTTAACTAATTAAGTCTTCGATTATATTTTCATGATATTGGAGAATCCGAAACTGGGTCACCTAATTATTAGAAAATTATTTTACTGTTAATTAGTCTTGTACAGTATTTCCAAGAAATTGGAAGATCCAAAATTGATTTGACCTAATTGTTATAAAATATTATAGTTTGTCTTTTGAATTGAAATTGACGTTATTTATTATTTAATTCATATGAGTCTTTTGAATTTTGGCGTTTTTATTTTCTTTCTTAACTGGAATCTATTTAACTATATTACTTTTAATCTTTCTTTCTTTTTTTCTTTTATTTTTTTGATATATTCTCAGGAATAAATTGTAGATCATTTATGGAAACTTATTATAAGTAATAATAAAATTCTTACACTGTATTATCATTTTTATTTAATGTGAAAGATATAACACTGTTGAAACATATATGATATTATGATTATATTAATTATCCACTTAAAAAAATAAATAAACGTGATAACATTATTATACATTTATTAAATAAAATAAAATGGGGAAGGTTTCTTCATGCTACACCTGTGCACCGGGTATGGGCAAGATAACCAAAACTATTTATAGCACCTAAATAGAATCATGATTAATTAGGAATGGGTCAATGTGAGCATTGTTCCCATTAATGTAAATTAATTAAAGCAACGGCAACTTGCTTTTTTGTGATTCTTGGTGTTCTGGCAAATTTTAGTGATTTGGAAGGAAAAAAGTACTTTTTATAATCAAAAGCTTGAACATCAATAATCATTTCTTATTTCAAACACCACTGATTTTGATATAATTATGCTTCCTCAATCTTTTATTTTAATCAAGGTAAGTGAAAGCAATCCATGACTACACACACCATAGGATGTGTGTTAGTGTCATACTATTCGAAAATTCATGATTAACCCTTCTTTGGTTGTAGGTATCATATAATACTCATTCACAGCTTGTGGGTAGGATAGAACTAGCCCATTTCGTCATCAATGGCTTTATTGCACGTCTTTACAAGATCCTTTTAATTATCAAAAAAATTAATAAAATTAGTGCTAACTATTTTCTTTCCTACTCTCAGCTGATCTTACAAACTTTGTGGTCGATTTGGCAGTCACCATGTTTAGGAGAAAGTCGCATAACCATCAGGAAATCGATATAGCGGAACGAGATGCAAAGGTAGCAACAGGAACTAAGATTATCCTGTCAAGAAACATTTATTAATCTAAGGGCATGGATGATGGTTTTTTTTTCTTTATGATCTATTGTCCACAACTTTGGTCCTCTGCTTTTGGTGCACTAACTTCACCAATTATAAGAATGATGTATATATTTTCAACTTTTGGTTCCATTGGCTTTCTCAAATAGTGATATGACTGATATTAACATCTTCGAACAGGTTCAACAACTAAGGGATGCTGTAGGGCCACTTTCTGGTCGCAGCTTAAAGTTCTGCACTGATTCATGCCTGAGGAGATATTTAGAAGCTCGAAATTGGAATGTTGACAAAGCCCACAAAATGCTGGAGGATACAATTAAGTGGAGGTTAGCATACAAACCGGAAGAAATACGTTGGGTGAGTTTATTATTCTAATGTGAATTAAGAAAATTGAAATTATCAATCACTTCATTTGTTTCATTTCCTTGTATCCCTCACTCTGTTTCTAACTAAGCGTGCGGGTTGGTTTACTGTACTGCTGTCCACATGGAGGACTTTTCATTGATTCAAGTAAGCAAAAAAAAAAAAAGAATTGGGCTCCTGAACATATAAATATATATCTGACTGATTTTAAACGACTTAATGTGTACAAAAATAGAAGTCATAGAGCTTGATAGAACAAAAAGAGAAGGGGGGATTTAATAGAATAAAATATAAAAATCTAGATAAAAAAGTACATTTTTCCCGTGTTTATTGGGAAACTTGCATTGTACCGCTGTATGTTTTTTATCATTATAAAGTAACTGAGGTTGAATTAATGTAATTCTTGTTTACCAGCATGAGGTAGCGCATGAAGGTGAGACGGGCAAAGTTTCCAAAGCTAATTTTCATGACCGAAAAGGCAGAATCGTCCTTATAATGAGGCCAGGAAAGCAGGTTAATTTTCCCACTCAATTGTGTTTCTTTCATCATTTGTGTGAGAAATTCAACATTACCCATGAGCAATATTCTAACCCATTGAATATATTTGAATGTATGTCATGTTGCACATAACTAAAAATTTAAAATTTAATGGTCAATTCTCTTTTTTCTAGAGATATTTTTAAAGAAACTACGACACTATCTTATAGAGTAGCATAGAAATTCTCATTGACGTTACTGTCTTATAAAATCTTTAATACAGAACACCGCATCACCTGAGGGCAATATTCGTCATCTTGTCTATCTATTGGAGAATGCAGTCCTGAACCTACCAGAGGGGCAAGAGCAAATGTCTTGGCTCATAGACTTCAATGGATGGTCTTTGAACACCAGTGTTCCAATGAAAACTGCTCGAGACGTTACCTCCATTTTACAAAACCACTACCCAGAGAGACTTGCAATTGTTGTTCTCTACAACCCTCCAAGAATTTTCGAGGCATTTTGGAAGGTACTAACTTTGCCATCCCCTCATCTATATCACCAACATTGAAAAAAAATTGCAAGTTTGGTCATGTAATACTATATTTCAGCCCCCATTTTAGTCTTGAGATTTTGCAATATAATCATCCATTTGCAGTTGGTCGTGAATTTAGTCCTTAAAGTTTTCGGAATTCATGAACATTGGTCCTGTCTTGTAGCCAAATTTATATCACATCTTCACGCGAGGCAGAAACCTTGTAATTTTCCGTTTGAAAACAATCAACATGACTGGAATTAATGAATTCTGTGAATGCAGGTTTTAAAGTATTTTGTGGATCAGAAAACGTTTCAGAAAATAAAATTTGTGTACCCAAATAACAAAGACAGCTTAGAGTTGATGAAGAACTTCTTTCACACTGAGAACCTTCCAAGTGAATTTGGTGGAAAAGGCACACTGAAATATGACCATGAAGAATTTTCACGATTGATGGCAGAGGACGATGTTAAAACTGCCAAGTTTTGGGGACTTGACAAAACACCCGGCTGTCCAGAAACCAACGGGAACTCGAAATTGGTGGGGAATATAGAGCCAATGAGCCTGTAGTGCAAATGTATTATAATACTGACCGGCTAGTTTATTGTTAATTTTTGCATCAACGGGAGACGTACAATATATTTTTCTTAATCGATGTGAACATACAAAATAAGCTATCTTTGTGGGACCTATGTGATATGCTATGAATGAAGATTGGACATCGATCGTCGTGTTCGATGTCTGGTTTGGCTGCAAGAAGATTCACATATACGCACGCACAAGCAATACTCGTGTCGCAGAAATATCTTGCCGTGTATATTGCTGGCTCTCTAACACCTCCAACCGGTCGCAACAAGAGTAAAATTAGTTTGGTGATTTTACATTTTTTTTTCTTCAAACAGGAACTACCACCTTCTCATGGCCCTGTTTCTTAAGCTCAATATTTATCATGTATTTTACTACAGTTATTTGACAATAATTTAGTTTTACTTATCAAATTTAGTTCTAATTATATATTTTATTTGATTAATATATTATTTATTATTTTTCTAAATTAATATTATACTAATAATGATGGTGGTGTTTGCCATTTTTGTTTAGCAACTTCAATAGTAATAAATGAAAAGTACAGTAACTATAATATAAAATAAATTATAATAAAGAGATCCCTAGAGTTGGATCGACACATGGAACATGTGTGGAATTTCAAATTTTCAACAACAATTTTAATTCTAAGTAGTATTTATATCGTGCGTTACATGATCTATAATATAATAAATTATTATAAAAATAGTAATATAATTTTTTAAATGAAATATATAATCATATAAAATATATTTTTAATTAAATAAAAATATTTCACAATATAAAAATATATTAAATATTAAAATATAATACAATTAATCTATAAAAAATATTTTATATTTAAAAATTAATATTTAACTTTTATATATGCAATATGGATATCAAATTAAAAATTATAAAAAATAATTAATTTGAAAATATTTTGTATAAAATAAAATTTGATATGAAAAAGTTATAAGTCTTTAAAAAAATGATTCAATATCATAATTTCTAAAAATACAAAGATAAATTGGGGAGAAAATAACATTTCTCTAAAAATTTTCCAACTGGCATCATAATAAATTTTAAAAATATTTATTGAATTGAAAATTATCAAAAGCAAATAAAACCTCAAGTTACTTATTAAGTGTGGGAATAACAAATGGAATTTGTTTAAATAAATCATTAAACTAGCTTAAAATCCAAAAACTCAATTAATTAGTTTGAAACTACCTTACAGAACCTAATCAAATAAAAGACTTAGCAAATAAATTAAAATATATTTTAATTAAATCTAAAATAAAATATAAAATCGGAAAATTTACATAATTATTATAAAATTACCAAATATAATCTGAATTTTATGTTTAAAAATAGAACTGCGGCATAAAATGTGAAAATTATTTTAAAATCCAAATAGAATATGAAAATAATATTAATAATTTTATTTTGCAATTATCATACTTATTACATAGACCTCAAATATATTTTAGATTTATATAAGTGATTCTCAACTTATATTTGGTAATTTACACATTTTCCAGGTAAATTACAATTTTAACAAATAATTGAATCCACCCAATCTAAACAAATACACAAAAAACACACAAATTCTTCCAAAAGATGTGTGTACAGTGGATTTAGTTGTGCTTGATTGTCCATATAATATAATATTTTTTTTGTTAAAATTTATATTCTATTTTAAAAGATATTATTTTTTAAGATAAATGTATTGTGTTTTTATTAAAAATATTGTTTTTTAATTATTTATAAAACATATAGTTAAAATATAATAAAAATTTCGGTGAAATTAAATGCTCTGTAAAAACTAGCTTCGGTAAATAATGACAAAAGAGGGAAAAAGTTTAAAGGCTGTGTTCTTCTTCGCTGCCTGCAAAATCACGAAATTGCTGACCGACCCTTTGAATCATTTCAAAGTTTTATCCATGAATCTTTTGGTACGCCGGACTTTCTTCTTTTTCATCAGTTTTCGTCTATCTCTTTTTTACACTGATATACACATAAAACATGTATCAGTTATACCAATATCTCATATTTCAACTCTTCAGGAAATACTCAAGATGCATAAGAAACTAAATGACCCGCCGGCAGCGGCGCCGCCTCCCGTGTGGTGGATTGAAAATTCGGATTCAGTGTCTCGCCACTTTCAATTCGAACCTGATGGTCAACTTTCTGTGAGCCCACTTTTTTGCTTTATCTGCACTTGCTCTTTATTCCATGTGAGGCATTTTTTCGAACAGCAGCTGTGCCCATATATGTTTGCCTCGCTTAACTGAAATTTTGCTGAATACTAGATTAATTCTATGAATGGCAACTGTGGTTTCCCGTTGTTTGTGGTAAAGGTGCCGCCCCTACTTCCCCGTGTTTTAAGCTAGATGTCTTACACTCTCTCGAAAGCATTTCTGTGTAATTTCGTGTTGAGTAATTGATCTTGTGTTGTTTGCCTTAATTATTGGAAATATTTTTATTTGGGATGAAAACTTAGAAGTAAAAAATATGGCTGTGGTTTTAATCAATGGTACCAAATTCCGGTGCTGGTGCCATTTAAGATGGTCATTCTTCGGTTATTTTGGATCTTTGCTTCAATCAGAAAAATGTCTCTCTCTGAGACACCATGCTTTAGTTTAACAATCACTTCCCCACATGTTATCCAGCAGTAGTCCAAGTTTCCGTTCATACTGCCTATTGTTTTCAACCGGGCAAAAATGGTGGAAGTGCTGGAGCATTAGTGCTTTTTTCCTTTTTCATTTTATTTCTACGTGGTGTGTATTTTGGGGGAATGAAGGTAAAGGTGCGAAAGTTTATTCATTCTTTTGTAAGTTGTATAGCTCAAAGATTTTGAATTCTTTTTCCTGATAATTGTGTGAGCTGAAACAAAGTGTCTAAATCTATTCCGTTCACTTTCGCAGAGGGCAGTAGGCGTATTTATATTTTTTATCAATGAAATTCCTATGGAGTCTTGTTAACCTTACTTTTCATTTTTTATTTTTTGAATTCAGGTAAAGATTGTTGATGATGCTAGACCTGCCTCCCGTAGGATAGTTGAATCCTTTTTGAACAAGTTCTTTCCATCTGGTTATCCATATAGGTAAGTGGTGTCATCAGATCTTTTTCATATAATTCAGCTGCAGAACAAGTTGGGTCAAAGATCAACACTATTTATTGTATCTAATTGTGTTTTACATCTACAGTGTGAGCGAGGGCTATCTTAGATACACACAATTCCGTGCCTTGCAACACTTCTCCAGTGCAACATTATCTGTATTATCAACACAGGTCTTCTTCCAAGATTTTTTCTTTCTTTCTTTCTATTATTCATCATAGATCATATGGAACACTATCTGATGCTCCTAATATTGTAATGCACCACTATGTGAAGGATGTTTCTCAGTAACTTAACCCCTTCCAGTCACTTTTATTTGCTGCAGGTTTGCGACCTACACCTGCCCAGGCGACTGCTGTTAGTTGGGTAAGGAGTTAATAGTTGGAAGACCCTATCAGACAGTTCTCGAAGTTCTTTAATTTATGGGCCAGTTACATTGTGATATCGAGTGCAGATATTAAAAGATGGCATGCAGCATGTTGGAAAGCTCATATGTAGCAATTTGGGTGCAAGAATGGACTCGGAGCCCAAAAGTTGGAGGCTTTTAGGTCTGTATCTTTAGATTAGTTTTCTAAGCCTATTGTCTTAACTGATTATTATGCATATTAGTAATGCCATTAGTTTATATAATATTCTTTGTCTGTGTTTTGAACCTTGCTATTGGATGTCTGAAAGAAACGAATGTTCATACTTGCAGCTGATGTTCTTTATGACTTTGGTACTGGTTTGGAAGTAATATCCCCTATATGTCCACAATTATTTCTTGAATTGGCTGGGCTTGGCAATTTTGCTAAGGTGGGTTAATTACTGGCTTCTGTATGTATGGAATGTGGTTGAGACACATTGAAGATAACTCCTTATTTGGCAGGGAATGGCAGTTGTTGCCGCAAGAGCTACAAGATTGCCCATATATTCTTCATTTGCCAAAGAGGGAAATCTGAGTGACCTTTTTGCAAAAGGTGAAGCAATTTCCACACTGTTTAATGTTCTTGGAATAGGAGCAGGAATTCAGTTAGCATCTACTGTTTGTTCATCTATGCAGGGAAAGGTACTAGTCCTTGTAGCCACTGTGTCTATGCAATTGTAGAGTACAATTTGTGATTATACCTTCTCTTAAATGTCAGAATTGATATGTTCACATTAACTACATGTTTTTTTTCCACTTTAGAAATTATTAGACTTTATGTGTTTGCTGCATCTTTGTTTGATCACTCATGGTGTAGCACCAAACTTGCAATAGTATTTGGATGGTATTCATCTTTTAATAAACAAAAGACAATGAGTAAATCTTTTAGAAATGTGAATTAAATACATGCCTTGCTATTTAAATGGTGTCTCACGGTGGGAAAGGTATCAACCTCATTTCAAGTGGTGTGTGCATCAAGTATCATTGATACTTTAATGATTAAAACACTGTAATATTATCATCTTTTTCTCCTATCTATAAATAAAGAAGAATTATAAGTGATTTGAAATAGGTATGAGTGGATTTTGGATCCTTATATTAAACTAAAAATCATTTCATTTTAGGAAGAGATGCATTATACTTAGGTGTCAATCCTTAATGTAAATGCTGTATAAGTATTATATATCATATGATAATTTAATAGTCTAAACATCTCACCATAAAGGCTAAGTGTGTTAGGTTACTGGGTAGTAGGTGTCTCTGGTTTATAGAGCTACATTGCACTACTGACCCTTCTGAACCAACTATACTGTCTGAAAACATTTACCCGTATAATCGTAGAATGAATGATATATGGCTCAGAAATGGAGGCTTATAAGCTGCTAAATCTTCCAGGAAGCTTCAGTGCAGCATCTGAAGGATCAAAATGATCATAATTAATTTACAATAAAACAGTGATCATAATTAGGATGGCGTGCACATGTATTGTACTTTAGTTTCTACTCAAGAAAATGCATAAACAATGAAGGATTTGCTTTGAGAACCATCACAGGGTCAACATGGACTGAAAAATTAATTCTCTGTTTATGAATAAATGCATCTCATGTTTGTGTTAGAAATCAGTACGCCTATCCTTTCTATGGGGAAAGTCATTCTTCTGCTTTCTTATCGACATTCAGCTTTTTGAAGATGCAATTTTTGTTGGGAAAAAATAGGAAGGAGATTCTGAAAGTTTATTAGTATTTGTTTTTTATATTGAGTCCTATGATGATTCTGATTATGCTGAGGATCTGACATACAGTTAGTGGTTGGACCTTTGCTATCACTGCTTCATATCTATTGTGTCAGAGAAGAGATGCGAGCAACTCCTATCAACACTCTAAATCCACAGAGGACTGCAATGATTGTTGCAGAATTTTTGAAGGTTACAACCACACAAGCAACTCCATATACTTGGTTTATTGATATATCCAGTAACTTATTGTTCAGTGATTTTTAAACCAGAATGGTAGAATATCTAGTCCTGCCGATCTCAGATATCAGGAAGATCTCTTGTTTCCAGGAAGATTGATTGAGGAGGCTGGAAGTGTTAAGGTGGGAAGGCCTTTGCACAAGGTTGTCAAGCCCTCAGAACTACGCAAAGTTAAAGAAAATTTTCCAAAGGAAAAATTCATTCTAAATCATGGGATCAACTGGACGGACATGATATTGGAGCATAACGCTACTGGTGAAGATGCTTTGAGGGGATGGTTAGTTGCTGCATATGCTGCTGAAATTGAGAAGTCATTCCACATTCCTAGAGAAAATGCAGTGCAGGAGGCTTATGAGAGAATGATGGGTGTGTTTTCTCCATTGCTTTCTGAGCTGCAAGCCAAAGGGTGGCATACTGATCGTTTTCTTGATGGTACGGGATGTCGCTTTGCTTTATAGTCTGCTGTTATATCTGGATATTCGGTGGATCACATCCTACTCCGGTGGATTGCACCAAGTGTAGTATGCACTGTTGATTTCACACACACCCATGTGGATGTGTGTGTGACTTCAAATCAGCGGTGGATATTGCACTCAGCATACTACACCGGGTGAAGGATGCTCTTTACTTTGTGAAGAATTCGAATTCCCTTTTGTGGAAGCAGGAAAATTTTCTAAATAAATTTTGATCTTATAAGGAGTCCTTCCTTCCTGTTAGAGCATTTATATTTCATCTTCCTTCTCCCATGTGAAAACTGTAAAAAAAAAAAAAAAAAAAAAAAAAAAAAAGGAGCAAAAGTTTGAAGGGGCAGAAATAGAACTTTAAAAAAAAATATCAATGTGTGTATGTGTGTGTGTGTTTTTTTTTCCGGCGGGGGCAAAAACGATTCACACCTTTTGTTGATTTAAGAGGATGATTTATTTATTACGGTTCAGTCTGTAGATGCACTGATGAATCAAATTTATTATGAAGCTACTCTCTCTGAGTTCGTTTCTTCGTATATACGATACATTCTTCACCGTTGACTTAGTTTTATGGTTTGTGTAATTTCAAATCGCAGATTAGTCGATTGGATTTTAAGAAATGTGGGGCTTTATTTAATACGAGTTGTTGATTGTGATATTTGAATCCCACATCAATTACATACGAGAGCTGTGTTGGTTTCATAATTGTGGATAGAGTTCTCTTAGGGGATTCAAGACAAAACCATGAGGGCTTCGGCCCAAAGTATAAAATATCGCTACGGTATTGGGCTTTCTATTGCCCATCACATTTACAGTTTTTTCGGTAGTCCTATACATTAATTCTTATGTTTAATTTATGTGTTGCGGATATGTGTTAATTTATCAAAATTTGAGGTGTCTAATTTAAAAAAAAAAAAAAAAATTATTCTTATGTAGAATATGTTGTTGTATTTGTACAACAACAATTGATATTCTTTTAATGTGATTACATACATCGTTATTTTTCCCAAAAATAAATTCCCACCAGCCATATTATTTTTATATAAATAGAGTTAACTACAAGTTATAATATATGATTCTAATACGCATTTTTGCAAGGAAAAAAATAGACTGCTTTTCAGTGTTTGTGAGATTTAATAAACTGTAATTTAAGTATTTTACGGCTTCTTTTTCACTGAGAATAATTAAAAATGTTAACTAAAAATCTTAAAATAATTAAAAATAAAATATATTTTTTAAATAATTTGGAAAGAAAAAAGTAGATCCTGGAAAATTTGGAAATAATATATAAAATCTGCAAATAAATTGTGAAAATTACTAATAAATATGAACAATCATAAAATATATTCTGAAAATTACATTTAGAATTCTATTTTGTTTATTTTTATATGAATTAGTCTCTCTGATTATATGATTTTTTAAGTGTTTGTCTAGAACACTTTCAGTTGAAGGTATTATATGCAGTTGATTGATTTGGGTAGCAGAGAGTATTTGGATTAGTGTATGCTGGCTTAGATCTCTATATAGTGTGTGTGCATCATATTTAGATTTGTGTTGGATTTAGGTCTTAAGTTCTCCTTTGGGTAGTCGAGTTAGTTTCCCCTTTTTGAGCATGTCTCTGTTGGCCTCTGTCGCCATTTCGAGTTTCCTTCACAAACAAACAAAAAGAAGGTAAATTGAAATGAACACAATCAAGTTTCTTTTTCTTTGATAAACCCGCAATTGTACGAGAAGATGTTGTAGCTGATGTGAGTTGGTGACGCTCAGCTGCAACTCCCAATTTTATTTTCCATTAGTCTGCACCATAAAGAAAAACGACAAAGCGACAACACTCTGCAATTTAATTTATGATTAAACCACTCAACCAAAACAAAAAAAAGAAGAAGATATATTTATATATTTAATTATAAAAACATCAAATAATGACCAAATAGAGAGCAAAGCCAACCTAAGTTCATTAGAGATCGGCTAACAAGAATACAATGGCTGCAAAACCCCCACCCCCATGCCCAAATAGAAACACAAAATAAGCAATCCAGATTTTTGGAATGGCATCACACTTAAATTGAGAGAAAATGTTCGGATACGCAAGAAGCACCAATAGAGTCACACAAGGTACTATCCATCAAGTCTTCCTACAACACAAGACTTTCTATTCTAAAACAACATAATGCAGAATAATACTACTAGTACAAATCATCACTGTTGTGCCTCGCCTGATTCACGTTTCGATGCTGCTTCCTTGATCTCATCCCCAGCTTCATCCTAAAATAATAAGAAAAACACACCATCATACAAGAGGCATAATTAAAGGCATGCTGTTAATGATGAAATAGTGAAGAAAGAAGTTGGCTTCAGTTCTCAAGGAGAAAAGGGATACATCACTTTAAAATTCTCGGAAGGAAATACCAAGCAGAATGTGTAGTAAAGTATTAGGTAACACAGAGAATGCAAGTTAGCTTTGATTTTCTTTCAAGCAAGGGAATGAGTGAAAATACCGCTACATCAGAAGTCCAGAGAGTTAAATTGTCTCGGAGAAGTTGCATGATCAATGTGCTGTCCTTGTACGATTCCTCACCCAATGTATCGAGCTCAGAAATAGCTTCATCGAAAGCCTGTAAAAGAGCATCATAAGCAAACAATACAACCAATGTAAAGCAAACATCAAGGTCATTGAAGGGATGCAGGAACCAAAAGAAAAACAAAAAGTATACTCAGATCAACAAAATATATTGGAATATTCCTATGTCTAGTGTTCATTTCCATTGTTTCAGACACTTCGGAGATTGTATTGTGGATAGAACTATGGATAATATGTTGAGAACAAGATGAATCCAGACGGATCTTGGCAAATAATGATTTCATATACACAGTATCTAAAAAAGATGCATTTGGTTTCATTTTTGGAAGCCACGTCAGTTTATAGATGAAATGACACGGTTATTCTGCCTCTATGGTGGTAAATCAGGCTATAGAATTATTTGAATTATAAAACACATTTTCCATGAAAACAACCAAATGAACCCTCAATATTTCAATATATTAAAGGCAAATACCTAAAATTGCCTTCAGAGAGAATTCTTCCAAGATCTACTTAAAGTTGATTTGAGCAATTAAACTGCTACACATTTTGGACCATTCGTAAAATACCTGTTTCGCAAGGTTGCAAGCACGATCCGGAGAGTTGAGGATTTCATAATAGAAGACAGAGAAATTAAGAGCAAGTCCAAGTCTTATTGGGTGGGTAGGAGCCAACTCAGCTAATGCAATATCCTGCATGGTAAAATGCAAAAAACAGCTTTAGACAATGCCATCACGATAAATATCTATTATATTAGCAAATAAGTGCTATTACCTGAGCAGACTTGTAAGCTAGCAAAGTGCTCTCAGCAGCTTCCTTTCTTTCAGCCCCAGTCTTAAACTCAGCTAAGTACCTGTGATAATCACCCTTCATCTTCAAGTAAAATACCTTGGATTCAGCAGATGAGGCAGAGGGAATGAGATGGGTCTCGAGGAGTCCCAAAATTCCATCACAGATCTTGCTGAGTTCTGCTTCAATCTTACCCCGGTATTCCTTAATAATGTTCACATGATCCTCATTGCCACGACTCTCTTCCTTCTGTTCAATGGAAGAGATGATCCTCCATGAAGCCCTCCTAGCACCAATCACATTCTTGTAAGCCACTGAGAGGAGGTTCCTTTCCTCCACGGTCATCTCATCATTATCAGCCCCCTTTGCAACCTTCTCCATGAACTCAACCATTTCCTCATAACGTTCAGCCTGTTCAGCCAACTTGGCCATGTATACATTTTCCTCGCGAGATGAATCTGGTGACATATTTTCGATGAGCTAGATAGTATTAAACCTGCAGCAAATTCAATGAACCTTATATTTAGCATGTGTATTGATTTATTAAACAATTCACACAACTTTATTAATCTGAAATAAAGAGTCCAAGTCAAACCACAAACTTCATGTTCAATGAACCAGAAAACAATAAGGACCTCCGTTTTATTCACACAACATTAATTGTCCAACAAATAAATCCAAGCCTCAATTCACCATATTCTATGACATCAACTGGAAGCAGGTCCATGCATTAAAATAAAATACTACATAGAGGAGATACACAATGTGCAGTTAAAAGTTTCAATTCAAATAGTACTTTAACAAAATAATCAGATTTAATCATCTGTCATCTTTCAACATTAACCTTTCCCTAGCATATAGTTGCAACTAAATCCACATAAGAGAAAGTTGAACTATATCAGGATTCCACTGACACTTCAATCTCTTTCAAATTGTATTTACTTAAGTAAAACAAGTATGAAATCGAAAATCAGACACCAGATCCTAGTCAGAGACATAGTAAATCAAATAAACCCTAATACCGCAGTTAAGGATTCGCAGATCTACGATTCCAATTATTGAAATAACTAACTAAACGCGATTAAAAATAAACTCGTCAATAACTAAAAAAATATATTAACAGAAACTCAAAATCTGTAGATCTAGCCCAAGCCCTAACCCTAATTCCGACACCAATATCAAATAAAAATTCAACCTTGAAAAAGGGATCAAATTAAAACTAAAGCAGTTGGGTAAAATAGAGAGGCGAAGAAGAGTGACCTGCAGTATTAGATCTTGGCTTTGATTTCGAAATACAAATGCAATCGGCTTTGACGAAGAGTGGCTGTAGAAATAAGTTGATTGAGTGCAGAGGGATTTAAATAGTAGGCGTTAGGGAAGAAGAGCGGCGAACCAATGAGGAAGGGACAGCTGGTGGGCCGGGGCGGAGTTTGCCATTTTCGGGACATGGGATGCGACACGCTGGCAGGACTCGTCAAAGTCCTTTCTGGTCATTTCGCACTGGCTGCCATCATTGATTGCCACGGCCTCACGAGGACGATAATGGGCCGTGGGCCCGGTGTTTTTGACCCAATGAGATTGCATGCAAGAGCAGTCACCTATTTTTAAGTTTTACATCTGTTGTCATGATAAAATTATATTATTATTATTTTTAAAAATTTAGATAATAATTATTTATATCAATTATATTTATATAAATATTATATAATTTTATTTTTTTATAATGTTATATTACATTATTATTCTCTAAAAATATATTTTTATTAAATAATAAATTGTACGATTTTTCAAACAAAATTTCGAATGTACCAAATGTATACAAAATTTTCAAACTCACTAAAAAACATATTAATATGGAGGAATAATGCACGGGACATAATATATATTTTTATAATAAAAATATATAATAAAATTATATCATTATTATTTATAAAAATCTACATAATAACTATTTATATCAAATATATTTATATAAATATTATGTGATTTTTTTCTTGGTGGAACTAAATATCCTGAAATTAAAATTGAATCAATCAATTTTTGTTTCGGTTTTAATTTAATACCAAGTTAATAGTTAAATCGAACTCTTGATCCACGATTATTTCCCCTTAACAGCACTAGTCATAACCTAGCTTCTTAGCAACTAAACTCATCCTCTCGCTTACGGCATGCATCATATGAGAAAAGAAAAAAAGCTTTGTCTCCTTACCCGACTTCTTTATTGATCATATTTCTATAGTCATTGTGAGTTCCACTCTTAGTTAATATATAAAGAATGGATTGTTTGTTTCAATCGACGCATACAAAATATTTTACAATTAATAGATTAAATTAATGTACTGAAAATATAAATTTTTATTTTGCGACTTCTTTCAATTTTTATTATCTTAATCTCTCCCCATATTTAAATTTTCTTATCTTACTAATTCCGTATATATATATATATTCTATTATTTTAAATGTAATTTTTTATTTCATTATATACAAGATTGGTGTCAAATTAAAGATCACAAAAAGAAAAATAATTTGATATATCATATTTTAAAAACAAACTTATAACAAAAAAGTTATTTGAACTTTTTAATTTTAGTCTAAAATTAAAATAGAAAAGAGAGAAAGTGACACTTAAAATGATTTTTTTTTTAAATGAAAGAATTACTAGTAAAGTGATACATGGCAAAAACTAATTTTCAAATTCTCTTCTTTTATATAGAGAAGGATTTATTGTAGATTTTCAATTTCGGAAAACAAAAAAAGTTTTATTTTCCTTGAAAAAAATGGTTAGATAATTTTAATTGATTAAACAGGTAATGATTGAATTTTAGGAAATTGTTCCGTTAAAATTGTGAATGTGTGGAATTAATTTAAAATTTAAAATTAATTAACATAACTTATATAACCCACGTGGATAAATAGGAGTTCACATTTATGCAGTTGATTTAAAATATATAAACAGTTTCATATAAGGTTCATTATAAATAAAGAAGTAGAGTTATGATTAAAATTCTAACACGATGATTAGTAAGAAGATGAAGATGAACTAATACCTAATCTGTCACTCCTACTTGGGTATTATATACATGATTTTGATTTTGATTTTGATTTTGATGTGGTGTATGACAAATTATTTTCCATCGAAGTGTTAACTATAGCATCTGTTATTGTTGTTGCATTTGTGGGTGGTTTGTATTTAAAGAAAATAATGACTAGGATGACTCGTATAAAATCATACACGTGACTTGTGACACAAATAAAAGGAATTTCTTGCTGTTTTTAGGGTTCGAATATTCAAACTTCTATCGTCTAATCTTGAAAGAATTAAATTCTCCAACTTTTTCCTAAAAAATTCCCACATAAGCACATTTTTTGCCAAAACATCTTGCTTCTAAAGGCAATTCTTGTTCTTTCAGGTAGAACATTCAATTCAAAATTTCAAATTTGAATATCTAGGTTCAAACTCAAAAATCCGAAATAAGTTTCACTCTCGCAAATTCAAATAAATATATAATACAAATATAAATGCAATAATATAATATATTCATAATACCTGATATGCACACACTTATTATGATGACCACGATATACATTAAAATATAGTCATCTTTGCCTACATTTTTACGGAATAAAGTTATTAATATTGAATTGAAGTTAGAATAATAAATGTACACGCAGAAACACTAAACAAATTTAAAATTTAGACATACAGCTCACTATCTAATCGAAGTAAAAATATACTACGTAGACATTCAACTCAATTTGATCCGTCCATAACCTTATTTCCATGTCGCCAAAGATGGACCCCACAACCCACAGTGAATTTCCATTTAACCGGGGGGTGTTGGTGGTGGGGAAGAACCACGGTATGGGACAATCACTATCACAAATTTCGAAGCCCTTGGCATTTTGCACCGTCCAAATGGGGAACTGTGAAATTGAAACCTAAAAATCTTTTTTTGTTTTTTTAATAAATTGGAACTCACAATCACACTAAAAGAATGCTGAGAATGATAACGATGATGTGATTCTCCAAACAAAACGACAAAAGGAGATTTTCCACTTTGGAGAATGGAGGAACCACCTAGAGATACACACGCAGAGGCAGGCACCCACGGTATTAGGCATAGAAAGGTAAGTGAGATAAATATCATCTTTCTAGAATTTTCACAATGGAAACTAATGTCAAATAAACCAAAACATATACGGCGCCGTAAACAAAGAAGCAACAACATACCCAAACAATTGACAATAGGAAACCAAAAGCTCTGTTAAATTGCTGCTCTTCTGATGAGTGCTAGCTTCAAACATAACCAAAATTCATACCCAAAAAAACTAGGGCACAAGTGAAACAGTTTGGGACGACAAACTAGCTTGGTTTTCGCATGTTACGACCAGCACGAATAACCTCATCCACAAGTAGCAGTTGAGATGCAATCACAGGGCTGCAAAAAAGAGAGATGTAAGTGAGCGAAAGGTATGCAAGTATTCTTGAGAATGGGGAGAAAATGTATAAACCGGAGAATTCATGATAGTAGTATGTCATATGATTGGACATACCCTGAGTTAATAAGCTGACGCTTGACGGAGTAATTGTCAAATATGCCCTCCATTTGAGGATCGACAGGTTCTCCAGTGTGAAGATTAAGCCCAACCACATTACCCTTGTCATGTTCTCCCTGGAAGAAATAGAACAATATTACATTGCATGATCACAACAAATTATACATAAATTATGAATTATATTGACCGGGTCTCAAAAAACTAAGTCTTTCAATATAAAGATATAATTACCGTAAGTTCAATAATCACATCCTGAGTGTCAAGACCAGAATTTTCAGCAAGTGTCTTTGGGATCACAAGAAGCGCATCAGCAAAGGCTTCCACACCAAGTTGGGCACGCTATTCAAAGTTTACCAACATCAGACCAAATCCAAAAACACACAATATATGTTTATATATATCCTATATTCTGATCTTGAAGACCCATCCCAGAAAAGAGGCAGAAACAGTTTCATGTTTAAGAACACTATAGATGATAAAATGTGCAAAATCAGAGATCCAAATAGGCAGAAAAAATTGATATATACACCATACCCCTTTAACAGTTTTCTTGACTTCATTAACTAGGTATTGTCTTGCTGCGACCTCAAAAGCGCCTGCACCCTGTGACACACAGAAGAACACAAATATCACGCCGCCATGTTCTCCATCTTATGAAATGTATAATCAAATATACAAATTGGAAATGGAGTTGCACATATTTCAAGGCTACATTTTAGTAAATGAAAGCCCAGAAAAGCATATTTAAAACTACATAGAATGGGCTTCACATCCCTGGTAACAATACACTACATGTGACAACTACAGTTTATTACATTACTAGTACTAGTTAATTGAGTCACAAATACAACACAATTCATAACGCATTGGCAATTTGATTAAGTAAGAAAAAACAAATGTAAAATGAGGTGAAGTTGAACATCAGTATCATGATATACAAAGAAAATGAGGCTTTTCAAAGAGTAAATATACCAAATTCTCACTGTCACAATAATTTAAAATATGTCAAACTCACCAGTACAACAGCTTCATCTTCAATTGTATTTTTCACTGCCCTCAAGCCATCGCGAACAGCATCCTTAATCTGAGCAATTGTGTGATCATTCGGCCCTGCATTATTTGTGCCGGGTGCATTAATGGAAATACAATCAATAGAACCAAACAAACAACCAGACAGTCCAACAGTAGAACCATAGCAATGCACAATTAGCTGAACAAACAGTCGGATGAGAAAATAAAAGACCTTTGATAAGGATTGTACAGGAATGGGGGTTTTTGACATTTTCGACAAAGGTGTACTTCTCTTCTCCAAGGACATGCTCATATACCAACCCAGCCCAACCAAGGCAGTCAGGGGTTAAGTCATCAACAGAATTGACAGCTTCTCCACCACAAGCCAGAACCAATCTTTCCATATTTCTCCTTTTTGCCCTTCGCAAGGCAACAATCTAAAATATTTCACCAAAATAGAAGTATACACAGTTAGGATACAAAAATCATAAATCAAAACTTCAACATAAAGTAACTATAATGGCATTCAACAGAGGTAAAAGTAATAAAAAATTGTAAGGGTTAGATAACGCAGACAAAGGAGAAAAAGGATTATCATGGAGGGAAAAAATATCTCAACATAATGAAGACAACCAGTTTTCTAAGAAATAATTTTGAATAATATCTCAACATAATGAAGACAACCAGTTTTCTAAGAAATAATTTTGAATTTAGCAATGGGCCAGAAATCTTTTGCACTGTGTCAGAGACACCTGATATTGGATCAGTTGGGCATAGCCAAATTATATTCGGTATAGGAAAGAAATTAGTAGAGTAATTTAAGGTACTTCTGTACGAGAAAAAGCAACTTACTCCAGCTCGGGCAAGAAGATCCAATGACGGAGGATCAATTCCTTTCTGATTAATGACGACAAAATTGTTCTCATTACCAGAGCACACCTGAAATTAACACTATAAATTATCATCTTTGACAAGAAAGCATGTAAAGAATTTTGGATCATCACCAGAAACTGCTCAATAGCACAGCCAAACATGATACCTTGTTCTTTAAATCTATAATTTTCTGAACTTTTTCATCAACAGATCGTCTTTCTGCTGCAACCATAGCTTCTCTCTGTTCTGCACTCGAGTAGAAAAATCCTGCGTTTATTTCACTGACCAAAATCAAGTCAGTCCTACAGCTCATGGATATCAAGAGAACTGTGGCAACAAGGTTGTACAACACTTGACAAATCATTACCTCTTCTCATACTCTAGTGATACATTACAGGTGAGTATGTAACAATTCTCAGCTCGGCGTTTCATATCTGGGTGCCTTGAACCATGGTCAAGAACAATACCCTCCACCTAACATAAGCAAGACAATGAGTATGGACACATCAGCAACAGACATAAAGCCATACGCCATCATGCAAAATGATGCCACAAAATGCACAATATCTAGCAGGCAATTCAACTTTATGCTAAAAGCCAATTCACCTACAATAATGAAACATATCTTAAGTTCTCAGTATAACATACCAGACGAGTGTCAACATCAAACTTGTGGCGCATGTGCATCAGCTCGACCATAAAAAGATCAATAGGCTCTTCAGTTTTGCGGATGCAAAGCACCTGCAGCATCACACGAACAATGTCAATTAACAAATAAACATTTGAATAACAGAACTCATAACTAAGCTAAAGTGATGGATCAATCTACTTCTGGTAATACGACATAAAAGAAATTCATGCTGAATTAAACCACTTACAGCATTTACAACAATGTCAGTTAGTTGATCTGCCAATGCCTCGTATAACTGTGCATGGACAAACAGGTATCAGAAGTGTAAGATACAGTCAAAGAGATAACCTTAACTAAAAAATATAGAGGCTGAACAGAACCTTTGTCCTCAATGATGTTCTAGCCACCATCTTCAAGATCTCTTTGTCCGGTTCATCACCCATCACCACAGGAGTCTTAAATTTCTCAAGAAACTGGAGTGTTGCTCTTTTAGCTATTTCAAATCCATCTACTAGAACACGTGGATGCATTCCTGAAAAAAAATTATTAAGTTTCAAAACCACCAAGCCTAGAGAACAAAACACTGAAATCTTACTTTGTAAAAGCCAAAACAGGCAAATATCAAATGACTACAAAAAATACAGAAAAAAATGATCAAAAGAAGCTATAACAGTAGATTATAGATTGAAAGTTTGGAATGCAATGCATAACATGCCCACACATCAGCATGAACAACCATAAAGAAAGAGGGATTTGCATATTAGATAGGAGACCTTCACAGCCACTATTACACTCTTTATATCTGACCCTTGCTGTTTTAGTGTGAACTATTTCCTGAATCTAATATGTTATTGCCGCCAGCCAGGGGAATATTTCTTACTATTATTTCAGTGAAATTACTAGCAGTAACTAAAAATAAAATTCACTTAATAGACATTTGTTCCTTTGAAAAAGATCTGGAGAATCAAAACATGAACCAGCAGAAAACTAAATATTTTACAAATGCATACAAAGTAAATCTGGCTGACCTTCATCTATGCAACGATCTGATTGCTTCATGAGCTCACCAATGAAGATAACAGTAGAAGTGGTGCCATCTCCACTTGTATCGTCTTGTGCGACAGCAGTCCGAGCAATCATTATAGCAGTAGGGCTTTGAATTTGCTGTCATCATTTAAAAAATAAAATATATAATAATCCATATTCTGAGAAAGAAGCCACACATGGGCATCTTTGCCCAATTAGCAATTAAAATTACATCTTAAATACAAATAATAAAGAATAACCACATAATACACGAACAAAACCAGAGAGATCTCATGAAAACGATCTTAACACATGAAATCCTATAACATTTTATTCTGGTTCCTATTTTCTATCAAAACCTCAATTACTGAAGAAAACATCAATGCTCGACCAACATAAAGATTGCAAGGGAAACGAAACGAACCATCTCTTTCAAAAGCGTGTTACCATCCTTGGTGAGCTTAATATCACCAGCTCCACCAACAAGCCTGCATACCAAATGCAAATTATCAACCACCAAAAGAAAAACAAAACAAAAATATCAAATAAGGTGAAATAAAAAAGTTACATTTTAATCGTTCCCTTGGGGCCGAGATTAGTTTTAAGCACATCCTGAAGGCCCTTTGCGGCGTTGATGTTCATGTGAAGTGCATGAGACTTGTTCAGCACCTCAGCGTTCGGATTCAACACCTTCACCGACATCGTTTCACACTACACCTGATCTATAAACGATAAGAACAGTATGAAATTAACAATAAATCACTTTCACAATAAGTAGTAGTAGAAAAAAGAAGCGTAACAAACCCGAGCGTAGAACTAGATCGGAGGTTCAAAATGGCGTTCTGGGGAGAGAGAGTGGGAGGTACAGGAGGAGTGAAGTGGTGGGAAGAGGGTTTCGTTAGGGCTTTCTGGAGAGGAATGTTTTATAGAGTGAAATGAACACAACGTTTTAATGACTGGGTATGCTAATCCCTGGAGAATTCAGAAATTACGAAACTTACCCCACTTAAGAAATAATCAATTTCTTTATTGATACTTTAAATTAATATATTTATGTTAATATATGCCATATAGTATTAAATTGAAAATTATTTGCTATATTATATGTTAAAAGTTAATTTAAAATAAAAAAATTATTTAAAATTATTTTAGCAAATAGTATAATAAATAGAAAAAGTTGGCGACATATGAAAATAACTTGAAGAGATGTATATCAATAAAATATGAAGACATGTGTTAAGAGATAAGAGAAGAAATTTTATAATTCTTCTTTTATATATAAAAGAAACGAAATACTATAAAAATGGAATAAAATATATTTATATATTCAAATATTCTAATGATATTTATCTATACTTCTTTCGTTAATTTTAGCTTATAAAGATATCGAAAAACTAAAACTGCTATGGTTGAATAGGATTAAAACTTGAAATTAAGGTGTTTTTCTTCTTTTCTAAATTTTAATTTTAAGTTTTTTCTTTTGAAATTCTTTGTTTCTTTTTGTATGATATATTAAATTAATTTTTTTATCTTTAACTTAATAATACTAAAACAACATGTTATATGCAAAAATTACAATTTTTTTTAGTTTTTCTATTTTTTTACTCACAATTTAAAGTTCGGATATTTTTTTCGTTTCAAATCCATTGTTTGTATATGATATATTGAATTAATTCTATTTTTGAAACTTTTTATATGAAATTAATACTGCACATCTTAAAATAAAATATTCTATTTAAAATATAGAATATAATTTTTATGGGTTGAACTATTTATTTATATTCTGATATATATATATATATATAGAATTTAAGTATACAGTGGTTACATTCTTAGATGAATTTGAATTATATATATAAAAATATTAATATTTTTGTTAAAGATTAAAATATTATACTACTTAATTTGTATGTTTCATATTAATATTTTTAGTGAATTAAAGTATTTTTATTAATTTATGTAATTATCGTTAGTTGAAAATTTTGTATTTAGGCTCTAAAATCTACTTTAATAGGCATGTAATTTTATTACATTTGTCCCATATAACTTTTAATAAAATAACATTACATTGTAACCTAAATACAATTTAAAACAAAATAATATAATTTGATCATACATTATTAGTATAATCAAATATATTATATATCATGCCTCATTCAAACGGACATCTAATCTATATAAAGAAATTTGATTTTCTAAAACCAGTCAGAATTTTAAAATACAACAAAATTATTAAAAATATAAAAACTGAACATGAAATTTCAAAGATTATTAGAAGATCTATTAACACTTGTTAATAGAAATTTTATATTTTTAGAATATATTGATACATTTATATTCTTTAATATTGAAAAAAAAAAGTCAAATTAACTTGCTACAAGACTATTAATGCCAAAATATACATATCTATTAGTTGAGCTACATATGCGCTAGCAAGAAATTGTAACTCAATTTTGTATATTCATTACTATTTATATACTATTTTAAAAATAATAATTGGTTGATATGATTTCTAATCGTACTTTTTATAGCCGGCTTTATTTATATTTATACAACATTTAGGAATTTGTATTTAATAATATTTAAGAATAGCTAAAATACCACTAATATTTCATATATTCAGTTTTTTGACTCTTTAAACAAGTTTGAATTCTACAAATTAATATTATTTATTTATAAATAACTGCATCTATCATAATTTAATGTTAACATCAAATATGTTTATGACGATTAGGTTTTGTTGAGAAGCTAACGTTAAGATATACATCTTCAATTTCTCTGTTTAAAAAAAAAAAAAAAAAAAAAAAAACTATATTGTTGCAAATCTATTTTTAGATATATAAGAACAAATAACTGCCCAAATTAGGAATGTGAAAATTTCCCATAATTTAAACTTATTAAAATAAGCAACATTCAAAAAATAAATAATTGGAAATAAAATAGAGAATAAGACTAATTTGGGTAAGATTTAAAAATGAATATTTCAGTTAAATATATTATAATTATGAAATATTTTAATATTTAGGGCATGTATGGTATAATATTATAATTTGTATGATATACTTTTCGACGGTATTTTTATTTAAATATAGATGATAGTGTATGGGACTAATATAAATTTTTTCAAAGCATATAAATTTATTTGGAAGTGGTATTTGAAAAACAAATAGTTTTTTGCCCAATAGAATTGTATTTATATTTATTGTTTTTAAGTACTTTTATTCTTAAACAAATCATATAGGCTGCGTTTACTTTCCTAGTTAAGATTGGACAGGATATGACATAAATTGGGATTAAAATCGGGATAGGGATAAGTTCGAAATTTTTATCCTACGTTTACTTCGTAGGATAACATTAGGATAGAGAAATATAATTTTATACTATCCAACGTTTACTTTGTGGGATTGGACAGGATAATGCGGAAATTACAAAATTGCCCTTAATATATGATTTATATATGAGGACGTTTTTTGTAATTAAGTTTGTGCATAAGGGTAAAACAGTAAATTTCTATTTCTTATCCCATAGGATAATTTTTATCCCAGGGGTTTAGGTCGGATTAGTATCCGCCGAATTATCCCGAATTTTGTCTTTTATCCCGGGTCGGCTGGATTGACCCGGGAAATTATCCAACGAAGTAAACGCTGGATAACTATGGACTATTTATCTAAATCTAAGTTTATCACCCGAAGTAAACGGGACCTTAGTGTTTCATCTCATTTTATATATTACTTCCCATTTTTATTATATTTGTAATTACATAAATAATACATTGATCATTATTATATGTTCATAAAACATTTACAAATCGAACATTGCACGAAAGTATTTATTTTTCTAGAAATACCTACAATTTCTTTTATCTTGTGCCGCAAACTAACCAATCTCACCATATTTAATTTCTCCCAATTCCAAATTGTCACCCCTTTATATCTCAAATGATAATTGAAAAAGGCACAAATTAGCCATTGAATTAATATCAAGAGCTTAAATTAGACCCTAAACTATTTTTGTTGCTCAATTAAGTTGTTAAACTTTTAAAATAAAGCAAATAAACCCCTAAAACTTTAAATATATATGACGAAAATATTAAATTAACCAACTAAATTTTAAAACATTCAGTAATTTAAAAACCAACAAATTAAATCATAAATATATGTAAATGAATCAATAAATTAACAATTAAAAATTTAAAAATTATTTAATAATTAAGTTATAAAAATTGTTGAAATTTGGCGATTTGTTATGTTTTTAGAATTCTACTTTTTATTATATTTAAATAATTTAAAATCTTTTAAGATTTGTTTGATTTATTAAATAAATGTTGGATTTTATTTCTCATAATTTTTTATTTATCTAAATATATTTCTAATTGATTAAATATTTTTAGATTTATTTTGTTATTTTAAAATTTCAAAATAATTTATTTATTTGATAATAAAAAGTTTAAGGATTTATTTGATTCATTTAAAAAATTTAAAATTCTATTTACACGAATAAATTCAATTTAGACCTGAAATATTAATTTAAAAGACTAATTTGTGCCTTTTCTCCCGATAAATTAATAAGGGGTTTTACCTTATCTCTATTTTATATACATCTGAAAATGCCAAATAATAAATTTGTAAGATTATAAATAAATTCAACGTCATTTAATAGATATTAAAATATAAGATGAAATCTAAAATTATTTTATGAAATACAAATGAAAATCAAATCCTGAAAACATTATTTGATAAAACTGAAATTAACCACTAAATCTGAAAAATGTATTATAAATGATAAATAAAATTTGAGATTAAATAGTTGAGAGCTCAAAGTATTACGGAAATTATGAAGAAACAATTATCTTCTTTTCGTATTTATTAATTTATTAATAAGTACTTCTAAATCCACCACAAAAATTACTTTTTACACAATTTTCTCTATAACCACCATCAAATATTTATAAAAAAAAAATTAAATTTATTAAGCACACAGCATTAATTTTCTATTATCCCCTCTGGTTAGAAACAACAAAACAACTAACCCCCACCATGAACCATGCCCCAACATTCCCAAGAGATCTTGAATCCCCTTCCTCTTCTTAGCCCCCTCGCCCGACCCCCACCCCCATCGTTCACACTCAGCATATCTTGAATTTCTTCCCCCTTCTTAGACAGCAGTGAACACCCCCACCGTGCCCTCTCACCCCAGAGTCTATTCTTTCAACAAATCTTGAATCGAATTTTCTCCTCTAGACAACACCGAATATCCTTTCCTTTAGATACACAACTGCAGAAATTCAAAGAAGCTATGAAAACAAAAATATTTTTTTTCAGCGCATTCGGCTCTGGTTAGCCAAACGCAAAGTGCAAAGTTCAAACCATTTCGGTCGAAGTTGTTTGTGTCATTCGGTATATTGTCGTCGAACGCTCTTCAATTCTTTCGGTTTGTAGGTGTGGAACATAGCTTATATGTTTGATTTGTGGGCATGCACTTGCCAAACGTAGAATATATGATTAATTTCTGGGCGTACGACACTTAGCATATATATTTGATATGTGGCGCCGAACATTACGAGGTTGTGCTTTGCTCATGCAATTGGCTTCCCATCATAGCTATGAACTGAAGTGCACGAAAAATATAAGGTTGTGCTTTGCTCATGCAATTGGCTTCCCATCATAGCTATGAACTGAAGTGCACGAAAAATATATGATTGTGCTGTAAATAAGAGGTTGCATGATATTTTTATCATTTCTATTATATTTGATTTTATCTATAAATTTAATGTGGTGTATAGAGTAATTTGTATAGTGTGTTTAGAAACTCCCTTTATTAATTTATAGTGCTTTTATTTCAACAATTTTCAAATATCGACTGTGTTTATTGAAAAACGTTACAAGCACCGTGCCCCAATGGCACACCGGCCTCCCCACCCACAACTAGAAGAAGTCGTCCCAAAACTGATTTAACTTTTTGTTGCTAAAAATTGGGCTTCAATCATTTGCCAGAATAAAATAGCAATTTCTGAAGAGGGATTTCTCCTGCAGCAGTGGGAGAAAGTTTATTCTGGTATGAACTTCAAGTTTATCCTGAATTCGAGTGCAATAGTCTGAGAGCAATCTCGGAAATAAACGTATTTAGCTTTGTTCAGCGACTAACAGTAGCGATTGCAACGACAAAATTGATGGGTTCAATGGAGGAGAAGCTTGACAATCACCTGCTGATATTGTATGCTTCGCAAACAGGCAATGCAATGGATGCTGCCGAGCGGCTCGGCCGTGAAGCCGAGCGCCGTGGCTGCCCTTCTGTCTCTGTCCTCTCCATGGATGATTTTCAACCTGTATGTTTATTTTTGTGAATTATTAGAACTTCAAGGCTATGCAAGCTTAAAATTGTTTTCCCATTTTATGAAATTATTGGGAAAAAAAAAAAAAAAAAAACACTGAAAATGGATCAGAAAGGACTCATGTGATATTTTATCTAGTGCCTATTGCACAAATCACACATTTAGCGTGCAAGGTCGTATCTTTTTTTCATC
The DNA here is from genome assembly GCA_028749325.2 of Caryopteris x clandonensis. Lineage (NCBI taxonomy): Eukaryota > Viridiplantae > Streptophyta > Magnoliopsida > Lamiales > Lamiaceae > Caryopteris > Caryopteris x clandonensis. The sequence continues at coordinate 5,304,679 of JAPYKT020000007.1, read as the reverse complement.
AAGCTGGAGAAGAGTGCAGTAATGAGTTCACCCACTTGGACTTATTTTTTCTTTTATATTTTCTAATCTGATTGATGTGTTAATTCAGAGAGATCTGCCGAGCAAGGAAGCCGTGATCTTTGTGGTGTCAACCACCGGCCAAGGGGAAAATCCAGATTCCATGAAGGTTTTTATGATTGAAATGTTTCAGGATGTTATTGAATTTACTCTGCTAGGTTTGTATTATATATTGGCTCAAATTTTTGCAGGGGTTTTGGAGGTTCTTACTGCAAAAGAATTTGACAAGAGAATGGCTTAAAGGAGTTAACTATGCTGTGTTTGGATTGGGTGATTCAAGCTACCAAAAATATAATGTAATGGGTGGATTTTAGGATTGATGGACAGTCATACTAACTTATTACTTGAGTAAAATTTGCAAGTTCTTTCTGTTTAACATTAGTACATTATTTACATTAATTGAAGATTTCGAATAACTAATGATGATATATTGCCATCCCATAGACACTACAGTCAAGTTTTACTATTTTAATGCCATATTACTAGTAAAGTTTTTTGGTTGATGTATATATATAAAAAATTCAAGAGTATGTCTTCATGCGAAGCTATAAATGGTCCAATATTTCATTTTTCACTATCAGAGTACATTCCATCATGAAAAAATTAACCATTCTGCATCTTCAAATGTATATACTAGAACCTTGTCGTAGAACTTTATCAGGTTCATTGTTTAGATCAAACATCTGTCATTTGATTAATGAACTTAATTTCCTAAGTCCTAACCATCTAGAAATAACATGAATTGATGTTCTGTATTCAGTTCGTAGCAAAGAAGCTGGACAAACGGCTATCAGATCTTGGTGCAATGGCGATTATTGAGAGAGGCCTGGGAGATGATCAGCATCCCTCAGGGTACCATTATTGCTGCCTTTTATGCACATTTGTCATGATATTGGATAATTTCCCAAAATTTTTCCGCTCTCATATGTGTTTTTATATTACTACCAACTGAATTCCCTAAATTATGTTGCACATAACGAATCTAAAAATATTTTGCTTTGCCTAATGTTGATGTTCCCATGTATATTTGGATTCAACTGAAAAGTAACATACCACTCTGTTGCATATTCTGGTAGGACTTTGTGCATATTTAGTTTGATTGATGTACCAAAAAACATCTGTACACTCAAAAGAGAAGAAGAGGAAATTGAGAAAATGAGAAAATCGGGGGAATGTTACTGTTTCATTAAAAAACTGTATTGATAATATTGTAATATGAGCCTGATTTTGTAATATACCATGCAGTGATTCACAATAATTACCTAAACTTTGCGATTCTTCTATAACTGTGCAGTGATTGGTGTTAAAAAATAGACAGGGCAAGTGAGATAAAATAGTTATTCAACTAGTAAAAAACATCATGGCTTTATGGAGGTCACTGAAACAGAAAGTAGTTGGTTTGTTTTGACATTTTTGGTTACTGAATAAGGTTATGGCTTTATGGAGGTCACTGAGACAGAAACCTGATCTTTTCTTGTGATATATTTGATTTTTAGTGTTCATATCTAAAAACAATCAAGAGTTCACATGCTTGCTTATTATATATTTTTATGCAACAGCACTTCACTCCAGTATCCTTTTGAAGATATGTGTTGTTTGGTCTTTTCTTATTACTTTTGATGGTTGTTTTTTCTTCAGTTTTGAAATTATTGTCTTATGATACCCCCCCCCCCCCAAAAAAGAAGAAGAAAGAAATAAAGAAAGAGGAGCTTATTATCCACTCATAATTATTTTTATAGGTATGAAGGGGCTCTAGATCCCTGGATGTCTGCCTTGTGGAATATGCTGTATCAAAAGAATAACAGACTACTTCCAAATGGCCCAGATTTTGTGACTCCAGATGCTACTTTATTAGATCAACCTAAAATGCAAATTATATATCATGATACTGAAGAAGGGGAGGCACCACTTTCCACTACCACAGGTTACTTCTTAAAATTCACTATTCTTAGATTATGTTTTTGGGATCCATGTTTTTGCATTAATTCACCAATAGATTTGTTTTCATTATGAAATTATTCTTTTAATATAATGTAACATGTACATGACTTATTCCAAGTAATTCAATATCAAAAGTAGAATCCATTGTAAAATTAGAATACCATCATGAATCCTTTGTTATCCACTTGTTCAAATAAGGTAACAAACATCTAAGGAATGAGAAAAAGTTGTGTCCTTTTCCTTATAATATTGTTGATTACAGCAGTTCACTTTCTGGGACAAGCTATGCTGTCTTTTGCTCATGGTCAGTGTTGCTTAGCAATTGCACTGGCACAATGCCGGTGAACTGCTAGATGCTCATGTAGCCCATGCAGATTAATCGTATTCTCAAGCAGAGCAATGAACCTCTACATGAGAGAAATCTTAGATCTAATCGAAATTTATGAACATAACACTCGTATTTCTGTCCCACGACCCTGTTTCACAGTTTAGGCTGCCCCCATTTCACTTGCTTCCAAGAGTTTCTTGGGAATCCTACAGGACCAGTCCATGCATTTTCTTCCATTAGTAGAATTGGCTGCAAAGTTGCTTTGTTATGTATTTCACTAGGATTTTGTTCACTCCGAAAACGACCTTTTTTATACCCATTTTAAAGGAATTAAATTACCACAAATCCAAGTTACTAACTCCTTAAGATCCGTTATCCAATATCAAAGGAACCCCTTTTCTCATTGATTACTAACCCTTTCTTGTCCCTGGGTGCCTAGTCATCCACCATAATCCTTTTCTCCAACTGAAGACACATCTGTGTCTCCCGGACTTCCAGGTGGTGCTTTTGGTGCAAATCCAGTCTCGTGAAGGCTGAACTTAAGATGTGAAACAAATCTCCATTTGCTGTTGTCAATTATAATGCATTGAAGAGGACATGAACCTCCGCTCAGTTGTAGTCTTTTAAGGATCAGGACCATGTAGCATTTATATTAAGTATTTAAGTATGGTATGCTTCATAAGTCAAGATTATTAATCTGTATCTAAATGATGCTGATTATTTGAAGTACATTTTTACTCTGCTCCGACTATCACATGCAACCCCAAATAAGGTTGGAGAGGATAGATAAACTTAAAAGTTGGGTGAGGGTTGATCTATCTCCTTGATTGACTGCTTTCAGCCTAATCACTGGATTCTGATATTTATTAAAAAATTCGGTATTGCAGATTTCAAGTATCTTGATATGCAAATTGAGGTGGCTCGCTCAATGACTCCTGCAAAACTTTCTGGCAAGAACAGGCCTGACTGCTTCCTGAAAATGGTAGGCATTTTTTTCTCTCTTCATTAATGTGATTGGTTGTAATGATGTTCTCTGGTATCCAACTGTCTGAGTTGGTCATGGAAACTTGAATATATGTTCTTCATTTTCATTTAACTTGCTTAAACCATTTAGAAAGCTTTAGAAGTTGTATACGTTCCTTTATAAAACTAAACCTGTAACTTTATATTTTGTCAGAATGTGCTGTTTGAGGAAACTAAAGAAGGCAACCGTGTAGCCAATACCAAAACTCGTGATAGTGGAAATATTTAGAGATCCAAGAAACAATATTCACCTCACTATTAATAGTTGAAACAAGTTAATTTGGTTTATGAGTCAAATGGATCTTAGTATGAGTAGAAAGCATAAAACAAGGTGTGTAATTCAATGAACTCCAATTATGATATCGCTTGCTTGATAGCTAGCACTTTCATATGCTCTGTAGTTCCTGGAATAGATGACAAAAAAAAAAAAAAGAGAACTAACTTTGTAGGAGCATTTTAAAGAGTCGTCATATGCTTCTTTACAAGTGGTTAGAAAGTTCACTAGTAAAAGAGCTTCCCAACTAGAGTCCTTGGAATGTATAGGAGCTCCTTGTGAAAGTTAAGTGAGCGAATTTAGGTGGGGTTTAGGCTGCTGAGTATGGTTGCAGCTGCAAGTGAAAGGCCATCACAGCTGCATTTTCGTCTTCAGCTAACATGCTATTGTGTGGAAGTGTGTTTAGGGATATTATCATATCTCATACTCTATGGATCACCATAATAAAAATAATAAAATAATCATAGCTACGTCAATGAATTACTTATCAAACGTTTTATCCATCCGTACATCTATTTCAAGCATGCTTAATGGTGTGAATGGTTGGATAGAAGTTCTTATTGGCTACAGCCTGCAATACTTTTTGAGTGATTACTGTAGCCACGTCTTTTGAATTTCCATATCGTGATAATTTACTTTTGTTGATGTAGATCAAGAATCAGCCATTAAGTAGAGTGGATAGTGGGAAGGATGTTCGCCACTTTGAGTTTGAAGCTGTTTCATGTGTAAGTGTGCATACATTCTTAAACCAGTTTAACCGTATTTTTTAAAATTGATCTAGTGACTTGCATTTAATGGAAAGACTGTTAAAACTATTTTTCTGTTCAACTAATTTATCATATTTTCTTTTGCAGTCAATTGATTATGAAGTAGGTGATGTTCTTGAGGTTCTTCCCAGCCAAAATCCTTCTGCAGTTGATGCATTTATACAACGATGTAATTTGAACCCAGAATCATACATAACTGTAGGTAGTTCTCTAATTTTACTTTTTCAATTTGGTATTTCCCTTTTGCTTAGCATCATATTCACAACTTTTTCCCCTTCTGATGCCTTAATGGCTTTATTCCATTGCTTAATTAGATCCTATATGAGATATGAATTTGTCCATACGATATGGACTCATAATTGGTAGCAAATGTATCCATGGTGGTCTTGATGCATGTGAATGGCCATGAAATATTAATTTCCTCCCATGCCTTCAATACATGTTGATGGGTGAACCCACAGCATTAGATGAACAAGAACTACATTTGTTGATGTTGATAGTGTCTAATAGGTTAATGTGAGAAAGCTTTCTTTTCAGGCTGATTTTCTGCATCGTCATAAAAGTGTGTGTGTGTGACTGTGTGTGGATGTTGACTCACCCAGACGTGGCTGAATTTGCTGCTCGTGGTTCATAAATGTTTCCAAGTTGAAATGGATATGCATAACCATGTGATTTCTTTACGAGTTGTTTGCCTACAAGTGATTCATTGAATACTTGTTTTCAGGTTCAGCCTAGAGAAAATGATTGTCATGGTTTTCTTAATCCTTCATTGTTCCCTGTGAAATTAAGATCCTTTATTGAGTTGACAATGGATGTTGCATCAGCTTCTCCTAGGCGCTATTTCTTCGAGGTACTATAGAGATTACTGCCAAATTTTCTTGCTTATGCATTGGGTTGTGCTGTATATTAATTTCTCACGTCCATGAAAATATGCTTGTTCTGGAGAATTGGTGGATATATTAGACGTTTAGCAACTTTTATAATTTCTCGCTTTGAAATGTCTCAAAAGAAGGAGCTGTGGTGTTAAGAGAAGGATGAATTCTGACTCAACAAATGATTCAGATGCATCAAGACATGAGAATCAGTTCCATATAAGTTTTCTGGGAGAGGAATTCGGAAGCAGATCTATTTACTCCTAAAATGATTGAAAAGGAGAAGACTTCATGTTTAATTATAAACTGGCATGTTCAATCTAGTGAGGACTTTCAAATCGATGCCTTATGTGGGTTTGAAGAAGCCCATTGAGAACAAGGTTTGATGGATGCCTGTTTCTATATGTTGCTGTAATCTCACAGTCTAGGTTTTGGGAATACAGTTATTTATAAGACAAGTCAGATTTATTTCTTGATTGCAAGAGCTTTCTTGTATGTTCATGCTAATTTTCTTCACCCTGTCATGATTGACAGCTACAAAAACTGCATTCTGGATGACCTAGATCATATTTTCTGGGTTGAGGATGTATTAAGCGTGAAGACATTATTTATTTATTTGTCCCCTCATGATATCTTAATCTTGCACACCTGCTTTTCAGTGAAGATTGCAATGTGCCTAACTGCAGCTAACCTTGTATTATTTATGACTGGACTTCTTCAGGTCATGAGTTTTTTTGCTACTGCTGAACATGAAAAAGAAAGGCTCCAATATTTTGCCTCCCCTGAAGGAAGAGATGATTTATACCAATATAACCAGAAGGAGAGAAGGACTGTCCTGGAGGTAATAAGATGTTTATTATTTGATTTGTGAATACTTTATAGATCATTACTTATGCATATTGTATAAGAGTGAAACTAGGTTACTGAGAAAAGCGTATAATGGTTCAGTTTTCATGTAAAAGTGTATTTTCCTAACAACCTTACATAGCAGACAGCTTATTTTTGGGAAACGAAGATCCTGTAATTAATATAGAAGTACCACTATTTTTTGCTTCTATGCAAAAGATTCTTTTTAACAAACTATAAAAGTTTCATATACGTGGTCAGTATTTTCAGTATTCTATCTTTTCTACGCAGTATCTTATGATCTTTGCTTTCTGTGGATTATCATATTTAGTATCTTGCCATGCTATCAAAAAATCTGCTTACTGATTAGGCCCAATATGAGAAAAAAATGCTATTCATTTTATTGTCTTACATTGTTTGGGAAATAAGGAAAAGAAAATGCTTTTATTCATTTTGTTGTGTTTTACTTTCCATGATGTAGGTCCTGGACGATTTTCCTTCCGTGCAGATGCCCTTTGAATGGCTGGTACAGCTAGTACCTCCACTGAAAAAAAGAGCGTTCTCCATCTCTTCATCTCATTCAGCTCATCCGAAGCAAGTGCACATAACCGTAAGCGTTGTCTCATGGACTACTCCTTACAAAAGGAATCGCACAGGCCTGTGCTCCTCATGGCTTGCCAGTCTCGATCCTCAGCAAAGTAAGTTCTTTATCCTAACTGTAGCCCCTCCCAGGACATCTTATGGAGAAATTGTTACTTCCACTTTTCTGTTAGAGATAACCATGTTGTTTGGCCACCTTGCATTTGCTTCCTTTTAAGAAATTGCACCTGTCGAGGGTAGTATTGGTAAGAAAGACATAATTATGTATTTGCCCACGTGCGTGTGCTTGTGTGTGTGTGTTTTTTTTTGTTTTGTTTTTTTTTTTTTTTTTTAATTTGCCCTTTCTGACAATTTACATTTGATCAACATTGAATAGGTGTTTTTATACCAGCATGGTTTACTAAAGGTTCTCTTCCTCCCCCACCACCATCGCTTCCGATTATCCTCATTGGACCTGGAACCGGCTGTGCACCTTTCCATGGATTTATCGAGGAAAGAGCGCTGCAAAGCGAAACTAGTCCGACTGCCCCCATCATCTTCTTCTTCGGCTGTAGAAGCCAGAAAGACGACTTCCTATACCATGAGTTTTGGTTGTCACATTCACAACAGAATGGAGTACTCTCCGAAGAAAATGGTGGAGGATTCTACGTTGCCTTTTCAAGAGACCAGCCACAGAAAGTTTACGTACAACACAAAATGAAGGAGCAAAGTGCGAGGATATGGAGTTTGTTAAGTCAAGGTGCTGCTGTTTATGTTGCTGGATCTGCAAATAAAATGCCTTCTGATGTATTGTCAGCATTTGAGGAAATCATTTCCCAAGAAACTGGGGTTCCGAGAGAAGCTGCGCTGAGGTGGATTCGGACACTGGAGAAGGCAGGTAAGTACCATGTTGAGGCCTGGTCCTGAGCTGATTTCTTCTCGCCCTCATTAGAGACTGAAGTGGTAGTTGAGATGTATGTATGCTCATCACCATGGGGATTTATGACAAACAAATTCGTTTGGTTTTCAACTGGAGTCCGCTGATTTTTGCTGCACCCTACACTATTGAATTTGCTGTAAAACTTTTGGCAAAGCGTTTACAGTGTGCGCATTTTATTAACAGGACAAAACATGACAAACTAGGAAAAGTCATAATCTTTCGTCATTCTTTCTCCTAATGTCATCTTCTTTCTCATTCCTTCTCGACCCCACTGTCTGCAGGTAAGGTGTGGGAATGGGATTCTTGATCCAATTTCATTTAACAAGTTCCCCGCTTCTTTTTTTAGTGTGTGTATATTATTTTTATCAAGAAAAAATCCTAATTTTATCTGTTATTCTATTTGAGTAGTTCAACGTTGAACACAATATTTACTTTAATGATGTTTATTAAATTATTTTGTTAAGTATTTTGATGGGATTTTTTTTTTTTAAATTTCAATTTCTATGGTATTGTTATTTTATTATTGTTAGTATGTTTAATAATTTTAGTTTTTCCTAAATAATAATTTAAAATTTTGAGTTGCAATTTGAAAAAAATAAAATAAAATACCAAAGAATGATTTAAACATTAGTCAAAAGTCCTGCATGGTTCAGGCCCAGAAAAAAAATGCTAGCTGGAAATTTTCTTTAGAATCGTAGGGACATTCCTCAAAAGATCTGCATAGTTAAGACTCGGAACGAGAGCACAGTATGTCAAATTATGAGGCCGAGCCGGTAAGGTGGAGAAAATTACGAGGCAGGACCTTCCCTATGGCTATATTCACTTTTGGTTTAATCCAAATGGACTTTCTGGGTTTATAATTTTTCATAATATAATAATACATCAATATCAACTTCACCAAATATTAATTTACCATTTACAATTAAATAACATCATAACAATCTTAAAACAACATACATTTAAAAATCCTGAAAATTTACATCCAAATTTCCTATGAGCCACTTATATTCAGAAACACACTGGGAGTAGGGTTCACTTTTCTAATAAGTTCCCCATCTGAATTTCCTAAAAAGTTCCCCATCCGAATTTCTTACATCCGGCTTATGCTCAGAAACAAACACTGGAAGAAGGGCTTTCTTTTTATAATAATGCTCAGAGGCAATAACAGGGAGAAGGGATTTCTTTTTATAATAATGCTCTGAGACAATAACAGGGAGAAGGGATTTCAAGCCGTAGCTTCCGCACCAACCCTTTTTACTGCTCAAACACAATAGTAAAACTCCATCACCAAACCATCATCACATTCCACAGTCCAAGCCTCCACGGTATTCAAAATTAATAGAACATCCAACAATAACAGAAAACTAATTTGATAGTTGCTTAAGTTCAGGTAGATTTTAGAAGATAGAAAAAGATAAGCTTGAAAACAGCATTGCCAGAAATGGCTGGGATCAATTCGACAGTCCAGCATCAAACACCAAATATATGCCAAAATTGAGTTAGAATCAAATTAACCAAGAAAAAAAGAAAAAAAAGACAAAGACATATTACGAGAGCAATCTAACTTGTGAATCCAAATGATAGTGTCAAGGCAAGCCACTGTGAACGGTATTAAAACTTAATCCACGCGGCAAGTAAAAGTTTAAAAAAAAGTAAACTGGAGATTGAAGAAACCACTCAATTGGACTGGCTTCACTCATCAAATTCATGCATATGATCTAATAGGTAGTTAGCGGCCAACTCTTCATTCTTGTTGCATGCAAAGAACACTTCCAATACCAAAGCCCGATCAAAACCCATTGCTTCAAGCTGCAGACAAAATATGGCAACATGCAGTTAGGCCAAATATTGCCGTTCTCAAGAGCAAGCAACAAAATTTGACATTATCATTCAACTAAGCCTCAGTTATACGTGTCTGGTAGAGTAGATCTAGAGCATTTTAACGACACTCATTTCTCTAAGGCACCAAGATTTTGTCCTAAAAGGTTCCATGATGAAAGTTCATAAGAGTCGTAGGAAAAAATCAGGGCTTTATCTTTCGAATATGGGGGCCAGCACATTGTGTAAAATGTTGTTTTTTCACAAGCACACACCTATGTGTGTGTGCAGAATGACTGGTGGATGGAGACCCGGCGTGGTACACACTCGATGCAGCATGTATTTCACCACACAGGGGACGTGATAGTCTGATTGCGCATGAACAGTAAATTCTACAATACAAACTACCAATTACAAAATATGAGTCATATATCTCACTTTCAAATATAAACACTCTAACATCGACTTGCAATAGAAAGAACTTCAAGCAGACCTGTCCGGAACTCACTTTCCTTCTCTTAAGAGATGGATATTGGCGAGAAGGTTTTGAGAATAGAATGTGTACCAAGATCCCAATATCTCATTAAAATATTTAGACAATCCCATGCACATCATACACTAACCTTTCAGGAGAAAAATAATCCCACAAAGAGATTTACAAGAGAAGTGGCATGCCATCTAATCAAAGATTAATTTTCTATAAAGAAAGTGATGAACAAAGTGAAAGGACATTCTTACACGTTCTATTGCTTCACGCTCTTCTGGAGTAACAGTCACAGCCTGTGGCATTGCTTCAGCAAGTTGCCCTAATATGTTCCTGAAATTGTTGTTGTACTAGGTTGTCAGAAGTCTGAGAAAGATTCAACAGAAATAATAATAATAATAATAATAATAATAATAGTAATAATAATAATATTAATAATAATAATAATAATAATAATAATAATAAAAATAAAACATAGCAACATCCATTAACATTTAAATCAAATTCTCACCCCTCCCCTTCAACAGGTTCGTTTATTAGGCGTAGGAAGTCCGCCTGATGATCTCCGATCAATCTTACTAGCTGTGGATTCTGCTTTCCAAGTTCTTGGAGCATGGGCTGCATTACAAAAATGAAATATTACAAGGTTGGAATTAATGCTTACAACATAATCCATGTAAAATGATAACTGAAAATACCTGCAAGATTTGAGGATTGGCTTGCACCATGGCTCTAAGTGCTTGAAACTGAAACATTGAAATAGTAATATCATTAGACGAGAAAACAAGAAAAGAACCATGATATCAACATCACTTCCACAACCTAATAGTAAAGCACTCTCATACCTGTTGGCTATTGCGAAGAAAATCCAACGTGCCAGCACTTGTATTAGAACCCATATTTGGAAGACCCTGTCTCCAAGAAAACAAAACCAATCAAACGGTGCGTGAAGCTTTTTTTTTTTTTTTTTTTTCTTTTTTTTTTCTCGGCGTAGTAAGAAAACACTTACCTGAGGAAAAAGGTCTAAAGGATTGGCATTGGGTCCACCAGAAGGTGGAGCTGGCTGAGTAGCCTGAGTTGAAGGATTCACAACAGGCTGCCCACCTGCAGGGGGTTGAGCTGCAGGAGGAACTTCTGCTTGCTCAGGAATACCCTGTAATAAGAGTCTTCATCAAGATGATAATGCAATTATTTCTATACAAAAAACGGAGAAGGGACTCTTTTTTAATAATTATTTTACTTGGCCCAGTAAACAGAAACAACCTTCTAAATATAGCAGTCATATTCTTCATCTCCCGATGGGACAAAAGTACATTTTAAGAAAAGGCAAATTCAGGGGAAACCCCCAAGATCTTGAGAGGAGACTTACAGAATATAAGTATTCAACAGCTCTTTCTGGATTGTTAAATGCAGCCCTTAGGGCGCGAACAACCGTATCTCTATCCCAACTTCCACCACCCATATCAAGGATCTGTTGAACAGTGCCCTCCAAGTTATTTCCAGCTACAAGGTTTGATGCTGCCAAACCATACACATCTGTAGAGCTGTTTAAACAGAATTATAGAAATTGAAAAAAAAAAGGTTATGTTAGATAAAACAACAGCCTTAAACAGTAAATGAGCTGTCAATATACAACTCAGTAAGAAGATCGAATGAACTAACGAAGTAAGGGCAGGAGCAGGAGCTGCAGCTGGGGCAGGAGCTGCAGCTGGGGCAGGAGTAGATTCAGGAGCAGATTGCACGCTGCAAATGCAAGAAATAGAAAACCTAGATAAGACCGTTTCTAAAATTATTCTTAACAACATAGCTTCAGAATACAGCAGTACGATGAACTTACGGAGCAACAGAAGGTGCTGGTGAAGGAGCTGCTGTTACAGGTTGTGTTGGCTGGGATGTATTACTCACAGGTTCGGACTGTTAAGTTACAACACAAACCAACAAAAAAGTGCAATGTCATTAGTGATTCAAAATACATATATGTATGCACATACAATATCCTCAAAAGGTAACTTTGTGTCTAATACTCAAAATGTCCAAATAAAAATTAAAGTGTATGTAAGTGTTAAGCTTTTATCACATCAATGCAATCCGGGAGCAACGTATTGCTTAGACAAATCAACCAAGGGATAACAACTATGCCCATGAACTAAGTGCTTTTGTAAGGGAAAACAGAAAAGGACTCTGGTCTGTGAAGCCCCCTTGGCAGATAAAAATTAAAATTGTGTTTTGCAGTCAGCATCAACAGACAGACTACCATGAATGAAATGCTCATTTCCTAGTGATGAATAATTAAAGCTTCGACATTATAAACGCTGTCAAAACCAAAAATGATATCTATGCACATCAATTGTACACATAATAGCATATGACACATCACTCAAAATACAAATTGGTACGTGCGAGATGCATAATTATTTTCAGAAGAGTTGCTGCTGCTCTGCTGTAATACCCAGCTATTTTCATTAATATTATTTTTAACTTTTGGTCTTGAAAATGAAGATCAAATCATACTTATGATAAGTGATTTTCTTCCTATCATGATTGATCATCATTCCCACAATATGATTCATTTACATTGTCAGAGATTTGAGAATATTTACTTGCCTTTAATCTCATGCATTATTAGTAATAAAACCATACCACAAACAATTATTTCCATGCTTTGGCAAAAATTACAGCTAGAATACTACAGTCATTGTTCCACTAATCACACAAATACAAGAGCAAAACAAGAATTTGACTATCAAGACACAAGGTCATATTGAATGAAATTCACAGAGTTTATACATGAAATGATACAGGATCATTAATTTGATCCAAACTAATACAGGGTCATTGATTTGATCCACCTTATAAGTATGTTGGCCAGTTATTGATACAAATGTTACGTTGATACGTTATGATATGCTTGATACACTTGTTATGCTCATTCTATGCTTACTTTCCTTCATAAATAGTTTTGACAAAGCTTGAAGCCCACGAGCTGGATATAGCTCACCCTCTATGATTTACCCCTTTTAGGTTGAGATGCTTCACGTGGAGGCGAGGCAGACTGTGATGACATATAAATGAAGAAACTATTATTTCTCAAATTATTTGAAATTAAAGTTCTATTTTGAGTCCACTTCTGGTTTGTTTTGAACAAATGGAGTTTTATGAATAATAGACCTGCTTCCGCCTATTTATAATTAGTCTTTATGATAGTCTAGATAATTAATTGGAATATACATGAAGAAAGTATTAGTTCTCCAGGTATTTGAAATTAAAGTTTCCTTTTGAGTATGCTTAAGATCTGTTTTGAACAAATGAAGTTTTATGAATAATTGACCCGCTTCCGACTATTTACGAAAGTAAAGAAAATTAATGGGTTTTATCTCCACTTAATTATTGATGTTAACTTACTTTGTTATGCAGAAATTAGAATTATTCGTAACTCTAAAATGCTTAGGGCATCTCCAACCTTGTATCTCCCAGGTACAGGTTTGGATTGCCACATCGCTGCTACATCAAAAGTTAAATATGCACTACTTTTAAACATATACCCCTCTAATCATACTACCCAAAAAGCAACTATTCACTGGTCCCACTATCAAATCATCCTGCATTCTTTATTATTTTAATATTTTTATTAAAGATTTTATTTTTACACAAAAATATTAATTAAAATATTTTAATTGACAAAATTAATTTATAAATTGTATATATCATATTAATTTAATAAATAGATAATTTAATAAAAAACTGAAAATATTTTTTTGATAAATTATTGTTGAAATTTAACAAGGAACGAACAAACGCGTAGAACATAAAAAAAATAAAATCAAATGAGAGATGAGAAGTGCAAATTTGTTGAGAATGTTAAAGAAAATTGGAACAAATTAGTACATCAAATGAAGAGATGCACATTCTGTTCATAGTTGAAAGGGGGAAAAAAAGAATAGGCGTTAAATTGAAGATATTGTCCAAATTTCTAGTGGCTAGAGTTATTAAAAAAACAAATGTCTCCAAAAAATAGTAAAATAATAAAAAGATAAACAATACTCTTTTGTCAGTCGCAGAAACGGGGAAAAAATTAATGATAATGGGGGGCAGGCCGCAGGCGCAGGGCCCACATACCTCACCTGCCCCACATTTCCAGCGAGTGCCCACCACTCCCGCCAACCACCACGCCTCCCTCAGCTCATGATATCCACAATATATTCCTAAATCTATACCCACCCATTCCCAATGGTAAAATACCCCAAATCCAAGAAGCTTTCCCTTGCCATGTCACCATATATCTAGGTGTTGGAAATGCCCTTAGGAAATTCGGGCTATTAATGGCAGGATACATAAATGTTAGGATTTTTGGGATTATTTTCCTAGCAGGGTTCCTAAATATCAATGGCTCAGAATACATGACTTGCTTAATCACATAAAATTGTAAAAAACTCATGATCTCAACAAATCCAAAGCAAGTGGCATTGAGGAACCACCAATCTATGTAACATTTGCAACTCCTGACAACTCCTGACATTTAGACTACTTAATCTTATGGGTTTAGTTTATTTCAAACTATCACTTTATTTTATGTATTTCTAATTCACTAATTTTGGTTTCAGGAAACCATTGCCAGGTTCTGGACTACATCACCTCCCACATTTCTCCTGATTCCATACTTCACTATCTCCAACAGTTTTCCTACAACTACATTTATACCAGTATACCAACACAATACCGTCTAAATCAAGCAAACTGTAAATAGATGACTTGACTGACATTGATATTTCATATCTTAGCCATAACAAAGGAGATAAATTGAACATGTTGTTTTGCTAATTCAAAATGGAAAATTACGTAGGAGTATGAACTTACTTTAATCGATGGAGCAGCAGATTTAGTTGCTCCACTTGACGAAGCCTTGTTCTACAAAATTCTCAAAATTCAAGATGGAGTCAGCTGTAATGGATGAGCTTGAATCATTGTGTTAAGCAAGTGCATATGAGCCTGCATGGACATGGCATACAGGAAGAATCGAGCCATATCCACAAAAACGCAAATTTGCTTCGGATATATAGCTAATTTTCCTGTATTTTTATCATCCTTCACATTTGACAAACATCATAATACCTTGTTTACACAAAGACTGAAGAAACTTACAGAGCTGTAATAGGGTTGGAGAAGCAGCTTCTCCGGAGGATAAGGCAATAAATTACCTTGGATAGCATAATCACAATAAAACTTTTTTCTGCAACTTTATTTCCCTCCAGTGTTGTCTCATCCTTTAGAACTTTCCCTTGATGGATAAGCATTTGCTGACTAGCAGGGTAGACATCGGAGCCTTTGACTGCTTCAATAGTTTTCTTCACATCTGCCACCTAATAATAAATAAAGTGAGATTTTAAGGAAAAAGAACATATGTAAAACTAAAAAGTAACAAAACAATAGGAAGCAATATTTCTGATCCTGGAGAAGTTAGTCGTTTTACATAATCCCAATAACAGTAGCAAAATTTTGGTGCATTATACAGAATCATTTGAAGGCAAAAATAGTTATATTAATTCTGAGCATGACATTTTGACCCTCATCAAGTCCAAAAGAAATCATCTAGCATGAAAAAAAATATACCATTAGATAGAAGTGAGGAATAGCAAGTCAAACTCCAGTTGTTACATGTCATTTGCAATTCCATGCATTTCAATTCAGAGAGAATGACCTAAGATTATAAAGAATCCAGTATCATTACAGAATGTAATCAATCCATGATAGTCTGGATGGAAATATTATCACAACAATTATCCCAAAAGGAAAAATATATAATCAGGATCAGATCAATCTACAACAACTCCTCAGAAAGAGCATCTAAAAGGTATTCACTATTTAGTGAAGTTTTTCAAATATGTAATAGAAGAGGCAGAACTAATAGAAGAAGGAACAATGGATATTTTAAGTTCCTTACGGAGAGACTCTCCCACCCCACCCTAAAAATGAAAATGGACACTCCATACAGATATATGTCTTGAGTTTAGAACGCTACAGAACTTTTTTTTTCTCTCCCTCAAATCATAAGATAATACGTCATTAATGCTGCAGCCTGCAGTATAAAAAAAAAGAAAAGTCAAATAGCAAAGAGTTGCAACTACAATCAGTTTGTCCCCATTCCCCAACTTGCAACTTTTAATTACTTACATGTCGCTAGAGAGATCAGAGACAACGAATAAATCAATAACTGTTTCACCTGTAATAGCAATCATTCTCCTAATGCAACAAGAGTTGAAAATGTGACTGGAAATTTCAGTAAATTGTATAGGGTAAAATTACTTCAGTGTGATATTTATTTTATACATATTCTCTATGTACAAGAAAAAAAAAGAGTTCAATTTCATGACGCTAAGCATCGAGGGTAGCCCAATTACCTATAAATTAGGAGAAATAATATCCAATCAACAGCCCAACAGACAACAACGAAAAAAATAAGAAAAAAATATCAGGAACCCTAATTGAAGTTCATTTGGTTAAAACATCGAACAAATCAAATAAAACACCGATGAGCACAAGAGAATACGTAAGATTTCTCATTCTCATGTACAGAGCGACATAACGAGAGGGGAGTTCATACGGTGTCCTCGGGTTTCACTTCGATCTCGAAGTGCGAGCCCTTCAGAGTCTTCACAAAAATCTGCATCTTAGGTCCGCTTTTGCTTTACAACGTCGTACACTCTCTATGAAACAGCGTCTCGGAGTTCCGGTCGCCGCCGACGAGGCGTCTATATGTACAATTGTAGAGAGAGGAGAAGAGATGAGAAAATATCAGAAACACAAATCAGTGTAGAAACGGTAGCTTTAAAGTCAGTCCCTGTTTATACACCTGGAGGGTGGCTATGATTAAGTGGCTGGTTGGTTACTGACTACACGATGAAAGCAAATGAGCGGTGAACACGTGTTGATGAGCTGGAGCGGCGCCCTGAAGTTCTTTTACGTCTGGCGAAAACTAGATTAAGGCAAAAAAGTGGATGTGGATGCATAATTAAGAGTGATTTGATTTCTGTGTTTGGTGCATGCACACTCCAGATTCTATTGATTCTAATTATCATAAATAATTTAATAAATATAATTTGGGTCCCATCAAATCGTGGGTCCTATGGAGCCACCCGGCTAGGCGGCTACCACCCTTGGATCCGGTCCATGTGACCAACGCAAATGTGTAGGACTTAGGATAGCCATTGTCGGGTTTATTGTGATAAAGTCTAAGAAAATGAATGAAATGTAGCCCAATAAGTGTTTGGGGCCCATATCTCATTTCAAATGATCCGTTAATGGCCCATATCTCATTTCAGACACAAATATGGACTATTTATAGAGCGGGATGAATGGGTAAATTTAGTTGTCTTTTCTACAACCTACTCTATTATATTTGGGTAGATTTGAGTAGTATCGGATAATTGAGTTATCTCAATATATTTAAAAATTATAAATAATTTATAATATACATATATATAATATACAAATTGATATAATATAATGACATATACATATAAAATAAGTAAATATTATACTTTTTACTATATAATATCTTTTTATGTTATCTATAACTATATAAAAATAAAACAATTGTAAAAATATAAAAATATGATATTTTACCTCTAAAGTAGCTTTCTATTTAATTTTTTTTAAAGCAAATTAGATTTCTATTTTTAGAAAGTATAATATCTATTCAAAAAAATAGTTCACTCTAATTTTCAAAGGTTTGTAACCATTTTTTTTATCTCAACTTCAATTTTTATTAAAAGTATACCTAATTAATCATTGTTATGATTTTTAATTTAATATACATATTGCACATATAAAAATAAAATAATATTTTTTAAATATATAATCTTTTAATAGATTAATTGTGGATAATTTTAATATTTAATATATTTATATATTTGTGTTATTTTTTTAAATAATTTTTATTAAACAATATATATTGTATAATTATGTATTTTATTTTTTAAATTTGTATTACTGTTTCTATAATAAATTATTATATTATCATATTATAAATCGTGCAACGCATGAGAGAAATATTAGTTTAATACATTATATATGCAATATATTATATCAAATTAATAATTATATAATGTATAACTTATATAATATATATTTTTCTAAATAAATAAACGAGTATGGTAATCGGATAATAGTTTATATATGCATTCAATCCTATCCAATTATGAAAATATCAAATTCAGATAGTACATCCATTTATTCATCGGTAGCCCAATCCTACGAATAAACTGACATTCCATGCATTTTAGTCTCTCGAAAATCTTTTGTATGCTCAATTTTTTATACTTTTTAAGTAGGAACTGGAGATTTACTTTTCATTTCACCATCATTTATGATCTCAATTTGCTTTTCATTACTCGGATTTGGCCACCGAAGTAGGTAGCTTGAAATAAAAGGAAAAAAGCATAATCGAATCAAATTGACTTTAGTCGCATACATTTGAGTTTTGTAAAGATTTGAACTTGGCTCGAGGTTGAATGGTATTTATTTATAATAAAATTGTATAACCTTGTGAATGTTTGAGTCCGGCTCAATTAATTAATCATTAGATAATAATAATATTTAGTCATAATTCTACCATAATCTATAACTATATAAAAATAGGGTAATTAAAATAATTTATAAATATTATTTTTCCTCCCACATCATTTGTTGGTTTTTAGAAAGTATGAGGTCCCATCAAAATTCTTTTTTTCTTTTTGCTTTTTTACTTTAATTTTTAAAAATTTATAATTTTTTCATCTCAATTTCATTTTTTTATGAAAAATATATTAATTTTGATATCCATATTGCATATATAAAAATAAAAATTAATTTTTAAATATAAAATATTTGTTCATAAAATTAATTGTAATATATTTTAATATTGAATATATCTTTAAATTGTGAGATATTTTTTATTTTAAACAATTTTGTATTAAAATTATATTTTATATAATTATGTCTTTTACTTAAAAAAGTATTAATGTTTTTATAATAACTTATTATATTAAACCTTATAAATCGTGCAATGCACGGAAGAGAGGTTGGTTATAACACCCAACAATAGCTTAGAAGTGTAAAGAAAAAATAAAAATAATTAAAATAATTTACTCCTCTCTTTATCAGATTGTGAAGGCAACGGACGATCATATATATAGTTATCAAATCCAATTGAAGACATAGAAGAAGTGACTTACTAGACATATAAGTTAATCTTCCTTCTTTCATTTTTTTATGTGGGACAACTTACGTGTAAAATTTCTCAATATTTGATCACTTAGTATCAGGCTATAATGAGATTATCTAAGTTTTAATTTTATGGGCATGAATAAGTAATACGAGAAAGAAAGGGTAAAAATGTCAAAAGATATCTCTTTGCTATATTTTGTTTGACTAAAGAAAAAAAAATTCTAGATAAAATCTT
This sequence comes from Caryopteris x clandonensis, assembly GCA_028749325.2. Classification (NCBI taxonomy): domain Eukaryota; kingdom Viridiplantae; phylum Streptophyta; class Magnoliopsida; order Lamiales; family Lamiaceae; genus Caryopteris; species Caryopteris x clandonensis. The sequence goes on along the minus strand of JAPYKT020000007.1, from coordinate 5,285,314 downwards.
ATTTGTTTTATCTGTCAAAATATTTCATTTTAATTTTAACTTCATAAATAAGTTAAAAATATATGCAAATAAAAATTTATGGATTAAAAAAGTACCCAAAAAAATCTCATTTTATGATGGAGAAAACATGTTTGAACTTGTGGGTTTAGAGGCATTCAATCATTGTCTTGAAGTCGTATTCATCATCACGTTTAGTGGTTGGATGTTGAGGACTTCTCTCTATCTATCTATTAATAATCTAAATAATATCCTCATTTGACTTCTTCCTTTTCTTTTGTACTTACTCCTCAAAATAGCAACCATACACAAATACAACTTGGATCCATGCTCCCACCAACAATAAATCTTTCTCCAAATTTAGAATTCTCAATTCTTATTTTAATTATTATATCACTTAGAATTTTTTTAATTTTTTAATTCATTATTTTATCAAAATTTTGGGGTAGATCTAAAATTGATACCGAATTGGAAAACTTTAGAATTTAGAGTATTAGGATAAATTGAATTTCTATTAAATTCTTTCAATATTTATTTACTTCTTTTGAAAGGTTCAATTTAATTTATTAAATACAAATATTAGTTAAAAGAGATATAAAAGCAATGTGGTTTATATTTAGCGAAATTTTATTTTTTCGTTCAGAGAATTACTATTTCTGTGTGCTATATATTTTACCAACAAAGATTGACAATCTGGCTTCGATTAGTTAACTTAGCGTGTCTTAAATTTATGTTCATAAATCAAATGGACTTACTTTCTATTAAATTTCACGTATCCATAATTCATCGTTTTTATACGCACAAAAGAATGGACATAGTTAAATCAAAACAATAATTATTATTATTATACTATATAAATACAAAAATTCGGACAAAATTTAAATTTTAATTCAAGATTTTTCTAACTAATGTCAAATGACCGTGTTGTTGGGGCACATCAAAATTATATTATTTTACCTTGCTTTTCTTTACTATTTTGTAGTAGTGGGAAGTAAGGATCGATCCCACAGAGGAATGCAAATAAGAGGGGGTTGTTGATAAATTTTGTCTACTAAACTAATAAAATAAAATATATTTTAATAAATAAAAATCAAGCAAATGATCAGAAGAAAAACAGTAATAAGAATCAATTTCGGTTTATGATCATATGATTATTGGCTTTATTCCTTAAGTGTAATTAATTAGAATAAGATCTCTAATTAATCTATTTAATCGATCAGTCCAAAATACACTCTTTGAATTTAATTCATTAAATGCATTATCAATTAGGATAATAGGTTAGGCATGTTATTGAATTCACACGCTCGATTCAATTAATCATGAATTATATTGACTCTAATAATAAAAATTATTAGTTGTTACGGACGGGTTCAACATTACAACAATTACGGATTGCAATTTGAACCATAACCCTAAATATATAAAGTATTTGAGGTGATCAATCACAATTAATAATATATATATTCAACCAATCAACATAATAAATTCACACATTTAAATCAATACGGTGTCATGAAAATATAAATCACATAATATTGAAATAGGATTCAAACATTTCTTAAATCAAAATATAAATTAGCTACATATCATTTGTCTAAGAATTAGAGCCATCAAAATGAAAAACATCAAAACCAAGATAAGAAATAAAGAATAAATTCAAATCCACAAAAAATGAATTCCTCTGTGAATCTGTTCCCTTGGTAAGTTGACGCCCTGCTTGCGTTAATATTTCCTCTGTTGTGTTCAAACCAAGGGTATTCTCTCCTCTTTCTTCCGCCGTCTCTCTCCCTTTCCTTTTTTTTATCCTCCTTCTCGCGGCTGCTACTCCCCCAAATAAATAATTATGAGCTTAATAATTAAATAATTAAGTCCTTAATCTTTAGTTTATAATCTCTTCTTAATACAATAATTATTTTTTCTTTCTCTCCTTGGTCCACCTCTCATATAGGTTATTATCAGAAATTATCCGTAATTCATTACAAATAACCACAAAAATAGAAATAATGTAATTCTTGTAGAAATATTAAATAAATAATAAATAGAGGATGCACAAGAATTAATTGTATTAAAAATACAATTTTATCAATTAAAAAAATGCCCAATTTCCTACTTATCACAAAAGTTTGTGATTGATTATAATTTTTTAAAAATATTTTTAATATATACAACACAATAAACTTTTGTGTTTATTAAAATAATTATTTTTAACGATCTTTAATTTAACATTCACATCCATACATTAAAATAAAATATTAGATTTAAAAAATACAATTGATTAGTTCATTATTTAAAATATGTAAAAAATACTCTTTTCTATTCAAAATAAACATTATTTTCAAATTTTTAATTTTTCAATTTTTTTGCAGAACAAGTAATGTTTACAATTTAAGATAAGTAGTAATTTTTTTTTTCTAATTTACCCTTAAATTTTATTGTTAATTTAAATGTAATGTCCCTTTAATGTAGTTTTCTCACTAATTAAGGATATATTAGATACTTATTTTATTTTTTATTATGTATAAGAATTTCTAAAATAATAATTATTTTAAAAGGGGAGTATAAAATTACTTTAATTTTATATCACCATCTAGGTTCCGCCAAAAAAACTTTCTATACACAAAAACACTGGCCCCAATGAAGATTGAATGATAATCAAAACAACTAAAGAATATTAGAATATTCACAAAATAAAGAATTTGAGTAAATTCATCACTTTTTAATTAATTATATTTACATATGCATCTATTTCACACTTCCGGAAGGAATGACCTACAACTTTTATCAAATCCTACGTTCCTGTAAAAAAATAAAAAAATAAAAATTAAATTCTAACTAAAATTATAATAATTAAAAATTTAGAAGCCATCAATCAATGTTCTCACTGAGGTAACTCCCAGATCATGGAGGCCCTTGAGTGTTTAATGCACCATTAATAGACATAGATTATGCGACGACTATATAACAGTAATTTCTCGCTAGTAATATGAGTGTGTTAGGTTGTAAGCAATAAGTTCCATCTAACCTAATTCCCTACGCAACTCTGGACCTTCATTATCTTCAATAATTGCCCAACAAACAAGCACTTACCTTACGAACATTTATTATAAGAAAATAAGTATAATTTTAATTTAATTTAAATTTTTATCATCCAGTTGTGCTATCGGGTCATGCTTTTCGTAACATTTTTATAATCGTGTAATATCAAAGATTATCATCCATATAAATATGAAAATATACAACGGTTTTTTTGGGCGCATTGATACTACGATTACTATTTCTTTTTTTTTTTATATATATTTTGATGAACAACGATTGGTTGGAGAAAACTCCAATACGTAAGACATGGGTGTGGAGCAAAAATATATTAATAGATATTTCACCAGTAACTGGTACTGCATAAAATCTGCTTTGTGGCATTTTGAAGGGAAGACAGCACTTACAAGTTGCAACTGAACCGTATTTACATGCTAAAAGGTAGGGGCTTTATCATAAGTACTGGCTACATCAAATTGGCGGGCCGACCGGGTTGGGCCGGAAAAGGGACAGTATGTAGTCCGAACAGGTTTTAAGATTAAAGGGACGAACTCATCAAGCCTGTCTAAATTATGTGTCAAGATGATTGGGTAATTTACGTGACTTGTATGTTATTATTAGATGTCTGGTATTATTTATGTTGATTATATATTGATAAATACCATAACATAAAATCACACGGGCATACTATATATATGCAAACACTAGTTGTTTGTTCATGCCATGCACAAAATAAAATATATTTTGTTACATAATAATTATTTTATTTTATAACAATATTAATTATATATAATATTTGTATCAAATAAAAAATTGTAAAAAATGTATCACATTTTAAAAATGAATTTGTAACAAATAAAAGTAATTTAAAATTTCAAATTAAAGATTGTAAATAATATATCACATTTTAAAAATGAATTTGTAACAAATAAAAGTAATTTAAATTTTAAAATTTTAATTAGAAAAACTTACTTTTTTTCCAGCATATATTCTTTTTAAAGATACTTTTTAAGTAAAAATTGCAGAATATTTCTTGAAGTGACAAAAGTTATTTTAGCATATTTTTAGAAAATTTTCTTTTATATTAAATAGAATAGATTTTTGTGGTGATGATACATAGCAAAATTATATATTCCTACTTTTATATTAAGGAAGGATATATATATACACACATATATATATATATATATATATATATATATATATATATATATATTTCATCTATAAGACATCAATTTGTATTTATTATCATAAAAATAATATTGAAAATTCAACTAATAAGCAACTCTGACTTTTCAAACAAAACTCTCTATTTTATTTTTGGGGACAAAAGCAACCTTTTCAAAACTATTATCTTTTTAGAGCATAGAATCTCTATTGATTCCCCCACCCCATTTTTCTTCTCTCTTTTTTTTGGACAACCTTTTCAAAACTATTATCTTTTTAGAGCACAGAATCTTCACTGATGGTAAAAATTGCGGAATTTGTAATTATTAAGATTTGAATGATTTATTATTGATTGCAATAAATCAGTGGCCGATACATTAAAATATGGAGTGATTCTCTTGTACAACAAGTTCACACCATACAATTCAACAAATAATAGTTTTTAGATAATTCAGTAATGCATTATAAAATAATTAAAAAATTAATAATAATATCATTTAGAATAATGAGTAATACATTTTGAAAATATCATATAATACATTTCAGAAGTAGTACTGTTAGATCGTTATATAGTATATTGTATAGACAAAAGTTTTTACCAAGATAAGTTGGAGTTGGATGGGTGAAATAATATGGACACACAGTATAATACCATGTTTATGTGGTTTTCAAGTGAATAGCCGTCGTTTGGGAAATAAGGTAAAGTCGCTATCCTAGTTAATTAGCTAATTAAGACCTTGACATAAAAGTACAATAAACTATAAAGCTCGTTTCCGTCCAAGCAATTAATGGTAATGACATTTCTGAGAAGAGGACACGTGGCGAAAACTCCATTCGTATTGGGCAGCCCATGTGATTAGCACACTAAACCGCAATGTTAAGCCAACTCTTAGTCCCAAGTCTGCTACTGCAAGAAACACACTACAAATGATTATAAATATTCGTGCAAGGTAGAATAGGAAAATCAATAGAATGGACAAATTAAAAAATACTTTTTTAAATTGATCTTCTTTCTAAATTACAAAAAAAAAAAACTCTCAAATTTTGATTTATTTTTTTGGTCATGTTGTATCTATTCCTAATGATTCCAAAGAAAAAGTTGGTGAATGTAGCTTTAATTAGAAGCTAAAAGTTTGGCATTGTATTTATCTCTAAAGTAAAATAGATAATATTTGAGACGTAAGATAAGGTTATTGAAATTTAAAGACTGAAATAAAAATCAAATTTTGTAATTGAAGACAAAACTATGTATACTATATTTTTATGCTCGTTCGTCATCAATTGAATCGAACGAACAAATGAGGTAAAAAAATTTATATGCTCCATCTCATTATTATCTAATTAATTTACCAACTCAGTTACATGTGTGTGTATAAATAGTTTACATTAACACTTGGACGGTTTGGTAAGCTGCACGTCAAATTTCAGGACAGAAATTAGGTAAAGATAAAAGAAATCATGCTTCTACGGTGGAATTGAACTGCCAAACCAGCTACTGGACCTATCTAGTAGTGCAAACAGTTGCAACGTATTCTGACTATCAATTATGGGGATTAATTAATTAATTAATTAATTTTAATGGATTATTATATGTCAACTTACTAGATTTACACGTAATATTGGTTGGAATTATAAATAGCAACGCAGAAAACTCTTGATCTAAAGATGGGTTTTAATACTTTGCATCATTTAATATCGTAGACTCTAGAAGCTTCGAATATGGCCCTTTGTTACAATAAACTTATAATTTCGGTACATTAATTGGTACTAGTTTAAATGAGTACAAACTCCCTATATATGAAGAGTAATTGGGGGCGTGGAATAGAAGACAATAATAGAGGAAGCAAAAAAGGGAAAAAAATGAAAATTTTCGGAAATTAATATAATGTGTCGTTGTCGTGTATGGGTATTAGTTGGGGTAATTTTAAGTCAATGGGTTTCAGCATCTAATTAAGGAATATTAGCGATTGGTTGTGGAAAAACTTAATATGGTTTCTTGTTCGCACCATCTAAATGTGGGCCTTTCTCTCTTTCCCACTATTAATGCATATGAATACAATACCAAGTGAACTAAAATAAATTAATTTATTTAAATTATTCGAGTTCGGGTTGATTAATGATTATTTTAGAGTTTATTTTTTCTTCTTTTTCAATGATGGGTTAGGCAAGAACATACAAATTTAGAATTAATCTCTTTTGCATCGACTCCGCTTGATTTATAATATTACTTATTTTACTTAAAAATATTATATATTTACTTAAAAGATATTATTATTTTTTAAAGTAATAAATTAGTATTAATATTTTTTTAAGTAAATAAATAATATTTTTTAATTAAATAAATGATACTATAAATTGAAGTGAACGATGCATGTAAGTTTTTGCAAAAAAATTAAATACCATTAAAATGTATGTGTGCTAATTTTATTTTGTTAATGTTCAATAAACTTGCATCTTATGAGATTTTATGGTACTAGAATCTACGTGTTGACTCCTTCTAGAAAAATAATTCTAAACGAGTCCACATTGTTAGGTAATTATTTATATATGGCTAGAAATAAAGTAAGAATAATGAAATTAAACGAGGTGAAATTTAGTTAAAAATGTAATTTAGAAGAACATAAAAGAATGAAAATTATAATATAAAAAATAAGGATACTCAATTTTTGCTCGGGTGCGAACCTAGGATATACTCGTCCATGAGCTTAATAAAAATAACAAAGTAAACTAGAGTACTTCTTTTTTATATCGACGATCAACTTAAGTCAAACTCAATATATGCATAAAAAAATAAAAAAATATGTAAATATAAAATTATCCAAGTTATCCTATTTTAATTAAAATTAGTTCAAATTTGATTTGATTACTAAAAATATCAAAGTTGAATGTCACAACATTGAAGCTTGATAACATTCAATCAAATTTAAATAATATTGAATACGACTTGAATGAAACTTGACACTCCTCAGGACAGGTCATATAGTTTGATTGAGTGCCCTTATATTTTAAACCAGAAATTTCCCTATCTATTTATTGTGTAACTAAATGTTGGTGGTTATGGGTTATGAAATTGGTGGCATTTACTAATTCCTTTTTTTTTTTTTTTTTTTTTCTGAAGAAGAATTGGTCAACTTTTTTATTTTCAGACTTCATTTATCTTTATATATATGGTCCAATTTAGAGCAGACATTTTTTTAATTCTTGCTGCTGCTGGCGATGGCTATAGCCCCCATCGCTACACAATCTGTAGTCATCGCTAGTGAAAGGTAATTTTCAATAAAATGTTTCAGTAGACATTCCTCTGTCATTTGTAAGTACAGTACCACTTTTACGGAAAAGCATGCGCCAAAGTACTTTTAGTCAAATTATATACGTGTAAATAAATATATATTTTTTGTTACTTTTGAGAATAAAATATGGAAATATTCCCAATAAATATGAATAAAAAAAACAATAAATATATCTTAATATTAATAACCACCAAGATGTATATTTCAAAGCTAAGTAATAACGACACCTTGATCCTAATAATCATCGAGATATAATATTTCAATGATGTTTAACTTTGAGAAATATATGTATCTTGCGAAATCTCAATATAACATGAAGTAGGGGTTCTAAAATGTTACGTTATTTCATGTTAAGATGACTACAAGAATATAACTAAAAATATCTTACTTCATACATAATAGCTTGAAAGACCGATTAAAAGTCATTTAGGGAGGTCGAATTTATCATATATTCATAATTTTTTAAGATTCTGTCATTCAATTGCTTGGAAATGTATCGTGCTTGTTTGCTTAAGTTTCAAGACACAATGAACATATATATAAAAAAATAAAACATATATATAATCAACTTGGTCTATTACGGTTTTTTTTTTTTTTTTAATTTGGTATATGAGATTAAAAAAAAATGTATTCGATTGTTTTTTATTTTATATGATTTTGACTATATTTGCTTATGAGAGTGCACAAAAATTAATTCTAAGCGTCACAAAATGAAATTTATTTTCACATCGTGGAATTAGTGATGACGTTGAAGTATCTGCATAATCTCGGTATTGTTTACAGAGATTTCAATATGATGGTACAAGAGAATATACATTTAGTACGGGTCAGGTGTTGCAATGTTCGCTAAAAAAAAATTCTTTAAAAAGATAAGGTTATAATTGATCAATATCATATAATATAAGAAGCAATCGTATATTTTTTTTTTACCTCAAGTATCAAATAAAAAAAATATATATATTATAGATCAGATTGATTTATGATATTAACCAAACAAAAAAACATAAAAAATATATTTTTCTGCACATGTTTGAACCTAAGTTCAACATCAAATAAGAAAAGTATTAAAATAAAATATTTTAACTCATAAAATATAGACATTATTTTCACTCAATATCAAGTTACTTAAAAAGGGAAAAAAAAAGGTAATCAGAAGTTTCCCTGCTATCACTTTTCTAGAGCCAACAATAGAAAAAAATCCAAAGTCTCTCTTTTGTGGAGATAAGGTTGTCTAAACTTTTCGTATAAATTTGTTACATCTTGAAATTTGTTACGTAATAAAAGTTTTTCGACTCTTTATTTAATATCATTATTATTATTATTATTATTATTATTAATTATTAATTATTAATTCTATATTTGTATTCAATATGATCATAGCCTTGATGCAATTGTCAAGCTCCTCTTGTAACTACTATAACAATTACAATTAATGAAGGACTAAAGTATTTATATATAGGTGCTCAAAGAAAAAAAATGAAAAATTAATTGGATATATCTTTTTCATATTACTACCTGGATGGCTCGAAATATAGGATCGCTCCAATATGTACTATGTTTTATTTTGAAATAATTAAAAGTCGCTAAAAGTCAAATTTTTATCTAAAAGTAGAACAATATGTTGGTATGTCTGGATATAATTAAAAATTCAAACTAGTTATAAGATATAATAATGTGTAAAATAATCAAATTACTCTGGTCGATAAAATTATTCAAATTTAATTAAATCAATAATCATAAGCTTTAAACTAATTCATAACATATGAAGAAAGTAAAGGGTACAATTTAATTTTGCTCTAAATTTTTTATTTATACTCGTTAATTTTAGCGCACTTTAATATATGATTTATAATTTTATGAGTTTTTCTATAGTAACATCTAAGTTTGGATTTTGTTGAATTTGTTCCTCATTTCACCCTTATAATTCAACGAAATTTGGTGATATAAGAGTTAGTCTGCTTGTATAACAAGTGAAATTAGGAGCGCTGTGTAAGTATTTTTTAAAAAATATATTAATTAGATAAATTTAAAAATTAGAAGTTTGATTAAAAATAAATAAAAAAATTAACCGACAAAAAAAAAATTTGTGCTTACCATTTAGATAAACCTAAATTTAAAAAATAAAAAATAAAAAAATAAAAAAAGTATTAAAAAATGGGTTTGAGGAGGAGGTAGCATATATGCAACATAGCACTCCAGCTAAGAGAGCGTTGTGCGTCTTCAAGTTGTTCATTAAATCCCCTTACCTGCCTTCATTCATTGCTCACTTTGATCGCCTTTTTCCCCTTTTAAATCCCCCCTCTCCTCCGCCACCTCCCTCCTCCCTCATACTCTTCCTCCCACCGCCGTCCCTTTCTCTCTCTATCTCCCTTGACAGAGAAATCCAAGATGCCACAACTTCTTCCCAACTTCTCCTCCTCTGTGAATCTCAAGTACGTCAAACTGGGCTACCAGTACCTCGTCAACCACATACTTACCTTCCTCCTCGTCCCAATTATGCTCGGAATCGCCGTCGAAATCCTCCGTTTGGGCCCCGACGAGACGCTCGCCATATGGAACTCACTCCACTTCGACACAGTCCACGTTCTCTGCTGCTCTTTCCTCATCGTCTTCATCGCCACTGTCTACTTCATGTCGAAGCCCCGGTCGATTTACCTCGTCGACTACGCCTGCTACAAGCCTCCGGTGACTTGCCGTGTTCCTTTCTCCACTTTCATGGAGCATTCCAGGCTGATTCTCAAGGAAAATCCCAAGAGCGTCGACTTCCAAATGCGCATTCTCGAACGGTCTGGCCTCGGGGAAGAAACCTGTCTGCCACCGGCGATTCACTACATCCCTCCGACGCCGACGATGGAGGCGGCGAGGGGTGAAGCTGAGGTTGTGATCTTCTCCTGCATCGATTCTCTGATGCAAAAGACTGGGATCAAACCGAAGGATATAGATATTCTTATTGTGAATTGCAGCCTGTTTTCTCCTACGCCGTCTCTCTCCGCCATGGTCGTGAACAAGTACAAGCTGAGGAGCAATATCAAGAGCTATAATCTTTCCGGCATGGGGTGCAGCGCTGGGTTGATTTCAATTGATTTGGCTCGGGATTTGCTCCAGGTTCATCCAAACTCTCACGCACTTGTGATCAGCACTGAAATCATTACGCCGAATTATTACAAGGGGTCGGAGAGAGCCATGCTCCTCCCTAACTGCCTCTTCCGTATGGGTGGCGCCGCCATACTCCTCTCCAACAAGCGGCGGGACAGCAGCCGCGCAAAGTATAAACTTGTCCACGTCGTCCGCACCCACAAAGGCGCCGACGACAAAGCATACAAGTGCGTCTACGAACAAGAAGATCCACAAGGGAAGGTCGGCATAAACCTCTCGAAAGACCTGATGATGATCGCCGGCGAAGCGCTAAAATCCAACATCACCACAATCGGGCCGCTGGTTCTTCCGGCGTCGGAGCAGCTCCTCTTTCTCTTCACTCTAATTGGCCGGAAAATCTTCAACCCGAAATGGAAGCCGTACATCCCCGACTTCAAACAAGCGTTTGAGCATTTCTGCATCCACGCCGGCGGGAGGGCGGTGATCGACGAGCTTCAGAAGAACCTCCAGCTTTCGGCGGAGCACGTGGAGGCGTCAAGGATGACGCTCCACCGCTTCGGTAACACGTCGTCATCTTCGCTGTGGTACGAATTAGGATACATAGAGGCGAAAGGGAGGATGAAGAGAGGTGACAGAGTGTGGCAGATTGCTTTCGGGAGTGGATTCAAGTGTAACAGCGCCGTCTGGAAGTGCAACCGGACGATCAAAACTCCGACCGACGGGCCGTGGATGGACTGCGTCGATAGGTACCCGGTGCACATTCCAGAAATAGTGAAGCTCTGATTAATCAACACTGAGAGCTATATATATGTGTGTGTGTATCGATTGATGATATCAAACAGTTCTTCACCCTTCAATTGTTCATGTTATCTGGTAAATTGGATTTAGCTTTTCTGGGTTTTTTTTTTTTTTTTTTTTCGTTTCCTTGGAAATGTATCTGCAAAAGCTCTGCATGCATTTACTCCTAGGTTGCATGGGTTATTTACAGCTGTGGGATAAATCTGTAAGATTATTTCTAAATTTTTCAGGAAATTACATTTGAGAAACAATCATCATCAGTCAATATCTTGTATCGTTTAAATGAATGAAACAAAAAATAGCTGTTTCTTGGATTGGAACAGAGTGTGGTCGACAAGTTTTGTCCTTTTACATTTACAATTGTGGTAAAAGCATTCATATCTCTTCGTGCCCTACACTAACAACCAGAAAAGGTTGGTTACGATCTCTCTCATCAGCTCAGCTGTAGGATCAAGAATTGTAGAGAGAGAGGGAGGAGATTGAGACAAGTGATGAAAAATTCAACACCACACATGAATGTTATGAACTGTGTTGCTGTCACAATTGAAGCAAAGAAATGTCGGGGTGTAATTTGGGTTGGTCGTGTGGTTGGGCATGCAACTGCAGTTAATGCTGCCACCAAACTGGTTATCGGTTAATTAGCGGTAAGGTGGAGGGTCTTAACTATGTGTGAAGTAGGCTGCGTAATTATAGTACGTAGAAGGTTGCTAGCGCCGCCGATACTGGTGGCGCGGCCGGGTAGTTGGCAATTCAGATCATTTATTACATTTTGCAACTATATTTCACATTAATAATTAATGATATTTTATACCTTTAGAGAAATGATTTTGTGTTTTATGTACGTAACAGGTATACCTAGATACCGTATTTGGTAGGATGATAGGGACTGGACTTGAGAAGGAAAAGATATTCAAAATATAAAAATGAAAAATCAAACACAGCCATTTTCAACATTTTGCCTTCTTGAAAAAAAAATAAAAAAAAATAAATTATATTTTATGCTGCTAATTTTGATTATATCCAATTTATATAATCTAAAAATAAAAGTTAGCAAACATAAATTAAATGAATTTCACTTTGTCATTTAAGCACATATATATAGACGAGTAAGTTTTTTGTGCATCGGGTGCACCATGCACATGATCCACTATATGACTTGTTTAATTAAAAAATATTATTTATTCAATTAAAATATAAAAAATAAATGAATAATATCTTAAAAACAATAGTAATATTTTTCAAGTAAACAAATAATATTTTTTAATTAAATAATTAATGCTCTACATTGTGTTGCACGGTGCACATAATGCATATAAAATTTTACATATAAATAAATAAATATATATCTATATTGAGGCGGTCATCCTAAGCATGTATTGATGGCGATATATCCAGTCGAAATACTACCAAATTTATAGATATATGTATATACATATATTTTGAAGTCTACAATAAATATATAAGAATTGTATTCAAAGTATTCATTCACCGACCTACAATGTACACATTTTATATTTTAAATTAGGGATTTAACTTTTTACAAAATAATTTCACAGATTAGTATATGCATATATTTGATGATGATCATGTTTGTTTTATATGTGGGATGACGTGTGAATTGGATTAGCGGTGACCAATTAAAAATTGACTCCAAATATTTGAATAGATTTGGTAAGACCATGCAAGAAATTAAGGTTACAATGGTGGTTGAACTTCTGACATTGTAATATGTCCATCCACAAATCCCCATTTCATTACTTACATTATCTGCCCACTTAATTGGCTTGCACTTGGAATTATGGTTGTACATTCTTCCCGAAACATACAGTTAATATCTCCTCAAATTCAACATAAATGTTGTTTTATTACATATTTTTTTACCATAAAATAAGTATTGTATAAGAATTCAAGACAAGATTGTCCATGCTGTAAATGTGTCATTAAAAAAAATATTTATTTTATGAGTCAAGTTAATTTTTTGAATTTTTTTGAAACGACACTTATGATACTTATTAATATATTCATCGCTCATGTGTCAAGATCACAATTGATAATTTCAGATAAGTAAACTAACTAAATACTATAAGATTTTGAAGCTCCATCCGTTGTTGGACATATTAACATTACAATCATACACTAAACTTAATATTGTAACCATATCATGAATTAATTACACGTGTTTATTTAATTTTATTTTAATTTCTAAAATGTTTTATTACATGATTTTAAGGATTCCGCTAGCTATTTTTACGCAAAATTAGAAATTTCATCGATCAGGTCAGCATTACAATCTCTTACAAGTTACAACCAAGATGGAAATTATTATTATTTTCTTAAAGAAAAAAGTTAAAATTTTCGTCAAAAAAGTTCTCTCCAAGTTGCCTCAACCAGAGGGTTTATTTTCATGTTTCAGTGAAGGATATATTTTAGACTCCAATGTCTTCTCCATTTTGTAATATTTTTTAGTTGAATAGAATGTGCAACAGTTGATTTAGATATCAACACGTCATTTTTCACTAAAACTGCAAAATACACACACACACACACACACACATTTTCAAAATAAGAAATCACAATAATTAATTACACGGTCAAATTTGAAACAAATATATTAAAGTTGAAGGTCGGTCAATAATTTGAGATACAAAGCCAAAGTAGACAAAATCCTTGTCAGCAAAATTAGTCGGCGCCAAAATTCCACCACTGGCTACCATGGCACTTATAACCCATGAGTCGAACAGTAGCAGATGACACTTTATTTTTTCTGAGATGAAGATTACTAGTGAAATATATTTTGACTTTACAGGATAGTCTATATGCTACACCATGTGCATGTATGCATCGGCGTATAAAACGGACAATAATTACCGCACCCAAGAAAAATTCACCAAATATAGCATAAGTATACGCTACAAGACTTATTCAGGTTGGTCAGCAGACCCACCCAGCCTAACTGACATTGTTGTCAATGCATTTCCATCTTGGTCTGTCGCAGGTTTTATGCATTACAGATATTCAAGTCAAAGATCATCAATCCAGTGATCAGCCAAGAAACAGAAAAAGAGCCAAGAATCAGGACTCAAACTAATCCTATACTCGTTACAGCATAAGTCATAGTGTATAATGACTAACCTAGCCAGGAACAGAATTCATAACTGAATTGACAATTGGTGGTTAATAACACATGCACCCACGTCATAATTCGTAAATGTAAGCCCATTAATTTCCCTCCAACGATCTCAAAACAGCTCATAAGAGAACATCTGTTAGAATCATACCAAAAGCTGTAAAATCATGGTACAAAATATACCCAAAAATCGGCATCAATACGGATAAGAACCATGTGGTCTTACATTCTGGTATGGAGCTTGGTGTGTATAGCTGTTTTCGTATGCAGCTGGAAAACGATTAGGGTTCCGATAGGGGACTGGTGAAGCATTATTATTTGGATGCATACCATGCTCAGAATCATAGCCGTGGTAGATACCTGGTTGAGGATAGTTTATTGGTACAGCAGAAGAAGAAGGTCTCTCGTACATATTTCGCGAAGAATTGAACTGCTCTGGAATGCCAAAATCAGGACGGGGAGGATATGGATCCTGGTGCTTCGCCCTTATTGCAGCATACTGGAATGTAAAATATTGAAATTTAGCCCTTTTGGTTGACTCATATATGTCAAACAATAGACTAAACGTAATTAAATAGGATTTCAGCTAAGAGCATATGGGGGACAGAAAAAATCGAAGTATGGATGGATTGACAAACTAGCTTTGCTCCATGCTTGAGATTTAATGAAATGAAGGCCTAAATAAATACGTTGATGAAAATTAATCAAAAAAAGAAAATTTACTTTTCCTATGAATTACCTAAGGGGGATTTCCCATGCAATTGATAATCAAAACTAAGCATGTTTTAATACAAATTAATCATTAGAGCACATAATGCATGTGAGATTAAATGCATCAGCATTCAATCACATAAAAACAAGAGAATAACTACATACTCCTGTGACAAATTGATGTGTTAAATAAGCCATTCAAAGATTATTGATTCAGTGTAGGACCTGCACAGGATGCTATATCACACTCTGATAAAAAGGAACTGAGAAATAATTTCAACAGCATTACCTCCATTGACCAATGATTATCATGCAATAATTGAGGTTGCATTTGAATTTAGAGGAGTTGGATTGAAGGGTTTCAAATGCCTTAGATATTATGTGGATTTTATATTTACCAAATTTGTTAGAAAATATAAGTTGTAATTAGAATTTAAAGATTTCATTTTTTTCTAATAAGATGAAATCATCAAACAAGTTCGATGAATTTTTTATTTACTGATGTGGGATTGTTGACTGCAAATCCATCAATATAGAGCTCAAATGGTTACTTATTTCTAAGCCTAAACAGGTAAGCAACCAAAAAGAAGTAGATGGTAAGTATACTGGCCCAGGATCATCATGTTAATTAATAAATGATCATATATATATTGAAGGGTAATCAAGACACCTAGTGTTTTCCTGTCGAGTATAATAAATCTCACCTCCGGGAAGCGGCTAACTGTTGCTGCTGACACCGAACTAATCTTATCCTCATGGAAATCCAAGTAACTGTAACATAGATATTAAAAGGGGGGCTTAAAAAATATATAACGATTGTTATATGATGTTGCACAAATTACTCCTTGGAGCAGGTGATGGTGTCACCATGTACAATAGTTTTCTTAATAAATTATATACTAAAAGTACATGTATATGTGTGCATGTGAGGGTGTGTGTGTGTGTGTCATACTTAGTTGCTATGTCATCTGTAATTTCCATTCCATCAACACCTTAAAACAGTAAATGAAAGTGAAGAGGTGAAGAGCTACAACCTTAAGAGTACTAAATCATTATTATCAGAATAAATTGTGAAACAAAATTTTCCTTAAACTTCAAATAAAGAAAACCAAAGCATATGTTTCACTAATACTGATCACATTCAACTATCTGCAAATGCAAATCCAGTTTGGTGAAGCTTTAGTTTCACCTTGTATTACTGTGAAAGGAAAAGCAATTACAAATTTGCCCTTGAGAACTTATTATGGTTTCGATATTACAAATTCCCCTATGCTCCATTTGAATTGAAGGATTTGAAGATGAATTCAAAATCCATAATAGCAAATTCCCTGTAGGTTGTTTGGATTGACATGAATTTGAAATCCAACTTATTTTCAAACTAAATTTTAAGGAATTTGGTGGATTTGAAATGCATTTTAACATGGTCGGATTTAAAAAGTTTTCATTTCAAATACCTTCATTCCTCCAATCCAAATACAACCTTAAGTTTGTTTCGTTTTAAAAGTACCCTCAGTTTGTGCTATTTGCTGAACAGAACAAATGTTACAGGAGTATTATGTAATTTCCAATTTTTGTGCAACATCAAATGTTGTGTCTGTAATTTACTCTCAATTTTTATAGCAGTGAGGGATCATTACCCAGTTGCACGTGGAGGAACAGGAAAACTTGGAGGACCATACTCATGAACATTGCCCTGAGGATCAAAATAATAACTGTTTAGCAGCATTAATGAAAGTTCATAACAATTGCTAGTGTTCATAACACTTGCTTTCATTGTTGAAATAAAAAAATAATCATGCAAACATGATGAGTTAGCACAAAACAAAACTTGCAGAAGAGCAACTCTGCAAATAGGATACAGCCTTTAGGACAGGAATCCTCTTGTTCCATCATTGAGGTCCTTTTCTTCTAGGTGGAAGCTGGTTGAAAGTTCTGTTTGTATAATTTTATCTCAATCCAAGAAAAATGTACCTAAAAAAAAAGGTATTTTTCTCTATATAGTTGTTTAGTTCAAAATGATCATATTTAGGCAAGCAAATTCCATCCCTCCACATCTTAAGCTTGTTGGCATATTCGTTAGCAAACAGGACACCACTGTCCTCTCTAACTAGATACACTGTTCCTGACAAGCAGTTCACCTTCAGTTGAACTCACACCCAAAAGTCACTACAAATCAAAAGTGGTCGCTCAAACAAGATTCAAGATTTCAGACCAGAAAATACATGACCATTATACCACATTCTACCACATCATTATCATTAAAGTTAGGTGACCTTCCCACATAGCATCACTAAATCCAAGATCAAGAATGTCTTCCTTAACCAGCTTTATAACAAGTCACTTGAAGATCCATCAAATTTGAGCTGTGTTTTTCTTCTCTGCACAGACCAAACAATGCAGCTAGCCTTTTTATTCCTAAATCTATCCCTGTGTGTATTTTTCTGAAAGCCTCTATAGTTGATGAAAGCTTTCTGCCCTAAAATAGATGAATAAACTTCAGCTAATACTATGTCAAATCCCAGAGGCTGAAGTAAATGGATTTTCAATCTCAATTAATTATATCATATCACAATGAAAACAAGGAAATCAACTTATGATTCAAGAAGCAGCACAAACAAGGTAGCTCAAGTTATCATTTTCTAGAAACTTCAAGGATAAATAAAGTTTGCATAATTTATAGATACTTTTGCCTATTATTTTTTATTTAAACAGAAATGGTTTCCATGAGTCAAAAAAAGGTATTTTCAGCAGAATATGCATACAATTATGAGAAATATTATGACTTATGCATTAATCTTAAGATTTTTACTTTAATATCATTTTTATAGTAATGCATAATACATTCATTACTTGTCCACATGCCAAGGAGAAGCAACTCGGAAACACCAACTGTTGTCCCCCCCCCCCCCATGCCCTACCAATCTTTAGAAATGAGGGGGGGGGGGCTACTATTTTTTGTGTAGTTAATGATTCTTAACCGATCCAGCTTAAAAAATTGAATTTGCAACAATGTAAAATTACTGCCAAAAAAATAAAAATATTTGCAGGGCACAGGTCTTGGATAGTAGTTAATATGGAACAGAGCCTTAATACCTGTATATGTTCATATCTTCCCGAGCTTCCAGGTAAAATAGTACTTGATTGAGGGAGGCTCCCACTATGCAAATTTCCCGTGGGCCCAAATCCTGGTAGTGGCCTAACTGAAGCAGGTTCCCCTCTAGTATTTGTATCACGAAGGCATCTTGCTCTAAGTCTTGATGCGATCTCTACCAAGGCATCTTTAGCAACCCCAAAGCTCCCAGATATCTGATGATGAAACACTTAAGCATACATTCATATAGTTGCATCCTCCATTTTATTTTTTATTTTTTTTATTTTTTTTTAAATCTTACTTAGAACACATCAGCATTGAGCACTATTATGCACATCTTAGAGAAATTAAAAACAAGAGTCGACGCAGCACCTGCACTAGCTCTTCATCTTCCGATGCACACTTGGGCTTGTCTTCTTTGGAAAAAACACGTATCTCTGCATGTGTTCTTCTCCTCATGTCATTGATAACATGGCCTCCTTGTCCAAGAATGCAGCCAACTTTACTTGATGGAACAAGAAGTCTTGTTGTGATGGTTCCCTTCTCAGAATATTCACTAGTTTTATTTTGTAATTGAAGAATGGCATCGATAGTCTGAGATCTTTGATCTCCAAGAACCTGAAGTAACACTAAGCTGAGCAAGGGCACATACTTGGATAATATAACATATTCCTAGTAGAAAGAGACAACCAACCTCAATTGAAGAGACACGAATCACTCTTTCATCTGATTCTTTAGACACATTCTCAACATGGATGCTAGCTCGTGTGTCTTGCTCTAACTGCTTGACATTACAGCCTCCCTTGCCAATCACACCACCAATTTTTTCGGCGGAGCAAAGTATTTTTAAGGAGAACTCACTTGGAGCTTCCAGATCATGTGGAGGACTAACATCGCCAAGATCTTCATATCCAAGTGTAGATGGTTGCATCCCATATCCTCCTCTGAAAGGCAGAGGTTCCATCCTGTGGGCATCAGCAGCACGTTCTAACCAAGTCGAATTTCCTGGAGGAAGCATATGTCTCATTGGAGGACCAGATGGTTGAAATCCTGGACCAGTATGGGGAGAGGGATAACTTAAAGTAGGTTTATCCTTCCGTGGATTCTGGTGCAAAAGAGACGATACTTCATACAAAGCTTTTATCACGATTGTAGAGTTACCTGATACCTACGAAACAAAATATCAATATCAGATGTATTATGGTCTTTTTTTTTTTTTTTTTTGGTTGGGAGGGGGGGTGGACAGGACAGACTTGATCAATTTATAAGAGTACATGCAATCACTTCAACTTAATTCAAAAAAACAGAAATGTTAGCAGCTGGCAAACTGTTCCTATGACACTGAGCAAAATAAACTTCACAGGAGCAAGAGGCATCACCTACAGTTAGAATAAGGAGAACCATACGAAGAATCCAATAGATCCATTAAACAAAAATAAATAAATAATTTTTTAAAAAATATACAACGGTGCTGCAAATTTGCAATAATAGCTGTAAGAATTACACTCCTAAATGCAATAGCCAATTTCATACTATATATTTGAAAATAATCTGTATCAAAGTTCTACAACAAATTCTACATAGTTTTGGAGTGCAGTATAATCAAAGAAACATAGCCAAAATGACAGTTCTCAACTACCAAGATGAGTTGCTAAAATACTGCAGGTGAGATGACATTGGATTTACAATAATATAGTAGACTATACTCATACCGGAGCTCAAGTAACAAGATGCACAAAGTTTGGATAGAAGCCCATAAGGAATAAACTAAATTAACCATAATTCTGTCAGGTTTCAAAAACAGACATTAATCCAAAAGACTATCTGGCAATACAATAGTATGTAGGAGCAAAAAAGAATAGCACATGGAATCCATCAGCCAGTAAGAAGCTTGAGTGTCCTATTACCGTTATGCTAGCGCAGATCTATGTGTACAGTGTACACCAGCACTCATAAAAGCAGATCATGCAATCTAGACCAACAGCAGCTCCAAATAGATAGATAATTACTAGATGGCATCTTAAATTGGGTCAAGAGATATTACTCTTCCATTCCATACAGATTTTTGAGCCTAAAAGAACATACAATCATAATTGAAAAAGAATGGTCATTGATTTTACTAGCACAAATTCATAATTGGACATAGCATAAGAAGGAATATGATCTGCAGGATGTACATGTATGTTTTCCAAATAGAAAAATAATCACTCAATAGCATCCTAAATTAGGTCAAGGCACATTACTTCCATTCATTACATATTTTTGAATTTAAAAGACATGCAATCATAAATGTATAAGAATGATACATGATTTTACCTGCACCAATTCCTCATTGTTCATAGCACAAGCCGGAAGATGATCTGCAGGGAGAATACGAATGTTTGCACCAGTCTCGCTGCGTAATCTTTGGATTACATCTCCTTTCCTTCCCAAAAGACATCCAACCATGTTGTTTGAAACCAAAAGACGAGCACTGACCACAGTTTCATCCCCTTTGCCTCTATCTGCTCCACCAAGATCTTCCTCGACAATTCTGTCATGGACTTTTAGTAGAGCATCTTGTGCTGCACAATGCAGCAGCATATCATATCCTCTCTCAACTTTATCGCCATTATTAACTCCCCGTCTTTTTGCTTGTTTGTCAGAAGGACTAGCAATTATTACCACCCTCTCATCTGAGCCAGGAATGGAATCAGAAACAGTAATCTTTGCTTGAGTCTCTTCTCTGAGGGCTTTGACTATGTTACCACCTTTCCCAATCACACTACCAATCTTTTTAGATTGACAAAGAATACGGTAAACGGTTTCTGATGAATGAAAATTTTCAGAATACTCCTCTCGGATAGAATCGTATTGTCTTCCTTTCCTAGGGCCTCCTGTTCTCTTGAAATGTGGATTAGAATGTTTGTTAAGAAAGTGTCTTCTTTTTCCCTCCATGACTTGATAGAGTCTAGTGCTGTCACAGAGTCACTGCACAACTTCGCACAAAAATATATGATGAATGATTCCACCTGAAAAGGGGAAGAGTAAAGAGCATAAAAATGGGAATGCATCACGTAAGGGTAATCATCACATAATTGAACCAGTAAATGAATTCATCATGAATGCATAATTCAACAAGTCAGGAATGTAATCAGATAGATAATATTACAGCGAGTGGAGAGAGGGAAAGATAGAAGCCTAAACAACCCCTAGGTCCTAAAAGTTCTGACTTGGACTATACTTTAAGCAAATAGAATCATGTGGCTTGCTGAAATTAGCACTGACATGTAGCGGTTTCTAAATTCGACGCAGAGTCAATGGCTTCTTATTTCTCCTGTGCATACTTCATCCCATGCCACCAATTTGCTTCTTCTTTCCATTGTCTGAATTTAGCAATAATTTAGCATTATCTTTTTCATATTTCAGAAACTACCTTCTGCAGAACCCTGCGACTATAGCAGGCTATGTTAGCGAAATACCCTATCTTCATTCGCATCATCATTCACGAAAAAATGGCCACCCCACTCCACCACACACATATGTCACTGATAAGCTCATGCCCTAGCTCAAAGTAAAAACCAGATAACTAAATTATTCTCAGGTTAAAAAAAAAAATGTAAATTAGGTTCACGTATTCCAAACTATTTCCAAGGCATTCATAAATCATCAAAACGAAATAAAAATAAAAACACCAACGAAATCCCAATCGCATTTTATGCCGAACGTTGAGGAAATTCGATTAGTTTCATTATGTGCAGAGCATAGGAAGAAAGAATAAACAGGTGCAAAGGAAAGAGCATAAAATTTAAACGAAAATGACGTACCAATCTCAGAATTGGAGAGTGGGGTTTTGGGGGAGAATTTGCGTTTCCTTCATAACCAAAATGGGACGACGACCGTGCTATGGCTTTTAGTTTCTCGATTAACTTTACTTTGCTGTTTTTCTGGTGAATTGTTTGGTCATTTAAGCCGAGCGTATTCAATTCTTGATAAATTGGGATATCGGCCCCTTTAAAATATATTGTTTTCTTGTCCAAAATTGATGTTATTAATATATTATTGATTGATGAGTGAAGTCGGACGTTTTTTAGAGATCAACTATAATTATGTATTTTTTTTAGTTACGTAACGGGTTCTAATTTGCAGAATGATAATATATTTACATGTATATTCAGATAACTAAAAACCCTAGCTCTATTTTAATAATTTCATCCATAAATTTAATCCACTTAATATGTATATATGTATGTATGTACTATGTTAACTAAAAAGTCAATAGTATCACATAACTTATGTAAATGTTTTATAGAGTTAAATTAAAAATTAGACGAACACTCATGTAGGACGGCCTTAAAGATGAATAACTAGATAAATATAGTAAAAATTCTAAGTTAAATATGATAAAAAAATAATTCGTAAAATGCATATTAAGATCTTTAAGTTATTTATAAATATTTGAAAGGGTCGTTGAATGAAAATATTTGAAAAGGTTTTTGGCTTATCAATATTTGTTTTGCCTAGTTCTTGAATGTTTGTTTACACTACAAAATATATATTATGAAAAAATTTACACATAATAATTTTTTATAGTTAAGAAATTTTTTTAAACTTTAGTTAATAATTCAGGGATTTTTTTCACGCATTTATAAATAATTGAAGAACTCTTTTGAACATTTGTGCATAATCGAAGAACATTTTCAAATGATTTTATAATGCAAGGACCTCTCAAAATATTTATAAATAATTTAAAAATCTTAAGATGCATTTTGTAGAAATTTGTGAATGCATATGGATTAGCCAACACAATCAATATGGTGAAGATGCATAGTCAACATGACTAACGCAATTATAATTACATTTTGGTGTTGATACTTTTCAAGAAAAACTCATAGGTTATCAACAAAAATTGATAATTTTTACTTGCTCACTAAATATTAACTTTATATTTTGAAAAATATCCCACAGTAGGGGGAAAAAATATTACTTTTTGGTTAAAAAAATATTTATTTATTTATTTTTAAAAATATCAATTTATTTTTAAAAATATCAATTTTGAATCTTATTTCTTAAGAATAAAATCTTATATTATTGACCAAATTTATGCTCATAATACTTATGAAGCTCGTGAAATTCTAATTATGCAGAATTTATTAATGAAATCAGGCTTATAGCTTATTGAATAAAGAAAAAAGATGATGAACTTGAGATTCCACCTAAACTTGATTCACAATCATTCATAACTTGACATTATGGTCAAATCATATCAGCGCCTGTTTACTTGGCCGGATAAACCCGGATTACTGAAAATAGTCCAGGTTTATCCGGCGTTTACTTCGACGGATAATATCCCGGGTCAATCCAGGCGACCCGGGATATATGACTAATCCTGGGATAAAACACCGGATTGTTATCCCGCCATGTACCATGGGATAAAATTTATCCCACGGGATAAGGAGAAGCAAATTACTGTTCTACCCCTGTTAAAATTTGTTATTACAAAAGTGTCCTTGTATATAATATCAAGGGCATTTCAGTAATTTTACACTTATCCCCCTTAATCCCACAATGTAAACTGGTGATAGGATAAAAATTACATCCGAAATCCAACAGTAATCCGGCAAAGTAAACACAGGATAAAATTTATTAAATTATCCCTATCCCACATTTTATCCCATTTTCTATCCTATCCTATCTAATCCTAACAAACAAAGTAAACAGGCCCTTAGGGTTTGAAATAAACATCACATGAGAATCATCAGATCCAAAACTTGATTAAATTATCACCAATTTATGTTAATCCAAAATAATTTAACAAACACATAAATTAATTAAAATAAATAATAAGTCAAATTAATTTCTTAGAAATAAATGAGGAAAACCTTTAATTTCATTTGACCATCTCTCAATTATTTCCGCTACTCATCTACCAAATATGTATCACATTTTTTGTACATCTCTTCTCTTGCGGGGCATTTATGTAAAAGCTGTATCTAAGGAGGGAAAAAAACAAAAAAGAATGACAAAAAACCGGGGGAGTGAAAACAAAGGAAACTACGATCTCAGCCGTCAAAACTGAACGTCAATTTTACGAAGGATAATCAAGCCCCAGCTCCATTCGACAAAACCCACGGTCGTTAGCCGAGTCACCAGCTTCGCTTTGCTTATGTTCTTTCGGCTTCACACAGCGTTTGATCGGCTCGAAGCCCAGTGTCAAATCCAGCTCAATCTCCTCGTCATTGGATAGCCTCTGTTCTGAGCAGGAATTCGGCTCAACTCCAGTTACATGATCAGCTTCCGACTCGGGCGTCCCAGCCGAGCCCAGACTCTCACTCGGCCGGCTCATCCTATCCAAAACCGGCTCGACCATCGCAGACTGGTGGCTTAAAGACGACTCATGGCTCGGCGACCTATGTACCTCCTCGTCTCGGCTCTCTTCTGCCGAACCGACCCAGACCCGGCTCCGCTTCGTCTTCGACCCATTTCTCTTGAAGCGGCATCGCGTCCTGACACGGTGCAGATCATTCGAACCACATAGGTTATCTTCCTTGTTGATATGCCTTATATCAAAGGCTTTAAAGGGAGGCCCATTTTTTGCCTCGGCAACATCGGTTGCTATTTGGGTTATCGGATCCCCTTTCAAAACCGCCTCCACCGCGTTCTGGCACAGCTGCCAGCTCCCGGACCACATCAACCCGACCGACCCGTATATCGGGTTCACAATCCGGCCACACGCCTCGTATAGCAAAGATCGAAAGATACCTGCATATCAGAAAAATCAAGCTGTCAGAATTAGAAACGCAATAAAATTAGCTAGAATTCAGCTTATGAGAGGAGTTCAAGGAGGGGGCGAATTACCAGGACGGAGGTGGTTGGGGCCAGCATTGATGAGGTTCATGAGGCCGGCGCGGCCGTAGAACTTGGCGAGGAAGACAGTGGCGTTCCCTTGTGATTCGGGGCTTTTAATCCACTCCAAACACGGCCTTATGCTGCAGTTGTCGCTGCACCCCTTCCGCAGCACTCGACATCCATTACAACTCAGTCGCATTTTGGGCAATTCAAACTTGTGCTGGTTATATTGCTGGTATGTTGAGAGATATTTGAGAGAGGTAAGAAGAAGATGATAATGAAGATATTTGGGTAATTGATGCGTCTGTGTGTATATATACGGTGTGTTTGTACCACTCGGGGGGGTGGGGCTTGGTACAATGTGTAAACTAGGGTCGCATGCAGTTGTTTCATGTTTTGGCAGCAAAGAGGGGGGGTCAGTGGTATTTGGAGAAAACCAGGTTGCCACATTCATGGAAATGGGAGGTGTATCCTTACTGAATTTCATTAAAATATAGGGCCTCTACTTTACAAAATGGCAGGCTCTGGAAATTCAAATGTTTTATCAACAACCAACGAATACTTGCGCCCCCTAACGCGTGTTAAGTACTTGCCAAATTATACCCAAAATAAAAATGTATTAGGAGTAGTAATTAACATTCACGGTGTGTGTATATTCTCTGTTCATATTTAATATAAAATCAAATTAATTTTTTTATTATCCTAAATTGTTAGCTTAATACACAAACAGATTGATTAAACATATGCAATAATTTTGTTCTCTACAAAAATAATAAAAAGAGTTACGTTCGTTCAGATTCTTCTTCTTTGAATGTCCACTACCATAATATATATTCCCAAAAACATATAAATCAAAACCACACTTTGTTTAATCTTCTTCAAATTTTTAAAACTATAAAAAGTAATTACATACTGAATATATCGGATGTTTCTGACATGTTAATAATATTTACTAACAATAAAGAATACTGGTTATATTAGAAGATCATAATAAATTCAAAGTTTTTAAATAAAATTATAGTTGTCGTTTTTCACGTTTTTTTAGAAATCACTACTATGTTGGATATTTTGACAAGACGTATCATATGTTGTAGTAGACCTTGATCTTATAATTTATTATATCATCGATTTTTCTAAAGATATACAGAGCTATTGCTATTACCAATTGCATTATCAATATAAGATATTTCTTGTTTTCTTTTTATTTCTCACTTAATTCGTAAAGGTTGATGACGCACCATATTGAACGATGTAATTTTTTAAAATATACTCTACGTCACTTTTTTTATAGCAAAATATTTTGCCTATTAAATTTTGAAATTGTACTTTTTCATGCTAATCTCTTACTTCCTTTTATATGAGTAGCATCTTCTTTAATATTCTAAAACTCACACAAACTAGCACATATTGCATATATAAAAACATTATAACATAGTGTTTATAACATGATAATATTGCTCAATAAAGAAAAAGAATACCAATTATATCAGAAAATATTAATAAACTCAAATTTTTTTGATAAAATTATAGTTGCCATTTTTCACGTTTTTAGACTAATCCGGTCGATACTTTGACATTAAGGTCGTGGTTTATAACCACTCTAAATCTTAAAAGTTATTATATCATATGTCTTTCAAAAGATATACTAAGCTACTGCTCTTACCGTTTTCATCATCAATATAAAATGTTTCTTATTTTTTTCTTTTTTACTTAATTTGAAAAGATTGATAACGTACCATATCAAACATCA
This sequence comes from Caryopteris x clandonensis, assembly GCA_028749325.2. NCBI lineage: Eukaryota > Viridiplantae > Streptophyta > Magnoliopsida > Lamiales > Lamiaceae > Caryopteris > Caryopteris x clandonensis. The sequence continues at coordinate 5,258,426 of JAPYKT020000007.1, read as the reverse complement.
TACCGTTTTAATATATATTTTAAAATATTCATTTAATGTCATATTTCTTTATACGTTTATATTATTGATAGTTTAATAAAAATAAATCACGCAATATATACATGTGTGTATATATATATATATAATATTATGTTAAGGACATCATTTAGTGTAGGGCTTGAATTCTAAAAAATATACTTTTGTTTGATGTATTTAACTCACAATTCTAAATATGCTCAAGGCAATTTGCCTCCACTAAAGTTATTTATTTTCCATATTTCCGAATCTCATACATATATATATATATTTAATATTCATAATTACTAAGAAACATTATTATATTTGGGTTAAAATCTCTAAACTTTATCATGTAATGATGAGAAAGATGCGATTAATTTACTAATGTATGGATTAATATTTAAAGTTAAGACTAATGTATGGGGGGAGCGTGGGCAGCACACGAAGATGTCAGAGAGCGGTCGAATCGCCACATACCGTAGAGAACGAGAACGAGAACGAGGGGATAGCGGGCCCCATTCCACCTCCTCCTGGTTTTCTGGAAAACCACTTTCTTGGGACAAAACACAAAACAGGCGGCGGTGTGTGGTTTCGTAGGGCAAGTGGGTAGGGGGGTCTGTGGGCGCCTTTGGACCTATGGGCCAGCGGAACGATTCCAATAGACCGAGTCGTCGCGTCACTCACCTCGTGCTTATCCCGTAAGCTCGGACTTATTACAACTTGTAATTATTCTTTTCGACTTCGAACATTTTTAATTAATACCAATCGTCCTACTTTATTTCCTCCTTTTATGATGGGGGTTTGCTTTGCCAATGGGCATTCTTATTCACTTGCTATTATAGTATTGTTGCTGCCGCGGACAGAAAGAAAACTTCCACTTTTTCTGGTTTATCCATGGAGAAATGTTCAAAAGTGTGTGGGCATGTTCACACTTAACTATTCAACTTATATTATATATGTACACCCACATCTGCCAAAATTTAGTGTGGTTGAATCAATTTGATTTTTCAGTAAAGCATAGTTTAGATTCTTTGAATTTTGAATAAATATATTTTATATGTATAAATTCAGTGGCTGTATTGAAGTTCATACACAACTTTTTTTTTTTTTTTTTCTAGAGAAATAATTTTGCATCTATTTGTATATATATGGTTGTGGGATAGGGCGATGAGAATTTAGTTCAATTTTAATTTTATAATTTATATAAAGTTATTTAGTTAAAAAATATAGGTGTGGGGTTGGAGTAATATTTGAAATTATGATTATCCTAGATTTTTTCTTAGAAATATCTAAATGAATTTTAAAAAATGTCTTGCTCTCCCCAATATATATATATAAAACTTCTTAACAAACTTCACAAGTTAGATATTTTTCACTTCGGGACAAAAATATGAGAAAAAAGAAATATACACACACATATATATATATATATATATATATATCTAAAATTTTTCTTTTGCCTTCCTCGCCTAAATCGTTAGCTTCCTTTCTTCCCTAGTTCCACTTTCCCAACCTTGTCTGTGCCATAATATAAGCTATCTAATAATTAGTTAATTACTCATGTTGTGGGTCAACAACAATTATTCAACATTGATTTGTAAGTAGATACTTGTTGTTTGAATAATATTGATCAAAATACATTTAATCATTTCGAACAATATAAAACGCTTATAATTTTAGATTCGTTACACTATTGTTAAATTATGTTATCTTAATTTTTTATTAAGTAGTACAAATAAAAAAGAATATAATATTAGTGATTTCGTGTACTGTTTAGAAGTCAGTAACATTAGCAAGAGACAATAGATAATGACCGCATAACCATGAGTGACGGTTAACAGAAACTTTTGTCCTATATTTACTTTGTATAATATTTTAGATAATTTAAAATTTATTTAAAACAACAAATTGATTTTTAAAAATATTTCTAATCTAAGAAAGACTAAAGAAATTTATTCTTATTTATGCTGACTAAAAAATGTCTTAGACTCCCCCAATTACTTAATACATTCAATAACAATTTGATTTTTATTTTACATATATATATATATATATTTATTTATTTATTTTTTCGCCTTAATCACTTAACTCATTAGTTTTCTTTCTTTCCTAACTCCATTTTCCCAAACCTTGTATGTACCATAATATAAAGTATCTAATAATTAGTGATGTTGTTGGTTATTCCACCTCTCATTAACAAAAATTTATTCGATGTTGTTTTGTAACAAATATTCGTTATTTGAATTCAATTGATCAAAATATGTTTATTCATGTTCGATTATTGAAGATTGAACACCTATAACTTTAGATCCATCACATTACTGTTAAATATTAAAAAAATTAATGTTTTATTGAATAATATAAAAAATAATATAATAGTAATAGTTTCGAGTACAATTCAAAAATCAGTGATTCTAGCAAGCCACAATAGATAGTAACCGTACATCCATGAGGAACGGCTAAAAGAATTTTTTATCGTAAACTTAGTTTTAATTTTATTCTATATAAAATATTTTAAGATAATTTAAAATAAATTATTTTTATCGAAATAACAATTTATTTTTAAATATTTTCTTATCTAAGAAAAGACAAAGAAAATTTCCTTCTCTACTTGTGCCCAAAAAAAGACTAATTTTAGATTAATTTATTTCAATTGTGACCAAAAGATAGGATTTAAAAAAAATATCCTTCCTTATCTAAGAATATAAAAAAATACTTCCCCTTTTTATGGTGACTCGAATGAAAAACAACCAATTTTCTAAAATAGACTGGTCAGCTCCTTTAATAATTTTTTGTTTCTTTCTATTGGTTTTTTGGGTTGGGGGAGAGATTATGGTTGACTTCTGATTTGAGTAATTTATTTTGAAAATTGAGAGGTTCTTGGAATAAAACTCTCAAACGCCTAAAATATCCAAAAAACTAAGATTATGGTGAAAAGTCAGACATGAGACAACTCGTTTAGTTCATTTTTAAACTTACTTCTCTATTTGTTGTGTTATTTAATATTTATAGTACACTTCTATTAGATTTTTGTGTGAAGATTTAATATCTTTATTTCTTGTTGTAAGTATAGACTATGTAGATGAGAAAGTAAACATGCAAAAAGTTTAAACTGCAATTTTTGTATAAAACTTTGATTTTTTTCGTCAAATTAAAAAAAAAAGGTTTAAATTGTAATTTTACGAACGTAATAATTTTGTAGCAATTCAGCTATTTACTTAGTTCCATACCCAAATGAAGTTTAATGTACATAATTTATTATGATTAAAACAATAACAGAAGCACCTAAAAAAAATAAGTTTCCTAACAGTAAATACTTTTTTTGCACCAAGAGAAAATGAAAGATTATTTAGATGGATTTTGGGGAAAGAAGTATCAGCAAAAGTAATCAATGTACTTGTAAATGAACAAGTAATGACTCTCCGACCGAAGAGACAAGTGTTGCTGTGGTGTAGTGGTTATCACGTCAGTCTTACACACTGAAGGTCCCCAGTTCGATCCTGGGCAGCAACATTTTTTCTCACACCTATTCTGCACAATTTATTTTGAAGTTTGGAGTGTCCATTTAGCTGTGGTTCAGCTTTTGAACTATGTCGGTGTAAAATTTTATCCAAACAATGTTCCCAAGAATTTATTTAATTTCATCAAAATTTATAACTTATAAATAATTTATAGTTTATCTTTCTATGTAAAACTCAATATTATTTTAAATATAGTGAAGTTCAAAATATCATATATTGAGTTTTTTAATTACATATTTTAGGAATAAATATAATAAAAACGTTACATATTAAATAATAAGTAGTTTTATGTAAATAAGGCTTTTTTTTTTTTTTTAAAAACTAAAATTTTAAAGTTCAAATAACCTTTTTGTTACCAAATTTGTTTCTAACATGTGATACATCAAATTAATTATCTTTTTACGATCTTTAATTTGATACCAATATTGTATATATTAAAATAAATATTATATTTAAAACATTAAATACATATTTTATGAGTTAAACTATTTATTTTTATTTGAAATATATGTTGAGTTTGAATAAAAATGGGTTAAATTATATGAATTTGAGACAAATAAAAAATAATAAAATATATATTTTTATATTTTTTATAGAATAATAATAATAAATATTACCATTAAAAAATATTATATCATTCAAGTATATATTTTATTTTAATATTTTTATACTAATTTTAAATATTTGATTGACTTTGCATTAAAAAAAAATCATTTTATTATATAATTTCGTAGTTTTTATTAGAAAAACTTTTCAGAGAATGACAATCTTCTATACATATGAAATTATTCTTCAAATTAATTTGAGTGAAAATTTAAAATTTTTCATACTATTTATATATTTTATAACCTTTTATAACAATAATATAATTTATAACATATTATTAATATAATAAAATATATTTTCTTCCGTTTATTGCATGGGCCAATATTTAATCATAAAAAAAAAAAAAAATTCGAAGTAATGAAATAATTTCCAAAAAAAAATTTGCTGTGCTGAGTGCTGATGACTTCATTATTTGGTAGAGGAGACTGGAAATACATATGTGATCTAAAACACTCGTTTTATTGAGTACCTAACAATTTTCAAGGTACGTCAACAGTCGAGTCTAACACGATTAAGGTGGTGCGATTTCGGGCCTCTTTTTGGCAAGCTCCAAATTCGGGCCGCCCACAACTTCAATACTCCTGTGCGACTGCGACGCCCTCCTTCCAACCCCAACTTCAAATTTTCAATTATTCAATCAATTTATGTCTATTGTAAAACCCTTCGCATCTCTTCTCCCCAAATAAAACATTTAATCAATTTTGGTCTTCAATTTCAGTTAATTCTCAGTCCAAATTTCAATTTTTGATCTTTCTTACAACTTAAATTTTTGTATGGTCACTTAACACACACACACACACATATATATATATATATATTATTTTACATTCAATTAAAAAAATAATCATATAAGTTAAACTAACATGATTAGTATTTTTATATGGAGACTGAACCTTAAATTATTTTTTGCAACTGCCATAATTATTGGACCGACTTTGGTATATACTCATATTTACCACATATTTCTGTTTGGCGTCAAAACTTGCACGTTGCATCCATCGTACACACAAATTACCCACATGTTTTTACACTCAAGGGATATGTAGCATGTAGCTCCTTCACGGTATATTGATGAGAAATCACTTCCTATTGGAGCTTAAAAGAAGAGGGGCTAACCATTTCCAAGGACCGAAGCTACCGTACTCCTTTTCTAACCCCATGAAATCAATATGAGCAAATATAGCTAACACACTCCCAGCCAGAACCAAGTAACTTTAGCAAATAAATTATGTGTTTAAAGAGAAAAAAAATAAATTGCTGTAGTTACAGATGCACTCTTGTACAAACTATCTTCAAAGTAATCTTAGGAAAAGCCAATCAGCTCATCAATCTTCCTCAAAAAATGGTGCCTAACTCTACTCCAGAAGCATCAAAATTTCCAGACTTATTGTTCTTTGGTGAGCTGAAAACTGCTTACTACTAAAAAAATGATCTATTTAAGCCATTAAGCTACCTAATCTAGAGATCTCGGTCAAATTTTTTGAGATGTAACTTCCTTAGGATGTTACCTCTATCGTATTTCGACACAAAAGTATATCACGACAAATTTTGCGAATTCTATGCAATGGCAGCGTCACGGGAGCTTTGGCAATCAAACCCTTCCACTCTTACAGCTGCTTGTTTGTTCCCAAACTTCACTCTGGACGGTACCTGAGCTGAATCAGAAGGGGACGAAACTGTGGGGCCCAGCTCTTGAACCCTGAAATGGGCATCTTGTGCAAGAGGGTTTTGGGCTCTGCATGGAGGAGAGCCGAAGAAAAATGGAGGAGATGATGATAGAGCTGCACATCCTTCTCCTTCGAAACCCTCCTGAAGTATCAAGATGAGAGCATTCAAAAGTTTTGTCTCATCACATGATAATTCTTAAGCATGCAGCAGAGGCCTACAGTCTGTGATAACAAAAGCCAAAACGAATGACCAGATTGATTTCGTAAGGAAAATTCATGATCGTTTTAAGCTAAAAGTATCGACTTTTAAATCTAGAAACGGATTGTTGATCCATTCTGCTACCAACATCCAGTTTCTCCATTTGATTATTATCGGTCAAGAAACTTCAAATTTGATATATTTCTCCATTTAGTCTCTGAAATTTGCACTCATCTTACAAATTAGCCAAAATTCTACCCAATCGACAAAAGTTTCTGGCAATTAGTTATACAAGATAAACGGCTAAAATATAAATTCAACTGAAGGCACAATTTATTAGTTAATGCGGGCATGTCCTTTCAAAACTAAAGTGTACAATAGCAGAATTCAATTATCGGTCCAATTCCGCAGTCACTGAGAAGGAATTCAATGCATAAAAGCCAACCCAGAAAAAGAGTTGAAGGATGAACCTAATCAAACATTTCCGCAAATGCAAGTTCAATTATGAACATAAATCGCATTAACTCAAATCATTAACGAACTAAAATATAAAATAAAATAAAATTCTACGTACCTTACAGAAGTCGAGCAATCCAGCCCCGAGTTTCGAATCAAACGCCTCGGCACTATTGCTGCTCCATTTAAAGGGAATAAATAAGAAAAACTAAGCAAGCTTCTAAGAAAAACGAATATCAAGTGACAACACAACAACAACAACAAAATCACAAAATTGTCACCGCATGTGAAATCTCGAGGGCGCCATGGAATTATTGAAATCGGATGGCCCGACACGGCGAGGCTTCGGGCAAACAACCCGACCCGTTGCCATTAGGTTTTCGCAACAATCCATTTTCTTCAGATGTTAAGACATATGATGAAAATTTCTTGCAGGACAAATTTGATTTTCGTGAAATTCGATGAAATAAGAAACAAGAATCCTGGGAGAAAATTAAGGGAAGTGGCAAATTTTATGAGGTGGACGATGGGAACGTTAGCGAAATAAAATATTTATATAGAAAGGATATCTTTGGAATTATATGCAAGGTCAGTGGCATAATTGGGAACTAACATTTTCTTCCCCAAAAATAAATAAATAAATATGAAAACCAATTTTATTAGATATTCTATTAATTAGTTTATTACGGTGAATATTTTCTGTCAAAGCAATAAACACAAAATTATATAAACAAGAGCAATCAAAATTATTATTATTATTATTATTATTATTATTATTATTATTATTTTATTTTATTTTTTACAGGAATTCAATATAGATGAGTAGTTTCCAAAATGGTCCACGTAATTGATTATTACTGTAAATTTATGTTCCTTTTACTCTTTAACACTTAATTGATATTAGTTATTGGTACGATCTAGCGAATTATATCACATTTCTTAATTAATATAATCTAGATATAATATCTAATAATTTCTTACTTATTCCATAATAAAGATATAATCTATGGATGAGATGTTGATCGTAAATAAAAGGATTGATTTTTCGTATCAACAATATAATTTTAAATATCATTATATATCAACAATATTTTAAACGGGAGTAACCATCAATTACAGCCATCAAATTTAAAAAAAAGAATCAAGATAATCAATCATTATGTTACCACAAATACAAAAACCTAACCCTTGTTTTCATTTTCCTACCCAAAAACTAAATAATAGCTATAATAAAACCAATGTTTTTTTTTATTCAATCAAGATGTTCACCCGTGGTGATATAATATACTTATTATATTAATAATTTATAATAAATATATATTATTATTATTAAAATATGTATAACCTATTATTTATATTAATTATATTTATATAAATATTATTCAATTTGAAATATCGCTTTATGTAATAAAGTATATTTTTTAAAGTTAGTTTTATTAAATACAATATTTTAAATTGAATTTTGAATTGTTTCTCAAATGAATATAAATATTTTAATTTACTAAAAAATATTGAAGTTAAACAATAAATTAATAGTATAATATTTTTAGTTTTATAAAAACAATTATTTATATTTTAAGTTAAATCTATACAAATATTAATATTGGTGTCAAATTAAAGATCATCAAAAAAATATTAATTTGATATATCTATATATATAAAATAACAAAATGACCTTTTTTCATTTTGTTTTTCCGCCTAAATTTTATTACTTAATTATAATAAATATATTATTATGAAATTAAATTAAATTTTGATTCAATTTTGAAATCTAAAATTTTTCACAAATTTAAGTGTTTCAAAATAAGATGATATCAAGATGAATATACTACTGCATTTAATATATGATATAAAATTTAGATATTTTATGGAATATTAATCAAATCACTAAATTCTGAAATTCTAAAAATATATAAAATCTAATAAATATATGATTCGATCTTCTTGAATCATTTTATCAAACCAATTAAAATCGCATGATCTTATAAAATATGTAAAACAATAATATATATATATATGTATATATAAAAGTAAAAAACTTTTAAAATTTTGTTTACCAACCTAAATTTCCACTCTAGATTAATATAAAAAATCTTCGAGATTTGTTTAATTTATGTTGTTCAACATAAACAATTTCGAATTTTAAGAAAATTTTGTTAACTCATAATATATTCAAAATAAGAAATAAACATTGGAATATTTGTTAGGAACAATCATTGTAGTTTCATTATATTGTGTAAAGTCATTAACAATTTTCCTAAAATTTAAGCTATCAAAATCACCCAATCACGTGAATAGAATCTGATTTTGTCAAATATGAAATTAAACTTTCACCGATCTTACCGTAATTCAAAATTATTTCTCATTTTTGCCTCTCTCTTTTTTATATATATTTTATCAAGATTATAAATGGTAAGACAAGTATATAACAATATGTGCCGTATTTCAATTGTCGTCAAAGCCTACACTCTTCAAAATATTATTTTCAGTTATTTTATTTTTAGATTTTTTATTTATATGTTGCTTTCAATTTATTATAAACATATTTATTTTCTTAACTATTTTTCTTTCTTATTTTTAAATGAAAAGTTCGTCTATCTCTTTCATTTTTTGTTTGATTGTTCTTGTGATTTTCTGTTGAGATCTGCTAATTATTTCGACGTATAACCATTGTGCGATTATTCTTAACTTTCTAAGTATTTGTTTCTATCTAATTTTAAATTTTGTAATATTATTATATTTAATTGACGATTTGCTTAATATTTTTTATCCCTAATTTGACTGTGTAATTGACAATTTTTACGAGATCTGTACTAATCTTTATTTTTTTTAATGTGCTTACATCTCTATTTTTAAAAAAAGTAATTTGATTCAACCTTCTATAAATCGTGGATATCATGCTTATCAAATTGTGAACGATAATTGAATTACAAATCCACACATTTTACAATATATTATATAACTTGAATATATGCTTATATTACAAAATATAAACAAAAAATATATTTTGTGCATCGCAGAGATCTCACACTAGTCATATATTAAAATAGATTTAAAACCAAAAAGTTATTTGAATTTTTAAGTTTTAGTAACAAAATAAATAGAAAAGAGAAAAAAATGATTTGACATATGTCAATTAATGTTAAAGACACATGTAACGATAAGAGATAACTTTTACCATCTTTCTTTTATATTAAGTATAGATTTTACATTCTTTAAATGTGAACTTGAATGTTATAAATTTATATTTTTACAATTATATTATTTCATAAGTTTAGTCAACACTAATTACACGCTTATGAATTATTTTTTTGAGATTTGCATTATACACATGTAATTTGTTTCTAAAAAAGTTACACGCCGACTATCTATTTATTCAAAAAAAAAAAAAGGAGATGAAATTAGTTAAGATAAAATTTCTTCACTTATAACTTACTAAAATAAAAACTTAGAAAAAAAATAATTGATTTGGCAATAAAGTATGAAAAAAAAAAAAGAATAGCCTGGATAAAATTTAAAAAGACTTTTGGAGTTAGCAACATTATAATTATTGAAGATTTTTTTAGAGTTATAATATATATATATATATATATATATATATATATAGGGTGGAATATTATGAATTGTTTGTCTATTTTTTCCACAGCATAAAATATTTTCTCGAATGTTATTTGAAAATTAAAAACTTTAGGCTGAATTAAAGAATTGATAAATATAATTCATAGCATACTTATATTTATTATTTTATAAGTATTATTTTAAAATAAATCATATATAGTGTTACATCCATTATTATATGTTGCTATCCATCTTTGATTGCATTTTTAATTAAATTAATAATTTATTGATTCTTATTATAAGTTTATATAATATTTACAAAATATGCATCTTACAAAAGTATTGCTAGTAATTTTAACAAGTGCAATATAAAATAAAATTTTGTGAGAAAAGAAAATGGGGCCGGAATTTTGCGTTAGAGGTTTTCAAATGTACAATTATACATCATGGTTTTCACTACCCAATTTTGCCTTTAATCACCAATTAAAGCAATGAGGGAATATCTTGCGTATAGGGTGTGTACCGTCTGAAAATCAGCGAATAATATTTTTTAAATAACTTAGTGATACATTATAAGTAAACAAGAAATAATATTAAATATTTAACAATGATATTTTTTATAACAACAAATACTTTATTTAACATATAATGTATTTTAATTAAATAAATAATATTTTTATTTAAATAAATAGTACTGTTACATAATATTGTACGATCCATCCAAGACACAAATTTTTTTTGTCAAAAAATAATTTATTTGATAACACTATTCAATTATCTAAAGTGATTATTTTATGAAGAAAAATATAAATTATAAATTGAATTCACCTAAATTTCATATGAAATTTACCATTTAATAATAGAATGTAAATTTACGGATTCAATAAATTGAATATTTTAAAAATTAAATTGAATCGACGCATTTTATTATTGAAAAGGGACGTTACAACTTACAAGCAATATCTTTTGATTGAATTATTTTCATTAAATCTATGATATTTTAAATTTATAAATGCTCCATTGTGTAAATATTTTTATTGAGGTTTGTATTACTCTTACAAGTATTCAATAAAACCATACTGTAAAATAAAAAACAAATGTCAAAAATATTTTTTATATTTATACACTTTATTAGTTTTTCTTCTTTTTATAAATAGGCAAACTATAAGAATAGATTGTATATTTAAAAAATAAATATAATTTTTATATCTTGATCTTACTAAAATATGCTCGATGCTACAACCGACCATTTGTTCTCCCTCTATATATGTGTATATATGCATTTTTGTAAGAAGATGGGTTATTGTAGATTAACTTGTCTATTTTTAGCCAAAATATATTTTAAGATCGTCAAACAAGTAATGAATATCTTGAAAAAAAATTGACTGTAAAAATATTTGAATATATTATGAACTACGAAAAATATTATGGTCGATTTATTCACATAAAATTATCATGTTAATGTTCTACTAGAAAAACACTTGAACTTAATTTTTTTTTTTTTTAGTTTATAAATTTTTTCAAACTCTCATCAATAATTGAAGGATATGTTTAATAATTTAGGAATCCATTGTACCACATTTTGATTAGATTAGATTAGATTAGATTAGATGTACCACATTTAGATGTAGACATAAATTAGGGTTGCGGCTGAAATTTATTGAATTTTCTTTTCTTTCTTTCTACTTTTCTTAGCCCAGCCTACTAAACAACATTTTAAAGCATCCTCCTTTTTTGCCCTTTTTTTTTCTCCCTTAGTATATATATATTTATATATTTTTTATTTTATTTTATTTATAAATATTTTATATTCAAACATAAAATAGTTATCGCAGATGCGCATGTCGTCGAGATCTTGTAACTCATACGAGGTACTCTTTCACTTGTAAACAAAGCCCAAGTGCCTTCAATACTTTTAACCGTCTTTCTTCTTTCTGTGTTTCTTTTCGGTTCCTTTCTCTTTAAATTATTGTGGGTTTTTCAAATTTTCCATAATTCTTGAAGCCTGGTGCTTGTATGAACTACAACTGAAGGCCAATATTATTCCTTCGTGGAGTGTGAGAGGGCTGTGAAAGTGATGGCGAATCCAGTGAAATTTGAGGGTGTAAGTGAGGATTTGCAGAAGATTTTGGATGCTGACATGGACCAGGTGGGCCCCAGGCGTCGAGCTCGTGAAGCCTTCAAGGACATTCAGCTCTCCGTCGATCATATCTTGTTCAAGGTACTTGGCAATTGCTGCTTGTGCTCTCATCAAATGGATTGTTTGAGCAAATCAGTTGTCTGTATTTTTAATAAATTTAAATAGAAGCTTGAATGAATGAGATGGAATTGATTGTTTGACTGATTTGGATTGATTGAAATGGGCTTGGTTTAGACTGAAGGTCTGATGTGTGTGTGTGTGTGTGTGTTTGTGTTGTAGCTATAAGTGGACTTGCATTGTAGCATCTGAAATTAAATTATTGTTCTTTGCATCAAGGGAAACGGTGAACTTTTGTTTCTATTGATATACTTGATCTCCAACCTTAAATAGATATGTTATTCTGCCGTTTTCTTTGGCTGCATGATCCTGGATGGAGTTGGTTATTGGCGGTCGATTTTGTTTGTGATGGATTTGTGGGATTTAAAGATTGTATTGGTGATTTCTGTAGTTAATACCTGTTGATAAGGACTGTAGTTGTGCTAAATAATCTTTTTAAAAAAGACAGTTAAAGTTGATTAGCAAGAAAAAAATGCATAGCAACAACGAGAATTCATGGTCCTGTGTTCTGATAAGAAGAGATAAATTTGTAGTATGTACTTGGTAAAATCGGGGAGATAATTGAAGATCTTGTTGGTTTTTCCTCAATAGCAGAAGAAAAAATAAAGGTGAGGTATGTTAAATGGATAAGTGATTCGTTTTGTTGTTAGCAGAGTCTATGAAAATATTATTCTACAGGAAATATTATAGTTGCCTGTAGGTTTTCTCACCTGCCATATGTTCATATTCTTAATGCCTTCATGAAGAGAAGTTAATGTCTGCAGAACATACTTTCATGTTCTAGTTCCCACTGCATGTGTTACCACTTCATCAAGTTCTCCCTTCATTATAGAGGTTATCACAAATGGCCTAAGAAAAGTGCCGTTTTTATTATTTAACTTTTTGCTATCTCTGTTAGCAAAGCATTTGGTCTATTGCCTTTTCTCTTACAATTGATAAATGGTAATCCATTTTAGCAACTGGGTCCTGTTCTTTTTTCACTTCAGCTCACCAGTTGCTAGTCTAGTTTTGCCCCTCAAGAATTTTCAAGACTATTCCATTCTTATCTTTTGTTTTTGACATATAAATGTTTGACATGCCAAATTTAAATCGATGCATGTAGATTTGAAGTAAAGAACCAGTACATGTCTCTATTTACTTCTTTTACATTTGTTGCAGATGCCACGTGATGGATTGAAGATGACAGAGGTAGAGCAATTCATATTTCTTGTCTTTTCTTTATAATGTTATTGAAAGGATTTTTAAAGCAGACCTCTATATCATCACAGCATTCCCTTCAGTCGCACGCCTCGTATTAGAATGTGAATTCAATAACCTTATCAGAATATCTTGTTTAAATTGGATTTTCCTTTTCTTACTAGCATTTCTTGTTCTGAGGCGGCTGTCACTGAACCATATACTTAAAACAAGGGACATTCCCTACTTTTTTTATATATAAACTAGCAATATTACTAGAACTTGCTTGCTTTAGTACCTTTTATTATATAAATGCACTCAACTTTAAAGTTTCTGATGTTGATGTTGAAAGATACTGATCTTAGATCTGTTCGCAGTCATATGAAGTGAATTCTAGAGGGTTGGAAGTTTTCTCGAAAAGTTGGCTTCCGGAGAGTGGTTCCCCAAAAGCGGTGATTTGTTTTTGTCATGGTTATGGAGATACCTGCACATTTTTCTTTGAAGGCGTGTGGTCCATAAAACTAATAACCTTACAACATTGATTTTGAGAACATTGGAACATATTGATTTTATGTTCTGAATCTGTAGGAATCGCTAGAAAATTAGCATCTTCTGGGTACGGAGTGTTTGGTATGGATTACCCAGGATTTGGTCTATCAGAAGGTCTGCATGGCTATGTCCAAGACTTTGACAATATAGTTGAAGATGTCATAGAGCATTACTCAAAAGTGAAAGGTAAGATATGTAACCTGAGTTACCAACATGTTTATTGAATTTCTGTCATTTGTTCAATGGGAATGGATATCAAAGATGCCCCTTCGTTATTGTTCCCCAACCAAAAAACACAAGATAAAGCAATCTACAAGATAGTTGTAGTTGCAGCAGTCAGAAACAGTACACCAATGAGGAGTAGATATGTGCACTGAACTCTGTTCTGATGTGTATGCATTTTTTTGTCCATTATGATCCAGACATATGAGTGTGTTGCTGCATAACATAGGCAAGTTATCCCTATATTAAGAAACTAAGAAATATTGCTCTTCTGCTTGTTTTTTTTCTTAGTTATATGGATACATCCAAATCTCTCTCAAGTTCCTGGTTTGCTATCAGAATAAGTTTCATCAGATATGGTTTCCTTAAACATCCAGAAAAATGATACACTATGAGGAAATTAAATTTCAGCATGTTCACATGGAAAAGGCATATGTTTGGCTGATTGCTGCTTTTGGATTCATATTAATGTGCTAATCATTTTCTTGTCACAGTAAACGTGTTGATATTGCTCAATTCGAATTTATTGTGCGTTTATTGCCTTCTTTTCATTCATTTACAAATTGGAATAGGTAAAATGAAACGCAGCTCAGGCATTTTGCCACCACCTTATTAATGTTTTTGGATTGGAACAAATTAATCTTGTTCTTTAAGAGATGAATTAACAGAGGAACATGTTTCGCTACAGTTATCCTTATAGAGCGTGACCATTTATAAGAGCATCCTTATAAGATCATCATGAGGTGCAGAAACATTCATGTTCGAATGATCCAACTGCATAGAATTGGGATAAGCACCATACCAAAACCTTCATGTAATATATATAATAATGGATATACAACTTTCAATATCCCATTCATAAGGGTTTTAAAGTGGATTGCTTAGTTGATTTATTTATTTATTTTTCTTAATGCTCAAGGTTTTCCTTCCAATTATTTTCTAAATAATTAAGTTAATAGGCTTAAATAAGGATGCATGCTTGTGTCTTGTTTCCTAGAATTTTTCTTTACATATGCATCCTCATGATTTGAACTTCTGAACATCTAGATTTCCTGTGACTAATGAAGTCTGATCGTAGTAATTGAGGATCTGTTTGGATTGAAGGATATGAGGATGGATTTGAAATCCACAATAACAAATCTATTTGTTGTTTGGGTGGAACTGTGGAAGGATTTGTAGAGTGGATTTGAAATCCACCCCTATCTTTTGAGTGATTTGGGTGGATTTGATAACCACTCCAATTTTGACTCTATGGATGTATTTCTAGGCTGTTTTCATAACAGTCTAGTGATTCTGAGAGAGAGAGAGAGAGAGAGAGAGAGCGTGTAATTCTACAGATGTATTTATTTCTTGCTGTTTTCGTAACAGTCTAGTGATTCTGAATGTAGAAAACCCAAATTTCCATAAGTTGCCAAGTTTTTTGTTGGGACAATCTATGGGAGGAGCAGTAGCACTCAAGGTGCACCTGAGACAACCTGATGCTTGAAACGGTGCCATTCTTGTTGCACCTATGTGCAAGGTACTCCATCATTTCTTATTTCCATCAAAGCATCCCTCGTGATTTCCCTGCACATCAGGTTGATCAAATATTTTATCTAGATTGCAGATAATATGGTTCCTCCATGGTTAGTGACCCAAATTCTAACTGGGATGGCAAAATTACTCCCAAAACTGAAGCTTGTACCACAAACAGATTTTGGTTACTTGGCTTTCAGAGATGATAAGAAGAGAGAAGTGGTATGCTTTTCCTTTAATCTAGTGCGTCAGTGAATATAACTTATGCGTCAGGATATTTTGAGCATGCTAAAGGAAAATACCTCTAACAGGACATATTTAGGGGGTTCGCAGCCCTCCAAGAGTGTGGTTCTTTTGACCTTGGCTTCACTTTATTGTTTGTTTGATAAGAGTTTGATGACCAGATTTTATGATTTGTGCAGATAGTCTATAACATTGTTGCTTACAAGGATAAACCACGCCTAGGAACGGCCTTGGAGTTGCTGAAGACCACAAAAGAGATAGAGCAACTACTCGAAAAGGTATGCCTGTATGGCTTCACGCTGTATCATTTACATCAATGAAAACCTGACTCAATGCATTATTTATTTGCTTCTGTATCTCAATTCAAGATCAACTCATCAATAATTAAATGAAGAATCCTGCTAATGCAATGAGTTACATGAGTTGTTATGTGTCGATCCAAAGCACGTAAAATAGATACAGTTGCGTACATTTATACATGCCATGCATGCACAGGTAACTTAAGTAGTTCTTAGTACCTTTTGATTTTTTAACCCCCCCCTCCCCCTCAAATTTGCAGGTTTCTCTACCATTATTGATCTTGCATGGGAAGGAAGACAAAATAACGGATCCATCAGTGAGCAAGGCATTGTATGAGAAGGCAATGAGCTCAGACAAGAAATTGAACCTATATGATGATGCCTATCACTCTCTTTTAGAAGGGGAGCCAGATGAGACTATACTCGGAGCCCTTGAGGATATCATTTCTTGGCTCGACGTGCATTCTTAAGCATTCTTGTCTGGGATGCATCATTTTATCGAATAAACTAGGATGGGCTAAACGCACTGGAGTGGTGTGAAAATATTTATCAACGTTGAAGGAATGGAGCACATAGAAGCAGCGGGAGGAAACGCAGGAGAAAAACCTGCACTATTATTATTGAATTCAATAATATTTCTACATGGACTCCAAAAGTTGAACACTGGAAATGCTGGTTAATTTATTTGCTGGATATTTGTACAATAAGCTCAAGTAATTTAATTCATGTTTGGTAATATTTGCAGTAAGGGCAGCATAAAGCTGATGCTTATCTAATCTTAGAGTGAATTATTCCCACTTGACATTTGATTGTTTTTAACTTGTGGGAATGAACTTGAAATCTGCTTCACTTTTCGTTATATACTATATTTACACGTAAATGTTGCACAAATAGACCATACTGACTATAGTTTTATAAGGATACATACGAATTCATAACTAATATGATAACTAGTGAAATACGTACCGACTTAATTATATATCTATATATATATAAACATTTGCTGCTTTTGTAATACTATATCAATTTTATTTCCATGCCCCTAATCAAACCTTCAAAGTGGAAGACCCAGTGTTATATTTATATATATATATATACATATTTTTTTTTTTTTTTTTTTTGTGAAATAAAAATATGATAAAAAGCATAAGCAAAAGATAATGTTGTTGCGTGTTGACTTGATAAAATGGAAAGGAAAAGTGGTTGGTGGGGTCCAACGATGCCAGTTTTCTGGCCTTTTTTTGTGAAAGTTTGGTAACAACAATGACTTATCATCTAAGTTCTTTGATTTACATCCTTCAATCTTGCCCATCTCCTCCTATCCTATCTCATGTCTGTTTCCCCCTCTCACTATATGTCAATTTCTGGACTTTCCTTTACCTCTTAACAAAATATTCCCTTCATCTTAAAAGTAAGCCAAAATTATATATACAAAAAATATTATATATATATTTTTTAAATGAAAAGAGTACGTAGTTATTAAAATCCATCGTTGATTTAAATAAATAGATTCCTTATTGGATTGCGTGCCACAGTTTCCCTATTATATGCATCAATGGCAAGATCATGTTTCATTCAAATCAAATGGTTCTTGATTTAAAAATAAATAAAGAAATAAATCAAAATGTCGTTATTAGACAAGAAAGGATGCGTATTCGCTGTATTGTACGTTGATATTTGAGGCATTTTTGGAGGGTAAAATCGAAAATTAAACGACCAGCAGACAGCAACAGACAACCCTCTAAGTACAAATTAAGCTTAATGGCGTGTAGTTAGTATGCAGTAACCAATGAAATTAATGGAAGCCACCGTCCCTGCATGTGCGCCACGTGTCACCACACATGGCTTGCCCAGATTGGAAGAAACAGTCACCTAATAAACCCTCTTCCACCCAATAACTTTGTCTCCTTTGATTCGGCAAACTCTCCACTCTGCAACAAAATCTCAGTGCGCATACGCAGTATGCCACCTTTTTTTCTTTATTCTACGCATGGACTCTTCGTGTCTTCATAACAGACCTTCAATCAATCTTTTTTTGCCCATTATTTTTGTTGCCTCTTTAAATATCTGTACGCGGTTTTTCTTCCCAGAAAGTATAACTATTTGTGGTAAAGTTGGCTTTTTTGATTGAGTTCAGACATGGCCCTGTCCTGTATTTTCAGCCCTCAACTCTGCTTCTCTCTCAGGGTAAGGTTTTTCTTCTGAACTTGATGGCAGTTCATTTTGACTGTGTATTTTTTGTCTGGTTTCTTCATCTGGGAATTTTTTTATAATAATCTTGCTGGTGTGAATCGACTGTATGATAATTGAGTTGATGTCTATTAATTGCTAGAGATATGCTGATAGATACCCTGTTTAATTTCAACTTTTGAGCTCTGTAATTTATACGTGTGTTTATCCATTTGGAAATTATGGTGATTATTAATTATATTTAATGTTGTTTTTTGTATTTAGCACTGTGTGATAGTTGTTTAGATTCTTGGAGTATTTTCAATAGTTTACTTGTGCTCTCTTAGGGAGGTGATCACCATGTTTTCTGTTCAAATAAGTAGGTTAGTTAATTTTAAGACATCCTAAGTGTCTGCTGTAGCTCTCTGTGTCAACTTCTAAGAGCTATCCGAATACTATTAAAACCCGAATATTGACGCCCATAATCAGGGCCGCCTCTGAGGGTAGTTGCTGGGGGCGACTGCCTAGGCCCCTGATTTTGAGGGGCCCCAAATTTATACAATTCCTTTTAAAAACAAATATATATACGGTCATATTTTGCTAAGCTGTTTTCATAGGGCCAAAATACAGTTTAATGCAATAACATGAATTGCTTTGAAGTTTCGGATTTGCTCTTCCTAGATTGATTCCCCAAGAGCCTCTAGCACCTCATGTAACGAGATCATAAGGCGAAGATGGTCGAACTCCGAAATGTACGGCCAACAAGTGGTGGGAAAAGAAGTAAACCAATGCATTGGGTGGAGCTTTCTCAGAGGATCAAGAAACATCAGCAGACCAAATACTGGAATAAACGACCTTCGCAGAAAAAGCTCGTCGGTGGTTCATGCTTCATGTAATTCTTTTGTGGTGCCCTACTCTATATTAGGATTTTAAATTCTAGTTTTAAAACTAAATTTGACTATGCCTCTTTTGCTCGAATGTGATGAAAGACTGAATCTCTGATTTTTAGGATAGCACTGAATGCTGCATGTGTTTCCTAAGGACATGTGACCATAGGTAAGAAATGGCTTAGTCGAAATTCATGTTCCAATATGATGTAATGGATTAATGGATTTTTATAAGTACCTTAGATTTTAGCATTTTATAAGTGCAGGAATTCATACATTTGCAACGAGTTTCATTTTCTCATTTTTTATGAAGTTCTACCCTGCAGGGATGCCATGTTCAGAGATTGCTAGTGGTGCTTTTACACTGGGAACAGCAGCTGTTCTTCCATTTTATACATTAATGGTCGTTGCACCTCGAGCTGATTTCGTAAGTAACATTGCTTACAATCCCTTTTCTGCAAAAAATATGCTCTGTATGATGCATTGACCTGAAACAGCGATCTGTTTTGCAGACCAAGAAAGTGGCGGGAAGCAGCTTGCCCTATATGGTTCTTGGAGCATTGTATGGTTATCTCTTGTATCTATCCTGGACACCTGATACGATCCACTTTATGTTTGCTAGTAAATACTTGTTGCCTGAGGTGTGTTTACAACTAGCAAATGTATGATTTATTTCTATAATTCGGATGCAAAATGGCCAGCCATTAATGTACAAATTTTCAGCTGCAAGGTATAGCTAAGATGTTCTCTAGTGAGATGACATTGGCTTCCGCTTGGATTCATTTGTTGGCTGTGGATCTTTACTCTGCAAGGTCTCTCCCTCCCTCCTCCCTCCCTCTCTCTCTCAGTAATGGTGTTCTCTAACAAGTATTTTATGTTTAAAGCAGGCAAGTTTACGATGACGGACTTCAGAACAACATAGAGACCCGACATTCAGTTTCTCTCTGTCTCCTGTTTTGTCCCATCGGAATCCTTGCTCATTTCATCACTAAAGCTCTGAGCAGAAGCAGAAGAGAAAAAGAACAAGGGATTCACTGACCGACCATTTCTAGTCATTTCATTAAAGGATTCGTCCTGCATTACATCTCTTAGTAGAGCAAGTAAAAATTAATGTATTGGACAAAAGAGACATGTAATATAATTATTAGTTCATTTATCAATATAGCTAGGTTTTTCCTATGCATTTCTAGGTTTTATTAAAATGTGGAGGAACATACAAGATTTCCTCCTCGAGCTGCACACTAAATTGCTGATAGACAGATTCCTTGGCCAAGACAATGAGAAGTTGCCCCACCATGGTTAATGAAGAAATTAGCATGCTTGTCGGAAATCATTGCCCCTCTCACTTTGCAACTTCTTCAATCAATCGTGCTGCTGAAAAACCCTTCTCTGGCGGGTTACGAAACACGAAGCCACGCTTCCGTCGCCCAATGGTTAAGTTTCCTCCTATTACCCAAAAAAAAAGAGAGAAAGAAAGGAAAAAGAATAAAAAACATGCATAATTTAGTATAAGCAGATACCAAATAGCTGAGCCTGCCTTTGAAATTGTTACCTTTCCAAGTAATCTTGCTGCTTTTTCTTTGCTGATTGTGATAACTTCAATTGTAGTGCGACAGCAATGATGGCTGCCAAGTTGTTCATACTTTGAAATGGGGCCGAAAGATACCAAAACCTAAGGTCGCTTTTGTTTATAATCTGATACTTCCCTTCATTTGCAACAAGCTCAATGTGTTCAACAACATCATCTGTTTCCTTAAAGCAAATGAAAGAAAAATGCCCATTAAGCTGTTTCATTACATACACCAATAAAAAGGCCCTATGATCAATTGTAAGAGAATTAAACCATTTTTGCCAACGTTGTAAAAGGTATGAAACGTGTGGCAGATTAGGGCATAGGTGGGATGAATTATGGGGAACGAGCAGAAGCAGCCAGGGCAACCTAGAACTTTACAATACTGCTTATTGCTACAATACAGATACGGCTCGAGTGCTCTGCATCCAAAACTAAGATGGATTTAATCAACGTAGGTTGAACCAAATCTACACTCTAATGGTACAAACAAAATTCTTCTAACCTGCCCAGTTGCACCAGCATTTATGTAAGAGGCACCACCAACAACACCTTGAATTCGGTCCGGTGAATTCGAGTCCCGTGAATCCTTCATTCACGGTCTGCAAACCTAAATGATTCACTGGACAGCCGCTTCCAGCTCTGTACAAAGCGGGTTCGGTCCTCTCCAAGAACACAATGCTATTGATAATAGCACAACCATCAAATCCCAAGTCACCAAACTGACACTTTGAGCCTTTACCAATCACAATATATCTCATGGACTGCTCATTGCAGTACCTACATCAACAAAGAACAAAACGGCGCATTAAAGATTACATTTGGAACATGAATTATTACAGGCACTGCAAAAGAAAAAACACACAAGTTTATAAGGACTCGAACAAAGTTTAAAGGTTTTGTAGATGCTATACTCGCGAACAATATAGGTGCAAAGAATCAGACGCATGGCCACGTATATAGAAGCAAAATGCAGATCTGCGAGAACCGTGGCTACGACCACGTGGGAATTCCCGATTTTCTAACAAGAATCTAGGAACAAACCCGATCGCAGTAGCAAGTAGGTGTTGGTCGAAGGCTTGAACGAAGGATTTCGTCTATGACTTTTGTGTTTGATTTGTTTTTCATGTTTTTTCTTGTTATTCTATCCTAAACTGCTCGACCTTGTTTGAATTTGGTCGTCCAAACACGATAGTTTGTGTTTTCTAGACCAAGTCGACAAAAAATGTTTGTTGTAGACCAAAATTTATTCAAAATATAGAGTCGAACATATGAAATTTAGTAAGGCACAATCTAACCACACCACAAATATTTCTAAACACACCAAAATTACTAAACACACCACAAAACACTACATTTAAAAATTCAAATTTACTAAACACACCACAAAAATACCAAAAATACCCTTCACCTTCCAAAAAATTCCAAAAATCCCTTCACCCTTCAAAAAATTCAAAAAAAAAAAAATCAAAGGGCTGAAAGCAAAGCAAACCCTACGAGCTGCCGAACGCCGCCGAACACCTCCCCCACGCGATTTTCCTTCCCCTCCACCATCCCGTACGCCGAACGCAAAACTCCAGCAAAGGCAATGGACGCCGAACGCGAAACTCCAGGTAATGTGCCGCAATTCCGAGATTTCAATTGTTACATTTCTGTCGCGAGAATCGCAGGCGTTCGGCGCTGGTTGGCCGAACAGCCTGCGAGGCGTTCGGCGCTGGTTGGCCGAACATCCTGCTAGGCGAACATCCTGCGAGGCGTTCGGCCAGTGTTGGCCGAACATCCTGCTAGGCGTTCGGCCAGTGTTGGCCGAACAGCCTGCAAGTCGTTCGGCCAGTGTTGGCCGAACAGCATGCCTTTTTAAATTTTAATTTTTTTTTTGCAATGTATGTATGTTAACATTTTAATTGTCTTATGTTATAGTTTACGAAAGAAGGAGAAGACGGCCTACCGCTTCAAATAGACGATTACGGGCTGCCCAGCAAGAGGCGGGTCCTTCTCAGGAGGCGGGTCCTGCTCACGTGTCGGAAGAACAGGAGGAGGAATATGCTGAAATGCCTCAAGAACAAGTGAGGCAAGCCGAGCAGAACGAGTTATTGATGGGCCCATTTCCCGGTGGCCCCTACGATCCGTCGTTACTCCGAAGCTTCAAAACACACGTAGCCGCCGACGTGTGGAATGGCAATGAGAGAGGCGTTTTAAAATGCCTCTGCCACATTTCGAAGCTTCTTCGATGGGTGTATCCTGAGGACGAGACGACCCGAGTCTGGAGGTCGTATGTGAAGCGGTCCGGGCTTCACAATTTGAGCAAGATATCCTACAGAGCTCCCAACCGGAACCTCATTTCTGCATTCGTCGAACGGTGGCAGCCGGAGACCAACACTTTCCACCTACCCTTTGGTGAGATGACGATCACATTAGATGATGTGTCGTCTTTACTCGGTCTTCCGGTGGTTGGGCAGCCGGTGCAGGTGGAAGACGATCCTGCAGAATTCTCGCCTGCACTGGTACATCGGTTGTTGGGTGTGTCAGTTGAGGACGCCGTATTGGCCCTCAATGACAAGAGAGGGCAGTCCGTGAAGCTAGAGTGGCTTCGTAGCACTTTCTCGGACAGCGTTCAGGTTACGCAGAGACGAGTTGCAGAGAAGGCAGCTCGAGCTTGTATACTTTATATCCTTGGGTGTACCATATTTTCCGACAAAAGTGGTACTCGGATCTCTGCTGGCTATCTGAAGCTGCTGGATGACACGAGCGTCGTCCGGGAATTTGCATGGGGTGCTGCTGCCCTTGCCTATCTTTATAGACAGTTAGGCTCCGCATCAAGGGCGGGAGTAAAGCAAATCGCTGGATATCTTACACTACTTGAGGTACGTCATTCTTTGAAAATTATTTACTTTTACGTTATGTTACAATTTTTAGTATGTTGTACCCTTACATTTGTATATATGTAGGCATGGATTTACGAGCACTTCCCAACGAGCCCACGACCTCAATTTAATGTGGAGTACGACCCGAGGTTTCCACTAGCCATGCGATGGGCACAGCACGGGCAAGGTGGCCCCAACACTTTGGGCTTGCAGGCGTGCAGGGAGTGGTTGGATGCACTCCAACCACACGAAGTAAGGGTCTTTTTAATTATTTTTTCACAAATACATGTATTTTTCAAATATATAATATGAACAATTCAATACGTAGGTCATCTGGGATCCTTATCAGCAAATACGTGATCGATTCGAACGTCCTGAAGTGACGTTTTATCATGGCTGCATAAGGGCGTTGGACATTGTCGAACCATACCACCCTGATCGAGTATTAAGACAGTTCGGCCATGTCCAGCATATCCCATTGCCTCCATTGGATCCAGTGCTGGCAAGAAGAGGAAAAATGCCCGGCCAGTACGTACTTGCATGGGGGGTGCTTGGATCCATGTTTCTCTCATGGGATAGCCACGTGTTGTCCATCCAGCGACGGGGGAGAATTGCACAGCCAGCATGGGAGACTGTACCGGAGTATATGGATTGGTACCGTACATTCTCCCATCCACAAGTCCAAAACCCCGAGCGTATATCCGCAGCACGACATTTTCCAGCTGATACGAACCCTAGTCAAATGTGGGCTCGATTCAATGACGCCCGAAATATTCTTCAGCCACTGGTTCGCATGTGGACAGCCCAGGATCCGCAGCTCTCGCTGGATTACGTGATGCCTAGAGTCGCGGAGGCTACAAGAATACTCGATGGTCTCACGGTGGATGACGGGGGTGATTCCGATTAGTAGAGTAGTTCTTTTGTAAACATATATTATGACATTAAATTTTTATACATTTGAATGTTAAATTATTATTTTATTCGGTGTTTCTAATATTTTTAAATTATAATTTTAATGTTTGCTCATTACTCTGTTTGCCTACACTACGCTTGATTTTTGCATTCGTTGGAAAAAAAACTCACCGTACAAAATACATACCCCGAAAAAATCAAAAACCAGAAAAAACAGACTGTATAACACGAAGTTTCAGTGCGTTCGGCCAACACTGGCCGAACGAAACACAATACGTTCGGCCAGCACCGGCCGAACATCCTATACCATGTTCGGCCAATTCTGGCCGAACGTATTGTCTTTCGTTCGGCCAGTGTCGGCCGAACGCCCTGATACTTCGTTTTTCTGGATTTTGTACATTCTGTTTTTTTTGGACAGAATGTACAAAATCCAAAAAAAACGAAGTGTCAGGGCGTTCGGCCAACATTGGCCGAACGGATCACAATGCATTCGGTCAGGACTGGCCGAACATTCTATACCATGTTCGGCCATTTCTGGCCGAACGTATTGTGTTTCGTTCGGCCAGTGTCGGCCGAACGCACTGAAACTTCATTTTTTTGGATTTTGTACATTCTGTCCAAAAAAACAGAATGTACAAAATCCAGAAAAATGAAGTATCAGGGTGTTCGGCCGATACTGGCCGAACAAAAGACAATATGTTCGGCCAGAACTGGCCGAACATGGTATAGGATGTTCGGCCGGTTCTGGCCGAACGTGCTGTGTCTCGTTCGGCCAGTATCGGCCGAACGCACTGAAACTTCATTTTTTATGGATTTTGTACATTCTGTTTTTTGGGACATAATGTAAATAACATTCGAAAAGATTTCATCATAACTGTGCAAATTTTGTATTTATAGAAGATGTAAAATAAATAATATTCCACAATTTTTTTTAAAAAGTACATATCAGTTATTTTGTGAACAAATGGTGTGGTACATTTGAAAGCGACTTCTATAGAATATCTCCCATCCAGCAGCACATGGAAGGCGATGTTCATGCCATGCATGCAGAACAGGAGGCAACGGGCATCCAGTGCTTAATGAGACCTGTCACATTGCACGTATGAGGAAAATTTCTCTAAAAATTTTAAAATCTTAAGGAAATGTAATAATAAGAAAATAATTTTACCGCGCAGAAATGCGTACTTTGTGATACCAAAGCTATGCAAATAAGCTTCGGATCTTCTGGGTTTGCAGTCCTCAGGGGAAGGAAAGTATAGTTTGCAATCTGTGTTAGCACCACAAGTGCTACGTTGTAGACATTTGCAATCATGTGCCCCATATCAGGGATATCAAGCCAGTGTCGTCTAGGGGCTCTCTCCTCAAAACAGTGTAATGCATCTTCAACCTCCCCAACACGTCCGTGCTCCTTGAATATGGGTGCATACATTTCTCCAAATTGTTGTAATTCATGAATCAAGTCACAACGAACTCTAGACCACGAGTCTTCCCCATAATTCAATAGCTGGGCAATTGCACGAAATCCACAGTGCCCGTCTCCTCTAACGTTCTTAGTCCCACAAACATATGGCCGAAAGATATGTGGAATGTCTTCAAAAAATTCAATATGCTTGTTTGTGTGAATAACATTACTTGCACGTCGAACCACCTGGATATCATACAGATATCATTGATTAGGACGGCAAAGAGAAAGAAAACACCACAAATTTTGTTTATACTTCATAATTACCTTTTGTTTTTCTCGTCGAGTGGAACTAATATTAGCACTGGACACGTTTTCTCCACTTATGAAAATTGCTTCTTCCCCTGGCGAACAACTGTCGTGGATGGATTGAACATACTCAAACGCACTTGAATCTTTTTTTGTGGGGTTGTTCTTTTTTGCTTTTATTTTTGCAGGACGTCCACGCGTACGTAGTTGGACTTGTGGTTCAATGAGGGATGAAGTTGTTGGGTGTGTAAACTCTCTCAACCTCTTCAACATTAACAACTTCTGTGATTCATCATGTGCACCCTCAAATTGGTTGACAATTTCATCAAGTGTCTTCTTGAAAGAATTTTTTATGTCATCCGATATATTTTTATTGACTTCATCCACAGGTTCCATGTCCAGCTTTCTCCAAAATCGGTCAACTCTATCTAGGGGGATTGGCCTATTCTCCCGAACATATTCAGATAGCTCGTGAGCACATGGAAGCCCACAAGTTTTTCGCAAAATACACCCACATAATAAAGGATCGATGCCATCTTCTCCAATACCAACCATTTCATCCAAAATCATATCCAAAGCAGAGATAGAAACCATACCCCTTAACATTTGGAATACAGGAGATGAGTACCTATGTTGGACTATATTTATGCTCTTCTCGAACGAACTTTTGATTGCATTATGCGATGTTTCGAGAAGGATGAAAATTTTTTCCCAACACGTTTCAAAAGTGCCTGTACTCGATTGAAGTTGTTTTTTCAACTTTGCATGATGGCCCTCCGCCCTATATGGAGAAAAAAATATTAATGATCATATAACATATATAACAATATACAGAAATAAAATAATAATATAGCATATAAATGATGAATGATTATTTAATACCTATTTGTTGTGGTATTTTCAAAATGCATCAAGTTGTTCACCCAACAAGAAACAAATCGCTCCTTATACCCACTTATCCAATTGTCCAAAACATATTTCACAGCCTCTTTTTTATAGGAAAAATCATTTTGAAACCGCTGCAGCAACTCTTCGAACCTGTGCTCTGATTCAGCAAAAATCAACGAATTCCAGCTGCAGTAAAACGAATTCCATTGTTCCTTTGTGCTAAAGTATTTCTTGCATTTATGCATTACATTTCTGTTGATGTGCCACCGACATAGCAAATGATGAGAACTAGGAAATGTTATCTCGATTGCATTTATCAGTGCAAGCTCTCGGTCGGTTACAAATATTTTCGGTAGGCTGGATTGGTCCATCAAATCTTTAAGGATATTGCACGCCCATAAGTAAT
Source organism: Caryopteris x clandonensis (assembly GCA_028749325.2). Lineage (NCBI taxonomy): Eukaryota > Viridiplantae > Streptophyta > Magnoliopsida > Lamiales > Lamiaceae > Caryopteris > Caryopteris x clandonensis. The sequence goes on along the minus strand of JAPYKT020000007.1, from coordinate 5,230,754 downwards.
TATCCTCCTTCTCGGATTCTAGATAGGCACAGGCAACTGAAAATGTCATGTTTGTGGAAGTCACCCCAACAATTTCTAAAAACGGTAGTTTGTACCGGTTTGTTTTGTATGTACAATCCATTAACAAGACATTTGGAAAGGCCCGGAGCAATTTCACACTTGTCGGATGGGCCCAAAACATATCTCTCACAGCATCTGTTTGCTCACACCGCCTAGTATGGAAGAAAAAATCTTTCTCCTTAAGTTTGCCCATGAGATATTGCAGCTGTGACCTGCCACAGTGTTCGACTAGTCTGTTCTTCTGTCGAATATTGTAGATAGTCTTTATCGTAGATTTATTTTCTGTATACCTCTTCTGTAACGTAAACAATATGTCCCTAGGACGGCTATTACCGGTAGATAGATCAGACACCAATTTCACCTCATCCGTAGTTAAACGGCCAGCAAAAGAGTGACCCTCTAAATATCTTGACATCTCGTGATTATGCGAACCACAAATGACCTCCAAGGCTCATGCATCAGTCTCTTTGTAGTATGTTCCTTTCAGACGAAATGGACAATCGCATTTCTTGGTTCCGCGACGACGATGCTCAATTGTTTTATTCTCTACCTCTTCCAATTCTCTTCCACATTCATTTGTTTCTTGATTTTCATTTTTCTCTTTGCTCTGTTTCTTTTTCGGTGGCCGATATTTACCCCCTCGTTCGCATCCTAACCACAAACGAGGTCGTCTGCATTCATCTCCGATTTCTGACCTCATCACAACCACTACCATGCCTAATGGGATAGCCTTTTCACGGACCCAAGAAATCAAATTTTCTCGGGATTCGAACAAATCCATTGTGTTAAACACATCTTGATAATCAACAACCACCTCGTTGTTATCCAAAATAAAGGCACTTGTTCTTGAGATCTCCTGAAAATAAAATTAAATGAATCAGAAAACAACTAAAAAAAGTACAAGACAATCCGTGTTCGGCCTACAACAGCCGAACAAGCGTTCGGCCTGTATCAGCCGAACACAACACGAAGTGTTCGGCCGTGACCAGCCGAACACAACACGAAGTGTTCGGCCGTGGGTAACCGAACGTGACATAATGTGTTCGGCCTTCAGACGCCGAACGTTACATTATGTGTTCGGTCGGTATTGGCCGAACGTTTAGGCTTACGTTCGGCTGATACAGGCCGAACGCACCCGAAGTTTCTGCTACGCACTGCAGAATTCGGTTTTTCAATAAAATGAACGAAAAAACACAATGTACTACAATAAAACATTCCAAAACTTACCGATTTTAGAGGTACTTGTTGATTGTCCATGAATATAAGAAAAAAATATGCTGAATGAATCAATTTTATGATTTTAGATTTCTAGGGTTTTAGCATGGAAGGGGAGCGGGAAGGGAGAAGAGAAGGTGGAAGAAAGAGGTGTCCAATTTTTTTTTTTTAATTTTGAGGGTTATTTTGGTAATTTTGTTAAGGTCCTTTTTGGTAAAATTGAATTGTGTGGTGTGTTTAGAAAATAGTGTGGTGTGTATAGCACCTCCCTTTAGTAAATACTGCTGAACATTTGCTAAAGTATTCAACATCAATTTTTAAACAGAACGTTAGATTGAATAATTTAATTTTTTTTGTTCAATGTAACTTTTAAGTAGTCACATAAATGTTCGAAAGAAATAACATTAATAATATTATGTTAGTTATTATAATAGGGTCTAATTTTGTTAAATTTTTTTAATTTTGTTAAATTTTTTATGAGCTGCATTTAGATGATGAGGGTCTCAATCAAATCATAAAAATAACTTGTAACCGATAATTTTTTAAAAAACACTAGTGATATTTAAGTTTATTGCAATAGTATTGACTAAATTTATTTTGAAAAAAATGTTCTTACCTGAAAAGGAAGTGTTTTCTTTTGGACCATACTATTTGTATTGTTATTAATATAGAAATAACATCTACTAGTTTACAGATATCCCATCCAATTGCAACAGATTTTATTGATTTTTATAACAAATTTAATGGAATTAATTAATTTTTTAAATGAAACAGTAGAGAGAGGACTTCCGAAGAAAAGGAAAGTAAAATTTGCCAACATAATAAACGGAAGGGATAAAAATTAAAATCATTCGGGAAAACTGAGATAACTGCAATTTATCCTTCCTGCTCCGATTATCAACAATGGCGGCCATCGGTACCTTAACTCTTACCAGCAGTGCTCGCTGCCGAATGATTATAAAGCCCCGGGCCGTGCTCCAGAGCAGCAACTTCAGGATGCGTGTCCCTTACGAACTGAAGCAGGGGCAGTCTCGCCATTTCCACAAGCTCCCCTCTGGTTTAAACATGGAGGTCATCTTCCAAAAGGGCCACGACAAGAATGACGCCAAGTGTCATCAACCACCCTTAGTATTCGTCCATGGAAGTTTTCATGCGGCTTGGTGCTGGGCTGAACACTGGTTACCGTTTTTTTCTGAACATGGTTTTGATTGCTATGCTCTCAGTTTGCTTGGTCAGGTATATTCTCCCGTCTCTGCTAATTTCCATTCCTTTATGAAGTAATTGCGCAGATAGCTCGATTTTTTGGAATTTTATTGCGTAAAAATTCTTCTTTGGGAATCATAAATCTAAATGGGATTTTATGTTTAGGAAGCTATAATGAATCTGTTATTCCGATTACTGGCAAGTTGGCATGTGAAACTGTTAATGAACAAATATGAGGATGCTGATCATGTAGAATTGCAAAATTTGTTGGTGAATTAATTTTGTGAAGTTTTACTTTCCTGTTGAATGGAGCTTGGCTATTAATATAGAGGCTAGAGCCAGCATTTTTCTGATGCTGTTTACCCCAATTAGTTCTTTTTAATGTCGTATGCATTTGTTTAACCCTGGTCTTATCAAGAAGCATCTGATTTTATCATTGCACCACTAACATTCTTGAGTTGAATTCTAAAGTATGCATTTTATCAACTTTACAGGGAGAAAGTGATTCACCTGCTGGTGTAGTAGCAGGTTCGCTCCAGGTATCTCTGCTTTTCATTTATGTCAGTTCTTTCCATGAACCAAAAATAACTACTAGTTGAAATGAAAGCTGTTATTCTTTTTTACTTCTGCTGCTTACCAAGTGCTTCTCGTAATCTTCTGACTGTGTAAACTCCATATATGCAGTAGACACATGCAGCTGATGTGGCTGACTTCATTCTGAAGGAGATTCAATATCCACCAGTGTTGCTCGGTCATTCTTTTGGTGGCCTTATTGTTCAATACTATGTTGCAAATGTTGGAAATGAGAAATTACAAGGTCAGTACATATAAATATCCTTTTATGTTACCTAAATCCTAACCTTTTATGGAGATAGATTTACTGGAAGTGTTATTAGTCTTTGCAACTTTTTATTTTTTTAAAGATTTCTTGCGTGGAACTATTTCTCCATGAAAAACAGCTGTGAAGAGAAATAGTTTGGGTATATCTATACATTTGGGAAAAAAGGATACGTGAATACAATAAGATATTTGATTTCCTTAGGCTGGTGACTAATCTCTCATCTTTTGCATCATTTATTATCATACTTTTCCAAAGAATTAATCAGCTCTTGATGCAATTTTCATACATGGGATATGCATTTGTTCAGATATATGCACTAAACTGTTTACCTGATTCCTGTTCCATGATATATACTTAACCTGAAGCATCACAGACTTGAAGTTTCTTAAGTGAATTTGCCTTCTGACTTCTCTTACTGTCCTCAATTTAAGAGGTGGAACTTGGGCACCCATATCTAGCTGGAGCTATTCTTGTATGCTCTGTACCTCCTTCAGGAAATAGGTGATTTCCAACACGTCTGTCTTATTTTGTATGAAGTACTGCATTCCAGAGTGACATATTTGTTTTGCCTGTTATCAGCGGCCTAGTTTGGAGGTACCTGTTTTCGAAACCTATTGCTGCATTTAAGGTACTTTCTGTTTTGAAGCATGGACTATTTACATTCTAGCTTGTGTGTGCAAGAGCATCAAAACTGTGGAAAACTGAAAGCAGTTACCATTTACACGAGCATATGTCATTTTGTCAGTAATTAACTGAAGACTATTTGTACTCCTGCTTTATTATCATCATCAACTTTCCATGTGGTTACTAGGATACATGGTTTTCTATATAATTTTCACCTCGTCTCAAAACAGTGAAATGATTGTAAACATTCCCCCTCTGTGTATTAATTCATGCATTGTTCTTAGCATACCCGATTAAACACTATAATGTGTTGCAGGTTACACGCAGTTTGGCAGCCAAAGCTTTTCAAACTTCTCTGCCTCTTTGTAAGGAAACTTTCTTCTCCGCAGCTATGGAGGATGATCAGGTCCTACGGTCAGTACAAAAACAACAAATCTTTACTTGAAGCTTCTTAATGGAGCTACTTCATTTTGTGATCAATGTAGAGAAGTCGGTAAGACGCATTGCATTTTTTCAGTCAAATCAATATTATTTGCTTAAAGAGCATGAACTAAGTGGATGAGCTATGCTTCAAATTTGTTGATTTTTATTAGGTACATACATATAGAAAGAACTTAAATAGTGAAGAATTTTGGAAGAATCCAAATAAAGAAAAGCTTTAAAGTTGTTTATTTGAAGGGCTATTCATAAAATGCAGCAACAAATTAGCCCTCAGGTGAAGGGCTTGCATGAAATGTTGCCTCTTTGCAGTCTCAAGTGTGGTAGTTGTGCAAGATTAGTTGTATCTGATAGTCAGTGCAAGGGCTGACTAAAAGGGAAATAATTATCTGAGATTGTTGATATCAAAGACAATTGAGTACTCAGTACCATCCATAATAGGAATTCAGCTACTCTGGGGTAGTGCACTTTATAGGCATTGGTTCTGAATCTGGAAAGATAGATGCTCTCTAATTGACTCGTATCACTAATTCTGTATAGAACTTCTGGTGGGTATGTTATTATACTTGGTGATTTAGGTTCTCTCTCTCTCTCTCTCTCTGGATATCTCCTTAATATATACTATGATTCCTTGCAAGATCTTCTGTAGACAAACACTTGAAGCTGCTGCTGCCTGCAATTACTTGGTTAATGGGTTAATATCTCATTTCTTGTTTTAAAGAAGGAAAACTGTTGTTGATATTCATGTGGACAATGGATGTGGAAGCTGGTCCTTTGCACTTTTATTGTGCACAAATATTTATTTTGAAAGTGCAGACTGATTTCACAGAAACATGATTTCGTTGGTCATACAATTTAAAGGCTAAAGTTAATGAATTGAATTCCAGGAAAGTGTCAAAATTATGTCTGTCTAAAATACATATATGGTTTCTGGAATTGCTTGAAGCTTTGAGGAATAAACGAGTCTGGTTTCTTACTCCTGTCCACACTACCGACATGTATTTTTCTTCTGATTCAAGTGTTGAAATTGGTTCCTACTTTTCTAGCATGACTTTTTTGAGCTCCTCCCATTATGACTATGCTGTCCCATATGCTACACCTAAACGCAACTATAAAAAAGAACATATAATTTTTTCAAGTTTTCATTCGTCACTGAAAATCTAGTATTTATATTATTTTCATCATTATATATGTATATATATATATATATTTGTAATTTCTGTTCTTATTTTATTTTTTATTTTGTACTAGTTATCAAAAGCTGATGACAGAGAGTTCAAGGATGCCATTGTTTGATCTATGGAAGCTCAATGCATCACTTCCTGTTCCTCCCTTGAAAGACCCTTCTATCAAAATCCTTGTCTTGGGAGCAAATGATGATTTCATAGTGGTAATCTTCTTGGCAAGTTGATACTCTCTCTCTCTCTCTCGGTTTCTATGTTTTTTACCGTAAATCATGCATCATTTATCTTCTCTCTCCATGTCTCTGATGTTTTAGTTCCAAAACTATATCATTCTAAAAGAATTTTATTGATGAAGCAAGGGTGTCTCAGTTACACATTTTTATGATTTCTGTAGGATGCAGAGGGACTTAGTGAAACAGGCAGGTTTTACGGAGTGTCACCTGTTTGTATTGAAGGTGTTGCTCATGATATAATGCTGGATTGCTCATGGGAGAGAGGCGCTGAAGCAATCCTATCATGGCTGCGTTCTTTGGATACAGAGCAGACTAAATAAATCTCGATTTTCTTATCCAAATTGTGTAATTTTTCGGAGACATATTTGCATCTTCAGGATTATTTGAAAGCAGATATTTCAAATTCGTCCTTCTTCTTCTTCTCTCTATCTCCCCATCATAGGAGGATCAGGGAAGTAGTTTTTAATTGTTCTTTTCCTTAATTGTTTATATTTTGTCTCGCTCCAGGATTTTTTTTTTTAATTTCCGTATGTGGAAGTTTGAGCTGTCATCATATGATTGCGTGTATATAAAAATCAGTAGTTTTTTCTATTTTTATGTGACTTCTTTCTTCTTTTTTTGGGTCATAGGCCCCCAAAAATTATGGCCAGACCCTAAATTAGTTTCTATCAGCAGGTGTATAAGTATTTAGACTTGTACATCCAAACAAAAGTTCAAGACAAATTTTTTTAGAAAATTCATTTGATATCAAGAAATACTTTTGCTTATGTAATTTTGGTCGGACGAATATGGTCATTAGTAGATTGTGTTAGAATTGAAATTATAAGTAAAAATGTGTATTTATCACAAAAGAATTTTAAAATACTATATTTTTTTATACTTGACCTTCAAACTTGAGCCTTGAGATTATTAGCCGGAGCTTGATCTCGAGTTTGACATTACTCGATTCGGCTAGGCTTCCTTAGACTCCAATTTCAAATACAAGTGATATCTTAAGAATTTTTCAAAAACAAGAGTTAGAAATGTTAAAAATGCTTCAACAAGATAGATCGAGCTATTTAGCTCAAAAATTTAATTTTTATTTCATTTAAAATGTATTTATTTAGGTTTTGACCCGTTTAGCTTGAATTCCTAATAAGACTAGCTCACTTAGCCTTAGGGTTGTCCAATGGCTCGAATGTTACTTCTTTTTCTTATTTTTTCTTTTACGGTCATTTTGCTAAGCAACATATGATTAGCCCCAAGAAAGCAAAATGCATGTTGTTAGAAATAAGGGACCAAATTATTATACACGTACTAAAAAGGAACAAAAACGATCAAATTCAAATGAATTGGAAATACAAAGAAAAACTAGATGAAAAACCATATCTTTATCTTTGATAAGGTGAGATTTGATGATATTTTTTTATTTTTATTTTTTGGTTTTGATGTCAAAGAAAAATAATAAAAGAACAAGAAAAATAAATATTTTATTCCTATTATATTCTCTGGTATAGTTAATTGTAAATAGTCCTATTGACATGATAATAAATACCAAAGGAAAAATTAAAAAAGCTTGGGGGAAAAAAACAAAATTTGAAGAAAAAAAATTCAATTTTTCTATTCCATTATGTATTATATGTTGTATTTTAAAATAACTACTACACAATATGTGGATTTAATGATATCATACACCAACTAATATATATGCATTGTTGCATTAAAAATAATAAAATACAAAATAAAATAAAAAAATCAATCCACTCTCTTAAAGCTTTTATGATAAGTTAGTATGGCGTGGCACTTATTTTATAATACCACCTCATAAGTTTTTATTGCAGAAATATTGTTAATCTCCTGTATAATTATATTTACAGACACCCACACTGGTTGACATAATAGGCAAGTGGGAGCATCATTGTATATTGTTAATTCCATTGTTGTCTTTTCTTGTGTTTGAGATGCCATTGCGATCACATGCATATATATTACCCTTCTCCTGTAATCTTGAAGCACATACAAACTCAATCTCCATAAGCAATATAATTCCGATGGATGAACTGAAGCCATCTCCTCCCAATTCCAGCCCTTTGACGCCGATCAGTTTCCTGGAGAGAGCCGCCATTGTTTATGCCCACTGCACCTCAATCATCTACAGCTCCACCACCTACACATGGTCCCAAACCTATCGCCGCTGCTTGAAAATGGCGTCTTCCCTTTCTTCTTTGGGCATCCGTAGAGGCGACGTCATTTCTGTGGTCGCCCCCAATGTTCCCGCCATGTATGAGCTCCATTTCGCCATCCCCATGGCCGGCGCCATCCTCAATGCAATCAACCTCCGCCTCGACGCGCGCACGATCTCCGTCATCCTCCGCCATGCCCAGCCCAAGCTTGTTTTCGTCGATTACCAGTCGGGATCTCTAGTCCTGGAAGCGTTTTCTTTATTCCCTCCAAACTCCGACCGTCCCTTGCTTGTCCTTATCACAGATGGTGATGATGATGAATCGGGAGTTCCATTTCCCAAATCTGAATTTTTCACGAACTACGAGGAGATGATCGTTAATGGAGACCCGGATTTCGAATGGGTTTGCCCTGAAAGTGAATATGATCCTGTGACTTTGAATTACACTTCTGGGACGACGTCATCGCCTAAAGGGGTCGTCCACAGCCACCGGGGAACTTTCATCGTCGCTATGGATTCGTTGCTGGAATGGTCAGTGCCGAAGGAGCCCGTTTACTTATGGACTCTGCCGATGTTCCATGTTAATGGCTGGAGCTACACCTGGGGAATGGCAGCTGCCGGCGCGACCAACGTTTGCCTCCGCAAATTCGACGCTGCCGCCGTCTACGCCGCCATACGCAAATACCACGTGACCCACATGTGCGGTGCTCCTGTAGTGCTTAACATGCTATGCAATGTTCCAGATGGGCAGCCCCTCGAGAAGCCTGTTCACATCTTGACTGCCGGGGCTCCGCCACCACCGGCTGTGCTATTCCGAACCGAGTCACTCGGGTTCATAGTGAGTCACGGCTACGGACTGACGGAGACCGGAGGGGTGGTGGTTTTCTGCACCTGGAAGCAGAAATGGAACAAGTTCCCGGCGGCGGAGAGGGCCAGGCTCAAAGCCAGACAGGGTGTGAGGAGCCCCGGAATGGCTGAAGTTGACGTAATCGAGCCGGAATCCGGGAAGAGTGTGCAGCGAGATGGAAACAGTCTAGGCGAAGTTGTAGTTAGAGGCGGTAGTGTGATGCTTGGGTACCTGAAAAACCCAGAAGGCACCGCAAAATCCATGAGAAACGGGTGGTTATACACCGGCGACGTGGCGGTGATGCACCCCGACGGGTACCTGGAAATCAAGGACCGGTCCAAGGATGTCATCATCAGTGGCGGGGAGAATCTGAGCAGCGTGGAGGTGGAGTCGATTCTGTACACTCACCCAGCCGTGAACGAGGCGGCGGTGGTTGCGCGGCCGGACGATTTCTGGGGTGAAACGCCGTGTGCATTTGTGAGCTTGAAGGAGGGGGTAAGGGAGAAGCCGACGGAGAAGGACTTGATTGCGTATTGCCGGGAGAGACTGCCGCGTTATATGGTTCCAAAGACGGTGGTGTTCAGGGAAGAGCTGCCGAAAACATCCACCGGAAAAATACAGAAATTTGTACTCCGTGAAATGGCCAGGGCTATGAGATCGTCCAAAATCAGTAGGTTGTAGGTAAGTCGACCGTTAGCCTGGGAGGAAGTTAAGTCAGCTCCAGTTTAAATCAGTAAATAAATGTCACGTATAGTTTCAAATGGTATAACGAATTTTTTATTTTGGTAAATATTAGGATTATTTTGTAAGAAATGTTTGATTAATAAATTATTTTATTTTTAAAGAGCCTTCAATATTCAAATTTAATTTAATTAATGGTTCTCTCGACTCTTGATGCGCTGGTTCGCGAAGATGGTGGCATTGACTTTTTTTATTTATTTATTTTTTATAAATACCGAAGTTAGAAGAGAATGAAAATGATAGGTGGGATTCTTCTATTCTATTTAGTGATAAGGAGGGTATGTCGTGATTTTATGGCACTTAAATAGATTAGCAACTACTAGTGGTCGATTATTATAATATTTTCAGACGTTGATTGTAATATCTTTTTAAAATACAAGTTTATGTATGAAATTATTTTATTTATTTAGAAGCGTCAACTCAATTTTGCAGTAATGACCGTAAATTTAACTCTTCATGAAATCTATGAAGCAACACATTTTAACTAATTTACAGAAATGTTATTTTACCACCTAAAATTAGCTTTTTATTTTTATAAACTGTGATAACCAATCAATTTTTTTACTCTAATTTTTAAAGGTTTATAACTTTTTATTTCAATTTTATTTTTTATGAAAAATATATTAAATTAATTATCTTTCATGATCTATAATTTGATATCCATATTGCATATATAATAATAAAATATTAATTTTTAAATATAAAATAGTATTTTCATACATTAATTGTGCTATATTTTAATATTTAATATATTTTTATATTGTTAGACATTTTTACTTTAAATATTTTTTTGTCAAAACATATTTTATATAAATATATTTTTTGTTTTAAAAATTATGTTATTATTTTTATAATAATTTATTATATTATTATATTATAAATAGTGCATGCTAGAATAGAAATACTAGTTCTAACAACAAGATCCTTACCTCTTAGAGTTGTGCAATTGGACCCCAACATTGTCATGAAATATTACACCACATATTATGCGACATTGACTAAGAAATATTCATCTAATAATTGATATCTCACCAATCTCCCAAGTATGGCACCATCAAAATAAGAAAAAATTAATAATATTATTTTAGAAGGAATTTAAGATATACAGACTCACTATCTTATATTTCTTTATAATCAAATAAATAAAATTTATGTTGTTACAAATTACTTAACTATTCTTATCATTTAAAACATAATACGAGTAACAAGTACAATAAAAGTTGGCCACAATTAAGACACATAGAATTACAATAGGTATTAGATATATGGAACTTCCTAAAGCTTAGAAATATCATAATTTTACCGAAAAAAATTTATGCATATAACAATGATATCGAAATATGAGATGAAAAACATTTACAGCCCATTTAAGATAACTAAATCATAGAACATTGAAGCGGGATTTTAACTTAATCTCTATGCATAGATTGTACTAAAATTTAAACACAACAATATTTGATTAATGTTATAATTAAGGTTTTATTTACTTCAACGTGTTTTATAAGGAGATATAAAAACCTTGACAAATAATTCTATCTGCAAATGTTAATATATGGTGGGCTTGATCGGGTACAAAGTTAGAGCGTGGGCTGGATATGAATATTTTGATGGGCTTGACTGGGAACAAATTTATTTCTTTTAAATAAAAAACATATTGGGCTGAAGGCCCATATTTTTCTATCTGAACCGAACACGGAATCTACGATAAAATCGGGTTGGTAAGCCGGATCACCCATTTTACCTCTTTATATTATCTCACGGTCGAGATTGGCTGCTCGTTTAATCAAGTTCATCCAAGCCGTTATTCAGCTAGGGTTTTCATTGTAGCAGTCCTTAAAACCCTCAATTTTCCGCTCACGTTATTTCGCTCTTTTGTAATCCTTACAAATTCAGTGAGTGCCACCGGCGCCTCCGTAGCCAAGGTTTTCCGTTGTCCGTCTGAACAAAGGTACTCTTCATAGCCACCTCGTTATTCCTGTTTACCGTTGTTTTCATCTGAGTTCGACTTATTTAATCGTGAATCGCTGAAAAATCGATCAACTTAAAATGTGTAACCTATTCTTGTAAGAAATTAAACTCTTATCGCGTCGGTTTTTCTAGTTCTTTAATTTCGTTAGCTTATATATATTTGGCCATTTTCGTTTAGAATGTTTATGTACCTATATATGGTGATTTATTTTCTGTGTTTTTTGTTTAGGTTTGGTTATATCATGAATTGAAGTTATATATTGAGACCTATATGTTGGCGTTTATTTTTGTTACATAGAGATCGTGTGATCGTTTATGATGAATTACGCTATTCTAAATTTGGCTGTTAGAGGACCTTATTGTTTATAATAAGGTTTATGGTTTGAGATTTTATAAATTTCAAAAAACTTAGGATGCTAGAATTATATTTTGGCACATTCAAATTAATTGGTGTCAAAGTTTGAAAATTGGGTTCTTTGCAGTCGGTGGGGACTGTTGAGTTGAGTTCCTTTAGTTTCCATACACAGAATGTTCCCATAAAAGGTCTTGAGTGTAATTTCAGTCTACATTGTGATAGTTCCTTTTGTTTTTCAATCGTGAAAGGTCTTAGTAGAACTTTTTATTGAAACTAATTTTGTTATTGGATATCTTCCTCTGCGAAGTTGCAAGATGTATACCGCACTGCAAAAGATCCACAAGGACAAGGATGCTGAACCTTCAGAGTTTGAGGAAAATGTTGCTCAGGTAACACCAAACTAATGCTGTGTTACTTTGCTGTTTGTAGCAGTTGATTAAGTTTGTTATATGTGCTAGTCATTAATAATAAAATTGATGTTTCTGCAGGCTTTGTTTGATTTGGAGAATACAAACCAAGAGATTAAGAGTGATTTGAAAGACCTCTACATCAATTCTGCCTTGTAGGTTTTTAGTGTGATAGAAGCTTTCTGCAATGGTGTGTTAATGGTTATAATTGATTTGTCAATTTTATATAGGCAAATTGATGTTTCTGGGAGCAAGAAAGCTGTTGTCATCCATGTACCTTATCGATTGAGAAAAGCTTTCCGCAAGATTCATCCTAGGCTTGTCAGAGAGCTTGAGAAGAAGTTTAGTGGAAAGGTAATACTAATTGGTCTGTAAATTCATGTTGCCTCATGTTACATTAATTTTCCTTTTCTTTTCTGTCGTTAGATTATATTTTCTAGTTTTGCTCTAATCTTTGCTTATCTGATCAATTGAACTGCCCTTGGTGGAATTTTTGGGTTTTTTGTAAGAAATCTTAATTTCTTTTATTGATTCTCTTTGTAGGAAGTTGTTATTGTTGCTACTAGGAGGATTGTTCGACCACCAAAGAAGGGTTCTGCTGTTCAGAGACCTAGATCCCGCACACTTACTGCTGTGCATGAGGCCATGCTTGAGGATATAGTTTATCCTGCCGAGATTGTTGGGAAACGTATTCGATACAGACTCGATGGATCAAAGATCATGAAGGTGATTGCATCTTTCCTGCTCTATTGGTTGTTCTGATTATATGTTGCTTGTCTACCTCTGCTTTGTATTGTAACCATTTTGCATTTTATGGCAGGTTTTCTTGGATCCTAAAGCAAAGAACGACACCGAGAACAAACTTGAGACATTTGCTGGAGTTTACAGGAAGCTTTCAGGAAAAGACGTCGTATTTGAATTTCCGATAACAGAGCCCTGAAAATCTACTGTTTTAGTTCTACTGTTCTGTTTAATTGCTAAATATACATTTGGTATGTTCTATTTGAAGTTTTGAGAAAGAATTTTGGATACCTGACCTGTGCTCCTTTTTGCCAAAAAGTGTTAAAAAACAACTTTGATTTTTATTGCACCGTCTCCTTTTTGTGGAGATTCATTTATTTGCCTCAAGACTTCCCTTCAATCCTTAGTTTTAATTGAATTATGGGTCAAGTAGCATACATGAATTAATTATTTTGCTGAATATTTTTTTTTTCGATGAAACTTGCTGAATTTTTGTCATCATTGATTGTATCAATTGTTTTTCGTCCGCGGCACCTTAGTTTTATGGTCTGCTTTAGCCGTTTGTATCTGTGATATGGTTAGATGTTTTATTTCTTACAGTTTTCTCCTGTGACATTTAATTTATTTTTAAATGATGTCGGTTCATCAGTATGTGTAACTATGTATGTTGTTCCTTAATTATAACTCGCATTTGTACATTCCTCTGTATGTGAATTTGTGGTTATTATAAGCTTTTTTATGGGTTTAAAAAATATGTGAAACTGTGACATTTCTTTCTTTATTTAGATTGATATGCATTTTAACATTATAATTAGTGAAGCACACGATTTAATCCTTTGCTTCCCTTTAATTGCTAATTTTTGTTTAAAGGGAGATCTTTGTTGGCATTACTGTATAGAAGCAAACCCTAGCTGCGGATAATCACAATTAGATGTTAACGGATTCTAAAGGGAACTAATAACCCATGCTGGTATTCTTCTTCACTAATGCTGCTTCAGAAATTTTTACTCTGCTTTTGAGGTGTTTTGTCAGTTTTTCTCCCCCTTCTTGGGATTCAAGTTTAGAATGTTGTCGAACCCAAAAAAGTGCTGGTCTGAAATCGCGTTCGTCCAAAATCCCAGAATCATCAATCTACCTATATCGATTTCGTTGAAGAATTTCTCCACATGGGCATCAGGAACGATTCTCATTGTGATTACCAAAGTTGCCACTCTGTTCTTCCTCAGCAACTGCTCCATTGGAGGCTCAGTTTTATTTAGCAAACCCCAAGTTTCCACAGATTTCAATGGGTTATCGTTGTATCTGAGGTCGTAAACCCTTGCTCCAAACCACTGCTAATTGTGTTAAACAAGGGCCCTCACAAGCCCACTAACGGAGTTCGATGGAGAATAGACGGAAGTCCACCTTTAAAAAAAGAGGGGCAAGTGGCGGTGCTAATTTACTCTTCTGAATACACAAGTGAACGAGCTAATTCTTTCCCTTTTTCCATTTTTTCCCTTGGACAGGGTCAATGTTAAGTTTTGACCAACCCTGGATTTCTTGCTTTTTCAACTTCATCTTTTTACTTTTTGGCAAAAATTAAATGAATAAAGAAGAGAGTTTCTCGCAATTTTACCCATTCATTGTTGCTTTTTGACAAAAACACAACGAATGCATTTTTACCCATTCACTAAAGCGTGTTCAAGTAAAAGGTCAGAAGTGAATGAGCATGCAATTGTGCAAGGGGAAACAAACCACGTGGGAGGGAACACGATTTACTGCTTTACTAACGACCCGGAAACTTTCTTCTTGCATAATTCATGAATGAATAACCGACTCACTACAACACCAGGGTCCAGGGTCGTTATCACATCTGCTGTTTTAAGTTTAACAAATAAAATCAATGCACAATATCTAACATACGAACGCATACATGGTGGCGTGACTTGGCTCAATACGATAGAAAAACAAGAATATACCATTATTTGATGATTACTATGTGTGATCTTTGTGTACAAGTATTCATACATATTTATATCATACATGCTACTATTACAGACGGGGTAAAGGGATAAAAAAAATAAAGAACTTCCCATTTACTAGTTTGAAGTGGGAAGGTCTTTGGTTACTTTAAAAACCTGCTGTTAATTCCAGCTCTATATAATCTCAATCCTGCACTAGTTTTCACAGTGATCTCCATGTTTGCAGGTGCAAACAGAACGTCACCTTCACCAATTCTCTCTTCACACAATATTCCTTTCCCTACCACTACCACAAAAACAGAAGGACCCGGAATTGCTGGAAAGGTAGTTGACGTTTCTTGAGGAAGAATACATTGATCCACCTCAAATTCATCGAAAGGAGGAACATATTTAACTGTGTATGGATTTGAAGGAACCCCACGAAGAATTTCCGGAAAACCCTGCAGCACAAATTTGTAATTTGTACATCAAGTATTGCAACTTCGAAACAAGAGTAGGGTTTTCTATAAATAGTTCTAATTTCCAGGGATCAGGTACCTGTTTGTATGTGAGCATGGAACAAAGAGTTTGGACATCCAACTTCTTGGGAGTAAGGCCAGCTCGTACAACATTGTCCGATGTTGCCATGCACTCAACACATTCTCCATATATATATGCATGAGGTTCATTTGCACCCAAGTAGAGAGCTTCACCAGATTTAAGTTTCACGTAATTTAACAAAAAGGCAGCTATCACACCAACATCCCCCGGGTATTGCTTCTCAAGCAGCAAAACCAGCGCCTCCTTGTCATTTAGCTCCCTTGCCTATCAGAAAATGAAATTTGAACCAAGATAAAAGTGGAATAATACTATACTAGCAGCAGGCTGGCTATGCCCAACTAATGGATAAGGACAGAAAAATCACAAAAATGAGTGGTCCACTGTAACTGAAATCATCTTAAAAGGAACAAAAAAGGGCATTCAAACAGAATACAAACACAGGTCAGAAAAAGATAATACCTCACGTTTAGCGTTGAGTCGATTTATCAACTTGAGGACTACATCAGCTATTACAGCCTTGCTAGCAGACATAAGTTTAGTAAATAGAGATTGCAAAACCTCTTTTAGTTTCTTTTCTCCATCCTCTTTGCTTATTTGTAATACTTGATTTGCAGATGCAGTACCAACCACTTCAATAATCTCAGGTACATTATGAAGAACAGTCTTGAATTCCTAAAAACAAGATAATAAAATCAAGTAAATACATTGAGAATTTTCAGGAGGTACAAGTCCATAGCAAAAGAATCTTAGCTCAGTTCAATCAGCTTAAAGTGATTTTTTTCACATTTATACATTTTTCGTTCCATTGAGTTGTTTTTAGAGAGCTCAGCTACTATTAATAGTATTATGCCCATAGTGATGAGTCCCTTCCACAGGAGGTCGGCTGACTTAATTTTTACGCTCCAATACAAGCTCAATATGGAACTCCAGTTATAGACTATTTTTTGAGATTATGCCTTGATTGAATCAAATACTTAGGAGATGAATATTTCCTCAAATTTAACTGCAGAAAGGTGCTTCTAAAAAGATGAACAATTTTCCCACCTTTACAAGGAATTACAAGTAGGAATCAATTATTTCCTCCTTCAACACAATGGCTTATATCATGGGTAACATTTACCAGTACTATTTGTGGTCATCATTAAATGCCAGGAAACATCAACAGGAATCAGGAATAATAAACTCCTACAAAAGAATATCTGAAATTTGACATACTGACCAACCCAATTGATTGATCACCCAGAACAGAAATTGGAACGATTGAAGTATGTCCCGCAAAACCAAACCCACATTGCTTGAACAGTGGAAATAATTCCAGACATGAAATCACAAAATCCTACTTCCAACTAGAACTCCAGAATGAATAATCATAGATAAATCAGACATCAGGATACTCATGATTCCTGACAAGTATTCCTTAGAAAAACATGTTGAGAATCTAAGAGAAGCATAATCTGACCACATTTAGTTAATATCATCTAAATAAAGATGCCGGGCACCATGTAAAGTCAAAAAGATAAAAATAAATTCCAAGGGCAAGATTTCCACACTGGACGACCTTCGACAGATCAGAACACATGTAAGGCTGACTTGACATTTAAAAGCACTGACAGTTTTTAAAATAACAATAAGGCCTCAATAAGCTTCCACACACATGGTAGTCACATGCACATATAAATAACATCCAACTCTACAAATCTATGTGTCAAAGTTTAACAGCCTATACATACCAGCAGTCAAACAGAGAGTATTCATCGAAATTCAAACCGATCAACAACTTTTACATTGTAATTGCATGTTCCTCAAAAACATTTTAAAATGCTAACTAATTTTCCATATTCAAATGAAAGATCCAAAACAGTAATGGAAAAATGCTAGATGGTAATTATGCTACCTCAAGACAGACAAAACCACACAGAGCCTCGAACTCGGTGAGAGCCAAAGCCATCTCAGGCTTATGATTATCATCCTTAAAGACTCCTGGCTGTTTCTTATGCAGGATTTCGGCCAAATCCTTGTCTGGATGAGCTTGTATTGACAGTGCCTTTGCAACTGAAAGTACCTAAAAGACATAAACAAGTACTTTCATCTTTTTCATAAAGTAGGCAGATATTATAATTGTAGACTACCATTTTCCTAAACAGAAGCCAAAAAAGCACAAATAAATGTTGCCAGTATCCTAACATCTAATAATAAAACCTTTTAGTAGACATGGGAATGCTACATTTGAAAATCGTCAGCAAGCGCATCATACACTCTCAGGAAAAAATAAGAGAAATGTAGAAATTTTCACAAATTTCCTTAAATTCTTTGGTGATGCCAAACGAAATCCATATTTTTCAGAATTACCTTGAAGAGAAAAGGGAGATCGGGACCCCACTTCTGCAACACCTTATCCCCAAGCACGCTAGGGTTTTTTTCAATCCAGTCCTTCAAACTCACTAAATTACAGTAATTCAGCTTACCACCATCCCCCTTCCCCAAATCGCCGTTCTGCAATTCGACATTCGCTTCCACAGATACGACGGCGTATGCGGGTCCCGATTCGTGCGTCCCCATCCAAAATTCAGCGTAGGGCTCATCCCCATGGAGCGCCTCCCCACTATTGTTGGCGTACAGGCGCGCCACTCCCGATTCTTTCCCAACCTTACCCCACTCATACTTCTTCACTGGACATATGAGCCTAACAATTCCTGGAATATCGGCGCCCATGGAAAAGCAATGGCGAGGGTTTTAGTGTGAGGAAGGTACAGGAGTTTGACGAGACCGGAGAAATAACAACAGTAGAAGAGGAAAGGAGATGAAGGTGATAACGCCCATGGGGGCAATGGGAGGCTTTTTGAAGGCAGGGACGAGAGGGAAAATAATTTATTTTTCCTTTTTCATTTAGCCATTTTCTTGGGGGTGTGAAAAGAATGGTGAGAATTGATTGGAGGAGAGAGGAGTGACGACGGGCGGCGTTGTGGTTGCGGTCGCGGCCACTATGCGTCGGTGGGGATCGTTGTGAAATGGCAGTTGGAGTGATCGCGAGGGGTTTTCACAGTTTTGGGGTCCACATCCCAAGACAATTTCAGCCTCGCCCAAATTCTAGATCAACAACAACTAATTAAATATTAAATATAAATTAAAAGTAAAAACTTCTAATCACCTGCATGCTAAAATTCAATCAATATTACTCATTCATTTAATTATTATTTTATTATCTTAAAAATTAATAATAATTTTTTAATAAAAAAATAATATTTTTAATTTAATATGTAATACTGCAGACGCGCCAATATCTAAAAAACTCGATAAAAATAATTGTATCTGCTTGAAATTTAACTGCTTCCTACTTTCCCCAAACAAAAAAGAAAAAGATTTCTTCAAATTCGATTTTATTTTTCCATTAGAAAGTTTCAAAATGGATCAATTAAAGATGAAGAATTATGCGAATTGGCTCGTTATATCTCTAAATTATGCTCTAACTAGGTGGACTTTTACGAGTGGGCACCAATTAAAATTGATAGAATTATTAATTTTAATTCAAATAATGTAGAATGAAGTAATAATAAAATAGAATCATATCAAAGGCCAGTAATGTCAAAGTCTAACCTACCTCACCAAATGAGAAATAATTCATTTTAGTAGGGCCGTGAGTAATATAGTAGATACATGAATTGAGACATTAATTATTAATATATAAATATTTTTGTATTCACGACCCAAATTAATTTGGACACTTCTAAACATGTGACAATAATATTAATTACAAAATTTAATGGTGAAAATTAAAGGTGCAATGAACTTAATTTATTATTTAGTAACATTAATTAATTAATTAACATTATTTAGTAACAAGAGAAATCAATAATTAATTTGTGAAGGTAAGATTTATATAAAATTAGAAAAAGAGGTTTGCTTGGAAAAAAGGTCGGAAGTTGAAAATAATGTGGGCGAGACAGAGGCATGTTAGTGGTCATGATGAATGCCATTTCC
This sequence comes from Caryopteris x clandonensis, assembly GCA_028749325.2. Classification (NCBI taxonomy): domain Eukaryota; kingdom Viridiplantae; phylum Streptophyta; class Magnoliopsida; order Lamiales; family Lamiaceae; genus Caryopteris; species Caryopteris x clandonensis. The sequence goes on along the minus strand of JAPYKT020000007.1, from coordinate 5,211,257 downwards.
CATGGCGACGCAGATAAACATGTCTCATCCACATTTTTACCATTCCAACCTATCCATTTTTTATTATTATATATTTCTTTTTTTTTGGAGAATGATTTTCTTCTGTCAAACTAACTTTTGATGCAAGCAAAGACGAGGCAGCAGTAAAGTTTCAAGAAAGCGTAAAAAAAAAAAGGAATATTATTTATATATTTTATTTTCATTCAAAAACAGTTATTTTGGAAATAATTTAATTTGAAAAAAAATTATCTAATAATTGGGCGTAATCTAAAAAGTTTTTTCAAATATTATATATGTATCTATTACAAAAAAATGAAAATAAACAATTGCATGTGAACAATTTCCCGCCCCATATGCGGGCGCGTACAGTTGACGTTACTAGCGGAAGGCTTTTTACAGCAAGTCAGGCGTTGTCCTTGCAACATTTTTTTTATTTTTTTTTAAATAATATTATTTCTTTAAATTTGTTTATAATGTATGATTTAAATAGTTTTATAAATTTTAATTTGATATCAATATTATATACTTTTAAATAATATATTATATTTAAAATATGAAATATATTAATTGATTGAATTATTTATTTTTATTTTAATTTGTGTTGTTGAATTAAATTTTTTTTATGTGATTGATCTACATTATAAAATACGAATGTTAGTTGAAACATTTAAATCGAGTTTGAGTAATTACACTGGATTGGATAAGTTATATTATGTTTATATTAAAAAATTTATTTAAAATTCACTATTTGCCCGATACCTTGAAGAAAACACCAATAATAAATTAGAAAATGTTATGTTTTATTTTTTTCCTGAGTTTTTTATTTATAGATTTTATCATCTTGAAGATAAAAAAAATCATAATAAGTGTTGAAGATTATAAATATATATTATTCATACATAATTTACTAAATTTCTTTAATATTTAGTATTTCATATGTATATTATTTATATTATGACTTTTTATTTTGTAAAATTATTACAAATATAATATATTATGTTGCTTATATATTTTGAAATTCTGCAACAGGGTAATAATATAATTTTATTATTATTATTAATATAATAAAATGTATTATATGGAGGGACAATAAAAGGAATACCTGGTCCAGAATTGTTGGATGTTCATCGTGGGAAGTCGAATTGTTTGGTTCGAAGGACAAAAGATTCGATAATTAAATTTATGTTGCAAGTTGCAAACATGGGGAAAACGTGGCTTCAGACCCAGCACTGGTGCCTACTGCCCCTTCTCTACAAATAAAATTTAAATTTGTTAATAAGATTATAAATAAATTTTAAAAATAAAATAAAAACGAAGTGTATCTTTTTCTATTTCGGTTGTCTCAAATCTCACTATTTAGGGCAAATAGTAACAAAAACATACATTCTTGAAATTTAGTAATATTTTTAAAAATATTATGGATTGGGTGTCAAAATCTGGATTTTATTTTATTTCATTTCAATAATTATTTATTTATTTAGAAGAGAAGATGCATGTGATGTGAGTTGTTAGAAGCCCCAATCAGAAAGAAATGCAGAAGCGTGTTCCGTTTCTAAAAGCCACTGGAAAGTGACACCTCACCACCAGCCTTTTTGTTTTTAATTTTTGTTATTCTGACCACCAGATACTTTTATTCGCATCACCATTGGTACAAACAAAGATGCTTCTTCGATTCTGTTATACCATTAACTACTGAACTCAAACTATGCATCTCCATCTTAACAATACCAATGACATGCTCTCTCTCTCTCTCTCTCTATATATATATATATATATATACATATTTCATGTGATGCTACTAAAGAGACATCAGACCAATAATGATGATTGATGATAAACTCATAGGATAAGTGGGTCTAAACTGATACTGAATGTAAGAAGAATATACACTATCAATTCAACGCTTCATATCAAGCACCAAATCAAACAATCTCTCTACCATAAATTATTCAGTGAGTGAATCCATCTGAGAATAAAAGAATGCGACCGTGAGGTGGTGGTGCGCGCAGTCACACACCCGCCGGCAATAAATGAATTTGATGATCAATCAAGTGTCTATACATATGAAGGTATCCCAAGAAAAGAGAACTGAGAGCCAAAGTCACCATCTTGCCCTCTCGACTCCAGGCATAGTCGAAAACCAAGTCCACGAACCCTGTTGTCATTAACATTGTCAAAAGAGCTTTCAGGACAGCAACAGAGAAATGTTCTTTTCCAGAGCATCAAAAATATGAATGGAAGGATGCGTTACGAACCAGCAGATAAAACGAACCCTATCCATAGGAAAGAAGAACTGAAATAGAAAGTACCTCAAGACAGAATGACAAGTCCAAGGTATATTGCACCACAAAGAAATATGAAGGATATCATTCCCCTGCAAAAAGGTTTAGTTGATAAGTTCAAAATTCAGCACACAAATGGGAAAACTCCGAGCATTCTACCGACTAAGAAGAAGTTAAGTACATGGATTGTAGGCATTCGGTACTAAGGATTCCGAATGCCTATAATATTGCTAAAGTTGTGTTTGGGCTGAAGGATTCAGGAATGAATCTGATATCCATAGTAACAAACCCGTTGAGGTTTAATAACCCAAGGCTTCTTCCATATACTACCATCATGAGTAAATACTCCGACACACCTATTGAAACTCTTTGAAAACATACATACCAAATAACTCCCCATCCAACTCCATTGCAAGGGCAGGGACAAAGTTCTGCAAACTTCTCAGCATCACTTGAATTAACCCTTCTAGATATCAGATCATCATATATGTCTGCATGATAAGATAAAATTATATTTGCATTCTGCTATGCAGTACTTTATCCATTTAATGTGGAGGTAGAGTTTGTACCATAGACTGAAAACAGACTATTCATAACACCTGCCAAGAAGTGGAAAACGCTTGAGTGATGGGAAAAAATAATGAAATGAAGTTGACAAAAGTGTAAAAAGATGCATACCGATGAAGAGAATAATGTAGCGAAGGATACGGACGGTAGTTGTTTCTTGCAGTACCCAAATAACAGCAATAAAAATGATAAACCCTGAAAGCACATTATTCAAGTATTAGAATAGTTGCTTCCCAGATATGAGCAAAGGCCAAAGCAGATTTAATAGCAAAACAACTCACCAATACAAAGTCCTCGTAATGTCCACTGTTTGACACCAAAAAAATTAATATGATATGTAACATCTAAAAAACATAGAGACAAATTTTGTGTGGAACAATTTTTATAATTCTTACATTTTTGGCAATGAAGAGTACAATAAGAAGGGCAAGGATAAGACAGCCAGCAGCTATCCTTGCAGTGAGAAGTTTTGTCGATGCAAGTATGAGTGCCATACCCCAGAATGATGAACCAAGATCTACAATAGGGACGAAATAAATTAAAAATAAGGCAACATATAATTCTGTGTAAAACAATCGGAAGTACATAAAGAAGATGCGTATAGAAGGGCAACAAATTTTTTTTGGGGGGGGGGGGGGGGTGAAGAAGAACTAGAAAAAAGGAAATAGAGTATTACATCCAGCAGGCAAAATCAACCAATATATACCACCGCGAGTTTGAGTGACCCCACCTTCATTTGCATGAACCTGAATGCCCTCTACCTACACGTAAAAGGGATACAAGATCCTGGGTTGAAGATAAATACGGATGGCAAAACACAATATGGATGCACCTAAGGTTCCAAGATCAAGCTCAGAAATAAAAGGTGAATTGCTCAAAGAGGCACTCCTTCAATTTTATATTTATCATTTATTAACTTTGAATGGAGATAATGCATTTCACATATGATATGAGAAAGAGTCACAAGTAGGGTGGTTGTATTTGGAATGTTTCATAGAAAACATGAAGAGAAATACTCCGAGAGACCCACTCAATTTAAGGAAATGTGATAAAGTGATTTGCAATTGAGCGAGCTTTGACAATCATGAGGTGCTTTTCAAATCATTACATTAAAAAATTTCCTCTTTCAACATTTGCAAGCTAATATTTGATGAATGCAACAGAACTTAGATGAGAAAATTTTATACCGTGTTTTAGTATTTTTAATATATAAGGTCATAAAATCCAAAGCAGTACAGAAATTTTCAAATTTTAGAACACTTCTGTCATTCTAAGAGTTCCAATTTGTAGAGAACTATTTGTCATTAAGTTAGGCCTAGAGTTTTAGAAATATAGCGATAGCCATGTTCATTTTCATTGGATTCTAACGGTTTATTCCGTTGTAGCTAAATCTGAATTAGGGCTGAATCTTTCAAAATTCACTCTTTTGAGGCTTTGAGCCATAATGATGCAGAATGTTAAAGCCCGTTTCAGTTAAAAAATAGTATTATAAGACATATTTGTTGCTAATCTGCATCTTCTCCTATTTCTACAATCACTACTTACATTCTTTAAAATATATGGCAAAATTATAGGAATTCTGTTTTGCATACAATTCCAGTAAGGGAAATAATGAGCATGAACTTCAACATATTGAAAGCAGGCTTCAAGAATAAATATGAACAAAATGCTTTCTACCTGGCCACAAGTAAGCTTACAAGCAATTGCATGGCTTGCTTCATGAAGAAATACAGTGATGAGCTTAAAGGGTGTCAGTAGAAATGTCCTCCATAGCTGTCATCATCATCACAGGTATAAATAAGAGAAGAAAATGAAATACAAGGACCAAAGTAATGAAAAATTGTTCGTAGGAAATAGGAATAAAGAAGAAAAAGAAAAAGACTTTGAAAAGCCTTAGTGTCTATAAAAAGTTGAATGTGTTCCACATAGCATGATACAGCCAAAATAATTCATACTGTTGCGTGCTAGAAATTTCAGAACAGTATATCGCATGGCAACTTGATTAATAATTGGAGCCTAGCTAACATTCATAACAAGCCATCCAAATGAGGCAACCACAGGTCAATGTTGAGTGTGTTGGTAGTTTCCAATGCACCTTCTGGTTTTCCATATAATCAAGATAATCGACATCATATATTATTGAAACTACGTATATTCAGCCATATCTAAGTCTTGATCAGCACTTTTGCCTGTGATCTAAAGCTGGTTGACCTACTCATATATTTCTATCCAATGCATCATGAGACCAGTTATTGCAGAAAAAAAGTAGTCCATCGAAGACTTCACTTGTGCATATATTTTAAGCTGTTGTATTGATATTTTGGCAAAACAAGTTGCTTCTGGGGGTAATTGAATGACTGATCTCGATTTCAGTTTGTTTTCATTGATCAGCCTACCTCCTATTGCTCTGTCCAGTCTTCGAACTGAGTCTAATAAGTCTGACCCGTATCCGACAGAAGGGAAAAGTTTGTATGATTGTTACAGTAGCAAAATAAATGAATCAACGATATACGGCAAATCAAATTAAAGAGCCAGGACATATGATTAATTTGAATCTCAAAATCTACATATTATGTTTGAAGATTCTGCTTCATACATTAACATTTGCCCCTTACTAAGTAAACCAGTTATCAAGCTTTTACGGACGACAGCAAATGGGGAAGAAATGTCCACAAAACAAAAAAAGGGGGAGGAAAAACAAAACTGCAAAAGGAGGAAGCAACATCACAAGAAGGCTTGAAACATAAGCTTCTTAAGAATTCAAGAATTTTAAGAAAAGGGCAGGTATATTCATTGCAGAAAAGCTCTCTATAAAGGCGAATCTACATCCCAAAGTAACATGAAATTAGCAAATGGGATCAAGAAGCAAAAAACTTACAGCAAGAATGACGACAGTGAAGATGCCAATGGTGGCAAGAAACACCACTTGTTCATGCTGACAGCAATTCTTCAGTTCCCAATTCGGATCCACCATTCCTTCTCCCTCTTTCAGCAATAAATTAATTAAAAAAAAAAAAAGAGTAGTTGAAAAGAAACACTTGAGAAATCAAGAATCACGAATAACAGAGGTGGAAACTGAAGAGCCCAATCGGAGCAGACAGATTAAAACGTGAGAGATTTCTCAATTTTGAATTTTCGATTTTGTAAGTGTTTGAATTTGTCGGATTACGCGGAGTTAGAGTTGGTGTCCTAACTGGCAGGACCAAGTCGGACATTGTAATTGGTATTTCGTTGCTGCCAATAGCAGTTTCGAAATTGAACTTTGTCGTTTACTGGAGGAGACTTGTTGCAAGTCTCGTCTTCCATGAAAAACCAGCAACAGTTGTTTGTTTCATTCATTGGGCCTAGTTGGGCTTTAAAGTATCTGCTGTACTTGGATGTGGGCGTAACTACAAAAGCCCATATAAATAGCCCACATAGTTTCAATTATCTATAATATCAAATTTGGAAACTCTCCCTCGTTACCTTAATTAATAATATATATATATGTATATAAATTTTTTATTTTTTTTCATCCCCACAAGGACCAAAAAGAAATGATTACTTTCTTATTTACAAGAAAAAGAATAATATTCTTGATTAAAATATTTTCATGACCCATTTAAAAGAAAGAAATATTTTCTTGTGTTGATTATCCAAAAAACTTTTAAACATATTCTTTTTGGAGTTTTACAACACTAAAGCATATCCACCTTCTCCTATCACTTTCATTTCACTACTTCCAACAAAGTATCTCCAAACCTAGGTTGAGAGTTTTTATTTTAGTTTTATACCAAAACATTAATTATATAATATTTTATTTTATTTTTTATTATTATTTTTTAGAAGGAAATGAAAAACTCTTATACTTCCCTTAATATCCCTAACCCAATTACTCTATATTTACATGAAATAGAAGTGCAAATAATGGGCTTAAGTGCGCCATAAGCCCAAATGTTATATAATTAATAGCCCTTCCATTGGTTGAGTAAGCCCACAAACTCAAGATATTTAATAATTAATACTACCACTCTACTAGATTACGAATTTTCCTAATTAATATCAGCTCAACTTATCTCTTTCATTCGGTATAATTATATGGAGATTTGGATGGAGAATTAATAGTTACAAATAAGATGTTTTTATGAAATAAGACTAGTAATTTTGAAATCGATATTTGTCGAGCTCTCTCAAACTTCGTTAATTTAATATGTTACGTTTTTTTTCTAAGAATATTCTTTCTAAACAGTTTCACGTATTAAAAAACTAACATCATTCTTGAAACTTCAACCGATGAGTTTGGAATAGAAATTGTATTGTCAAAGTCGCTTTAAATCATTCTTTACTGTCAAGTTAATCTGAAACAACTAAAATTTCTTTGGCACAATATACATTAGAAGCTATGAATAAATTACTTGAGAAAATGAGATATAAAACCACATTCTCTTACAACACAACCAAATTAGTTTTGGTAATAAAAAAAAATATAAATTATTATCAAAGTATGGGAAAAATGAAGATAAGAAGAGAGGAAAAGGGTATAGGAGATAGGGACACTGAAGTGGAAGATGTAACAATATTTGGTGTAGTGAGTCACTTCTTTAAGTGTTTGGTCACATGGGCATGTGCACATACAAAATTGAATCCTAAAAAGAAATGTGTAATATATATATATATAGAATTATTAGTATCCTCAAACTTCATGGCCCCTTCTTCTTTTGGCCACCACCAAACCATGCTGCCAGAAAAATAAAAATGTACTAGACCACTGGACCCTAAGGTGAATGGATATGTGGTGCTCCTCTCTTTATTTCCTTTTTTTTTTTTTGGAAATCTTGGGCCAACACACACACACACATATATATATATATATATTTGTGTTGGGGTGGGGGTGGGGGGGGGGGGGGACAGTAGTATGATGGATCTTGGGACAAACTTCATTTTGAAAGATTTTAACAGGCAGTAGATCCATCTTGTGAAGTCTATAATGATTTTAAGGGTAGTTTTTTGGTGATATAAATTTATGTTAAAATGACAACACTAAAGATTCCAAAGATACTTAAGGTTATGTTGATGTCAACTATGGAACATACATAGATCTTTTGTTTATACTATGTTTGCAATTTTAAATATAATATCGTCAGCTATATTTTATGCGTGTAAAATAATAGTACATCTGTACATATAGTATGCATTGATCAAATAAAATATGAGATTAGAATATATTAAAAAATAGAGAATGGTATATTTTGATATGATAAAAAGATTGAAATATAACAAAAAATAGAAGAGTAAAGTTACGTAGATACTCGATTTGTAGAAATTATGATCATGCTAATTGAGTGAACATATAAAATAGAGTATGACCCTGAATGACAATGGTCCTCAATACTTGTCATTTGTCAATTGAGATAGCTCCACTTTGGCTGCTGGCATTTGATTTTTCCTCCATTGAGGTTGTTTCCTCTCTACTCCACATTCCCCTACTCCTCACTTTACTTACATTTTAACATGTTTGCAATTGCACACTCCATAACCTAATTTCTTAACTTTCACTCCACATACCTTTGCTTTCGAAACTCTTTTTTTTTTTTTTCTTATCAATGATTCCCATACCACTCTCTTTATTTGATCGGTTCCATTATTATGTTCTGAAACGAAAGAAGTATATTTTTTTATAAATATATTATAAGTTATACAATATATGCACATTATTATTAATATGTTTTAAACCATAGTTTGTTTGTCAAACAAATAGTTAATCGGGTTATCGATCCTAATATTTTATCAAGTTTTAAAATATTAAAGTCAGAAATGTAGTTAAACAAAAAAATTTGAATCAATATTACACATATCTTTAACACATAACTCCACATATCTTTAACACATAACTCCAAAGTAATGAGAAGTTGATTGAGTATATTTTGTTATATATATATATATATTAATAAATGAATTCAAAATACAAATGCCCCATTTAGGCAACATAAATATTCATTTAATCCGAGTACCTTATATAATTGAAATGCACAACTCCCTTCATCCACAAGTATAACTCTTAAGTAACAAAGATTATAAAATATTATATGTTTATATATTTTTTAATCAAGCTACAATATTTAGTGGCATCATCTTCCTACTATCAAACATATTATGATTATATGAATTGTCATAGTTCCTACATCATTAGTTTCAATTTGACAAAAAGTAATCATTTCCCTAAGATTGAGGGTGGTGGGATTTTGTGTTTAACGATGATTTTTTTTTTTTTTTTTGGTATAATTATGTGTAACGACAATTAAGTAGAGATAAAATAAAGCAAGATAGATTAGTATTGGGAGTATATTTTGTATTATTCAAAGTTGTTGGCCAACTAAAGCACAGAGAATTATCAGTGAATAAAGTAGATTTCATTTGGAGGTGGGGTTCTTGACAGATATGTGGCCAATGCCACCACAATTTGTGTTTTGGTTTGTGCCCCATTTTTGCATTATTCCAAAACTACATGTCTTTCTCTTTAATTTCTTCAAGACCCTACCCATGCCTAAGTATTCACTTACATTTGTATAACATATATTATATGTTTCTATCTTTTATTTTAACGTTATAGAATACATCATCCATCTTTTATAATAAGTTATGTGTATGGCTGTAGCATAAATAAAGCTATATTAGAGTTTGTTATCGTTACTTAGTCCAAATTGAAATTCAGTAATTTTTCAAATGAAGAACTCAAGTTGCTCTTGTTCAACGTTTGAAGGTTGGTTTTTGGAAAAGAGAATAAAATGTGGCTTATGCTTCGGGTTTTTCTGTCCCGATCAAGCAAACCTCTGAAACACTTCAAGTGATGTGAAAATTAGTGTTTGAATTGTTTCAAAATGAATACATAGAGCCATAAAAAAATGTTGTGCGTTTGATTAGTGTTGGCGTGTTAATCAAAAACATTTTGTAAGCTGATTTTAGATTTTTTTTTCTTGTGGCAAAAAGATAACACGTTTTCTGAGTTGTTTGCTATTGTACATTGTCTACAATTTTTATGTGTCTCAAACTCTATTATGGTTTTATTGAATAGCAAAAAAAAACTTTCGTAAATACTGCTCATATTGAAATATATGTTTCAACAAAAAAGTATTTTCATGATAAAAATTTATGACTTTTAGAAACTTAATGAAGATTACCTTGAAAAACATGAAATTTTTACTTATAGATATTATTTTGAAAAAAAATAATTATAATGTATTTGTTTATGGCAAGTATTTTGTTAATTAACAAAAAATGGTAAGAGTATCCTTTTTTATAATCCCTCTCCCTTCACGAATTTCACATTTGATCTCCCCACGTCGCCAAAAATAAAAAGGAAAACTTGTTCAATCAGCAATTGCTTTTTCCGAAAGGGCATTCAGTCTCCCTTCTTTTTTATTTATGATCATCTCTTCCTTCTTCCATTGTTCTTCCATTTCCAAAGAAATAATCAAACTTCCATGCACAGACTCCAGTTTGACGGTTGTCTTTTCACTTAACTCCCCCTCCCACCTCCTTAATTTCCAGTCTCTTGACGGTTTTTGAGGCGTTGCTTTAATGCCTTTTATGTCCCCTTTCAATTATCCCAATTCCTAAGGTTTTTCATAATCGCTCTCTTCTGCCCCAGCTTCCACAGAAATGGCGATCGAAGTCTTTACCGACAGCCCGCCGATGGGGGTCAGTCCCCGGATTTCCTTCTCCCATGATCTTCCTCAATCCGACGCCGTACCCGTCGAGCAGTACATTCGCACCACCTCCTCCTCCTCCTCCATTGATTTTGATTTCTGCGTCTTCCGCGAAAGCTTCGACCACGAATCGTCCTCCGCCGACGAACTCTTCTTCGACGGCAAAATCCTCCCCATCGAAATCAAGAAACGACTTGCCCCGCAACGGAAAGTGGAAGAGACACCGCCGCCGCCGCCAGCGGCATCCCGACCGCCGCCGTTGCCACCTCAAAAACCCGGTAAGCTTGCTGCGAGTAACTCGGAATCAGAGGAAAAGCAGAGGTCGTTCTGGCGGTTTAAGCGCAGCTCGAGCTTGAACTGCGGCAGCGGCTACGGGCGGACTCTGTGCCCACTGCCGCTTTTGTCGAGAAGCAATTCGACCGGCTCAACGGCCAGCGGGAAGCGGTCGTCGCTTTCGAATAATCAGAAGCAGAATCTTCTAAAATACAATTCGTCCAACGGTTTGCAGAAGCAGCAATCACAATCTGGTTATTCTTCATCCAAGCCGCCATTGAAGAAGAGCAGCCATTTTTCTTCCAACAGTGCGATCAAATTCAATCCGGTTCTGAATGTTCCTCCGGCGAATCTCTTCGGCCTGGGGTCCATTTTTTCCGGCGGCAGGGACAGGAGCAAGAAGAAGCATTAATTATTAACAGTAGTTTTGATTTTTCTGAATCATTTCTTGATTTAACAAAGCTGCTTTAGATCATTATTGAGATTGTAATTAATGTGTGTGAAAATAAAATAATAATTTTGTTGAATCCTCATAACATAAATCTTGACAACAGCAAGAGATGCCAAATAGCAGATAAAAAGGTTTCAGGGATGTCCTGTTCTTGGCTTTCTTTTTTCTCTTTTGAGGTAAGTGCTTGCACATTCCTGTCAACTTGGTCCTATATTATTTTGTTGTGCCCTCTCTCCTCTCCTGATTCTGTCAGAGATATACTGGTGAGGAATTAGTCTTTGTACGAGTGATGCTCCAAATATTTTAATATATGATACAAGATACTCTGATATATTTCTATTTTCTTTTATATTTGAACTTTATTAATATATATATAATATGTGTAATGATATTACCGATAAATACACTAATTTATTAATAAGTTGAAACAAGTACATAATAAAATAAAAAATCTCAATTAATATTATAATTGATTATATGTATATATTTTAAGGTTGTAGAAATTAAAAATCAGTAGTCGGATATTATAGAACTGTTCGGCGCCTAGGCTGACTAGGCCTAGATTTTTTTACTATTTTTCTTATATTATATCTCTAATATTTTTAAAATATTATACTATTGATACATAATTTTAACATTAACTTATTTATAAATTTTAAATTAAAAAATTATGACAATTTTTATTTTAAATTAAAAAAAAAATATATATATATATATATATATGTGTGTGTGTTTGGGCCGCTTTTGTCCGTCTAACCCAACTAAATATTCATCTAGTCACTCACTTGGACATGGAAAATTCTTAACAATGATATTTTTTCAGATAATTAAATTAATCAGACACCGCCTGCTACCTAAGCCGATTTTTATATCAATATTATATTTGACTACAAAAATCATTTATCGGTCATATAGGCCCATATTTCAAGATCAATTAATAATAGTGGTGTTATTTATCTACAATTTGCTTTTATTTATTTTATAGCCAAAAAATTTCCTTAAATGCATTGTACTATTTGATCTAATAAATATTACAATTAAAATATATTATTTATTATTTTAAAAATATTATTGTTCTTGTTTGTGAACAACCAATTCGTCTTTCAAAAAAGAAGAAAAGAACGGAAGGGTCCGTCACAAGTAAGATATGTTGGAATCATCATAACGAACAAGTAAAATATGTTGGAATCATCATAACGAAAACATGATGAAATCTAGAATAATCTTAGCAAGACTATACAGGTAAAATAGGTAAAGTGTTGGATTTCAAATTCTAATAAGGCAGCAACTATAGATTTAAAAATGAAATTGGGGGTTGACATACTATAAAATGAAAGATTAAGATAGCAAACAGCATTGTATTGTATGTCAAAAGACTTTTGAACAACTAGCTCCAAAAAATAATTTAAATATATATTGATTAGCTCAAAATTAATAATTGATTGAAAAGAAAAAGTTGGTTCAACTTGATTTGGTAGGACAAAAGTAGGGTTTAGGAGGTGTGAGATGTCACAAGTAGTCTATTTATAGTAAGCTAATCAGATTATGATAACATAATGATACTCGAGTTCCAGAAGCTTTTTGAAAGGCTTCTTCATATATGATATATGATGCCCCATCATTTTCATGTTTTCTTCAAGATTTGTCATACTTTCTTTCGGTGGGTCATTTCTTCCTCTCATGTCTCCCATACCATATGTCAAATGTCCTTTTCACCCTCATTTTCTTATTATCTTAAAACCTATACTTTTGTTCGCTAATAAAATGCAAATTCACATCTCTATTTTAAATTTGCATTTCATCTTTTATTTAAGTTGTCAATTTAAAGTTCAAATTTATATATATATATATATATATATTATTTTATTTTATTTTTCAAAAATCTCATATTTATGCTACCCAGACACTATTATTATAATTATAAATTATTGTGATAATCCAGCTATTAAAAAGAAAAAGAAAAAGAAATAGAGTTTTAAAAAATAGGACGACTTAAAGCTGTGTTACTGTGGAGCCCAATACTGGTTATTTATTTTTACACTTTAGCCAGAGTCACAGTCATCCCTTTATACTATTTATTAATTATTTAAAGCCGGTAAATCAAAAAAATTCTGCTACTTAATATTCTATTGTTTGCTTCTTCTTCTTTTTTTTTCTTTTTTCTATAAATATTATATTGTTTACTTTTTTCGAATTTAATTTTTTTTAATCATTTTTTTTTTCAATTTCAAAATTATAATGATTTAGATTTATTTTTTATTTTAAATTATTACATAATGTATATATATGTATATTTTAAAATTTCTTGATCTATTTAAATATGTATATCTAATTTGATTGTTAACTTTTAAATTATTGAATATGAAAGTATGTGTTGCAGGATAAATAAGTATATAATATAATGTTGTCGATGATATTATGACAACACTACAAAAATATAATGAAAATAAATAACAAAAAACAAAATAAAAAAGAAAGTAAATCATCTAAAAGTTAGCAATAACTTGTGGTTGCCTTTAGGGCAAAACAAATCATTAATGACAATGTAAATCAAACAAAAATATTCAGGAAAAACTATTGTTAACTAATTGTTCTCTACCAAACTCTAACGTTTAAAGAATGACTAAACGAAGCTAAGAAAACTATTATAAATATCACACGTATTATTTTTTTCAAACTAATGTAATTAGAATAAAAAAAAGTAAACACATAAAAAAACATTATAACAAGTGTAACAAAACACTCAACAACACTTACGAAACCAACTAAGTCTATCTCAAAAATCGACACTTCAATTGTGATCTTTTATCCCTCTCATAGATGTTTGAATTTCTTGCCGAGCAAGCTTTCAACCATATTTATGTCACATCTATATGAAAGTTAAAATAAAACCTTATAAAATTACAAAATTTACTTGATTGACAACTTCAAACTCTATACATTTTGACTACGCTACTAAACAGATTAAAGATTTGGGCTTCTTTCACTTGTTTAGGCCACAAAATTAGTTGTTTAAACTTTGATTCTTCAAAATAATAGTAAATTTTAATTATTAAAATATTTTAAGAATTATTTTGATATTTATGAATATCCTATTCACCCCAAGCCTTATTTTTTTGTAGAAGTCATTACAATGGTGTGGATAAAATCTTTTAAATTGAAGCATATCAATTGTGTTAATACATCAAATGAAATCTCAAATTGGAACTTATAAATTGTCCTTTGGACTCAAATTATTCAAATACAATCTTAATTAACAGGAGAAATAAGTACAATCTTGCAAACTAATGGTTAATAAAAATCAATTTCCAGAGTTATTATGCGTAGATTTCTGATGTCGTAGCAGCCAAAAATGGTCCTGACTTAGAAACAGGTTATTATTTAGCTTGACTTGTCTACCTTTCCTCCAAAATGGGATGGACCAAAGTTGAATGTCCAACGCTACAAATGAGATGGCAGCAGAATGTCACATGCACTAATTAATAAAGTAAAATACTCACGTTTAAAACAAATAATAAAAAACATTTTCTCTTCTTGAGAAAATAGTCATATTTGAGTAATATACTCTTTAATTTCTGTATTTTTATCTTTTCTTTTTAAAATATCTGTAATTTTATTTGTATTGAATATTGTGTTTCTAATTGCACTAAAATTGGATGATATAAGTCTATTGTATATAAAAGTATAAGGACCTAATTGATCCAAATATAAATACAAATCTCAATATTTATGAGAGTTGAAACCGTAACAATAATAATCTTCAATCTTAATAATATAATAACGAGATAGTCTATAGAGAGTAAAATCTCACTAAAATTTAATTTATAAATTCAAACATAATTTAATTAGCTTTAATTTTCTTTTCTGTTTTTTAATATGTTGAATAAAAATAACTTACTTTGTTATTTATTAACTTTTTTAGTTGGACACCAACGCCACAAGTATCTATTTACTTTTTTAATTATTTGTTGGTTTGGATTATTTGTATTGAATTTAGATTACAAATAAATATTAGCGAATAACTTTTTTAGAAAAAATATAATAAAATTAATTAATTTTTAAAAAAAACACTCTTATCTTGATACAAGATTATAACTTATCACATGATTTTACTTATGAGATAATAAAATAACTTAAATATTCTTAGATAGTGATTAAGTTAAAATTATATTATAAATATTTAATTTTTTGTATAAATATATTACAAAACTATGCATTATATTGTAAAAAACAATACTAATAATAGGAGCTGTGGTGATAACATGAGAAGTATAGAAGCATGATATGAATTAATGTCTCATCATTTGAAATGGGTTCACAAGTCAGAGTGTAGGTTACAGTGTGGAAGTCGCATCACCTACTACTCCGACTTTGCTGCTGGAGACTCCATTTTTTTCCTCTCTTACCAAAAATAGCACGTTCGATACAGATTCTGGCCCCCTACCTTTGGACCTCGTCTTTTTAACTCTTCTTTTTTTTTTTTCTAAATAAAATTTATAATTTATATAATATAAAGTTATTTCATTGTTGACTATACATAAGATGTTGTGATGGGATTGATATTTTAGGGTTTGTTTGTTTTTGGTTAAGTTAAAGGGAGATGGAAACCTAAATATATATTCATTTTGAAATATGGATGCTGGATCGGAAATTCTTCCTCATTCAAATATTACTGATTGTAATTGATGTTATATTTCGTCATTTTATATATATCTTTCTCTCTACTGATGTAACATCTACAGTTCTCATCGTATACTGATCAATCCCAATACAAATATGAAATTTTTAAATTTATATGAATGTAATTTTTTTTAATGTACCAATTTAAATGTGCTACGAATACCAACATCTCTAAACAATCAACCCATCGAAGTTTTTTGAAACAATATGTTTCTTCCTTTTCTAAAAAAAATAAAATCTTTTGGTTGTTTTCTCATGGTTTAATAGTACTTGTGTTGTATTTTTGAGATAAAATATGGTACAGCAAGAACGAGTAATGTACCGAAAGTCTAAATTAGTAAGATGTCAATTTGATATATAAATATAATTAATGCATAATAGAAAATAAAAATTAGTACTCCTCCTTATTTAAAATAAGTACAGAATAAGTAATATTTTAAATTTTTTAATTTCTATACAATAAATAATGTTTTACAATTTTTAAGGTGAGTGAGTAGCAATATATTTTTCTAACTAACCCTTAATTTTTTTATAAATATAAATATAATGTGTTATATTTTATAAATTATTAATGTTTATTTTTCATTAATTAATGATATATTAGATATTTTGATTTATTTCTAAATTTGGTTAGACTTTATGAAATCACACTTATTTTTGGATAAAAAGAACTATATAATAAGAGATGTAAATTATTTGCATAAAAGTATATTTATATTATTATTAACATAATAATATATAACAAAATATACATGATTTGTTGTCAAAAATAATAATAATAAAATTAAAAGTACTTCAAAACGATTACAAAATACAGTGGACACTTTTTTATTAAAATAATAAAATAATATTTATATTCACATTATTTAAAATACTTATTTACTGTTTACATGTTGAATATTTATATGATTAGCTTACACAATTAATTTACATAAAAAGAAAAATATATATATATAAATGTATATATATTATATTGGCCGGTCAAAATTAATTGTACAACGAAATTGTAGGGGTCCGATGCCCCATACACATCCACTTCTCACTCAGGATGTCATAAATGCTGCAGAGAAAATGTTCATGTCCTTTTATAAAATTTTAATTTTATATAAATCATGGAAATTTTAAATATGCACATCCAATGACTCGATGCTTCCAACATTCTTGTAACATATAATATCAAATAATAATATGATTAAAAAAAATAGTTTTAAATTATATTTAATTTAAAAGAAACAAAGACTGATCCTCCTATTCATTATATAATTTTGAAAAAAATTAAATCATAGTTAAAAAAGTATAAAAGAAAACTTTTATAACTATCATATAAATAGATCAATCATTGTCTCTATTAATTCACATGACATTTAATGTGAAACAAGGTCAAAAAATCAAATCCCTTTGGTAGATCCGTTTGCAATGCTACTTCATTTACTCTAAACTTCAAATCTTATTTGACAATTAATTTTCTCAGACTTAGGGATTAATAGGGTTGCAAAGAATTACATGACCAAATAAATAGTATGATACATATATATATATATATAAGTATTATAACAATATAAATAAAATATAACTTCACTTAAATGGAGTGGGATCGTTTTACTTAGTTGATGTGTATATATATGGATGATAATTTAAATCGTTCTATCCTAACAAGTTTTGTTTGAACGCTTTTATTTGTAACTGTTGCAGGATGGGTCGGGTCTAGGTAGTTATTTTTGCCACGCTCTGTTTTGATCTGTCTTGTTTTGATATATTCTATATTATTATATTTTTAATATATATGTATATATTTTATTTAGCATATATGTATAGATAAATATAATATATAACTTGTCTTTTTTTAATTTACTGTACATAATATAAATAACAATAATTCAACTTACAAATATTTTTGAAGTCAACCTATAATGTTATATCATCAATATTATATTGTAATTAATAATTCTAATTGATATTAATATTATTAAAAGATAAATATAAATTCATAAACATGCTTCTAATATTATTTATTTATTATTATTTAAAATCTTAATTTATATTAAAAAAAATTAAATTATTACTATAATAATAAAAATGTAATTTTGAATTAATCATTCTGTGACCTACAACGTATCAATCTCGTTTTTCCATTTAAGAATAAGACGGGCTAGATATTCAAATACCCATCTATCCCGTCCCATTAACATTCCTATATATATATATATATCGTTAGTCAAAGGAAATTTTATGAGATTGAAAATCTAGTGTTGATAATACTCTAATAATATATTGATCCAATGATGCATGGTTGTTCTTCCTATCAGGTAATACTCTTATATTAACAGTTAACTTATTTAATTAATTCCTAAATCAATTCCAAACCACATTCCTTTAATCGTTTAAATTAAATAATATCATTTATTACCTCAAAAAACCTAAATTTGAAGAAATACGGGGACACAGTTTCCTCGGTCCGTTTTAATTTCCTGGTACATCGTAGCTCACGTGTCATCCATCCAGTAAACACTCTCAAGACGTCCGATTTCTTACACGCGCGGTAGCCAGGAGACACGTGTTCTCGGTCGAACAGAGTAGCGAGTACGCATTTTCTGTAATCCCTGCGGGTGGCGGTATGGGATTACTAGAATTTCAAAAGCTACGGTGCCCACCAAAAGTTTGAACCACATCACGACAGCGCAGGATAGCAGAGAGACGTGGACTTGACGGTGCTTAATCTCCCGGGCTCCGCCATCTTCCCATAATCTTAACGATTTTTGTCGATTAATGAATTAATAGATCAGGTGAAACACATCTTGTGCTGTACTGCTTCCTAATTATATATTTAATGAATAATAAACTAGTATTTCATCAAACGGCACACGCTAGTTTAACCTGGAGCGGTCATTAATTAGGTTTTATTTTTTACCAAAAAAGTAATATAAATACTATAAAAATATTTATGAATTCACAAAAGAATAAAATATTCAATTAATCAGGGTATAAAGCTGTCCAAACCTACGTAGTTATTTAATAATTTAGATACTTTTATACAATTAAATTAATAGTAGAACTTGATTATGAAAAAACAAATTAGTGAGTAAGAATTTATCTAATACATTAAAGAAGTAAAGAAACGGGAAGTTTCCTCGTGTAATATTACCTAAGACAATTGATACTGCACTATTATTAAACCAAATTATATACACATATACATATATATATGTATATATAATTTTATGGTTGCGTAAATTTCCAACTAGAATTAGATCAAATTACAGTCCATAGATGTATTTTATAAAACCTTAATATTTTTAACCAAACCCCATATTATATATATATATATATATATATATATATATATAATATACAAATTAATCTCTGAATTAGTATCTCAGGTACAAATTGAACCATAAACTATTTTTTAATATAAATAAGATCATTAACTTTAAAAATAAATATATTAAATAAGCCTCTGTACTTCTTATTTTTTAAATAAATAGGTCATTTCAATAAATTAAAATAATAAAATAAATCTAAAAATATTTAGATAAATAAAAAATTATTAAAATAAAATAAAATGATAAAATATAAGTTACATAAGATAAAAAATTATCAAAAGACCTTAAATGATTTAAATATAATAAGAAATAGAATATCTAAAAATCATTACAAATCTTCACATTTCAAACCCTTTTTTATATTTAAATTATTATTTTTACTTTATTAATTTATTGATTTATTTAAGTATATTTATAATTTAATTTGCTGATTTGTAAATTTATTTAAAATTTTGTTTAGTTAATTTAATAGTTAAGAGGGTCCTATTTGTTATATATTTAAATTTCAGGTCTTTATTTAACCTATTTTAAAAGTTCAGAAGTTTATTTAACTTATTTTAAAAGTTAGAAGTCTTATTTATACAAAAAATAGTTAAGGGTCCAGTTTGAACTGATGTACTAATTTAGGGGCTAACTTTTATTTTTTTCTTCTATATATATGTAATTGAATTTTTGTATTACAAGTTGAGATTTATATATAATAATAGATAATTAATTTATTAACTCGTTCTTATGCAGCAAACATGATCATATTAAGTAAAATAAATACCATCCTCTACATAAAAGACAGAAACTTGATCAACTTAAAATAAAATTGTAAAAGTTCATGGCTCAAAAAAAAACAAAAATATTCCATTAAGTGAAAGAAACAGGCCCTTATTCAATAAAATTAATTGTACATTAACCAATATATATATATATATATTACAATATATATATATATATATATATATATATCATTAAGTGAAACAAACTTGCCCTAAATGAAGTTAAGGGAATTGATTGATTCAATATATGAAAGTATCACCCAAAAAACAGAAAAAAAAAAAAAAACATCAAGTGAAAGAAACAAGCCTAAATGAAAGCTAAGAGAATAGATTGAGTCAATATAAGTAAAAGTTAATGGACAGAAAAAAAAAAATCTAGCAATTACAAGAAGGAATTTTTATTATAGATATATATATATATATTATATAGGCATTTGGCTTATATATATTCAGGAATGCAGATTTGTATATATAGAGTATCGCAAAAATTTATGTGAAACGGTTGCATGTATATAATACGATGTAAGATATTACTTTTTTAATTATAAAGTATTACTTGTTTAACCATAAAGTATCACTATTTTTTTAATAGTATTACGATTGATTTATTACCTTAAAAATTGTGATACTTTATAATTAAACAAGTAATACTTTATAGTTGTATAAGTAATACCTTAAATTGTATCATATGTGCAACTGTTTCATAAAAGACTCACTCATAAAGTATATATATTTTTAAATTTATGTATATATTGACAATTATTTAATGCATAAACATTCAAAATAAATGTAACCTTATTTATATTAACAGATATTACATTACACCAAATATATTTGATTAAATATAATATTGTAGAATGTTAAAAAGATTTTGTAGATAACATAGAGCACGTATGTTTTGTGTTGTTGTGAAGAAAAAGAAAATAAATATAATAATCTCACATTGTTCTCGAAATAAATGTTGACCTATATGCATACAGTGCGCGTGGAAGCTCACATACTGCCATTCCGTCTTATCCTGCGCTCCTTGCTTACTGTCCTCACTGTCTGTAGCAGTGAAATTTCAGAGACCGGCCGTTTTCACCAGCACAGCTTTGTCAGCTGCAAATCTCTCGAGCTTCATTTTTCAATTTTCTTGGGCTCCCAAAAAAAGGCAGAAAAACACATCGTGTTCTTCCTTGTACTATCAAGATTCTTTTGTATATCTGCATTTATTTTCTGATGATTATTATGCTTTTTAGTCTCTGATCCATAATCATCCCCGCCTTTAATATATATTTATATATGCATATATATCTGGTATATATAATTCACGCTCCCGTCTTTCCTTCTTTCTCGCTCTCTGTACATCTGCTGTCGGTTTCAGACCTCTGTTTCAACAGTTACTAGTTGCTTGATATGAGCTAAATAATGGTAATATCACCACTGTTTATCCCCTGAGAAATTTTGGTGTTTTTTAGTGGGGTTTTCTTGTGAAAGTATCTCACGCATGGCACATGGCTTTGTTACGATTGTGTTCATTTGGGGTAATTCTCTTACTCACTTTTGGCAGTATTTCTGGGGAGGAAGAAGAAAATGTGACACTTGAAAATGAAGATGATTGATAATGCATTTTTGTCCTAGAGTGCTTGTCCAAATGGGGATTTAAGTATTTCTTCTTGTGGGATAGAGATCGATTTTTTGTGAAGAAGAATTGATTTGGGTTTTGCGAGGAAGACGTTTTTGGTTTTGAGTCATTTGAGACTTTTTTTTTTTTTTTTTTTTCGTTTTCTTTTGTTATTAATGTTCTTGCTGGAGGAATGAATGATACTGTGGAGAAAACGGCATCCTCTTTAGCTGTAGTTGAGAAGAAACCGCAGCGGCCAGGAGGCTGTGTGGGTATTTTCTTTCAACTTTTTGATTGGAATCGTAGATTTGCAAAGAAGAAGCTATTTTCCAAGAAATTGCTTGCTCCTGGTTAGTATTTTGACAAATGATTCAGTTTTGACAGAAAAAAATTGTTGGGAATTATCAATTTTTCTAATCTGCTTTTGTTGTTGCATTGGTGTAATTAGTTCCGTTCAAACAAGCTTCAACGAAATTTGGTGGGGATGAAAAGCAGCCAAAGCTTCGTTTGGTATGCATAATTAATTGCGGATTCTCTCTCTTTCTCTCTCTGTATTAATATCTGTATTCAGTTAAATGAATGCACTTAAGGGTTTGGCTCAGCTAATGCTGCGTTATTTCTTTTGTAACTGTGTAAATGATGTAGATTGCTGATGAAAATAGTGGGGGTTTTCCAAGTGCAAAGAACAGTAATGGAGCCGCAAGTGTTGATTATGAGCAAAAGAATGAAACGCGAGTTCCTTCACTGGTTGCCAGGCTCATGGGTTTGGACTCTATGCCGTCATCACAGCGGAGCAAGTCGAAGAAAGTTCCCCCATCTGGTTCTGTATGTGGTAAAGCCGAGAAACTTGTCGATACTAAGGCAGAGTTGAACGCGGAGAAAGGAGGGAAGCATGAACTGAGGCCTCAAAAGCTTCAAAAGACGAGCGTTTGTGAGAGGCAACCCATAACTAAATTTGGGGCGGAGAAACTGCCGTTCAAGAATGTATTATCAAAGTCAAGAAAGCATCACACAAAGCTTCCTTCTCCGGTGAAAAGTCCCAGAAATCTTTCGAGGAAAAGATCATCTAAGCTGATTGGAGCGGCAACTAGAATCTTGGAACCTGGTTTGCAAACAAGCAGATCAAAATGTGGCCTCACTTACTCAAACACCTTGCAACATTGCCCTCAAGAACCTCATATGGAGGAACGGATTCACTCATTATCAAGCCAATTCGAAGATTCTGACGGCTTTGGAGTTGTTGCTGGAAAGGGGGAATCATCTTGCAGAAATTGTGGCTATTCGCTGAACAAATCGAATTGTACCCAGCCATTAGTTTTTGCTTCACCCTTCTCAAATTGTGTTGGAACCTCTTGTTCAGAAAGATGTACGCCAGGGCATTCTGCATTTTATCAAGAATTAGAGGAGGAGCTGCCTGAGGACTACCCATATAAGAGTCCTTATACAGGACAGATTCAGAGGCATTTAGATAGCCAACAGTGCAAGCCTCCGAAGGGTGCACCTCTTTCTCTAAGTCCTAACTACAAGCCACACAAGCAAAATCAGATGTCTAGGGCAAGTGAAAGAGTCTCTTCCAGGCCAAATTTAAACCGCGTGACAAATGACAAAGTGTCAGCGACTGTTATGAATGGGACAAAGAATTTTGTTTCAGCAGATCAAGGCTTAAGCTGTAGTACCAGGTCAGGGGTACCTGCCAGAATGAGCAATGGTAGATTTGAATTGGAGAAGAGAATTACAAACAGTTTTAATGATTCCGTGCCACCTGGTAGAAAGAGAAGACCGACTAGCATCTCTAGACAAGGCGAAAATTCTGGTTTCACATTGTCAGAGAAACAGTTGGGATATGATGCTCGCTTGATCAATCACCAAAAGGGTAGAGTTGGATTGGTCAAGGGGCAGGATAGGATCGTTAACTGTGGTCAGGGGGGCAAGAATGTAGTTTCATTCCCGTTTGCTTCCCCGGTGAAGCAGAAGAGTGGAGTTTATGAAGTTGCGGAAAGAAGAGTTAAAAGTGGTTTTTGTTGTGATGAAAGCTTACAGAAATCAGCTTTGGGAGACAATATTAGAAAGACGAAGTTTGAAAAGCCATGCCCTATAAGTGGAGATGCCTTGGGTGCACTTCTGGAACAAAAATTGAAGGAATTGAATAGCCAAGGGGAGGATACAGGCAATACACCTAAGAAAACCACTGCTATGATTCTACAAGAGCTAATATCAGCCTTGACTTTGGAGGTACCATTTCATCAGGATACTACATCAGCTGTGTCTGATAGGAGAACTGATTGGTGCAATCAGAGCCATTTGTCTAACTCAACATCTTTAACATGCTCACAGGTCAGTAAAAGTACTACCATTAGGAAAAAACTAGATTGGTTAGGCATGATTTCTGAACACATTTTCTTGATGTGATTATGTGCACTATAAATCAGGAGAAATATGCTACTCAATGAGATCAAGGATCCATATGTGATCTCTCCAACCATTGATATATTATTTGGAACATGGGATATCAGTGTGCTCTTACCTGATGCAAGGTTTAGAAAATTTAACATAGGGTCCGTCTCATAGGAATACTCTCCAAATGTTAATAAGGTGGTGGGCCTCTAGGAAATATTAAAATTAAAATGCAACCTCATCTCATCTATGGATCTTAACCCTACCTTGTTTACTACTGATATGCTGTGTCCAAGCAGAAATGCAGCTTGTAGTGTATTTTTATTGTATTGATGTCTGGAAACTTAGTACTCACCCTGTCGAATCTTATTACTTGACCTGTGTATTGTCTAAACTGAACTTTTGCTAAAGTTATAAACTGAATGTCTTATTCAAGGTTGACGTCATTTTGATGCTAGTATTAGAGGTTAGTAATAGTTTGAATTTCGAAAACCTTTTTAACAAAAATGTACCTTCATGAAATTCTTCATACCTAAGAAGCAGCAACCTCAGAATGTTTGAATGTTATGAATTTTCTAATGTCAGATTGTTATGTGCAATACAATTGGGCTATATCAAGTCATCCTTGGATGTATCATCTACAGCTGATTTTGTTTCCATTTTAAACAAAACTCTTACATAAAGTTTTCTCTTCTATTCAGGCAAATGCAATGGGTATGAAGTTGTCTGTTGACCTACCACTTGACAACGAGCACCTAAGCCCGGGGTCAGTTCTTGAAGGTTACTTTTCTACTGAGAGTTGTCCTTCCAGCAGTCTCGATGAAAGCCTAGGTGAGAATATCTAATGCAAGATTTTCATTTTTGGCTCCAAAACAAGCTTTGTTTGCTTAATTTTAGATCAAC
The DNA here is from genome assembly GCA_028749325.2 of Caryopteris x clandonensis. NCBI lineage: Eukaryota > Viridiplantae > Streptophyta > Magnoliopsida > Lamiales > Lamiaceae > Caryopteris > Caryopteris x clandonensis. The sequence continues at coordinate 5,186,329 of JAPYKT020000007.1, read as the reverse complement.
TTTTTTCTAAGATTAACTTCTATCTGCAGTGTATAAGATGCCCAATGGATCAGATTGCTCTTATTACGAACCACAGTCGCCTAACCCTTATTCAGAGCATTTCAACTCTACAGCCTCGTTAAATACAGCTGAGATTAGTAAAGAGTTGGTTATTGATATACTCAACAATGTTTCTGAAATTTTATGCTGTAATAACCTTGCATTTGGTTTGAAAGGATATAAGCTAGACCGAGCAAAGGAGATCCTTTTGAATGCTGAATTGGTCTTTCATAGTGCAACTATTTCAGGTTCAGTTGCAGGAAGAGCATCTTCAATTAAGCGTTTGATCCTTGATGAATTGGAAACCCTCGGAAGCCTTCTTTGGATGAATTTTGGTTGTTCTCTTGGCATTGAGGATGGAAAAGATGTGAAGCAACTTAAAGTATTTGCTCTGGATTCGATCATAGAATATCTGGGCGTCAAATTTCAAGGATGTCCTCAACGTGGCTACAAATTATCAAGAAAGTTACCTCTTCACGTGAATAATAATATGTTGATTCTTGAGATTGTTGAAGTTGTAAGGAGGTGGGAAGAATTTTCAGTACTGGGTCTTGATGAGTTGATAGAAAGGGAGATGAGTCTTTCCTTGGGAGAATGGACAGTGTGTGAGGCTGAAGCCTTTGAGAGTGGCCTGGAGATCAGCACACATTTGTTGCAGGTTTTGGTGGATGAGTTTGTGATGGATCTTTGGAAATCTTGCTAAATTCTTCTTTTCATCAGTTATCAAATTCCCAACAGCCTAAGCTAACCCCCATCGCAGGTGGTAATAATTGTACCAACTGATGTTATCAATTGTAAGAGAAGTGATTTCTGTGTATCTATGTTTCTGAGTGATCATTTATGAGTTCATATTTGTCAGTGCATTCAATCAAAGAACGAAAATTTCTCTCTCTCTGAGTGCGTGTGTGCGGCATGGATGTTGAAGTACTGTGTTGTGGTCAGGAAACCTTCCAATCTCTTGAGAAGACAGAAATTTGAAAAGAATGGAAACAACAAATATGGGCACAAAATCAATATTTCATTGGAATTCACTTAAAAATGTATTCAAGCTCCAACAACATGAAATCACAAAGCAAATCTATACAAAGGCTATAGTCGTCTATGCCAGAAACCACAACACTCTCCAGCAATCAAATATGGAAAAATTGAAAGAATCAAAACACCAGAAGAAAAATAGTAAAAACCTATCAAATCTCAAATATGACTTTGATTATATTCTCCAATGAACCTAAAACTGTCTGTAACTCAAAACAGTTTTCCTCCCTCCCCTGTTTTCTCCATTGATTGCATTCCCCGTTGCAACAGCCAACCCCTTCAACTCCTCCATGCTTGCATAGCTCTTCCTAGCCATCAAACCCCCACTTCTCTTCTCCACCGAATTCGCCGACTTACTCCCTACTCCCACCTTCCGATAAGCGCTCCCACTCTTCGCCGGCGGCGTCAACGACCTCTCCACCACTGGCGGCAGCGGCGCCACCGGTTTCCTATTCTCTTTACGCAGAGCAGACGAGAAGTCCGGCACGGATTGAGTCAAAACAGAGGGCGCTTTAGGCCTCCTTGGCGGGGTTGTGAAATTTGAACTGAATTTCACTTGCTTCTTCGGCGGGGTCAAAACCGATCGATTTTGAATCTTCTCTTCTGGTTCTTTCTCTGGGCTTCGTGTCAAATTCCTCATTCTTATCTTTCTGTCTCTGAGGTCAGAATATTCTTTGAATCTGGGCCCTCGCTCCATGATGAAGCTATCAGTTGTGAGTTGCAGAAGCTGGGGTCTGTCGGAATCGGAGAATTGTGAGAGAATCAGAGATTTGGGGTCGAGGGCAGCATGAAGAGAGTAGATAGTGTGATTCTTTTGAAGCAGAGATCCTTTGGTCTCCGCCATTGACATGATTTTCGGAGTTAATTGGATGAAATTTTGGGTTCAGTTTTGGTGCTCGGAAGCAAGTTTGGTTTTTTAAAGATCTGCGTTTACAACGGTCTAAATCTAATAAAGGAGAAGGGTAGAAAGGGAAGAGAGGTCAAAAAGGAAGTCACCCTCAACGTTCTTATTGAAGTGGGGCCCCTAATATTGGGCCAAGCTTATTAATTATTATGATTATTAATTGTAAAACAAGTTTATTGGATTCTAATTTGATGGTCAATCCTCTTTTATCAGGATATGCACATTAAAAAGAAGCTTTATTTCACCAATTTTTAGATTTTCTTTTTTCTTTTTTTACTTTTTTTTTAATTTCATTATTTTCCTGGAATTTTAAATTGGCAGCCAATGATTGTCTGAATGGTGGACTCAGATTGGTGATATATATAAATATAATATTTCATCAATAAATATTACAAATAATTTTGGCCATTATGTGAATTGCAGATTGTAAAAGAGGATGTATATTAATCCTTGCAAATTGTGTTATATTTGTAAATAATTTAATCAGTGCAATACAATAATTATAATATCAACAATCAATATACGTTCAATAGATCACATGTGATACTTTCATTACGTCATTAAGACTGATTCCTTGAACTTCGAGATGTAGGGCCGCAAAAATAGAAAAGTATTTTTGTGTTTTATTTGATTGTTAGTAATTATATTAATATATTGTGTTAGGGTTTTGAACTACTTGAAAAGTTCAAAATTATTGATTGAATCAATTGTATTAATTTGAAAACTAAAGAGCCCATATTCTTTAGAAGTACAAAGAAAAATACCAACAAATGGTTAGTTACTTTATTGATTATAATGGAATTCCACCCTAACGATTAGTTAATTTATTAATATTAAATGATGGTTATATTTCAAAAATTAAAATATTAATATAAAAAATATTTATAAATTTGAGTTATATAAATATAACTTTTATATTGTTTAGGCGGATAAATCTTAGCCTCGAATAGAAAGTGAAGACGGAATACAGCCCAGAGAGAGCTCATTCATTTTTTTTCATAATTATTTTTCCTTGAGGTCAGAGATTTTTTTTAATTTTTTTTAAAACATAGAGAACGCATTTTAATCATTATTATTATTATTATTATTATTATTATTATTATTATTATTATTATTATTATTATATATATTATTATTATTTTTAATGAAAGAACTCACCAGCTGGATTCCTTACTCCTCGTGTTCACATTAAACCTTAATTAATTCTAAAATTAGGGTTTATTGACAAAGGTAGGCAGGAGGAAAAAAGATTGATTTAAATGAAAGGACGGCTGTTCAGCATACAAACAGATTTTCTCCAGAAGAGGAAGGATCGGGACACTGCCCTTTTTGAATCTTTCATTTTCTATATAACATTATCACACACACACACACACACACACACACACACACACACATATATATATATATATATATATATATATATATATATATGCTCCCTCCGTCAAAAGTACATACTATTTCAAAATTAGTTTGCATCTAAAAAAATAATTTTATTTTTTAAAAGTTAATATCTTAAAACTAAAAACTTATTATTTTTTAATTCAAAATTAAGATTAAATAACTCAAATTAAAAAATAAAATAAAATATATTCATATAAATTTATAATTCTTAGATTTTTTATTTACTGTACTTTTAAGAAATAATAGAGATGACAATTCCCTAATGATAATTAATAAGGTACCGCTCTAGGTGCAGCCCGATGGGCCAATTCAATCAGCCCAGAAATTGAGCTGGGCTGTAATTAGGTGCAAAGAAAACCCGACTTGTTTGACAATTAGGCCCGTTTTTGTGGCGTCCAAAAAACAGATAACTAAAATTCATAAATATGAGCGCATTGGGCTTATAAATGGTGGCCCAACCCAGTGCTTGGGTGGGGCAAGACAGCGGGTTGTCAGCTGTAGAAATCAGAGCGATTTCTTATGCAACCTAAGCTGGATTTTGTTTTCAAAACAATTTTCAGTTTTGTAGTATGCATCATATAATATCATTTTCGTTTAACTTTATTATTACTTGGAAATAAATATAAAATATATTCCATTACTATCACTTGGTGTATTCTCTATATTTCAACATAAATGTAGTTTCACAATTTTTTTTATAAATTAGGAAATCCCATAATATGACTCATATGACTTTATTTACTATTAATTATCATATTGTCTTTTATAAAAGATGTCTTCCACTATCTTTCTTAAATATTTTCCATTTTCAAGACTTATTGATAATATGAACATATTTTTTTTAAATTTAACGAAATTATACCTTCAATTTCTAAACGTTATATATATTGGACAAATGGAGTATTATAATATAAATAAAATTTTAATCATTATTATTAAATAAGATCTACCACTTATATATTTTTTAATTATATTATATTTAATCACAATATTCAAAGCACAAGAATCCACCGGTACCCTAGGAGTATCATGCAATGGGATTGCATATTGGGCATAATAACATACAATTCAAATGCATATCCCATATCAAATCCCTATAGCATTACTTATTGTTATTAAAGATATTATTTATTAACTAAATTGCATGTAATTCAATTGCATATCATGTATCGAATCCCTATAGTATTACTTTTTTTTAAGAAATATTACTTGTTATTCTATAAAAGTATTACTACTGGCCTTTCAGTTGTTTACTTATTTGCCTAAAATATATTACTAATTTATCTAAAAAACATTACTCGTTGAATTGCACATCATGCACAAATGACTTACTCCGATCATAAATACATTTTAATTATCATTATTTAATGAGATACACCACTTGTAATTTGTTACATAAAACCAATACAATTTCATTTTTGCGCTGAAAATGCTGGAAATTAAAAACCAAGACTAAAAATAAAACTAAAACTCCCCCTAGCTTTTCGAAGTCTCTTTCTTGGACAGTGTAGTTTATGATTTAATCCGAGCCACATCGCTTTCTGTATTTCTTTCTCCAATAAAAAAAAAATATATATATGTATTATATGTATCCATACAAATTATTCATGGGCGATTTAAAAGAAGATGGATGTCTAAATGCGTATCTACCACTAAAACTTAGCAAGATTTTCAACGTTGAGAGAATAATGTAGTTCTTGTCCTCCACTATTTATGGGCGTGTGGCCTCTAGAAGCAATCAAACTTGATGATACTTGTATTTCTGCCCAAGATTGAATCTATTTATCCGACTGGTGAATCCTTCTAGTACAAGTGTCCTGGCGGCTTCAACACCTTGTTCCAGTGCGCCGTCAATCTGCACCAACAAAGATGTCAAAGCATATTCAATAACAATTTGATTATCTCGAAAAAGGGTTGAATTGATATAATTTGCAAGCACCTTCGTTGTACGATAAGAAAACCACATTGCAGGCCAGGCCGAATAAAACTAGTTAAATGATAGGAAAACCAAATTACGGATCTTGATTTGTCCCACCCCCATCAAAACTTTCGGTTTTGAGATTAGTGGTAATGGGACATGCTACAATATAGTGCAGGTGAAAGTTTAATGAGGTCCTATTTTGCTTGTATTGGTGCAATGAAATATAATACAATGAAATATTAACTTATGTCTAGCAATATACCTGTTTTCTTTCCAAGGAACTGAATTTCTGAAGAAGAAAAGCCTTCATGTCCATCATACCAGGTGGATTCCCAATACCTGTACCAGTACTTGATCGTGAACTGTAATATACTAATATGAAATTTATAAGAGCAGAACCAGGAATTCAGTTGAGAAACTGACCTATGCAAAATCGGGGAAATTCACGACAACCATCTAAATGCTCTGTGACACTCTTCACTCTGGTACAAGCACAATAATGTTTCTGTGTTAATGAATTAGCTTCTTCAGATTGTTCATGCAAAAAATGAAATTAATGTATATGTAATAGAATTCTAAGTGTAATACACTAGAATTCGAGCCCAAATATAATTTCTAAAATTCATAAGGGTAAATTGCTTCAACAATTTCCACGAAAGCTTATCTAGAGACTATACCCATTGTGGTGACCATGTCCTCCTTTTGGTTGAAGCCTCAAAACTCCATTTGGTAAACTCATTTCATCATAAACCTACAAGGATTACTTACAAAATAGTCAGAATCTAAGATTTGAAGTCAGAAGTTATTGGTTTACCTCTGCTAAAAATGACAGAAAGAAAACTGCATTCCATATAATAATTTACAGTTCGATCTGACCAGTAAGATGTGGCGTAGGGGTACTTGATAATATGCAGCAAGTGGCCCAACCTGGTAACGTAGGAGAGAGAGAGAAGAATACTTTATGTAGCTATTTCTGGTCAAGAAAACTAAAATCGTAGAAGGGTACAAAGATAGGCACATTAATTGTCAATAAATGGTATAATCTGAGTCAGAAGTAGTGCTATTCATTCAAATGGGTTACATTTAATCATAAGAAAGAATATGATATGAAAATTTTCTAATTGGTATAAGAAGGCAAGATATCTGAAAATTGCATTGTATGAAGAGCTTAACTGGGCACACTACCAACACAATCTTCAAACCAATTGAATCCATGCATGTAACTCGTAAATAAATCATAGGACATCATTATCAAGGTCCACCTAGCAAACCAAATGTTTTCATCTGATGCACTGAAAACTAACCAATCAAGGGGCACTGCATGGTCCAATATAATGATGATTACACTATGATGATGGTACAGATGCTCTTCTATATTGTGCACCATATATGAAAAAGTAGCCAGTGGTGCTGTGGATTCTGGTAGGAAAAGATGCTTTGAAAGATTAATCACCAAACACTAGCTCTTTGAACCAATAAGTTGAGTTGAATACTAAATCCATAGCAGATTTTGTTTGCTGAGCAATAGACAGTTCACGTGATCACAGAACCATTCATTCATGGCCTCTTAGTATAGAATTTTAAATTAGCCTTTCCTCGTGATGAAACACCAAAGTCCCCATAACTGACAGCGTCTTTGTGCCAGTGGGAAGATCTAATACAGAAGTAAACAAATGGTATCCTACTCATAGATAGTGTTTGTCTAAACACGCATTTCTCAATCACGTGAAATGTTTTCAGGAAATAGATATTTAGTTAGCCATAAGAAACAAATCCATCTACGGCCAGTGAACTACTGCAGAAACTTCTTATTTATGGGAAAAGTCCATGATTGGAGTTCAAGACCTAGATAATAAAAAAAAAAATTGATTATTTAACATCTTATTTGTGAGAAACTCTGTTTTTGCAGAACATAGCATTTATCATGGAAGTTCTAAATTGAAGCCATTGTCAAAGATTATTTTTGGGTCATAAGAGAATGTCGCAGGCCAAAAAAAAAAAAATTATAGGGATAAAAGATGAAGGCAATTCAAACATACAATATCACTAAATTCCTGCTCTGTTCCAACATAGTCCTTAGCAGACAGCTTTATCAAACATTATGAAATACATAAAATTACTAAGCAAATAAAGCAAATAGCAATAGAGTTGGAGACCAACCGCTTCTCCGCTGAAATTCATGTATGTCTGAGGTTTGGCTAATACAACTGGCACCTGTCCAATGGAACCTGCACTGATTGTGTTTAAACATGGTACTTAATGAAAATTGGTCGTCATGCCTGAACAAAGTTTAATCAGCAAATATCTTTTCACCATTCACTGATATCATACAGCTCATTAAAGGAATAAATATAAAGAAAAAACCACTAAAGATGCACCTATGCCAATCAAGGATTTTGATTGTATAGTGTTCAACAAAATGCCTTCTGCTTGACAGATGCGATCAATCATTTCAAACCCAACCTAGCCAAAAATTTAAACACAAATCAGACGTATCCATCTTGAGGGGAACAAGATAAAGTTAAAAGTAACCTCAAGCAATAAACCAATAGTATATAACTGTCAATGGAAGTCACTGAAGATAAGCTAGTACATTGTGGCGGGTTCCGTGATACTTGTTTCCTGGGTTCCCCAAGCCGACAATTAACCATGGCGTGTATTCAATCTTGACACCATCGGGCTCAGCCGGCGCCGCTGAGGCCCGAACCCGAAGCCTTGTTGCGGATATATGTTTTAGATGAAAACATGGGCTTTTGATTCTAGGATAAGAGATGCTACTCGAGCCAATATTAGGCGGAGAAACGGCACACAACATTGACCTGAACAGAGAAAAGCTACATCAGATAACTTTTCCGAGATGAAATTCCATAAACCTAAAACACACTGAATTAGTATAAAATATGCAGTCTCCCAATTTTTCACGAACTGGAAATCCCAAATTGAAAAGGGAAAAACATAAAGAAATGGAGCAAGAGTTGTCTACAGACATTCAAAGACATCTATGAAACTATGAATTTGAGAAAAAGGGCCAGAGATAACATTCGACCCAATTAAAAGTAAAAATTTAAAACATTATAAACGGACGAACACGCAAACAAGTGGAGGGAGGATGAGAGAGAAACCTTTATATTTATCCGAGTTTTCAGATAACTGTAGCGTAGTTGTGCCGTCTGCGAGCACCGTTCTACTACGGGCGTCACCGGGCTAGATGGATACAACTTTACAGTTTACAGTTAAGTGTAGCAGAACACTTGCAAAGAAGCAGCAGCAGGAACCAACGAGCATTAGCGGACTGCTAAACTTGTCAGATTTTTTAATTTTTTTTTCTTTAAACCAAAATTATAAGAGTTTTTACCCTATTCCATTTATACCCACATTTAATATAGGTAGTTCTATTTTCTCATGTATTTTGTAAATGGACATTTAAGTGAATTCGGTATCATTTTAATTCTTTTATTCTTTAGTTTTATTCTTTTTACAAACTCGTATTATCCCGCGATGTATGAATTTTTATTCTAGTATCAATTATTTGATTACATTTATTTATTTTTCCAACTTATTGAATATTTTTTTATTTGTAGAAATAACAATTTAACAAGTATTAAAAAAAATATATTTTTTTGCTAATAATATCATTAAAATTTTATGTGTAAAAGAAAAGGTACATTCTTACTTAGACTTCGACAAACAATTTATCTAACCATTAAATATTAATTAAGTTGTAATTTATAGAAATATATTTTATGTATGAAGAATAAGAAATTTTCAATAATTTATTTTTTATGTGTGTGGTATCGTAAAAATTGAATTAATTTATTATATTTAATGTTAAAAAAAGTAAAAAAAAATTGTGTATTAAAAAATTATTAAAACATGTATTTAAAAAATATAGAAAAGGAAAGAAAAAGAAAAAGTTTTATAAAATAATAGGCTTTTTTTTCATGCAAAGTTTCGAAGTGACCAGCTCACATCATTATTCACGTGTGATGGACATGCGTTTTTATGCTATTATATGGATACAATTTTTTATCTGCGAGTAGAAAAAAAAAGAAAAAGAAAAAGAACGTATAAAAAATGTCATGTTTTTCTATTAGATTTAGTGTGAATAAGTGTAATTTTTCATTTATATTTTTAAATTGTACCTATTTTAAAATTGAATGTTAAAGTAGTGTTCTAACGTGTAATTAATATGTAAAGCTTGAAGTTTTAGATTTTTATTTATTTAATTTTTTTTTATGTTATTCTGTCAAGGCTATGTATGGCAAGATCAACTTGTAAGTGACAAATAATATAATTTATTATAAATATTTAAATTCAATGATATATCCCAATTAAATAAATAATTCAAATCTAAAATATTTATATTTCATAGTTAAATTTAATGGTTCATTTTCATATATGCAATACATATATTATCCTTACAATTGTGAAAAAATATTTTGATACATCATATAAAAAAAGATTGAAATCAAAAAATTATTTGTATAAAAATTTAGTTCCAAAAGCCCCCCAAAAGGAAAAAAGGTAAAGCATCTAGACTTCAAACTAAAACAATCTAATTGACACATGCTCAAGTTCAAAGGAGGGAATGTACCCAGCTGGGAATTGAACCCGGGTCAACACTGAATATTTTTTTACCAGTAGATCCACTAGTGCTTGAGATTTTTTAATTTCACATCATTTATAGAAATTCGAAAAAATTTCAAGGTCCTATTTTAGTTATAACTAGTTGTCCGACTGTTTGGAAAATTTTGCTGCATGAATAATATGTTATACAATTATATTATTATTAATATAATAATTATAAAATATATAAGTGATATGAAAAAAATTGAAAGCATATAATTATATAATAAAATAAGAGGTCTAAAAAAAAAACTATTAATTTTTGCATGTGTTTTTGTAGTGTTTAACACTTTTTTTTTTGGTAAACTATATTTTTTAAATTATACACAAAATTTAAGGTATTTTTTAATTATATTTTGTATGTGTTTGTTTTCTTATATATTTTAGTTTTTTTTTTCTGTTTATAAATATCAAATAACATTTTTTTATTTCATAAATATAAGAAATTAAAGATTTTAGGGTTTGCTAAAATCAATTTTAAGTATATATCTAGTGCACTTTCATTCTTTCAAAGTTTTCTCTAATAAATAATAAATTGCACGATGAAATGAATTTTAAATTTCAAACTCAATTCAACCCACTATAATTTCTTTAAGTCAACACAAATTTTAAAATAAAACAACTAATTATATACTTGAATATTATAATAATTTTATTTTATAAAAAATAATTTTTATTTTTATTCTGTAAATATATTTAATATTTTTTACATTATCTCAAATTCATCTAAGAATTTAGTCCAATTTTTATTCAAACCTAACACATATTTTAAAATAAATTCGTAAAAAAATATTTCATATTTTAAATATAATATTTTATTTTTCTATATACAATATTGGTATGAAATTAAAAATTGTAAAAAAAACGATTAATATGATATATCACATGTCATAAAGGAATTTATAACAAAAAAAGTATTTAAATTTTAAAATTTTAGTTAAATCTTTTTTTTTCTACATATAATTCTTTTAATATAATTTGTAAATAAAAAATATAAAAATTTCTTAAAGTAACATATGATCTTTTAATATATATAATAATTTTTCTTCTATATTAGGTATAGATACGTCGATCATATTAAATATGGGAAAACAAGGTTTTCATCTTCTAACTTTGTTCCTTCCAATTTTCCATCCTCTATATCTAGTAACATTTTTATACCTTTCCTTCAGAAGTTTCCCTTAAAATTCAGTGGGTAAGTTACATTGCATTTTATTTTTTTTAAATTAAAGTATTTTTGCAAAAAAAAAAAAAAAAAAAAAATCTGCAACCAAACTAAAAAGTAAAACTAATTAAATATAGAGATCTAAAATAAAATAGTAAAAATACATAATAAAAAATATTCACAAACTAATGTTATCATAAACTACTTTTCATCTCTATCTCTCTCTCTCTATATATATATATATACACGCAAAAAATTTCTATGAAACGGTTGCACATGTGATATGATTTAAGGTATTATTTATTTAACAATAAAGTATTACTTGTTTAACTATAAAATATTATTATTTTTTAATTGTATTACTGCTGATTAGTTAATTAAAAAAATAGTGATACTTTATAGTTAAACAAGTAATACTTTATAATTATACAAGTAATACCTTAAATCGTGTCACATGTATAACCATTTCACAAAAAACTCACTCATATATATATATATATATATAATAAAAGAACCGCACCTAAAAATATTTTTCTGCTCAAATACCTTTCTATATTTAAAAAGTCTGAAACTAATCAAGTTTTTTCTCTTTCTTTAGTATTTTACTTCAATTTTTAAAGGCTTATAACATTTTCATCTCAACTCTATTTTTTATGAAAAATATATTAAATTAATTATCTTTTTATGATTTTTAATTTGATATCCATATTACATATATAAAAATATAATATTATTTTTAAATATAAAATATATTTTCATAGATTAATTGTGATATATTTTAATATTTTTATATTGTGAGATATTTTTAATTAAATAAATTTTTATTAAAACTAAATTTTATATAATTATACATTTATTTTAAAAAATATATATTATCATATTTATAATAAGTTATTATAAATTATGGAATACAGGAAAAAAATAAATTCTCAAACTATGTAGCATTGAGGTGACAACAGTGTCTTGTGTGTACCAAAACCCAATCCAATCTGGCTTTGCTTTGGTACAGAACAACGAGAGGTCCCACCTCCAGGTTAAAAGCTAGACAGCGGTGACGTGGCAATATCTGCTGTTTGTTGGCACGATTCTGGGAAAGTCACGTGCGCTCCCGACATTTGCCTGGGCTCCTCAAAATCTCATCACATATCTATCGCCTAAATTGCTCCACATTCTATCATTTCCGTCTTTTTAGAAATTATAAAATTTTGTTTATTTGTTTGGATTAGTCTTGTGCTTTTAACAAGCTCTATTAAATATTTATTTAATTATTTAATTTATAAATATATTAAATAACTAAAGCAGTCCTTCTCTACTATCAGATAAAACTTTTTAATTTTAATTACCTAATAATAATTTTAAAATTTAAGATAAAAGTTGTAAAAACAAAAAAGTTATTATGATATATTTCAACTATATTTTTATATAAGAATTTATTAAATCAATATGCAAGCAAACGGTAAGTAATATGAGTGAGTTTCTTATATATCATCGTAAAATTGATTTATAATATTATATTTATAAATTAAGTGTACCGTAAAATTGATCTATAATATTATTTATTTAAATTAAAAAATAATATTTATTGACTTAAAGTATTTCTATATTTTTTAAGATAATAAACTAGTAATAATATTTTTTAAGTAAATAAATAATATTTATAATTAAACAAGTAAAATCGATCCATAATATTATATTTATAAATTAAGTGTATCGTAAAATTAATCTATAATATTATTTATTTAAATTAAAAAAATAATATTTATAAATTAAAAAATAATATTTATTGACTTAAAGTATTACTATATTTTTTAAGATAATAAACTAGTAATAATATTTTTTAAGTAAATAAATAATATTTATAATTAAACAAGTAATATTATAAATTAAATTGTAGGGTACACAATTTTTTATGTAATATAAAATAAAAAATATTCAATCTCATTCAAAATAAATCAATTATTAAAGTGGTAGTTAGAAATATATAAATAAAATTCAAAACAAATTGTAAAATTGTAAATACAAAATCAAACACGTACAATCAGATTCAAAATAAAAACAATATATTTTATTATTGGAAAGCTTTATCAAGAAACGATCTAATTATGGATAAAATATATATTTTTATGCTTGGATATAATCTGAATTTTATTATGTTCTAGAAAGAGATATATATGCATTATGCATAAGACAAATGAGAAGAGGAAGAATATGAGAAGAAGGTTAGCAACTCGAAAATTGAAATCTCCACCAACTTAGTTGTTCACTAGCAAGCAAACAGTCATAATTCTCCCATATAACAATCCTGTTACACTTTGTTTCTCTATCCATTTCTTCTCCGGATTGTCCAAAGTTCCTTCTCCGGCGACGAATTATCTGGTAGAAATTCTCTCTCCAATCTCGTTACTTTTCATGGGATTATTTATGATTGATGTTCTTCCACTTTCCTTCAATTTAACCTCGCAGAAATCATTCAATTTCTAATTTCATAATTAAACCACATTCTAACTTGAATTAAAGTATTATCATTGAAATGCAGGACTGAGGTGTCGGTTGTCTTACCGCCGTGCGTTTTACGTTTTAAAATTTGGATTTATTACGGTTCATTGACTTTTTTTGGTGAACGGAATTAAGTGTTGACAGGTCAGATTAGTGGAAAATGCAGGCTTCCCCTTTCACGGTCAAAGCAAAATCGGGCGCTGCCCTGCAGAATCGTAGGCTTTTCCCATGCGCGAGTGATTTGAGTAAAAATAGATTGGCAGTAGTAGGTAGCGGTCTTAGCATGACAAAGAGGATCAACTGCTTCGGACTTAGCCTTAGTTCGGGTTCAATGGGAGCGAGAGGAAGTATTCGAAGTTTGTTTGGATCTTCCCTCAAGGCTAGATCAGTCAGAGTTCAAGCTTCTGGTTTGTATTTTTAGAATTCGATTTTCAGGCTTTGCTGTTCGTAGCTCCTGTTTTTTTTTTTTTTTTTTTTTTTTTTTTTTTTTTATTTCTAACCTGTTTTGGTATTAATTTACTATAATCGTTAGTATTATAGGTAAAATTTATTAGAATTCATGCTGTATTTTTTGGTGCGAATTTGATGCACACGAGTAGTTGAATTGATGTACTGTAATTTAACATCGATATAGGAAAATCAATTTAATTCTTTTGTTTGGGGAACAGTTTGTTACACTGGTGCTGGAGATTATTCCTTAAAACTTTTATGCTTTATAATGGTATGTATTTATGCAGTTTGTTAGTGTTAAAAGTGTATATTAGATAAGGAAAAATTGCAGTAAGTAGTAACTAGTTATTGTGTATTGTTGTGTGCCGCAGAATTTTCATTTCAAATGATGCCTTATCACTGTTGTAGTTGCATATGTTCCTGCTAGCATTTAGTTATCGATTTATATGTTAGTTTAGTTTTGTTCTGCTCTGTATCCTACTTCAGGAATTAACTGTTGTAGCTGCATATGCTACCCCTAGTCATAATTAGCATTTTGTCAAGTGATTTGAACTCAATTCTCTTTTGCGATGCTGCTTGACTTCCGGAATAAGTGAACCGTGCTTTATTGACAAAAGGCGTTTATTCTTGGTAGGAGATGTTGAGGATGCTGGACCTGCCAAAATCCAAGTGAAATCATCTGGAACGGTATTGCCATATGTTGGTGTTGCTTGTTTAGGGGCCATTCTGTTTGGATATCATCTGGGGTATGCACATTCGATATCCATTTTTCCTGTTGATTAATGATATATTTTGAGTACTTCGATGGGATAGATAATGGCAACAGCAACTTGGTCATTTTCTTAACTTGCTGATCACTAATGGGCTGTTTCTAGCATGTTGTTTAGCCGGGTGGTCTGAAGTTCATCTATTCATGCTCTCTGTCACACTTCTCTTATTCAGGGTGGTAAACGGAGCTTTAGAGTACCTTGCCAAGGACCTTGGGATTGCAGAGAACACTGTGTTACAAGGCAAGTTGTTATTGAAGTATTCTTAGGGTTCACTCCAGGCAATGTGAGAGTGGCAAGCAGTAGCACTCAATTCTGCTGTTTTGTGATTCGGTAAAATAGTAGGGGACGAGGTAGAAGAAAATAAGATGCCATCTAGCATGTCGTTTCATATTTCCTACAAATTCCTTCTGGGGTGGCAATGGTGCAGAAATTTTCCGTTGGGGTGAATGGGTATTTCATGCTGTATGTATTAAGTTTTATATTAACTCAGTAGTTTCTAGAGAAAACATAGAATATAATTGTTGAAACAAATTTTCATAACACAATGTTCTGTACTACATGGTAGAACTTCATTTTATCATCTGTTTTGGTTTGATTATGTCTATTAATAATACTTGTTTAACTTGTCAATAAATTAAAGGTAGGTCATGTTAGACAAGTTATAATAATTATAATCTTTTTTTTTTTCTTAAAACAACTCTGCAAGAAAAGACATGTTATACTTAAAAAAATGAGAGCACGTGTTTTTGACTGAAATGATGATAGGATATGACACATATTGGTACCCACAGTGGGATATAGGCTTCTTTTGTTGTTGTTAAAACAGCTCAACAAATTGTTCATTAGATTGAAGTCATAAAATTAAAGCATTAACTTTACTTAAGTTATATATAATACTTACAGGTACTATTTGCACAAATTCCTACTTTACATGCATAAATTAAGGCCAGTCATTTGTTCATTTGGTTGGATACATGCGTAAAATTGGTTGAGACAAAATCTGAGAGTAGCAAAATTTGAGAGATAATTGTGAGTAGAGTTGAGAGCTGGGGAAACAATTGGCGAGTTGTGATATTATTGTGCTTGGTGTTGGGTTAATTGATGCCTTCTCTAATTGTTGTAATGTCTATTATTTCTATTATGGTGAAATTGCTCCACTTGCCTGTTGATGTAGTTTTGTGACTAGCTGAACCACATATATACTTGTGCAGTTGTTTTATTTTCTCCATTCATCTGTTGAGAGTTATCATATAAAAAATGTGTATAGTTTGATCTTGCTCCTAGCATAAAAACCTCCTTATCGAAGGCTGTTGCTTTGTTGTGCACGTTCTTGGAAACAAGTGGTCATCATTAACACTAGAAATTGATGATTTGTTTACTCAAGCAGTTGCTAGTTGTTTATACTTCAGGCATGCCCATTTTTTGATATTTTCTTAATTAGAGATTATAGTTTTATGCTGCTATTTATGATTCAGGTTGGGTTGTTAGTTCACTTCTTGCTGGTGCCACTGTTGGTTCTTTTACTGGAGGTTCATTGGCTGATAAATTTGGGCGAACAAAGACTTTTGTGTTGGATGCAATTCCACTTGCAGTTGGAGCATTTCTTTGGTTTGTATTAGATAACCAATCATGTGATTTGTTCTTGATAATAAAAGAATGAGATAATTATCTTAACTGTCTTCATGTATCATAGTGCCACAGCACAAACTGTAGAGACAATGATAATAGGCCGTGTTCTAGCTGGAATTGGAATTGGCATATCATCAGCTATAGTGCCACTTTACATATCTGAGGTACTTATTGTCTTATCTGTTATCTATTGGTTCTTGGACGCTTATATCAGATATCTGATGCTCTTTCCATGACTAGATCTCACCTACTGAAATTCGTGGGACACTTGGATCGGTCAACCAGTTATTCATATGTGTTGGGATCCTTGCAGCATTGGTAGCTGGACTGCCTTTAGCAGGGAATCCTTTGTGGTATTTACTCTTTTCAAATTATGTTCTTGGCATAAAGACAATATCTAATAATCTGTCGACAAAACAATTGCTGGAAATAAAAGAATATGTCATCCATGATTTTGGGCCTTTTGGTTTTCGGCCTTGTGACTTATGGTGTCAATAGGAAATGGTTCAATTTATACATGGAAATCTATCAATTGTGGGGCCAGGGAAGGAGTATCCATAAATTGGAAAAGTTTATTCAGTTATATTTCTCTGATTCCTGAAATTTTAGATTATTTTAATATGTTTCGAAGACTCAACCTTAACCGGCTAGACTTCACATCCTCCTGCAGTTTTTTGAGATTGACTTAGCTAACATTTTTTACATTAAAATTTTCATGACATGCAACTCTTAATTTGGAAGACGCAGGATACTCATTGTCACAAGTATACTTGAATGAAATAATGATAATATCAAGGTATCATGCCCGCCTTTCATTTTGAGCTTTCTGCACATTTATAATTTTTGAGCATCCTGCTACTTTTCAAAATTCACAGTATTCCCAACGGATCCCTTCCCCCATTGATGAGTCAAAGTGTAGCTATTCTGTTTTCATCAATTTTGAACAAATTGGGAGACGGAAACACATCTTGTTTACTTGTGTTATAACATTGCCTTCAGTAAAGTATTTTTTGAATAGATAGGTGATTTCCCCCAGTTTTGTGAATTTCTCTTAATTGTATACTTATCTCCTGTTATCCTCTCTCTGTTGTTAAAAGGTGGAGGACAATGTTTGCAGTTTCACTTGTTCCATCTGTATTATTGGCACTTGGAATGGCGTTTTCTCCTGAAAGTCCCCGATGGCTTTATCAGGTTTCACTGCGAACTTCAAGCAATGCCTGTTTTCAGCTAGCACATTCAATATTTGCTTTCTTTTGATCAGATCCTATCATGATTTTGTTTTTTAATACTGCTAAATGAGGCATGTTTCCATTGAAGCAAGGAAAAATCACTGAAGCAGAAGTGTCCATAAGAAGGCTATTTGGGAAAGAAAGAGTTGCTGAGGTTATGGGTGATTTGGATGCAGCAAGTCAAGGTTCTTCAGAACCTGAAGCTGGATGGTTTGATCTTTTTAGCAGCCGCTACTGGAAAGGTATATTTTCCTTCAAGAGTTCTTCATGAGATTGGGTTGCGAAAAGATGAATTTTGTCAGTGAAGTTTGTTTTACCGGAAGCAAAATCCTTTAACCCTCTGTCGCATGCCTCTCTATCTCGCTCACATATGCATCGTATATATGGATTTGATGCTGGCTACAGTTTATAGAAACAATTATCACATGTGATGAATGAGTCCTACATTTCTCTCTTCAACTGCCTCTTTTACTAATTTTGATTTAGTACCTCATGTGAGACTAATGAAGAGTCCTAGATTATCTCCCTTCAACTGCCATTTCTACTAATGTTGATTCCTTATTAAATTACCCTTCTATCAGCAGGTCAAACATGATTGCTATGCTCTTAGGTTCATTATGTCATATAATTAGGTTGAATGATAGAGATGTGGGCCATCAAGCCACATCCTCTGGTGCTTATAAACTGATTAAATATACTTAAGAACAATGGTCTGTTTGGTTGCTCTTAATTCCTATGATCGTGATTAGTTAAAGTATCTGATTAAATATGCAATTGGCCTGATTCCTTTGTTATAAGGCTCAATACACCTAGCCTACACATTATCATGAGACTTCTATTTCATAAAATATTCCTAAAGCATTTTTGTGGTCTCCTGAAAAGTTAAGTTCTTCATTTTGCAGTTGTGAGTGTTGGTGCAGCTCTCTTCTTGTTCCAACAGCTTGCTGGTATAAATGCAGTTGTTTACTACTCGACTTCAGTATTCCGCAGTGCTGGTATTACATCTGATGTCGCTGCCAGTGCTCTGGTTGGGGCTGCAAACGTTTTTGGTTAGTTTTTTATTGGAGGTTGTAGAATATTGGTGACTATAATGGTTATGCAGGCATTTTACATAGGTTGCTCGCATTTTCCCAGGCACAACTATTGCATCCTCATTGATGGATAAGCAAGGAAGGAAAAGTCTGTTGCTTACAAGTTTTGCAGGAATGGTATGATTTAAGTATATAACACACCATGGATTACACTTGCGAAACTTAGTGAATCAAAGTTTCTAAAAACATGAAATGGTTGATGTTCCTCATCACATGCAATATCTGTGCCATAACTTGGAGAAAATAGTTTACAACATCATAATGCATGGAATAAATGGAGTTTTGTTCCGACCATCTTTTATACTTGTATCTTTACCTAAAATATTTATTTTACATAACCCAGGAAAAAGAATATCCAGAGTGCTTATAATGGGATCAATTATTTTATTTTTTATGCCTCTATAAGTGAGAGAATTTGATAAGTAGATGTTTTAGTAGAATGAACTAGACAATCAAGAGATATATACCTTTTTCACTTAGTATCTTTCAGTCATCGTCGATATCATTTTATTGATATCCATGACCTGCCGGAAAAATAGGTTTAGATTGTTTCTGCAATATTAAGTGGGGAACCTTGTTGTGCTAAGGCCAACATGCAGGCAACAGTCACAGTCAACCATTGATGGATAAATATTTCCTCAATCCCAACTTTCTTATAGATATGCCTTAGAAAATTTTCAGTGGTGGTTTATGGATAAGAACTATTATTGGACTTCTGGCTCCTGTGTTTTGCATTTTAGTCTTTTAATTAGCTGCAATCCCCTGTCTCTCATTCTTTAATCTTTTTTCTTTGTTAATTCATTCTGGTTTTCTGCTTTCAAAGGCTGCTTCTATGTTGCTGCTTTCCTTGACCTTCACTTGGACAGCTCTCGCACCTTATTCGGGCACACTTGCTGTGCTTGGCACCGTTCTGTAAGTATTTGATTTCATCAACAGATCATGTGCATGTTATTGCTTATAAGTTAATTTTTCCTTTTCTTTTTTCATAGCTTTGTACATAATGTGTGGATATGTTTTGATGTTTCATTATACAGTTACGTATTATCATTCTCTCTTGGGGCTGGTCCAGTACCAGCTCTTCTACTCCCTGAGATATTTGCCTCAAGAATCCGAGCTAAAGCAGTGGCTTTATCATTGGGCATGCACTGGGTAAGAACAATAATCTGTGAAGATATTGTTTATTCTTATGGATTCTTTTTCATTTTTGATCCATAGCGGCATTGGCTTTTGAACATATGAATGATTATCAGTCATTAGAAACAGAATGTAATGAAGTAAAAGGAACAATGTTATGTTGATGAGAGAGGGTTTTACTTGCTGGTGCATGCTCCGCCTACATCGGTCAACCAAATTAATTGACTTATGTGCATGAGATTGTCATGTCTAATTGCTTACGTTCTAGATTAATCATCCCTAAATGCTTTCACTGGCGGGCAGATGTTAGCTTGCTATCCACCACATGAATCGCACCCTTGTTTTTCCCGTTAGTGAAAATTTGTAACGATTGAAATAACTAGAATACTAAAATAGACGAAATGCCTTGAAATTCTCTTTGATTATGATAATTTACTTTTGGCTTTTATTCCCCTGACAAACTGTTTTTCCTTGGTTGTAACAGATATCGAACTTTGTGATTGGGTTGTACTTCCTGAGCGTTGTGACTAAGTTTGGAATCAGTACGGTGTACTTGGGATTTGCATCTGTTTGCATTCTAGCAGTGATGTATATAGCTGGTAATGTTGTGGAAACAAAGGGGCGATCTTTGGAAGAAATAGAACGAGCTCTCAGCTCAGCTATCTGAGCATTGTGCTTTCGGCTTGATCACCCTTTAGCAGAGTTGCAGGGCCTTTCTAAGCATTAGTTCCCCGGCCATTTTCTGTTGTTTGATAATGTTTTTCACGTCTAACTAGTGCTAGAGGAAAGACAACGAAATCAGGAGGATTTTGCTTGGAATGTAAATTAGACAATTCTCTGCCCCAATAATATATAAAATCGCTTGCCTTTTTTCTAATAGAATCACCTTCCCCCTTGTGCAAATTTTCACATGTTATGTGTGCGCATGCGTGTGTATATGTTTTAAGGATGCTGACCACCTGCTTAGCGGGAAGCAGACTGTGACTCCGTGAGCACAGGAAGTTCAAGTTTTGAATTTGCAGAAATTTCCGAGCACGCATACAGGTGTGTATGTATGTATATTGTATATATTTGTTCCTATAACGCACGTGTATCTGAATCTTGAGTCAATTGCTTCACTGGGCATTGAGATTCTAGGCAAGGATTGAAATACAAGGTTCTAGATAAATCACAACAGATAAAAACTAAACAAAATTGATAACAAATTCTTGGTTTCTTGTGGTCGTAGATGGGAATTTTAAATTTATTTTACGGTGATTTCCCATATGCCCTCGTCAATTATGTGGTTGTTGTTCATTTTTTCAAAAGTTTCCTCGGTGATTTGAGTGGCAATTGTGAGTTACTGGCATGGCTATTTTATTATTAGTTTTCAAAAGAGTAGTGTTTTTAGATCATGGAAAGAAAACTGAAAATGAAAAATTAAATATATAAAAAGAACAGAAAAATTAACAAGCTTGATGTTTTTATTTTTCTCGCCTTTATCCACTAAATAGTTGGCCATAATTTGGGGTGGTGCAACTTGAAAATAAGATGTAAAACTTCAGTATTAAACATAAAATTCGAGGATAATATATTACAATACTTGGTTAATTGTATCCAATTCTGACAGTGGTATCTAATCTTGAGCTGAATTCTCTGTCTCAATGAATGAAGAGGAAAATTCTTGGTCCGGAAGAATTGGATCAAAGAGAAGTGGCTTTGGTGGGATTTGTATGGATTGCAGACTTCCTTCTAACATCTCCACAACCTTCAATATGGATGGCCTTTCCGATGGTTTCGTCTGAATGCACCACAATCCTACCAAATACATTTTCCGTCTTGTTTCTTCCTTTTCTTCTTCTTCGATCATGAAATCATCTTTGTTGTTGGTAACACCAAGTGTTACCTGCTCATAGATCTTATCCGGAAAATAGTTCTCACTCGATTGGAATGCCTCGGTGGTCCCAACAAGTTTTCCTGCTCCAGCCATTTCAAGAACCATCATTCCATAGCTATACACATCAGATTTATGAGAGACTCCTCCGAAGTTTCTGGAGAATACTTCGGGTGCTATATACCCAATTGTGCCTCTTGTCCCAACCACTGATAGTACACTCTGCTTCTTCTTGCACAGTTTAGCAAGCCCAAAATCAGATATTTTCGGACAAAACTCTTCATCTAAAAGAATGTTCTGAGGCTTAATGTCGAAGTGGACAATCCTAGTGGTGCAGCCTGTATGCAGATATTCCAGACCTTTCGCGATCCCAACTGCAATCTCGTACAGCTTATCCAAATCCAGGCAACAATCTGCTGATCCATTATTGCTGAGAAACTTGTCTAAAGATTTGTTGGGCATATATTCATAGACCAAAGCTCTCTTGTTACCCTCAGAGCAGAACCCTAGCAGATTGACAATATTGACATGGGAGGTTCTACTGATGCTCGCAACTTCATTGATGAACTCTTCTCCATTTCCATCGGCCTCGATCAGAACCTTGACCGCAACAAGGCGTCCATCAGGCAGCACACCTTTGTAAACGCTGCCATATCCTCCTTTACCAAGCGTATCGCTGAAGGATTTAGTTATTTTCTTGATTTCAGAATATTTATATCTCCTTGGAGTCAGAGATCCATGTTGGAGTAGAAATCTTTCCACGTGTTGATTGCATTTTTTGTTACAGCCAGCTGAACGTCGTCGCCTTTTGAGGAAGCAGCATATGGCAACAGTTGCTATAATGGCACCAGTTATGGAAAGTACCACCGCTGCATGCAGAGGCAAGATATATGAGCTTGATCCCACAACACGAAGAAAATTACAAATATAAATGATTACAAGGATTTACCAATAACAACTCCCTTTCCAGGAAATTTCCCTGCACGCGATCCTGGAGAAACTATAGTAAACTTTAGATTAGATTGTTCCGACCTCAAGGACCTCCAAAAACACACACGAGATCTTCTATTCTATTTTATGTTTCAAATTCACCAATTAACCCATGGCGTGTATTTGCTGAAGTTGTAACATCATAAAACACAAAATAGAACAAATATGCGTATATAGAAAGGAAGGTAAATATTTAAACAACAAGAATACCGTTTCGGGTTGGCGGAGGGTAACTTAAACTCGGAGGGGGGTAGGTAGCACCTTGAGCAGGAGGTATCCCTAGTGCAACGAAGAGCGACATAACAAGATTACATTAATTGTACTGACTACTCTCAACTTTTGATAGCAAAAAGCAGGAGAGAAAGAGATCTAAACTGAGAGTTGTTAGGAAGAAAATTAACCAATGGAAAGAAGAACATACCCTTTCCAGTTTGAGCAATAGGGGCTTCACCTTTAGCTGAGTTATTAGGACTTTGAACAGGGTGGGAATCATTAGGACTTCCTTGAAGAGGGGCGGGGCGGCAGTTGTTTTCTGGAGAGTTGCAGGGTCTTTTCGTAGCTTTGGGCTCGGAGCCTGTACAGCCGGTGAGTTTGTAAGGCTTGCAAAAGCTGGAAGATTGCTGTAACTGATGCTCAAACCAGCGGATGGAAAAGCCAGTGGGGAAGTAATGCAGATGCAGGATCAATATTAGAAAAAGATTCTGCTTGGGATTAAGATGCATCTTCAGATAGACTGTGTAAAACCTTGGAAACCGATTATGGAGTATTTAGTAAAGAAAAACACACACAGTTCCGTCCAGTTGACCAGATGTTATTCATAAGGTTTAAGTCTCCATTATTTTTCACTTTCTAAAATGTGTTTCTGCTTTCGACAATAAAGCTGCACAAGTGAGTACGTACGAGTTTTACTTGGTATGTATTCTGTGATCCGGCTTATCATGCATGCATGATCCTATCGGAGACTCCATATATGACGGCGTGGATTATTTTTATTTGATTAATTATAAAATAAAATAGTACAATTGTAGTATTTTTTTTCTAACAAATTTAAAATATATTATATTTTTATACAAAAATGTTTCAAAAAATGATATGTTAACTTTTAATTAATTGAAAATTTTCTTTTTTGAAATACTTTTTTCTATTTTATTATAATTTAAAAATAATTCTTTTATTTTTACTAAATTTTTATGTATAATATATTAAATTAATTCTGTTCTCACAATTTTGGAATACAAGACCATGATCTGAGTAACGTGGCATACGGCAAGGGAGACTTTCTTTCACTCCCCATCTCAGATGTCTCCATTAGATATGATGCAAAATGGAATAGCATATATTAAATGAATATTAGATGCAATAAATATAATTAATTTTTATAATTATTTGAACTAGATTTTAATATTTATTGCGTATTTGATTTATTGTATTAGATTTGATTTGCAAATAGTTATTAACTAATTTCTTTATAAAAGTTATTAAATAATTAAAATTTTCTACAATTAATAGATGTATTATAGAAATGATACTCTTATTATATGATAGAGATAACATACATTTTAATAAAAAAAATATTTTTACATCTATTTACCATTAAAATAATAGATTTTTTTGAATATTCTTAAATATTTAATTTTAAATATTATAATCTGAAAATTATATTATAAATATATTTAAATATTAATTTTTAAATATATTACAAACTACGTATCTCGAGTAAAACAAGTTTAAAAAACAATCAATTTGTTAGGTTATGGGCTTATCGAGATGATAAGATAAAGATAAAATTAAGAATAAAATGTGTATTTTGTCTAAAATATGTAAAAGTATAAATTTGTTGGGAAATAAATGTATATAAAAAAAAACTGCTAATATATTTGTTTGTAATATGAATGAATGAAATTAAGTTGGGAAAAAGTAAGAGTTATGATTATATTTGTATTGTTCTATGTACTGGTACACTTGAAGGCTCGGGATAACAAACGTTATGTTTACCTCTTCTCATTTTTGGAATGACAGTACATTTGAAAATATTATATATATCCCTTTTGAAATTTAATTATTGTAAGCTAATTAGTAGACTTCACACTATAATTGAGTCTTCTATATAGCTTATGGAATTTTGGAAATGATACAATCGTACTGCTAAACAATGAGCTTTTGCCGTTAAGAAACTACCTTATCCATTTCATGTTAGCTGGCTACCCCTTTTGTTAAACTAAAATTTGATGGAATTCAGTTCTTGTTGGGTATCCCGTCAAAACCTTCATCTAACTCAGGTTGTGGTTTTCCTCGTTATTGATCAGTGATACATGTGGGTCATTTTTAACCACCCTCAAAATTCGGTAATTCACCATCACTCTCTTACACACACAAAATAAGAAAAATGAAAATAGAGAAGGTTCTGATTTTTTGTTAATTGTACATAAAGGCTAGTGAATATTATCACACACACATATATATATGTGTGTGTGTATAAAAGAGTATATGAGTTGACTTAGGATTGTCGTGAGGTTAAGTTGGCTTAGAGAAATATGTTATTGGGTCTTATCAAGTTGGTCATCAGAATAACAGGTCCTGTTGGTAAATTCATAAAAAAATTCTATTTTTTCGTGCATGAAACTTATATATTTTTTAGAATTACAAATAATATATTTACAAATTAATTGGTTTTATGAAAGGATTACTCCTTGTTTGACAACTCCAGTATTTGATTGAAAATTGATGTCCTTTACATTATATAATTTTAAAACAAAAATATATGAAAAATTAGCATTTTCAAAATTTGATTGCTAAATTCTTGGAAAGCAAACATATCTTAATTAGCTACCTACAGGCTACAGGAAAAAGATAAGAACAAAATGGTATAGGCAATTGTGAGTTGGCTTTGATTTACATTTTAAAATATCTTATATTTTGTTACAATAAAGGGGGCCGCACACTTCCAAGCAAATAAGGATACACATGGAAAATAGTAACATTTTTCGTATAAATAACTATTATCATCTTATAAATTTTATTATTTTAGATAGATACAGATTTCCCAAATAAAAAAAAAAAAAGAAAAAAAAACTAAGTTGGTGCTTCGGAGTTGTGAGTTTTTTCAAGCATAAATTAGGAACAATCATATATATAATATATATATATATAATGAGTATCCCGTAATATAATTTAAAATATTATTTATTTAATTATAAAGTATCACTGATTATTTATAAAATATTATTATTTTTAAAGATAATTAATAAAAAGTAATGTACTTTTAATAATGTTGCACAAGATGAGCTGGAAAACAAGATGAGAGGCAGGTTTGGAAAAGTTTTCCAGTTTCAGTCAATCACTCACCTTTTTTATTTGATAGAAATGAAAAGGAAGAGTAAGAATAGCTTTCTTTGGAAAAGCTGTTTCCCACTTTCAATTAATCATTAACTTCAGTTTTTTTTTATAATAAATTCAAAAGAAAATTTATGAAAATCTAAAGAGTCACAAATAAATTTCAAAACCTTTTAATTATAGATTTTATGGGAACAAATCCCAATCCTCAGTGTTTCCCTAACTTCCAACAGTCCACCCTGGGCCTGGCTTAGAAGTATTAAAACCACGATCTTGGGCCTTTCATGATTTAATTCTTCAAGCCCAATTTACTAAAGCCCAATCTTTATTTATATAAAAACACGACACTTTGATAAATTTATAAGAATGTAACTTTCTCGCCAAAATTATTCTTTTATTAATTAATTCTGAATAAAATTAAAAGTGATTAGTGGCTGTGTTATTGAAGGTGGAGATGTGGGTTTTGCATAAATTGTTGGCCAATAACCTTTTTATTTTTTTTATTTTTTATTTTACTTTTTCATCTCAAATTATTTTTTATAAAAAATGTATCAAATAAATTAATTTTTTCAACATCTTTAATTTGATATTATATTGTATATATAAAAATAATTTTTAAAAATTATAAAATAAATTATAGATTAATTGTAATATATTTTAATATTTAAAATAATTTTAAATAAATAAAATTGGGAGATATTTTTATACAAAATAAAATTATATTAAAAACATATTTTATATATTATGAATTTTTTAAAAGATATTATTATTTTTTTAAAACTATTTCTTTATTAAAAAAATAACAAAATCTTGCACGGTATGATAGTGAGACACAAAACAAAATGTAAAATTTAATAATTAAATTACTGTTAATTATAATTTACTAGCTATTATATTATTACAAATATTACAAATCGTACATCAAACGGTATAAATACTAGCTTCAATTATAGTTTCCACATTTCACAAGCAGTCTAAGATAAGCATGTTATTGCTTATTAGTTAATATTTCTTTGTCTTTTCCATAAAATATTTTATACGCCCTAATACAAAATTCAATTATTTTGTATAGTTCAAGTTCAATTAGATATAAAATAGCAATTCTTGTAATTTTAAAACAACGGAGATATATGTATAAATATGTAAAGGGCAAATGTGCAAATTAGCATCTCAGAATTAGTACATCGTGTTTGGAATGGGCACTATAACTTTTAAAATGTGTCATATAATCTCTTGAATTTTTTTTTTTATCACGAAACAAATAGAACAATTCTAGAATTAAAATAACTAAATAAATTAAAAAAATATTTACTAAATTAAATCTATATTTAATTAAATAAACATTTATCAATATAAAAATTTATAAAAATATTTACTAAATCTAAAAAATCTCAAAAGATATTAAGTAATTTAAACAGAATTAAAAAGTAAAATTTATAAACAAAATAACAAACCTCAAACTCTCAATCATTTTTTTATATTAAAATTATTAAATATTTTAAATTGTATTTTGTTATTGATTCATTAAACATCTCTTAAATGTATATAGGCATTTTAATAAATTAGGAATGTTCTATTTATTTTGTATTTAGAAATTTAGATAGTTATTTGGTCTATTATACAAGTTGAAGGATATATTTGGACAAAATTAGTGTAAAATTTAATTTAAGTACGAGATATCAATTCTTGGGTTAATTTACACATTTTTTTCATGTATAAATCTATGTTAGATTATGTAAAATTCATTTTACTCATCAATGGTTGCTATCAAATATTCCAAATGCCCCTTCATTTATTTAAAATACCAAAATACCCCAAAAATAAATTAAAATAAATTCATTTTGCCCCTCTTAAACTATTAATGTAAATAATCCTTTTCTTTATGAAGAAATGTAAATAATTATTTATTCTTTTTATTGGGAGCGAAGTCCTGACCTTCACTGAATAATGATGAAACGACGCCACTAAGCTATCAAAGTTTGTGCAAAAAATATAAATAATAATAAAAATTATATTTTACTAAATATAATATTGTAAATTTAATAATTATTTGAATAAAATCGGACCACTTATGAAATTTAATAGACAATTGATCATTAAACATTTAAGGTCAAGCCCCAATAAAATTACGTGATGGAACTGGGTCAGAGTTGAGCGTTGAAATTCTTATCAAAATCTCCTTTACACTTTATTGTGTTGAAATTCCTCCCACCTAATGAGCCGCTGAGTTACTATAATTTAACTCCTCCACCAATCCCTGTCGAATCGGAGGGTGGGGGCCCTGGGGCGAGGGATTTCGGCTTTGCCCCCAAGATATTTGAATCGTGCTCAGACGACAACGACTGAAAAAGGGCAATCTAATGTAAGTCGAGAATGTAAAATATATAAAAAATTGCAAGCTGTAAGTGGAGAATGTTAAAACATAATTGGTATACACGTGTCAAAAGCGTGTTGAAGTAAATACACAGCATTTACTATAACCTTTTTTGACCCAGACTTTGACCATTTGTGTTGTTCGAAAGAAAAATATTTTCCAAACTCGTTAGTCTGATAATATAATATCGGCAGGTGATATCCCATGTTTCTCCTTAATTTTGCTCGGTCATGCCATGCTCTATACGAAGAAAATTGACTATTTAGGTGTCACCAGAAGTTGAATAATTATAATTTTTATTTATTTTAAATGTAAATATTATATTTATATTAAAAAATATACATAATTATAATATTATATTATGGATAAATGCATCATAATGATTGAATAATTGTTAAATGATCAGATAAAATTATTGAGAAATAAAAAATTAGAGAGATAGTCAATGAGATTATTGAAAAATTAAAAATTAAGTAATAGGAGTAAGATTTTATTGAATAGTAAAATTCTAATTTACCTCACAAAGCAAATAAGAATTTGAGTAATTTAACATATAAATTTTGTCTGTTAGCGTCTCACAAACTTTTAAACATCACAATAGTAGAAAATAATAAATATTGCATATCAAGAGAATTTGAATTTATAGTCGGAAGTTGCATATGGATGCTCTATCTAACTTTTTTCTATGTGAGACTTCAAAAATTGAATTATTTTACATACTTTATATGGTTAAGTGAGTTTAGTATTCATGCTTAATGATTTTCACCGTTCAGTAATTCATGGTTCATAGTTAAGGGTTCATGTATGTTTTATGTGTCATGGTGTAAACTTTGATGTTTGAATACGACTAAGTGAGACATGGTAAAGTACATCATACGATCAAATTATCAAAATAATTCTATTTTGTTGTGGAGACAATTCGATAGTGATCTTATTGTATACTAGTTCGATTGTATCCCATTCGGACAATAGCATTTAATCTTGAGCTGAATTTTGTACGTCGACATGTGTTGAGAATGATGAGGAAAATTCTTGATTGGGAAGACTTGGAGCAAATAGATATGGCTTTGGTGGAA
This sequence comes from Caryopteris x clandonensis, assembly GCA_028749325.2. Classification (NCBI taxonomy): domain Eukaryota; kingdom Viridiplantae; phylum Streptophyta; class Magnoliopsida; order Lamiales; family Lamiaceae; genus Caryopteris; species Caryopteris x clandonensis. The sequence continues at coordinate 5,156,790 of JAPYKT020000007.1, read as the reverse complement.
TTTGTATGGCTTGCCGACTTCCTTCTAACATCTCTACAACCTTCGATATGGATGGCCTATCTGATGGATTCGTCTGAATGCACCAAAGTCCTACCAAAAACATTTTCAGTCTTGTTTCTCCTTCTTCTTCAATCATCAAATTATCTGAGTGGTTGGTAACACCAAGTGTTACCTGCTCGTAGATCTTATCGGGAAAATAGTTCTCACTCGATTGGATCGCCTCAGTGGTCCCAACAAGTTTTCCTGCTCCAGCCATTTCAAGAACCATCATTCCATAGCTATACACATCAGATTTATGAGAAACTCCTCCGAAGTTTCTGGAGAATACTTCGGGTGCTATATACCCAATTGTGCCTCTTGTCCCAACCACTGATAGTACACTCTGCTTCTTCTTGCACAGTTTAGCAAGCCCAAAATCAGATATTTTCGGACAAAACTCTTCATCTAAAAGAATGTTCTGAGGCTTAATGTCGAAGTGGACAATCCTAGTGGTGCAGCCTGTATGCAGATATTCCAGACCTTTCGCGATCTCAATTGCAATCTCGTACAGCTTATCCAAATCCAGGCAACAATCCGTACCATTTGTTGATCTATTACTGCTGAGAAACTTGTCGAAAGATTTGTTGGGCATGTATTCATAGACTACAGCTCTCTTGTCTCCAACATAGCAAAACCCCAAGAGATTGACAATATTGACATGGGAGGTTCTACTGATGCTCGCAACTTCATTGATGAACTCTTCTCCATTTCCATCGGCCTCGATCAGAACCTTGACCGCAACAAGGCTTCCATCAGGCAGCACACCTTTGTAAACGCTGCCATATCCTCCTTTACCAAGCGTATCGCTGAAGGATTTAGTTATTTTCTTGATTTCAGAATATTTATATCTCCTTGGAGTCAGAGGTCCATGTTGGAGTAGAAATCTTTCCACGTGTTGATTGCATTTTTTATTACAGCCAGCTGCCGAACGTCGTCGCCTTTTGAGGAAGCAGCATATGGCAACAGTTGCTATAATGGCACCAGTTATGGAAAGTACCACCGCTGCATGCAGAGTCACGATATATGAGCTTGAACCCACAACACGTAGAAAATTACAAATATAAATGACTACAAGGATTTACCAATAACAACCCCCTTTCTAGGAAATTTCCCTGCTCGCGATCCTGGAGAAACTATAATAAACTTTAGATTAGACTGTTCTGACGTGAAGGACCTCCAAAAACACACACGGTATCTTCTATTTTATTTTATATTTTAATTTCATCAATTAACCCATGACGTGCATAATAAAACACAAGATATAAGAGATATGCATATATAGAAAGAAAGGTAAACATTTAAACAACAAAAATACCGTTTCGGGTTGGAGGATAGTAGGTTAAACTCAGAGGGGGGTAGGTTGCACCTTGAGCAGGAGGTATCCCTAGTACAATGAAGAGAAACATAACAAGATGACATAAATTGTACGGACTACTCTCAACTTTTGATAGCAAAAAAAAAAAAAAAAAAAAGGAGAGAAACAGATATAAACTGAGAGTTGTTAGGAAGAAAATTAACCATTAGAAAGAAGAACATACCCTTTCCAGTTTGAGCAATAGGGCCTTCACCTTTAGCTGAGCTATTAGGGCTTTGAACAGGGGGGGAAGCAGCAGGACTTCCTTGAATAGGGGCGGTAGGACTACGTCGAATAGGGGGGTCGGGGGAGCAGATTTTATTCGAAGTGCAGTATATGTAGCGCTTAGCGATTTCGACGTTGCCTGATTGCTGTAACTGACGCTCAAACCAGCGGATGGAAGACCCAGTGGGGAAGTAATGCAGATGCAGGATCAATATTAGAAAAAGATTCTGCTTGGGATTAAGATGCATCTTCAGAAAGACTGTAAAACCTTGGAAACAGATTATGGAGTATTTAGTAAAGAAAGACACACTCAGCTCCTTCCAGTTGACCAGATGTTATTCACAAGGTTTAAGTCTACATTATGTGTTTTTCCGGTCTTTAAAATATCAATTTATTTCTTGTATGTTGTCTACACTAAAATTATCTTTATTTAAATTTACTTTAGTTTTTTTAAGAATATTTTTATCTTTTTATTATAGTACACACTAGTGTGGGACCTGTGCGATCCACATAAGATATTTTTTTCTTATATTTTGTAATTTAATTATATAGTCAAGTTATATAGTATATTGTAAAATGTGTAGAGTTGTAATTCAGTGATTATTTTTTTGTATAATGAGTATAAATTTATTGTAATTTTATGTTTTGTCTTTTCTTCTATTATAATTAGCCTCGTTCAAAACTTGATAAGATGACATCCACGATTTATAGAAGGTTGAATCAAATTAAATAAAAAAAATGGCGATATCAGCAGATTAAAGAAAATAAATATTTATACAGATCTCGTAAAATTTGCCAATTACATAGTCAAATTAAGGACTAAAATATTTTGCAAATTGCTAATTAAATGTAATAATATTACAAAAAATTGAAATTTGATAGAAACAAATACTTTGAAAGCTAATGAAAAATCGCATGGTGCTTATACGTCGAAATAATTAGCAGATCTCAACAGAAAATCACAAGAATAATCAAACGAAACATGAAAGAGATGGACGAACTTTTTGTTTAAAAATAAGAAAGAAAAATAGTTAAGAAAATTAAATATTTTTATAATAAATTGAAAGCAACATGTGAATAAAAAAATCTAAAAATAAAATAAACATAAAAATAATATTTTGAAGAGTAGACTTTTATGACTATTGAAAACGCAAAAGATTTTAGAAAGAGGGAGAACAAAAAAAGAGAGACCTTAAAATATTTAGTAATAATCTTGATAAAATATATATAAAGAAGAGAGAGACAAAAATGAGAAATGATTTTGAATTATGGTAAGATTGTTTAAAATTTAATTTCATATTTGACAAAATCAGATTTTATCCATGTGATTTGGTGATTTTAAATAATTGATAGTTTAATTATAGGAAAATTGTTAATAATTTTTCATAATATAATGAAACTACAATGATTTCACGTCCCTAACAAATTTATTTCTTATTTTAAATATATTATGAGTTAACAAAAAATTCAAAATTTGAATTTATTTATGTTGAACAACAAAACTAAGCGAATCCTGAAGATTGTTGATATTAATCTCTTCAATTAAATTTTAATAGTTTATCTTAATAGAATTACATAAATATATATAATTTTACATTTATATGGTTGACATTTAGGCCGAAAAAAATAAAATTTAAAAAAGTCATTTTAATATATATATATATATATATATATATTTTGTTTGATAAAATGAATCGAGAAAATTGAGTCATATATTTGTTAGATTTCATATATTTTTTGAATTTCATATTTCTGTGATTTGATTAATATTTGAAAAAAATATCTAGATTTCGAATCATGTATCAAATATTGCAGTATATTCATCTTTATATCACCTAATTTTGAAACACCTAAATTTGTGGAATAATTTAGAATTTGAAATCGAATCAAAATCTCTAGAATAAAAACGTCCAATTTTAATTTAATAATAATATAATTATTCTAAATAAGTAATGAAGTTTATGCGAAAAAAAAGAACTCGAAAAAAGTCATATATAGATTTTGTTTGATAAAATGAATCGAGAAAATTGAGTCATATATTCGTTAGATTTTATATATTTTTTGAATTTCATATTTCTGTGATTTCGAAATATGTATCAAATATTGCAGTATATTCATCTTGATATCATCTAATTTTGAAACACCTAAATTTGTGGAATAATTTAAAATTTGAAATCGAATCAAAATCTCCATAATAAAAACATCTAATTTTAAATTTAATAATAATATAATTATTATAATAAGTAATGAAGTTTAGGCGGGAAAACAAAATTGAAAAATATTATTTTATTTTTATATATACTAGTGTGGGACCTTTGCGATGCACAAAAGATATTGTTTTCTTATATTTTGTAATATAATCATATATTCAAGTTATATGGTATATTGTAGAAGATGTACATTTGTAATTCAGTGATTATTTTTTGTATAATGAGTAGAAATTTAGTGTGATTTTATGTTTTTCCTTTTCTTCTATTAGAATTAACCTCGTTCACAAATTGATAAGCATGATATCCACGATTTATAGAAGGTTGAATCAAATTAAATTAAAAAAATCGATATTAACAGATTAAAGAAAATAAATATTTGTACAAATCTCGTAAAATTTGCCAATTATATAGTCAAATTAAGGACAAAAATATTTTGTAAATTGCTAATTAAATGTAATAATACTAAAAAATTTTGAAATTTGATAGAAACATATACTTTGAAAGCTAATGAAAAATCGCACGGTGCTTATACATCAAAATAATTAACTGATCTCAACAGAAAAATACAAGAATAATCAAACAAAACATGAAAGAGTTGGACAAACTTTTTGTTTAAAAATAAGAAAGAAAAATAGTTAAGAAAATTAAATATGTTTATGATAAATTGAAAACAACAGGTGAATAAACAAATCTAAAAATAAAATAAACCTAAAAATAATATTTTGAAGAGTATATGCTTTTGTGACAATTGAAATATGACACATATTATCATACCTGTGTTACCATTTATTTTCTCAAAACAAAAAACGCAAAAGACTTTAAGAGGAGAGATAACAAAAAAGTGAGACCTTAAAATATTTAGTAATAATTTTGATAAAATATATAGAAAGAAGAGAGAGACAAAAGGAGAAATAATTTTGAATTACAATAAGATTGTTGAAACTTTAATTTCATATTAGACAAAATCAGATTTTATCTACGTGATTGGGTGATTTTAAATAATTGATAGCTTAATTATAGTAAAATTGTTAATGATTTTCCATAATATAATGAAACTACAATGATTTTACGTCCTTAACAAATTTATTTCTTATTTTAAATATATTATGAGTTAACAACAAATTTTTTAAAATTCAAATTTATTCATGTTGAAAAACAGAAACTAAGCAAATCACGAATATTGTTGATATTAATTATTTCAATTAAATTTTAATAATGTATTTTAAAAGAATTACATATTAGGCTGAAAAAATAAAATAAAAAAAGTAATTTTAATTATATATATATATATTTTGTTTGATAAAATGAATCGAGAAAATTGTGTCATATATTAGATTTTATAGTTCAGTAATTTGATTAATATTCGATAAAATATCTAGATTTCGAATCATGTATCAAATATTGCAGTATATTCATCTTGATATCATCTAATTTTGAAACACCTAAATTTGTGGAATAATTTAGATTTTGAAATCGAATCAAAATCTCTAGAATAAAAATGTCTAATTTTAATTTAATAATAATATAATTATTCTAAATAAGTAATGAAGTTTAGGCGGAAAAACGAAATTGGAAAAAAGTCATTTTGTTTTTTTATATATATATAGATATAGATTCAATAAAATATATAGATTTCGAATCATGTATTAAATATTGTAGTATATTCATCTTGATATCATCTAATTTTGAAACACCTAAATTTGTGGAATAATTTAGATTTTGAAATCGAATCAAAATTTTTAGAATAAAAACATATAATTTTAATTTAATTATAATATAGTTATTCTAAATAAGTAATGAAGTTTAGGCGGGAAAGCGGAATTGAAAAAAATCATTTTGTTTTAATATATATATATATTCGATAAAATATATAGATTTCGAACCATGTATTAAATATTGCAGTATATTCATCTTGATATCATCTAATTTTGAAACACCTAAATTTTTGGAATAATTTAGATTTTGAATCGAATCAAAATTTCTAGAATAAAAATGTCTAATTTTAATTTAACAATAATATAATTATTCTAAATATGTAATGAAGTTTAGGCGAAAAAACAAAATTGGGTGGCTTTTGTGTTTATATATATATATAGATATAGATTCAATAAAATATATAGATTTTGAATGATACGTTACATATTGCAATATATTTATCTTGATATCATCTAATTTTGAAACACCTAAATTTGTGGAATAATTTAGATTTTGAAATCGAATCAAAATTTCTAGAATAAAAATGTATAATTTTAATTTAATAATAATATAGTTATTCTAAATAAGTAATGAAGTTTAGGCGGGAAAACGAAATTGAAAAAAATCATTTATTTTTAATATATACTAGTGTGAGACTTGTGCGATGGACATAAGATATTTTTTCTTTTATTTTGTAATATAATCATATATTCAAGTTATATAGTATATTATAGAAGGTGTAGATTCGTAATTCAGTGATTATTTTTTTGTATAATGAGTAGAAATTTATTGTAATTTTATGTTTCATCTTTTCTTCTATTAGAATTAGCCTCGTTCACAAATTGATAACCATGGTATCCACGATTTATAGAAGGTTGAATCAAATCAAATTAAAAAAAAAATAGCCATATCAGCAGATTAAAGAAAATAAAGATTTGTACAGATCTCGTAAAATTTGACAATTACATAGTCAAATTAAGGGCAAAAATATTTTGCAAATTGCTAATTAAATGTAATAATATTACAAAATTTTGAAATTTGATAGAAACAAATACTTTGAAAGCTAATGAAAAATCACACGTTGCTTATACGTCGAAATAATTAGCAGATCTCAACAGAAAATCACAAGAATAATCAAACGAAACATGAGAGAGATGGACAAATTTTTTGTATAAAAATAAGAAAGAAAAATAGTTAAGAAACTAAATATGTTTATGATAAATTGAAAGCAACAGGTGAATAATTTTTTTTTTAAATAAAATAAACCTAAAATTAATATTTTGAAGAGTGTAGACTTTTGTGACAATTGAAATATGACACATATTATCGTACATGTCTTACCATTTATTTTCTCAAAACAGAAAACGCAAAACACTTCAAGAGGAGGGAGAACAAAAAAGAGAGATCTTAAAATATTTAGTAATAATCTTGATAAAATATATAGAAATAAGAGAGAGACAAAAATGAGAAATGATTTTGAATTATGGTAAGATTGTTGAAAATTTAATTTCATATTGGACAAAATCAGATTTTATCCATGTGATTGGGTGATTTTAAATAATTGATAGTTTAATTATAGAAAAATTGTTAATGATTTTCCATAATATAATAAAACTATAATGATTTCACGTTCCTAACAAATTTATTTTTTATTTTGAATATATTATGAGTTAACAAAATTTTTTTAAAATTTGAATTTATTTATGTTGAACAACAGAAACTAAATAAATCCCGAAGATTGTTGATATTAATCTCTTCAATTAAATTGTAATAATGTATTTTAAAAGAGTTGCATAAATACATATAGTTTTACATTTATATGGTTGAAATTTAGGCCGAAAAAACAAAATTTAAAAAATAATTTTACTTATATATATATATATTTTTTTATAAAATGAATCGAAAAAATTGAGTCATATATTTGTTAGATTTCATATATATTTTTTAATTTCATAATTCAGTGATTTGATTAATATTTAATAAAATATATAGATTTCGAATCATGTATTAAATATTACAGTATATTCATCTTGATATCATCTAATTTTGAAACACCTAAATTTGTGGAATAATTTAGATTTTGAAATTGAATCAAAATTTCTAGAATAAAAATGTCTAATTTTAATTTGATAATAATATAATTATTCTAAATAAGTAATGAAGTTTAGTTGGAAAAATGGAATTGAAAAAAGTCATTTTGTTTATATATATATATATATAGATATAGATATAGATTAATTGTGTAAGCTAATCATATAAATATTATATCATGTAAACAGTAAATAAGAATTTTAAATACTGTGAATATAAATATTATTTTACTATTTTAATTAAAAAACTGTCTACTGTATTTTGTAATCGTTTCAATTACTTTTAATTTTATTATTATTATTTTTTACAAAAAATCATGTATATTTTGCTATGTATTATTATGTTAATAATGCTATAAATATACTTTTACACAAATAATTTACATCTCTTATTATATTTTATTTCACGGTGTATTTGTTAAATATATTAGGTTAGTTTTGATTTTTCTAAATATTTGAAATGCATAAAATTAGCTGTTTTGATATATTTCACTGCTTTTTAACTTTATGTATTAGCTAAGTTTTGAATATCCTAAATTTGTGAAATAAAATGAACGAAATCTTTCCAAAATACTAGCAACTGAATTTGGGCGGGAAAACAAATTTGGGAAAAAGTTATTTTGTTTTAATATATACTAGTGTGAGACCTGCACGATGCACATAATATTTTTTTTATTTTGTAATATAATCATATATTCAAGTTATATAGTATATTATAGAAGGTGTAAAAGAAAATATCCATACCAACAAATTAAAGAAAATAAAGATTTATATAGAACTCGTAAAATTTGGCAATTACATAGTCAATTTAAGAAAAAAAAGTATTTTGTAAATTTCTAATTAAATGTAATAATATTACAAAAATTTGAAATTTGATAGAAACAAATACTTTGAAAGCTAATGAAAAATCGCACGGTGCTTATACGTCGAAATAATTAGTATATCTCAACAGAAAATCACAAGAATAATGAAATGAAATATGAAAGAGATGGACAAACTTTTTGTTTAAAAATAAGAAAGAAAAATATTTAAGAAAATTAAATATGTTTATGATAAATTGAAAGCAACATATGAATATATTTTTTTAAAAATAAAATAAACCTAAAAATAATATTTTGATGAGTAGGCTTTTATGACAATTGAAATATGATATATATTATCGTACATATCTTACCATTTATTTCTCAAAACAGAAAACGCAAAACACTTCAAGAGGAGGGAGAACAAAAAAGAGAGACCTTAAAATATTTAGTAATAATTTTTATAAAATACATAGAAAGAAGAGAGAGACAAAATGAGAAATGATTTTGAATTATGGTAAGATTGTTGAAAATTTAATTTCATATTTGACAAAATCAAATTTTATCCACGCGATTGGGTGATTTTAAATAATTGATAGTTTAACTATAGAAAAATTGTTAATGATTTTCCATAATCTAATGAAACTACAATGATTTCATGTTCCTAAAAAATTTATTTCTTATTTTGAATATATTATTAGTTAACAAAAATTCTTTAAAATTCGAATTTATTTATGTTGAACAACAGAAATAAACAAATCCCGAATATTATTGATATTAATCTCTTCAATTAAATTGTAATACTGTATCTTAAACGAGTTGTATAAATATATATAGTTTTACATTTATATGATTGAAATTTAGGCCGAAAAAATAAAATTTAAAAAAGTAATTTTACTTTTATATATATATATATAGAATTTTTTTTTTTATAAAATGAATCAAGAAAATTGAGTCATATATTTGTTAGATTTCATATATTTCATAATTCAGTGATTTGATTAATATTCGATAAAATATATAGATTTTTAATCATGTATTAAATATTGCAGTATATTCATCTTAATATCATTTATTTTTGAAACACTTAAATTTGTGGAATAATTTAAATTTTGAAATCGAATTAGAATTTTTAGAATAAAAATATCTAATTTTAATTTAATTATAATATAATTATTCAAAATAAGTAATAAAGTTTAGGCGAAAAAACGGAATTGAAAAAAGTCATTTTGTTTTAATATATATATATAGATATAGATAACTCTTTCATTTTACTATTTTTTTTTATAAATTAATCCTCTTTTTACAATTTTTAATTTTACATTCATATCACATAAATTTAAATGAATATTAGATGCAAACACATATAATTATTTTTATTAATTATTTAAATTAGATTTTATTATTTATTATGTGTTTGAATTTTTGTATTAGATTTAACTTGTAAATAGATATTAACTAATAATTTTTTTGTAAAACTAATAATTGAATTTTTTATACAATTAATAATAATAATAAATATGACAATTTTGTAAATATTTCCCACTATTTTACTATTATATAAATATAGATATTAACAGGTGATGTTCCATCTTCCTCCTTAATTTTGCTCGATCATGCCATGGTCTATACGAATAAAATATCACAAAGCAAACATACATATAATGCCTCAAAGACTTTTTAAACATCACAATTGGGTAACTAATAAAATATTGCACATCACGAGAATTCAAATTTATAGTCGGAGTTGCATACGGATGCTCTATCTGACTTTTTTTGTATGGGACAGTTAAAAAATTAAATAATTTTACTTACTTTAGATGGTTAATTGAGTTTAGTATTCATGGTTGATGCTTTTCACCTTTTACCAATTCATGGCTAAGGGTTAAGGGTTCATGCATGTTTCATGTTTGATGGTGTAGACTTTGATGTTTGAATATGACTCAAGTGAGATGTGGTAAAGTAGAACGTATAATCGAATTGTAAAAGCTATTTAGAATTATGTTAGATAACGCACTGTATTTACAACTAAATATCCTCAAAATTTTATTTGCCCATAAATTTTAGGTGAGAGTTATATTTATGGAGTTTACTGATTCAACATTCTCTCATTCTTCTAAAAATGTCACAAAATCGTGTAGCCATTTATAAATTTAAGATAGAAGAATTCTACATGAAATATATAAAGTTGACTATCAAACATATACATTTTATTTCTCAAAGGAATTTTATTTTGTTGTGGAGACAATTCGGTAATGATGGTATTATATACTAGTTCGATTGTATCCCATTCGGACAATATCATCTAATCTTGAGCTGAATTTTGTACGTCTACATGTGTTGAGAATGATGAGGAAAATTCTTGGTTGGGAAGAATTGGAGCAAATAGATATGGCTTTGGTGGAATTTGTATGGTTTGCAGACTTCCTTCTAACATCTCTACAACCTTCGATATGGATGGCCTATCCGATGGATTCGTCTTAATGCACCAAAATCCTACCAAAGACATTTTCCGTCTTGTTTCTTCTTCTTCTTCTTCTTCTTCGATCATACAATCATCTAAGTTGTCGGTAACACCAAGTGTTACCTGCTCGTAGATCTTGTTGGGAAAATAGTTCTCACTCGATTGGAACGCCTCGGTGGTCCCAACAAGTTTTCCTGCTCCAGCCATTTGAAGAACCATCATTCCATAACTATACACATCAGACTTATGAGAAACTCCTCCAAAATTTCTGGAGAATACTTCGGGTGCCATATACCCAATTGTGCCTCTTGTCCCAACCACTGATAATACACTCTGCTTCTTCTTGCACAGTTTAGCAAGCCCAAAATCAGATATTTTTGGACAAAACTCTTCATCCAAAAGAATGTTATGCGGCTTAATGTCAAAGTGAACAATCCCAGTGACGCAGCCGGTGTGCAGATATTCTAGACCTTTGGCGATTCCTAATGCAATTTTGGACAGTGTTTCCAAATCCAGGCAACAATCCGTACCATTTGTTGATCCATTACTGCTGAGAAACTTGTCTGAAGATTTGTTGGGCATATATTTATAGACTAGAGCTCTCTTGTCTCCCTCATAGCAAAACCCCAAGAGATTGACAATATTGACATGGGAGGTTTTACTGATGCTAGCAACTTCATTGATGAATTCTTCCCCATCGTTGTCGGTCTTGATTAAAACCATCACAGCAACATGAGTGCCATCAGGCAGCCTACCTCTGTACACGCTACCATATCCTCCTTTAGCAAGCTTATCACTGAAGGATTCGGTTATTTTCTTGATTTCCGAATATTTGTACCTCTTTGGAGCCCGAGATCCATGTTGGAGCAGAAGATTTTCGACATCTTGTTTGGAATCCTTGGTTGGGATACTTGGTGAACGTCGTCTTTTGAGGAAGAAGAGTATGATGACGGGTACTATAATCACACCAGTTATACTCACTGCCACCACTGCAGGATATACATTTACATGATCCTGAAACTCAGATGACATGGAAAGAAAAATAGGATATTTTGACAAGATTAATACAGGGATTTAGCTATAATAATCACTATAGCACGATTACTCCCTACAACTGCAAGTGATCACATTGTAAAAAATAATAGTATGAGTAATATATTATCGTCATCTTCACAAAAAGGAAAGAAATACTTAAATAGAGGTTTGAAAAATTTGAAGAATAAATTTGTCACTACCATTCTGTCTGGAATCAACTTCAGGTGCTATTGCTAATCCAGGAGTTTCAGCAGGAGTCATCCCTTTGTTGAGAAAAATTAACAGGTAAGAGTTCAAAGAAGAGCAACAGAAGATATTGCATATATATTGAATATGCATGTATATGTCAAAAACAAAGGAATCAGTTGCACACACATTGTCCAGTTTGAGCCAAGGATGTTGGGCAGAAAGTGATGAAATAATCGGCGCCGATGGTGCATGTGAAGGTGTTGGTGGCGTTATCGAAGGGGTAGGTATACGCGGTGGGACACGCTCTCTTCAACTCCATACCATTTGTTGATCCATTACTGCTGGGAAACTTTTCTAAAGATTTGTTGGTCATATATTCCTAGACTAGAGCTCTCTTGTCTCTGTTGGTTTGTAATTTAAACATAATGAATTGAATGTTAAACACAAAGAGCAGTTTGAAGATCTTGAGATTGGAGAAAAAATGTTTATTGCTGTATATTGTTGTGTGTTTTCTAGTTACACAAAAGGAGATACACAAAGAGAATAAAAACCTTATTTAAGGTAATTAATCTAAACTGGGACCTAATTTTTAGTGATTTGATTTTGCAAGATTTAAGGAGTTATTTTGGGATGTTGATCCGGATCGAGATTGCTGACACTCCCCCTCAAGTTGAGTAGTAGGGTTTCCAATACTCAACTTGTAGAGTACTTTTGCAAAACTCCTGGAATTCACTGCTTTAGTTAGGATATCCACTAGCTGATCCTCAGATCGGATGAATGTAAGCTCGATGACCCCAGCCTCCAACTTTTCCTTGATAAAATGTCTGTCCACTTCAACATGTTTTGTCCGGTCATGCTGGACTGGATTTTCAGAAATACTAATAGCTGCTTTATTATCACAGAACAACTGACATGGTTGATCCGGAATAAAACCAATTTCTGCTAATAATTTCTGCAGCCACAAAATTTCTGTCAATCCACTCTTAATCCCCCTGAATTCTGCTTCAGCACTGGATAGAGCTACCACCTTTTGTTTCTTGCTTCTCCATGTGACCAAATTACCTCCAACAAACATGAAGTATCCAGCATGGATCTTCTATCCATAGGATTGCCTGCCCAATCAGTATCAGTGTAACCATATATCCTTGAGTTCCCGTATCTTCCAAAAAACAACCCATATCCGTACGTGCCTTTGAGATATCGCACGATTCTAAGAGCGGCATCCATATGATCACCTTTGGTTTATGCATGAACTGACTAACCACTCCGACCGCATAAGCAATATCAGGTCTGGTGTGGGAAAGATAGACGAGCTTTCCTACCAGTCATTGATACTGTTCTCGATCTGCAGTTTCAGCCCCCTCAGCAATCTGCATTCTATGGTTTACTGTGATAGGAGTATCACATGGTTTGCAGTCAAGCATTCCAGTTTCAGTAAGGAGGTCAAGAGTATATTTCTTTAGGTAGATGAAGATCCCTTTAGCTGATCTAAGGACTTCAATGTCGAGGAAGTACTTGAGAGCTCCTAGATCCTTCATCTCGAATTCCAAGAACAGATTCTTCTTCAGGTTGTCAATTTCCTCCGTGTCACTGCCTGTGATGATCATATCATCCACATAAATGATCAGACAGGTGATGAGACTTTCTCGTTTTTTCAAGAATAATGTATGATCTGAGTTACTCTGTCGAAACCCATAGCTCTTCATGGCACAGGTAAACCTCCCAAACCAGGCCCTTGGAGATTGTTTAAGTCCATAGAGTGTTTTTTTTTTCAGCCGACACACTTCCTTCCCTCCAAACTCAGATTCGAAACCAGGTGGAACTTCCATATACACTTCTTTGGTCAACTCTCCATGTAAAAAGGCATTGGTGACATCAAACTGATGAAGTGCCCAATCATTATTTGCTGCTATCGAGAGTAACACTCTTACTGTATTCATCTTGGCCACTGGAGAGAATGTCTCCGAGTAATCCACTCCATAAGTCTGCGTGTACCCTTTTGCAACCAATCGAGCCTTGTATCTTTCAACTGATCCGTGAGGTTTTTGTTTAATAGTGAAGACCCATCTGCACCCGACTGGTTTCTTCCCTTGTGGCAATTTGCATTTTTTCCATGTGTTATTTCGGGCGAGAGCATCCATCTCCTTTTTCATTGCATCTATCCACTGTTTTGACTGGAAAGCTTCTTTGACTGTTCTTGGTAGATTCTCTTCTTCATACAGTGCGGTTTGAAAGGCTGCTACTAAGCTTGTAAGATTTCCCTTTGCAATATTCCCAACTGGATATCTGGATTTTTTGGCAACTTTATTTGGGGAATATCTTTTTGGAGGAACTCCCCTGGTGCTTCGTGGGGGCAAAACATATCGCCCTGTATCCTGTCTCTGTGTCTCTAAAATCTCATGATTAGTTATTTCAGAATTCTCTAAAATAGAAGGATCAGTGTGTTCAACAGAGGAATCAACAGAATCAACCGGATCAGAAGAACTGGCAGAAATGGGATGAGTTTTAGAAACTCTTACCTCCTCAGATATCAGATATGGAGGAGCACTGTCCGGTGCGTTAAGCTCAGTGGATTATACAGAAGGTTCAGACATTGTCTTAGCGACACGGTTAGCTGTCTCTGCTGGAATTGCTTCCAGTGGGCTGCTCGGATTTAGTAACCAGCTTGGTGGGTCAGTTCTAGGACTTTCCCCCTGACCACTAAGGTGGTGGTGTTGATAAAAGAATTCAGTTTCAGGAAAGTCGTAGTTCATGGTAGTGAACATGCGATGGGACTTTGGATCATAACAACGATACCCCTTCTGGTGAATGCCATAACCAACAAAGACACATTTGAATGCACACAGGTCGAGTTTTGTGCGTGTGTGCTTGGGTAGATGGACAAACACAGAGCAACCAAAGATACGAGGTTTTAGGGTAAGGGGAACAGGAATTTGAGCAAGCGTAGAAAGACACTAAATTGGAGTTTGGAGATCAAGGCTTTTTGTGGGTAATCGGTTTAAGAGATACACGGTTGTAGCAACAGCTTCAGGCCAGAAATGTGACGGTACCCAGGAATCAATGAGTAATGCCCGTGTGATCTCAAGAACAATCATATTTTTCCTTTCTGCTACCCCATTTTGTTCAGGTGTATGAGGACAAGTAGTTTGATGAATTAATCCGTTATCATGGAAGAATTTGGTCATAGAAGAATTCACAAATTCTCCCTCGTTATCGGATCGCAAAATTTGGATATTGGTTTTGAACTGGTTCTAAATCATAGTGTAAAAGTGAGAAAATTTGGAAAAAACTTCTGATTTATGACTCAAAAAATAAACCCAAGTCATATGTGTGTGATCATTTATGAACAATAAGAAATATCCAAACCCCTGACCACCTATTACAGGTGCAGGACCCCAAACATCGAAATGCACTAAAGAAAACATAGACGGCACACGACTATTACTAGGTTTAAAAGTTTGTCGGTGACTTTTAGCCAAAACACATGTCTCACAATACAAGTCTGAAAAGGAAAATAACTTAGGAAAAAGAAGTTTGAGATAACCCGCCGACGGATGCCCAAGTTGGCGGTGGCAAAGCTAAGCTGCATGAGAGGCCGTTCCGGTAGACAGCATCACCGTGCCTTTTTGAGCAATTTCATCGATGCAATACAGTCCCCGGCGCTCAGTGCCACATCCAATGATCTCCCCCGTCCTGATATCCTGTAACAGACAGAAAGTAGGATGCATTAGCACAGTACAATTAAGCTCCTTGGTAACGTGACTGATGGGCAGTAATTTGTGGGACAAGGCAGGGACATATAGGCAATTTGAGATTCTAAGTGTCGGAGAAATTTCTACTGTGCCAGCACCATGCACAGGAGTTATTTCACCACTAGCTGTTTGAACATGTGTTTTTCTCGGCTGCGAGGGATTACAAATATCTGAGGCGTCATACGTCATTGTATCAGTAGCACCACAATCAAATATCCATGCACTATTTTTAGATTGGTCTCGACACTTGTTATTTGTAACATGAGCTTGAGCTATATTTTCCACATGTAATATTTGACAATTAAAAGGATGAGAGGTGGGTGGGTCGGATATAGGGTTATCCGACCCGGTACCTTCAAAATTATAATTCACGCCGTCTCCCCCTTCACTCCCTCTGCTCGAGACCTTAGCCGCTGGAGCCAGAGTTTCTGATCTGCCGCTGCTGCTGCCTCGTCCTCCATCGCCGTCAGTCCTGGTGTCGGCGACCTCGGTGTTGCCCGCCGCGATGGCTGCCTGGCCGTGATTTTCCTTGGGAGGTTTATGATTATCTATCCACCACTCCGGGTAGCCGACCAAGCGAAAACACATCTCTTTTGTGTGTTTTGTCATCCCACAGTGAGAACACTTAAACTTACTCTTATCAATTTTGTCCCGGGATGATGAGCCGCCAGTGCCGCGTTTCTTAGGGGGTTGGCCTGACCAGTTTGGTGGCCGATATCCCTTCGCTGCCATACCTCGGGCTTCGCTGTCTTGGTGAGTCACGAGCCCACTATCGATTTTCCTATAGGCGACTCCATCTGACTCGGGCCCCCAGATTCCTCGGCGAACTGTGCCTTCCCGGATTAGGGCGCATGTTATTTCGACGTTGGGGAGCGGGTCCAGCTTGAGAATGTCCCGTCGTTCAGGTTCGTATTTTTCATTTACTTCGGCCAAGAGTTGGAAAAGTCGAGTTTTCGACTGCAATTTTCGGTAAGTCTCAATATCCTTCTCACATTCCATTGGATTTGGATGACTTTCGTCTATTTCGGCCCAGATTCTCTGTAATGTGCTGTAGAAATTCTCGATTGTCCCTTGTCCCTGTTTGATGCTGTTAGCCTGAACAGTTAATTCAAAGATCTGTGCCGAGTCCCTCTTAATACTGTATGTTGTTGAGAGTCCCTTCCAGAGACTCTCGACAGTTTTATATTGGACGTAGTTGCTTGCTAATGTTGGTTCCATGTTTTGAACAATCCATGATATAACTGTGAGGTCATTTTGGTACCACTTGGTATAGTTCGGATCAGTAGGATTGGGGGAAGGAGGATGTCCAGTGATGTGGTTGAGGCAACCCATTCCTACAATGTGGGATGCATCATTCTCGACCATAATGAATAGTTAAATTCATTTAACTTGATACTTACAGTAACTGTCTAACCTTGGTTTGTTTCTGTGGATCGATTGTTGGTGTTCGGTTGGCTGTATTGTCGGAGTAGAGTGGCCAGTTGCTGTGCCAGAGCCTCTGCTCCTGGTTGAGGTTGCTGTGTATGCACTAGGCTGTCGTCTCCGTTAGCCATGTCGGAATTTGGTTTGGTAGATGATGATGCAAAACAACACGGATCCGAATGGATCGCTACTGCTCTGATACCATGTTGGTTTGTAATTTAAACATAATGAATTGAATGTTAAACACAAAGAGCTTTGACCATGTCTCCCGAACAATCTCAGTACATATGGCGCAAGAGCAGTTTGAAGATCTTGAGATTGGAGAAAAAAATGTTTATTGCTGTATATTGTTGTGTGTTTTCTAGTTACACAAAAGGAGATACATAAAGAGAATAAAAACCTTATTTAAGGTAATTACTCTAAACTGGGACCTAATCTTGAGTGATTTGATTTTGCAAGATTTAAGGAGTTATTTTGGGATGTTGATCCGGATCGAGATTGCTGACAGTCTCCCTCATAGAAAAACCCCAAGAGATTGACAATATTGACGTGGGAGGTTTTACTGATGCTAGCAACTTCATTGATGAACTCTTCTCCATTTCCGTCGGCCTCGATCAGAACCTTGACAGCAACAAGGCGTCCATCAGGCAGCACACCTTTGTAAACGCTGCCATATCCTCCTTTACCAAGCGTATCGCTGAAGGATTTAGTTATTTTCTTGATTTCAGAATATTTATATCTCCTTGGAGTCAGAGATCCATGTTGGAGTAGAAATGTTTCCACGTGTTGATTGCATTTTTTATTACAGCCAGCTGCCGAACGTCGTCGCCTTTTGAGGAAGCAGCATATGGCAACAGTTATGGAAAGTACCACCGCTGCATGCAGAGGCAAGATATATGAGCTTGATCCCAAAACACGTAGAAAATTACAAATATAAATGACTACAAGGATTTACCAATAACAACCCCCTTTCCAGGAAGTTTCCCTGCACGCGATCGTGGAGAAACTATAGTAAACTTTAGATTAGATTGTTCCGACCTCAAGGACCTCCAAAAACACACACGAGATCTTCTATTCTATTTTATGTTTCAATTTCACCAATTAACCCACGGCGTGTATTTGCTGAAGTTGTAACATGATAAAACACAAAATAGAACAGATGTACTTATATAGAAAGGAAGGTAAATATTTAAACAACAAGAATACTGGGTTGGAGGATAGTAACTTAAACTCAGATGGGGGTAGGTAGCACCTTGAGCAGGAGGTATCCCTAGTGCAATGAAGAGAAACATAACAAGATGACATTCTTGTACTGACTACTCTTACCTTTTGATAGCAAAAAAAAAAAACAGGAGAGAGAGATCTAAACTGAGAGTTGTTAGGAAGAAAATTAACCAATGGAAACCCATTCCAGTTTGAGCAATAGGGGCTTCACCTTTAGCTGAGTTATTAGGGCTTTGAACAGGTGGGGAAACAGTAGGACTTCCTCGAAGAGGGGCGGTAGGACTAACTCGAAGAGGGGCGGGGGCGCAGGACGGTGGATGTAGTGCAAGGAGGAACAGAGGATCCGGCATTGCAAACGATTTCACGGTCGCTGTAACTGACGCTCAAACCAGCGGATGGAAAACCCAGCGGGGAAGT
Source organism: Caryopteris x clandonensis (assembly GCA_028749325.2). Classification (NCBI taxonomy): domain Eukaryota; kingdom Viridiplantae; phylum Streptophyta; class Magnoliopsida; order Lamiales; family Lamiaceae; genus Caryopteris; species Caryopteris x clandonensis. The sequence continues at coordinate 5,137,874 of JAPYKT020000007.1, read as the reverse complement.
AATGCAGATGCAGGATCAATAGTATAAAAAGATTCTGCTTGGGTTTAAGATGCATCTTCAGATAGACTGTGTAAAACCTTGGAAACAGATTATGGAGTATTCAGTAAAGAAAAACACACACAGCTCCGTCCAGTTGACCAGATGTTATTCATAAGGTTTAGGTCTCCATTATTTGTTTTTTCCAGTCTTTAGAATATCAATAAATTTCTTCCGATATGTTGCCTACACTAAAATTATCTTTATTTTAATTTAATTTAGTTTTTTTTTTATAATATTTTTATCATTTTATTATAATACGCATAACTCTTTCATTTTACCATATTCTTTTATAAATTAATCCTCTTTTTGCAATTTTTAATTTTACACTCATATCTAGTATATTTAAATGAATATTAGATGCAAACAAATATAATTATTTTTATTGATTATTTAAATTAGATTTTATAATTTATTATGTATTTCATTTTTTGTATTAGATTTAAATTGTAAATAGATATTAACTAATAATTTTTTTTATAAAACTTAATTAATAATTAAATTTTTTATACAATTAATAAGAATAATAAAATAAAAAAGAATAATAATAATAATGATGATGATAATAATAATAATAATAATAATAATAATAATAATAATAATAATAATAATAATAATAATAATAATAATAATAATAATAAAAATGATATTTCATGTCGCCCACCCCAAATTGCAAGGTGTAATGGAGAAAATTCACACATCATTGATTTAGATGTGTCAAAAGCGTGTTGAAATAAATACACAACATTTATATAACCTTTTTTGACCCAGACTTTGACCATTTCTGTTGTCCCAAAGGAAAATCTTTTCAAATTCGTTAATTTGATAATATAACAGACTATTTGTTTCGTGGGTTGTACGATTTAAATATAATAAATAATATAAAATAATAATATAATTTTAAAATAAAATAATAATTATACAAAATATATTTTTAATAAAAAATATTTAAAATTAAAAGATCTCACAATATAAAAATATAGTAAATATTAAAATATACAACAATTAATCTATGAAAAAATTATATTTAAATTAAATTTGTTTATATATGCAATATGGATATCAAATTGAAGATCATGAAATGATAATTAATTTGATATATTCTTTTTTATAAAAAACAAAGTTGAGATAAAAAAGTTATAAGCATTTGATAATTAAAGTAAAAAAAAAAAAAAAAAAGAAAGAACAAATCTGATTGGACAATATAAAATGACAATTTTATAAATATTCCCCACTATCCTGCTATTATATAAATATAGATATTAGCAGGTGATGTTCCATCTTCCTCCTTAATTTTGCTCGGTCATGCCATAGTCTATACAAAGTAAATTGATTATATAGGCGTCGTTTGATTTATGATTTTAAAGTTCTGGAATCAGAAAAAGTTGAATGACGATGATTTTTATTTATTTTAAGATTATATAGGATATAATTTTATTCTAGATATTATATTAATGTTAGAAAAGACATAATAATCATTAAATGATTAGCTAAGATTATTAATAAAATAAAATTAGAGAGATAATGAATAAGATTATTGAGAAATTTTAAAAGTAGAGAATAACTGGTTCACGTATATAATAGGAGTAAGATTTTTATTGAGTAGTAAAATTTTATTTTATCTCACAAACAAGATCGAGTAATTTAACATGTAAATTTCGTAGATGCTAAGTGCAAAGCAAACATATATGTAATGTCTCAAAGACTTTCTAAACATGTTAATGGTTTTCACCGTTTAACAATTCATTGCTCAGGGTTAAGGGTTCGTGCATGTTTCATGTTTGGTGGTGTAGACTTTGATGTTTGAATATGACTCAAGTGAGATGTGGTAAAGCAGAACATATGATCGAATTGTAAAAGTTATTTTAAATTATGTTAGACAACGCACTGTATTTACAACTACATATCTTCAAAATTTTATTTGCCGATGAATTTTAAGTGAGAGTTATAATTTATGGAGTTTACTAACTCGACATTCTCTCCTTCTTCTAAAAATGTCACAAAATTGTGTAGCCATTTATAAATTTAAAATAGAAGAATTCTACATAAAACATATAAAGTTGACTATCAAACATATACATTTGATTTCTCAAAGGAATTCTATTTCGTTGTATACTACTTGGATTGTATCCCATTCGGACAATAGCATCTAATCTTGAGCTGAATTTTGTACGTCTACATGTGTTGAGAATGATGAGGAAAATTCTTGGTTGGGAAGAATTGGTGCAAATAGATATGGCTTTGGTGGAATTTGTATGGTTTGCAGACTTCCTTCTAACATCTCTACAACCTTCGATATGGATGGCCTATCTGATGGATTCGTCTGAATGCACCAAAGTCCTACCAAAAACATTTTCAGTCTTGTTTCTTCTTCTTCTTCAATCATCAAATCATCTAAGTGGTTGGTAACACCAAGTGTTACCTGCTCGTAGATCTTATCGGGAAAATAGCTCTCACTCGATTGGATCGCTTCAGTGGTCCCAACAAGGTTTCCTGCTCCAGCCATTTCAAGAACCATCATTCCATAGCTATACACATCAGATTTATGAGTAACTCCTCCGAAGTTTCTGGAGAATACTTCGGGTGCTATATACCCAATAGTGCCTCTTGTCCCAACCACTGATAGTACACTCTGCTTCTTGCACAGTTTAGCAAGCCCAGAATCAGATATTTTGGGACAAAACTCTTCATCTAAAAGAATGTTCTCAGGCTTAATGTCGAAGTGAACAATCATAGTGGTGCAGCCTGTATGCAGATATTCCAGACCTTTCGCGATCCCAACTGCAATCTCGTACACCTTATCCAAATCCAGGCAACAATCTGTACCATTTATTGATCCATTACTGCTGAGAAACTTGTCGAAAGATTTGTTGGGCATGTATTCATAGACTAGAGCTCTCTTGTCTCCCTCATAGCAAAACCCCAAGAGATTGACAATATTGACATGGGAGGTTTTACTGATGCTAGCAACTTCGTTGATGAATTCTTCCCCATTGTTGTCGGTCCTGATTAAAACCTTCACAGCAGCAAGAGTGCCATCAGGCAGCGTACCTCTGTACACGCTGCCATATCCTCCTTTACCAATCTTATCACTGAAGGATTTGGTTATTTTCTTGATGTCCGAATATTTGTACCTCTTTGGAGCCCGAGGTCCATGTTGGAGCAGAAGATTTTCGACATATTGTTTGGAATCCTTGGTTGGGATAATATAATCACACCAGTTATACTCACCGCCACCGCTGCAGGATATACATTTACATGATCCTGAAACTCAGATGACATGGAAAGAAAAACAGGATATTTTGACAAGATTATTACAAGGATTTAGCTATAATAATCACTATAGCACGATCACTCCCTGCAACTGATCACATAGTAAAAAATAACAGTATGAGTAATATACTATCGTCATCTTCACAAAAAGGAAAGAAATTTATAAACAGAGGTTTGAAAATTTGAAGAATAAATTTGTCACTACCATTCTGGCTGGAATCAACTCCAGGTGCTAATCCAGGACTTTGCGCAGGAGGCATCCCTTTGTTGAGAAAAATAAGCAGGTAAGAGTTCAATGAAAAGCAACTGAAGAAATTGTATATATATTGAATATGTATGTATATATAAAACAAAGGAATCAGTTGCACACACATTGTCCAGTTTGAGCCAAGGATGTCGGGCAGAAAGTGACGAAATAATCGGCGCCGGTGGTGCATGAGAATAGGCTGGTGGCGTCATCAAAGGGGTAGGTATACGCGGTGGGACACGCTCTCTTCAACTGTTCCGAGAAAGTCTTGGGCCTGCACGCCTACGACGTCGAATATTCTCCCCTGCAACAGAACCGATCGGTGTTGAACGTCTCGCACGGGCCTCGGCACGCGCCGCCAGTCCTCAGCACGGAAGGCCATATTTGGATCAGGTCGTCCGGGCAACCAGTGGATCGGCACGGACCCGACCCGCCGCGGGGCTCGAGCAGGACGGGTAGGTTGTACCCATCGACGAGGCTGACGTCGTAAAAGTCCAAATTGGAAGGACCCCCGATTCGGAACTCGGTCAGGGTAGTGGCGGTGGCGTTTGAGTTGCACTCTAGTTGGGAGCGGCAGTCACCGGTCGCGCAGGAACCGTATCCGGAGGCGTTGAAGGTGCAGCTGGTTCTGCCCCACACGCGGCCGTTCCAGCCGGTTGGTGCCTGTAAGGCGACTGAGCTGCCTACGGGTAGCTCGAATCCTGTGCTTTGCTGTCTTGGCTGGCCAGAAGTGGGGGGCCAAACTATGTGGGAACAATTGTTCACAAATGTAAATTTTGCACCCCCAACTCCTGCATCACATATAATCTCTTATTTAATGAAAGAAAAAAAAGAACAAGTTTTGATCTCTTACTAAAGGTACCTGTGCCATGGAAAAAGTGGAGGAGCAGAATGATGAAAACAATGGTGCAGGAAGAAGGCATGCTGATTTTGCCTTTTGGGTATAAATTGATTGGCAGTATGAAATGTCAATAATGATCCAACTTATTTTGGGGTTGATATCGTGTACTCAATGCGTGTTTTATATTCTTATAACATCATTAGTTACATAGTGTATATTAAATATATTATAATAGAATCCAAATTCCCTATTAGACTATATTATAATAATAATAATAAATAGAACTAGTGTGCCAGAGCCTTCTCATCAGTTGCAGTTTTGAATTTAAACACACACACGATCCCCCCCATTACATGTATAAACTTAACAAAGAAATTTTATCATTCATTCACCAAATCTTAAATAAAATTGTTAAGTGTGGTTTGGTGCAGTTTCTAAGTTAAATTTACTTTTAAATTTAATTTGTAAGTTTTTTTCTTTATTGAATTTACATTATTTCATAATAAAAATAGCTTTAAATGATGTACTGTTTCAAAATCAAGTTTCTCCAAAAAGAAAGTAGTATTTAAAATGAGCGTGTATGCTGTCACACCAGATCCTTTGTTTCAAATTGTGTTGTTCTGACTTCACTAAATAAGTGAAAAGCCTTCCCAAATTAACAGCTGCAACATCAGATGTAATATTCTATCACTTGAGGAATCCTGTAATAGAATATACAAGTAGGCATACTTGTGAGGATTGTAGAAAGAATTACAGATGATCATTTCTACAAATATCATTTTAAAAAACAAGATTCCATTTAAGAAATCTCAAAATCACAATGCTGAGTAGTAACTCTTAAGACATGAAAAATCACTACATGTTCATTGAAGAGTATGGGAAGCATCATTCTCGTTTTTACAATCGACACAACCGACTTAATTAGTTAAGATTGTCGTGTAAGTGATTTTGTACAACTCCAAATATCTAGCCTTCGGCTGAGTTTTCTGTCTCGACATACGCTGATAATGATGAGAAATTTTCTTGACCCAGAGGATTAGGAGAAAACAGGAATGGCTTTGGTGGAATTTGTATGGACTGAAGACCTCCTTCTAACATTTCAATAACCTTAGACATTGACGGTCGATCAGATGGAATGGTCTGGATGCACCAAAATCCTACCAAAAACATTTTTCTTGCTATTTCTTCTTCATCTCCGATCATGAAGTCATCCACTTTCTGGGTGACGCCGAGAATTACATGCTCCTAGATTTTGTCAGGAGACTAATTCTCACTCGATTGAACTGCATCATCCTCAACAATTTTTTTCGCTCCAGCCATTTCAAGAACCATCATTCCGTAACTATAGACATCAGATTTGTGAGAAACTCCTCCGAAATTTCTGGGGAACATTTCTGGAGCACTATACCCGACAGTGCCTCTGGTTCCCAGCACTGACAGTATACTCTGCCTTTTCTTGCACAGTTTTGCAAGCCCAAAATCAGATATTTTAGGAGAAAAGTCTTGGTCCAAGAGAATGTTCTGTGGCTTGATGTCAAAATGGACGATCCTAGTGTTGCAGCCTGTGTGCAGATATTCTAGACCTTTGGCGATTCCAACTGCAATCTTATACAGTATTTCCAAATCCAAGCTGCAATCTGCCACATTACTGCTGAGAAACTTGTCCAAAGATCTATTGGGCATAAACTCATAGACTAGAGCTCTCTTGTCCCCCTCATAGCAAAACCCCAACAGACTGACAATATTAACATGGGAGGTTCTACTGATACTCGCAACTTCATTGATAAATTCTTCCCCACTACCATCAGCCTCAGTTAAAATCTTGACGGCAACGAGGGTGCCATCAGGTTGCATACCCTTGTACACGCTGCCATATCCTCCTTTACCAAGCTTATCTTTGAAGGATTCGGTTATTTTCTTAATTTTAGAATATTTGTATCTCTTTGGAGCCAGAGATCCGTATTGGAGCAAAACATTTTCTACATCTTGGGTATTAATGCCGGTTGGCAAACGTCGTCTTTTGAGGTAGCAAAACATTTTGCTTAAAGTATCCTTTTGATGGGTCCCATGGCATAGCATTTGCATAAAATAGATTCTCCCCCACATTCGGCCGCTCTCTCATTGCAACTTGCCATCATTCCAACCCATTTCACGCAAAACAAAAACTTGTAACTACAGAGCCAAGAATCGCAGATTGGGGGGAAAAGAAGGTTTCTTTTCCTGATTGTTCAGAAAAAAATTGGTTGTTTGGATTCATAGACTGAGGAAACATCAAACCATTCTTGTCTGTACACCAACCAGTCACTTCATCAATCTTTTTGCTGTTTCTGAAAACAATACAAAATTGGTCGCTTGAGTCGAATTTCCCAAAGAATCTTCCCCTCAGAGTGAGTAGTTTTCTTCACCCTTTCTTTATCTCTCTTCCTCGTATGCAACTCTCTCCCACTCCCTGTATGTGAATCACTTACTGTGTAGATAGTTTTGCTCACTCTTTTGTGAGACTGTGTAGCAGAAAAATTGAATTTGGACTGAAAACAGATACCTCTAATAATGAAAGAAAAGCTGAAGATGTAGGTGTAATGGTTTATGCCCTCTGAAATGCATTTCTGATTGCAGTTTGCAAACAAATTAATGTTGACAATGTTTATGCCACAACCTCTGATTCGGTTATGGAAGACAACGGAAAGGAATCCTCTGTGGAAGTTCCTCTTCTTGTTTTCTTTGTATGTATTCTGTGATCCGGCTTATCATGCCAACTCTATCATGCATGATCCTATCGCAGACTCCATGTATTACGGCGTAAATTATTTTTATTTGATTAATTATAAAATAAAATAGTAAAATTGTAGTATTTTTTTAACAATTTAAAAATATATTATATTTTGTATACAAGAAGTGCCAATTCATTTATTTTTGTTGTTTTTTTAAAGTAGAGCCAACACATTATGTGGAATGAAAAATTTACATTTAGTGCATATAATTTTTTGTAATTTTTCATCTATACTAATATAATAATGTAATAGTTTAAGTATAATTTTTTGACAATTTTTAGTTTCTGAAAAGAGAAATATTTCAAAAAATAATATGTTAATTTTTAATTAATTGAATTTTTTTGAAATACTTTTTCTATTTTATTATAATTTAAATAATCTTTTTATTTTTACTAAAATTTTATGTATAATATATTAAATTAATTTAATTTGAAATGGAAGACCATGATGTGAGTAACGTGGCATACGGCAAGGGAGACTTTCTTTCACTCCTCATCTCAGATGACTCCATTAGATATGATGCAAAATGGAATAACATATATTAAATGAATATTAGATGTAATAAATATAGTTAATTTTTATAATTTTTTGAACTAAATTTTAGTACTTTTTGTGTATTTGATTTATTATATTAGATTTGACTTGCAAATAGTTATTAACTAATTTTTTTATAAAATCTTTTAAATAATTAAAATTTTCTACAATTAATAGATGTATTATAGAAATAATACTCTTATTTTATGATGGAGATAACATATATTTTAATAAAATTGTGCCTAACATAAACACCTTTTAAAATTATCATAGGTAATAGATTGTACAAATCTCACAAGAAAGAACATGCACACCACATTACACAACCAAGTTCAATATTACGAAAAGCTAAAATCTAATGTGATCCACATGCTTGCAAAATTAGGATTGAATTGTTCAATATTCTTAATTTTCACCAGAATTAGGACTAAATTCGTAAAATTAAAATTGTTATGGGATACAATTGCAAATTTACATTTGTACAGGACTAAAATTGCAAATGATCTATAACTATGGGACTGATTTTTCAATTTGCTCCTCAAAATTGGGTAATTCACTATCACTCTCTTACACACACAACGTAAGAAAAAGGAGAATAGATAAGACAATATAATAATGTTATGATTTTTTGTATATTGTATATGGAGGCTAGTGAATATTATTACAAACACACACACACATATATATATATATATATATATATATAAAATAAACAAGAATATATGAGTTAATTTATAATTGTCATGAGCTTGAGTTGGCTTAGGAAAATATATTATTGTGCATAAAGGTGGTAATTCATAACAATATTCTATTTTTTTGTGCGTGAAATTAATATATTTTTTAAAATTATAAATAATATATTTGCAAATTATTGGTTTTATGAAAGGATTACTCCTTGTTTGACAACTCCAATATTTGATTGAGAATTGATGTTCTTTACATTATATGCTTCAAAACAAAAATATATAGAAAATTAGCATTTACAAAATTTGATTGCTAAATTCTTGAAAATCAAACATATCTTAATTAGCTACCTACAGAAAAAAGGTAAGAAAAAATAAAAAGGGCCAATAATTAATCCATAGGAACAAATCCATCGTTTACACAAAAAATGGTATAGGCAATTGTGAGTTGGCTCTCTCTTTACTTATTGAAGAAAGGAAGAGGGCTTTGATTTACATTTTAAAAGAGGCCGCGACTTCCAAGCAAATAAGGCTATACACATGGAAAATAGTCACATTTATCGTATTAACTGTTATCATCTTATAAATTTTATTATTTTAGATACATACAGATTTCCCACATAAAAAAGAAAAAAAAAAAAAAACTAAGTTGGTGCTTGGGAGTTGTGACAGTTTTTCCTTGCATGAATTAATTAATTGTAAATATTAAGATAATTAATAAAAAGGGAATATACTTACAGAAGATGGGAAACAAGATGACAGGCTGGCTTGGAAAAGTTGTCGACCACTTTCGGTTAATCAATCACCTTTTTTAACCTCGCTATCTTGTTTGAGACCATTTGCCAATATAATAACAATAATAATAATAATAATAATAATAATAATAATAATAATTGAGTAGTTTAACATATAAATTTCGTCTGTTGTAAGTACAAAATAACCACACGTATAATGTCTTACAAATTTTAAACATTACAATAATTACTACTGCACATCAAGAGAATAATTTATAGTCGAAAGTTGCATATGGATGCTCTATCTGACTTTTTTTCTATGTGAGACTTCAATAATTGAATTATTTTACTTACTTTATATGGTGAGGTGAGTTTAGCATTCATGCTTAATGAATTTCACCGTTTAGTAATTCATGGTTCACAGTTAAGGGTTCATGCATGTTTCATGTATCGTGGTGTAAACTTTGATGTTTGAATACGACTCAAATGAAACATGTGATCAAATTATCAAAGAAATTCTATTTTATTGTGGAGACAATTCGATAATGATTGTATTGTATACTAGTTCGATTGTATCTCATTCGGACAATAGCATCTAATCTTGAGTTGAATTTTGTACGTCTACATGTGTTGAGAATGATGAGGAAAATTCTTGGTTGGGAAGAATTGGAGCAAATAGATGTGGCTTTGGTGGAATTTGTATGGTTTGCAGAATTCCTTCTAACATCTCTACAACCTTCGATATGGATGGCCTATCCCCTGGATTCGTCTGAATACACCAAAGTCCTACCAAAAACATTTTCAGTCTTGTTTCTTCTTCTTCTTCTGCAATCATCAAACCATCTAAATGGTTGGTAACACCAAGTGTTACCTGCTCGTAGATCTTATCGGGAAAATAGCTCTGACTCGATTGGATCGCCTCAGTGGTCCCAACAAGTTTTCCTGCTCCAGCCATTTCAAGAACCATCATTCCATAGCTATACACATCAGATTTATGAGAAACTCCTCCGAAGTTTCTGGAAAATACTTCGGGTGCTATATACCCAATAGTGCCTCTTGTCCCAACCACTGATAGTACACTCTGCTTCTTCTTGCACAGCTTAGCAAGCCCAAAATCAGATATTTTCGGACAAAACTCTTCATCTAAAAGAATGTTCTGAGGCTTAATGTCGAAGTGAACAATCCTAGTGGTGCAGCCTGTATGCAGATATTCCAGACCTTTCGCGATCCCAACTGCAATCTCGTACAGCTTATCCAAATCCAGGCAACAATCTGCTGATCCATTATTGCTGAGAAACTTGTCCAAGGATTTGTTGGGCATATATTCATAGACCAAAGCTCTCTTGTTACCCTCAGAGCAGAACCCTAGCAGATTGATAATATTGACATGGGAGGTTCTACTGATGCTGGCAACTTCATTGATGAACTCTTCTCCATTTCCGTCGGCCTCGATCAGAACCTTGATAGCAACAAGGCGTCCATCAGGCAGCACACCTTTGTAAACGCTACCATATCCTCCTTTACCAAGCGTATCGCTGAAGGATTTAGTTATTTTCTTGATTTCAGAATATTTATATCTCCTTGGAGTCAGAGATCCATGTTGGAGTAGAAATGTTTCCACGTGTTGATTGCATTTTTTATTACAGCCGCCTTCCGTACGTCGTCGCCTTTTGAGGAAGCAGCGTACGGCAGCAGTTACTATAATTGCAGCAGTTCCTATATATTCCACCGCTGCACTCAGAGGCAAGATATATGAGCTTGATCCCACAACACGTAGAAAATTACAAATATAAATGACTACAAGGATTTACCACCAATAACAACCTCCATTCCAGGAAATTTCCCCGCACGCGATCCTGGAGAAACTATAGTAAACTTTAGATTAGATTGTTCCGACCTCAAGGACCTCCAAAAATAAACACGAGATCTTCTATTCTATTTTATATTTCAAATTCACCAATTAACCCATGATGTGTATTTGCTGAAGTTGTAACATGATAAAACACAAAGTAGAACAAATATGCGTATATAGAAAGGAGGGTAAATATTTAAACAACAAGAATACCGTTTCGGGTTGGAGGATGGTAACTTAAACTCGGAGGGGGGTAGGTAGTACCTTGAGCAGGAGGTATCCCTAGTGCAACGAAGAGCGACATAACAAGATTACATTAATTGTACTGACTACTCTCAACTTTGAATTACATGCAGGATATGACAAAGATACAAAATTCAAAGAAGATCAAGAAGATATGCATCATCTTAAGAATATAGAACAAGATATGGGAAGGAAGAAAAACAAAAAAAACATAAGATACTCAAAGATATGTAAGGAATAGAAGATTCAATTACCAACCGCCTAGGGATATTCAAGAAAAAGATGTCACACGGCTGGAATACTGGAAGGAAAGAATCTGATCTTTGAAGGAGAGATTTGATAGCAAATCAAGGTTGATATGGTGAGAATATCTTTGTGTTCAAGACATACGAGTATTAATAGACTACGGGCAGGAGAGGAAGAGTATCTCTGCTACATTACATTCATTATCATATGCAGAGAAAGAGAGACGTCCTACTTGAGAGGGACGGTTTTATTTGAGAGCTTTTATCGTAGTACAGTTCCAAAAAGAAGGCGAACTGTCAGTGAACCACTCGTTGGTTTCCATTGTGCTCGGGAGAGTACAGCTTACTGGACTCGGGAGAGTTCAGATTTCTGCCGTACGGAAGTCGGCAGTCAAGTCCATCTAGGGGACTCGATGGTCAAGTAAGTTGTTAGAAGAAAGTGGTATAGGGTTAGCTAATATTAGAGGGAGTTTAATGACGTGTAAGTCCAAACTATATAATTGTGAGAACAAACACTATATCTAATAAAAATACTTGAGAGGAAGAAGAAATTCTTCCTCGAAATTGTTGTAACTGTTATTTTGCTTCCGCATAGTTATATTATAGTTCGAATTAGTACTGAACATAACATACGCGCACAAATTCTGATCTAACAATTGGTATCAGAGCAGGTTCCATTTTTTTTTAAAAACAGGTTGATCCAGGGACATTGACATGGGAACTCACGAAGGAACATCGATGCGACCTCCTTGTCTCGATGGACAAAACTGCCCATTGTGGAAATCCATACTGATCATCTATTTGAGATTCAAAAGGTGTGGAGAGGCAATTCAAACGAAGTGGACATGGCTAAAAAAGCAGGATGGGAAAGACGTAACAAAGATTGTTAACAAACCAATAACCCTATGGATGGAGGATGAAAAGTGTGCTGAAGATGCAAACTACATAGCGTTATATGCAATACTAGCCTCTGTTGACCCGATGAGACACAAATTGATGCATGGGATGCACTTCAAAAATAGTTTGAAGGGAACAAATCGGTAAGGAAATCAAAACTACAAAGATTGGCTACACAATGTGATGGAATTTGAATGACTAAGGAAGAAAATATCAAAATGTACTATGTGAGGTTCAGTAACATTGTGAATCAATGTTACACTCTCGGGGATGAAATTGAAGAAAAAGTTCAAATCATGAAAATTATGAGAACACTTACTCCCAAATTCAGAGAAAAAATTACTGTCATGGAATCATTCATGAGAGTGATACCTATGTCACAGGATAATCTAATGGAAGAACTCAAAACCTTTGAGATTAACAATGAACTGGATATAGTCAAGGCTGCATTGAAGGCAGAATCATCCACTGAAACCGAGAAAAATGATGTAGCAAACATTGCTGACAAAATGACACTACTGACAAAGAATCACAGCAAGTTCGTCAAAAGATACAACCAGAGGCAGCAGTTCACCCAAAGTCAACCTATGGTGATAGTACCAGAGAAGGAGGATCCAAAACTCCGAACTTCAAATAAGGTAATCGAAAAGATTCTGACCAATGAAATGAGTGCAAGGGTTTTGGACACTATCAAGTTGAATGTCCTAATTTTCTAAGGGAAAACAAATCTCTCAAAGCCACATGAATGATTCTGAAACAGAAGATGATGAGGAACAAGAAGAAACAAAATACTCAAGCAAATTTACTACCTATTCATCTTTCAAAGATCCAATGTGTTTTCCCGCCATAGTTCGAACAGAACATGAAGTGAATCTTCATACATGCCAAACTTTGATGATCCAACCATTGAGGACTTTATGAGAATGTACGAACAAGTCAAGCAAAATGTACACAAGCCATTGGAATAATCAGGAAATTGGAAAACCAAGTGGAAGAATAAAAGAAGAATGGATCCAGTTCCAAACCTGACCGAATTGATATAAACCGACTGGAAAGTGAACTTCGAACAACCAGAGAAGTAAACAAAAGACTTAATGATGAACTGACCACATCTCAAAGAAAAGTCCAGGAACTTGAAGAGCAAGCTCATACTTGTACATCACGGATCGTCTTTCTCGAAGCCAATCTCAAACTTGCCCACCAAACCATGTTAGAAAAAGAACATGTAATATCTACACTAAAAGATGACTTAACCCATACCTTGTTTGAATTGCAGAAAAATTAGAGTGAAGTAACACCACTTAAAGCTAAGTTGGATAAGGCCGTTCGAACAATTCAAGGACTGAATAGTGGCAAAACCAAAATTGATGAGATGTTGTCTTATGGTCAACCACATGGCAGTAAAGTTGGCATTGGATGCACTGGAAATGAACGAATTGGAGACACAATCTTTGTACCAGCCAGTTCCTCGACAGTCCAACAACAAGGTCCAAATACTACTAGTGAGTTAGAAAAATAGGACACTAAAGGCATGAAAAAAATTCATTCCTATATGTCACTACTGTGAAGCACCTGAACACATTCGACCTAAGTGCTACATAATGAAACATAACCTACGATCAGGTAACATCTCAAATTGGAATATCAGATAAAAAAATATGGGTAGATAAGATCACAGAATATCAGATAAAAAATATGGGTAGATAAGAACAGCATGTGTCTTACATCTTCGATAGTTTCTCTTGGTGCGAACAACACCGGAACTTGGTTTTTTGACAGCAGATGTTCACGTCACATGACTGAAAATACCACCTATCTAACTAATATCATTTCAATAAATGGGGAATTTATGACGTTTGGTGATGGTAAGAGTAAACGTGTCATTGGACAAGGGACACTTAATATACGTGGTTTACCTAAATTGTCTAATGTGTTTCTTGTTGAAAATCTGAAAGTAAATCTGTAAAGTATTAGTCAAATATGTGATCAAGGACTACGAGTGAATTTTACTCATGACAAATGCATGCAAACACCGGGGCAACCGAAGTATGGCATCAAAAAATAGGACACATTGGATACAACCATCTCATTACCTTATCAAAATCCCAATGTTTTCGGGGGTTACCTGAACTCCCGAACAGGGATTAGGGAATCTGCGGACCATGTCAATTTGGCAAACAGGTGAAAAGCTCACACAAAGGAACTCAAGATGTCTGCACAAAACAGATTATGGCCCTATTAAATATGGACCTGATGCGACCGGTTCAGACCGAAAGTACTTGAGGTAAAAGATATATCTTTGTGTGTGTTGATGACTTTTCAAGATATACTAGGATCAGATTTTTTTGAGAAAAATCAGAAACATTCAGAGAATTTGAGAAACTGATAAAAATAATTGAAAATGAAAAACAGGATTCCGTTGTTCGAATACGAAGTGACCATGGGAGAGAATTTGAAAATAATGCTTTTATTGATTTTTGCACCTCATGTGGTATTACTCATGAGTTTTCAGCTCCTAAAACACCGCAACAAAATGGAATAGTTGAGAGAAAGAATCGTACTCTACAGGAAATGGCTAGGGCTATGATGCTAGGCAAGAATATCGCTCAAAAATGCTGGGATGAATTGGTAAACACTGCATGCTATGTTTCAAACCATGTCTACTTAAGGAAAGGAGTGAGAATGACCTCGTATCAAATTTGGAAAGGCAAAATTCTGAATCTCAGTCATCTTCACGTGTTCGGCTGCAGATGTTATGTATACAATGATCAAGAACAATTAGGTAAGTTCGATGCTAAAAGCGATACAGGTATGTTTCTTGGTTATTCTACAAATAGTAGAACATTTCGTGTATTTAATCTAAGAATTGAAACACTTGTTGAAAGTACTAACGTTGTCTTTGATGACTCATTGGAAAGACTGAATATTTATCTGGATGAAGCAGGTTCATCTGCTGTGTGACCTACAGGTGAACTAAATTATGAAAACACAAGAGAGACTGATCAGACTCTAAAGCGTGAAGAGCTTAAAACCATAAACCTTCCACCAGAGTTCAAAAGGAACATCCCAAAGAATATATCATTAGAGATCTCGATGAAAGTGTAAAGACACGTGGAAAATCAAAACCCGATTACCGCAAAATTGAGGGGTTAGTATATCATGCATGTTATACCTTTATAATCGAATCTAAGAACATTAAAGAGGCACTCAAAGATGATAACAGGATATTGGCCATGCAAGAGGAGTTGGAAATATTTGCTAGAAATGATGTATGGACACTTGTATCACAACCGGACAATACAAATATCATTGGAACTAAATGGATTTTCAAAAACAAGACTGATGAGCATGGAAAATTACAAGGAACAAAGCCAGATTGGTAGCTCAAGGATACACGCAAGTTGAAGAAATTGACTTCGAAGAAACTTTTGCCCCAGTCGCACGATGGAGTCTGTGAGAATCCTTCTATATTGAAAAATTCATACTTTATCAAATGGATGAAAAAATTGTATTTTTAAATAATTTTTTAAAAGATGAAGCGTATGTAGAGCAACCCAAAGGCTTTGAAGATCCACATTACCCAAATCATGTGTAAAAACTGAAGAAGGCATTGTATGTACTGAAGCATGCCCCGAGAGCTTGGTATGAGAGACTGACGAAGTTTCTACTTGCACAAGGATACAAGCAAGGAGGGGTAGACCAAACCTTATTCAGTCAATGGTCGAACAATAACATTATTATTGTACAGATTTATGTGGATGACATTGTGTTCGGCTCTACATCCAAAAATAAAGTGTACCACTTTGTCAAGGTAAGGTCACAAGAATTTGAAATGAGTATGGTTGGTGAGCTATCCTACTTTCTTGAACTGCAGGTTAAACAAAACAAAAATGAAATCATGATACATCAAGGGAAATATGCCAGAAACTTGGTAAAGAAATTTGGTCTTGAAGGCTGCAAGATTGCTCAAACACCTATGAGAACCAATACCAAATTGTCTAAAGATGAAAGTAGAACTAGCGTTGACCCAACACTGTATAGAAGCATGATAGGGAGTCTATTGTACCTTACTGCAAATAGACCTGACATAAGTTTTAGTGTAGAATTGTGTGCTAGATATCAATCCAATGCAAAATAATCACACCTCAAGGCAGTAAAAAGAATTATACGCTATGTGGCAGGTACTACAAACTATGGACTAAAATATTATTTTGATACTAATCTTATTCTTGCAGGATATTGTGATAGTGATTGGACCAGTGATATAGACGATCGAAAAAGCACTTTGGGAGGATATTTCTTTATTGGAAACAATCTAGTGTCATAGCTCAGCAAGAAACAGAATAGCATATCCTTATCCACAGCAGAAGCTGAATACATTGCGGCAGGGAGTTCATGTTCACAGTTGGTATGGATGATGCACATGTTGTGCAACTACGGTATGAACTTGGACTCAATGACTATTTTTTGCGATAATATGATGCTATAAATATGTCTGAAAATCCTGTGCAACACTCCCGAACCAAGCATATTGACATCAAGTATCACTACATTAAAGAATTGGTTGAGGAACGTGTTATTGCACTTGAACATGTTCCTACTCTAACTCAACTTGCTAATATATTTACCAAGGCCCTGGATTCCCAACAGTTCATCTCTCTTAGGAAATCATTGGGCATTTGTTGTGCTCAATAATACAAAAAAAAAAATCATCAAAGAAAAAAAAAAGGGAAGAACCTTGAATTATCTCAAGTAGATAAATGAGAAAAAAGGGGTTGGAGGAAATATGACATAAATTCTCTATACACAAGTTTAAAATTCAGTTTGTCTTGAACTTTGAATCCAATATGTCTCAATTTATTATTTTCTTGGAAAGAGCTACGACCTTGAAATGATGCAGTGACAAGCTATCAGCTGTATGATTGAGCATCATGCACAGAAAATGATAAGTTTGTGAAAGCTACAAAAGTGTTCTCCTCTGGTTCGCACAAAACGGGTTATAAGGGACAGTTGAGCTCGTCACACAGGGTTTTTCCAGTGTGGTTCTTAGTGTGTGTGGTTTGCGAGCTACTACACAAGGTTTCTGCAGAAAGAGTGATAAGGAATCTACTCTTAAAACTGTGTTCTTAAAAAGAAAAGGTGAACCAAAGAGACACCTATGAATTGAGAACCTGGATTCGTCTTAATGTATCCTCAAATTGGATTGCCTGCTGAAAGGAGAATAAATGTCTGAACTGAATCCTCCTTTTTATTCATTATATCCTCTTTGTGTAGTAATTTCTCATTATTTTATTTTAGTATATCTCTCTAGATCTCTCCCTCTCTCGACAAACTAATGAGTAAATCATGAAAAATTGGGATATATGAGTAAGTGGGTCTGGTGGCTAGGAATATGATACTAGTGGCAATTAACCTCTCTTGCATAATCTCCTATGATGTGAACGCGTGGTAAAATTTGCATGGAAAGGGAAGTGTTTGAGCAGTGTATTTGAACCATATTTAGCAACACTTATTTTGTCATTGATTACAAAGGGACTTGAATCTTTTTTCTGCCCTAACCATTAATTCATATATGTTGTTCAGTTCTTGTTCGTTATGATTAAAGATATCACTCACGTTCAGCTTGTGTTAAAGACCTGGTCTTTCTGCAATTTCTCTCTTCTATTCTCTTTCGCAGGAGCATATGAAACGAACAGGGCGATTGGTCCCAGCTCGCTCTCCAAGCGAACATGATAATGAAATTTTGAATCCAGTCCTTCTAATATTATTGTGCAGTCCGCACCAGCACTGAAAATGGCTTTTATGGTAGCTGAAGTTGTTGCTCAAAAACTGTATCTCACTAACATTAGTAAATCTCTAGATATTACCTTGAATTCAGGTCTTTTTATGTTCACCAATCCTTTGTCAAGTGGCTCAAAAAAGGGGGAGATGAAGACAGTGAATAGTAAATAAGTGAAAAAGCTCAAATTAAGGGGTGTTGGTTGTTAGGGGGAGATAATGCATATTTTGAAACTCTACGTGTGATTTTCTTGTGGTTACTGACTAACAGTGCTATATGCATGATCTGGCTAATTCAGCATTATGTAATATTCATTAGTTTATCTCGATCTAATAAAACTACATACTGGGAGTCCTGAGTTCACTGCCTGTTCAAACTGTGATCAGATTGCGGTGTTTAAAAATATTTGCAAGACAAGAGATTTTCGATCCAAATGCTAAAGGGGGAGATTGATAAGATAAGTGTGTTGACATATATATATCAAGAATATAATGAGGTTTGAATTACATGCAGGATATGACAAAAATACAAAAATCAAAGAAGATCAATAAGATATGCATAATCTTAAGAATATAGAACAAGATATGGAAAGGAAGAAAAACAAACAAAACATAAGATAGTCAAAGATATGCAAAGAATAGAAGATTCAATCACTAACTGCCTAGAGATATTCAAGGAAAAGAAGTCACACGGCTGGAATTCTGGAAGGAAAGAATCTGATCTTTAAAGGAGAGATTTGATAGCAAATCAAGGTTGATATGGTGAGGATATTTTTGTGTTCAAGACATACAAGTATTAATAGACTAAGGGCAGGAGAGGAAGAATATCTCTGCTACATTACATTCATTATCATATGCAGAGAAAGAGAGACATCCTACTTGAGAGGGACAGTTTTATTTAAGAGCTTATATTGTAGTACAATTCCAGCAAGAAGGCTAACTGTCAGTAAACCACTCGTTGGTTTCCACTGTGCTCGAGAGAATACAGCCTACTGGACTCGAGAGAGTTCAGATTTCTGTCGTACGGGAGTCGGCAGCCAAATCCATCTAGGGGACTCGATAGTCAAATAAGTTGTTAGAAGAGAGTGGTATATAGTTGGCTAGTATTAGAGGGAGTCTAATGAAATGTAAGTCCAAACTATGTAATTGTGGGACAAACGCTCTATTTAATAAAAATACTTGAGAGGAAGAAGGAATTCTTCCTCGAAATTGTTGTAACTACTATTTCACTAAAAATACTTGAGAGGAAGAAGGAATTCTTCCTCGAAATTGTTGTAACTACTATTTCACTTCCGCATAGTTCAATTATAGTTCGAATTAGTATTGAACACAACACACGCGTACGAATTCTGATCTAACAATAATATAACACAAGATAGAACAGATATGCATATATAGAAAGAAAGGTAAATATTTAAACAACAAGAATACCGTTTTGGGTTGGAGGATAGTAACTTAAACTCAGAGGGGAGTAGGTAGCAGCTTGAGCAGGAGGTACCCCTAGTGCAATGAAGAGAAACATAACAAGATGACATTAATTTTACTGACTACTCTTAACTTTTGATAGCAAAAAAACAGGAGAGAAAGAGATCTAAACTGAGAGTTGTTAGGAAGAAAATTAACCAATGGAAAGAAGAACATACCCTTTCCAGTTTGAGCAATAGGGGCTTCACCTTTAGCTGGGTTACTAGGGCTTCGAACAGGGGGGAAAGCAGTAGGACTTCCTGGAAGAGGGTCCTTGCCGCGGTTGCAGGTGTTATTATGTGTGCAGGGTCTTACCGTAGGTGGCACAAAGACTATACATGAGCTGTAGGGTTTGGCCTTGCAAGGGCCAGAAGATTGCTGTAACTGACGCTCAAACCAGCGGATGGAAAACCCAGTGGGGAAGTAATGCAGATGCAGGATCAATAGTAGAAAAAGATTCTGTTTGGGATTACGATGCATCTTAAGAAAGACTGTGTAAAACCTTGGAAACAGATTATGGAGTATTTAAGAAAAACACACACAGCTCCGTCTCCAGGTGACCAGATGTTATTGATAAGGTTTAAATCTCCATTATTTGTTTTTTTCCGGTCTTTAAAATATCAATTTATTTTTTCCGATTCTTGTATGTTGCCTACACTAAAATTATCTTTATTTTAATTTAATTTAGTTTTTTTTGGAATATTTTTATCATTTAAATATAATACACATAACTGTTTCATTTTACTATTTTTTTATAAATTAATCTTCTTTTTACAATTTTTAATTTTACACTCATATCACATATATTTAAATAAATATTCGATGCAAACAAATATAATTATTTTTATTTCTTATTTAAATTAGATTTTATTATTTATCATGTATTTGATTTTTCGTATTAGTTTTAAATTATAAATAGATAATAACTAATAATTTTTTTATAAACCTTAATTAATACTTAAATTTTAAATTTTTTATACAATCAATAAGAATATAAAATAAAAAAGAATGATAATAATAGTAATAATAATAATAATAAAATAATAATTATAAAAAAATGATATTTCATGTCGCCCACCCCAAATTGCAAGGTGTAAGGAGAAAATTAACACATCATTGGTTTACTGTGTCAAAAGCGTGTTGAAATAAATACACATCACCTTTTTTGACCCAAACTTTGACCATTTCTGTTGTCCGAAAGGAAAATCTTTTCAAATTCGTTAATTTGATAATATAATGACTATTTCTTTCATTGCACAATTATAATATAATAAATAATAAAAAAGAGCTATATATTTTAAAAATAAAATAATAACTATACAAAATATGTTTTAATAAAAATTATTTAAAATTAAAACATCTCACAATATAAAAATGTAGCAAATATAAAAATATACCATAATTAATCTATGAAAAAATTATCTTTAAAATTAATATTTTTTTATATATGCAATATGGATATCAAATTAAAAATCATAAAAAGATTATTAATTTGATATATTTTTTATAAAAATTAAAGTTGAGATGAAAAAGTTATAAGTATTTGAAAACTGGAGTGAAAAAACAAAAAGAAAGAACAAATCTTATTGAACGGTATAAAATGACAATTTTTTAAATATTCTCAATTATCCTGCTATTATATATATATATATATATATATATATATATATATATATCAGATGATGTTCGATCTTCCTCCTTAATTTTGCTCGATCACGCCACAGTCTATACGAAGTAAATTGATTATATAGGGGTCGTTTCGTTTATGATTTTAAAGTTTTGGAATTGGGAAAAGTTGAATAACGAAGATTTTAATTTATTTTAAGATTGTATAGGATATAATTTTATTCTGAATATTATATTAATGTTAAAAAAGATATATGATTAAAGGATTATATCGTGGATAAATGTATTAGTAATGATTGAACAATTATTAAATGATTAGTTAAGATTATTAATAAAATGAAATTAGTGAGATAATAAATAAGATTATTGAGAAATTTAAAAAGTAGAGAATAATTGATTCACGTGTATAATAAGAGTAAGATTTTTATTAAATAGTAAAACTTTATTTTATCTTGCAAACAAGAATCGAGTAATTTAACATGTAAATTTCGTAGATGACAAGTGCAAAGCATACATATAATGTCTCAAAGACTTTTTAAACATCACAATTGGGTAAATAATAAAATATTGCACAAGAGAATTCAAATTTATAGTCAGAAGTTGCATATGGATGCTCTATCCGAATTTTTTTCTATGTGACAATAAAAGAATTAAATATTTTTACTCACTATATATGGTTAATTGAGTTAAGTATTCATGGTTAATGGTTTTCATCGTTTAGCAATTCATTGCTCAGAGTTAATGGTTCGTGCATGTTTCATGCTTGGTGGTGTGGACTTTGATGTTTGAACAGGACTTAAGTGAGATGTGGTAAAGTAGAAGATATGATCGAATTGTAAAAGTTATTTTAAATTATGTTAGATAATGCACTATATTTACAACTACATATTCTCCAAATTTTATTTGGCCATGAAATTTAGGTGAGAGTTATAATTTATGGAGTTTACTGATTCGACATTCTCTCCTTCTTCAAAAATATCACGAAATCGTGTAGCCATTTATAAATTTAAGATAGAAGAATTCTACATGAAATATATAAAGTTGACTCTCAAATATATACATTTGATTTCTCAAAGGAATTCTATTTTGTTGTGGAGACAATTCGTAATGATGGTATTGTATACTAGTTCGATTGTATCCCATTCGGACAATAGCATCTAATCTTGAGCTGAATTTTGTACGTCTACATGTGTTGAGAATGATGAGGAAAATTCTTGGTTGTGAAGAATTGGAGCAAATAGATATGGCTTTGGTGGAATTTGTAAGGTTTGCAGACTTCCTTCTAACATCTCGACAACCTTCGATATGGATGGCCTATCCGATGGATTTGTCTTAATGCACCAAAATCCTACCAAAGACATTTTCCATCTTGTTTCTTCTTCTTCTTCTTCTTCTTCGATCATAAAATCATCTAAGTTGTCGGTAACACCAAGTGTTACCTGCTCGTAGATCTTGTCAGGAAAATAGTTCTCACTGAATTGGGACGCCTCGGTGGTCCCAACAAGTTTTCCTGCTCCAGCCATTTCAAGAACCATCATTCCATAACTATACACATCAGATTTATGAGAAACTCCTCCGAAATTTCTGGAGAATACTTCGGGTGCCAAATACCCAATTGTGCCTCTTGTCCCAACCACTGATAATACACCCTGCTTCTTCTTGCACAGTTTAGGAAGCCCAAAATCAGATATTTTTGGACAAAACTCTTCATCCAAAAGAATGTTCTGCGGCTTAATGTCAAAGTGAACAATCCTAGTGACGCAGCCGGTGTGCAGATATTCTAGACCTTTGGCGATTCCTAATGCAATCTTGGACAGTGTTTCCAAATCCAGGCAACAATCCGTACCATTTGTTGATCCATTACTGCTGAGAAACTTGTCTAAAGATTTGTTGGGCATGTATTCATAGACTAGAGCTCTCTTGTCTCCCTCATAGCAAAACCCCAAGAGATTGACAATATTGACATGGGAGGTTTTACTGATGCTAGCAACTTCATTGATGAATTCTTCCCCATCGTTGTCGGTCTCTATTAAAACCTTCACAGCAACAAGAGTGCCATCAGGCAGCCTACCTCTGTACACGCTGCCATATCCTCCTTTACCAAGCTTATCATTGAAGGATTTGGTTATTTTCTTGATTTCCGAATATTTGTACCTCTTAGGAGCCCGAGATCCATGTTGGAGCCGAAGATTTTCGACATCTTGTTTGGAATCCTTGGTTGGGATACTTGGTGAACGTCGTCTTTTGAGGAAGCAGAGTATGATGACGGGTACTATAATCACACCAGTTATACTCACTGCCACCGCTGCAGGATATACATTTACATGATCCTGAAACTCAGATGACATGGAAAGAAAAACGGGATATTTTGACAAGATTAAGACAAGGATTTACCTATAATAATCACTATAGCACGATTACTCCCTGCAACTGCAAGTGATCACATTGTAAAAAATAATAGTATGAGTAATATATTATCGTCATCTTCACAAAAAGGAAAGAAATACAGAGGTTTGAAAAAATTGAAGAATAAATTTGTCATTACCATTCTGTCTGGAATCAACTTCAGGTGCTATTGCTAATCCAGGAGTTTCAGCAGGAGGCATCCCTTTGTTGAGAAAAATTAACAGGTAAGAGTTCAATGAAGAGCAACAGAAGCTATTGTATATATATTGAATATGCATGTATATGTCAAAAACAAAGGAATCAGTTGCACACACATTGTCCAGTTTGAGCCAAGGATGTTGGGCAGAAAGTGATGAAATAATCGGCGCTGGTGGTGCATGTGAAGGTGTTGGTGGCGTTATCGAAGGGGTAGGTATACGCGGTGGGACACTCTCTCTTCAACTCCGTACCATTTGTTGATCCATTACTGCTGAGAAACTTTTCTAAAGATTTGTTGGGCATATATTCCTAGACTAGAGCTCTCTTGTCTCCCTCATAGCAAAACCCCAAGAGATTGACAATATTGACGTGGGAGGTTTTACTGATGCTAGCAACTTCATTGATGAACTCTTCTCCATTTCCGTCGGCCTCGATCAGAACCTTGACAGCAACAATTCGTCCATCAGGCAGCACACCTTTGTAAACGCTGCCATATCCTCCTTTACCAAGCGTATCGCTGAAGGATTTAGTTATTTTCTTGATTTCAGAATATTTATATCTCCTTGGAGTCAGAGATCCATGTTGGAGTAGAAATGTTTCCACGTGTTGATTGCATTTTTTATTACAGCCAGCTGCCGAACGTCGTCGCCTTTTGAGGAAGCAGCATATGGCAACAGTTATGGAAAGTACCACCGCTGCATGCAGAGGCAAGATATATGAGCTTGATCCCAAAACACGTAGAAAATTACAAATATAAATGACTACAAGGATTTACCAATAACAACCCCCTTTCCAGGAAATTTCCCTGCACGCGATCCTGGAGAAACTATAGTAAACTTTAGATTAGATTGTTCCGACCTCAAGGACCTCCAAAAACACACACGAGATCTTCTATTCTATTTTATGTTTCAATTTCACCAATTAACCCACGGCGTGTATTTGCTGAAGTTGTAACATGTTTAAACACAAAATAGAACAGATATGCTTATATAGAAAGGAAGGTAAATATTTAAACAACAAGAATACCGGGTTGGAGGATAGTAACTTAAAACTCAGATGGGGGTAGGTAGCACCTTGAGCAGGAGGTATCCCTAGTGCAATGAAGAGAAACATAACAAGATGACATTCTTGTACCGACTACTCTTAACTTTTGATAGCAAAAAAACAGGAGAGAGAGATCTAAACTGAGAGTTGTTAGGAAGAAAATTAACCAATGGAACCCCATTCCAGTTTGAGCAATACGGGCTTCACCTTTAGCTGAGTTATTAGGGCTTTGAACAGGTGGGGAAACAGTAGGACTTCCTTGAAGAGGGGCGGTAGGACTAACTCGAAGAGGGGCGGGGGCGCAGGACGGTGGATGTAGTGCAAGGAGGAACAGAGGATCCGGCATTGCAAACGATTTCACGGTCGCTGTAACTGACGCTCAAACCAGCGGATGGAAAACCCAGTGGGGAAGTAATGTAGATGCAGGATCAATAGTATAAAAAGATTCTGCTTGGGTTTAAGATGCATCTTCAGGTAGACTGTGTAAAAACTTGGAAACAGATTATGGAGTATTCAGTAAAGAAAAACACACACAGCTCCGTCCAGTTGACCAGATGTTATTCATAAGGTTTAAGTCTCCATTATTTGTTTTTTTCCAGTCTTTAGAATATCAATTTATTTCTTCCGATTCTTGTATGTTACCTACACTAAAATTATCTTTATTTAAATTTAATTTAGTTTTTTTTTTTGGAATATTTTTATCATTTTATTATAATACACATAACTCTTTTATTTTACTATATTCTTTTATAAATTAATCCTCTTTTTATAATTTTTTATTTTACACTCATATCACGTATATTTAAATGAATATTACATGCAAACAAATATAATTATTTTTATTGATTATTTAAATTAGATTTTATTATTTATTATGTATTTCATTTTTTGTATTAGATTTAAATTGTAAATAGATATTAACTAATAATTTTTTTATAAAACTTAATTAATAATTAATTTTTTTATACAATTAATAAGAATAATAAAATAAAAAAGAATAATAATAATAATAATAATAATAATAATAATAATAATAATAATAATAATAATAATAAAAATGATATTTCATGTCGCCCACCCAAATTGCAAGGTGTAATGGAGAAAATTCACACATCATTGATTTAGATGTGTCAAAAGCGTGTTGAAATAAATACACAGCATTTACTATAACCTTTTTTTGACCCAGACTTTGACCATTTCTGTTGTCCCAAAGGAAAATCTTTTCAAATTCGTTAATTTGATAATATTACTACTATTTGTTTAGTGCGTTGTATGACTTAAATATAATAAGTAATATAGTAAAGGCATATTCTATACACACCACAAAAATTTTTAAACACACCACATTTACTAAATACACCACATAAAATTACATTTAAAAATTCAAAATTACTAAACACACCACAAAAATACCTATTATACCCTTAAACCCTTAAAAAAAAAAAAAAAAAAGAACTACCCAAACCCAAACCCTACCTCCCGAACCCACCGCAAGGCCGAACAGCTTCCCCCCCAACCCACCGCAAGAGCCGAACACATCCCCATCCCCAAACCCACCGCGCCGAACTACTCTCTCCCCCTCCACCGTCGAACCCTTCCAAGGACATGGACGTCGAACGCGAAAGTAACGTGACTCCAGGTAATTTCTGTCGCCCTCTTTTTCCATAAAATCGCAATGCGTTCGGCGCTGGTTCACCGAACAGCCTGCAGGGCGTTCGGTGAGAACAGGCCGAACTTAGCAAACAAAGTTCGGTCTGCATTGGCCGAACAGCCTGCTAGGCGTTCGGCCAGCACTGGCCGAACATCCTGATAGGCGTTCGGCCTGCACTGGCCGAACAGACTACGAGGCGTTCGGTCTGCACTGGCCGAACAGCCTGACAGTGTGCCTGTATTATTTTATTTTTAAAGTTTGTATGTTAACATTTTAATTTTCTTATGTTATAGTTTATGAAAGAAGTAGAAGACGGCCTACCGCTTCAAATAGACGATTACGGGCTGCCCAGCAAGAGGCGGGTCCTTCTCACGTTCCGGAAGAACAGGAGGAGGAATATGCCGAAATGCCTCAAGAACAAGTGAGGCAAGCCGAGCAGAACGAGTTATTGATGGGCCCATTTCCCGGCGGCCCCTACGATCCGTCATTACTGCGAAGCTTCAAAACACACGTAGTCGCCGACGTGTGGAATGGCAATGAGAGAGGCGTTTTAAAATGCCTCTGCCACACTTCGAAGCTTCTTCGATGGGTGTATCCCGAGGACGAGACGACCCGAGTCTGGAGGTCGTATGTGAAGCGGTCCGGGCTTCACAATTTGAGCAAGATATCCTACAGAGCTCCCAACCGGAACCTCATTTCTGCATTCGTCGAACGGTGGCAGCCGGAGACCAACACTTTCCACCTACCCTTTGGTGAGATGACGATCACATTAGATGATGTGTCGTCTTTACTCGGTCTTCCGGTGGTTGGGCAGCCAGTGCAGGTGGAAGACGATCCTGCAGAATTCTCGCCTGCACTGATACATCGGTTGTTGGGTGTGTCAGTTGAGGATGCCGTATTGGCCCTCAATGACAAGAGAGGGCAGTCTGTGAAGCTAGAGTGGCTTCGTAGCACTTTCTCGGACAGCGTTCAGATTACGCAGAGACGAGCTGCAGAGAAGGCAGCTCGAGCCTATATACTTTATATCCTTGGGTGTACCATATTTTCCGACAAAAGTGGTACTCGGATCTCTGCTGGCCATCTGAAGCTGCTGGAAGACACGAGCGTCGTACGGGAATTTGCATGGGGTGCTGCTGCCCTTGCCTATCTTTATAGACAGTTAGGCTCCGCATCAAGGGCGGGAGTAAAGCAAATCGCTAGATATCTTACATTACTGGAGGTACGTCATTCTTTGGAAATTATTTACTTTTACGTTATGTTACAATTTTTAATATGTTGTACCCTTACATTTGTATATATGTAGGCATGGATTTACGAGCACTTCCCGACGAGCCCACGACCTCAATTTAATGTGGAGTACGATCCGAGATTTCCACTAGCCATGCGATGGGCACAGCACGGGCAAGGTGGACCCAACACTTTGGGTTTGCAGGCGTGCAGGGAGTGGTTGGATTCACTCCAACCACACGAAGTAAGGGTCTTTTTAATTCTTTTTTCACAAATACATGTATTTTTCAAATATATAACATGAACAATTCAATACGTAGGTCATCTGGGATCCTTATCAGCAAGTACGTGATCGATTCGAACGTCCTGAAGTGACGTTTTATCATGGCTGCATAAGGGCGTTGGACATTGTCGAACCATACCACCCCGATCGAGTGTTGAGGCAGTTCGGCCATGTCCAGCATATCCCGTTGCCTCCATTGGATCCAGTGCTGGCAAGAAGAGGAAAAATGCCCGGTCAGTATGTACTTGCATGGGGGGTGCTTGGATCCATGTTTCTCTCCTGGGATAGCCACGTTTTGTCTATCCAGCGACGGGGGAGACTTGCACAGCCAGCATGGGAGACGGTACCAGAGTATATGGACTGGTACCGTACATTCTCCCATCCACAAGTCCAAAACCCCGAGCGTATATCTGCAACACGGTATTTTCCGACTGATGCGAACCCTAGTCAAATGTGGGCTCGATTCCATGACGCCCGAAATATTCTTCACCCACTGGTTCGCATGTGGACAGCCCAGGATCCGCAGCAATCGATGGATTATGTGATGCCTAGAGTCGAGGAGGCTACAAGAATACTCGAGGGTCTCACGGTGGATGAGGGGGGTGACTCCGATGAGTAGAGTAGTGATTTTGTAAACATATATGTATGACATTAAAATTTTCTACATTTGAATGTTAAATTATTATTTTATTCGGTGTCCATAATATTTTTAAATTATAATTTTAATGTTTGCTCGATACTCTGTTTGCCTACACTAATCTTGATTTTTGCATTCGTTTAAAAAAAACTTAACGTACAAAATACATAACCCGAAAAAAACAGAAACCCGAAAAAACAGAATGTATAACACGAAGTTTCAGGACGTTCGGCCAACACTGGCCGAACGGATCACAATACGTTCGGCCAGTGCTGGCCGAACATGGTATAGTGCGTTCGGCCAACACTGGCCGAACATGGTATAGTGTGTTCGGCCAGCACTGGCCGAACGTATTGTGATCCGTTCGGCCAGTGTTGGCCGAACGCCCTGAGGGTTATTTTGGTAATTTCGTTAATGTCCTTTTTGGTCATTTTTGGTGGTGTGGTGTGTTTAGCATTTTTGGTGGTGTGTATAGCAGCTCCCTATAGTAAATATTAAAATATACCACAATTAATCTATGAAAAAATTATATTTAAATTATTTTTTTTATATATGCAATATGTATATCAAATTGAAGATTATGAAAAGATAATTTAATTAATTTGATATTTTTTATAAAAAATGAAGTTGAGATAAAAAAAATTATAATAATTTGAAAATTAGAGTGAAAAAACAAAAAGAAATAACAAATATGATTGGACGATATAAAATGACAATTTTGTAAATATGCCCCACTATCCTGCTATTATATAAATATAGATATTAGCAGGTGATGTTCCATCTTCCTCCTTAATTTTGCTCGTTCATGCCATAGTCTATACGAAGTAAATTGATTATATAGGGGTCGTTTGATTTATGATTTTAAAGTTCTGGAATCGGGAAAAGTTGAATGACGATGATTTTTATTTATTTTAAGATTCTATAGGATATAATTTTATTCTAGATATTATATTAATGTTAGAAAATATATAATAATCATTAAATGATTAGTTAAGATTATTAATAAAATAAAATTAGAGAGATAATGAATAAGATTATTGAGAAATTTAAAAAGTAGAGAATAATTGGTTCACGTATATAATAGGAGTAAGATTTTTATTGAGTAGTAAAATTTTGTTTGATCTCACAAACAAGATCGAGTAATTTAACATGTAAATTTCGTAGATGCTAAGTGCAAAGCAAACATATATGTAATGTCTCAAAGACTTTTTAAACATCACAATTGGATAGAGCATACGGATGCCCTAGCCGACTTCTTTTCTATGTGACCAAAAAAAAAAAAATTACTTACTATATATGGTTAATTGAGTTAAGTAGTCATGGTTAATGGTTTTTACCGTTTAACAATTCATTGCTCAGGGTTAAGGGTTCGTGCATGTTTCATGTTTTGTGGTGTAGACTTTGATGTTTGAATAGAACTCAAGTGAGATGTGGTAAAGTAGAACATATAATCGAATTGTAAAAATTATTTTAAATTATGTTAGACAATGCACTGTATTTACAACTACATATCCTCAAAATTTTATTTGCCGATGAATTTTAAGTGAGTATAATTTATGAAGTTTACTGATTCGACATTCTCTCCTTCTTCTAAAAATGTCACAAAATCGTGTAGCCATTTATAAATTTAAGATAGAAGAATTTCACATAAAATATATAAAGTTGACTATCAAACATAAACATTTGATTTCGCAAAAGATTTATATTTTGTTGTGCAAACAATTCGATAATGATCGTATTGTATACTAGTTGGAATATTGTATCCCATTCGAACAATAGCATCTAATCTTGAGCTGAATTTTGTACATCTACATGTGTTGAGAATGATGAGGAAACTTCTTGGTTGGGAAGAATTGGTGCAAATAGATATGGCTTTGGTGGAATTTGTATGGTTTGCAGACTTCCTTCTAACATCTCTACAACCTTCGATATGGATGGCCTATCCGATGGATTCGTCTGAATGCACCAAAGTCCTACCAAAAACATTTTCAGTCTTGTTTCTTCTTCTTCTTCAATCATCAAATCATCTAAGTGGTTGGTAACACCAAGTGTTACCTGCTCGTAGATCTTATCGGGAAAATAGCTCTCACTCGATTGGAAAGCCTCGGTGGTCCCAACAAGTTTTCCTGCTCCAGCCATTTCAAGAACCATCATTCCATAGCTATACACATCAGATTTATGAGAAACTCCTCCGAAGTTTCTGGAGAATACTTCGGGCGCTATATACCCAATAGTGCCTCTTGTCCCAACCACTGATAGTACACTTTGCTTCTTCTTGCACAGTTTAGCAAGCCCAAAATCAGATATTTTCGGACAAAACTCTTCATCTAAAAGAATGTTCTGAGGCTTAATGTCGAAGTGGACAATCCTAGTGGTGCAGCCTGTATGCAGGTATTCCAGACCTTTCGCGATCCCAACTGCAATCTCGTACAACTTATCCAAATCCAGGCAACAATCCGTACCATTTGTTGATCCATTACTGCTGAGAAACTTGTCTAAAGATTTGTTGGGCATGTATTCATAGACTAGAGCTCTCTTGTCTCCCTCATAGCAAAACCCCAAGAGATTGACAATATTGACATGGGAGGTTTTACTGATGCTAGCAACTTCATTGATGAATTCTTCCCCATCGTTGTCGGTCTCGATTAAAACCTTCACAGCAACAAGAGTGCCATTAGGCAGCCTACCTCTGTACACGCTGCCATATCCTCCTTTACCAAGCTTATCATTGAAGGATTTGGTTATTTTCTTGATTTCCGAATATTTGTACCTCTTTGGAGCCCGAGATCCATGTTGGAGCAGAAGATTTTCGACATCTTGTTTGGAATCCTTGGTTGGGATACTTGGTGAACGTCGTCTTTTGAGGAAGCAGAGTATGATGACGGGTACTATAATCACACCAGTTATACTCACTGCCACCGCTGCAGGATATACATTTACATGATCCTGAAACTCAGATGACATGGAAAGAAAAACAGGATATTTTGACAAGATTAATACAAGGATTTACCTATAATAATCACTATAGCACGATTACTCCCTGCAACTGCAATTGATTACATTGTAAAAAATAACAGTATGAGTAATATAGTATCGTCATCTTCAATAAAAGGAAAGAATACTAAAACAGAGGTTTGAAAAAATTGAAGAATAAATTTGTCATTACCATTCTGGCTGGAATCAACTTTAGGTGCTATTGCTAATCCAGGACTTTCAGCAGGAGGCATCCCTTCGTTGAGAAAAATTAACAGGTAAGAGTTCAATGAAGAGCAACAGAATATATTGTATATATATTGAATATGTATGTATATGTCAAAAACAAAGGAATCAGTTGCATACACATTGTCCAGTTTGAGCCAAGGATGTCGGGCAGAAAGTGATGAAATAATCGGCGCCGGTGGTGCATGTGAAGGTGCTGGTGGCGGCATCGAAGGGGTAGGTATACGCGGTGGGACACGCTCTCTTCAACTCTCGCGAGTAACTCGTGGGCCCGCACGCCGACGGCGTCGAATAGTTTCCCGTGCAACAGTACTGTTCGGACTTGAACGCCTCGCACAGGCCACGGCACGCGCCGCCGCCGCCAGTCCTCAGCTCGGAAGGGCATATTTGGATCAGGTCGTCCGGGCAACCGGTGGATCGGCACCGCCCCGACCCGCCCCGGGGCTCGAGCAGGACGGGTAAGTTGTACCCATCGATGAGGCTGACGTCGTAAAAGTCCGAATTGGAGGGACCCCCGATTTGGAACTCGGTCAGGGTAGTGGCGGTGGCGTTTGAGTTGCACTCTAGTTGGGAGCGGCAGTCACCGGTCGCGCAGGAACCGTATCCGGAGGCGTTGAAGGTGCAGCTGGTTCTGCCCCACACGCGGCCGTTCCAGCCGGTTGGTGCCTGTAAGGCGACTGAGCTGCCTACGGGTAGCTCGAATCCTGTGCTTTGCTGTCTTGGCTGGCCAGAAGTGGGGGGCCAAACTATGTGGGAACAATTGTTCACAAATGTAAATTTTGCACCCCCAACTCCTGCATCACATATAATCTCTTATTTAATGAAAGAAAAAAAAGAACAAGTTTTGATCTCTTACTAAAGGTACCTGTGCCATGGAAAAAGTGGAGGAGCAGAATGATGAAAACAATGGTGCAGGAAGAAGGCATGATGATTTTGCCTTTTGGGTATAAATTGATTGGCGGTGTGAAATGTCAATAATGATCCAACTTATTTTTGTACTTACTTAACAATTGAAAACTGCATATTGTCAAGACATATTTTTATTTCTGATTTTTCATGGATGAATCCATATTTGTTTTTAATCAGAATATCTATGTGGGAAGAACAAGTTTGCTTACGATTCTATTGTTATAGGTGGATTAGTCAAGTTCTCCTTTTTTTTACTAGGTACGGGATTGTTGAATCGAGTCAAATCAGGATTATTTAATACAAATGTGCAATATATACTCGTTGATAATATCATTCAATATATCAATAAAATTAAATTATAAAATAAAATAAAAAGTCTTTACGCGGGATTCGCGGAAATTATTGAAGAAAATCTAGTCAATTATTCAAGTCTACAGTGTGTCAAATAAACAAATCATAAAATTAGAAGTTGGATGAAAACAGATGGAAAAGTGAGGTATGTATAGAAAGGTGGACTTATTTGGGGTTGATATCGTGTGCTCAATGCGTGTTTTATATTCTTATAACATCATTAATTACATAGTGTATATTAAATATATTATAATAGAATCCAAATTCCCTATTTGACCATATAATAATAATAATAATAATAATAATAATAATAATAATAATAATAATAATAATCATCATCATTAATTACATAGTGTATATTAAATATATTATAATAGAATCCAAATTCCCTATTTGACCATATAATAATAATAATAATAATAATAATAATAATAATAATAATAATAATAATAATAATAATAATAATAATAATAGAATTAGTGTGCCAGAGCCTTCCAGCAGTAAGAATTTAAAACCACACAGACATGAAAAAACCCCACAGATTACACATATAAACTTGACAAAGAAATTTTATCATTCATTCACCAAATTTTGAATAAAATTGTTAAGTGTGGTTCGGTTAGCTTAAGAAAAAAGTTTCCAAATTAAAATCGAATGTGCTATTTGTCGTAAAATGATGGGGTTTGGTGCGGTTCCTAAGTTGAATTTACTTTTAAATTTAATTTGTAAGGTTTTTCTTTATTGAATTTACACTATTTCATAATAAAAATAGCTTTAAAATGATATAATTGTAGTGTTTCTAAATCAAATTTCTCCAAAACGAAAGTACTATATAAAGAGTGTGTTGTTTATGCTGTCACACCAGGTCCTTTGTTTCAAATTGTGTTATTCTGACTTCACTAAATAAGTGAAAAACCTCCCCAAATTAACAGCTGCAACATCTGATGTAATATTTCACTTGAGGAATAGTGTAATAGAATATATATGTTGGGTATTTACATCGCCGTCTGTCGGATATACAAGGGCTCAAAGGGTGTCTGGGCTCGCCCCGATTCGAACACACAAGACAATCAGCAGTTAATAGGAAGTCACAAAAGGCTTTCTTCCCTACAGAGCACCGAACCCCTTCCCCGGTAACACTTCTCTCCCAACTCCTTACCCACTCAAGAACCTACAACCATATACACTGTATATCTCACGAAAGAGATTGAACACTCAGTATAGACAAAGAATGGAGTGAAAGGAAGAACAGAGTGAAACGTATAATCGCGATGCCTTCATCAGAACGAACGAAATTGTTCTTATAGGCAAGCGATCATTGAAAAACCACACAGGGTCACGCGGTTTAACTCTGCCATTAAGAGAGAAGACTGCCTTAGGAAGGAATTGGACTTGTCAAATACGAAGAGACGAGAGGGGAACGGACCAAAGGAAATGGAGAGAAAGCTGTGCAAGAAAGGGGGGGGTTTCACATGTGGGGAATAAGGGGCTGGTGGGCTAGGTTAAGGAGAAACAATGGGCCCAGCAAGAAAAAACAAGCCCACCGAAAAAGAGATTGGGCCAATACCCAATATAATATTCTCCACCTTATTGGACCAACCCACACAAAATAGATTGTCAAGTTATCCGGGGCGCAGGCAATTCATCATAGACCTTTACACACACCTACACAAATGAGAGACAACAAGTGAGACAAACTAAGACCAGGTCCTATATGCAAGGAATACACATTTTTAATCCAAATAATCAAAATTCAAAATATTCATGCAATCATTAGTTTTCTCAACAGATAAACATTTTGTTCCCATATCAGCAGGGTTAAATTGTGAGGGTATTTTCTCAAGTTTGACAGCCCCATTTTCAACGATATCCCGAATAAAGTGATACCTAACATCTATATGCTTCGTACGATCATGAAAGACATGATTTTTACAGAGCTGAATTCCAAATTGACTATCAGAATATACAACTGCATCACCTTCTAAATATTCAATTAAAGATAACAGGTCTTTTAACCATATAGCTTCTTTTAAAGCATCAGTTATAGCAATGTATTCATATTCAGTGGTTGATAAAGCAACAACATGCTGAAGTTGGGATTTTCAACAAATACAAAACCCACATAGAATGAACACATATGAAGTAGATGACTTCATATTATCTCTATCATTGGCATAATTAGAATCGGTATATCCAGTCAAATTCAAACCTTGAGCACATTTAGAAAATCTAAGGCAAGTATTAACAGATCCTTTTAAATACCTTAAAAGCCATTTCAATGCATCACAATGAGGCATACCAGGGTTAGACATGTATCTACTTAAGCAACTCACCGAGTATGCGATATCCGGTCGAGTACTTACCATAAGATACATAACCGAGCCTATAGTATTAGTATATGGCACCTTAGACATTTCATCAATTTCAGAATCATTCTTGGGAGACTGATCCTTACTTAGCACAAAATAAGCAGCAAGGGGAACACTTGTAGGTTTAGCATTAGACATAGAAAATTTACTCAAAATCTTATTTACATAAGAAATCTGATTCAAATGTAAGGTATGATTTGTTCTATCTCTAAAAATATCCATGCCTAGTATTCGTTTAACATCTCCTATATATTTCATATCAGAATTTTCACTTAAGCAATTTTGCACATATTCGATAGATTTTATGCAGGGACTCACAAGTAGCATATCATCGGCATATATCAGCAGAAAAGTAGGAACATGAGCATCATTCTTAAAATAAAGACAGTGATCATGCATACTTCTTTTAAACTTAAGGATTTTCATGCAAGAGTCGAATTATTTGTTCCGTTGTCTAAGAGATTGTTTTAAACCATAGAAGGACTTTTTAAACAAGCATGCATGGTCAGGTTTTTTAGGATCAACGAAACCATCATGTTGGCTCATGTATATCTGTTTGTCAAGTTCACCATGCAGGAATTCAGTTTTAACATCAAATTGTTTTAATTCCCAATTAAAATGAGCAACTAATGCAATCATTATGCGCACAGTGACAAACTTAACAACAGGAGCAAAATGGCTGCCTAATGTTTCTTCTAGGTCTATCTCTAACAAGTTGATAATCATTATATTCAACATTTTCAGCATCACTTAAATTATCAGTATTATC
Organism: Caryopteris x clandonensis; assembly: GCA_028749325.2. Taxonomy (NCBI): domain Eukaryota; kingdom Viridiplantae; phylum Streptophyta; class Magnoliopsida; order Lamiales; family Lamiaceae; genus Caryopteris; species Caryopteris x clandonensis. Next base: position 5,101,587 of record JAPYKT020000007.1, on the reverse strand, counting down.
ATGCAAGCTATCAGAATCAGGCAAAACAGGCAAATTAGGTGTGTGCTTCACCTCACTTAGAGTCGTGTCATGAGCAATAATAGGCATAGAAACAGGCAGACGAGAAAATTCAGTTTCATTAAAGATAACATCTCCACTGATAGTTACTTTAAAACCAGGTTCACTCCTTAACCATAATCTATAACCTTTTACACATTCAGGGTAACCAAGGAAAACACATTTTTTAGACCTTGGTTCTAATTTGTCTAGGTTTTTATGCACAAAAGCAGCACAACCAAAGATTCTCAAATTCAAAAAATCAACAATTTTACCAGACCACACAAGTTCTGGGTATTTTACATTCACAGGCACAGATGGGGACCTATTAATTAAATAGGCAGCAGTAACAACTACTTCAACCTAGAACTTCTTGGAAAGTCCAGAAGCACCCAACATGCTTCTTACTTTCTCAAGTAAGGTTCTATTCATCTGTTCTGCCACACCATTTCGCTATGGTGTGTAAGGAACGATTTTGTGTCTTTGGATTCCAGATTCAGCACACAAATTATCAAGCAAGTTATTACAGAATTCTAATCCATTATCAGTTCTTAATTTCTTGATTTTCTAGCCAGTTTGATTCTCAATTAAAGATTTCCAATTTTTAAAAGTTTCAAAAACATCATATTTATCTTTCAATAGCAGAACCCAAACTTTTCGAGAAAAATCATCAATAATGGACAGAAACCATATTTTATTTCCATGTGTAGGGGTACTGGCAGATCCCCACACATCAGCATGCAGATAATCAAGTATGCTAGTGCTTTTTGACAGATTAAGGGCAGGGGAAATAGAAATTTATCCTATGTTGCTTACCCTCAACACAAAACTCACAGAAAGACATGCATGAAAGTTTATCCTTTCCAAATGATCCTACTTTTTGCAATAATTCAAGGCCTTTACTACTCATGTATCATAGTCTACAATACCAAAGTGCAGTTTTATCATCTCTAACTACTTTTGCATGCAAGACAGGTTTAATAAATCACATATACAGGTTATTACGTTTTTCAGCTTTAAGGACCACAGAAATCTCCTTCATAATAGACATAACACCATTTCCTCATTTACTCTCATAATCCTCATCTTATAATGCAGCACAAGATATAAGGTTACTATTTAAAGCAAGCACATATCTTACATTTTTCAGATTAAGAGCATGTCCAGATTCACACATAAGTGAAATATTACCTATACCTAAGATAGGACATTTTTTAACATTTGTCATGTATGCAAAACCATCAGTTGTTTCTTTAAAGGGGCGAAACAAATTTTTAAATGGTGTTAAGTGAAACGTGCAGCCAGAATCAATTAGTCATTCATTTTCACATAAGAAAAATGAATTCACATAATTTGCCACAGAAGTTTCACAAAAGTCAGTTATCATAAAAACATCTTCATGCATTTCCTTTTCAGACACAGTGTTAGCCTTAGGCCTTTTTAGGTGAGGACAAGCATTAGGAAAGTGACCAGATTCTCCACAATTAAAACACTTCTTGTTTTTATTTGAAGGATTATTCACTTTTGCACTTTTATCCTTTGATTTTTCTTCCCCAGTTTTGTTTTCAGGATTCTTTTTCTTTTTCTTGAAATTCTTTCCCTTAACGAACATAGCCTCGGCATGATTTTGATGCTTTATACCCAGGTTTGCTTTTAAATCTATTTCTTTACTTGTCAGACCATTTATCACAGTGTCAAGATTAATTTGATCTCTATCATACTTAATAGCAGATTTAACATCACCAAATGAATCAGGTATAGCATTTAAAAGCACAATAGCAGTATATTCATCAATTGATTTATCACCAATTTTTTTAATGTCTTGCACAAGTTTTTGAAAAATATCCATATTTTCATCAATATCTTTAAACATATATCAAGTTTAAACCGGAAAAATATTTCAAGTAAGAACACTTTACAAGGCAGTGATGTTTCAGTGAATAATTCTTCTAATTTATCCCATAATTCTTTGGCATTTTTTTGTTCTCCAACTTTTCGGATAACAGAGTCTGGGCAAGGAATGAAAGTAGGGGCACGTATCACAAATAAATGGACATACATAAATAGAGGAATTTCATCTATTTCTTCCTTTTCTCATGAGACGTAGCATCTGAAAATGCAAGGATGATACTTTTGAATACACGTTGCTATATCAAAATACCCTTCATTTTTTGTTGCCAAATGCCAAAATCAGTGCGACCATCAAATGGTGCAAGGTTATAGGAACCTATAGGGGACATATTGTACAACTCCAACTATATATCTAGCCTTCGGCTGAGTTTTCTGTCTCGACATACGCTGATAATGATGAGAAATTTTCCTGACCCGGAGGATTAGGAGAAAACAGGAATGGCTTTGGTGGAATTTGTATGGACTGAAGACCTCCTTCTAACATTTCAATAACCTTAGACATTGATGGTCGATCCGATGGAATGGTCTGGATGCACCAAAATCCTACCAAAAACATTGTTCTTGCTATTTCTTCTTCATCTCCGATCATGAAGTCATCCACTTTCCGGGTGACGTCAAGCATTACATGCTCGTAGATTTTGTCAGGAAAGTAATTCTCACTCAATTGAACTGCATCATCCTCAACAATTTTTTTCGCTCCAGCCATTTCAAGAACCATCATTCCGTAACTATAGACATCAGATTTGTGAGAAACTCCTCCAAAATTTCTGGAGAACATTTCTGGAGCAATATACCCGATAGTGCCTCTGGTTCCAAGCACTGACAGTATACTCTGTCTTTTCTTGCACAGTTTTGCAAGCCCAAAATCAGATATTTTAGGAGACAAGTCTTTGTCCAAGAGAATATTCTGTGGCTTGATGTCAAAATGGACGATCCTAGTGTTGCAGATATTCTAGACCTTTGGCGATTCCAACTGCAATCTTATACAGTTTTTCCAAATCCAAGCTGCAATCTGCCCCATTACTGCTGAGAAACTTGTCTAAAGATCTGTTGGGCATAAACTCATAGACTAGAGCTCTCTTGTCTCCCTCAAGGCAAAACCCCAAGAGACTGACAATATTAACATGCGAGGTTCTACTGATACTCGCAACTTCATTGATAAATTCTTCCCCATTACCATCAGCCTCAGTTAAAATCTTGACGGCAACGAGGGTGCCATCAGGTAGCATACCCTTGTACACGCTGCCATATCCTCCTTTACCGAGCTTAGCTTTGAAGGATTTGGTTATTTTCTTTATTTTAGAATATTTGTATCTCTTTGGAGCCAGAGATCCGTATTGGAGCAAAACATTTTCTACATCTTGAGTATTAATGCCGGTTGGCAAACGTCGTCTTTTGAGGTAGCAAACTATGACAATGGTAAATATAATTACACCTGTTATACCAAGTATCGCACCTGGAGATGGGAATGGATTGCATATATGATTTCATCACATAAAAAAAGCATGAAAAAAATAATACTGAGGAGGGTACAATTACCATAGTTTAGAATTACCTACTATAAGCGCTACTGGAGCAGGTGACCCTGCAGTAGACACAAGGGAACATGATATGAGCAAAGTGAGAATGCTTGTGCCCCAATAGAATAAACTAAAAAAAGAAAATAGTATTTAAGAGGTCTGCAGTGGTTAACTTGTTTCTCAGAGCACCAAAATAGTTGCACTATTAGGGCGACCAAATTAGCGATAAATGGTATTCCTGTTGTTTAAATATTTACCTTTATTTGTACATGTGTTATTAAATCTTAAAAGAAAGTCTTATTTGATGCCAATTTCCACCAACTTTTCTACTAGTTTTCTTCTTGGACTTCGGACATATTATTACAGAAAATTAGATGTCCACTTATACTTGATAGAATATATATTTTATCATATTTATAATATATTACAAAATTATATTACTATTATAAAAATGTGACTCATTATTTATATCAATTATCTTTATTGACTAATATATTACACGATATTTCAAAGTTAATTTAGAGTATTGCTTTTATAAATATTAATATTTTAATTTACTAAAAACTATTAAGGTTAAACTATAAATTATAATATTATATACGTGAATAGTATAATATTTTTATTTTTATGAGAAAATTATTTAGCTCAAATTCATATAAAAATAATATTCTATTTAGGCAGATCCAACACATATATCACAATTTTAAAAGTAATTCAATTTTTACAAAAATATATTCCATTTATAAAAACTATAGTCATACTTTAAGATTTAAATGAATTATTATTTATCTCAATATTGGTGTCAAAATTAGCGCATTAAAAATATCTTTATTTTTTTGCTCATCAGAGACAAAAAAATCTAAAAAATGTGAGTATAAAAACGTCCGTCATAAAAATAGTACTATTCATTATACCTTTCTTAGAACTAATAAATTTCATAATAATTTGTTCGAATTTTAATCTGGGGCAAAACTTGCTCCAATTTCCACAGCAATGAAAACTGCATTTTGTTTGGTGGGACTACATAATTCATTCTTATCTTCTGAATCACCAAACATTCTAACGAATTGTCAACAAACACCCCGGAAACCCCCACTTACCTTCAAATGTAGCGTCCGGAGCCGGACTTGCTTCCGGCGGAAGTGACACAGCAGAAGGACAGGGTCTATCGTCACATATACAAACGGGTAGAACCATTATAGGATCAAACCCGCATTGCCTGTCCAATCTATTGCACTTAGCGCACAATCTCTCATGGGGGACGCTGTAACTCACAGTAAAACCCTGCATCAATGCCTCCCCAAGACTCACTCGCAAAGCCTCGAGCTCAACCGCGGTAGCCCTCAACACGGGGACATTGATACTCACGCTACAAGATATAATTCTCAATACCGGGTCGGTGGGAACCGGCCCGAGTAAATGGTACGAATCCGTGAAATTCAAACCATTGGAGTTGCAGCTGAAGAGATTGTACGGCCTCACGCTCATGCCGGATGTGTTGCAGCCGTAGAATAAAGAGAGCGCTTCGTTTTCGGAAGCGGTGTAGAAGAAAAACGTTGAATTAAGGGTAGTGTTGTGGAATTGAGAAGGGCATATGTTATTGTACAGGTCCGACCGGGAAAGGAGGAGGGTTTTCTCAGTTTGGTCTAGTTGGAGGACCCGGTAGGAAACCGAGTTATGGGTTACCTCGGTGATGGTGTTGTCGCGGCAGGTGAGTGCGAAGTCGGGGAGGCCACAGTAGGAGGGGCGGTCGCCGCCGGTGAAAGGGAAGGTTACGTTGGTGATTTGGCCGCATGAGAAGGTGCGATCGCAGTTGGCATAGGTGGCCGGGGGTTGGGATTGCGCCTCCGTGATAAGGAGGGCGGCGGAGAGTATAAGGAGGAGAGAGGGCAGGGGTTGACGAAGGCATTGGTGGGGCGGTGGAAACACAGAAATTGAGGTGGCGGGCATATTTAGTGAGTGTGAGGGCAAAAAGGTTGCAGAACTTTGAACGTTGAAAGGTTAGGTATTCCTTTTGTAGCCGTGTTTAGTTGACTGGGATTGGACAATGTTTTGGGACTGTTAGTGTCCTTTTAGTACTGGTTGTCTTTCGTGAATAAAATAAACTTGTAATAATAATAAATATAATTATTATTATTATTTTAATTATATTTGAACATTTTTAGTGATAATTTTAGAGGAATAAAGATTAAAGCCTGCAACATCATTTATTTAGAGGAACAAAAGCTATAACTGTAATACTATTATTATTTTATTCAATTATACAATATATACATAATGGTCCTTTAATATATATAACGCATATTATATAATCGGTAAATTCAATTATAGTGGATGTGGGAGTAAAGGATAAATGAGATTCTCATTAAAGATCGAAAATAATTATATTTGAATTATGCGTGTACTATTAAATTCTGTGTGATGCACAAAATATATTTCTTTTATATTTTGTATATCATATATTCAAGTTATATGATATATTGTAAAAGGTATAGGTTTGTAATTCAGTGATTATTTTTTTGTATAATTAAAAGAAATTTGTTGTAATTTTATTTTCTGTCTTTTCTTTTATTACAATTATTCTCATTTATAAATTGATAAGCATGATATCCACGATTTATAAAAGGTTGAATCAAATTAATTTTTTAAAATAGAGAGATTAAAGAAAATACAGATTTGTACATTACACAATCAAGCAAATCGTCAAATAAATATAATAATATCACAAAAATTTGAAATTAGATAGAAACAAATACTTAGAAAGTGGTTATACGTCGAAATAATTAGCAGATCTCAATAGAAAATCACAAGAACAATCAAACGAAAAATGAAAGAAATGGACGAACTTTTCGTTTAAAATAAGAAAGAAAAATAGTTAAGAAAATAAAATATGTTTATAATAAATTGAAAGCAACTTATGAATAAAAAATCTGAAAATAAAATAAACTTTAAAATAATATTTTGAAGAGTGTAGGCTTTGGCGATAACTGAAATAGGGAACATAGTATTATACTTGTTTTACCATTTATAATCTTGATAAAATATATAGAAAGAAGAGAGAGTTGATTTACGTTAAGATCTGTGAAAGTTTAATTTCATATTTGACAAAATTATATTCTATTCACATGATTGGGTGATTTTAAATAATTGATAGCTTAATTTTAGGAAAATTGTTAATGACAAATATTCCAATGTTTATTTCTTATTTTGAATATATTATGAGTTAACAATAATTTCTTAAAATTTATATTTATTTATGTTGAGCAACATAAATTAAGCAAATTCTGAAGATTTTTTATATTAATCTATCCATTAAATTGTAATAATTTATCTTAAAAGAGTTTCACAAATAAATATAGTTTTACATTTATAGGGTGAAAATTTAAGTTGGAAAACAAAATTTAAAAAAGTAATTTTACTTATATATATACATAGATAATATATATATTATTGTTTCGCAGCTTTTATAAAATCGTGCGATTTTAATTGTTTTGATAAAATGATTCAAAAAATCAAATCATGTATTTATTAGATTTCATATATATTTCTTGAATTTCAGAATTTAGTGATTTGATTAATATTTGATAAAATATCTAGATTTCAAATTATATATGAAATGCAGAAGAATATTCATCTTGATATCATCTCATTTTGAAACACCTAAATTTGTGAAAAATTTTAAATTTTGAAATCGAACCAAAATTTTTAGAATAAAAACGTTCAATTTTAATTTAATAATAATTATATATTTATTTGACATTAACTAATAAAGTTTAGGCGAAAAAATAAAATTGGAAAAAAATCATTTTGTTTTAATATATATAGATTATATGATTAATATTATAATTATAATTATATATATATATATTTATTTAGGTACTTTTCCAAGAAACGCGACTAATGGCAAGAGATGTGGTGCACAGTGGGACCAAATTTAGCAGACTAGACACAATCAATTACTACTCTATCATTATAGGTTAATAAAATACATCTATTTATTTTAAATAAAAAAAAGGAGCATTGTTTTATTTCGATCGATATATTTGAAATTATGAATCTTATATTTATATTAATTGAATTTTTTAATATCTATTTTATTATAAATTTAGACTATTGTTGTAAGCTACATTCATTAATTCAAATGCAACCTACCATTGTTTGATGAACAATTTGCTGAATTTAAATTCACCAATCAATTTACATTTTACATTTTTTTTCAGGTAAGGTGGACTAATTATTTAAGTATAAAGAGTTTTATTAGTATATTGTTACTTGAAATTTAATAGTTGTCCCCAACAAAACTCAATAGTTCTCCGTCCTTAGCTAAGCTATTTACAAAAAGAAAAAGATTTTACGAGAGTTGAGATCAAATGTAATATATTTTTATGTATAGAGAAGAAAAGAAGAGATATCCACTTTTTGAACATGTTTATATAGATATTAATCATCTTATAACTAATACCACTTGTCACACGTTCATATCACATCAACTCCAAATTCATAAAGAATTTAGAAAAGAGCTCCCAAGCCCAACCCTGGCGAAATTGGCCTTTAAAGCTTTCCAATGGGTTAAAGTTCTTCGCTTTTGGAAAGTCAAATACACTAAGGGATGGTAATGGAATGGACTGGATATTTGAGAGACCCAGACCCAGACCCATTCATAATTAACACAGCATAGGGTAGGGTGAACTCGCTACATATCATAGAGTAAGACGAAATGATCCATTTCAAGTCGATTTTTTACTGGTGCAATATTAAAATTAATATTAATTTTAAAGATTTAACATAAAACTATGAATTTAAAAAATTATAAGTGATATTGAAAATTTATTTCCACCTTATTAAGATGTTGATATCAATTAAAAATTTTAAGTACAATATAATGTGATATCGTATTTTATTATTTTGTTAATATATGTTCGCAGAGAAAAATATTTATAAAACTAAATTATTATTAAAGTTTATATTATATATAGTAAGTACAAAAAATATATTGATATGTTGTATTATGTATTTAAAGTATAATAATGGACTGAATGGGATAGGACGCGTCAAAGCATGATCAGAATAAGACAATGGCTGCGAGGACTTCGTCCCGGGTTCCTGGAACTATTACACTAGTTCGACAAAATCCAGGGCCCGATTCTCCTGGCAGAACATATGCATCATCTTTCTCACAAGGAACAGAGATTAAGTCCGTGAGGGGAAAAGGGCAGCCGTAGAAAAACGTAAAGATCTTGCAAGAAGCATCGTAGTCGAAGATGGAGTAGTCCAGAGTGGTGTTTACCATTTTTGTTGGATAAGTCTGATCCATGATATCCTTCCTCGCAATTGCCATAATCTGAGTATTTTGATTGATTTCCAGGACGCGATATTTCGTTCCCTCGATATTGATATTGGTTATGTTATTCCGATCATTGCAGGTGAGAGATAAATTTGGATGGCCACAGTAGGGAGGATCTTCGAGTCGCCGGAAAGGGAATCCGATTTCGGTGATGTTGTTGCCGCAGCTGAATGTATTGTGGCATGTCTTGTAATAGAGGCTGGGGTTGCTTGATCAATTTGGGGCCTGAAACAGAATCAAGAACTTAATGGTGAACAAGAGATGGAGTAAATAAAAGCATGAAGTGGTTTGAGGATTCATGTGAAGATCTGATATGTTGTGGGAAGCAATATAGATGGTGTGGGATACAAGGCTAAGGATATAACTGGGCAGATGGTTGAAGAGTATCCTGATGAAGAGGACATTAAGGTGCAATCTCACTAACAATTGCCAAATTAAAATATTGACAGACAGCGAAACAAGAAAAACAAATAATTCGACAATCTTTCTGATAAATTATCCATATCATCATACAACCAGTGGAACTGGTAAAACCGGGTTGACCTGTACCCGGCAGGGACAACCTCTAAAACTGCTCATAGTATCAAAACTGGACAAGAATCCAGAACTGTTCTTCACTACTTCCCCTCCAAAAAAGTCATTTTCAAAGCTCTGAGTTTTTCATAAGTTAAGTCATTGGACGACCCACTGTTGCTGATAAACTTGTCCAGAGACATGTTTGGCATGAACTCGTAAACTAGAGGATTAGGTTGTGCACAGCCAATTTTGTGTTGTTCAAGGGTGATCCATAGACTTAAAGCTCCAAATTTAAAATTTGCATTTCAATCTCTTCTACTTCAATTTCTAATTCGTTTTATGTCCCATTTTATTAGATAATTATTTGAAGATTTGATTTACCTAAAAGTTGTACTTGGTTGAATTATTTGTATTAGTCTTGCATAGTTTTGAATTATGTAGAAATGACAAAAAATAACACAGATATGAATTTTCACAAGTCAAGAATGACCTGTGAAGCCGGCAGGGCGAAAGTTATTCACTAAATTTAGGTGAATTACAAAAATGATCAATTATACTGAAACTATCTTTAACGTATTTGAAATTAAAGGATAATTTCAAGTCGACTAAACTAACTAAGAAAGAAAACTTACAAAAACAAACTTTCACTCACATATCAGTAGAGAATGTTGGAGTGGGAGTGAAGGCAGTTTTCTTAGCAACAATGTTCTGCAGTTCAGAATATGATATTGTATTCATTCCTTTTGTATACTTCAAATGGAAGAAAACGGCAAAATAAATATTATAATTAAATTTACAAATTCAAATTTCAACAATTTAGTATTATTCAATATAAATATAATTTCTAATTACTTTAATAATCAATAAAATTATAATAATTAATACGTAGAAACCAAAAATATATAATACATATTCAGAAGATAAATCATAGATATTATATTATGCCTAATTGAGGATCCAAAATTTAATTCCAAATATACAGATTTGCAGATAGGGAAAGAGGTGAATGAAACTAGAAGCTGCGCACATCTAATCAATACAAAATTTTACAATCTTAAACAAATACACTTCTTATTTTCTCAAGATCAGATCAAATGTGATTTTAAGGTAAGTTACTAAATCAGCACACGCTCACCATGATACATACTCAGGTATTAGAGGATGTCTATCCTCCCACACACAAAGTGTTAGTACATTACATTTTCCCAGGTTGCATAAATTTAATATCTTGGAAGGCGATCACCAGATCAAGCCCTTTCTTCTCCTGAATCTGTCAACACGATCTGTACTCATTCTAGATTTTTCGGGCTTGCTTGCTTTCTTAGACTTGTCAAGTCGGCTATCCAAACTGTTTCTAGAAATTTCTGGAAGATCCGGTTGCAGATCAAATGTGTCTGTACCGCTGCTCTCTCCAGATGTGTTCTTGCTGTCTGAATTTAGTGATGTTACAGAGCCATTAGCTACTGGCTTTGATTTTCCTAGGGCCAGAACAAATTTCTTCAGATGTTTGATGAACTCCGGATATAGTTCAAGATTGCAATGCCCGCCTCCATTTATCCATAAAGGTTCGTATTTCACCTTGCAAAGCTCCCAAAGCTGCTTGCCATGGGAGCAATCAACAACTTCATCTGCAGTACCCTATTTTTTTGGAACAAACAATTAGCAACATTCATTCCGATGTAAATTCACGACCACTCCTAAATTACTGGCATTTCTAGATAAATAAAGTTTATTTCGAAGACAACAAATGCAAAAACTCCTTTAGCATGGTCCCAAAAAAATCCAGAAAGCAATTTATAAATGTGATTACATCCATTTAGTGGAGCACTCAACAAGGTCAGCGATAAATTTTAGCCACGTGACACTTGATACCATCTTAGTGAATTAAGTTAGAAGTAGTAAAAATGTATAGGTTATTCTTCTGAACACATGATCGTTGTACGGATCAATAGGCTTCCCCAGATTTTCAATGTACATCTATTCAACAGGTATCAATTACTTTAAATTTGATGTCTCAGACATCAGGATTCCAGTAACCCTTGGGCCATTGCCCATATAGACTCCGATTCAGTTTGATGGAAATTGAGCTAGGAACCATAGATACTACATACTTTGAATATGTTGTCAAGTTGGTCAATTCAACTAATCTTGATCAAGTAATCCGTAATGCCAAAAGACAACCGTAAACTTACCTAGAAAGAAATAATAAGGCAAATACCATTACTAGCATCAATAGAATTACCTACTAGAAAGTTCACTACTTCAAATATAAAACAATTTAAACTAAGCAACTGAATGCTTTATTGGCTAAGCTGGCCCCGTGTCCAACTTTGAGCATGATGAGGTTTTTCCTTTTGGGTTGTTCAGAAATATGCTGGCCAAATAAAAGCAATGACCACGAGTAGAAGGGCAAGCATTTAACCAAAAGAACAAGCCGTTGACAAAATAATTGCCTCTACTGGAACCATCTTAGAGACAGAAGACAGCATCTGAGTGAATAGTAGTCCCTCTTTCAACAAGAATATATAAAGAATACATTCTGATGTACATTTAGGAATTATGCTAGCTACTATCATTTGTAAATCGTAATCCATGAGGTATTTTAGTAAATTCCAACACTCCCTGAAATGAGACAATTATTCTGACACTATGTTCGTATGTAAATTGTACAGATTATGACCAGACAACTAGAGCTATGAGATCAAATTTCCTAATGAAGGCATTCAAGGCAAGATCTCCTTTAGAATCCATACTAGAGCTTTCTGCTTTTCCTGCTCTAATTTTCTTCTTTTTTTCCCTCATCTCTTTAGCCCTTTCCAGTTTTCATTCAGCCAACTCAAATTTTCAAAAATTTATAATTACTTGAATATGCTAACCAATTGCCTTGTGGCCTTCTCCAAGGTAGAAAGAAATGAAATATTGTTAATTTTAAAATTACTGCCAGCTCATAGCAAAAGAAAATCACAAGTAGCTCCCACTTATGAAATAACATAAAAGTTGAGTAAACCTCATCCAATACTACTTGATTCAGGAAATTTAAAATTAGAAGACAGTGATGAGGAGAGTCTCAAATTGAAGAAAACAGAGGAAAAAAGAATTGAAGAAAAACAATGGGAAGAGAAAAAGAAGCAGAGAACAAGAAGCAGAGGGAAGAGATTCAGCATTACAACAAAGGAGAAAAGAAGAAATAAACAAAGCAAGAGGAAGAAGTTAGAAGTAAAAAGCACCTTGCAAAGCTACCCATAGTGAAGATTAGGGCTGTTAGGCTACTGGCTGCGGAGAAGTCGCTCCTGCTTTTTCATACCTATCACTTGCTTCTTTAAAGCTTAAAATTATAATTATGGTTCTTAAGGGAATAATAAAGTGAATGGCACATGAAATGTGCAAATCGTATTAGAAGTTTATGCCACACCCATAAAAGGAGCTATAAAATGTCGTGAGTTCTGGTACCTAATTTATCATTTAAACCTGACATGTTACAGTTTCCAATCTAAACACAACACCAGGGCCGTAGTCAATCAACAACCATCGACAAACAAATAATTTTGCATTAAAATAGTCATATTTCTAATATATTGGGAACTTAAGAAAGATAAACAAGAGACTAAGGAGGAAATAAAGAAGGGCAAAGGCAGGACAACTTACATGAATAACAAGAACTGGACAGTTTATTGCACCAATCTTGTCAATATTCTGCAGTTAATAAAGAAGCAACTGAGTGTTGATAGTATAAGTGTCCATTAACAATATAAGGAAGAGACTGAACAAAAGCCAAAAGATCAATGATTACCTTGTAAATATCGAACCAATATGTCCGCTTTACAGGGTACAATACCCTCAACCCTGATAAAATTGGGCTATGTAAGATAACACCTCTCAAGTTTGGTATACGTGATGCAAGATCAATGGTGGGACCGCTACCAACAGACTGCCCATAAAGTATTAGTTGTTCATCTTTAACCTCATATTTCTCCTTGAGGCATTTATATACAGCATCAATGTCTGCGTATGTATTATATTCAGTTGGCTGCTCCACAGAAAAACGGATGGTTGTGTCATATTATAACAGGACACAATGATGTAAGCACTTCGTACAAAATTGGCTCATAATTAATTAGATAATATTGATCTACAAAGTTCATTGAAAATAAAGAATGAACAGATGTTTGTAGAATATCATTTTGCCTTTTTTAGTGTGCAACCAACCCACATTGCACCCCAAGTTTCAAGGTATTCCTCTAATCAGTAATTGATCCTTTTCTTGAAAGAACAATTACATGCATTAACAAAACCCAGAAAGCATACATGATTCGGCGGTGGTCCCATATTTCAACAATGTGACTGAACAAGATGATTGTATAATTAAAGTGCATTATGATGAGAGACCAATGTCTGGTTCCAGGTAATTTGCAACCTAATCTAAAACACTGAAAACAAAATTAAAGCTTTTCTTGTGCTCTGCAAAATTGGGCATTGTAAACAATGAGATGAAACCCATGGACAGAAAAGGATTAACAAAATAAACAAAGCAAGAGCAGTTGATCATCATCGCACAATCTAGACAAAAACTTCCAGAGGTAAAAGTTTAAGGACTAGGTTCCAAAATTGAATTTTTACAAGGATGCAACTATGATCTGGTTCTTTGTGTGTGTGTGGGCGAGCGTGTGTTATAAGTAAATCCTAAACCCTATGACCTTATTATAAACTAGAGCATGTTAGTCATATCAACGGACATACCTTTGCTTGGTAGACTCATTTATGAAGTTTCATTATTAGGTACAGATTTAATAAATTATATATTGCTTCTTAACTATGAAACCAGGATCACAATTGTCATTATCCTCATCATTATCATAATCAAACTCCACAGCAGAAACAGTATCACAAACATCTTTCACTGCTCAAGAGCCATCTATCATATATGTGATATCTAAATCAAACATTGGAATGGTTAAGAAGGATTCAAACACATGTTCAAGACAGCTAAAGACCCTATAATGCTATTAAGGCATACTTGACACATTGTTGATAGGGTTAGTGCTTCTTGGTCTTCCGGCAATTTACAGAACCAAACACCATGGCCTTTAAACTCACCAGATTGAGACAACATCCTTAATATCAGAACACAGCATGCTAATACAACAATTTTTCCATGTATCAAATTGGATTTACTTCATTTCAGGACTTCACCAGAATAGATGTGCACCTTCTTAGGCAAAGGCACTTTTTATAGATGAGCACTGAAAAGTTACATCTTCATTAATTAAGTCAATATACCAAACAGGAAGAATGCCTGATTTTGTAAACCACAAACAAGGATAGGTTTGAAGCTACAGAACACTCCAAGAACAAATTGAGTCAAGATAAGGAAAGGAATTGAATTAAGGACAAAGAGAAGCAAGCTTTGTGATAAAATTATTTGTATCACTGCATAATTCTTTTAAAGTAGGCATCTAACCTTCCCAGTGGACTGTCCGTAACCTGAGTAATCATACCTGAAGGCAATAAGAGAAGAAGCAAGTTAGAAAAGTTCATCAACATCATCAATACAATTTTATTACTTCAGCAACTGAAAAGGATTTGTTTGGGGGGGGGGGGGGAGGGGAATCAAGGGAAAATGCACATCTCGAGAGGACATCTGGCCAGAAAAATTTTCTCACATTTTAGTGTCACATTAAGAAAGGCATAAACAAAAAGTTATATATACCCCAGAAGCAAAATTCAAGAAAAGGATGGGATTGGCACCGGCAGATGAAGTTACAATCCGAAATGGAAGTAAAATAAATGAGTGAGGTTGAGAGAGACAAAGAGAACCACACAAGATTTAAGGCCCAAGGGCATTAAAAGAGAATCTCAGACACTGAATTCTTCTTTGTTCTATTCGGAAGTCAATATAACACCAAATCTTATTATAACAGAAAACCTCCCAAGATTTAAGGCCCAAGGGTATTAAAAGAGAATCTCAGACACTGAATTCTTCTTTGTTCTATTCGGAAGTCAATATAACACCAAATCTTATTATAACAGAAAACCCGTCAAAAAATGGAAAGTAATGTCTATACTTCACCATCCCTTGCACGACCCAGACAGCTATTTTTTAAAATACAATATCTGAAATTAGTTCTTAACTCAACCATCACATGATTGTTTTTTTTTTTTTTTTTTTTTTTTTCGTATATTGGTAACTTAATGACTTTGAAAAGTAGTCTCGAAGATCAACCCTGTCCAGACCTTAATGGTGCATGCTAAGTTGTTTCGCCAACAAGCAGCTGTTTCACGGCTTAATTACATAGAAAGCAGTTACAATGGGTCGACTAAAAGTAATTGAAATATATGAATTCCAACTTGCAGAAACTTAATTATGAAGACTGGAATATAAATATCAGTATGAATCTCTTTGTCACAGTTTTTTGTTTTCCTTCAATTTTTTCATAAAATACTATCACAGACAAGTTAAGTGTAAGGATATAAAAAATTACCCAATCAGATTGATGCGGAGACGGAGGGTAATCTCAACGAATAGCTCATACATCTGACCTATATCGGCGGCGTTACCGTGGGAATAGAGCAGAGTAGCGTTGGCTTTGGGGTGGCTGATGTGCACTGCAACGACATCATTTCCTCGGCGCGTCCTCAGCCTCAGAACGTCAACGCCGTCCCTCTGCGGAACCTCCGGTATGCAAAGTGCTCCGCCTCGCGACTCGTCTGCCACTACCGTATACGACGGTGGGCTCGGAGGGAAGAAGGCGAATTTAGCAGCAATCGACGACGTCACCCCGCCCATTCTTTTCCGCAACAGCAACAGAAATCTTCCCCTCTGCGTGGCGGCTGAGTAAATTTATTGCACAGTTCATAAAGAAAGCTCGCAACTTTTTTTCTAGTAACTTCCGACTTTTTATCCTCTGGTATTAAGATCTCCTTTTCGAAAAAGCACGGTGGGGCTGAGGCGGCGCGTGAGGAGAAGGTGAAGAGGAGGGAGAGTGGGGAAGGGAAAGCGGAATTTTTAAAGGCGTGTGCTGCAGTAGTTTTTATCAGGGTTTGGGGTTTTCGAACGTTGGAGTAATAAAATTGAAGCGGTACAGATAATACAGTTAGGTGTGTCTTGACGGCGACTTCGTCTAATTAGGACCAATATATTTTGCAAACTGTTTTTAGTACTTTTTCTGGATTCTGATTGTGATTTTTTTTTTTTAATAGAGAAAAAATATTTTAATAAAATTATATTTCCTTTTTCTCTTTAATATCAGATCTTAGTAGATTCTATTCCATTATTCTACGCAAAAAAAGTATTTTGAAAGCTTTTTTATTTTGTTTTATATCTTGAGTTTTATTGCAATTCGCCGTCACACCCAAACATACAATTTGTTTGAATTATTGCATAAAGTCTAAACTAAAATTATCTTGCTATGATAAAAAAATATTTTTAAATTTATATTAAGTAGCTTATGAAAATTATTGAATTGATCAATTAAATGAAAATTATTAATTAATTGTTTTGTAAAAAGAAAAAAAACAAAACCAAGACCATTCAGCACATAGGTTGGCAAGTAAATGGAACAAAAGACTAAATAGTGATATTTATGTACTCAATAGTGAGTTTCTTGTGCATCGAGTGTACGGTACATCTTATAATATTATTTATTTAATTATAAAGTATTTTGCTTATTTACTTAAAAAGTATTAATATTCTTATGAAACAATAAATCAGTAATAATATTTTTCAAATAAACGAATACTACATTCTAGTTAAATAAGTAATATTGTAAATTGAGTTGCACGGTGCCCCAATTCAAATATATTTTTGCGTACGCATAATATTTGATTTCTTTTATTCCAAATGTGGCCAAAATTAACTTTACTCATCAATTAAGAACAAAATTCTTTAATTTAAGTATCTTAATTATAGTATTGTTGTTACGTACTTGTTATAAATTTCCATACTGTTTTTCAACAATAACATTCAACAACAAACTTTTAGGAAAGGCTTTGTATTTTCTATGATCTTAAAATAATTTATAGGATATAGAAATTTATAATTTCTACTTAGCTGTCTTGGGCCATCTCCATGAAATACATAATATATAATCTTCTTTAAAATATTTTTTTATATAATATTTTAACTTTTAATTGTTAAAATTAATCAAAATTAAAAAAAATACACAATGCATTATTATATTTGTGAATTTGAATACTCTGCCTACCAATGCTTAATTAATATATTATATAAGATTATTATATAATATGTTTAACAAATTTAAAATAATAAAAATAAAGATTAAATGAATAAATTAGAAGAAATATTGTGGAATTTTTTTATTAAGGAATTTGTGCCAACTGTTAAAAAAAAATGCATTGCATTAAAATGAGGATCTGCATTAGAATTGTGCCAACGGCCTTAAGCCTTTATCCAGCCGTGCGGTAGAAAGACGGTGGAGTGGGTTGAGAGCCCTCAAGCAATGCGCCTCTTCCTGCATAATAATGAAGCAGCATTCTATGATGCCGCCACTTCTTTTTTTCTTTTTCTTTTTTCTGTATTTAATGTATTATTCAGTTATTTTAATATTGTTTGCATTGAATATTAAGTTCTTTTTAAAAATACTACACACAATATTATATTTATAACATAATATTAAAAATGTACAGAATATAAATTACAATAATAAGATTTTAAGTTGTACAAATATTATTGTCAAATTAAATTTTAATTTTGTATTACTATTGATCAATTCTATACATTTTTTTTTACTTTTGATTAATTTTACAATGAAAAGTAATAGATTACATATTTTGTTTTTAATAAATATGAAGTAATTAAAATAAAGTTTCAAAATAAATAAAATATTATAAGTATTATAATATATTATTTTTTATTACAGAAAGTAATGCTAACTGCTGGAAAAAAAATGCAGATTTTACATGAAAATAATATAAAATTTGCGGTGAAATTATACACGAGATGACCTTAGTCTAATAAAGTAGCGCAAATCTTTGAATTAGGCTTTGTGTTTTCAAAATTCTCAGCACTAAATAATGCAATAAGCAATGCAAAATTTGATTTTGATTAGGATTATTCAACATCCCCAATTGTTTGTTTCTGTCTCTTCGTATTGGTAAGGACTGTTTGTTCTTCATTACCAAAGTCTACCTAACTTTACTTAAAGCAATATGTTTTTCTATAAAACAATCACTATCAAATATTTTATATATATAATTAGTACTTCACTGAATATGAATATATGATTCCAAAACACTACTATCGAATTTTACTCATTAGTTTTTTGCAATGAGATGGCCCCCAATTATTATTTCTCTTTATAGATATGACGTATGAATGCAGCACATCATGATGGAATTCATTAGTGAGACTAAACATAATTAGGGTCATACATCAAATTATTTTTTAATAAACACTAAAAAGTTGAACAACCCTTAGCAGTTAACATCTTCGTCTAAAAAGTACGACCCAAATATCAAATTGATTTTATTATTTTCTGGGCGCTAAGATGATTGCGTTCTGTCAGGGTTATACCCCTTTTTTATTAGTGCAATATGAATTAGCTCGTTAGGGTAGTTTGAATCCTCTATCTAAGTATTCTTAAAATTCCAGTTTAGACCATTTGACTTTTGCCATTGGCAATAAAAAAGTAGGTTGGTTTCGATATATTGGGTGTATCTGTATTTATAGAAGCTTTCATTTTTTTTAGATGTATAAGAGGAATCCACGATGGAATGACGATGATTTTAAGTTAACGTACAAATATTTAATGAACAACTTAAGGAATTTAGATATGAAAATAAGACTAAAACGTATTAGGAGTATTGGGAGCATATATGTGTATTTGTATTTATTCTTGTGCCACATTGTTTACGTTTGAGATATTAGGAGTATTAGGAGCATATATATGTATTTGTATTTATTTTTGTCCCACATTGTTTACGTTTGAGAGTCTCCTACACTCTCCCCTTTTATTTATACACTTTGTATATTTCTGAATAAACATCTTGAAAAAATTCTCATCATGGTAACCAGAGCCTAATTTGGCATCCGCCATAATTCCTTGATCTTTTTTTTTTTCGGTTCCAGTACCTCCCACCCGCCTCACGCAATCCCTCGTGTAGCCGCATCACGCTGCTGCATCTTCCGACCCCATGCAGTCGTCTTCTCTCTCTGTTGTTACTGCCGTCGCTGCCCCTCATCTTCTTCAACACCGCGGCCCAGGCGCCGCTAAAGCTTACCTCTACCAATTACGTCGCATGGAGTTTCCAGTTTCGGACTCTCCTCTTCGGCTACGATCTCTACCGTTATGTTGATGGTACGTACCCTTGTCTATCATCTACTGTTCTTGTTGGCACAAAGTCTGAGTCGAATCCACTTCATGAGCAATGGGTTCGACAAGACCAATTGATACTCTTGGCCATAATTGGGTCCATCTCACCCACTCTTATTCCCTTCATTGCTGCCACCACTTCCTCTCGTGGGGCATGGGAGACTCTTGCCTCCATCTTTGGCAAATCGTCAAGGGGGCGCATTCTTGCGCTCAGAATCGAATTCACAATCCGGTGAAAGCTACACGTTCGGTTTCTGATAAAACGATGATTTAAGGTTATTGTACATCTCCTTAATGAATAATTTAAGGATTATAAATGATTTTCCGTGTATCTAGTATATAAACTGACCTGATTTATAAAATTTAATATCTTGTGAATTTGATGTGCTTTTTTTGTTAGATTTGTTCCACACTTGTAGAATAGAACATAATTTTTTTTTGAACAAAAATAAATATATTTTTTAGATAAGATTGTGGGAATATGGATTCTTTGAAAAAAAATTATATATATATATATATATATGGATATTAAAATAAAAAATAAAAACGAGGGGTTGAAAAGTAAGGCAAAGTTTTTGCAACTTACTTTTCAATTGTTGGGTGTCAAGTTGAGCACACTCTGATTGAAAGGAAAGGAAAAATGAATTTCTTGTTCTTGATGAACATTGTCCAAAACAAGTGAAGAGCCGAAACTCAGGCCCAAGTTACCAGTCCGGCCTACTGACACTTATATGGGCCTTCGTAACAGGCCCACTAATCCAAAGATCTCGTACTAGTCCATTAATAAAAAATTGATTTGGATAATTAAATAGATTATATATGCATTAAGGGAATAAACACATCTTGTAAATGATGTCTAGTCTATGCTTGTCCTAAAGAAAAAGTTTATTAAAAAATTAGACCAGTCAGCTTCCATTTCCTTTTTTTCCCCTTTCCCTTTGCTTTTGGAGGTTCTCTTTTAACATTATTTCCAACCTCCGATGTCGATCTTCTCTCTTTCAATTTGGGTCGGTGTACCAATTTTGATCTAAATCGTCTAGCGAACGAATAATCAAATCAAAATTTATAATGGACTTCCTTTCTTGAATAATCGAATTTCTCTCATTATGTAAACTAGAAAAATGGTATATTATGATGTAAGTCTCAGACGATCAATGATCCCATAAATCATAGGCAGGGTCCTTTATTACAATTTTTTTTCTAGTAAAATGAAATAAAAAATATATAAACAGCATCAATAGTATTTTTAAAAAGAAAAAGAAAATAATGGTCTTATCTTTAACATCTTTCCAATTGTGTTGTCCTCATTATGAATGTCACTTTCGATTATTCCACTTTAACATAAAAAGCTACTTCATATTTCTAAACATATTTAATTAAAGAAATCTGTTAGTTTCGACTTTTGGATGGATTTATTATTAAGCAACTTATTACAAAAAGATATCTGTTACTTGGCTTGTAGGTCAAAGATACCATAATAGTCCCATATTTGTTTGTTTCAACATTACGTGGCATTGTACTAACAAGATTGGTAACTTCTTTTTATTTTATTCATTTATTCTAATTTTATTAATATTAAAATACACATGAAATGTATTTGACTAATCTTGCTTCTGTCTGCAGCGTCTTGTCTGTGTAAAAACGATTTCCATTAAAATAAAGTTTTAACAAGGTAATATTCGAAGGCAAAGCTCTCCAGTGCGCTATATTTGCTATTTTACAGAAATAGGCCAGTTTGAATGCTCAAAGACTTTGGATCCCACTCAATAATTTAAAGGCTACATAACTTTTCTTTTATATTAATCTTAGGTCAATGTTCCATCCTTCCTAAAAAGAAGTTATATTTATAATAAATATTTTTATTAAAAAAGTAGTTATATTTTAAAAGTTTAAGCCTTATTTTAATAGTTA
The DNA here is from genome assembly GCA_028749325.2 of Caryopteris x clandonensis. Taxonomy (NCBI): domain Eukaryota; kingdom Viridiplantae; phylum Streptophyta; class Magnoliopsida; order Lamiales; family Lamiaceae; genus Caryopteris; species Caryopteris x clandonensis. The sequence goes on along the minus strand of JAPYKT020000007.1, from coordinate 5,080,021 downwards.
ATAAATTTAAAATTTACAAATAAATTCTATGTAAGTGAGTATGTCAAATTAACAAATATATATATTTTTTTTATAATTGTGCATTTATAGTTTTTAGGAGCTTGCAATTTCACAAATTCATCGGTATCGAATAGGGATGGAAATTAGCAATATGACTTGATAATCCAACACAAATATAATGAGTTAGAGCGATTCTTAACGAATTCAGGTAAGCAACGAGTCAAACCCAAATGACACAAATAGAAAACAAATCAAGTCTGTTGACCTGCGGGTCAACTCAATAACCATATAATTATTATTTAAGAAAAAATAATCTATTGTAATTTCAAAGAGTATGGAAAGTAATATTTATAAATAAAATTATGTGTATATGGGATAAACTCAATCACGTGCTATTATATATTATTAATTTCAGCTAATATTTTGTAAACTTTTAAAATTGTTCATTAATAAATATCATAACTAATTTATTCTTATAAGCTTTTGTAGAATCTTATAATAATTTTTTTATTGTTCGTTCAATTGAGTCGGTCGGATCAAGTCATAAAATAAATAGTTGTTTTCGATTTACAATTCTTAATACAATTGTATTTAAGTTCATACAAAATCTGTAATAATATATTTCGACCTGAACTTACAAGCCCACGATTCGATCTATTTGCCACCGGTATTTAGAAAGAAGAAAAACTTCATATCTTCATACTTAAAAAATAGTTTGATGGTTTAATGTAACCTGGGTAAATATATATATACATATTTGACTATTTTTTCTCAAAATTAGTCATGCATTTGTATGTAGAAATTACTGTATGGCAGTTTATGTGTTTTAAGATGTTTGAGATGATATCTCGATGGTTTTAGTTGGACATAAAGCATATTTTCTGTATGCAGGAACCATCCAAATGCTTATGGTTTTAGTTGGACAAAATATATTAAACTGATTTAATTTTGTTAAATTATTGTATTTTATTACATCATTGTTAGCCAACTATATAATAATGATATTGATTTTTATTTATTTATTTTCTAGAAATATATTAAATAAAAAACGGCAGCTGAAAAATTGCAAAATACTAAGAAAATTACAGAAAAAAAATAAAATAATTGGAGCATTTAAATTTAGCAAGCCTCTCTGCATAGACGAAAATTATGATTTAAATTATCTGATTTTTCTTAGTAATTGAAGGATCAGTGTTGACTATAGAGAGAAACTGAAACAATTTAAATTGAATAAACCCCCAATTTCTCTAATACCGAAAAATTTCCGTACATTTTTTGACAAATTCACTCAGGTATAGCGCCGAGCACCGGCCGCCACGCTCTCCTCAACAACCGTTGTCTTACTGTCGCCGACAGCGGCCGAAGCGAGCGGGTCCCACCTCTCCTCGCGCCGCCCCCCGACGGCAGCAGCCCTTCCCTCACGTTTTCCGGAGCTCTCTCGCGGAACGACGGCGGCGATGACACAAACAAATCCTTCAGCTTGTGGCTGACGGACAGTCCCTTTCCCTTCTTCGGCGAGCACTCTTCTTGTCTGCTGTCCCTCCGATCGGGCGAGCCGTCATCGCAGCGCGAAGGCAGCCTTCTTCCCCCGCCGCCGCCGCCTCCACGGCCGAGAAGCATTCGTAGAGTTTTCCGCCGGCGGAGATGAATTACTGGGCTTGTCGTTGGGCTCCTTGTTGGGCTTCCGGCAATCGCGCACTGGGTTGCTAAGATCTTGAATTTCTGCAGAGTCGCCATTTTGTGTAATTTATTGGGATTCGATGATAGCAGATATGGTTTGAATTAGAATTAAAATTAAAATGGGGTTTCGATGATAATTAAGGGATGGTGGAGAGATTGGAAAAGTTAGATCTGGGCATTTTCTGAGGAGCTGTGGCCGGCGAAGTATTTTATTCTCTGTTTCTTTATTTTGTGTGCGTGTAATTATGTACTTCTTGTGTGTGTGTAAAGTATGGGTGTGAGTGAAATGCAACAAATAGAAGAGAGAGAGAGGGGGGGCGAAGAATTGGTAAAATACAGAGTGCTAGGTGCCCTTTAATAAGACGATGAGCCGAGACATTTGTTTTACATCAAATAATTTTTGTCAATATTATCATTCTTGTCGGATTGAATTCGAAAAACATTTTAAAATGCAAAAATTTCCTTTAATTTTTTATTTTCCAAAACAAAAAACAAAAAATCGATGAGAGCCGTTACATCGTATCATTAATTTACAGAGAATGATGAAATCTGAAGAAAAAGGTATTATGATGTTGAAGAAGCTATAAAATAACAAATATAGGATTGCGAAATATAAAATGATTGCACAAAATAATTTGGTTTGGTCATGCCTCCTCCTTGACTTCTTCTCCTGAATTTATGAGTCCCATTGTCAACGACGGTCCACTCACATTTTTTTTTTTAATTCTCTTTCTAGAAATACCCCCTATTTGCAGATATGTAATACCGCTTCAGAAATTTAAGAAAAATTAAATAAACGTAATACTTTTTTTTTCTTTCCTGTTGACGTTATTCTACTCTAATATAATAACATGTTTTTTAAGGATAATAGAACAATATTCTTCTAATATATTTTATTTTAAGTATAATCTGAATTATGTTGTACCTAATTGAATTCAAGGGCACGTGGCTATGGGATCTTGTCTCCTTTTTTAATTATTTTGTGAAGTTCAGCTCCCAGCCTTTGCTCATTAATTTTTTATTAACTTATTATTCAATAAAGTTAAATATAGGCAGAGTTGGATATTCAGACCCTCATTTCTTTCAAGTTCCTATATATATATATATATATATATATATATTTGAGGTTTGGTAAGCGGTTGATAATAGAAAGGTAGGATGGTTATTAATGATGGACTTAGCTGAAGTTGGAACAATTTATGGTGCTCACTCACACTTTTTTCCCTTCATATTTATTGGATTGGAAGGCGTGAATTTGTCTGAGAAGAAACAATGATTGTTTGGAATTTGAAGAAAAGGGAATTCCTCACTTTCAAATTTCCAGATACTGTTTTTTGGAGTTTGTAAATTCAATTTCAAAAAGTTCGTGAAAACTTTGGTGTCTTTCATTTTTGTAACACCTTTCCAATGCCATTTATTTCCGTTTCCAAAGTTGGTGCTGCTAACTTTATATTTGGACTTTTTTTAATTTGTATTTTAATGTGTTATTCACTTTGCATCACAGTATATATTTACAAGTAACAAACGATATAAAATATAATTCACATAATTAAATATTAGATGCACAACAAAATAAAGAGAAATATTTAAAGTTGGGACAAATAATGAGGACCCAATATTCTGTGAATTTGTGGGTTGTTATGGATTATCTTTAAAATGATTATGTTATAAACACAATTTTGTTCAAGCTGGATTAGTACTTTTTGGATAATATATTAGAACTAATTTACATTAGGAGTAATCTAGCTGGTAGAGTAGATGAGCATGAAGATTAATATATTTTTTAAGAAAAAAAGATTTTTGTATTAATTTAACAAGTATCTTTTTTAACTTAATAAACACTGTGAGACAATCTCACACAATACATAAACTTTAAATTTGAAAAAAATATTCAAAATAAACACACACATATACATACACTTTCTAAAAGAAGTGATTGACACAATAATTATAGAAAGATATATGCGTCACACATCATGAGTATACTCAGACACATTTGTTGTCACACACTCAAAATTATCAAGTTTGAAAAAATTCAATATAAAGGAACCCTGGTTTCAAAAAAATTAAAATAAATAAATCAAATTCAATTTATGTTCCATAATCTCCACCGTACAGACAATAAATCTAAGGTGGGGAATGGGAGGTAATGGGGGCCTCCTTATTTAATTAATTGGGTTGTTGTGAGACAGGGGGCCTCCCATTCTTGTTTCACATCTACAACAAAATCTTGCATTAATTTTTCAACACGTAGCACCATGCTTCTATTTTAACCATACTGCTTACTCTTTTATTTCGGATCCCTACTATTTACCTCGCCAAACATTTTTCTTTCCAATTATATCAAAATTTAAGGGTACAAAATTTTACTGCGTAGTAAAGAGGAACAAGAAATAAGGCTAATTGTTTTAATTACATAAAAAATAACCATATTTTAGTTATATAAACATGACTATTTGACGAAGAAAGTATATAATAATCATTTTTCTAGGTCTAACAACGACCAAATTCAAAAATATCCAAGAGGTGATGGATCGGCGCCTCAATCCCCTCTAAATGCATCCATGATCAGGAATCCAATAGGAGGTATTATTATTAGTGAGTTTTAAAAAACATAACCTAAGATATACGATTGGGTTTAGTAGGAAGTACAAAATTTTGTGCACGGGCAACTGCATATGTACATTTTGTTCCACTTAACTAGTAAAATCAATTTGGACTGTTCTCATTCAAACAAAAAACCCATTGAACTATCTCCTCCCAGATTCTACATCTTCAACAGGCAAGCTAGAATTGTTGTTTCTGTGATTTGGCTGGATTTCAACCTCGCCCTCACCACTCTGCACATTGTTCGCATTTACACGTGCCTCCTCCAACATATCCAAATATGCATGAGTCCTCCATCCTACAAGGAACCAACCACAGCCTCTTAATGAAATCACTATTTCTCAATCAAGAAGAAACAAGAGTGCCGGAAACACTTTGGGAAAAAAGTATATTTGGGTTCCTGTACTTTCATTTGTAAAAAAATGAGTTCATGTACTTTCCACTCATGTCTGAAGCAAGAGCTGTAATTTCAATTGTAAACGTCGAAAACTATTACTTTGGGAATAAAATTCATAAACGAAGGAACAAACCCAATTATGCTTTTCCCCAAAAAACACTTGATGGAAGAAGAAGATACCATGAACGTGATATGGAGGAGGGAAGAACTGCAAATAGCAAAAAGTTGCCACTACTAGACCTGCCAAGATTTTTGTCATTAAACTCAGTTATGAAAAATTCTATTGTTTGGATATCATTTAGTAGACAAAGCAAATAGACGAACCTAGTAAACCTCCTGCAAACACATCCTGCCAGTGGTGCCGATAATCATCCACCCGAGAAACCCCAACCAGAGATGCAACAAGTAGAGGAAGCAAAACCCCACACAGTTTTGCAACATGACCTTTCCGATCAAATACTTTTATCTTTCCAGATATATACAGTGATAAGAAGCCCATGCCAGCAAATGACCCTGCATGTTCAGTTCTATGTTCCATTAAATGGATAACAAAAAAAAAAAAAAAAAAAGAGCTAGTTTAATGCAACATTATCAACAAACTATTTTGGGAATTCGGTTAGAATAAGTTGAGATAAGGATGTCATGAGAATCGGCATTTCCTTATAATACTTTATTCGGAAAATTAAATACAAGGAATTCATCTACTGTCAATATTCTAAAGTTTCGAGAACCATCTCGTCTCCCCAACAGAAAAATCAGCATGAAATATATAAATCCCCGAATGCTGACATATAACAGCTCACCAATATAGACACAATGCATTCCACATGGTAAGTTACAGTGAATGTAAGGGAGAATGATAAACTGTAGAAATGGCCAGCTGTAATTGAATATTACACTTTGAACTAAGGATGTTGGGAAATGGTTTAATGCAAACATGATTGTTTCTCAGATCATTGGGGCGAAATGACGTGAAGAATTGAGCAGAATACAAGCAGAAAGTTCGAAAGAATGAAGTTGCTTTTGGCAAGAAGCAGATTTAGGGCCAATATCATGGGAAAAGCATGTCAGCTTTCCAAGTTTGAGGTCAGGCTATATTATCTGTTTACCTGAGGAATTGGCCCTGTTGATTTTAAGAAAATTCACTTTTCCAAAGTACTTCAAAATATCCAACAGGTAAAAGTTTCTACCATAAGTGGAAATAACAGAGGTTGACAACAGACTTCCTGCTTACATGAAGTATGCCCACTAGGAAAACTCTTATGGCCTTGCCTTATGATATTTTTGTCACCATGGCAGACAACATTTCCCCATCGATCATAAGCCTGAAAAGCTATTTTGTGTTAATTAGCCAACTAAAAATGTGTTTTAGCATCGCAAACAAACAAGGTTGGTTTCAGAAGTCATTTCTTTGGAAAAACAAGTCTTAATACCACTTACATCTTTTCCATCTGGAAAGCATCGCCAAAAGAAGTCAGGCCGAGGGCGTCCAACTGCATCTTTTATGGCATCAGTGAGGACCCCTGTTATGAGAACAGAAAACAGGATCCCTGTAGAAGGAAATGTCATTTTGTTACAAAACGACTACAAGGTCATCTCATCTGATTAAGTATTATATAATGTGTTTAAAATCATCAAAGATCTGACAGTATCATGATACCTAATATCGCATGGTGAAGATCATACACATCTCTTCTACGAAGATAGACCAGCAGAAAAACCATAATTGGCAACGGAACTGCATGCATCTAGAATGAAGAAGTCAACATACAGTACCGAACTCATGAAAATTACTCAAGGAGCAAAGAAGTCAATTTAAGAACTCAAGGTAATTTTAACTTACTATCACAGCCCAGAAAGGAACCGTGTTGCTCTTATAAGGATACTTGAGATCAGACATCATATCCTTCCCAACAAAGCGATAAAATGGATGGATGACATTCAGACCCAATATAATCAACCCCAACAATAAAAGTATTAGCCAATCATGCATATGTTTTCTTGCTACTCTAACTCCATGGGACCTCACTGTGTGAGCTCCAAGCTGGGGTTCCCACATTTCCCTCTGCAAAGCATAACAAATAATGAACTAATGAAGTAGAAATACTATCTACAGGATCTAGTGATAGGTGATCTAAACAAGGTGCAGCATAGCAAGAAGCTAAAGACATGCAAATAATTGGCTTCATATTTCAAGGAGAATAAGTGACCCCTCAAATTAGCTATATAGGAATATCTCATGCATCAAGCAACAACATAATGTAACAAAAATATTCACTTCTTTTTCATTAAATAGAACAATAATTCGTCCAAGAATCAATACTAACAATCCATGATAATAAACCCTGTACTATAGTTTTACATAGTAGAATTATGAGACATACCCACTGGGTGATGGATCCTATCAAAGGAAAGTCGAGCTGAGAAAACTGATCACCAGCGCTTGCAGAAGTATTCTGCCTCTACATTGGAGTTAAAAAAATCCAAAAGATACTCATCAATGGAGGAAGATGAACTCAACTTCTTACTCAAAATGGTACTCAAGTAACATTGGTTAATACCTGGACTGGAGGGTAACCTTAACTATTATAGCACCCCATGAATATAAAAAGAAATTTAAAGATATTTCATTACAATATTTAAAGCATACAAAATTAATTTCTATACCAAGAATAAAAATTTATGTAATTATTCATATGTTGCATAAATCTGAGAAGCAAGTTCGAAAACCAATATTTTTTTATCAAACAAGCTAATGATGTCGGTGATTAAGTAAGCCTCTTCATGCCCCAATGACCATAAATGATTTACGTGCCTCCAAGCATTAATATGTGGCTGCTTGTGCCTGTTGGTGGGATCATGCATGAGCAAAAATATTTGATAAAGCTTTTAAGTTGAATTTCTAACCTATATAGGCAAGAAAAAATATCTACCAAATCATACAGCTGCTTATGGTACAGTCACACACCCAGAACTCATGTCGAAAGGATCACATATTTCAAGTTTCTACCAAGCATTTTTTGTCAACAAAAATATTTTACTAAATAAGATAGTCCATCACCGAATAAGTGACTCTTTATGCACTAATGACGGTTTATAATTTGTCCTCCAAGAATGAATATGTGGTTGCACATAATTGTGGTGAAATTATGCATGCGCAGCACCATCATACTCTCCAGTGGGTACAAGAAGGTTGAGAATATTATGCTTGGGTTTTGGCATGTATCACCGTAGCAGCCATTTTACATTTTCCATCTTTTCGTTGTTGGATATCTTCACAGTTTTGACAGCATAGATATTGTGTAAGACCTAAGTAGCAATTTAGCTGTGGAGCTCTGTTTTACATGCACATAGTGTCTAAATGTTTGATAGCAAACTAGCGGATGATTCCTTAAAGAATAGTAGCTAGTTAAGCTTATAAATACAAGTTCACGAGGATGAACACATAATTAAAATGTTCCAAGAGGACACATGGATTCTTTGCTTCCATTTACGAGACATTATTTTGAATCATACAGTAATCTGGTTCCGCTTACTCAGGATGGAATTCGATTGGCTAATCTTCTATGCAATAATAATTCGACTTATTGATTAGAGATAAAGTCCCTCTTGCGCTGTGTGTGAGCTGGATGGATCCCTTTCATGGCCAGTGCTGCCTCAGTCGTACCAGCCATCTGCAATAGAAATTCCCGAAGAAGGCTAGCTTCCCTGGGCGTGGAGCTTTTAGGAGTGGAAAAACCTTTCTAAATGTCCTTAACCAGAAAATCGACTACGCTTTCACACAAGCGCGTCCCCTAACTATAATGCCTGGCTGGCAACTAATTGATTGGCAGGCCTCGGGAAAATATCTGCTTCGACCTTCTGACATGGCGTAACATGCCTTCGTCTGAATCAGATATATTCATATCTGAAAGAGGTTGACATGCACGGAAGTTTGACTTCTACTAGAGATCTAGAGGGGGACTCTTGCTCGATAGTGAAGAAGGGGAAGAGCGGCTGAGGAGGGAAAAAGCTCGGAGGGAGCGCCCGCTCGTGTCTCTTTTTGGTCCATAGTGGTAAGTTGAGCTCCTTTTGAACCTCCGCTGGGCCGAGCAGATGATTTTTTTTCTTCTTATTTTTAAAGGTACACCCAAACCATATAGGCAGTATCACAAGTCTTTTCCTCTTTCCAGAGTAGATTCTACATCAGCTTTTATATCTGTTACTGCCACAGCTGCAACGGCCAACTTGATAACCATCAAAATCAATTATTTCATTTCTATCCATAATTCTATGAACAAGCTAGTTCTGTTAATCATTTTCACTTATTGGTACATATGTTTTAAGATATCTAAAATTAGATCATATGTGATAACATGTAGTGTGAAAATCTTCGTCCCCATAACTACATTATCGCTTACAGTATCAAAACAACAATCTATTGAGGGTCTGAAACTCGGTCCTAATCTGAAACGGGACACTCAGACAAAAAAGAACACCTCCTAGCAATGTGGTGCAGGGCAAAACAGGGGCTGTCGAAACATAAAAAATATCACTTTCCTATATGTAGATAAAATAGGATAAAATAGAAAAACAGGATAATTGGAACCTTTATACATATCTGAAATTAGAAATTGTCCAGAAAAAAATACAACGAACTGAGATGATAAACTCAAATACAGAAATATCTTGCACATACATTGAGAGATAAGAACTAGACACACAAATGCCAAAAAAAAAAAAACATAAACGAAGAAAACCCACAAACCTGAGAGGAAAAAGCTCTGAAAAATCTAGAACAAGAGGTGGATCTGAAACCCCGCCACGGCATGGTTAAGATTCAGTGGGGAAGGAAGCAAATAAAAAATGAAGTTAAAACCATATAAGCATGCCCAGATGATGTACAGTTGAAAAAGGCGCTTTATACAATCCAGTTAAAAATATAAGTACTGTTGAAGAAAGCGAAATAAATTCCCAAATTGCAAAACGCCATTTCATAATCAAAAGGGTCCACATGGTTTCCAGCGAAACTTTGCCCCACCAAAAACCAATAATTGTACGAAATGCTTGATCATACTTTAACACAGTTGACGTATGAAAAGTATGGGATACATAGAAAATGGAAGAGATAATATAATATTCGTACCTTTTCGATGGAGTTATTTTAACGGAAAAACTAATGGTGAGAGCGAGAAGAATAAAAGCGATACAGTTTCGAGCGGTGGGTTGGGGGAGGGAGAGAGAAACAGTTGTCGAGGTGTTCTGTGGGAACATGGGCCACGTCGAAACTTCCAAGTTTCATCAACTGTGTGTGATCGCGTGCTACAAATTCAGAATGGAACTTCCTTATTATTATTATTTGTTTAATAAGCTGAAATGCCTTCTTAATTATTTTATTATGTTTTAAGTGTAACAATAAACATTATATTATTCTCTTCATCTTAATTTTATCTATTATTTTTACACAAAATTTTTCATATATTACATGTGCTCGTATAATTCAATCTAATTAACTAAAAGTTATAAATAATATTATAAATTAAATACACAGAGCATCCATTATATAAGAAAATGACTCTTAATTTTAATCATAATTACTACATTTATTTATTTAATAATTTAAAAATAATTGATCAAATTTAATCAATTTAAATGTCGATTATATGTGAATATATTTTATAAAAGATAATATGGTTATTTAAAAGAAAAAAAAAAAGGGTGAGATCTATTAATAAAATAGCATAAACTAACAAAGCCTCAATGCTGATCACTGATTCCTCCATTGATCCTTCAACTCAAGGAAATTTGCTAGAGTTAGCACCTCCTACTTTCGCCTCCTGACTGTGAAAGATGCTGCTCTGGAACCGCGACGAACAGTTGCAGATGCAGATTTCCCAACCTTTGCTCGTCTACCAATCATTGATCCATCCCCTTCTCTCTCGACACTTCTCTCTCTACTTTCTCTTTTTGCTAAATCAGTTTTGATCACAGTTTCTCTCTCACTTGCCTTCAAAGCTTCAACCCAAGCCCGAGCTGCTGCAACCTTCTTGTCTGCAATTTCAATGGCCTCACCTGCACTGCCCTTCAGATAATCATACTCAAACTTGGAAATGGTTATACTACTTCCGCTGCACTGTGCACTCAAACCTCTATTTCTCATCGCTTTCTGTATAGCTGCTTTTAAATTCTCAAGGACTATAGCTTCTGATGACTTGGCTGCTTCCAGATTCTTCAATGCAGCTTCCAGTCTTCCCTCTGCCGATTCTTTCTCCGTCTCCGTTTTCTGAACTTCTGCCTTTATCATAGCAGTTTCTTTGCAGATCATTGACTGTTCTTTCTTAGCCTTTTCTTCTTCTGATTTGATCTGCTCAAGCACAAGTAAGAGATTCGACACAGTTGATTTAGCATTATCTGCACCTCCAGATGATGCTTCAAGCTTGGAATTAGCTCTCAGAAGCTTCAAATTCAGACTCTGAATAGCCCTATCTGCTTTCCCTTCCTTCTCCTTGAATGCATCTGCTTCTTCCAGAATGCGCGTAAGCTCGTTCTGGAAGACATCTATGGAAGCCATAGACTCAAACCTTTCTCCTTCAACTGAAGTCGTTTCCTTCATTGTAGCCTCCTGCTCTCTTGTTAAAGACTCTAATTCACCATGTTCATGGAAATTAGACTCAACTTGCTTTAGTTTGCTTTCTAACATACTGATATCTGTTTTTGTGATTGCCAGTTTTGTTTCCAGATCTTTTGCATCTTCAACTTCTTGAATCATGCTCATTTTCTTCTTCTGCATTTCCTCCAGTATGATGGAGTATTTTTCAGTGTTTTCTCTTCTTTGAGCTTCAATTTCTCTGCAGTCTTTGCTCGCCTCGATTCGGGCTAGCTCAACCAGCACATGCTCTGCATTGATATCATCAATCTCATTTGTAAATGCTTCTAATGAACTCGAGTAAGACAGGGCTTTCGACATTGATGAGTCTGCTTCTTTTTCTGCTCTCCTCTTTTCTTCCAAAATCGAGTCCTTTTCCAGCTTAAGCTTGCTTAACTCGAGTTTCACTGATTCCAATTCTTTCATCACTTTCTCAATCTGATTCCATTCTCCTCCTCTTCTTTTAGCCATCTTAAGTTTTTCCTGTATCTGTGCTCTTGTTCTTGAATTCGTTTCTTCGATTCTTTGAGTTAAATGATGTACTGTCATCTTTGCCTGGTGAAGCTCTCTTGTTACTGAACAGGGATTCTGAGAAAATACATTATACAATCAAAATCCAAACTAATCATTCTCTAGTTGGTGGACAACAAATGAAGAGCATAAAGTTTCAAGAAATGAACATGAATCATGTCCCATACCAGTACGAAACTTGTACTGTACCTTTGCATAATTCGTTTGAAGTTTCTTCTTTTCCAGATGAGTCCCTTCAAGAATCTGCTGCCCATAAGAAGTAATGACTAATCTAACTGAGCCCAGTTTCCCATCCTGCATCCTGCCTCCTCAAGTCGCGAAACCCAAAACGAAACTCTCCCTACGAATTCCCTGGCCGTGGTTAGATTAGAATGCATTCACAGAAAATGTGAGAAGACCATAAAAGTGGAAACGTAAAAAACTGTTTCCTGGAAAATATGGAGATTTCCTCAGGTACAAGTTTAGAAGAGAGAGAGGCATGAAAGAAGTAACAGTGATAAAGTATCCGCCACAACAAAAACTAATGTTCTGCTACTCTGCTCGCGGCAAAAGAGATACCACCAGTGTATTTTCTTGAGATTTTATTTGTGTGCTCACAAGGCACCACGCCTTTTATTTTTAAAATATATTTCAACTCTTCATTTATGTTTAAGTTGTTTCTCACGTGTAATTTAAATTTTATTTTTGGCTACTTAATATTAGTGAAAATTTTAGATATACGTGGCCGTCGTCCAACAATTTGATTAGAAACTGAAATTTGATTTTGAAATATAGAATCTCTTAAATGCTCATATTTCAAATAAATGGTTCAACCCTTTTAGTTACTAGCTAGTTTTATTATTTATTAATATTAATATTAATTTATATATATATCTATATATATATATATATATATTTTTTTTTTTTTTTTTTGGTGTGTGTTGGTAGTTTTTGGAAAATTCTCTTTGTTCATCTTCCTCCATCTGCTGTAAGGCCTAACCAATTTGACAGTTTTGTTTTAACAAAAAGCCTTGGGTACCTGGAGCTGGGCCCATCAGGCCAAAATATTAGTTAATGGACCATACTAGGCCGAGGTCTCAAAGATTTCATTTCGGCTCTACCCTGGATTGATTGCATCAGGCCTCATCCATTTCAGCCCACCAAAATAACCCATTGAAAATAGACTTATATCCATCCAATTCGGCGCCCCCCGCAGTATACATTCTATATTCATGTCCAAACAAATTCATAATATGGAAAAATAGGAAAATTAGGACAACAATCTCATAAATTTGGCATAGAATATTATATTTTTGGGCTTGCGAATTAAAATAATAAATTTTTAAATTTTATAAATTGAGAACGAAATAGCCTATATCTATCAAATTTGATTTTTTTTTTTTAATTTTGACCATAGCCAAAATAAATTTTTTTTAAAATTAGGACATTAATTTTAGGGATTTGATAAAAATAGAACACTATATTTTCGAACTTGCAAATTAGGGACATAAGATTTTAGTTTTTGCGATCTTAGAACAATATAGCTCAAATTCGATTTTTTGCTGATTTTGAAGAAATTCTTTTGCTTATCATGACTCCAACTATAAAAACAACTCCAATGAACAAAATGGCAGTGTGATATAGCCTATGTGAAGATATTTTTTAATTTTGTTATGAATCCACCGTCAAAAGTTATCTTCAATAAAATATTGTTTTCACATATGTATATTTATGTTAAATCTATATATAAACTTAAATATTGATGTTATTACTTTATAAGAATTCAATATTTAATTTGGTTTCTACAGATTTTTGAAAAATTAAATATAATTTATTTGCCAAATAATTCAAATTAAATTTAATATGAACTGCCTTTAATTTATATTGATTAATATAACATTAGTTTACTGTTTTATGTTTCAAAATAATTGTGTATTTGAAAGAAAATTATTTTTGTTGTGTATATGTTTTAGGAACAATTCTATTATCATTTCTTAAATGAAATTTATTTTGACCTAAAAAAATATTAGTAGATAATATTATAAATTGATAACTAGTTGCGAGTGTTTAAGAAAACAATGTGTGAATTTTTCTTCAAAATATTGGACTATCTTATTTTAAAATCATAGTCATGCTATATGAATTTGTCATGTTTGATGCAAATATGAGAACAATTATCACCTGGCAATCAAAATCAACAAAAAATCCGATATATTTGAAATTTTTTGTCCTAAAATTGTGAAGATTAAATATTTATTATTTTAATTCGCAAGTCAAAAAATATAGTGTCCTATTTTTTGCAAACCTCTAAAGTTGCATGTTGTCCTAATTTTACACGATTTATGCTATTTTATCCTAAAATCACAAAAAAAAAAATATTATCATAATTTACAAGTGTGAAAACATTAATTTTTATCCATAAATTAAAATTTAATATCTCATTTCATTAGTTAAAATAAAATTTTAAATTATTTTTAGTAATATTACTTATTTATGTTTTATGCAATACTCATATATCTAAAAATATATTATTCAATAAGTTGTGCACATCACATAAAATTCATTATATATATTACTCCTCGGGACATGTGATATTTTCCAAAATTCAATTACTTCACTTGTCATCCCACACCACTGAATTGGCTAATCTTTTTCTGCACCTCAACAGCAACAAATTTGTCTACTCGAGAACTGTAGTAAATGCCAATCTCACCAGCAAATGACCATCTTTTTCTGCTCCCCGACGCATGCACCTCCACCTCTATAAATACTGCACCCTTCTTCGCTGAGAAAACACACACCTTCTTACAGCACAAACTGCTTCACATTCACTAGCTAATCGAAGATGAAGAAGGGTGCAGCAGCCTGGTGCGTGGCGGCATTAATGGTGGTTCTGCTGGTGACGGAGGTGCGTGAGACGGCGGCGGTGACATGCAGCCCCATGGAGCTGAGCCCCTGTCTGGGGGCGATCACGGGGGGCCAAAGTCCGTCGACGCAGTGTTGCAGTAAGCTTACGGCGCAGCGGCCCTGTTTATGCAATTACATAAAAAACCCGACGATGAGGCCCTACGTCGAATCTCCGAATGCCAAGAAGGTTGCGGCCACGTGCGGCGTCACCATCCCCACCTGCTGATGCCATCATCACTAGTATAAGACGAGTAGTCCCGTTGGAATAAATTTGTGTACCGCTTGATTCATTACTTGCTGCACGTGACTTTTTTTCTGGAGCGCCTACTCTTCTTTGAATAACTATCAAATATTAAATCAATATGAGATTATTACATCTTTTGATCAAAATAGTGTTTATTTTCCTGTTTTATGTATATATATATATATATATATATTTTTTTTTTTAATAAAGAATAAAAATTCCAGCAAATATGTACTTCCTTCAAAAAATATGAAATGTAATGTAATTATATATATATATATATATATTAATTTGGATGACAATCTATAACTGTGTAAAATCAAACAAGAATTTAAAGAAATGTTATTTTTTCACCTTAATTGTCTTTTTATTTTTAGAAATTATAATATACATTCAAGTTTTTTTCTTTTATTTTGTTTTCCCACTCTAATTAGTCTTATAACTTTTTCATCGTAATTTCAGTTTTTATAAAAAAATATATCAAATTAATCATCTTTTTGTGATCTTCAATTTGATATATATACTGTATATATAAAAATAAAATATTAATTTAAATATAAAATATTTTTTCATACATTAATTGTATTATATATTAATATATAATATATTTTTATGCTGTGAGGTATTTTTTATTTCAAACATTTTTTTATTAAAAATATATTTGATATAATTATGTATTTTATTAAAAAAAAGTTATATTAATATTTTTATAATAATTTATTACATCATCATATTATACGGAAGAAATACTAGTTATTGAAATAATATTTTGTAAATAATATTTTATAATTGCTCTTATTTATACAAATAAGACTCATATTTGAAACACAGAAAGTAATATTTATGCATAATCACAATTACTCTGTTTGGTTCTTGCAATTAAATGATAGTGTGTGTGTGTGTTTTGTTGGGTTAATATTTTAGTAATATGCCTGTGAAATCATTGTTTAGATCTTAGGAAAAACAAATGAATTAGAAGCCTAGTTTAAAGTTGGGCATAGGTTCAATAATTATTAGTATCTATCCATGAATGTATCTGGGTATTTTAAAAGGACTAAGGCTGGAGGCTGGGTACTAATTGTTGTAGATAAGAGTTACAAAGATTTTGTACAAGTCTTTGTTGGGTGGTTTGAGTATGAAAGCTGAGGTCCATTCATTTATTACAGTATTTAGCAGCCGAAGCTGAGTCCACTCATATTTATAAAATTAAATCAACACCGAACAGCCATCATCACCCTCGTATTCATTCTTGAAAAAAATAAACAACATTGATATGGTAAAATACATCTTTGGGACATCTCAGATAGAAAGATCTAGGCGGCAAACAAAAAACCCGAGATAAAATCAATCTAGGCTATGTGATAGCACCATCGGGCTGCTAGGCTATAATGTTTTTAGGGTTTATTCTTGGCTATATAAAATATCTTATGTATTTTTCACCACATATTTTATACATACCCACATGGATGTGTGATTGTGAACCGGTTCAAAAAATTCATATAGTGCAACACAGTTTATTGGCATTGGATGGAATCTAATCTATAGTATTACTTATTTAACTATAAAATATTATTTGTTTATTTGAATTACTATTAATTTGTTATTTTAGAAAAATTGTAATATTTTTAAATAAATAAATAATATTTATTAATTAAAATAATATTTTAAATGAGGTGTGCGGTATTCCGATGTACAATAAACTTACTAATGGTGCAATTTATGTGAGGAAACCTATTTTCACCAAATCCAAACAAGACTTTCGACAGAATTAGTTACCAATAGTAAGCAAAGGGAAGGATGCGTCTGCGAACCTAAATTTTCCCAGAGTTGTAGGATGTACAAAATCAGTCTTGCTTCATCTGCCGAAAGTTTTCTTGAATTGGAGTGAAATTCCATTGGTAGATCCTTTTTTTACTTTCTTTACTCTGTTTGTAAAAGATCTCAAATTGGGATATTTTATTTTATTATTTATATATTTATTTTATAAATGAAATGTGTCCAAGCCATACTATATTACGTACGTATACCTATGTTCTAAGGATTAAATTAATAAATTTGTCAATCCTCCACTTAGAAGGAAAATTTTGAAATTAAGCATTTGTTGCAATCTATTAATTCATTACTAATATCTGTCACTCGCTATTAGATACATTAATTCCAGTCCATCGCCTCTTCATCAATATTATCCCCAAACTTAATGTCTTCTCATCTACAAATCGGAATTACGTTAATTAATTCCGAATAATAATGGCTTCTTAATGCTTACCAGCTCAGCTATCCTCCTATAAATACAGCACCATTTCTTCATTAATAAACACACAGTTTCTTACACACACACACTCTCTCTCTCTCTCTCTCTTGCTGTCTGAAGATGAAGATGGGTGTTGCGGCTTCCTGGTGTGTGGCAGTGGTGGTGGTCGTTCTGGTGGCGGCGGTGCATGAGGCGGCTGCGGTAGATTGCACCCCGATGGAGCTGAGCCCGTGCCTTGGGGCGATAACCGGGGGGCAGCAACCCTCGTCGGAGTGCTGCAGTAAGTTGACGGAGCAACTGCCCTGCTACTGCGGATACCTGAATAACCCAGTAGTAAAACCCTACATCGACTCTCCCAACGCGCAGAAGGTCGCCGACAGCTGCGGCGTCTCCTTCCCTAAATGCTAATGATTTAATCATAAGCAGTGAAAAACTGGAGAAATTGAAGAGTATCACTCATTTTGAATAATAAATTACTCTCACCATTGATTGTTGTGCTTTATTTGTATGTATTTCTTTTATTCTGAATACCTTCTTGCATGAAAAATAAAAAAATTCAATACGATAAAATTCATACATAACTATACTCTTACAATGCTCATTTGATCCAACTTTAAAATATAACACTCGTCTATAATTGAATTTCTTGTTTATTGAAAATAAAAGCTTGGGGGTGCCTCCGCCCCTAGTTCTACGGCCCGTCCTCGTATTGGTACGTGTAGGATATGTACTGCATGAGCCTTTAATATGATTAATTTCTGTCTGCCGTCGCATATATGTCTTTCCGGTTGTTTGACATTTTATGTTAGTAGGCCTCATACCTACGGCTACTTTTAAATTTATTAGGTACAATAAAATAAATAATTGTATATGGACAAATTTATGATTTATAAGAAATTTTATTTTAATTAAATTGATTAAAATTTAAAACTTTATTCTTATTAAATACGATTCCTTTTATAGGACTAAATTTAAAAAAAAAATACTTTTGTTAGAATCTTATTAAAAATATACTCTTACTAAAATACAACATATTTTTGTACTCGACACTATAAAATAAATTTGTGTAGGAACAGTCTGAACTAAATAAAGAATAAGAAAAGAGATACAAGGCAACATACTAATGTCTTCAAAGTTGAAGTGGGGGGAAAACAGAATGGCAGCTCAAAACAAATGTGAGAATCTGGTAATATAGAAACAAGTGAGAAGAAAAAAGATAGAAGCATGGAAGAGAGAGCTAGCACAATTCCAATCTCTACGGCTCTACCAAATCAGAGACACAATAACAGCTAGTGGAGGACTCATCTTGGTGAGGAGACTACATATTACGGAAGAAAATGTGCACGATGATCATGACTTACACTTGTGCCTGTATTCTGTTATAAGCTCCTGTGTTAAGGACTTCAACTTATACAAGAATCCTGATAACTCCAAAATTCATGTTTCCAGTAAGGAGTAACAGCATAAGATGCCCAGAAGCCGGCATCCATAGCAATCTTCATTATAGCAGCTCCTCATATACAATTTCCTTAGGCCAACCAAAAAAACAGGTCTTCCAAAATTGTAGATCCTAGGACTGTAAAAGCTAAACACAGAGAGATCACTTCAAGTCTACAGCTCATCTGGCCATTGCACTTTGATGAGCTTTTTCTATTATGCAGCCCAGTATTTACTCAGGAATCAAACTTGCTCGCCCAAGCAACTTACCTCCAAGTTGAACTTCCAATGGTTCCACTGATGCTCCACCTGCAGGAAAAAGGTAAAACATACATCATCCAAAAATTACATGTAGACACTTTCTGCTCTTTTGAGCACAAGAAAACACACCTGATTATTATCTTCGTAGACTAGAAAAAGTTATTAAAAGCATATATAATATTATAGCATCGAATTGGGAGAACTTTAAGGCATTAAATAATTCACATATGTTGATAAATGCATAATCTGGAAAGGCGTATGAATAACACAAAATTGGCCAAAGGGCAAGATTGTTCCTTGTTATTTGAAGTCCACCCAAATCTTGGAAACAACAACATTCTGGCACTAGCATGAGAACATATATTACAAATCATCTAAGTCTGAAGACCCAATAATCTTACAGCACTATGTGGGCCATTAGCTGGCCTTCATCATTGTTGCAAAACAAAGTGCATGGGCTCCTTTAGAACAGAGATGGAGGCATTTTAAGAAATTCCTAAAATACAGGCTTAAGCTATAAAAAGGAGGCAACTCTACTATGAGCCTGCAAAAGGCAATGTTCAGCTCCAGCATTCAGTTATATAAATACTAAGCTCCACCCTCTTATCTTCGGAAGAAAAATTGTGCTTCAACATTAATGATAATTTCAATCTCATTATATGTCACAGCATCAAGCTTAATGGTAGGAAGCCACAAGAACAACCTAAATCATAGAGGTTGAAAAATAATCAATGTAGTCTCCTCACCAATAAATGGATACATACTAATTTCTCAAAGTAAACATAGACCAGAGAGATGTAGATATGTGTGTGTGCGCGCAGGGGGGTTTTGAAAAATAAATAAAATAAAATGAACGAAGGATGAAATTGTGCATGTGAACTTAGAAAACCTTATCAAATGATGAAGTGAGAGACCGGTGAGACTGGAGGTAGGGATGAGGCCGCTTTGGACATAGAAGGAAGGGCACGGAGGGCCAGGCTTTGGTCAACAGCTCGAAAACCTTGGCTAATTTTCCGAGCACAAAAGAGGGTTCCACCTTTTAGAGTTTTATTTCTACAGGAAGGCATTGATTTCGTGTTCAAGGCGGGGACCATACTTTCCGAGCATCGATTCTACAGTTGACCGCGAGAGAGATAGAGAGTGGGGGTGGTTTGAGTTCCGCCATAAACCACTAAATCAGGTGCACGATGCACGACCGCTGCGTACCGGAAAGTGCCGGCCAAACCTCTGTATGCCGGTCGGACCCGGCCGAACCGCTGTATGCCGGTCGGACCCGGTCGAACCGCTATGTACCGGCCGGACCCGGTCGAACCGCCATGTACCGGCCGGACCGGAGAGTTCTGGTCAGACCCGGTCGAACCGCTATGTCCCGGTCGGACCCGGCCGAGCAGCCATGTACCGGTCGGACCGGAGAGTTCCGGTCGGTCCCGGTTGAACCGCCATATACCGGTCGGGCCCGGTCGAACCGCCATGTACCGGTCGAACCGGTGAGTTCCGGTCAGACCCGGTTGAACCGCTATGTCCCGGTCGGACCCGGTCGAACCGCCATGTACCGGTCGGACCGGAGTTTTCCGGTCAGACCCGGTCGAACCGCTTTGTACCGGTCGGGCCCGGTCGAACTGCTGTGATCCGGTCGAACCGTTATACCGGTCGGGCCAATATTGTCCGGTACAGCTCTATAGCCGTCGGCCCAAGTCGGGCGGCCAGGTGAAGTGGGCTTTGGCCCAAGCAAAGTGGAAAAATAAAAGCGGCCAGCTGAAGTGGGATTTGGCCCAAGCAAAAGGGGAAAATAATAAAAATCCAACCGCTGTGTGCCATTTACTCACTTTTTTCTTCTCGAGCAGTACGTAGGAACAATGTAGTGGAAAAAGTCTCCATTTTCTCGAAACTAAATAATAATAATAATGATGATGATGATGATGATATTAGTAATAATAATACTAAATACTACTAATAATAATAATAATAGTAGAAAAATAACAAACACAATAACAAAAATATATTCTTATTAAATATGATTCTTTTTATAGGACTAAATTTCAAAAATCCTTTTTTTTTTTTTCCTTAGAAGGTAGTATGATTATTTACTGGGCTACCCGTAAACTTATCGTATTGGGCTTTGGTGTGTGCTTGGGCTTAAATTATTGATTAGCAAAACTTGTATGTCCCTTACGGTTTCTACGTGTTTTTTATGTTTTTCTTATTTTTTATTGATTTTTTAAAATAGAAATTTTACTCTCATATGAGAGAGAGAGAGAGAGAGAGAGAGAGAGAGAGAGTTAGTTTGTAGCATCATTTGGGAAAGCATCTTCTGGGGCTGTTAATTACTCACTTCATCATAGAATCATGAGTCACAAATAATGGCCAACATAAATCATTATATCTTAAATTTTTTCAATATTACTCAACTACTAATGCATATAAATGTGTATCCCTGCATATATTTAAATCATAAGTTTTAAATATAATTATTATATTTCAACCATGGACTTGTATAAAATCTAGATATTTTAATTATCTTACTATTATTAACCAATACTCAACTGCCTATACAATATTTTTTAATTAAATTAAATATACATATGATTGTATTATTAAAATATGTGACCATTAATGCTAAATGAAATAAATATTCAAACACTTTAAACAGAACTTACAAAATTATAAATACAGAAAAATTTGGCCAAGAACTCATTTTTAGATCTTTTTTTTTTGGCAATTTTCTTTTTAAATAAAATAGAAAGGAAATATTTTAGGCCGCAATTTGTGGTTGGTTTAGATTTTATTTTGAAATTATTTTTTAAATATTTAAACACAAATAATTTATTTGTTTTTGAATAAGTTTTTGACATTGATATGATTAAATTAATCATTTTCTCATGATCTATAATATGACACTCATCTTGAATATTTTAAAATATAGTTATTTTTTAATTGGTTATTTAGGTTAAATTGGTGTTTAGTGTGGAGACTATTTGTATTAGATTTGAACTCCAAATAATTTAATAAATGTTTTTGTGGAATTTTTATTAAATTATTTTTAATATAGTAATGAGTTTATTACTTTGTATCTTAATTCTATTTTATAAATATATATATATATATATATCTTTAAATATTAATATAATAACACTAACAATTTATAAAGAGTAAAATCATGCCATTTTCAATTTCTCAAATTTAGAGATAATACTTTATAGAATTTATTAAATAAATTTAATTTTTATATAATTAATTAATTTATTATAAAATAGAAGGTTGTATTTTGAACGGAGGGAATATACAAATCAGTTGTAATAATTTAAGTAAATAAATAATAATTTTTAGTTAAATAAGTAATAATCTACTCGTGTTGCATGATGCACCTAATGCATATTTTGCGTTAAAAAAATATGAATGTACTAAGAAAAAGAGCATAAATATCATGCGTACAATCAGCTAGGATTGTTTATGTTTTTTGAGGATAAGTTGCTAAGTAATACATAAAATAAGTTAATAATCATTGTCACTTAATTCATGTATTATTCATGATTCTAGAATTTAACAAAAAATCATTTAAAATAAAGATGCATAAATCACACATAATTTGTTTAATAGCATTCAAACATTTTTTTTAATCCACGCATAACTCACACCAATTATGGAAACCATTTAATATAAACATTCATAACTCACGCCTAATTACTTTAAGAATAATCAAACCGTTTCTTATAACATGCATAACGCACGCCCATTAATTATTCCCTAACCAATTTGTTTTGATTACTCATTATTATTTTAAATCTATATAATCTAAATTTAAAAAAAGAAAAAATTAGCCACGTGTCTCGAATTGAATGCAAAGCTGACTTTAGTTTGAAGCCACGTTAGTTTTTGAAAGATAATTTTAATATTAACATGTGTAACCGTGGTACCACGAGGAACTCGGGATGGTTGAATATGAATTATCGCCCCTTGGATCACCTGAAAGGCTACTTCTTTCTTTCTTTCTTTATTAATTAATTAATTTATTTTAAAGGCCATGAGGAGCTACTTATTTTTATTAATCATTCTAAATCTATTATTGTCTGTATAAAACTCACGTGCTTCCTAATTTAACACTAAGTTCTCCAAAAATATTTGCTGCACAATTTGGAATGCTTCTGTACTGTAACGCATGACTAATTGATAAATTATCTCGTGTCATGCACGAATATATTATTATAATAATATTAGTATAATAATTATTACTTGTAACATATATGTTAAGTGATAATAATTCTTGCATTGTCGCCATTTTTAGGAGCTTATAGTGATAACTGTTTGATATATGGAGAATAATAGTTAGAGTTATTAAATATTGTGCTAATTATCAAGTGTAGTTGTTCATACGTAATTCTTATCACATTTGTTCATATATATATATATATATTAAACCAAAGTTGAAGATAAATAAAAGAAGAGAGAAAATATTGTCCTTTATTAAACCAATTAGAATGTAGTCTGATTTATTAATTGAGAGTGGATAGGACATGGCATATTCCGTATATTTTGCGCCAATTGCACTAAAAGATAATATCTACCTACACCTGGCTGGCTGGGCTCCTAAAAAATATTACATGTTTAAGCCCTATTCAACAGTATTGCCAAAGGAATCTGCGTCATCTAATTCGACCTTTTTTTCTCGATAATATTTTGTCTTGCATTTTATTAACTATTTCAGATTATGTTATAAATAGACGCATACAATCTATGGTAAATTTTGGAATTATTTGATGATAAGAGTTAAGTAGTACAGTCACGTCAAACTTATACTCATTGAACTCGCTGCCTATATATCCCACCTTCTTAAGTTTTTCTCTTGGAAATTATAGTGTTTTTATATTTTTTTATTCTTTATTTTAGTTTAGTTTTCACATTTTCACTTTTTGTTCAATTTTTTGGAATTTTTTATTTTGTTTTGTTAGAAGTTTGATCTCATATAATAGATTTTTATAATGTGTTACGACCGAGCACCTGAAATAAAATATAATTTATTTATTTTTATAAAATATAATTTATTTATTTTTAAAATAAGGTTGGATCAACTAAATCTATATATTATAATATAAAATATGAGGACCATAAGAAAAATAGTAAGTTAGTGATCATTTTTTAAAAGTCTACAATATAGTGAATTAGATCTTTTTGTTTTGTATTTTGACCTCAATTATTAAAAAAAAATATAACTTTTGTCTCAACATGGTTTCAATTGAAAAATACATTACATTAATTCTCTTTTTATTATCTTCAATCTAATTCTATACTGCACATATATAATAAAATTTAAGTTTTTAAATATAAAATAGTTTAAATTAATTGTGTTATATTTTAACATTAAAAATATTTAAAATAAAATAAAATTGTGATATATTTTTATTTGAAATAAAATATTTAAAAAATTATTTTACATATTTATATATTTTAATTTTTAAAAAATATTATTTAAAATTTTCCTTATTAAATTAGCATCATAATTAAATGCACGAAAGAAATATACTGGTTGGGATAAAGCTTAGCAAGTGACACGTACAGCTGAAATGTTGAATTTGGCATCTGGCTAAAGAAATGAAAATATTAATTTGACCTTAGGGTAAAATGTATCCCAATTTGATTTCGCTGCGTAAATATAATGAAATATAAAATAAAATATTTTATATATTTTAAAATAAAGTTATATTTATACAATAAATAAATATCTTTCTTGGCGGAAAAATAGCCAAGAAAGGCTCTAGGCCTCAACATCAATTATCCGTGGAGGAAAACCTATTACTTCCACTGTGAGATCATATTTTGTAATAAAATCTATACCTATATTAAAGAAGAATATTTGAAAGTTTTTATAAAAATGTCATTTTTTCATTCAAATTTAAAAAAAAAATATAATGTCTAATCAGATTTATTTTTATTGTGTTATTTTACTTTAATCTTCAAAGATTTATAATTTTACATCTCAACTCTATTTTTTTTAAAAATATTTCAAATTAAACATATTTTCCTGATTTTGAATTTGATATCTATATTGTATGCATAAAAGTAAAATATCAATTTTTTAATATTGAATTTTTTTTATAGATTATTGGGTATAGTTTAATATTTAATATATTTTTATATTGTGAGTAAGTTTTATTTTAAATTTTTATATAATTATTTATTTTTATAAGAATTTATTAAATTATTATATAATATGGAAGAGGACGAATGAAAAGTGTACAAGTCCCATGCATGCAAATGAAGGAAGAAGTTGGTAGAAAGAAAAGGCAGTGGATAAGACCTCCACCGAATTAGCATTTAATCTCGCTGTTTATCCCTTATATGTTTCCAGGTCAGTACCGCCTCAGATTTGACTGACCCTTGCTCAGGCGGGTGCTACCTCCTTCATTTAGCAGTCGACCACGTTTTCTTCTCGCCATTTTAATAGCCTTCCCTTTTGCCTATCTCTCTCCCCCTATATATACCTCATACGCCGCGCCTTGACTCACATACTTCATACTTATCTTCCCCTAGATTCTGTTACCACAATATTTTTTTAATTTTTTAACCATTTTTTCTTGATTTTCTTTTTTGTATACAATTTCATATATTTCTTGCGGATGGCTGCCGCTGATCTCTCTGTCATCTTGCCTCGTGTTCTTATAGTCTCCAGAAGAAGCGTTCGCAAGAACAAGTTTGTGGATTTTGTAGGTATGAATGGATCTTAATCATTGCAAATCGTTACTTTCCTGATTAGAAGAAACGAGAATGTTGGGGAAAAGGAAAAAAGAGAATTCTGGAAATGTGTAGTTGCATGCATAATTTGTGGCTTCATTTGATAATTTTTATCAATTAATTTGGTGAATCATGTCTCTTTGTGTGAATTTTCTTTTCAAAAATCAAAAGAAATTTTTTGGAAGATGAAGTCTTCTTGTTTATCGGAAATCAATAACTGAAAGATTTTAATGGAGATCTTTTTATTTTTTATTATTTTTTTATTTTTTTTTATAATAAACATTATGTTAATAATTATGCAGGAGAATATCATCTTGATCTCATCGTTAGTTATGGAGCAGTACCAGTAATCGTTCCACGGGTCACCGGAGTGAACATGCTGTTAGACAGCTTCGAGCCGATTCACGGCGTTCTACTCTGTGAAGGAGAAGACATAGATCCCTCTCACTACGAAGCGGATACACCCAATCTAACCTCAGAAGAATTGGAAGAAATCCGCAGGCTACACGCCAGCGACACCGCCGTTGACAAAGAGAAAGACGCAATCGAGCTCGGCCTTGCAAAACTCTGCCTCGAAAGAAACATTCCTTACTTGGGAATCTGCAGAGGATCACAGATCCTAAATGTGGCTTGTGGCGGTACCCTTTATCAAGACATCGGAAAAGAACTCACCAAAAATGTGGGTGAAAATCAAAAGGTGGTGCATATAGATTACGACAATTACGATGGGCATAGGCATCCTGTGAGGATTGTAGAGAACACCCCCTTGCATCAATGGTTTAATGACTCTTTGGAAGATGGAAAAATGGAAATTCGGGTTAATAGTTATCATCATCAAGGTGTGAAGCGGTTGGCCCAGAGATTTGTGCCGATGGCGTTTGCCCCGGATGAATTGATAGAAGGGTTTTACGATCCGGATGCGTATAATCCTGAAGAGGGAAAGTTTATAATGGGACTTCAGTTTCATCCGGAGAGGATGAGGAAGACGGATTCTGAGGAATTCGACTACCCTGGATGCCCTTCTGCGTATAAGGTGTTTGATTATTTGATCTCTGCATTATATGTTTCATCTATATAATTAAGTTCGCTTTTTGCTTGTTAACGATTGTAAGGATGCTGAAATTGTTTTTCTTGTGTTGTAAAATTGTTGCAGGAGTTTGCAAAAGCAGTTCTTGCTTATCAGAAGAAGCTTAATAGCTTGACAAGTGTGCCAAATACTATGAAGCTTGATAAGGAAATGGAGAAGAAGAGAAAAATTATTGTGAGGAGCTTTTCACTTGCAAGAAACATATATGAAGGTGGCAATGGGTTCAATTCTTCTAAAGAATCTGAGCTTGAGGCTGGAGCAGAGTTTCTAGAGGTATCTCGACTAGTCTATTTTAGAAGTTGAATTTGTTCCACAGTGTCATTGTACTCGGCTCACGTGATCTGAACATCCTCCATCGTTGAGCTAACTTTTGAAATGAGTTCTATCAAACACCTATTTTCACAAATTAGTCGCAATATATCAAAGAAAAAGGAGTTCTCAAAGAAGAACACAATTGTCAAAACATGGGAGGAGTTTTCTTTGATCTGAAATAAATGAGCCAACAATTTTCTAATAGTGAGCCATGCTTCAAATTGTCAAGAATCAATCACTATATATGCCATTAATTTCTGGTGAATTCATGATACTGCAGTCAAATACAGCATTGAGCCTGCACCAAGAGAATAGACTGAAGCAGATGGGTGCAACTGTGAGGAATGCGTCCTCCTACATAGAGAGAATGAAACTAAATGAAGAGAGGGAGAAGATGGCCAGGAACGTGATCGGAAAGATGTCGGTCGAACAGCTGTCGGACCTCATGTCTTTCTACCACATGATGGGGCAGATTTGTTCTGAGGTCATGGAAAGAAAGCTTCATGGAGTGGTAAACGAACTAAATTCTTGACACACATTGTGTGTGTGTTTCGATTGCTTTTGTTGTGTGTTCCCTTTGGTTTATTTCTGTACTAAAAATTGTTTGGTAAGGCAATCACAAGAAAGGTGTTGATCACGGGTTGATGAATTATGTAGTGATGTTGAGCAAGAAAGGCACATGCCTTGTAATGAAATCTTTTTGTTTCCTGTTTTTGAGTTTTGGTTTTAATCTTAGGAGTAGCTGCCATTCAATTGTATAGTAGGTGAACTATCAACTGTGTGTGATATATTTTTTGTTTTTAAAGTATATTTTTTTGTTTTTGGTATAATTTTAGAATATAATAATTTTGCAGCCCCACGTAATAAAACAACGATTACTTGATTTGATACTTTATTTTTGCAATGCTAAGAAAAAGGATTTATTTATTTTTGCATTTTCTTCTGATTCAGATGAAGGCAGATAATCGATTGTAATTGATCGTAAGTAATATCTTTGGTTGAAAGTCAAAAAAAGTAATTGGTGTTCTTCAAGATTGTTCGTTCATTAAAATTTTATTTAACAAATATATAAAATATGTTTGAACATATTTTTATTTAATAAAAAATAGTGTAATTTTAATTATATTTTGTAATATGTTTATATTTTGTTTCAATATATGCAGAATTTGAAGATTGAGAAAATAAAGTTAAATTATTTTAAAGTTAATGTAATTTAATTTTAAACTTACCAAATTTCTTTCAAATTTTAATTTTAATGGCTAAAATCAAGCAAATTTTGAATTTATTAGATAAATTAAGTGCTCAATATTTATAGGCTTGTTTAGCTATTTTTAATTATAAAATGATTTAAAAATTATACTTTATTATTATATAATTATATATTTTTAGAAAGTACATTTGAACGGAAAAATTATTATTGAAAATAATCATTTTACTTTAATATAAGGGTGGTACCCAGTGCGATGCATAGAAGTTATTTGTATATATTTTTATTATCAAAAACTATATTATTTGTACTAAAAATATTAGCAAAAAAATAATAATTATACTTAATATTTTACTGAATATCATATTTTCTTGCTATTAGATTTAAACTTAATGATATGATTTTCACATATCCAATAACTAAGAAAATCTTCTATTTTTGATAATTTAAGAGATGTTAATCACATCAATAAAATTATTTATACAAATTGAACCTAACCACACATGTCCTCTTAAATAACCGCAACAATAATCCACCCTTTCCCTCTAAAGGAAGATTTTAGTAAATAACCAAATATGATACCTGGCCTATGGGTCAAGTTAGTAATTTTTCTTACATCTCACCCTCCCGGAGCCCAAGTATCATATACGCCCTCAAAATAAAGAGCCTTGAAGACCAGAAGAAAAACACCTAGACTCAACAAGATTAGGTGAACACTTAAAATTGTGGTCATTTTATTTCTATCTTTTCATACATAACCAAAGAACAAAAAAGATTCTTCCAGTGTCTCAATTATTCACACTTTTTTATCAATTAAATATATAATAAAGTAAATTATAGTTACAATATTAACATTAATTATAAAAATAAACAATATAATCAGTAAAAAAATATTTAGTTCTTCAAGAATTATATGGGTATGATTTATAATTTTTAAGTTTTCATATATGGAAATATTTGATTTGCAATTTTCTAGGCAATCATGGAGATATTTCTATCTAAAATTTTAAGTAATCTTTAGACAGGAAAATAAAAATAAAAAACATCATTTGACCACAATCATTGGCACTTTGCTACTACATGAAGCTCGTTAACCTGAAAATGGTAAAATCTAACTTTAAAGATTTAAATAAGCTTCTTAAACCTAAAAGATGGTGATAGACAAATTTAAATTTGAACTTTTAATACTAGCTCGGATTATATGACCATCAAACATTCGCGCTTTGCTACCACATCAAGTTTCTTGCTTCTAAAACCTGAAAGATGGTGAAGGACAAATTTAAACTTAAACTTTAAATACTAGCTCGTATATACGATCACTATCATTCGCGCTTTTCTACCACATCAAGCTCGGTAGTTTTAAAGATGGTAAAATATGTCCTGAAAAATATAAAATAAGCTCCATGAACCTGAAAGATGGTGCGTGACAAATTTAAATTAAAATTTTAAATACTAGCTCGGATTACATGACCACCATCATCTGTGCTTTGCTACCTTGTCAAGCTCTTTAACCTAAAAGATGGTAAAATCTAACCTGAAAGATGTAAAATAAGCTCCTTCAACCTAAAAGATGGTGAGAGACAATTTTAAACTTAAACTTTAAATACTAGCTCAGATTATATGACCACAATCATTCACGCTTTGCTACCACGTCAAGCTCGTTAACCTGGAAGATGGTAAAATCTAACTTGAAAGATTTAAAATAAGCTTCTTAAACCTGAAATATGGTTAGGGACAAATTTAAACTTAATCTTTAAATACTAGCTTAGATTATATGACCACCGTCATTCGCACTTTGCTACCACGTCAAGCTCGTTGACCTGAAAATTTAAATAAGCTCCTAAAATCTGTAATATTGTGAGAGAAAATTAAAATTTAAACTTTAAATAATAGCTCGGATTATATGACCACCATCATTCGCGCTTTGCTACCACGTCAAACTCCTTAACCTGAAAGACGTAAAATAAGCTCCTAAATCCTGAAAGATGGTGAGAGACAAATTTAAATTTAAACTATAAATACTAGCTAAGATTATATGACCACCATCATTCACACTTTGTTACCACGTCAAGCTCGTTTACCTGAAAGATGTAAAATAAGCTCCATGAGAACTTGAAAGATGGTGAGAGACAAATTCGAACTTAAACTTTAAATACTAGCTCGGATTATATGACCACCATCATTCACGCTTTGCTAACACGTCAAACTCAACCTGAAAGATGTAAAATAAGCTCCTAAAACCTGAAAAATTGTAAGGGACAAATTTAAACTTATACTTTAAATACTAGCTCGGATTATATGACCACCATTAATTGTGCTTTGTTACCACATCAAACTTCTTAACTTGAAAGATGGTAAAATATAACCTGACAGATGTAAAATAAGCTCTTTAAACCTGAGGAACAAATATAAACTTAAACTTTAAATATTAGCTCAGATTATATGACCACCACCAATCCCATTTTGCTATCACATGAAAGATGGTAAATATGACAACCATCATCCGCGCTTTGTTACCACGTTAAACTCCTTAACCTGAAAGATAGTAAAATCTAACCTGAATGATGTAAAAATAAGCTCCATGAACCTGAAAGATTGTGATGGAAAAATTAAACTTAAACTTTAAATACTAGCTCGAATTATATGACCACCATCATTCACGCTTTGCTAACACGTCAAACTCAACCTGAAAGATGTAAAATAAGCTCCTAAAACCTGTTGTGAGGGACAAATTTAAGCTTAAACTTTAAATACTAGTTCGGATTATATGACTACCATTATTTGCGCTGCTACCACATCAAACTTCTTAACTTGAAAGATGGTAAAATCTTACCTGAAAGATGTAAAATAAGCTCCTTAAACATGAGGAACAAATTTAAACTTAAACTTTAAATACTAGCTCAGATTATATGACCACCACCAATCCCGTTTTGCTATCATGTCAAGTTCCTTCACCTGAAAAATGGTAAATATGACCACCATCATCCGCGCTTTGTTACCACATCAAACTCCTTAAACTGAAAGATAGTAAAATCTAACCTGAATTATGTAAAATAAGCTCCATGAACCTGAAAGATGGTGAGAGACAAATTTAAACTTAAACTTTAAATACTAATTGAATTCGATATGAAAAATTAATTTTACTAAATCCGTCTCTAACTATTCTGTATTTACTGCATATTTTTTTATTATTATGATGACATTGGTCCATTTATTTAACTTACTAATTTATAACTTTTTACTGTAAATTTCACTTCATCATTTTACGTGTTTCCTATCGTTCCACTCTCTTGAAACCCACCAAATCTCAATTATAATTTTCCCCATTTTTGAAGTCACTTCTTATTTAATTATGTAGTTGAACTAATAATTTAAGATATTATTATGTAATAGTATAGAAATATTGTAAATGTCAAGAAAAGAATATAAAATAAATATTTTAAATAAAATAGATAGACGAGTTAAATTTTATTTATCTCTTGTGAAACAAAATTTGAAAAAAAATAATACCCGCTCGATTGTCATCCTAAAATAAGAAACTCACCGTGATTCTCGCAGCACCTACAATCAATATTTATATATTTAGAAATTTAAAATTGAATAGTTTGTGGTATTAGTTTATTTCATCTCCTATAATTGAATATTTCTGTTAAAATCTGATCCTACCACATTCTAAATTTTAATTATTCTTAATTTTTAATATTATAATCCATCACTATAAAAATCACCATTTTCTGGGCACTATATTCAACTTATATTACTCTCTACCTTTTTTTATTATTTTAATCTATCCATGTCATATTAATTTTCATCAGACTATTCATCTTCTTCTATTTACCAAAAATTAGGTTACAACCTCAGATTATTTTTCAAAATTCATGCAAGTAAAAGGTATATAAAATAGCCAAAGAAGTAAAATTTAAATTTTATTAGTTAGTCCTTTAATGTTAGAACTTATCAGCATAATGGAACAATAAAACAAATAAATTACAGCATGTGAATCAGTACAATTTCCGAGTTTTTTTTTTTTTGGTCTTGTAACACACAATTTCCAATCATTGAATTATTCATCTCACATGAACTTAACTTACTACCAATTATATATAATATGTTATTCACACGAGCAAGTGAGGTCATTTTGGGAAGAAGCATACACGTACCTTATGTGACAGCATAGCAGTCCTTTCAGCTAATGACACACACCATGCTACGGGAGTCACTTCTCGTACTTTCACCAACACACAAACCGAAAATAAACAAGCGGACACCTGCAAGAAGCATGTGTTGTTTTGGGTATTGGCCCAAATGCATTTTTGGTTTGTGGACCTGTTATCTGCTTCCCACTTATTCTGGGCCCAGGCCTTTTAAGGCCCAGGCCCACACTCCTTACTTTTTGTTCCCCGACCCCTCTGTAATTAGGGCATTGTGTTGCCCTTCCCCTGTGAGCGCCGCTCGTCGGTTCCCCTTCCCTCTCCCCTTCCGTCGTTCAACGTCTCTCACCTTTCCCAGGCAGCCATTTACTCCCGATGGTTAATGCCCGCGTGATTTTCTGTGTGAACCGCGTGGTTCTCCGGCTCGTTTTCTCGTTCCCTTTAAATCGACGATTCGTTCGTCGTTTGGGCTAGAATCCAAGAGTCGATTCACGCTGCATTTCGTCCGAATCCCCATTCTCCCTTCTATACTGTCTGATTCCCTTCCTGTGTGGTTTCTAGTGTATAGTGTGAGTGTTCGGTGGGTTTTGGGACGAGTGGGTGAGGAAAATCCATCGGGATTAAGGTGCTACCGGGTTTAGGTGAAAGTCCGACCGTGTTCCGTCTTGTGTGACGGACCTAGGTCACCGATTGGCTTCTGTGTCCGAATCGGGGCGAACCAGGCATCCCTGAGCCCTCACCACGGTGCTGCCGATCCACAACAGTGGTATCAGAGCCGGTCGCACTGTGCACCGCCTTCGTATTCGCCGTCTGGTGACCGGGTACCGCTTCCGCTGCCCGCGCGACCCTCGCGCTGACTCGCTGTCGCCGACGGGCGAACCCTCTGTCGCCGCCGGGCGATTCCCCTTCCAGTCGCCGCTGGGCGACTCACGCGCGACCCTTGCGTTTTACCTGCAGTCGTCGCCGGGCGTCGATCCGTTCTGTCGCCGCTGGGTGACAACCCTGTCACTGCTGGGTGACTGATCCGACGGTGGATCCGCCCCACGGTATTGAACCGTGGCTGGTGGGCCGTCTCATTCCGACGAGGTTCCCCCGAATCTCGCTCTGGTAAAGCGGCTTTGACCCTTTGACTACTGTAGTTGCCGGTTGAACCGGATAGGCTTGGGCGTGACTGCTGTAGTTACCGGTCGAACCGGGCAGGTTTTCTGTGTCTAATTGTTTACTCTGTGTAGTAAATTGACTGCCTGCAACTTTGTTAAAATTCTGTGAACCTGAATCTGATATTGCTGTGTGCTTGATTTTGCATCACTGAATTAACATATTAAAACGGCACTGAGTTGAACCCCTGCGCAACCGATCAATCGGCTTGTGAACTTGGAAATCCTCGGTCTCCCGTGATTTGTATAAATCTTGTGTGATTTATTGTTTGACTTGTATAAATCTTGTGTGATTTATTCCCTGCCTCCAACATGTCTACTGTTGGATCCTACAATCTGGCACCGTTTGATGGTCGCTCAGATTTTGGGATTTGGCAGCAGAAAATGAAAGGAATACTGATTCAACAACGTGTGTTTAAAAGTATTTCCCGTACATTTTCTGATGCCACATCTGATGAGAAAAAGGAAGAAATGGATGAGATTGCATTCTCATCCATTATCCTGCATCTATCAGACTCTATTATCCGAAAAGTCGGAGAACAAAAATGTGCAAAAGACTTATGGGATAAACTGGAAGAATTATTTGTTGAAACTTCACTCCCATGTAAAATGTTTTTGCTTGAAAGATTTTTTCGGTTTAAACTTCATATGTCTAAGGATATAGATGAAAATATGGATATTTTTCAAAAACTTATTCAAGACATAAAGAAAACCGGTGATAAATCTATTGATGAGTATACTGCAATTGTGCTTTTAAATGCTATTCCTGATTCCTTTGGTGATGTGAAATCTGCTATAAAATATGGTAGGGATCAGGTTACTTTGGATACCGTTATTAATGGGTTGAAAAGTAAGGAAATTGATTTAAAAGCAAATTCGGGTATAAAACATCAAAACAGTGCTGATGCTATGTTTGTTAAAGGAAAGAATTTCAGGAAAAAGAAAAAGTTTTCTGAAAATAAAAATGGCCAAGAAAAGGTTAAGGATAAGTCTGCAAAATCTAGTAACCCCACCAATAAAAACAAAAAGTGTTTTAACTGTGGTGAACCGGGCCACTTTGCAAATGTTTGTCCCCAACCGAAAAGGCTTAAAGCCAATAAGGTTTCTGAAAAAGAAATATATGAAGATGTTTTCATGGTTACTGATTTCTGTGAAACTTCTGTGGCTAATTCTGTAAATTCATCTTTCTTATGTGAAAATGAATGGTTGATTGATTCAGGCTGCACATTTCACTTAACCCCGTTTAAAAATCTGTTTCGGACTTTTAAGGAAACAAAATGTGGTTTTGTGTCTATGGCAAATGATAAGAAATATCCAATCCTAGGTATAGGAAATATTTCACTTGTGTGTGAATCTGGACATGCTCTTAATTTGAAAGATGTAAGATATGTGCCTGATTTGAACTGTAATCTTATTTCATGTGCTGCATTGGAAGATGAGGGTTATGAGGGGAAATGGGGCAAAGGTGTTATGTCTATTTTGAAAGGGTCTTCTGTGGTCCTTAAAGCTGAAAAACGGAACAACCTGTACATGTGTTTTACAAAACCAGTCTTGCATGCTAATACTGTTAAGGATGATAAAACTACTCTTTGGCATTGTAGACTTGGTCACATGAGTAATAAGGGTCTAGAACTCTTGCAAAAAGTAGGATCATTTGGAAATGATAAACTGTCTTGCATGCCCTTCTGTGAACCGTGTGTAAAAGGAAAACAACATAGGGTTAGTTTTCCCATCTCCCCTGCCCCCAATGTACCTAAAAGCACTGGAATACTTGATTATTTGCATGCAGATGTGTGGGGGCCTGCCACCACTCCCACACACGGTAATAAAAGATGGTTCCTGTCCATTATTGATGATTTTTCCAGGAAAGTTTGGGTTTTGTTGTTAAAAGATAAATCTGATGTATTTGATGTGTTCAAAAACTGGAAATCTTTGATTGAAAACCAAACTGGAAAGAAAATTAAGAAACTTAGGACTGATAATGGACTTGAATTTTGCAATCATCTGCTTGATAATTTGTGTGTTGTTTCTGGCATTCAAAGACACAGGACGGTTCCATACACTCCACAACAGAATGGTGTGGCAGAACGTATGAACCGGACTCTTCTTGAGAAAGTAAGAAGCATGCTTGCAGCTTCTGGACTTTCTAAGAAATTCTGGGGAGAAGCAGTTGTTACTGCTGCCTATTTAATTAATAGGTCTCCATCTGTGCCTTTAAATGGGAAATATCCTGAACTTGTTTGGTCTGGAAAAGCTGTTGATCTTTCAAATCTAAAAATTTTTGGTTGTGCTGCTTTTGTGCATCAAAAACTGGATAAATTAGAACCAAGATCTAAAAAATGTGTTTTTCTTGGTTACCCTGATGGTGTAAAAGGATATAGACTTTGGCTAAAGAATGATCCTGGTTTTAAGGTCACTATTAGCAGAGATGTGATTTTTAATGAATCTGAATTTCCCTGCTTACCAATTTCTGTGCCCATTGTTGCTTCTGATGAGACTCCGAGTGAGGTGGAGCAAACACCAAATTTGCCTGTGTTAGATAATTCAAATTCTGAAAATGTTGAGCATGATAATTTAAGTGATGATGATAATGTTAATGGTGATTACCAACTTGCTAGGGATAGACCTAGGAGAAACATTAGACAACCATCTAGACTTAATGATTATCATATGGACTCGCATGCTTTAAATGTATTTGAATCACCTACTGACCTTGAACCTAAGTCATTTAAGGAGGCTGTGAATTCTAGGAATTCTGTTGACTGGTTAAATGCCATGAATGATGAAATGAACTCACTGCATGTTAACCAAACTTGGACTCTTGTGCCTAAACCTGCTAATTGCTCTGTAGTTGCTTGTAAGTGGCTATATAAGATTAAAGAAGAATCTGACAGCATTAGATATAAGGCTAGGCTGGTAGCAAAAGGATTTACTCAAAAAGAGGGGATTGATTATACCGAAATCTTTGCTCCTGTTGTGAAATTTGTTACTGTACGCATTGTGTTGGCATTAGTTGCTCATTTTAACTGTGAGTTAAAACAACTTGATGTAAAAACTGCTTTTTTACATGGTGAAATTGATAAACAAATTTATATGCAACAACCTGATGGGTTTATTGATCCCCAAAAACCTGATTATGTATGTTTATTGAAAAAATCCCTTTATGGTCTAAAACAATCTCCTAGGCAATGGAATAAGAAATTTGACTCTTGCATGAAAAACCTTAACTTTAAAAGGAGTGTGCATGATCACTGCCTTTATTTTAAGCATGATGCATCTGTCCCCACTTTCTTATTAATATATGTTGATGATATGCTTCTTGTCAGCCCATGTATTAAATCCATCGAATATGTGCAAAATTGCCTAAGTGAGAATTTTGACATGAAATACCTTGGAGATGCTAGGCGCATCTTAGGCATGGATATTGTTAGGGATAGGAATAATCATACCCTTCATTTAAATCAGATTTCTTATGTGAAAAAGATTTTGAGTAAATTCTTCATGTCTGATGCTAAACCTGTCAATGTGCCCCTTGCTGCCCATTTTGTTTTAAGTAGGGATCAGTCCCCAAAAACTGATTCTGAAATACTTGAAATGTCTAAGGTGCCGTATGCTAATGCTATTGGCTCGGTTATGTACCTTATGTTAAGCACTCGACCTGATATTGCATATTTGGTAAGTTGCTTGAGTAGGTACATGTCAAACCCTGGTATGCCACATTTGGATGCATTAAAATGGCTATTAAAGTATTTGAAAGGTTTTGCCAATACTTGCCTTAAATTTTCAAAATGTGCTCAAGGTGTAAACTTAATAGGATATTCTGATTCTAATTATGCCAATGATAGAGATAATAGGAAGTCCTCTACATCATATGTGTTCACCTTGTGTGGTTCGTGCATTAGCTGGAAATCCCAACTTCAGCACGTAGTTGCATTATCTACTACTGAATCTGAGTATATTGCTATAACTGATGCACTTAAAGAAGCTATATGGTTAAAAGGTCTATTATCTGAAATTGAATACTTAGAGGGTGATCCTATTGTTTATTCTGACAGTCAATCAGGAATTCAGCTTTGTAAAAATCCTGTTTTCCATGATCGTACAAAACATATTGATGTTAGGTACCACTTTATCCGGGATATAGTTGAAAAAGGAACTGTCAAGCTTGAGAAAATCCCTTCTCAATTCAATCCTGCTGACATGGGAACAAAATGCTTATCTGCTGAAAAAACCAAAGACTGCATGAATACTTTGAACTTCGACTCACTGGATTAAAATCTGTTTTTCTTCTGTATTCTGCTGTGTGTTCGTTTTTTCTCACTTTCCGTTTTTTTTCCTTGCAGGTATCAGTAACAGTCGAGGGCAATGATGATTTGCCTTCGCCCCGGGTATTGTTTGCTAATCGGTGGACCTAGGGTTGGACCAATAAGGTGGAGAATGTTGTTTTGGGTATTGGCCCAAATGCATTTTTGGTTTGTGGGCCTGTTATCTGCTTCCCACTTATTCTGGGCCCAGGCCTTTTAAGGCCCAGGCCCACACCCCTTACCTTTTGTTCCCCGACCCCTCTGTAATTAGGGCATTGTGTTGCCCTTCCCCTGTGAGCGCCGCTCGTCGGTTCCCCTCCCCTCTCCCCTTCCGTCGTTCAACGTCTCTCACCTTTCCCAGGCAGCCATTTACTCCCGATGGTTAATGCCCGCGTGATTTTCTGTGTGAACCGCGTGGTTCTCCGGCTCGTTTTCTCGTTCCCTTTAAATCGACGATTCGTTCGTCGTTTGGGCTAGAATCCAAGAGTCGATTCACGCTGCATTTCGTCCGAATCCCCATTCTCCCTTCTATACTGTCTGATTCCCTTCCTGTGTGGTTTCTAGTGTATACTGTGAGTGTTCGGTGGGTTTTGGGACGAGTGGGTGAGGAAAATCCGTCGGGATTAAGGTGCTACCGGGTTTAGGTGAAAGTCCGACCGTGTTCCGTCTTGTGTGACGGACCTAGGTCACCGATTGGCT
The DNA here is from genome assembly GCA_028749325.2 of Caryopteris x clandonensis. Lineage (NCBI taxonomy): Eukaryota > Viridiplantae > Streptophyta > Magnoliopsida > Lamiales > Lamiaceae > Caryopteris > Caryopteris x clandonensis. The sequence continues at coordinate 5,041,459 of JAPYKT020000007.1, read as the reverse complement.
TCTGTGTCCGAATCGGGGCGAACCAGGCATCCCTGAGCCCTCACCACGGTGCTGCCGATCCACAACAGTGGTATCAGAGCCGGTCGCACTGTGCACCGCCTTCGTATTCGCCATCTGGTGATCGGGTACCGCTTCCGCTGCCCGCGCGACCCTCGCGCTGACTCGCTGTCGCCGAGGGGCGAACCCTCTGTCGCCGCCGGGCGATTCCCCTTCCAGTCGCCGCTGGGCGACTCACGCGCGACCCTCGCGTTTTACCTGCAGTCGCCGCCGGGCGTCGATCCGTTCTGTCGCCGCTGGGTGACAACCCTGTCACTGCTGGGTGACTGATCCGACGGTGGATCCGCCCCACGGTATTGAACCGTGGCTGGTGGGCCGTCTCATTCCGACGAGGTTCCCCCGAATCTCGCTCTGGTAAAGCGGCTTTGACCCTTTGACTACTGTAGTTGCCGGTTGAACCGGATAGGCTTGGGCGTGACTGCTGTAGTTACCGGTCGAACCGGGCAGGTTTTCTGTGTCTAATTGTTTACTCTGTGTAGTAAATTGACTGCCTGCAACTTTGTTAAAATTCTGTGAACCTGAATCTGATATTGCTGTGTGCTTGATTCTGCATCACTGAATTAACATATTAAAACGGCACTGAGTTGAACCCCTGCGCAACCGATCAATCGGCTTGTGAACTTGGAAATCCTCGGTCTCCCGTGATTTGTATAATTCTTGTGTGATTATTGTTTGACTTGTATAAATCTTGTGTGATTTATTCCCTGCCTCCAACATGTCTACTGTTGGATCCTACAATCTGGCATCGTTTGATGGTCGCTCAGATTTTGGGATTTGGCAGCAGAAAATGAAAGGAATACTGATTCAACAACGTGTGTTTAAAAGTATTTCCCGTACATTTTCTGATGCCACATCTGATGAGAAAAAGGAAGACATGAAGCCTGTAACTTTAGGATCATGGTACAGCAGCTAGCCATTAAGCATGTAATCTAGACACATAAGCACTAAGAAAATGAGATAATAATAAGAGGCACAGAATAACACTAAAACCAGATCACTTAAAATGATAAGCACAAAGTAGATTTTGGTGAAGAAGGGAAAGGACCTTCACATCCAACCAATCCTAAGAAAGCTCTACCTAAAAAATGTAAAAGGTGTCTGCTAAGAGCTGTTCTTCAGTAGAATTGGAGATATTGATTCCCACATAGAACATGCATGCACACATATACACTGAGTTATGGCTAATGAGCAAAATGAATACCACTAATATGTTGTAAAAGGCACAAGAAAGGGTAAGAATAATGACTTAACAAGAAGCTGCTGAACATAAAGGTAGTAATTCCAACCTTGATTAACATGTAAAGATTCTAACAAACAAAACAAATTAAAAAAGAATTATGAATGTCCCTCTCTCTTTCACTTCTTTATATTATCAATTTAGAATTTCCTATTAATGCTAAAAGTTTGGCTATAATGTCAAAAGTGCAGTCACTATGACTCAACAAGGGTACATTTAAGAATAATATACTGGATAGCTGGAAACAAAATGCAATACGATTAACATGTATCAAGGAATGTTGACGCCAAAAACAGTAGCATCATGATTACCATAAGCTTATGCCATAACCAGATTAGTTAAATCGACATGATCCAATACAATTACAATATTTTGCACACTTTACCTCCCACTGGACCAGAGCACGATTCTGATCAATCATTCTCAGCACTTGACCCTGACATTTTCCAGGAATTACAAAGCCTTCAATACCAGCACTAACAGAGAATGAGTTTCGACGACCTTTGATACAGCATCCACTACTGGGTTACTGTTTGTCTCAAGAGGAGTTAGGCTTCTGCATTTCAAAAGTTACTTAAATGGTTCTAAATAACTTCAAACAAAAGTAAGGGAAAAAGAGAAGAAATAAATAATTCACGCATAGGCCTAATTTTAAGTTGCCCAAGGCACGTTGAGCTTTAACATATAAAATGTAATTAGGACAAGAAGCTGAGAAAGCTCAAGAATGGATTTTGATCATTAATTGCATGTTTAAGCTCAATTCATTAAGCATAATAAGTCAACCTAGAACACGTTATCATTCAATAAGATTGATACTCCAACACAATTTCATGATCAATAAGTATCCAAATCTGTCCCTGCCCAGAACTGAACACAGAGAGTCTCCTGCAAGAAATCAAATGTTCTTACATAACTTACAGATTGAATGAATATGATGCTTTAGCATGACAAAATCATTGAATGCTCGCCTTATTCATATTATTTCCAATATTAACTTCAAATTGTCATCCTCAAAATGCACAACGTGGAAGGGATATCAACATTGAAGACAATAATAAAAACATATTGGTTACATGCTTATATGTTTATGACGTACCTGAAGACTGATCTCATAAGATGCTATAAATGCCCATATGAATGTTCTTAAAACACTTTAAAAAACCAGCAAGAGGACCTGAAACAGAGTAGAAGAATGAAAAGTACAGTAGAAGCAAGAGGGTGAGTTCTATCTCCTGATATGAATGAAAAGACCAAAGTATAGGTTGGAAAAGTACAGTAGAAGCAAGAGGGTGATAAGAGATTCCCAGTATAACAGAAACACATTATTTTCCTCATTTTCTGGAAGAGAAGATGCGAGACAGAGAAACACCGGCTGAGTTCTTTGGCCTCGAAAGCATTAAACCCAGAAATCATTGTGTCCATTTGGTGAATTTCCATCTCCGAAAATCCAACAAACCCTGACTGAGCAAGTGATAGAGAAAACTTCAATATAATTTCAATAATTAATGAAGGGTTTGATTACGTTCTAATGATGCATTAAATATTTTTGTGAGAAGGAAATAAATTTCAGAGCCGTTGGACATAATTTGAATTTCCCTTTTGGTAACTACATTTTTAAGGAAATAAATCTTCAACCGTTGGAGATAATTTTGTATGCTGATTTTCTTTCAAATATTATTATTGTTCTTGTTACAATTTTCCAATCACACAATTCACAATTAATAATATATTTAGTATGCCGTCTCATTTATAACGACTCCTTCATGATTAAAATTGATATGAATAATATATATATATATATATATATAATTATCATATATTTTATTAATTACATGCATAAAAATGTGAATGAATTTTTTTCTTACTATTAAATATTCAGATATTTTAATTAATATATATATTAATTCAAATGTTAAACTTTGTACAAACAATATATCATAGAATAATTTTAAATAACACAGATAGTATTTTTTTATTAAAAAATTATCGTTCTAGATGATCCTAAATTTATAAGATAAATATATGTTTACAATATATTGATATAATTAAAGATATTGTCTCTAATGAGTTATATTTTTATTAATTTAAATATTATAGTATAAAGAATTTCATTTTATTATTATTTTTTAAATCTCAAGAATTTAATGGGTTCTACCCTAATATATATTAAATTCATAAGAAGGCTTAAACTGTTATTTTTATTTTTTTGTCTAAATGTATTGCTAGAACCAGAATTTTATGCATCTACTATTGAAATATGTTTTTGAGTTTTTTTTTTTTTTTACACACCATGATTTGCGAAATTGAATTTATCTAATCTTCAGGTTTGATTCTACTTGATTTTTTTTTCTTTTAAAAATTTTGAACAACTTATTTCCTTTTTACCTTCTAGCACATATATATTTTACCATAAACTTCTAGCATATATTTTAAATCTTTATATATCCATTAAGTTATATTGATTAAATCAATTTTCACTTATGAACAATAATATGTATTAGATGCATTTTTTTCTTCTTTCTAGTTTTTTTTTTTTTTTTTTCCCTCTGAAGTATAAATTCATTTAAATATTTGTGTATGTTATTTACCAAAAGAATAATCAATCAAATATTTATGAAGATGAAGAAAAAATGTTATTATTTTGAAGTTATAACCGATTATTTATTTATGATTTTAATCACTATTATAAATTTACTATCCCATCTTTAAAAAATAGGCTATTCACACCATTTCAATAATTATTTTTTACTGATTTAAATTTTACATTAGTCATATATATATATATATATATTTTATCAGTGTGCTCTAACATTTATTTCTAATATAGTGGTGAAATTTAAAGATAATTTGATTATATATTATTCAACATTATTAAATTATTTTCATTAGACACATCAAGTACTAGTACACATAAAAAATAAACAAAACAAAACATACGTCCCAAAGAAGATTCAAACCTATAACATATTAAATAAACAATGCAATATTAAATATTTAAAAAATTGCATTTTGCAAAGATAAAACCCAGGAACTGCTATTCAATAATGACAACTATCATCTACAATCGTAATATATATATATATAAATTATTGTAACATCCATCCTGTTGATGTCTATACCCATAAACGAGAGATCGAATATAAGACCATTATAAATAAATAGGGTATCATCTAAATATTTGAGTTGGAGGCATCAGATTCATGTACTTAGATCAAAACAAAACGAGACCTAGTCAATATGGGCATTACACGAGCTTATAGTCTTTGTAAACAATTTATATAAAATTTCAAAATATTATAATTAATATGAAAAATAAAAAATAAAAAAAATCCTAACTTATTATGAGCCCTCATTTCTTTTATGCTGAGTCAGCAATTAAATAAATCTATCAGTAAATGGATCAATATAGGAATAATAAATCGACGTATTACAATCGGATAAGAAAGTGATTAATTTATATAAATAAGATAATTGGGTTGAATATTTCTTATATCGAAAACCTACTTTAGTGACAAATGGTGTAATTTAGGTGGAATTTGAGACATAATTTAATTTGTTTGGATAGTGACGTGACTACAAAGTCAACCTTTGGTCATCAAAAAGAAATTCAATTAACTGATCCTCGATGACTTGTGATGTCGAAAAACATGAAAACTAAAATCAGTAATATATGAGAGGGTTAATGACTTGAAGTATGGCTATTTTTGCATCTAAGTATCTAAAATTTTACTTTAATTCAGTTTGCAACCTAAGATGCATAAATTGTCACAATTTACATTTTAGAGCAAACAAAACCTACAATTTTGAAATAGATGGTCCCAATCATTTTTATTTTATAAGAAACTCTTAAGTATTTTTTAGTGAAGATTAGAGTGAAATAATTCCAAATTCTGAAATTAATTGACTAAGAAAATTTGTAGCAATAGTGTGAGTAATTGTTTCCATAAAGTTTATGTTAAAATGACCGAAATAATTTGAAATTCAAGACACAATTCATATGATCTAATTCTGATATAAAAAATAACTCTCAAAATCGACTATTAAGTTAAAGTTTCTAGAAAAATCTTCAATTATTGTAGTGTGAAATTTTCCATGATTCAAATGATAAAATAAAATCAATCAAATAAACATTATGTATTTATTATGTGTATATCGTTGAAAAAATTCTGTGACTTTTGCAATGTAGGACAATACTCAATGTGAGACACTTCCTAATTTTAACAGAATTCGCCTTATTCCATGTCTATTTTTCTTCAAATCCGTAGTTCTCTAAAATTGTAAAAGAAAAAAGAAGACTCCGATGCGGGAGTTTCCATCCACTTCTATCCGGAGGTCTGAAGAAAGCTACAATTAATAGAAATAGAGTCTGACACCTGTCCGGTGCTGGAAGGTATTATCTCGTACGAGTTTTATTTTATATTCTATGAACGTAAGCCGTGCATATGAAATGAATTTGATATTTATAAAACCTAGTACCCTTATAAATTAAAATATATAATGATATAAAGGATCCTATCCAAATACTTATTGACAATAAATAGAGTTCAAATGAATTTATTTGATGGAGTCTTAGAAACTGAATCATGAATGATGGAAATGGAGGAAGAGGGGCCTTTTTGTCATTTTGAGTGAGATTTCCAACCGACGACCAATCAACGTGGTTGATTTCATGAAGGAAACTCAGTTTCGTGAGGAGGTGGAATTACGCGAATATGCTCAACAAACCACCAACTCACTCCGTAGGAAGTGGACTTCCTCTACTGTAAATTTCATGGAAATTTTTATTTTATATTGTCGGATGTTGCTCTCTAAATAAAATATAAAAATAAATTAGTTACCATACCTAGTTAGAGAATTAGAAAAACCACACACATTGGTCAATTTCATTACAACTTTATATCAAGCAGAATTATCAATTTCAAGTTTAGGGCCAAAAGTTTTAGAGAAAACTTTCCAATGTATGGATAAGTATTGATGGTACAAAATTCTTACTTTTTTAAAGATAATTTCTCGTCTAAAATATGTCTAGATTTATCTATTTTAAATTTAAAATATAAAATAACAAAAAAAAATCATGCTGTTCAATAATCAAGTAAAAGTACTGTATCCAAAAACATCACATACACAAAGAAACAAATATTAAAAACAATATTTCTTAATTATCAAACTTGCTCAACATACTAAAATTCCAGCTATATTGGATCTTTGTGTATTAATGAAATAAAACTTAGATCGGAACAAGAATTTTTATTTTTTATTTTTACCAAAATTATTAATTGCATGATAAAAGATATTTTTTTTTTCAAAAAGTGTCAAAATTCTCTATAGATATATATTTTTTTCTCATTACATCATTTTCTGTGTGTGTGTGTGTGTATATACTATATGCCAATCTCTCTCATACCAAGTAAAGACTGTATTTTGATTTCTTCTTCAAGATTCGTTCCAACCACCTGCTTAATTATATTCCTTAGTCTTCCACCTAAAATAAAAATAAAAGTTATTTCCACAAGTCTTCTCTTCTAAATGCTCTTGCTACCTACTACAGTGGTTGCCCCCACATTTGTTCTTCCCATGAATCCCCAAAGCATTCCATGGCTTTCTTTCCTCTTCTTGATTTTGATTCAGGCCCCAAATGGATCAAGCAACCCCGAACTCTATCACAAGACATGCCACAATACATTCAGCTGCGGCAACAACATCACTGGAATTGGATTCCCTTTCCGGCGACTCGAAGATCCTCCCTACTGTGGCCATCCAAATTTATCTCTCACCTGCAATGATCGGAATAACATAACCAATATCAATATCGAGGGCACGAAATATCGCGTCCTGGAAATCAATCCAAATACTCAGATTATGACAATTGCGAGGGAGGATATCATGGATCAGACTTGTCCAACAAAAATGGTAAACACCACTCTGGACTACTCCATCTTCGACTACGATGCTTCTTGCAAGAACTTTACGTTTTTCTACGGCTGCCCTTTTCCCCTCACGGACTTAATCTCTGTTCCTTGTGGGAAAAATTATGCATATGTTCTGCCTGGAGAATCGGGCCCTGGATTTTGTCGAACTAGTGTAATAGTTCCAGGAACCCGGGACGAAGCCCGAGGGCCCGTGAATGCTACGGAGGTGAATCAAGCCCTGCAGCAGGGTTTTCAGATCAAGTGGAAGGTTGATAGTGAAGCGTGCAGTGAGTGTACTGCGTCGAAGGGCCGGTGTGGGTATGATTCGGAGAAGAAAGAAGTTTGCTATTGCCCTGATCCTCCCTATATTTCTGATCATACTTGCACCATGGCTGCTGACACCTCGCCAAAGCCATCCCCCCCCAAGGGTACGTTTATATTCTGATCTTTTACTTGATTTGGGTTAACTATACTGTGAGATTTCCCAGTTATTCGTAGGATTATGAATTCTTTTCCAATTCCCTGCTTAGGCATGCGTATTTGATTGGCTGGTTTAATTACTCAAGCGTAGATGAAATCTGTTTTTACTTCACAGAAAATGGTTAATAATCTTGTCCGAAGTAGGAAGTAGTGGGATTGTGACACGCTAGAAGAAAATTGTAGGAAATGTGGAAAGATAATTTGGGGTAGGTAGATAGATGAACTGTATCCCAATGGGATGTTAGTTGGCCGTTGACAATTGACAAAGATAATTTTGTAGTGTATCCTAACAACAAGAGAGTTAAAATAAGCGATTTCTTGGTCCAAAATCAAAGAATGTGTTGTGGAATAGTGAATGTTATATGTGGGGCAATAGCTGAAATTTATTGCTACTAAATTTGATACTAACAATATAATATTCATAATTACAAATTTGTTTATGGTTATTTGAATTATAGAATTTGAGAGATGTAATTTCCACTACTCTTTGAATTATCTTTTTTAATTTTAGTGAATTTGAAATTTATTTATTTTAATTTTTTCAAGGGGATCTAAATACTTTTAAGGCCCAGTGCTCACTGGGTTTTTGGAATTTGCAAGATTTTTTTTATTATATATATATATATATATTTCTTTTGGTATGATTCATTTTTCTACCAGATATTTCTTTTGTAAGTATTTTTTTATTTTTATCTTTTCCGCTAATAAAATATTGACTTAATACTAAGAAGAAGTCCCCGCAGCCATTGTCTTATTATGATAATGCTTTGACGCGTCCTATCCCTTTCAGTCCATTATTATATTTTAAATACATAATACAACATATAAATATATTTTTTGTACTTACTATATATAATATAAACATTAATAATAATTTAATTTTATAAATATTTTTTTCTGCGCACATATATTTACAAAAAATAAAATACGATATAACATTATATTGTGTTTAAAAATTTTAATTGATATCAACATCTTAACAAGGTGAAAATAAATTTTCAATATCATTTATTATTTTTTAAATTCATAGTTTTATGTTAAATCTTTAAAATTAATATTAAGTTTTTGCAACAATAAAAAATCGACTTGAAATGGGTCATTTCGTCTTATTCTATGACATGCAGCGGGTTCACCCTACCCAACGCTGTGTTGTGTTAATTATAAATGGGTGTAGGTTTCTCAAATATACGTCTATTCCATTACCATCCCGGAAAGCTTTAAAGGGCAATCTCGCTAGGGTTGGGCTTGGGAGCTCTTTTCTAAATCCTTTATGAACTTGGCGTTGATGTGATATGAACGTGTGACAAGTGGTGTCAGTTATAAGATGATTAATAGCTAAATAGACAAGTTCAAAAAGTGCATATCTCCCCTTTTCTTTCCTATATATCTCCCCGTTTTCTTTTTTATACATAAAAGTATATTACATCTGATCCCAATTTTTGTAAAATATTTTTTTTTGCAAATAGCTTAGGTAAGGACGGATAATTATTGAGTTTTGTTGGGGACAACAATTAAAGTTCAAGCAACAATATACTAATAAACTCTTTAAACTTTAAATAATTAGTCCACCTTACCTAAAAATAATGTAAAATGTAAATTGATTGATGAATTTAAATTCAGCAAATTGTTCATTCAAACAATTGTAGGTTGCATTTTAATTAATGAATGTAGCTTATAACAATAGTCTAAATTTATAATAAAATAGATATTAAAAAAATTCAATTAATATAAATATAAGATTCATAATTTCAAATATATCGATCCAAATAAAATCTTAGAAAAAATAATGCATGTATGCTTTTTTATTTTATTTTTTATTATAAATAAATAGATGTAATTTATTAACCATATGGGAGTAATTGATTGTGTTTAGTCTGCCAAATTTGGTCCCACTGTGCACCATATCTCTTACCATTAGTCGCGTTTCTTGGAAAAGTACTAAATAAACATAAATAAATATATATAAAGAATTATAAAATTAATCATATAATTGCAATTTAATCAAACACGCATAATTTAAATATAATTATTTTCGATGTTTAATAGGAATCTCATATCCTTTAATCCCACATCCACTAATAATTGAATTTACCGATAATATAATATGCGTTATATATATTAAGGGACCATTATGTATATATTGTATAATTGAATAAAATAATAATAGTATTACAGTATAGCTTTTGTTCCTCTAAATAAATGATGTAGCAGGGTTTAATCTTTATTCCTCCAAAATTATCACTAAAAATGTTCAAATATAATTAAAAAATAATTATTATTATATTTATTATTATTACAAGTTTATTTTATTCACGAAAGTCCATCCAGTACTGAAAGGACAATCCTTGATCTCTAACGAACATATTGTCCAAAACATTGTCCAATCCAGTCAACTAAACACGGCTACAAAAGGAATACCTAACCTTTCAACGTTCAAAGTTCTGCAACCTTTTTGCCTTCATACACTCACTAAATATGCCCGCCACCTCAATTTCTGTGTTTCCACCGCCCCACCAATGCCTTCGTCAACCCCTGCCCTCTCTCTTCTCCTTATACTCTCCGCCGCCCTCCTTATCACGGAGGCGCAATCCCAACCCCCGGCCACCTATGCCAACTGCGATCGCACCTTCTCATGCGGCCAAATCACCAACGTAACCTTCCCATTCACCGGCGGCGACCGCCCCTCCTACTGTGGCCTCCCCGACTTCGCACTCACCTGCCGCGACAACACCACCGAGGTAACCCATAACTCGGTTTCCTACCGGGTCCTCCAACTAGACCAAACTGAGAAAACCCTCCTCCTTTCCCGGTCGGACCTGTACAATAACATATGCCCTTCTCAATTCCACAACACTACCCTTAATTCAACGTTTTTCTTCTACACCGCCTCCCAAAACGAAGCCCTCTCTTTATTCTACGGCTGCAACACATCCGGCATGAGCGTGAGGCCGTACAATCTCTTCAGCTGCAACTCCAATGGTTTGAATTTCACGGATTCGTACCATTTACTCGGGCCGGTTCCCACCGACCCGGTTTTGAGATTTATATCTTGTAGCGTGAGTATCAATGTCCCCGTGTTGAGGGCTGCCGCGGTTGAGCTCGCGGCTTTGCGAGTGAGTCTTGGGGAGGCATTGATGCAGGGTTTTACTGTGAGTTACAGCGTCCCCCATGAGAGATTGTGCGCTGAGTGCAATAGATTGGACGGGCAATGCGGGTTTGATCATATAATGGGTCTACCCGTTTGTATATGTGACGATAGACCCTGTCCTTTTGCTGTGTCACTTCCGCCGGAAGCAAGTCCGGCGCCGGACGCTACATTTGAAGGTAAGTGGGGGTTTCCGGGGGTCTTTGTTGACAATTCGTTAGAATGTTAGGTGATTCAGAAGGATAATTTTCTCTGTAGAGACGATGTTTTGACTAATGGAGTATGCTAGGAGGTTGTCCGTGCAGATAAAATTGTAGTTCAACTGTTTGATTATATTCTCATGGTCATGTTGCGAAATATTGTAGTTCAACTTTTTGATTATACTATCATGGTTATATAAATTCATAACACAAACTCATGTTCTGTATCTAATGGCTGGTGCAGGAAATAATCGATCGAAGAACAGGAATCTTACTATAGGTACGATCTCATCTAAAGTTCTAAAATATATATTCATTCACAGAAGACAGTAATGTTCTTAAAAAAAAATTCCTTCCACATGTATGTCCAGGCCTGCTCACAGCTGGTGGAGTTCTTGCTGGTGTTGGCCTGGGATGGTTACTTTTCTACTGTAGACAGAAGAGGAACATTGTGCCCCTGTCTTCCCAAATTGTGAGCAAGGAGATTACGGCTTCGCCTTCTGGCAAAACCCTCCTTTCTTTACCTTCAGACAATTTCACGAAAAGCATACCTTCATTTCCATCGCCGAAATCAGATCTTGGTCGGGGTAGTTCCTACTTCGGGGTTAAGGTCTTCAGCTACACTGAACTCGAGCAAGCTACTAACAATTTCGATGCTTCGAGAGAGCTAGGAGATGGTGGATTTGGTACTGTATATTATGGTATGAACACAACCTCTCAGTATTCACTTGTTAAATCACAATTTACCCAAAATTCATCAAATACAGAGCCATCAAACTGACTTTGTTATTCTTCAAACAGGGGTACTTCCTGATGGTCGAATAGTTGCAGTTAAGCGCTTATATGAAAACAATTTCAGGCGTGCTGAGCAGTTCATGAACGAAGTTGAGATTCTGACTCGGTTAAGGCACCAACACCTCGTGACACTGTATGGGTGCACCTCCAGACGAAGCCGGGAGCTACTACTCGTATACGAATATGTACCAAATGGGACAGTGGGCGACCATCTACACGGGAAACGGGCCAAGTCGGGTTTGCTATCTTGGCCCATTCGGTTGAACATAGCCGTTGAAACAGCCGATGCACTTGAGTATCTCCACAAATCTGGTATCATACACCGGGATGTCAAAACCAATAACCTCCTTCTAGACAACGATTTCCATGTAAAAGTTGCTGATTTTGGGTTATCGAGATTATTCCCCTGCAACGTCACCCATGTGTCGACAGCCCCTCAAGGGACTCCGGGCTATGTGGACCCTGAGTACTACCAATGCTACCATCTCACAGAGAAAAGCGATGTGTATAGCTTCGGAGTGGTCTTGATTGAGCTTATATCGTCACTACAAGCAGTGGATACCGACCGGCATCGCCATGATATCAACTTATCGAGCATGGCTGTTAACAAGATTCAAAACCGTACGTTGCATGAGTTGGTGGATTCAAGTCTTGGATTCGAGACAAGTAGTAGCGTGAGAAGGATGGTTACCTTGGTTGCGGAATTGGCTTTCCGATGTCTGCAACAAGAAAGGGATATGAGACCTTCTATGGAAGAAGTGTTGGAGGCTTTGAGAGGAATACAGAACGAAGATTTGAACGCTCACAAGGTAGATATTGTTGATCTATCGATGGACGATGATGCTGGGCTGCTTAAGGGTAGCAGTAGCACTACCCCTGGCTCACAGGATTCGGCTCACTGATGATGGTAAACTGGCTATCCTTTCAATTATAAGTACATGCGTGCCAATACCTGCTTAGAGATGGTTAAATATGAGGCATTTGAAATTCAACATATTCATCACTTGTGATCTTCACTGGGCTGTACCCTTGATTTTTTTCTCTTTCTTTTCGGAATGTACAGTTTATATTTCTTCTTGTTGATTTGCAGACTCTAATTATGAAACCTAAATTATCTACATCTTCAAAGGTAGCTGTGTTTTATGCTACATCCAACAATGTAAAATAGGTCCAACATCCTCTGTTGGATTCATGTTGGCGTTTATGCAGAGGGATTTGGATCCCTTGCCGTGCACAACACGTGCTACAGGATTTTTACAGAACTTCTTGTTGTAAAAAGATTAAACGGCAATTTGTGCACTGCAGGGAATCCAAATCCATATGAGGGTGCGTGCCTCGTTCGCTAAGGAGGCAAAATGCATTATTAAGCTTCTTTTACTAATTCGTCCTGCATTTATTTATTTATATAACTAAGTTTTTCCATATTTATTTATTTTACTATGAATTTTCAATTTTTTCTTTTATCAACCTCTTGAACTTTAATATTTTATTTTAGTAATCCCTTCTATCAAAAATACTTAATCTAAACAATAATATAGTGGCTAAGAAAAACCAATAGTAGAAGTGGAACAATCTACTAAAATAAAATTTTAAAGTTTAACGACATAATAAATCAAAATAAATATAGAAATTTTACAAAACTAGAATTGAAATTTGAGGTGCTCATTACTAGATAAATTGGTAGAGGAGAAGGATGCAGTAAGACAAAATGCAAACTTAATAAATCACCCACCATCTCCATATGGCATGCTTCTCATGGTACCTATCCAGGTTTTATGTGGAATTGTCCAAGACTGGTAAGTGGGCCAAAACGGTCTGGCTTGGGCCGGATGCTGTCTGGGCCAATTTGAATTTTATATGGGCCTACTAGCTCGTTTCCATTTACTTTTAATATTAAACTAGTATTTAAAAAAATTAAAATAAAAATAGTTATGATACAATTTTATTTTGAATAATATTTTATCAAATATTTCTAGTTCTTACAGATATCACTATTGTATTATTTATGAGTCATTGGTGCGACAAAGTCTTCATTATATATCTTCCACACATTTGGGGAATGGAGTATATTCGATTTGTTCCAGGAAATAACATGTCATGATTTCAACATCTGAAAAAGACATTTTACATTCCCACTCGTAGAATACCAATAATTAGTGCCAAGTAGACTTCTCTTTCTCAACGAAATTCTTCACTTGAAGGTAACTATCTTTTTTAAAATTACTCTTTTCCAAAATATTTATATTTTCTATTTTTCAACTTATATTTTTTCGTCAGTAGATTCATATTTTTCTTCAATTTTTAATTATTCCTCATGCTTTTAATATACTTTCAATCACTATTGTACTATTCTTCAAATTAATTATTCAGGTGCCTTGAATAACAATAGGGTACGATGGAGAGGTTATTATGAGTTTAATTTTTATAAAACATAATATTATTTTTTAAATGTTAACATAATATTATAATTTTAATGAATATATTAAGTAATTGATATTGAAAGCATATTTATCAATTAAATTTTGTAGTTATAAATTGAGTCTGATAAATTGAAATATTGTCTTTTTGCGAAAATTTAAAAAATTTATTTGAAAAATCTGAAATTAATAAATATCAATTAGGTAAAGTGCCTCACATCTGAAATTATGAGAGCCCTCACAACCAGGTTACAAAATTGTAAATCAATTTTAAATATAAATATCAATTAGGTAAAGTGCCTAACCGAATTCAATTCTCAATATCTGATATAAATATAAATATAATATTTCTAATTTAAAGTAATTATAAAATCACCCAAGATTGGCTCATTTTAAATTATATATTTCCTTTGCCTCGATAGGCCGGCTAGCATAGGTGAAACTTGCGCTGTTTGAGGCCCCCAATTAGAGCCGCCAACTCATTACTACTTCACAATATAAGCTCCTTTTTTTTTTCTTTTCTTTTTTTCCCAATAAATAATAATAATAATAATAATAATAATAATAATAATAATAATAATAATAATAATAATAATAATAATTGAAAGTAATTTACTACGCTATGATCGTGAGCCTCTCTGGTAGTTGGCAAGTTACAATTATTTACCTAAATTTTTAATTAGTAGGGGGCGCAGACAATATGGTTTGTTCTTGAGTTAGTACATATCATATATACTTGTTTCGCTGTCATGGATTATTACAAAATATAACTATTAAGAAGGCTTTAATTCTTGATATGACCATCCGGACTTGACTTCAATTATCGATTGTGACCTCCTCTTTATTTGCAGAACTATTGAAATTGCTTAGTTTTTATTTTATTTTTTGTTCAATTATTTTGATCTCGCCTAAATCAATCTAATTTTATTTTAACAAAAATAGTTTGTATTTATTATATATATATATATAACATATATATATATATATTATTTCTCACGTTTTGTGATTCACTGAGAAGGAGTGTATTATTCATAAAAGATTCACACAAATCCAAAATTGTTGATTCCCAAAGATATTTGTAAGATTTGAGCTAGTCAACTTTACTTCTTAAACAAGTCATAAACACATGATATATATATATATATATCATTAATTAATAAGAGCAATGTAGAGGCGGCCATAGTTCCTGTTCTGAATTAGAATACTCTGTCAACGAATCGGTTCAACAGTTGACCCGGTTCCAGTTTCAAACTGAAACCGAAACCGTCTGACTAACGGTTTGATTTTGGTTCCCAACTTGTCAGTTTCAGGAACCGCCAGTTCCAGTTCTGACCATCGGTTCTGAAACCGTGAGAACCGGCGGTTCTAACTGTCCTTTTGAAAATTATAGCTGTTTCTGTAACCGTTGGGGAACCGCCGGTTCGAACCGGAATCTCCTACCAGCGGTTCCAAAGGATCTTTTGCTTTTTTTTTATGGAAGTTATTAATTAAAAAAAAAACGGAGAATCGAAATCGGGGAACTGCCGATTCCAAAACCAAAAACCGTATATATGACAGTTTGATTTTGATTTCCTTCTATAATTCAATAAATTGTCGATTCCAAAACTAAAATCAAAATCGAAATCGAAACCAAAATCAAATCCGACGAACGGTGGCCATGTCTGGGGGAGTGTACTTGTTATATAGCTGCCATTAAATTGTTATGTTCCAATTTCTCCCATTAATTATTAAGTCATGCTTGACTTTGACGTTTGAACTACAATTCCATGCAACAAATGGAAAAGTACAAAAATACAAAAAACCGCAACTTACTTAAAAATACAGAAAACCGCAACTTTTATGATATTTCTCAAATATTAATATGAAATAAATATAATGAGCCAAATTAATTTTACCGCCATTCTTGACTTGCTGACCTTAGAACCCAGCCCCCTTCTATATAGCAATTACTCCTCTCATAACCCTCAACTCCCACCATCTCCACTACCAATCTCTCTCTCTCTCTCTCTCTCTCTCTCTCTCTGCAATGGAACTAATTCCATTCAGTGGAAGCCTAGTGAAGAAGCAGTGGAGGAGAAGAGGGTACAACAGACTGTCACCAACAAGCAAAACAAAAGTGAAAATCGTGAGGTTCGGAGCAGGAAAGCGTTCATGGCGGCTGCGGCTGCGCCTAGCTCCGAAGCTGCGCCTGGCTTCGCCCCTCAAACTCTGGTACAAATTCAAGAACGCGTACGTGAAGATGATGCTCAAGTTCGCCAACACCGCCGGCACCTCTAACTCTCCCAACGTCTTCGGCGCCAAGAGGGTACCACAAGCTCGAGACGCTCCCATGGCTTATTCCAGAACCGAGTTCGAAAACAGGCTCCTCCTCGAGATTTATAAATCCATGGTCGCTTCTCTTGAACTCGGCTACAACAAGTAACCGTATGTATAGCTAGGAACTTAACCTTTTCTTTTCTTTTTTCAAGTATTTTCATTTTTCAAGCACGATCAGATTATGAAGTGGATGAATGAATCGAATTCAGCCCAAGGTAATATTGTTCAAGCTTATTTGATTTAAGGAGTTTTAATTGAGTTGATCATTTTAACTCGAGTATTGATTGTTTGACCGAGTCTTTTAAATATCGGGTGCAGATTTACAATACTATTTGTTTAATTAAAAAATATTATTTATTTATTTAAAAAATATTACTATTTTTTAAGATAACAAATATCTAGTAATATTTTTCTAAGTAAATAAGTTATATATTCAACCTAAATAAGTAATATTATATATCGAGTTGTACGGTGCACCCAATTTACATTGTTTTGATTTGATTTTCGATTGCACACCATTTCGTGAAGTTTTATTTTTCGTTTTCAAGCGATGGTCAATTTCTTTCTATTATTTCTTTTTTTTTTTCAAGTACCATTAATTCTTTTTTCTTAAGTAAAATTTCTTTAGGGTTACGGAAATAAACTAGCTATTTTACGGAAAATCAATTTAAATTAATGTTTGATAAATTAATATTTTTTTAATATTATAATTTTCTTCGATTCCAACTCATAATCTATAATTTAAATTAATATTTGATAACTTCATAACATTACTTAATTAATAGATTTTAATTGATTACAAAATTATTAATTTATAAAAAAATTACTACACTTATAACTATAGTGTTTACAAATTGTCATAACTATACCGATAATACTATTTTCATTTTTGTTTCAGGAGTTACTCGGGAGCCAAATGTCTCAGATAATTTTTTCGAGTGATAAGAAACTATTTTGTTTTTCTTTAGAAAATAAATAAGGCTAGTTTTCAATTTCTCAACTTGGGTTTTAGGTTTTAACTTATTATTGGGCCATTCTATTAATTAGAGCCCAAACTTTATGTAAGGCCCAACTCCATTAAAGAGAAAGTAAAGACCTAGATCATTAGGCCCAACAGCACCAGACAAACTAAATGCCAATGTCATTAACATCAAAGTAAACTCCCCTGCTGAGGTAAGTAGTACCTTCTCATTAACTGAGTGGTAGTACAAAATTGATCCGGATTCCCTGTCTCAATTTTTTCATGTCGTGCTCGTTCAATAAAAAATAAAGTCTGCAGTATAAAACATAAACCCTAAAGCTATGCATTATATGTATCTTAAACCATGAGTCTGAATCGTGAAACTATGAAATCCTAATCCATGAAGAAATTATGTGCCCTAATTTCTGAAATATGAATCCTAGACCTTAAACTTAAAAATTTGTCCATTTCTAATTAGATGAAATGAAAGTTAAAGTGTAAGAAACTAGTTGGAATAATAGTGGCCGAGAATGGGGCCTCTCACATTTACGTTTTAACGAACGAAAATTTGGTGGAATTGAACTTTGGTGGATAAATGATATTAACAAACATGACAAAACCTGAACTAATTACAAGAACCCATTGATAGACACATTTGGGGATAGGACCAAACCTCCCTATGATAGTTGGCGAGACGGGGCGGGGTTGGTGGAGTTCAACTTTTATTAAATTTTTTATAACTAATTAATTTATTTGTCCAAAATACATGACCCGTCTTATTTCTCTCGACTTCATAAAAAAAATGTCATATTTTTTTCAATAATTTTAGCTCTCTCTCCTTCTTATTATAATTAAAAAAAATATTTATTTTGCTTGAAACTAAATCTTAAATCCGTCCATAATAATCGAGTTGTTCGTCTATTCTATTAAAAGGGAGGTTGAGGTTTCAATTTCTCTTTACAACTATATATCATCTCAATTTGCTAATTCAAGAGAGAGAGAGAGAGAGAGAGAGAGAGAGGGGTTAATGTTTTATGTTAAATTAGTTAGAGTTGTAATAAAGAAGCAAGTATAGTGTGTATCTCCCGGTGACATGATTAGAGAAATTAAAAGGAGTTTGCTTAAAATAGTGAAGAAAGGAAATTGGTATGGACCTCAAATTCGTGACTAATGATCATCCTCGTCAATTTAAGTAAGATTATTGTCGGATACATCTCTTCACCTTACTAGAGTGCATGCCACGTTACTTCATTCACCCCTCCCTCCTTTCTCAATTATTATTAATTCCATATTAATATTTAATAATCTACTATAATTACCAGTAAAATGAATATGAAATTAATGAAATAAATAAAATTTCACATGTGAACTGTTTCATACTGAAGAATTGAAAAGAAGAGAGATTTGCGTAAATCTCCAATAAGCTACTCTTATGAAATTGATAAAATAATTAAAATTTCACATGTGACCTCCACATCGAAAGAAAAAAGACTAACATATATGTCTCTAGTTCAAAAAAATTTAGAACATGATTTATCTTTTGAAAAGACGAGAGGAGGAATACTATATTTCTATGCAACTACGAAATATATAATTTTATCTAAAAATTCAATTGATTTTGTATGTGAATATTTCTAGTGCTACATACAATTATTGGTCCAAGAACTCGTTACAACTCTGATGGACTAAACAATTCCAACCAACCGCACAGTTTGGCACCGTAGGCAGGTCACTGTCCCACCATTGCTTTCTGTTAGGCTTTTCTTCTTAACGGTTTCAGATCTACTAGCCTATCCCCCACCAGCAAGTTTTCCCCGCCAAAAATTGAAATCCACGCAATACAATCCCACCTTGATCAACGCTTCAGATTGTTTCCTGCTCCCACCCTATTCTGCACCCACACATCCCTGATTATTTCTTCTCCCGCTTTATATTTCAGCTGCGGTTGCCGATTGGTTATTGCTCACATCTTAATCATTTCCCTCTCTCAATTTGGGCATTTTTTGATTCTCTGAAATGGAAAGGGATGATATTTCGTCCGATTTCGCCGACAAATCCACCGCCTCCGGGGCTGCGCCACCTCAGCCCCTCTCTTCTAGCAATTATCTTCTTTCGCCAACGTCGCCGACCTACGTGAACTCAAATTCCGCCTTCTACTCCTCTCTCTTTCAGAATTACTCTTCGATCTCTCCATCCGATACAGCGTCTATCGACGGAGGTGACACCGAGAACCGCCTTCAAAACGCGAGCTGCGTCCTGGAGTATCAGCAGCTCTACAACCGGTATAAGCTCTGTGTCGCTCAGCTCCACGATTCCATGGAGGAAGTTGACGCGCTTCGCCGAGAAAACGAATCTCTCCGCCTCTCAAATGCGGATCTCTCTCATCGCGTTGCCTTACTATTCTCTCGCGATCGCCTCTTCACAGACTTAAACCGCCTTAGTATTGCATCTCCAGTTCCCGCCCCGCGTGCCGTGCAATTGACGGCAACACAACCTCTTTCCGAACACAACCGTGTCCAGCGAAGAAATAACGAACGAGTCACGCTTCCAAAGAGCATATCAGTGCGCACCAGCGGTTACCTGAAAATGACTCGACCTGTACGAGATTCAGCTGGCCATAAATCAGTGAGTCAAACCGCTGCAGAATCGGTGAGTCGCAAATTTGATCTCTGATATATCATTTTCTATTTATTCGATTATTAGATAGCTTGTCAAATTTGGCTTATCATAGCGTTTAAAAAATAATAGTTGTGTTACCAAAAGTAACACGGACTAGAACGTATAAATATTTATTAATCTGAAATTAGTTTCGGTATTTGATTATGAGTACGATAGACTTGGCACACTGACACTCCATGCAAGTGTACAGCGAGCAGTATAGCAAGCAGTATAGCAAGTGTACAGTATAGCAAGTGTCGCAGTGCATTTATTGACTGGAGTTTTTGAGAGCCTTTTTGTGAGACATTAAACCATTGAAAGTAAGATCAATAACAATCTTAATAATCATTTAAATTCGTCAATTAATTGTTATATATATTAAGTTGATTTGGATGTGAATGATTGTTATTTCCTTCTTCTATATCATGTTAGAAAAAAGAAAAGGGCAAGAGTTCTCACAATGTGTTTAGAAGCATATTCGGGAATATGATGGAAGTACCATTATTACATTCAACACAATACATGGATTTCTTTGGTTTTGTATTTTTAATTGCAATATATATATATATATATTAAAAGAAATAGCATGTGAAAAGAAATAGCATGTGAATGAGATATGGAAGCTAACAGTTGAAAGTTACCTTCTGAATTTATCACAGAGAAAAAGTCACCAATAATCCCACTTCATTAAAACGTTATATTTTGATCAAGTCCTTATATTGTGATTAAGTCCTTATTCTGGTTCGCGTTTTAACGATTCTCATGCTGGCTTGTCAGCAAAGAATGTATGTACCAGCTGGGTCGAGCAAGGAAGAAGCTCTGGAACTGGATGTGTACAACCAAGGAATGACGAAAACTGAGCTGTGCAACAAATGGGAGGAGACGGGGGCGTGTCCGTACGGAGAGAACTGCCAGTTCGCACATGGAATCAAAGAACTCCGACCGGTGATAAGGCACCCAAGGTACAAGACTGAGGTCTGCCGCATGGTGCTGGCGGGAGACGTCTGCCCCTACGGGCATCGCTGCCACTTCCGCCACTCTCTCACTGAGCAGGAGCGCCTCATGGCCGCCGCATCACCTCCTCGATCATCGGTGAGGATACCGCATTAAATGGAGAGTAATAAGATCTTCTATTTTGATTAATGGACCCCACCCCGGGTTTCCCATACTAGGCATGCAATTGTGTAAAGTGATTGATACTATAGGTTTGCCGCGCATAAATTTCAATATGAATATTGAATAGTGTTTAGTATTATAGACTAGATAAGAACGATTGAAATGGGCAATTCTTGATGGTAAAGATAGTAATACTACTCGTATTCTTGATAAAATTCCATATAAATGGTTGATTAAGAACCAATTTAATTATACTATGCTCCTATGGTTGTTAATAGAAGTTGATAATCATTTAACTGCCTGTTTGTGTGCTCCTGTTATGGCTCAATTCTAAACAACTTTGGAGCCAATTTATAGGTTTTCCTATTCCACATCTGAATAATTATGACATCATGTATACAACTATTTAGAGCAAGCTTTATTTTTTCTTATTCCACATCTGAAATAATTATATTGTCATGTTTTGAGTAGGTTCAGTTTCTCTATATACATTTAATCTTGCAAATTTATGAAAAGTACGGACTTCAGCCGATCATCATCATCTTTTTATTTATTTATTTATTTTCATATTTAATAAATAAATATTGTTTGTTTAAATCATACTATGCTGGATATTTTGGTCTTTTTCCTTTAGTAACAAAGATATGAAGGGATTGCAAAATCTTGTCAGTACTAAATTCAACTAATAGGTTCATTAGGCGTCAGTTTTATTGTGCTATGGTTGTATCAGTTACTCATTAGTTATATTGTTTAAGAGTCTGTCGTCACATATGCATTATGTGAGACTAAGTCTTTAAAAAATAAAAGTACAAAATAATTTAAAACCTAAAAGATAAAATAAAATACAAAATTAGGAAAAAAAAACTCAAAAAAACGAAGAAGAATAAAAAAGAAGATCAATGACTCAAGAAACTACATTTTGGTAAGACTAACCTTTTGTCATTATCTAATGTCTCACAAAGAATATAAACTCTTAGTCATTTTAGCCAAAAATCCTTATTCTTATCCTTACTTAATACAAAAGAATATAAATTCTTATTCATTTTAGCCAAAAAAATTTATCCTTATCCTTACTTAATATAAAAAGAGAAATGCTGAAAATAAGAAATTTACCACATGTTATTACCACAATAATTGACTAAAAAATATATATGTTATATATTTATATTTAAGAAGAAGACCTAAAAATCTGCTAAAAAGACACATCATTTTAAGAAAATTTCAACATTCTTTTACTTAAAATATATATTAGAATGTAAACGTACTTTATAAATATTATACTGGCATTAAATATATATTGTGTGTGTCTGTATTTTTTTTTTAGATAAAAATATAAAATTATGTAAGAAATTAATCTGAATTGGAGAATGTCTATTTTATTGGGCTAACATATGTTTCGAAATTCAAATTTGGTTTTCTGATCAAACATAATATAGCTCTTCATTTTTGGCCCACTTAAATGTTGAATTCTTTTTCTGGCAGGATTAGGAAGATGATCAAAATAAAAAAGATAAAAAAAATTGTGCAACTAAAAAATAATAAAGCTGAGTTGGTATACTATATCACTAATTGGATCAAATAATACATACAAATATTCAATAGTTGTATTTCTTTATTTATATTATATATATATAATATTTTTTTATACATACAACACTAAGATACCATGTATTAATGAATAAAATTATAGTGATTGCATGACCCACAGTTAATAAAGCCCAAGCTTCAATCAACACACAATTCCTTTATACCCTTTTACATTTCACAAGAAATAGGATACAGTCGAGAAAAATCAAGAAAAAAAAGCCACACATATTTACTTCATATACATGAAATATATTGATACAATAAAATTTAATTTGAATAAAACAAAATTGTGTGTGTTGTGATATACTTTATTTTAGGATTAATTGAATAAAAAATCAAAGCCTCTGAAGAAATTTGTCTTTTAATAACTACATTGTAATTTTTACAATTTCAAGCACCACATTTAAAATTTTTACAATTTAATACACGTGATAATTTTAGGTTGACTTTTTTTTTTTTATATATTTCTCTCAAATTATAATTTATTTATTTTTATTTTTATTGTTATTGTTACTAATGTGAGACCTGCGCGATGCAATATTTTGTAATATAATCATATATTCAAGTTATATAATATATTATAGAAGGTGTAGATTTATAATTCAGTGATTTTTTTTTGTATAATGAGTAGAAATTTGTTGTAATTTTATGTTTTGTCTTTTCTTCTATTAGAATTAGTCTCGTTCACAAATTGATAAACATGATATCCACGATTTATAGATGGTTGAATCAAATTAATTTTATTTTTTAAAAAAAGGTCATATCAGCAGATTAAAGAAAATAAAGATTGGTACAGATCTCGTAAAATTTGCCAATTACATAGTCAAATTAAGGATAAAAATATTTTGCAAATTGCTAATTAAATGTAATAATATTACAAAAAATTGAAATTTGATAGAAACAAATACTTTGAAAGCTAATGAAAAATCGCACGGTGTTTATACGTCAAAATAATTAGTAGATCTCAACAGAAAATCACAAGAATAATCAAACGAAACATGAAAGATATGGACGAACTTTGTGTTTAAAAATAAGAAAGAAAAATATTTAAGAAAATTAAATATATTTATGATAAATTGAAAGCAACATGTGAATAATTTTTTTTAAATTAAATAAATCTAAAAATAATATTTCGATGAGTGTAGGCTTTTGTGACAATTGAAATATGACACATATTATCATACATGTCTTACCATTTATTTTCTCAAAACAGAAAATGCAAAACACTTCAAGAGGAGGGAGAACAAAAACGAGAGACCTTACAATATTTAGTAGTAATTTTGATAAAATATATAGAAAGAAGAGAGAGACAAAAAATGAGAAATGATTTTGAATTATGGTAAGATTGTTGAAAATTTAATTTCATATTTGACAATATCAAATTTTATCCACACGATTGGGTGATTTTAAATAATTGATAGTTTAATTATAGAAAAATTGTTAATGATTTTCCATAATATAATGAAACTACAATGATTTCACGTTCCTAACAAATTTATTTCTTATTTTGAATATATTATGAGTTAACAAAAAATCTTTAAAATTCGAATTTATTTATATTGTACAACAGAAACTAAGCAAATCCCGAAGATTGTTGATATTAATCTCTTCAATTAAATTGTAATAATGTATTTTAAAAGAGTTGCATAAATATATATAGTTTTACATTTATATGGTTGAAATTTAGGCCGAAAAAAATAAAATTTTAAAAAATAATTTTACTTATATATATATATATATAGATTTTTTTTGATAAAATGAATCGAGAAAATTGAGTCATATATTTGTTAGATTTCATATATTTTTTTAATTTCATAATTCAGTGATTTGATTAATATTCGATAAAATATATAGATTTCGAATCATGTATAAAATATTGCAATATATTTATCTTGATATCATCTAATTTTGAAACACCTAAATTTGTGGAATAATTTAGATTTTGAAATTGAATCAAAATGTCTAGAATAAAAATGTCTAATTTTAATTTAACAATAATATAATTATTCTAAATAAGTAATAAAGTTTAGGCGGGAAAACAGAATTGAAAAAAGTCATTTTATTTTAATATATATATATATATAGATTATATTAGATGTTTGCCCGTGCGATGCACGTGATATAATATACTTTCTTATATTATTAATTTCTAATAAATTTATATCATTATTACTCAAAAATGTACATAACCTATTATTTATATCAATTATATATATATAAATATTATTCATTTTGAATATAGTTTGTTATATTAAATTAAATTTTCATTTTTTTAGGTTAGCTTTATTAAATAATAAATTGAACAATATTTTAACGAGAATTTTGAATTGTCCCTCTAACATTCAATTTGTTTGAGAAAATGACAATACAATATACATATGAAATTATACTTCAAATTGATTTCGTTGGAACCCTAAAATCTATAATTTTTTATATCTATTATGTATTGAAAATGCTATTTAATATTTGATTTTATGAATATATTTATATAGGAAAAAAAACACAAAATATATTTAGATAATGTAGGGTTTTTTTTTTTTTTGTTTTTTGTAATTTTAAAAAATAGTCTATTAGAAGATAAAAAGAAAAAAGACATGTGTGTCATAAACACTACAAATGCGTGTCAGTCACAACAATTTTTATTTTATTTTATATTTCATAAGTAGCTTATTTGCACCGTGATCTCTTGCTTATATAATTATGTATTTAAAAAATATTTCATATCACTTATACATTTATAATCATTTATAACATATAATTTTATAAAATATTATTAATATAATAAAATATATTTTATTAGCGCATTGCATGTGCGAACATCTAGTAATAGAAAAATCAGAGTACATAATTCATATTGTTCGAGAGACTAAAAATGTTTCCCATGAATTTTGGGTTGGAAAACCAACAACTTAATGACTTTGAGTTCGAAATGTACAGAGAAAATGGATTTTCGTAGTTTTAGTTTTGAAAAATATAATTGTCTGGACTTCGCCCACAAAAGATTCTCCAAATTAATTTGTTCATTAAAAATCTTAATGATCGAAAATAATAACAAATTTAAAAGTTGGAAGCCCAACTCGTAGAATTCAATAATTTGATCTTACAAACACTACCTTATTCAGCAGTTATTGGGATCCAAATTAATGAATGCCAAAATTGTGAATCTAAATTAGGAGTGAAATCCAGATAACTAATATATATATATATATATATATATATATATATATTTGTTTATTAACTATTTTTTACCATCTAATCGTGAATAATGTCAGCCCAAAAAATAAAATAGCTTTTGGTCATCTTTTGTTCCCCATGTGCCATTGGCTGCATGAAGACATTAGTTGCTTGAAAATGAAAATATTGATCTTATAGTAATGCAACCAATTTGACACTTCATCGGCTAGAACTGGAGTTTTCAATTAGTCTACTAGTCTTTAATTCTTTATTTTTAATAAAAAATTGTCAATTAGATCAGTTTGTTTGTTGTTTGTCGTGAGAAAGTCTTCTTTTTACTACCACAAATTTAATATTTTGAGAGAGAGAGAGAGAGAGAGACTAAAATTAGAGTACATAATTCATATACTAATATTGTTTCACGTGAATTTTGGGTTGGCAAATCCAACGTGTAATGGCCTTGAATTCGAAAGGTACATTGAAAATGAATTTTCGTAGTTTTAGTTTTGGAAAATGTAATTATTTGGAACGAAGCCCACGAAAGATTCTCCATATTGATTTGTTCATTAAAATTCTTAATGATAAAAAATAATAGCAGATTTCAAAGTTGGAAGCGCAACCCGAAAAACTCAATAATTTGATCTTGAAGCACAACCTTATTTAACAGTTATTGAAATTCAAAATAATCATTCAATATTAATGAACTGCCAAAATCTTGAATATGAATTAAGAGTGAAATTCTATAACAAATATGTTAATATATATATATTTTCTATTTTCTATTAATTATTTTTTATCATCTAACCATGAATAATATCTTTATTATTATTTGTATCTTTATTTTATTGGCACGAAAATGGACTTTTGGCCCATTAAAATGTCAGCAAAAAAAAAAAAAAAAAAAACAACTTTTGGTCATTTTTTGTATGAAGAGATTAGTTCCTTCAAAATAAAAATATTTATCTCATCTAATTGCCGCAACCAATTTGACATTCATCGGCTAGAAGTGGAGTTTCCACTTAGTTTACTAGTCTTTAATTCTTTATTTTTTAGTTAAAACTTGTCAATTAGATCAATTTGTTTGTTGTATGTCGTGAGTGTCTTTTTTTTTTTTTTTTTTTACTATCACGAGTTTAATATTTTGAGAGAAAGAGACTGAAACACTTGTGGTGATAATCAATTGGACATTGTGCTTCAAAGTGTGCTTGCACCACAATCAATTGTGACATTGTGCTTCAAGGTGTGCTTGTGCAAGCATCAACCAGTTGGCGATAATTATTTAATATTATTAATGAATGTTATTAAATTAAGTGTTAGAATATGGAGTACATTATGTAAAATCATATATTCTTGGTGAAAAACATTTCAATAATTTAAATTTGAGTGATTGGGGAATCATCCCTATTTACTACTATATATTTTTAAGATAATTAATTTTCCTAGTTGATCATTACTTCTCATAGTTAGAAATATATATACAAAGAGAAGACGAGCAACCAAGTCATCAGAAATAAGGAAAACGAAGAGATTTTCTCTATTCATGTATGCTTGTTAGGTTATCGTGACGATATTAGATCTAGCTCGAGAATGGATCAAGATATATTATTGATTCTCCTATGAATATATAAATTAAATATATTTTAATACATTAAAAGAACAAAGAACACGACTATATATATTTAGAATCTATTAGCCATATGATCCAGACGACTATATATCTTTACAATCTATTAGCTATATGATCCATATGACCATATATCCTTATAATTCATCAAATCTCTAGACGTTTATCTTGTTTGAATCTGTATTGCTTATTTATTTCTATCTTTTATTTTATTCTTTTTAATTAACTTATCTATTATCAAAATTCTAGCTGGAATTACTTTAGAAAATCCTGATAGTTATTCTTACAAATATTTTATTGCAATTAATCTGTAAAAAAAATATTAGAATTTAAATTTCTGCTTTGAATTAAGCTTGTGGGTAGGTCGATTAGGGTTCTATAATGTGATGTCAATAAGATAAATATGATGGTTTGTATTTTATACACATATATTATACATCTAATAAATAAATTGAACATAGAATATAACATAAAGGAAAATAAATTATAAATTATAATTATAAACAAATAAAATGTGGAAGATTTGATCAACATAAATAGAAGTGTGATGTTAGTGATATGTATGAAAAAAGTAGAGTATATTCCAAGCATAGGGATGAAGCAAGTGGGAAGGGAGGAGAAGTATGATAACCATTTGTTTGATGCTGATGCATAATTATTGGATTGGTGTTCAAAGTCTAGTCAAAAAAGGAATTTGGCAATGAAGGGACACTTCTTCACTGCTTCATCTCTCTCATACCAATTTACACTCTCACACCAATTTATGTCCAGTCATCAAGATTTTTTTGTTCAATATGTCGAACTACTTTAGACTAGATAAGATGAAGAATAGATAAACTACTTTCATAATATAGTTTAGTTGTGGACACTATATTACACGTCATTTAATAATAGAACGTTTCTACAACATGTTTAATTCATAAGATTGGCACTTAAATTATTTTGAATTTATTTATTTAATTTTTTTCTAAGCTACAAGACTTTCTCCAAAATGAATTAGAAAAAAAAAAACAGAAGTTGTAATTTTGATTGGTAACATAATTATTTCCAATTTAAATTATAATACCGATGTAATGATATTTGAATTTCATTAATTTAAAATTCATACATGAGAGAATAAATAATATTATAGTGCAATCCCGTGAAATTAATGGGATGTGTTTTGTAAGAAAATGATTTTCTTATAATAATTATTATAATCAAATTAATTCATATAAGTAATACATATTGTAATATATTTCTTGAATGCCACACAATCAAATTCATACTCAAAATTTAGAAGACTGGCTGATTTGCATGCAATATGGGGTGAAGTTTCAGACTATAAGTGTTTTTTTAGGCAGGATGTTTGTGATATATTTGTGTTTTTTTAGGCAGGATGTTTGTGATATATTTGAATAATATATGATAAATTATTTAATAAAATATTATATTTGTTTTATATAAAATGAAGTATGATGGGAACTGCATATATATATATATATATATATATATTAAATAAATAGATTAGATTTAATTGAGTGTGTATATGTCAAATTAATTTTGTTTTAACTAATTTAAAAATAAAATTTCAATGAAGTGAGATGTGATTGGACCACATGCTTTTGAATGGACCCATTCTTCCATTTGCATAGGCATGTCCCAATAATAATAACGAGCATTTCATAAATAATAATATACTAATTTCGTTGTTAAATTTTGTAATATATAATGTATGTAGTTATATATATTTTTTGTACCATTATAATAAATTCACTATTAGAGTTGAGTAATAATAAATATTTAAATAAAAAATTAATTGTGTATAGCTCATATTATTGAATACTTGACAGCCATTGCAATAATATATTTTGATGTGATGAGAAATATAAATTAATTATTTGAGTATTCAAATCTCTTTCAACTAAATTAGAAGCTGTTGCACATCATTTGCGTTGGGCTTAATCCAAAATCCTAGTTAACAAATTATAAACTATTGTTGGTTATAATATCTAATAATAGTTTATAACTTATAAAAATTAAATAAAAAATTAAAAATAAACTATATTAAGCTCCTTCTCATCTCTCTTTGAAACAAGACTTGAACTACCATTAGTACAAGAAGAAAATCGGACTATAATGAAAGCATTACCATAAAGAAGTGTAGTATCTTATAGACTGGAACCAAAATATAAAAAAAGTTGAATCAAGGCAAGCCTCTCATCACAAGATGATATGTTCTAGCTAGTAGATAACCATACGATATGATCTAAAGTACGAGAATATTAACTGTGAAGAGGAGTTTTCTTATAGTTAATAATACCACTAGCCCAGAATAACCAAAGTACGAGAATATTATGAGAATTAGACCCTCAGTAATATGCAAAATTGCTTTATGTAGAGAATGAAATGCATGCACATTTACATGTATCTTTTTTTTGTGCACCTAGAATAACAGGAAGTTAATGGATGGTGATGACATTTGATGCCTCAGATGTAACCCCTAATTACAATGAATCTAGACATCTATTTGTTCAAGTTCGTACATGTTTTCAATGGTTCGGTGTGCTCGTGCGTGTGTGATCCCTTGTTTGGTCATCTGCATTTGTAAATCATTCAATATACATCATAATATGTTCGAAAATTTATATTAGAACCAACCTCAATATTTTTAAAAGAGCCTTTTCATTTCCCCCACATTTATATATAATACCTTTTGTAAGTAAAAACCTTTGTGCATTAATTTATCACTTATCAAATATCGATTTTGAGAAATTACATACTATTAACAACTTGTAATGTAGATTGATTATATATTATTTAATTTTTACATAATTAAATATTTACCACTTAAAAATTGATCAAAATTTGGTTGACACCTATTATAAAATCAAAATTCCAACAACTATAACGTCAAAACGTAATTTTGGATTTAATATTTGAAATAATTATAAATATAAGTTAGAAAGGATAAAATGGAATAACTAAATTGGCATTGATTTCCCATCTCAAAATAAGAAGTTAAATATTTTATATTTATTGATTTACTTCCTTTTTAAATTTGTTGTCAAGGAGTATTTTTCTTGAAGACGTGTTTACGGGCTTTTAGAGCTTCTCCAACAAGAAGCTATTTTGGCATTTGACGTCAGTTTTTCATCATCCAGCATCACTCAATTCTCTGTACCATTTTGAAGTTTTTGAAATTTTTGCACCACTTTTATTGCTCTACTTTTTTTTCCTTATCTTCTTTACATAATTATTTCTTTTTTTAATATTTAATATTGTAATTTTTTTATCTCAATTATTCAAACTGAAATTAAATCAAGTTTTTTAAAATCACATGATGTGTAATTTAAATAATAATAAAAATATAATTTAAATAAATATATGAGATTTTAAATATTATATACAAATTTAATAGAATTGTAAAATATTACTCGACATTCAATTTTACAAATATATTTTTTGAATATGATAGTTTAAGAATCTTTTTCGGTTTTTCAAACATAAGAATCTTTTTTGGTTTTTTTTTTTTTTAAAAGATAGTACCCCCCACAGGTGCATATTTAATAACTTAAGCAATTGATTGATGTAATATAGTTTATTATAAAAATGTACATAATTTATTATAAAATATTAATTATATTTATATATATTTGAAATATAGTTTTATATATTAAATTATAATTTTTTATATTAAATTGATTTTTCTAAAGTTAGCTGTATCAAATAATAAATTTTATGATATTTTGAAATAATTTTTTTTTATCCCCGAACTAAATATAAATATTTTAACTTACTAAAAACTATTGAGGTTAAACAAAAAAAATATAATATTATATAAATTAATAGTATAGCTTTTTTATTTTTATAAAAAATTATGTATATTTTTGTGGATTAAATTAATATAAAAATTAATATTTTATTTATTCAAATCCAACATATATATATATATTAAATTCTAAAAAATTATAATTCAAGTCATATAAAATTATATTTCATCCATACAAATTATATTCCATGCTTTAAATGTAATTATTTATTTCAATTATTTAATATGATGTCAAATTAATGATCACATAAAATATTAATTTGATATATCATATGTCAAAAACAAATTTATAACAAAAAAGTTATTTAAACTTTATAATTTGAATGAAAATTAAAAATAGGGGAGAGAAAAAACGTGAAAGACACGTGTTATTAATTGTGAGATACATATCAAAAGAAACAGAAAATCTCATTATTCTTCTTTTATATATAGTATAGATAATAATTAAACCAAAAGCATTTTATTATGCAAGAGAGCACATTCTTGTTTAAAAAAAAAAAAAAAGAGTTTGTCTATGAAAACTACAATTTTGTTTGATCAATTTTATGAACTTACAACACTTTAAAATTGTAAATTTACATGCATACAATTTTTTTATTAATTTAATTTATCAGTTAAAATATAATTTATTTGTAAAATAAAAAATAAATTTACTTTAATAAAATGAGATTTTAACTTTCAAAATATGGTTTGTTTTAACAACAAAACTTTTTTAAATATGATATTATTAGGCGAGGTGAATAATTGCAAAAATAATTTGTGCTTTAGCAACGGATCTCTAGTGAGACCGGCCATACATCTAGAAAGGATATATAGCTAGCGTTTCTTCTGTCATTTTTTTGATGTGGAAAACTCGCATATAAAATTAATATATATTTCATCAACGTGAGAGAGAACCTTTATTTATAATTTTTGTAAAGTAAAATTATATATTTAGTGATTTACTTTTTCTTATTTTTTCAATTTTCCACCAACTTAACTTTCAAAACTTCAATTTTTTACTTACACATGAATCAATCTGGCCAAATAATATATTTTATCAAATCTCTCTAAGAAGAGGAAACGATAGCGTAATACACCCCCTCTTTTGGCTAACAAATTCAACATATAAAAATTGTCCAATTAGACTGTTTCTCCAACCATACTTTATCCTGTTCCAAAAAATTAAGTGAAGTTAAGAAATTTATATTAATTGTGCAAAATAGAAATTACATTTGAACTGGAAAAATAAAATTAAAAAAAATATTTTACTTACATATATATATATATATAGTAAAAAAAATTGAAAAAAAAAAACTTTAATTTGAAATCACCCAATCGAAATGGACCCAAAATGGGGAATGGGGATTGGGGAATGTGGAAAAGGTCCAAAAATGGGTAGAGCAGGAGATAAAACCGATGAATAAACCAAAAGAGGAATAAAAGTAAAGTGATAGGGTGAAGACATATGGAGGAGGAGGAGCGGTCCCACCGCCCCACTGTGTTGCTGTGTGATTGGATCCCGGATAAGGCATTTGTGGTACGGGATTCTCCTCCCCCTTCACTAGTATTATTATTATTATTATTATTATTATTTGTGGGCCCACTCCCAAAATGATTATGTGTCTGACTAATCTTATGTCGGCATCATCATCCAACACTTGTGTTATATTTGGGCAAACATATCACACTTTCTTTTTCCAGGGGAACATCCTACTGCTGTACCACTTTCTTCATTTTTTCTTACATTTCAAATCCATTTCTGCAGCTTTCTCACATTCTCCAAATTAAAAATTTACATTGCCGATAATTTGTGTTGTGCATATTTTATAACGACAAGTGTTAGTAATTTACGTTGAAGTTGATCCTATAAAAATAATTGTGGTAATCTACAGCATGAAACGTTAATATTTATTTTTTATAAAATTTTAATAACACGTGTTGTGCATTTTTCGTTTCACACCCTAAATTGTTTCCGCTCAAATCTTTTTAGAATCAACGGAGAAAATTGCAAGAAGGAGGTAAAAGAGAATAATTTGAAGCAGAGTTTGTATGGATGATTCGAAATAAAAATGATTTTAACCTAATGAATTCATTTTATTCTAGTATAAAATTTCTTACATTTATTTTTATTATTTTAGCGGATTTGTTGGAGGAATTTGAAGTGTTACTAGAGGAATGTGTGTGTTACTATATGTGTGGTTCTTTGTATGCGGCAAGTGAGGAGATAATTTCAAGTGTTTAGGTTTTATGGTGTATTTTATGGGGATTGGTTTTTTATTTTATTCGATGTTTTATTTTTATATTAAAATGTTTAATGTATTGTATGTGTTACTTATTAATGTTATTATATACATGTATCATGAAATATTTATTTTGAAATAAAAAATAAAATTCGGGATGGAACAGAAGATCCCAATCCGTATTTGAAGAATTGAAAAAATAAATCAAAACTTAGGATGAGATTTATAGTATATTTATTTGAGTTTTTAATCAAATAAAATGAATGAATTCAAGGGTGGATTTTGAATTCATCCTCCTAATCATAGCTCAATCCTTGAGTCCAAACACCACTTAAATCATGGTCATTATCCCAAATTAGTTGTAGTGACCCCTCCATATATTTCCAAAATACATATTTGCAAATTCACAATATTAAGTACTAAATTACAAGATAAAACCTTGTCTTGTCATAAGAGACCCACCGCCCCATTGTGTAGCTAAAGGGATTAATCATAAGAGTTGTGCATGACTTGTCAACTTTGGACTTTGATTAATTTGATGGTTATGTTACGGACAATTAAAATTAATTTTCCTTTAACTAAATTATAATTTAAAATTAAAGAAAATTCCTTTATATATATATATGTATTTAAGGTGAATGAATAAAAAATATTTTATTATTAATGTTGTTAGGTTAAATTATTAATTATACATGCTACTAACTTTGGTTGGTGTAAGTAATTTATTTCTAGTGTTTCAATTATGTCTTCACTAATTACTTTACTATTAATCATTTTTTAACACAATATAGATCATACTTTAATTAGATAAAAATAAATAATTAAATAATAAGTGACAAATTGGGACACAAATAAAAAAAAAAAATTGTAGTGACTGAAGGGTATTTTCGCAAATACAATAAAACTCCAAAAAATTGCAGAAGTACCTATCCCATTTTCCATAATTTGCTAAAAGTTTCTTCGTGTTTAATCAACTGCTAATCCGAACTTTCTTGTGTATTTAAAATAGAAAAAATATTTATTTTTATAATAAAAATATAGATCAAAATGAAATTAGAACATAACAAGTGATGTAAATTACATACATAAAACTTATGTTTATATGATAATTAACATAATATGATATAAAAAAATATATGATTTGTTGAAAAGTAATAAAGTTTAAAAGTATTTAAAACAATCACAGAATTAAGATCAGGACCGCCATTAATTTATAACTATTATTAAAATATTTTTTTAGAAATATATATAACATTAAAATAATTAAGTAATAGAATAAACTGAATAGCACTATCTTTTCAAAACTAATGTTTTTCTTTTAAACTTGTATTATAATTTGTAGTTTATAAGTTGTAATTTCTAATTTAGTATTAAAATGTCATCAGTTTTATTATATAATTAAATTAGCAAAAAAAAAAAAAAAGTACGAACCAAGGTTGAAACCATAATTACTAAATTTGAATCGTAATCAAAACCGATTACTAAATTTGAAACCTTAATCAAAACCGAATATATTATGGTTCGGTCACGATTTAATATGGATAATTTTTTTATCCATCAATTAATTAAAATCAAAACCGACAGCTCCAAGTCCAACAAAACCAATTATACATTTTGGCGTATAATTAGTTGAAAGAATTGGAGTGGTGGAATAATATGTGTGGGGTTAGGAATACGTCAATTGTTCTCAATCTTCCAGTTTCATCGAGATATTGATTCTTTCCTGGTATCTATTCTTAGTTCTACTGCCGGGAATTTCAAACTTCACTTGGATGCACACCCAGATATATATATATATATATATATAATATTATTATAATATCTCCCGCACCCACATATCTTATCAGCAGCATCTACTGTCGGACCTCTTTCGTCCCTTCTTCTCATCAAACCATATTTACTCTATTTTATATGCTAATAAAATCTTAATGGCAACTTTTCTCCTATTATCTGGGTTTCATTCATTCATACACCTCCAAACAGGCTACAGTTTTGCACTATAAATAGGGGTGCTTGGAGAACCTTGAAATTATACAAGTATTCAAACCCTTCTACATATCCCTGTTCTCCCTTCTCAGTTTTCTGCTATCGATCCCTTTTTCATCTTATTTTCGTCTCTATGGGAAAGTATTGTTATTGTTAGCGTTGTTGTTGTTGTTGTTTCATATAATTATTTGATTGTTCTTTACGTATGTGTGTGTGTTATGTGTAGGTAGAGATCGAGGATAGGGTGAGGTGGAATTGGTGATGGGTTGACAGAAGAGAGAGAGCACAGATGATGAGAATACAAAGAGAGTGTATATATGTATCTCAATCTTTGTGCTCTCTCTTCTTCTGTCATCACCTTCCTGATCTTCACCCTATTCACATTATCATAAACCCATGCATAATATTTATTTAATACCCTTACTGTAATTTATTTCTTTTTCATTAAAAATATTGTATTATTATTTGTGTGTAAATGGAGGTCGGTGAAATTGTTGACAGAAGATAGAGAGCACAGATGATGAAGTGCATCGAGGTTGCCCCTCACTCGTCTGTGCTCTCTATGCTTCTGTCATCATCCTCCCACTCCATTTTTCTGCAACTGCAGAGCTCACTCCTATACGTAATTATATTCATCTGTCTTTTTTGTACAGAGTGACCTCTAAATTTAGTAACACTTAATATTTTCATTAGGTTTTTTGATAAATACTATCATTACAAACTCTTGTTGGCTTTTCGGTTTCTGTTATCTGCAGTTGTCTGGTATTATCTATCCCACGTCCACAGGTATTTTTTCCAAGAAACATCCATTTTTCCTTAAGCTTTTCGCCCTGTTAGCTAAAGTTTTTTTCTTGCAAATGTTGTTTTCTTTCTTCCCTGGCAATTAATTTCAGTGGGATGGATTATACTGTCGATATATGTAGAAGTTTGTAAGAGATAGCTTCACATCTGATATTGTTCATGTAATGGAGTAAATAATAATATATTTTTTATTTAAAAAATATTACTGTATCATTGGAATTTTTGTACGGTGTGAGAAGATCTCACGAGAGATCTCTATAATATAAAATGATTTATTTTGTTGTTTCATTCTCTTTCTAGCAGACATGGGGATCACGTTTCACGTCATTCGGATGCATCTTATTTTCAGATTTATTCTTTAAGTTGTTTTCATTCTAATGATTAAATGTTCCATTTAGTAATAAATATATTCTATTATTTTGAAGGGAGAAAGTTATTTAAAATAGAAAAAATTAATGTTCACGACTAGTCTATTCAAAATATGTTGGAATTCACGAAATCCTCAAGTTGACAATAATTTTTAAAATATATCAAATTAAATTGCAAGTTTTGATTTAAATGAGACTAGTTTCGAACCGATTATTATTTTTATTTTTTGAATATTTTTCTGATGTAACCTTCCCAAATTTACCATCATCACTTGAAGATAAAAGGAACTATAAGTCCTAAATTCCATGTTTGATTCACAAAGATGGTGGGGTCTATGGAGAAATAAGTGGTGGATCTAGATTGGTCTCGTCAAAGCACATCCAATGACATTTGTTTTGGAGCTAAATTGTGATTTATGTTGTAATTGAAAATTATAATTCATGACAAATTTTTATAATTTTGTTAGTTATTATTGCAATTGAAAATTTACCCATAACTTAATTTTGTTTTGAAAATTAACTCTATAAATTATTAGGTCGAAGCTATTCCACACACATCTTTGCCTGACAACAATTCTTCCCACCCTTCGACGGAACTGAATCTTGACTGACTCGCTGAGGGGACTGAAGCATCCCTGTAATGGACCACAAGCTTACTGCCACTATGAGTTCGGTCAGGAGGGAGAAAAGAGAGAGACTACCCCGGCCCCTTTCTACTTTTGCCAATTCTTGTTCCAAGGGAGTGCTTAAGTCCAGTGTGTCCCCCCTTATTCTCGAGTTCAATAAGCCAAGCTTAGCTTCTCCCTGGGTCACCCTGTCAATGTTGCCAATTCCCAGAATATCCTGTATGCAAAGAGAAAAGGTCACTGTACAGAGTGCGGTCAGATGCAGATTACTCACTTGGGGTCGAGTCTAAACAGCTATTTGTGAATAAACCATGCGTGCTATTCAATATCTGGCCTAGCTTCTTATCTTGAAATTTTTAATAAAAAAGAATTTATAAATTAATAAATGAAGAGCTACCAACAATATAATAATAAAATAATATATATCAACTCCAAAATGAAGTTATAAAATTATAACTATATTGATAAAGTAAGTTTATTAACTCAACCATTAAATTACATCTAATGTTAAAAAATCAATAACTTAACTATGACACCATATTTCGTAGATGTTCAGGAAAATTGTGAAACAGGTTATGCAAATATTGAACGTAATAATTTTAGTCTTGTATGTACTAAATTTGCATTTTAGTCCTATGTACTAAATTTGCATTTTAGTCCTGCATGTACATACATTTTCAATTGAATATAAAGGTTACGCTTGTATGTTTTATCATGGGGACTAAAAGTGCAAACTATGATACATGCAGGAGGGAAATTGCAAATATTGTGCATTCAGGACTAAAATTATGAACTTAAAACATAAACACTAAATTTAGGGCAATTTTCCCCACATCTTCTAACTTTGGAAAAATAGTTTACCTATATTGCGGAAGGATTCCATCGTCGAATACGAGGCCAACATGCCATAAGTAACGAGACTGAAGGCCCATATGATCCTCTAGCCCTCTTCTAAAATAGAAGCCCAATTAGGAGGGTATTTTGGGCTTGTGACATGTATGTAAGCCCAATCCTAATAAAGTCCAGCCCATTACAACAATCCTCAAAAGGCTGTGTTTATACGGGAAAATGTGATGATAGATAGGGTTGAGGTGTATTAAAATAAAGTTACTAAATGTAAATTTATTATTTTATTCGGTGTTTATATTGAAGGATTTCAATTGATGAATAAAGATTTATCATTTTTATCCTCTATTTACTATCTTAATTTTATGTTTAGGATAACAAATACTACTTACATACCTGAAAACAAATTAAAAATATATTATACAAATTGCATCATGCTATAATAAAGTCAGAAGAATCATTTTGTACCCTTTGTCAACAACTGGATAATTTATTCGATCTTAAACCATGGAATATGTTATTAGACAATTTTCGCTCGAAATTCATATTTATTCCAAGCTTTCAGATAAAACTACATTTTTAGTCAGTTGAAGTAAACACAGCAAAAATCAATGCAAATTAAAGCAAACGTTTCAGAAGTGAAAATGGCTAGGAATACTTCAACAACTTCCAAGTAGGAAAACATTCATTTGATACAGCATATGCCAAAAAAACTCATATTAGAAATATCTTCAAATGTATCCTCTTCATTAGCCCCTCCCTAACGTCTCCTTCAACTAAGCATGTAAGATGGATCTGAATTGCAGATTGCTCCTCCAGTTCTGTTAAACTCTGGTAATGCTAGAAGATCTGGTATGTTCTGATCCAATATTTCTAAAAGAAGTCATTCTGAGCCGGAACTGTCCCCTCCAATATCCTCTCCCTTGCTTCTACTGCCTGCAGTTTTTACACAGCAAAATTCACTAGCTAGACGTGTGAACCAGAAAATAAGTATTCATCTCACATAAGACTAACTGAAACTCTGAACAACTGTACTTTGATCAAATGACATGGTGCAGGAATTAAGGTGAAAAAGCTTATAAAGACCACAAAAAATGATAGCATAAGAAGATGGAACTCGTACCAGCTTCTCCCAATCTGTAAGGACTGTTGTGAGAGAATACAAGAATGATTGAACGGTTGCTCCTGCTACCAGTCCGATCCAAAGGCCTTTCCCGTTTAAATGAAGAACAAATCCCAAAAGCGAAGCCACAGGAATTCCCACCAGATAAAATGAACCAAGATTGGCATATGCCCCGATATGCTGCCACCCACTTCCTCTAGCTACCCCTGCACACAGCCAAATCATATTAAGTTGAAGAAAGAGTATGAAATTTATTTCAAAGATGGTTAGAAGTTGGAAAGCTTACCAGAAAGTACTGCTTCTGTGCTGTCCAGGATGATGGAAAGGCAAAGAAAAGGACTTATCTCTTTGATGTAAACTACTACCACTTCCGTTTCATCACTAAATGCATATCCCAGTATATAACGACAACCAAAGATTGCAGCACTTGCTATGACAAACTCTGCAATTGACAGAACTAAGACAGCCCAGAGAGCAACTTGGGCTGCCTGAGGTTTTCCAGCTCCTAATTCATTTGATATCCGAGTGCTGCAAGATAGCACGACTAGACTTCAGCTCATCATATCCTCATCAAATTTCATATGGTTATAAATGTAAAGTATATAAACAGACCTTGCAGCAGCACCAAAAGAATACTGTATATGATAGTGTAATGAAGTAGTTGTCATGCTGTTGGACAAAAGAAAAAGAAATATAAAACTTTGGATTATTGGACAAGTGTTTTAGAGTAGAAACATCATGGATGTATAAGCATACCAAATAGATAGAACAGATGTTTCAAGCTGTGGATTTGGCAATAGTCCTGAAAGCAGTACGACAAGCTCGAAAGACCACCACTCAAAACTATGTCAAAGAGCATGGTCACATGATTTAAAATCAAGAATTAAAGTATATAAACAAGAATCATGGCGTGAAATATTTAAGGAAAAATGCGGGAGGTTACCAGACCATAACTGCAGATGGGATGACTAGTTGAAAGAACTCCCTCATGGTTGAAAAAACGTCCCATGAGAAGGGAGGAGAGGTCTTCTTGCAGGTTGGTGAATACTTAATATAGAGCCCAAGCAAGATCACATTAAACCAGTAGGCAAAACCAATTGAAAGTGCTGCCCCACCATTTCCCAGATTTAACTTGAATATGAAAGCCTAACAAAGAGGCAAATGGAAGCATAGAGTCGCGAAACAGCTAAAGAACATTGGACGAATCGCACTCTGAATCTGCAGGTAACGAGCCTGAGCTTGAAGAATCACATAAGGAAATAGGGATGGAATAAGCCAGACAGCAAATTTCCCAGCTTCTTTTGAGATTGAAGGGTCTTGGCCCATGAATATCAACAGGTTGTCTGTGTAAATCCATAAAAGGGATATGGGTAAACACACTAGAAGGAGACATATCGTGGCACCGTAGGTGATAGTTCCAACTCTTTCATATTGCTTGGCTCCATAAGCTTGCCCGCATAAAGTTTCCAATGCACCCGTCATTCCAAACTGACAAAAAATAAAAAAGGTTAAATACCAAAAAAGGTGACTTTGGGAGGATTTCATACAATAAATCCTTATTAAGGATTCTTTACTATGTACAGGAAAGTACGTTAAAAGTTTATGGCAACGTAACAAAAGCCCAAAAAAAAAAAAAAAAAAAAAAAATCTATTTTCCGAGAACATGAAGAAGAATGCAACAAATGAATCTGCAGGGCTTTCAATTTTTAATAAATATTATGAATTTATGGTCATTTCCAGTAAACATGAAGGAGAATGCAACAATGAGGCACCAAGAAAATAGCTTAAACTACGCTAAATCCAGTAACATTAGAGAAAGAGAGGGCAACAGAGGCACTGGATAAAGAGAGTTAGCTCAAATGGCCCAGCATCATCATCGGCGCAACCTCAACACGTACTGTGAGATAGTCACCAGAATCATCGGCAGCGCAATCCGATTCACCTTGTTCAGCTCCTCCGTCAACCACCCTGAGAAGAGCGCCGTCTTCAATTCTTTCTTGTGGGAAAGAAATGGCTCTTCTGATTCCATGATGCCCTCCACTTTCCAGACAGCACAAGGCAAGGTTTCTTGATCGATGATCAAATGTAACTTTTCCAGGGGAGGCACTTGCATGCAGAGCAATTAAGCAGGTTCCACCACCATTCTACAATTTTGTCATTACTCTGTTAATGAAGGACTAAAAGTTGACAAAACTAAAAATATACAGTAAATCCAGTATGATTCTTGTTCCTGAAGAGTAGAAAACTGACAAGTAAACAGCATCTAAACTAGGGACTTGTGAGTCACTGTCGAAGAGGTTGGTGTGCAGTTTTAGGTTCAGCGTGGTAATAAATTAATTAAAAAAAAAAAAAAAACCCCGATTAGCCCAACATTACTGACGAAGTATTAATTAGGATAATTAGAATAATGAAAAATGATCAGAAAACAAATTCTCCAAATCTCGGGTATTTATCCTGCTACAAAGTTGACCTGGAATGAATGGAATCAGATAAACACAAAATAAGGCAAAGCCCGGGAAAAACATGGGTTATAAAATTACTTTTGTTAGATAATATTATACATTTAATAATAATATAATAAAATCTAAATATATTAAGAATTGTGGCAAAAGACCAGGTAGAATGTTGACCTGGAATAGAATGGAAACACAAAATTATAGGAAGCCCGGAGAAAACATGGGTTATAAAATTATTGTCATATAATATCTTTTAATTATACATAATATTATATAATTAATAATAATATAGTAAAGTAATTATTTTATGAATTACATTACATTTCCTAAATTAAATTACATTACATAACAAAAGACGTTTAATATAACAATTTCTTGGCTAAATTAAAATAAACTTAATTGATGAAGCTTTAAATATTAATTTAGAATCAACCGTATAACAAAGCTTTATATAAAAACCCGTTTACTTCGGGTGATAAACCTGGATTAGGGAAAATAGTCCACAGTTATCCAGCGTTTACTTCATTAGATATTTTCCCGGGTCAATCCAGCCGACCCGGGACCCGGGATAAAAGACAAAATTTGGAATAATTCGGCGGATACTAATCCGACTTAAACCCCTGGGATAAAAATTATCCGATGGGATAAGAAATGGAAATTTACTGTTATACCCTTATACACAAACTTAATTATAAAAATGTCCTCATATATAAATCATGTATTAAGGGTAATTTTGTAATTTCCACATTATCCTGTTCAATTCCACGAAGTAAACGTTGGATAGTATAAAATTATCTTTCTCTATCCTAATGTTATCCTACCAAGTAAACGTAGGATAAAAATTTCAAACTTATTCCTATCTTGAGTTTAATCTCAATTTCTGTCATATTCTGTCCAATCATGAATAAGAAAGTAAACACAACCGTAGTTTAGAAAATAAAATATTATTGGGCCTCAGTAATCTTCGCCCAACTAGAATTTTTTCGAAGCCCAAACAGAAGCATTGACCGTTGACCAAAGATTTGGAATTGATTGTATCCTAGTGGACAGGAGATTATTTTTGTTTAACTTAATTGTATCGTGCTGAAAAAACTAATTTAAAAACAATATAACAATAATAAATCTAAACTTTACAATTTTGGCTTAATCGAGCCAGTCTGTTAGATCTTAAGCCGTTTCACATCTATATTATTCTTGAAAAGCTGATCAAATCAAATATTAAATAAACAGATCTTATACACAATATGCAATCAATTTATAAGTATATTTTCATTAATGTGTGTGTGTGTGTGTGTGTGTTAGCATGGAAGGATCTACTACTGGCCTCTACTGGGCCTGAGTCTAGCCCATGTCTATAAGA
Organism: Caryopteris x clandonensis; assembly: GCA_028749325.2. Lineage (NCBI taxonomy): Eukaryota > Viridiplantae > Streptophyta > Magnoliopsida > Lamiales > Lamiaceae > Caryopteris > Caryopteris x clandonensis. The sequence goes on along the minus strand of JAPYKT020000007.1, from coordinate 4,998,184 downwards.
AGGCCTTTTATTTACTATGTCCATGGCCCATGATATTTTACACTTGTATTACAGAGTTTAACAATTTAAATTTCTTGATATTTATTCTTGTATCAAAGATACATTTTTATCCTTCTTTTATTTGCGATTGGGCCTTGAGAATTGCATGGTGGCCCGACTCCGGAAGGCTTGGTAAATAGAATATGGGCCTATCACTTTTATGGGCCGAGTAGTATCTTTAATCAATCACCCAGAATATATTCCAATTATCTTAATTAAGTGTCCAATTATTGGGCCACTGGAAGTATAATGGGCCTTTGTAAAACTTATGTGATTTTAATGCAAACCCATATTATGTGATGGCCCCACTGTGGTGAGTGAGTTTGGTAGCCTTGTTTTTCTTTTTTATTTTCACTCTTCTTTCGTCTTTCGATCATATTTTGCAGGTTATGTGCCGATGAAACCTTAAAGATAAAAGACTTCTAATGTAATTATTATAGTGCTATTAAAGCTATTAAGTAAATAATAGAAATTTAATTATAATATTATACTTAGATAACATAATTATTAAAAATATAGCATGTGTTGATTGAGTTTCTTGTCCTATCGTTATACGGATTTAGATTATAATTAAATAACTTGATTCATCAAATTTAATGCTATGAAGTAACTAATAATATTAATTCTCTTAAGAAATTCTAGTATATTATCATTAGTCAAGACACTAAGATTAAGATCTTGAAATTGAGACATAAGTGTATAAAACTCATCAGAATTTTCAGTATTACTGACCTCCTTTGAAGGACGAATACAAAGTTGTCCTTGTATACATGCTTCACAATCATCACTTTCAGATAATAAAGATTCATTATCAAGAACTTGAAGATCTTCAGAATCATTTGATTCTGAATAATCAGTATCTGAAATTTCTAATTTATTATTATCAGAATCTAAAACAATTTTATATAATTTTTCTTTTAAATCATTATCAATATCAAGGGCTTTTATCAATATCATGGGCTTTGATTTTATCTTTTGCCCAACACGAGTTCGAAATGACCAGGTTTCTTGCATTTTCTACAAATTATAGAAAATTCTTTATTCCTTCTTTTATCTTTTTTATAAAAAGATGGTCTTGATTTTTTTAATTCTTTTTTCTTATCAGAATAATATCTTTTCTTTCTTTTATAGATTTTTCCTTCTCTAATATCTTTAGAAGAACTTTTTCTTCCTTTAAAAGGAATTTCCATACCAAATTGGCCACAAAATTGGCCAAGCTGTTTTTTCTCAAGTAAATTTTGCTTTTTAATTTGGTTATTTAATTTCAACTCATTGCATAGGGCTAAACCCTCTTGTATACAAGTTGAGATCAAATTACCATAAGTATAACTTTCATAAGGTATAGACACCTTATCTTGCCTAAGAATTCTACGAATTCTTTCAGCAAAAAGACAAGGAAGACCATCAATAAATTTAGCTTTTCAATGACTGTTATTACAGTAAGACAATTCAAAGATACGTGTTAAAAATGTATCTTATACCATCTGAAATCAGATAGTGTTTTACATCTAAGAATACTGAGAAGAGTTCTAATATTCTCTCCATTATCAGTAAACTTACCAGTAAAATGATCAATGATGGTGAGAACTAAAGAATAGACTGCGTTCTCAACAGGATTATTATCTTCAACTTTAATAGAATTAAAAATAGAAGATTTTTGTTCTTGGGATAAATAATTATCCCACAAACCTTTCAGTTGGCCAGTAAAACCAGCAGTTATCATAACAACAATATTTTTATCTGTATTACCCGATACTTTACACACAGTACTATACATCATCATCCGATGTGCAAGATTATAGATGTGTCTATCAGTGCAACCATCTAAATTTCACTCATAAATACTTTTCCCATTATAATTATTGAAAATAAAATATTCTTGTTCTTCATGAAGAACATCAATCGGAGAAGGTCTATTATAATAGTATCTACTCTGAGTAAGTTTATCAGCCCATTTTATTTTGTTAATTTCTTCTGTATTATTAACATAAGGGGAAGTATCTTTCTGAAACTCCTCTTCATCATCTAAAGCTGAAATGTTAAAAGCTTTAAACTTTTCTTCTAATAATTTTTTCAAATCGAAAACAGAGGATTTTAATTTAAAATCCTTTATTAAAGGAGGAGATTGAATAGAAGAAGAAGCAATAGAAGAAATATCAACTTCCTGATTCAAACCTTCTTTGTCATATAATTGGTTTTAATTATTTGATTTTAATCATGTTTCAAAAACCTTGAAAGGTTTGGAACCATGTTAGTAGAGATATGAATAGTCATACCATGATCTAACACAATGATCTAGCCGGCCATATTAGGCGGTAGATATAAAAGTAAAAATAAAAATAAAAACAAACATAAATAAAAATTTAAACTTACACTTAAATTGTGATCATAGAGGTTTATTACAAAGAGAGCTGAGAGATTTACAGAGAGGAATTTGAGGGAGAAAGAAAAGAGGAGCGAGAAAACTCTAACGTGCCTCTCTAAATGAAAAACAACCTATTTATAAAGGGAAGAGCCGTACATCAAACCCCGAATTCCAAAAATTCAAAAAGAAAACAGTAAAACTTTATACAAAAAGCTACTTTATAAAAGTAGAAAGTGACAAATATGTCACAATTTGCCGGGCTTTCAATTTTCCATAAATATTATGAATTTATGGTAATTTCCAGTAAACATGAAGGAGAATGCAACAAATGAGGCACCAAGAAAATAGCTTACAACTACGCTAAATCCAGTAACATTAGAGAAAGAGAGGACAACAGAGGCACTGGATAAAGAGAGTTCACTCAAATGGCCCAGCATCATCATCGGCGCAACCCTCAACACGTACTGTGAGAGAGTCACAAGAACCATCGGCAGCGCAATCCGATTCACCTTGTTCAGCTCCTCCGTCAACCACCCTGAGAAGAGCGCCATCTTCACTTCTTTCTTGTGGGAAAGAAATGGCTCTTCTGATTCCGTGATGCCCTCCACTTTCCAGACAGCACAGTACAAGGTTTCTTAAATGATGATCAAATGTAACTTTTCCAGGGGAGGCACTTACATGCAGATCAATTAAGCAGCATCTAACAGTTCCACTGCCACTCTATAATTTTGTCATTACTCAGTTGATGAAGGAATCAAAGAAGACAAGACTAAAATATAGAGTAAATGAAGTATGGTTCTTGTTCCTGAAGAGTAGGAAAAGGAAACAGCGCCTAAAATAGGTACTAGAGAGTTGTAAGTCACTGTCGAAGAGGTTAGTGTGCAGTTTTGGGGCTCAACGTGGTAGTAAATTAATTAATAGAAAATAAAAAATAAAAAACCTAAATTAGCCCAACACTACTAACGAAGTATTAATTAGGATAATCAGAATAATGGAAAATGAGCAGAAATAAACACAAAGTTGACCTGGAATGGATGGAATCAGATATACACAAAATAATGCAAAGGCTGAGAAAAACATGGGTTATAAACTTTTTATATAAAAAAAAATTAAATTACATTATACAGAAAAAGACCATGGTATAAAGTTGATCTAGAATGGAATGAAGTCAGATAAACACAAAATAATGCAAAGCCGGGGAAAACATGGGTTATAAAATTATTTTTGTTATATAATATTTTTTAATTATATATAATATTATATAATTAATAATAATATAGTAAATTTACATATTTTAAGAATTACATTACATTATTGCCTAAATTAAATCACATTATATAACAAAAAAATCATTTGACAAATTATTGGCTAAATTAAGGTAAATTTAATTCATGAAGCTTTTTACATTAACTTAGTTAAAATAAATCATAATATATTACATGGTTTCCGAATCATAATATCATATTTTCTAAAATATTTTAATAAATTATAGCAAGGAAAGTCAAAATTTACTACATAACATAATGAAATTCTCATCTATTATAGTAAAGATTAGTAATTGTTAAATTTGTAATTTATAATGAATACGTACCAATAAATTGGATTTTTTTACATAAATAGAAGTGTCCTTATCAAGATGAATTAATATTTCCATATATAATATTTAATTAATTTATCTTATACATATAATTACATATAATTATATAATTTTTTATTGGACTATAAATTGAGGAAGTCCAATTTTATCGTCATATTTATCTTATATATTAGTTATACTACTATTTTTTTCATGTGATGTACTCTTTATAATAAGATAATGTAATAAGTTAGTAGAGTAATCTATATATATATAAAAGTAAAATGATTTTTTTTATTTTCATTTTCTTGCCTAAACTTCATTACTTATTTAGAATAATTATATTATTATTAAATTAAAATTAGACGTTTTTATTCTAAAAATTTTGATTCGATTTCAAAATCTTATGTGCATCGCACAGGTCTCATACTAGTATAATTTTAAAAATAAAATACATATTTATATAAAATATAGTTCTAATAAAAATTAATTAAAGTAAAAATATCTCACAATATATAATATTAAATATTAAAATTATACCATAATTAATTTATAAAAAATTATATTTAAAACTAATATTTTATTTTATATATGCAAAATGAATATCAAATTGAAGTCATGAAAAGATGATTAATTTGATATGTTTTTCATAAAAATCAAGTTAAAATGAAAAATTTATAAATATTTTAAAATTAGAGTGAAAAAAAAGGGGAAAAAAATTTGACTATAGAAAGATGATTTGGTGGAAAAATAATATTTTTGTAAACTTTTCCTCAAATTCTACATATATATGTGTGTGTGTGTGTGTGTGTGTGTGTGTGTGTGTGTGTGTGTATTGGTAGGTAAAACCTATTATTGGGGCTCAATAATCTTGCCTCAACTAGAATTTTTTCGAGGCCGAAACAGAAACATTGACCATTTACCAAAGATTTGGAATTTGATTGTATCCTAGTGGACAGGAGAATATTTGTGCATCGTGCTAAACACAATATAACTACATTAAATCCAAACATTACCAATATTTAGCCCAGCCCATGTCGAGTACAAGGCCTTTTTGTCTAGTATGTCCATGGCCCATAGTTTCACAATTTAAATTTCCAGATATTTATCCCTGTATCAAAGATTCATCCTTTTCCTTCTTTGATTTGCGATTGGGCCTTGAGAATTGCATGGTGATCCGACTCCCAAAGGCTTATGTAAATAGAATATGGGCCTATCACTTTTATATTCTGAGAGAATGATGAAACAAGTTGCTATCTTTCGGTCATAAAAAAATTTGGTGTTTGATTTCTTCCCGTGTTTCCTTTTCCCCTTCTTTCGACTTTCGATCATATTTTGCAGGTTATGTACTGATGAAACCTTAAAGATAAAGACTTCCAATGTAATTACTGTACTACTATTAAGTAAATAATCACTACTTTTGAATCCATCCAAACTTCTTCAAATGGTGGTGTATACTAAAATTGTTATCGGTTTATCCACCCTGTGATATCCTTTCCCTTGCTTTCAGTGCCTGCACGAATGAGAAATACGTGTGATGCTAAATTGTCAAACAAGTTGTTCGTCTCATCACTGGAATTCGACAAAAAAACTGTCAAATATGTTCTGTAATTCTTAAGTATACCTGTTTTTGCCAATCTGTGAAACCTGTTATGATTGAAACAACGCTTGCTTGCACAACTGATCCCATCACTATTCCAATCCAAAATCCCTTTGCATTTAAGTGTTGGAAAAAGCCGAGCAATACGGCTGCCGGAATCCCAACTACATAAAATGCGCCTAAGTTGACATAAGCTCCAATATGTTGCCACCCACTCCCTCGTGCAATTCCTGATGATATTCACGTTTGATTCTCGTGCTCTTTATTGCATCCTAGTTATGTTGAATATGCAGTGCAGTGAAACTAAACTAACCAGACATAACTGCTTGAAGGCTGTCAGTGATTGTGGAGAGACATATAAGGGGGGTCATGACTGCAATGTAGTTCACGACTTGCTTCTCGTTGCTGTATGCGCGGCCAAGAATGTGGCGAACGAAGAGGAGAAGTATGCTGACAGTGATAGTTTCGTTGACAGCAAGAAACATGGCTGCCCAAACTGCCAATCGAGCCTTGTGTGGATTTCCGGCTCCCAATTCGTTTGAAACCCGAGTGCTGATACATCAACAGAATGAAGATTTGGGTACGTATTTTTACTCATGATGTTCAGATTATGGGAAAGAGAAAGCAGACCTTGCAGCAGCTCCAACTCCATATGGGATGGTGAAGTGTAATGTTGAAATTGTTAGGCTGATCATTCACATATAATATGAAAAATTAATATTTCTTGTTATATGAATCATGGATAAAAATCAATTGTATTTAAAAATGTAGATTACCATATTGAGAGAACTGATGTTTCAAGTGTTGGATTTGGTAAAAGACCAGACAGCAAAACAAGCACTTCAAGTGCCCACCATTTCAGGCTACATCCGAAGATGTAAATAGTCATATATGGTCTGTAACAATAAGGAATGAAATAAAGAGAGGAGAGAAAACAGTACCAAACCATGACAGCAGAAGGAATGGCTAATCGGAAGAACAGTCCCATAGAACGGAAGGCCTCGATTGAGAATGTCAAGCGCGTATTTTTGCAGGACGGGGAGAATTTGATATAAATAGCAAGAACAAGTACATATAACCAGTTCGATATACAAAAAGCTACCGCTGCACCATTACTTCCAAGATGCAACCTATATATGAGAGCCCAACTCATAGGAACATGGCAACACAGCACAATAAAAGAGCTTATCACCATTGGAGAAACCAAGCTCTGAGTTTGCAAGTATCTTACAAGAGGCTTAGAAATCGCAGCCCCAAATAGTGCGGGAATAAGCCGCAGAGAGTACTTTTGGGCCTCAAGAGACACCAAAGGGTCTTGTCTCATCAAAAGAAGTAGTTTTTCCATGAACATCCATACGACACAAACTGGGATGCAAACCAGAAACAGTGAAAATATAGCACTGTAAGTATAGATACCGAGATTTTGGTATTGCTTCGCCCCATAAGCCTGCCCGCAAAGAGTTTCCAAGCCTCCAACAAGCCCTGACTATTCAGCATTCCAATAATCATACATTTAACAAATAAAAAAAAAAAAAAAGTTCATTGGACTCTAATGGCAAAAGGGACTTACGAGAAGACTGAAGCCGGTGACATTAGTCAGAGAAGTAGCGATGGCGACGCCCGAGAGTGTGAGCTGCCCAAGGTGTCCTACCATCATAGTCGATACAACTTGCAGTAAATACTGCAATATTGCGACCATCACCATTGGCGCTGCAATAAAACTCACCTTCTTCAGTTCTTGCATGAAGTCACCCCATTTTGTGGTCCATTTCTTTGCTTCTATATCTGGCAAGTCCCCCTCCATATCTTCTCCTCTGGGTTGTCAACTCTATGATGAAAACAGAAGTTTTGAACGACTATGATCAACTAGGCATGCAGCAAGGATATATATAAAGAAACACTAGCTGAAGACATTTACGTTTGCAATTTAATTATTATGAAGCTGGAATAGTTAGTTGGGCATACGTAGTAAAAAAAGAGTGAAAATTTCCTGGTGAATCGTGCCTAAGCCGCAAATTATAATGAACTAAAGCCAGCCCTTAGCAGCTAGCATATGTTAATCTAATCATCTCATAACAATGTTGTGCAGCCATATTTATATTATTTATTTGACCAATTCGCTCAGAACCGGCCAGATTATGATCAATCTGACCCCCAACTTGACGACATCTTTTGACTCATGAATTGATAGGATTAGGTAAATGATGTAAGACAGTGGCAATAACAAGTGATCTTGTTAAGACCCTTACTGCGGACATTTGCCCCCAATTCCAAGCTGACGGAATCCAAAAACTTATCACTTTGGTAAAAAGAGATGTATATACTTATAATTTGTTTGCTCACCAAACAAACACCCCCATTTATCCTTTCTATCATTATAAAAAAATATAATAATAATAATAAATAAATAAAAACACACACACACACACACATGAACAGCCAACAACAAAATATAGTGTTCCAAATTCGTAATGTAACTTCCGAAAAATGTTTTTGAACACGTAATGTAGTATTTGAAAATTATTTCTAAACACTGTTATATTGTTTGATTTGTATTATGTGAACACTGCTCATCAAGACATACGTAAAGAACATGAAATATAAAATTTTAAGTTGTAAAAATACAAAATCAAACTTATATTGTTCATGTGTGATTGATTATCTCATTACCATTTTTCTTTTCTGAAGTTTATAAAAAGAGGGTAATTTAGTCAAATAACTTAGGGTTATTTTTATCCAAAATAAAAAGTGGTGTGTAATAGGTCTTCGGCGGTGCAAACAGTCGCGAAGCTAGAATTCATGTTGATATCTTTTTTAGTTAAAGATTAGAAATAGCTTAGTCTTTTAAAATTTTGTTGGTTTAGGGGAATAATGTCGGTGAAGTGTCCTAATTTTTTTGTGGTATGATGAATAAGGTAGAATGGTGTGGTGGAGGTGGTACAGACATAACTTAAAAGGAACGTTTTGTATTTTTAATCACTTTGAATGAAAATATTCCCGTTCAATAAACAAACTAAAGTCAATCTAAATTTGCAAGTGTTACCATTTACTACAAGTTTGTTTCACTTAAATCCCTTGTACATGTGTTGTTGACTGTATCCAACCAAGTTCTCAGAAAAAAAAAAAAAAAAAAAAAAAAAAAAAAGAAAAAAAAATTCTACCAAGAAAGCATTGTTAATATCTCAACTTGTCTTGAAGCAATAAACTACATATATTGCCCATATTCTTTAGTTGTTGATAAGAAAGAATCTAGTTAATTAAAGAATGAGTTTTTTTCTTTTCTTTTACTTATTAATTTATTTACTTTGACTCATCTGGGGATAGATAAGTCCCAAGGGACTTTCTGGAAGGAAATGATCTGTAGCATGTAAGGGGGTTAATTGTGTATAATTTACGATCCTTCATACATTTACTCATAGTTCTGAAAGAAAACAACTTACCTTAACAATTGTCTGTTTCATTTAAACAAAGTTTTGGTTTTTCCAATTCACAGGGACATGGTAACCTACATTTTATTCGATGTACAGATTAATGATTCTACAATTTCTTCAATTTAGACTTTTTATAGAACCATTGGAAAAAAAAAAAAAGATGCCTTACTTCACCGAACAAGCAAACATAATTCCCAATATCCGGTGTGCATGCATGAGTCTAAAGTCTAATCAATTTATTCCAATTGCACATTTGACATTACCAAATCCTGAAACGATAAAGAAACTAGAAACAAACCATACGTTCAATCCTTCATCTTTTAGCTGCATTTGAACCCGGAATCTCGGTTGAAAATTAGCAGGGTTGCAACTGATTCAAATTAGTTGTTCAACCAAGTTTTGTATGGTCTTCTTATTGATTCTTATAATGGGGATATGTGATATTTTCGGCCAGTCCTCACCCTTTGGTTTCTTGCATCTCTTTTCCAGTTGGGGACATTCGCTTATTTCCAGCATCCCAAGCGATTTGAGATTCTTGAAGCCATCAGGCAAGGAATTCAACTTCTGACAATGCGAAATCTGTATCCATGACAGCGAGTCAAGACTCCCTAGCCAGTTAGGTAAAGAGCAAAATCCTACACAGCTGCATATGCGGAACGACTTGACATCTCTTAATAGCTGCACACTTTCAGGCAGGCATTCAAGCTCTGGGAGACCATTTATCAACAAATCATGTAAGCCTTGTGCTTGTTTCAGTGGTCCTGACAAAGGCTTCAGTTTCTTGCAGTGTTGAAACCATAACCGCCTTAGGGAAGATAAACCTTCCAATAAAGTTGCTGGAAATTGTCTGAGATTATCACACCCACAGATATCTAATGCGTCCAGAGAACAGAGGTACTTTAGGCCCTCAGGAAGAAATTCAAGATTAGAGCAATTATGTATCGTCAAGGACTTTAGAGCTGAGAGATTATCCAACACATTTGACAGCGATTGGATAGGCAATGATTGCATAGTTAGGTATTCGAGTGCCTTGAGATTTTGTAGAAGGCCTTCTGGAAGAGCATCCAATTCTTTCAAGTTGTATAGTGCAAGTGATGTTAGTGAAGTAAGAGATGTTATGCATCCAAGAAGCGCTTCAGTGCTGTCAGATATATGTAAATGTCTGAGAGTCGGTAGCTTTGGCAATTTAGTCAACTTAGAACAAAGTCTTATCTCTAAACTTTTCAAGCAAGGGAGACTTGCTCCTGTGTCGACTATGGTCCATTCCACAAAGTTGGGCATTTTGCAGATTTGTAGACTTGTTAGTGCAGGAAATGAAATTTCTCCATCCCCATAACATTCTGAATCCAAACACTTGAGAGCATCCATCTCAACGAGGCCTAGATGTTCAAGAGAGGGCAGTTTTCCAAAGGGTGGAAGGCGTTCACATCTTGGGCAGTTCTTTAAACTAATTGTCTTTAGTTTTCTGAAAACAAACGTTGGCATCCAGTTTGGGAACCTGGAACCATAATACGACTCAATGAAGATGCTCTCTAGATTCTGGTGAGGTTGGAGACCCTCTAGAACCTCTTCATAGTGTTCTGCAGATTTTTTCTGGTTGCCACGTTCCCAATATAAATTCAACCAAGTCAAATCTGTTTTTGCCGTTAAGTTGGCACTTCTGGCATCTTCGAAACTTCTCACATTGTCGAGTCCTTTTATGCTCAATTCCCCTCCTAGGTCCAACTTCTTTAGTTGGTATATTTGGTGAGATGCATCCTGACCGACAATGAAAACACTTAGTCTACGTAAGTTAGTTAAGTCACCCATTCGCGGTGGTGTACAAATAAGTGAATCACCTTGTATCTCAAGAAACCAAAGATTTTTCATCATTCTCAAATCTTTAGGCAGCTCACGAAGCGCTCCAGAATTCAGAAGCTTCAATGTTTGAAGGTTATGAAGATGAGTCAAGGAATCAGGCAACCTTTTGATGTTGTCACACATTATTACAAGGTATCTAAGATGTTCTAATTTGCAAACCTGATACAGTGACTTTTTATTTATGGTACAACATTCTAATGCCCTTAGATATTGTTGCTTTAAAAGCAAGGAAGCAAGACCTTTTCCCCAAGTAGGATTGATGCTACCACCATGCGCAATAATTGAGCGCATAGAAGCATTTGGAAGTTTCAGTGGACTCTTGTAATTCCAAACATTCCAGGACAACCATGGTCCAAAAGATAAGTGGTGAAGTGTTTTAGGAACTTTAATCACCTTATTATGCTCAATGATATAGCTTTCCTGTTTCATAACAGAACACGCCAGGTCATGCATCAAATCATGCATTTTACAAGTCGTGTTACCCACAGAATCTTGCTCGACAACTTGCAAAAAAGATCTCCAAACCAATTCTTTGAAGATTAAACGACCAGTAAGTTGCATGTCTGTTTGACTATCACAAGAAATATAGCCATTTGCCATCCACAGTTGGATGAGGTCGTTTTCATTCATCTGATAATCCTTGGGAAATATGCAGCAATAGGCAAAACATTGTCTCATTTGTGGCAGTAAATTGTCATAACTTAACCTCAAGGCAGGTAATATGGGATTTTCATCATCCGACAGATGCCACAATTCACTTTCTTTGATCGCTAACCACTCTCTTTCCTCGGATTTAAATCTCATTAGGCTTCCAATAGCCTTGACTGCCAAAGGCATGCCACCACATTTCTTCACTATCGCCTTACCCATCTCAATGAAACTCTCCTCCCCCTCTCCACTCGGAAAGACTCTCTGCTTGAATAAAGACCAAGAATCATCTTCAGATAGATAATTAATGTGGAGTATGGCAATAGGAGCCATCACAGAAGCAACTTTCTCTATACGGGTTGTTACGATAAGCATGCTGCCTTTTGATCCACAACTTAAAACCTCTTTAAGCTCATCCCAAAGCCTATAGTTCTCATTCCAAACATCATCCAAAACCAATAAAAATCTTCTTCCTCTCAAACTTTCTTGAAGGCGACGCTGCAGTGGTTCCAATGTAGAAATACCACACCCACCTCCTTCTATAGATTCTAGAGTTGCTCTTACTATTGCCTCTACACGGAAATCATCAGAGACACAAACCCACACCCGCAATTCAAAATGCTTCTCTGTCCTTTCGTCATTATAAACCATTTGAGCAAGCGTAGTCTTCCCAAGTCCACCCATTCCTTGTATCGCATAGACAGAAAGGTCATCTTGATCACAAGTTCCACCAAGTATCTTCTCCATTATATATTCTTTCTCATCACGCCTTCCGTAGATTTCTGATTCATTCACCAATGAAGAAGTATCTCTACTCTCCAAGGTCACTCCAAATCGATTTTCCATAACACCCTCTCCTAGATGAAACTTATGCCTCTCTTCTGCTATCATATCTAATTTCCCCCTTATATTTTTCACTTGATGTGCCATCTTCGAACGGAAATATAATGGATTTCTCGATGAAAGAAAAGAGTATAAGGAATGCTGCATACCTCTTTCAGAATTGGCTCTTCGCCTGAGGCCCTCAGTCGCTATCCGGTCCAGTATGTTTTCAGCATCATAAGCCGCGTCCTTGAGCTTTCTCAGCCAGTTCTGTATGGCCTCACTCTTCCTTTGTTTGAGCTCGGCGTCATGGATCACAAGTTGAATTGTACCAAACGTACTTTCAAGTCTGTTGAGTTCATCCTTCAAACCCCAAAGCAGACCAATCTCTTGTAGCACAGATGAATTCAAATTTCCAAGAATTGTTTTCACAACTGCAGAAACAAGTACATCTGCCATGGGTGGGATTCACAAACTCAAAATTTGAGATGGGAATGATTTTTCAAGAAAATTTGGATGAAAGATAATCTGACAGTTGCAAAACTAAGATGATAAATGGGTGTAACTGCAAAAGCAGGTCAATGGCCAAAGTCTTCTCTTCTGACATCCTTCGTCCAATTAAAGTGGCTCCACACGGTAGAAACTGAAGCAGAAAGGTACCTTTTCAATTTTGTTTTTCATTAACAAGTATTTGTCTGTTCTTTTTCATTCGGTATAATTCGTTTTCATATCTATACTTACAACATTATCATTTCTGATGTATGTAATTCATCAAATAGATATAACAGATGAGATAAGGATGAAGATAATATTTAAGAGGGCAGCCGTTAAATACACCATCAAAAATTTTTTTAGACAATAATATATATATATATAATTTCTAAGTTATCCTTATTTTAATCTACAAGAAAAGAGATTCATAAAATAAATAAATAAGTAGATTATAAATTATAATAAACAAATTTAAATTATTTAATGTTCATTTCTTAAATCTTCTATTTTTTCTGTCATAATCAAAAATCTAAAGTTTCAAATTGTCAAAATTGTGTAATAATCAATAATAGAGAGGTGTTAAGACTAGCAAAAATCATAGCATTCTATACTTTAAAGATTATCATCATAAAGTATATTATTTTACATAAATCAATAATATTGTGACCATGTTCAGGAACATAGTACTTAAACTCAAAGAAAAAGTTGAGTAGGATGAAGGATGAAGGGTGGTAATAGATTAATTCATAAGATAAGAGGCAAAATCATTTGCTTGAGCAACCCAAAGTTATGCTTCTTCCTAAAAATGCGACCAATAAAACGTTCTTAAATATACTAACAGAGAAGAGCATTTATGAGCATAATTCTTGGGTAATATATTTAAAATAAAGGGATGGCATCAATATGGACAAGAAGAGTGCATAAATTTGGGATCCTCATTAGCATGCATCTTGGTTACTCATCTTTATGTGCTAACTAAAGATAAAGGCTCCAGCTTGAGGGTCGGACAAAAAATCATTTTTCTATGTGATGGGCTTTTTGGGATAGGATCATAACTGTGAGGGTAATTCTTCACTATTTCTTGTTCATATGACTCTCTCATTGAATAAAAGTGTTCATGTTTTTTCTTTTCTCTAACAAACACACCACCTATAGCACATAAATAATCAACAAGAAGGTGTCACAATGCAATGAGCTCTTCCTTATTAGCAGACTTCCTATGGCCCAAGTAGGCTTTGTGCAAGATGAAGACCTAGTGAACAACAAAACTTTCAATTCAGATATTAGTAAAAGAAAGGGCTCTGCTATTGATATACGGACCCCTATTTTCTCATTTCTTTTAACTATGCCCAATACGAAATGAAACTCGTAAACAGGGGAAGGCTTTTGTTTTTGTTTTCTTTTTTTTTTTTTTTTGGTGGGGTTGGGTTGGGTTGTGATTCTTGTGAATGGCTTCTTGCCTAAGAAAAGTACCAAAGTCATTTGAGGCATAAACTTACTATATGGGACAATTACAAATTAAATCAACATTGTTTGGGCGTGTATTTCTGTAGAAATTTTTTTAAAAATTGAAGGTTGCATTGCACAAATTATAAATCATATGCTTGTGTTTAGAATGAGAGAAAGTTGAAGAAAGAAACTCTTTTCTTGGATTGTGTATGCGTTGATAGGTTGCTTTTATTATTATTTTTTTTATTATTAATTATGGAATAAATTTTTTTATTGATAAGGGTAAATGTGAAATATTGTGTGTTGTGTACAAAAATTTGGATAAAATAATTTTTAAATTTGTGGTGTAAAAAGAAAATATGTTGTATAAAAAACATTTGATATTGTATTTAGCCATCACCATTTAAGAAAACAGTTTTGCAAAGAATGTGATAACTTCTCTGAAATTCAATACAGTGAGTGGCATCAAGACCTTCAGAAACTTGTAGATGAGGATTTTAGTGAGAACACTTTTAAGGCTCAAGTTAAAAACAATCTACCAAAACAATAATTTTTAGAGAGAGGGGAACCAAATATGAATCATTTTAATTTGCGAGTCTAAGTTCGAACATTCTATCATATCAATACTCATAATATGGATCATTCCATCTAAAGGATATGTCTGCGCTTGTTAATAGATTTAGATCTTGTATTTCATTCGACGTTTTATTTTTTATTCAAAATATTTAATATAGACATGTGTTAATTAGTGATTTTATCATATATATATATACACACACATTTAGATCTTTTAATTCATTCAATATTTATTTTTCTATTCCAAAATATTTAATATATGACATATGTAAATTAGTAATGTTATTATATACACATATCTTACGATGATTATTTTAAAATAAAAAAAAAACAAGAAAATAGAATACCCAATTATCACTTCTGTTAATTGTATCTAACACTTGCCTTCATTACTAAAATTTGTCCTTAAAATAAAATAAACAAAAAAATAACTTGCCCTTACCAGGTTATGTGCCGATGAAACCTTAAATATAAAGACTTCTAATGTAATTATTATACTGCATTTAAAACTATTAAGTAAATAATAGAAATTTAATTATAATACTTAGATAACACAATTATTAAAAATATAGCTTGCGTTGTGAAGTAACTAATAGTAATATTTATTTTATTTAAAATATCTGGAAACCAAATTTAAAAAATACTGCAGAAATTTCACTGTGCTACAGTAAAGGCAGAAATTTCCCAAGAGCCATGAAATATCATATTTATATCTTAAAACACAGTTCAAAGAGATAAAGAAGAGGAAGATTTTACAATAATAATAATAGTAGTAATAATAATAATAATAAAGAATTGGTTTTCTTGATTAAATAATTATTCAAAAGAAGTCATTCTGAGCCGTAACTGTCCCCTCAAAGATCCTCTCCCTTGCTTCTACTGCCTGCAGTTTTTACACAGCACAATTCACTAGCTAGAATTAAGATGAAAAAGCTTAAAGAGACCACCAAAAATGGCAGCACAAGGAGATGGAACTAGTACCAGCTTCTCCCAATCTGTAAGGCCTGTTGTGAGAGAATACCAGAACGATTGAACAGTTGCTCCTGCTACCAGTCCCATCCAAAGGCCTTTCCCGTTTAAGTGACAAACAAATCCCAAAAGCAAAGCCACAGGAAGTCCCACCACATAAAAGGAACCAAGATTGGCGTATGCCCCGATATGCTGCCACCCACTTCCTCTAGCTACCCCTGCACATGAAAAAGAACAACGATATCGTGATAAGCTAGAGAAAGAGTTTGGAATTTACTTCAAACATGGTTAAAGTTGACAAGCTCACCAGAAAGTACGGCTTCTATGCTGTCCAGGATGATGGAAAGGCAAAGAAAAGGACTTATCTCTTTGATGTAAACTGCAACTTCCGTCTCATCACTAAATGCATATCCCAGAAAATTATGACAACAGAAGATAGCAGCACTAGCTATGACAAACTCTGCAATTGAGAGAACTAAGACAGCCCAGAGAGCAGCTTGGGCTGCCTGAGGTTTTCCAGCTCCTAATTCATTTGAAATCCGAGTACTGCAAGATAGTACGACTTGACTTTGGATCATCATATCCTCATCAAATTACATATGATTATAAATGAATAGTTTAATTATAAACAAACCTGGCAACAGCACCAAAAGAATACGGTATATAGTAGTGTAATGAAGTAGTTGTCATGCTGTTGAACTAAAGAAAAAGAAAAATAAAACTGTGGATCGGACGTGTGTTCACAATAGAAACATCACGGATGCATAAGCATACCAAATAGATAGAACAGACGTTTCAAGCTGTGGATTTGGCAATAGTCCTGAAAGCAGTACGAGAAGCTGGATAGACCACCACTCAAGACTATGGCAAAGAGCATTATCACATTATTTAACATCAGGAATTAAAAGTAATAGAATTATCGAGTAAAATATTTGGCGGAATATGCCGGAGGTTACCAGACCGATGGGATGGCTAGTTGAAAGAACTCCCCCATGGTTGACAAAACGTCCGATGAGAAAGGAGGAGAGGTCTTCTTGCAGGTTGGTGAATATTTAATATAGAGCCTAAGCAAGATCACATTGAACCAGTAGGCTAAACCAAGAAAGTGATGCTCCACTATTTCCCAGATTTAACTTGAATATGAAAGCCCAACAAAGAGGCAAATGGAAGCATAGAGTCGCGAAACAGCTCAAGAACATTGGACGAATGGCAATCTGAATCTGCATGTAACGAACCTGAGCTTGAAGAATTGCATAAGGAAATAGGGATGGAATAAGCCAGACTGCAAATTTCCCAGCTTCTTTTGAGATTGAAGGGTCTGGGCCCATGAAAATCAACAACTTGTCTGTGAAAATCCATAAAAGCTGTTGTGACAGAATAGGATTATAGAGCATAAACAAGAAACAGGAAACGTAAAGAAGATACAAGATTTACGTGGTTCACCAATAAATTGGCTACATCTACGGGCAGAGAGGAGAACGGATTTTATTATGCGGTATATGTTACAGATTACAGATCTCAAAGACCATATATATAGTACTGAGATAAAACACCGAAATTGGGCTTAAGGCCCAATACTGCATACCGTCGGGCCGGGGGCGTCTCCCCCCCCCCCCGGACCCCAGGCAAGGGGGGAAATTGGGCTTAAGGCCCAATACAGCGAGACCCCCGTGACAGCTCTGCGAAGTGTGTGATTCAAGACATATCAACAAATCTCCACCTTGACTTGAATCTTCCTTGCAGATGCATCATTACAATGCCAGATGAACAGACTCCTCATTTCTGCCTCAGATTTGCCCTCTTAGGGCATCTAACAGCTTGTGACGTTTAGCAAGTCTAAACAATGTCGAAACTTGCTATGCGGGACCGGCTTGGTGAACATGTCAGCAGGATTATCAGCAGTACCTACTTTCATCACCTTGATTCTCTGCTCATTCCTCAGAAAATGATACCTCACATCAATATGCTTGGTCCTCTCATGATGGACCTGATCCTTGGTCAAACAGATTGCACTCAGGCTGTCACAGAATACATTAACTTGATCATGATGTAGACCAAGATCACCTCCAAGCCCTTTCAACCAAACTCGCTCTTTAGCAGCTTCTGTCAGTGCCATATACTCTGCTTCAGTTGTAGACAAAGTAACTGTAGCCTGCAGAGTTGCCTTCCAACTAACAACAGAACCACCAAGAGTGAAAACATAACCAGTCATAGATCTTCTACTATCAACATCTCCAGCATAGTCAGAATCAGAATAACCAGTCACAGAAACGTGAGCATCACCTCCATAAATGAGACCAACATCAGACGTACCTCTGAGATAACGGAAAATCCTCTTCACAGCTTGCCAATGCTCCTTTCCAGGTTGTCCCATGAACATGCTGACAACACTAACAGCATGTGCAAGATCTGGTCTAGTGCAGACCATAGCATACATCAAACTCCCTACTGCATTAGAGTATGGGACTCGAGACATGTACACCTGCTCAGCTACAGATTTCGGTGCATAATCAGTGGATAAATGAATATTTGTAGCACTTGGAGTATCAATAGGCTTGGCGGTAGACATGCCAAATCTAGACAAGATCTTTTGAATGTAACTCTTCTGTGACAAGAAAAGCTTCTTCTTCTCTCTTTTCCTATATATCTCCATACCCAGAATTTTCTTGGCAGCACCCAAATCCTTCATATCGAATTCAGCACTGAGCAGATCCTTCAACTTTTGAATATCAGACTTGGACTTCGCAGCTATGAGCATATCATCCACATACAGGACGAGATAGATCATGGAGCCATCATCAGCTTTGTTGTGATACACACAACAATCATACGGACTCCTGTTGTATCCCAACTGGATCATGTAACTGTCAAACCTCTTATACCACTGCCTTGGAGACTGCTTTAGCCCATATAAAGACCTCATCAACTTGCAAACATAATCTTCCTTTCCCAGAACCTGGAACCCCTCTGGCTGAGTCATGTAGATATCGTCTTCGAGCTTTCCATGTAGAAAAGTTGTCTTCACATCTAGTTGATCAAGTTCTAAATCTTGATGTGCAACCATTGCTAGTAACACTCTGATGGAAGTGTGTCTTACCACTGGTGAGAATATCTCATTATAGTCAACCCCCTCCTTCTGTGTGAACCCTCTTGCAACTAGCCGAGCTTTGTATCTCACACCCTCACCAGGTGTGGTTTCTTCCTTCTTCTTGAATATCCATTTGCAAGTAACAATCTTTCTCTCCTTAGGCCGTTTGACCAGCTCCCAAGTCTCATTCTTGGCAAGTGATTCCATCTCTTCACTCATTGCAGCGAGCCATTTGGCCTACTCACTACCTGAAACAGCCTCTCTGTATGTGAATGGTTCACCTACAGATGGTTCTTCCTCTTCCACCTCGTCAGCGACTTGTAATGCGTAAGTCACCATATCCTCAAAACCATATCGCACAGGAGGCTTCACACCTGTTCTCCTAGCTCTATCAACCGCTATGCTTGTCTGGCGAGCTTCTGGATGAACATCTGAACTTGCACTTTCAGCTGTAGTATGTTGATCTTCTCCACCTTGGAGGTGTGATTTACACTCATCGAGAGTGACTTGCAGCTCCACCTGTTTATCAACACTACTACAATTTTCTGTACAAATGGACTTCACAGTGGGGTTAAGCATAGAATTCTCATCAAAAATCACATTCCTACTGAATATAACTCTATTCTCTGAAGGTGACCAGATTCTATATCCCTTAACTCCATCCCCGAAACCAACAAATATACCCTTCTTAGCTCTTAGCTCTAATTTACCCTCACTAACATGATAGTAAACATTACAACCAAAAACCTTTAACTGTGAATAATCTGCAAGTTTATTAGACCATACCTCATAAGGTGTCTTGCAATCAATGCCAGTGTGAGGACCACAGTTGATCAGATAGCACGCCGTGTTTACTGCTTCTGCCCAGAACTTTCTAACCAAACCAGCATTCGAGAGCATGCATCTCGCTCTCTCCAGCAATGTCTGATTCATGCGCTCTGCCACACCATTCTGCTGCGGTGTATGTCGAATAGTGTGGTGTCGAGCAATTCCTGCATCCTTGTAGAACTCGTTGAACTCAGACGAACAGAACTCCAGGCCATTATCAGTTCGCAGTCGCTTGATCTTCTTCCCAGTCTGATTTTCTACCAACGCTTTCCACTGCTTGAATTTCTTGAAAGCTTCACTTTTGTGTTTCATCATAATTACCCAAGTCATCCTAGAGTAGTCATCAATCATAGACACAAAATATATGTGGCCTCCAATAGACTCAACACGTGACGGACCCCAACAATCCATATGAATGTAGTCAAGAGTCCCCTTGGTCTGATGAACTGCCTTCTTTGGAAACTTGTTGCGATGAAGCTTCCCAAAAACACAATGTTCGCAGAATTCAAGACTCTGCACTTTATGCCCAGAAAGAAGATCCCGCTTTGACAAAATCTGCATCCCTCTTTCTCCCATATGACGAGCCTCATATGCCACAGCCTGGTCATATCCATGGTCTGAACCTCAAATGATGCAACATCAGCAGAACCTGTCACAGTGGAACCTCGCAGATAATATAAGGTACCGCGTTTCAAGCCTGTCAGAACCACCTTTGAACCTTGACAGACATACATAACTCCACCTTCACCTTTGAAACTGAAACCCTTGCTGTCAAGGAGACTCAATGATATCAGATTTTTCGTCATCTGTGGAACATGCCTGACTTCATTCAAGGTGCAGAATACCCCATCATGTGTCCGTATCCTGACTGAGCCAATCCCAACCACCTTGCAGGCAGCACTGTTAGTCATGGTAACATTTCCTCCATCTATCTGCTCATAGGTCAAGAAGAACTCCCTGTTAGGACAAATATGATATGATGCCCCAGAATCAAGAACCCACACATCATTACGATGTGACTGTCCAGCTGCAACCAAGGCCAGATCATCTTCAGAATTTGTATCAGTTTCTGCAACAGCTGCAGAACTGCCGACACCCTCTTTCTTCTCCTGTTTCCTCTTCTTCCTAGGACAATCATTCTTCCAGTGCCCTGGTTCTTTACAGTAATTACAGATGTCATCGGGTTTAGGACCTTTTGAACCTTTCTGATTCGGCTTTCCATCTTTCTTTCCAGATTTCTTTTGTCCCTTACCCGTGACAAACAGCCCCGATGCCTAATTTTCTGTGGCCGAGCCAGTTGCCTGTTGACGGTCTTCTCTGCTGTGGAGGGCAGATCGAACATCTTCCAGAGACAGAGTATATTTCCCAGTAATAAACGATTCAACAAAATTCTCATACGATTCAGGCAAAGATACTAACAGAATTAAAGCAGCGTCCTCATTTTCTACTTTAACATCAATATTACGCAAATCTAGTAAAATTTTGTTTAATTTATCTAGATGATCTCGAAGGGGTGTACCTTCCTGCATGCGTAAACGGAACAGACGTTGCTTCAGAAGCAATTTGTTGGTTAGAGACTTCGTCATGTAGAGACTCTCTAACTTCTTCCAGAGACCATCGGCAGTTTCCTGATCCGCAACCTCGATGATAACATCGTGAGACAGACATAGCATGATAGTAGAGTGGGCCTTTTCTTCTAGGGTATTCCACTCTTCTTCATCTGCATCCTCAGATTTAGGTTTTCCTGATAGCGGCGCCCACAAACCCTGCTCCTTCAGCAGAGACCGCATCTTGATCTGCCATAAGCCAAAACTATTTCTCTTGGTGAATTTGTCAACCTTTACTTTGAAAGCAGACATTCTTGATCGGCTCCAAAAAACCCTAACAGTGCGGAAAATACCCTGATCGAAACGACCAGGCTCTGATACCAGTTTGTTGTGACAGAATAGGATTATAGAGCATAAACAAGAAACAGGAAACGTAAAGAAGATACAAGATTTACGTGGTTCACCAATAAATTGGCAACATCCACGGGCAGAGAGGAGAGCAGATTTTATTATGCGGTATATGTTACAGATTACAGATCTCAAAGACCATATATATAGTACTGAGATAAAACACCGAAATTGGGCTTAAGACCCCCGTGACAGCTCTGCGAAGTGTGTGATTCAAGACATATCAACAAAAGCGATATGGGTAAACACACTAGAAGGAGACATATCGTGGCACCGTGGGTGATAGTTCCAACTCTTTCATATTGCCCGCATAGAGTTTCCAATGCACCCGTCATTCCAAACTGACAAATCGAATCATCGAAAAGGTTAAGAGCAAAAAAAGGTGAATTTGGGCGGATTTAATACAATAAATCCTCATTAAGGATTCTTTTTGATGTACAGGAAACTACATTATAAGTTTATGGCAACGTAACAAAAGCTATAAAAAAAAAAATCTATTTTCCGATTGGGAAGGCAAAGGAATCTGCAGGGCTTTCAATTTTCCATAAATATTATGAATTTATGGTAATTTCCAGTAAACATGAAGGAGAATGCAACAAATGAGGCACCAAGAAAATAGCTTACAACTACGCTAAATCCAGTAACATTAGAGAAAGAGAGGGCAACAGAGGCACTGGATAAAGAGAGTTCACTCAAATGGCCCAGCATCATCATCGGCGCAACCCTCAACACGTACTGTGAGAGAGTCACAAGAACCATCGGCAGCGCAATCCGATTCACCTTGTTCAGCTCCTCCGTCAACCACCCTGAGAAGAGCGCCGTCTTCACTTCTTTCTTGTGGGAAAGAAATGGCTCTTCTGATTCCGTGATGCCCTCCACTTTCCAGACAGCACAGTACAAGGTTTCTTAAATGATGATCAAATGTAACTTTTCCAGGGGAGGCACTTACATGCAGATCAATTAAGCAGCATCTAACAGTTCCACTGCCACTCTATAATTTTGTCATTACTCAGTTGATGAAGGAATCAAAGAAGACAAGACTAAAATATAGAGTAAATGAAGTATGGTTCTTGTTCCTGAAGAGTAGGAAAAGGAAACAGCGCCTAAAATAGGGACTAGAGAGTTGTAAGTCACTGTCGAAGAGGTTAGTGTGCAGTTTTGGGGCTCAACGTGGTAGTAAATTAATTAATAGAAAATAAAAAATAAAAAACCTAAATTAGCCCAACACTACTAACGAAGTATTAATTAGGATAATCAGAATAATGGAAAATGAGCAGAAATAAACACAAAGTTGACCTGGAATGGATGGAATCAGATATACACAAAATAATGCAAAGGCTGAGAAAAACATGGGTTATAAACTTTTTATATAAAAAAAAATTAAATTACATTATACAGAAAAAGACCATGGTATAAAGTTGATCTAGAATGGAATGAAGTCAGATAAACACAAAATAATGCAAAGCCGGGGAAAACATGGGTTATAAAATTATTTTTGTTATATAATATTTTTTAATTATATATAATATTATATAATTAATAATAATATAGTAAATTTACATATTTTAAGAATTACATTACATTATTGCCTAAATTAAATCACATTATATAACAAAAAAATCATTTGACAAATTATTGGCTAAATTAAGGTAAATTTAATTCATGAAGCTTTTTACATTAACTTAGTTAAAATAAATCATAATATATTACATGGTTTCCGAATCATAATATCATATTTTCTAAAATATTTTAATAAATTATAGCAAGGAAAGTCAAAATTTACTACATAACATAATGAAATTCTCATCTATTATAGTAAAGATTAGTAATTGTTAAATTTGTAATTTATAATGAATACGTACCAATAAATTGGATTTTTTTACATAAATAGAAGTGTCCTTATCAAGATGAATTAATATTTCCATATATAATATTTAATTAATTTATCTTATACATATAATTACATATAATTATATAATTTTTTATTGGACTATAAATTGAGGAAGTCCAATTTTATCGTCATATTTATCTTATATATTAGTTATACTACTATTTTTTTCATGTGATGTACTCTTTATAATAAGATAATGTAATAAGTTAGTAGAGTAATCTATATATATATAAAAGTAAAATGATTTTTTTTATTTTCATTTTCTTGCCTAAACTTCATTACTTATTTAGAATAATTATATTATTATTAAATTAAAATTAGACGTTTTTATTCTAAAAATTTTGATTCGATTTCAAAATCTTATGTGCATCGCACAGGTCTCATACTAGTATAATTTTAAAAATAAAATACATATTTATATAAAATATAGTTCTAATAAAAATTAATTAAAGTAAAAATATCTCACAATATATAATATTAAATATTAAAATTATACCATAATTAATTTATAAAAAATTATATTTAAAACTAATATTTTATTTTATATATGCAAAATGAATATCAAATTGAAGTCATGAAAAGATGATTAATTTGATATGTTTTTCATAAAAATCAAGTTAAAATGAAAAATTTATAAATATTTTAAAATTAGAGTGAAAAAAAAGGGGAAAAAAATTTGACTATAGAAAGATGATTTGGTGGAAAAATAATATTTTTGTAAACTTTTCCTCAAATTCTACATATATATGTGTGTGTGTGTGTGTGTGTGTGTGTGTGTGTGTGTGTGTGTGTATTGGTAGGTAAAACCTATTATTGGGGCTCAATAATCTTGCCTCAACTAGAATTTTTTCGAGGCCGAAACAGAAACATTGACCATTTACCAAAGATTTGGAATTTGATTGTATCCTAGTGGACAGGAGAATATTTGTGCATCGTGCTAAACACAATATAACTACATTAAATCCAAACATTACCAATATTTAGCCCAGCCCATGTCGAGTACAAGGCCTTTTTGTCTAGTATGTCCATGGCCCATAGTTTCACAATTTAAATTTCCAGATATTTATCCCTGTATCAAAGATTCATCCTTTTCCTTCTTTGATTTGCGATTGGGCCTTGAGAATTGCATGGTGATCCGACTCCCAAAGGCTTATGTAAATAGAATATGGGCCTATCACTTTTATATTCTGAGAGAATGATGAAACAAGTTGCTATCTTTCGGTCATAAAAAAATTTGGTGTTTGATTTCTTCCCGTGTTTCCTTTTCCCCTTCTTTCGACTTTCGATCATATTTTGCAGGTTATGTACTGATGAAACCTTAAAGATAAAGACTTCCAATGTAATTACTGTACTACTATTAAGTAAATAATCACTACTTTTGAATCCATCCAAACTTCTTCAAATGGTGGTGTATACTAAAATTGTTATCGGTTTATCCACCCTGTGATATCCTTTCCCTTGCTTTCAGTGCCTGCACGAATGAGAAATACGTGTGATGCTAAATTGTCAAACAAGTTGTTCGTCTCATCACTGGAATTCGACAAAAAAACTGTCAAATATGTTCTGTAATTCTTAAGTATACCTGTTTTTGCCAATCTGTGAAACCTGTTATGATTGAAACAACGCTTGCTTGCACAACTGATCCCATCACTATTCCAATCCAAAATCCCTTTGCATTTAAGTGTTGGAAAAAGCCGAGCAATACGGCTGCCGGAATCCCAACTACATAAAATGCGCCTAAGTTGACATAAGCTCCAATATGTTGCCACCCACTCCCTCGTGCAATTCCTGATGATATTCACGTTTGATTCTCGTGCTCTTTATTGCATCCTAGTTATGTTGAATATGCAGTGCAGTGAAACTAAACTAACCAGACATAACTGCTTGAAGGCTGTCAGTGATTGTGGAGAGACATATAAGGGGGGTCATGACTGCAATGTAGTTCACGACTTGCTTCTCGTTGCTGTATGCGCGGCCAAGAATGTGGCGAACGAAGAGGAGAAGTATGCTGACAGTGATAGTTTCGTTGACAGCAAGAAACATGGCTGCCCAAACTGCCAATCGAGCCTTGTGTGGATTTCCGGCTCCCAATTCGTTTGAAACCCGAGTGCTGATACATCAACAGAATGAAGATTTGGGTACGTATTTTTACTCATGATGTTCAGATTATGGGAAAGAGAAAGCAGACCTTGCAGCAGCTCCAACTCCATATGGGATGGTGAAGTGTAATGTTGAAATTGTTAGGCTGATCATTCACATATAATATGAAAAATTAATATTTCTTGTTATATGAATCATGGATAAAAATCAATTGTATTTAAAAATGTAGATTACCATATTGAGAGAACTGATGTTTCAAGTGTTGGATTTGGTAAAAGACCAGACAGCAAAACAAGCACTTCAAGTGCCCACCATTTCAGGCTACATCCGAAGATGTAAATAGTCATATATGGTCTGTAACAATAAGGAATGAAATAAAGAGAGGAGAGAAAACAGTACCAAACCATGACAGCAGAAGGAATGGCTAATCGGAAGAACAGTCCCATAGAACGGAAGGCCTCGATTGAGAATGTCAAGCGCGTATTTTTGCAGGACGGGGAGAATTTGATATAAATAGCAAGAACAAGTACATATAACCAGTTCGATATACAAAAAGCTACCGCTGCACCATTACTTCCAAGATGCAACCTATATATGAGAGCCCAACTCATAGGAACATGGCAACACAGCACAATAAAAGAGCTTATCACCATTGGAGAAACCAAGCTCTGAGTTTGCAAGTATCTTACAAGAGGCTTAGAAATCGCAGCCCCAAATAGTGCGGGAATAAGCCGCAGAGAGTACTTTTGGGCCTCAAGAGACACCAAAGGGTCTTGTCTCATCAAAAGAAGTAGTTTTTCCATGAACATCCATACGACACAAACTGGGATGCAAACCAGAAACAGTGAAAATATAGCACTGTAAGTATAGATACCGAGATTTTGGTATTGCTTCGCCCCATAAGCCTGCCCGCAAAGAGTTTCCAAGCCTCCAACAAGCCCTGACTATTCAGCATTCCAATAATCATACATTTAACAAATAAAAAAAAAAAAAAAGTTCATTGGACTCTAATGGCAAAAGGGACTTACGAGAAGACTGAAGCCGGTGACATTAGTCAGAGAAGTAGCGATGGCGACGCCCGAGAGTGTGAGCTGCCCAAGGTGTCCTACCATCATAGTCGATACAACTTGCAGTAAATACTGCAATATTGCGACCATCACCATTGGCGCTGCAATAAAACTCACCTTCTTCAGTTCTTGCATGAAGTCACCCCATTTTGTGGTCCATTTCTTTGCTTCTATATCTGGCAAGTCCCCCTCCATATCTTCTCCTCTGGGTTGTCAACTCTATGATGAAAACAGAAGTTTTGAACGACTATGATCAACTAGGCATGCAGCAAGGATATATATAAAGAAACACTAGCTGAAGACATTTACGTTTGCAATTTAATTATTATGAAGCTGGAATAGTTAGTTGGGCATACGTAGTAAAAAAAGAGTGAAAATTTCCTGGTGAATCGTGCCTAAGCCGCAAATTATAATGAACTAAAGCCAGCCCTTAGCAGCTAGCATATGTTAATCTAATCATCTCATAACAATGTTGTGCAGCCATATTTATATTATTTATTTGACCAATTCGCTCAGAACCGGCCAGATTATGATCAATCTGACCCCCAACTTGACGACATCTTTTGACTCATGAATTGATAGGATTAGGTAAATGATGTAAGACAGTGGCAATAACAAGTGATCTTGTTAAGACCCTTACTGCGGACATTTGCCCCCAATTCCAAGCTGACGGAATCCAAAAACTTATCACTTTGGTAAAAAGAGATGTATATACTTATAATTTGTTTGCTCACCAAACAAACACCCCCATTTATCCTTTCTATCATTATAAAAAAATATAATAATAATAATAAATAAATAAAAACACACACACACACACACATGAACAGCCAACAACAAAATATAGTGTTCCAAATTCGTAATGTAACTTCCGAAAAATGTTTTTGAACACGTAATGTAGTATTTGAAAATTATTTCTAAACACTGTTATATTGTTTGATTTGTATTATGTGAACACTGCTCATCAAGACATATGTAAAGAACATGAAATATCTAGTTAATATTAATGTGAACACATACAACATGAGGTAGCATGTTGAGTATATACTGGCGAATCAGATGATGTTGACATGGAGTTCAAAACTCCAAAACACAAAAATGATTTTTGTATATTAGAACTTTTTCAAAATTATTAAGGATGCAATTGAAAATCCCAATTTTAAAATTATGAAATAAAGCTGAATTGTGATAGTATTTGTTTGTATTAAAGATTATATATGATAATCTTGTACTATAAATATCAAATTATTGAAAAAAAAATATTTTAATATTATATTGTATTATTAATAATTGAATAATTGTAGAATGAATAATTAGTTGCATTGAGAAATGTAGATTTAATAGAGAAGAAGTGATAATTTAAAAAATAAAAAAGAGAAATAGGAATATAACTACATAATAGAGGGCAAAATATATATAAATAGTAGTATTATAATAATACAATTGATATAAATAATTTTTGTACTATATTTTAATCATAAATTATTACAAAGTTTGCTATAATAGTAAAAATGTACAAGAAGTATTATTTATATCAAGTGTATTTATATTATTATTATTATTATTATTCTATTTGAAATATAGTAGGTAATATTAAATTGGATTTTAATTTTTTAAATTAGCTTTATTAATAATAAATTGTACAACATTTTAAGGTGAATTTTAACTTTTTTAAACTAATAAAATAATATTTTTATTTTTAAGGAAAAAAAAAAAGAACTGTTTCTACCAAGAAAGCATTGTAAATATCTCAACTTGTCTTGAAGCAATAAACTACATATATTGCCCATATTCTTTAGTTGTTGATAAGAAAGAATCTAGTTAATTAAAGAATGAGTTTTTTTCTTTTCTTTTGATTACTAATTTATTTACTTTTGACTCATCTGGGGATAGATAAGTCCCAAGGGATTTTCTGGAAGGAAATGATCTGTAGTTTATAAGGGGGTTAATTGTGTATAATTAACGGTCCTTCATACATTTATTCATAGTTCTGAAAGAAAACAACTTACCTTAACAATTGTCTGATTCATTTAAACAAAGTTTTGATTTTTTCCAATTCACAGGGACATGGTAACCTACATTTTATTCGATGTACAGATTAATATGATTCTACAATTTCTTCAATTTAGATTTTTTATAGAACCATTGAAAAAAAAGCAAACATAATTCCCAATATCCAGTGTGCATGCATGAGTGTAAAGTCTAAGTGCATGCATGAGTGTAAAGTCTAATCAATTTATTCCAATAGCACATTTGACATTACCAAATCCTGAAACGATAAAGAAACTAGAAACAAACCATACCTTCAATCCTTCATCTTTTAGCTGCATTTGAACCCGGAATCTCGGTTGAAAATTAGCAGGGTTGCAACTGATTCAAATTAGTTGTTCATCCAAGTTTTGTATGGTCTTCTCATTGATTCTTATAATGGGGATATGTGATATTTTCGGCCAGTCCTCACCCTTTGGTTTCTTGCATCTCTTTTCCAGTTGTGGGCATTCGCTTATTTCCAGCATCCTAAGCGATTTGAGATTCTTGAAGCCATCAGGCAAGGAATTCAACTTCTGACAATGCGAAATCTCTATCCTTGACAGCGAGTCAAGACTCCATACCCAGTTATGTAAAGAGCATAATCCTACACAGCTCCATATGCGCAACGACTTGACATCTCTTAATAGCTGCACACTTTCAGGCAGGCATTCGAGCTCTGGGAGACCATTAATCAACAAATGATGCAAGCCTTGTGCTTGTTTCAGTGGTCCTGACAAAGGCTTCAGTTTCTTGCAGTTTTGAAACCGTAACTGCCTTAGGGAAGATAAACCTTCCAATAAAGTTGCTGGAAATGATCTGAGATTATCACAATCACAGATATTTAATGCGTCCAGAGAACGGAGGTACTTTAGGCCCTCAGGAAGAAATTCAAGATTAGAGCAATTATGTATCGTCAAGGACTTTAGAGCTGAGAGATTATCCAACACATTTGACAGCGTTCGGATAGGCAATGATATCATAGTTAGGTATTCGAGTGCCTTGAGATTTTGTAGAAGGCCTTCTGGAAGAGCATCCAATTCTTTCAAGTTGTTTAGTTCAAGTGAAAGTAGTGAAGTAAGAGATGTTATGGATCCAAGAAGCGCTTCAGTGCTGTCGAATATACGTAAATGTCTGAGAGTTGGTAGCTTTGGCAATTTAGTCAACTTAGAACAAAGTACTATCACTAAAAGTTCCAAGCAAGGGAGACTTGCTCCTGTGTCGACTATGGTCCATTCCACAAAGTTGGGCATTTTGCAGATTTGTAGACTTTTTAGTGCAGGAAATGAAATTTCTCCATCCCCATAACATTCTGAATCCAAACACTTGAGAGCATCCATCTCAACGAGGCGTAGACGTTCAAGAGAGGGCAGTTTTCCAAAGGGTGGAAGGCGTTCACATCTTGGGCAGTTCTTTAAACTAATTGTCTTTAGTTTTCTGAAAACAAACGTTGGCATCCAGTTTGGGAACCTAGAACCATAATACGACTCAATGAAGATTCTCTCTAGATTCTGGTGAGGTTGGAGACCCTCTAGAACCTCTTCATAGTGTTCTGCAGATTTTTTCTGGGTGCCACGTTCCCAATATAAATTCAACCAAGCCAAATTTGTTTTTGCCGTTAAGTTGGCACTTCTGGCATCTTCGAAACTTCTCACATTGTCGAGTCCTTTTATGCTCAATTCCCCTCCTAGGTCCAACTTCTTTAGTTGGTATATTTGGTGAGATGCATCCCGACCGACAATGAAAACACTTAGTGTACGCAAGTTCGTTAAGTCACCCATTCCCGGTGGTGTACAAACAAGTGAGTTAAATTGTGTCTCGAGAAACCAAAGATTTTTCATCATTCTCAAATCTTTAGGCAGCTCACGAAGCGCTCCAGAATTCAGAAGCTTCAATGTTTGAAGGTTATGAAGATGAGTCAAGGAATCAGGCAACCTTTTGATGTTGTCACACATTATTACTAGGTATCTAAGATGTTCTAATTTGCAAACCTGATACAGTGACTTTTTATTTATGGTACAACATTCTAATGCCCTTAGATATTGTTGCTTTAAAAGCAAGGAAGCAAGACCTTTTCCCCAAGTAGGATTGATGCTACCACCATGCGCAATAATTGAGCGCAGAGAAGCATCAATTGGAAGTTTTAGTTGACTCTTGTAATTCCGATCCCGAAGATTCCCGGACCACCATGATTCAAAAGATAAGTGGTGAAGTGTTTTAGGAACTTTAACCACCTTATTATGCTCAAGGATATAGCTTTCCTGTTTCATAACAGAACACGCCAGGTCATGCATCAAATCATGCATTTTACAAGTCGTGTTACCCACAGAA
The DNA here is from genome assembly GCA_028749325.2 of Caryopteris x clandonensis. Classification (NCBI taxonomy): domain Eukaryota; kingdom Viridiplantae; phylum Streptophyta; class Magnoliopsida; order Lamiales; family Lamiaceae; genus Caryopteris; species Caryopteris x clandonensis. The sequence goes on along the minus strand of JAPYKT020000007.1, from coordinate 4,967,069 downwards.
TCTTGCTCGACAACTTGCAAAAAAGATCTCCAAACCAATTCTTTGAAGATTAAACGACCAGTAAGTTGCATGTCTGTTTGACTATCACAAGAAATATAGCCATTTGCCATCCACAGTTGGATGAGGTCGTTTTCATTCATCTGATAATCCTTGGGAAATATGCAGCAATAGGCAAAACATTGTCTCATTTGTGGCAGTAAATTGTCATAACTTAACCTCAAGGCAGGTAATATGGGATTTTCATCATCCGACAGATGCCACAATTCACTTTCTTTGATCGCTAACCACTCTCTTTCCTCGGATTTAAATCTCATTAGGCTTCCAATAGCCTTGATTGCCAAAGGCACGCCACCACATTTCTTCACTATCGCCTTACCCATCTCAACGAAACTCTCCTCCACCTCTCCACTCGGAAAGACTCTCTGCTTGAATAAAGACCAAGAATCATCTTCAGATAGATAATTAATATGGAGTATGGCAATAGGAGCCATCACAGAAGCAACTTTCTCTATACGGGTTGTTACGATAAGCATGCTGCCTTTTGATCCACAACTTAAAACCTCTTTAAGCTCATCCCAAAGCCTGTAGTTCTCATTCCAAACATCATCCAACACCAATAAAAATCTTCTTCCTCTCAACCTTTCTTGAAGGCGACGCTGCAGTGGTTCCAATGTAGAAATACCACACCCACCTCCTTCTATAGATTCTAGAGTTGCTCTTACTATTGCCTCTACACGGAAATCATCAGAGACACAAACCCACACCCGCAATTCAAAATGCTTCTCTGTCCTTTCGTCATTATAAACCATTTGAGCAAGCGTAGTCTTCCCAAGTCCACCCATTCCTTGTATCGCATAGACAGAAAGGTCATCTTGATCACAAGTTCCACCAAGTATCTTCTCCATTATATTTTCTTTCTCATCACGCCTTCCGTAATTTCTGATTCATTCACCAATGAAGTAGTATATCTACTCTCCAAGGTCACTCCAAATCGATTTTCCATAACACCCTCCCCTAGATGAAACTTATGCCTCTCTTCTGCTATCATATCTAATTTCCCCCTTATATTTTTCACTTGATGTGCCATCTTCGAACGGAAATATAATGGATTTCTCGATGAAAGAAAAGAGTATAAGGAATGCTGCATACCTCTTTCAGAATTGGCTCTTCGCCTGAGGCCCTCAGTCGCTATCCGGTCCAGTATGTTTTCAGCATCATAAGCCGCGTCCTTGAGCTTTCTCAGCCAGTTCTGTATGGCCTCACTCTTCCTTTGTTTGAGCTCGGCGTCATGGATCACAAGTTGAATTGTACCAAACGTACTTTCAAGTCTGTTGAGTTCATCCTTCAAACCCCAAAGCAGACCAATCTCTTGTAGCACAGATGAATTCAAATTTCCAAGAATTGTTTTCACAACTGCAGAAACAAGTGCATCTGCCATGGGTGGGATCCACAAACTCAAAATTTGAGATGGGAATGATTTTTCAAGAAAATTTGGATGAAAGATAATCTGACAGTTGCAAAACTAAGATGATAAATGGGTGTTACTGCAAAAGCAGGTCAATGGCCAAAGTCTTCTCTTCTGACATCCTTCGTCCAATTAAAGTGGCTCCACACGGTAGAAACTGAAGCAGAAAGGTATCTTTTCAATTTTGTTTTTCATTAACAAGTATTTGTCTGTTCTTTTTCATTCGGTATAATTCGTTTTCATATCTATACTTACACACATTATCATTTCTGATGTATGTAATTCATCAAATAGATATAACAGATGAGATAAGGATGAAGATAATATTTAAGAGGGCAGCGGTTAAATACACCATCAAATATTTCACATCGTAATATTTTTTAGACAAATTTATATATATAAAATTACAAAGTTATCCTTATTTTAATCTACAAGAAAAGAGCATAAAATAAATAAATAAATAAGTAGATTATAAATTATAATAAACAAATTTAAATTATTTAATGTTCATTTCTTAAATCTTCTATTTTTTCTGTCATAATGAAAAATCTAAAGTTTCGAATTGTCAAAATTGTGTAATAATCAATAATAGAGAGGTGTTAAGACTAGCAAAAATTATAGCATTCTATACTTTAAAGATTATCATCATAAAGTATATTATTTTACATAAATCAATAATATTGTGGTGACCTTGTTCAGGAACATAGTACTTAAACTTAAAGAAAAAGTTGAGTATGATGAAGGATGACGGGTGATAATAGATTAATTCATGAAATAATAGGCAAAAACAGAGAAAGAAATTTGCTTGAGCAACCCAGAGTTATGCTTCTTCATAAAAATGCGACCAATAAAAAGTTCTTAAATATACCGACAGAGAAGAGCATTTATGAGCATAATTTTTGGATAATATATTTAAAATAAAGGGATGCATCAATATGGACAAGAAGAGTGCATAAATTTGGGATCCTAATTAGCATGCATCTTGGTTGCTCATCTTTATGTGCTAACTAAAGATAATGGCTCCAGCTTGAGGGTAGGACAGAAAGTCATATTTCTTTGTGATAGGCTTTTTGGGATAGGATTATAACCTGTGAAGGTAATTCTTAACTATTTCTTGTTCCTATTACTCTCTCATTGAATAAAAATGTTCATGTTTTTTTTATTTTCTTTAACAAACACACCACCTATAGCACATAAATAATCCAACAAGAAGGTGTCACAATACAAGAAGCTCTTCCTTATTAGCAGACTTCCTATGGGCTAGGTAGGTTTTGTGCAAGATGAAAACGTATGAGTGAACAATAAAACTTTCAATTCAGATATTAGTAAAAGAAAAAGCTCTGCTATTGATACACGGACCCCTATTTTCTCATTTCTTTTAACTATGCCCAATACGAAATGAAACTCGTAAACATGGGAAGGCTTTTGTTTTTTTTTTTTTTTTGGTGGGGGTTGGGTTGGGTTGTGATTCTTGTGAATGGCTTCTTGCCTAAGAAAAGTACCAAAGTCATTTGTGGCATAAACTTACTATATGGGACAATTAAAAATTAAATTAGCATTGTTTGGGCTTATATTTCTGTAGAATTTTTTTTTTTAAAATTGAAGGTTGCATTGCACAAATTATAAATCATATGCTTGTGTTTAGAATAAGAGAAAGTTGAAGAAGGAAGCTCTTTTCTTGGATTGTGTATGCGTTGATAGGTTGTTTTTATTTTTATTTTATGTTTTTTTATTTATTAATTATGGAATAAGTTTTTGTATTGTTAAGGGTAAATGTGAAATATTGTGTGTTGTGTACAAAAAAATGGATAAAATAATTTTTAAATTTGTGGTGTAAAAAGAAAATATGGTGTATAAAAAACATTTGATACTGTATTTAGCCATCACCATTTAAGAATACAGTTTTGCAAAGAATGTGATAACTTCTTTGAAATTCAATATAATGAGCCGCATCAAGACCTTCAGAAACTTGTAGATGAGGATTTTAGTGAGAACACTTTCAAGTTAAGAACAATCTAGCAAAACAATAATTTTTAGAGATAGGGGAATCAAATATGAATCATTTTAATTTTTGTGTCTAAGTTCAAACATTGTATCATATCAATACTCATAATATGGATCATTCCATCTAAAAGATATGGGTGAGTTTGTTAATAGATTTATATCTTCTATTTCATTAAACGTTCTATCTTTTATTTAAAATATTTAATATAGACGTGATTTAATTAGCAATTTTATTATATATATATATACATTTAGACCTTTTATTTCATTCAATATTCCATCTTCTATTTCAAAATATTTAATACATGACATATGTTAATTATTGATATCATTATATACACATATCTTACGGTAATTATTTTAAAATAAAAATAAAACAAGAATAAAATAGAATACCTCAATTGTCACTTCTTTTAATTGTATCTAACACTTGCCTTCATTTCTAAAATAAAATAAATAAATAAATGACTTGCCCTTACCAGTTAACAACAGCCTGTTTGTTTCTTTCTCGTCTTATTCAATAAAATCTTCAAAAATAATTATCACTTTTCTTAGGACAATCAGAAACAACATGGCCATACAAATACGCAACATAAGAGTTATCGCAACGTATTGGGCTCATTGGGCCCATACAAATACAAATAATAGATATTTATTTGAAATAATTACTAATCATTTCTTAATATGTAATTTTTTAAAATGTTATTACCATAAATTTTGGACAATAAAAATAGATACATACAACAAATATAGTAGGCACTTTAAATGCACTTTCTTAATAGGTACAAATCATTCCTAAATAAGCCTGTGTTAATAACGTTAATTTTGGACATTGTTAAAACTTTCTATATGCTTATATTTTAAATATTTGAATAATTAAATAATTTATAAAATTCTGAAAAATCAGTATTTTGTGTGTGGGAAATATGGAAGGAATGGTGATGGATAAACTTGTCATGACAAGCCCAAACACTTAAATTTAAGACAATGAGTAAAAAATTGAGGGGAGATTTTTGCCAGCTTCTTCGTCCTCTCTTTTACCGCAAGTCTCATTGACCATGGCCACCTCCATCCTTTTCCTCCCATCTTCCTCCTTTCTGCTTTAACGTTTCCTCCAGGTAAATCTTTGATTTATTTCTTCATTTCACATTTTCTCCCGCGTATCGCACACCTGTTGCCAATTCATGCTATATGAAATTTTGTATGATTCAGCAGCTGGTCTCCGTTCAATTCTTGTTTGAGCATTCAGAGCCTTCGATTTGCTAGAAAACATTTTTTTTTTTTTTTTTTTTTGTAAAATTGGAAATGGGTATCTGTTATTCCACCAAGAAGGTGATTGGTTCCAATAGCAACCCCCATTTCACCACCGCAACCGCCTTGAACATCTACCAAAACGACCGCGACACCGCCGCAGCCAAGCCACCGTCAAAGCCCCGTTCCACATTTACATCAAAAAAGCAAGAGGGTTCTCGTCATAAAACCAAGGAGAATGACAGGAGTCAGCAGAAGCAGAGGCATCCTCAGCAGAACGTAAAAAGTGGTGTAAGAAGGCCAAATGCGGTGATCCCTTGTGGAAAAAGAACTGATTTCGGGTATGAAAAGGATTTTCATGCGAGGTATACAATTGGAAAATTGTTGGGCCATGGCCAATTTGGTTATACATATGTTGCTGTTGATAAGTCCAATGGAGATCGTGTTGCTGTCAAGAGAATAGAAAAAAGCAAGGTGATTTTTTCCTACCTTTTTGCATATGATTATTCCACATTGTTATTCCTGTTTGTTAAATTGTCTCAATGAAGCCATATAGACCTTATATGTTGAATTGATTTTTAGTGATTAATGTGAAAGTCAATGATGGGGCCTTAAATATAAGTGATTCGAGCATCAACTCTGGTTGGGAATCTTGACAAAATTTCGTAGGCAGATACAGTTTTCATCCTCAATTGGTGCACTGTACCCAATTTATTGATTTCAAGAGCTTTTGTTAACTGATGGACTGGATGACCAATCATAACTGTGGTAATGCTAATGTTGAAACTTAGCTTTATATCTTTTTTGTCTTATTAAATGCTTATTGCAAGTCCTCTCGAACGGGAGCTTTTAATATCAAAATGAGGTATAGTTTTGCCTATACTTATAGTTGGATGTAGGTTCTTAACATCCTGTAGCATTTTCTTTTCAAAGATCATTGAATTTGCTAGATTTTGTAATTTAAATATCTTGTCCAAGAATGGTCGTTTATAAGACAAGTGCTTTTTCATAATATATACTGGATAGAAAATTTCTATAGGAAATGATAGGTTTGGCCATAAGAATAATGTGACAGGAGGAGAAGTTTGCCTGATGGCCATTTGCTAACAGCTATATCCTTGATAATTCAAGCATGATCTTGTGGTCAGTAAATTTTTTGACTGAAATATTGTTGGAAGGAATCTTCAAATATATGTCTTCTTCTAACTGATCACCTTAGAGAATTCATGGTAAATGCCTAGTTACTTAAAAATGTAATCGGAAAATTCTTCACAAATTCAAATCTTTTAATTGTAGTGATGTGTAAGTCAATATTCTGCGTTGTGCACTTTTACCTTTTTAGGGAAAAATATCTATCTATAAAATTGTTAAGTCAAGCTTATTGTTGAACCCGTAATTTCCTAGTTAATTGCTCTTTAATCTAGTGTTCAGATTTGAAATTTCATTGTTGTGAGTGGGTATGTATTAACAATATACTTGAATCATGTCAGATGGTTCTTCCAATTTCTGTTGAAGATGTGAAGAGAGAAGTCAAGATATTGAAAGCTTTAGCGGGTCACGAGAATGTCGTTCAGTTCTATAATGCTTATGAAGATGAATCTTATGTATATATAGTGATGGAGTAAGTTTTGTTTAATGCATTGTTTGTGACTAAAACTGGTTTCCTGCATTAAGTTGTTATTACTAAGCATAGGCTGAAGGAGCTGTTGTCGATTTGCATTTTCAGGTTATGTGAGGGTGGAGAATTACTGGACCGTATTTTATCTAAGTAAGCAAATCCAAGTTCTAAATTTCATCTTTCATAAGCTGCATGAGCTGCAGCTATTCTCTGGGTAGTAGCATTGTTCTGACACTTAACCCTACTCCTCTTTAACAGAAAGGATAACCGATATGCAGAGAAAGATGCAGCAATTGTTGTAAGGCAGATGCTGAAAGTTGCAGCAGAGTGCCATTTGCATGGTTTGGTACACCGTGATATGAAGCCTGAGGTATGTGGAAATAACTTAATTTTTGGGTGTACTATCTTGCATGTTTTTCTAATTTGTTATTTCTTCCCCAGAATTTTTTATTTAAGTCGCCAAAAGAAGATTCACCATTGAAAGCTACAGATTTTGGACTTTCAGACTTCATAAGACCAGGTACTCAGACTTTATCTTCTCTTTTTTACATATTTTCATATTTTTCTTAAAAGAAAAAGATTAGGGTAGGGGAGTAAGGTAATGACCCCTTTCTGCGTTTATCCAAAGGAAAGTAGAACATAAAATTCTACAACTGAAGCCCAAAGAAAAATGTCATACACGGCCTCAATATCAGAGTTGTCCTTTGCATTTCTTTTGATTAGAAAGTGTACTACATGTAATAATTTTCAGTGACGTGATCACATAGTATTCCCAACCCAACTCAAGTACTATTGTAGTATCTTTGTCTGGTATTTTTGTATATGCAAAAATATGTCAAACTTTATACATAAACTACTTATATTCTGCATGACTAATTTTCCATGCATTTTTTTGGTTCATATCTCCACAGACTAGCTAATTTATATTCCTCTAAATTTGAGAGGGTTCTCAAATTTTTCTCATTCATTACACACTCTTCATTTTTAATTAATAATGTAGGTAAAAAATTCCAAGACATTGTTGGGAGTGCATATTATGTTGCTCCGGAGGTATTGAAGCGCAAGTCTGGCCCAGAGTCAGATGTGTGGAGCATTGGTGTAATTACTTACATTTTGCTCTGTGGCCGGCGGCCTTTCTGGGATAAAACCGAGGATGGCATATTTAAGGAGGTCAGATACGATATTATCTTCATTCTCTTTATATTCTGATATCACAATTTGATTAGTCTCTCTCACTCAAATACGGAAGTGAATGATTGATTTATACCACTCTATAATTTTTTGTGAATTTCCATTAACTCATTATCATCCAACTGCCACCACTGAAATAACAGAAAATAGCAATGAGTCTGTTTAACAGTAATTTAAAAAGATAAATGTATAGAATGGTTTTTTGAAGAACTATTTGGCCTCTCAAGAATTTATCCTTTGTGACCTGATGATGCAGGTGTAGTTGCTTGGGATGAGTTTATTTCTAAAAACTAAAATTTGTCTATATTGTGATTGTATGCTTGATGTAGGTTCTTAGAAACAAGCCTGACTTTCGGAGGAAACCATGGCCAAGCATAAGTGATGCTGCTAAAGATTTCGTGAAGAAGTTACTGGTGAAAGACCCTCATGTTAGACTTACTGCAGCCCAGGCCTTATGTATGTTCTGCTGATTTCAAATAACTAGTACTTATTTGCTTAAAACTATAATTAATAATTGGAAAAATGCTCTCTCATTAGATTAATTACACAAAAAAAAAATCTTAACAGCTCATCCATGGGTTCGAGAAGGAGGTGAAGCTTCAGATATTCCACTGGACATTTCTGTTCTATCTAACATGAGACGATTTGTGACATACAGTAGATTGAAACAGTTTGCACTTCGGGTAACATTATTTCGTATTATTTGAATCTTCCAGTGTGTCTATTGCCTGTACAGCTTCATTCTGATGAAATTATCAATTCAGGCATTGGCTGGCACAGTTGATAAGCATGAGCTAGCTGATCTACAAGATCAATTTGATGCAATTGATGTGGATAGAAATGGTGTCATTAGTCTCGAAGAAATGAGACAGGTTGGTTCTTGTTTGGTTTTTTGACGATTTACCTACATACATTTTCTCTTCGTTTATGTCCTAGTTTTTACGGATGCTCATGGTTGTCCCATGTTTATTTCGAACCATAGGCCTTGGCAAAGGATCTTCCGTGGGAAATGAAAGACTCGCGCGTTCTTGAAATCCTTCAAGCGGTATGTTTATCTTATATGGGAAGTACATGATTTCCATTCGGAATATCCACCCTAAATGTCTTTCGGATTCCTACTTAGTTTGGATTGCTGATCAATATCACCTGTTTATTGGGCAGATCGATAGCAACACTGATGGATTTGTAGACTTCTCAGAGTTTGTTGCAGCTACCCTGCATGTGCATCAGCTGGAGGAACAGAGTTCCGAAAAGTGGCAACAAAGGTCGCAGGCTGCTTTTGAAAAATTTGACGTTGATAAAGATGGATTTATAACACCAGAAGAACTTAAAATGGTTGGTAAATCTGCTGACAAATTCTTCAATTGAGATTATACAGATATTATAGACCTGAAACTAGAAATCGGTAAAAATATCTACACAATTCACTTTATCTAAATGCTAGTTAGGGTCTGCATTTAGGGTGTTACACTGCATTTGAATCTTGGATTTCAGGGAGGGAAAACATCAAGGAAACGAGTATTCAATGTCAACTAAATTTTCTGCTTTAAATGATGCTTTACTTTTCTGCTTTTAAATAATTCATCTTCCCCCTCACATTTTCTTCATTTAAATCCAAGTTCCAAACATAGCATTAGAAATTTTCATGACATGAAATTTGGCCGTATATTCTCAATGGGTCTCAAACTGAGGCTTTGTGTCTTGTATGCTCTTTTATAATTTAATATATACAAAGTATCTCCAGACAAATATTTCCTGGAGAATCGAATTGCTGGTATCTAGCAACATTTTAAATTTGTGGGGGTTATCTGGATGAACTGAGATTGGAGAGGAAAGCGAAAGGGGTTTCTGTTTGATGTTTTCTCCTGATCGATCGTTCAATGTTTTCACTCAAACTGCTGCATTCATCATTCAACATCCTGCTAAGCAATGTTGATGTTTTGGTACAGCAAACAGGTCTAAGGGGTTCGATAAGCCCGCTTTTAGAAGAAGCAGATATTGACAAAGATGGGAAGATTAGCTTATCAGAATTCCGCAGGCTTTTAAGAACTGCAAGTATGAGCTCAAGATGTCCATCGGGTAATCGAGGTTCGCGTAAAATGTAACTTGGAAGGAGTTATTTTGATAGGGTTCTGAGCTGTATTATATATGAGGGTGTCTCCATAGGAGTTCATTTTACAAGAAGTGAAGTTTTCCCACCAGTGATCGCTTATTTCATTCCGCAATCTGCAACGACGTTCTATATATGGATCCATGCAAAGGAGCACGTGATTGCCAATGCATGCAACGGAGAGAGTTTGCTGTCGCCCTCAAAGATTATCAACACAAAGAATCTCCTTCTTTCTTTCTTTTTTTCCACTGTAAATTATTTATTGGTTCTGTAAAGAATCTCTTTTGATGTATGAGAATATATATACACATATATTTCGTAAATGTAAATCATTGCCTCATATTTTGTATTCACGTGCAAGACTGTCGTCCGTTGTGAAGTTGGCAGATGATACGATCGTAAGAAACTCATTGATGACTCATAAGAAACTCATTGATGACTCATAAGTAACTTAGATCAGATTAGATACAATCAGTCATATGACATGTATTAAATTAAGCCTTAAATTTTAATCTTATCAAACTGTATCTATAATTTGTAATAATATGTAGAAAATTAACAACTAGGTGGTAATCCAAAGGGAATTTAGGTTTACATGATCGAAACAAACTACCAATAAAATAAGCATAAAAATCAAATATCTATTTTAATATAAGTTAAGAACCATGCATGCATAAAAAGAAAATGCAATTATATGGAATATTAAAATTAGCTCAATGCCATTTTGTCTTATTTTGTATAATTGAAATATTTTGTTTCACTAATTGACTTCCATTATAGCTTAAATCTCAATCGTTCTGCAAAAAAATGGATGAATTTACGTCAAAACTATGAAAGGAAGCCCCAATGTCTTAATGTCAGGTTAGTACAGTTTGAAAAAATAAAAATCAGTTTATTTTTTGACATACATCCGAACTCCAAAATCATAAACACAAAGTACTTCCTAAATACTTTAGAAATTGGATGAATGCTAAATATTATAATAATGTAATAATAAAATATTCCTAGATATTTAATAATTGCACAATTTTCATATTTAAATATAACCCAACATAGTCCAATACAAAACTTCAAAATAGTTCAAACATGTCATGGTAATGGTAATGACCGAAACAAAATTAGTAACTTCGATTATTTAACCCCAAAAGTTGAAGACAAGAACAAAGTGATTGATAGTACAACCAATAATTGTTTATGAATTGTGGAGTATGATTCCCGGTGAAATTTGTTGTCTTCTTCCCACTAATTTCATTTGTTCACATGCTGGGTCCCACCGTCCAACAGGCTGACACGGTTTTTATTAGGAAAATACTTATTAAAAGAAAAACAAAGAGTAAAAGTGTTGAATTTTGCTTCTTTAAAGTTTTGAATATTAAAAACAGGCCGCGTCGGCTTCGCGTACGGTTCCAAAGTGTAAACATAAAACATTGAATAAAAATCCCACTGCACTCTTTCCTTTCATAGCTAAATTATATTTATTATTTAGAAATTCAGTAGGACCAGCCTTTTTATTTATTATTGAAAAACCTTTGAAAATTGTAATGCCACATTATTTAATTTCAAAATTTAAATAATACCAAAATATAATGTATTACACTTGATAAAAAAAAATATGTAACATAATTTTTACCTAAAAAGTGAATATATATATATTAAATAAAGTAAAGTGAATTTTTATTTTTTTAGTTATTATTATTATTTTATAATCCAAATATTGGAATGGACAACGTCTATGAAATGTTTGGGTATGAAAGCGTGGTTACATTCCACCGACCCATTGACGCCTTCCGGTCCAACTTTGACTAATTCATTTTCTTTATTCTGAAAACGGTCCGGTTCAGTTTTACCGAATCCAAGTTTCCAATGGTCAATATTCAAATCTCTATCTCATCCTCGTACAGCACACGACAGAACCTGGTTTGAAAGTTTCCAACTCATGCATAATATGTTTCTCCCAGGCCCTTATATGTCATCCTGAGTTTTTGAAAGTTGAACCGCGTTCCAAGCAGGACTCCCAATATATATACTATATACATATACAATTCTATATCAAAAATTCATAACCCCTCAACGTAGAAAACTATCAACTCTCTCTCTCTCTCTCTACAAAAACCAATTTTTCTTGTCTAAGGGCTTCCGTTAATTTTACCATGAGCCCAACCATGATTTCATCCTGGAAAAGGCGAAGAGCCGCACGCAGAGCTGCGAAGAAGGCGGATTTCGACAACGCCGCCGCCATGGAACTGACTACACCTAACCATTTCCTGTGTCCAATTTCACTGGAACTGATGAAAGATCCTGTGACAATATCGACGGGTACAACGTACGATCGAGAGTGCATCGAACGATGGATCGAAGCCGGTAACGCCACGTGCCCCATCACGAACCAGGTTCTGAGAGACCTCGAGCCGGTACCCAACCACGCCATAAGGAAAATGATTCAAGATTGGTGCGTGGAGAATAGGTCTTATGGGGTGGAGAGGATTCCAACTCCAAGAATCCCCATTACTTCGTACGAGGTTTCCGAGATTCTTTCGAGAATCGATGCTGCTAAACAAGCAAACAATGTTGAAAAGTGCAGAGAATTGATCGCAAAGATCAAAGAATCAGCCAAAGAAAGTGACAGAAACAAGCGATGCATCGTTGCGAATGGCGCCGGTAGAGTTTTGTCGGAAACGTTTGATGCCTTTTCCAGAATGGGTTTTGTCAATGAAAATGTTGCTCTCTTAGAAGATCTCTTGTCAGCTTTGATGGTAATAACACCACTTCTTGATGAGGAGACAAGCCGTCATCTTTCGACTTTGCATTCTTTGCAAAATATCATCTGGTTTTTGAGGTTTGGGAATTTGTCTGGACGAAGAAATGCAGTAATAGCATTAAAAGGAGTTCTTTCATTCAACCAAGGAAAGGTAGAAGATGTGTTTAAGATTGAAGGAGCTCTAGAAGCCCTAATGAAGCTGATCAAAGAGCCCATCTGCCCTACAGCAACAAAAGCTTCATTATTAGCAATTTATTATCTGCTAATTCCATCTGAAACACACTCAGATTCCAACAAGAAAGCGATCGCAAAAAGGTTGACAGAAATTGGATTGGTGCCAATGCTTCTTGAAATGCTAGTGGACTCAGACAGAAGCATATGTGAGAAAGCATTAGGTGTTTTGGATGGGATATGCAGCCATGGAGATGGAGGGAGGGAAAAGGCCATCGAAAATGCTCTAACAGTACCACTTTTGGTGAAGAAACTACTGCGAGTTTCAGAAATGGCGACCGAGGTTTCAGTTTCGATTCTGCTGAAATTAGCAAAGATTAATGATGATAAGATGCAGGAGAGTGTAATTGTGGAAGCCCTTCAATGTGGAGCATTTCAGAAGCTGTTGCTGATGTTGCAGATTGGTTGCAGTGAAGCAACAAAGGAGAAAGTGAGTGATTTGTTGAAGATGTTGAATGTGTGCAGGATTAGGGTGGAGTGTATTGAGTCTATGGACTTTAAACATTTGAAAAGGCCATTTTGAATTGTGGCTGATTAATTTTTTAAGAAACTACGTACATAGACTAGGTGGAGAGCATTAATAATTGATGATTCCAAGTGGAGAAATATAATTTGTTTGATTCTTTGATTGAGATATATTTGCTTTGTATAAAGTTATGATTAAGTAGAATTTTAAGAATCATTTGTTGTTATTATTCTTTTTTTAAGAAAGCAAATATTATTCAAGATTCAAATTTGAACATATAGGGAAATTTTGACTTTCGATCGCATTAGAAGGTGGTCAATGTCATTTTGGTTTGAATTTTTTTTCATTCCTAATATTATTTTTCTGCATTGTCCCATCATTTATGTTCTAGTGCCAATGATTAACATTGATTAATTGTCCATAAGTTGAATTAATTGGGATGTTATTGAACAATTTTAGTATATTAGTCACTCAATTATCGTAAAAAGCTAAAACAAAAGAATTATGGGATCAAAGATGTAAAAACAAAACTAATAATTAAAAAAAAAAAAAAAAAAACCACCAAAATTGAATTAACTATAATTCAGCGGTCCAAATTTATTTTTCACCCGAACAGAACTCCATCAAACAAAATGATTTGGTGGCTCCACCCAAACATTTTGGCTTAGTACAACCGGGGACGGAAGAAGAGGGGCCAAGTGGGTCACTGAGCCACTATTTTTTAATAATTTATATAATTATTTTAATAATTTTATAATTATTTGTATTAAGGAATAGTTTAAAATTTTCAAAAAAAATTATCTTAAAAAAATTAAGCTAGATTTTGATTGACCATCTCTAACTATTTATTCATAAATATTAATCTCATCGCATTTTTATACAAAATACTAAACATAATATATTAAGTTTAGGAGAAAGATACCTTAAAAGGTAAGCTAAAGACAATATAGAAAAAAGTTATTTCATAATTATTTTTTTATATTAAATATTTATAGATTTTTCCACTATTAGTTATATCTAATTATGAAGTATTCTTTGTTTTAAATTTAAAGCTAAAGGACGTGAGGAATAATTATTAATTTTAATTTTGTTGTCATATCGTTGGTTATTTTGATTATGTGAGTTTAATAACATATTCAATTATATTACCATATAAAAATAATATAAATTTATAATTTAAATTGTTAAAATTAATATAAATTAATTAATTTAATAGTATATATAGTTAAAACTTTTGGGTCGAAGATGTGGTAGCTATAAAATGAGAAATCATTAATTTGTTAAAATTAAAGTGGTCGGTCAAGAACGTTACTTGACTTTATTACAATAAGTTGTTGTAGATAGAGTGAGGAAAATCTATTTTGTTGGTCAATGCATCCACAATCTATTTTGTTGGTCAATGCATCCACTATATTATTGATATTGCATAAATTAATAATTAAGTCAAGGATTCAACGTGATTGCATCATCTCATAAAACTACACATAATTTACTCCATAATGCATGGATATAGAAAAACTCGTCAACTCGGGTTAGGATCATTTCTTCAATTCAATATTCTATTTTTTATATTAAATAATGAAATATATTAACTATATTATATATATATATGTGTGGTGTGTTATATTTTGATAATTAGAAATAGAAGATGAAACACAAATTAAAATAAAATATTTCAATTCCCGTCACTCATTTTTAAACATTGGGGGAGACTAACATATAACTAAATAAATAACTCGTGATTCGTACACCTGAGCCCATTTAAATAAATGTAACACTTTTGATAGCATGTGTATCGTAACTGCGGTGGTGTACTCTAAGACGGTCTTATAGTTAAATATGTTAAATGTAATTATACAATCTCGTTTATTTTTTTTACTGCAGGTAAAAATTGTAAATTCTTACTTATATGATTTCTTTATTCATTGATTTTACTTATTTAAGTATATATAACTTATTTGTGAAATTATAATTTATTTTTATTTTTACTGATGAAACAATATATTAACTTTTAAAATGTAACTTCTTTTTTCAACAAATATTTTGAAATATTATTTTTATTTTATAATGAAGAGAATATTAATTTTTGTTGATCAAATATTCTTTTTAGACGAAGACGGCAAAGAACAGACGTAAGAAGGTGAGCTGACCATACGTTCACCATGTTGACTCTAATAATATTCTTCTTATTGTAAAAAATTAAAAAAAAAATTAATTAATTTTTTTAATACAAATTAAATTAATTACTTCACTTAAAGAATAAACTGTAAAGTAATATCGAATGTTAATGGGCCTCATAAGCACGTCTAAACCTATTGGGCTGAAGTGTTTTTCTATACCACTATAACTAGACCCATGAACTTAGCCTTATTGGGCCTGAGCATAAATAGACTTTTAGTTTAATCAAATAGAATTGTAAAATCTGGATGAAAACTGAAAACTATAAAATATTTACGAAATTATATATTAATATCTCCAAAAAAAAAATTAGATATACAATTCTATGTCTTTTGGATTTCTTTAAATTACAGAATTGTAATTTTAATGCTAAATTGCTCTTTAGTTTCTTGAAAATAGAGTATTTTTCTACAAGAAATCCATGAAATCCGGAAAAGAGCAATTTAGATGAGCTGAAATCAAGAACAAAATTACTAATAATAAGCTCAAATTAAATCGATGTTAATGGCATCACATTTTTATAAACTATAGTAAATTTTAATTTTAAGAAGTTCGACACTAAGATTGCACTAAAATCGAAGAATTTGAGGATTGATTTAAAATTTATAGTAACAAAATCATTGATATTAATCGCTTCAAACAATATTTTTATAAAAATAAATTTGAGTAGATTTCACACCTTTCTCTATATCTATTCTAAATTCTTACGTTTCAAACCCATCAATCTAAATAATTTAGAATTTTGTTTTTCATTGATTTCTTTGAACTTCCACATTCCAAAAGTATCACAAATTAAATAAATCAAACTTATATTATATCAACAATCGTCTAAAACTCTATTATAATCAAAATATAGACATGAATATTTTAGGTTATACATAGAATAATTACTTAATGATTAGAGTAGATCCTCAATATTAATAAAGATTTTTGATATGAAACCCCATGTCGACTACTTAAGAGCTTACACTATTATTTGGTAAGAAATAAACGTTTGTTGATCGATGTTTGAAATGGAGCTATCTAGACCTACACGATTGTGGGCCTAAATAAAACAATATTTATTTTGGGGACTAATCTATAAAATTTTAATAATTCAATAATAAGTATGCATATAATTAAATCATCACACAGATACATGTAAACTTTTTTATATCTCATTATCACACTAGCGAATATTCTAAAAAAGTAAGTAAAGTAACCCTATATATATATACATATATATATAGTTTTTTTATTTTTTTTAATTGAGATTAATTCAAGTTTAGTGATTAGTAGGCGGCGAAATTGTTTGTTGCCTGCCCTAAAAGTTTAATCATTCACTTCTTTCCACGTCTTGAGATTTATGTATAGATTCATGGCACCTCCCCTTCCCATTTTACTAATGCCTTTAGTAGTATATATAATCTATGTAGCCAACCACCCCATTATTCATCACAAATCATATCTCATGGATTTGCGAAATCCAGTATGCTGTCTTGGTACAGACCGTTCCTTGATGAAGAAGATCCATACTTCGTATATGTTTAGATTCTTTTATTACAAATTATATTTTTTTAATGTGATAGTTTGAATACAAATTGCATTTATAAACAATATCATTTTATACACATAATATTGTCCAATGCAAATCGCAACTATTAACATTGGACGCTTTCAGCCAATGCTGTTTTGTGGGGTAACCAGAGCCTAAACCCTACTTTGCTTAACTTCCAACTTTCTGGTCTTGTGAGAAGGCCAATGCTATTTTGTGGGGCAATCAGAGCCTAAACCCTACTTTGCTTAACTTCCAACTTTCTGGTCTTGTGAGAAGCTGGAAACAGTCTCTTCCAAACATGACCACTTATCATTGTGCACAGATGGCAGAATTTCTAAGGAGGGATTTGACTATATTTAAATAATGTATTCAATGATTAGCATTGTATATATGTTGTGTCTAAAGTCTAATGCTTATAACTTAACTTTTGTGAAAAGTGAAGCTGATTGCAGGCAGCATTCCACCCACATAAGACCAATTTTAAGGATGAAAGTAAACCTAGTTAAGTGCCATGTCATTTTTCTGCCTTTTTTGTTGGTGCAACGTGGTTGATTGCAAGAATGAGATTGGCCCATGTCTGTCTATGTGCTGTGCCATTGTCCAGACATTACACATGCAATATGGTTCAAACGAAGTGAACCATGTTAGCAATGTGCATGCCTTGTAAAAAGCAACCTCAACATCATAGACCTGAATTTATTTCATGAAATATAAATATCGTTTAAATTGAAATTTATAGTCATTAAAACTTATGTTGATTGGTGACAAACAAATTCCAATTTTTCAAAAATTATATCCTACACACGAGTATTACTTGCACCCCTTAGGATATATGTTATGTGGCACACTATTTGAAAATTATTACTTTATTTTTCTTAAACATACTAAATTTAGTTACAAAATAGGTTGTTGACTGACCATTCTGATCAAGTTTAATATATTCATTGATTTTTACTTGATATGCAAAAAAGATAAAATACTTAGCCTTTGTAATAAGTCTAAGACAAGTTGAAATTTATTAATGAAATACCTAAATAACGGTACAAGTGTTGATGATCCTCATGATCAGTTTCTTTCACTCGCTCGCTCAACAATCCTAAAATACGACGCAAAAGACGTTTTGATGCTAAATTAATATCAAGAAAAAAACATGTATCAAATGAAAAGGTGAAGTATTTGTTTAAAAATACAAAAGTATTGCATATCTTAAATTTGAAAGGAGAGTCATGTAGTCCTTACGAAAATATAATTTCCTTTGTTCACCATCAACATCGAACAACTGGGTCCATCCTATTGATCAACTTTGTCCCAAAGATGGATCATCCAGTTTATGTGAAGTGTCACTGACATTTAAAAGTATAGTGAAGTAGACCTGGATAAATTATGACCAATCTCTAGTTCTAGCTGAATCACTTCAAAATCAATTGAATCAGTCCCAGATCGATTGAATTAGCAAGTCCTTTTAACATGCATGCGTGTCCTAACCAAGATATTTGATATTCCAGAAAGTAAAAGAGGATCATCTTGGCATCATAGCACAAATAAAACAACTATTGTATCAATACAACCGTACTTTAATTGTGGTGAGATTTTAGGATATAAAGCAGAGGAACACACTGTGAAGGGCGCCAATCTGTATGACAAATGTCAATATAAAGACCAAAAAATCCCTTCCCCCAACCAGAAAAAGACGACTGAACTTGCATTTGTCTTCTTCACTAAGAAATTTAGCCGCCCTTCTACACAGCCTTCATCTTCACAGCCAGTTCACCAATTGTAGCAGTTACAAACATAGGTTCAAGAACAGATCCAACTGATCAATATTTATCCGCCAGAACAACCCGAAATCATTAAACATATCTCATGTAAAATTAATAATTATCTTTTTTTACTAAATATACCCCATGTATATTTTTCTCATTAAAAAATAAAAAATAAATTAGTATCCTATCCTGACTATCCAACCTTTCCGTCTGTTTTGCAATTTCTCTATCTACCATAAATTTATCCCTTTTAACCTACATCTCCTCTGTTCTCTATTCAGATACCCAAAAAAAGAAAAAAAATCTTCTTTGTTTCTCACATCAGTAACAACAACGAGAGAGGAAAAAGATTTTTATTGAAATAGAAAAATGACACAAATTTAGGTTGAGCTCCAAAATATGGTGGCCTCTGGCGTCAATGGAATGGCGCCTGGCAGAGCAACACAGTCCAATCACAGACAACTTCGCTGTATGTGGGTGACTTAGATTTCGAAGTTGTTGATTAAGACCATCAGGTATATTCACATACAACATATAATATATATAAATATACATATATATGAACCTTGTACACAAAATTCTTAATCAAATCAAAGTTTGGGGAAATAACATTAAGTTTGGCCTTCGCGGTGGTCAACTTATTTATGTTTAATTTTTTCATAATTATTTTTTCATAATTATTATTGGATATATTTAGAGATTTTGGGATATAAAATCAAAATTTTATTTATTTTAAAGTAACCCAAACAGCCCATACTTGAATCTTAAAAAAAAAAATCATGGATTCATTTATTCTGACGGCTTACTTGAAGATCTGATTATAAAATATCATCACACATTAATTTTTATAAAAAAAACATCATGTTCAACGTATACGAGAAGACGGCTTAAATCAGATTCACGCATCTTTCGTATTGGCTTTTGGCCAACCTACAGTATAGGTATGTCAAGTTGATTAACATTAGACTATTGAGATTTAGCATAATCAAAATGTGATATACAGCCGCAAAGGATGAAATTAGTGAGGAGATAAGGCATCTATCTATCTCTACTTAGACCACAACTTCACTCAAACACTTTTACTATTCCAGCAAACATAATCTTTTAAATCAAGTTGAGTTATAATACATATTTATTTTCTTGACTACATCATACAATATGATTTCTATTTCTATACTAGATACTTTTACCTTCTAATTTTAGAAAAAAAATACAAATAAAAAGGAAATAAAGAAAGAAAATATTACTCATTGCTATAAGCATAAAATTACTTCTTTTTTTAAAATTCATATTAAGAATATTTTAAAGATAAAATAAAAAATGTTAAATCTTAGGCGATAGGAATTTTAAAATCACGATTATTGCAGGAATTGGCCAAATCACAGAATTAACCTATTTTCTGCAATGATCACTACTTATGTTGAATAGAATTAGACCACATATGAGGAAGGAAGTTGCAGATGAATGAGAGGAAAACACTGTTTTAAAAATTGAATTAGCTCCAAATCTTGATATTTAAATAAGTGTATATTAGGGTATTTGACCCTTAATTTTCCTCTCCCGTCCGGTTCAATGGAAATCAAATGGTGAAACAATTTAATTTTATTCAAAAAATTATTTTTTAGGGCATTCAAATTTTATATTTGAAAAAATCATACTAGCATAATTTTATTTGAATCTTATACTTTTTTAAACATAATTTTATATTTATATTACATTTAAATATTTATATACTCCATCTATTTAAAATATATATATATATATATCAATATTTTATTTTAGTCAATTTGATGAATGTACTTCCTTAAAATCATAAATAATACTTTTATAATTTTTTTTACTCTTCAGTTGACTTATTCAATCATAAATAATTAATTTGTACAGTAAAAGCTTTTAATTTTTTGTTGTGACTAATAAGGCGAGACATTGACTTTGAAATTATACTCTTTTCGGAATGTTTTGAAATAATGCTTTTTGTTTTGTTTTGTTTTTTAGAGCAGATTGGGTAGCAATATAATATCATTTCTCGATAGTAAAATGTGTTTGATCACGGTACCAATTTTAAAAATCAACGAGATTCTTTGTAGCATTTTACGATATCCCACTTAAGTCGCATTTTAAACATTAGTAACTTTACTTGGAAATGTGTAATTAAATAGAATCAGCATTTATGATGGGTTATGAAAACAACAGAGGGAGGAGAGAAAAAAAGGCCATATTCCTTTTGTTGCCATTGTGGCCCGAGACCAAATTCATCACCCTAGTCAATTTGGAACCAACCATCATCATTCTATGGTTATTACCGTTGTAAACAGCTGGGCCCCTTCCGCAATACGCAGCCGTCATTGGGTCGCACCCTTCCCTGCAAACTACCCGGACCCATATCCACCCACCCTAACCCCCCCTCCCCCACCCCCCCAAATAGCCTATATAACTCCGCCCCTGCTTGGCCATTGCCGATTAGCTTACCCCCCATTAACAATCAAATTAGCTCCCCTAAACCCCAACTGTTCTCTCATTTAGTCTTCTCTTTCCCACCTACATAAACACACACACACACTCTGCGGCCTCCCCATTTTCCATTTTATATCTCGCATTTCTTGATTGTTGACATCTCTGTATCTGCACTTCTGAATTGAAGTGTTGTTTTCTGCAACAAAAATGGACAGAGCATCTTACATCTCTCTCACCCTTCTCTTCTCAGCCCTCATTTTCTCATTATCATGTATGTAGAACTCTGAATATTAATTAATATACCTTTTTATGCTGATTTCATTGTGTTGTTAATATTTTTGTTATGCGTCTGAATTTGGTTAATTGTTGGCAATGCAGCAACGAAGGTGCTCTCGGCCACGTTCACATTAGTAAATCGGTGCAGTTATACAGTCTGGCCGGGTATATTATCAAGCGCCGGTACACAGCCACTCTCCACCACCGGATTCGCCCTCAATTCCGGCGACACATACCCCATTTCCGTCCCCACCTCGTGGTCCGGCCGCATTTGGGGCAGAACACTCTGTTCCCAAGACTCCACCACCGGAAAATTCACCTGCGTAACCGGAGACTGCGGCTCCGGATCCGTCGATTGCGGTGGCAGTGGGGCGGTGCCCCCAGCCACATTGGCGGAATTCACTTTGAACGGCGCAGGCGGGCTCGATTTCTACGATGTCAGCCTCGTCGACGGCTACAATCTGCCAATGTTGGTGGTCCCACAGGGCGGCACCAGCGGCAATTGTTCGAGCACGGGGTGCGTATCCGACCTGAATGACTCGTGTCCGTCGGAGCTGAAGGTGGTGAGCGCCGTCAGCACAACCAGCGGCGGCGGCGGTGGCGGTGGCGAATGCGTGGCCTGCAAGAGCGCATGCGAGGCGTTCGGCGACCCCAAGTACTGCTGCAGCGGCGCCTACGCGACACCGGACACTTGCGGGCCGAGCGAATACTCGGTGGTGTTCAAGAGCGCGTGCCCGCGGGCTTACAGTTATGCTTACGATGACAAAACCAGTACATTTACTTGCGCGTCTGCCAACTACATCATCACCTTCTGCCCAACTCCTGCTGCAAGGTAAAATCTAACATATGATTCATTCAACTATTGATCATTTATTTGAGTTTTTAAATTTAAATATTATTTTATTATGTTTAATTTAACCAATACATATATATATATATATATATATGTATATTTTTATAACCAATATACTATTATGTATGTGTTATAGTGACCTTAAAACTCACCAACTAAATAGATATTGATGGTCATAATTTTGAATAGTTAAAAAAAAACTCCAAACATTAGCTCAAGAACTTGGCATGTGGGGAGCATGTGTATATGATTCATAAAGTATTTGATACGGTATATTCTCACTACTTTTATTATATATTACAAAAGATTCTAAGCATCAATCGAACAACAAACTGAAATCTAGTGCTCAAGATTAAATGGAGCTTTGAAACATATATAAAACAAAAAAGAAATTATGATATAAAAAATTGGTCAATATCATCAATATATATGAAGCATAAAATGACTAGAATTTGCATTAGCAACCGCCCAAATTCCTAATTTGGTTCAAATGGATGCAACAGAAAGAGGAGCACATGGATTAGCATTAGATACATAAGCAAAGTGACATATATTCTTAGATGGAAACATGTGCAATTGTTGGGTAGCTTAGAGCTTGGATTTATTTGGTTTATAAGAATAAACTAACAACGTTATATCTTTCCTCTGTCCCCCCCAAAATTGGGAATCCTCCCTTTTCTTCGTTAGCGATTACAATTGCATGCAAGTTGTGGCCATGTGCACTCTCCTAACCCCATCCTCATTGCATGCTTTTACACTCTTTTTTCACTACTTTACTCCTTTGGACGGTTTGGAAGATGTCATATCCTCTGTTGTTTTCATTTAATATTTTTTGAAATACACATCAAATATATAAAAGAATATACCCGTCATTAAATTTCAACAGTAAATTACTATACACATCTTCTACAAGTGTGTGACAAATCTATTTATGAAAATCTTGGGTTGTTCGAATCTGAATAAATAATGTAAATCTTGTGTGTTCCTGCACTTCTATATGTGTTACATTATGACTACATCAGCGAATGCTCACAAAATATTCATTTTTAGTTTACACATTATAATTTTTTTGCTCGTTTATATATATATATATTTATATCTATCAAATGGCATTTTCAATTTGTGTAAAAACAATTTTATAACCGAGGGAGTAGTTTTTTTTGCTGGCGTGTTTTTGAAAATAATTATCAGGATTGAAAGAAGCGGCACCGTCCAAGTTCGATAATCTGCATATTTTGTGCAACTTGGAGTGTATGTTCATTTACTTTAATAATTGACTGTTCAACTTTTTGGGCACTGACCAACAGAAACATTATAAAAACTCAGAATTTTTATAATTATATTTGTTTTATTGTGATTGAATTATGTAATTTACTGGTAGATTTGGACTGCCTTACATTTTTATAATAAGTGACGAAATTCTTGATTTCAAATCTGCAGCAAGAAATCAAGTGGACAGGAAATAACAGGGCCAGGAAGTGTTTCATTGGTTACAAGTGGTGCCCATTTCGCCCATAATTCCCCATTCCAGTTTACTTGCACTCTGGTGATCGCTCTGACGGCTATTTCACAATTGTGGCAACACCATCATCATTAATTTTTTATTATTCTCGTCGTGATGGATTTAAAACGGCCTCAAAGAGACCCGCCCTGCAACTCGATATTTTTTCACATATCGGGCCAAATTTTTTGTAGGAGTGATTCGAGGATGCCCAAATCTGGAGCATGTGTTGTGGAAAATTAATTGAAGAAGCAAGAAACAAAAAAAAAAGGAGAAAGCTATATTAAGAGGATGAGATTATCTAGAGATAGAAGAGGCTAATTCTTGTCAATGTTATTGTTTGGTGTTTATATTTAAATATTGGCATTATTTGGTCTCATTGTGATATATATATATATCTAAATTAATGAAATGGATTTCTTGTTTGGTTTTGGTTTGTCACTTCTATTGGTTCTTCTCTTCTTGAGTGATTTAATTCTTTACTACTAGTTGTTGATCGCATGACATCATGGCCGTCCAATTTGTGGTTTCACTCGTTTGTCCTTGTAATAATTAATGTAATTAATATTTTACTTTACTTAAATGTTATTTAATTATGTGTGGTTTTATGTAACCAATTTCTGGTCTCACTTTGTTATTTTCCCCCTTGCTTTCATGATCTGGAAAATGTATTCATCTACATTAGAATATTAATATATGTATCAATGGACTTACATAGATGAGCATATACACGAATAAATAAAAATAATAAATAATGTCGGGTTTTCTTAACAAAAAAAAAATTATATATATATATATAATAATAAAGTTATAAATAATTTTGGGCTTCAATAAAGTAAATTACAGCGTATAAATTAATACATAATTTTGTGGACATGCAGAAGCCCATGGTACTATAAAATTGCACCCAATCAAAAGTGGTTCTCTCATATACATATTTCGTGTGTGTATATATATTTTAGCATATGTTTTATGTTTGTGTATATTTTAAGATATAATTATTATAAAAATATAATACGTATTAATGAAATAAAACATCATAGATAGTTGAAAATATCACATGCCATATATTTTTACCATAATATAAAAGAAATATCAATCTATCATATTAATATTATTGAACTAATATATTACTAAAACATAATAAAAATAGACATCGTCACATTATTAATTAATTGAAAAAAAAAAAAAAGGACAATATAAAAGTAGTAGAGTATTATTTGGTTGCATGTTAGTATAGAAAGAAAGTAAAGCATTATTGTAGTGGGATTATTTATTTTAGTGTTGGAGTTGAATAATTTAATTAATATAAAATATGGAGGGGGGTAGAGTGGGGTGTGCGTCTTGCCGCTGCCGCCGCCGCCGCCGGGTGTTATAAATGAGATCTTAATCACACTAATGGACAACCCTCGCTTTTACTTTTCTTTAATTATATATGAATGAGGTTGAGTGAAAGACATTATCTTCTCATACCTCCAATTACACATTCTAATTTTACAAAAAGAGGATTAATTCAACTTTGTTCACGATTATAATTGAATTTATTTAAATATACTTTATATTTCTTTAATATATTTTGGGAAATATATAAATATGTTTTTAAACAATATATTTCTAAATTTTTTTAGGACTACAACTTATGTCAACTGTAATCTCTCGCCCTAGTGGTTCTTTTCAAATATCTATTTTTTAAATGTGAAAACTTAGTATTGTCTAAGAAAAATGTCCTTATCATTTATTTGTTTTATATTTTGAAACTTCAATTACTTTAAGTTATTTTTAAAAAATAAAAAAATTGGACTGACATCCACGAACTGAGAACGTCTTTGGTTGAGTTTGTTAAAAACATCTTATAAGCTTTAATGATTTTATAAGATGTTTCTAGAGCTTATAAGATGTTATATCTTATTTTAAAAATAAGTAGTTGAAGTATTTTGTTAAAATAAGAAGATAGAGTCTATAAGATATTAATTATGATAGTTTTATAATTAAAATGATTAAATTTGAAGAAAATAATTAAAACAAAGATTATTTGAAAAATAAGTAGAATTCTCAATACTTACACGAACAGTGAATCCATCTCTCAATGTCATGCTTTCGTCTTGCTCAACTGTGATGGCTAGCAACGCTATCAACTCTAATGGAAAGTTGGTTGGCTGTACTCTGTTGACGGATTCACACTCCTCTCCAGACATGAGTTCCTGTTTTTAAACGGACATTTGAGTGGGATGTTTCTCCTCTTGAAAATAACTTATGAATTTCTAACATCTTATTTTCAAAAATAAAAAGATCTTATTTTTAAAAATAACTATAAAACAATTTAATAGAACTTATAAAGTTTCAAACATCTTATAAAATATTTTTAAAAATCTTATAAGCTCAATCAAGCACCCTCTTAGCTCGATCATAAATGCATTTCTCAACTAAGATACATAGACATAAACATAAAAAGAACGCTACAACCAACAACGGTTCTTGTTCGAAAAAAATTAAGAGTGACTTTTTTAACTTCTATTTTGACAATTTATGATCGAGTTAGTTTCTTTTTTTGTCAAATAACTCTCTCCAATATAAGATTCTGTGCTTCACTCTTTTTTTTTTTTTTTTTTTTTCATTATTGACTTTTATTCAGCCTACAGCTTTGTGAAGTTGAAAATATTATCGCAATGTCATCATCACTATCTAAGGTTAAGTATAATTAATAGAATTATATAGCCGAAAAGGACGAAATAAGTGAGGAGATAAGACATCTTTACTTATTACTTACACCACAAATTCACTCAAACTTTATTCCTATTACCAACCATTTTTTCTTGCAAACATAATCATGTAATAAAATAAAATGTCCCCTTCATGTCCCCGTTGGATCATCTATCTATATTTGCAAAATCGTGCTTTCATCACCATATTATTATTGTATATTTTATACTAATACAGACGTGGATAGTTAAGTGATATCAGCTCGCCAAATAATAATATAAAAAAAAAATTTAATTTTCATTCTAAAAATTTTCTGCTAAAAAAAATTGTGTAAGATCATTAATTTAGATATATATGTAAATTATATATATATATATATATAAACAATATTAAAAAAATAAAGCATAATTAAAGTGAAAGAAAGTGATTTTCATGGTAACAGAGGCAGGTATTTATTGATATATTAACCTCCACTGAATATGTTATGACTTGATAAGGTAAAAAGATAAAAAGTGAGGGGAAAAAGGATTATATCCTACGACCAACCATACAATGGAACACCAACTTGCATTTATTATTTAATTATGCTTGCTTTGTCAAAGCCTACTCAATTTCATTTTAATGTATATAAATATATCATATTTTAAAAGTTAATGTTTCACTCTATTAGTTAAAAAAATAAAAATAAAAAATATTTTACAAACAAGTTATATATAATTAAATAAATTTAACTATGAATAAAAATAGTTTAAATATAATTTTATAATTTTTAACAAATCATATCTTTTACAAAAAAAAAAAAAAAAAATTATATTCTGGTCAAACATAATTATTTTTTTGAAACGGGAAAAGATTATTAGATACGATGCCCTGATTCACTTGGCTTATCAATATGGCCCAATTGGGTTATGGTGGCCTCTCATAGTCACAGGACTTTAGGACTCCAAATGAGAAAAGGACGGGTGAAGTTTAAGGTGGAAACTTTGACGATGATGTCTCTTTTCTGGCCACAATTTCCATCTTTTACTTCAAATTATATACTAATAATAAATTAAGTTAACCTTAATTTTTCAGAAGGGCCAACGGCTGTTTTATTATTTCTACTATTGACCTTTATATTTGATGCCTGCCTTTTAGAGTCCTTGTTAAGGTAGTGAGTTTGTACTCATATTCATACGTATCTATCTAACTATTGGATACAATACTGTCAAAAATCAAATTGAGTTTTTTTATTGTTTTTTATATTTGAAATTTTACATCTGTTTGAGCTTTGGTTTATTAGAAGAACAAGTTCTCATATCTTATTTTTTAGTAAGGTTTTAAATGCATCCCTCCCCACCCAATTTTGATAATTATCGATTTAAATCTCATTTCAGGATGTAATGAATATTTTTGCTGTCTCAAAATAAGTATTATTTTAGAAGTTCAAGAGATAATTTTTCTTAATCTTTCAAAAATAGTTGTAATATAAATGAGTTTTAAAACTATAGAAATATTGTGAAAAAGGAAGATAAAAAGATAACCTTAAGAAAAAGTCAATAGACTAATTAAATTTAATAAGGACATATAATTTTATGAGATTTTTCAATTTTGTATGAACTTTTCTAAAATGAAAGGGGTAATTTTAACCATGAAAACATTTTGCACCAATACATAATTTATAACAATATAAAAACAAGATAGTGCAAATTTTTTTAAGAAATGTCATTTTGACTTCAAATCATCTTTCTATTTTAATTCTAACCAAAAACAAAAAGAAAACAATGTGTGCGCATCACACACGTTTTTTATGCACGCGCCTCAAGTGAGAGTCAGATTTGGCAGAATTTTTTTGACCAATAACTTTTTCTACTTTTTTTTTATTTTTCTCACTTTGTCACCTCAAATTTAAATGCATATAACCTTTTCATCTCCATTCATTTTTCATTAAAAATATATTAAATTATTTTTTTAATATTTTTTAGTTAATTACTTTTTTCAAGATCTTTAATTTGATATACATATTTCATATATAAAAATAAATTTTTAGAAATATAAAATATTTTATCGGTTCATTGTGATATATTTGATATCTAAAAGATTTTATATAATATAAAATTTTGAGATATTTTTATACAATATATTATTATATTAAAAAATATATTTTTCATATTATAAATTTTATTTTTAAAAAATATATTATTATCTTATAAAATTATTAATTTACTACATGAAAATAATAAAATCTGCTGCAATACGATAATATGACTCAAAATAAAATTCATACTCTAATATTACTATTAATTATAATTTATTACTATATTATTACAAATATTACAAATTCAAGAAATATCAGTTTCAATAATTAGAACAGGCACATCTTTTTTGGACCCATGGCCCAATTAGGCCACCATGAGCTTGGGTAGTGCTAATTGAGTTCTTCAAATGTTATTGGGCTTATATTCAGTTGGCCCATCAAAAATATTCCAGAAGTTCTCCCCAAAAAAAAAAAAAAAAAAAAAGGTTTTCTACGGACATGGAAATAGAAGTGTAGGTCAAATTATTGAATGCACATCATCATGCATTATAGAATAAAATTAGTAAGCAGAAGAATCTGATAACATTGAAGAATAGCCAGTCACGTCTTTTATAGTGTTTAGGCCATACTTTAAATATGTAAATAAAAAGCCCAATTAATGAAACTCCTATATTTTCTGACTTTCTTATACCTCATTGATGATCAATTAATTTTGTGATATTAATGTTATCTACCATCTTGGCTACATTTCATCCAAAAAATACTATGAAACGGTTGTACTTGTGACACAATTTAGGATATTACTTATTTAATTATAAATTATTATTTATTTAACTAAAAATATCATTATTTTTTTAATATATTACTTCTAATTAATTAACTTAAAAATAGTAATATTTTATAGTAATACCTTAAATCATGTCATGCAACCGTTTCATAGGAGACTCACTCCCAAATTATATATTGCCACTAACAGGTTACCGAATTTTTTTTCTTACATTTATATCATATTTAAAATTAATTAATGCGCACAATATGTATAAAATGATATTATTAATAAATACATAATTTAAATTGAATCACATATTAGTAACTTGTGTTGATTTCTGTTTTAGGCTTCTCTGTTATGAATATATAAATATATTTTAGCCTCTTACTTCATATATGGTTAAAAAAAATCCGGATCGAAGAAGTCAATTAACCTACATCCAATTTTAGTAATTTCCAAGAAATACAATAAAAATGCTGCGCAAATGCAGACATTATCGCGAACAATTAGCCATGAAAAAGGTAAAGGTGGAACTAAGAAAAAAAAAAAAAGTTAAATAATTAGAAAGGAAAGATTAAAAAGAAAAAAAGCAGAGGCAAAGACCATATCTTGATTAAGCAAAAGTGAACAATGTTCCCTGTCTCCATCCTTACATTTCCACCTAATTCCAAGTTAATTAAAGTTTTTCTTTAAATTTAGAGTTTACCATAATTATTAATTATCATATATTATATTTCGCTAATATATTTATTATTATAAAGAATAAACTGCATCATGAACTTGAACAAAAAATCTGGTAGCTCTACCTTTATGGTAACAAGTGAGAAGTTAAGTTTTGGCGATTTATCTCTCCCACAAATCACTTATCATAAAAGAAGAAGCCTTCATTCATATTTGTCGGGACATTTCGAAAGTTGAAAATACAAGATCTGGGTCTGGGCTTTCCAGAAAGGAATGTTTGTTTCTGTAGTGGGATGATGCACAGCTTTATTAAAAGAAGGGCTACGCAATTAAAACGTTTATATATTTTGGGTATTATATAAGAATTTTACATATTTTTGTATAAATAAATAAATAAATGGGTTATATAATAAAATAAACTCATCTCCCTATAACACACAACTCCCTTGTCCCAAATTCATATGGTGGGTTTCTTTTTCAGAGTGAAATAAGAAAATTCTAATTAATGAAATTTAAAACATAATAGCCTTAACCATCATTCATGAATAGTCCTACTTAGTGGAATTTATACGCGCATATGTCATTTATCGGTAAATTAATTTTTTACGTACTCATAAAATATGAATTAGAAACAGAAATTTCAACCTAGTGAGTTTCTTATAGTACATTATTTTGTTAAGAAATTTTAATATAATTATGAGATTATCGATTATATTATATATACGAATAATATTATTAATTAATATATATTATGAATTAAAATGTATAATATGAAGTGCTGAGTATAGGGCTAAATAAGGCAAGCGGCCACTGAAATCAAGGAGAACTATATTTGCGATTCCCCACATTGGATACACATATCTAATGGAGTATTTTACTACTTGATAATGTAATCGTTACATATTACTTGATATTGTGTAAATTTATATTTAGATTGCTTAATAATGTAACCAAATATTATGGTATTGATATGGGATAAAAATACGTTATTTTGTAACTGAAATTGTCAGTTTCTTCTTCTTTTATCTTTCTAAATATTTTTTTGTAACAACAAATCTCTTGTGCATTAAATACATCATACACTCGATTTATAGTATTATTTGTTTTACTAATAAGTATTACTTGTTTACTTAAAAGTATTACTACTTTTTTAAATAACAAATCAGTAGTAATGATATTCAAGTAAATAATAATATTTTTTAGTTAAACAAATAATATTCTACATCATGTTACATGCACTCGATGCATATAAGTTTTTGCGTTTTGGTCAAAGAAATCACATGAAAGAGATCAAAATTGTAAGTTATCTTAGTTCCAACCAAATTAGTGATTTGACTTCTCAGAGAATATGTTCAGTTCGGTTCATATAGAATATGAACTGTTTATGAAACCATTACAACCACTTTAGGTTTTCCAATCAAGTGAAGTGATGAAAATTTTATTTGAATGATCATCTTATTTGTATATGGTACATGTACAGTAACTAATATTCATGAACATGTGCGCCAGCTATTAGTATTAAATAAAAAGTACCATATATATTGGATAAATTTATAAAATAGTGAAAAAGGTACGGTGAGTGCATCAAATTTGATGACTTTATGATCAAACTAAGTTGTCCTTCCATCACACACGTATATAAATAGTGTATTGTAAATACAAAGAAACATATTACTATTCTATTAGCTTTCTATCTTTTTCTAACTCTCTTTTTTCAACATCATGTCTTTGCTAAATTCTTGACTCGAGCGTTGGAATCCGATTGTTAAAACTTCCTCCGACAAACTTTTGCAAATATGTACGTGGCTCATCACAAAAGAAAACTTACAAAAGCTGTTGCGTTCTCTCGCAAGATTCTATTATTAGATAATTTTCTTATTATTGCACTCACCTCTTTTATTTTATTTTAAATTTTCAATTAAAAGACAAACAAAAATACCTATCTTATATTAAGAAATGACACTTTGGTCACGTTAGAGCAAAAGTAAGATGACAAAGTTATATACTTTGAGAAATGCCTTTTTATCCTTCTCAAATCTCAATGACTCAATTTAGGCAAACACATAAAAAAATCAATAACTACTGTTCTTACAGTGTCCATGCATATTTACATTGTTACTTTATTAAAAATTAATTATGTAATTAGATTTTCTTAAATCATAACCTAATCTTTCCCCAACCCCAAATTGAAAATATGTTTACCTTACTTGTTCATCGGGTTGGTATGAACTATGACCCACCTTTGAAACTAGTCAAATATTGTTTGTTTTATATAAACTCCTAACTATAATTGCTCTAATTCTCACTCACCTACTCCCTAATTTCTAAATTATTTCTTAAATTTTGAAAAAAAAAAAATTTCCTATTCACAAACACGTTTATTTAATTGAAAATAAAATAAAATAAATTGTATAGTGTGAATCCATAAATTTAATTAACAAACATAGAAAATTGTAGTCTGTGAAAAATATATTTTTTTTAATGGAAGGAGCATATAATACAAATTTGTATATTGTATATGATTACAAATATATATCTTTTAAATTTTAATCATAAAAAATCATATATATATATATATGTGTGTGTGTGTATCTATAACTTATCCAAATACTAACGTCAAACTTCGGAGAAAATCTTTAGAAAAAAAATGACATAAAAAATTAAGATAATCAAATAATTTTGTAATCCGCCAGTTATTGGAGGCTCCAAAAAAGTAATTAAAAAAAAGGAGGGGGGGGGGGGTATGGGAGTGGCATTATGTTTTTTGTTTTAGAAAAAGACAGTAGGTAGTATGTGAGTGAGTGTGTGTGTCCCTATCTCTGTCTCTCTCTCTCTCTCTCTCTATATATATATAAGAGACGATAGAAGATGATTTGGATTCCCTTACCACTCACTCCTATCCATTCATTACACATTCTTTCTCCCATACCTGAGGCCGCCGCTGCTCCTCCCCGCCGTCGCCGCCCTGAATTAATATTCATTAATTCCTCCCGAGGAGCAGCACCACCAACTCTCACTAACTATTCTTATCCATTATCTGGTTTGCCTTATAACATTCTGCTCATTGAAAGGCAACATCATTCATGGCTTCCTCCTACACCATTCTCTTCATTATTCTGCTCCACCTTTTCCGTGGCAAAGGTACTTCACGCGCCCAACATATATATATGTAATTGTGTATCACCTCAATTTCAGACCGGCTGTGTGTGTCTGTGCGAAGTAATATAATATCTCTGTAGATTGGGTAGTTATGATCACCTACATTATTTATTTAAGATTTGCATATGCTTAAAAAAATTATTAAAAAAAAAAAAAAAAACCACAGGATATAGAGTCTCATTTTCTTTGGGAATTACTTTTGTCACATTAGTTGCATCCTAATTTGATAAATATACAATATAATAGTATTAAAACTATTTTTTTTTTGGCCCCGAAAACTATGAGTAATTATTTTCTAATTTTATAAATAAATAAATAAGAGAATAATATGTCGGTGGTGGACTATGATTGTGGTGCAGGAGTGAGCGGTGCAACATTTACATTCGTAAACAAGTGTACACAGACAATTTGGCCAGCAATTCTAGGCAGCCCTAAACTCGAAACCACTGGATTCGAGCTGCCTAAAGGCGGCTCACGCGCCTTCCAGGCGCCGACCGGCTGGTCCGGTCGCTTCTGGGGCAGAACCGGCTGCAATTTCGACGACTCAGGCCACGGCTCCTGTGCTACCGGCGACTGCGGCTCCGGCCAAATGGAGTGCAACGGCGCCGGCGCCACAGCCGCCACACTAGCCGAGTTCACCCTTGGCTCGGGCTCCATGGACTTCTATGACGTCAGCCTCGTTGATGGGTACAACTTGCCATTGCTGGTGGAGGTCAGCGGCGGGTCGGGCCAGTGCTCGGCTACTGGCTGCGTGGAGGATTTGAATCAGAAGTGCCCGTCGGAGCTCAGGACCGAGGACGGGGGCGCGTGCCGCAGCGCGTGCGACGCTTTCAACACGCCGGAGTATTGTTGTAAGGGGGATTATGGATCACCGACGACGTGCAGGCCGTCAATGTACTCGCAAGTTTTCAAGAGCGCGTGCCCCAAGTCTTACAGCTACGCCTACGATGATGCCACCAGCACCTTCACTTGCACCGCCGCTGATTACGTCATCACCTTCTGCCCGTCGCATTCTAGGTACTACTCTTTCATGCATATCTGCACCCAATCACATGTAAATCAATAGAATTTAGATACCGTAAAACTGTATCAAAACCCAACTTAACATTTCGTGTCAACTTTGCTAAATCTTTTTTTTTTTTTCCCAGCCAAAAAGCATCGAAACCAGATGACGATGGCACGGTGGATGGGTCTGGGGCCGGGTCGGATTCTGAATCGCAACCGGGTACAGAATCAGGGTCAACTGAAGCTGCAGGGTCGGTTCAGGAGGCGGTATTGGCAGACGGGTCCTGGTTGGCTAATTTGGCAACAGGGGACTCAACTAGAACACATTCACTTGGTGCCACTGCCCAAGTATTAGTGGGATTGATGATTGTACATTTCGCTGCATCATTAGTACATTTGCAATTGTAACATTGTTGAGGTTTGACTTAGATTCATATCAAGAAAAAGGTTTCGTTAGAGAAAAAACACCCCAAAAGAGAGGTTACACAACATGTCAACTGAAAATTTAAATGATAATAAGATCATTCATTCCTACAAAAAGATTCCACATGTTTTATTTTAAAGTACATATTGATATATTCCAATAAGAAATGAACCTAAGTGCACAATAATAAACCTTGCAAAACCACTTCATTCTTCCATAAATCCCAATCCATTTATTAATATTAAAAATTATAATAAAAGGCCAAAGTATTTTTATGGTAGGATTCTAGAGATTAGAAATTATCCAAAATGCGACCCTACCAAATCTCACACAACTAAAGAACACAATTTGATTTCAAAATAGTTTTATAATATATCTCTTTGAAACAATACTCTTATTTTGGGACAAATGAGTAACATGTAAAATATTATTTTTTATTTGATCCATAGTTTGAACAATAACTAATACCTTAAGATATATTAATATTCCTTGTTATAAAAATACTACATTAATATCGAAATTCGAACCCCCAACGGGTGGTGGATTGATCAAAAAATAAATCAAGAGGAAAAAGGGAATTTTTTTTAACCTCTGTCCGGACCCTTTCGTAAGGTTCGTTGATTCTAATGAAATTACTAGTTTGGGATTCAAAAGTGTAAACTTTAAGGTAAAATTATGTGTCCAAGCAATTTGATGGGATTGTAAGATTGGTGGGTGATTTCTCCAAAAAAAAAAAAAAAAAAAGTTTGGTGGGTTTGTCTGCCAATAACTTTGCCCTTATCTTATTCTCTCTCAATCTTCTGGTAATTAATAAAGAAGCGTCGTGCTAATAGTGGAATCACACCCCTTTTCTTTAATGTTGGTGTAATCATTGCATTGAAGATGAAGATAATTCATTTTATTACTTATAGTTTGTCTTTTGCTTATTTAATTATAACATAATCATGGAAAAGTTGAATTGGTCTTGACTAAGACAAAGGGAATAATTGCTAATAGCTTCATTTTTCTTGGAGAGAAACTGTGGCAAAATAGAATTTCTTTTTTAAGGTATAATTACGTTAGAATAGTAAGATATGTAATATCTAAATTGATAAAACATATTTCATATTGCTGGAAATAAAGCTGTAAAAAGCCAATTATCTTTTTGGCATCGAATATAATTTTTAGACATGCTTCAAATATTCGTTGATGGACCTTTTATTTTGGTCTTGTTGCCATTCTCAACATTTTTTTTCTAAAATTATATATATATATATACATATATTAATTCAACAAAAAATAATTTTATTATTTACAAGACCCAAAATAATTCAAAACTTAAATATTTATCTATTAAATATCAAGTTTTGAGAGGTGGCAATAAGTTAAAACATTACAAAATATAGCTATTTATAGGGATAAATATAATAATAATATATAAAATATGTATACTAAAAAAAAGTTAACGTCATTGTTATTTATTTTCTTTTATATGTTGTTTCCTTCAACAAAATTTACCCTTTGCTTCGAGGTAAGAGGTCAGACAATCCGGCCCCACCAAATTAAAGGGTGGGTACACAATGAACTAACTTTTGGCTTTACTCTCTTTTCATTAAAATCCCATTCTCAACTTGCCAACTCTATTAACTATGCCTCATGAAAATGCACAATTATTTATGGAATCATTGTATCTACAAAATATTAAATCTCCATAAATAAAATAATCCCAACTATAAGTAGACCCATTGAAAAAGAAGTGCCTACAATACAAGAATATGTCCCCATACATTGGAGTACAGGATAGTGTTGAAGATCGATATACACTAAGGCTTCGTTTACTTTCCGTGATATACTTGGATTGATAACACACCCGTCCTACACTCTTCTGATAATTTATTCAACTTCATCATATCCATCCTTATCCTATTCACGCTAATCCCCTCCCTCCAAGGTAAACAAAGCCTATAACATGAAAAGTTTATAGGCTTTCTTATAATTTTCCAGCATTTTGAGACCAGAAAAAAATGATCCCAGCAACTTATTATTTTTATTTTCTTGAGAATTTTTTTT
Organism: Caryopteris x clandonensis; assembly: GCA_028749325.2. Taxonomy (NCBI): domain Eukaryota; kingdom Viridiplantae; phylum Streptophyta; class Magnoliopsida; order Lamiales; family Lamiaceae; genus Caryopteris; species Caryopteris x clandonensis. Next base: position 4,930,609 of record JAPYKT020000007.1, on the reverse strand, counting down.
AATAGAAATATATTAATCTTTTCTTTCTACCCCTTTTTTTTTTTTTTTTTTTCTCATTGGAAGGGTACACTTTACAACCATTTCTCCCTCTTTTTTTGTGTGTTTTCTCTACCCCTTTTTAATCAGCATCTAAAAGTTTTTGACATTCAGCTACCCTTTATTTCATCACCGATTGAGACGAGAAATCAGTATCTATCACCTTAGCAGAATCTATTTTATTTTTTCAGACTACTGTGTGAAAAAATGTTATCTTTGACAATGATAATGGAGGAATCTTTTGCATTTCAAAAGCTCCCTGCACTCAGCTATATTTTATGAAAGAAAGCTACCCTTTCCCAAAACAAAGCATCGTATCCATGAAAACTTTAAACTAGTTTACTAAACAATACACTAAAGTAGAGAGTACTATATCACTACCAAGTCTTGAATAATATTTTTAGCATAAACTAATGAGTGCACCAAATTTCCAGGATTCAACAAGAAGCTGCTCTAGATGATGCTTTTTCCCAATGTCATAGCTTTCATAGGGATAGATGGTTCTGTGGACCAAAGTGTAGGCAACAGGCAAGAAATGGCAAAAGTAAGAATACGAAAAGCTCACCGTGTAATGCTGATCAATAAAGGGTAGCAGTGATCTGACTCGTAGTTGGGCCAAGAGTGATCACCATTAATAATATTATTATGCCGCCTCCAAATTTCAGAATCGTAGGACTCGGTTATGGTGAAGTGCATCCCACTATCCTTAACTTCCACCAGAAACTTATCCAACGAATCCCCTCTTTTGGGGCTAAAAAGTATGGCCTCAGAGGGACCATCTTCTTTTAGCAAGCATCTGATGGTTCGGGCTAGGCCTTTGTGGAATTTCTTAAAGAAAGTGCTGCAAAATGACAAGATAAAGTCAATAGAATGGACGAGCTTGATCTGATTAGTGATTAAAAAAAGCTTCCACACAAGTGCTTGCATGTGCAGATTATGTGAATTGTTCTAAAAGGTTAACATTGATTGGCAGAGAGTAATTTTTGGCATTCAAAAAGTACCACTCAACTTGTGACCAACTCCAACAGCAGCTTTTATCTTGGCAGATAATCAACATAATTTATCTGGACAGATGAATATCAGCAAGAAGCCACCATTCACAGAAAGGGTTATTTAATCTAGTGCTTCAATACCCTTTATGTGCAAGGTAATTTACATATGTAAATATCTAATTTTAAAACATTTTCTTTAGTCCATGCTGTAGATCATATCATTACAAGTTTTAACATCCATACACAGCGAATAATATATTTTCAGTAGTGCTTCCAAGAGCAGAATTTGTGTTTTGGGGGGGGGGGGGGGAGTAGGAATTGAATTTTTAGTTCATAAACCAATTACCAGTCACTAGCGACAATGATGTCAAAGGTTCCACAGATATCCGAGACTTCATGTTGATCCCAATGAAGGATCATCGACTTCACCTTAGTACTGCCGAATGCAGCAGAGTTGATGTCAATGTTACGCTGTATATCTGGTTGTTAAGAACCACCATTCTGGTTAAAAAAGAAATCTTGAAACATGGAGATCTGTGTAAAGTGGAAAATTAGTGCAGCCAGGCAATAATACAAATTCCCATGTTTTTTTAGCACAATCTTAATTCCTAAAATGTATCAGAAGTTTTCCTCTTACAATCTTGATCCAATGAATGTAGAAAAAGTGTAGGGAGTTCTCATCATTGTGGTGATATTTTCGAATAACATTTTCATCATGAAACATAATTGCACTCGATTAGGTATTAGGTACTATATTTTCCTGGTTCCCTAACACTTCTTGATCTAGATGCGTTAAGGTCCATTATTTTGGCAACGTGCCACTGAAGCAGCACCCAGATAAATTAAACAATTACATATCTCCACCATATGGCGAACATGAAGATCCTTATTTCCACGTTCAATCATTTTGATGAAATCAAGTAAAAGGATACAATCAACCACTTGAGGATTTCCATCTGACACCACAACTTCTAATGCATCTGTGACCATTGCAATAACTAAGCCAGCTAATCCGTACCCTGATCCAAGTTCAATTACCCTTTTACTCCTAAAAAACATTGAGAAAGAATAAGAAACAGATCCATGAGATATGCATTAGCAATGAAATGAATGACAAGGTTACTAATGAACCTGAAGGAATCAGGATGTGATATGGAATAATAAGCAAGTACTTCCTCTGATGGCCACAGACCTGTTCAAAGAGACATAAAGAAACTCATAAATGTTCTTCATAATATGTATTTTTGGTAGCAATAGGGAAGAAAGAGATGTTTGAGTACAACCAAGTTTCTTATTTTATTTATTTACTACTATTATTTTAATAAATATAAGAACAATAAAAATCCCTCTCCTCCCAGAAAAGTGACTTTAACCCAGGACCAGTGGTCTAGGTAAATGCATGATCTTACCACTTGAGCTAGCCCACTTCACCAAGTTTAACAAACTCTAAATATAGCTGGACAGTTTCATTAAGAAAACACATGAATGAGTTTGAAAATAAGTTTGGAACAGAAAATTGTTGTAGCTACATCAAATACTGCGATTTTATTTCTGTGCAGAAGTAAATTGTTTGTGCAGCAATTGATTTCGTAAAAAAATACATCCCAAGTGAGAGGTTATAACAAGACCAACAAACTTAGAGCAAAAAGAATGCATGTTTTAAACCTCAAAATCAATGAATCAGAATTTCCAAAGTGAACCACAGGTCTAAGACTACTTAAAAAGCATATAACATATTTGGAAAGCAAGAGTCCAATTCTTTATAGATCTGAGCATTTAAGAAGGTAATATTAAAAAAAACATTGATGCATTTGTGTTGTTTTCATAAGACAAATACAATTTAATATAAAATAGTTACTAGAACATAGACATCTGAAATTCTGGGTTTTATAAGTGTTCCACCCACATTGGCCCTTCCTTTTATGTTATGTTTCCCACAGACTTTGAACTGTTGGTTCTCCTTCATACAAAATCACCCTCTGCATATTTCCACATTTGCCTTTCTCTGTGCTATATTGTGCACGGTTAAGTCTCTTCAGGGAGCTGTACTGGTTTAGACATATCATATCTTCAATTACCTTATTTTAGTTTACTACCTTTATGTCATCCCCCCAGGTTCTGCAGTTTGTCTGGGTTCAAAGTTAAATTATTTTTAACTATTTATATGGTCCGCAATCCGCAGGAAATTAAACTTAAGGTAATTTTAGGCACTCAAATTTTATGACTGTGTAGATCAAATATCATTCATCATCATCAAACTTAAAAAAGGCCCAACTTAAATAAACCTCTCATGAAGTCAATGTCAAATCCTGAGAACCATTGCAGTTTAAAACTCAAAGTCAAATTCTGAGAATCATTGCAGTTTAAGAGGGGGGGGGGGGGGGGAATTTATTCTCTCATGAAGTCTTTCAAGGTTTTTAAGACAAAAATCATCATAAGCTGCAGAATTGTAACCTTCATTGAAGGTTTTGCAACATAATCAAAACTTCAAAAGCTTTAAGAAATACAACTTAAGATGGCTAAATCTCATCTTTGCATGATATGGAAAACGCACTGAAACCCACACAAATCCCATGGAAGAAGGTATATGTACATTCACAACTCCATTGTATGACATCCAAGCTAGTTTTTTCACATTAAGATTATGGTACAAATTTTCATATTGATGCGTCATAGTGCAGCATTTATATGAAGAAGTTACTATTATGCTTTTCCATTTAGATCTTAAAGCCTGTACCTTGTGTTCAGCTGTATGGGAAAACGAAATGTATTAATTAGAGATACAACCAAAATTCATGAAAAGTGGTTGTATGGCTATGCTTCTATATGTAAATTTCATGTTCGCATTTCCATTGAGTCAGACATCAAATCTATGAGGAAGTATTTTAATAACCAGAGCATTCTGTCCTAATGTTAGTCCTATAACATGCACAAAAGAATGGCAGAAGAAGGTGTGGCTATTAAATCTCATTATGAGTTAAATCATCCAATTACCATATGAAAACTCCAGATAGAAATCAAAGTTTATAATTATAGGTCAAAAGACGAGAAAGGATATGACATATTTTCTAGTTCGCCAATTACCAAGGCAAACTTTAGATGAGGTGGCATGCAGATCATGATATATCTACCAACCAATCAACTATATCTCAGGATATTATAATGAATAAATTATGACAAAAGTGTCTCCATCTTCTTTTCCAATTAAAAGGCATAAGCATATTTTAGTTACAACTTACAAAAAGGGAAAATTTGCATATCCAGTTAGAAGAGGATTCATATTCTCAACTCCTATTGTGTACCCTAAATTTTTTATTCGCCACAACATAAAAAATGTTATACTGTTATAAATTTGACAGAGGAACTGCCAAACTGGTAACAATAACAGAAGGGAAAGTAGTAAAGGGGCCAGAGGAGAACGGGGGTGTTGGATGAAGGAAGCTGGATGTGGTTGGAAGGAGACACCTGGGCTCCCCCCCACCCCCCCAATCGGCTGAATGTGATTCATACATAACCGGAGGAAACATCAGAGCTTTTCGGAAAACTCCTCATGTTCTAAGATTCATATCTCTTTGTTTATTGTTCTTTGAGCTTTCAGGAATCTACAGTTCAGCCAAACCCAAGAATACTAATCAACCTTTCATTTACCAATTGATCATTAATGATATTCAATATGATTATGATCAAAATATAAAATTATTCTTCAACTTCTTTTCTTCAGAAATATGTAAAGAAGCCCGAACTTTGTGCCTAGTGGCATCGCCTCACCATTATTTGGTGAGGGTCAGAGGTTTGATCCTTGCTTCCCATAATTCCCCCACTAAAAAAAAATGTAAAGAAGCATCAAGCATTTATAGATGTCAGAAGTTTAGTTTTGTAATTGTCATTTAAAATGACAACCTGAACCTCCTCAGGTAAGTCATTTTAGAATGATAGCCCCTCTTATCATCCATGAAAAAGTTGAATAGTCAATGCTGTATGGAAAATTTGGCTGTACACAAACATATTGAGATATCTCTGAATCCTTCCACACCACTTGGGATAAACAGCACCATGAGTTTATGTATCACTAGCATTAGACACCAATTTTATTTGTTCCAAAAGCAGAGGACTTGAGCATATATTCTCCCTATTCACAGCTTAAATATGTGAACTTCTCTACTTCCATAACACTTAGATTTCGTCTATTGTAGCATGCAAAATAGCATGTCCTGACATACAATGTAGAAGCTCCTTAACACGAATAATGATATGGAGGAACTCAAATGCTTGAGCACAGCTTGAACATTAAAGTTATTAGAGTTTATGACATCCTATAAACAAAATCATGTGACATCCTAAAAAGTTGGCTGTCCACTGACTCGAAATATAGACGAAACCAGTTTTACATAGTTACCAAGCAACTTGCAAGCACAATCACTTATGCCAAGTTCACCTTGGCATGGAAAACATATCAAACAACATTCTTAAGGTAACACTATTCTTATCCTAGATTATGAAGACTTATGTGTATGAAAATGCACACACATGAAGGAAGCAACGAAGTTCTTTGAGGGTTGAGATATATTAAAGAGGTGTAGAAAACTGATCACAAGGTACATGACCTCTGAATAAGAGAACTTGGTGAAATCATGATTATATACTGAGCAAAGAAAGTTCAAGTCAGATACATGAGTTTACCCAATAAAGAAACACTAAGTGAGCTCAATCTCACTGATTCTCAGTGTGCTTTAACCTGATTAACTTAATTGGAACTCAACAAAAATAGATTTGAACACTGTAAATGCACAAACCATAAAGTTTTTGACGGAGTAAAATTTGTGCAATGCAAGTGACATATTGCTCCAGGGGACATTACTTAATAAAATACAGCAAATAAAACACAGCTATACAGTCAATTAGAAGCAAGATAATTTCAACTTACACACAAGTCCGGTGTTGTCAATGTCATATCGATTACAAACTTCAAAATCATTGAGATCAACACAATCTTCCCATCTTTGACTGCATGATCATGTTACGAATAGTTACACCCCAACAAAATACATTTTTTGCTGCGAAATGATAACACTACCACGCTACCAGGAAAAAGCCGCAACCAAGTGGATTGATAACACCTGATGAATTACATCAAGTGCAATAAACTGGGCATGAGGTTAATAGCCTCAACTCACCGTAGAAAAAGCTTAGGAGCATTAGGAAGAGGTAATGTGTAGCAGAAACAAACATCTGTCTTTCGCAAAGAATCTGAATCTTCTCCGCTTTCATTCACCACACGGCATGGTATCAAATTGAACCCGCTTCTCGTTCTTCGAGATACTCTATCCAAATTGATATTTTCGCTCGGTTTTTCAGCAAGTCCTTTGCTTGTGAACAGAAATCAAGAATTTACGACTTCATATTGAGTAATTTTGGCGCGTATGCAAAGCTTTGAAACGTGTACAAAAATATATGCGGTTACCGGGTTTAGATGTACGGCGGAGAAGGGCGCGGCGAAGAATTTGCCATCGCAAAGACGAGGCCTTTGGGGTTGAATGTGACTGATCAGGCTCCATTGTTGGCTGCTTCCACGGAGTGCGACGTCGTTTCTTCTGCTGTGAACTTGAACAATGAGGTCCCACGTGTGCGGAGTGCAGACTATCCCTATACCTTCTTCCCCTTTTCTAAACGAAATTTTATCTACTAGTTATTATATTCAATAGTATTACTTTAATGCGATATAAAATATGTAATATATTTTTAATATTATTTTAAACTATTAATACTTAAGAATAAATATGACAGAACATTTAAAATATTTTATTATTCTGAGAAAGACATGAGAACAAATTTTTTTTATTAAAAAAAAATAAAAATATATATATATATTACCAAAAAATAAGAGTGTTACTTTTAAAATAAATTTATAAATTGTATAAAAACTAAATTATTTAATAAATTTTATAAAATAATATTAGATAATATTTATTTATCTAAATTGAGTAAAAATAATCACATACACAATAAATATTAAAATTTATCTCAATAATCAACAAAAAATAATTATAATAATTGCATATAATATCCATTTTAATATATGTGAATTGATATGAGTGTAAAATTAAAAATTGTAAAAAGATTATTTTTATATGTTATATGTAATTGAGATAGTAGAAATGAAAAAATTATGGTATTTTAACAAGTTGAAAAAAATATAGTAAAAAAAGAAGAAAAATAAAATTCAACTAATAAAAATTTGACACGTCATTTTTTGAAAAATATTTTTATTTTTAGAAACAAAAAATGAGCAAGAAAATTATATTTTTAAAAATATACTTCAATTTTTCTAAAATTTAGATTATCTAAGTTACTGAGTGAAAAAATATATTTATAAATTTAAACATAAAAAAGTTAACGTTAAATTCAAGACGAAAATATTAGAAGTGTAGAAAAAGCTATAAATATTTAATGAATGTCAAGGTTTTGAACCAAAACTAGGGAATTATCTTTTCAAGCCATAAATTCCCACATGTGTATTTTGCTTGCCTTCCTAAAATACCTTACTGTGGAACATCATCATAGAATAAAACTTAAACTACTTCCAATTAGTGTTAAACTGAGTCTCTTGTGCATTGAAAGCAACGTGAAAACTCCGCAACAATCAATTTACAGCAAGCATTTTCAATGAGGCTTGTAGCACAAACAATTACAGAAAAAAAGAGGAAAAAAAACAACTTTACTAGCATCATTTTTCTATTGTTTAATCTCTTACTTCAATACTTCTAATTTTGATGATATCATTTCATACACATGATTCGTGATGACAATACGAACACGAAAAATCGAATACCATTGAGAATAGAGGGTCTCACGTGCTTCATTTAAAAATTTACACAATCAAAAAACGGGGCATCCCTTAACAACAATCCCTTTAGCAGTAGGGCAAGAAGCCAAGGGGCATCCATCTGTAACACTTCCCCACCAATGAAGGCTAATATGCTCCATACCTAAGCACAAATACAGCAACACTCCCATGAAAGCTAATCCAGCATCAAGAGCCCCTGATAACACATAGTTGTGTCTTCTCCACCAATCACGGTGATATCGGTATGCAACATAGCCAGACAAGAAACCGATGATAATCCAGCTATTGTAGTTGACGGCAGTGGCAGGAGGCATCTGCATAATCGTCAGTAACACAACAGGAACTGAAACAAGCCGGATCCATTGCTGGTTCGGAAAGCCCATGGTCGCAAGCCAAACAAGCAAGGGAGCCAAGGCTCCGACTAGAAATGCCCAGTTAACAGCAGAGTAGTAGCCCAGGTCACCGAATATCCTCTCAGGCCCAATCAAACCCCAAATGACAGAGGCGTCATAGAATACATGGTCGCCCGGGCATGTCCATGGGCTGCCCGAGGGAAGTGCTGCCCTGTCACAAATGTTTGGGACAGTGTCCATGAGCCACCAAGCTGTTCCTAGGTGCACGAGGGATGATATAAGAGTGCCAACTACCTGATGAATATTAGAAATGTTCAATGTTGTGAAAAATGTGAAATTTCTTTCTCTTTTTCGAACAGGGAAGAAAATGTGACCTGGGCCATGAACATTGTTCTGGGTGGTATTTTCATATAGTGTCCAAGTTTGAGGTCTTGGAGAAATATCAGTGCTTGTTTCATACTTATGTAGCCATACACCTTAAAGCACATGTTAGCCACCGGATATCCTGGATAGAGGTATCCGATTATGTACTCTGTGATCACATTCAGTCCTGGTGTCTGATCATAAATAGCTTAATGTTAACAGCAACAGAATAATGAATGGCCTAATGTAAATCAAAGCTAACTTCCTCTTCGATTAGCAAAAACTACTTGATCCAATAATCAATTGCTGAACTGACAGCAGCATTAGAATCAGATAAACGAATAGAATCTCACTTGGTTTGTTGTGGCAGTGATAACTCCGATCGGAAGAGTGAAGAAGAATGCAAGACAGCATGCTAATAAGACACCCCACCATGGCAACTGAAGTTGATTATTGTAATTGTGACAAAGAAGTAGGGTGGCTACAATGTTTATGAAAAGAACGCATAAGAACCACCATTCAGGAACGTGTTTGTAGTTTTGCATAAGCTTCGTGTGTATGTCCATCTTTTTCTCCTTAAAGGCAGACTTGCTCAACAGCCACAGATCTCTGAGTTCACAAAAGCTGTCAGTTTGGGAGACCAATAATACAAAAAACAATCTTGAAGACTATATCTTATTGGACCCAAAGACTTAAGATACATTGGAGGAAGCAGCAAGAGCTGATAGAGAAGACTGCTGAAAAAGAGGATTTTGTGTGTGCGTGTGCGTGTGTGTGTGATATGGTATAACATTATTAATGCAAGAATGCTACCTAAGTCATTATTTCCAACTTACCTGCCATGAAAAAGAAGTACATGAACAATGGTGGCAGTGAGGCAGGCAAAACTAAAACCATAGCCCATCGCAAAGAAGGTACTAAGATAGAGACGGCCTTCACGCTCATATGCTTGTAAGTCAATGTGGAAATTTGGATCTATAATGGCTGAGATGTTATATTGTTGCCCGTCTGATGTAAAGAGTTCATCAGAAAATATGGGAAAGGTCTTTGCCTGGTAGACATTGAGCCAGTACACGGCAGGTGTAACTACATACATGCAGAGAAAATATCCAGCAGCAATGTTAGCAGTAGCAAACCATGGGCTAGCTAATGGGCTGCCAAGGTATGAGGATATGCTGGACCAATCGAGCCCAATAGCACCAATTCCTAGACCATGGAGTCCGGAACCAAGCTGTTGAATTAGGACCGAAGAAGAAAATATCCAACAAAGCCACGAGATTGAAGTAAGCTTCGGGAAAAGATACCCTGGAAACACATAATAAGCAAAGCTGCAAAGAAAGGCAATGAGGAAGAACTGATTTCGTGTCAATGCACCCCTGGCTCTGACTTCTTTCTCATGAAGTGCCCTGCAATTTAAATCTCTGATTGTTATGATCTTGCTGCAGTATCATGCAAGATTAACCTCATCTTTATGAGATATGTTCAATCAAAACACAGTGGGTCTCAATAGGTCTGTAATGATGTTCAACCAGACTAAGAATGTCAACAATGGAAAATCAAAATTTAGAGGAAGACAAAATAAAGGCAGATCAGAATATTCAATAGTCAGTGCAAGAAAAGAGCAAAATCCATTTAACTGCTGCCCGATACTTCTGCTGAAATGTTTTTATCAAGAAAAGCAAGAAATTCTAGCACTTACCACGAAAAACACATAATACCATTCTTTCCTTCATGTATATCTAATAAAGATAGAACAATATCATCAACCATTCACCTGATGTGATATTCACTTATTCACCTTATGCTTTTGGTTTGTATTCTTGGTGTCATTCAGTTCATACTTCATAGCTTTGTCCGTAAAAGCATTTCATTCTATTGGATTTAATACTAATTCTGTAATTGTTGAAATTTATGTGAAACCTATTCTGGAATTAACAATTGAGTTGTACCACAGACTTTGAATCCTCAGTATACATGCTAAACATTAACAATTTGAAGAGATATAATGCCAAGAAAACCATCAAGCATATTCATAGAATCATCTAATTAATGAGAGAGCAGTAAAACCATCTTTCCATTCCAATACTAAATTTGCCACAAATAACATTTGTTTTTTTGCTACGTTGAAAGAGGCGGATTACCTGAAAGTTAATTGATAATACTAATTTCAGCCACACAACAGGTTTGAAGTTACAAAAGGAAAGTTTTATAGGCTTGTGATTCCATTTGTGGAATACCAAGAATACATAAGCTAATCAAATACTGAATTAACAGTTATCTTGATCCTGAACAACACATTTCAAATGGAATCTATCCTGTTTTTATATTATCTATATATGCCACATGAGTTAAATGACATCACTAATATACATGTTACGAAACACGAGATAGAACACAGTTTGCAATAGAAGAATCCGACTGCATAGTTACATTCGATATACATCAAAACGTTCCACAATTATTCTACTACCCAGGCACTTTGTAGAAGCATTCCAAAGTAGTTTCTATAGTAACCTGTTTGATTACCTGAATAGAGACACCTGAACAAGATTTTGGGGCCACCACATGGCAGCAGGCTCCACCAAGTACCGCCGGAGAAGGCCGGCCCATCCGAAGCCCAAAACCTGCGTTGTCAAAACCACCCCCAACGCCACCCAAAAAGTCAATCTCTGCTTGTAAAATATCTTCACCGCGCTAACAATATGGATCGAGTAAGGATTCGCCGCCCCAGAGTTGGCGAAAATTGTGATTAGCACGTGCTCCTTCACGTTGAACCGCCCTGGGTTGAGGCTGAATTCCCACTTTTGCCCCTCGAAGAACACTCGCCGCGGGAGGGCCGCAGCCATGAGGTGACCGAGCGGCAAGACGGCGATCTGGGCCGATATGGCGGACACCGAGAGCGGCTCGCGGCGGTACCAGAAGAACTGGTTGAGGAATGAGAGCAGAACGCAGGCGGCAGCCCCCAATACCCACATACGGAAGGTGACCACGGGAAGCGTAGGGTCGTCGGTCGGCGGCACGGTCAGGGCCACTTGCTCGACCGGCGAGTTTTCTTGTTCCGATGAGGAGGCATCCCCTGCCGGCGGTTCGTGTTGACTCCTCTGAACTGCACATTATTGAGTTCTCTTGTATGATATGAGCCGAGACAAGTGATGAAAATTCTTCAGCTTAATTTAAGTGGGGATGCTGACTTACTCAATGGAGCAGAGATCTCTTCTTCACTTTCGATCATTTCTCTCTCGTACAGCCTCTATCTCTGTGTCGGTGTGTTTGCATAAGCTCACATGAGATCTTGAAAAGTTGGATAATCCCCGCCAATCAGAACACGAATGAGGTTCATCAGGTCAATGTTGAACGACGTCGCGGATGACGTATGCAGAATCGGAATCTGTCCTTTAGAGTTTAACTAATAGGGCCACGTGGGATTTTGGGGTTTCCTCTGTATTGCTGTAGAGGATGTACTTGGATGGGTTTTCGGCAACATGCGTCGGGTTTGTTAAGGGCAATTTCTGGAATATTTTGTCTTTCACCATGTTTTGAGAAATATTCTAGGAAACGTTCTGTTGATTCCAAACAATAAGCTACATCTACTAATCTGGTCTTTTTATCATTTTTGAAAACATTTTTTTCTCAAATTACTCACTAAATGAATTATTTATTTAATATAATATATTATTTTTAAATGAAATTCACTACTTATATATTATTCGTAAAAATATCATATTTAACTACAAAATTTAAAGTAAAAGTCTCACCATTATCAATTCATAAAATATAATATAATAAATTTCAAATATCATTATTCAATAAGACAGCCACTACTTATCAATCTAATATAATATTTTATGTTTAATTATAATATTTAAATTGTAGGTTATATTTGTTTAATTCTCTAATACATTCATTTAATTATAATAAATACAATCTCGTAAATAATGTTGAAAATGTTAGAAATGATTAATAAATATAAATTTATAAACAATGATGAAAATGTTAGAAATTGAAAATTAAGACAGAAACAAAATCAAACCTCTTTGTACTTTTAGAATAAGATAAATTTAATCATGGTGAAAAAGGTACTACTTTAAGCAATAAAAAGTAGATATTCTTATGAAATAAGCTGTATAAAGTTATAAGAAAAAAAAAACCGTTTATTATAACTGTTTTAACTGACATTCAATTAAAAATATTTAAGTTAAGCAAATTGTTAATTAATATATATTTATATATAAGGTATAAAATCATTAAATAGAATAATGTAACGCCTAATATATAATAAAATTTAAATACATACATATATAAATTTATGAAACTGATATAATCATCATTTTGACATGATAATTTAATTGTATATTATTGTATTATATTTTACTGTAAAAATTGTTCACTTAAAAAAATATTATAAAAAAAATTCAGAAATTAATACACCAGTCAGTACAAGCTAGCCCGACTCATATAGCCCGAGCCCAACCCGAAACTAACCCCCTTTGTACAACTTGTGGGTAAAGATGGAGTTATAAGTGATGTTTGTTTGAGCAACTATAGTTCTTGGGCGTGTGGCTTCTTAAGCGAGAATCCATTCTGAATCCAGGCCATGTATCCTCCTTCCATGTTGTATACATGTTTGAACTCCTGCAATTCAAATATTAATAATACTTACTATTTTCCTCCTTAACCTTCATTCCTATAATATAGTTTTATTCCTGCCCCTCTAAAGATTTTTCTTTTTTTTTTTTTTGGGTTTTGTCATTGTAGAATGTTTAAAATTTTGTATTGATCATGGCCGGTATTCAAAAAGTTCGAGTGTAAACAGATATTGTTCCTTTTATGTGTCATCCCTATTCATTTCATCACTAAAATTGTTCATTGTCGAAGTCAAATTCTGCATTTTCTATCAGAAAATGGAGTTGCAAGTCTCTTAAAATAAGAGTATCTAAGTGGTTAAAAAAATTGAAAATTATTGAGGAAAAGATCAAAGTTACCGCATCAAGAAGATCAGCAGTTGCGTACGCAGACCTCACCCCACTTTTGCAGCCCTGGCAATTCATCCAGCATTGAACAAAATTAATTCTGCAGTATTTTTACTTCTTGTTTATCTTAATTTACAAACTATTACTTTCTACTTACCATTATAAGATGATCTTCCTTGCCACAAAGGGACAGAACTTGATCTATAAATTTAGGGTTCTTCACCATACCTGAATACATAAATTATACATCTTAATTATTGGAATAAATAATAATGTACACAGTAATGTATTACCTGTTGGAGTATTAACCATGTACGGGATGTTCAGGGCATTCTCCAAGTGACCATTCTTGAACTCTTCTTCAGTCCTGTTATCATTCAATTCAATACGAAATTACACCATTACACTAATAAACAAAATATTCCCCTTATCTCAGGGGTGTTTCTCTAGGGATTAAATAAATTTTAAAAAATTCAGATTGTAGAATTTTCGGCCCAATACCTTAGGGGCTAATTTATTATGGGAAAAGTGGAGGGCTAAGAGCCCTTATCATAACATACATAATATACATCGGTGAAATGAAATACGAGATTGAAATACGGTGCATGTAAAAATAAAATGCGTTTGAAATTTTTTGACCTGACATCAAAATAGAGGTGGGCTTGAGTGAGGAGATTTCTAGCAGTATGTATATCAATAGAAACAAGCTTTGCTCCACAACTACAAACAATAAGCAAAAGGAAAAGAAATCGACATAGAAAAGCAGGCTTCAAAGCACCCATTTACAGAAGAATTTGTGCGTGTAATTTGAAGATGATTGAAATAAAGGGATTGGTGAACCCATATATATTTCAAAGTTGTTTAATTGTTTTCATTTACAAACCAAGTGGCTGTTGATTGGTTTGCAGGGGAAATTCTGGTGGGCAGCTGAGGTTTTCGTCCAAACCTATGTCCACCGAGGACCTCCATCTCCCAATTATAAAATAATTGTTTGTTGACAATCCAATACATAATAATATATTTTCAAATATTAAAAAAAAAAAAAAAAAAGAATAAAAATCTTACATCTTCACATCAAATTGACGATGAATTAACACTCACATGAATAGGATTGAATTTTCCTCGAGAAAAGTATAAGAAAATATAAATATGAAAGCCTTAAAAAAGAAAGTAAATGGTGCAAAGTGATAAATTAATAAATATAATAACTAGAAAGGAATTTTATTTTATTTTAAATGAGAAACGAGAATAATATTTATTTCAGGAAAATAATTATCTGAATATATATATATATATAGAATTTGCAATAAGTGAGGTACAAGCCTAATTTACCATAAAACCCAGCCTGTCTGAACATTTAAATGACATGAACGTGTGGAGATTATAACTTTACAAGAATAATAAAATATTTTCTAAAATAATATTGCTATTTTATTGAAAATTATTTTTTAATATAAAATTTCCTCTAGAAGATACAGAATAAATAAATAGGAGAAGCCATTGCCCACGCCAAAAGCCCATTTATAAGAGTAAGATGTGGCCCAACCCGGACTTGTCCAGTAGCCATTTCTATGTAAACTCTATTGCGAGTGGTTCCAAACACAAAATGGGCCAAAAAAATAAAAAATAAAATAAATATAAAATCTAAATTGACGAAACAGAACAACATATTTGACTGAAAAGACTACACAATTGGAGTTCAGGCAGAACAATTATAAGTTTATCATCTTATGGCGAGGCTAATATTTAATAAATGGGGACCAAATCATAAATTTATCCTCACAAATCTAAAAAAAAAAACTCACCTTTTAATATTTGATTCTATAAATCTTACATGTTTCATATATATGTGTGTAATATATTGATAAAATAGTATAAAATAAGTGACTTTTTTTGTTTTTAATTTCCAAAGTAGAAATATTTTCTTGAAAATTAATGTGTTATTTTTTAAAAAATTTTAAAAAAAATTCAAATATAAATAACTCTTTTGTTTTCTAATATATTTCTAATGTATTATATCAAATTAATTTTCTTTTCACAATCTTCAATTTTACACCCACTATATTCTACTAATATATTATATTCAAAAAATATATTTTTTAATTAACTATTTGAGTTAAACTTAAATAATTATTGTGTACGTATTGTATTATCTACATTGATTTGAGCTGCAGATAAATATTAATTGAAAATTTTATTAAAAATTATTAAATAATTTATTATTCAATACGATTAATCAATTAGAATCTATTTTTATTATAAAAAAAAAACTACATGTTTTTAATCTA
The DNA here is from genome assembly GCA_028749325.2 of Caryopteris x clandonensis. NCBI lineage: Eukaryota > Viridiplantae > Streptophyta > Magnoliopsida > Lamiales > Lamiaceae > Caryopteris > Caryopteris x clandonensis. Next base: position 4,914,763 of record JAPYKT020000007.1, on the reverse strand, counting down.
TAAAATAATAAAATATGTAAAATACTTAAAATTATATTATAAATATATATTTTCTGAAATAAATTACTAATGGTACAATGGACGGGGACAAATACTACTCTAAATAGTAAATTAGATCGAATTGGACGGTATGTTCATCCCAAATTTTAAATCATACGAACAATGATAACGCCTAACTGGACCACGTATTTTAGATTCATATCTGGCAGACCCCAAATCTCTTTATAAGGATCTTGATTTGTCAGTGCTGCTGATTTGTATCATTCAATTAATCCAGATTCTGCAGCAGATAACGGGTCAGATTGATCCTTATTCAAGCCTGTGCTCGTTTAATGCTGTCAAACAAGTAACATAAATTTCTCATTCAGGCAATACAATAAGGAAAAATAATAGTAATAATATACTGACAAGATTGGAAGATATTCAAATGCAGAAGTAAATGTTGTGCGTGCGTGCGTGTGCGTGTGTGATTGCAGCCTAGCTACACAGATCAGAGGAGAAGACATGGAGGAGGACTTACCAGATATAGAAGCAGAGAAATCGACCGCAAAATGGGGCGATTTCATGCAGGAGCTGAAGAAGGTGAGTTGCATTGCAGCACCAATGGTAGTAGTCTCAGTGTTGCAGTATCTGCAGCAAGTCGTATCCATTATCATGGTTGGTCACCTCGGCCAGCTGACGCTGTCGAGCGTTGCCATCGCCACTTCTCTGGCGAACGTCACCCGCTTCAGCCTTCTTTGTAAGTCCCTAGTCTAATCTGATATAGAATATGTAAAGATTATCTAGTTATATTCTGTAATTATCCTGTTAGACGTATTCTCAATCACAATCAATTAATCTTCTACATGTTCTTATGTATGATTTGGAAATGATGAATAGTCAGGGCTGGTCGGCGGCTTGGAAACTCTCTGCCGGCAGACTTACGGGGCGAAGCAATACCAAAAGCTCAGTATCTATACTTACCGTGCTATATTTTCACTGATTCTGGTTTGCATCCCAGTTTGTGTCGTCTGGATGTTCATGGAAAAACTACTTCTTTTGATGAGACAAGACCCTTTGGTGTCTCTTGAGGCCCAAAAGTACTCTCTCTGGCTCATTCCCGCACTATTTGGGGCTGCGAATTCCTCTTGTAAGATACTTGCAAACTCAGAGCTTGGTTTCTCCAATGGTGATTAGCTCTTTAATCGTGCTGTGTTGCCATGTTCCGATTAGTTGGGTTCTCATATATAGGTTGCATCTTGGAAGTAACGGTGCAGCAGTAGCTTTTTGTATATCCAATTGGTTATATGTATTTGCGCTTGCTATTTATATCAAATTCTCCACGTCCTGCAAAAATACGCGCTTGACATTCTCAGTCGAGGCCTTCCGTTCTATGGGACTGTTCTTCCTATTAGTCATTCCTTCTGCTGTCATGGTTTGGTACTGTTTTCCATCTTCTTCTTTATTCCATCCCCTATTGTTTCATGCTGTCTAAGGCTTTCTTTCATCTTTGGATGTAGCTTGAAATGGTGGTCACTTGAAGTTCTTGTTTTGTTGTCTGGTCTTTTACCCAATCCAACACTTGAAACATCAGTTCTCTCAATATGGTAATCCAAATCTCATATTTTTTATTACACTTCGATTTCATCCATGATTCATTCATGTAACTAGAATTAGTGATGATCTTTAATCTCACTGTATGCCAAATGATCAGCCTAACAATTACAACGTTGCACTTCACCATCCCATATGGACCGGGAGCTGGTGCAAGGTCCTCTGCTTTCTCTTTCCCATAATCTCAATCGCCATAAGGGATAAGTTTAATGAAACTACCCAAATCTTCATTTTTGTTGATGTATCAGCACTCGGGTTTCAAACGAATTAGGAGCCGGAAATCCACACAAGGCCAGATTGGCAGTTGGGGCAGTCATGTTTCTTGCAGTCCGGGAATCTATCACCCTCAGCATTCTTCTCGTCTGCCTTTGCCACATTCTGGGCCGTGCATTTACCAATGAAGAGCAAGTCATCAAGTACATTCCGGTCATGACTCCCCTTATTTGTCTCTCCACCATCACTGATAGCCTTCAAGCTGTCATCTCCGGTTAGTGTTAAATTCATCCAGTTCGACACATTGAAGCATACCCAATATGTGAATATGAGACTAGTCACGTAACTTTTGACATTTCTTTTTTTCTTTCTTGCATGATCAGGAATTGCAAGAGGGACTGGGTGGCAAAAGATTGGTGCTTATGTAAACTTAGGGGCATACTATCTACTTGGTATTCCAGTACCCATAAAGCTCGGCTTCGTAGAATATTTGAGAGCGAAAGGATTCTGGGTCGGAATAGTGATCGGTTCAGTATTACAACCAACACTTCTTCTAGTCATAACAGGCTTCACAGACTGGCAAAAACAGGTATACATCATAACTTATTTTCCCTTCTTTACTTGGTTCAGTAATCTTGTTTTAACGCCCCACTTTAATTCATAAATGCAGGCAATGAAAGCAAGGGAAAGGATATCATCCGTAGCTAATTAGCAGAGAAAAAAAATTTAAAAAAATGCTCCCGAAACAAATGTAATTATATTTTCAATATACAAATCCCCAACAGATGTCCTTAGCCCTTTAAGTTGCTTCTTCGGACCAGTCTCTAAATAAATAAAAACTCTGTTATGAAGCTCTTGTCTCTCTCTGTTTCCTTTTGTATGTGTGAATTATTTTACATTCGCCGTCAACATTCTCTTAGCTAGGGTGTGCATCGGTTGGTTTAATATCGAATTATAAAAACTAATTATTATGATCTTTGGGAGTTAACATACATCCTTTTATGTTCCAGGAAAAATATATACAATTAATAAAAGCAAAAAAATTGAGTCAAATTTTGCAAACCATATTAAAGGATTAAGAATTTTCATCTAGCATATGTAATAATTCTGTTGGTTTGATTATTTTAAATATTTTACGTCATAAGATCGTAATCGATCAAAATAATCAAAATTCTAAAGTTTAAAAACTAAAATCAAAATTTACCTTACGAAAATGGAACCATATTTTAAAAATCAGTCAGTTTCAATGGTAAATTCTCTGTAATTTGCACGGCCCTACTTGTGTTAAGACATTATCATAACTTCCAAAATGTGTGCACAAAACTCAAGATGTGTACGAAGCATCCTTTCGGAGTTACAGAGCAAGCGGCCTTTCCGACAAAACATGGCAACTCTATGCAAGTCCAAGTATCAGGGACATTGCCCATGAGAAAGGACTGGGCTGCGTTGTTTACTCAACCCTGTGCCGTTTCTGCAGTTTTCTATCATCTGCAAAAGGGCACGCTGGAGATTCCACCTCATGACCATGGCTCCGACGTTTCCCTGCCTGCAATGCCTGTTTTCAGAGTAGGGATTAGAATGGTCATACCATCACACTACCACTCCCACTAAGAGACTGGTATAAGACGATAATTCTGGATTCAGCGAACGTAAATTTCTGAGGGGATTCAGATTTCATTTATTTTAATTCAAATCTCTATGGAGTTTTTAATTATCTTTTTAGAATAAAATTAAGGGTGCTGCTATTCCTACCTTCAGAATTTTTAAAGATACCTTAAAGTCTAAATATATCTCATTAAAAATTAATAATTCTTTTTTTTTACTAATATACCTTATTTTTACCCCTTATACCCTTTTTACTAAAAACTAAAAAGAAAATCAGCATCCCAAACTGACTACCCAACCTCCATTATTCCCAACACAATTTGACAAATCAAAGTTAAAAAACACTCTGCTTTCTCAGAAAAAATTTTAATTTTATTCTCTCAACAATTTCTCTATCTACCATAAATTTTTAGGCCTCCTCTCTACTCTACCCAAAAACCCAAAAAAAAGAAAAAGAAATCTTATTTGCTTCTTAGATCAGTAACAACAAGAAGAGAGTAAAAAAAATTTTACTTGAAAAATGGCACAAATTTCACAGACACTTCGCTGTATATGGGTGACTTAAATTTCAATATGACGAACTCCATTGAGTTGCTGATTAAAACCATCAAACGTGTCATATACAACGAGTATATATATATATACATATATATATATATATATATAAACCCTTATACTCAAAATTTTTAATAAAATCTTTATGGTGAAAGGTTTCAGATTTGGAGACCAATCTCAAGAAAACCTGCAATTTCAACTTTTATGTATTGAAGAAACATAGAGAAGAAGAAGAAAAAGAGAAAGCCAGAATGGAGAAGAAGAAGAAGAAGAAGAAGAAGAAGAAGAAGACAAAGTCATATTTCTGCATTTGAGAATAGAAATAAAAAAAAATTATATATAAGGATATTTTAGTTAATTTATTTATGTCTAATTTTATTATAATTATTATGGAAATATATTTAAAGATTTTAGAGGTATGAATAATCCTACCCTTAAAACTAAATATATTTATATATATATATATATACACACCAATATGAATAAATCAACACTATAATAAAAAATGGAGTCGAAAAAATCAGTATTATAGAATATATTTTAAGATGTCAAAGAAAATATATATTTAAAATATAAAGAAAATGTGGAACATAGAGGTGACCAGAATGGAGTTGGATATAAATATCATCATAGTTCCACTCCTACTATTATCACATCATATTTTTATTTTTATTTTTATTTTACAATGCCTAATTTATAATATTATAATACAATTCAATATATATTATCAGTACATATAAAGTTGGATCATTTAAAAAAAAATACCAATTTCAATAAATCAACACTATACTAGAAATTGGAGTTGAAATAATTAATATTGTGAAATATTTTAATTTGTGAAAAAAAGAAATAATTAAAAATAAAAAACAGACAAAAACCGAGTTGGATATAAATATGGTTGCCATCCCATCCCTAGCATTATTCTAATATATTTTAATTTTATATTTTATTTTACAATGCCTAATTTAAAATAATATAGTACAACTCAGTATATATTATTAGTACAATACATATAAAACTGGAACATTTAAAAAAATGATATAAGTCTGCTTTCTTCTCTTTCAGTAAATTAGATCAAATGAAATGACTCTTCTACTATAACAATATCGATCGTCAGGCAACTTCTAACAAATTCATACGAAAATTCAAAATTGAAAAACTTATCAAGCTGATATACATGATGTGTATTAAAAATTATAAAACATAAGATCAAATATCGATTGTCGATACATTATTATTTAAAATTGTGTCGATGTCAGTTGTTCGATAAATAGTATAGTATTATGACCTAATAATGTTAGTGGCATTACGTCCGCATCTGATGTTAGTTTATGAGATGATGGTTATCATCAGTGTAGCTATCGGTATAGTGCTTTCCAAGCCTTTTCCAAGTTGATAGTTTTTATAATAATCTGTGATCATCTGCTCTCGTTTTCATTTCTGTTTCTTTCTTTTTCTTTTTTCTTTTTCTATTTTTTTATTTTTATTTTTTTGACTTATCGACATTTAAAAGAGACCATAGACATTACATTAATATAAGGTTCGTTGTCTCATTCATTACTTTTTTGGTTTTTTTTTTTTTTTTTTTTAATATATGGGATATAAAATTTATGCTTTACAAAGTATGAAATTCACTAACTTGAAGATGTGCTGTTTAGCACAGGCTATAGGCTAAATTTGGACCATGGGTATAACTAATTTATCAACTGGGAACTTTTTTCAAAAAAAATAAATGATTTCAAGTGGATCTCAATGGATCATTTTTTGAAATATTTTAATCTATATTATTATAATGAGAAAACCGCTTATAAATAATAATTCCGTCAATAACCAATTTTCAAGTCTCGAAATATTCTTTGACACTTTTCTATGAAAATAAAAAGGAAAGAAAATCTTATAAGTGATAGCTTATGGATGATTCAGATTAAAAAAAAAAAAAAATTAGAGCACAATTTTTTGTTCATTTTTAATAATTTTTATACGTGTAATATATCAAATTATTCATATTTTCATGATCTTTAATTTAATGTCTATATTGCATATTTTGAAATACAACATTACACTTGAGAAGTGCAATTGTTTTATATTTAATGATTTGAATTAGATTTATGTATTTATTGTGGGTTGATTTAATTGTGTTGGATTTGGACTGCATACAAAAATAAAATAAATACTTTTAAATAAAAATTATTAGATAATTTACAATTTTTTTGAAACAAATAAAACTATTTAATATGATTTTGTTTATAAATAAATATATTACAAATTGCATTAAAATGAAAAATTCTAGAAAATATAATGTGAGTATAAATCTTTTTTAATATTCTTTTGTTATCTCTTTTTTAATATTCTTTTGTTATCTTTATGAGTTGCAGAAGTGGATCGACCTATTGACGTATCATAATGTTCAATTTCTTCATGTACCAAGATTATATTGTTAATTATATGCAAGAGATCTACAAAATTATATAAGTTAGTTTTGTGTACATCATTTGCATGTAAGAGTTTCACTTTTTTTTTTATGTTATAGATTAATAAGTATATTTACTATGTGAGTTCGTCTTTTATGCATTGAATGCATCGTACACTCGATGAAAAATATTATTTATTTACTTAAAAAATGTTTCTACTGACAGGTAATATTATAAATTCGATTGCACAATGCACCTATGCATATAAGTTTTTGCATTACGTTATTTTATAAGTTCTAAAATCTAAAAGTACTTAATAAAAAAATCAAAATTCATGGTTCATACTGAAAAAATTGGACTTTGGAGTTCGGATGAATTTTGGGGTTAGGTTTTGATTAGAAGATAAGTAAGTTTTTTTGCCCTTTTCCTTTTCAAAACTGAAATTTCAATCGTCTCAAGTAGAATCGATCAATTCTACATTATTTTTCACCATACGCTGAAATGAACAAGATATTTGAAACAAAATGAAATTAATAAATGATTGATCTCTCCGCCAAAAAATATTATTTTTAAATAATATACATAATAATTTTTTAAAGATAATTAAAAAAAACATAACTATTTTTTGGAAGGCCGGGCTATTTGTTATAAAATATAAAAAGTGGTGGAATGTATAGTTTTTTTGGAACATATGGATATGGACTTAATAAAAGAGAAATTGAGTGGGGTCTAATTAGGCCATGCACGATTGTACGGCCGGTTATTATGTGTGGAGTCAAGTCACTAAGGCTGTGTTCTACAGGATGATACAAAGTAAACCACCATGCATCATACATTCCTTATTGTTTTTATTATGTTCCCTTTATCAATACCGATCTTATCAATTAATTAGTGGGAGACTAAGTGTTAGTGATATCACCCACCTTTCTTCCCATTTTAACATATCTTCCACCTTTTTTTTGGTGCAAAATTTTATATATTTTTTACGGCTTTTATGAATCTGGTTCAATATTTTACCTCTAACAGTTACTGTAAAAGAAATGTATAAGTTCCTCTGTCAAAGTCTTTTGCTATAACCGATGTAATTAAAATAAAGTTCATCCGTTACATCGTAATCTCACATTCATTTTTTTGAATTCAACTCATCTTAACTGCTTATAAGTTATGTGAACCCTACTGACGAACCATTTCTTGGAGCAATTTCAACATTTAAACATAATTTTAGTTTCAACATTATGTGGGTCATTTTAGGAGTTATTAATTGCTCAACACTCATCGAAATTGAACCAAGAGTAATATTTTGTTGTGAGCTAAACTTCAATTAAGAAAGAGTAACATATCCCACTATTGAAGTTTGTTCAACAAATGGATATGCATCATGGTGCAGGTTCTATGTAGAAACAATATTCTTTTTATTTAATTTATTATCTTTTACAAGTTAAGATGTATGTTGATTGCATCGTACATGGACCGTTGCATTTATCAAACATTTACTATGTGCACTCATAAATTATTGTACCAATGAAGTAAAGACATTATAAAGAAGCTTTCCATATAAATAAATCCTTACCTAGGAGCATTGCTTCTTGACAAATGAATTGTTTAGGATCTTTGGTTTCTTTAAGTAGTGTTAAGGATAGACAGGTGTTAGGTTAGAGAATCACCATCTTTGGATTCCATCAAAGATTGGAATCAAGTATTTAAGTATTTGTCTTGGATGATTAATGGACCATTCCCACTTGCGTAGCACTCAAGCCCACTTTTGTCTTTTTAATTTCACAAAATTGTACCACCTCCCCGCCACACTCGTCAACCATTGGTAAACAACGCAACAATCCATCATGCAAACCAATTTATTATTCCTTCCCTTTTAAAACTAGGAATGGAAATGGGGCAGGTCGGAACGAGTATTTGAAGACCTAGACCTGTTCTATTTTCAGAAGGAGTGAAGTCAGACTGATTCGTTGTGGGTTGTAGGGCGAAGCAGGACAACTCGTTTTAACTTGACTTTTTATTATTGCAATAATAATACATAATAATATTAGCATAATTTTATATAAAATCAAAGTTTTAAAGTAAGTTTATAAATTTATAAATTTATATCCACGATTATGTTAAATCAATTAATTTTTTTAATTGCAATATGATATTATATCTTATATTATGTATATGTTAATATAGAACGAGTCACTATGAGACGGGAAAGGACAGGGCAAAAGACATGCTCTAACCCACTACGGGTATGGTCAATTGCGGGGCAAGATCAAATTGCAATCCCTAATTCACATTCATCAATTATATTGAATCAACCCGACCCACTAATCCATGTCCTGCCAAAACCAAAGAAAGTCGCAGGTGGAACCCTAATTCTTTACTATTGAGCTAGAGTAACTTTTAAATTAGAACTTGAAACTACATTAGACCTCTTTAAATTAATAATATCGGGATCAATAAAAATGTATTAATTAAAAGAGATTATTAATTATTTAAATATTAATTTAGTATATAGAATCTGAGTCGGGATCGATAAAATGTAAATATTGATCTATCGAATATTAATTTAAAAATGATTATACAGTATATTATCCTGTAGTATATAAAAATTTGGAGAACACATGCCTCCTCTATTTAATACATTCATTATTAGCTACAAATTATTGAGAATGGTAGGGTATTTAATTCTGAGTCATATTTAGTAAGACAAGAATTGTTAGTACAATGTTGAAGTTGGGACCTATATTATCGACGTCCATGAGTCAAATGTGGTAATAAAAGGTGGGGAAAAAAAGGAATTTTGGAGGGATAAGTGAACTACACACCACACCTCCACTTTGTGAAATAAACACACAGAAGCTGCAGCAGCCCTGAATAAAGTGGGAATCGATAGTGATGCATTTACAACTCCAAATATGCTTATTCCAACTACTCATCTTCCCCTCTTTTCTCCATTCCAAATCTCCAGCACCAATTAACTATAGTTTCTCCATTTTAGGCCCATACAAACCCATCTTCCACCTCTGAATCTGCGCCACTTGGAAACCAATGGGATCCTCGTACAGACGTTTGATCAGTAGAATTTCCAATTTCTCGACATTTTTCAAAGTAAAAATCATGTCTCCAGAAAGCAGCAGATCTTTCCAGAGAGATGTGGAAGAAGAAGAGAATCAGTACGGAAGTACCCTTTGTCTTTCCTCATCATACTATAGTGTTTTCGTCGTTCGTCTTGCTATTATGGTATGTGATCTTTCAGTTATCTACCATTACTGTAATGAGCACTCTCTTTCGACTGTGGTTCTCCCACTCTACTCGTTGCTTTCTTTTCTGTTAGCTTTTCAATGACCGCATTAGTTCAGATGGCATATAGCAGTAAAACTGATGCTGTTCTTGGAACTTGTTTTAATCATCCGTTTTTCTAACATTAATCCAACTATTTGGTGATTGTTTTACTGATATGGTTCTGCAGGTTATGCTGGCAATTTTGATAGGCTTGCTGACATTACTAACGTGGCATATTACAAGAGTCTACACTACAAGATCACTGAACACACTCGCCTATGGACTTCGACACGAACTTCTGCAACGCCCCATCTTACGTATGTGGAACATTCTCAATTCTACTGTCGAAGTTGCAACTGCTCAAGTCAAGCTCTCAGAATCTGCGATCAGACGGTACAACAAACCTGCAACTCAAGCAGACCAAGTTGAGGTTGTCCCGATAAGATTTCGATGTTTTATATGTTCTTTCCTGTTGATGTATAATCGAGTGTTTGTTAACCATCATCACCTGCATCTATCTTTGGTTCTCAGCAGCTTTACGAAGTCATGAAGGACATAACATGGGCGATGTTTGCCAGCCGAAAAGCTCTCAACTCCATAACTCTGAGCTACAGAAATGGTTTTGTGCAGGCTTTTCATAGAAACCATAAAAGCAATAACACATACTACATATACTCTGATCTTGAAAACTATTCAATAAGCGGATCGTATAATGTCAACTTGATTTCCTCTCATCAAGGATGGGATGATCAATCTATACTTGGCAACATCTCTGCGATCTGGTATCGTGAACCGTTGGATCCTCTGACGGGTGATAAAATTGGAAAAGCAACGCCAATCCCACCTGATGAACTAATAAACATTGCAGGGATTTCACAGGTTCCTGATGGTACTGCCACTTGGCATATAGCTGTGAGCAAATATACGGATTCGCCTTTGCTTTCGGCAGCTTTGCCTGTGTGGGATCCGTCCCACGAGAGCATAGTAGCTGTTGTGGGCGTTACAACTGCGCTTTATAGTGTAGGACAGTTGATGAGAGAGTTGGTTGAGTTTCATAGCGGACATATATATTTAACCTCTCAGGAGGGTTGGCTTCTTGCTACTTCTACCAACACTCCTCTGCTGATGAATACGTCTATGGGGCCGAAGCTGATGATGGCCATTGATTCTGAGGATCACGTGATACGATCTGGGGCTGAGTGTTTAGAGAACGTGTATGGAAACAAACTTCCTCCTAGTCAAGAAGTTCATATAGAGAATGCAAAGCTTGGAAACCAACTTTATTACATTGATTCTTTTTTCTTGAACTTAAAAAGGCTTCCTATGGTAAGTGTTGTTTTATCTTTAATCTTTTTTCCTTCATGAAAACTGCGATTTTGGTTATCTTATTATATTCTTGTCCGCTTTGTTGCACTAAGTTCACGAATTACAAAAATAATATGCTTTTTCAACTTTTTGTCCATTCGGTTCTTTTTGTTGCAAATTGCTGATTCAACAATGGTAACTGCTGCATGGCATCCCAAATCCGGCGTTACAGTAAGTATTTCTGAGCCACATCAGCAGTTTTTGTTGCGCATTCAGCAATTTTGAGCAGAAAGGACCAAATGTGCAAAACAATTCGTGAACTTCATGCACCAAAAATGGACAAGACCATACTTGAAGACCAAGCAATCTTCCCCGTTTATGGTTTGTTTTCTTATTTTGCAAGAACTTGAGTGCAGGTTGGGGTTATCATTATCCCCAGGAAGTATATAATGGGAAAGGTGGATGAAAAAGCTTTCAAGGCTCTGATGATCTTGATATCGGCTTCTGTATGCATCCTACTTGTGGGATGCTTCTGCATCTTCATTTTGACAAATGGAGTTTCGAAAGAGATGAAACTACGAGCAGCATTGATAAGTCACTTAGATGCAAGACGAAGAGCAGAAGCATCAAACAACTATAAAAGTCAGTTTCTAGCAAACATGAGGTGACTATCAATTTGACCTCTTATCTGTAACTGAGGTTCCATTGCTGTGTTCTAAATTTTTCATCTCAAAGAAAACTTTTATAGTTCACAAAAAAATATTTATTAGAATGTAAAATAATCAACTTTTCTTGATTTTCTGTTATCACAGTCATGAACTTCGAACACCTATGGCTGCAGTGATTGGATTGCTGGATATACTTATGAGCGATGACTGCCTCACAACTGAACAACACGCGATGATTACACAAATCCGTAAATGTTCTACTGCTTTACTTAGGCTTCTCAACAACATTTTGGATCTTAGTAAGGTAGGATGTAACTTTAAGCAATACCACATACTTGAGTGTAGAAAATTGTATATTGCTATCTGAAGCTCTGAACAGGTTGAATCAGGAAAGCTAATTCTGGAAGAAACCGAGTTTGATTTAGGGCGAGAACTTGAAGGGCTTATCGATATGTTCTCTGTTCAGTGTATTAACCACAATGTGGAGACTGTTCTTGACCTCTCCGGTATGCCCTGAAACCTGTTTTCTTGGATCTGTTTTAACCATGAAATTCTTGTATTGATATTTCAAATCCATGCTATCTTTCAATTTTTAACTTCTGATAAACTTCCATTGGTGATTCTCCATTGCAGATGATATGCCAAAGGTAGTCCTGGGAGACTCTGGAAGAGTTCTTCAAGTTTTTGCAAATCTGATTAGCAATTCCATCAAGTTTACTAACTGTAAGTCCCAGTAATTTCTTGATAGATTTTGTGTTCCTAAATTTTAGCAGAAAGGTGAAGCAAATTTAAGTACTAGATTACAGTAATATGCATCGCAACGTACAGTTTGCAACAAGCGTGAATTTGATCGCCTCATTTCACGCAACTGAGAAAGTGTAAGAAGATCTCTTCTCAAGTGTAAAACAAAGAAAGTATACATGCATGCATAAGATCAAGTGGACAACCAATGCTGAACAAAGTTCTGTTTTCTGCTTCTTACAGCTGGATACATTATTTTGCGAGGATGGTGCGAGACAGCAGAGAATGATAATAAGGCAAGGGAGCTTTCAGTCAATCCAAAGGAATCGTGGTGTGCCCAGAAGTTGAGAAGAAAACGAGAGGGAAGCCATGGAAAGATATGCCCCAAGAAAGATAACAAAATGATTCTTTGCTTTGAAGTTGACGACACTGGTTGTGGTATGCCACTCCCTTCTACTATGTAGAGATACAACCTGTCAACATGTCTCTTTTCGTGTTCTCTGGAATATATTTCTACACACACACTAGTATACATGACTCGCCAACTTTAGTTAAACCCTCATTTTCTTGTTAGGGATTGATCCTAGCAAATGGGAATCAGTATTTGAGAGTTTTGAGCAAGCTGATCCCTCAACCACTCGACTGTAAGCTACTTAATCTATTTTTTACTCCTTGTGATTTCAATTTAAGGCAACTGATCTGAGTATCAGGTAATAGAGCTCTCTGGGAATCTCATTTTGTATGGTTTTTGTTACAAATTTTTCTGCTATTCTCAGGCATGGAGGCACTGGTCTAGGCTTGTGCATCGTACGAACCTTGGTGAGTTCATAGGATCGAGTAAATCTCCGCATCCATAATGAGCTATCAATGAAGATATATCTATTGAAATTCATTTTTAAGAGTTCTGGAAGATCTGTAATTCAATCCATGAGCTACTCTGAAACATATCTAACAGTGAGAGAATCCTTAACAGGTGAACAAGATGAATGGAGGAATCAAAGTGGTGAAGAAGAGTGGACCTGGAACTCTAATGCAGCTTTATCTGCTCCTGAACACACCTGTAGAGAATACAAAGCAGCATTACCAGTTCAACTTGCAAGAGCACAACTTCACTGTGAGTTACTGAAAATCTATACGATACTGAAAAGTTTTAAGACCATGAATTCTTAGCACACCTTAAAAAATGCAAAAAATTCAGTTTAAAATTCATCGAAATTATTAATTATTGAAGCTGAATACAGGTGTTGCTTGCACTTAATGGCAGAATGACAAGATCAATTATGACACAGTGGTTACAGCAAAAAGGGGTTCACACCCATGAAGCATCAGACTGGAATGAACTTGCACTAAGTCTTCAAGAACTCTTCAGAGCCGGAAATTGTACTCAAGATTCACAAATGCAACATTCAGAAACTCAAGAATCAAATATGGGAAGTAGTAATACATCAGTTTTCATCATAATCATTGATATTGGACTGCTCGACTTGAGTACTCCGCTATGGAAGCAACAACTTGAATTCCTAGAAGAACACTGCACTGGTAGAGCCAGCTTTGCATGGATCTTGAACCATGATACCTCCAATGTTATCAAGGCAGAATTACGAAAAAGAGGGCATCTGTTAATGGTTAACAGACCTCTATACAAAGCAAAAGTTATTCAGATTTTTGAAGCAGTTATAAAAAGGGACAGAAGTTTGAACACACAAGATCAAACAACAGATGGACAAGTAGATGAATTTCTTGAGGTTGATGCTCATCACTCCGATTCTGCCAGTTCTGATGATTCTGATGTAAATCTAGAACAATATACTTCTAACATGAGTTGTTCAGTACAAGAAAGAGTTAAAGGAGAGCGTCTGACCAAATCGAATAAGATTATGAATGAACACAGACCTCTTGAGGGACTGTGCTTGCTTCTTGCAGAGGATACACCGGTGCTTCAGAGAGTTGCAACAATAATGCTGGAGAAAATGGGAGCAAAAGTTGATGTTGTCGGAGATGGATGTCAAGCTGTTGATGCTCTGAAAAACAAGATTCCATCAGATGAATGTGGAAATCAATCTCTCTCTGAAGATGGAAAATCAAGAAATACTAATGTAGAATCATTGCCATACGACTTGATCTTGATGGATTGTCAAGTAAGTTGAGAAATTATTATTCATTCCAAATGGAATGCTCGTCCAAGAGACTTGATTTTACTCACTCTCTCTCTCTCTCGCTCTCTCTCTCTCTCTCTCTCGCAGATGCCTAAGATGGATGGCTATGAAGCAACAAAAGCAATAAGAAGATCAGAGAGTGGAACTGGTTTACACATTCCAATAGTTGCACTGACAGCTCATGCAATGTCTTGTGATGAAGCAAAGTGCCTGGAAGTGGGAATGGATGCTTATCTAACAAAGCCAATTGACTGCAAACTAATGATTTCTACCATCCTTTCCTTAACTAAAGGAACTTAACTCCCCAACAACCCAAGAAGGTTTAGTGCTTGTTTTGTAGAAAGGATAAGGGTTCTAGCATAGGGAGAATAAAAGAGCTAACAAAGTCATAGGTATATCCACAGTTGTAATATAGATGGAACAGAGCCATTTTGTAAATGTAGTGCCAAGCTTTTTAATTTTCCTCCTATATGTTTTTGGCAGGTAATTAGAAATTTCGTAGTATCTTGTTTCCAGCTAGCTTAATTGACCACTTTATTGTACATATAGAAGGTTTTCAGAATAGATGCATGTTATGATGAGATTGAGTAAATTTATATTCTACTGATAATGTTTTGGATTAATCCAGATTATTTATCTTAGCCATGGGCCCCTTGGCCCACTTATAACATATCTTGGTAAGTGGGCTATTCTCAGCCCACTCAACCAATGCAATTGGGTTTTAAGATTGATTGTAGTTGTAGCTCATCCAGAATAATGAATAAAAGTGATGCAAGAATTGATTAAGTTTTTTTTTTTTTTTTTTTTTTTTTTTTAAAGCTGAATATTTGAATATTTGTTTTAGTTAAAAGCTACAAATTTGATAAATCAGGCAAGTGACAAATACAAGGAATCTGTTGAAGTTTCACACTCTAAAATAGACACTAATCACTCGGATTCTCTTCTGTTAATTTCATACAAGTAACTCAGAACCACCACAGTTACAGCAACAGCAACTGCTGTCACAGTCTTTTTAAAGGCTAATCTTAAAGAAGAGGTAGGAGTAAATCCCAGTTCAGAGAGTCTTTTGTGTGAGGCAGCATAGTCTCTGAAGAATGCTTCTTCATCCTGCAAAATCAAATATTTATCTTGCATGATGACTGAGACAATATATTTTAATGTTAAAGCAATAGCTGCATTGCACTAAACAAGTTACTCCCTCCATCTCAAAAAGAAAAGAATTTTGTTTCAAAAATATTTTTTGTTCCAATAGAAGAGATTTGTTTTCAAAGTCAATGTCTCGTTTTATTAGTCAAAGTAAAAAACTGAAAAACAGTTCACAAACAAGTTAAATATGATTGAATGAACCAAATCACGAATAAAAGAACTAAATAAGTGCGAATTTATAATTTTTAGAAGATTGTACTTTTATCTAATTGATCAAAAACAAAAAATTATAATCTTGGAAAACCTGATTTTCTTTTTTAGATGGAGTATTTGAAAATGTCAGTAGACTAAATTATTTAATACTCTGTACCTTGGCATAGAGGATGACATATTTCCTAAATTCAGGATCTTCAACGAGAACTTTATCGGTAGGTAGTTTTAACAGACCTTTTGAATCTCCTTTAAGAAGCTCCCTGTTTATAAAATGCGCATGCAATTTTTGGACAGTAAATTTGGTGAATTTTACCGTTGGAATTTGAACAGTTATGAGTAACTGACTGTGTAACTAAGTAATTCAGGCTTAAGATCTTACACAAAGTAAGAATTGTCAAATTTGAGAGGGTCGGTGGTCCAACTGCCGTCGAATCCTGATCTGTCACGATGTGCTTTTCCCTGTTACAAGGATTACAAGAACATTTATAACAACTTTATTCACAACCATCATCAGTGTTTCTTATTAATATGTAAGAAGTACCAGTGTGTGGCCCCCAGATAGTGCTACGATATCTCTGTCGGATAGACCCATTCGGTAGAAAACACTCCTCAGATGTGAAGCACCTACAAGTGTGTGCGTGAGTGTGGAGAGAGAGAGAGAGAGAGAGACCCACCGGGGGGATCAATTAAGAACATAACTACAGAAGTGAGCCGAAGTTAATGAGGTGAAATTGAAACAAGGCGTGACAGAACCAGCACGAACATGCTCTTTTGTGCTTGAACTAACTCTAATGTGCTTGTTTCTGCTGGTATTTAGTTTCTAAAAGTGCAACTTTTACAAGATTTTGTGTTCAACAGATCCACTTTTCAAACAATTCAAAACAAATCCAAATCTATGAACCTATAAAAATCTTCATTATGATTGTCTACGTAAAAGGTTACAAAAGTCCCATCACCCTGTGAACATCTAGCAATAAATAAGAGTATATTGCAGGAGTCTGATTCTAACCTTCTGTAGCACTGGGAAGGCGGCCTTCTTCAGGGGAGACCATCGAATCCTACAAAAATCAAATGATTTTATCGAAACAGTTTCAGAGATGTCTGGACTGGAGGTGGAAATTTAAACAATAAAAAATAATGAGAAAAAGAAGAAATTATCATAAACACATTTACAATATTTTTTTTTTTTTTTAACCTTTCTGCCTGGTACAAAATCAATGGTGGGGCCTCCAGTTACCTCAACAGCAACAACCCCAGCAAGCTGAAAACTTAGAAAGCAGATAATATAACTTACTTTCATATAAAAGTTCCATCCTGGAGATTGCTCCAGAATAGGAGCATCAGGAGTACATATTTTATAGAAACATAAGATCATCAAATATAAAAGAAGGAAAGAGTGCTGTGAAAAGTTCATATGAAAAAACAAAAGAACTTCTCATTTCGTCAGTACAAAAAACTTTACAGATTGGCCATAAATTGGGAGGAGCCTTTAAGATAAATATATAGACAAGCTCTTCTATTAGATAATCAAAAAAGCATCTTCAGATGAAGCAAAAAACAACTACAGACATCTCATACCTGGTAAAGATCTGCATATGAAATTTTCGGGTATTTAGCTTTTACATCTTCTGTTGTCATAAAAAAAATAATTAAATTAATAAATAACTAAATCACAACCAGAACCATATGATTACTAAATTAATCTCTTGGCTTTAGAATTTGTTTTACATCAAAATCCTTAACCTTCCGCATAAGATTATCGAGTAGTCTTTAAAAACATTATAATATAACAAACCCAATCTCTGTTTACTATATCAAAGTATTTATCATTCGTAACTTGTTATCTATGATCTTCAACAACCAAACACCTGAAGGTATCTAGCTCTTCACTCAACTTATCCAAAATCTACCTCATACTGAACGAAAAATAAAATATTTAAATTACTAAGAGTGGTAGTCAAAGGCAACATTGGTCTTTGATATCTACTGTAACAGAGAGTATACTGCTGGAAAATTGGATATAACCATGAACAGGAGGAAGTAACTCCAAGGAAGATACAAACTCACCACAAAGATCAATTGCGTTTTTCAGACCACTATTCACAGCGTGCTTGTACTCAGCTTCGTTTCTAATTGAACCATTGGGACCTCCCGTCTTTGTTTTCGCATCATATGTGCCTGCATCATGCCACCTACAATAATCCCAGAAGCATAACTTAACTTAGTTCAAACTCAAATAGCCACTTCTTAAAAGTCTGTACATCCAAAACAAAAGTTAGCAAATGCTTTATGTAATCTAAAGGTACTTTCGTAGCATTTGGTTCTTGAATTCCACTAAACAGCGAAAGCTAAACTCTAGTAAGAGATATAATTCCAGGAACTTATGTTTCCCCACTATACCAAGGATTGAAGAATATTAACAGTGTACTTATTATTGGAAAGAGTGTACTTACGCCAGACGAAGCATGAGAGGGGCGCAATTCTTGGAGGAGATTAGCGCTCTAAGATCCCTGCGCGCCCTCTCAACTTCCTTAACGTACTCTTTATCTGCCATTTCTCTGCAAATGAATAGAAAACTATAAGTTGATTAATTCAATTCATGGGTTTTTTTCAGCAATATATAGGTTTTAGATAAATCCCTTGTTAAAGATTAGAAAAGTGGAGATCAAGAGTGTGAAGAAATGAATAACTGGAGTCAAACAAGATAAGAAAAGAATTAATTATGCATATTTTCTCTCTCTCAGGATTCTTCATCCACACTGCCAAGTTTACAGAAGAAGCAAGGAATATACCTCGTACTAGGACGAAAGTCATCATGCACGAAAGTTATCAGAAAAGGAACTTTACTGTACATCAAAAAATTTAAAAGTAGAAGCCCAAAGTTTGCTAGAAAAGTTTCTCTCTTTTAGCCTAAATCATATTTTGGTTTATGCAATGTTCTAAAGAAGTCATATTTTGTTTCGGTTAAAAATATTCTCTTTATCTTCGGTCCAATTCCTCGGCCCAAAATAATGCTAAACTCAAGCCCAATTTTACCAGTTTAAAAAAGTTGGCCCATTCGTCTTTAATTTATTCCGGCCCAAGAATAAGGAAGAGCAGCCCATGTTCTGAACAGAGATTGAGCCCGGATTACACATTCTTAGTCACCACCGCTTGGATGAGGAGCGTACTTATCTTCCTTTTCCCACCGCCAAACCCACCACTGCCAAAATTGCTGCTCAAGAACACACCACCGCATTTATGTTCTTCTTCTACCAATTACACAAAATAAGATTCTAATTCCATTTCATTCTGTAAAGTCGGCTGTTCCGACAACACTTGCCAAGAGTTTGAAGAAAATTTCCCATTTTATTATTTGAATCGCTTTGATTCGTTTCAAGGAAAAGTATAATTTATTTCGTGTTTTTTGCACTTTCTCTCTCTTTTTTTTTTTTTTTAACCTTCTAATGGATAAGTTATTACAAATTGGCATCATTGACTAATGTATACCTGTTCAGTTATAACTCATGAGTGATTACATTTTATTTCAGATAGCGATTTGTAATATAATGTAGATTCGGAGACCAAGTGCAACAAAAAATACATCTTGTATAAAAATATTAAAACCAATATTAATTGAATTAGTAAGTTTGATCGATTTAATGAATAAATAAAATTATATATTTTTAACCAAATTTACTAAAAACTATACTGCTATTAATCTTTAAACATTCTCAGTACTTGTTAAATATTGTGAAAATAGTTTTTTTTTAACTCTAATAAATATTAAAATAATAATATAAAAAGACGTCCAAAATGTTAAAAATTTCGACACATTACTAAAAATTCTATAAAATTTATAGTTTAATTTAACAATTATTGATTCTGTTAATTAATATTAATTTTTTCAATCTAAAAATTGAATAAAAAAATTAAGATCCATTTTAGTTTGAATTAGTTATATTAATTTTTGTACAGCGGTAATTCATTCAGCGTGCAGTGGCGAAAACACAACATTGTTCCGTAAGGTGTGTTCGGACACAAATTCCAAGGCGCTCTAAAATGAGTCCAGCATCGCAATATGCAAACATCATATTTTGCGGCACGCTGCCCAACCCCTCTTATACGGCCCCTCTCCCCTCAACACTATTGCATTCTCTCCTTCTTCTTGCTTTCTTTTAGTCGCCAGTGGGTTCTGTAGAGTGCATTGAGTTGGGCAATTTTTTTTTTTTTTTTGCAGGTTCTATTTCACCCCGACATCTCTCTCTCCCTCTCTCCATAAATTTGTGCTTTCTAATATCTTGTTCTGTGTGCTATAGCAAGGGAACGTGAAGAGTGACGAGAATAGTTTTAATGGTGATCTGAAAACTTAGCTACAGACAAAACAGCTGTTAGAAATGGGGTGCTGGAATTCAAGAATGGTAGAGAGAGAAGAAACGGTTGCAAGATGCAAGGCCCGAATGAGGTATATGAGACAGGTGGTGAAAGCAAGGCATGCATTCTCCGCCGCCCACAGTATGTATCTAAGGTCACTTCGGAACACCGGCGCCGCCCTCCTTCAGTTCGCCACCGCCGAGACCAACCTCCACCACAACCGCCCTCCTCTTCAACCTTTCCCTCCCCCTCCCACGATGAGCCCCGCTTCATGGACTACTATCTCCACCGCGACCTCTTCCAACGTGCAGCCACCTCCGCCGCAGTCGGCACCGTCCTCATCCACCTGGGATTTCTGGGACCCTTTCATGCCAACTGCCGGAAGGTCGGTAGACGAGGAGGAGTGGGAAGAGACCACCACTGATTCCGACGCCACCGCCACAACAACGACGATGCAGAGCGAGGCCGCCCCACCTTCTTTGGTCACTGTCACCGCCACTGTCACTGCTACGACCACCACCGCCAGCAGTGAGCTTGCAGTGGCGGTGTCTGCGAAGAGTAAAGATCTGGTTGAGATCATCCAAGAACTGGATGACTACTTATTGAAGGCTGCTAATGCTGGTGCTCCACTCTCATTACTGTTGGAAGTCCCCACCTGCAATTCTAATCGGCAAACAACCTCAGGTGAATAGCACAACAGTTAAATCTCTGCAACCAACCTGTACTTTTAATTTCCTTTTCTTTGATTATAGAATGAAGGGGATCTTGATAAATCCCCTGTAAGTTAGGGAGTTTGGAAAATCGTGACTTAATTGCTCGACACTTTTGATGATCACTGACATTTTTGCTAATTCTTGAAATATGATGTTGGGTTGTGCGTGTGTTTGGATAACAGCTAGGGATTATGGGCATGGGACAGGTTTTAGTAGGCTCATGTGGAAATGGGGTTCTCACAATGTGAAATGGAAGGCATTGAGGAAGTCGGATGAGGATCCAATTGAACATAATTTAGGCTCTGTGGCTGGTCGTGCCAATGTTTCTCACCGGTCAACAATAGAGAGGTTATATGCGTGGGAGAAGAAGCTCTACGAGGAAGCTAAGGTAGTGCAGTTTTACTTGTTCATGTCTGAAGTTTCGAAAGCAATATAGACAGTCGGTGACTCTTTACTTCATTTGCTGATTGTGTTTATGTTTCATAAATGTTTTGTCACAGTAGACATTAGAACAGGTTAATGTGCTCCACTGGATGAGTGTTAAGAGACTCATAATCATGTTACAAATATATTATTTCATAAATTGTTGTGAGCACATATGCGTCATAGTTTGTAAGATTGGTAGCTTCGTGTCATACGGCCATTCTAGTCCACATCTCTTATGCGAAGTCATCTGTATTTCACTCTGTTGAGTAACCATTTCTAGATTACTAAATGATCGTTTCCTTGCTGAACTCACTATATAGAGAAATGCTATAACTTAATGATATTCTAAATTTCTATTTCATCGCATTTGGTTCTCTGTACATGCTATTATAGAATGCGGAGTATTTGAAATTAGAGCACGAGAAAAAGGCAGCAACGCTCAGGAAGCTAGAGATTAGGAGTGCTGATTATTTCATGATCGAAAAGGCCCAAAAAGAAGCCGACAAGTTGGAAACACGAATGCTAGTTGCTTCTCAGGCAATCGCAACCACCTCTGCCGAGATCATCAAATTGAGGGAATCCGAGCTTTATCCACAACTTGTAGAGCTTGTAAAGGGGTGAGTTCTCTAGTTTCTGTGCACATTAACGCTTGCACTAAATCAAGAAAGTCATAAGATAATATCAATATACTTTAAAGTCCCATCGATTCAAGAATTTCTTAATACCGAGTCATAAATTATAACCCATATCAGACCAACTTGGAAAGGGGTTAGTGCTTTTTTTTTTTTTTTTTTAAGATGAGATATGAATCTGTCAAAAGTTAATACATCTCTTTTTTTTTTTTTTCTTCATTTTTCACAATTATGATGAACGCTTTTCTTAAGAGTCACTTCTCTTCTTTGTAGGTTAATGGACATGTGGAGAAGTATGTATGAGTTCCACCAAGTCCAAACACACATAGTTCAACAGCTCAAGTACCTCAATTGCATCCCATCTACTGGTCCCACCTCTGAAAGTCACCGTCAATCAACACTCCAACTCGAGCTAGAAGCTCAGCAATGGCACATATCCTTCTCTAACCTAATGAAGACTCAACGTGATTACATTCAATCAGTCACTGGCTGGCTACGCCTTAGCCTGTTTCAAGTAGGCAAAAACGCAATTCACAAAACAATGCAAGACTCTTCCATTTACTCCGTCTGCGAAGAATGGCAGCTTGCAATCATCAATGCTCCTGATAAAGTAGCCTCACAAGGTATTAACAGCTTCTTAACAATGATCCATGCCATTGTCGTCCAACAATCACAAGAGCAAAAGCAAAAGAAGAGATCAGAACTGGCACTCAGAGACCACAAGAAGAATGTTGTTCAACTGCGATCATTGGAAAGCAAGTATTCACTTCCAGAAGCTTCTACAGGTAAGGATCCAGTCAGAAAGAAGAGAGCAAAAGTCGATGCTGTAAGGGCAAAGGCAGAGGATGAAATGGCCAAGTACGAAAAAGCAGTGAGTGTGACGAGAGCCTTGACGATAAACAACCTACAGATGGGGTTACCCCATGTTTTTCAGGCGATGACTGGTTTTGCCAATGTCTGCGCACAGGCATTTGAATCGGTGCACAACCAGGCTAAAAGTAAGGATGGTCTACACAACATGAAAATGATTTTACCGTAAAACAGTCTGAAATATATTTAGTAATGAGATTCGTCGTTTACTCGAGTAACACAGATTATAGTGCCCTAAAATGATTTTACAGTATGTGCGAGCATTCCTGCCAGTGTAATCTTAATGTGGCTGAAGTTAATATGGTTCTATTGTAGATACAGGTGTTGGATGCTAGTATGTGCTTCAACCAATTGTGCTGAATTTCATGTCCTTCAAACATTGGCTTTAAGGAGAACAATATTTGGAACTGGGAATTGTGAATTAGACTAAAATTGAGAATTTCTTAACTCATGTTTTATTTAAAATAATAAAATAATGGATGCAAAGAGTAAATAAATCATGGATGATTTCACTAATTTTAATTTTAATCAGAGTAACTAAATCCTGAAACCATCACAATAAGTGGATACGCTACACAACGCTGCAATGCTAAATTATCATGATGGTAACAAATTAGCAGGAGCTCTACCACCACCACATTATCCATTCCTCAACAATGTAATCTCACCTTAATATTTATAAGTGAACATATTTTGACAAATAGCTCAGGTATATACATTATTTACATATGGACAAAGAGACGAGCCATCGAACATTACCACTCCTCTATTTCATCGATCTCGCCATCTTCATCATCCAAGTTCATGCCCTGATATTCATTTTCAGCTACATTATCTTCGTTTAGGGCATTGTAGTCACCAGTATCTTCCAGCACTCTATGTTCGAGCCACCTGAGTGCAGGTTTAAACTCGGTGGCTAAAACTGAATGATTATTCAGTGTTGTAGTGGTGTGAGCATCTATCCTTTCACTCATTATTCGACCCTGCAAAGTCAAGGACAATCAGTGCGGAATTGTGTATTAAATAACCAGATCATTTCAGCATTAAACAAGGTAAGTGACCACAAGATGTAGATGAGAAGGCCTGAGTATGTACAAAAAGTCTAGAGATTAAATGAAGCTGGTGCCACAAAGCAAAGGGAAAGATTATAGGTTATAATTTCTGCAAAATATATGCTGAAATGAAGCAGAAGTTCGATATGAAACTTATTAACAAACTGAAGGAATGTTTATTTACCCCAAAAGGAAGCTGATTACCAAAAGAGCACCATAATTAATCCAATAATGAAAGTGTATTCAAATAAGCATTCAACTCGCTCTTTTCCATAAGCTATATATGAGACGACTAACAAAGAAACTCCATTACTGAACTGAGTGAGTTATCTGAAAAATAAAAATCCAGATATTCGTTGCAAGTCTTTCTAATTTAGAAGCCCAAGAGATTTATTTAGCAGACACTAAGTTTTATCATTAAAACCAAGAACATAAAGAATTTTGTATCCACAAAAGTATCTCAGAAAGGAAAAATTGCCAGAAATGTTGTACCTAACAAACTAACCTTTTTGTCCCATAGTGACTGCTCAACCTGCCAGAGCACCGGACGGCGAATAGCATGCCACCTGGCATTGCCAGAATGATAGTCATTAGCATATTATTGACCAAAACACCAAACAGAATTCATGTCCTTGAAAGTATACCTAGAAGACTGCGGAATAGTATTCCCAAATAAAACTCCACGTACGGCAATTGAAGCAGCGGCAGATTGTAAAATATTCTCAGCTTCAAAACTTTTACTTCCAGTTGATGAGGCAAGAAGCAAATCGGTGTCACTTAAATATGTTCCTACAGCCCAGGCATCCTCAATTGCCTCCTGATTCACAAAATCTAGAACTGCGAAGCAAAAACATCAAAAAAAAGATGAAGGTCACTAGTAGTCTTGCTCTCACTTTAGTCAGCAAGTTCCTGGGTAGAGCAGCTGTCTCAATATAATTAGAAAGTTGCTAAGTACAATTTTGGAATATGTCAACTGCAAATTTCTCTCACAAGGTAACTACAAAAGATTAGGCCCAAATCCTAAACATGTCTTCTCAAATGATTGATGAACACATGTGATAAACTAGCTGTATTAAGAACAAGATAGCATACAGGATAGGTTACCATTTTCATGAAGAAAATCAGTAATAAGCCGTGCTTGCCCATGTGCTTGGCAAAGTATCAACTCTGGATCGTCCATTTTGAGAGGAGGCCTGACAAATTTATCCTTTAGAAGAATTGCATCTCCCTCTACGAAAGGAAAAGCAAATATCAGCGCAACAGTAGCAATGTTATATTCTCTGCTGATACAAAAATTGGAATTTTTGAGTCAAACTACATACATGTAAATGACAATTCAACTATCATGTCATACATAACTGTTCCTAAAAGTTTGGTTGCAATAAACATATAAATGTTCTCTTGATAGACTTGCATGCACACAATCTCTTAGCACTTTGATAGGAGGTGCAGGATGTGCTTGACTGTGTTGAAGTAAGAAAATGGAAAACCTTCTCTAGCAATCAGAAGAAAATTTATGACCTCATTTTAATAAGAAAGATTCGCTAATATATTACTAAGTTATTATGTAGCACCCTAACTGTATCCAAGCCCATCTTGCTCATGGTAGCTCACCAACTGGAGAGCATCACCAATCTATCTATAGATCTTGGGTTAGATTAATGTTCAAATAAACTGGGCCAGAATTTAGTAAAAGGAATAAATTATGTATCCAACTGTGGAAAATTATAGCTAACCAAGGTTTTGTAAACAGTTCCCTCTAGTAAAATGAACATTGACCAAGAGCAGAGAACAGTTTTTGTCAGATCAGTTGGATATTGTGAGTTCATTCATTTTTATGCTCAATGGGTGAATACCCTCATCATCAACTTTGCAAAGAAAACAACAGAAATTAAAGCGGAGCAATAGTTCTAACCAAATGCAACAGAACTTGAGGGTCACAGCAAGGTGGGCTCGTGTTTTGCCTAATAATAAATGTTCAGCAATACATAGCAATGGGAATCAAAGTAACATGCCTCATATATTGGAATCTACAAAAGCCGGGCTACAAACTTTACAAATGGAAGTTATAGAAAAGAATCCCAAAGGCATTTTTCTCATGAGGTTTTATGACTTTAGAAGGTACCATTTGCTAGGTTGTACATGACAACTCAGGCAAAATATGCATTTAGGTGCTTATACTTGAGGGCTCATTATTAGATCTATTCTCTCTCCAAAAAATCCAGATTGGTGGTCGCTGGTGACAAATATCCATCTTAATATTGCAACAGATCCAAGCTATTCTTCAATTTAGAAAAAGTACGTAAGCAATTTCAGATTTCAATCTCAGGGAGCAGCAATTTACATTTCCATGTAGCCTCACATGATGTACAATGACATATGCAGTAATATACCTGATGGAATTGAAATTCCAGTCTCCCTTTTGTTGTGCAAAAATTTACCCAATGCATGAAACAGTGATAGAGTTGCATCTTTTCCAAATGGCACAAGAACCCCATCATCCAAATGACCAATCTCATTCAGTCTTTCTTCTGGACAAGCCATAACTCTATTTGTAACAGATAAAGAATGTATGGGATGTGGTTTCAAAGAGAAGTATTGCAAAGAAGTAATTGCGTTTCTTATATCTCCTCCACTGGCTTTTGCTATAACATCTATATGTTCATCACTTACTTTGAATCTTTCCACTTTGCATATTTTCAAGAGTACTCTTTTGATGGAATTGACAGTGACAGGATTAAAGATCACCTAAAAAAGATCCAGTTATTTGCAAGAACATCAGTGAATGCTAAAAATATTAGCTTTCAGATTTGAAAATGTAAGAAGTGCAACCTTGTAGGCCCCAGCTTTTTGAAGGGTTAGCTGGAGTTCTTCCCAGTACCGGCCGTGTTGCTCTGCAGACTCAGATCTGCCATAGTCATTGATTAATATCGCTGTTGGAAGACGAACAGATTTCAAAAGATGATGCAAGCACCTCTGAAGTTTTCCATAAGAGATCTTCCCATTCACCACAGGAAGATCATCAATTAAGAGTATAACCGAAGATGAAGATACTCTGGTCAACATTGAGGAAACTAATCCATATTTCCTTATCCTTTCCACAAAACTTTCAAACTCATCCAACTTTGACGTATACCGTATCCCTAGTTCACAATTCAGAGAGTTGCATAAGTTAAAAAAGGTATAGAACATCAAATTTAATGATTTAAAGACTAAATGTGAGATGCCTGTGAGACTCCATTGCAACAAAAAGTCAGCTACTACTGTATCACCATTTTGTCCAGCATGATATAATTGAAGGCATGGAAGTAAACAGACATTTCATAGAGAAATTGGATGGAGGTCTTATTCCCACCCATATGTTTCGAGAAATGACTAACTTGTAGATGTCTCCACCAAAGGAAGTAATAACAAGCTTCAAATAGTAATTATCACACTGAGAATGTAGTACACTCAACAGCTTGAGAGTGTTTAAATATATGTTAATTCTAGAACAGCTACTTTTTATATGAATATAATGAATTAATGTAACTGCATAACTTGGGGGATCCTCATGATGAAAATTTGTAATAAAGGAATCGTTCATGATGAAAATTTGTAATAAAGGAATTGACTACGTGATCTCCCAATCAAAGGGATCTGATATAAGCTAAGAGTGTTTTATGTATTTTTATGAACAATTGCATGTATATACATGTGTGGGTGTGTGTGGGTGTATAAACTATGTATTAATCAGAATTATTAACCCAAACTCCACTATAACAATAAAAAACAGCTGCACTAGATTTTCAAGAGAAGCACGTATTAACATGAATAGTTTTACACGTGTAGCAACAGAGATGCTTTCTGTCATAGTCCTGCCAAATCTTTATTTTAGCTTGCATATCAAGACCTATTTCAACAGCAGACAATTTGTGATCACATACATAGTTTTAGACAGAAATTAGTGCGCCATGCTGAGGTGTTACAATAACCTACACGGGATGAACCTAATAAAATAAAATTCTTTAGACCCAAGAGGATTTAAATGTCTGTGATGTAACCTCTGACTCAAGGCCAGTCACTTAAGGGCACATATCAATTACTAAATCTATAACTACAGATACATAGTACTTCATTTCATAGCATAAGTAAAGTGGATAAATTATAGCTTACACATTCCAATTACTTAATAATGCATTTAGTTCATGTTAAGGCCCGTAAAGTAATTATTTTCCCATTCATGTTCTATACTCATGTCTTCTAGACGTCAAGCAAGAAAAGGATGATAATTGTGAGCACAATTCATTCCATGTTATATAACAAATCATATCCAATTATCCATATCTAATTAACTGTTATTAGCTTATTGCTATTTCTCCACTTCCATTTATGGGTTGACTTGAAAGTCTTAACCACTTACTTGACTCACAGTACAGCTGCTTAAATGAACTTTTATGTTCAAGATTTAGCAGTACAATTTTGTCCTTGCGCGGAAGCTTAATGGTTACAGTGCAGATAGAAAGATACATCTTGAGAGAGGTCCACACTTGCACTGTTTCATACCCTGTTCGATAAGTACCTGAATTAGAATTATGAAGATGCTCTTGCCATATCGTGGGGGTAGGTGTTCTCCATTCATGCACTTCAACTCCAAGATGCTTTGCAACAGCATATATTGTAGCCTACAAGATGATATCATCCCATGATTATATTCATGCATAACTATATTTGTGCTCTAAGAAAATTAGTCTGATGAAAACAACAGACACTATTCCACAATGCATAACACAGATAATTTCCAGAAAAAACATTAGTGCATACAGATTTTCCAACTCCAGCCTGCCCAGAGATGAGGATGACATTACTGTATGAATTATCCTGCACATAATCAAAAAACAATATTTGAATTACTTTAGTAAAGGAAGACTAACATTTTTTTATGGATCAACCAAACTAAAAAAATACCAACAATGAAGCTTTGGCTCTAATTTTAAGGTCCCAACACTATGACTTGGCTTTTTTTTTTTTTTTTCATTTCCTTGTTTTCACCTTTAGCCCATAAGGGGGCTAGATGTTTTTAGCACGGTCAACTGCAATCTGTAATCTTAACATGTAATATGGAACACATGCTTGGATCAGAAAAGGTAAGCGAATAGCCATCTCAGACCTTGGATATTAGGAGTCAATCTAGGTCCAACCATCCAAGCAACCAAAAAGTAAGTTTATTCATGTCAACAAATATGGGAAGAATGAACATGAAGTTTATTCATGCAATTAGGAGCTTCATTACAGAAACCTTTTCTAATATATCTATTATCCTCTCTTAGGGGCATTCATTTATATTTCAAGATGGCATTGAGATACATCAGTTCCAGAGGTGGAGATAGCTTCTCCTTGATTTTCATGTGGAAATTGAAACACAATTACATCAGTTTGGAAGAAATTAGAGTGATATACCAAAAATCCATTCTTTATGGTATTACAATGAAGGACGAGCATACTTTTATTTTCAAGTGTTAGGTTATGGTACTACTACTCCCGACAGGAACTTCTTCTGAAGATATATCATATTAATAGTCTGGAGAAGCAGCCACAAAAATTATTAAACCTCAGATCTGGACCACCACATGTTAATTTCCCAATAGTAAGGAAAATGAACTGCAAGTTATACAATCATTCTGCAACCACGCACATGTTTCGCTTAGTTATGACGACATAGGAAAAAACAAATAAATGCCATACTGTTTGACCCTTCAAAAGTTTCTTGGTTGTTCAAATTTCTAACGTATAGAAATCTTTAAAATAAGTCATCCTAAACTGTGAAAATCTTTTTATCCTGCACCTTTATTGCAGTTGGAATGTACATTTGGTTGCATGCTTCAAGTAACTACCAGTTAGCATGGAGAAGAAAATATGTCTGGTTTGCATATCCTATTTTTATGGATCCAAGGCTTCCCCATATAGCCATTTCTTCGGGGGGAAAAATTCTTCCAGAAACACTGCACATAAACAGGTAGAAAGAGCAATCTGTGGGATGACGTGATCAACTACATAAGGATATATCTGTTTTTTATTCATTGGGTAAGTTTTATCTGATAATTTTAAATGATTTCGAGCAAATAACTGTGCCTGCTAGTAAAAGGGCATATTTCCTAAAGTTGATGGACTATAAGTCTACTTAAAAGTACGCAGGACACAGCAAATAAGCCATGGTAAGTAATATGCAGATATTAAAATATAAAATACAAAATGTAAAGCAGGTAGGTTAGAAGAGATACCACAGAATTCCTGAGTCTCTCTTCAAACCACGTTTTAACTTCTTCAACCTGACAACCGAGAGGAAAGAACATATTAAATTAAAAATCAACCACAAAATATAATATTTCAGAGGAAACTACCTTCTTCTTATGAACAGCTAGCTCCTCCAAGCAACTAGGCTTATACTTTTCAACCCACTGATCCTTGTTCCTACAGGAAGCTACACAATATCCATTGCATTAACCAAAGATAACAAATAAATAAAATGAAGTTGTACATACACGAAATGCAGGAAGATTAGCCAGCCTATTGAGCAGGAAATAACAATAAGACATGTGGATTGGGAGGACCGAAATACAAATTTGTGCATTTCATTGCTTTTTTTTTTTTTTTTTTCCTTACTGATCACAAGTTGATAAAGATTCAATAATCTCATAGTGCAAGTAAAGAATTTAGAACAAAAGAAAATTCATAAAAACTCAGAATAACACAAAATGGATTATATGAGGACCGATTTCTGAAACAGAAGGGATATATGACCAAACCAATTCTAGGAACACAGGTGTTATAATAACGGTGAAGATCCATAAACCATAACTGCACAATCCCTTAAGCATTTCACAAAACAGGAGTGGCAGTCTGATATACAAATGGAGGAAATGCAATCTCATGACAAATCTCTCATAATAGCATACCAGATGTTACCTTGAGCTGAGTGAATCCTTGATCAAATTCCTGGCAGATCTGTTTGACCTGCACTCAGAAACAACATAATGATGCAGGATTTCAATATGAAATCATGGGAAAACGTAGCTAATTGGAATTTTTTAGATGTTAAATTCGTTCTACAGCCAAGATACACAATCCATGACAGGGTCATGGTACTCTTGTATGAAATGGTCATTCAAAAGATTTACTTTGTCTCATTAGATTATTTAATTAGATCAAGTAAGAGAGTTAGACTCTGATTGGTCCATCTTGTATGCCAATATGGATCCACACCCAAATATTGAGCCCTCACCTCCTCACTGAGCTTCTCATTGATAGAAAGCATTGTTGTCGCTCTAGATGAGACTCATTCCTGGTTTGCTTGCTGTAAAGCATATCCTCTAATACGTCTCAATTTTAGTATTTGAATCATATTGCAGAAACTTCAACTAGTCCTAGTCAATTGAAGCACTGGATCTAAGCAATTGCATACTAGATAGAATAGGATTTGAGATCTTTTGTCTTACATATGGTTCATAAGAACTACCAACAATTCCAATTCTTTAAACCAATAATCAACAAGAAATATAAAAGAAACTATGATTATTCAGACACTTGTCATTAACATATGATGGTCCTGATACGACCTCTGGGATCCAAAACCTACATGTTCCAGCTCACAGTTTCTAGAGCCATCAGAGGGAACATTCTAGAAAGAATGTAGAAGCCATTCTGGCCAAATATCCATCACCTAAAGAATTAAACATTTTTGTGGTCATTATTTTAAATCTAGTTTTTCAATGACTTTCCAATTGAAATGCAACATTATTCACACCCCAAGGTGAAAAAGGAGCTTAAGGTGTCTAAACAAACATGAACTATAGTATAACTCGTAAGAAAAATGAAGGTTAATGACAAATTTGATTTCGAGCTTTTCTGTGTTGATGCTATATTTCATGTTATCAACCTCATACTTTACAAATGAGTTATGCTGTTGCAAATGTCCGACTCCCAGATCTTGTATACTGTTTTCTTCTTTCATGAATATGGACTACTTTTTCATATTTGACCACGCTAGATTCTGCAATGTCAAACTGAATTCTCATTGAACAAATCTTTAATGTGAGCAAGTTCTATAGATGAGAAGGCATAAACCACTAAAGAGGTGTTTTTCTATTATATTATAAAATCAATAAGGAAATAAAATCCAAAGGTCACTAGCATAACAGCTTTATCCTCAACACAAGTTCCGTAAGATGGCAATTTTAATTAATTCAACTATAGAATATACCGAAAATTACCTCATCAAAACCACTAGCACTGGATTGTTGAAATGTAGACGAACGGGGAGTCGACAATGATTTCCGCTTAGCCCTTTTAGGGTTTTTCCTAGTAGGAGCTGATTTTGAAAAACCGAGACCTGTTTTCAACGAGAAATGGTTTTCTTTAACTTCATCGTCATCGGAAGACGAAATGACAATGGCAGAATTTCTTTTTGCCTTCCCCATTGAAGGCCAATTCTGGGAATGAGCTTTGGGGGAAGAGAAGTGTGCAACAATTCACGTAATAGAACCCTAGAAAACGGCATTCAACAATTGAATTGAGTTGTCAGTGGCGGGGTTTAAGTAGCGCGGGTTTTTTTGGCCGTTGTGCGTAGCGTCGCCAATAAGCCAGTATATTTTCCTAAGTTTCCTATTAAATCCGTATACTTTCCTAAATACCACACTCCATTTAATTTTAGACAAGAATTAGCGTAGCCAATAAGCGTATTCAATAAGCCAGTAATTTTCCTCAGTTTATCCGTATACTCCGCTCCATAAAACTTTGGACAAAAGTAAATTTCCGAAAAATACGTGAAATATTCTTCCACTAAAATTATTCATGAAACCACCTTTTTCGGCTTTTTCAGAATATTATATAAAAAATTACAAATTAAGAAAATATTGCAAAATGAAAAAAATTTATCAATCGATGAAGGATTAAATAATCAATACATGTGATTTTTTTTTCTTGAAATTCACATACATATATAAAAAAGTATTATTATATACATTATTTTTTAGGGAAAAAAAGTCTCATAACATTCATTTATACAAATATATTATGCTTAATTTATTATAAAAAGTATAATTTATTTTATTATTAATTCATTGACCATTGTCTATTTTCAGATTTAACATTTGTTGCAGTATTTAAAAAATAAAAAATAAAAGTTAAAAATCTTTATCAAATTTATCTCATCAAAATTCTTAAAAATTGATACAATAGATAAGGACTATGATTCCCAAATTTAAAAAAAAAATAGTAAATCTTGAAAGTTCTATGATAAATGTTATCACCTCTAATCATTTTTATGATGGAGCTCGATGTTAAAGAATTCTAAAATTATACAAATGAATTACACCGTAAATTATATTTTTATATGTGTAGATGTAGGTACTCAATTTTAATTTTAGTATTGGTTCCATCAGTTCTATAGTTTTGGTTTTTGGATTTTGACCTTTTTTTTTCAAATGTCATATTTGCAATCGTCAATTCGAAACTGAAATCAACAATTTTAAATTAAAGCTAAAATTGACGGTTTGGAATCGAAACAATGAGTTCCGACACTTATGAACCATAATCAAAATTAAAAGCAACATTTTAGAACCGAAATCAACATTTTGGAACTATTAGTGTTTTAAACCAACTACCATAAAATCAAAATTGAATTGATTTGCTTTCATTGTTAATTTCAGTTTTAATTTAAAATTGAATCAACAACTAAAATGCACAATTAACCTACTAAAGTACTCTCGATTCTAATTTAAAACAAAAATCATACAACATCTAGATATGTGGACTATTACTATAGTAAATTAAATCAAACACTAAAATATTATTCGTCACTTATATATATATATATATAATCGAGACACATCCACACCCCATTTGTACAGGTACATTTGACGTTCTAATTATTTGACCAATTTATTGCAAATAAATAAAAAAATAATAATATTGTCGTTCAGAATTGTCTGGATCAAACACCTGAGGTATAAATATAAATATAAATATATCTATAAGAAAATAACCATACATTGCAAAGTAACGTTATATTTCATTGCATTTTTTCTACATTATAATTTTGATTTTTTATTAGGAAACCAAAAAAGTGAAGTTTACTGCATCCTGTTTAGTAACAACCATCATACACGTGGAAGTCGAACAAAGGAATACGACGGAACCCAAATTGGGGGCCCAACGAACCGTGGTAAAAGCCCAGTGACATCATTTTTAGAGCGAGAAAATCGTTGTGGGGAGAGAGAAAGTGAGGGTGAGCGGTTCAACGGCAGCATTTCCCGGCTAAATAAGGTATTTTGCGCAATGGCCAACCAATTTTTTATCGACCAATTTTATCTGATCAATCAACCATATTCCATTTGTTTCTCTCTCTAGATTTGATCCCCATGTTCTCTCATTCCCCCTTCCCCACCACATTCATCTTCTGTACATGCTTTCCAATTAGGGTTAGGGCATGAATTGGCTGATTCTCTCGTTGTCCCAGCTTTGAAGGGGAGGTATTATGGGAAAGCCGAAGACTGTATATGTTTTTTTTGGTTATGTGATGTGCATTTTCTGTAATTAGCTGTAGTTGGTGCTTGCACATTGCATCAGGTCTTACGGGAAAGATCTGTATAGTAGAGAGTGGTGTAGAGAGAACCGCAGCGGGAAAGTTTTAATTTGGAAGAATGAGCGCTTCAAGATTCATCAAGTGTGTGACGGTGGGCGATGGTGCGGTTGGCAAGACATGTCTCTTGATTTCCTACACCAGCAACACCTTTCCCACGGTCTGACATTTTTATTCCTTATATTGTTTTGTTGTGTGTCTGTGTGCTTCCATTTTAGTTAATAGCATTTTGGAATTAATTGTTAGGTTGAGTAATATGTGGAAAGACTGGTCCCTCGATAATAAATTAGGAATAATTGGTGAGATTTCAAGAAGAAACTAATTGAAAAGAAAGTAAAATGTTTAAGCACCACCTGTTTACTTCTTATTTTTGCTGTTTCTGAGTGAATGTGCTTGTGTATCTCGATGAATTTCTTCAAAATACACACGGGAGAGAAAACAAATACTGATCTGTGCTGACCATACAAAGGCAGACAGTAAGTAAGATATCCATGGGATTCCCCCAGAAATTATCTGATGTGGGATTATTTCATAATATAATTGAGGATTGACAGGCTTTTTTTACAGGTATTCATATATATTTCTGCCAATGATGAGATAATTTATTAGCTACTTTTGGGTTGATATGGACCAGTTCCCTTCAACAGGTTTTCTATAAAATGAATATGATCTATTGAGCTAATTATGTTGCAAATTTTGTTCTTTTGTTTTTGTTTTTGTTAAGACTTTATGTAATTGTCTTCAACAGTAATGGAAGCTTTAAGTACTTGATTCAAAGTTGATTTGCATCTTATATGATGCTATACTCTCTTATCTTTTGAAATTTGATTTGTCACCTGTATAACGCTTTTATTTGCTTTCAAATTGAAACAGGATTATGTGCCTACTGTGTTTGATAACTTCAGTGCAAATGTGGTTGTCAATGGAAGTACTGTTAACCTGGGCCTGTGGGATACTGCTGGTAATTAATAGAAATATGTTCTTGAATCTCAGACTCCCAAAGATGCTTATACATACACACATGTCTGAGTTAGTTAAGCCTTCTGTGGTTCTAATTTAAGAACATTCGGTTTTCATTTTGTGGAACAGGACAGGAGGATTACAACAGATTAAGACCTTTGAGTTATCGTGGAGCTGATGTTTTCATTCTGGCGTTTTCTCTTATTAGCAAAGCAAGCTATGAAAATGTTTCAAAGAAGGTAAAGATTTGATGACCTGTATAAGATTTATCTTGCTCTTTCCCTTTCCTGCTGTCTACTTTTACTTGCTACAATGTCTTGTGTTGATAACTCTGTTTTTGCTCTGTTTCATTTTTCTTCAGTGGATTCCCGAATTGAAGCATTATGCCCCAGGCGTCCCTATAGTTCTTGTTGGCACAAAACTTGGTGAGAGATTAAATTTGCAAGTGTTAATGAACTATTCTGAGTTGTCTGTTGAAAATATTGTTTTTAATAATGTGTTGCTATTATTGAAAACATAATGCAGCATTACATACTTTAAAAACGAAAATGGACATAGACATCCTGTCATCTCCAAGTTTCCCCCTACCATGTTCATACACACCAGTCAACTATCTCAGAATAGTACAAATAAACAGAGGGATGGGATTGTTTCTATTTGTTTTGTAATGCACTTGGATTCAATCTGTAGTTGCCAAAAGTGTATAGGTGAGTATTTGCCTGTAGACATGATATAGTTGTGATAACGCAAACCCAATGCTTATACCATTAAAGGTCAAAGTTGCTTGTATCTGGAATCATCTCTTCTTGCTCTAGCTGCTTGCATTGATAATTTTACTAATTTTACCTTGGATATGTATGAATGAGTTTTTACCTCTTGCGTCATACTAATTGATAGCCAAGATTTTGGCCACTTCCTGGTTTTATTCATTCAAGTTGCTTGTTTTACTTATCTCATACCATCTTCTGAAAGATGTTTTCTGCATATGGTAAGTTTAACATCTAAAAAAACAGCATGGATGAAAATACTATATGTTTGTAACTGTTAATAATGCTCTCTTCATTGTTTCTTGTGCCCAGAAGATTTTAGCATATCTTTCTAAATTATGATCTTTCTTTGTTTTGCATGTAATTTTTTTGTACAGAGTTATCTGTGTGAGTTCATAGGGGGGGATCTTTACGGAGTTTTGAGATTACAATGACTTGTTTGCAGTTCTTTCATGATCTCCCTTGTCATTGAAAACCTATGGATGATAGATGTAGATGTATGTTTATTCTTGATATACTAGCTGAGGACCATTTTTAGGTTTCTCTTGTTCTATTTCAGTTCCATAAGTGTTTATGAATGAAAGTTGGCCATAATTTATCAAAGAAGGTTTTATTTGTTGTTTCCTTACCCTTGTTATGGATTCAGATCTTCGGGATGATAAGCAGTTCTTCCTTGATCATCCAGGTGCCGTACCAATCACTGCAGCGCAGGTGAGATTCTACAGCTTGATCTATATCAAGCCTCTTCCTTTTTTTTTTCCGGCTACCTTTTGCTAATTCTGATGATGACTTGGCTCTATAACTGATGATCATATTGCTGCACTTTAAATTTACAGGGGGAGGAGCTGAGGAAATTGATTGCTTCTCCAGCTTATGTTGAATGTAGTTCGAAAACACAAGAGGTATGATGACACTCAGTTCCCTGCTCGATCGCTTTTATTGAATCCACTAACTGAACTAGTTTCTTAATGCTTTTCTTACCACAGAATGTGAAAGCAGTTTTTGATAATGCCATTAAAGTTGTCCTTCAGCCACCCAAGCAAAAGAAAAAGAGGGGAAAGGCTCAAAAGGCTTGCTCTATATTGTGAACGGCATTAGGTGTGATAATAAATGTCCACCTCCTATCATCTCCCGCTCCTCTATCTATATCATTTTCTCTTTCTTTTGCCTAAGAAGTAGGAAGTCCCCTTGTATTCCTTCGTTGTGCCCGTCCTGTTTTGATTCGTTTTTTATTTATGTATGGACCAGACATAAAATCTGCGATGTTGGCTAATATTAATGGTTCTTGAATTGTCTTTTCAGCTCAATTTAAGGTTTTGCTTTAGAAAATGCAGTCTTGACTCTCAATGCTTTATGTAATGTTATGTTCATGCATGCTTAATGTATTTGCACGCGTTTAAATTGCTTGTTTAGGTTAGACTCGTGGTAGCCTACTATTTATTTGACTTAGATTTTATCTTCTTCAAAATACAAGAGATTCCTTTGTAATGGGGATCCACTCCTAGTTGAGAAAACTGTGTGCACTTGTATATTATAAATCTTGAACTTTATAGCCTCTCTGGAAATAGGTGGGCACAGCTTATGAATTAGTTGGACTTGGCCCACTAGATTAGGCATTCATGAGCTTGTTGCTTCTTCAATATAAAGATGTAAAGTTTATATATATATATATATATATATATGGTTGGGAGAGCCTTGATAAGGAAATCAATGTTGGCTTTGTTATCAAATCAAAGCAGGTGATGTGGCGTAAGTAGAAGTGTGTTGATTGATAAAATTGTCATATTGTCATACTTGGACAGTTGGATGGACAGATATATAACATAATATAATAGTTTCCTCTAATATTGGCCTTTTTTTGTTAAACTAGGTATTGATTTAATTTATGTCAAGGATATTTATATGATGAAGTTGGATAATCAATTTATTTTATGTTTGTTTCTTTCTTT
Organism: Caryopteris x clandonensis; assembly: GCA_028749325.2. NCBI lineage: Eukaryota > Viridiplantae > Streptophyta > Magnoliopsida > Lamiales > Lamiaceae > Caryopteris > Caryopteris x clandonensis. Next base: position 4,876,541 of record JAPYKT020000007.1, on the reverse strand, counting down.
TAACTAAAGTGGTTGATTTAAATTATTAAAAATATGTTTATATGATGAAGTTGAATACACTAAATTATTTTATTTCTATGCTTGAATCTTCATCTACTTTGATCACAATGTTCATTACTTCATTTACATATTACATAGAAAAATTCAGAAATTCTGCACAAAAATCCAATTATGTATTGCCCCACAATTGTAAATGTAATAGTTATCAATTGTTATAAATTTGAAATCGCAATATTGCATAATAGCATAAGCTTAACACACCACATTGAATGTATTTTCAATTCAATATTTATTTGACGTGAAAAGTTAGGAAAGAAAAAGAAAAACAATCCCAAACATTAAAGATGATATAATTTAACTTAATGGTGACTTGACCTTTCTTTAGAGGTAGATGATCTGAAGGTACACACATACTGACACACATATGTGTGTGTGTTAAGAGGACATGTTTTGAATAATAACTAGAGTTATGGACTATACTTTTACAAGTTATAATTAAGGGCAAATTAGTCAAAGACACGTTGATACATTGATTCTTCAGAAAAAATGTACCAATTAGTCCTGAATTAATATTTTTAGCTTAAATTATTTTAAATATTATATCATAATTTACAAAGATACATATGTAGCTAAATCCCAACAAATAGTCATACTTCATCCAATTAATCATTCAAAGTACCCAAAAATTATCTAAATGAATAATTTCAATATTAATAATTCCTCACATGCTTACAGCAAGAGGGTAAGCTATGACTTTAGAATACCATAACAAAAGGCAAAATATTTGAAACTTATTTATCATCACCTTTTTTGATGAAAAAATCCAGGAAAAATATAATACTAAATAAATTTATTGCAAGATGTGTTTCTTATAAAATTATAATAGAGTATAATCTATCATATATCAAATATATAAAATTATTGTAAAATAAATCTTTTAGAAAAAAAAAAATTATTGTATATAGGCGTGGCGACACATATATTGCAATAAAAATTTGAGCTATACAATTTTTTCTTGTAAGAATTTTTTTAAAATCCCAATGATATTGAACACTAGAATGAATAGAAAATTGTCAAATAGTTGTAGAGTTGTCAAATTTGTAGTCTATAGGAATTTTTTAAGTATTAAAGATATGTATTTATTTGTATATCTCTTCGTAAAGCTAGTCATCACTCAAATAAAATGCACGGATTCTTTAGACCGAGCATGCATAATTTGCAGTTTTGATTAAGACATCAAGTTATTTCACCTGAATATCAGTTTATCATGTACAAATTGATTGTAGTTGTTTGTGAACATAATTTGAAAAACGTGAAATGTATAATATATATTATTTTTTATTAATGATTGAGAAAGTGGTGATATATTTGTACCTTGTCTAGTGGATACACTTATCGATAAAAGTTAGCTAAGAATTAGCCAATTAGGTCCTAATTAATATGAGGTAGAAAAACATAGTAATGAAGCTCATGGCTCGGGCATTGTTATCGTGGGTTGGTCACCTATACTCGCTAGCGGGCAAGAAGAAGCGCATAGCTATAATTTGAACATGAGAGATGGGCAACATGGGACAACGTAGGAATCTATTGCTTGTATAAATTTGGACAGTATATGTCAGAAATTATGTGTAGAGATATCACACCAATAAGTTATAGTGTATATTAAGTGTATTATTATATTAAAAACAGTATTAAAATAATTACTTTTTGTGCTAAAAATTAAAAGATAAAAAGATAAGTGATTTGGTATTGAAAAATAAAATGGTGAATGAATAATTTCAAAATAAACAAAAAAAATTTAAATTCAAATTTTAACTTCATTCTAGTGAACTTTTAAAAAATAAATACATAAATATACATATATATATATATATATGCCTCCTAGAGTTTACATTAAAGAGTCTATATGAACATTTGGTTGATTTTATTTGGACCACATTCTTGATAAGATAGTATACTTATATTTCTATAATAATATTATAATACGACATGTTCAAATTGAGTGAGAGTGTCATCATAATTTGTTTGCATAATACATTGTGTTTTGTGAGAATCTTTTCAAGATAAGAGATTGAATATATTCTTATTCTATCATTGTGTGATATATTGTACCATTTAAGATATTGAATTTTGATTAAATTGTATATTTAATGTTTTTATTGTAGTATGTATATAATGATTCATCTAATTCACTTATTTAAAATATGTGCGAAAAAAGTCTTCAGACCAAACTGATTAACATGAAAGACATTAGAAAAAAAATAATTCAACATCAAAAGTTGTCGTTCATACACTTAGTTGAACGAAAAATTATAAGCAAGTTTTCAATATTTAAAGTCAGGAAATAAAAAAATGTTTGGAAGTTGCCATAAATAAAACCAGTTCATATTATTTCACAAGCTTAAAAAAATGCATGTGACTTTTCATGATTTAAGTGAAAACCATTTTAAGAAAATGACTTAAAAGTTAATAAATAAATAACAATTATTTAGAAGTTGGTAGGAAGTAACATTTGATTCATATTAATTAACAATGTTCATCAAACTCGAAATTTCAGTTGAATTTCTTAAAATAATACAGTTATCTTCCAACTGATCACTGACCTCTCAATACTGAAAATAATTTCAATATTGGATTCAGACTTTTAAGCCTTGTTTGCTGCACAGGATTAGGATGATTATATTAGTAATCACCAGTAATTTGGTGTTGGTAGTAAAAAAGTAATTCGTGATTAATATACAAGTCTCATAATTTTTTTATATAAAACAGTTTATTTTAAATCCAATTTTGAAGTTGGGATACGCAGCACATTTATTAAGACATTACATTTGAAAATTTTAATATTACCGTCCACCTGGAAATGGACCCTCTTTAATTAGGCTTAAAAATAATTTAAAAAATGGTAAAAGAGTTATTTTGAATCAATAAACGTACAACAATCAAATGCAATAAATACGATATTATTTGTGAAGAAGAATATGATCATACGTAACAAACGACAAAATTAATACATAAATTGAATTATATGTATCCGTAACATACTAATAATATATAATCCATCCTCACAACAAACGAGCCGAAAATATATTTGATTGATATATACCCTATTATTTTTATTATTATTATTATTATTTTAATAAGAAAAAACCCAATTATTGTCAAACTAAATCGTCCTTTGTGACTAGTCAATCTCAGGAAAGTCTAAATTTTAGAAACATAAGATCTGATGGGATTATAATAAGGGTGTTTCTATTTACATCACAATAATCTCTTTTCACACCACAAATATTTTTTAAACAAAAATAAGTTTATATTAAATGTCTAATTTATCCTTTTTCTCAAATCAAGAGAATTCTCCATTTTTTCATTAACCTTCTTCTTTATTCAGGAACTGTTCTACATTTGTTTTCTCAATCTTCTTCCACACAAATTTGCTGCTAACATCATTTTAAATATGATTTTGAATAATTTTGAATTTGCAGAAAAAGAAGGAAGAAGAAGAACCGCAGAAAATTTATGATAACTTTTTGTTGAGAGTTGTTCGTAATTTCATGGATCGGTGAAGGTGATGCTGGCAGCAAATATGTGCGGAAGAAGATTGAGAAAACAAATGTAGAACAATTGCTGGATAAAGAAGAAGGTTAATGAAAAAATGAAAAATTCTCTTAATTTGAGAAAAAAGATAAATTAGACATTTAATATAAAGTTATTTTTGTTTAAAAAATATTTATGATGTGAAAAGATGTTATTGTGATGTAAATAGAAACACCCTTATAATAATTAGTTTATTAGGATTTCTTTTGACCTAATAGATTTACAGTTAGAGAACGGCAAATAAATTCGTAAATTTACCCGTTGAAAAAAAAAAAAAAGAAAATCGTAAATTTACCCGTAGGAAAATAAAAATAAAAAATAAAATAATTCTGCCGGTAATATTTAGTGCTAAGCAAAGAATAAGAGAGAAAGCTACTAGAGAGAGAGAGCCGAGAGTTTTTCTCTGTAGAAGAAAAGGGAAAACAAGGGAGGAGAAAAATCTCTCCATCTCTTCTCTTTCGAGCTACTAAGATCGGATTCTGATTATCAGATCAGATTTTTGGAAAGTTTTTTGGTCGATTCGAATCGATTCGATTTTATTTTATTTTTTGATTTCTATTTCTTTTTATTTTAATTATTATTTCTCAGTTTAATCGATCAGCATTAACCGAACTGTTTTTCTTGGTGTTGATTGAGTTTTGATTCAGCAGAATTCCCTTAATCCAATCAAGAATTGGAATATAGACGGCCCTGAGAAATTTCTAATTTTGAATTTTCTTGAATTCCAGAAAACTAAAAACCCCATTGGCCGAGGAAGAAAACCCTAATTTATTTTCGATGTCTACGGTCTCAAACTCTTCCTCTGCCACTATTCAAGGTCAAAATTCTCCTAGGAGTCGGCAATCAAGAAAGTCATCGGCGGCGCGTGGCGCGCCTTCCCCCTCTGACATCTCTCCTCCACCCCATTCGATGTCGGGAATAGTTGATCAGGAACATTTTTTAACTTCCTCTTCTACCACGGCTTCTGATTCTTTACCTGTGAAAGAAGCCCACACAATAATGTCTGCATCGAGTTGTTTGGGGGAAGATGGTTTAGCCGCCCCGGCCGGTGAAGATGTTCAGCTCGACAATAGTGAGAATGGTGGTGCGGCCAAGAAACCAGTGTGGAGTAAGCCCTCGAATGGGGCCACAGCTGAGGTAGGTGGTGCTGTAATGGGTGCAGAATCTTGGCCAGCTCTATCAGAGTCTGCTCGTGCTTCACCAAAATCTCCTTCTACATATCCTCTCAAACCTCTTCCCCATGGACCACTCACTGTATCACAGGTTTTATTGTCACTATGCATTGCTGTTTCATTTTCTATGTTTTGTGTGCTGTTATTTTGTTTAATCATCTATGTTTGTTTGTTTAGTTTCTTTTTGTTTTAGTATTTTTGTATGTTATTATTTTGTTGTAAAATCAAAGTACTGTTATAAATGAAAGATTTTGATATTGAATGTGGTTAAAGTTGTAAAATATTACATATTTATTTCTTGTTGTTTTATTGTCTGATTTATTTGTATTTTTATCTTATTTAATCTTCGTTTTGTTTGTTTCGTTTTTGTTCGAGTTTTTTTTACCTGTATCTTGTTTATGTGTTTACTAAGTTGTAAGATCAAAATATGTTATAATGTGCATTTTAATGTTGAATATACGTAACTTTGGAAAGTATTACCTCTTGTTTTTATTGTTTCATTATTTGTTTTTGTTGAATTGTCGTTTTATTTGATCATCCATTTTTGTTTGTTTAGTTTCTTTTGTTTTGAGTTTTTTGCTTGTATCATTTCAGTGTTTGTTTCATTGTTGTTTTATTTAATTATCTATTTTTGTGTGTTTAATTTATTTTGTTTGAATTTTCTTGTTGTTTAATTAATATGGTGTCAAATGCTTATTTTGTTGTAAGATCAAAGTAGTAATATAAATGTTGATTTTAATGATGAATGTTGTTACTTTTAAAAAGTATTGATTTTTTCTTGTTACATTATAGGAATTGGTTTTGGTCTCGTTGGCTTCACCAAAAGAACTTAGTGCTAGCATTTCAGCCCCAACAACTCCAAACTACACGGTCCCCTCTCGTCAGAGGTCTATGAAACGCGGTGGTGGCAGTGCCAGTTCGAGTCACACACCGGCTAATGCCAGTTCGAGTCACACACCGGCTAATGACAACTCTCAAGTACATGGTACAATTGATACCGGTAAATCTGTTGGTTCAGTTGTTGAATCCTCTAGGGATATTATAAGTAAGGATGGAGGGCAGAGAGGAGCAAATGAGTCGTACTCTCAACGTAATTCTTTTAGAAGAAGTAATAGTGGACCACTAACTCGAGGTGATTACCATGGAAGACGTGACCATGAACGTGGAAAACAAGATTGGGGTAATCGAAGTTTTGGTAGAGATAACCATGGATCCCAACATAGGGTTGGTTCTAGACCATTTGTGCGGGGACCAACTCCAAATACATCTTTTATACCTCCTCCTCCAGCCTCGGTAGCTGTACGACCTCCCTTTGTTTACACAGGTGAGTTTTTTGTTTCGAAATTATGATATCATAGGATTTTTGTGTTTGTGTTCGTGCATATATATACACGTGTTTGAATATGGTGTAGGTAAGTTATATTTTGTTATGCTAATACTTTGACTTCTACTTGTAGAAATGCCATCACCTGTATTCTATGTTCCTGGGCCTCATTCAGATCCACTTAGGCCTATGCCTATGGTTCCAATTCAAACAATGTTTTTTCCCATGGCTGATCCTCATTTGCCATCCAAGATACTGAACCAAATAGATTATTATTTTAGGTACTTTTTTCTGAGTTTGATTTATGATTAAAGTTTCACTGAATTGGTATATAAAATTAAAAATGTAATTTTTTTGTGTTCTTATTTGTGTCTAATTTCTTTTCTCTTATATGTGTTTTGAAGTAACGAGAATTTGGTGAAAGATATATTCTTGCGTCAAAATATGGATACAGAAGGGTGGGTACCGATTAAGTTAATAGCCGGCTTCAAAAAGGTATTGTAATAATTTTTTAACTGTCAAGTATGAGTGGATAATAAATAAATTAATTTTGAGTTCATACACTATGTTTTTTCATTACTACTTCATTTTTTTCATTATAGGTTTTGCAGCTGACAGATAATGTTCAACTGATATTAGATACTATAAAAGCATCAAATGTCGTTGAAGTACAGGTGAAGATATATTATAGTAAAATTTCTATTATAAGTGATTAGAGAGATAGTCTTAACTATTTAAAAAAATTAATGAAATTATTTCACTAATTTTATTTATATTTTTATTTTTTATGTGAATAACTTAAATAATAAAACTATTGTTTTGCAGGGTGATAAAGTGAGGCGTAAAAGTGATTGGATGAAATGGATAATGCCATCTCTTCAAACTACTGCAACAAGTCCTTAATCAATTAATAGGTCTAGTGCGAATATGCTTGCGGCACATTTCATCAACAGTGTCACACTAGACGAAAAGGCAGCCATATAAAAACGTGGCTTAAAGGGATGTCGTGGGAGCTGAATGTATCGTCATAATTTATCAAGCATGCATAGAGGCAAACTTTTGCTCTTTCTATGTTGATTTTTCTTTTGGCATGAATTTTTTTTTAGAAAACTTGAGGAAAATGAAAGATTTGATCTTGGAATATCTTATTATTTCAGGGAGGTAGTTGATTTTGGTCTTTTAATTTATGTGATGTGATGTAATGTGATGTTTTTTTTATTAAAATAAATAATATGAGAACATATTTTATGTAAAGTAAATGTTTTATGATATTGAAGAATGTACTATTGTTTGTATTTATTATTTATTATTTTATATATGTTTTTTTTCTCATTCTTTATATTTATTAATAATGTAATTTAGTTGATTGATGCTATGAATGGATGATTTGTAGTGATATTCAGGTTATTACTATATAGAAAATAATGGAAGTTATGGTTGGTTTTTAGATTTTTTTTTAATTTGGAATTTATTTTCAGTTGAAACTTCTTTTGATTCTCGTGTTGTCTATTTATAATGTTGGAAATTTGAGATTATATAATATTGTATATTTATAATGTTGGAAATTTGAAGTCATTTTAGATGGAAAAAGTTAGAAATTTATTATACCACGTTTGATCAATTCTTCAGTATCACACTGTGTTCATTTTCTAAAACTATTTTCTTAGTTTCTAGAAAGCCCGACAACAACTACGTTTTTTAAAATTATTTTATTTTCTTCTAATTTTTCTTAGTTTCTAGAAAGTTCCAGAGTAATTACACTTTAACAGATGATAATTATCAAATATTGCAGCATGACTCAAATATAAATGAATCACTTTTGACTTTTGAATAAATTCTCTCTCCATTTTAAAATATTTTCATTACCCCCATTTTTTACTCTTCTTTCCTCTCTTACTTCTCCTATCTTTTTTTCTCTTCTTTCTGTTCTCCTCTTATTTGTCACTCTACTCTATCTTTATATATATATATATATATATATATATATATTATATGTGTATATATTTGTGTTTCCCAGATATTATCTCATTTGAACATTGTTGTTTTTCTTAGCATGCGTTAGATTTATTTCTTGATTTTCAGGTTTTTTTGTGCTTTTTTCAGATTTTTGCTGTAATAGATAAAAGTTTTATATCTGTGTTTTATGAATTTTGTCAAACTAACAGAATTGTGTTTGAAACAAAGTAACACAATTATGTAATAAAATACTAAATAACTGACTTGTGTTAAAAAGGACTATTTTCTAAATTAATAAAATGTTTTCTAAATTAATAAAATGCAAAAAAGGTAGAAATGTGTTTGACTAGATTTTCTACACAATCCTATCCATCCTAAAAATATCAAAGTTGATCCCTATTCCCATAAAAGCCCCAAGCTCCAGTTATTTTGTAATGAGAGATCGACAAAGAAATGAAGGAAAAAATATAGAATTATGTTATATGGAAAAATATGAAGAGGGTGTACTAAGAAATAATAAAATTGTGTTTAAAATCCGATATTTTTTAAATTTTAACTTGGTTGTCCCATATAGTTTTATCATTTCAATCATCTGTGTTTATTGTACGTATATAACTATATATCCACACATACGTGTCTTATATCTCCTTGTGTGTAACTATAACATGCACCTAAAGTATTTTATCAGACGTTGTATTTACAAAACCCGAAAATCTGTTGGTTCAAATGAATATTAGGCAGGATGAAAAGTAGAGAAGAATTAGGAGAAACTGATTAGTAGTCAAGACCAACCCACAGATTAATCTCAGCCATGCAAATGCTTATTGCCCTTCACCAGAGCAGGATCTGTATTCTACAGTCTTCCTCTTATCTCTGTACTTTCATAAATTTCCGATAATACCGGATCATTGTACTTACTATATATATATGTGTGTGTGTGTGTGCAAACAAGAAATTATAAAAGGAAAAAAAAAAAAAAAAACACAAGTAAGATTATTCTGTGTTCCTTGGGTCCTTTTCAAAATTCATGCATCATTTGTCTGTAAAAAGCAATTCGAAGAGTAAGAATGCTGGTTCGAAAGGCAATGATGCTCCCGTTTGTCCTAAGCCTTGCCGCCTTGGATCCGCATTACCTGCCGAGTTCCTCAACCATCCTTGCTGCAAGCACCAGTAAGCCACCTAATTGTATAAGATGTGTGTGAGTGCGCTTGCGAGAGAGAGAGAGAGATTTGAACATAGCATGAGTTAGTTTTGTGATTGTCTTCCTCCGAATGTAGCCAGATGAATAACTCCGATGGAAGAAGTGGAATTCTCAACGTAATTGGTGATAAGGTAACATTTCTTATTCATAAGATTATAATAGCAGATCGAGGGGTCAAAAGACGGATACAGAACCTCTACACACACACAAACACACACTATTACATGACATAAGATGTCCCTGTGTTGTTGATGAATATTGCATGGACCTATATGCAGAGAATGGATGAATCAGAGTTATGTGGATGCAGCAGATGCTCCTTGTCTGGTTCTCCACCCGGAAGAACAGATAATGCCTTGATTCATGATATTCACTTTCTTCAAATTCATGCTCACATCATCGAATTCTTGCCACCATTTACTCCTACATAGTTTTTTATTTTAATAAATAATGTCAATACAATATATTTGTGGTATAAAATGCCTATTTGTCTCAAACAATTTTGGGACCCCCCCAGAGAAAAGAAAAGAAACGAGAATCTGTACGAGGATTTTGTATTTATTTAGTGCGTAGTTATATTAGTTGTAGACACAATGCAGGACTGATTGTTCCATGATAGTCCTGGAAATGCAAGTATTATATACGTATAGAAATTAAATTACAATTTTCTCTTATATCATCCATGGAAAAATCAATCTTGTTTTGTTCTTCGTTGGATATATTTTCATCTGCAATTTAACAGATTCACTTAATTAGTTTGCCCGACGAATTAAGTAAAAATTAACAATTTAAAAAAAAAAAGTAATTACTTTATTGTACCGTATGATTATATTTTGAGATTCACATAAGTTTTTGTGTTAAATATTTATGTGTCAAGCAAATATGCAATTTTAGAAAGGGTGTGCTAATTTTAAATCAAAGTTTGAAAGAAGATTTACATTTTAATAAAAAAACAAATTAAATATTTTATAAAAAAATTATTTAAAAAAATGAAGCTAGGGACAACTTTGCAGTTGCACACATGATGATTCAAATATATATGTACCGTTCCTCTCTTAATGGGCCTGTACTATTAGGCTAATTCATCCATTTGTGGGCCCGTACTATTAGGCTCATTCATTCTTGATGGGCCGATCTATTAGGCCCGTAGCCACAATTTTGTAGATAAAATTAAATACACACGCACGACGTTGATTCGAGGTTTGTGATTTGGGAGAGAAGATGGACGGTCTATGATTTTCCTAATTTTTTATTAAAAGTTATATTGATTTTCCACGGCAGTAATTACTCACTCCATCTCCCAAAAAAGTAATATAGTTATAGAAATAAAATAAAAAAAACTTTTAAACATATAAAAGGAGAATATAAGTTGGTGTGTGTTTAAAACATAATTTACTTATTCTTAATTACGTAATTTATTTTTTGATAAATTACATTTTTAATGTGTCTCGTAAAATGAGATATAAAGTGCACCATCAATTAATTACTTCACCGATCTAATTAAAATAAAATACTACGTCTTATCGAATTTTAAATACAATAAACCTAATTTGATAATCTATCCAATCAGAACCATTAAATATCAGATTTATTATATAAATACTTAAAAAAATACCCAATTAATCTTATATAATTTCAGTTCAAAATTTCCTACAAAAAATGTAAGTAACAAAAAGATATATTTTAAAAATTTATATCTTATTTTATTAATTAAAGTAAAATTTAAAAAAAAAATTCAAAGCTAATTTATATATAATTGAACATGTCAAATAAAAAAAGTAATTCAATTCGTATAAATGACAATTTACAATTTGAAAAAAATTGCACTACTATTTAATTAATCAAAAATAAAAAATTATAACGAACGTTGGCCTAATAATTTTGGTATCGTCAATTTAGGACAATCAATAAAGCCAAAATTTAACTATTTTCTTTGTATATTAAAATTAATTAAAAATAAGAAATTTTAATTAAAATTTGATTGAGGTTGGTGGAATATTTAAGAACCAATAATTGATATCTCAATGAATAGCCAAACCACATTCCTTAATCAAACTTCTCTTTTTTTTTTTGTTTCTTTTTTTCTATATTAAAAGAAAAATCTCTAACGGAGAGCTTCTATCCAAATTGCCAAATTGTATCTCGCATTAAATAAGCCTTCCCTTATTTTAAAATAAACCTAACTAAGCAATCCTTAATCATACTTCTCTTTTTTTTTTTTTTTAATTTTATATATGCTTTTATAAATTTAATAATATAATAATTTACATATGTATCAAATTTTATTTTTAAATATAAATTTATTCAAAATTATGTATATATATGTCTAATATATTACAAATCATGCCGTGGATGGGGCAGTAAATACTTTACGACAGAGTTAGGACTTAGTAATCAACAAATAACCAACTGATGCAAACTTGAAATTGATCATGTGGGTATTGGGGGTGGGGGGTGGGGGATGGGGGCATTGATTTGAATTAGTGATGGAATTAATTTGAAATAATAATGCATGACCACAAATTTGGTACATTAATAAATAGTATTTTTCCCTCATTGGGAATAATGTAATGGCTTATAGGGGACGTAATATCAGCATCAATTAGTGTTGTATTTCCCACAATAAATGCCATCTCTTTCCTTAATTCCTAAGAAATGGCTTCACCTGTTCATAAATTATCACTCTTTTTTATTTTATGCCCCCTTTTTTTTTTTTTTATAATAATTTTCAATATTTGGTTCATTTATGTGTTGTTATAACTAGTAAGTTTGTATGTTCAAATTGAGTTGGCATTCTATATCGTACGTAAAACAGAGTAAAATTTAGAACTTATTAAATATGGAAGCCTCAAAGTACAATTATGAAAAATCTAGAGGATAAAATAAAGGAACAAAAAAAAAACAATATTTAGGAAAAATGAAATTTCATGTAGTCACCTTCAATCGAAACTATTTTCATTGGAAAACAAATGTAAAATGGTTAATTGTAAAATAATATTTCTTGTGTCTATAATCAGCGTAACGGCACGTATACAATGCCAACAAATATAATATAAAATGGAACACAAATAAACATAATTTTACAAGAAATCCAGATTGATTGGATGGTAAATATGCAAGAATGTTTATGTTTTGTTATAGTTATCGCCAATGTCTTAGTCATCACTCACACTTACGTGAGGTGCATCACATTTCCATTTCTTGTAATAATTTTAAGTTGATATATATAAATATATATATATATATATTGTATTTTTAAGTTTATACAACATTATTTTAATATAATAATATTGTATTAAGCAATATTGAACTTCTATTATAACACCATACATTGTTTATGCAGTTACTTATCTTCATAGTTATTGGTAATATATAATTCTGTCGAAATTTTTGAAGTTAAATATAAGTTTTAAAGTTTGTTATAATACTTCTCTAAAATATACTTAATATTTTATATTTTCAATAAAATTATCTCATTTTTTGAAAAAATATAAAATTTATTACTATATCATCATTATATTCATTTATATTTAAAAAAAATTAAAATTATTTTCATCAATATTATCCTCAATCACATTGTAGTATGTGGGATCAGAAGTTCAAAAAATCTCACGGGATTTATCGTTGCAGTGCAGTCACACTGAAATAGTACGATTAGTTCCTTTACGATTCTTTTTTCAAATTCATATTATGTTATATTCACAAAATGTGCTTGTATTACAATCAACAAAAACAACTTTTCTCAAATAAATTACTTTATAAATCAAATATTTGAAATGAATCATACTACTAGTACTATCCATTCATTCACTATTACACTATAATTCATAAAATGAGACATACAACTTACCTGCCATTTTAATAAAATGTCAAATTAACTACAATATTCTAAGTGTGGAACCTATCACTACCAATTTAATCTTATATGATATAATACAATTCAAATACTATCATTAAGTGAAACCCACCACTTATTATTATAATAAAATAATATATTATAATTGTATTTTTTTTTATTTCCAACCACACCCATTCAATCTTAATAAATATAAAATTATGCCAAAAATAATGAATCTTTAAAAATTGAGATCCAAATCTCTTGCCACGTAATTTTTGAACTTCAATTTGGATACGTGTTGTGCTCATTAATAATGGCCAAATATACCTTAAATAAATGATTTCGAACTGTATTAGTAAGAATAGTCCTATGTCTAAAATGATGGATCTAGTTAAGATTCCGTGTGGGATTCTGGCTCAAAATTAAACATGCATAATCGTTGCAGAATTCTATTCGCTCATCCTTGTGGCTCACAATTGGATGTGACCAATAGCTATTGCACTTGGAAACATAAATAAAATAAAATAAAATAATTAATTAATTAATCATATTAAGTGGTCAGTATATGAATTGACATTCGGCCAAAGATGATCACCATAATTATCCCCATATCAAGTTATATAAATACAGCCAATTTTACTTCTTAGATCAAAATTTCTTTATTTTATCCCTGGGAAATTGGAGACAGGTGCTTCAGACATTGCCTGGAACAGCTGGACCAAATTCAGAGCCATAAAATGTCAAATCTTCTTTTCGTTTTTTTTAAGGAACACAACTCAAAAGGGGAAGAAGACATCCATCATTCGATTTTATAAATGCTACACCTGATTAAAAACACAATTCACAACCCATGTACACGCACATCACGTGGGTATATATGTGTATGAGATGCGTATAAATTGTAGTTATCGGGTAAATTATACCAAAAGCAACATCTACGAAAACCTATCACCACAATCCAATTTAATCAAACGCCAGCCAAAGAAATTACCTGCCCCTAAGTGGGAGGGTTTTGATACAGATACCGACCCATTCATTACTTCACTAAATATTGAAGGACCTGCCTCAAGAGTTGGGTGAAACCAAAACCTAACGCTAAAATTTCTTATCTAAACTTTTTCCCAACGTAGTGTGGTAATATTAGTTAACATGGTATGCAGTAGACCATCTTAGTTTTCTTGAACTGCACACGCACTCATTCACAAGCATTGTAGTAAGTTACTGAATGAGAAAGAATGTCCCTAAGTAAACAACACAGCACTTGAGAAATTCACAGTAAGTAGTCGGGTGAGGGAATGCCGTCAAAAGTCAAAATTTGCTTTACACAAAATGAAGAAGATCAAGCAGAATGACCAAACTCAAACTGGTTGTTCAGATTTACATACATAATGAGAGACTATAGAAGAGATTCTACAGCTAGGGAGGGGCTCATCGGACAAATAGTGAAACCCTACATGTTAAGTGTGAAGAAATCAAAGAAATAGTCTTTCATGTAAATATAACAAGAACCGAGTATATCACAGATCCCTTCTACACAATGGGCAAGACCCATGTCTCACCAGCCAGGTATCGATGCAAGGTAGATGAAACATGTGGTTACAATGTGGCAAGCGTCGTACGGTCTCCCCCCGTTGAAAGTCCTAAACATCAAAGCCAGAGCAACATTCTTTAGAATAACATTTCCAATTAACCGAAAAAAGTGTAAGTAGGGGGAGAAACCAAAATAATACCTGAAGGCACACAGAACAAGAGACTCCGTCCCCTGAACCTGAGGAATCAAGACTTTCATCTCCCGTAATTGTGAATTTTGGGATCTTTTCAACCATGTCGGCCAACAAACCTTTCGCCCCACCTGTGTCGAAAATGTTGGGGACTTCCTCATATGGTACTTCAACTGCACCCATCTGATAAACAGAAGGAACTTGAGTAAGTAAAAGAGAGTTATAGGAATTGGAGTCCAAGGAAAAGATGATTGTTCAATCACGTAGATTTGTACCTGACTTTGTACTGCACTAAGCATAGCCGGACCAATGCGCTCACGGACAAGCCTACCACTCAAAAGGCTTGCTATTACATCAATCTGCACATTCCAAATAACCCATCATATATTTTTTCATAGCAGACAAGTGAAAGAGATTATGAGGATTGTCGAGCAAACTGTCTTAGAACACACATTAACATTATACCTCCACAATTGAGCATTGCTTCGAGCATAAAAAACATAGATCAATAAAAGATGAGATGATGGTTCAAGATAAAAGTTCTCTGCTCACCAAATAGAGGAGACATCCTAGTCCAGATTCATCTGATTGCCATAGAAGCAGTGATGATTCGAAAACCTCAATAGAGAAAACTGCACCAGAGATGGCTCCGACTGAAGCCCCTCTAATAAATCCGCTCTCCGTCTCTTGGCCTATCAATGCTCCTGTTATCGCTCCCAATAGAGTACCCACTGCAAAGACAAGGGATAACTTCATCAGCTAAAATCAAGAAAACGCTGCAGAACAAAAGGAACATCCAACTCCGAAATGTATCCTTTTCACACAAATTTTTCGAAGCAGTCAACAAATAATTATTTCAAAAAAAGAAAAATTACATATCTAAAAATACCCACAGTTTACATTGCAATAATTCAAAATAGGGAACCCTCAACATAAACCCATTCCCTCCTAAATACTGTCATTTTGAAATGCTTCAATTAGGAATAGAAAACCTAGTTCTTTAAAAAGGTCAAATCTTTTCCATCTGTTACCCAAAGAGCGAAGAAAGACCCAATTTGGACACATGAATCATCTAAACTAATTAAGATTTCAGGCACGACGCACTCATCAAGATTAACTCAGGCCAATTATTTCGGAAATAGACGCAACAGACAACAAACCCTGACCAAATTGGGAACCCATATCAGAAAAAAAAACATAGAAAGATTACAAAAATGCAGAAATCGAATCAAAATCGAAAATTCCCCCAAGCAAGTGAGGTAAAACCATCCAGATGTCCAACAGAAAGAAGGAGAGGGAAAAATCGCTTACCTAAGGCAAAGAAAAAGGTGAAAATTGCAGAGAAAACGTTCCCAACTACGGCAGAAACAGCGCATCGAATGAACTCTTTGATCTTATTGACTATAAACGCGAATGAAGAACAAGATTCTGATGATGATGGAGATGAAGATGATGATGACGCGGGAGGTAGAGAATGAGATGGGTATGCGTAAAACTCCATGGATTCATCAAACGAAAGGAGACAATCTATTTTTTGTTCAGGTGATATAGAAAATATAGCTGCTGGAAATAAATATATAATATAAAAATATTACTTTCTAATCGGTGGTTGTTACCCGTGTTCTTTTTTTTGGGTCTGGAGTAGGAATGTAGGATCTATGTATTATAGTACATTATAACTTTGGAAATATCTCTCTCACCTTTGTCCGTTGAACTTTATATTCATATAATATCAATTTGAATATATCTTTTTTTTTTAATATTTAATATTTTGGATGGAGCTATTCATACCCCACACTAAATATACCCCGAAATTTAAATATAACTTATTAAAAATTAATAATTTTTTAATTAAATATACCCTATTTTTATCACTAAAAAATAGAAAAATAAAAAATAAATCAGCATCCCAACGTCCAACCCTTCGTAATTTCCAACAGAAATTGACAAATTAAAGTTAAAAATCTCTCTGCCTTCTCAGAAAAAAATTATAATACATATATATACATAGTGTTAAGTGTTAAAGATGGAAAAAATCATTTAAAAAATAGTGTTAAGTATATGTTCCTTATCAAGTTTTGCCTTCACGGTCAAAGGTTTCAGATTTGGAGCCAAACCTCAAAAAAACAATAAATCTGCAATTTCAACTTATTTGTATTGAAGAAACATAGAGAAAAAAATATTTCAGATTTGAAGCCGAATCTCAAAAAAAAGCCATAAATCTGCAATTTATGAGACATACAAAATATTGAAAAATATATTTGGGTATAAATAGGCACACCCTAATATTTTTTACTCGAAAAATACCTACTTGGGTTCCTCCCTTTCCCTTTTTTCCTTGAAATTCTAAAATTACAATTGTATAGCTAAGATTAAAAAAAAAATTGGATATATTTTAATTTGGGACGGAGTATTATTATTTTTTAAACTTAATATTTATTTAGAGACCAAAAATATTCAACGTTTTCACATTTGAAGTGCGACTTAGATGAAGCATGAGAAAAAGTCCATCTGGGGGATGGGTGTTGGGAGTGTACTTGAATTAATTAAATTTTAGAATAAAAATAATAAGTACTTTTATGTTTCCCCCAAAACAGAAAAAAGAAAAAAAGTAATATTAATTTTGAAAAAGAAACTAATAATAATGATAAATATTGATTTTGACAGAAAATATAAAGTCGTCAAATGCACTGCCACGAAGTTTCTTTGACCTAATTGCGGGTTCCATCACAAATACTTGGAGCAAGGAAATTTTCAAAGCTACTCAAAATAATTTTCAACACACACTCACACGTAAATTAACAATAAATGTTGTACTCATATAACCTCCTTCGTAATAAAATTAACATCTAATTTTACAAGTCATTATACAGTGTGTTAAAAATAAAGATTTTTATAATTTCGTAACCAAAACATATATATATATATATATTATTGTGCTAGATAATTAATTGACACAATAATCTATTTCTCTGATTGACTTTTAAGTATACGGACATTTGACAATCTATCACTGACGTTTAGAACGTCACGCTTTTATAGTTCGCCCTCTAAGCAAGTGAACATTTGTGAATCGACCATTAGAAGAGAATTCCATGGAAAATCATCGTATGGCCACTTTGCAATCTTGTATGATAATTTCATAATTACTCTTCAGATAAGTGGACACTTGAAAATCGATTATTAGGTAAAAATAATTTACTGGAGTTAACTACCTCAAGTACTTTACCTCAAAGATAAACCTTTTCTAAATTTTTAGGTAATTGAATATTTTGAAACAAATCATTTTAGTAGGAAACACGTTTTTTGGAAATACTTGTCTCCCAAAGATAAATCATCTTTCTTGTCAGAGATTGCCTTGAAGATAAAGTCGTAGTGTGCTTGCTAATATATATTTTATATCCTTCCAAGAATGTGTATAAATATTATATTATTATATATATGTTTACAAATATCCTTCTTTGGTTGGGTTTATTTGGAAATAATTTGATAATTTTAAATGTTAATCAAATATGACTGCATATATACTCATACAAATATTTGTATAATATTTATAAACATATATTACTATTTATATATTCCTATGTACCTCCATTTATCATCATTTATTAGCGTAGTTCACGTACATAATAAGACATACAATATACATGATTTATATATATATATATATAATATAAGCATTGATAATATATTTATATTTATAGAATTATTAGTTTTATTATGGACTATATTTTTCTTTATCTGTGTGAATTCCTTGTCTTTTTTCAACTCAAGGATGTGAGTTAAATGCTTGTGTGGTTATGAGGGCTGATAAAATAAAAGAGAAATACAATCTCAAATTCTTAATTCTTGTTGTGAAATTTAAAAAAGTCCCTCATTTTTTTTTCTATTTATAGTTAAATTTTGTGTTTTATGCTCTGTTGTCACTTCATATTGAAAACATGTCTTTTTTTATGACCGTTATATGTTGTTCATGCAAACTATCTTAAGTTTTGAAGTTGTTTAATGAAGTATTTCTATATTGCTACAAAGGAGGAGAGATTTGGCCTGGATATCAAAGCCAGCTTGTCTATATAAGCTCGATTTACTTTGGTCAACGCCATGTCGATCCATAAGTCATTGTACTTGACTTGATTATCGATGTTTTATCTCGTCCATTTACAATGTGAATATGCATTTTATGTATAAATATAAATTTTCAAAACTATAAATGTTTAGTTCATAAATTTATAAGATGTTCTTGAGCAAATTAAAAGGAAAAAAAAAACTAAATAGTATTTTATAACAATAAGTATATAAAGAAACCCTGGACAAAAGAAAAGAACATCACATAACATTTCTATGATTTATATATATATATATATATGTAAGGTTAATAAATAGTTTGGAGTAAGCGTAATTATCGAATAATTAATAAAGATGAACACTTAAGTAAATTAGTCATTAATAGGAACCAATTGAGAAGGCCCAACAGTTCGCAGGTGATGATTTGTGTTTGTAGCCAAAAAATTCAAGGAGACATGGCGAAAAGGATGCTTCCTTTTGACCAAACTGAGAGCGTGTCGTGTAAGGATTTCAAATGGTCCACTAATCATCACATGCTTCTACCAATCTTCTCTAACTTTACTTTTTTTTTTTCGTCCACCAGTTTAGAATAAATACATAATAAATAAATATTATTAAATTAAAAACTCTCTCTCTCTCTCTCTCTCTCTCTCTCTCTCTCTCCCTCCCTCTCTCTCTCTCTCTCTCTCTCTCTCTCTCCCTCCCTCTCTCTCTCTCTCTCTCTCTCTCTCCCTCTCCCTCTCCCTCCCTCCCTCCCTCCCTCTCCCTCTCCCTCTCCCTCTCCCTCTCCCTCTCCCTCTCCCTCTCCCTCTCCCTCTCTCCTTGTAGAAAATTGAGCACACAGTTTTTACTGTATGGAAAACCAAGTGCGGCAATTTATGGATGGCAATTAGGTAGGTATTAATTCGATATCGTAATTTTTTTTATTTTTTTAATATCCAATTTAGTAGATCTTGAATGTTGATCGATTCCAGGGCACATAATGGATTTATTGGCAATCTATCTTCCTCCTCTCTCTATCAACATTTAATCATAGAATTATATTATCACTATTTCCATTTCCATTTCCATTGATATTTATTATATTTTTTATTACATTTTTTTTACGAACACAACTAATTCGAGTCTGATGTAATTTTATCAATTTTTAAAATATAATATTGTGATATTATATTTTTTTTATTGATTTTGATCAAAACTTAAAATTGAAGCATAATAGTTAGTCGGGATAATTTTAATCCAATTCTAATTTCCGCCCCAACGTTCATTGTTCCACCGTGAATTGCTGATGGATGCTTGTATGGCGTTTGTAATTTGGAGATTTTATTAAAGAAGTAAAAATTATTGCTCATAAACAAGTAATTTCTGCATTTTTAGAAGAAAAAATCTCTAAATTAAAAGTGTCACATAAACATATCACGTGCTTAACTACCAAATCATGGTGGGTAATTGTAAATATGGTCAAATAAATAAAAAATTAAAAAATATATAGAAAATATATAAAAATTCATAAAACAAAAAATAAAATAATAAAAGAAACTCATAAACTAAAAAAATCATATATTAACAAAACGGAAATTAAAAGAAATGAAAATGAAACTTAGTTTGGTCCCTGAAAATACTTAATTATTGGAAGTCATAATTTTCTAAGTATTAACTTCAGAATTCCTTCGTCGCTAAGATAAGTCCCATATTAATGTTGATGAATCAGTGTGCTATTTCCAGCGAGATCCGTCAGTGGATTGACCAATTTGTCCTTGCCAATTTCAAATTTATTTTTAATTTTAGTTGACCATTTCAATGTTTTTATGCTAACGAAAAATTATCACGCGTTGTGTGTGTAAAAGTAAACCAAAGTTGTTCACGATTCATTTACTAACACTATATGTCTATCATAATTAAATTCAAGAATTGGACACCATATACGACTCTCCCAATTTATTGTTTATTTCCTGGAAATATACTTTTTCTTTTTCAATTTTCGAGGCAATTTATTAATTAATAGACGTTTCTTTTCAAGTGTGGACCGGATCATGTTTAAATAGTGAAACTCATGCAGAAATTACAGGAAAATTGGACGATTAAACTATATCGTCTGCTTTAAAAATAATATAAGTACAACAATTATATCATTTCACCATTAATAATAGTGAAACTGAGATTTTAATACCCTCTCTTTCTTGGATAGTAAGGATAGCTCGGATGTGGTGGAATGGAACACGCCGTGAGATAATAAGTTATGGATATTAATATTAATATTATTTATTATTATTTATATATATATTTTTAATTATTGTAATAATTGTAAAGAGGTGAACCCAGATCAAGAGAATGCAAAATTTTCCATGCAGGATTTAAATTATTATTTGTTTAATTATAAAGTATTGTTATTATTTAAAGTGTAATATTTTTTATTAATTACTTTAAAAAATACTAATATTTTATAGTTAAACAAATAATACTTTATATCATATTGCACGTGTAATCGTTTCACAGGAAACTCACTCCAAGAGACATACTATGTATGATTTTATTTTATTTAATGATCTTTAAAACCAAGGACAAAATATTCGTTTATGTTGAAAGTTCATATTCTATTTTTTTCTTTTATCGTTTGTATATTTCTTTTTACAAATAATTAAATTTTCAATTTTATTGAAATTTCAAAAGAAAGATGGGAAAAAAAAATAGTTGTAACCTCTGAACCGAAGCCATTAGCTAGCCAACTTGCAAAATCATCAAGACTACAAAGTGTCATGTTGTAAACAAGCTATTAATAATATTATACTTGGGTAAAATATATTAAGTGCAATATTTACTACTAAATAATGTATCACATACACAAACATATATATATATATATGTTGAAATATATGTCTAAATTAATGATATATATTGCAATTGCAATTGGTGTATTCACCAAGAATATGATTCAACAACACATAAATGAGTTATTTTTATGAATTGTAACTAATCTATTAATTATGAAGCAGGTTGTAGAATTTAATATTTTTACTCGACGTATGTACCAACAAGTGAGATCCTTAATAGAGAGATTGTTTGAGGAGGAGATACATAAAGAAAAGAAAGGATAAAATGCTTGGTACTTACCTCGATGGGCGATCAAGGAAAACCATAGCCAAGGTTAACAACTTTATTGTACTTAAGATGGGCGCCACTTAAAATCGGCCTAAATGATTGAGCCTATGTTGTAGTTTGTGGTGGAAAGGCTTGAGTTTTGCACGACACCAACCAATTCTAGTTGAAGCTTTATTTCATGTTTTGGGCCTAAATTACTTAACTGGCCTCTCTCTGCTTTCTTTAAACTATGCTAATGTTTGACTAAGTTTGAATCCTCACAGATTTTAAATAATATTTAATTTAAAATTTTAAAATTAAATATAAATTACATTTTGATCTAATTTATTTCTTCACACTTTAGTATATAAAGAGAAGTTGGGTAATTCAATTCATGTGATGTATCACGATTTTTATTTTATAAGAATATATCAATTCACTTTAATATACGATAATATTATATTAAAGATCACTAAAATTTGATATAATGTATTACGTTTTTAAATATTCTTACAGAATATTTTAATCATTACCGATAAAGTATATATACTTACAGAATTGGGAAATTATTACATTATTTCCATTTAACATGAGATTTTAATTGATCCATAAACATTTAGATGCATTTTGTTTTGTTAAAAAAATCAGCAGTTATCTTGTGACACAACCTCATGAAATATATTTAGTGTAATATACTACATTTTAAATTAAAAATAATAGCTGAAGGTAATATTTACTTTTATATAATTATAAAGATATAATAAAATATAAATATACATTGGGAATTTTATATCCTCCCTTCATTCTTATTCTATTTAATTTAGTATGCGTCCCATCCCATATTTGTTCATGATGTTCTTCTCACTCGGTGGATGGAAGTCCATTTTGTACCCAAGCAGCATATCCTCCAGCCATATCAGTAATTCCAGTAAAACCCTACAAATCAATTCCAAAATAATTTATTTATTTATATTACACACCAAGAATTCAATCCTAATTGCCAAAACAAAATAATTAAAAAAAATAAAATAAAAAATATCGAGTCTTTTATCCAATAGTTGCACGAATCTCTAGATATGTGTAAATGGACTAACATACCCAAAAATTCTCAGCACGATACCTTTTAGGTAAAAAATAATAATTTTTTGATAAATTGATAAAAATATATTATTATTTACAATAAAAGTATTAATTTTAACCATAAAAATATTATTTCCATTCCACTAAATACACAAAAAAAATTAGTTAAAAATATATTATATATTTAGCGAATAATATCGTACACAAAAAAAATTAGTTAAAAATATATTATATATTTAGCGAATAATATCGTAAGTTGTTGCCAACAATATATATAAGAGTTAGACAAACAAGAAATGGTTGTTTTTCTTTTAACCGGAAAATGTTTGGTTTTGTATATGATATATTGGACATTTTCCCCCAAATATAGCATCTAATATTTATTAATTAATATAAACATCATTTTGAATTTTGTGTTATATTAAAATAAGTTTAGATAAATGTGATAAGTATAATATAATCTTTATATTTTGACTCTTATATGTGTTAGGTCGGATGAATGCATATGAAATGAAGAATTGGTGCTACACTCAGATACATGAAATAAAACATTATAAAATGCAAAAGATCAAGAACTTACTGCAGATACGAGCTCGGTTGCAGCCATGAAAGACCTTTTCCCTAACTGACAGCCCTGCAATGGAAGAAATATGAGCATCCCAAGTGAATGGAACAGCCACAATATTTCAAGCCGAGACATTAGTGGAACTTACAACAATAATCTCATCATCTTTGCTAAATTGAGTCAGTACTTCGTCCAGAAAATTGGGATTCCTGCTCATACCTGCTTCAGTAAATTGAAGTTTTAAACCTTACAGTTGCATAAAATTTAACTACTTAGTACCATTTTAAGAACTAATTTCCAAATTAAATAATTAATTCGTTTTAAAGCTATTAAGGAAAGTCGAGTTATATTCTTTAGGTTGATAGCAAATGAAATTCAAATCAAAAACTTCATTTCAGAATACTCTGCTGTTCTAAAATGAAAGAAGTAAAATGAAATGATATAAGATGAAAGAAATGATAAACATGGTGTACCTGGACCAAGTCTCAACATGAAAGGAACATTGACTGCACCAACGACGTGGCCTGAGCTAAATTCCTCCGGTGTCCTGCAATCATAGGGACATTTAATTTGTCAATATAGAAATTAATATTTAAAATTATCCAATTTATGAGTCGAAATTTTAGCTGAGTTACGAAAACATCACCTAACGTCCAAATAACGATGACCAGCTTGGAGCAGCTCGTTCGCCACGCGAACCGGGACGGATGTCGGAACGCCAGGCGACTGCACTTTCGTACTCTCCGTTGCCATCCTGCTGCACAAAATTATGAAGTTATTGAAATTTGACACACTACGATCATTCACTCAAAATGTAGAACTAATTGTATCTCATTTAATTTTTTAAAAATTAAATCACTTAAAATTTGGTTAAAATTGGGCTGTCACCCACTTTATTAAAACCAATTTTTCTACACATTTAATTTAATTATCATTTCTTATTTATGAGTGAACATGATAGGTGATATATAATGTGAATTCTCACTGTGTAAATGAAATACAATATGAAATAGAAGGATCCACTGTATTTATGTAAAGAGAATGGTCGAAATTTTTGACAGCGTGATGTAACCAAACTTTCAATGCAAAACTAAAAATATTAAAAAGATAATAATAATAATAATAATAATAATAATAATAATAATAATAATAATAATAAATATATAAATAAATAACCTGAACCACAATAGTGTGGGAGTGCTCTGTGCGTTAACCAAAAGAATGAAACTAAAAGAAAAATACCAGAAGAATGAAACTTAAAATAAGGAAAAAGAAAAAGAAGCATTACCCGGAACTGGGAATTCTAGTGTTGGTGCTAAAGCTACGTGGTCTGGTGGGCCAAAGCCGATTCTTGATCACATTTGGGGAAGATAACGATACACACCTGAAACAGGGAAAAACATGAACCTACAGAAACATAAAATAAAAACGATGAATCAGACAGCAAACTGAACAACAATCTTACCTAGTATTTACATCATCTGCAAGACTTAGAGGAACTAAGTTAGCAGAAAAGGAAAGCGAGATTGCCCTCATCCTATAACTCTTTTCTTACTCTTCTACTCTATTTTCTTGCTTCTCAGCAGTTCTGAGGATGATACTGTATGGGAAATGAATGCTGCAACTATGGAGCACTATAAATGCAGAGATGTTATTTCTATGGTTTCGTACGCTAATATTTATGAGAAAAATCCCCAGGGGTGGGGGTGGGGTGGGTGGTTCATCATGGGTGGATTGACACCTAATTGACATGTAGATGGGTTATCCATTTGGGAATGCCCATCTCTCTGCAAGCTGCTGTGGATAATTCTGAGCATTAGATGGTGACATAAGTTTGAGGTGGCCCTTCCTATTTTGATTCTCTTTATTATTGCATCCCAATTTCCAACCTTAAATTTTAAAAAAATCCCATTAAGTTTATTGTGCACCACAAATATTATTTGAACTTGTTCCCTATTAAAATTATACCTATTACCTTTTATGCATCGTGTGTATAGTGCACTTAATTTACAGTATTATTTATTTAATTAAAAAATATTATTTATTTATTTGAAAAATATTATTTTATTTTGTAAGATAACAAATAATAAGTAATATTTTTAAACTAAACAATAAATATTTTTAATTATATAAATAATACTGTAAATCAGATAGCACGGTGCGATGCACAAAAGTTTTCGCGCACTAGATAATATCCTTGGAGAAAACAAATCACCCAAATGAGATGTTAAAAGATAGCAAGTCTCTAAATTAAAGCCAACTTATTCTAAATTGTTGTTTTAATCTTTGAATGTAGTTACTTGGTTAATTATAAAAATATCTTAAGAATCTACAAGACCTTTTAAATAAATTTGGCCAAATACATTAAAGAGCCTGTATTACCCTATATATTAATGGAAATTTATTAAAAGCTCATTTGGGTTCATTGTCAATCTCATTCCTTTATGTTTACCATATTCTTATGTTGAGAGTATTTATTTATAATTTTACATAAAAGAAAACATCTGGGATTATTTTATATTTAAATGTAGACTATTATATAGTTTAATACTACAAAAATATATTTGGTTAATTGTGAGGTTCTCAAAAAAAAAAAAAAAAAAAAAAATTGTTCCAAAAAGATACTGTGATGTTAAACGTGTTCTCTCTAATAATTTTAAATTGGTCCAAATGAATATGGGCTAAATGAGTCTCGCATTAAATTGGTCAATTTAAAGAGGTGATATTATTACGAGCTTAACCCTAAGTCTAATCGTGATGAGCTTAATTTAGTTAAGCAGATCATTTTTAAATTATAAATTAGAATAATCAATTATATATTTAAATTTAAAATTTAAAATTCAAATATATATTGTATTCAAATTTAAAATAGAACTTCGAATAATACAAATATATAATGATAACTTTTATATCATTATAGCAAATTTAAAGATTTAAATATTTAATTGGTACATATTACTTTGGAACGATTTATTCTTTGAATTTACAAACACTTATCAAATTCAAATTATGAATATATTCTAATAATTAAATTTATTTTGAATACTAGTTCAATTAATATGATCATACCATTTTAAAAAAGTGTCGGCAGAAAAAAAACAAGTGCAGTTCATATTATTTATTATATTTGATACTTGATTTTGTATTTTATTGTCTTTAATAATACATGATGTATGATAACTAATGATATTATTATAAATATGGGGTATAATAATTATTATAAAATACAAAATATAATACAATAATATAACAGAAGATATCACGACGACTATTAAAACTTCAAACTTATTGATGAAAACATAAACAAATCAGTAAAACTAAATGATAATCCTACAAAATTTGCATTAAATTGATCAGCCATTGAATCACGACCGTTTAAGTCCTTACATACATAGGTGATGCATTGGCTAGTCTAAGTATGTAGGCAAATAATAACTTTACAAATATGCTAAAAATAAATAAATTATATACTAAAACTCAAAGGTGTTTATCACTTCTTGTAAAGATTAAGTAATATTATAACTTTTGAATTTAGATTAAAAACATGATATTCTTAAACATTACTAAGTGACTTTATTACAATTTTAATTTCAATTTCTTAAGAAGATGAAACAAGAAAAAAGACTTGTACAATGGAGGAGCATAGTAAGATCCAACATTGACAATGTTCGGAAAAAATACATAACGATTAAAGAATGTAATTAGTTTCCTTCAATGAATAATAAATAAGGAAATATAAATTTTAGAAGCATTTCAACGAATAGTTTGTTTGAGAGCATCAATTAAACCAATAATTTTGAGGTCCAGTCATTGTTCACATAGGTGAGACATCTTTGTTTGTTTTTATAGTTTTTATTTTTTTTTATTTTTAAGATTTAGTTTGTTTGGAAAAATTTAATAAAAATAAAATACTTACATATTAATGAAAAAGAAAAACCTTAATTGAAAGAAGAATTAGATGATGGGCGCGGCCAGACGCGGTCACGGTTTCGGTTTGGAACCGGAACCGCCGGTCAACGGTTCGGTCCAACCGTTGACCCGATTCCGGTTCGAAATGAAATCGAAACTGTCTAACCCACGGTGCAGTTTCGGTTCCCTGCTTTTCGGCACAAACCGTCGGTTCCGAACCGGCAGTTTCGGTTTCGATTCGAACCGGCGGTTCTAACTGTCTTTTTGAAAATTTTGGCCGTTGAAGATCAACGGCTGAGATTAACTAGCCGTTGATCTCCAATGACTGAGATTCTGCAACCGTTGGGGGAACTGGCGGTTCTAACAGACTGTTTGAAAATTCTATCCGTTGAAGATCAACGGCTGAGATTAACTAGCCGTTGATCTCCAACAGCTGAGATTCTGTAACCGTTGGTGAACCCCTGGTTCGAACCAAAAAGGGGAACCGGCAGTTCTAACCGACTGTTTGAAAATTCTAGCCGTTGAAGATCAAAGGCTGAGATTAACTAGCCGTTGATCTCCAACGGCTGAGATTCTGTAACCGTTGGGGAACCCCTGGTTCGAACCGAAAACGGGAACCGGCGGTTCCAACAGATCTTTTGCTTTTTTTTCTTCTATAAATACCCCCTCCCTACTCATTTTCTTTCACAAAATCTAATCTCTCAAATTATCTTGTGATCTCTCTCAATCTTCCTAAATTTCTTTCAATTATCTTGTGATCTATCTCAATCTCACTCAATCTCTCCGGATTATCTTGTCATCTTTCTCAATCTCCCTCAATCTCTCTCAATTATCTTGTGATTTTTCTCAATCTCCCTCAATCTCTTTCGATTATCTTGTCATCTTTCTTAATCTCCCTCAATTATCTTTATCTTGTCATCTTTCTCAATCTCTCTCAAAATGTCGAGCTCAAGCCAAATAGGACGTGGAGGTAGAAGATCATCTTCTTCATCTCGACAAGCAAAAGAAAAATCATATATGCCAACGAGTACAAGTGCCGAAGCCGGATTATTAGCACCATCTCCTTTGGCTCCAAGGTATCTTCATCTTGATGGTGAAGATATTGAAATTCTGATCGAGTGAGAAGAAGATTTTCAAGCTCTTTGTGTTTATTTTATAAGATATCTCTCTTAAATATTATTGTATACTTTTTTATTTTAAATATATCTCTCAATTATCTATGATTAATAATTTATTATGATTATCAATTTAGGTGCACAAAACGAATCAACCGATGAGGAACGTCTTCCAACTCAAGAGAGTCAAAGTCAAAGTACACGACAAACTCAAAGTGGACGAGATGAGACACTAATATCGGATATCTTTGCCGTTCACGTCAAAAGAGATTTGCAAAATAAAACAATTTGCAACTATAGCGGGTTGGAATATGTTTTTAAAAAATGAGGAGGTTAAGGCATGCTAAAAAAACATTTGCAACGTCACCATCCGAACAAAGTCGGAAACGATCGGCGTCATACACAAATACCTCGTGGAGGATTCACCAATGAATCACAAGGTACGGTTTCTTTATTTAAATAATTCGAACCAACAATGAAAAAATATTTATAAAAAATGGTTTGTGGTATGTCTTTTCCTTTTAATACTGCTGAAAATGATTTGTTTAAAAATTATGTGTGACTATCACTAAACCCTCAAGCATCCGGAGTTTCACTTAGAACATTAGTTCGTAATATTGAAAAAATTGTAGGTGAATTTAAGTTGTTTTAATTGATATATTTAATTTTTACAACAAAAAGTTTCAATTTGTGCGGATATATGGACGGAGCATTGGAGAGAACATAGTTTTTTAGAACTTACTTGTCATTAGATAGATAATTTATGAATAATGCAAAAAAGATTACTTGCATATAGAGAATTTGATCAAACACACACGACCGCAAATATTTCTCATAAAATTCATACTATTTTGCAAGAAAATAATTTAGTTACTAAAATTTTTTCAATTTCATTTGACAACGCTAGTATTGTAATTTAATCAACATTTAAAATATGTAATAGATATAATAAATTATAAATTTTAGAATTTCACTCAAATTAATTTGAAGTATAGTTTGACATGTATATTGTATTGTCATTTTCTAAAAAATAATATCCAATAAATAATAAATTGTACAACAAATTGAATTTTAGAATTCAAACTCAATCTAATCAATTATAATTCCTCAAAGTCAATATAAAAATTTAAAGTTAGTAAAAAAATATTAAAATGAAATAACTAATTAATACTTGAATAATATAATATTTGTATTTATAAAAAATATTTATCATTTTTATTCTATAAAAATTATTTATTATTTTATTAGTATAATAATTTAAACAATATTTATTCAAACCTAAAAGACATTTCAAATAAACTTGTAAAACTTTTATTTTATATTTTAAATGCAATATTTTATTTTAATATATACAATATTGATATTAAATTAAAGATTGTGAAAAAAAAAACAGATTAAATTGATATATCAAATGTCAAAACTGAATTTGCAACAAAAAAGTTATTTGAATTTTAAAATTTTAGTAAAAAAAATTATTTTGTTTTACATACATTTTATTTTAATATATATTTTAAGCAAAAAATGCTGAATTTCTCTTTAAATGATACGTGTATTTTTAGTATATTTGTACAGTTTCTTCTTTTATATTAAATATTTTTAGAAATTCTTTTTTTTATATTAAGTATTTTTAGGGTTTTTTCTTTTATATTAAGTATAAATATAAATATAAGTAGATATAGATTTTTTTAATCAATTTACTCTAGTAAGTATGACAGAATTGTTATTTTCAGTATTTTAAGTAAGAAAAGGATTATTATTATTATTATTATGACAATTTTTTATTTTTATCTTGGTTTTTTGTTTGAGAAATTTTGATAGTTATTCCTCAAAAAATTGTAACATGCGAAAGGGAAACCGGAGGAATTTACCGTTTATACATATGCATACTCATACCAACATTTGTGTATATATATAACTATTATTATATATATGTGTCTGCAATAGAGTTGACCAAAAATAGCAAATAATTGTATAAATTGAAGTTCCAAGTCAAGAAATCTACATATTCATCAGTTGAAGCTTTCGGATTTCTACAACTCTTCGAATTCAATTCTTCGTCACAACTCAGATCCTCAAAGATTTTGCAGTTTTTATTCGATTTACAATGGCGGGGAAGGCGAGGCAGCAATTCGGAAGAAGTGCGCCGCGTAAAACGTCGTCGTCGACGCTGGTCCTGTACGGTCTGATAATGTTGTCGTTGCTGATTGTGATCCTTTTGGCTACCGGAATTTTCTCCTTTTCTAGCAGCAGCAGTTCAAAGCGCCAAGCAAATGATCTCAGCGCCATTGCTCACAATTCATTACACTCGTAAATGAACTGAATTCACTCAAGTTGATTTCCTATTTTTTTCTTTGATGAAAAAACTTATTTTATTTTAAGTATCGTCATTTGATTGGTTCAGAGGTGATGGAGACGAGGAGAGCAAGGATCAATGGGTTGAAATTATTTCATGGGAGCCGAGAGCCTTCGTTTTTCATAATTTCTTGGTAATTGTTCACTTTTATATTCATATTGGGATGTTTCAGGTTTTAATACTTTATTCAAATGGGGTATCTAGATTTGTGATATATGTCATTCATTCACATTTTAGGTCATTTTTACAGATGCTTGACAGAGTTGCTTTGAATTGCAATTCCGTATTCTGTGTAGATCTGAATTGAATGTTTCTGATTTGGATTGTGAGTCTTTATTCCATGCTGTTTGCATATATTAGTAGGTGTGAGGGTCGGGTAAATTTTTTGAACTGGTAAGCAGAACTGGTTACTGGCTGCCATTCTAAAAAACCTATGTCAATATATTTAATCACTTTTGTCTATCTTGAAATTTGAATTTGTGGAAGATTCGTTGATCATGGAAAGGAATGGGACACGGGAGCAAATGGCATGACCAATACAGTTCATGCAGCACCTAGTCTATGTTTCTTTTTTCTCAGTTCATGTGCAGGACCGATCTATTCATAAATATTTTAAACCTTAGGCACAATATCTGTTTGCTGAAATCTTTCGTCTTTTCTTGGCAGTCCAAAGAGGAATGTGAGTATCTTATCAGTATTGCTGAGCCTCATATGGAAAAGTCAACTGTTGTTGATGCTGAAACCGGAAAAAGTAAAGATAGTAGGTATGACAATTTCAATTCCTTCCTTTGTTGTTTTCAAGGAATACAGGCTCTTAGTTGCAAGGGTTAGTTATATACATAATCTCCCTTCTGTCGAATGAAGCAGGCCAATCCTTGAAGTTGAATCACAGTGTTAAATAATTATTATATTCATTTTTTCATCATGTTGCTTTTTCATTGCTAACTTTACCATCAATACTGGTTTTATCAATTTTCTTTAGTAATCTATCTAAGTTCATTTGTATGTAAAACTATGATAGATTATCCTTCCTCAAACTTCCCTTGGATGAACATTACCTCAAGTGACTTTCCAATCTGATAATATATTTCATGCTTTTACCATATACCCTCCTTAACATTTTAGTTGCCCAATTGTTCATATTCTCTTTTTACTGTACATTCTTCTTTACATGCACTTCTCACATTGTGTTATTTTTTCTATCCTAATTTAAATTGTTTTTAACATAATAGGTCTCAATATTGTCCTGCAAAAAATTTATTTGTATTATTTAGCAGTCAATCATTCATGTTGGATCTCAAAACTGAACATCCTCCTCAAATTTGCGTAATCTCAAGCTATTTACATCTGTGTATGCGGGTCAACATTGTTCAAAGCCTATCTTTTAAGGTTCTTATTCGCCTCCTGTTGACCACAATAACAATAGCAGTACCTAATGCTTAGATAGGTTGTAACTTTCTTTTTCTCTGAATACACGCTAAAAACTTCCAGTTTAACAATATTGGTTTTCATTCTAGTTACTTAAGTCCACTCTTAAGATTCTTCTCAGTAGCTATGCAGCATATCATGTGGATGATTTAATACCTAGAAGTGGCTGAAGACTTTTCACTAACCTTGCTGTTGAACTAAGAATGAAAATTAAATTATTATGTACACACTACTCTCGATTTTCCTTTCAGTTTGTGATACATTTTCACCTTGCAGGGTACGTACAAGTTCTGGAACATTTCTGCCTAGAGGACGTGATAAAATTATTCAGAGGATTGAGAAAAGAATTGCAGATTTTACCTTCATTCCTGTAGGTATGCATTCCCATTGATGTCAATATTGGCGTATTGGAGGAAATTATTGCTTAAACTTCGCCAAAGGTTTGGTGGATCAGATTACAACTAATTCTGTTTTAATTATCCTGTATCAGTGGAAATACTTCTTTATATTCCTTGGTTGCCAATATTTATCATATATAGTTGTATGTTGTAGACTGGGTGGCCATTTTGGCATGCATTGTTTTATCACCAACTTAGGTGAGCTTCATCTGCAATATTCTGCACTGAAGCTAAGTGATTCCTATGAAAGAAAGACAATTCAAAAAAGATTAAATTAATTTTGATAGGAAAAGTTGCCTAAATCTTTTAAATTCTTATGTGCAACTGCATTTTCTGCATATATAGTATGAAGCTTATTTCCCCAGGAATAGTTACATGATTTATTTCACATACTGTGTGCTTCTACATTTTTCTGTAGGTTGAGCACTGAGAGATTTTTTAATTTTTTTCCTTTCCAGTGCAATTATAGCCTCAATTGAATACTTAATCTTGGCTTTATCCTTTGATGTTTTATTTTTTTGGTTCGTTCAATGCTCTGCACAAAAGATCTTCTGCAACTTTGCCTCCATTTTTCTTTCATCGCTTAATTGATATGCCATGTGTTATTATTCGTATTTTGGACTCTGCGTAAATCCACTTTGTGTTCCTACAGAGCATGGCGAAGGCCTTCAAATCCTTCATTATGAAGTGGGGCAAAAGTACGAGCCTCACTATGACTATTTTCTGGACGAATTTAACACTCAGAATGGTGGTCAACGCATTGCTACTATTTTAATGTACTTGTAAGTGACTTCTCTATTTCAATACTACAGAATAATTTCCAGGTTTCCTGTTCCATATCCCTGATGTAAATTACAGATCGGATGTTGAAGAAGGGGGTGAAACTGTATTCCCTGCAGCAAAAGGAAATTATAGCTCTGTTCCCTGGTGGAATGAGCTATCTGAATGTGGGAAAGGAGGACTTTCAGTTAAACCAAAAAGGGGTGATGCACTACTTTTCTGGAGCATGAAGCCTGATGCCACTTTGGATCCATCAAGTTTACATGGTTAGTTGTGGTTCTGACTTGTTGTTTCCGGTGCTTTTTTAGTTAGCGATCCTTCAGATACTTCCTCAGGGCAGAAATCTTTCCTACTGTTGCTACATTATATAAATATTATGTTATTGCATTATAGAAATGGATTAGCATGTTCTTGTTGTATCATTTATTCTCTGTTTTATAACTCAAGGAACCAACATGATTGTGGTTTTTGCTAGGTGGTTGTCCTGTTATAAAAGGGAACAAATGGTCATCTACAAAATGGATGCGTGTCCATGAGTACAAGGCCTAATTCACCATGTTACTGTGAGCTTCAATATCTGCACAAGGTATAATTTATGGCATCTCTTAATGTAACTATATTTATCTGCATAGTAACTAAGTACATTGATATTTCATTCTGTCTTGTTTTAATGCATTGATATTTCATTCTGTCTTGTTTTAATGCCTGTATGTTCTTAGCCCTGGATATACACTATCCAATTCACGTCAAGGCCTGATTACTCCAAAATCTCTGTATTTCCTAGATTGTGTGTTTGGCTGAGGGTGGGCCACTTTGTAGTGGACGCGAACAAGTATGCTTCCTAACCATACTGTTTGTGTGCTGGGTGTGTCACTTACACTTCCTTAGGCCAAGTGAATTTGACGGACACAAACAAATATAATTTTTCATTGTTTCTGGTCACAACTATAACATGAGGATTTTTTCTATATTCCAGTACCATTCATAACATCTGTGCAAAATCTTACAAAAGATCAATTACACACACAAATTACAAAATCTATCATTCTAAGTCTATACATTGCAAAATCCCCTTGATATTGTTAGGAGGGTGATTCTTTCCATTTCCTTTTTTGAGGGTGGGAGAGAGAGAGAGAGATGGAAGATATCATTTCAACGTAATTGATTTCAGTATTTGCTGTACCTTAAGTGTATAAATTCATTCCTAAAACTAGGTAACCATGATGTTTAGTTGATCAAGTAGTTTGATCGTCCAAATTCTGTTAAGTGACCAATCTGTTGAAATTTGATCAACCATTGTAACCATTAAGAAATATAATTTCTTTTTCTTCTAATGATGTCTCTAATATCATTGGTCTTTTTCTTCTAAAAAATGCTGTCATTTTGTAATCTTGTTCTCTATTATCATTGGTCTTTTTCTTCAAAAGAATGCTGTCATCTTGTATTCTTGTTCTCTCTTTTTAACTCGGAATCTGTGGGCTGTAGCCCTTTAGGCAATGCGGTTTCCATATGTAGCTAACTTGTGCTGTTTAAGATGTTATTTAATTAAGCATTTTAAGTCTCTGAAAATCTTATATGAAGCCAATTTCTTTTTTATGTTATTGTGGCTGCATACCAAGTGCATATAGTTCTTGATGTCAACATCTGACTTTGTTGTAGGATCCACAACGCGATATAACATGAGGATTTTGAACAGCAGTTTTGCTTTGGAGCAACAATTTGATGACGCGGTGTTGTTATACTTAATTTACTTTCAAAGCTAACCTTATTTTTTCTTTTCTTTTTTCTTTGGTAAATTCCATATGGAGATGAAAGCATTTGCAAACTTTTGAGGATCGACTTCGGAGGTATATTGTGCAGAATTTGTATTGTAAAATGAGGGATAAAATTGGTCGATATACAAAATATATACTCTGAACAAAGTTTTAGTATGCCCACCTAGACATGGGCACGGTTCCGGTTTGGAACCGGAACCGCCGGTTTGAGCTGTCGGTCAACGGTTTGGTTCAACCGTTGATTCGGTTTCAGTTCTAAATCGGAACCGAAACCGCCGGAGTAACGGTTTGGTTCCGGTTCTCAATTTTTCAGAACCGAAACCGCCGAACCGGCGGTTCTGATTTCGGTTCCGATTCGGTTTCAGATTGCATTTGAAAATTATAGCCGTTGGAGATCAACGACTGATATTAAATAGTCGTTGATCTTCAACGGCTGAGATGGAATAACCGTTGGGAACCGCCGGTTCCGAACCGAACCGGGAACCGCCGGTTCCAACGGCTCTTTTGAAAGTTATTAATTAAAAAAAAAAAATCGTGGTACTGGAACCGAAACCGAAATCGTATATATGGCGGTTTGATTTTGATTCCGCCCTCCATAGTTTCAAAAATTGTCGGTTCCGAAACCACAACTGGAACCGGGCCCATGTCTTGCCCACCGTCTGATGAGTCTTCTGTTTTAAATTTTGAAAGGCTTCCCCCCCACCCCCCTCTTTTTGGTTAAAAATTTATTTTCTACTTTTGAAATCTCAAAATATGATACATTGTCCAAGTTCCAATTATGCCAGAAAATCAGTCAGAATACTTTGTCCGAAATCAATCGTGAAGACCCGTTTATTAGAAAAGCAAAAACTCGAACATGTTTGTTTGTTTAAAATATAATTTGAAATTGTTACCAAAAAAAAAGTTATTTTTGGTTGATACAATCAATTTAATGTTTCATTTGATTAAAAATTCAAACAAAGGTTCCTTCACTTTATTAAAAATGTTTATCCAAGGTAACATTGAAAATCTGAACACGAGTAGAATTTAATGATGTTTCAAATATAAAGAAGACATTCAATTTAATTCAGTTTGTGGCTTCATTGTTTCTTTAATTAGTAGAAGTTTGTTTAGGATTTCAGTCGTCTCTCTTTCCTATATACCCAAAAAGAAAAAGAAAATTTTGAGAGCCCATGAGTCCCTTAGACTCCTTTCAAGATTCAACGGTGCATTTGGAAGGTAATTCTATATTCTCAAAATAAGGACCGTGCTATATGGCCAGAATTAAGGATGTTAATCGGGCTAGCCCTAGCGGTTTGCTAGCCCTATCGGGTTTCGGGCTAATCGGTTCTCGAGCTAATCGGGCCAATTTAAACGAGCTAACAATATCATGAACCTAACCCTAACCCTAACGGGTTTCGGGCTAATCGGGCTACTATCGGGCTATGAGTAAAAAAAAATTAAATTAACAATTTCAACACTTAAATCTCAAACATATAAACTAAAATCATAATTCATAAGTTTATACATGATATTACTTGACAATAAATACCAAAATACTAATCAATCATGACTAAACATCATTCTCCAACTTGAAAAATACTTGATTAATACAAGTTACATACTTAACTATAAACTCAAAAATACTAATCAAGATTAAGCAGCATTGTCTTCAACTTGAACAACATATGGTCCTATCTTGGACAAAGTATCTTCTTCCAAATCTTCATCATCTAAAATATAGAAAATAAGTAGAATCAATGTTTAGTAAAAAAATTATAAATTATATCCTACAAATAAATTTGTAAAACAAAATCTAAAAAAGTATTACCTTCAACAAAGCCTTGCAACCAACTACTTGCACAAATAAGGGCTTCCACATGTTCGCCAAGTAGACGATTTCTAAACTTATTAAGGACACGACCCCCAATGCTAAATGCAGATTCAGATGCCACAGTAGTAATCGAAATGCTTAGTATATCACAAGCCATAACTGATAGCACTGGACATCGTTCCTTGTTATTCTTCCAAAACTTCAAAACATTTAAATTTGGAAAATACTTGAACTCAAGAGGAGTCTCGTCCAAATATTGATCCAATGCAGACTTTTCAATTTGACACTTGGATGATTTACTCTGCCAATCTTGTAGAATCTAAAGAAAATAAAATGAAGAAATGATAAATAGAATAAATAAATGAGAAAGTCAAATGTAATTAAAAATACATATTTTTAAATAAATACTTACATCATATAAATTATCTTGGTTTACCGGTTCTTTTCCTTTCCCACCAATTGTAGTTGTTGCAAATAAAGATGTATTCGAAGAGCTTTGCGAACTTCCACTTGGTTCAATCAAGGACATCCATTTCACATATTCGTCATAAAGCATTTGCAAGTTAGTCCTTATTCCATCAACCTTCTCTTGTGCAGAATCAGCATCAAGTTGGGAGTAGCAATATTTTATAATTCCTAATTTTGCCCTAAGATCAAATATAGCCCCAAATGCAAGCACAATGCTACAATCACTCCAATACTTGTCAAATTTTTCTTTCATGCTCGTAGCCATGCTTTTAATATCTTCATCTTGTCTCTCCAGATTTGATTTTAAGAAGCACTCAATCTTCCAAATTTGATTGAAATACAAGTTTGAGGTTGGATAAGAAGACCCCGAAATCAAGTTTGTAATCACATAGAATGGGCGTAAGAATTCACAATTTTCTCCCCCTTTCCCCAATCTTCAACCGTCGGAGCACACTTGTAATTTGTATCTTTATACTGAAGACCACTAAAAGCACGCTTGTATTTAATTGCACTCTCAAGAATATTGTAGGTAGAATTCCATCTAGTAGGCACATCTAAACGCAAACCAGTTTTGGTATCAATTCCACCAACTTCATTGACACATTGAAGAAACACTTTCATCCTCCCCTCCGATGCATTGACATATTTAATACTCTCCCTTATCTTCTCTAAAGCTTTACCAGCCACTTTCAAACCAGCTTGAACTATAAGGTTCAAGATATGAGCACAACATCTCACATGAAAAAATTTGCCCTTGCAGAAAAGACTATCTTGTAAAGAAAGTTTCTCTTTCAAGATCTCTTGCATAACATCATTAGCAGAAGCATTATCCAAAGTAAGTGAGAATATTTTTTGTCAATACTTTATTTGCCAATTCAAACCCAGAATGTGGAGGCTCCATTTTACAAAAAAAAATTATCTTACTATTTAAATTCCAATCACAATCAACAAAGTGTGCTGTCAAAAAAATATAACCCTCACCATTACAAGCAGTCCAACCATCAGAAGTAAAACATATTCTTCCAGGGCAATCAATCATGACACGTTTTAATTTCTCATTTTCAACACGAAACAACTTCACAATATCATTTGTAGCTGTCAACCTACCAATATTTTTGCCTTCAGGATACAAATAATTGAGTAACTTTCTAATGAATTTGTACTCAACAAAAGAGATAGGGAGATCGTGTGAAATAATCGTCATGGATATAATCTCACACACATGCTTTGGATCAATTTTTCGAGTCCTTAAAGATGCTTCTTTATCTAACATCATACCCACATTCAAATACTTAGAAGATGTTGGACATTTTGTAGTATGACGTGCGAGAGTAGAAGTCCCATAACTAGAATTGGCCCATACATATTCTTTTCCACACCCATTGCATTTCACCTTAGAAGAATCATTTTCGCATCTAGTAAAATTTGTCCATACCTCAGATGAAGTTGTTCTAGACTTCTTGCTCATTGGTGGTTTTCCAAGATTACCAAATTCACCATGTACATTCTCAGTAGAAGCTTTAGTTTCCGAAGCTTCCAAATAATCACCACCACTATCACAAGCAGATTGTGAATCCATAAATTGCTGCAAGTATAGAATAAAGGCTATCACTCCACAAATGAAGAAATCTAAAAAAAATATGCTTTAGTCATAAATCAAATTTAAAGAATCAACAGCCTTGCTCTCATCATTTATAGATGTATAATAGTTTTATATAACAGTAATGCAAGCACAATGCTATTATTGTTACTGTTACAGCAGCCCCTCTCGCTCTCTCTCTCTCTCTCTCCAAAGAAGCAACAAACAGTCCCTCTCTCTCTCTCTCTCCAAGTTTGAATTTAAAGAAGCCAACAACAGTCAGCAGCCTCTCTCTCTCTCTCTCTCTCTCTCTCTCTCCCCAACAGCAGTCAGTCAGCACACAATACAAAATTATCCTAAGTTAATTTGGTATATCCAATTAGTAAGATTATTGAGTTAATAGATTAGGGTAATATAGGATTAGAACAAGTTAATTTCCATACATGAATTAATTATGTAAAAAGTCAAATAAAAAAATAAAAAAATAAATATTGATAAATAAGAGAAAGCATTACAAATGGGCCGTTAACCCATTCGATTTCTATACCCTCCAATTCGTACGTTTCCCATAAGCCGAAATAAAACCTTGTCCTCCAGGCATCTCAACAAATTGAAATCCCGTCTGTTTCTTTCTCTATATCTATATATCTGTATTTATATTTACACCTTGCATATCCATATATACACACACCTTGCACATTTAAGCCTCGAGAGAGAAGGGGACGATGAATACTAGTGGGATGAAGTGTGGGCATATATACATACATACGCACCTTAAAATACGATAACGGCGGAGCGGCGAAGAAGGAACGAGAAGCAGCGGTGGCGACAAAGATGGAGAGCAGCAGCGGCGGCCAAGCGAGCAGCAGGGCGGGGAAGCAGCGGCTCACGGTGATGTGCAGACAACGGCTTCTTAAAAATTAGGGCTTCTGTTCTTTTGTTTTTCAAAATGTAAATGGACAGTGTAAATGGAAAGTGCAGACAGGCAGACAGCAGATCACGCGGGTTAATGTCATTACCCCCAAAAAAAAAAAAAAATTAAGGCAGCCCGCGGGCCAACCCGATTAAATTGCGGCCCAACCCGATTAACCCGTGGGTCTATCGGTCCGGGCTAAAAAGCCCGGATATTAAACGGCTGGAAAAGTTGGGCCCTAAACCTATATTTTTGGGTTAAACGGGCTGGCCCGGCGGGCCGCAGCCCTAATAACATCTCTAGCCAGGATCTGGTCGGCCAGAATTGATTAAATTTAAATGTAAATAATAATTGTATTTGTAAAATTACCTTTACGCCATTTAGTAAATTTGGATCCATAACATTTTCCTTTCTGATATTCCTTCCTTCTTTCTCGGTTTCCGACCAGCCGTGCTGCTTCTTGAGCCTCACAACAAATACGTAAATCAAAATGCAATTTAATGAGCATCACAATAATGATGTATATACACATCAGCAAAATTTAATTTTAAACCTTCATTTGGCCAGATTCTGAAAGAGGTAGATTAAATTAACACAATTTTAAACCTTTATTTCAAACCTTCATTTCACCCGTTAACACAATTTCATTTCAATGGAGAGTCCAAATATTAATACAATTAGATCAGCTTTTATGCATGAGACTTTTGGTTCCGATAGTGACCAAAGTATGTCCAACCATGATGAGTCGTCCAACCATATAGAGAGTGCGTCGAGAGGCGAAACAAACATGGCGGATTCTGAAATTAACAACACACAATGGTTGAATAATATTGAGCTTGGACCTCAACGAGGTATGATTTATTCGGACATTGAAAGCTTGTTTAGAGCTTACCAGGCTCATGCCAAGCATAAAGGTTTTTGTGTTACAAAGAGAACAAATCGCAACGTTGGTGATTTAGATTACAAATACTCGTTTATGGTATGTTATAGGGCTCGACAAACAAAAGCTCAGAAAACATCCAAAAGAATAGGTTCTCCGGCTCGGATTAATGCCGTGAAGCAAGATAATGGAACTTGGGTTGTTTCGAAAACAGTAGCAGAACACAACCATGAACTCTGTCCTGATATGTCGGTTTTAATGCCAGCTCATAGAAGTATATCGGTGAACATGAAACGACAACTAGAAGCGAATGACATCGCAGGAATAAGGCCTTGTAAGAATGTAGGATTAGCTGAAGTTCAAGCCGGTGGCCCTATTAATTTAGGGTGTCTTCCTAAAGACTGTAGGAACTACATAGAGAATCGAAGGAGATTGAGACTTGGATGTGGAGATGCAGAGGCTATTCGTAAGTTGTTCTAGAGGTTGCAACGGCGGATAAGATTCATAACGAGTTCATTGCTGATTATGAATCAAAAAGCAAGGTGATAAAGTGTTTGACAGAATTTCAGTGGGAGAGACAATTCCGAAGGGAATATACGAATAATATGTTCAGGAAAGTTTAAGATGAAATCACACGTATGCTATACTGCCATATTGTTGACGAAGAAATTGAGAAAAATTTTGCAATTGAAAAATACAAGGTGCTTGAGAGAAACATAATTAATGACTTCTTTGTGAAGGAGTTCACATATTCTGTGGAGTATAGGCCTGCTGGTGATTATCTTCTCTGCAATTGCAAGAAATTTGGATTCACGGGGATCCTTTGTTGTCATATTTTTAGAGTAGGGCAAGAAAGATATCTTGTCTATTAATGAAAGGTATATGTTGGGTAGATGAAGGAAGGACGTGTATAGACGACACTCGAGTATATTTTTTGCTGGAGGTTATCCACACATGACGGATGATTATAAGAAGTTCCAAGAAGTGGAACGAATTTTCCAAGAGTGTACTGATGCTGCCATGGGGAGTCTGGGGAAGATGGATTTTATCAAACAAAAGTTGGCTGAAATAAAGAGTGATTTGCTTAACATGGGAGACGCTAATAGCGTATCGGCAAGGACAAATGAAGATCAATCGTTTGGAGGTACCGCAATCTTGAATCCAGAAGCTGGTCGCCCTCATGGAAGGCCAAGGATCAATCGTTATATTTTAGCTACTGAAGCAAATCGTGGTCGAAGAGGTACAAGAGGAAGACGTGGGAGGGCTAATTCTGGACGAGGAAGTACGAGCTTGGTCGACACAAATTCTGGCAGAGGATGCATTAATATAGATCTCAATGTGCCTAGACATTGAAATCCAATTCCACATTTGTATTAATAGATCCCAATTTCATCTTTATTTCAAGTCAGATGTGAACTCATCTTAATATATCAATCAACTATATCATTTACTGAATTGGTCATAGTAAAAACAAACTTAAACAAACATAGTAGTCTATTGTTTCTCATCAAAATTATAATTTGATTATTCACACTAAAGTTGAGGAATATGATTGAATAATATGTTGGGGAACAGGATTATTCCTCAGAACTCATCTAAAAATATGTTGGGGAATATGATTGAATAATATATGGTGAATGAGAACGAAGTTGATGATTTTAAGTGAGAAAATACAGATCTTTTTTAAGTGAGGAAGATATTTGATCAATCTTGAAAGACATTTCCATTAATTATGGTGTGATGTTTCACGTTCCCATGCATCTGTTCTCACAGTAAACGAAGAAACGAAATGATTATTTGCACAGTAATCCAAGGCGAATTCATTGCACAGTAATCCACCGTAAACGAAGAGACGAATTCTTTCTGTAGATTAGCAGATTTTATCAGTTATTATACTCTTATTATTATAGTAGAATATAATATAATGTTATTCTATAGATTATTGAACAATATTATTATTATTATTAATAAATAACAAAGTTTAGTATTTTTCTTATATTAGAATTTCTGTAAATTGAGAAAATAGTGGATTTATTACATTTTACCCATTATATAGTTATATGATTTATGTATTACATTTATATCTTTTATCATAATCATGTCACACATACAAATTGTTAAAATAATTATATACTTTTTAAAAATATCGCTGTTAAGTATTTTTAAATTTAATAATCTTATACTATAAATTATATAAAAATAAATTCATAATATAGCCTCATTATATAGATTTTCATGTAATATACTCTTATTTTATAGATTTTCATATAATATACTCATATTTTATAGATTAACATATAATATACTCTTATTTTATAGATTTACATGTAATATACTTTTATTTCATAAATTTACATGTAATATACTCTTATTTTATAGATTTTCATAAATCTCAATTTCATCTTTATTTCAATTCAGATTTGTATTAATAGGATTATTCATCAGGACTCATCTAAAAATGTTGGGGAATAGGATTGAATAATATATGGTGAATGAGAACGAAGTTGATGATTTTACAACAAAAGTAGGAAGCAACATGAACTTAGTAAAAGCAAGGAAGATTGGGAGAGTTCTAGAATTACATAAACGATATAAATATTTTCAGATAGTTCTAGAAGTTCCAGATTTAAATAAAGGATATTTCAGAAACGAAAAAACCAAACATCAAACTATATTAATATTTACATATTTTTTTCAACTGAAAAAAAAGGAAAAATAAAGACAACAAAAAACAAAATAAACCCTAATCTACCAGGCAAAACCCCTTCCTCTGATCGGTGCTATGGGCATCCTCCATCCACCTCGTCCGAAGTTAGACTATAAAATATCCAGCGGTAGTCCAAGGTGTCCATTTCCCATATCCGAAAGAGAAGATCGAATTGAGCAAATGGAAAACCAACGGGCTGTAAAAAAACACGAAGGAAAATATATAAGAAACAAATATAATCTAATAATACATGTGATGTAGTTGTGTTTGATCCTACCTGCGCAACGATAGGACCTTCACGGAAGGAAGGAACCCAGCAAGATTCCAGCGAAAGAACTGTATTTATTTTCCATTCCTGGATTTTTTGAGAACATCAATGGCATGAACTTTATGCTCAAATCTTTCAGACAGAATCCAAGCAGCGGTAATAATAATCCTCCGCAGTAACGTAGGATTCGAAACATCTACTCTCCTGTTGTAACGCATCAGCAAGCGAAGTAGCGTTCTCTATTCATTCTCGGCCCACTGCCTTTGATCAAGCATATCTGCGAGTTCTATATCAACCATTTTCTTTTGTGATTTCGGCTGTAAGAGAGAAAATATAGATAAGATGAAGAACTAGAACAATTCTTGAACGAGAAATACAGCAGGTAGTGTGAGAAAATACAGATTTTTTTTAAGTGAGGAAGAGATTTGATCAATCTTGAAGGACATTTCCATTAATTCTGGTGTGATGTTTCACGTTCCCATGCAGCTGTTCTCACAGTAAACAAAGAAACGTAATGATTATTTGCACAGTAATCCAAGGCTAATTCATTGCACAGTAATCCACGGTAAACGAAGAGACAGATTCTTTCTGTAGATTAGCAGATTTTATCACTTATTAGACTCTTATTATTATACTAGAATATAATATAGTCTTATTCTATAGATTATATTCCTATATTCTAATGAATATAATATAGTATTATTCTACAGATTATTGAACAATATTATTATTATTATTAATAAATAACAAAGTTTAGTATTTTTCTTATATTAGAATTTTTGTAAATTGAAAAAATAGTGGATTTATTACATTTTACCCATTATATAGTTATATGATTTATGTATTATATTCATATCTTTTATCATAATTATGTCACACATACAAATTGTTAAAATAATTATATACTTTTTAAAAATATCGCTGTTAAG
This sequence comes from Caryopteris x clandonensis, assembly GCA_028749325.2. Lineage (NCBI taxonomy): Eukaryota > Viridiplantae > Streptophyta > Magnoliopsida > Lamiales > Lamiaceae > Caryopteris > Caryopteris x clandonensis. The sequence continues at coordinate 4,831,632 of JAPYKT020000007.1, read as the reverse complement.
CATTTTTAAATTTAATAATCTTAAACTATAAATTATATAAAAATAAATTCATAAAATACTCTTCTAGTCATATAAATTCATAATATAATCTCATTATATAGATTTTCATGTAATATACTCTTATTTTATAGATTTTCATGTAATATGTTCATATTATATAGATTTTCATATAATATACTCTCATTTTATAAATTTTCATATAATATGCTCATATTATATAGATTAGAATATAATATAGTATTATTTTATAGAATTTCATGTAATATGCTCATATTATATAGATTAGAATATATTATAGTATTATTTTATAGATTTACATATAATATATTCTTATTTTATAGATTTCAATGTCATATACTCTTATTTTATAGATTTACATGTAATATACTCTTATCTTATAGATTTACATATCATATACTCTTATCTTATATATTTACATGTAATATACTCTTATCTTATAGATTTACATGTAATATTCTCTTATCTTATAGATTTTCGTGTAATATGCTCATATTATATAGATTAGAATATATTATAGTATTATTTTATAGATTTACATATAATATACTCTTATTTTATAAATTTTCTTATAATATACTCTTATCTTATAGAATTACATGTAATATACTCTTATCTTATAGATTTACATATAATATACTCTTATCTTATAGATTTACATGTTATATACTCTTATCTTATAGATTTACATGTCATATATTCTTATCTTATAAATTTACATATAATATACTTTTATCTTATAGATTTACATGTAATATACTCTTATCTTATAGATTTTTATGTAATATGCTCATATTATATAGATTAAAATATATTATAGTATTATTTTATAGATTTACGTATAATATACTCTTATTTTATAGATTTTCATATAATATACTCTTATTTTATAGATTTTCATGTAATATGCTCATATTATATAGATTAGAATATATTATAGTATTATTTTAAAAATTTACATATAATATACTCTTATTTGATAGATTTTCATATAATATACTCTTATTTTATAGATTTTCATGTAATATATTCTTATTTTATAGATTTTCATGTAATATGCTCATATTATATAGATTAGAATATATTATGGTATTATTTTATAGATTTACATATAATATACTCTTATTTTATAGATTTTCATATAATATACTCTTATTTTATAGATTTACATGTAATATACTCTTATTTTATATATTTTCATATAATATATTCTTATTTTATAGATTTTCATGTAATATACTCTTATCTTATAGATTTTCATATAATATACTCTTATTTTATAGATTTTTATGTAATATACTCTTATTTTATAGATTTTCATATAATATACTCTTATTTATAGATTATCATGTAATATTGTCTTAGATTTTCATGTAATATGCACATATTATATAGATTAGATTAAAAAAAAAGTTATACAATCTACAAAAGTACTTTAATCATTTAAAAATTTATAAAAGTACTTTAAGCATTAATAGATGACAGATTTAACTCATTAAACCGTGCATGAGCTGCAAATTTGCTTGAATAACCGTGCACAGAAATTGAAAACTTGTGGTATCTTCATTATAAATTGTCAACATAATATTGTTCATGTAGTAAATCATTTTCCATACGTTGTCCTTTATCTTAATCCAAAATGACTAATACACCAACAAAATCTCATGTCTCCAAAGAGTGGAGCGTTCCACCATCCCCAAGAAGCCTTGAGGCTCTCTATTTAAACACACGGAATCAACATGATTTGATGAAGAAATAGCTGACAGCGCTGCTCCATAGGCTGGTGAAAGTTTGCGATGATGAAGAACTAAGAAACATGATCCTCGAAGGAGAACCACTAGTTAAGGTGTATGATATTTTTCTTGAAGCTCTGCAATCTCTCGCTCAGAAAACGACGTCAAGCGCTACTAGTCCGAAAGAAGTGTCTGTTGTCGTGATTCCGGACTCCAGCTCTAGTGCACTCTAATTTATTTTAATGTTGCGAAGATTTGTTTTAATGAGCATACTTTTGGTGCTCTAGTGCATGTTTTCCCTCTTGTTTTAATGATTTCCATCTTTTTTGTTTTATAATCAACTTCAATAAATTTCTAGTCCCTTTTTTTAATTACTCACAATTAGGAAATAAATAGTGATATTTCAGAACATAAGCGAAATGACAAAAAATAAGAACATTAAATTATTAAAGTAAATCAATTAACATAATTTTATGACTTTCTGAACTAAAAGCAAATTGATCTTCAAAACAAATTTAATAGAAAAAAGTTTCAATACAAACCAGCAATCACTTTAAAAACATAATAAAATTCCAGCAATCAAACAACCAACAAAGAAAATTTTGAAGTTTTTACAGATGCGAATTTTCTTCGTGCAAGGAGATCTTAAATCACTGTGTTTTGCACTGCTCTCAGGTTCATGACTTGAATCCATATAAGAATCACCTTTAAAATCACCAGAGTTATCTTCAGGTTGAACAGTAGTTGGTCGAAAATATGAATTATATGCATCAACAGCTACCTTCTCCGTTTTATATGATGAATAAAAGCTCCTTTTAAATCCAAGAACATGAGGTGCACACTCTTGCCAACTGCTATATATTCCAGCCCGCACCCATTTGAAAACAACATAAAAATTTTGTGGCCTCTTATTGTGATATCTCATCTCCATTTATTTTTTTCGAAAAACAAGAAAAGATAGTTTGAATACAAATGAAAATGAAATTTGGCTTTAATATGAAGACGGATTGGTATGAATTATCATTATAAAGAAATCTTGGAAGTTGTAATCTGAAATCTTTTGAATCCTCATCATTATTGATGGTGAGAGAGAAACCGCATCATTGATGATGAGAGAGAAACACACTCAAAATTCAAATTCAAACTGAATTACTTATTTTTCCGCCATGAATTAATAAAGGTCATATTCGACATTCTATATAATTATTTTATAAAAAATTACCAATACACCATTTTCTGGCCGGCCAGATTCTGGCCACCAATCTTTACCGCTCAAAATAACACGGTATTATTATTCGGTAAAGATTGGTGGCCAGAATTTGGCCGGCCAGAAAAGGGTGTATTGGTAATTTTCTATAAAATAATTATATAAAATATCGAATATGCCCTTTATTAATTAATGGCGGAAAATTAAGTAATTCAGTTTGAATTTGAATTTTGAGTGTGTTTCTCTCTCATCATCAATGAGGTTGTTTCTTTCTCACCATCAATAATGATGAGGATTCAAAAGATTTCAGATTACAACTTCCAAGATTTTTTTATAATGATAATTAATACCAATTCATCTTCATATTAAAGTCAAATTTTATTTTCATTTGTATTCAAACTCTATTTTCTTGTTCTTCGAAAAAAATAAATGGAGATGAGATATCACAATAAGAGGCCACAAAAATTCTATGTTGTTTTCAAATGAGTGCGGGCTGGAATATATAGCAGTTGGCAAGAGTGTGCACCTCATGTTCTTGGATTTAAAGGGAGCTTTTATTCATCATATAAAACGGAGAAAGAAGTTGTTGATGCATATAATTCATATTTTCGACCAACTACTGTTTAACCTGAAGATAACTCTGGTGATTTTAAAGGTGATTCTTATATGGATTCATGTGATGAGCCTGAGAGCAGTGCAAAACACAGTGATTTAAGATCTCCTTGCTCGAAGAAAATTCGCATCTGTAAAAACTTCAAAATTTTCTTTGTTAGTTGTATGACTTGTTTGATTGCTGAAATTTTATTTATGTTTTTAAAGTGATTAAAGTGATTGCTAGTTTGTATTGAAACTTTTTTCTATTGCTTTTAGTTCAGAAAGTCATAAAATTCTGTTAATTAATTTACTTTAATAATTTAATGTTCTTATTTTTTGTCATTTCACTTATGTTCTGAAATATCACTATTTAATTCCTAATTGTGAGTAGTTAAAAAGAGGAACTAGAAATTTGTTGAAGTCGATTATAAAACAAAAAAGATGGAAACCATTAAAACAAGAGGGAAAACATGCACTAGAGCACCAAAAGTATGCTCATTAAAACAAATCTTCGCAACATTAAAATAAATTAGAGTGCACTAGAGCTGGAGTCCGGAATGACGACAACAGGCACTTCTTTTGGACTAGTAGCGCTTGACATCGGTTTCTGGGCGAGAAATTGCAGAGCTTCAAGAAAAATATCATACACCTTAACTAGTGGTTCTCCTTCGAGGATCATGTTTCTTAGTTCTTCATCATCGCAAACTTTCACCAGCCTATGGAGCAGCGCTGTCATCTCTTTCTTCATCAAATCGTGTTGATTCCGTGTGTTTAAATAGAGAGCTTCAAGGCTTCTTGGGGATGGTGGAACGATCCACTCTTTGGAGACATGAGATTTTGTTGGTGTATTAGTCATTTTGGATTAAGAAGAAGGACAATGTATGGAAAATGGTTTACTACATGAACATTATTATGTTGACAATTTATAATGAAGATACCACAAGCTTTCAATTTTTGTGCACGGCTATTCAAGCAAATATGCAGTTCATGCACGGTTTAATGAGTTAAATCTGCCATCTATTAATGATTAAAGTACTTTTGTAGATTTTTAAATGATTAAAGTACTTTTGTAGATTGTATAGCTTTTTTTTAATCTAATCTATATAATATGTGCATATTACATTAAAATCTATATAATAAGACTATATTACATGATAATCTATAATAAGAGTATATTATATGAAAATCTATAAAATAAGAGTATATTATATGAAAATCTATAAAATAAGAGTATATTACATGAAAACCTATAAAATAAGAGTATATTACATGAAAATCTATAATATGAGCATATTACATGAAAATCTATAAAATAAAAATATATTACATGAAAATCTATAAAATAAGAGTATATTATATGAAAATCTATAAAAATAAGAGTATATTATATGTAAATCTATAAAATAATACTATAATATATTCTAATCTTATATAATATGAGCATATTACATGAAAATTCATAAAATAATATTATATTACATGAAAATCTATAAAAATAAGAGTATATTATATATAAATCTATAAAATAATACTATATTATATTCTAATATATATAATATGAGCATATTACATGAAAATCTATAAGGTAAGAGTATATTACATGTAAATCTATAAGATAAAAGTATATGACATGTAAATCTATAAGATAAGAGTATATTACATGTAAATCTATAAGAAAAGAGTATATTATATGAAAATTTATAAAATAAGAGTATATTATATGTAAATCTATAAAATAATACTATAATATATTCTAATCTATATAATATGAGCATATTATACGAAAATCTATAAGATAAGAGAATATTATATGTAAATCAATAAGATAAGAGTATATTACATGTAAATCTATAAGATAAGAGTATATGACATGTAAATCTATAAGATAAGAGTATATTATATGTAAATCTATAAGATAAGAGTATATTATATGTAAATCTGTAAAATAATACTATAATATATTCTAATCTATATAATATGAGTATATTATATGAAAATCTATAAAATAAGAGTATATTATATGAAAATCTATATAATATGAGCATATTACATGAAAATCTATATAATATGAGCATATTACATGAAAATCTATATAATGAGACTATATTATGAATTTATAAGACTATAAGAGTATATTATGAATTTATTTATATATAATTTATAGTATAAGATTATGAAATTTAAAAATGCTTAACAGCGATATTTTTAAAAAATATATAATTATTTTAACAATTTGTATGTGTGACATAATTATGATAAAATATATGAATATAATACATAAATCATATAACTATATAATGGGTAAAATGTAATAAATCCACTATTTTCCCAATTTACAGAAATTCTAATATAAGAAAAATACTAAACTTTGTTATTTATTAATAATAATAATCATAATAATATTGTTCAATAATCTATAGAATAATATTATATTATATTCATTAGAATATATGAATATAATCTATAGAATAAGACTATATTATATTCTATTATAATAATAAGAGTCTAATAAGTGATAAAATATGTTAATCTACAAAAAGAATCCGTCTCTTCGTTTATCGTGGATTACTATTGAATGAATTAGCCTTGAATTACTGTGCAAATAATCATTACGTTTCTTCGTTTACTGTGAGAACAGCTGCATGGGAACGTGATACATCACACCAGAATTAATGGAGATGTCCTTCAAGATTGATCAAATCTCTTCCTCACTTAAAAAAGATCTGTATTCCCTCATACTACCGGCTATATTTCTCGTTCAAGAATTGTTCTCGTTTTTCATCTTATCTATATTTTCTCTCTTACAGCCGAAATCGCAAAAGAAAATGGTTGATATAGAACTCGCAGATATGCTTGATCTAAGGCAGAGGGCCGAGAATGAAGAGAGAACGCTACTTCGCTTGCTGATGCGTTACAGTAGGAGAGTAGATGTTTCGAATCCTACGTTACGGCGGAGGATTATTATTACCGCTGCTCGAATTTTGTCCGAAAGATTTGAGCATAAAGTTCATGCCAAGGATGGTCTCAAAAAAATCCAGGAATGGAAAAATAAATACAGTTCCTTTCGCTGGAATCTTGCTATGGTTCCTTCCTTCCGTGAAGGTCCGATCGTTGCGCAGGTAGGAGCAAACTCCACTACATCACATGTATTATTAGATTATATTCGTTTCTTATATATTTTCCTTCGTGTTTTCTTACAGCCCGTTGGTTTTCCATTTGCTCAATTCGATCTTCTCTTTCGGATACGAAAAATGGACACCTTGGACTACCGCTGGATATTTTATAGTCTAACTCCGGATGAGGATGGATGGGGGATGCCCATAGCACCGATCAGAGGAAGGGATTTTGCCTAGTAGATTAGAGTTTATTTTGTTTTTTGTTGTCTTTATTTTTCCTTTTTTTCAGTTGAAAAAAATATGTAAATATTAATATTGTTTGATGTTTGGTTTTTTCGTTTCTGAAATATCCTTATAATATCATTTATGTAAATCTGGAACTATCTGAAAATATTTATATCGTTTATGTAATTCTAGAACTCGCCCAATCTTCCTTGCTTTTACTAAGTTCATGTTGCTTCCTACTTTTGTTGTAAAATCATCAACTTCGTTCTCATTCACCATATATTATTCAATCTCATTCACCATATATTATTCAATCATATTCCCCAACATATTTTTAGATGAGTTTTGATGAATAATCATATTAATACAAATCTGACTTGAAATAAAGATGAAATTGAGATCTATGAAAATCTATAAAATAAGAGTATATTACATGTAAATCTATAAAATAAGAGTATATTACATGTAAATCTATAAAATAAGAATATATTATATGTAGATCTATAAATAAAAGTATATTACATGAAAATTTATAAAATAAGAGTATATTACATGAAAATCTATATAATGAGACTATATTATGAATTTATAAGACTATAAGAGTATTTTATGAATTTATTTTTATATAATTTATAGTATAAGATTATTAAATTTAAAAATATTTAACAGCGATATTTTTAAAAAATATATAATTATTTTAACAATTTGTATGTGTGACATGATTATGATAAAAGATACAAATATAATACACAAATCATATAACTATATAATGGATAAAATGTAATAAATCCACTATTTTTCCAAGTTACAGAAATTCTAATATAAGAAAAATACTAAACTTTGTTATTTATTAATAATAATAATAATAATAATAATAATATTAATATTGTTCAATAATCTATAGAATTATACTATATTATATTCTACTATAATAACAAGAGTATAATAAGTGATAAAATCTGCTAATCTACAGAAAGAATTCGTCTCTTTGTTTACCGTGGATTACTGTGCAATGAATTAGCCTTGAATTACTGTGCAAATAATCATTTCGTTTCTTCTTACTGTGAGAACAGCTGCATGGGAACGTGAAACATCACACCAGAATTAATGAAGATGTCCTTCAAGAATGATAAAATCTCTTCCTCACTTAAAAAAGATCTGTATTTTCTCACTTAAAATCATCAACTTCATTCTCATTCACCATATATTATTCAATCATATTCCCCAACATATTTTTAGATGAGTTCTAATGAATAATCATATTCCTCAACATACTATTCAATCCTATTCATCAACTTTAGTGTGAATAATCAAATTATAATTTTGATGAGAAACCATAGATTATTATATTTGTTTAAGTGTGTTTTTACTATGACCAATTCGGTAAATCATATAGTTGATTGATATATTAAGATGAGTTCAAATCTGACTTGAAATAAAGATGAAATTGGGATCTATTAATACAAATCTGGAATTGAATTTCAATGTGTAGGCACATTGAGATCTATATTAATGCATCCTCTGCCAGAATTTGTGTCGACCGAGCTCGTACTTCATCGTCCAGAATTACCCCTCCCACGCCTTCCTCTTGTACCTCTTCGACCACGATTTGCTTCAGTAGCTGAAATATAACGATTGATCATTGGCCTTCCACGAGGGCGACCAACTTCTGGATTCAAGATTGCGGTACCTCCAAACGATTGATCTTCATTTGTCCTTGCCAATACTCTATTAGCGCCTCCCATGTTAAGCAAATCACTCTTTATTTCAGCCAACTTTTGTTTGATAAAATCCATCTTCCCTATACTTCCCATGGCAGCATCAGTACACTTTTGAAAAATTCGTTCCACTTCTTGGAACTTCTTATAATCATCCGTCATGTGTGGATAACCTCCAGCAAAAAATATACTCGAGTGTCGTCTATACACGTCCTTCCTCCATCTACCCAACAGATATCTTTCATTAATAGACAAGATATATTTCTTGCCCATTACTCTAAAAATATGACAACAAAGGATCCCGTGAATTCAAATTTCTTGCAATTGAAGAGAAGATAATCACAAATAGGCCTATACTCCACAGAATACGTAAACTCTTTCACAAAGAAGTCATTAATTATGTTTCTCTCAAGCACCTTGTATTTTTTAACTGCAAGATTTTCCTCAATTTCTTCGTCAACAATATGACAGTATAACATACGTGTGATTTCATCTTGAACTTTCCTGAACATATTATTTGCCCTTCGGAATTGTCTCCCCCACTGAATTCTGTCAAACACTTTATAACCTTGCTTTTTATTCATAATCAGCAATGAACTATTTATGAATCTTATCCGCCGTTGCTACCTCATACTATTCCACAAATTGCTTCAATGTGCACCTCGAGTGAATGTATTCATCAAAATAAGCATGCATCCCCCTGACTTCTTTGAGTTGAAACCATACCAGCCCAGAAAATGTGATTCAAATAAACAGGCACCCAACTTTCTTTTTCCTTGAACATTTCTTGAAGCCAATCATTACTTTCAAGTCGATGATTTACCAAGAATTCTGCCCAGTTCAACTCAAATGTCTCAATTGTAATACTATCATAAACTATCCTTTTGAATTCAATAATGGCTTTGTTGAATTCCGACAGCCCTTTGAACTTTTGAGGTAGCTTAGACAAGATGTGCCACAAGCAATATCGATGGATTGTGTTAGGCATCAATGACCTAATGGCTATCTTAATGCTCTCACATTGATCTGTAATTACACATGTATGATGAATGCCGCCCATTGCTTCCAACTAGTTCAGGAAAACCCATCAGCGTCTTCGTGTGTAACCAGCACACATCCTAACAAGATTGATTGGCCATGTTGATTTACGCCAACCATTGTTGCAAAAGGCATCTTATATCTATTCACGAGGTACATTGTATCAAAGCTCAACACATCGTGAAATTCTTCATACGCTGCTTTGCTTCGAGGATGAATCCACAACACATTACGTAACCTGCCCTCGTCATCAATATCCATCAAGTGGAAGAAGTTCATATCCTTTTGTTGCAACCTCAAGAACAACTTACGAATAGCCTCTGCATCTCCACATCCAAGTCTCAACCTCCTTCAATTCTCTATGTAGTTCCTACAGTCTTTAGGAAGACACCCTAAATTAATAGGGCCACCGGCTTGAACTTTAGCTAATCTTACGTTCTTACAAGGCCTTATTCTTGCGATGTCATTCGCTTCTTGTTGTCGTTTCATGTTCACCGACATACTTCTATGAGCTGGCATTAAAACCGACATATCAGGACAGAGTTCATGGTTGTGTTCTGCTACTGTTTTTGAAACAACCCAAGTTCCATTATCTTGCTTAATATAATACAAGCCGGACAACCTATTCTTTTGGATGTTTTTTGAGCTTTTGTTTGTCGAGCCCTATAACATACCATAAGCGAGTATTTGTAATCTAAATCACCAACCTTGCGATTTGTTCTCTTTGTAACACAAAAACCTTTATGTTTGGCATGAGCCTGGTAAGTCTAAACAAGCTTTCAATGTTCGAATAAATCACACATCGTTGAGGTCCAAGCTCAATATTATTCAACGATTATGTGTTGTTGATTTCAGAATCCACCATGTTTGTTTCACCTCTCGACGCACTCTCTATATGGTTGGACAACTCATCATGGCTGGACATACTTTGGTCACTATCGGAACCAAAAATCTCATGCATAAAAGCTAATCTAATTGTGTTAATATTTGGACTCTCCATTGAAATAAAATTGTGTTAACTGGTGAAATGAAACTTTGAAATGAAGATTTTAAATTGTGTTAATTTAATCTACCTCTTTCAGAATCTGGCCAAATGAATATTTAAAATTAAATTTTGCTGATGTATATATTCATCATTATTGTGAGGCTCATTAAATTGCATTTTGATTTAAGTATTTGTTGTGAGGCTCAAGAAGCAGCAAGTCTGGTCAGAAACCGGGAAAGGAGGAAATATCAAAAAGAAAAATGTTATGGTGTTAAATTTACTAAATGGCGTAAATGTAATTTTACAAATACAATTATTATTTACATTTAAATTTAATCAATTCTGACCGGCCAAATTCTGGCCACATAGCACGGTCCATTATTATTAGGGCTAAATAATAGAGAATCCTTCCAAAGTATTTTGAAATTGTACAGCTTTAAGAAATTTTATTATATTTTAAAATTACAAATACCGCTTTAAGAAATTGTACTTTTCCTTGGAAATACCTACAGCAAAGACCAATTTTAATTTTGTATTAAAAGAACAAAAAAAAAGTAAAGGTTGTGTTTTATATTTATTTTTTCCAGGGAGTGCGTGGTGGTTTTTTTCCACTTGGGTAGGGTAGAACAAAAGGAACAAATCACTGACATAATGGCAAGTGGGCTGATAAGAGTTTCCGGGGCTTGGGGCTTTGATGGGCCTTTGATTTGTGAAGAATCTCAAGAATATTTGGAACATACAAAAGATCATCCGTATTTATAAATTTAGAGGATATGTTTATTATTATTTATTTACTTATTTATTTTTAAGTAGATCAAAGGTGAGCATCCAAAAAAAGGGAGACGAACAAAGGAGGATTTCATATCACTGCACTTCACATCAGATTATTACAGTGAATCCATGTATCACTTAGCTATATAACCTACAACAATATGAACGAACTGCACAATACACAGTCAATATGTCACATAACCTGCAGCACATCATAAATATGTATCACGGCCCATGATTATGAGGATGATATACCTAAACCAACTCGTCAATTCAGGTTTCGAGGCCTTTAGCTAGACACATGAGACCCCAAGGAATGGTAGGAAGAAGAGGTGATCTGTTTGATTGGACGGTCAAGATAGATTGATGCAAGTTCCTCTTTTTCGCATGCTCTTAAGGTTTTGGTGCAACCCTAAAGGAATTCTTTCTATTCAATGGAAGCATTGACGATTAACTGACTTCTCAATATGTAATTTGTGTATGGCTATTTGGATAGTTTTACTAGTATAAGTCTAAATTGGGAGAAGCAGGAGTGTTGTCAATCATCATCTTGTAAAAGCCCAAGCAATAAAGAAACAAGGAGAAGGCATTCTAGTTTGATTGACCTATATATTCGGGTTTGAATCCAGACAATGTAGCAAGCTCAGACAACTGTTTCTCTCCGCTTAAAACCTGTAAGAGAACCTATTTTAGCAATTGAAGCATCATAAAAGGCAAAGTATATTATTCACTGCCATTAGCAATACCGGGGGGTGGGGGGGCATATTAAGGCAGCCAACCCAAGAACAGAAGTCTTGATGAATGTGATATAGGAAAAGAGTTTCTTCTTAAACACGAGAATTCCTTGATTTAAAGAGAGGACATTCCATACCTGACCGTTGATTATCCAGGTTGGGAACCCTTCAAGTTTAGCATCCACACAGGCCTGAGCCATTTTAGTTCCTTTGCTGACTCCATCAGGGAAGCACTCCACATAGTCCAATATTTTTGTTGCTTCCCTCCCAAATATCTGTCAAGCCAGCAACCCAGTTTCAAGCCCCCCCAAAGAAAAAAAAAAGAAAAAACCCCATAAAACTGTAAAGTACGTGCTTTCTTTTTCTTATTTTGGCATCAACAAGTTGTTAACTATTGAGCAATGCAAATAGATTGTCTCCAGGAAATATAGTTAGAGCACCAGCCACTACTCTTAAGAGCAGTGGATGCTGACGCCCAGGTGTTCTGGCTCTGTCACTGGCTCAGCTAAGTAAGTTATCAGGTTTAGAAGACAACTTTTTCTGATATTTTTTACGGAATCATACCTCTTTCTGATCGAGACAATGCGAGCACCAGAAAGCCCCATATAATTTTGCTCCAATTGAATGTAAATGTTTTGCGAGAGCAACACCCAAAGGACTTGACTCTGCTGTGATCTCAGTTTCGAAATACGGTATTTCAGTCTCCATCCTGCTGTTTGCACATAATATGAAGACTTTAATACAGAGACCATATGTGTGTTGCCTTTGAGCACAAGATTAAGAATGGCATGGAATACAACAAATTCCTGAAGCTCCTAATCAAATTCTTTAGACTGCTCAACATAAATGGGCATTGAAAATGCAAAAGGAGGAATCTTGACAAGTGCTCGGGGCTAGATGATAACAAAAAATCAAGTAAATCAACACCAATTGGGCATGTGCTATGTCTTCATATGATTGATGAATTTACTAGACCATTCAGCACCAAATTAAAGTTTTTATGATTAAAGTATGAATATATGGATTTGAGAGTAAACGGAAACCACACAAGATGGCTACTCCTGGAAAATATTCTTCACAGTTAGAAATGGAACAAAAAAGTTCCATGTGCTATCTTCCACAACTTTCTCACTCTGATGTCTGAAGATCTGTTAATTGCACTACATCTCTAGAGTGTCATTGATATTTTTATCTTAGTGTATCACCAGATCTAAGAGGATTAAAAATCAACATTTCAAATCTGTTCTTATCTTTTGCCATCCAAGGATTTGATTGAGAAACCAGTAGAGTATGTATTTAGCTTTGAAGAGAACAACATTTCTTGAATCACTTATCAAATTGACAAAGGAATTAGGAATTTTTCCATTAAGTCATCAACTAAATCAAGACAACTATCAACCCAGCTGAACTCAAAAATCAAAATCAATACTTGCTTATCTGGTGTGGTTCTCACTTATGCAATATATGTCATATATGTCTCAGCATCATTCCATAAATTTGTTAACTACAGAAAATTTGATAAAGGAAAACTCTGGCCAAAAGACATGAACCAGCATACTTGAGGGGCACTTGTAATGATATTAGATCTTAAAGGTTTCTTTTTGCAATAGTATAGGCATCATTGATTCATTGCTTCCGCATTTTTTCTAATACCAATAACTTAACCTTTGGTAAGGATCACTAGTGAATTAGACAAGATTTCTGTTCAAGGACATCTCAAGGCAGTCCTGTCACAAGGCGACCATAGCGCATCTCGACTTACAAATATTTTATTTCACATTGCTCAAGGTTATTTATATCACTATGGAACTTGGTTACCTTGAGGAGACTGATTGCGCATTGTTATAAGATGCAGTCAACGCAATAACCACCAAGCTAGCTACGGATAGCTGTAAGCCCAAGAATTTTTGAAGTTCATGTGACCCCAATCTCTGCATATTGAACCCAAAACATTCAAATTATTGTTATAGTACTAAGCAGCAATATGTTTTTTAAGAGAGTACACATTGCCAGGGACAAACCTTTAGAGTGATGAAGAATAAGCTGAAGGACAGTATCGCTGATGTCAAACAATACAAACACAATTCCCCAGCAAACTCAGTGCTCAGGATGTACAAGAAATATGCACTAGCAACTGCCATAGAGGTAGTTACTCCAATTAAGATAATCTCGCCATCAGTTTTCCTGGTATCAAATGTTGTTTTCTTGCCCAATTGTAAGCCAAGGCTTGCAACTATACCATATGCAAGCATGCCAAACAGTGGCAGAGGAACCCCTGACCATGGAAAACAAGAAAATCAAAAACTTTTTCCCCCTGGAGAAAATGTTGCCTACAGGCTTCAATGGAAGTAGCAGAATGATTCCTCATCTAAATATTTCCAAGGAAAAAGAAAAAGCTTCCAATAGATTCTGCAACAAATGAGCGAAGAAAATGGGAAAGATGCCAAAGAAATGAATTGGACATATAAAATGAAGTGAGACAAAGTGTTAACATAATCGTTCAGCAGAACATATTCAATAAGATAACTGAAGAACTAGGTGATGAAAAAACTTACAAATTAAAAAAATGTGATATACAATTAGAATCAACATCAAATTATCAGAATAAACATATTTGTGTTTTCTTTCAATTTCACCCAATAACCTATTTATCTATACTTTTTTTCTTAATCAAAATCAACCTCTAATTACCAGTGCAATTACTGCTGAATAAAGTCCCTCAAGCACATTGCAACACATGCTCTACCATTTGAATGATCCATCAACTGCTACCTAAAATAACTTAAGACAGAATCCAGGTCCAAAAGCAAACGTATTCATTCCATCAGCATGAAAAGAAAAGTCTCCACTTAATACAAATTCAATGCCTGCACACATGCATAACGATGTGGTTTACATCTAGCTCATGGGTCTGGGAAGTCCAGGGTACAAAGTTATAATTGGGTACAGGCAGCTTTAGCATAGCTTTTGTCCATAGGCTAGCAGATAGACTATCATGTTGTAGTTGGCCCTACCTTCTGGAAGTTAGATGTAATTGACCTGAGTACTTCTATAATTTATTTAATGCCCACAGGTGAGTATGGTTACCTCAGGTTAGCATCTCTTAATCGTGCTCAAGCTGAGTAGTCCTGCAATCGCTTGGAGTCAAGCAAGAATTGGATCCAAAAGGGACCGACCTTGCCTAAGCCAAGTAGGACTGCTCTAGTCCCCTGATGCTTAATCTCATAAGCAACTTTCTATGTAAATTTTCCATGAATGAAAAAGTACGGTTCATTCTTGTAGGATGACGATTTTTTTCTTCAATATATATTCCACTATTTTTTTATTTGCATATATCTAATTCGCCCTAAAAATCTTAAACTTAGGGATCGGAAAGGTCTGGTAAGTAGCCTCCTCACCCTCAACCCCTTATATTCTTGGTGCTTGCTCGCCGATCATATTAGAACAAAATAAAATTCATTTCGGCCGTCAATTACACTAACAGAAAAGTCTCCAGAAAATACAATGGGGTGAAAGAGTACCAAAAACAGAGGAGTAATCACTGGTCAAGATAGTGGTGCAAGAGGCCCCTCCCGTGGGGCAGAAGGCGTCTGAATTAGTGAGTTTAAGGTAAGTCAAGTATGCTGTCTCCACGAATCCAATTCCCCCAAGAGCCGCACACCATTTGTACGCAGAAATGCCTGAGTCGTCATCACCACCACCAACAACAGCAGAAGAAAACGGCGATTCCGATTCCGGTGCCGATGGGGAAGAAGTCGTTTCAGACTCGGATTCCGAAGTTTGTTTATTGCGTTCCGACACGCAATTCACTTGGACCAACACATGCCCTTGTCCCCATACTCCTTTCTACTATCAATTACAACATCAGTAAATCGAATTTCACCCATTAGAGCGAAAAAAAGAACGACGCAAGCATAGAGAGAGGAAGTCTCACCTTGACGTGCCGAATACAAGGAATAGAAAACGGAGGAGAAGGAGAGAGAAATGAAGTTCGACTGAGGGCAAGAGAAGAGGTTGATATGCTGAAGAAACTAGTCGACGCGGTTGCCGTCATCATCTCCCGTGGCTGCCGCTGGTCGTGTAATCTCACAGAGTACTGTGTGCTTTCTATGGCGGTGGACAGAGGGAAGCCGTTCTCCGGTAGTAACTGTTGGCTAAGTTAATAAGGGAAAGCGCATTGGCTGCTTTTAATACCATACCAAAAATAAACATGTTTTATTTGATTTCCAATACAAAGTAAATTGGACTCAATTTTTTAATTAATATATCATAATGATACAAAATACCTTTAATTATTATAAAAGCTATATCATCTATATTTATACCCATCTATATTCGAAGTTAACCAACATTATCACAAAAATTTCTTTTCACACCTTTCAATTTTGAACAAAATAAATCTTTACTATATAATATATATAATAAATATATATACTATAATAAGAGTACAATAAAAATAGTAAAATAATATTTTCTCATCAAAATTACTAACTATATTAAAAAAATTGGCTGTCAATTGTATTTTTTTTCTCATTTTCTCACCCACCCCCATTCTTAAAATATTATAACATTTTCTTCTCATCTTTATTTTTATGAAGAATAAATCAAATTAATCATCTTTTCATAATTTTAATTTAATATCCATATTATATATATATATACAAATAAAGTTATAATTTTTAAATATAAAATATTTCCATAGATTAATTATGGTATATCATAATATTTAAAATATTTGTATTTAAAATAAATATTATTAAAATATTTTTTATTTATGTATTTTATTTATTAAATAACATTACAATTTTATAAAAAAAAAAATATTATCACAATTATTACAATTCGTGCCACGCACAGAAAAAAAATATTAGTATTACTTAAAGGCGATATAATTTGGTTGCAACAAAAAAATGCACCACACATATTTGAAAACTATAAATAATGTAAGTTTTATTTTAAATACTTACGGCTCAAAATTCTATTCTCCGTATATTTTATATGTGTTCGATGAAAAAATAAATTAATTAATCTTTGGTAGTTGCAACATGTGACCAAAAAAAAATGATACTTCAAAGGAAAAACATAACACTTTTAAAAATTGTTGTATTATACTCTTCAAAAGACATTTTTTTTTTTTAAATCTTGGTAGCATGTTTTCATTTGAATGCTTAATTTCAATTTACATGTAATCTTGAGCTCAATTTCTTTAAAAAATAATAATAATTTTTCATAACAATTTGCAAATAACTATTTATAGTGTTGGATGAACTTAGTTTGACCTAATTAACATATTATTGGTTTGGAACTTATATTTATGTTAGTCTATTTGTCTTAACCTTAAACAGACTCGAAACATATTTATAAATAATTTAATAAAATTAAAATATCAAAATAAAGCCTAAAAATTATATCAAAAATCTAAAAACAGCCACATAAACTTTTAAAAAAGTATTTAATAAGTTTTCAAATTACCAAATAGAATTATGAAATTAATTTTTTTTATTTGGTAATGAGCATATTTTTTTTAAAACGGAATTATTTAAATAATTGCAAATAACTTTGTTTTATTTTATTTGGTAAATTATCTTTATTTAATAAACTTTTGAATCACGTTTTATTGATGATTTTTATATATAATTAAATAATTTTAAGATTTTTGAAGCAAATATCAGATTTTGCTTCATATTTATGTTTCTTCTAATCAACTTACAGGTTTTATCTTGTTATTTTTGTATTTACTCCGAACAGAAGTTTCGCTGTGTCGCTCTATCTTCTGCAAAACGATTCGTTCAGGTAAGCTTACGTGCTCACTCCTTTTCTGCTCCCTGAAATCTGGGGTTATTCTGACCTTAATTTCTTGTTTTGAAATCTGGCTAAATTGTGTATTCATTTTTCGTTGTAATTAAAGTCTAAAGACATAATTGAAGAAGTGCCTGACTGAGAATCCATTTACTTGAATCGAATTATTTAGTGTGGCAATGGATATTAAGCTCATGAGGAGTTGTTTAAGATACTTTGACAGCTTGAGTAGAAGTGAACGTAAAATTACTGTCAATTCGATGACCTTGCATTACGGTAGGACTACAGGATGCAAGTGTGAATCGTACAAAACAAACTGTCAACTGAGAACTTTTTGGAAATGGGAATCTTATTTCTTTATCTTAATTATGGAACGGGAATCAGAGTATTTTACTCACTATTATAGGAGTGCCATTTTCTGCTCTCTTAATTGGCTGCCTAACATGTATTGTTTGTTCTTGTCATGATTTCTGTTTTTCCTTTTATCTCTGTATAACATTGAGGTAGTTACTATGGTACTGTTAATTTTCCTATTTCTTATCTAGAATATTGTGGTTGTAGCAGCTCATCAGTTATTTTACAGAGAAAAAGGAAAGCCTGCAGTCCATATGCTGTTCTTATAGTTTCATGTCTGATCCTTTAGAAACTGCATGAGATATCCATGGTGTCAACTTTTTTCTAGCATGTGAACTGAAATAGTTTTATCTGCATTTTATTTTGTGTCTTCATTTACAGATGTTCTAGTTAGAAACTACCAATATATCGGACTGATGATTTTCTTGTGTTGGTTACGTCCATCTCATCAAGAGCAGAAAGAATGCATTAACAAGTAAGCTTTATATCTCTTCTTCTTCTTATTTTATTCACTTGTTTATTTAATTTAAAAATTTTATAATGTTTCTCAGGTTAATTTACGTAAGGTTTGATTACATTTTCTATACCTCCATCAACAGGTCTGGCGAAATCAATTATGACATTAAATATAAAGGGGCTACAGCTAAATCTGCTTTTACTCTTAAGCAAGACAAGGAGCTCTCAGACAGTGGTTTTATGGTCAACCATGCCCGTGTTTTAGTTGGTTCAGGTCTTGAGACTTTTGAGAAAGGGAAAATTGCTCTACAGAATTGGAGGTTATGGGTACCTGTGTCGTACATATGATGCATAATACAGAATTATGCGGCATTTTCTGATTACATGAAATAACTTGATATTGCAGGCATTTTAGCTTGAACTGGGCATATGTTGATCCCAAGACTCCTATTCAAAGTGGGAAGAAGTTTTGTGTGTGCTACAAGGCAATTTTCCCATGGCTTTTGCTGCCTTTAAAAGTTCTTTATGTTGATGACTCCAGGAACTCAAGGAATGCTGTGGCCACATACAGTTTTGGCAGTGGAACACTTCAAGGACACCTGCTGGTACTGCTTCTGTAGTGTGTTGGTTTTATTATTGCACTCTCTCTTTGAGGATGACTATACAACCAAACTAATAGGGGCTAGAAAATATTTTATTTCAGCCTTTAATTATCAAGGGTAGGGCTGTGCCGAGAGTCTGCCTTAAGTTTCTCTATGTTTCCTTTAAACTTGGATGAAGTAACTAAGGATATTCCATATGTAGTTTAGGTTGCAATCTTTTTTGGATGACACTGTTCATGTTAGATAATTTCTTTCCTGGTTTTGGCGTTGGTGATTGAGATTTACCTACTTCAAATTTCAGGCATGCAGCACAGTCATTGGCTTTTATTTAATCATGTTTGTAAATGTGCATTATCTAGGGAGTGTGATTCTTTCTAGAAGTCATCGGCTATTGACGCACTTCCATACTTGCTCAAATCTGTTTATTAAGCTCTGTATGTATAAAGAGCCAAACTAATACCTCCTAAGAACTAGAAGGACAATAAGCTCACAACAGTTCTAAGGTTAACCCTTCTCATATAGTCATGCTATCTTGATCCTATTATGGTGAAAGGCTTCCTAAAATTGATAGATGAGCCTCCATTTGCCCCCTTAATGACAGATTCACTAGTTCCACCTAATCTGCATGCTGGATCCGAGTATATAGCAAGTGGACTCCAAATTAGTTGCATAAATACTGGGTTCATGGATTATACTTCTAATCTATGTCGATACACTTGGGAGGAGGATGTGCTATGAATTGGAGATCACAACATCTGTGCTTTCTGATATTTTGGCTTATTATTGATTGGAGATATTTTTTTTCAGACTGATTCTCAAACATAATATGGTAAGTCAGTTTAAGAGGAATACTTTCAGGTTGTGTT
Organism: Caryopteris x clandonensis; assembly: GCA_028749325.2. NCBI lineage: Eukaryota > Viridiplantae > Streptophyta > Magnoliopsida > Lamiales > Lamiaceae > Caryopteris > Caryopteris x clandonensis. Next base: position 4,811,416 of record JAPYKT020000007.1, on the reverse strand, counting down.
TGGATTGAAGGATCTCAGGATGGATTTCAAATCCTTATTAGTAAATAGATTGTTGGTTGTTGGGATTGATGTGGATTTGACATCCATCACTCTCATTTTGAACTACAGGGGATTTGAAAATCCATTATAATTTTTGTCCTTGTATTTCAAATCCATCGATCCAAACTTAACCCAATGTTTCTGCGTGATGGACAAAACTCCTGGAAGATTATAGTGTTGAGAGGGAAATTCTATAGGCACGTTATAATGCTTGTAATGTGGGTTTCTGTGTTATCAAGGATGGCATCTGGATAACATGATTAAGGCTGAGATGAGGATTTAACTTGGATTTGTTTGAAGTAATGAATGGATTATTTCTATTTATGTTGGGAAACTTTTGCTTATATTTTACCCAAGGCAACGAGATCTATCCATACTAGGTGGCAGGTGCTGATTTTTTAGTTCTATTAAAAAATTATGCTCTCAGTTAATTTGAGCATTTCAGTTTGTGATGCCTAAAAATGGTCTAAACTAGGTATATGTTGCCACAGCAAATTAAGGGGCAAACTCTTTTAACATTTAATGATATCAATTCAGTTAACTTGTCAATGGTGTTATTATCCAGAAGGTGTCCTTAAAATGTTGCGTTTATGCTTGAGTCTGTTTCGTTATTTTTTTAATCTATTTCGACCATATGAGGGAAAATTTATGGTAGTTCTTGTTTTGGTTACGAGCAGGCAGGAGAGGAGTGCTTCTCGATCACAATGGATGAAAAGAAGGACGTTTGGTATGAAATACTATCATTTTCCAAACCTGCCAACTTTCTGTCACTTATTGGATACCCCTATGTGCTCCTAAAGCAAAAGCAGTTTGCTCATGAGTCTACATTGGCAATGCGGAAACATTTATCTGCCAAATTAGATAATGTAAGTAATCCTCCCATAAGATGAGGACTCTCTTTGCTGTAATCTATCTCTGTCCGATGGTTTAATGATACCATAATCTTGTCTTAAATGTTAAGAGTTAGAATATTTGCAGGTAGAAAGAGAAAAGTGAACTTCTATAAATGGTTGAAGCATTCGAGTTAAGGAGAAGAAACTATGTGTAATACCATTCTCTTTGATGAAGCTTGAAACTCTTAAAATAATGAATAATATTAATAATCATAAATTATTATTGTTGTTGTTGTTGTTGTTATTGTTATTATTATTGTTAAAAGAGATCGGACTTGGGACTTATTTCTCTTTCCGCGCACCAAAAAAATCTGATGGGTCCAATTTGTTTGGATTTGTCAATCAATTTTAGAATTCTTGTTTTTGTAATAATATATTTGTTTATTTTTTCTTTACAATATTATGTTCAGGAGGAATTTAGAAGATGTCGATTTTGAAATTAGTTAAGCTACTAAAAAGAAATTTCGATTATAAGTCAAACAGACACTAAATCTGGCATTTGTATAATTAGTATCTTTATACTAGATTATATCAAAATGAGTATAAAAACTTACGAATTTGTCTCACTTAATGGTTCCATCTCAAATTTCCGTACAATTGTCGCTATGTGGCAATAGATTTCCTTACCATTTTGAGTAATATTTATGGTCACCTCGAGATAGAAATTTATTTTATTAGTCCACAAATATAAATGGTATAATTATTATGACTTTGTGCAACGAACCCCTCGTTTATAATTTTAAGACGATGTATGCTAAGACCTGAATCGATTTTCATCCATAGATTGAGATATTGAATGACACCTGAGAATTTACCAAAATGTGATAAAGAAGGAAATCTATCTCATATTTACATCTGCTTCTAAGGAAATAAGGGAATCAAAGAAGGAGAAAAAAATTCTCTGGGGCAATCTTTACAATATACAAAAACATTTCTATAGATCTTCATCTGCAGTCTTTGGTCTATACTGTTGCACAATTAAAACTGAGCCACTAAGATCAAAGTCTGAAGAAGCTAAAAAATCTCCTAATTTACCAAGCTCAGGGCATTCTTCCCAATCACTCATACCAGTTGTTAACGTTGAAACCCCTCTGCTTCCTTTTCCAACTATAAACATTGAATACATCTCAGCTATGTCCCTTAGAGCACACGCCGTCTCTTCTCCGTTCTCTACGTGCTTCACTACATATCCTGCTTGACCCGATGTTACGAACCTACAGAGTGTAAACCATGATAGTTGATGAGAAATAATGTCTAGATTCCAAAAACATTCGAAAGCATGTAATGGTAGAATGTAGAGACGAAGTCTTACTAAGAATGTGTTCCTGTAAACTCTTAAAGACAGGTCTGGTCTAGAGGGGGTGATTTGAGGCCGGCCAGAAAATTAGGTAGCGTTGGGACTTTTATTTGCTATTTGGTCTGGTTTTTTGGGTGGCCCATTGTCTTATAGACTCGGTAATCCTTGATATGACCCAATAGAACGACATGCACTTAACACGGCATGAGAACACAAATTTCTTATTTAGCTCAACTTTTTACTTTATTTATACAATAAAACAAAATAAGTAACACAATTGCACGATAGGCGACATGATGGCACAAAATTGTCACTCCTAATATCTTATTTTACTTAATAACATAACTAGGCAGGGCCAACAAAACATTAGTGCTAATATTATTTGGGACGGTGTAGCCTGGTTTTACTTCTTTGTCTAGTTGAGGCCAGGCGCCCGATTTGCAACCTCCAGTCTGGTCAAAGGTATTAAAATTATAACTACGTTGATTTACTTGGAACGTTGAGGAACAGTGGCAATGAAGGCAAAGAAACATGATCACAAGACATTACCTATTGAAGAAGTCGGTCAAGGCCCTATTGTCTGCATCAGCTTCCGACTGATGGTTTGATATTGCCATCATTACGCCGTCTTCCTTTTGAGCAACATCGATCCCCATTGGCTCCCTTTGCATGGACTTATGCAAGAACCTGATCACCGTGAGGTTTATGTGATGATGCATCCCAAGACGTTTACTGAGGCCCAATGCCTCACGATCATCTGGCCCACCGAAAAATAACATAGCAATATGCTGCAATGAACCCGTATGAGAGGTCCCGGCTGTAAGCCCACGGTCTACAAGTACAGCAACAGAGCATTTGGCATAACGAAGGACTTTTTGATTCGTAATCCTTATTCCTTCCTTTCCACTTTCAAGTTTCCCATCGATTCTTTGATGCTTGTGGAAAGGTAGAATGATGATGGATGCTCTTGCATCCTCTGCAAACTCACATACATCAGCATACATAGTTGCATACGTTGCTACAACTTTAGTTTGATGAATTATCACCCCAGTCTCGGCAGCAAAGATATCTACTGCTTCATTGATTTCAACCACATCATTACCACCATAATTATCATCATCGCTGATTTCATCTTCTTCTTTTTGATGGTACAGTAAAGTTGTTTTGTTTTTCTCGGGAAGCTCGATTAGGTGCATCAAGTAAGGAGTGATGGCGACTTCTTCGGATCCTTTACAAGTTGCAATTAGTCCTATCATTGTTGCCACTGGGCGAGGACTATGTACACAAGCCAGCATTTTTAGTTCATTCTCTGGACTTTCATATTCGAAAGCTACATGCTTATAACCTAGGATATCACTTTCTCTTCTTACCGTGAATGCTATTATCGGCCCCCAAATCAAAGAATTGATCACAACTGTTGCCATCATCAAATTGTAGAATATTTGGCTAGAATTGACCTGCATCGGACATTTGGAATCAATTTCAGCATCTTCTTCATGTAATAATTAAATTGGAAATGCAGTTGGTTGATTATTTCAAGAAAATGAAAATTCCTGTGGTGACCTTATCTAACAAATGATTAATAGATTGTCGGAAATAGAGAAGCTTACTTTCCCATCCACGATAATTGCCAGAGCAAGCAAGTCCACATGGCCTTTCGAGTTCATCAAGAAAGCAAGAAGAACCCCTTCATTCAGTGGGATTTTTAGGTGAAAGCAAGCAGCAAGTGTGCCAGTTACTTTTCCCCCAATGCTCAGTAGAAGAATGATTGCAACTATAGCAAAGTTGCTTAAACTGTTTATATGGGTGAGATCTGCTTTGAATCCACTATAGCCAAAGTATATAGGAAGTACAAAGTTGTGGACCGAATATGTGAGTTTGATCAAGAGAGTCCGACCTGCTTTGCCTCCTCTAGGAAACATCACCCCAACAATGAAACAAGCAATTATGCTACTGAATCCCATAGTCTCAAGACATGTGGCAGCTACAAGTAAGATTGCTAAAAGAACAAAAATTTCGGTGTTTCTAAGATACTTTTGACTTCTCTGCCTCCTGTTCAGCCAATTCGCTACATATCTGTTGATGAATATGACAGCTATAACCACAAGGACATATGCAATTCCTAACAAAACCCAGTTCCAAAACTCATATCCGTGCTTGTTTCTTGAGATTATAATCAACAGAAACACAGCATAGGCATCGGCGATTAATGAGGAAGATATGGCCAACCTCCCAATATCAGTATTTGCAAACTTAAGATCATGTGCCAAACGAGACACAAAAGGAGCAGATGTGTTAGATAAGATTATTGCTATTGTTAAAGCCATTCTGGTTCCGACTCCTTCACCATGAGCTCCCGTCTCTTCCTGTATAAAAGAGGTGACGGCAATGGCGAATAATGTGCAAATCAAACTGCTACCACAAGCAACGATGCCTGCCACGCGCAAGTTGCGCCTTAGATAAGAAAAATCTATCTCAAGCCCAATCAGGAACATGATAATGATCCTCGAGTACAATGCCATGGTTTCATAGTAGTCAGCAGAATTGGCAAAAAAAAATTTCCTTACACTTTCAATGTGTGATAAACAGGACGGGCCTAGCACGAATCCTGCCTGCCATAAGAAAGACAAGGCAATACAAAAATGTTAGACGGATGGAAGTATAGTGTTAAACACAATACGTAAAATTTTATTCAAGGACAGCAATTTTAGAGATTTAATATATGGTAAGTAAAGGCATGAATCAGAATGTTATCTAAACAAGTTAATTGGTTAAGTACATAGCTTCTCGGACTAAACTTAATATTTATTTTATACGGCATTTATCAACATATTCACTATCCCTTGTGCATTCTACTTTGCATGTTACTTCATTGTCCCAAATTATTACTTTTATTTGCAGCTTTTACCTCATTTTCTTCATTAAATAATATTCAACACATGATAAAGGGGATTAAAAGAGCATTTCTTCGAAACTGCAGACATAACAACAGCAAATGCTCAGCCAGATTCATTCAAACAGATATCACATTTATCTCATCAAAATTTATAGCAACAATACATAACTATACGACACAAAAGATTAACAAATAATGATGTGTTTTGATGACGTACTTACGAGAATTTGCGCGAGGGGTGCTGGTTGGCCCAATGGTTTCAGCACAAGTTGGAAGAAATGCGAGATCACGAGCAAGCAAGAAACCTGCGTCCCCATCGTGAGGACGGGGTTGAAAAATTCTCCCTTGCCGACGCAATCCTCCGCAGCTGACATCTTTACCGAAATTCACGAAATAATTATGATCAGATAAACTACGAAAATCTATAATCAAAAGGTGTTAGGAATGGCAGCCTGCAATTTTTTACTTTTTCCATGAAAATTTCTGCTACATTTTCTCTATCAGCTATAATTAGCTGATTATGGATTGGGGACGAAAAGGAGAAATGAGTCCGCAAATGGAAGTTGAGCGCAAATTTGTATACTTTATTTAGTGATGGAGACCCGTCCTAACCGGAATTAGAAACAACTCATCAAAATTTGAGCTGCGTTTGGTTCGATCTTCTTAGCATTATGACATATATTCTGCTTATGTATTCTACACTACTAGACTTGTATAATAATAATAATAAATAGTATTATTATTATTATTATTATTATTATTATGATTATTATTATTTGAATAAGTGCACTGTATTCCCTACATTGTAAAAAAAAAAGTTATACTTCAAAACTTAATCTCTTAATTTATTAGTTTAAGTGAAAAATTTAATCAATAAAAGAAATTATGTATGTGTAAATTTATGTTTTTAAGTAAATTGTATCTTCAACAAATTGACAAAAAATATACAAACAAAATATTATCTTATGAAACACGACGCTTTTTTTACATCAAAGAAAATTGAATTTACATCAAAGAAAATTGAATTAAATTATTAAAAATTGATCGCGCTTTAAAAATAATTTGACTTGACACCGAAAATAAAGAGAGTATTTAGTTCATTACTATAAATTTGTTATAAACAAATATTACAAGCATTAAACTCAAACTGCGGCCCAACAATAACATACAAGAAAATTATTGTATATATATATATCTATTCATTCTTCAATATAAATAGCTATAAATTTGAGTACAATGGATAATGAAAGGGGACTTATAAACGGCCTGAAAATTTCCCCAGAATCTGAACATATAACACAACTCTTTCTGCTAGGGATTGTATATCATATTAATAGAAAAACATATGTAAATGTGCACCAAAACATCAAAACTACTTAGGCTGTGCCTTGTGATGCTTCAGAGACTCAAAACGAGCAGCAAGAGCGTCATAGTCGGGCAACTTGGGATGAACACGTCGGCCCGGAACTGGTGGGGCCGCCCGCTCTGGCGGTCGATTAGTACCTCTTTGATGCTCCTCTGTATCATCATCATCATATTCATCATATCTCACATCTGATTGTGAGGTCTGAACATTATAGCTATGCCTTCTGTTAATCTTGGGTGGTTCCTCCATCTCGATTTCTTCATCACAGTCTGATTCATCAAACTTGATGTCTGCGGGTGCTCTCTGACAATTATAGCTCTGTCTCCTCATCATCTTTCTACCACCATCGTCAACTCTTTGCTCGTTTTGTGCATTCGAAGAGTGATAGTACTCATAACCATTTGTCTTCATTGTCCTTTGATTGTCATACTGATTGGTAGTGGAAAACTCATCTTGAGAATTTGGAATATATGTTCCATGAGACGAGGTGTTGAAAGTAGCCTCGCGTGCACCCTTGTGAGAATCAGACATCCGTTTGCCAGCACGAGCTAGGAGGGCAGCAGCTTCAGCAGCAGCAAAGGCTTTCTCGGCAGCGTCACCAGCAGCTGATGCTATGTCCTTGAAACTCGTGATATTGCTTTGTCTTCTGTTCAAGAGTATGAATATTTCAGGTGAAAATGGAAGAACAAGCTACCTAAAGTTTTGTTTGCCATTGTCGTAAGATACAGGTTCTGCTATATGCAATTAAGTACTTACCTGTTCGATGCATTATTGAGATCTGGAGATTGCTTTTGAACTGGTTTCAGAGGCAAACTTGTAGCACTTACAAAATTGTTTGGTCCTTCCTAAAGAGAGATAAACAAACGGTGGAGATTAGAGGGTAACAGAAGTAGATACAGGCATATAGCTATAGTATTGTAGGTTTGCATCTGGTAGGGGGAGGGAGGGAGGGAGAAGAGAGAGAGAGAAACGTACAATAAGCTCTTCTGGTGGCTTGAGCAACTCTGCCTCAGATTCTGCTGTATCCCATTGAACCTGGTATTCCTTGGCAATTTCCTTGAGAACTTTCAGTTTTACTTCACCGGATGGGGTCTTAACAGAGAGCTTCTCAATGAGCTGCAACAAACAGTAGTGATTAAATAATTTGCAGAGAATGCATAACCTTTTAAAGATTGAATTTAGGATTGGGAATACACACCAAGCGATTCACACCGGCATTGGGTCGCAGATCAGTGGCAGTAGAAACAAAATCCTTCCCGTATTTCTTCTCAAAAACATCTCTAATGGACAGTAGCTCTGGAATCTCAGAGCATCTAGGGCCAGCAAATATTACACTCGATATCCCTTCTTTAAGGTCAGCTGGGCATTCCCTGAATAAGGCGAAACATCAACAAAAACATTTCATAACTATAAATGGAACTCAAATGAAAGAGATTTATCAAACACACTTTTGCTTTGCGATGATAGCAAGCCTGGCGACTATCAGCTCACAGAAAAGTTCAATCAGTTCGTTTGCTGCCATGATATTCTGTTCTCTTATCACATGCTCAACCTACAGAACCATGAAAGGTTATGAAAGCATTTGACAACAAATGAAGACAAATATGCAACCCCTTTATGCCTTACATACAAAACAATCCATGTGATAAAATAAGACGCTGTGTTTAAAGTGAATAATGATAGCAAATTTTGGATCCTTGATCATGTACGCAACGAAATACAAATAAGGCAACACAACAGCAGAAGTGCCGGTTATGAATACCAAACTCTTACTAGCAATATAATTGAAAAGAGAATTCACCAAGCCTAAAAATGGATACTTATGCAAGTTAAGTACCTTAAAATGCTTCCTAGGAAGTAGGAACAGAAAGGTCTGTATATTAATAGATCAAAGGATTTAATTTAACTAAACATTGATGAGTTAAAACCAACTAAAGCACTATAGTTCACAGTGCTGAACTATTATAGTAACACCATTTGTTGGCTCTTTAACCAGAACAGATGTGGAATGTAGTCGATGACAAAGGATTGAGGTTGTATGTCTGTCATAGTAAGAAAATCAAGAACAGAAAAACACTCCAAAAAATTGCAGAGTATACGGAAAAGTAGCCATCATAATAGAGTGAACGCTGTAAATAAATTATGATAAAAGGATGAGAGATAATGCTCGTACTTTTTTAGCTGATTGCTATTCAATTCAATGAATAGCATAGCAGATCAAATTCAAAATCGAAAACCTTGTCTGCAATGTATATTGTCTAATCCTACACCATATTAACCGAGAACTCTAAAGCCCTAATTTTCCATCAGTTGAGCTAAGGTTTTTGGCCCAAATCTTGTTCTTAGTTACCCCAAATCAACTCCAAGCGCCTCTCCGAACAAGAACTAGTGCTAACAAATTGCTGAAATAAAAATCAAATTCCCTAATTTACCAGATTTTAAAAATAAAATGCAAAATAAGAATATTGTAGATAAATCTACCCGAATACGAGCCGTGGAGTCTTGACCAGACTCGAGGAGCATAGCAATGTCGCGCCTCATCTGCCTTATCACCACCTCCCTCTTGTTCCTCAGCAGCTTCATTCTCGCTACCGCCATTTTCGCCATTGTTTTGCTTCAGAAACAGGAACAACAAAACTAAACTCAGCCTGATTGGCTACACAAGAAAAATAGATGGACAGAGAGAGAGAAATAAGCACCATTTGGAGGGGTTGAAGCCTCGGCGGAAGAGTAAAAGACCCATCTGGACGGCCCTTTTCCAGTGGTTGGCGGCGGCGCCTCTCGCAGTCATCGTGGTTCCACACACTTGAGCCTTCTTTTGTAATGGATTCGTGCTGTCGCGAACAAGGAAAAAAGAGATAAGCGCAACGGTCGAATAGAAAAGGATTCATTTAAGTTTAATAATGCTAAAGTTATTGTGATGAGGTGGCAGCTTGAGGATGGGCCATCAAATGGAAAGTATCTTTCGGCTAAGGTCTTTTTGGGGGAAAGAGCCGTTATACGACTTAAGACGAACATCAATGCTGTTGCCAAGGAATCCTAAGCTAATTAATTACCTAAGCTTTTCTTTTTCTTTTTCTTTTTTATTTCCTTCTATATTGTATATAGACATGTGTTTTTTTCTTTCAAGAATTATCAATATAATAGTTTTAATTAAATTAATACTTTGTTGTCTTATTGTGGTCAAACTTGTTTGCCGACCTTCATTTACGAACTCTTATGTCTTCCGAATAGCAGAAGTTATTCTCTATACATGACATACACAACATTACAAAATCATAATCTTCTTAAAAGTGTCTTATATTATATTACATATTTATTTTATAATTTCTTTATCTATAAGTTTCCATATCTAACAATAGTAATAAGTATTTGCAAAAATATTTCTCTCACCTCTTCTATTTTCCGCCGAGGACAGTAATTTTATCTTCATTATGATCTAGTCAAAATCATATTAAATTTTATATATATATTCAGTACAGTATTATTTATTTAAATAATAAATATTATTTATTCACTTAAAAAATATTGCTACTATTTATTGAAAAATTAATAATATTTTTAAATAAAAAATAATTTTTTTAATTAAATAAATAATATTACATGCACAAAAGACTCCCAAAACAATAGTGCAATAAAAAAACAAAGGAAAAAACAGCCAATTAGGCCTTGCCACATAATATATTTCATTTAATTCAATAATAAAAAAAATCGATTCTATATTAGGCAACAGTTACGAAACATTTTTTGATAGGGGGAATAATCAATTCTCTCAAATAAAACCCTATATTCATATGTTTTAATAACTTTATTCTGTATATTACATTTAATATATTTATTTAATAATTCTCAATATATTCTTCCAAAAGTCTCTCTCAACCAACCATAATACCACAACACGTTCCCATATCCGATGTATCATACCCTAACAAAATTTAGTGTCTGACCATTTCAATCAGACAAATATATATACATATATATATATGAAAGAATTATAATCGAAGGATCCGAAGGGCAGTTTATTGTCATTAAAAAAAACCACTACATTATTTGGCAAACGAACCAAGGAAACGACATTCTCTCCTATTTTTACTCAACACATAATCAGGATATTTATTTATTATTATTTTTAAAAAAAAAAAAGTTGTAATATTACAAATTAATGGAGGTGAACAAGTCTCAATAGAACCGAGTCTCGTAATTTTCCCAGCACTTCGTGTGATTCTGAGACATTGTGCCATGATTCCCGATCTGAACATCCATCCTGCGTAAATAAAGAGCTGATTTTTGTTCTCTCTCTTTTTTCGGGGTTCAAATCACTTTACAAATGGAAAGTAGGGGTGGAGAAGAATTCGAACGTCTTACCTCCTCTGTAGAGAGGAGGCCAAGTACCAATTCTCGATCATGCCAGAACTGCATTATATGCAATGCCATCATGGTCATCGCTACGCAGTAAGGTATCTGAACTTCCTTGTTGAATTATTGAAGTCTAGTTAATCCGTTTAAGCAGCCTGAGGAGTTCATAAGTTCTCATATCTCTACCAGAATAGAGGCAAAGGTCTATAGCAGTGAGTCCATCCTGATGAAAAATAAGATGCTTTGAGCACTTAAAAAACTCACATGCTGATTCAAATATCTCAACGCAGAATGAATCGAGCGTCATATAAAGAGGTAACAACTTATTACCCTGTTCTTGAGAGTTTTATCAGCTCCCTTGATCAGCAAAAGCCTCACTACATCTGTCCTACGGGATTGCACAGCCAGATGTAGTGGTGTCCACCCATCCTGATAGTAACAAGAGATGAAGCAAAAAATCATGTTAGGGTGTTACATATACATATGTTGCCCAAATTTAGATCGGTAAGCTTACATTATCTTGAACATTTATATCTACATTGTACAACAACAGAATCTTTATCATCTGACTTGAGGCTGAGAAGACAGCATAATGCAATAAGGTAGCCCCATCCTGTCAATAGCAAAAGAGAAGTTAAGAAACAAAAACTAAAACCAAAAGGAGGTACAACAATCCAAATCTGCATTAAATTGGAGGAAAAAGGCACATAACCCAATCAAGTTGTACAACTTGGAGCCAAAAATGATAGCATATGAGCTATTTTAATTAGTACTAGAATGAGACTAAAGAACTCAAGCATCTAGCAAATTAATACTATCAGTCACTATATGCTTATAAGCATAGGATATGTCGCAGAATAACAATGGGGAGTTTTCTAATCATAGTATATGAGATTCCTGAGCAACAAAATAGGTTTTAACTTACACTGTCACGGACAAATGGATTTGCTGATTCTCTCAATAAAAAGTTAAAAACAGCCTGCTTTTTCGAAAGTATTGCTTTGTGAATTGCAGTCAATCCATTCTGAAGGAAAAATCGAGAGTAAGAGAAAACTGGAATCAGTTACAAAATTAGGCCAGCCAGGTTGAAGGGCAGAAAGCCGAGCAAATAATATTAAAAGGGGCATCCAATATGAATAGAGGAAATATATAAAATGCAGTTGTCATACAGCTCACCTTGTCTGGAGCATTAATATCAAGGTTGTGCTTTAACAAAGAAGTCGCAAGGTAAAATTCTCCCGAGGCAGCGAGAGTATGCAGGGGAAGCCATTTTCCCTGAAAAATAAATTTTCTCTCCCATAATCAGCATATAGAAATGCTCTACACAGCAACAGTGATTTTTTATTAAAAGCCAAAAGGCGCCATCCCATAAACTCAATATGCTAAAATTGCTTAGAGGTTAAGTTTTACATAGCAAAAATCTCCAGACTAGTTTTACAGAGCAAAAGGCGATAAATGTTCAAAACATGTGACCATTGTTAATAGATGCTTTGAGGATTGCAAATGGTACAACAGTTTCCAGTTTCCCAGTATTAAGATCATAAGGGAAAAATAATCGATAGTAGTGGTTCACTGGAATGATTGATGAAGTATCCACAGTCCCATAAGGCTATAACAATATTAGATCTCCAATATGCTGATGTTCATTAAAATGAACTCATGCAAAAATAAATAAATATTATTCATTAGTATTTCAAGTGATAGAAAGACCTTTGGCAACTCAAAGTATTCTAAAATGGAGTTGGTCCATTTATCTAATAAATAATTTGAAGAGCCCATTGAAATAATAGTTAAAGTTCCACAAGAGTCGGTTGTTTTCTCAGTAATATTTGGATGTCAGGAAAGAACACCTATCTCCAGAGGAGAACTGAGAAGCCCACAAGTAAATTTTCCCCCTTATAGATAAGTAGAGTCCAAGTTAATAGTTGCTCAGCTCAGATTCATTAGGAACAGCGAAATTACGATGATCAAACTAGCAGGGACTTCACCATAAAGGATAAAGACAGGTTGCTTTTCAGATGCATCCATGCACCCAGCTTTTCACCACAAATCACAATTTAATAAGCCATTATTCTTACAAGATAAAGAGATTAGGAAGCACATGAATATACTCACCGAGGTGGCAACCACTAAATCGGGAACCCGTCTATTCATTAATGATTTTTCTTCTTTTGAGAATAATTTCCGTCTACCTTCCAAATGCAATTTCAGAACAGAAACACTGAGTTAGAACGACAGGCACAGAAAAATTAAAATTGCAAGAAATAATAGAAGTACCATATAGTCCATCTCCCATTTGTTCTCCAATAGGATAATTTAACAGACTTGTATATTTTAGTTCTGCCAACGTATTAAGGCATTTAATATATTGTATGTCATGTATAGCCAAGAAAACTAACTTAAAAAATCTTTTGATTAATCATTTCAGACCACATCTTATATGTTGTCAAAAGATTGTCTGTATTGAATGCTTACAATAACTTCTCCTCCCTACAACTCATTGAATTCAGAATTCCGCCCGGACTTGAACTTGCATAGTGCGGTTTGTCTGACAAGGTCTACTCAACAAGAATGAACCAGGTGTTTATGAAGCTTTTCACATAAATCTTTCAGAAACTTCCCACCTAGTACTAATAATACCAAATACCAACTAATCAGAATGCTTGATTATTAGACCACGACATTTGATTTACCAAACACATGATTATTGCGTACACTTTTAAATATGAAAACCCCCTTTTGTGATCTTTTTTGGAATTGAAATACAACCTAACTAATTAAGATCCCCCTTGAAATTTTAGTCTTAAACCATTCAAATAAAAAGCACCATTGCTTAATTCTCAAATCAATAGACCATGAAAATACCAATGGCAACATCAATTCATAACATGAACGCTCAATCTAAATCTAATAGTATCTACAAAAATCAACCAAATTCCACACAACATCAAGCATTTCAACACAAATATGAAAATAAAAAGGCAGCAAATATACCCTCGGATTTCTCCGCAGCACCAGGAACATAGCTCCCACTGTCGAAAAGGGCCGAGACATCATCCAAACCTCCTCCATACACAGCCAACCGCGGATTCCTCGGCGCCACTCTGCCACTAATACCCTCTCCAGTTTTCTCGTCATCGCGCTTCTCATTCTTGTCATCCACCCTAAAATATTCCTTCTTCGGATTATCGAGCACCATGGGATTCAACTGCTTAAGCTTCTCTTTCTTGAACTTTTCGAACTCCTCCGAATTAAGAGGCATCAAAGCTTGCCTTTTCTTCTCCACCCTTCTTCCGAATTCCATTTGCTGCGCAATTTTTCGCCTCTCCTTCTTCGTGATGTTCAATTCCTTCTGAATATCCGACCATCCCTCCGGAATCAAATTTTCTGGCAACACGTCTGCCTCTTTATTGTTCGGTTTACGGACTTGAGTGTCGGCGTGCCTGAAATTCCGCGTGTTTTCAGGTAATGGGTCGTTGAAAATGCCTTCTTCGAAGACTAGGCAGTCACCAATGACAGGCTCTTCGTCCTCTTCGTAGTCTTCTCGTTGTGCTTGTGAAATGGTTCCGTATAGAGGTTGGGAAGAGAAGTTGAAGGGCCTTACGATAAATGTTGGTGCGAGATGAGGAAACCGGATGTTACGAGAGGTGGAGAGGGTGGAAGAGGTGGGGTGAAGACAGCAGAATACAGGGGTTTGGGTTTTCGCTAGAATAGCTGAAGCCCAAGCTGCTGAGGACATGGTTATGTGAGAGAGAGAGAGAGAGAGAGAGAGAGAGAGAGAGAGAGATGGCTAAACAGCTAAAGAACGGATTGAAAACGCGGCCAAGATGAGTTAAATTGATTTGATCGAAATTATAAGCTATTTTTCTTTACAAATATTAAGGATTAAAAAAAAATAGTGCATTTAGAGCAGACATGGGATGGTTTCAAACCTGACCCGTCAAATAATTAATTTCAATTTTAATTTTGAATCATTGATTTGAGGTCTAAGTTTTTTCTCAACACTATATTAAAAATATTAAGTATTAAGAAAAAATTTGGGAACCATAACAAAGAGTTTTGGAAATAGAATCATCTATATATCAGGGTTTTTTACCTAAATAATGCCAAAAAAAAATAATATTTTATAAAATAGAATAATTTTGAAAAGTATTTTTAAAATAGGATAAAACGTTACGTCAGGTGATGTTTTATAGTAAAAACGTCACCGAACCTGACGTTTTTACCGGGTAGGACGTTTTAATATTAAAATTAAAAACGTCAGGCCCGCTGACGTTTTTACTTTCAAAAGTTATATATATGCATTATATCTTCACCTCAATGCATCCATATATATATATATACCTAAATATATGTACTACACTTTAATATATATATATATATGCACGTATATATATATATATATATTTGTAATTTATATTTTATTTATTTATATTATTAGAATTTTTTTATATTTACTCAACATAAATCAAATATAATATTAAATATATTTTTATATTTTTTATTATATAAATATATATTTATTTCAATACTATATAAAATAATAATATATTTGTAAATTAATAAAAATTCTAAATTTAAAAAAAAATATAATATAAAAAACATATTCATAAATATTTTTAATTAATTTTGATATATTAATCTATAGTATTAGTTGGTTAATTAAAAAGTATTACTTGCTTACTTGAAAAGTATTACTAACTTTTTGAGCATCAAATTAATAATAATATTTTTTAGTTAATCACATAATACTTTATATTGAGTTGTACGATGTATCCGATGCATAAAAGTCTTTGTGATTAATATTTAAAATTAAATTGTAAGTTTATTTATTTATCTATTTATATGCATGTGTTCATGCTTAATGTATACATCTGAATCAATTTTATTTAAAAAAACTAATAAATCCCTTACTTTCAAATTGTTTTCAACTGAGAATCTGAGATCCTTATAATATGTTTTATTAAATGACTCAATTCAAAATGAAAGAAAGTACACAGACCCAAATCAAAACAAAATAAAACTATGGAGACTCATATTTTACAGGTATAAAATATAAAAGCTAAAAAAAAACAATATCAAAGTGCATACCTAAAAATACAAATTTATTAGGATGCTGCTATTTGCATTCTCGAATTCTTTTGATATATTTTAATTTTTAAAAATAAAATTAAGTATTATTATAATGAATAAAATATCTTTTATGTTCAATTTATCTAAGACTCATTCGAAACATTCAGCTGAACAGGTGAAGTAGTATTCGACAGATGTTGCCGAACATTACTTCAGTTGTTCGGTAGGATGTTTTGAACAAGCCTTAGACCAATATATCTATATTTATTTTCGAACTTAAGTATATGTGTTCCATCAATCTCGTTGAATAGGAACATATGCGTTCGAATGATCAGGTTCGAACATATACGAGCAAGCGTGGGGCGAGTTCAAAATAAAATATCGAAAAAACAAACAAAATACGAATATTCTTCTAATTTTTTCTTTTAATATATTTTTTTCTTAATTAAAATTGTATAATTGTTCAAGATAAAATATTTAATAAAAAATTAAATTTAAATTAAATATATTTAAAGAAATTGAGGATGCAAATAACCCACCCTTTTCAATAAACACGTGTTGTATATATGCCCCTACAGGCTACATATGCAGCTGCAAAATTTTTAATCCCATATTTTGGGGCCTTATGACTCCTAGATATGGGCCTGGGCCGTTTTATTATACTGCAACAACAGACTAAAATCCAAACCCGAAATCTAAATCTAGACCACATTCCAAAACGACCTGAAAGGGTAAAAGCGTGCGCTCGTGAGTTTTGGTCTGGAAGGGAAGTAAGTAACCGGTCTGGCACGATCACCAATTAAACAAAACCGAACCGGGTCGATTTTATTGCGCAAGTCGTCTATATATATATATATATAGGATTGAATAATAGTAACTTCAGATCGATATTATAGCTTTCAAAACAAGCGACTGGGTTTAGGGTTTCGTCATTTCCGCTCCTACTATGGTAAGATCCATTGTTTTGTTTGAAATTCAGGTTTATGTATGTAAGCTGGATGTGAAACGTTGACGATGTCATTGGAAAATCTTATTATTTTGCAGGCCGATTCTCCACGAAAACGGTAAGTTTTTGAATTTCTAATTTTTCGTCGTTGTTTTCATTAAATATGTTGGTATTTACCAGCTTAGTATTGTTATGGTGCTATGGCGTCTGATCTACATGTTTGTGTTGACAGTGGTTATAGTTTGGGTTTATTTCAAGGGAAGATATAACTATTAATTGTGGCTTTTACCCTTTATTTGTTGATTTCTCCGGTATAATTTATTTTATTGAAGTTTATTGATATTTGCGCTCCTCCCCCTTTTTTTATTTGGTTGTTTGTTTTGGAGAGGAGTATTTTGCTTACTATGTTAACTAGGGTTGGTGTTTCATGTGAGAAAATTTTAGGATTGAGTTCTGAAGTTAACTTCTTAGATGTGATTGTGGTTGTTTAAAAATTGAAATTTTAATTCTGCATCATCTTGTTATGTTGGTGTTATGATTTTGAATATATGTTGGATAACAAACTGAAGCATGTAGGTTGGATTGTTTACAATTTCATGTGATATATTGAGGTTGATGTGATTTAATATTTTGGATATCCATGAAACTTCTGGGCATACTAAATTGTGTGTGCATTTGAATAACTTCAGTGATTCTATAAAGGTTTTCCTTTTTATCTAGGAGTTGGCTGTGAAATTATTAAGTTCTCATTTCGTGGATGCTGGTCTTTGTTTGTTGCTATCCTGAAGATTCTTTTGGGAAATCCCTTTCTAGATTAATGTTCTTGTATGAAATATTATGAAATCAAATGTCCTAAATGGATAACAAGATGAATTTCATCATGTTAAGTGCCTAACCTCTCTAGATTTTAAAATTTTGGTAGACCTTTATGTTTTTCAGATACACTTCATCTCTATGTAAAACGTGTTACACAACTACTTGCATTTATTTTTGAAAGCAGGAGTGTGTGATGCTTGTAGGTATTTGATTATTGTTGGATAGAACAAGTTTTTTGTTGATTTGTCACAAAGCTACATACATGAAGTGGAAGAGATTGAACCTTCAAACATATAATTTGTGAGAGTTTTTTAAATTTAGCTTTTGAAAAGGACCATGTTTTTTGTGAATGTGAATTTATTATTCACTAATTTGATGTTTTGATTATTGTGAGTGGGGTTGTGTGGCTTCTGTGTCTAAATTTTATTCTCTACTTTTTTGTCTACTTTTGGTGAAGCTCATTTGTTGAATTTCTGTTCCTATGATTGCTATCCGATATCCATGTGTGTTGTTGGTTGAGAAATTGGTAGCTCCGTCTATGTTTGTGTCTTGGATCCTGAGGTTTTCCCTGAAGTTACTGTGATCCTATATAATGGTTCACTTTTTGGTTCATATGGCTTCACGTCTGTCCTTTCCCTGCTACAACACTAGTTGTGGGTGCTGATTTTAGCTTGTGGAGATTTGGGGTGATGGTGCAATAGTCAGAATGATCTTACAATCATGTACTGTTTTCCCATGCTGGTTCTTTGTTGGTCTCAGTTTGGTGAACCCTGTGTGGTAGTATCATGTAGTTATTCTGCTTTTTTTTGTTTTGTTGGTAATTTGACACGTGCATTCCCATGCATATTATTTTCTTAGGTATGCACGCTCCCCTTCTCCATGGGAGGAAAATTCGAGATCCAGATCAAGGTCGAGGTCTCGGTCCAGATCTAGATCCCGTTCTAGATCATGGTCAAGACCAAGGGTGAGATCTAGGTCCAGATCTGGTTCAAGAGGTCGTGGCAGGTTTGTTCCTTGCTCTGTACTTTGGCCACTTCACATGTTTGTTCTTGCTTCTCATAACTGCTGCTGCTTTGCCTGGGATTTTGTCATGTAGGGAGGAGGTTGTTAATGATGGAACTACGCTTTATGTGACTGGGCTTTCTACAAGGGTCACTGATAGAGATCTTGAAGATCATTTCTCGAAGGAGGGCAAGGTCTGTTTTTGTAACACTTCTTTGGATTCTGTTTGAGTTGTTTTTGAGTACTTTTTCCGCTGCAAAAACATTATTTGAAGAATGTATTTGTAAAGTTTTAAAGAACAATAATTGGAAGTAGTTCAATTCCCTATACAGTAAATATCACTCTTAGAGCAGAAATTCTATCAAATATATTGAATAATTCATTTAAAAACATTTAGATATATCGTTCCCCTAAACCATCCCAGACGTGCTATTTGCAAAGAAATTCAATCAATTTAATTGTAGTTGTCTGAGTCATGCGTGAGCCATAGTATTATGAAATATTAAAGCCTTCAGTGTGTTATATCAAAGTTCCTTTAGAGACTAGGTGTATAGTTTATTTGACACAGCATATAAATATATGAGTTCTGAGTGGGCTGAGGCTGTATATTGTTGTAACCTATTCTGGAGTCTGGACTAGTTTATATTTACATAATATATTCATGCTGCTGACATTGTCTACTTATTCCATTCGCACAGGTGAAATCAGTATTTTTGGTTGTGGAACCTCGGTCTCGTGTCTCTCGTGGTTTTGCTTTCGTTAATATGGAGACTTCTGATGATGCTAATCGCTGTATCAAACACCTCAATCAATCAGTGCTGGAGGGCCGATACATAACTGTGGAGAGGGTAAGCTACATTTGATAGAACCTGGTGTCTGATGACCCTATTTGACTGTAAATCAATCTGTTTGATGTGAAGGTTTTCTGGTTATATTCAGAAGATATTGCGTCAGCTATGTTGGCAGAAATCAAAGATGATCAGTCCATCCATGGCAACAAGCTAAAACAGCTTTTCAATTGCATCTGATCCAACTAAATAGCATCATCTATATTGCCCAACAACTATACAACCTCAGCGATTACACTCAACCTTCAATTAGTCAAGGGTCTTTGTCAACATTGTAATCAGGCTTTTTATGGTATCTCATACCCGGCATTGATTTTCCCCCCTTTTCTTTATTCAATTGATTAAAGTAAATGTGAAATAGATGGTTTGCTTTTGCAATCAATTTGTCTGCTGTATGTGTTACCCTCATATAGGCCTTAGTGAAACTTAGATGCATTTCTCTTTTATATAATTGCTTCTAGTTTGGAGATTCTTGTATGCATTGGTTTATTCATGTTTTAATTGATTCTCGCATAATGATTGGCTTTACATATGAGACTTTTGTTTTTCTTTAGTCACGGAGGAAACGTGCAAGGACACCGACTCCTGGTCACTATCTTGGTCTCAAAAGCTCTAGAGGAGGCGATGGTGAGTTTGGTTCCTCATTATTTAAGCTTATCAACACTTTGCTCATCAAAACTAATAATGTATTTTGGTTGGAAGGTTATCATGGTGATCGTGGTAGGTATCGTGGAGGTTCGAGCCGTGAGGATTATGGCTACAGGAGGTCCCCTAGGCGCTCCCCTTATAGGGGCGGGCGTGATTACTCTCCCAGACGTTCTCCTTATAGAGGGGCGCGTGACTACTCACCCAGACGCTCACCTTATGGAGGAAGATCAAGAAGGGAAAGATCCAGGTCATATTCTCCTCTTGAAAGGAACTATGTCCGTGGTTCTAGGTGAAACATGCTTTGTTACTTTTGTGATGATGGGAACTGTGAACTAGACTTTAAAAACTTTGTGTTCAGTTAAGTTTAAGAGGTGAACTTGAGTTGTAGTGTGCTCAACTTTATTCTACTGTAGTTAATACATCTTTGTTCGTGCAGCAATTTGTGGTTTGAGTTGACGGTCTTTAGGTGGTTGACTTTCTGATCATTGAAATTTTTTCTTCTCATTTTCTTTTGTTCTTTATGTTTCGTTATCTTCTGTTTGGCTGCGTCTGGCCAGCATACTAGGTGCATTATCCACTATAGATATGCAGTCTTATCCATGGAGTTGTATGTATATTTAAATGTATGGTAGATTATGTATCCTGTTAACCAAGTTAGCATTTAGGCAACCAAAGATGTTAGCTTGGTTTGTTGACCAAATGAAATAAAATGTTTGTGGTCTTTTAACTTCCTTTTGTGTGTGTGTACATCAAAATGCGTTACTTCCATCAAAACGCTTTTTTAAGAGAATCAATGTGAGTTTCTGACTGTTTATTCTTGCACTTAAAAGATTAAAGTCCATTCTATCAAGGGGCCCGTTAAAAATTATAAGATCAAGAAGATTGTCTTCTTTATGATGATGATGATGGGTGGTGGTGATGATGTCTTTTAAACTTCCTTTCGTGTGTGTGTCAAAATGCGTTACTTCTTTCATGAAAATGGTCCTTTTTAGAGAATCAATGCGAGTTTCTGACTGTTTATTCTTGCACTTAAAAGATGTGCATATTTTACAAGCACTTGTCGAAATTTTAATGCTGAAAAAAATCCATTCTATTAAGGGATCCTCACGTGCAGCAAAATTTTGCAGAATAAATTATTATGTTTTCCCTTTTCATCCAGTTATTAACTAGGACTCGATAAGATGTGTAATAGGAAGGGGCCTAAAGAAGACAATCTTGTTGGTGATCTTATAATTAGTAGAAGTTGTTTGAACTCAAAGAGCTCGAAACCATTTTTCTACATTTGCTGGTTCTCAAATAAATAATAGCCAACAATACATATGTCGAGACAGAAACTGGTTTTCTGGATGTGTCAACATAAGTAAGCCAACTCCATTCACGTTAGGTGAACCAAAGAGTTTTTTCTTATCTCGGACAGGAAGAGAAAACATCCATTCAACTAACAGCAATACAGGATTGTCTACATGAATCACATCTCATCATTGCATTCTACCAACACAATTGACTTGTGTTAGTGGTGATCGGGGACAAGTAGATGAACAATGCTTCCGCTCAATCACCAAACACATGGTTTGCCTTCTACTCAATGAGATAACGTCATGAAAATTTTGTACAACACTCACAATTTCACAGTTTCTCCCCCCTCTCTATTTCTGAAAGTATTCTCGCTTCCATTCTTCCACAGATCTTTTACGGTATCAAAAGTAGTAATCAAAATTTTATACTACATTAGAAATACAAAATTAATCCGACTGCATGTCCCCCAGTGTGTGATGCAGCTCGGTGTCCTGTTTGATTGTATATCTCATAAGTCACCTGCACTCATGCTGCTATGAAAATGTGAATCTCGAAAATAGAGACTGTCCGGATCGTGATGAATCACTTGCAGGGCTAGGTGGGACTTCATGTGAAGCACGGTATGCTTGTTGACACTTCTGCACCTGCGAATACACAATATAGGCTACTTGGTAAGTAGACAAATTCAGATCAGAACACAAGTTTCAGAGGTAAGGTATGACCTATAATCTAATATATATATAACCGCACAGAAGCATTCAAGACAAGTGTGCAATCAACATGCTGGCCTACTGCACGTATGCTGTTCTATAGATAATAGGGTTTAGACATCCCTTTCTACATATGGATTCTTTGCGTAATAGGATATGGATGAGGTAAGAAAATAAATTCACCTCGTCTGGGCTGAACTGTAGAAGCATTGCAATAACAGGCAGCAGTCTCTCCACCTCACCTAACATTTTAAACAGTTATTAATGAGATTGATATATTAAATAAAAAGTAAATATAAATTGTTAGTAGAAATATAAAATCTGTAAAGAATTTGATATGGCATATAACTAGCAAGAAGTTAAACGACGTAACCTATGTAAAAGTTCCAATTCGTGGTGATTAACCAAGCATATAAATATATTACTATTATTAGACATCAAAGTTTCCATGGATACAACTGGAATGAATAATTACTTTCTAGTGCCTTTCCAAGTTTGCTTCTTGGCATATACAGACTCAAGCCCATTTTCAACAAGACAGCGACCCATAAATCAATTAGCACTATCAACTGATCAGTAAATGTAGGAAAGAAAAATAAAATAAAATAAAATTATGCATCAATAATAATGCTATATGAACAAACCAATGCTTTTCACTTTTGCTTCAGTTTATGAAACTGATTTTGCATTACGAGGAAACACATTCTGCAAATTCCTGATTTCTTGATATTCACATATGTAATCATCTAAATGTTTCCAGAGAAAGAGAGATTATAATAGTAATGGGCAGCTCAGCTTGGTCTACAATAACAGAATGCCAAACAATACCATACGTGGTCTGAAGTTACTTTAAATCTCAATAATTTTTTAGATAAGTTATTTTTACATGAAAATCATATTGTATCAGGCCAGAAATCCTGCATCCTCCTCAGAACAAAAAAAATGGACTCTGGATTGTTCATTTACGTAGATTCATTCTCAATAGGACAGATCTTCAGACTTCAATATAATGACTACTACAATCTTTGTAGCAGCTCTACCAAGAGGACTATACATTATATTGGCAGCTACATCTAACATGATTTTATTACAAACTTAAGAGAGGTTAACTCACTTTATAATAAACAGGGAAAAAGAACTGGTGCATTACAGAGAGCACATTGGCATTAAAAGTTAGGTTAATCAACATAAGACCTTGTCTTTTCAGAATTAGGATAGAGCTTCTAATAATCCTGATATTTGATTTAATACAAAAAAAAAAAGTCCTCATAAATGACAGTGCAGGCAGTTGTATATATAAAGTTCTCTTGTGATAAGTATGTCAATGTGAAGACACTTACTCCGTCACATCCAATAATTCATTGGTGTCCGAACTTAAAAATATCTTCAGAAAAAGCTTACAATTGGTGGGTGATTGAATTTGTTCCAGTTGCTAAGTATAATTTCCACTGCTCTTGATAGGGGCTTCTTAATCATATTTTAATCCCAAGGAAGAAGATTAAGCCATAACAAGGTTACAGATCCTGACTATTGCCTTAGTGATCAAAAGTCAAGTTATTGATCTGAACATGACCCAAGTCTCCCAACTGCAGAAGCTTGGCATATCAGCTAAAGCGTCCTGAGTATGCATGTGTGTGCCAGAGCTAGCCTAGCATCTCATTCAGCTTTCAAATTCACCATCTTTTATGATAACTTCGATGTCAGATATCCAACAAAGATCATCGTAAGCAAGGTATTTAGTGATTCAGGAAAGTCTTTGAATTATTATATCAAGATTATCAAACATATACAGAAAATCTTACAAGATATAAGAGAAAAAACATCAAAAGAAATGATTGGGTGAAAGCTTTTCAAGGCAGTACAGAATCTCTCTTGCTTTCCAAAAATCTCTAAGCAGAAAGATGTCTCACCATCAAAGTTGCAAAGCTAGCAACACTTAATTTTCTGTTGATGGATCTGAATGGGAAAGACTACAGTATTTTTCTAATTAAAGAAAAGTACCTCATAGCAAAAATAACTAAAAAATTAAGGGAAATAATTCTAAAAGTCAAAATCATGAACCCATTTCTAAAAGAACTCGAGATTAAATCTTTAATGTAAGTTATGAATAGTTTCAATTGTTGCAGAACAAAGTATAGACTAAACTGATAAGGAAACAAATGCAAAAGCAATGGGATAAATTAGCAAGATTATCATCCATATTTTCTGTTAAGCCTTTTATTTGTTCAGCACTACTTCTCTGCTCTCCTGATCAATTAATTTTAATGTCAATGTTATGGGTCAGAAAAAAGTAAATTGTTGTCTAATTTAATAAGTGAGGCCATCACGTTTTGAAGCATGGGGGACTCCCAGGGACAAGGGGCGATCAGGAAAGAGGAGGGTGCAGAAGGCAATATGGATACAAAGATACCTGTCTCCAGAAGCTTCAAAACGACATTTTTAAGATATGTCAGATCCACTCCTTCCCTCTTTTGCATTCTTTCCATGTTCCGTAATTCTTCCTTCAACATGGCTTCCTAAGACAGTATCATGAAAACAGAATGAAGGTACCAACACAACCTCAATAGGAGAGTAAAACAAATCTATTACATATTCAAGGACCTTAAACGTCCATGCACTTGAGACTTAAACTGAATGGGGAATATAAGAACAAAATTTAGGCTTTGCCACGATTGTTCAAATAGGTATCCCTCCAAACAGGGGGGGACGGTTGTACCCGTTTCTCTAAAACCAGTTACAAATCTCAGAACAAAATAAGAAGCTGACAGCTTATACATGATTAAAAGTTCAAACATTTTCAGAAAAGATCTAATCTCAAACAATTTGCATCCCTGTGTTCATTCACCCTTGTTTATAAAAACTGTTTAAATTTTGAGACCAGAATTTTGAGTTTGTAACAAGGTTAATCAGCTCACTGCTGGATTTTCTGGTTGTATGGTAGAACATCTTAAGACTCACTAAAAGAGTATGACGTAAATATGAATAAAGTTCAGGATGGCCAGTTCAAATCGCATAAAAACTAGCAATATGAAGTACCTGCTGCCGGTGGAGGCGAGTTTCATGCTCCAGCTCCTCAATTTCCTCCTGCATTTAAAGCATTAACATGAGCCAGGAAGATAGTGATTATATACAATATCTCAAATACACATCCAAATCCAGACAAAAAAGGGTTTCAATACCACATTCAAAAAAACCTTGGAAGTCTTTTCTCCCAAAGCTGGCTCTTTGTAGATAACTGAGCACCTAAAACACTATTTCCATAAAAGTCTTTAACTAAATAGATTCAATTCTGTTTATTGCAAAATTATGTTATCTAAGATTTCAAAAATTTTGTGGTTAAAAGTTCATTATGAGATTTAAGTTACCTCTATTCTAGTTAAAATTCTTTCTGAGGGCTTAATTATCCTTATATTTTCATAAAACCTGATTCGATGGTAGGAAATAAATTGTTGACGGTAATTGGTCTATGAATATCATTACAAGTCCATGGTGGAGCACCAAAAACACACCATGGGCATCCAAGGTGGTCTGGGTATTAGTGCATCCACCATGTCATTCATGAATGTCACATGTCTAGTTTCTCCTAAAAAGTCTATACAGTACAATGTGATGCCCATTGAATTCACATTTATTTAGTCATCCTTGACGGTCTTCTGTTGATAAGAAGCATGCTGTTGTAAGAATCACATCACATGTCTTTAAATATGAAAGTCTTGGGAACTAATTAGAAAACATGTGGAAGCTTTTGATTCACCAATCATCATTGCACATGTAGAGAGACATTAGTAATAACATGTGGAAGCCCATACATCCTGAGCATCTTTAATGATGCAATTTGTTAAAGGTCAAATCAATATACTTGGGGCTGCGTTTTTCCATACCAAAGGACAATGATGCAGATACCAACCACTCAATAAAAAATAAATTAAAGGGCAAAAATTCTTGAACTCTTCAAGAAGGGTCTTGTGAAGAAGATGATAGGTAGTCATTTCCAGATAAATATCTCGTACATGGAAAATCTGTATTATTTAGTTTTATTTTCAAGTTTCTTAGTCATCTCAGATTACTTGTAAAATTTCTAAAAATCTCATTTTTAGAATTATAGTCAAGTTGCCTTTATTATTGTAGAGAAGTTTTCCAAGCCTATATCGCTATATTGATTTTAATCTAACGGATCACCAGTGACCATTGATAATATGTTCATGTGCAGATTCTCAAGCCATTGGACAGATGATCGTGCTCTCTTCTCTACTTTTCTCTCGTTGTTTTACTTCTTCCTTCCTTCCATTTTAATGAAATCATTACTCTTAGCTTAACTAACTCTTTTATCACATTTATTCACCAATTTGTAATATCCATTCTCATCCAAGGACAAAGTAAACTTAAATGGCTCAAAATTTATGGGTTGCTATGCCTACATAAAAGTAGTGCAAGGCAGATTATTTATGAATACATACTTGAAGTGCAAGGATATGCCGCTGTGTTTGAGCAAGCTCCTCTTCCCTTTGGGCTTGCTGTCTTGCCAAAATCTGAAACAACACAACTAAATAAAAAACATGACACTGTGATTTGCATCAAAGTTTCAAGTAGGATCCTAAGGAAAAGATAAGATTCTTCAGCATTTTTAGACGAATTGATAAAAGGCAGTGATCACTAAACCTCTAGCCAGAATAGGAAGGATCATCATGTTAATGGTTTGTCAATAAGACTTCATATATCTACATGGACAAACATGAACTGAAACAAATGTAGAAACAAGTCTGCACATAGCAAAGGCATGCACAACACCTACTAATGGAACTTGGTTTTGCGACATTTGACCTAATTATGTCATGCAACAAGGCTTGGTAGTGGTAGTACTTTCAGTCATGACAAGGATTTTCTATTGTATATGATAGAACTAAAAATTAAATAACATTTCTCACATCTTTTTCGTCTCTTACTTGACAGAAACTTCTCTCATAGATAAATTGCAGTTTCCTGCTTAAGTGCCTTTTATTAAGTCAAAAAAAAAAAAAAAAAAAAAAAAAAGAAGAGAAAGGGGTGTGATAGATGAAACCATAAAATAATTAGAGAAACAAATTAGAGCAATTTTACAGGAAAGACAATAGCTTAACCAAAAAAAAAAAAACCCACAGGCACTGCCCAGAAACATTAGTTTGACCGAAAACATAAAAATAATTGGAACTACCCAGAAACACTCTTAAGGAAAAAGCTAATAAAATAAAAGTGTTCCATGATTAAGATTTATAAATATTAAAATGAGAACTGTGAAGAGTTTCCAGTTTTTTGACCTCCACACAGACATCTGTGCAAGTTCACCAGCCTGTGCTAGTCAACTGAATCAGATATCCCTTCTATTTGTCATCGTAAAATCTCCCTCCAAAAAGAGTTTCAAGTTTTTGACCTCTACACAGACATCTGTGCAAGTTCACCAGCCTATGCTAGTCAACTGAATCAGATATCCCTTTTATTTGTCAGCGTAAAATCTCCCTCCAAAACATTTTAATTCAACTGCAGACAAATGACAACATGACAAATTCCCTTTTCAAGCAAGCCCATCTTTAATAACAAGCAGTACTTTCATAGCAACCTTTTTTAAGTTTCTTTTGAACTCAGTCCACATAAACACTAGTAGAAGAATGAATTCACATGCATATTAGGATATGAGCATATGAAGGTAGAGAATCTAATGAGATGTGCGTATATATCAAACACATAAGCTTGATTCTGTAACAGGAAAAATTGGACATACTAGGATCTGTTGATCTGCAGCTGAAGCACTAGAATTTAAGGCTTCCTCTTTATGAAGAGCTGCAACCATCAATTCAAATGCAGAATTAAAACCCAAGCAACTTTTAAGCAATAGAGTTGTGTTTTTTAACTTCTCGTAATAACAGAATCTTAAAGACTTCAAGGATTACCTGTATGATCCTCATGGTATTCAGCCTGAAATTTAAGACAGGGTCAAAACACAAAAGAACTTGTAAGTATGGGCCTATGACCGAACTACAAAATAAGGATACAAGAAATGTGTAGATAGAAGCCTAAATTTAATTCTAGCCAGTTATATAGTTTTGTAGAGGGGCATACAGAAGGCCTTGAATCCAGCAAATGACGGAGATTTTCATTATCATTCCAAAGCCGAGAGATCTCTTTGTCCTTCTCCTCTATCATTTTATCAGCAAGATCACGGAATGTACTTTGTTCTTCCTACAAGATAGTATAGAGCAATAATAAGAAAATGAAGTCAAGAATATTTTTGCATAAGAAAACTGTAGCAGCTACAACCTTCAGCTTTTTACAATGTAACTTCAGCTCTTCTAGTTCTTTTTGCCAATTTTGACCGGAAGGCTCTTCACTTTGCCTTTCCAGTGCTTCGCATCTCACTGTAATGTAATATTCAAGTTAACAAGAATCTCATTCCCTGCATAAAGTAGAAGAATATATGCACATCACAATAAGCTAGCAGGGAAAAAGATAATTGCCCTACATCGCCATGTTTTTTCGACATTTTGGAGGCTTCTTTCCCATGTTTCTTTCTCAGATTGGTGAATAGAAAGAGCAGAGTCAAACTTCAATTGCAAGCTCTTTATCTGCTGCTCTGCTATGCTGAGAGCCTCATCTCTAAAGATCACAAGTGAAATCAGAGCACTCAGAATTTGTTCATCAACTGATAATGCATTCATCTGCTATTAGAATTTTAAGATCCCACTTCCATACATTAATAAACAAAGACGCATATCCATTATACTAATTGTTACGGCTATCTGACTATATATAAGTATATATTACATCCTCAGACTTAATGTCCACATTTCCAGGTAAAATATCACTTCCTCACAACAAGACTGTTTTAACTTTGGAGGATAAATACAGACATAGGAACAAGACAAGTCGGCGTAGATACTTTTTAACTTGGGGTGTGTTGCATGCAAATTAATATCTGATATAGTTGTACCTACTTCCAGAATCAATATGCATCTAGTAAATTGATCGTTTCATACAGGTTTTACTTGGTTGAAATGATTACGGAAACAACAGGAAAAAAGACAGTGGTTAGAGACAGTACCAGTGGTTTACATTTGTACCAGTGGTTTACATTTGTACTGAGAAATAAGAGCAAATAAACAATCAATGGGTCCATAAATAGGTAGAAGAATTAATACAGAGGTGATATGAATGTCTTCAGATGGGATAGTTTTAGCTTCTCTATTCTAGTTATTAGTCTTTGATTTTCAAGTTATTTAAACCTTATTCCAGATCTAGTTCTCTTTCTAACCCCAAAAAACTGTTGTATCATATATCCAATCTTTTTGTTCAATTGAAAACATATATTTGCTTCCAGAAGTGCCTATGCATGTCTTGGCAGGTTCTTAGCGCAACCCAGTTAACATGTCTTAGTGAGTATGTTTCCAAACTAATATATGAATAAGGTATTTTGTTTGACTAACATAAGGGTGGATATGAAACCAATTCCTTCATTCCTTGAGGACTGAACCAAGTGGCAAATTCGTCCCCTCTTCAATACTTACACTCTCACCACACCAACACACACGCACACACACACACACATGATCCCTTGATCTTCAGGGAAAAATAAAGTCACGCCAAATACTCATTTTCTGGAATCCAGCCTAAAACTGTGTGCAAATTCATGAGAGGTGTTTCATTGCGGATGTCAGATATTCAAGTAGAATGACAAGCAAAATAATGAAAAAATTAAGTTATACGATATAATCTATGTTCATATTTCTCACTTCATTATAGCACATATTGTTCCCAATAAAGTCTATGTATTTAAGGTATTCTGATGTTCTATTGGAATATCAAGAACTATCATAACCTGGTAGAAATTTCCCTTTCTGAATTAGACAAAACATCCTTAAGATCCTCAAGAGCTTTATCCTTTTCCGCAGATACTAATTGTATTTCTCTTTCAGCATCCTGAGGAACATATGAACCATGAATTATGAGAAGCAAGATACAGTAATATGAGCCCAAGGAATTCCTTCTTTATCTTCTCATTTCTCCTCAGATGATATGGAACAGAAACTGTTTAACCTTAAGAGCTTCCTCAAGAGCTTTGAATTGATCATTGTCCCTAGCAGCAGCTAATTCTGCATCCTTTTTCTGAAGCAGTGCATGAGCTCGAACTTTGTAAGAAGCAAATTCACTTTCGATGCGATTTATCTGCAATGTGCAACCATGGACACCATGACAGGAAGGGCTTAAGAATGCAACAAGTAAATAATCTTCTGATAATAAGGTTAGCGCTATGCCAACATATGGGTTCACAAGCACAGGCACTTTGAGATGTAAGGGAACATTGCTCCGTTGTTTGAGAACACGAACAAAAATGTAAGTTAAATGATCCCAAAACCTAATCAAAAACGAAATATTCACTTAAGTGCATCATTTAATCAAGAAGTAGTCCTCAGTGACTTTGTAAGGATTCATGACCTTGTCATCAATAGATTGCAGTCATCAAATGCTAAAGAGCATTCAGATACGAAATCATATTGGCATTCTATGCACAAAGCAGTATTCAAACGTTTGCAAGGAAATTCCAAGGCCATCACAGATCAATCTCCAAAAGTAAAATGACATGGCATATTCTTCATCAATCTCAAAACAGAGATATATAATAGAGTTACAGAACAAATTTCATTGTTATTATTTTATTTCTTTGGACGGTCCATTCACAACATATATAGACTGGAAGTTCTTAAATTCAAAAGTGACACCCACCCCCAGGAGAAAAAGGTATTCATCCATTTGGTAGTTTTTACCAGCTAAAAGATAACCAACTTCATCACAAGTCAAGAAACGCATGCTGTAATTATTCTTTCATTTGACATGAATTACTCTTTAACAGAAGGAATGTTCACAATGTAAAAGCACAAATGGCAAGATGCAGAACTGAGGTTGGGTGTTCCATATCTTCATATTCTCTAAAGCAAGGGAGAGCGAGAGAAAACCTTCTCTTTGGCTTCCCGTAGCTCAGCATCTTTACTGTTCAGCAGCTGAGTCTGCACAGAAAGCTCCGACTCCAATTGACCTGATGAAGACAAATGAAAACAATGTTCCGTGTACAGCATGAACATGAAAATGCTAAAAAGAACAGGAATACTTCTTAGTTTTGCTGCTTCTACTTCAGCATGTATCCGGTTACTCTCTGAGACCTCCAGCTTTGATTTCATGGACTGCAATGCAGCTTCAAGACCTTCTTTTTCTTTCTCCTGATGATCACAAACATTATACCCAAAGCATTATTTAAAGTTAAAAGCATCAACATTAAATTCCATACTTGCTAAGTTCCTCATACATGTTCATTTTTCAGATGATTGAGCTCTCCTTTTGAAGTCTCCAAGGCAGCTCTGAGTCTTGCTGCTTCACCACTTGAAGCTGCATCCATCTCCGCAATCTTGGTGTCTTTTTCCACAATTAAAGCCTGGAAACAGAAGAGATGAGGAATCCTAATTAATTTAACATATTAAAAATTCCAATCTCCTGCTTGTAAGGTGCAGAGAAAAAAAGTCATAAGATGTTAAAAGAAAATATTGTCATAAAACTTAACTGATTAAGAAAAGGAAATAGTTGATTAATTAATGTAGTTAATATTTCAAGAGAAACAAACTAAAGAGTGAGAAGTATAAGAGCACCCGCAGAAATGATATTGTCTCAGTTGCTCGGCTTCTCTCAGCTAAACCATCAGCAATCTGGGCTTCCATGTTCTCTACTTGCTAAAAGTGAATACCGGAAGAAGAAAATAGAATCTGGAAGTTAGTAAGGTGCAATCTAAAGAAAGAGAACAGAAGGACTTGTTAACGCACAGATGCAGAAGTTTGCCAAATGTTCTCATATACTTCACCTTCTGATGCTTTAGAGAGAGTTCTGCAAGTGAAGCTTGCCGCTTTTCATCAGCTACCTGCAGTAAGCCGCGCATATCTTCAAGCATCTGCAGAGTTGCAAGCACAATGTTCTAAGTGAAGTGAAATTTTTGCAAGTACATCTTCAGTATATGAATAACTAAACATCTTTTTCTGAGCACATTGACAAATAAGAATGTTTAGTCAAGCTTCTTAATAAAGATGCAATAAAGATGTTTATTTCTCTGAAAACGCAGGGAACATGATGACAAAATATATCCCACAAATTCAGAAAGAACAATCACTTAGCAAAATAGATTATTATTTCGTAATTGACTGTTTACTATAGATGACCAGATACCTGTTCTTTCTCCAGAACTGATTGTTGCATTGCCTCCAAAGCATTCTCTTTGGGGATTAAAGAATGGCGTAGTTCTTCAATGCTGTCCCGAAGCCTATATAAGAGATATTTGTCGCATTATATGAAAGATAATTCTAGAATTTCAGAAACTGAAACCTTCATTTATAACCAATGCATCATTCAATGAGGTCAACCATTAATAAAAAATTATGAGGCCATAATAATTTGAAAAT
Source organism: Caryopteris x clandonensis (assembly GCA_028749325.2). Classification (NCBI taxonomy): domain Eukaryota; kingdom Viridiplantae; phylum Streptophyta; class Magnoliopsida; order Lamiales; family Lamiaceae; genus Caryopteris; species Caryopteris x clandonensis. Next base: position 4,778,764 of record JAPYKT020000007.1, on the reverse strand, counting down.
AGCAGAATCATATGAAGGGTTATCTAAGAGACATTTTGGAGACCATACTTGTTGTTTGCACTTCGCAATTGCTGCCTCTCTGCATCCATTGCTTTCAGTGCTTCATTTGCATGTTGCCGTGTGCGCTCTAATTCTTGCTGTAATGCTGACAGCTGTGAAGATGCGAGATCAGCCTTCTCATTAACTTCACGGAACTGGACCTCAAGGTCATCCTTTTCCTGAGAAACACAATCCAAAATGAACTGAAGCCACTAGAGTACATTCCATTACAGTATAATGTCAGTTTTTGGATAATTGGAGATCACTGAGCATGCTGGTAAATTTACTTCATCACTGAAAGCAACTTTTCTTTCACTAAATCATTGTAGATGGAAAGTTGTTTAAAAACCAAATAAAGCCACCAAGCACTGATGAGTGGTCACTTTATTTTATTTTTTCACTTTTTTTTTTTTACTCCACTCTTGGAATGGTAATAACTTTTGTATACAATAAATAAAATGATTGACTAAGAGTATTTAGGAGGTCAGGTACATCGAGCTAACTAGGTTAACTAGACAAGCTGGTTGCAGTTTATCTAATTGAGTAGGGAACCTCAACTGACATCATTTGATCTTCGCCATTTCTCAGTCAGAGTAATCAAGTTCAGAAAACCCTCAACCACGCTAAATAACATGTAACTTAGCACCAGGGTAGGGAAACAGGTCTCCTTGAAAAGAGCAAAAAACAACTCATCATGGTCTTGCTCAACCTAGTTACTGGTCCTAAGACTATGCCACTTATGCTCAGCTTGTAACCTTACCTTTTTTAAATAAAAAATAAATAAAAAATCATCCTTCTTAAAGGTGATTTTACCTTAATTCAGGCAAATTTTGGTAGTCTTATTAGCAAAAGTGGTAAAGTTCTCTGGGGAGTCATCATTCAAGCCTTCAATTGGTCCTTGTGGTTAGAAAGAAATAATAGGGTATTTGAAGACTCCAAGGAATCAATGGATGATGTTTGGGAAAGAGTTTGAGTTTAGAGTAGCATGGTGGCTCCAACCACAAAGACTTCAAATTATTTTGTGTATCTATTATTTCTAGGAAATGGAACATTTTACGTTAGATTTCCATTTCCTAAGGGATTCCTCATGCCTTTGTTCTTCTCTTTGTACCCTCCATTGTTGTCTTTTCTTTTCTTGTTTTAAAATAAAAGTTGTGTAGCTTATTTAGCTCTTTGGAGTATCTAAGGGCTTCAAAAACATAAACAAACATTCCCAGGCACTACTTTAGTTCTACCACATCTGTCTCTTTCACTTGTTATCTCTAACCTTTATGCATTCTTGGTAGCGGATTGGCTCAACCTATTACAGGCTAGCCATTATCTGCCAAATGATTAAAGGTCCACTGTTCGAAATTCTAACAGATACAGCACTTGATGGAATGTAATAACGCCAATGCTCACAGCAATAGAACTAGCAAACGTACAGAAGTTCTTCAAAATGGACAAGGGCACATCATGGGCTTACATGTATAATATTTAAGTCATGTCCTGTGTTATGCTAAATGGATTCAATGTATTATATCACTAAGTGTCAGGAATGAGTCATCAATTAATTATGCAGGACATGAAATCAATGAAACACAAAACAATAATGTTTTCAATTTGATAGCATGAAAGATTTCAAGAGTTATGAAGCTTAACCAATCCAACTGAAAAAGAAAACACAGGGGAAGGGGGAAATATGAATTGATACAACCAAAAAGAGAATTGAGTTCAGGGTGATATTTTGGATCCGAAGGCACATAGACTTTTGGAGTTCATCTGTTTTCAATGTATCTAGAGTCTAGAGATGTGAGTTTAGCAGTGTACTGACTTGGTCTAGTTCCTTGAGTGAATAACTTGTTCATGGATTGTAAATATTTCATAACTAATGAGTAATGTTTTGTTTCTTAGTGATAGGTTTCCCCTTTTCTCTAGTCTTAAAGCAGTGTGGAAGGTTCCAGTTCCAAAGAAGGTTCAACTTTTTTCATGGCTGTTGGTTTTGAGGAGATTGCAAATCTGTGACTTGCTGCAAAAAAACATTTTCTGGATATTTTTTGGTCTCCTAGTTAGCGTGTTCTGTGCAGGTGCAATTCTGAGGGTCTGAACCATGTTTTTTTTGTCCGTTCTATGTCTGTTTGTGGAGCAAAGCTTTGAGCGAGCTGGGCTTACATTGTGTCTTACCACCTACTATCTCAGAGTTATTCTCTTCACACTTGGTATGTTCATAAACAAATTCGGCAAACTTCTTTGGATTATGGTTGTTCCAGCGATTTGCTGGTCCATTGGGTTGGAAAGGAACAGGAGAATTTTTTAAGACCAGTTGGAATTTATAGAGGAGGTTTGGGACAGAATCAAGTGCAGGGTGGCTTTATGGGTGTCTACTCATAGACGTTTAAAGAATTATCATGTGGCAGATTTAGTTAGAGATTGGAGTCCAATCTTGTAGTTTTTGGTTTTTGGATTTTGTGGTCTCTCACCACAAATCATTGTTTTTCAATTTACCCTTTTTTCTACTAATAAAATGATCTGTTTCCTATCCAAAAAAATGTTTTGTTTCTTATCCCCCCCCCCCCCCCCGAAGAAAAAGAAAAAAAATAAGATATAGCAGTCGCAAAGAGAGGAGGCAAAATGAAAAAGAAAAACATACTTTTTGCACTTCCTGAATACGCTGTTTGGCTCTTTTATGAAGCCTGTTGAACTTTGTGTCGAGCTCGGAATACTTCTCCTCACGCTCTTTTATTTCTTGATCCATCTTCTGTTGAGCTACACCAGAATAGTAAACATTAAATTCCTTAAGCCAGGCAAGTTGAAAAGATAGACATACGCATGATCTCTCAAATATTACCCAGCGAACTCTATCCAAAACACCCACACACTATAAATCATTTTGAATATGGGTCAGAAATTTTAACGTGGTCTCAAAATGGCAATGACTATGCACCCATAAATTTAAAAATCATCTCAAAACTGACAACAATTATACAACCTTCAGCAAGTTTAGCTGAAAGCTCTTGTGCTTTGGTATCTGCCTCTAAGTTTGCAGCTGTTAGATGCTTCAGAGCCTCCTCTGCAGCAACTCGCGTTTGTCTTTCCACCAGAAGTTCACTCTTTAGAGACTCAATTTCTGCACGAAGCTCTCCAACGTCATCTCGACACCCTGAGTCATCATGCTCCTGTACTTTGTTTTGATCGGGCTTGTCAGAGTCCAGAAGGTGATTCTTTAACCCATCATACTGAGACTTCATAAATTCGTTCTGGAAATTCAGTTCTAACACCATCTGTAAAAGTTCATCTGGATTATAATTAGAATGTGTATTTCCATCACGGAACCCATTCTCCTTCACAAGATCATGTTCAATCAGATTATTCGTATTAAGCTGCTCATTCTCGTGTTTCATAACATCATCTGCTTGATTTTCCAGCACACTGCCACTTTCAACTCTATCTTGCGACATCATTGCGAAGTCAGTCCAGATGAAAAGTCCTTATATTCTGTTCATCCACTGAAATGAACTGCCAACCACTTCACCAAAACTGAAAAAATCACACATAATCAAAAAGAATAATTACAAACACAAAATATAACTAATAACAAGCGGCATTGGTATCATAGTCCATCTAAGATATCCGGTGACAGCCTCCGCCAAAATTAAGGATATTTATTATGAAGAAACTTCAGATATGACAATCCCAATCATATAAACCAAGCACATCAACGAATCAGTAAAAACAGATAGAGAGTTTTTTTTTTTTTATAACCATAAAGGAACACATTTTTCCTTCACGCCACCAATTCCGAATGAAACTAAACCACACTTTGCATAAATTAATTATATGAACAAAGTAGAAATCAAATCAGCAAAATAATAAATCCAGAAGTGATTGAGCCGGCATCTTACACGAGACAATTTGAGATCGTCGAATAATTCCGCAGATCTATCCAATCAGATTCCAATTGCAAGAAGAACAATCGTATGCTTACAATTATCAAAATCAGCGCAGGAAATGGGGGCTCTGTTCTCGCCAAATCACTACGCCACTCGGCCCCTCACTTCTCACGCTGCCATCACATGAGAAATTGGCTTCAAGTTTTCTGTTTGTTTGTTCATCAAAGGGTAGTTTGGTAAAAGTCAACCAGTCCTCTATTACAAAGACATTCCCAGATGGCGTTTGTTGGAAGCAGTTAAAATAGATGGATGGAATAGAATGGTTTTTTTTTTCAAAATAATGTAAAAAAAAAAAAAAAATTACGAAATAGGCATGTTTTGAAATAGTTTTTAAAAATAGGTAGAACGGCACCGCCGGTGACATTATTTTAAAAAAACGTCACCGGAGGTGACGATTTTAAATTTAAATCAAACAACGTCACCTTAGGTGACGTCGTTTTTCTTTTATCATATATATATATATATATATATATATATATATATACAGTGACATATATATATATATAACCTGTATTATATATATATTTTAAATATATATTCTTATTAATATATATGTATATATTTATAAAATATATATTTAAACTAATTTCACATTCTGAATATATATATATATATATTTTTTTTTTATTTTTTATTTATTAAGTAAATATATCAAAATAAATATTAAAATATAATTAATAAAATTAAAATATTATAATTTTATTTAAAATAATAAAAAATATTTAAATTTATTTTTATAATATATATTATATATATATATGTATTTATCAAATATATATTTATAAATAATAATATATATTTTGAATATTTATATATATATTTTTATTTATTAATTAAATATATAAAAATATATATTAAATTATAATTTTAAAAAGTAAAATGTTATATTTTATTTACGATAATAAAAAAATTATTAAATTAAATAATAATTTTTAATTATTAAAATAAATAAATAATATATATATATAATAATATATAAATATATATATATATGAAAAAAAATGAAGAATCGTCACCTTAAGTGACGATTTTAAAAAATGTCACCTAAGGTGACGTTTTTATATATATATTTATAAAATATATATTTATAAATAATAACATATATTTTGAATATGTATATATATTTTTTTATTTATTAAATTAAATATGTAAAAATATATATTAAATTATAATTTTAAAAAGTAAAATGTTATAATTTTATTTAAGATAATAAAAAAATTATTAAATTAAATAATAATTTTTAATTATTAATTCATATTTTGAAAATAAATAATATATATATAATAATAATATATAAATATATATATATTTTTTCGGATATTATATATATTATTATTTATAAATATATATTTTATAAATATATATATATATATATATCTATATATAATATATATTACATATATTAATCTAAAAACGTAACCTTAGGTGACCTTTATTGTAATTTTTTTTAATTTCGTATATATATATATATATATATTTATATATTATTATTATATATATATATTATTTATTTTGAATATGTATAAATATATTTTTATTTATTAAGTAAATATGTAAAAATATATATTAAATTATAATTTTAAAAAGTAAAATATTATAATTTTATTTAAGATAATAAAAAAAATTATTTAAATTAAAAAATAAATTTTAATTATTAATTCATATTTTGAAAATAAATAAAATATATAATATTATATATATATATCCAAAAAAAATAAAAATGGAATAAACGTCACCTAAGGTGACGTTTTTTATTTAATTTTTATAATATATATTATATCTATATATATACTGCACATACATCCTGCATCCATGCATATATATATATATATATATATATACATATATATATATCTCTCTCTACACACACATACCACAACAACATATATATATATATACTCTCACACATATATATATATTCCCGCACTCAACTCAAATATATTATATATAGATATATATATATATATTTATAAAATATATATTTATATTCTAAATCTATATTTTGTATATATATATATATATTTTATTTTTTAAGTAAATATATCAAAATATATATTAAATTATAATTTTAAAAAGTAAAATATTATAATTTTATTTAAGATAATAGAAAGAATTATTTAAATTAAAGAATAAATTTTAATTTTTAATTCATATTCTAAAAATAAAATTATATATATTAATAATATATAAATTTATGTATATATATTTTATAAACATTATTTAAAATAAAGATTAATATTTAATTATTATTATTTGTAATTTAATTTGTTGAAAGAAATATATATTATTATTATTTGTAATTTAATTTTCTAAAAGAAATATTAATATATATATATTTTTGTAATAATAATACATGAATATATATATATATATGTAGGAATATATGCATATATATTTTATAAAAATATATATTAAATTATAAATTTAAAAAATGTTATTTAAAAAAATATAAAATAAATAAAATAATTTTCTATTAATTACATAAATATTTGAAATATAATATATATATATAATATATATATATATAATACATACATGGGCCAAAAAACGTCAGGCGATGTTCGACCTCGCAACCTCTTGCACAACACGCCAGTTTTTAACCACCAAGGCACATTTAATGTTTGAAAATTTATGATATAATTTTATATATAATATAAATTTAAAATATAAAACAATTTATTTATAATATTTTTTATTTTTAATTATAATATATATATTATATAAAAGAAAATATAATAAAAAATATAAATTAATAATTAAAAATTATTATTTAATTTAATTATTTTTTATTATCTTAAATAAAATTATAACATTTTACTTTTTAAAATTATAATTTAATATATATTTTTATATATTTAATTAATAAATAAATATATATATACACATATTCAAAATATATATTATTATTTATAAATATATATTTTACAAATATATATATATATATATATATATCTATATATGATATATATATTATAAGTATATATAAAAACGTCACCTAAGGTGACGCTTTTTTAAAACGTCACTTAAGGTGACGTTTCTTCATTTTTTTGTATATATATATATATATATTTATATATTATTATTATATATATTATTTATTTTCAAAATATAAATTAATAATTAAAAATTATTATTTAATTTAATAATTTTATTATTATCTTAAATAAAATTATAACATTTTACTTTTTAAAATTATAATTTAATATATATTTTTATATATTTACTTAATAAATCAAAATATATATATACATATTCAAAATATATATTATTATTTATAAATATATATTATAAATACATATATATAATATATATATATTATAAAAATAAATTTAAATATTTTTTATTATTTTAAATAAAATTATAATATTTTAATTTTATTAATTATATTTTAATATTTATTTTGATATATTTACTTAATAAATAAAAAATAATATATATATATATTCAAAATGTGAATTTAGAGTATAAATATATATTTTATAAATATAGACATATATATATATATATTAATAAGAATATATATTTAAAAAAAATTATATATATATATATCATACAGTTTATATATATATATATGTGTGAGTGTGTATACATATATATATATATAACATATAAGAGAAATATAACATATAAGAGAAAGAACGTGGTTTAAGTTTATAATCGTCACCTCTGTTGACGTTTTTTCGAAATAACGTTACCGGCGGTGACGTTTTACCTATTTTTAAAAACTGTTCCGTGCCTATTTTGTAATTTTTTTTTTCGCATTATTTTGAAAAAAAAACCCGGAATGGATAGAATCATATAGTTAATTGATAATTTATCTTTGTATTTGGTAATAAATTGATAATCAATAGATAAGGTATATTTTATATTTACAGAAAAACTTATTTTAAAATTGTAATTTGGTAGTTAAATTTCACCATATTCTATCAATACAATATAGTAAATTTTTCAAGAGTGTTCGATTGAATTTTGTCAGATATTTCAAGAATACTCGACCAACTTAGTTAAAATTTTGTAAAATGTTCGAATGAACTTGATCGAACAAACTAAATAAAAAGAATATTTTTTTCCAAAAAAATAAAGGCGTGTATTAAATTACAATGGAAGGCTATTTAGCCAGCCCCTTTATATGTTTCATTATATATATACATATTTAATATATTTATTATTTTAATATATACATAAATACATTTAGATTTTTGTTAAATATTTTTGTAAAAAAATTATTCAACTCAATTTAATTCATTTAGCTTTTTTTACAATACGTGTAGTTCAAAAGTCTCGATCAATATCTTAAATACTGACTATATTTAAGATGTTGGTTAGAAAATACACTAAATGAAAAATCGTTTTGTTGGTAGCAACATAGATAAAGATTCTAGAAATTACAGTTTTTATATGCTGCTAATACTACACATCAGTATGAATACAAAATATTCAATTTATGTGACAAATTTACTAAATCTTAATGAGGTGGTTGAGCTGACTAGGGTCTTTGGCTCAAAATACACTAATTTATCTATATATTTATTATATAAAAGAAAATTAGTAAAATATCACTTCACAAAACGGTGAGAATTCTTTGATGTATTTTTATTATTTATTCACATGTCTATGACCATATATCTCTTTTATTTTTTATTTTTTACTATAATTTAAAAATTTAACTAACTTTTTTATTTTAAATTCAATTTTTGATATATGATACATCAAATTAATTATTTTTTATATTTTTTATTTTGCATATTTTAAAATAAATAATTATATATAAATATGGTATATAATGTTTTATGGTATAATATATTTTTTTGTGGGTTGAATTTTCTTTTTATATATATGGGTTGGATTTGAATAGACAATGTTTTAATTTTTATATTGTTTGACCTAAAATATAAATATATTTTTATAAAATTTAAAATATCATACTATTAATTTATATAATATTATAATTTATTGTTCCTCCTTAAGAGGGTTTTATGAGTTGAAAATTTTGTATTGAGTTGGGAACACTCTAAATTTACTTGAAAAAGTCGTACAATTTATTATTTAATAAATATAACGTTTAAGAAAATGTGCGATATAACATAAAAATCAAATCGCATAATATTTATATAAATATAATTGACATAAATGATTATTATGTACATTTTTATAATAAGAATTATAATAATAATGATTTTATCATATATTATCTATAATTATATAAAAGCAAGATAGTTTGACTAAATTACAGTTTTGCCATTTTCCCGCCAAAATTGTTTATAAATTTTTAATTTCTCACAAAAAAAAAGAGATTGGATGTTATTGGAGGTGGGGATGTGGGATAGTGCATAAATGGTTGACCAATAACCTTTATTTACTTTTTTATTCTATTTTAATTTTTTACCTTAATTTTAAAAGCTTATAACTTTTACGTCTCAACTTATTTTTTCATGAAAAATTTATCAAATAATTTATTTTTAAAGATCTTTAATTTGATATCCATATTAAGTATATAAAAATAATTTTTTAAAAATATAAAATATTTTTTAGATTAATTAATATATTTGATATTTAAAATATTTTTATATAAATAAAATTGTGAGATTTTTATACAAAATAAAATTATATTTTGTATATCATGAATTTTTATTTTAGAAAAATATATTATTATTTTATAAATTTATTTATTTATTAAATAAAAGTAACAAAATCTTACACAATGTGATAATGCGATACAAAACAAAATGCAAAATGTAATAATTAAATTACTATTAATTATAATTTACTAACTATTATATTATTATAAATATTACAAATCGTGCAACGCACGGGAGAAATACTAGTTAATATAATAAAATATATTATGCCCCATGCATTGCACAAACGGTCATTTAGTAATAATTAAAAATAACCAATAAAAAATATGTTATATATAAGTAAAATGCATATTTGTTAATTTATTATTTTGCCTAAATATATATTCAACAAATGTATTTATATAGTAATTTTAAGGTTTGTTTTTTTTTTTGGACTTAAAGTATGGTGTTATTATACTTTGGTACCTAATATATATATATATATATATATATATATATATATATATTCTGTTAGTTGCAGCTCATAGCATACAATTTTCGCATTTGGCAAACTCTGGCCAAAATATTCAGCCAAATTAAAAAAAATAGAGGTATTTCAGTTATTTTTAAAAATATATATTATTGTAATTATTTTCAATGCAAAAATATTTTTAGAAATATGAAATTATTATAACAACCTGAAAGTCATTTTAAAAAATCCAAAAAATATTTGAAAAGACTAAAAAGGAATTTAAAATTCTTAAAAAGATTGTAAAAAATTATTTTAAAAATATAAATAATTTGTAAAAAATACTAAAAACGAATTTAATTTTTTTTAAAAGATAGTGAAAAATTATTTTTAAAATATAAATAATTTGTAAAACTCTAAAAAAATATTTGAAAAATCATAGAATTATAATTTTTTAAAATCAGACATTTAAAAAAATTTAGAAAAATATATGCTAAACCTAAAATTTATTAGAAAAAAAATTGAAATTATTTTATTAATTCATAAATTATTATTAAAATATAGTACAAATTTATAAATTTGGAAAATTATTTAGAAAATCATTAATTTTTTCTAAAATCGTTAATTAATTTAGCAAATCTAAAAAATTGTTTATTTATAAAATTTAGTTAAAAGTATTAAAATGATATAAAATCTTTAATTATTTGAAAAGTAGTTCTTTAAAAAAATTAGTTTTAGAGTTTTAAAAAACAGATTTGGAAATCTATTTATATATTTTTTAAATATTCAAAATATAAAAATAATTTAGTTTTTCAATATAATTTTAAGATTCTTAAATTCTTTTTTATTTCAAATATTTTTTATATTAACTTTTTTCAATTTTTAAAATATATGTATGATTTAAAAAATAATTATAAATTTTTCTATTGATTTTATGATGTTTGAAAATTACTAAACTAACCCTAAAATTTTCTTTTTCTTTTTGAAAGTTTTTGGCTATATGTAGCAAATTGAAAAAATCGTATATTATGGGTTGTAAATTGATAAAAAAAAAAAAACAAAAAAAACTAAGTGAAATAAAATGATACTTTAGATTGAAAAAAATGATCGTAGTTATTACTTTCTTTTTTACTTTATTTTTATTTTTGTGGCGGTTTAATGTCCTTAATTGTAGAATAAATCATTCATCGTGCCTCATGTCTTCAAATTGGTAAAATTGTTGATTACACCTAAAAAATTTGGATCTCAAACTCCGATTAGTTAGAGTGTATAATATTCTTGTGTCTACACAAAATATATAATGTTTAGTTTTAATTGCATTTTCAGAGGCTGTGATGTATTATACGTTAATATCAACAAGACTTAAATTACATCATTATTTTTTCAAATATTACTTTTTAATCACGTGTACTATTATTTATTGAGTTTAGAGAAATCAAGAAATTATTGTGAAGTTGTTGCGAAAGTCTTCATCCTTATTATACCATGTTAGATTTCATTGGTTTAGAAAATATATTTTATTGAATTCATAAAGCACAAAAAAAACAATATAAATTTTACAAATATATTTCGAAGAACAAATAACACTAAACCCAAATAAAATAAAATAAAATTATTATTTATAAAAAATCAAACAAAAAATATTTTATATGTCTTGAACAGCTCTCACACTAGTTTATTATATAATTAAAAAAAAAAAAGTAAATTTCAAATTTATAGTTTTGGAAAATAACTAACATTAGACATTATAGATTTCCTTGACTAATATTATAGAATGCAAAATGTAAATTCGAATTTTCTCATTTTGGAAAACCACTAATATTAGATATTTTAGATTTCCTTAACTAATTAAAAATGGAAAATTTAAATATTAACTTGTTAAAAAATTGATGTGGACATTGCTATAATGTAGCTCCTAATTATAGAATCCTTTGTCATGAAAGCACAAAGTGGGCAAGAGCCTTCCCGAAGTTAAAGTACTGGACAGACAAAATCCTTACAAGAGATTAAAACAATAGGAAAGTGATCTTTCTTTACAAATTTGAAAGCAACATCTCAAATGCCAGCCCATGTGACCGTTGTGCCCACACCCCTGAATTCTTTTCCCATTGACAATCCAACAGCTCATATACTAGCCGTTGGATTTGAAAAAGAAAAGCTAAAAAAAGAAAGAACAGCGTTCCGTTTCCGCTGGACAATGTTTGTTAACACCTCCATTGTTTTCATTCTCTTAAACGCTTAAATTGTGGGTTCGGGGACAGAATAGGACTGTCTGTGAAAACATAACCTGGGTGGTGGCTGTTTGTTCAAATAATCAAGACATAGAAATGGTTATATCTGATGAGAACAATCTTGTTCAAATTAATCCCACGAATGTGCAAGGTAACTGTTTGAAAAAATGTCTGTGATTTGTTGCTTATGGATTAAAACCAGCTTACAAGCTCCAGCTTTTCTGAAAATTTTATCTTTCTGTGGAAAGGAGGCGGAGGCGGAGGCGGAGGAATGAGGCCAAGATCCAACAGAAGAGCTCTCAGTGTGATTAATCAGGATTTAGGAGCTAATCCATACCCTAGTGTTGCCAACAAGCGAGGCTTGACAGAGTAAATTAATCTTAGCTCACAAGTTCAAATATTAAGAAAAAAAAAAAAAAACTTTTATTGTCTTCTTTTACACCTATAGTGATCTGTTGTTGGATTTTGAATCTCAGAACAGATGGGATTTGTAATAAGGATGCTGCATTTCGTGCACACAGGCCAATAACAAGGTTAGATTCATAGCCCTTTTGTTCAAATTACTTCCCCTTTCAGAATACACACTTTTCTTAATTTAGAATGAGTTTTTGAATGTGCTGAGTATTTGAAATTTACTGATTGTAAATTACTTGATCTGATAATAAGGAACTACACTGCACAAACTGCAATCTCACAGAAGCCCCTTCTGGGGGTAAGTAATTACATTTGTGTTCATTCTTTTAATTTAGAAATTTTGAGAATGACCCCCAAGATTGAGTAATTAGTGGAGTTTTTTTTTTTTGGGTCTATTGGCATTATACAGGAAGCAAAAAAGTTAAAGACATCAGAGAATGAGGTCACATTATGGGAAGATATATCTTTATCAGATGTAGAGGATCATGGAGAAGCTAAGGAGCAGCCTGTGCCAATGTCGTTGGAATATAAAAAGAGGGATAAAGATCAAATGGTAGGCACCCTTTCTTCCTTTCCTCATTGTTTGATTTCCTGAAAAATATTGGCCACTTGAGTAACTTAGATGAGACATCTTGCAGGAGGTAGAAATGGAAGACATATTTGAAAAGATTGGTACAGATATAGATGGTTGTGATGCCACAGATCCACTAGCTGTTGTTGACTATGTCGAAGATTTATACACTTATTACAAGAAAATGGAGGTAAAAAGTGAAGATGTGTTGAGTATATCTCGAATTTTAGAATTGATCATTTTAGTTTATATAGGCAATGTTTGGGACTGGATTGTCCCCAACCTGTTGTGGTTGGGAAGGGAACAACCCAAATGAGTGTTTGGATTGGTCGAGCCCAACCCACAACCAAAAGCCAACAGTCTCTCTCCGAGAAGGAGCATTACTCTCTCCCATTCTCTTTCCTCTCTCATCTTCCATCACTTCAAAATCCTAACCAATCAAACAATTTTTATTTCCATTTTTTTCCACTAAAAATTTTAAATACTTGTAACTTTTTCAGTTCAACTCCATATTTATAAAAATATATCAAATTAATTCTTATTTTACAATTTTTATTTTGACATCTAATTTTTATATATAAAAATAGAATATTAATTTATATATATAAAAATAGAATATTAATTTTATATATAAAATATGTTTTATAAGGTTATTGTGATTTTTATATAAAATAAAAATGTTTAATTATTTGATACAAATAATATTTAGCTTAATTGAATTCTTTGTTAATAAAGAGAAATCGGTAAAATTATACAAGTTTAGATATATAATTTTTTAAAAATAAAATTTCAAAAATATAAATTTTAGAATTTTATTTTTATTTTTTTATGTGATTATTTTTCAAGAATTCACTATTTTTTCTATTTTTACCTTTTTAGAAATTATCATACATTTTTTTAATTTTAAATTTATTTTAAAAATTACTAGTATATTTTTACCTTTTCGTAAAATTATGATTATTTTTTTAGTATATATAACTAACATACAAATATATATATATATATATCATCAATTATCAACAATCAACTCCACACATTCCAACAACTATTTTAATCATTAATCAATTACTCAACATCACATACATCACTTTTCACAATATTATAATACTAAAACAATCCACTGACACCTACTGATTTGACATCTACGGTAACAACCTACTCTATCACAACTCTAAACAAACACCACTTTTTACTATCAATTTTGTTGTGCCACAACCGATTGAGCCACAGTCGATTGTGCTACAAACCCCTCCAACCTTGTCTAAACATACCCATAGGAAAAATGGACTAATAAATATTCAACGCTCGGAGTCAATGATGTACAATTTGCTGTTTAGAGAGAATCTGATTCTCTCCCATTATAGAGGGAAGATTGTGCTAAGAAAATAGAGATTTTCAACTCCACACGTGTAATTTGGATTAGACATATGTTTGGCTCTCATGATAATTACAGTAGTTACTTTAAGATGCTATACATAATTATCTCAATTTTAAGCCCCTCCACCATATATGAGTTTCTAGAGATGTACTAAGTTTGTGTTGACACATTGTCATATATGGTCCACTGTCATAAACTATATGAATACATTGGGTATATAATATACATCCTTCCTATTTCAAATTTGAATCTTATGTTTCTTGAAACTTTTTACCATTGAGAAGCCATCATATTGGTGATGTGGGCATGTTGTGACAACGTTGATGCTAGTTAGTTGAATGGTTGAATGTTATAAGGAGATACAGTAGAACACTTTGAGAGCCGAATTTTTCTTTCCTTGATTTGAGATTTCCCAAATTATTGCTTGGTGCAGAGTTTGAGCTGCGTATCACCTGAATATATGGAACACCAAATTGACATAAATGAAAGAATGAGGGCCATTCTCATTGACTGGCTGATAGAGGTAAGCAACAAGGTCACAATCAGAGTCATATAGGCAGTGATATAAAAACTTCAAAAATAGACACTGGCTTGAAAATTCTGTTAGAATTCATCACTTACTATTCTTGTTCCTAATCAACAGGTACACCACAAATTCGATCTTAGGGATGAGACATTGTTTCTAACAGTGAACATAACTGATCGATTCTTGGCAAAGCAATCTGTGGTGAGAAAGAAGCTTCAGCTTGTTGGACTAGTGGCACTGCTCTTGGCATGTAAATATGAAGAAGTTTCGGTTCCTGTTGTTGATGACTTAGTTTTTATTTCTGATAAAGCTTATAAAAGGAAAGAAGTGCTTGAAATGGTAACCATTTATATTGCTAGCTATCTGCAATAACTCTACATATATACAGCTAGCAATCTGCAATGGCTATTTGCTTTTGCTAATTTTGACTCAAAGCCTCAACTTCTTACTCTCTCTCTCTCTCTCCAGGAGAGCTTGATGCTGAACACTCTGCAGTTCAACATGTCTGTTCCAACTGCATATGTTTTCATGAGAAGATTCCTCAAGGCAGCTCAGTCGGACAGGAAGGTCAGTAGCAGTTACTATACAATCTTAACATATTATGCTTGAAAAGAAATACCTAAAAGAGGTTTATTATTTGTGGTCATGTAACAGCTTGAGCTACTTTCTTTCTTCTTGATCGAGCTTTGTCTAGTCGAACACGAAATGCTCAAGTATCCTCCGTCTTTCCTAGCTGCAGCTGCTATATATACTGCTCAGTGTACACTTCTTGGTGTTTCACAGTGGAGTAAGACCTGTGAATGGCACACCAGCTACTCCGAAGATCAGCTTATGTGAGTTGTGATCGTATAAATCTGTTGGATAATTCCAAAATTATGAGGTTTAGCTTAATCACAAAAAACACCCATGCAAATTTGTTTCTCTACAAATTGCACAAAGAGTTTTGTAATACTTTAAGGGGGTCTTTGTAAGAAAACAAACTTTGTTAGTTCCTCTTTTTTAAGGGTACAAATTGCACAGAGTTTTGTAATACTTTAAGGGGGTCTTTGTAAGAAAACAAACTTTGTCAGTTCCTTTTTTTGAAGGGTAGTTTTGCCGTCTATCCTGACCGTGCTAAAATAATATTTTAAAGATAAATAAATCATAAACCTTGTTTTTTTTCCTTGATTCAGGGAGTGCTCAAGAATGATTCTGGAGTTTCACCAGAAGGCAGCAACTGGAAAACTAACAGGGGTTCATAGAAAATACAATACAGCCAAGTTTGGATATGCAGCAAGATGTGTACCAGCAACTCCTCCGCAGTGAGCAGAATATGTACAGTTGTTTACTAACTTTATGTAACTTCTGTCTAATTGCATTGACTCTTAATTCGGGATGGAAGATTCGACAGTTCTGCATTGGGGGTTAGGATCATGAACAAGCTAGTAGTTGCAACAAAACGCGTTGCCCGGAGTGGATGATTATTTGATTCATGGCTGTTGAATTAGTGTTTACAGCCATGATTCAGGATCAATTTGTTCACTTTCTGATTCAGTTTTATTTTGACAATAAATCTAATTCTAAGAATTTCTCACTCAGACTCTCTTCCATTGTCTCTATAATTTTTTATGGTTTTGAACTGGCTTATCTTTTATGGAATAAATGCGTTTTTGGACTCTGGGATTTTAATGTCAAGCAATGTAGGTTGAAGTTAAATATCAATTATTTCAATTTCTGATTCAAGTTTCATGTAGTTAAACACATAACATTCAAATTTATTATTTTATGAATCACCATATTTATAGTTATACAAATACGACTTATTTTATTGGGACGATTTTATTTATTTTTTATTATTATTATTATTATTATTATTATTTTCGTGAGGATGCGGTGGACCAATCACCCACCAGCCACAACTCGCAACAACTTGGTAATAAGAAATCACTAGATTTGACCATTATGAATCGGGGTGGTGGTTAGGGACGTATAGGAGCATACGACATCGTTCTATTGAGTCTCACCAACCCAGACCGTCTTGCATAAAATATACCCAGCGAACTATCTCAAGTGGAGTGGCTATAGCAATTTGCCCTCCTCATAGGAACTTAGTAATCATGAATTCCACAATTATAATTTCATTCATATTGAAAATTTCACACTTTATTGCAATCATGTATAATGATACTGCTCATGGTTGCATAATATTAGTTTTGTGAATGTATGATAGATATTTTAATATATTTTTAGAAAGATTTTGAAACCATAAATAAACTTCCAGGAAATGTAACTTATAATAATTCTTGATGCCATAAGCAATTCAATAAACTTAACCCTGGTTAAATATGAGTATTTTTAGTTATATACTAAATTGGGTTAGAGAAAATTTAAAGAAAATTAAAATAATAATTCCAATGCAATCAATCGAGGTGTTGACACAATTAATAATGTATTAATTGTATTAATTCTTTATATTTTCTCCAAAGAAATAATAATTCTTTATATTGCCATTTTACAATTTCTCACAAATAATTTAATAAAACAAATTTTGTGTGTTTAAATATTTGGAAGGTGGGGCAACGACACATAATAAAGCCTCAAACAGAGAAATCCACTTTTCATTTCAACAAAAAAAAAACATCTCACTCAGAATAACATACGTCTCCTCCTCAACAAAAAAAAACATCACTCAGAATAACATACGTCTCCTCCTCCTCCGCCGCCGCCGCTCTTTTTTAGAAAGCAAGAAAATGAACGCCGTAGCCATGTCTACCGCCGCCGCCACGAACAATTCCCTCCACCACCTCAAACCCGCCACCTCCATCAACGCTACCACCCAACTAGCGGCGTTTTCCACTAATCTCGCCCTTCCATCCACCTGCGCCACCCGCAAGCCACTTTCCATAACATGCTCATCCACCGCTCTCCATACATCTCCACCTGCCACCGCCGCCACCTCCTCAGATCGCGTCTTCAACTTCGCCGCCGGTCCAGCCACTCTCCCGGAGAACGTCCTTCTCAAGGCGCAATCCGAGCTCTACAACTGGAATGGCTCCGGCATGTCGGTTATGGAGATGAGCCACCGCGGCAAAGAATTTCTCTCCATCATTCAGAAGGCCGAATCAGATCTCCGAACGCTTTTAAATATCCCCGAAAATTACTCCGTTCTCTTCCTCCAGGGCGGAGCCACCACTCAATTCGCCGCCATCCCGCTCAATCTCTGCAAGCCCGATGACGTCGTTGATTACGTCGTCACCGGATCTTGGAGCGATAAGGCCTACAAAGAAGCCGTCAAATACTGCAAACCCAAAACCATCTGGAGTGGAAAATCCGAAAAATACACCAAGGTTCCAAGCTTCAACGCCCTGGAGCAAACTCCGGGCGCCAGGTATTTGCATATTTGCGCCAATGAAACTATTCACGGTGTTGAATTCAAGAATTACCCAAAGCCCGCCGATGACAGCACGGTTCTTATAGCTGATATGTCCTCAAATTTTTGCTCCAAGCCGGTCGACGTGTCTAAGTTCGGCGTAATCTACGCCGGAGCCCAGAAAAACGTGGGCCCATCAGGGGTTACAATCGTGATCATTCGATCGGATTTGATTGGGAATGCTCAGCCAATTACGCCGGTGATGTTGGATTACAAGATCCACGCCGATAACAATTCATTGTACAATACGCCTCCGTGCTACGGGATCTATATGTGCGGGCTTGTGTTCGATGATCTGATTGCACAGGGTGGGTTACTCGAGGTGGAGAAGAAGAATGAGAAGAAGGCACAGATTCTGTACGACGCCATTGATGGGAGCAAAGGGTTCTACAGGTGCCCGGTCGAGAAGAGTGTGAGGTCGCTGATGAACGTTCCCTTTACTCTGGCGAAGCCGGAGTTGGAGGCAGAGTTTGTGAAGGAGGCGGCGAAGGAGAAGATGGTGCAGCTGAAGGGGCATAGATCGGTTGGAGGGATGAGGGCTTCAATATACAATGCAATGCCTTCAGCTGGAGTTGAGAAGCTGGTCAGTTTCATGAAGGAATTTCAGGCCAGGCATGATGTCTGAAAATATCGGTATTGACTACTTGAATCTTGATGATCGTGTAGTAGCTTTTTCTTGATTTTGCAACGCAATTTACTCTCTAGTTGTGCTAAGGTGATTTTGTTTGGACTAGTGCAATTTTGTTTCGATAATTAGCTACCAATGTGGTTGATTGGTTGAGGTTTAGCAAAATGTTAGGAGCTTCTGGTGGTATTCCTGGTCATCTGTAAGAAACTTGCAAATTATGAATTGAGGATTTTTGTAGCTTCTATATGTCAGTGTTGATTGATCATTTCGTAGAGGCCCCTCCTCTATAAAGCACACACACATACTTGAGGGTCTGTGTGAATTGATTAACAATATAATGAACATTGTAGAATGCATACATGGATCCCTGTATTTCCACTACTTCTGGTGAATTGGGTCCGTGGATGATAAATATGGTCTTTACACTACCCTTTAGACTAGTCATTTGATTGAGTGAGGTTTAGCAAAATGTTATGAAGTGCTGCTAATCTTGATGATCTAATGTGAAACTTTGAAATTGAGTATTTTGTTCCTTTTACTAGTGTTTGTGATATTTGTAGTATTGATATAATATGTAGAATGTATGTACAAAATACGAACAAATGAATTCGTACATGCGTGTGTTGTGCACATAAACAGTTAATGTTATACGCAGGGTTTATTTTATTTAGGTTGTGGGGTGCGTGCGTGTAATATCATTTGTAATTACTATACAAGGTCATGACTCATGGAAAAGTAGTTTTCATTCACCAAACCACCAACCCCTCATTGCTTGTGATAACGATGTCTTAGGAAAATTGTGCCCATTTCAATTTTCAAATGTATTGGAATCTAATCAAGCTTGGTAGATTCTACACCAGGTGGCTTACGCCATATCTAGTGTTTATTTGCACGCAATCAACACACACCGCATTATTGTTTCCGTTCTTTTTTGGCTTCGTTACCAATAGGGATGTTAAAAGGGCGGTCCGAAATTTTTTAGGGTTAGGACTTGATTTTATTAGCCCGTTTAAAAGTCAACTCGTTTAGCCCGAGCCCGATCAGCTCGAAGCCCTATAGGGCTAGCCCGCTTAGGGTTAGAGCTAACCCGATAGCCCGAACTTTTCTTCTTATTTCTCTATTTTTTAGTATTGAATTAATAATATACACCATTTTTAATTATTTTTCATATACCATATTTGATTTTTTGTAGAATATATTAAAATTTATATTTAATTACTAGAAGATTCTAAATAATGTCATTTAAATTTAAAACTTAAATGTAACATGATTTCAAATTTTATGATAGTGAATGTTGTTAAAGTTATAATTGAGAGCATGAAATAGTGTATATGACTTTGTTTAAATCTTTAAATTTTGTATAGTGATATAAAAGTTCTAAAATATATAATCTTTTAATATTATCTAAAATTGTATTTTAAATAGAGCATAATATGCATTTAATTAAAATTTTAAATTTAAATATATAATTTGACTATTTTAACTCATAGCCCGATAGTTGCCCGATTAGCCCGAAAACTGCTAGGGTTATGGTTATGTTCATGTTCACCATAATCAAGCCCGTTTAAATTGACCCGATTAAATCAAGGCCCGATTAACCCGAAACCCGCTAGGGCTAGCCCGAAACCGACAGGGCTAGCCCGTTTAACATCTCTAGTTACCAACAGTTGATTGCTTTAGGAACTGAAATTCAATCTTGGGATTAATACAATGACATCCGAACTATGGCCTTTTGTGGGCTGTCTATGAACGACACAACTTTTTTATAAAGTGCCATCTCCGACCCCCAGGAGACAACATCTTGCAGAATATTCCAAGTATAATCGGGAGTTGGAGGCTAGAGGTGGCACCTTGTAAAAGTTGTGTCGTTCAGATGGTGATTTGTTAGAAAGACAAACTTGTTTAGGTGGCTTCAAACCTTATATATAATTTCTTTTTGACAAAAATGAACATTGTTCGGATGGCAAATTGTAGCTATCCCTTTAATCTTAAAGTATGTGTAGTTTAGACCTGTCCCAAGCTAGATGAAGCAAATGCAAAATTCAAGATTGTTAATAGCCGCAGGTTTTTCAGGTTATCGGCAGGTTTGTTATGTCAAGATAAATGTTGTAGAAGTGATTTTATTTCATGAACTTTTTCTTCTTCTACCATCATATAAAAATATTATATGGTTACCTAAGAGCGTTCATAAGCACCAACAGTTCATATTTAAAAAGGTCGATTTCAAGACTTCCAACTCACAGGTGCTTCCAGACAGGCACAAAATATTTATTTTCAATCCAAGGTGGCCTGCATTTTGAAACTACTTCATCAGAAAAAATAGCCAAATATAAATTACTCCCCCCTGCAACAAAGACTCGTCTTTGTATAGCTATATTTCCATCCCAACATTTATACAAACATGTCAATTTTTGGGACAGGAGTAAATTGAACCTGGCCTGGATATCATATACTTCAGCACTGTAATGCAATTGAATAATACATCCTCCAAAAAGCTTGACAGGAGAACCAACGTTTGATTAAAACTCAGCAAGAAGAAATCATAGTTAAGGTAATGCAGGAAGCTCCATGCTTTTCTTCACCTGACGCCCTGGATTTGATATTCAAGACATCTATTAAACTGGTCCATTACCGTGTTCACTACCAATTCTATGATTAGATTACACCGAACTTTCTTAATAAAAGAGTAAATTAAAATTATCATTGCTTCAATACCTCTTGCACAAAATTGACAATTCAGGGTTTCACTGGCAGATGATTTTCCAAAATTCCTGGGTAGCGAAGGGCATTTTTCTAACTCAATGTCTTGAACAGAATCGAACTCTGAGGAGGCAACAACGGTATCTTCCATGCATGCAGTTATCACTGCTCACTTAAATAGGCTGGAAAGTACATGCCTGCTATTCTCGTCTTTCCCATGCTCATCTTTCAAAATCTTACCTGGACTGCCTGGTTTTCCACAAAATCTATGGTCAGTTGCAGTACTATTAGTAGGCTGGTAATATGACAGTGTTTCGCTTGCCTTTTTGGCATTCTTACCGGTAATATGTGGCTTTTTGGGACCCACTGGTCTAGGCTGAGTCTTCTGATCAGCAGTACCATTAGTAGGCTGGTAATATGACAGTGTTTCGCTTGCCTTTTTGGCATTCTTACCGGTAATATGTGGCTTTTTGGGACCCACTGGTCTAGGCTGAGTCTTCTGATCAAGAACGTTCATATTGTGTGGTGTGTTCATTTCTTGAATATCATCCTCTTCATATTTTGTTGCTTCTTTTTCTGCTGGCCTTTTTCTGTGAAGACGCTTTCTGGGCAGAGTCTTCTGATCAAGAACCTTCAAATTCTCTGGCGGGTTCGTTTCTTGAATATCATCTTGTGTTGCTTTTTTTTGTGCTAGCCTTCTACTATGATGAAGCTTTCCGGGACCCACTGATTTAGGTAAATTATGACGTGGATTCATTACTTGCGCATCGTCTTTTTTGTCTTCTATTGCTTCAGTTTCTGCTAGCTTCTGAACCATAGTCCTGAATATTACTTTGCCAAGAACAAACTTAATCTCACCTTCGTCCCCCTTTGACAGCAAGCCGTAATTTATCTCCTTACTCCTGTTCTCGGCCTTCACAGAATCGACACCATCTGCCAGAATGTTAAAAATACGCTTCACACGTTTCGCCGTTGCCTGGGATACAAAGAGCTGAAGTACAAAGGTATTATTACTCTGATATATACACAAATAAGATCACAAATGGAAGTGGCATCATTACCAAAATTGGATAATGAGTTTGATCTTATATTATCTGAAAAGAAACCGTGGAACATTTATTGATGACAAAAGAGGCATCTTTTTGATCTGATAAAGACAAGATCAATTGAGTTTTTTCATAGGGAAATGATAGCTTCTGAATAAGTACATTGAGAAAGATCAAGAAAAAGAAATAAACGTCAACTCTTAATACTTATTATTTTCACTTCACAAACATTCCATCTAAGAGAAACTTTATTAGTTCTTCACACACTAATGTAACACAAGTAATTGACACACAACTAAGGTATTTACCCCCAAAATGTGTCTTCTTTTCCTTTTCCATATCTGCATATCATAGGTCCGAAAATCATGAGAAAATAAAACTAGAAAACAAATGAATCATTTATTAGGTTGGTCAGCCCAATTGTTGAAGAAAGGAGTTTGAATCCAATGAACCTTCAGATGGTAAAAATAGTTTTAACAACAGAAAATTTTGTTTCATGTGGAAATATTGCTTTCTAGTTTGTCGTAGGAGGTTACCAGAAATCATGCTCAAAAGCAAAACCTGAAGTGATTGTGAAAAAAGAGTTTACGGGATAGCATGAGAATTCATGCATTATTGGCCACCAAGTTTTAGATAGTACACATTCATCTCACCCTATGATTTGGATAATCTAACCACAGAGCAAACAACAGAATTGCTATACTTACCAAACCAGAGCATGTAGACTCTGGGAATCTGGCCATTGATTTGAAGAGGCAATCTTTGTTGATGAGAATATCTACAGAATTCACCACTTGCCCAGCAAACTTATTTACCCTTTTAACTATTTCATCATCTGATAGGTGATCAAAAGAATCCAAAATTTCAGGTACAAAAATTCTGGTAGTTAGAGCCGCTTTTCTTGCAAACTCAATACTTTCTTCCCACGTTCTATGACAAAGAAGCACAGCCAAGGTCAAGACCACAACAGCATGTTGGGGGTTAGTAAATATTGCCATATGAAACGCCAACATTGCAACCCTGGATAAAATATAAATAAGAAAGAAAGGAAGAAACATATAGAGCAATCAGTCCCTCAACCAACAGAAGAAATGAGACATAACTTACTACTGATGAAATTCAGTAATTACTGACAATATTCATGCGGATATTATTAGAAGACAAGTAAAAAATTAGTAGAAATGTCCATTTAATTTGTTTCACCGAATACTGTCCCAAAGTACTTGAGAAACAATGTGAATCAAGAGTTTTATGTATGTAAGACTGCTGAGATCAATATTCAAAGGCAACCAGCAACTATACTTGAATTCGTTACAATCATTCCAGTTTCAGTTCACTTTAAGATCTTTTCCTCCCGTATTGTGTTGCATGCATAAATATAAGACAATTCAACAACATGATCCTCCCATAATGTCAAATGCAAATGAACTTCATCCCTAACAAATATTAGTATTGAGCCTACTACTAATAATATTGGTTTCTAGTCCCCCCCCCCCTCAATTCAGAGGAATGCCTAACTGCCTCCAGCTAATAACCCAAAAAAACATAGGGGAGATGAGCCATACAAGAATAGGACGGTGCTCCTCTCTCACAAAAGCGTAAGTTGTACAAATAATAGAATCGGACACAATATGATAAATACAGAAAGTGGGAGGCCACAGTCCCATGCCCTCTCTCCATTGTGGCTCCCAAAAACAAGTATTGAAATGCGAAGAATGATCAAACAAATTGGTTCCAACCAACCTTTCACAAAATCACCGAAGGTTACCAACCTACCTACTTATGAAAGATATTAAGAAATGAGGAGATATGAAGTAATTTATTTCTTTAATCACCAATGGGGGTATATATCAAGAATTAAAGATAAATATGTGTAGGGTATTTTTATCCCACTACGCAAAAAGGAAAGAGATCAGAAGAGTGTCTGACTTTGTTTTGTAAGAATGTCCTGCCTCATAAATCACATCACATACAACTGAAGGGGTAAGTTTGGTAAATCATTGTGAAAGCGGGAAAAAGATTAGGGAAAGAAGCACAAGTGGTGGTCTTCCCTCTACCCATATGCTGTCCTCTGTTCCATGTAGTGTCTGACTTTGTTTTGTAAGAATGTCCTGCCTCATAAATCACATCACATACAACTGAAGGGGTAAGTTTGGTAAATCATTGTGAACGCGGGAAAAAGATTAGGGAAAGAAGCACAAGCGGTGGTCTTCCCTCTACCCATATGCTGTCCTCTGTTCCTTAGAGAGATCTATGTACAAACACTGCAAGATTCTTGAAAGAGATATCTACCTAAGAATAGGCTGGATTTCTTTTACCAATACCTGAGAATCACATTTTGGTTCACGAAGGATATGATACATGTTCGACATAAAACTATTCCTTCAAGAATTTGTTTCTTCTTTTTCCCCCTTGTTTTATCTTTGAGTCATGGAATTGGTCGTTTTCTTTCAACTCCATGATCATATTTTATCTTTTCGAAAATAATAGATCTCTATTGGATTGCAGCCCTCTTACCTATTATGCATTATAGAGCCAACAGGCAATATATTAGAATGTATCTCTACCATATCATGTAGTGAATAAAGATCATACACAACCTTTGGTAACGGTGGCCAAGCCGTCGAGGAGTGGTAATGGTATTGGGTATCATATAATGAGGTAAATGGAGCAGAAAGGATAGAAAGGAATTAGGTTATAAGAGAGAACTGGATAGCTGGAAGAAGATATGTGGAGCAGAATTAGAACGGGGAGGGGGGTGTGCACCACAGAAGAAGGGAGGAAGTAATCGGGAGTAGTGCCTTACAGACATTTACAAGGAGGATCAGCATCAAGATAGTAACTAGTACCTTTATCCTAACTTTATGGTTTATATTCCTTTATAAATAATAAGTGATGGTCCAACATCACTTTTCAAACATAATGTTGTTGAACTTTAAAGGATATTTTGAGGGAAAACTTTGCACTTTGCTAAACTACCACCTCAATATAATAACTTGTTAGGAATGCACACATATCCCTTATGTATATTTGCACACATATGACAATTACTTTTAAGTGTACTTTCAGATGCACATTATTTTCAGTTTAAAGGAAAGACATAAAAAAGATGAATCGCTCACCACAAACTATCTGTACAAGGCTGGTCACAAGTAATCAACTGATCCAAATTGAAAAATAATTTCTGAAAAGAAATGAAATAGTCAGTGATCACGTGTTGGAAAAAGAAACAAAAGAGAAAAGATGAAAAATGAAATAACAACACTGGATAAAGTGGGATTAGACAAGAAGAAAGTGGAACAATATATGCTCTTAAAATAAACAATAATATACTGCAGTAGGACGAGAACTCTAACCATTAACATTAGGGAATGTAGGTGAGATCCATTATCCACCTGCTTGGAAAGGTATGCTGCCTGCAATACATTGAAACTTAACCAGACATGCTTACCTCAAACAGTGCCGACTTTTGAACAAAATATAACTTACATGAAATGGCAGCAATATCTCGAGAAGATTAAACCTTTTGAGCAAAAGAAGAGAGGGTTCTGCAGCTCCATATGAGAGCATATAATTCATCTCCAGATTTATTCTAGACTGAAGAAGGAAATTGCATTATATTAAACATTTTATAAATAAAGCAGATAAGGGTGGGAAGCAGATTAAAGTTTCATAAAGAGAGAGCAAAAGAATTTAAATTGAAATAAAATGAGAAAGAAATCTGGAAAGCAGGATGTCAATAATTTCGCAGATGTATTAGTTAAAAACTATAGAATTACATTGCTTAGTTCAGCAACCGATGAAGATAAGCTACATAAAGCGTCCTCAGTCTCCTTTGAAAATGTTAAGTTAAGACGAGCTGCAAGTCTCAATCCACGCAAGATCCTGGCTGAACTCAGATGCTTAGCACAGTGATTACATTTGAATAATTAAAAAAAATAATGCTACATGCAGTATACATAAAAATAATGCAATTTTGTGAAGAAGTATAATGTAACAACCTTGGTCCTCTTTGAATGACAAGTTAGCTGGTATTACTGTCCTCAGCTGTTCTTTCCACAAAAAAGAGCTAACTTAAAAAAACTTTTTTAGATTGCAATGTTGAATGACCTAAAAGAAAATATAGCTTACCTTTGAAGATCTCAAGTCCCTCATTGCATTGGTGTAGTCAAAGACTACATTCTCAAAAGGATCAAAAAATAAGCTGTGTAAAATACATGCAATTAGGGTTTTGTTAGTATAGAGGTTTATGCAAAATGAAAAGATACACAAAATGTAGAAGAACTATTTTTTAACGATTAATGTTTGACTAATGAAATTGCTTAAATTGTTCAACACCGTTGGGCAGCATAAATCAGCAAGCAATAGCTCCCATCAGGAGTGTAAAAGACTAGTCACATCAATGCCCCCTCCCCCCTTCTTTTGTGGTACAAAAGTCAGGCATTCAAATAGAGCAAACTCAAACATTAAACTCTCCAGTAAGACTATGATCAGCCATTATTAGTACTTCCTTTCTACCCTAGTTACAAATATAACTTCATCCTAATTAGCATAACATATCAGTACTCATGCAGTTTCTCCCACTTAAATTCAGCTCTAAGAAGTTTTTAGAATTTTGAGTAACATTATTTTTTTTGTACATTGCCATTACAAGAATGATATGTTTTAAATACACTCATTTATAAGACATACAATGAATCACAAATGTAAAACACATACAAAAACTATAATTTACATATCGCACAAGAGTCGATAGTCCAACTTTGTGTGATGCATGTTCTCACTTCCAAAAAGAAGGTATTATAAAGATGCTTAATAATTCATATAACTATGGAATCATCTGGTTTTTATTTTCTTCACAACTCAAATCACACCCAAAAGCTGCAGGACTGAATTTCAATTCTTGAATTGCGATCAGCATTAGTACACCCTTCCTTCGATGGAAGAGGGAACCAAGAAACCAGATTGGTGCCAATTTATCCTCAAAGACAGTAAAAGATGAAACCTGTTAACTGTAAAGTCTCTGTTCATGGAATTTTTCCAGCGAGCCAAGTCCCCTGGATCACAACCTTTCGGAATTTGAGAGATGTCAACATCTCTCCTTTTGGGTTCTTTAGCTACAGTATCAAAACTTGATACCTGAAAATGAAATGGAGAAGCTCGACCCATTTATCACCAAGGAAGATTGTTCAACAGTCTAAAAAATAACCTGGGCCGACAGAGATCAGGGCAGAAGCTAAACATAAAGATCACCACTAACCTCAATCCCAGAGCCTTTTATAGTGACCACACATATAGGAAACTTTCTTCCAATAATAATTGCAGACCCGAACTTCCTCTTGACCTACACAATATTACAGTTTAAAGCAGGCCACTACAGTTCCTTTTACTGATACAAGTGGATTACTAAAGACACTAAAATTACCTGTCTAAGCCTTGCTGTTGTGATTACATCAAAGTCTTTTGGAACTTTATTGAGAATTAAGTCTCTAACACACCCACCAACTAAGTAGGCATCAAACCCTGTACATTTAAGCTTCAATAACAAGACATCCAGACAAGTGCGCAACAGGCACGCACTGGGGTACATAAAAACGAAAATGTAATAAAATTTCCGTGATATTTAGGCACATACTGGAGCATCCATAATCTACGACACTGTCATTAATAAATAAGAGACACACCCATGTAGTTGATTCTACAACCGATCAATAGTGTGTATAAGAGTTCAAGTATTGTATGTTATAGGGAACAACTTCCCAGTAAATTACCTGATTATGTACATGTCCATCAGAAAAATAGCTAGAAATACATGCTGGATAAAGCAGCATCTTCCTTATTATGTGGCTATTAACCATGTGTAAGGTTTCAGCTTTACGGCTATTTCTTTTATATGCTGTTTGCATGACATCCACTTGAAGCAACTTAAAGAATTTCAAATTCATGCAAACATCCTACTGAAAATATTAGCATAATGCCGTCGTTTATGGAAATTGTCGCTCAATTTTCAAAATTGAATGGGTTTGGAAACAATAATATCATCAATAATTCAGAGAGTTCTTCTATTCTAAATAAAGAGGAAGTCCAAACCAAACCAGTCAATCTTCATGATAGATCCCAAAGAATACAACATTTACATCAAAACAACCACACATAGAGATATGCTGAGGACTGAAAGCCAATGATGGCATTTTGTCTGAGAGACAAGCTTTTATAAATGGCAATAGTAGATTAAAAACCTAAACATTTTTTTTTCCTGACAAACAGAACCTATACAGATTGAATTTAGTCATGCTGTAAATTTTCTCAACTTCTGGAACAAAATGGCATTCAAAAGGCTCGATAGAAGCTCATACGAGAACACAACCTGCATTTCGCAGAGTCTTTAAAACTTGCAAAGAAGGAGAAGATATCTTCCATCTTGCTATCCCCAAATTCCTTGAGTCCAGCTTTCTCCATTTTGAAACCTCAACTTGACAAAAACATGACACAAGATTTCAACTTCTGATTCAAGAACACAGTCGTATCATATTTAATAGGCAGTATGTAGTGGTGAGTGTCAAGTCAGAATTCTTTTCAGCTGAAATATACCAAAAAATAAAAAGTACAAATATAAAACAACCCATAACTCAAAAATTGTATTTGTAGAATTAAGTCCATGGAATTGTACTGGTAAGAATATATTCAGCTTGAATGAGAATATTCCCTATCCCATTTCTAAGGCTTAAATATCTCAATGCCAAACATAGTATTAACAGCTTCCTACTTTTGTTAAATAACTCAATAATTGAGCAAGAACTTGTACCCGTGTCAGAAGAAAACTGAGCACGACCCCCCTCTTCAACGAAACTGCACTTGAACCTCTGTAAAACACGAAATTACACAAACACGCCTTATCATTGAAAAATATTCAAGTACGCCGTGTAACTACAATTGTGAACCAGGTGTTTGAACAAACGTCTGAAAGGGAAACTGAGAAACGTCTGAAACGCTAACCTCCATGGCGATAAAGGGTTGCAGGCGGGATAGAAAGGATTTGGCTTTGCGGGATAGCAACAATGCCATGTGAAGGAATTGATCAGGACATAGCAGTGGTGGCTGGTTGTTATTAGTGAAAAGAGAGAGGTTCGAGTGGAGCGGAAGGGAAAATAAAGCGCTTTATTTAGAGGAAAATTTACTAGTCTTGGTTAATTCGCAAAGAACTAGCTAGGTTAATAACATAAATCTTCTTGAAGGATTGGGACATTTTCCAAATGTATAAGTTTCATTCCAATATTTCACAACTTTTACAATTCTAACCCAATACAAAAATAACACATTAATTAATATACAACTTATCTAAAAATATGAGATAAATAACAATAAAAATATAAAACTTATTTTAAATATTAAAGAAGTTGTATGACAAAATATTAAAATTGTTTAAATAGATAAAAATCGCAATCACAACCAAGATAAATAAATGATAACAAATTTTAAGTTGAAATATTAATTCATTTTTTACAAATAAAAGATAAATAAAATAATACAGGACTATTTTTCAGAATAAAAAAATCAATAAATATAACATAATTTTTTGTTATGCTTATTTAAATAATTATCAAATTTTATTTTATACTTCTATTAACTTAAATAATTTTTAAATTTATTTTGTCTTCTGAGATAATTTCATTATTTTAGTTTGTATATTTAAAAAACCATTGAGAATTTATGATTATTCCCTACTTAATAAATTAGTATTTCAATTGTGAATATAATTTTATATTTATTTATGTATTTATTTTATTTTATTTCACAAATATTTTAATATTTTAAATAACTTTCAGATTTTTTGTTGTTATTTTAATTTTTTTCATATGTTAATTATAATACTTAATTATTATAAAGATGTATTTTGAATGGATTGATAGAATTTAAAAAAATGTGAAAGTTTTGCTAACTAGGAAGAGAAATAGAGTAGTTTAAGTTCCATCTATCCATGTCAGGATATTTGAACGGAAAAATAAATAGATAATACAATTAATAATTTTATTAGGTTGTATATTAATTTCTAATTTTCTAAATATTTTGCTAGAATTGCAAAAATTATAAAATTTTAGGATAAAATTATACATTGTGTAAATTAAAAGGAAGAAAGGTTAAATTCTCAAGGGATATTTGGTTTCATCCCAAATCCCCCTTTTTTTTTTCTTTTCTTTATATATATATATATATATATATATATATATGTTACACCCATAAAATTTGTTTGATTTGTAATTTTCAAAAGTATTTTTTCTCAACTTAATAATTACATTAAAACAAAATATTTAAAACAAGGTCACCAGTATAAATTGATTTAATGTAGTATAATAAATTTCAAATATCATCGTTAAATGAGATCCGCCACTTGCATATTTTTTTAATAAAACTAGACATTCGTCCGTACGATTCACAAAATATAATATACTTTACTAGAAACTCACCCGTGCGGTGCACGAAAATTGAAAATAAAAAAATAATTTGCAAATAAAATGTACTATTAAATTATATAATTTAAACTGTATTTTATTAAATTTATATTCTATAGTTATAAAATATAAATTTGACATATATTTACATCAACTTTAAAAATAAACAGTAACACATTGTTATTGCATAAAAAGAGTTCAAAAAATTACATGGAAACAATGTACAAAATTAAAAAAAGTGAAACATCAAATTTTACAAATACTGAAATTACAAATTTTGGAAAACTTCCTTATACACAATATTTTTAGTTGAGGTAGCGTTCTGATTATCTTTATCATTAATTAAAATCTTCAATCCCTTGCGATTTGTTACTCTTGAAACAGCCACATACAATTGTCAATGACTAAAAACAGGTTTCCTCAACAAAAGTCCAACATGTGAGAGCGATTGACCCTGACTCTTATTTATTGTCATGGCATATGACACAATAAGAGGAAATTGTATTCTTTGAAATTTAAAAGACAACCTTGAATCAGACGGTGTTAAAGATAATCTTGGGATTAAAACTTTATGCCCTTCATTAGCTCCATTTAGAATCTGCGCTTCCAAAACGTGATTTCCAAGCTTTGTAATAACCAGCCGAGTACCATTACATAAACCAACAGTATGATCAATATTCCGCAGTAACATTACAGGAGTACCAACCTTTAATTGGAATTCATGATTTGGAACACCTGAACATCTAATACCATTCAAAAATTCAGTTGTGTGTACATCGGCCAAAAAATCAACATTCGAATCTGACTTGCACGCACTATCGGAACTCAAATATGTTTTTGCATCACCTAAATTCAATGATGTCATGTATTCATTTACCGAATCAACAACATCAAGAGTGGGTGCTAGTATGGCACGATTTTTTAGGAAGGTGGGTTCATCAAGAAAATTTGGTAAAGACGCATAAGTACTCTGCACAATACTTGGAATTGGATTAGAAGAATATGGTAGCAAAATATCTGGAGGAATTTCTACTTCTGAATAACCATCATGATGAATACCAACCGTTCCATCCCCAATTCGTGCAATCCAATCAGAGAAATCTTTCAACTCAATCAATTCCGACTCAGAAGAACATGGATTTTGAAGCCTCATATTTTTAGTTGATCTCAACACCTTACATTGTTGCCAAATAGGGGATGAATTAATGCTTGCATGAACAATATCCTGACGTGTACCTTTTGGTATGACTGGCAATATTTGTCTAAAATCTCCACCAAAAACAATCGTTTTACCGCCAAATGGTTTATGCTTGTTCCTTGGATTGAATAATTGCATGATATCCTTCAAAGTGCTGTTTACATCTTCAAAACAATGTCTATGAACCATAGGAGCTTCATCCCATATTATGAGCTTCGCCCTGACTAAAAGTTCAGCTAATTTGCTTCCTTGAGTTATAGAACATGTGCCGTTCTCAATCGGATTAAGTGGAATGGCAAATCTTGAGTGAGCCGTTCTACCACCTGGCAACAGAAGTGATGCAATGCCACTGGAAGCCACGTTTAAAACAATATCTCCCTTTGATCTGATTGCTGCAGACAACGTCCTCCAGACATACGTTTTACCAATACCACCATAAACAAAATAAACACCACCCTCGTGTGAGGCAACTGCATTCATAACAGTATTATAGACATTTCGTTGCTCATCTGTGAGATTTGATATCATAATGGAGTGTTCATCACCTAAAGCAGCACGATTGTAGCGTAGCTCTTCATAGACTAATTTATTTTGCACACTTGATAAATTATTCATATCTGGATACGGTATTTTATCAAATTCTCTCAAACTCGTACCTAGTACTCGCATTATTTTCTCGATCTCCACCAGAGTAAGATTCTTTATTTCAACGTCATCCATATTCAGGTCTATAAAATGTAAACAAATATAATTTAACACAGTATATAAATACATTCATTTAAGACATTACTTAATTGTCCAATGGAAATAAAAGAGCAAGCAGAAAATACTACGCAGCGTACCTTGATGATTAAGAACGCGACGTTGTCTGTATAGTATGTCGTCTGACAAATATGTCCAACACATGTCCCAAACATCTTCTGGTTTTGTTAAATTATTAGATGACAGCAAAGTTGCAAACAAATATCTCAATGAATGCGCAGATGACCATTCACTTGCTTCAACTATGCCATCAATGTATTCCTTGTCATCGTCCAATAAACCATGGCCATAACACGCTTCTCGAAAAGTTTTATATGTAACATTTCCTACTGTTCTTAGGTCTTCATAACAGGTTGGACCTTTGATGATATTCAGTAGACATCTTAAATAATACATTTCTCCGCTACCAGGAGGCACATAAAATATTCGACCTAATGAGAATCCGCGTTTTCGTTTTGTCCAAATTCGCTTGTCCCTTTTCCAAACAAATTTTTGTGGGTATTCAGCGTAAGTAAGCTGCCGTCCCTCTTCATATAATTTATTGGCCGCAAACCACGCCAAAAACATGCTCTGGTTAACCGTCGGACGGTCCATAACACTATCTATTGGATCTACATCTGAAAAAATAACTGATTGTTGATCGGGTAAATGAAAACTCAAACGTTCCACGGATGGATTCTTAAATTGAATTTCAAAACCAAGGATCCTCCACATAGCTTCACATGGAGACACATATCTACAATCATAGTACATGCTAACCTCATCAACATTTTCTGATGTTTCCTTATCACCTGCACTTTTATAGAAAGAAGCTGTAACTCGGTCGTGTCCTTTATTCACATATTTAAATAAATACTTGATCGATCGAGATTGATTACACCATTCAACATTCAAATGTGCACCATACTTAAGTAATAAATATCTGTTGTGAGGAACAACATATCTATTGTCAAGCTCCACTCCACTCTTCACGACCGTCCTACCATTATCCCTACGACAATAAACTGGATAACCATCTTCGTCAACAGTTGTATTATGAACAAACTTTTTGGGAAAATGTTTACTACACCCATCAGATGACATGCATGGAGACTTTGGTCTAGCCGCACCACACGGACCATGTATCATGAACTCACGAACTGCATTGTAGTAATTAGGATCTTTGTTTTCATCGGGAATCTCTGCTGAGATTATCCTATCAATGTCGTTGGGTGTAGGATACTTATCTTGTTGATCCATAAATAATAATATATGAGCATGCGGTAGACCACGTTTTTGAAATTCAACTGTGTAGATCACTGAAAAAAATATATATAAGTGACAAACAAAATATTGTAATAATTGAATAATGATAATAAACACTACAAATGTATGCCAGAGATCACTTAAGTTATTTCATAAAAGTTTAAATTAAACTACGTACGTGAACGAACTGCACCAAATATTTTATTTTGTCGTAAATCCTTGATTAGACCATCCAACTTCATTTTGAAAACACGACACACCACATCTGGTCGATCTTCAGCCTTCAAACATAATTTTTCCAAATAACGGACTATTTCCGGCCACTTTGGGTTACACGTGAATGTTATAAATAGATCTGGATACCCAGCCCATCTACATATTGCCATCGCATCCTGATAATTTTGAATCATATATCTAGCTCCACCAGTAAAAGTTGAGGGTAGTATAATCCTCCTTCCTAGAGCACATGGATCAGCCTCACCACGGAGCAATGCTTCAGCTAGACCTTTATACATTTCACAACGTAACTGCTTTTGGTGTGTTCGAATGTAAGTCAACCTACTTGATTCCACCATGGTGTATGCATCTACAACAAATTGTTGGGTTAATCGTTTTGCACAAAGGATGTTTTGAGGAATATGTACTCTGTCATGCAATCGGTAAGAAAACCACTCTTTCATGCTGACTGTCTTTCTTCCAAAACCATTACTATTTGTACAATCAGAGAAAGGTATGTCCTCTCTATAACCGTCTTCACCATAAGGAAACAACAAAGGGTATTGTAGCGCAAGGTACGCAGCATTCAATTCATTGATCCTCTTCAGTTGACCAGATTTGGTCTCAACAATTATATCTCTATCGCCCAACGACTCATCAAAATCACCCACTAAAAGAGCAGCAACTTCAGATGCCGAAGGTAAATTATACCTCCTTGCATCTTGTCCCCTCCTACCGATTAATCTCAACCTCACATTTGAATTATCTCCAGCATACATGTTATCTCTAGCCATTCGAAAAGATTTCACCAGTACATTATGTTCGTCCAACATTTCTTTCAATTCTGAAACTATTTCTGAGTGTAGATTATTGCTAGTGTCATTATTCCTGCACATTTCAATTTTATATATCCTTTAAAATAGATGTGATGAAAAAAAATATTAAGTTTTTAAAATTATTGAGAAATAACATACCTAACACAGTGGATTCGGTTGCTTATTTCATTTTCAGTGTCGTAGATATATAGTTGGGCGAACTTTGGCGTACATCCTTCAGTTGGCAACAAACTCCCCATCAAATGGTAATTCTGTCCGTGTAATTTAAAGATAGGTGGAGAATTGCCTTGATTAGGTGAATGATCAATTTTACCACCCATTGAGGTAAAAGAAAACATGTTATTATATGATCTTATATTATCCATAAAATGTTTGCTCTTATCAGTCAATCCACGAAAAAGATCGTTTAAAAGATTCGGTGGCTCTTTTAATGGAGGTAGTTGGACCTTCCCTTGACTACAACATCCTGAGTACTTTGGTTGACTGGCTTTAAAATATGACCGTAATCGTTCCTCGTACCAAAAACACGCACAACAATATTGACAGCTATACGTTGGATCACCGTAATCACAATATTCTGAAATATACATGAACGTTAGTAATTTCTAAATAATTTAATTGTAATTTTATGTCTATAAGTTGAAAGAGCAATGAGTAAGTACCAATGGCTGCAACACTATCTTCATTATCTGCACAGCCATTAACTGAAAAATTCAAGTTATATTTAATGAGTAAACATATGTAAAGATGGAATTATAAAAAAATTGCATATTTCCATAGAAAATGGATTTCATACCATCATTGGTTAAATGATTTGATGGACCTTGAGGAAGATCTGAGAACTCCGTAGTTAGAGGAAATGTTGAGGATGTAGGATTGTTGGAGAAGTCATGATCATGAGTTAAGTTCACAAACATACAATCATTAATACCATCGATTGTAGTTGATTCAGTAGTTCCATTCATGCCTATGTTTAAATTTGATGCAATAATCTGCCCAACCCTGCTGCTTGAAGAAACTTTATAAAAAAAATCCATCAGTAACATTGAACTTGACAAAGTGTAACTAATTTGATCACCTCAATTTGACAAAAATATTGTACCATTTGTAAGATCAATTAAAGTGGTAACTGGCTGTGAGAATGTGTTCGTCGTCATTTACAAAATATAAACTAAATATTTAAATGTACATATACCAGAATTTAGGTAACAAAGAAGTATGGTTAAATTTATGTAGTAAAATAAACAAAATAATTCATAAAAGGAGATAATATAATTAATAGTTAATTTTCTAAAATTAAATAAATATTTAATAGTACAACACACTATCTACTCGACGTTGCTTCTCCGTCAGTTTTGTAATTCTTTTAGTCAATAAAAATTAAAAATAAAATAACAAAAAAACAGGTAAATCTAATTGTAAACTAATTTACTGTAAAATAATTTACCATTTCTAAGATCAGTCAAAGGGGTAACTGACTGTTCGAATGAATTCCTCAAAGTATTTTGAATTCCATCGAGCACCAAATTTTGTGAGCATGGAGAACGATTTTATGCTACAATAAATAAATAACCAAAGCATATGAACAATAATAATAATAAAAAAAGGTAATGTAGAATGACATTAATTAATTTATATGTAAGTGATATGAACATAGTAGCTACGCCGGAAATAATGTTACATTAATTCATTTATTCAGACTTTCATGTATGAATATAAATTTGGAATAAAAAATTACTTAATTATTAATTACATAATTAAATATATAACTATATATAAATAAAAATAAGTTATTTGCCAAAAATTTAATACAAAATTACCCTCTTCAATATATTTAATTTAAATTATTTATATATTGAACAATCTGCAGCACCTCAAATATTAGAAATTATAATAAAGAAAGTATATTTTATGAAATATAGAAAATAATTAAATTGCTGTGAAATTGAAACAAAATAATTTTTTAAAGGTAATATATTTAAAATTGTGTCATTATTTAATTTAGGCCCAAAATTATAGCCCACCAGAATGTATAATGCACTATTACCTGGGCCATTTCTTTAATTTATTGTAATATTAATTAATGCCCCTTAAACGTATAAGGAGTACGGCCCATTTGCAGAGGAGGCCTACAAGCCTTTTTCTTTTATTTTTGTTACTTAAAAAAAATAAAATTGAAAGTGTAATCGAAGACGGCAAGTTATTCCCTGAAACCCTAATTTCTAACGTACATCTCCATTTTCAGAATCAAAGTCTGTGCGGCCAGATTTCACACCGTTCGGATTCTTTCTGTTTCGAAACAAAAGAATGCGGATGAAATTTTCTTCCTTCAATCTCTTTCTCATTCGGATTCAGACACTCATACCGATCCATTAGGTTTGTACCAGTAAGTTTTCCAAATATTATAATTTAATTTGGGGGTTTCAACCCTAATTTCTAACATCGGGTTTTTATTTCAGTGAAAAGTCTTTTATAAAAGACTTTTCACCATTCAGATTCTTTCGATTGGAATTCAAAAATCGGAGGATTTCTAAGATCTGCAGTCAATTCATGGTTCTTTGAATCGGGTTTGGAGTTTTCGACTTTACAAAAAGATAAGTACTGTATTCTACGGATATTCAGCTTTCAATTTGTTTTGGGTAGATGGCTGCCTTACTCCGATATGCGCTCTTGGGTTCGAGATTGGTCTAAAACCTAAGTGTACAGAAATACGCTTAAGGTTCATTTCGTATATTTTTAAATACGCGAACAGAAATAGATGAAGTATGCTTTCATCGGACATATTTTTGAACGAAAAATAAGAAAATGGCATAGGTATAATTTTTGTTATACTGTGATGTAGTTTGTATTTAGTCTTGACTTTTCACCATTCATATTGTTTCTAATGCAGAACATCAGTCTTGGAAGGATTTGTAATTTATGCATTCAAATGATGGGTATTGAATGGTGTTATGTAATACCTGGTGTTGAAAAAGCTAAGTGTTCTATTCTAAGATTGTACATGTTGTTTTTGCTCTCATTGATGGATTCCTACTCTTGTTTGCTGTGTTGGGTTCGAGATTGGTCTATAACCTTAGTGTTGAGAAATAGACTTAAGGTTGAATTCGTAGATTTACAACTACGCGAACAGAAATAGATGAAGTATTATTTCATCGAACATTTTTTAGACGAAAATGAAGAAAATGGCTTTCCTCTTATTTTGATAAATTGGCATCACTAAATTCTATAAATTCATGACTATTAACCATTCATATTGTTTCGGTTGCAGTAAAAAGAACGTAATTTCTAAGTTAGGCATTCAAATGATGGGTATGTCATAGTATTAAGAACACAATTAACTCTATTTTTGTTTGTTCTGTAACTTGTTATGATTATTATGTCTTTACCATAACTAGTATCTCACCCGTGCGGTGCACGAATATTGAAATTCCAAAAATAATTTTATAAATAAATATTTAATACTATATTATAAATATTTAAACTGGAATTATAATATTTATAATCTATAAATAGAATAAAAAATATGAACATATTCTTACATGAATTTTAAAAATAAACAGTAACGCATTGTTATTGCATATAAAGGTTTCGAAAATATATAAGTTAACATAAAAATAAAGAAAAAATAATCGAAAAAAGTAAAATAATACAGTAAATTATAATTGGCCAAAAAAATTGTAATTGTGAAATAATAACCAACATACAATAAAAACTAACTATTTTTGTTACATTACACAAACTTTTTAGAAATGCAATAAGACAATATCTATTATTATTTATTTAGAAATGATTGAAGTATAATGTAATTAGATGTAATGAATATAACTTTATAATTATTAAAAACCATTCAATTTAAGAGCTTTACAATTACGATTACAAATTTATAAAAGTTTAGTATTTCCTATATCAGAATAATTTATGACAAAGGATATCATATCTCAAATCAATAATTATTATTATGATGCAAACAAACATAATTTATTAATATGACATGCATAATATTCTACATTTAAAAACTATTTAGATATAAATTGGAATACCTAATATTAAATATATCATTTACAAATTTAAAATAAAATATATAAATGTACATACACAAAATTTAGCTAAGAAAGAGGGACAGTAAAAGTTATGTGGTAAAAAAGAATTCGGAAAAGAAAATAATATAATTAGTAGTTAATTTTTATAAAATTAGAAAAATAATAAAGAGTACAACACAATATCTACAACCAACGTTCGTGGTTCGTTAAGTATTAATAAATTTTAAGCATTAAAATGAACATATAAAACATATACATATTATTGTAAACTAAGTTAGTGTAAAGTTTTTTACCATTTGTGAGATCAGTCAAAGGGGTAACTGACTGTTCAAATGAATTCTTCAAAGGCTTTTTCAATACCATCCAGTACCAAAGTTTGTAAGCATGGAGAACGAATTTCTGCTACCAAAAAAAAAAATTAAAAAACAAATAAAGCCAAGAATATCAATTCAATAAAAATAATGTAATGCAGAATGACATTAATTAATATATTTTTAGTTTTGACACCCAAATTGTGAAACTATATGAAAGTGATATAAACAGAGTATTTACACCGGAACTAATGTTACATTAAATAAATTGTTTATATAGTCATTAAATATATTTATATATATATGTAATAATAATATAAGAAATACACAAATATTTTTTATATGAAAATGAGCAATAGAAAATCTTTTTATATAGTTGATATATATAACAAAAATTATAATTTGAAGTCTATGAAATTGAGAATTAAAGTATGTATAAAAATATCTCCTTAAACTGAAAATTTGATAATAAGCAATAAGCAATACATATTTCACATCATTAATATAATGCTTTGCATTTACGAAAAAATTAGTAAATTTAATTTTCATAGGTTAGTTACCATACACTAATACAAAATTATGCTCTTGATAAAAAAAGAATTAAATTTAATTCTATATTGAACAATTTTCAACGCCTCAAAAACTAATAACTAAATTTTAAAAAGTAAATTTTAAGAAATAGAGAAATTACTTAAATTGCTTTGAAATGGAAACAAATTTAATTTTTAAACATGAAAAATACAAATAGTGTTTTTAATTAATTTAGGGCCGAGTTTATGGGCCAACTTAATGTACCATGCAATATTATTGGCCCATTTCTTGAATTTATAATAATATTAGATGGGCCCTTAAAATAAAAGGAATACGGCCCAGCTGCAGAAACATCCAATAATCCATTTTTTTTGTTTTTTTAAATTTTAAATAAAATTAAAACTGGTAAAGTGAGGCGGAAGTCGGGACGTCATTCCCCGAAACCCTAATTTCTAACCTACATCTCCCTATTCAGAATCAAAGTCTGTGTCGTCAAACAATACACCTATCGTCTTCTTTCAGTTTTGGAAGCAAAGAACGCGGGCAAAAATTTCTTCGTTCAATCTGTCTCTGAATTGGATTCAGACTTTCAGCCCGATTCATTAGGTTTGTACATTTAACTATTCCAAAGATTTTAATTTCTTTTTGGGAGTTCAAACCCTAATTTCACATATCCGTTTTCTTTTTCCAGAATCAAAGTCTATTCTGAAAAACTTTTCATCCTTAAAAATCTTTCGATTTCATTACAAAATCGGAGGATTTCTAAGCTCTGCAGTCAATTCATGGGTCTGTGAATTGTGTTTGGAGATTTCGACTCTGGAAAAAGATAAGTACTATATTATAGGGTTATACTTTGCTTTTTGTTATAGATGATGGCTACCTTACTCCTGTATGCGGTTTTAGGGTAGAGATTGATCTAAAACCTAGGTGCACAGAAATACGCTTAAGGTTCAATTCGGAGATTTTTTCATACGCGAACACAAATAGACGAAGTATGCTTTCATTGGAAATTAGATTAGAATGAAAATAAAGAAAATTGCATAGGTTCAATATTTCTTAAATTCTGATATAATTTGTATATAGTTTTGACCTTTCACCTCATGTTGTTTCTACTGCAGAACATCATTGTTCGGAGAATTTGTAAGTTATGCTTTCAATTGATTATTATGTAATGGTTCATGAAATTCCTGCTATTGAAAAAACAAACTATTGTAAAATAATGCTTATATATATTGTTTTTGCTGTACTTGATGGATTCCCTACTCTTGTGTGCTATTTTGGATTCGAGATAGGTGTAGAAGCTAAGCGTTTAGAAACAAGCTTAAGGTTGAATTTGTAGATTTGTTACTCCAAATTGACAAATAGATGAACTATTCTTTCCTGGGACATTTATTTTTAACGAAAACGAAGAAAATAGCACTCCTATTATTTTGGTAAACTGTCATCACTAAATTCTGTAAATTTATGACTTCTAAATATTGTGTCTAAACATTTCCCAACAAAAATGGAAGATTTGTAACTTAGGCATTGAAATGATGGGTATCTAAATGGGGTTCGAAATTTCCGCGTGTTGAAAAGGATATGTAATCTATTCTACACTTATCCTGCGAAGTTTTTTTTTCTTCTTAATGGATGGCTTACTGTTGTATGCTTTCTTTTCTTAGTGACTATTCGTGAATGTATAAACTCTTAATATTCAGCTAATTATAAATTTGTGACATATATATAGTTAGAACACTATGTATATCTCATGTCTATATTCTTATCAAAACTTAAACACTCTGCACACTAACCTTCATGAAGGTTTAAATCTATTTTACGTTTCTTGTTTATAACAGTAGACGTGTTAGCTTTCTCATCAGTGTAGTCAGTGTAGTTACAGTGTGAAGTATGGATTGAGAAGAACTTTGGCCTCCTTATAGTGTTTCTAATGTATGAATATAACTTTTACAATTATTACTGAATATAGAGTAATACAGTAATAGAGTATAGAGTAATAGAGTAATATAATAATATTTGCTTTTTTTTCATACTAAAGAAACAATTCAATGTAATTGGTGATTGGTTTGGCAGTTTTCTGACATGCTGCTAAATTGGCCATAATATCTTTGTTATTTTTCCCCAATAATTGGTCTAACTAATGCATATAGAAACTGATTTCCCTATAGGTCAAAGTAATGCCATCTTTATTAATTTCTTACGGAATACTCTACTACTGAATTATATTTCCCTTTGAATGCATCACCTGAAAGCTGTGAAGAAGTCTGCAAAAGATAAGTGTTTCACTTTGACTAAAAAAACAGTTCAATGTAATTGGTGATTGGTTTGGCAGTTTTCTGACATGCTACTAAGTTGGCCATAATATCTTTGTTCTTTTTTCCAATAAAATAGGTCTAACTAATGCATATAGGAACTGATTGATTTCCCTAAAGGTCAAACTAATGCCATCTTTGTTAATTTCTTACAGAATACTCTACTAATGAATTATATTTCCCTTTTAATGTATCAACCGAAAGCTGTGAAGAAGTCTGCAAAAGATAAGTGTTTCACTTTCTCTACTACTTTATAAAATCCCTTTTTATGAATTTAGAATTTTTTATAATTC
This sequence comes from Caryopteris x clandonensis, assembly GCA_028749325.2. Lineage (NCBI taxonomy): Eukaryota > Viridiplantae > Streptophyta > Magnoliopsida > Lamiales > Lamiaceae > Caryopteris > Caryopteris x clandonensis. The sequence continues at coordinate 4,735,672 of JAPYKT020000007.1, read as the reverse complement.
TCAATTTATAGATTTAGTTATACTTTTATAGATTTTTATATTGACTATTGTTTTATTTGTTTGATTGTTAATTTTTGACCATGTTTATACTGATTCTGTTATTTGCTTGTTAATCAGAAACTTCATTCATGACTTCTATTTTGTTCCAACTTGTAAATGATTAGAGTAATACAGGAATAAAGTATAGAGTAATAGAGTAATAGATTAATATAATGATATTTGATTTTTATAAAGATTAAAAAAGAGTTCAATGTAATTAGTGATTGGTTTGCCAGTTTTCTGACATGCTGCTATGTTGGCCATAATATGTTTGTTCATTTTTCCCAATAAAATAGGTGAAAGTAATGCATATAGGAAATGATTTCCCTAAAGGTCAAACTAATACCATCTTTGTTAATTTATTACAGAATCCTCTACTACTGAATTCTATTCTCCTTTTAATATCTCAACTGAAAGCTGTGAAGAAGTTTGCAAAAGATAAGTGTTTCACTTTCTGTACAAAATCAGAAATCCCATTTTTCATAATACTATATTTATATGTAATAGGTGAGTTTCAGCCTGAAATTGCATGTTAACTGTTTCCCTACTAATTCACTAATGCATATTTTTTTTACTTGTTTTTACAGGAACAATTTGAAGGACTGTTCTTACAAAATGATTGTTAGTTTTAAGTTCGGGCTGAAAATATGGAGAAATATCTGTTGTTCATTTCCTTCCTTATTTTAGTTTAACGAATGTCCTACCCATTATTTAATTCAAGGGTTCAATACTGTTTCTTAATTAAATTTTAAAAATTGCGCAGGTTATTTTTATAACACTGCTTTAATCCTATATTTGGTGTGGTTTGAAGGGTTCAATACTGTTTTATTTTGTAAATGGAAAAATAGAATTTTATTTAATAATTTGTACAGGTTATTTTTTCAGAACTGCTTTAATAATATTTTTGTATATAAAATTTAATCTTTTTGGTGGGATTTTCAGTGGTATTATTATGCCTATTGATCAGTTGGGAAAGTAGATTGCTGAGATGTCAGAGATTCAGAAAATCCGTTTAATCATTTTCAAGAAAGAAAACCACTCATTTCAGCAAAAATTGTTTTAGAAGCCACACTACTCAACAGCAGGTCAGTTTTGGCGGGAAAATGGTATTCCTGTAATTTGGCCAAACTGTCCTGATAGATTAATATAATGATATTTGATTTTTATAAAGATTAAAAAAAGAGTTCAATGTAATTAGTGATTGGTTTGCCAGTTTTCTGACATGCTGCTATGTTGGCCATAATATGTTTGTTCATTTTTCCCAATAAAATAGGTGAAAGTAATGCATATAGGAAATGATTTCCCTAAAGGTCAAACTAATACCATCTTTGTTAATTTATTACAGAATCCTCTACTACTGAATTCTATTCTCCTTTTAATATCTCAACTGAAAGCTGTGATGAAGTCTGCAAAAGATAAGTGTTTCACTTTCTGTACAAAATCAGAAATCCCATTTTTCATAATACTATATTTATATGTAATAGGTGAGTTTCAGCCTGAAATTGCATGTTAACTGTTTCCCTACTAATTCACTAATGCATATTTTTTTTACTTGTTTTTACAGGAACAATTTGAAGGACTGTTCTTACAAAATGATTGTTAGTTTTAAGTTCGGGCTGAAAATATGGAGAAATATCTGTTGTTCATTTCCTTCCTTATTTTAGTTTAACGAATGTCCTACCCATTATTTAATTCAAGGGTTCAATACTGTTTCTTAATTAAATTTTAAAAATTGTGCAGGTTATTTTTATAACACTGCTTTAATCCTATATTTGGTGTGGTTTGAAGGGTTCAATACTGTTTTATTTTGTAAATGGAAAAATAGAATTTTATTTAATAATTTGTACAGGTTATTTTTTTAGAACTGCTTTAATAATATTTTTGTATATAAAATTTAATCTTTTTGGTGGGATTTTCAGTGGTATTATTATGCCTATTGATCAGTTGGGAAAGTAGATTGCTGAGTTGTCAGAGATTCAGAAAATCCATTTAATCATTTTCAAGAAAGAAAACCACTCATTTCAGCAAAAATTGTTTTAGAAGCCACACTACTCAACAGCAGGTCAGTTTTGGCGGGAAAATGGCATTCCTGTAATTTGGCCAAACTGTCCTGTTTTTATATAGATATAGATATATTTGTATGAACTCATGGGTAGGCTGGATTTGTGCAAATGTAATAACTATATGCATAATGGAGCAATATCTTGGGTCAGTGCAATTTTTTTGCTGCTCAAATTTAGAAATATAATTTATTTAGAAAAATTTGTTTAAGTATGATGTACGCAGTTACCTGAGTATATACAAAGCTATTGTTTGAGTGAATGAATTTCTGCAAAGTTTTCATGGATTATTGTTTTTGGACAACTATTTAATACATATGTATTTTCTAGTGTATTGGAGCTGTTATGAAATAAATTTACTCTCTTCTGATTTCCTACTTTTTTTGAAACAGTATTACGGTAGACAAAGTATATGGCAGCAGCTGAAGTATTGAAAGGTAGCAGCTAAAATTATATTCAGGTACTTTATGTTTTTAGTTTAGAGTTGTTAAATTATTAAAATTCAGTTTCTAAAAAGGTACAGAACTGAAGTACTCTTCAGATTTGATAATAAGCGATTTTATGAACAAATGTACAGATATATCTCGAATCTAAACCTTAAATAAGTGTTTTAATATACTAATCTGAAGCTTAGAAAAGTTGGAGTACTTTAATTTGTACAGAAATGATGAGCATTAATCTGATAATAGAGTTGGCAGAAGTACAGATATTAGGGATAACTATTCACTTTTCGTGCATGTATAAACTCTTAATATTCAACTAATTTAAAATTTCTGACATAGAAAAATTTAGAACACTAAGTCTATCTGATCTGTATATTCTTCTCAAAAGTTAAGCAATCTGAACACTAACCTTCATCAGCGTTTAAATCTATTTTACGTTTGTTGTTTATAACCGTAGAGCGTGTTAGCTTTCTCATCACTGTAGGTAGAGTGTGATATCCTTCTTTGGGAGTGTTTTCAACAAATTAGAAAGTGTGAAGTATGGATTCAGAAGAACATAGGCCTTCTTATAGTGTTTGAAATGTGTGAATATGACTTTTTATAATTATTACCTAACATAGAGTAATACAGTAATAGAGTATAAACTAATAGAGTAATAGAGTAATATAATAATATTAGCTTTGTAGAAAGAGTAAAGAAGCAGTTCAATTTTATCTTTTATTGGTTTTGTCAGTTTTCTGACATGCTGTTCAGTTGACCATAATATCTTTGTTCATCTTTACCAATAAAACAGGTCAAACTACTGCATATAGGAAATGAGTGATAAGTTTTCCAAAAAAATTTAATAAAGGAATGATAAGTATACAAAAATATTACACTTAAAGATATTATTGCTTATGAAGATACTTTGTTTGCCATTCTGATACCCTTTGTTTGCCAGAAACTAAAGTTCAGTTCATTTTCATGGTTTAATTTCTTACAGAATCCTCTACTACTGAATATTTGGAAGTTTTAATGTATCAAACGAAAGCTGTGAAGAAGCCTGCAAAAGATAAGTCTCACTTTCTCTAGTGTCATTTTAAAATACCCTTTAATGAATTTTTAACCTTCTATAATACTCAATTTAGAGATTTATTTAGGCTTTTATAGATTTGTAGAATGAATATTGTTGATTTGTTTGATTGTTAATTCATGACTATGTGTCCTCTGACTGTTATTTGCTTGTTAATCAGATACTTTGATATATTATAGATATTGGTTATAAACTGATTTAATGGAGTATTGGATATTGTTTCTTTGATTTCTATTTACAATGACTATAGTTCGTATGCACGTAATAAGTAAATTCATAACTTATGTTAATTTATTCATAGATAAATGTTATTCACATCCATCATTATTCACTAAATTTTATTATGAAGAGATGAACTAAACTGAGTATATGATATAACAGGGTTAAGTAACTAAAATAATGTATTACTTCTGTTAGAGTTTTAGTAGTTAAAGCAGAAGCTACAAATAAATAAATAAATCTGTTATTTATGTAATTCTGATAAAGAATGTAAGAACCAAATATAGGAAATTATTATAAAACTCTGAATAAAAAACACACACAATAAATTTATAAAACTTAAAATTAAGATTACAGTAATAACATACTAAGTACCAATTCCTTCAAAATATTAAAAAGATTCAAAAGTCATAATCAGTAGTTCCTTATAGTCCTGAAGGAACATAAACATACTTAAATTTTAGAATGCAAAACACATTCTACAGGATAAAAAACACCGTGGAGTTAACCTTAAAGTTCATTCAAAATGTCGTGTTTCAATTCTGACTTACAGTTTCTTCACTTATCCTGCTTAATGAAAACTTTCTTTCTGTCACTTGCATTTGTGGAGAACTCATCAAACAGCTTACGCTTCACAGATTTTTCTTCAAGTTTGTCTTTTCCTTTATCCACTTTAGAGACACTCTTAAATGGTGTGGATATCTCACATTCTGAACCAACAACCTGCAGAAAAATGAATTCATCTAATTAGCGAAATGAAAGTGATAAATTATTGAAACAAAGTTAATTTCAAAATTACCTCATAACAGTCCAGTACATCGCCTTCACTCTTGCCCACTACATGGGACCCCTAGTTTTACAACACAAAGTAATGAAAATATTGCATTAAAATTTGTTATCATAAAACGTAAATATATATAGATTTTTAATAAGTACCTGACTTCCTGCCAAAGTAGTAAACGTGTTAGAGATAACACTATTCTCCTTACTGATCTTCTTAACACTGTAAGCTCCATAGAAATTACTAATATGCTCAGGTGCCACTTGAATCTTCAAATATACCTCCTGGTCTAGGAGGTTGTCCATGTCCTCAGGATATAAGTCAGCGTCACCCAACTAAAAAAAACATAAACAACAAATTGTTTATATAATATGAATTCAATTTATTTTGTTTAATAGGAAAAATTAATAGTGTGATAAATAAATTGAGAACCTCCAAGTTATGTTCAAGCAAGTCCAACGCAGTCTTCCCAATTAATTCAGTGCAGTGCTGATCCCATAGTAAAACAGATGCATTGTCCGTGTCATCTTGAATAAGAACTTGCATTTTATACCTTTGAAAGAATATATATATATATATATATAATTATATTAAAGATGAAGATTTTTGTGTTTATGAAAAGAAACAAAGTTAAATTTCATGAATTACATCAAACCTTGGCATCCCAGTTGAATCAAAGAGGTCACAATTCACGCAATAAAATTTGTGTTCAGCTTTACTTATCTTACGATAGCACTTGGGGCAGGATAGATACCACCACTGTCCATTAGTTTCAATTGCCATTATTCGGGCAAACACCCAGAAACTACCAACCTAGTAAAAAATGTAGAAAAAACAATAATTACTTACGATTTATAACAGCATATGAATAAGATACCATTTCAAATTTAAAAAGAAGCAACACATACCTCTCCTAAGGTTCGGATCTGTTCGATTGTGCGTACACTACCTGCTCCATTTACTAAATCATCAGTATCTATAGTGAGAGTAGGAAACGACGTGTTTACTGCAGGTTGTCCATTACTTTGCACTGAAAACCTGCATACAAAATTTTTATTATAACTTAAGTTAAAATCTTTGAATACTAAACTAAAAAAAAAAAACGACTGAATAATAGTTTTAACCTTGACTTAAATTCGGAAATTTCACCTAGGTCACCATCCAGTATTAACTTGGTTGCATAGTAGGTAGTAGAAATAGATACTCTATCTGTTAAGGAGATATAAGGAAGAAATTAATTTGAGTTTGATGTGCTGTGATAGCACTCTGTATCAAAGTTTAATAGAATATTTTTCTATTAGGAATACTATACCTCTATAAAGTTTCCCCCGACAGAACTGCAAAACCATTATTGGAGCCTCACCACCAGTTCTTACACGCTCCATCATCTGATCCACATAGTCCCCCCAAAGTGTACAGTACAATCTGTTCTGTCTGCACAAGAAGTATTAATTAGTCAGCTGCATATTACATCAAAAGTAAAAAAGTAATAAAGTTAAGTCTGAATAATAAATATAATATAAGAATATATTAGAAATAATAACTGATGATCCTCCAAAACTACTTCCATCCATGTTGTTGTTTCTTGCTCATTGCGAACACGGTTCTGACGGGGACCAACATTACAGACCCTACCAATGACATCTGTCAAAGAAATATAAATTAAATGAGTACAAAGTGTGAAACTGCATAGAATTAATATTACATAAAAAGGTCAGATTGCGGTAATAATACCAAACATCTCATTTTCTTTCATTTCATCCACACTGCAAATTTCCGGGAATGGTTTGAAATTAAACAGCTGCAAAGGAAATGCTGCATCATAAATTTCACTGATTTTTGTATCATGAATCATTATTAGCATGTAACGGTGGTTAGTTGTCTTGTAACGCATTTTGTTGTTTGTTACAACAAAGTTTTTGATTGCAAAAATACTGCCTTCTGTGAAGGTAACATTGTATCTCCGCATTAAATCAGTTCTAATGGTAGCATGGATTCTTTCACCCTACATAAAAAAAAAAAAATTTGATCAGTAGAAAAAAAATTAAATTAGAGATGAATAAATTACTGAATCTATAACAGCTTCTATTCAGTACCTCATAGTCATGAAATGTACAGTTGGTGCTCTGAATTCTCATAGGATTTCCATAAACAGGGAGCTCGTAGGATCGAATCAGTCGAAGCTTGACAACCCACTTCGTACTGGAAGGACCAACATCTTTCAGGAGAGAGAACAATGGAGCCATTACACAACAATATTATATGAGGAAGAAATCAGATGAATAATAGGTAAGTGCCCCAATCTGAAAGTTAGTATATATAGAAGCATGTTGGAATTTGTAAAGTCAGTAATCTTTGGTACAAAATATTTGCCTGTTAAAAAGAGCCAATCACTGCTTTTGAGTTCTTGGAATAACACACTGAAAATCTTTCTGCAATATATTTTTTCTGATAACTTCAACATGTGCATAATCTGTTTTTTTCTGCAATTGTGATCTGGTGGGTATGATTAATTTTATTTTGTTGGTTTCTGCTGGAAATTGTCTCGAAAAACCCATACTGCTTCTTATTTCTACAGAATATATATTACTTGAATTTAAGTAAGGTTGCAACAATATTTGTTTGTGATGAAAATTTGTAACTGTGATGCTGATAACTTCACCATGTGTATAATCTGTTTTTTTCTGAAAATGTGATCTGGTCGGTATGATTAATTTTATTTTGTTGGCTTCTGCTAGAAATTGTATCGAAAAACACATAATGCTTCTTATTTCTACAGAATATATATTACTTGACTTTAAGTAAGGTTGCAACAATATTTGTTTGTGCTGAAAATTTGTAACTGTGATGAACTTTTTTGAAAATCTTCTTGTTTATAAAAAAAGAAAAAATTAGTTAGTAAGTCTTTTATGAAAAGATGTAACTTTCATTCAATAATTAAAATATATTGTTCTTTATAAAACAAATTTACTGTTAGTTATTAAGTCATTTCTTTAATATTTATCTTAAGATTAGTTGAATCTGAACAGTCCAAATCTAATTTGAATTTTTTTGGTAGTGGAGGTCACACATACCAATGTTTTTTCTGCAAGAAGTTAACTTTTATGTGATCATTACTTTAATTTTGATTGTTCTTACTGCAGGAAAACAGTTTATATGAACCAAAACATATTACTTCCTTTTAGATAATGATGGTTTTTTGGGTTTCTGCATAATATATAATAACTGAGTTTAAGCTTCAAAATTGATCATTACTTTAATGGACTAATGCTGTTTTTTTTCTTTCTTTTTACTTGTTTTTACATGAACTATTTGAAGACTGATATCATTAATGTATTTTTTGAAGTCCTATTATTGAAGTTTTGTTGGCTTTGAGTACTCCTAAAATTTTATGAAATTTGAAATAAATTTGCATGTTTATAATGCCCATCTGTGCTGGGTCATGCAATTCTCCAGCATGCAAGTTAAAGTAGTACCCCGAGGATGAATGGAATGGTTCAAACTCCAAATGGCAGTTGACTTTCCTTCTCTCTCTCTCTCTCTCTCTCTCTCTTGGTTTTAGTATTTTCTTAAAAGGATATGAATATGAAAAGTCCTGCTGTTTATTTTCTAAATGGAAAATTAGAATTTAATTTAATAACTGAACAGGTTATTTTTTATGGAAGAGGTTATTAAATTAATCTATTTTTTGGGCTTTTCAGAGGTATTATTATACCTACTAATCAGGTTTTCAGAGGGCTATTGAGATTTCAAATTTTAAGAAAAATACATATACATCCAAACAAAAAGAAAAGTACAAAATAGATTCACCATTACATGGGAAAGTAGATTGCTAGATTTGACAGATTCAGAAAATCTGTTTAATCATTTTCTTCTTTAAATATTTCAATTCAAGTAATGACATCAGAATTTTTTTTTAACAGATTCAAGAAAGAAAACCATTCATTTCAGCAAGAATTGTTGTAGAAGCCACACTACTTCACAACAGGACAGTTTTGGCGGGAAAATGGCATTTTTGTAATTTGGCCAAACTGTCCTGTTTTTATATAGATATAGATTATATTAATATTGTCATAAAATTATATTCTTGTTCTAAAATATTATAAAATGTATAAGTTACATAATTTTTTGTCTTCCTTGTATAAATTTTGTTTTCAATTTCATAAATAATATTCAATTTGCATAATTTATTTTTTAATATTCCTATTATTTTTTACTTTTATGATTTATTAATAAATTCTGGAATTTTTTTTTAGTTTCAGAAATTATTTGCCATGTTCCTAAATTTATTTTTATTTTTCAAAATTTATTTGCAATTTTCAGAATTTATTATTAATTTTATGATTTTCTCATTGAATTTATTTCTATTTTCAATTTATTTTTTTGTAATTTTCAAAAATTATCTTTGATTATCAAAACGCAATGTATATATTAAGAGTTTACGTTTGATTTTAAGTAGTTATTTTAATGTTTGGAATTTTTTTTAGTTTATTTTGTAATTATAAATTTATATTTTAACTTTTTAAAATTTATTTGTCTTCTTAATTTATTTATAATATTTTTGAAATTATCCATTATTTTCATAATTTACTAAAACGTTATTAAAACACATATTTTGACCAAAAAGTTATCCAGTAGAAGATTAGAGCGGACAAATTACAATTTTTATAGAGTCAAACTACCAACTAATAATAATTTTTATAGTTCATATCCCCTGATCACAATTTACCAACTGTTTTGCAATAAAATTGATATTTTCCTTTTATATTTTTATATTTAATTGCTTTCCTTCGAACACAATATTATCATTTTATTACCACACTATTTCAACATAAAACCCATAAGATTAATGGTTAGTTGGTGAAAACTACAAATTCAAACAATTTTTATTTATTTAGTAGAAACGGGTGTTATTTTCATGAGGATTAGAATTGCAACTTAAATTGATATAAACTTTTAGGACGATCGTGTTCAATCTTTTTATAACATCACACATGTCTTTATTAGTTATAATTAAAACATTTATCTATTTTATACTCACAATATTTCTTATATTTATAATAATTGTTACTTATAATATATTTGGACAAGGTTGGAGGCCTCTCTCGCACAACCAAGTATGGGTTGTGAGGTTGTGCCACAATCAAATACATAGTAAAAATGTGGTGTACTGTATATGTAAAATCAATAAATTTAATAGCGTTTTGTTTGTATTAATATATTGTGAGAAATAAATATTTTTGTATTTAATAATTGGTGATTGATTATTGATATATATATATATATATATATATATTTTTTAATATATACAAAATATATAAAAATGATAGGTATTGTATAAATAATAATATAAAAATCTTAAATAATATATAAATAATACATTAAAAACAAAAGTAATATATAAATATGGATGTGTTGTACATAGTTCAAGTTGAAAGTATGCATCTTCGATATTTAATTGTGTATTGTGTGTGTATATATATATTAAATATCGATATAATTAATATTTAATAATAAATTCATTATTGATGAAAATAAGAATAATTTATGAGTACAAAATCTGAAAATAGTAATAATTTATGTAAAATTAAAAATTGAAAATGATAATAAATTAAAATTGAAAAACAAGAATAATTTTTGAAAAGTAAATTATAATATATGAAAAATTATTTTCTCTAAAATTTTCAATGCTTAAAATAATATATAAATAAAAATTTTGAAATTACGTAATTATTATAAGATTTAAATAATCTTAGTTTTTTTTCAAAAAAATATTTGTATTTAATAATCTCATATTTTTTTAAATAAATATTTTAAATAAAAAAATATCATCATTAACTTAACAAAAATGTTTTATATTAAAAATAATATTTTATTTATATATATGATTAATGGATATCAAAATAAATATCTTAAAAAAAGAATTAATATGATACATTTTTTTAAAAATGAATTCAAAATAAAAAAAGTTATAAGTAATTAAAATTTTAAGAGAGAAAAAATAATTAAATTGAGTAGTTTTCTTGATAATGATAAGAGAGAATGAAGGAAAACAGATGCATAGAGTGGGTAGGATGGAGATGCAACAACCTACAAGTTATAAATAAATAAAAATTGGATTATGATACAATCCACAATCGATTATACACAATTCAGTCCAAACATATTCTTAGTATTGCGACTTGAATCATGAGTGTTTCTAGCCAAATAGCCACATACTTTCTATGTTTATATTGACAAAGTTATATAAATAATGATCATTATTAAAAGTAGTGATGAAATTTTGAATGAGAGAGAAGACACATCATTATCTATATTTTAGAAATAGAAAATATATTGGATGTGCTAATCAACAATTTTGATTGGATACTTTTATGTGAAAATTATAATCGTTTAAATTTAATGGTATAAAAAACTGTGTTTGTTATGCTATATAATATAGTAGAATTTGTAGAATATATATAAAATTATAATAAATTATTATAAATATAATTTTAAATTAACTAATCATATAACAACTATTAGAATTTATATGATGATTAAGGAAAGAGAGAAAGAGAGTAGGCGAGACGCGAGAGAATGAAGTAGCCCAATCCAACGGCTATAAGGGCAGAGCCTCAATTGATAGCTATATTTATGCGTTCCCCTTTCCTAAAATAATTATTGCACATTGCATATTCTACGATTACAGCTACCGCATAAAAGGTTAGTGGACTGCATTATGCATAACTATTTGTTTAATAGCATATCTATATATTTTTTTAAACCAAAATGTTTTACATAAAACAATATTTTTCATATTTTTCTTTGGTTTGCTACTCATTTTTTGTTTATATTTTGTATTTTTTCGGTAAATATTAATTTTGGACATAATATGGTATTCATGAAAATTCAAATATAATTTTTAATATTTCTTGTAATTGATTTTTTTTTTTTTTTTTTTTTGAAATTTGGTCGGGGATGAATGAACATTTCAAGTTAAATATGGCTATGGTGTTACCTTTTTGGGTTAAATTTTATTCAAATCAGATGCCAGTGTTTATAAATTAAATATGCATTATGATGCAGATTACAGATTGCTAAACTAATTGAGAATATTGTGTCACCGCAGAAAGGGAAAAGAAAAAGAAAATCAGTAAATTAAAATTCTACTAAAAAAATATAAAAAATTCTTTGATTAGAGCAGAGCATATTTTGGAAGTCGGCCATGGGAGAGAGCAGGAAGCAAATTATGCGGTGTTTCAGTTAATTCCGTTTTGATTGTGTCCGCGGAAACCAATATACTCCCACCATTTTCAACTTCTCCAACACCCTCAAATTGCTCGCCCTTCTCCTCATTTGACCTATTCCACTTCAAGATTTTCAATTTTTCGATCGATTATAGTAACCTTAAATCAATATTTTTATCGGGTTCTCCTCCCATTTTTAGTTCCATTGCATCTGTGCTGCTACCTGTAAGACCGTTTGGATGATTTATTGAGTTTCTGCTTTGCTGCTGTGGATCGAATCTGATTGAACTGAGGTCATTTTTCACTTTCATTTTGTTTTCCAGCTGTAATATTGATGATGACGGACAAGGCAGATCCGGCCCAGAAGCTGTATAGCAAAATGCGGCTCTGGGAATTCCCGGATCAATATGTGGTGGAGCCAACCGACGGCTCCTCCTCTTCGGTTCTGGCTGTCAGTCGCCTCGATGGCTCCATGAAACTTATTGGTAATTTCGTTTATTTTTGTTTTTTCATCTGTTAGCTTTTTATCTTCCTGATAATTTTGTTTAATCTTGGATGTTGTGATGTGTTTACCGTGCGTGCTGATTTATTTTCTGCTCTCCGGTTGTATAGATGACATACCTCAATGCACCGCCCTTCGTGTTCCCAAAATCCAGACGATCTATGGTGTGGTTGGGATGCTCAAACTTTTGGCAGGCAAGTTCTAATCTTCACAAATTCTTACATGTAAATGATTAGTAGCTGCTGGGTGGACTGGTGCTTCATTGTATCTTTGCATATTGTATTAGTTTATTCCCCTATGTAGATCCATCAATATATATGGTGCCTGGATATAGTGATTATTATTTTGTTACATGAGTTTTTGTATGTAGTGGCGATGTTCCTCGTCCGAGTGTATTATACTCTCCTGCTTAAATTTCTTCCAAAATAAATTTGAAACCTGGTTGAGTAAATTGATTATAAAACCAATTTCACTAGCCATCATCACAAGTATTAAGGGTTGAGCTTCAACTATCTTTCTGAAATAAAATAGACAAAACTCCGCTATGCATGAATTTATAAAGTGCCAATCACTTGTTACACGATGAGTGGGTCATATCTGATGTCTGCACCTTCAAGCAATACTTTGGATTATCTGCTTCGTGTTATATTTGCAAACCAGGATGAGTCACTGACCACCATAGAAAACCATTCCTGGAGAATGGCACAACTACCTTTACTGATAATTATGAAGACTTGAGGAGGAAAGGTGGCTAAGGTTGGGTATGCATTGCTTGGCTATTTATAGATGGGGTGGAGCTTAGGGGAAGTGAGTAGTTGGGTAGCTCATTCCAGTGACAGCCTAAAAAGAGCCTGTAAAACTTTGCCATGGTCTTGAGTTGTCAATTTCTTTTTTTGACCTCATAAAATATGATGGAACTCTACTGAAAAGGAGGGGACATCTTGAATGTTCTGATTTTTCATAGGGTTTCTTTCAAATCACCTCAGTTTTGTTGTAGGAAACAGTTGCTTCCTCTTCTAACTCAGCCCTTTGAGTATTATATCTGTTGTAGTGTTGTGGGGGTTAGAATTGAGGAGAGAGCTTTGGCTGCACAGCATCCAATTTGACATTGAGTGAGTGAGGTATGAACTGGTAAGGGTTGATATGAGCCATTAGCAAAATTGGCCTTTCCTTAATTCCGAAGTAGTCTGGTATTCATCTCTGTCACCTCAGCTGCTATTACGGTCTTATTTATCCGCACAGCTCTCCAAATTTTATTCAATACTCAAGCTGCTTTACAAAAGCCAATGCGAAGGACTCACATAATCTCCCCTCTGCAGATCAGATCTTGTTCACATCATCTATGCCACATTTCTCAATATTGTCCATCTAGAACTCTTTGCTTTCTCTTAGATCTGATCATTGTAACCATTTGGAATATTTTTCAGAATAGATGATGTGTAATGTATTATATGTAGAAAGGCATCTTTTGTTGCTGCTTAAACAGACGACTAATTGTTGCTGGGACATTAACCTTGTTTTCAAGTCTACTGGGAGATTGATCAGGTTATTATTTTCAGGGAATTATAGGTAAATGGATCCTGCAGGCTACTTAATCTTGAGGTCAATGTGGACTCATGTGCCACTAAATTAAAACTTCGAGGCTGTCAAAATAGTGTAGAGCATGGATACTTATTTGTTCTCTTAATAGTTAAATAGGTTCAACAATGAAAATAGCAATTATGCAAATAGGTTTATTATATTATAGAGGTCATATGAAATTAGTTAAATAGGTTCAACAATTAAAATAGTAATTATGCAAATAGGAAATAGGGCTACATAACTAGGGATGGTTATGTCTGCATATCATGATGTCAAACTGCAGTGGAAAATTTTCAACCCACAACTGGAGTAATATCATGCAGTCTCGCTCACAAATTTGTAAAACTGATTTCCTGCTCACTTACATTAGAGGTCGGCTACGAGAAGGTAAAAAATATTAGCTAGTGAATCAAAATTAATTTTGCATTACTGTGCTTGCAACTCATAACTGTGTACCAAATGGTGCTTGTCCAGTGAGTTGGGGCTCATGCTGATGTATGTAATTCCGTTAATTACTTTGCTATCAAATGTTACGCATCAAATCAGGATGTTCTACAGTTGCAAACTGCATCTTATATATGAGCAACCATTTTGTTAAATACTAGTTCTAGTCTGTGACAGTTCGACTAAAAAATTGTTTAATAAAGACCACTGAGCAGTTTGATGTGACTTGACAAACTGTAGGAGAAACTAAACTTGTACCGCAAATTTAGTTTGGTTTCACCTGCATGCTGACATTGCAGAATTTAAGTTCTTTAGGGGCCAGTTGGATTCGCACGGGAATCCTGCAGGCTACCTTCAGATAAGGCTCAAGATTTTGCAGTTTTCTTTTTTTTTTTTTGGTTATAAAAACAACAATAGTAGAATGGCCTGAAGTGTGTAAGGCTTTAAAACTAGAATAGTGAAAATGATTTGATATGTTGCAGCATATTAGATTACTTCAGAAACTTAATTTCTTATGCCTCGCTGCTCAATGCAAGGTGAGAATACACATCCCTTTCAAAATGGAGAGTTGACAATCAGATGGAATTAACTGATGAAGATTGATTCTGATTTGTCCAAGTAACTCATATTTTAAAAGTGGACCAAGAGTTTTATTATTATTATTATTATTATTATTATTAATTTTTTATTATTATTATTATTATTATTATTATTATTATTATTATTATTATTATTATTATTATTATTATTATTATGTTTCAATTGTTGAACCTGAAGTTTATGCAATTGCTTTAAATACTTCTACACGAGTACTCTGCAATAAAGAATACTTACGCTGTGATGTTGAATGGCCAAAAGGGGACTTGTTGAAGATCGGGTTACAGCTTGTAGGTCACATATAAGGCACAGTCAGGTTTCTCAGTGTTCTTATTAGATGGATTTATTCTCTTAATTGCATTATATTTATATTTTTGAGTGAAGAAAGGATTGTTGTATGTTTAGGCATACGGTTGTCTTAGTTGTCATCTAAATCTTCCGTTCATTAAGATTTTGCTTGAATTTTTACATGATTCTGATTTATTACAGTTTGCTTTCAGGGTCATATTTATTAGTGATAACTCAACGTGAATGCGTGGGATCGTATCTGGGTTACCCCATTTTCAAAATTACATCAATGAAAGTTTGTCCCTGTGATCATTCTCTCAAGAGTTCTCCAGAAGAACAGGTATTTTCAATGTTCTCCACCTTACTTTTGGGGTAGTTTGTTGTTTCCAATGCTCTGTAATGTATATCTGTTCTGAGCAGAAAAAGATGGAGAGTGAGTTTTCTCGCTTGCTAAATGTTGCAGAGAGGACTCCGGGTCTGTATTTCTCTTATGATGTGAATATAACGCTGAGGTGAAGTTTTTCTCTATATACTTTGTTCCTGTTTATAATGGTGTTGGCTGTTTTATTTTTGTGAGTTTACCTACAAGATTTGTCGATAGAACTTCACTATTATCCGCAAGTAACTAGAAGCACTGCTATAGTTGTCCAAGAATATTACTTTAACTAGAATTCTGAATCACTCATGTTTGTCAATTTTCTTTTGAAAAGCCAAACCGCACAAAATCCTTCTCGAAGAGCCACATGATATTGATTGCCAGAACTGAAGGACATGATGCTTTGATGGAACTTGTTCATGAGTTTGAATTGTATTTAGCAGCATTTATTGTTTATTACGAGGAGATAGACTGATAGAAGTTCTGTTGATATGGGTTCTTGAGCTAAACAGCTATATTTTGCCAAAACATGAGCATTTTTTTTTTACCAGCAAGTAGTTTCAGATGAATGCTAATTGTTCATAAGAAAAATATGGGCATTCTCCAAGTACAAGTGAAATGTTAATAATCGAGTAAATTATACCAATGTAGGATCAGATCTTGGTTTACAATTCGAAAATTATCTCCTCCCCCCCCCTAACTAGTTATGTAGGCTTTTCACTTAAATAACTAATTCTTAAAACCATTAAAATGGAAAACTGTTTTGTATACTTGCTTTCATTTTATTTTATTTTGAATCCAATTGTATAGCTGAAAATAGGAACATGTAATTTGAGTCTGTTTTATAAATTTTTGCAGATGCAGAACAAGTTCCCCTACCCTTTCTTCCAACCCCTTTCGCTAAACTTATCACTTATACATAAAAATTCTTTCTACTAAAGCTCTCCAAGGTAGAGTTCTCCAAAATAAAGCAAGCTAACCCATTCAGTTGTGATAGAACAGTAAAAGACTATATAGCCTATATGATGGGGAGTTGGCTAAATTCAATAAATTTTAACGGCATCAAAAATAAAGCAAGCTAACCCATTCAGTTGTGGCTAGACAGAGATTTAGATTTGTATAACAGAGAGCTTTCCTTATTTTAAAAGTGTGTTAATATGGGAAAATACTAAAAATGGAAGTAAGCATGGAACCATGAAATCTCTAAGGTCGGTAAAACTATAAATCAAGAAGTTATAGGTATCCTTATTTATTGTAAGTCTTTGATCGATTGTTCTGAGAAGTTAGGACTGACGGACCCATCCCCTAATTCCTGTTGAATGCTGCATATTGTTTTGTATCATCATCAATAAATTGATTAAAAGACAACATTTCTTTGAAGTCTGTGTGAACGATGGCCACTCAGTCAATTTATAGCTCTGGAGTTAATTGCTCTCTCTGTTGCTTATTATCTCCTATGCTTGTTCGTATTGCTTTTGAATGATTATGGTAATATATGAATTTAAGTATTTCTAGTGTGTGGATTGTCTCTTGTTTGTTTCCTATTATGGGGTTACAAAAAGGGCTGAGGTTATGTGTTTGCCTGTTCAGAAACTTATTTTGGTACTTCTGCCGATCATTGTAAATCAAAACTAACATTTTGATTTTACTTTTCGTTTTCCTTTCTGGCAGTGCTCAACGACTGAATGACTTGGGTGATGAGTCAAAGTTGCTTCCTCTTTGGAGACAAGTGAGTTTTCTTGATGATTATGGTGGTATTCTGTGGACTCTATTGAAAATTTGTAGATCCCAGCTTGTAGTCCTAGTGTAGCTTTATTTTTTGTGGCAGCATTATGTGGTTCTGTTTCACTATATCTTTTTTCTTCCTTCACTCTACTTCTTCTGTATAATTTCTTTCTTCAGGCAGACCCTCGATTTCTTTGGAACAACTACATGATGGAAGTGCTTATAGATAACAAGGTAAACTTTCAGGATGAATCATACAAGTGATTTGTATTCTGCCATGGATGTCCCCTTGTACATTTGATCTCACCGCGTAATTTTTAATCCTTGTGCAGCTCGACCCATACCTACTTCCTGTCATGCAAGGCAGTATCCTTTTAGATGTCCTGATATTCCTTCTCCTCATGCCAAATTATGATTACGATCACCGTAATTTTGTTCTATGTGAAGCAAATCCTTAACTGTTAATCAGGTTTTCACAGCTTTCAAGCTGCCATTGGAAAAGATATCCTTGATGTTGCACTCATTGCACGAAGATGCACGAGAAGAACTGGTAAATTGGAAACTGCAGTTTTCAAATCCATAACCCCCTGCTATTTAGAAAAGTTATTTATAAAATCAATTGTCCAAAATAATCTCAACTAAATTTATATTTTTCTCTTTCTTATCTAATTTTATATTGGACATTATGAAGACTTCCGCAAATATAAGATGAAATGTATTAAGTCATTGAAATACAAATGTAGTTCACCTAAAATTACATGTAATCTAATATTGGCATAATGAATAATTTGAGGATTGAGTTATCATATTCCCCTCCCCTCTCTCCATTTTCAATTTGTTTTTCCCTCCCATCCCATTATCCCAGGTAAATGCTGACAAAACAATGACTTGTGTGCTGGTATCCTGTGGGCTTTCTTGGCTGATAGATATGGTTTTATGGATTTCGTTTTGGGGGAACTTGCACTTATATCTGAGCTTTTGTGTTACTTACATAAAATGAATGTTTCCAATATTACATAAACCACTATTTTTTTTTTCTAATAAACTTAGTTTGAGGTGGTCTCATCACAATTTGTATGTTTCGTTCTGTCTGAATATTTGGTTGAAGACAGGATCCCTTAATTCACTTATTCAGACCCTTGTACCAACTATAGGAAATGCTGACTTTTCATTTATTTTGGTTTTAGAGTTTGCATGTCTGCCTTTTGTTTCTAGCCCATGGCACTTTTTTTGACGTGGAATGAGAGGGTTAACTACACATAGCTAAAACTTAAGAGATTTCTGGTTACCAAACTTCTCAAATACTTAGCAACTAAAAATGGGTCTTGTTTGAACTATTGAAAGATATTGCACTTTTGGAAATCCAGTTTGAAAAAAAGTTAATATTGTTTGAGAGTCGAGAATGCTATATACTCTCCCAGTTTCACAATCTCAACTGCACTTATTTCTGGCTTGATGTTCCAACATAAGGCTGCATTCTTTTCCCAGAAATTACCATCTCAATTAACTAAATGACATGACACCACTAGTGTAAAATACATAAAACTTTCACCTCCCAAGCTTATGTAGATCTCTGTTTGGAAATGAATTTTAGTTTAATTTATTCCACTTGGAGTTATGTTGAAAATTTCTGCAGGCACACGAATGTGGAGAAGAGGAGCTGATTCTGATGGTTTTGTTGCAAATTTTGTGGAGACTGAACAAATCATACAGTTGAATCGGCACACTGCATCTTTTGTTCAGGTAAACTCCTCTCAGGGTTATAATAATTACTTCAGGCAATACAAACTCCTCTACTATAGTAATTCGAGGTAGTTCTGTCGAGCAGTGAAATGTTTATAGGTCCATCACTGCCATGGATAACTTGATTACTGTTGTAATTTAATCAAATTTGGTCAGCTGAATTATCAATAATGTTAATTAATAAGCAGAAGTCTTATCATACAAAATATCTTTTTTGCTATGAAATATGCTTGAATACCTGACCAAGCACCCATATGCCATTTCGACATATATTTAGCTGGTCTATCTGTAATTTAACCCACATGATAAAGTTTCAATCAAAGTTTAGTTGTTTTGATACCATTTCTCAGTTTTATCACCTGATAAACTTCTCTTCTAGGTCCGAGGGTCGATGCCATTTCTCTGGGATCAGATTGTTGATTTGACATATAAACCAAAGTTTGAGATCGTGAGACCTGAGGAAGCAGTGAGTAGATTTTTTTTTGTTTTTTTTTTTTTTTTGTAAATCTATACCTTACGTTCCGAATCTAATATCACATCTGGTTTTCTGATCTCTTTCTGTAAACAATTTTTGTGCAGCCTCGAGTAGCTGAAAGACACTTTTTGGATCTAAGAAAGAAATATGGAAATGTTCTTGCGCTTGATCTAGTGAACAAGGTATATGAATTCCATATATAGTATCTGGCAATACAAAATTGATGGGTGGTTTAGATTTATGTGTACATCAATGGTAATGATTTTTTATTAAATGACAAGATTCAAGGAGGAAAAAGAAGTCCACATAAACACTGTGATATATCAATTGGAACTGCGTGTAATCTCGTTTGATGTCCTAAGAAAGTTTAGATCCTAAATAAGCTCTCAAGTACTCTCTACAAATAGTACTTTTGGTCGAGTAATAGTAGCTAAAGTCACACATATTCCTTTCTACCCATACATATTATTAGGAACTGCATTCCTTTGTCTGGATTCCCAACTAAAGTTATACCTACCTAGCCAGGATCCTTCCACGAAAGAGATTAATAGGCAAACTTTCATTGCTTTGTAATTATTTTTTCCGTATACATCCGTCCTCTTGATTACCTTGATGCCAAGGGAAGTTGGATTCTCTACAGAGAAAGTTTGTTCATCCAAATTTTAATCTTGACCTCCATTTTTCTTTTGGTCTGCACAATCATTTCTAGTTATGGCAATTTCCCCACTTTTTATTATGAAATTCAAAAGAAAGTCAGACACTTGTTTCTTGAATCTTCCTGCATCTCTATTATTTAAATAAAGAGAAATAATACTGGAAAGCAGGCATGAACGCAGCACACCCACTTGATAAGTAAGCTCCTTTCTATGATCTGGATCTTTTGGTGCCCACTTTCAATCACCAGATCCCAAAACCATGTACGAGATTAGTCAACTTGAATGTCACAACCAGTCCCACCAGCAAGCCTTATATGATTCGGGTTTGGTTAATGTCAGCTTAAAATCCGACTTCTTGACGTGTCAATCTTAAGACCTGATATTTCTTCAACTTCTCTGTTGCTCATTATTTTTTAGAATTCCTCCCACCATTCTTCAGTAAGTAATTCAAATTTGTAGGAAGTTACCAGCATGTTTTCAAATGATAGGTCTCAGTTGATACTGTTGACAATTATCAGAAATTCGTCTCAAGCTAGCCTCCTGATTTAGGAATACCTCTTGGTCACTGGAGAAAAGGAATTGATATTTTCTTGTAGCTACAAGGGAATAACCCAGAAATTTAGAGCGGCAACTCTCTTGAACTCTTTCATGAATGAGACTGTTATTATAAAGCACTACCTTGCAGCCAGCAAATTTCACATAAGAAGAATCTGATATATATATATATATTTATATATATATATATATATATATAATTCTCTCCAGTTACCAATAAGGAGAGCAAACTGGAGGCAAGGAATTCCGTTCCTCGTGAATTGATCATTGATCTCTAGCTTTATTTGGATCATAAAAAAGTAAAACGAGAAGAAATTGAAATAAGTTAGTTAGAGATAACAAAATGCTCTCCGGTAGCAAAATGTGCATCCTATGCCATATAATGGCACCTGAACTTTCACATGATGGCATGAAGACCATTCCTTTGAACTCAAACAGCAGATGGTCCCAGTCACATCCGTATAAACAATATTTAACTTGGTTTTGTGTACAAAAAACAGATTAGATGTCCCTTTTGGGTTAGCCCCTTCAGCTCTCACTTCTTATCTGTCGTCCCAAAATCTATTATCATTCCAGCTGATTAATTTCATTTAGTACAAGTGTGGTTTCCTTTTATGAAACTTTCTGGCAGTTGATTGATGAGTTTTAGTGTTTCAGTCCCTTTTCCATGTTTTGCTTTCCTCAAATGATCACTGATAATATTAAATATTTGACTAACCTGAAGATGAGCTTCAAAGACATGTTGTCCATGTTTCAATAGGGAAACAGCCTGCTCCTCCTTTCCCACTCACCATGTTATGAAAGCAGTGATGATGTTGGTGGACTCTTGAGTTGATTTCCAATGTCAATTTATGAGCTTTGGTGCCCTGTTCACAGCTAAATTTGTCAGCTTTATATTACCCCCCCCTCCCAAAAAAAAAAAAAAAAAAAGAAGGTTTCTAGGACAATTTTGTATTTTTGTGATTCATATGATCGGATACTAATTTGGGATGCATGTTCGATATCATTTAGGAAATAAGAAGCCATATAGATAATCAAATAAATAACAAAAGTCCCAGTTGACTGTTTTCTAGAGAATTGCAGTCAAAGTGACTTGTTCGACTTATATGACCTTTCTTTGGTGTCCCTTCATGTTACTTCTTGTGATATTTTACTCTTGGCTAACTTGGTTCTAATCTTTACTGAACTTCTAACAGCATGGAGGTGAGGGACGCTTATGTGAAAAGTATGGCCAGGCAATGGAACCAATTGTCAGTGACGATGTGAGGTATATTGTATCTCCTTCTGATTACTTTGCTACTGATCATGGATTACATGGATACAATCTGACTCTATCCTTACCCCACAACATTTTGCAGATATCTACACTTTGATTTTCATAAGATATGTGGTCATGTTCATTTTGAGCGCCTTTCCATGCTTTATGAGCAAATTGAGGATTTTCTCATTAAAAGCAGGTATATTGCTCACTAGAGGAGCTTCTATGTTTCTTGCTTAAGCCTGTCTTGTTTCTGTCAAGTGCTATCCATTTTATTTATTTATTATACCTGCCTTTTATAGTTCACTTTGTGTATAATTTGTGCTGTTTATTGTGTTTTTGCAATGATAGTTTAGGTAAAATTAGTTTGATCATAAACATAAACTGTTCAAACCTATTTTGGGGTTCCCTTGGAACAAGAAACTAAATTCTCTCATTGTCCCTCAGAAAAGAAAAAGAGCAGTTTGCTAACTAGGACCAAGTCCTTATTTCCTGATCCATTTCAAGAAGGTAGTATCTGACAGGTGACCAAAAACAGATAGGATATTGGATGGTAGAATCTACGAGAGCTATCACCATAAAATTATTCAATGAGATTAGAAGCATTATAGTGAAAAGAAAACAGAGAAAATCTTTTATGTGTTCCACTTAACTCACTGGACAAGTACCATTTGGTACACAGTTATGAGTTGCAAACATAGTAATGCAGAATTAATTTTGATTCATTAGCAAGTAGTAGATTCCTAGGATTGTTGACCTTCTCGTAACCAACCTCTAATGTAAGTGAGCAGGAAATCAGTTTTACAAACTTGTGAGTGAGACTCCTCATGATATTACCCCAGTTGTTGGTTGAAAAATTTCCACTGCAGTTTGACTTCATGATATGCTGACATAACCAGCCCTAGTTATGTAGCCCTATTTCCTATTTGCATAATTACTATTTTCATTGTTGAACCTATTTTAACTAATTTCATATGACCTCTATAATATAATAATACTACAAGATAATTTCACCTATTTTAAATTACACGGCCCTGCTACATAGTTACTACACTTCCTAGTTAGGTTTTATGAAAATTATGGAAATCTCTCTTGGTGTTTGGTTTTGTCCAACACTTAACTCCTGCATTGTTATATTAGCGGAAATTAATGGCGTCATCCAAACATTTGGTCAATGGGGGTTTCTTTTTTCTCCATGAGCAAATGTTTGTACCTACTTATGGACAGGAATCCCCTTTTAGGTGTCAACGGGGGATGTTGGTACAATTTATCAAGTTTCTGAGGGGGCTTGATGAATCGTTCTATATTTTCATCCTGTGGGAGAATTGACAGGGATCCGCATAATAAATTAAAGATTTGAATGATAAATACTGTTGTAAGCAACACTATTACTTGTTTGATGCATGTACTAGAGTCTAAGTAGGAGGTTATTGTTTATTGGCTAGCTTTAATCAAGCAATATTTTTTAAATTGCATGTACTCTTGAAGTTAGAGGTGAGTTTATTATTTTAATAAAACTGCACTGTGATCCCGTCATTATTTGTCTGGGTCAAATTAATTATCTGGCTATGTTGTTCGGAGTCTTTACAATTTTGTTGGTATAATAGGTACCTTTTGTTAAATGAGAAGGGGGAGAAAGTTGAAGCGCAAGGTGGAGTTGTGAGGACCAATTGCATCGACTGCTTGGACCGTACAAATGTCACCCAGGTAGGGGCGTGTGTGTGTGTGTGTGTGTACCTTGCCATAGTAGAACCCTTAGTGTATGGGAGAGCCCTAACTATACAGATAATGGCATAGCTAACAAACCCTCTTCAAAATTTTATACATTTAGTTTGCTTCTGGACTGTTTTCCCAACATTTTCTTGCAGCACTTTCTGTGATCTTATCTAATGTATCTTTCTCACAAAGGAAACTTGAAAAAGGTCTTTTTATATTTGTTTTGCAAATGGAAACATAAATATACAGTATATCTACTACATAGTCCTGGTTGGAACTTCCATACTATCTTCTGCCTTTGTAAGGCTAGAAATGGGTGATGCAGTTGGAAATAAGGGATATGTGGATCATTTGAAAGCATACTTGTTTCGAGCTTTTATAATCTTGTATTCTTCTAGTTTGAGATGTTCTGATATGCAAAAAATATAATATTGTAGAATATCTTTAAATTCAGAGACAGCATCTTCTCATCTATTTTACGTTTTTTTTCTTCTGTTTGCAGAGTATGATTGCTCGGAAAATGCTAGAATTTCAACTTCGAAGGCTTGGTGTTTTTGATGCTGAGGAAACTATCAATACACATCCCAATTTTGATGAAAGCTTTAAAGTTCGTAAGTATCACTAATTAATAAACAATATGCTTAATCTACTTTAATGATGTTGCAGCATCGTACACATTTAGATCATCATATTTAGGTTTTCATCTGAATACAAAGTACTCACATTTTCATAGCCTATTCTTCTTCTTATAGCTTTTCATCTCTTCTTCTTCATTTCAGTGTGGGCTAACCATGGTGATGATGTAAGCATCCAGTATTCTGGCACTCCTGCTTTAAAAGGAGATTATACCAGGTACCCTTTAATGAGTCATTTCTATGTTGAATTTTAATTCATAAGTGGTCCCTTTTGAGAAAATAATACCGGCAAATAAAAGTTTCCTTAAAATTATGGCTAAATTATTCTTTAACTTCTCAGGATCTTTTATCAGTTACAGTTTATAACTAGCATGCACATCAATTTATTTTGGACTCTAGTTAGATATTCAAAATTCTTTAAACACTTGGAGCATTTTGTTACGGTGTAACTCTTCACTTGCATGAATATCCGTAAGACTTAAGCAAACTTGCTTTAATTGAATTTATGGTGTAACACGAGGACTCAAATGACCAATCAAAGAAAAACCTTAGGGCCATTTTCCATGACACTTACTAGTGTTGTAAGGATGCAAGGAGCACATCAGCATGAATTCGTAAGGATGCAAGGAGCACATCAGCATGAATTCGCCTCACATCAAATACTCTCTCTCTCTCTCTCTCTCTCTCTCTCTCTCTCTCTCTTCTTATGTTCTCAATATTGGGTAATGAAAAAAAATAAAATGGACAGCTGCAAAATTATTGCGAGGATAAGATCTTGTGCGTGCAGGGCTAAGGGACTTGGTTGTAATTAAGCAAGATGTCATCTCTGCTTGGCATAGAATAATTTCTTAAGCACCAATTATTTCCTCTTGCAACAACCAAAATTATCTGACATCCTTCAACTTCTTTTGTGTTCCCAAGAATGTTTTTATTTGATTCATCAAGTTGCATGAGATTCTATTTTTCATTTTTTAATTATTTTTCTTTAATAACAGATATGGCCAGAGAACAATCCAGGGGGTTCTGAAAGATGGCTGGAATGCTCTTGTGCGGTACTACTTAAACAACTTCGCTGACGGTACGAAGCAGGTCAGCATGATTTCCCTCTTCATACGTATTTGCTTGCATATTTCTTGAAGGTTCACCTGACTGAACAGTTCCTTATGGAATTGGTTTTAGCATCTGCTGACTACTTATCTAGCAGCATCATAGTTCTAATGGATCTCTCTTCTCTCTCATTTTCTTTTTGTTACTTCAATGTGTATAAGCATACTCTAAATATTTTGTACTTAGCCATTCCATAATTTTTAGCTGAATTTGCAAGCTGCAATCTCTTGGTACCTTAAATATTCAGTATGACATCATGAAAGCTTCACTTTGATTTATGGTAATTGTTTCTGTAACAGATTCGGTTCACATTGTTTGCCAATTTGTCTCTCTGATATGCATAAGTTATTATGTACTCGGTGTGCATGCTTATCAATTTCAATATTTAGCTGAAATCCTGATTTTTCCCTTTGATTCGTTTTTGAAGGATGCCATTGATTTAATACAAGGCCAGTATATTGTTTCTGTTTCTCGAAGCATGACTCCTACATCACAGAAAGGTGGCATTGAGGCTATGGCAGTGAGTATTTCATTACGAGCTTTCTCATCTTTTGCATATGTCAGTGTGCATTTTCAAGTTCATTTCTATGAGGTATCCACACTCTAATATGTTCGAGTATGAACACTCTCCTGTTGCTACTAACTATTAAAAATAAATAAAAATTCAAGTGCCACATCCTACTTGATCAACTAATTTGGGGTATGTTCTATGATTGCAAGAAGAGTCAAGTGAATAGATGTGGTCAGTTATGACAACTAAGTTAACATATATCTTGCACTTGCAGTAATTCTGAAGGCCAATACTGTTTATGTGATCTGACAATGCATCATCCCTGCCTGTGATCTAGGGTTTTCTAAAAGAACTTTGTCATAACAGAATAGTTATTAATACTCCCATGTAGGCGCAGAAGGAAGCTAAATAAATTTGTATTATCTTAGACGCATCTCTTATATGTCATCATACTTGTTAGGAGTCAACTGGTACAATAGATCTACTATTATTGAGGTTGATATTGGATTGATTATCTAGCAGTATAAATTATGTGTTGTGGTTATCAGACATGTGAAACCGAAGTTTCCACCATGTCCTATAGCTACTGATTTACTAGACAGATGTTAGAAACAGAACCTGAATGAAATTCTGTTTTTAATTTGATAGTTCGATAGTCTAAGCACCCACCAGTGAAATTTTGTGTCTGCTTGGATATACATTATGGAATATGTCCAAGTTTTGTTGTTATGTCAGACTGCAATCATGTAAAATAAAGGCGAAAACTCTCATAACTAGTCTGCAAGTTACTTCTAACGTATTTACAATTTAGAGGCCTGAAGAAATCTGTCTCCAGATTCTCTGGAGACATTTCTATTTTCTTGTATTAGCTGGGGCCTTTTGGTTTATAGCATCTGTATCTAAAATTCTACTCTCTACCTTTTGCAAAAGCCAGACTCTGTCAAGTTTTAAAAGGGATAATTATAAAAAATAGGTCTGAGGTTTAGCCTAATCACAGGAAGGCTGCCTTTCGAAGCTTACAAATACCGCTCTTGACATTGGTTATTTTCACAAATAGCACTTGTTGAGGGGGTTACTGTTGAGCGGGCATTTGTAACCTCAACAGGGCTATTTGTAATTTCAAAACATAATAGGGTTCTTTTGTAAATAGGCCAAACCTCACAGGTAGTTGAATTGTATTTGCCCGTTTTAAATTTACTACACACTGGCTTCTCTACCCCAACTTTTCCTAAATAGAATTGAAATCTTCATTATCTGCCTTTGAGCATGATGGTTTTCTCCTTGAGTTTATACCTGTTGATGACTTAAATTACACCTTTTCTTTTTCACAGTCCTTTCCATTGGCTTTGTCACTGATTATGACTGGCTTCTTCTTCGCTACGATGTCCTTAAGACGAGGTAAGAAGGCATTTCTATTAACAGCTTCTAGTTTTATTACAATTCTTCCATTTGTTTGATTGGTTCTTGTTTGCCTTTTGGGTTCATTAATGAACTAACAAACTGATTTTGGCCATGATATAATGAGTCTTTGAGCTTATGGAATTATAGGAAGTACATCATCTTGAATAACGAATCACAGAAATATCTTAACGATTCTTCTGCTGTTCTATCATTATATAACTAAACTAGGAGTTACAATAATTTATAAAACGGTTTATTCGTTCTCCAAAAATAGCAAGAGAAAAGTTTTGGAAATATGATTTTGCATTGAGAAAAAAGTGTTAAGGCATCATATGATGTC
This sequence comes from Caryopteris x clandonensis, assembly GCA_028749325.2. Lineage (NCBI taxonomy): Eukaryota > Viridiplantae > Streptophyta > Magnoliopsida > Lamiales > Lamiaceae > Caryopteris > Caryopteris x clandonensis. Next base: position 4,707,919 of record JAPYKT020000007.1, on the reverse strand, counting down.
CAGTTAATCCAACCAAATAATTAATCTTATGCACAAAATCTGAAGATGTACAGGGATTAGAACTACATAAAGAAAGATTAAAAGGAATGCATGTCCTTGGTGTCAAAAGTAGAGATGTCTTTGATTAGTTCTCGAGTATTTTTTCTACTTTATTGCCAAAGCTTAATACTTGTTGAAGTAGTATTACAAATCAAGCAAATTATTTGATTTTCGCTACCTCTTCATATCCCATATCCAATTTAAAGGAACAATCATGTAGAACAATTAAGTGCTCGTTCGGAATCCACCGAGTTCAATATGCAATTTTCATCCATGAAGTTGATTCAATTAGTTTCACACTCACATTTACCATTCGATTCTGAAGGAATCTGTCCTTAATGTTGGTATATACTTGCCCCTTCCTGTTGGTATATACTTGCCCCTCTAGGAATGAATACTAATAAGCATCTCATTATTTCTTTTGTAGTTCGTCATGATTGGTGGAATCTATTATTTTCATTCATGTGGGCAAGCATGAGTTTGGCTATAGCAGCATTTGTGAGGGCCAACGGCCGCATTTTCTGTAACCGTCCTCGTCTGCACCAACCTAGGCGTTGATTCTTGGTTCAAAGTGTTTCAGCAGTTGCAACATTTAACAATCCTAGCCATGATGCTCAGGAAGCTCCATCGTCAAATTTTTGTAGTACATGTATTCTTTCCTTGTGAAACTGTTATCTATAATATTTTTGTGTTGCCCATATACATAGCTACTTCACTGTGTGTCAAAATACTCCATGAATGGTTATGATTATTGATTGTAAATTACATTCAATCATATTTGTGATCTATACTCAGTTTTATTTTTCTGTTCTTCTTTTTTCTATGTATCTCAGTGAAATAGATTGGTACTCGAATGGTCATATCCTTTTTGTTTGCCCTTTTTGCCCTCCTTTCAAAATTCTGAAATAATTATCTTTGATACAATGATATAGATCTCAAATTCAGATGAAATAAACTCCAGTAGTGAATCGCTCTTGGTTGATGTGCATTTTCTTGGAAGTCGCTAAACAAACTGTAATTGTTAAACCCCCAATAGAATCGGAGTGTATCTCTCTCTTAGGTTGAGTTGTTAAAATACTTCTCATTTACTTGAACCCATTACCTTGGATTAGGCAGATAAGAAGAGCTTTGGTTGAATGAACAATCAGTTGGCCAAAGCACTTTGATTTCATAAACCAATTAGATATACTAATGAATGCAAAACTACTGCAATAACTTACAAGTCAATGTAATGCTTATTCTTCCCAACACAGAAAGGAAACACACAATGCTTCACACAGTTACATCCATCAAATGCAACTAACACACAAAACACAAACAATGTCAAATCATACCTGCTTCCTTCTCTTCTCCAAGTAAAGATGTGCTCTCTGAAAGTTCAACACTGCCCACACCAAGTGGCGCAACCCTATCTCTGGCCACAACGCTTTCGGGTTATACAGTAGACTATTCGTTGTCTGCCAAAGGAGGAAATTGCTCAGACGTGTTTCACCTGATGTTCGCACCAATATATCAGGATCGGGTGCAACCCCCATATACATATGCTTCTCTATATCCACTAGCTTTATCACATCATCTTTCTTCTTCTTGTCATCAATCTCACCATTCTGCGCATCCCCGACTTTGATCAAAGAATGGACCTCACCCAACTTATCCTCGCACGATTCTTGAGCAGCATGCACGATTTCATCAGTCGAAGTATACGCCACACAAACTAGAAGAATGCTCCTCGTATTGTTTGATGTTGCTTTCATTGCCTTTTCGGCTGCAGTTCGAACGGGCTCACTCAAGAGCTTCAAGTTCCCAATGAAATACACTCTCACCCCATATTGGTTCACAATGCTCTCTTCTCTTAACAGCCCTTCGATCTTCTCCAGCATCAGATCCATCACGGTTTGGACTTGTTCGGGCTTTCTCTTGAAGTTGTCGATGCTGAAAGCATATATGGTGACGTACTTCACCCCCAACTCGTAGCAGTATTTCATCAGAGTCATAAGGGACAAGAACCCGGCCCGATGGCCCATTCCCTCTCCAAGGTTCCATTTTCGCGCGTATCTTCGGTTTCCATCCAAGATGAAGGCTAGGTGGGTTGGGACTGGGCCAATAGATAGCACATTGAATAGACATCTTCTCATGTAGGCGACCGAACTCCCAAACAACTTGACTGCAAGGCTATTATTCTGTTTCTCCATTTATATAAGCTTATGACCCTGTTCATCCAATAAAGATGCATTAAAACAGACTAAAAATTAAACATGCATAAGATCAAACATGCTTGAAACTGAATCCAGAAGTATACAGCTTGGAAATTACACTGCCTTCCCTGCTGTGTAATCTGTTAGGCTCCTCGAACGACAATTCATACAACTTCAAGTGGCGTTTGGATTGAAAGATTTGAGGATGAATTTAAAATTCTTAGTAGTAAATTAATCGGTGGTTGTTTGGATTATAAGGACTTGAAATTCATCACTTGCATTATGAACTTAACTTTAAGAGATTTGGTTGAATTTTAAATCCTTCAATCCAACAAAACCTCGTACTCCTCATAAAGAAAAGTTTAAACACACAGAAGACAGTGATGCAGATTTGCTTAAGCTGAGAAAAAGGAAAGCATCCCAAATGACAAGAAGTAATACTAGAATTCTCCTGAGCTTATAGTTATTCCACTACCTAATTATGTCTATGTGGCCTCAAATAAGAGACCAATATCAACAAATTTAAGACCACAAACTAACTCCTTGAATTTAAGCTTCATATTTAATCAGAATGGGTGGAAGCCTAAGACATTGCTGAAAGTTTTCAATACTTCTGAACAAAAATTAAATACTTTACAGAACATAAAAATGGAAGAGTTTACCTCTTGAGTAAAAGAATGGCGAATAGAAAACCCTGCAGTTTGATCAAAGAGGTTACTCTGCATGGTTAAACAAAACCCATTTAAACAACCAATGTGGAAAATCACATAAAGAGAGAGAGAGAGGAAAATTAGAAGGAAAAAAGAATTAATAATTTTGCATGTTGGTTAGAGGCTCTCACTCTCTTGGTGTGGGCAATTATGAGGGCAAATTGTGGGCTGGAAATACAAAATTTAGTTGATTAAATAGAGGGGCAAAGGCTGTTGAAATCACAATTTTGGTGTGAATATATATAAAATTTCTTTATAAATATATATATATATATATGTATAGTTTGGATTAGTTAGTGAAATGACATCCTGTTTTCTCGATCTCAAATATGTTGATAATAGATAACCAATTTAAGATGAAGAATGCTTACATTTCTCGAAACACCACAAAATGCAAAATAAGTTTGTATGTTTTGTTATAATTTTGGTGAGATAATTTAAAGGAAATCAAGATCCATCACTAACGTAGTAATCAACATTGCGTCTACTTATATTCTTCTTTTACTCACTTCAATATCATCCACTATTTGGAAGCATACAAATAATATTTTTTCTCAATTTAACAATATTACATATATAACTAAAAAATATTATTTATTTATTTATAATATATTACTACTGAAACATATTATTTATTATATTTAAATATTATATTAGTTGTTACTATAGAATGTATTACTTTTAATTTTTTAACAATATTATTAATTTATTTTTAAAAAATTACTTATTGAATTGTGCTTGCTGAAATAATACAAGAGAGACCCAGTCAATTTTAGAGTAATGATAAAAAAAAAAAAACACCATTTTAATTTCTTTATTCAATCAAAATAGTTATTGCCACGTCAGCTATATGATTCCGCAAATATTCAATTAGATTACGTACCATCATTCTAGATCTCCCTCTCTCTCCTCTTCTACGTATATAGACAAACAATAGACCAATCATTCTAACCCCTGCCCCCCCCCCCCCTCTAAATATATAAATACATACATATATCAATATATATATATATATATATATTGAAAATTGTGTGTGGAAAGATGTACCAATCAAGATAAATTAAATTGTCGTCCTCTACAACCCACTCTAAATTATAACCACAAATATAAGTTAGCACGTGAATAATGAATTGAGGGCTCCTTTGATATGCCTTTGAATACGCCTTTTTATTTCATATTAGAATTTTGTTTTAAAATGAAAAAAAATATAAAAAAATTGTTACAATTTACATGACCAAATAAAAAGAGTAGTGCAAGTGCCAACTGGGAAAGTGTTTATTAAACTGAAATTGAGAAATTCTTTATATTTCTTTCTGATCAAGCCTAAATTAATGTGAGTCAAAACAAATCTTTTGCTGTAAAATTCTTGAAATTTAGTCATTAATTGTTAGCAGGAAGTCGATATGAAGTATTGGGTATGTATAAGAGTAATTTAGAAGAAAAATAAAATATAATAAATATCACCTATTTAAAAAGTAAAAATCCGTTCAATTTATATATATATATATATATATATATATATTGGGCGAATTGATGGTAGGGATGGTAATAGTGAGTTTTAGGGATAGTGATAGCTAAGCATTTCATCCAATAACAAATAACATCTAGATTAAGAGTTCGATTTCTAGACCTACGAAAAAAGATTCTTTTAGTACTGAAATTATTCAGAACACCCTAAATATTTTTATTCATATAAAAATGACTTAAAAGTGGTACTAAAAAACCAATTCATATAATGCCTCAAAATTTTCCTAATGCAATTCTAAATACACAGATGTGAGCCCAGGAGGATTCGAAGGCCAAGATTCCACCTGTATCTAGAACATTCCAACTGCCCACTCCCCAGAAAAAAAAAAAAAAAAAAAAAAAAATTCCAACTGCAAGATACAAATATAAAGAAGCAATTAAATACATCATCAATTGTAAGACATTTTACAAGTTAACAACACATACAGTACGTCAATGTCAAACAATATAGAGGGGCAGTGGAAACCTCACAAATTTCTTTAAAAAACGAATCGACCATCTGTTAGAATAATAACAATAAATAATTGTTGAAAAAACAAAAAACCAAAAAATCTTCACTTGAAAACAGACAGAAGTGTTAAATCACCAGTTATCAGCTGCCTTCCTTTCCAAAACAATCTCATTTTGGTTGATATGGAGAATGATGATATCTAGAGGATTGCTTGTTCGGATGAGGCAGAGACCGTGCTGATCGAATCTTGGATTCTTTCGGTTTTTCTATAGCCGCAATCTGTTCCAAAACCTCAGCAACTTCCTTCATTGAAGGCCGTTTTCTGGGTTCCGGCTCCAAGCATCTAAGTGTCAGCTGAGCAGCTTGCATTGCTGCCTTGGATGAATACTGACCTTCTATTCGAACATCCATTATGGATTTCAGTTTCCGTTTTCGCGATAGAAGGGGTTTCGTCCAGTCGACCAGACTGTGCTGCCCCACAGGCCGTTTTGTATCGAGTGCTCTCAAGCCCGTCATTATCTCTAGCAGTACCACTCCGAAGCCATACACATCGCTCTTAACGTATAGATGGCCTGATGTAAAGATGCAGTATGAGTAAATGAGGAAAGATCATAAATTTGAGCAAAATAACACTAATTCATTTGACATTATTTACTTGAATCAGCCCCTTGAAATCTAAAGAAAACCTATAGATTCAAGTTAGAATCTGGATTATGTTCTAACAGTAATGTCTTTCAGTACTCCAACTACTTTATATACAAACCATGGTATCCGTTAGTGCTCACCTGTAGCAATGTACTCAGGTGCAGCATAGCCATACGTCCCCATAACTCGGGTTGTTACATGAGAATCCCCCCCTGAAGGCCCCAGTTTCGCCAGGCCAAAATCGGATATTTTGGCATTGAAATTCTACAGTTCCAAAAGAAATGACATTAAGTGAATTCAAAAACGAATTTGAAACAAACTTACTTAACCGTATGCCTAACTTTTTTTTCGCATAGTGAAAGGGACGAAGAAACGGAAGAAAAGCTTCGCCATAGGACAGTGATGCTAAACAATCTTACCCCATCAAGAAGAATATTCGAGGCCTTAAAGTCTCTATAAATGACTTGCTTCTCTGATGCGTGCAAACAAGCCAGGCCCTTTGCTGCTCCTATAGCTATTTTAAGTCTTATATCCCATGTCAACGGCTCAATGGAAGAACTTCCTGCATATCCCAATTGAGACAAATCAATCTTTTTTTAAAATTATTATTAATATTTAATGGCAATTTCTGATCTGCTAATTTCCAGAAAAAAAGTTCTTACTTCTAAAAAGATGGTTTTCCAGGCTTCCCCTCTGCATAAACTCATAGACAAGTAGCAGCTCTTTATCCTCCAAACAGTACCCCAAGAGCTTTACCAAGTTAGGATGCGACAGCTTTCCCAAAAAGTTCACCTCTGACTGCATTTTCAGATTAAGGAAAGACAAGCATCAAGAAAAGCATTACAGATAAATGAAAATGAAACACTATTTAAAGATAGATTTTGTCCAAAAACTTACCCAAAAAAAACACAAAAACGAAAGTACTACTATATATTAATACAGGCAATGAAATTATCGATCAATGAAATGATGGCAACATATCCAGCTCAACATGAAGGAGAGAAGAAATCACTCTCAAAACTTAATTTATTCAATACCATTATATTACAAGAACAACCTTTTCTGCGTAATAGGCCACTTGAAAAGATTCAAGATGGTCTTCCAAACGCAACAAGTGGAACAGCCATGGATCTTCTTTCTGAATAATCAATAAAAATTAACCTAGTTTATTCGTATCAACATAGATACCAAAGTCTAACTGCTAAATATCATCATCTTACAACTGTTTCTTACAGGGGCTTATCCTCCATAAAGTCCATGATTGGCACAATTAAATCAATGCTAAGAAAGAAAAACCAAGCAAGACATTCAATTCAAACACCACCACCCAAAATTTTAAGTCTATGTCCCACTATGTGGGGCCGTCTATATGGATCATATATTTTCAACACGTTCAGTCAAAACAAAAGTTCGTTGCATTTATATATGACGATAACACACGGCATGTCTTTTTACAAAGGTTCTTTCAAAGTATTTTAAGATCTTCCCCTTCCCTTTCAGTAATATTACCTGCCATTCTTCGAAACCCTGCATGCTCTCAGGGTTCAACTTCTTGATAGCAACCATCATCCCTGAGCCGAGTTTAGACGGTGCCAGAGTCTTCTCATCCACCCATCCCTTAAACACAGTCCCAAAACCTCCTACCCCTAACACCATATCAGACTTGAAATTCCTAGCTGCATTCCTCAAATCAGCAAAACTATATATCTTCAAATTTGGAGTGTGCGATAAATCTCCAGTCAAACATGCATCATCACTTAAAGCAGGGGAAAACCGGCTGCGGCCGGCGCTGCTGCTAGTTTCTGAAAGGCCTCCCCCGTTGCTGCTGTAATCGAGCGATGTCCCTAAATTACATATACATGGAATATGTAAATTCATGAATTCCATTCCCTTTTCTGAAGATAGAATTGATTGCATGATCAAACTTATAATCCAACCATAAAATCGAAAAGGGCAATTTGCAAAAGCAGAACCAGAAACAAGGAGAACCCAAGTCATGGCTAGGCAAGGAAATGGAAAGCCTGTAGCTCAAATTGAAGCATACAAGATAAGTAAATGAATTCTCTTTCCTTCCCCCAATTTTGAGCAACAATTCAAGAAACCCATGACAATTTTCAGCCGCCCAGAAAGAGCAACGTGCATTTAAGCTGAAAGTTAGACAAATAAGGTACCTGGAGTGGAGGATCTGATAGAGGTACTAGGAATATTGGAGCTAGGGTTGGGGTCAGCAGCAGCTTGAAATCCAAAGCAATTCCCCATCTACAAAAAGCTTCTTCAACTAAATATTCCCTTTGACAATCAGAAAACTACCATACTTGGATTTCAATAATTCTTGGGAAACATAGTGATACGAAAAGAAAGAATTTAGATCTTTTAATATGTGTGTTATATATATACACATGTGCATTACTCGGGGAAAGAAATACGACAGAAGATGTCATTGTTGTTTGGACTTTTGCAATCAATATTGTATAATTACATGGAATTGTCTATGAATTTGTGGTGTTTTCTATCTTCCACGCGCCATTGACATTTATTTAAACTGGTGGAGGGAATGTGTGTGGGGGCCGCCACAGTTTGTCAATGGCGTCCGCCTTTCCTCCTCTGGAGTGGTAGTTTACTTCTGAGTTTCGCAGTAATTCGTTCTTCCTTCTCATTATTTTCAAATATGCATGATCATAATAGAATCCCTTCTTCCTTAAGAGATATTCCTAAGCTAGCTCAATGCAGTTGGATGCATCGTCATGCAAAAAACTAATTATATGGTAGTACGAGGACTTGAGGTCCTATGGCCACAATATATATATATATATATATATATATATATATATATTAAAAATATTATTATATATAATACTCACTTCATTCTATTAAAAAAAAATGTAGTCCTATTTTTTGTAATATTTATAATTCTATTACAAAACTAGTAAATTAATACATTATCCATTAAGAATCATCAACTATATGCTCGTCCAAATAACAATTGTGGACTAACAAAAAATTCAAATGATGTATCAAGTCAAACTTATCCCTCCCAGTCAACTTTTTTTTTTTAAGAAATGAGGAATAGGTGCATTTTAAGTCTAATATAGAGTTTTTAGAATATTCAGATGTATGATAGGATAAGAAGATAATTTGTTACTAATCTTTTACTGTTATTGTTTTACAATCTGGAGAAAAAATATATATATATCTCAATCTATTTCTATATTCTGTGTGAGGTCAAATAGAGGTAAGGCCGGCAAGGTGGCGGGAATAGTGGGACAGACCCCAACTGGCAGTGTGGATTTTTTAAAACTAATCTATTATGTGGATTTTTTTTTTATTATTTTTTTTCCTGACAGATCTATGACGTGGAATTTAAGCTTTATTAAAATATTGTTTGCAATAAAATATTGTGCCCAGTCCCCATAACTTTGAACCTTCCCACGCGTGCAATAACGACAAACTTCTACTTTATGGAGGGTTATATTGTAATTTTAAATATACATGATATTTCATATAAATTATTTGTTTCCAGAAAAAAATCCAATTTATCAAATAACTACTCCCTATGTCCTTAACAAAAATTTATAAGCTATTTTAAATATATATATATATATATTTACTCATTTCAAAATTAAATAAATTAATGAGTTAAATCAACATATTAAAAATTATGTAAATATAAAATATTTATTTTAAAAAATTATACTATTAAAAATAAATATAAAAATTAGACCGAAGAGTCAACATAAAATGAATGAGGAGGAAATAGTAAAGGGTGCGGTCATACCCCTAAAACTTCTAAATATATCCCATAATATTTATGACAAAATTATATATATATATATATATATATATATAAATTGACTAAAATACCCTTATATATTAAAAAAAATTATTTTCCAAATTTATGGCTTTTTTGAGATTAGGCTCCAAATCTAAAACCTTTCAACGCCAAGACCAAACTTGATAAGGAATATACACTTAACATTTTACTATTGTTTTCAACGCCAAGGCCAAACTTGATAAGGAACATACACTTAACATTTTAACATTATTGTTTAAATGATTTTTCCCCATCATTAAATGATTTTCCTCCAAACTTGATTTTGTTAAGAACTTTATGTATAAGGATTATATATATATATATGCTCGCTGTATGTGGACACACTTGATAGTCTTAATCAGCAACTCAATGAACCGTCACATTAAAATCTAAGTCACCCACATACAGCAAAGTTGTATGTGATTGGGATGTGGTTGCTCACCAGGGGCTGTAATTCCATTGGCTCTATGCGCCTCCATATTTTGGTGTTGAACCTAAATTTGTGTTATTTTCAATTTCAGCTAGATTCTTTTCCTATGAGAAACAAAGAGGATTTTTTTCCTTTTTTTTTTTGGGTTTCTGGATAGAGAAAAGAGGAGGTGCATAAATTTATGGTAGATAGAGAAATTGCAGAGAAAAAAATTAGAATTTTTTCTGGGAAAGCAAAGAGGTTTTTAACTTTGATTTGTCAATTTGTGTTGGCAATTACAGAGGGTTGGGCAGTCAGGTTGGGATGCTGATTTATTTTTTATTTTTTATTGAGAAGGGTATAAGGAAAAAATAATGAGGTATATTTGGTAAAAAAAGAGAATTATTAATTTTTTATAAAATATATTTAGACTTTGAAATATGTTGAAAATATTTTGAGGTATGAATTACGCCACCTAATAGTAAATGCGTTCCTCATGTATCATGTCAACCCCACGGTACTATGAAATAACTCAAAATTTTAAATAAGTGGCATTTATTTTTGTACAAAACCTTAACTAACGCCAATACGGGAGCTGCTATACACACCACCAAAAATGCTAAACACACCACACCACCAAAAATGATCAAAAAGGACATTAACAAAATTACCAAAATAACCCTCAGGGCGTTCGGCCAACACTGGCCGAACGGATCACAATACGTTCGGCCAGTGCTGGTCGAACACACTATACCATGTTCGGCCAGTGCTGGCCGAACGTATTGTGATCCGTTCGGCCAGTGTTGGCCGAACGCCCTGAAACTTCGTGTTATACATTCTGTTTTTTCGGGTTTCTGTTTTTTTCGGGTTATGTATTTTGTACGTTAAGTTTTTTTTTCAACGAATGCAAAAATCAAGCTTAGTGTAGGCAAACAGAGTATCGAGCAAACATTAAAATTATAATTTAAAAATATTATGGACACCGAATAAAAGAATAATTTAACATTCAAATGTAGAAAATTTTAATGTCATACATATATGTTTACAAAATCACTACTCTACTCATCGGAGTCACCCCCTCATCCACCGTGAGACCCTCGAGTATTCTTGTAGCCTCCTCGACTCTAGGCATCACGTAATCCATCGATAGCTGCGGATCCTGGGCTGTCCACATGCGAACCAGTGGGTGAAGAATATTCCGGGCATCATGGAATCGAGCCCACATTTGACTAGGGTTCGCATCAGTCGGAAAATGCCGTGCTGCAGATATACGCTCGGGGTTTTGGACTTGTGGATGGGAGAATGTACGGTACCAGTCCATATACTCTGGTACCGTCTCCCATGCTGGCTGTGCAAGTCTCCCCCGTCGCTGGATAGACAAAACGTGGCTATCCCAGGAGAGAAACATGGATCCAAGCACCCCCCATGCAAGTACATACTGACCGGGCATTTTTCCTCTTCTTGCCAGCACTGGATCCAATGGAGGCAACGGGATATGCTGGACATGGCCGAACTGCCTCAACACTCGATCGGGGTGGTATGGTTCGACAATGTCCAACGCCCTTATGCAGCCATGATAAAACGTCACTTCAGGACGTTCGAATCGATCACGTACTTGCTGATAAGGATCCCAGATGACCTACGTATTGAATTGTTCATGTTATATATTTGAAAAATACATGTATTTGTGAAAAAAGAATTAAAAAGACCCTTACTTCGTGTGGTTGGAGTGAATCCAACCACTCCCTGCACGCCTGCAAACCCAAAGTGTTGGGTCCACCTTGCCCGTACTGTGCCCATCGCATGGCTAGTGGAAATCTCGGATCGTACTTCACATTAAATTGAGGTCGTGGGCTCGTCGGGAAGTGCTCGTAAATCCATGCCTACATATATACAAATGTAAGGGTACAACATATTAAAAATTGTAACATAACGTAAAAGTAAATACTTTCCAAAGAATGACGTACCTCCAGTAATGTAAGATATCCAGCGATTTGCTTTACTCCCGCCCTTGATGCGGAGCCTAACTGCCTATAAAGATAGGCAAGGGCAGCAGCACCCCATGCAAATTTCCGGACGACGCTCGTGTCTTCCAGCAGCTTCAGATGGCCAGCAGAGATCCGAGTACCACTTTTGTCGGAAAATATGGTACACCCAAGGATATAAAGTATATAGGCTCGAGCTGCCTTCTCTGCAGCTCGTCTCTGCGTAATCTGAACGCTGTCCGAGAAAGTGCTACGAAGCCACTCTAGCTTCACAGACTGCCCTCTCTTGTCATTGAGGGCCAATACGGCATCCTCAACTGACACACCCAACAACCGATGTACCAGTGCAGGCGAGAATTCTGCAGGATCGTCTTCCACCTGCACTGGCTGCCCAACCACCGGAAGACCGAGTAAAGACGACACATCATCTAATGTGATCGTCATCTCACCAAAGGGTAGGTGGAAAGTGTTGGTCTCCGGCTGCCACCGTTCGACGAATGCAGAAATGAGGTTCCGGTTGGGAGCTCTGTAGGATATCTTGCTCAAATTGTGAAGCCCGGACCGCTTCACATACGACCTCCAGACTCGGGTCGTCTCGTCCTCGGGATACACCCATCGAAGAAGCTTCGAAGTGTGGCAGAGGCATTTTAAAACGCCTCTCTCATTGCCATTCCACACGTCGGCGGCTACGTGTGTTTTGAAGCTTCGCAGTAATGACGGATCGTAGGGGCCGCCGGGAAATGGGCCCATCAATAACTCGTTCTGCTCGGCTTGCCTCACTTGTTCTTGAGGCATTTCGGCATATTCCTCCTCCTGTTCTTCCGGCACGTGAGAAGGACCCGCCTCTTGCTGGGCAGCCCGTAATCGTCTATTTGAAGCGGTAGGCCGTCTTCTACTTCTTTCATAAACTATAACATAAGAAAATTAAAATGTTAACATACACACTTTAAAAATAAAATAATACAGGCACACTGTCAGGCTGTTCGGCCAGTGCAGGCCGAACGCCTATCAGGATGTTCGGCCAGTGCTGGCCGAACGCCTAGCAGGCAGTTCGGCCAGTGCAGGCCGAACGCCTAGCAGGTTGTTCGGCCAATGCAGACCGAACTTTGTTTGCTACGTTCGGCCTGTTCTCACCGAACGCCCTGCAGGCTGTTCGGTGAACCAGCGCCGAACGCATTGCGATTTTATGGAAAAAGAGGGCGACATAAATTACCTGGAGTCACGTTACTTTCGCGTTCGGCGTCCATGTCCTTCGAAGGGTTCGACGGTGGAGGGGGAGAGAGTAGTTCGGCGCGGTGGGTTTGGGGATGGGGATGTGTTCGGCTCTTGCGGTGGGTTGGGGGGGAAGCTGTTCGGCCTTGCGGTGGGTTCGGGAGGTAGGGTTTGGGTTTGGGTAGTTCTTTTTTTTTTTTTTTTTTTTTAATGGTTTAAGGGTATAATAGGTATTTTTGTGGTGTGTTTAGTAATTTTGAATTTTTAAATGTAATTTTATGTGGTGTATTTAGTAAATGTGGTGTGTTTAGAAATTTTTGTGGTGTGTATAGAATATGCCCGCCAATACAGCTGACGTGCATTTTTGATGTCATAGCTACTGGCGCTTCATTATACCTGAGGGCAGGTTAATTATTTTCTATCCACCTCATATTTTTCATAAAATATAATATATATTATTGTAATTTCTTTAATTTATAATCTTCTAAATAATAAATTTTAAGAAATATCCTTTTTATCCATAATTTTTAAAATATTTTTATTAAATTACACAATCAATCGTGTGGAAAAAACAGGGAAAAGGACTTTCACAATTAAAAGATAGAAAAGAAAACAGGGAAAAAGCAAGCTTTCATCATACGAAACGAGAGAAGCTGGAGGAGGGATCCTCTTTTTTTGAAGGAAAGAGAAGTATATTCTATAAAAATCAAATATGAATATAAGATACATTTTTTTATATTTTTGATTAAAAAGAAGTTTTACTATTTTAAGAAGATACATGTTATTTCCTCTAAAATAAGATAGAATATTTGACCAAACCGCTTCTGTTGCGCTACCATGTGGCCAGGTAGAACAAACTACCCTTTTTTATTATACATGGTCCGCCATTGATGTAGATTGTAAGTTTATAATAGCCCGCGTATACAATTCCACAAAAAGAACATAATGGGCTCAAAAAGCTTGAAAACACGGCCCAAATCCCCTGGTCCACAAGCCCATTAGCCAGTCTAAGCATCAACTGCACATCATCAGCAGAGATATAATCATTACAACACTTTAAGCTGAGGCATTTCTACTGGGATCACTGATCGAACACTGCATATCATTGCATACAGCACCTCAACCTATGAAATAATATTCCTCAATATTCTTCCTCCACAGCTATGAGGGCTGACTGGGCGAATGATTAGAAAACAGGCCCACTAACTTAACTCAAGACCCAATCTAAATTACATCTTTCATTGGGTATGATCTCTGCAAGAGCATTCTTCACTATCAAACTGTGTTTACAATCCAGATCTCCAGCTGTGGACGGTTTTGAAAAACATCAGGAAGTCGTAGGGAAATTTTATCTACGGGTCCTCAGAACCACCATCATCCAGCAGTTCATCAGGTACGATTGTTGGAAAGAATTCTTCGTTTGGATATATTTCTTGAAATAGCTGCAAAGGAAACAACCAAAGGGCATTGGTTGGTCAACAAGGAACTGGTGCATAACAGAAAGAAATGAAAGATCATAAAAAGCCAGGGTGCTCTGTTCAATCCTGGATACTGGGCACTTATAGGGAATTATTCGGCAGTCAGATATGAAGTGTGAGATGAATTATAAACGTTGGCAGGCATTGAAGTTGAGAATAGTTACCCTTTCTGTTGCATCTAGAAGATCATTATAGTGCAGATGCTCGTCTGGCATTGGTGTGAAGCTGACAGAATCGAAAGCACGGTGAAACTGCAAGTGATGAGACAAACAAATCACGAAATCAAACCAGGAAAAATGTCACTACATCCATGGTTACAATTCTCCATCACAATACACAGTGGAGCCAGAAACATGGACTGAGTTGGGAAGGAAGATTCAATCCAGAGTAAAAAGGTTTGGGAGGAGAGTTAAGATGGAGAGAAAATTCTCTTTTTACTATTGCCTGTTTCTTGATCTTTTTTAATCCAGCTTGTGCAACTGGACTTGACTCAAACCTTCCGAATTTGCAAACACCAAAAATAAGGGTACAAACTGCAAGGACGGAACCGTAATTTCCCCCATAATCCCTAGTATCTTTTCTATGTTGAAACCAGCCTTTCTGCCTTAAGGACTGCAAAAGCCATAGGTGGAATTTGACAGCAACATCAAGCAAATGCATCCACTCCATCATCCTCAAACAGAATATTGAACGGTTATACTATTTATCAAGACTCCATCTAGCACAACTGGCTTATGTAGGTGCTAGAAGTAATGGAACTTTGATTTAATTGAACTATCAACATAATCCCTGAGGCTCTGACAATAACAACTCAGGAAATTGACGTGTTCAGTTTAGTGAAAGCCAAACTCTGCTCCCACCACACATGTTTTGATGGTAGTTGTTAGCGAAAATAAACTACCTCAAAGGTTTACACCCCACCCCCACCCCAAATAAGAAAAAAAATACAAGTCAAAACATATTCTGGATGTGCTTCATATTTTTTTAACTAAAATAATGTCCACATAGTTCTGATCTCTTTGATCTTAAAAGACAGAAAGAGCAGTTGTTGAGATAAGCACAACTCAAACTTACATATAGCATGGCAGTTTTATCATCACTCAATTGCCAGTTTATCAGAGAAAACCTATAGAGGAAACAGAAGACAGCATATGACAGTCATGGTGGCACTCACCAGAAAAGTGAGTTTCATTTACTTGCAAGACATATAAAGGCAAGCAATCCAGCTGGGAGCAGATCACAATAATATTATGTGAATTGGAAAATTTGAGGTTGATCAAGTCTCCAAAACAAAATTTGATGATACAACATTTTACTGTTGGGAGAAGGTCTTCAATTAGATCATGTAGCAAATTTCATGAATGCTCAGGATCACATGAAGATAAACGAATGTGTTTAATGTAATTCAAACATAAATTTCAAGTACTGCTTTTGTATACTCAGCTCAGAACAAAAAATGTAAAGGACAGCCTAATGGAAAGGTGAACTTCCATTGATGCACAACTTGGCATGTCCTATATACTGATTGCAACCAAAATTAACAGCCAATCCAAAAGCAACTTCCCAGGGACGGAATTACACTGCACGTACTACATGTCCATTGCAGTGGAAGTATCTATAGGCCAAAGACTAAAGTCATGCCAGTTGTTATGCTCGTACCACTTGGCTGACCCACAGAGCAATAAGTTCAATCATCTTACAAGCATGACCGTGTTTCCGGATGGGAAAAGACTTGAAAAATGTCACAGACAAGCAAATGAACACAAAAAGTCCAGTCAATAAATGGAACTGTTGAGATAAAAAAGTGAAGGTAAAAAAGCAAACCGTAGACAGCTCTTGAATATACAAGGTGCTCCAAAGCAAACGGGGTTTCTCTTTTGTATGTCCACATAAATTATCTTCCCCATTGTTATCAGACTCTTCAGATACAGGCACACAGAACAACGCATCTATGGCTGCATTTAGTAATTGCTTCCCTTCGACAGCATTATCACATATTGCTGACAGGTAAATCACGAACCTGAAGTAAATTGGATAATATAACAGATCAGATGATATTCCAGTTAAAGACATTCGGAAATCTTGTAAATGCAGAAAATATTATCACAAACACTCAATATAAAGAGATATTTGCATAATTAAATGCGATAAAGTAACTCTGAAACCTCAAATAATGAAGGTTGTTAAAATGTGATTTGTGAATTCATATTCTTCAAATGATACAAGAAGGCAAATGAACATGAAACTTACATCCCAGGGGGGGAAACAGCCACATTGCCACTCAGCTGGAGTACCCGGACAGATGTTACCTGTTCAGGGTACAGAGCTGCACAGAAAGAAGAATTAGCAAAATAAAAACTCACTGACAATTGTCAGCTTAGCTAAATTAATATACTCACATTTTGGAGGGAAGAACACAAGGCAATTAGAAACTTCTGGATTCAGGGAATTCTTGGCAATGCATATTCCTCGAGCAACCTTTTCTTTGGCATCTGACAGGTCAACCTGTACAGTAGGAGCCAAAGTTGACGGAATAGTGAAAGAGGGAGCAAGAATCAGCTGAGGGCTGAATAATTCCAGACCAGAAACTAACTTGACACCCTTATAGATACCACCATCCTGTGAAAATTGCAAAATGATATTAGAGAAATAATATATATGTCCTCATAACATCAGAGAGATGGAAAGTGGCCATGCATTCATGAATATAAAACTGATTGTGGCATGCCACAGGACCCATTAATCAAGCTGTCATGCGATGGCTGTTAGGACACTCGATCTCTCAGCTAAAGCTCACTTATAGAAAGAAATATATGACGGCAGTTCGTACCTTATCCATGAGCACAGCTACTACAGGCATTCTCAAAACCTGTATAAGATGAAGGAGACCATCAGGGAGTATATAAAGAGAACAAATATAAGGAAAATGTTAAGCATCAGTCATTTACTGTAAGTGAGATTGACAATGGTAAACAGAACAGAGAAAATCCATGAAATTCAATTATAATTCCCGTATCAATCAGATCTAAGTCAAAAGGATAGGACTCTGGAAATAAAACATGTAACCTTCATTTATGCAAGATTAAGCAATGTTGGGGTTAAGAAAAAACATACATGCCCACATACATACATATATAGAAAACCGTAGAATGTTATTACGGCCTATTCATTTAACTATTGCCAAGGTACTAGACTCAAATCAGTTGCATCCAAAATAGGTTAGATGAATTTTTATTAATTTACGAAAAAGAAATCTCCTCAATCAAACAATAAAGGTTGAGTATCCATCGCTACTTAGTCAGTGAATTTGGACCAATTAAAGCTCTCAAGGTATTGTTTCTAGCACATTTGCATCTGCAGATGAGAAATCTTACCCAACCCTTAGTTGAACAAATTAAGTTCCAAAAGTTCATTCTCAGCTGCAAGGTACCAAAAATCAACATACTTTTGAACATGTATGGCCTACATGACTCATTGCATGATATTGACCCCAGTGATAGTTATGGAATCATGATATGGTAGGATATTTGAAGAAGAAAAGATCAGGTTCAGGGTAAGCTTATAGAGATAGCAGAGAGTAGCAAATATGTAGAAATAAACATATTGAAACAGCCAAAATTCATGCCATCCTTTGCAAAACCCTGATAGAAAATTAGGAAGCAAAAGAACTTCAAGGGATAAATATATGATACACATGTCAATCCTATGTATCCGAGCATCAACCGCTCGATTTAGAACCCACCAGAGTTACTAAACAAACTTTTAAGTTGCGTCAGAGTCCATGTTTTCAACCATGCTAGGAACAGAGATTAGTTCTGACTATCCAATGTTATATTAATCAACAGCTAGTGCAAAAAAGTGCTATGAAGAGAGAATCAAATAAAGTACCCCAGGAATAGAGGGATGATAGTCTCCCAGAGTAATTATCATAACAGGAAGCACTAGCAAAGAAATACATGCATACTGATGGTCATATCATCCAATAATCCAAATATACAACAATACTTACATAAAGACATCCCTTGACAGCAGCTCGACGACAAAAAGCTTGAGGAAGTTCTCCTTGACCATAAATGGGATATATTATGGCACCATTTGCATTAGGAAACCTAAAAAAATTGAGCTAAAAATGTCTAATTAAGGCCCTTCTTGTCTTTGAGTCATTAAGCTAATAATAATTTTAAAACAATCTCATGTAACTTTGTAAAGTAACCTGATATTTAGTCAGTTTCTATTGTTTAAAAGACACGCATTAGTATACTTTATAAGTGTATAAAGCAGCTTGACTACTGACTGAGTTGCTTCAATTAATAAAACTAATCATATGGTTCTTAATATGTTAACAAGAGAGCAATGAAGTACGAACTATCCAACAATAAGAGGAAAAACAGTATCTGCATGAAATACGATAGTGAACAGAACGCCTGATATGAGATCTTGCCATACATTCATTTGTACCACCTAGGATCCACAGCATTTATACTATTTAGGCAAAAATAAATCACGCAAAATACACAGCATGCACTTTGCAGCCAAAGACACTGAGTAGGAAGTCTCCAATGAAATGGTTAAATCCATCTTACTGTTGAGTCTATGTTACAAATATTTGAATCAACTATTTGAAAGATGTTCAAACTTCCTAGTTCCTAGCAATGTCCATGGTATGCAATGACATTTTCTCTACAATTCAGAATTTTCATATAGATAAAGTTTTGAAGGGTTCAGAGGTATCAATAATTCGTTACCACGCTCCAACGCAGCTTTTACGGTTTACCTGCACCTTTATGCACAAAAGTTTATAGAAAATAGAAGCCTCAAGTCAAAGCCAAGTTATATGAACACATTTTAGTTGTAGTTAGGGTCAGATACGTTGCATTGTCCCAAAACCTATCAAAAAGTTTTGTTGAATTTAAAAAGGGAGCCAAAGTCTATTCCTAAGAACCTACCAGGAGAAGGGAAAAAAAAAAAAAGAGGAGGGAGAGAGAGAGAGAGAGAGAGAGAGAGAGAGAGAGAGAGAGAGAGAGAGAAGAAAGAAAAATGTTGATCTCGCACCTATTCTGAATTTATCTATTACATCAAGCAGTAACTGCTTATAGCCCATTCTTTTTTCAGAATCAAACGACACATTGAAGTTCACTCAATACGTGTACACACTGAAAAGCACAAATTTTGCCCTGTAATCTAACTGAACAATTTGAAAAGTAGTATAGTTGACTAGCGCTTTTGCTTATTTTTCGTAAAATAGGAAAATGGAAACTGTTTGAACATTACAGGTGGATTGTCACACTTAATCATGATATGGCTTACATAAGATTTACAAGGGCATGACACCCCCTCTAATCCTCCATACCCAGACTTCTTAAGTAAACTAACACTCAAAAGTCAATATATCCACATATACATTATGTCAGTCTTAGACAAAGCACATTTTCCTCTTTGTAAATCTCCACAATATTAATCTGAGGTAATGAAAACATAACGTCCAACTTTACAAGAAATTGACCCCTGAGAAAAAGGCCCTTGATAATTAATAATTCTGCAGGAAATATTGATGAATATCAATCAATTCGAGATAGTCAGACCCAAGTAAACTTACTACATTACTTAGTACCTCAAACACCAGTGTTCCACTAAAACTAAATATATTTCACACTTATATAAATGGCGCTGAGATAAAAATCAATTAGGAGCCCATGTAACAGCAGGTAAAAGTGTGCTAGCTCACAAACAAAAAAAGAGAAGTATCATACATAACTGGTCCACTATCAATTAGTTTTCTAGAACAAACTATTTTCTGGGAACGTAAACAGTTCTATTACAATTACAAGACAGCTCTTGAAAATGAAAGGCAAATACTGACCTTCCAATGGATGAGTGGTAAAGTGCAAGACGATTTATCCCACTTTTAGTATTGATAACATCCTTACACACTTCTACGTTTTCCTGATCATAATCCGCCAGAACAATTGTGTACAAAATAATCCTGGAGGAACAAAAATCAGGCAAGTCAGAAAGATTGAAAACCAAATAAGCAACAAGCAAAACTATCAACCATTAAGAAATTCATATGTGCATCTGACCAGATCAGTAATCATCAGAATATTTTTTGAAAATACTAAATAAATGATCTATAATGTTTGTTCTTGCTTTCTAAAGAAAACATGATGATAACTAAATCCTAAAATCTTCCACAAATGCAGTCACTTTCATCCTTTGTTTTGAACAGTCGAAACTAATAACAAAAGTTTTGCATCCTTTATTATGCGGCATATAGACCACAATCAGCTCTGTTATCACCCAAATTCATGCACAATTAGTTGAAAGAAAAAATTCGGATCATATTCCTAAAACTTAACAATCTAATATAATACTGTCATTTTCAGATTTCAAAGGGAAAAAGGTAACATGCTACATGACTAACAAACTACAAGCAAAGCCCAGCACTTTAATTTAAATGAATTCTCAACATTACCCAGTAATATGAAGTCAGAAAAGTTAAATCAGATAATCAAGTCAATCACAAAGCATGCAACATTTAGAAATACGAAAAGAAGTTGGGACCAAAAAAGCATCGGCAACCAAAAAAAGAAGAAGAAGAAGGATGAACCCAACAACAAGAACTGTCCATAACAGCAAAAAAAAAACAGAAGAAGAAAAATATAAACAGGTGAAGAATTGATCTGTACGATTTAAGTTTCTGCGACAAACCCATTTTGGTCAAGAACTCCACAAAAGGAGACTCCAAATCCTGCTCAGAAATCTTATCCTCCTTACTTCCGCTCCCAAGATGCGCCTGCACGAGCTTGAAGAACTTCATTAACTGATTCTTCTCAGTCAAGGACAAATTGCGGTTCTTAAAAATGGCGCTCCGGGAATCAGGTACATTCATCAATTTGCCCTCCGCATCGCTCACGAAGTTGGCATCCACACTCTTGAACTCCATGTACTGATTGATTCCCGTCTTGAGGATCAAATTAATCATAGAATCGGAGCAGAGGAAGACACGTGGGCCCACCAAGTCCAGGTTGAATTTTCTGGAATTGTGAATTGGTTCAGAGGAGTAGGAGTTGATTTCAAGCGCGGAGTAAACGGGGCAAGACACGAGAGGGATGGAAGAGTAATCATCGGAGGTTTGAAGTGGTGGTTGAGACAGATATTCGGACTGAGATTGGAGGAACGAGATGAAGTCGTTGAGTGGCAGCGAGGCGGAGTGGGTACCGTAGAATGGGTTGGGATCAAGGTGAAGCACAGATTTCCCGGCAGCGGACGCGGCGGAGGCAATGACGGATTCCGGGAGGCCGGTGCCAATCACGATGAGGTCAAAATTAGAGGGCTCGATGGGTGGGTACGACGTAGTTTCATCCATCGGCTAGATAGAAGTAACAGATGAAGATGGGGTTTTAGTGCTCTGACTACTGGTGAAGTTTATGCACATAAGAGAGCTCACCGAAACAGCGACTTACACGGCGGCGGCACCTTAGTGGGCACGTTACGTGTTTTGTCCTTCCCGTCAAGAATTTTCCGACGCCTTCAGCTAGCTTAAACGTACCTTCCTCTTTTAATTGAAATTATTTTTAAAATATTTTGTTGAAATTTGAAATTATTTTTAAACTATTTGAAACCTTATTTTAAATTATTTATAACTTTGTCATTATTAACAAGTTATATTGCTAAACTTATATTTCATTAAGTAATTTTTTTCAATTTAATCACTAGAGGTTAAATTAAATGGCTCTAAAGTTGATATTGTTGCAATGATCTTCAGTATAATGGATATTGCTACATCTAAAAAAAAATAAGTGGAAGGAAACTTTAAGTATTTCCACGGTGTAGATAGAAAAATTATATTTTGTTACATGTTAATGTCGTCGTCCATAGCTTAAACAATATTTATTCTCATTTTCCCAAAATAAGGGAAAAGGAATAGCTTAAACGTTACTTTTCCAGGGGCATCTACTCCATTTTACATATTTGACTTCAAAATAATAAATTACTTTTGGTGAAACTCATGTAATATGATACATTTTACATATATCAATATGATAAATGGATCCCATGACACAGGGTACTTTATTTTATTTTTTCTCTTTTAGAAAACAAAGAAAAATTATCATTCAAAACTAATAGCTGTTATAAGAAAAGATTTCGTGTACATAAACATACCCATGTGTGAATTCACGAATAATAATGCACCTAGTGTAGTGGGGTATGTCTCCATGATAGATACTGCAACCAGTATATTCATTCAGTAATTGTAATCTACAAAACCTATACGCACACAACCATTAAAAACAGTAGTTACAATACAAGAACATAAAATTATACAGTTGTACAAGACTCCAAAACCTAAATTATACACTAAGCACATTCAAATTCAAAAACTATAGTTGCAGCACGCACGACAAATTCTGGGTAAAAACGTTTAACTATCTTACAACACCCAACTTGATATTTCAAAAAAGAAAAACTTTCAAGACTGAGGGGACATGAGAAAACAAGTTAGAAATTGAAAACAAAATATGGTTTTGTAGATGCTACATCAGGTGAACTACAGCAGATGTATCTAATATATGCTTACAGACATGTATCTGCAAGTATATATGCAAATTTTCAATCTAAGCATCGACGACTAACCATATGCAATACCGGATTCATTTTCAGATCATTGCACGCAATTGGAAATGGGGAGATAGAAAGCCCAAAAATATCTCACTAGAGATAATCAGAAGCACGCCCACTAAGAACAAACAAGTTCTGAGTTTATGATTTTCAAGACCCCAATAATCCTAGGACGAGAACAGAGAGGACAAATTTAACATACATATTTCTTTCACCAAAAAGTTCAGCTAGAACCACAGCAACTAGAAAAAAGAAAGGGGGGGGGGGGGGGAAGAACAGATCCATATCCTCAATTAGAGAAAACCCTCATCTACTGCCGAGATCTTGAGGCAGCTTGTCTAGCTTCATCTGGTGTTGAAGGAAAGAGCTCCACATACCTTGATCCAATCAGCATCTTGTCCTTGCACATAGCTTTCCTTGCCTCTTCAGCCGATGAAAATTCTACATATGCCTCTCCGGTAGCTTTCCCATCATGCCGACACGCAATCTGGACCTTATCCTCAGCCACATCAAAATCCCCAAAAAATTTCACAATTTCCGATTTTTTAACAGAGTATGGGAGGCCACGAAGCTTCAATACCTCGGTGTACTCCATGTTATCTTTATCCGGAGACCTTTTACGTCGAGCAACAGGTGATGACCCACGAAAATCAACGCTACCATAAGCTCCTTCACGCACCTCAGCAGCTATAGCATTGTAATACTCCTGCTTCTTGCACCTAAATACCTCCACATATCGCCTTCCCATGTTCTGTCGATCTCTCTGAAGTGCAAGTTCAGCCTGCATATGACCTGCAAAGACTACGAATGCTTCTCCAGAGAACCTCCCATCCTTGTTAACCAAGAAGACATCCACAATGTCCAGCCCATCAAAGAACTTGATGATATCAACGTCTGTGCAGTTGAAGGGAAGACCCCTTAAACGAACCACAGGAAAGACAGAGGGCTGGTACCTCCTGCCATAGCCATAGGGTTGATAACCGCTTGAACTGCTGCTCACTGCGAAGTAGGGATTTGATTCCATCAATCTTGGTCTCTTTGAGCCGATCTCGTACCCGTCCGAAACCCCCCCGCTCCCAAACAATGACCTTCAATTATTCACACCCAAGGAAGGAAAAACCCCCCACTCAACCTTGTTAATAAAGCCAATCCCAACCCATTTATTTCTCCTATATCAGTTTTTTTTAGTTGCACTTAAAGCACTTTAGGCATACAGCATCAATCCAACTGAGAAATATACAAAATACATACACACAAATACATATATACGTATATATATATCATTGATAAAAAAATGAAAAACAAGGGAAACCAATAGAGAGATGTTTCATTTGAGAGATTACCTAAATTGGAAATTAAAAAAATAATAACCTCCATGAAAACAATTCAGTGACATACGTTCAATTTTCTACACCATAATATGACTAACAACAACAATGCATTTCACTGAGACTTGAGACATGAATCTGGAGAATATTATCGCAAGAAGTAGCTAAGAAATCACAGAGTAATGAGTACTTGTCCATAAATATGTAATTTCCGAAACAACTAACAGAATTAAGCATCCAATTTGCGTAGCAGAAATCAGATTTCCATCTCATAAATAGCCCTTAAGATGCTAGAACAAATATTTTAACAATGGGAAAAAAGAAAGATTATAATAATTCTGCTAAAGAAACAAATATCCTAGTTCCATCTTATGAACATATCCATTTCATGGCCAAAAATAAATTAAAACAAATCCTACAAAAGACGAATGCTGTCGTCGAACACAAATTTGCGTAATAATCATTTTCACTTTGAAATAGTAACCCCTACTGGAAAATTCTCGGCCTATTAAAAAATCTTCATGTAACTATTACAACCCTAGTTATAAAGAGAGGCGTCAAAGGAATAAGCTATAGATATCTACGGAAGCAAGGAAATTAATCAACGTGACAGTGTTTGGAGTCAACTTTTGCAGATTTAAACCGAAAAACCTTATTAATTTTGACACACGAATACGATGATTACACCCAAACAGTCCAAGAAACCAAATCCGATTGTCCAAACAAAAATAGCATAAATAAATGAAAATCGACCAGAAATCAGCAATGACAGCAAAAAAGCTAAAGAAGGAACAAGTTAGATGAAACTAACCCCCTGTGCCCGTACATGGCGGCGGATATATCTCTGATACGACACCGTAGATCAGAACAGAAACAAACTGAGAGCGAAGGCGTTTCGCGAAGAAAGAGAATAGAAGGAATTTGGAACCCTAAATATAAATGAATATTGATGTCTATATTAGCATCGTGTTTAAATTTCCGTGTCCAAACACGTCCTTATGAGAACGACATCGTTTACAATCTCAAATGACTCCAATATTAATTAATCGCAATTTCCATATTGAAATATTTGTGTTACATAACCACTTAAATTTTATTTTTATTTTTTCCTAAAAAAAATAAATAAATAATTTCTATGTCAAATATATTGAAGTTTTTCCAAATATTAGAGAAAACAAGACTAGTATTTTTATTGTTGGTTTATCATCATTGAGTTTTCACCTTAGAAATTGAATTAAAGTTTAACCATTGTAATTCATTTTAAACAAAGATGGTGGGTATCACACCCTTAAATTCTCTAAATAAATTCTTAAAAAGTTAAGACAAAAATAAACAATATTAAAATAATTAAAATACACTTATATTTATATATATAAATATATATATATATATATATAAATTCATCTAATTTATGTTCAACAATATATTTCGAATATTTTAGTTAATGTTCGAATGTATGTATGAAATAAATTATAGATGTTCTATCTGTTCGAGGCTCGTTCGGAACATCCAACCAAACATGTGAAATAGATGTTAGACAAATTTTACGAAACAGTACTTCAGCTGTTCGGTAGGATACAGACGGCTCTCAGGCTAGTATGATTGTCCTTTCAACAGATGAGGTTTGAACACGAATAGATGTGTTTGATAGATTAGATTCGATCACATACTAGCATACAGGCGACGGTTCAAAACAAAACTCGAATAAAATGAACAAAATATGGATTTTCTAAACCAAATCCAATGTATAGTTTCTTCTAAAACATTTATTAAACATAATGTTTGATTAAAAAATACAAACTTTTGAAAATGTCCGACTGATGTAAAAGACAACTTTTTTTAACAATAGCATTTTACTATCAAGATATAGCAAGTGATCGCCACAATAATAGAAAGATTTCAAATATTTTATCATCGTTATAAATCTTCAAGATAAAACGTGTGTTGCATATCTAAAATTAAACTATGTATTCTGCACTTGATCACGGACCGAAGTTATGTCTCTGTTCGTCCCTTTTATGATAATAGCACATCAAACTTTTGATCTCTAGTGCAGGTCCTCAAGTGCAACAAATGAATTATGTCAATCAAATGAAGCTTTAAGCACATAAAATGAGCCATATTTATACGCACTCCAACTTAGGTTGAACAAGGAATATTGATAAACGAAATTTATATTTTCATTTGATTTGAGAAACATATTATGTATCAAGATAAGAATAAAAGTTTTTATGCAACTCAATTTTATTATATCGAGTACATATCTATTAATACAAGAACAATCAAACACATTGAAAATTAGAAGAAATAGGTAAGATAAACTACCAAATAATACAGCTTTTTCGAACTATGGGTTTTTGAAGTTGAAGAATGTAGAAAACATCAACCCAAGATTAGCTTTCAACCAAACAAGAGTAACACTCAAGATGGGGTGTATTGTGAATAGGGTTAGAGCAATATGGTGCTTGATCGAGCCATTTTGCTCAACAAAGTGATGGCAACAACCAAGATGGATACATTCTAGACACGGTAGAGGGATAATGCGCTCAATCGAGACTCAACGAGCACCAAAATTTGTAGCGTCTTTTAATTTAAAGAGAAAGATCTACTTTGGGTTTTTTCACCTAAATAATGCGGAGATTATTTTTGTAAAATATGGTAGTTTTAAAAAGTGTTCTGAAAAATAGGGTAAAACATCACGTCCAGTAACATTTTTTGGTAAAAACATCACCGGACCTGACGATTTAATTTTGAAAATAAAAACATCAGGCCGACGTTTTTATTTTCAAATTTATGTATATGCATTATGCATCCAGTTGCTCCCATGCCATGCGGACATCCATATATATATATATACACACACACACCTATGTGTACCGCATATATATATACATATATAAATATATATCAAGTATATATATATATATGCAATTATATTATATATAAAGATATATATTTGTAATTTGTATTATATTTGTTTTATATGTAAAGATATATAATTATATATATATATACTTAATTTGTATTACATTTATTTATATTATTAGAAATTATATTTTTTTATATTTACTGAACATAACTCAAATATAATATTAAATATATTTTTATATTTTTATATTTTTAAATATCTAAATATATATTTATTTCAATACTATAAGAAATAATAATATATTTATAAATTAATAAAAAATCTAAATTTTAAATAGTTATAATATAAAAAAACATATTCATAAATATTTTTAATTAATTTTGATATTTATATTAATAATTTAAATATATGTATATGTAATAATTAAAAAAAAAAGAATATACAATAAAAGTTAGGCCCACTGAACGTCAGTGGGCCTGACGTATCTTTTAAATTTTTTTAATTTGTATATAATATTTATTATAAATATATATATATATATATATATTGTTTCTTATATATTCTGAATAAACTAAATTTAATTATCATTTATTTTTTTGTTATATAAATATATATATAGAAATTTATGTATATATATTTGATAGAAATATATATCATATAATAGTAAAAAATAAAATTTTATATTATTATTCAAGATAATAAAAAAATTATATACTTTAAATAATATTTTTACTAATTATTATACATTTATTTTAAGTATAATTTGAATTTCAGAAACATATATATATATATATATTAATACATAAATATATACATATATTAATAAAATATCGTCAGGCCCACTGACGTTTCTCTTGAAAAAATTTATTCTTTTATTTTTTTTAATTTGTATATAATATATTATACATATATATTATATTATTTCTTATATAATCTGATTAAAGTAAATATAATTATCATATATTTAATTTTTTTTGTTATATAAATATATATATATATAAATTTATGTATATATATTTTATAGAAATATATTATATAATTGTAAATTATAAAAATTGATATTATTATTTAAGATAATAAACTTTTATATTATTATTTCATATTACAAAATATTTATATAATATGAAGAATATTTTTTAAAAATTATTATACATCTTTTTTAAGTATAATTTGAATTTTTGAAAACAAATATATATACATATATTATTACATAAATATATTATATATTATGTCATAAATATAGACATATATTAATAAATATAAATAAAAACAAAGTAATACATCATCAGGCCCACTAAAGTTTTAAAGAAACGTCAGTGGGCCTGACGTTTCTTTTTAAAAAAATTATTTTGTATATAATATATATTATAAATATATATATATATATTTATATTATTTCTTATATATTCTGATTAAACAAAATTTAGTTATCGTTTATTTTTATTTTTTTGTTATAGAAATATATACATATATATAGAAATTTATGTATATATATTTTATAGAAATATATATCATATAATTGTAAAACTAAAAATTTTATAATATTATTTAAGATAATAAAAAATTTATATAATTTAAAGAATATTTTTTAATAATTATTTACATTTATTTTAAGTATAATTTGAATTTTAGAAAATATACATATATATCAATAAATAAATATATACATATATTCATTAAAAAAAATATTATCGTCAAGCCAACTGACGTTTTAAAGAAACGTCAGTGGGCCTGACGTTTCTTTTGAATTTTATTTTTTTAATTTGTATATAATATATATTAAATATATATATATATATTATACTATTTCTTATATATTTTGATTAAAGTAAATATAATTATCATTTATTTAATTTTTTTGTTATATATATATATATAAATTTATGTATATATATTTTATAGAAATATATTATATAATAGTAAATTTAAAAAATTGATATTGTTATTTAAGATAATTAAATTATATTATAAAAAAATTATATAATTTAAAGGATATTTTGTATTATTTGAATATTTAAAAAATATATATATATTAATACATAAATATATACATTTATTCATAAATATAAAAAACAGAAAAATTAATATATCGTCAGGCCCACTAACATTTTAAAGAAATATTAGTGGACCTGACGTTTCTTTTTATATTTTATATTTTTCATTTTGTTTAATTTGTATGTAATATATATATATATATATTATATATACATATATATTATTTCTTATATATTGAATGAAATTAACATTTATTTACTTTTTTTATATAAATATATATATAAATTTATGTATATATATTTTATAGAAATATATATTATATAATTGTGAATAATAAAATTTTATATTATTATTTAATATTATAAAATAATTATATAATATAAAGGATATTTTTTAATAATTATTATACATTTATTTTAAGTATAATTTAAAATTTTTAAAAATATATATTATATATTTATTATATAATTAATATATATATATATATTATTTCTTATTTATTATTTTAAATATATATAAGATTATCGTGTATATTAATTTTTTTTCTTATATAAATTTTCTTTTAGAAATATATATATATATATATATTCTATATAAATATAAATTATATATTTGCAAATAATTAAATTTTATAATTTTTTAAGATAATTAAATCATTATATAAATAATTATTTATAAAATAAAGATTATTAATTAATAATTATTATAATTTTTCAAGTATAATTATAATATTTTATTTATTATTATTATATATATAATATAAATTTTTTATTAAATTAAATAATAATATCTTCTAAGAATGAATAAATGAATTGTCATTCAATGTCAATTCAATGTCTTTTTACTTTTCAGAGAATTGTTAATCAATCTTTACTTTTACAGAGATTTGTATATTTTTTTTACAGAGAATCTCATTAAATGAGGTTAGTTTTTATAGCGTAAACGTCTTCTCAAATCTCACAGAAATCTGCACTGCATTGTGTAGTCAATTCAGTAATAATTTCTATTGCTGAACTAATATAAATAGGAATGTCTTACCATAATTCATAAATGCATAAGATTTTGACATAGAATATCCCAAGTCTTGGCTAATAAGCATAACTTCATGTTCACTAAGATTTTGATATGGTTTTTTCTCAACGAAAATGTCCATAGAGTTTAATCCTTTATTAGGATCTAGGAAGAACATAAGATTATCGTCATTCTCAATCTGAACTACAGACTCTATAACATTATTGTGTCCGTAAACTTCCCCCCATTTTGTGAATAGTTTCAGAGGAAACTAGTCTTTAAGCACACCAAGAAATTGGTAAATTTGATCTTTCAATGGAGCTAAGTCTGTATTTCGATCAATTAGTTTGTAATCATTATGCGCACAACTATACCATACTCTTCCATTTTCATGTATGATTTCGCCTCCGCTATAAACAATAATTGCGACTCGTTTGTGACTCATCATTGTTTCAAAGTGATATTTATAATTTGTTTTACTGTGAAATATATAAATTTCAAAAAAACATGAAGAACAAATAAATTAGAATGAGTAAGTGCGGATCATATAGTACGTATCAAAAACATGATATATAATGCATTACATTTCACAACAAATATACAATTACATGGAATATACATCACTCTGTGAATAATCATTAGCGGGTAAATTTTCTACAAAATTATTAGCATCCACGACTTCTATATCAACATTTTCGTTCTCAACTAGATCTTACCACAAATTTAGCCTAGGGGTGATAACTATAAGATCTAGAATGCGCGATTGCATCATATTCACGTAATGAAAGTTAGTCGTACTCTCTTGTTGGATAATTCATTTTGGTATCTCTCATTATCCAATTGAGCATGTAACTCATGAACCTCGTTTGCAAGGACATTTATATGTCCGTCTCTAACCCCAAACTGCTCTATCATATTATTATTTTCCGTTGTCATGGTACTTAAAGTTCCACGTAGGAAATTTATTTCCAGCCCTAAGACGTCTTCTTGGTGCTGAACGCAACCTTTTAAAACAGAGACACGGTTATATGACAACTCCAATACAACTTGGCACATCTTTACACGCCGCCGTATTTTCGTATTTCTTGTTCTTACATGTTTGATAT
This sequence comes from Caryopteris x clandonensis, assembly GCA_028749325.2. Classification (NCBI taxonomy): domain Eukaryota; kingdom Viridiplantae; phylum Streptophyta; class Magnoliopsida; order Lamiales; family Lamiaceae; genus Caryopteris; species Caryopteris x clandonensis. The sequence continues at coordinate 4,676,529 of JAPYKT020000007.1, read as the reverse complement.
GACATTTGCAACAATATTCTTTCTCCGAAATCCCTCTATTTTTTCTTTTAGTTGTTGATTATGTATTCTTAATTGCACCAAACTTGTATACATTTTTACGATAGACCGATAACCTTTGTATGTGAAATTTTTATTGGGTCGTGTGGAAGTTGATGCTGATGATTTTGATGTTGAATCCATACATATCAAATATAATTTATAAGGGTCATTACAGTTATTAAATTTTTAAAAAAAATTAAGTATCCTATAATAATATATTAATTATCCGAAACAAGTTTTAACTAGTCAACATAACAAATCGTTTTCTTAATTATACTAAACAAGTTTTAATTAGTCAACATAACAAATCGTAAAACAAAATAAGTTAAACATATAATACATGCAACACAAAAAAATATTCATAATAATAAATAAATAAAAATGAAAAAAATACAGCAAAATAATTAAATAACACATAAAACAATACACTCATATAATAAAAATTTAAGAACATGTTCATGTAAATATATATATATATATATATGAAATCAAAAAATAAAAATTTTCTTGTTGAATACAATCTACATGATATAGCATTAAAAAATTAAAAATTTGATGATTAGTGTTTGAGAAAAGAATTATGTCATATCATGTAAAAACTTTGAAGATAAAAGCTTATTTTAATTGGTGATAAATAAAGACAAAATGGTCAGAATTATATTTAAAAAAAAAAACTAATACATGTGAAAGCAACAAATAAAAGAAATAGTGATATCTAATATATATATATATATATATTATCAAATAAATTAAAATTTAAATAAATAACACATACCTTGAAACAGATAGTAGAAATAGTTGCAACAAAATCTAAAATAATTGGGAAAATAATCTTGATAGAAGAAGTGAAATAGGGCACAGCACCAGCAGCAGCAAAAAAAACCTCAGCTATTCAAATTAAAGAAGAAGAAGAAGAAGAAGTGGAGGAAGAGTTAACAAACCTGAAATGGAATGAGAATGAAAAGAAAGAGAAAGAGACGTGTATAAATGAAGAGAGTGGAGATTTCTGGCTTTGATGTGAAAATATGTGATAATTTAACAGAACATGTGAAATGGCAGTTGCTGTAAGTAAATGCATGCAGTAAATCATGTGAAATTACAGTGAATGGCATGTGAAATTGTAGTCAAATGTCATTTATGCGTTAATGGATACACGTAACTTTCTGCTTTAATTTCAGTATTGTTGCCATTTAAATGATTTCGTGCTGTGTGATATAATTTTGTTCTAAAAATATATAATATGTGATACATATTTTTTTATAAAAGTATATAATAAGATATTATCATGTTATAAAAATATATGGGGTGATACAATTTTTTGAAATAACATATATCATAATGTGATATTTTTAATTATTTTATTTGTATACAGAACATAATCATTTAATATGTATAATTTATATAATTTTTGTTATTTTCTGTTCATTTTTTTATGTTTCTTTAAAAATAATTTAATAATCAAAATAAATTAATAAAATATAAATACAATAATTATTAAAACAATATATATTAATAATTAATATATACATACAATATTTATGTATTAATATATATAAATATTTTATCATATATTTATCTATTAATATATAAATATATATTTCAAATATTAAAATTATATAATATAAAGTATATAAATTTTTTATAATATTAAATAATAATATAAAATTTTATTGTTTACAATTATATAATAAATATTTCTATAAAATATATATACATAAATTTCTATATATATATATATATATATTTATTAATGTAACAAAAAAATTAAATAATAGCAAATGTTATTCAATAAGTAAGAAATAATATATATATAATAATATATATTATATGCAAAATAAACAGAATAAAAAAATATAAAATATAAAAAAGAAAGTGGGCCTGATGTATTATTTTTTTATATATATTTATGAATATATATATATATATATATATATATATTTTTATGACATAATATATATACATGTACATAATTTAAAATATATTTATGTATTATAATTATTAACAAATATCCTATAAATTATATAATTTTTTTATAATATTAAATAATAATATAAAATTTTGTTATTTACAATTATATAAGATATATTTCTATAAAATATATATACATAAATTTCTATATATATATATATATATATATTTATATAACAAAAAAATTAATTAAACCATATAATATATAAGAAATAATATGTATATATATAATAATAATATATATTACATACATATTAAACAAAATTAAAAAATATAAAAAGAAAAGTTAGGCCCACTGACGTTTCTTTAAAATGTCAGTGGGTCTCACGAAGTATAATTTTTTTTATATTAATTAATATATGTATATATTTATGACATAATAATATACATACATAATTTATAATATATTTATGTATTAATATATATATATATATATTTAAAAAATTCAAATTATACTTAAAATAAATTTATAATAATTATTAAAAAATATCCTTTAAATTATATAAATTCTTTAAACTATTAAATAATAATTTAATATTTTATTATTTACAATTATATAATATATATTTTTATAAAATATATATACATAAATTTCCAAATGAATATATATATATATATATATATTTATATGACGAAAAAATTAAATAAACGATAATCTTATTCAATATATAAGAAATAATATATATATATAATAATAAATATTACACACATATTAAAAAAAATAAAAAATATAAAAAATATAAAAAGAAACATTAAGCCCACTGACGTTTCTTGAAAACGTAAGTGTGCCTGACAATGGATTTTTTTATTTATATTAATTAATATATATATATATATGTTTATAACATAATAAAATATATACATAATTTATAATATATTTATATATTAATATATATATATATGTTTCAAAAATTCAAATTATACTTAAAATAAATCTATAATAATTATTAAAAAATATCCTTTAAATTATATAAAATTTTTAAATATTAAATAATAATATAAAATTTTATTATTTACAATTTTATAATATATATTTCTATAAAATATATATACATAACTTTCTATATAAATATATTTATATAACAAAAAAATTAAATAAATCATAATGTTATTCAATATATCATAAATAATATATATATATAATAATATATATTATATACAAATTAAACCAAATAAAAAAAACATAAAATATAAAAAGAAACGTTTGGCCCACTGACGTTGGCGTGACGATGTATTAATTTTTATATTTATTAATATATGTATATATTTATGACATAATATATATACATAATTTATAATATATTTATGTATTAATATATATATATATATTTCAAAAATTCACATTTTACTTAAAATATATGTATAATATTTATTAAAAAATATTCTTTAAGTTATATAAATTATTTATAATATTATATAATTATCTTAAATAATAATATAAAACTTTATTATTTACAATTATAAAATATATATTTCTATAAAATATATATAGTTAAGTTTCTATAAATATATATATATTATATAACAAAAGAAAACAATAATTAAATTTTGTTTAATTAGAATATATAAGAAATCACATATATATATATTTAAAATATATATTATATACAAATTAAAAAATAAATTGTTTTTTAAAAGAAACGTTAGGCCTACTAACTTTTCTTTAAAACATGAGTGGACATGACGTTTATTGTATTTTTTTAATTATTATTACAATATATATTTAAATTATTAATATAAATATCAAAATTAATTAAAAATATTTCTGAATATATTTATTTTTAATTTAGAATTTTTATTTATTTACAAATATATTATTATTTTATATAGTATTGAAATAAATATATATATTAATATAATTAAAAATATAAAATTAAATTTAATATTATATTTGATTTAGTTTAAGTGAATATAAAACAAAATTCTAATAATATATATAAATATAATACAAATTACAAATATATATATATATCTTTATATACTATAATTGCATATATCTACACTTGCATTTATGTGCATATATATATATATATATATATATATATATTGCAGCTGGATGGACATAATGCTTATACATAAATTTTGAAAATAAAAACATTAGCGGATCTTACATTTTTATTTTTAAAATTAAAATGTACGATCCGCTGACGTTTTTATCAAAAAATATCAACGACATGACGATTTACCCTATTTTCAGAACACTTTTCAAAACTTCATTATTGTACGAAATCTTTTTTTAGCATTATTTGGGTAAATAACCCGGTCTACTTTCATGTAGTAGTTTTTCTGGGGAGCGATATATTAAATCAATTATACTTTCATGTAGTAGTTTTTCTGGGGAGCGATATATTAAATCAATTAAATGCCTTCAATTAATATAAACATTATTCATGCCTTAACCGACACATGAACCTAGCGCTGATGAGGGTTTGAGAATAATTTGTTTCCTTCGATAAAGAAAATTCGGTTTCAATAAAAAATAAAAGGATATAAATACAACACAAATTATTAAAAGGTAAATTGCAATTGCACGTCAAACAAAAATCACAAGAAATAAATAATAATATATACTTTTATAATAAAAAAATAAAATAATACTTTAAAATGAACTCCAAAACAGAGCGTATGCTCCGGTTATTAAATTGTTGTATAAATTTCAAAATTCTAAAACAACGTTAAAACATTATGGATACAAAAACCACAGCGGTACACCAATTTACATAATTATTAATGTATAACACGTCATGATTTACTTCAATTAAAAAAAAAAACTCATTACTGTCCATAGCTTCACAATAACGCGTTACAAACGGAATTATTACCCGTCAGACTTTGTTGACCACAGCACTTTAATTACGTATTTCTTTCTTTCATTCAGAATAATATAGAAGCAAATCCTCTCACATTATAGAAGCAGCTTAATAATTTAAATATATAATATATTTTAAATTCCAGCTTCCATGGTTGACTTACACATCTCATAACAATAATCCCACACCTAAACCACTAATCGAGCATCCAACACGTTCGTCATAAATAACTACCGTATCGAAGAAAGACAAAACTCACGGACACTGAATAAACAAAGCACTCACATTTTTAAAAAAAATTGTTAAATAAGACAGGTGGGGGATGAGTCAAAAGGTCACCATCCACACGTATCCAAAGTCGATAGATATTTTCCATTCACAAAGAACAAAAAGATATTTTCTCCTTAATAATTGAATATAAATTTATTCTGAAAAAATAGTTCTCCAATATTTGACAATTCTAATGAAAAATGATTGAATTTAATTTCCAAACAAAAGAAAAACGGAGGAAATTAGATCAAAAGGACCAAGAGAACAAAATCGCAAAAAACCAGAGACGAATCATATCATATAAGCTAATACGATGGTTATCATTAAGGCAGGAAAATATGGTAAAACATACATAGACAACAGTCCCATCTGATCATCTATTTTAATTTGTCTTTTTTTCCTAATCCAGAGGAAGAGAACAGCAAAAGATATACGGGAACAAAATACAAAAAGAAGACACTATTTATCAGAGGGGCAAGAGTAGGTAGACTAATTCAGATGAAACTGTTGCACGATAATCTCTAGACATTACTAAGCGATTCCAACAAATACCATTTTCTTCACTCGTCATCATCCTCATCTTCCTGCATTTCAAATCAATAATCAAAATTAATTGCCTGAGATTACGAATTTAATAAGGTGAACCATGAATGTGTGTTTGTGAGAGAGAGAGAGAGAGAGAGAGAGAGAAAGAGAAAGGAAGCGTCGGTGTGTATGTGTGTGTGAGATAGAGGGATCGTGAAATTGCCTCTGCGCTGCCATCTTCATCATCATCTTCGTCATCGTTAACCTCAGATCTAGACTTATCTGATTCTTCGTCGGCTCCAGCACCTTCGCTCTGTTAACAATAATCATAGATAATTACATGAACAAAACAATTCCGCTAGAATTGATCAAATTTTCGATATGAGAAAATAAAATGGAAATTAAAACAGAAGATAATTGAATGACTTACAATTTTTTTGTTGTAAGCCTGAAGAGTTTTTTCGTATTCGACTTTTCTCTTCTCGGCCTTTGCTTGGAACGGGGCCTTTTCCTAAAACAAATTAAACGAAACCGTTAAGAATTTGTTTTTAGAATTTGTATAAGTACAAGAACTTAGAAACAGCGAGATGGTTGCTTACAGCGTCAGACAACGATTTCCACTTCTCGCCACCAGCCTTTCCAACCTTTTTTGTCAAACGGATATAAGTCAAACTTCGGAAGGAAAAAAATACAAAGTTTTGCCTAAATTTTGGATCCAAAGAAAGTGAAACACTTACGGCGGAGACTGATTTGTTGCCCGGGTGCTTCTCCTTGTATGTCTTCCTGAACTCCTCCCTATATTTAACACAAAAACTCAAATAAATTTCAAGGTGAACAAAAAACTATCGAAAAAATCATTGGGAAAGACGGAACGAATACAAATAAACGGAATAAAAAACCGAAGAAAAATCTCCATACATGAACACGAAAAAAGCACTGGCAGGCCTCTTCGGCTTGTTCGGATCCTTGGCCGCCTTCCCTTTCTTAACTGGCTTTTTCGCGGCAGCCGCACCTTTCTTCACCGAAAGCCTATTTTGCGAAACACGAAAACGTAATCAATCACAAAATCAAAAAAAAAAAAAAAAAAAAAACGCGAATCACAGATCTAAACCATACAAAAAACGAAACTCACTTAGCATCAGCTTTCTTCGACTCGGTTTTAGATCTTCCTCCTTTCATGGTTCACCTGCGAAGAAATCACCAAAAACTCGGTGAGAATCGTCGAAAATCGGCGCGACTCGGCAAGTTTAGAGGAAACGGAGTCACGAACTCACCTAATAATGATATTCTAGAGAGAGAGTGCGGAATAGAGAGAGAGTAATACGATGAGATATGCTTTGCGTTGGAAGTGTGAGTGTGGTATATGTGAAAGGGAGGGATAAGGGGTCTGAAAGGAAAGAGCCTCAAAATTCTTCCAAAATTCATTCAGAAACCAAATTGAAGTCCGGGTTTGGGCGGGATTTCAAAATTTCTTAGCCACGTCAGCGATCTGCGATTTATGCATCCAAGCAATCTGATTGGCTGGGTAGTTGCTCTACTTCCCCTTCTCTTGGCTCTGTGTTTTCTATGTGTTAGTTTCGGAGGGGGTCTGGGCCGTTGGATGGACGACTGGCGGTACAGTAGGGTCACGTGGCGTTATCTTAACGGGTGACGGTGTTTAATGACCTTTGGCTGCAAAGACGGAATTAGCCTTTGTGTTTTGACAGTTAAGGGCCTGAGAGGGGTCGTTGTGGCCCTTTATTAAACAAATATCGATAAACTTGATATGATTGAGATACGCTGCGTGAGCTGTAGGGATCTTTTGGTAATTTCGTGGAATGTTGCCTTCCAAATAATTTCTTCTTCCCTTTTTTCCGTATAGTTGCCATTTAGATATAGTATTAATTGTATTAATGTTTGAAAATAAAATCGAAGTTCCGAATTAAAACTTTGATTTATTATTTTTTTCACAAATTTTTTTCAAATTTATATGCTTTTAATCATGGACTATAATCATTTAAATTTAGAATAAAGTTGTTAATCAATGTGATATTTGAAGTCTACTGATCATACATTTAATTTAAATAAATACATATATATATAGAAATTTTATTCAAAAGGGACCAAAAAACAAGAAATTTAAATATTAAACGGAATTATACTTAAGTTTTCAGAATGGAAATATAGTGGTGTTTCAAAAAAAAGAACAAAAAAAAACTATTCAAAGTCATTTGAAATAATATTTTTTACTCAAAAAACACACTTTTTATTCATTTCGCTCTTATTTATTTAAGTTTAATATTCATGCTATTAAATATAAAAGTTACAAATATTCAAATTAAATCACAAAACAAGTTCATTTGATAAAAAAATATGAAATCACATATTAGATTGGTTTAACTTGTTCCAAATTTAAAATGTACAAAATTTATTAAATTAATCTTGAGTGAGTAATTGTTTGCACCATTAATAAATATTAAGGGAATAAAAAAATTTGCATATATATCGTCCAAGGAAATGAATATCCACTCCACATACCAATTTACATTAAATTTATAGAATTTAAGATACATAAAAATAACAAGAAAATGAAATGAATTAAATAATTTCAAGTAATTAAATATGAATTTTTTATTATAAATGTTTAATTAAATTAACAATAAATATACAAATTCATAACAAATTCTAAACATATCAATATAAGGAAAATATCAAATAAATCCTGAAAATATATGTAAATTATAAAAATTACAAATAATTCATAAGAAACAAAATAAAATTTTAAATTTTAAAAATATTATCATGGGAAATTTACAGATAAATTTTCAAAGTTACAAACAGTGTATGAAAATTATAAAATGTTCTATTCATATTTATTTATTATATTTCATGTTTACTTATTATTTTCACAATTAAGTTTGCATTTTTTTAATTTGCTTGTAGTTTTCTAAATTTATTTATCATGGTTCAGACTTTGTTTTATAATATTTAATTTTAAAATTTCAAATTTTAATTTATATTCCATAATATGTGTTTTTCATGAAAATGATTTTGTGCAAAATAATTTAAATTTTAATAAAGAAAAAATTTATTGAAAATAATACCAAGGGCTATGGTTATTTATTTATTTATTTGTTAGGAAATATTATTTGCATATTTTAAGAATTAATTTTGTTCTTTTATTTAATTGATAATTGTAAAAATAGTAATAGCATATGGATAAATATTATTGTTGCTCCAAAATGAACAACTACTTTGGCCACAACATTTTTAGTAAACCAAAAGGTGTTTTCTTGTGCCATTTTTAAAGATATGATGATACTAAAGGAAAAAAAATGTAATAAATTCAAAATATCACAAGAAAAAAATCATTATAAATGTTTGAAATTTTGAACACCGCTGACCTATATAACGTAACGAGAGCTTAAGCTGCATGAAGTAGACCACACACAAAATTCAAGCATAAATCAAAAGAGGAACTTGTGCAACATTTCATACAACGGTCGCACAACTTGCCAAGTACAAAAAAAAAGTGCAAAAAATATAAAAATTAAGTTATACTCGTGAGATATGTTCAAAATAGATAATTTAATGTCCTTTCAACTAAAAAATGTAATAAATTTTAAATCAATCGGCAACCCTTCAAGAAAAAAAGTAACACTTTTACAATATGCAGCATTATCGTTGTTTTAAATCAATTAGTATTTCTCCCGTGCGTTGCACGATTTATAATATAATAATATACAAAATTATTATAAAAATAGTAATATATTTTAAAAAATAAAACATATAATTATATAAAATATATTTTGATACAAAAATTTAAAAAAACATCTAACAATATAAAAATGTATTAAATTTTAAAATATTCCATAATTAATATATAAAAGTATTTTATATTTAAAAATTAATATTTTATTATTATATATGAAATATGGATATCAAATTGAAGATCATGAAAAAATAATTAATTTGATATACTTTCCATAAAAAAACGAAGTTGAGATGAAAAAATTATGATTTTTTTTTAAAAAATTAGAGTGAAAATAAAAAATAAAAAATGATGGGACACGATATTATAGTTAATACATCTAACACACAAGTTGTTAAATTTATAGTTAAATATTAATTCATTTTAAATATAAATAATAATAAATTTGAATATAAAAAGTAATACATTTATTGTTGAACAATATTACTTTTTAACATAAAAACTAAAACATGCACGGTTGGTTAAGAAGGAATATATTTATGATTAAACACTACTTTTCCAACATAATACATTTCATGGGAAAACAAACATTTCAACACAAAAAAATAATATCTTCATATTTGAAAGTTATAAGTTTTCTATAAATTATTAGTTAATATTTGTTTATCGGTGCAGAATGGTGATAACTTTTATTATAGACTACTATGTTGATATATTAATATATATTCAACAAAAAATAAACAAAAGAATTGTTCAATATTATTTATTAACTAAAAAATATTACTAGCGCCAAGCGAAAAACCTATATTTATTAGGTGCAAGTTACGTGCATGTTGGACGCAATATTTTTTTCTCTCTTTTTTTTTTTAAATATTTTTTGAGGTATGGTCATAAATTTTAAACAAGTATGAGTTTAATTATAGGAATCCACCAACATGCAAAACACCTACATAAAAAACAAATTAATAAAATGTGATAACCCAATAAAATTAAAATGATATTAAGTATAATGTATAGATTCAATTTGGGTGTCAAAATACAAAATATAATCTTCCAAGTTTTACTCAATCCCCAGAGCACTGCACACATCAATCAAAGTGCATTTTATGCTCTTTCTTCTTATTATTATTTTTTTAATTTTCTTTTTCTTGTCAAAAGAAGGATTTGATGTTTTGGATTTTTGGTTCGCAAAAAACTTGGGCCGAGATTAACTTTCATGGGCCGATTGTAAGCATCCTGGAGGGCTTTATTTGAGTCCATATCAGGCTTTAAGATGGCCCATCGGCGATGCCCAGACTCCAGAGACGATATCAATAGAAATGTACGATGCTCAACTTAATTGTATGAAATATAAGATGCTAAAATAAAAAAATATGAAAAATATGACCGGTAATAAATAAAATATATAGTATATTTGAAAAATATATATATTTAATTTAAAATATACAACAGAGCAAATTTAATACTCTACTCAGTGTCAGATATAAATATATTCATAATTTTAATTTTATAAATTTATTTTAAAATTGAATTTGCAACTACATTAATCAATTTATATTCTTTTGGATTATTTGTTTTGATAAATTATTCGTATCATGGACAGCAGTCAAATATAATGGCAAAATATTTCATAGCTTATTATTATTAGCAATACAAATTTAAATGAATATAAACTTCTGAATTGTGCGGAACCTCGTGATCATATTTTCCAATTCGCAGAGGGGTTTTTGCGCAAGTTACTCGGGCACCAATAATTTTTTCAGGCTCCCAGGCATGGCGGGTGCCGGAAAGTGCTTTCTCGTGACCGGCCCACCGGTAAATCTGTATCTAAAATGTATACATTAGTGTATAGACTGTCTCTATATATAAATTGAAGAATTTGTCCATTGATTCTTTGGTATTTAATGCAGGGAGTTGGGAAAACTACGCTTATTATGCGAGTTCTGGAAACTCTTAAACAGTCGAATCCCAGCTTAAAAATTCAGGGTTTCTATACTCGTAAGTCTCCAAAATCTTATCTTCTGCATCGTTATAAGCATCTAGGTTATGATCCCATTTCCCCAATCGAATATCTTTTCACGCACTTATGGTATGAAATATTTGAAAATTCTACTGTTGATTGTCTGTTAAAGTATTCTTTATACTCTTGTTTAATGTTTGATGTACTGGGTTTTATTAAATATTAAATAAGTAGTATCAAATTGATGAATGAAGCTAATTTTACGGCTACATTGGAAAGTAGTATTCAGATTGATGTTTGAGAGCACCACGATGTTAAATTAGGGATGGTGAGGGATATACATTCTTGTTTTTTTTTGGTGAAATTTTGTATTAATAGATGTTACTTGCCTAGGTGAGATAAGAGAAGGGGCTGAAAGGCTAGGGTTTGAAGTGGTTACTCTTGATGGTCGTAGAGGTCCTCTCGCATCCGCCAATGTTAATAGGTAGTTATGTTGTCTGTGTGTGTGTGTTTGTGTGTGCATCTTTAATAACTTTGTTTCTGGTAATCTACTTCCTTTCAAGTGCATGGTGAACATGGTCTCAGAGTCAGACATTGATACATTTCCAAGAACATGACAACGGCCATGTAGTGAAATGGTCATTGAATTATTTTTTGAGTCTTGTTTATTTTGATTGTTACACTTTTTTATTTGGGACTTGAAACTACAGAAAGGTTCTTCTTGCTCACCTGAAGTAGTTATTTTTTCTTGAACATGAAAATATTCAATGGATGAAGAAGAAGAAAAATTCAATCACAGGACTATTACGTCCTAGTAACAGTTATGCCCCATCTTGCACCACATATTGGTGTAATTAGGTGGCGTGTACTTGCTTCTTATGATTGGTTTGCTTCTTCATGGCTAAGGGCTAGAAAATTTCAAATTGTTGTAAAACTCCAAAGAATTGAAAACATTCAAATTTCCCTTGCTTTAGGCCATCACTGAAAGTTCTGTGCCTTTCTTTTCAAATTGGGTGTTCCAAACATCATCTGGTTTTATATCCCTCCATTCTAGGAAATTGTTATTGGAGAATGTATTTTTATTGTGGGATTGCAGAACGTTTGGAGAGTGAAAATGTGTTTGGATGTTTTGTTGTGGGAAAAAAACACTGATATATGTTTTGAAGACATTAGTCACTGTAGATGTCTTGTCAATGTGGTTCTGTTGTGGCAGAGCTGAATAGTAAGCTTTGCTTATATTGTGTAATCTGCTAACGTGAATTCCCCCTTCCTCAATTGGATAACAAACCTTATCCCAAGTACATCAATGAATTTATGTTCGACTATCAGAAGATCACCACGAACCTTGATAAAAGCTCCTCCATTTCTCCGGAATGATATGCAAAGGGGATGGAACACAACACTCTTTCTATCAGTTGCAATCTAACTCCAGCAGTTAGCATCCTCTTTTCCCACCCTGATATTCAGCGTCCAATTTTTTTATTTTTCAAAACGGACTCAAATAGAGCCTCTTTATCCCTTACTTTTATATAGTAGCACCCAAGTGGATTATGGGAAGCTTCACGGAGAATCCAGTTCACCCTTGCCACAAGCTAACTACTAGATCTGCTAGGAATAATGGAGATTTTATCCTGCTGATGAGCAGGCCTAATACAGCCTCACATGAAAAAAGTCCATCAATTTCTTAGACTTCTTTCCTCTTTATTATTTTTTTTAATAAATATAATGCAATCATCAGCATAAGCCAAGTGAAACACGCCAAATTCCCCACCAATACTGTACTGGAGAAATACAGAAGAATTTGTTCAAACCTCTTGATATGATTTCAGCCCAATAACTAAATGGGCAGGATATATTGGATACCATTGTCTCAACTCCCTTGAAGACTAAAAGAACCCTGCAGTTCCGCTATTAATCAGCACTGAGAACTGAATTATCCACACACTATGTGATTAACTTTATCCAATGCTCTGTGAAACCCAGCCTTTGATAGAACACAATCCACTACACCCTATCATAAGCCTTTTGCATATCAAGCTTATTTATGAGATCTGTCCTTTCCTTTTCCTATCCAAGTCTTTCGGCCGGAGAATATTACCGCTAATTAATCTGTTAGCCGGAGACCCCCCCCCCCCCAAAATATTAAGGGTATGATCTTAGGTTACCGTTATTTCAGTCTTTTACTTAGCTTTTTATCCAGGATCTTGTAAGTTAAATTGCATTAACTTACAGGTCTAAAATCAATTTGTTTTAGCTCATTTCTGTGGGTGGAGCCCCTAATTGTAAAACTTCATCGTCAAGGATGACAGTAGGAAAGCTTACAATGTCCTCGCCTGTTAGAGAATCAGCAGGCTGTTCCGGTTAAATAGCTATAATTTCTTCAATTAAGCGCGGTTTCTGTTTACCCATATCTTGTTAATATTTTGACATTAAGGAATAAATTATCCTTTTCCATGGCAGCCCGGAATCTCACAGATGGCCCAGTGTGGGGAGATACAAAGTAGACGTCTCATCATTTGAATCATTGGCATTGCCTGAATTGCAGGTGAGTGAGGCCTACATTGTTTTTTATTAGTTGCAGCTTTTACTGCACTAAGTATGTAAGTCTCAATGAGAGAACCTTGACTAGACTTCCGGGATGATTTGTCACAAATTTGTGGTTCTAGGATAAAGTTTTTCAAACAGTTATCTTGTAAGACTGTTGAATCATGCAGATTAAACTGAATGTACATCTGACCAGGTTAAGGAAGACACTGACCTGTTCATTATTGATGAAGTTGGTAAAATGGAGCTGTTCAGCTCATCATTCTTCCCTGCTGTTTTAAGAGTTCTGGAATCCAAAATCCCTCTCTTGGCGACTGTCCCTATTCCGAAAGCTGGCAGAGATATTCCTGGAGGTATTTGATTCCAACCAAATAAAAAAAATGCTGCAACTTTTTAGCATTTGATTGATTGGAAACAGAGTAATATGAACTTCTTGTGGATTATGAAAACCATTCTTTCTTTTTATGTGAATAAGAAGGGGCAAGTTCTCATGCTGTTTTTCTGTGGGGATATGCCTTAGTCAGATTAGTGGACTCAAATGATTGTTCTGTGTCATATTTGCTGAACCAACTCCATTTGGTGGGTGTTCAGAATCTCATTTTCTTAATGACTATATACTTGGTCCAGAATATTTGTACCTATACCTCTTCATTCACTTGAAAATGTTGCAAATTTTATTCACTCTCTGGGATAAAATTGGACAAAAGAATTAAGGGATTAGATTTCAAGAAATGAGTCTATTCTTATATATTGATAGTCTGATTTTTTCCACTTATGTTCAATCTCAGCATCTCATGCAAGTCACATGCACATGCATCCCTCCCCCCCTAACGCACAATCAAAATGCTTATTTCTGATGCACATATGATTCACGGAATTTGTTATCTGGCAGTTGCAAGGTTGAAAAATCATCCAGGGGCCACCATTTATACGCTGGACACAAGCAACAGAGATGCAATGAAAGAGCAAATATACTCCAACTTGGTAGACTTGTTGCAAAATTGCTAGAGCCATCCTAATTCTGAGAACTACATGGGATTCCACAACGTTTTCATCCTTACTTTAGGATGAGCCACCCTAATCCAACTACATGGGATTTTACAACGTATCTATCCTTACTCTAGGATGAGCCATCCTAAATCCTTGAAATACATGGGATTCGACAATGTACGTTTCCATCCTTCCTTTAGGATATAGATATTCCTCTTTTGATGTGTTAAATACTGCAAGTAACATGCTTCCAAACTCTTAGTAGATGTGCAATGCTATATGAGGAGTTTTGACAAGTTTCTTATTATTAAGGGACACAATAACTAGTTTTCACCAACCAATAATTCAAGAGGTGCCCTTTCAGTTAACTTTATCGAATTTTTGTTTCTATCTATACTACTGATCCAGTTCTTTTACCATAACTATCCTAAGCTTCTTTAAGCAAGCCAGCTTCGACTCCTGGGAAATTTTGTGCATATTCTCTGTTGATCACTTCCTTGTTTTGTTCACTCTGTTTGTAATCAGATTCATAGAAGCAGCTCTGGTACCTACAGTACATCACAGGTACTTCTGGGTTTGTACCCCTAAATATAGCTACCTCCTGTTGCTTTGCTTCCACCCGTCAGCACTTCTATAATCAAATGAGTTTGGATAAAGTGGAGTCTTCACTATTAGTTTGGACAGTGTTTTTTTGTTTACCCTGTATCTGAAGAGTTCTCTCAAACCCACTTAAACCCTTTCCTGACGTACCCTTTTTGTCTGTTCTCTTGCTGGCCAAAAATATTTACCCTATAATGTGCCCACTGCTCCTGTGGTGAGGCTACAATTGGGGTACTTTTCACGATCTTCTTCGTTATTTGAGATAACTCCCTTACACCTAGGGTGTGCTCATTCGATTGTACCAAATTAACGGACTGAAAATGGTTGGATCTTTAAATTACGGGTCGGTTTCCAATAAGGTAAATATCCGAAATAATCCAGTTGACTGAATTTTTCGTATACTTGTTGAAAATCCTTATTTCATCCAATATGGTTTAGTTTTGCTCGTACATTTAATATTCATGATAGATCTAAAGTCTATATAATATATATGTATGTGTGTGTGTATATGTAATTTCGATTGGATATGTAATAATTTGTAAGGTTAGATATGTTCAGTGTAAATTATAACAATTCAACAAAACACTAGTGATTTTATTTTTATTTAATTAATTGAAGGTACAAATTATTAATAATATCTCATGTGTTAGATAAAAAAATATTATTTAGAAGCATGTCAGTTGTTTGAACATATGAAGAATATTTTCTTTTCCAACAAAATGCATAAAGAAATAAGAAAAAACGTACTTTGTAATGGTTTAAAATTAATCATTAAACAAGAAACCAAAAACTTTATTAATTAAGTCTGACTCATTAGAATATAGCTATAAATCAGTTGATTATAATAATGTATTAACAAGAAAAGTTAATGATCGACGTGGAAGCAATTCTTAGGCTAACACAAATAGTGTATGTATCTTGTATGTATATAATTATAAGGCAATAATATAGACGAGTATAAGACATTACTAGTAACACACGTTGCATGGGACATTGGCCCCTTTAAATGTGGTCCAAATATAATTGATGGGTTCACTTACTAACTAATTAAAAATAAATAGTAATAATAAATTGGTTTTGAGGTTGCATTGCACATGACATACAAACTCTCCACATCATATGATAAGGTTTTGCTTTACAGCCAAAGCATATATATTAGCTTATCCAAACACTTCCTTATCCCTCTGTTTTCTTTCAAAGCAGCTTTTCTTTTCATTATGTCATATGTGTGTGTCGGCCGGCTGATGCTACACTTTGTGTGTGTGTTGGGCAATTGAATCACACACACTAAGTTTAGTTTTTACATTAAATAACACAAAATTTTATATATATCGGGTGCATCGTGTAACCCAATATAAAATATTATTTATATAATTAAAAATATTATTTATTTATTTGAAATATACTACAACTGATTTGTTAGTTTAAAAAAAATTAGTTATACTTTTTAAGTAAATAAATAATACATTTTAATTAAAAAAGTAATATTGTAAATCGAATGCATGGTGTACTCGATGCACAAGAGATTTAGTTATGAAATAAATTACCAGTATTTTGTATTGAGTTTAGCTCCATAAAAAACTTAAAATCAAAATTTATATAATATCTTAATAATGATATAATATCATGTGTGCGTTATTTCATCTAAAGGCTTTGTTGGATAATTTTACGTCTGCTTCAAATCACATTTTTAATTCTACATTCTTTTTAGGTAACAAATTTTAAATTTTACAGCATTTTACTACTTTTTTTGTTCTTTCTTTCTTGAACTGGTGATTTCATCAATTTGTTACCAAGATTAAAATTAGTGATGCGTGTATTGATATGAACAATAAATCGGTCTAATGTCAAGCATCCGTTTACACATCTAAACACATATTTAAATCCAATCTTATAAATGATGGAATAATTTGATTATAGAGCTTATTCTATATATAATAATTTGGTGTGGATATTTGGAGTGAGAGGAGGACATAAAGGCCTACCAAAAGCACGTTAGCCAGCATGAAGAGATAGAGATTTGAAAGAGGACCCAATCAACACCAGTAAAGCAAAGAATGTGTTAGCACTAGACCAAGACATTCCAGGCGTGTTCCTAGGGTTTAGGTACATCATCTATTGTAGGAATTGGTTTGTGCCTCCTAATTGCAGTGGAAATAAATGTTGGATCACAAATAATTCGAACATAAATATTGATGTTTTCGTGCTTATATATCTAATAGAAATCAACCGTGTGAGCTGATGTGTGAGTGGGGAGTTATCCGATGGTTCTCGGTACCATTAAGGCCACATGTGACATCAGCTTAATAAATTATTTAATAAGTCATATTTTGTAAGAATATAATTTTTCTATCATTTTAATTATAATACAACTTCATAAAAATTATAAATCGTGCTTTTATACAATATTTTTATTTGAACATTTAATTTATTTAATTATATATTACTTGTTATTGAAATAAGAAAAATCAATCTTTTATTTTGACTAATAAAATAAACTTTAATTTTTAAAATATAATTATATTTTAAAAATACTACTATTTTTTAAAACGAAAAGAATAGAGACAAAATTAAATTTTTGGAGGGGTGCCCTATGTGTAAATTGTTATTTAAAAAAAAGTAAATTATTTTCAATGAAAATACAACATAAATTATTGTGACTTAATTAAAAAATTTGGAGTTGGTGCGTTGTGTCAGGTTAGTGGTGATATCCCCAATTTAAAACACATAAGGCTCGTTGCAGGGATCCATGACCAACAATGCCTCTAATGTGTAAATTAATTAAAATCGATAAAAACATGCAAATAAACTGAGAAATCTATTAATCAGATACCAGTTTATCTCAATCGATTTGAGTAGAGTTTGAATAGTATTTGTTGGATAATTGAGTTACTCAAACTAAAAATATAAATAATACTATATATTGATATAATAAGATTAGATATATTATATATAATTTGTCAATATTATATAATATATTGCACATACAAATATATTAAATAAAATTAATAAAGGTGTAATATATAACATAGTAATATATAGTTTTTGTAATCAGAGAGGTGATTCGGTAATAGTTTATAATTGTACTCTATCTTATATTAAAATATTGAGTTCGAATAATATTTTATTTAATTATTGATTTATCCATCCGATAATTTAAGATTGTGGGTAACATTGAGATTCCTAATTATATTAGCTTGAAGAATATATGGTAGTTGAATATTGTAATGCAGGCAAATGGAGGGGCGTCGTGCGCAACCGCAACTGTTCCTGAGCTGTTTCTGTTCCTTTGGTTTTGACTCATTCTACCTTTTCTCATTAACATTTTTTAAATAAATATATAATTATAATAATATTATAATTAGTTATTCCTGACTAGTTTCCGTTAAATCAGCGACAGTTTCTTTTGTTTTGCTCGAGGGCAAATGTGTCATATCGTATGTGTGAAAAGACTGCGTCCCCGCTGTCGACGTCATCCCGACTTTTTTGGCCATAATCCTATGTATCGCGATGTCCTGGACCGAGTTCTGTTCTAGCCAATAATATACGAAGGCACTCACCTACATGTCGCTCTTTGCAAAATGGATCTCATCATATTTGGATGAATTGCAATATAAATATAATATAATTTTAAAATTAAATTTCTTCTTTGAAGTTTTTTTTATTCTTTTAATAAAACAAAAATGTTGAGGGTCCAAATTTTTGATGTTTGCCAAATAGTGTAAGATGATGGTCTTTTATTGGAGATCATATTCATATATCACCTTTTTAATATTCTATTTGTGTATTATTAAAAATTTAGAGTGTGAATTATAATTATTAATTATTAATTATGAATTATGGATACATGAATTATCAACTCTAGACCATGAATAATCATATATATATATATATATAATTCTTAAATTAGAATATTAAAGATTTTAAATGTTGGACATAAATTATGAATTCAGTTCATATATCATGAACTAACCCACCCTAAAAAAAATAATAAATTTATAAAATTATTGAAATATAATATGAGTAAAACACAAAATAAGTGATACCCCATATGATTTTCTTGAGTTGTTTTGAAATAATAATAGCCCTTTTCTATCTTAGAAAAAAATTGATATGTTTGTATACAAATAATATTTTTTTGCTCGAATAAAATAATATGTATTTGATTATTTCAGAATAAATAAAATAAAAGAATTTAATGTTTTTTGTATTAAATAATAATATATAACATGTAAAGATAAACAGTGCACCACCAATTTACCAAATATATATGACACGTACATTTAAAATATTACTTTTTTTGTATATTTTTTCAAGCATAAAATATTGCAAAACATATAAAAGGTTTGATTGCCTGTTTGGTACAATATTTACTTAGATTATACAATGACACATAATCCATTAAAAAAATTAAAAAATTAAAAAAAATTACAATGGAATACCAATATACATAGATACACACGTTACACACAATATATATTCAAGACAAATCGAGTGAGCAAATTTGCGCTCACCGTAAGGTCGTAGGCCATGCAACACTTGATTCTTGCCGAAGTAGTAACCTCCCTGAGAAAACAATCAATAGAAAAAGGGAAATAAAAATAGAAGAGAGAGAGAGAGAGAAAGAGAAGAGAGAGAGGCATTCGGTTTGCTGGTGGTCTGATTTCCAGCAATGGATTGTCATGCTATAACCATTACTACTTTTCTTCCCTCATTATTGGCACCTCAATCTCTCCCCAACTACCTTTTCCTCTTCTCCTTCTCCTTCTCCTTCTTCTCTAAACTCCCTTTTCAAATGCAAGTTGCGTGCAATTCCTTTTCCTCAAAACCTCTTCAGTCTTCGCACTCTGGTAGTTGAAGTTTGACTTTTACGGCCGTCTTGTGATGGTGATTACCGATCAGAGTTCTCAAATGTGAGTCCACAATCACGGCGTAATTTCGATTCTGCAATGCGGCTCTTTTGGTATCTTCAGTTTTCTGGTCCGATCAGATTTTGTATCTTCAATTTTTTGTTGGAATGTGTTTTGAGGAGGGCATGTTTCTGTTTTGATGTCTAAATTCGGAGTCTTGATTCAATTATTACGCTCGATCCTGATAAGGAAATAGTACGGCTTTCTTGATTGTGGTTGTATAATCATTATACTGTCAGCTAGTAAAGTTGAAAAAACGAAGGGAAAAAGAACAATCAATAATGATTTCCGATGTGATGATACTACAAGTTCTGATTTTTTTTTCCTTCATATTTTTTAAAATAAGTTCCCTTTATCAATCATTTGAATGGTTATTGCTAAGGTATGTATGGCTAGAAATTGCCTGATTCTTCAATTATGTTGGTAGGTAAGCTGTTTCAGCTTTATCATCAATGATCCATAATGCGATTTCACATAAATTATTCAAAATCTCTCCTCATACATAGAGAAGGGGCATTGACCTTATAGTAGTCAACTAATGCTGGACAAGTTGGGATGATTGGAACGTTCTCCCAGAAGAAATACAACCTGAATTTTGCTCAGTAGGAAATCAGTTTGCCTCAGTATTCTTAGATATCTCTGCAAGCAGGATTAAGTTCCTTACCCTCTGTCCGGGAGTTGTTATAGTGTTGTCGTTGTCTGCAGACTGGGAAGTTCGTAGTTAATCATTAGTTTTCTTTTTTTTTTTTTTGGAAAAATACGATTCATTGTTGTGAAAACACGCCATATTTAGAGCCCATATAGTTTAATACGCGCTTATGCAGGGCGTGATTGGCTAGTGGCAAGATGGGGCATTCAGTGTCATGGATAATGTGTCGATGACGTATTGAGCACACTGCAGCTTTTATTTGGGTATAGTTGCATGGGAAGCTTGAACCACCTCCTTGACATTTACGAAGACAGCATGGCCAGGAAAGTTGTTACAAATAACAGATATGTTGGTGGTAAGTTTTACCAAGTCCTTGTTGGAATTCAGCAAAACTGCAAACTACTGAGATATGCTTAATCAACTTAAACTTATACTTCAAAAGCTATTCCTTCAAATTCTAATTTGAAGATATTTTTAGTTGGTCTAGTTTTGATTTTGAACTTTCTTCATCCATTAGAACAATCATTGGATTCATATATTCATAAATATCATTCCAATTTAATCACAATGAGCATTAATGCTCACAAAAATAAGGTGCACTGCAATATGGATTGTATCATGAATTAAAGGTTACATTCTCACATCATCTGATTTGAAGGCACCGTGTTTCTTTAAAGTAGAAATGGTAAACTATATTTGATTTTCTTGAAAATTTTGTTGTTACGAATGGGTAATTTTTTCCCCCACTACTTTTCAGGCCAGGAGGCACCTCGAAATAGTTTAGAACTACCAATAGAGACACCCTATGGATTATATGCTGCAAGGGATAATATACTGGTATGAGCTATTTCCTTGCTAGATCTTATGACTATTTGAGAATTTTCAGGTGTACTTTTCCAACACTCGTTAAGCCCATCTAGGATTCTTTTAATATTAGCTGTTGTTTTGTTTCTCTTATGTGGTATCCTGTGAATAACGTTTCTCTGTTGCAATATGTATTCAGTATGCTCATCACATGACAGAGGAGTCATCTTGTATGGATCAATATTCCACGGAGGCTCCAATAAAGAAGTTAATCAGTGAAGAAATTTCCAAAAGACGAAGCACAAGAAAGAATGCACCAAGTGTAGTGGCTCGTCTCATGGGAGTTGATATGTTACCTTTTGATTCAAAACCAAGACTACAACAGGTTGATATAAAAAACGAAAATCCAATGGACCAGTTGGTGGATAAGCAACGATCAAAGCAGGGCTCAATTGGCCATTATATAGATGGATATTCTGATCAGTACAGCAGTGGAACAAAGTTGAACAAATACAAACCTCGAGAACACCCTCAAGAAGAGGAACTGCAGAAGTTCAAGAAAGATTTCGAAGCATGGCAAGCTGCAAGATTTAATGAATGTTCTAATGTTGTGAAATTTAGCAGTCCTCCACCCCAATTGATTGCACAGGAGGACCTCAACAGAGAAAAGATGCATCTTTATGCTAATTCTAAGAGATTCACAGAGAATGAGAGGCTAAGAGAACCTAATAATTATGCAGAATTGGTTGATCCACACGAAATGCTTAACTTTGGGAGCAAAAAGAATCTGTACTATTCATCCGAGGGAAAGGACTCATTATATTCAAATAGAATGTCTGGAACCGACTTTAGGGCCTCTCAACTCATAAATCCTACCAAAATTGTGATCTTGAGGCCTGGCCCTGATAGTAGGAATATCAATGGGGATTCCTGGAACAATACTCCTAGCACTTCAGAACAGAGAGATGGTATAGAAGATTTTCTCAAAGAGGTGAAGGAAAGACTTAACTCTGAGCTGCAAGGTAATTGTTCTAAAAGGAGCACTACCGTTAGAGGAGGAGGAATCGAGACCCCTTATCGGGAAAAGCCATCGAAATCAAGAGCAATAGCTCAGTGTATAGCACAAGAGGCAAGAGATAATGTCTCAAGGGACCTTGGGATGAATTTACTTCGTTCAGAGTCCACAAGATCGTATAGAAGTGAAATTTCGGATGGAACTGATTCTCCTGAGTTCGTGAACAGAGACACAAGGAGATTGTTGGCGGAGAGATTGAGTAATGTATTGAGAGGAGAAATACATCGAGGAGTTCCAAGGGCTGTTCATAATAGTTCAAGATTTTCCACGTCAGATTATCAGACGAGTGAGCCTAGAAAATCAAGAGGTACATGGATCAAAAATAAAATGAGCTATCCTGATAGTTTTACGAATGAATTGGAAAAACAATGTAGCTTTTTCAGAGAGGGGCCTGATGAAGGTGGGACGGCCCAGGAGGATATGTCTCCTAGGAACCTCAATAGATCTTTATCTGCACCAGTATCAGGAATGTCATTTGGAAAGCTTCTTCTGGAGGATCGCAATGTTTTAACTGGTGCACAGATCAGGAGGAAGCATGAAGTAATTGAGAAGGTTGCATTGAACATTAAGAAACAGAAAAAGGACAAATTCAATATAAGGGATAAGGTTTCGAGCTTTAGATACAGCTTGACACTCAGAGGGAGACTGTTTCGTAAGAGATTCAAGTCAGTTGAAGGGTCGGATCAAAATAAAAGCAATCTATTGAAAGATATAAATAGTAGACCAACAGTGGTGATGAGTATGTGTGAGACACATGTAAGGACCTAACTAGGATTGGATCTTTTTCTTCATTTCCGCTAATAGATAACATCATACACTGCTTAGTTGTAACAAGTAATAACCATTCTTATGAAATTTTTTTGGTCTTATTTTTAGGAGAATTACACTGAAGTGCCACCAAGCCCTGCATCTGTGTCGAGTACCATGTATGACGAACTCTGGCAGCCATCTGATTACATGAGTCCCATATCATCATCATGCGGGCATCAACTGGAGGATAGCGAGATGTCCAATGTTTTCAGAGAAATAAACTCAAACTTGAATGGTGAGTGTTGGAAGTAATCATTATTCTTTTTGTCACTTATAAAGTGACTTTTGTAGATTATTCATGTTTCACATCTTCCTTTCTTATACTATAATTGTAGATAAATCCACTAACTATATTTGCTTGGATCAATATTTATTGTTTTGAATACATAACATACCATTGCTGCTTGTCTTGTCTTTCATCTCATATTTTCTTTTTTGGGTAGTTTCACACAGTTGGTCCACATGTGTTGACTGATAAATCTCCGGGCTTTGACTTGAAGATTTAGAACTTTCTCTTGAAACTCCGAAATCTTTTTGATGATTGGATTAAGACTTAATCCCATTAGTGGATTCTTCTTGTTTTTATAGTAACAAACCAAAGCCGTTCGAAGATATATTAACAAAATTGCTTTTTGATAATGAGACCCGCAATTAACTTACTTTTTCTTCTTTTTGTGTTCCTTAGTCAATTAAACATTTTTACTGTTATTTATAAAATGCAGAGTTGCGAAGGAAATTAGATCAACTCGAAGGAGTTGTTCCGGAAGAAAGTATAAACGAACATCAAACTACTGAAACCGAAGCAGACGTAGAGGATGAAACTGAAGCCTACATCAGAGATTTGCTTATCGCTGCTGGTTTGTATGATGGCTCATTTAGTCGATCTCTGTCAAAATGGGACCCACTCGGTAAACCTATCAGCAGTCAGGTATTCGAAGAAGTTGAAGAGACTTGTAAAGAATCCACCGCGGATAAAGATCAGGGTGAAGAAGCAAGTCACAAGATGGTACTTGATTTGTTAAACGAAGTACTTCCAGCTATACTTAGAGAACCAGTTAACACGTCTCGATATATGGAAAAGGCCATAGGCCATGTGCATAAGCCTCCATATGGAAAGAAACTACTGTCTCTTGTATGGGATAACATTCATGTGTACATCAATCCTCCAGCAGATAGATCATTTTACGCTCTTGACAATGTCTTTGCTCGAGATTTGAAATCCAATCCATGGTCCCGATTGATGGATGATGATATAAATGCTCTGGGTAGAGATATTGAGTGCCAGATCACTGGGGATATGATTGAAGAAATGGTGAAGGATATGTACTTGTATAGCAAAAACTGATGCTGTGTGTGTAAGTTACTCCAGTGAGATTTTACAGAGATACTGTGTGTTAATTAGAGGTTGTATAGACTATAGCATATTGATAGGAGGATTATTGTTCAATATCCTTGTGCTTGCTGATTCAGGGATACTATTTTGTTCTTATTCTGCTGTAATAATATTTTGAAAGAAATGGAAATTCTTAGAGCTATTTGTTGATTCAAGGATTGGGCGCGGCTATCCAAACCCCAGAATCTCTAAATACACCCTCAAAATAATTAAGAGAAAATTAGATATAATTAAATTGATTAAAATATCCTTATATATATTTATATATTTGAAACTAATCTAATTTTATTCTTTTCTTAGTCTCCCTTATTTATTCTCCACCCAATATTTTTTTTACTCTAGTTATAGTTAATTCAAATAATTTAATTATGGATCAGGATATATCATCAGAAAATAATAATATAAGTATTTCGGCTTTTCATGTTGAAATTTTAATATATTGATATTGCTGGTAAGACCACTATATTGAATAAACCAAAGCTCGGAGAAATTGTGACCACCATTCCTACAATTGTTAAGTAGATGATGCATTTAATGCTCCATAGTATTTTTCTGTACATACTACACTTCCAGTTGTCGATTGGTTTTGTTCCCAATGTTTTGATTCTTACATAAATTACAGCGACATTGTTTAAGTTTCAGACAACCTGTACTCTTTTAAAACGGATAATATTTGCTATATATAAGTTTTTCAATATGGAAAATCATACAAGCTTTCTGTTCGATCAATTATTTCGAACACAAATCTTTATGTTTG
Organism: Caryopteris x clandonensis; assembly: GCA_028749325.2. Taxonomy (NCBI): domain Eukaryota; kingdom Viridiplantae; phylum Streptophyta; class Magnoliopsida; order Lamiales; family Lamiaceae; genus Caryopteris; species Caryopteris x clandonensis. The sequence continues at coordinate 4,650,734 of JAPYKT020000007.1, read as the reverse complement.
AAACATTTCTGTCGAACAAGGCAGACACATAAATACAAACAAGGTATATTCAAAACAAAGATTCCAAATAAATGAATTAGTGTTTGGTTAATGTTATCGAACACCGTCTCATCTGTTCGGGTGATTTTGTCAAATTTACCATTCAGTCGATGCGTTGTTCGTAAGATAAGTTTTGGACTTAATGTGCAGCATTCGATCACAATTCTCGAACATCAGCAGCAGTTCATACGATTAGAAGCTGGCGGGTTGAAAACTAAATCCGATAAAATGAACAAAAAAATTACGGGAACTAAACCAAATTCGTTTATCCAAAACACTTATAAACATACAAAAATTCAATAACTAACTAAGATGTCACAATTTATATATAAACCCTAAAAATATTATAAAGCACAAACTAAAAAAATTTAAGAATATATATGTGCAATTTCTCAATCTATTTATGATGTTTGTTTGAAGATGTCGAATTTTCTAAAGTTGTTCCAATGATTTCCTCTTGCTTCTTCCTTCGTTTCTTCTTGTTTTTCTTTTTTCTTTTTCATGTTTTATATTTTATGTTTTTTGCTTTTTTTTAATTAAAATAATGTAATAAGTATAAATTGGGATATATTAAGTAAAAAAATTTATTAATTTTATATAAAATTGTTTTTAGGCTTTGGGGTATATTTAAAGGTTGTGGGAATAAATAACCTCACCTGTATGTTCTTTATTTATTTCTTTTTCTTTTGGCTGATCATTAGTTCTTTCTTTGTTTACAATAATTAAAACCTACCTTCGCGTGTATATGTTCTGCCCCAACTACAAAATATTCCTATCTATATTTAGTATACTGAATGTAGGCCTCTCTGCAATTTACGAGGTAAAGTATATTTTATTATATCAATTATATATTAAAAAAATATATAATTATAATAATAAAATTATATTTAAATAATAATTTATATAAACTAGACGTCTGCCATGCAATACATATAATATAATATATTATATTATATTAATATTATTTAATGAATTTATATAGTAAATTTATAAGAATATAAAATGTTAAGTAATGTGATAAAAAAAAAAATTTATCGTGTAATGAGCAAATGTGGAGAGGAGATGTGTCTTTTTAGCATAGTTATAATAAAGGTTGTTTTATTATATTAATGAAAGACGTAATATAAATATTAAATTAAAAATATAAAAATATTATTAATTTAATATGTGATATATACAAAATAAATTTATCATAAAAAGTTATTTATATTTCTGTAATATTAGTTTAAAAAGAAGAGATAACTGGCAGCCCACTTGCAAGTTGCAAGCAAACTCTGCCTTCCATCAAACGTGAAGCAGTTTCCTTTTTAAATAGTATTTTTTATATTTAGAAGTTAATTATTTTTTTTTAATTGTGGAGAAAACATTTGTTATTTAGCATAACTAGATGTCCACCTATGCGATGCATGGGACATAATATATTTTATGTATTAATAATATATTATAAAATTATAAAATATATAATTGATATGAAAAAATTAAATTATATAATTATATAATAAAGCAAGAGATCATGATGCAAAAAATACTTATGAAACATAAAGTATAAAGAAAAAATTAATAAATTTACTTACACATATTTGTACATAATTTTTTAACATGATACAAAAAGAAATTCAAATAATGCATTTACCAAAAATATTTTATGTGTATTTATTTTTCTTTATAATTTAAGTTTTTTTTTTCTGTCTATAAATAAAATATTTAATAGTATTCGCAATATGCAATAAATATAGGAAATTACAAATCTTAAAATCTCACTCAAATCAATTTAAGTATAGTTTCATATGTATAATGCATTATCATTCTAAATTTTTTTTCTCTAACTTTAATAAAAAAAAATTAACAAAGTGAATTTTATAATTCAAATTCAATCCAACCTACAATAATTCTTATAGACAATACACATATTTAAAATTAGAAAAAGAAATGAAACAACTAGATATATACTTGAATAATATAATATTTTTGAAAATATTTATTATTATTGTTCTATAAAAATATTAAAAAATATTTATTATTTTTTATTTGTCTTAAATTCATATAAGAATTTAACCCATTTTTTATTCAAACTTAGCACATATTTTAAATAAAATTAAATAATTTAACTCATAAAAAAATTATTTCATATTTTAAATATAATATTTTATTTTAATATATACAATATTAATATCAAATTAAAGATCGTAAAAAGATAATTAATTTGATATATCACATGTCAAAAATGAATTTTTGTAACAAAAAAGTTATTTGAATTTTAAAATTTTAGTTAAATTTTTTTATATTGTATTGTATCATTATTTTTTGAAAGTTATTTTTGATAAATAAGAAATTTCATGTTATTTAAAGTGAAATTTGAAGCTTGATTAATAAAAATATTAAAATAAATGAATCAAACTCAAGTTTCATAAATTTATGGGCCGGGAAAATTTTAGATTGTAAAATTCTTGACCGTGAAAATCATAAAATCGTAGAAATGCTTTTTCTATTAGAATTGTTAATGGCAGAATAATTACTGTAAAATAACAAATCAAAATTGGAGAAGTTTGTGTTAATGTATAATTACTTCTAAAAATAATATATAATAATTAATTATACGGACAAATGACATTCCAAATAAAAAATCACAAAAAAATAAATCCCAAATCGCAAAAATAATTAATTTTATTCCTCCAACCTAAAATCGAAAGGCGCACATCCTTAAGTAGACATGGGCACGGTTATGTCGGTTTCGGTTTTGGTTTCGGAACTGTCGGTTCCTCGAACTAGGAGGGGTGGAACCAAAACCGAACCGGCATATAACCGGTTTTGGTTCCGATTTCGGAATGGCGGTTCCATGGTTCTGGTTCCGGTTCCAGGTTCCTTCTTTTTATTTTTTTTACAAATTCACGCATGGAACCGTCGGTGTGTAACAAAAACGACGGTTTTGGAACCAAAACCGCCAGTTCTAGGAATCGGATATTCTGGAACCAGAACCGAACCGATTAGATTTCGATTCTTAACCACAACCGAGTCAATAATTAAACCGAACAGTTGACCGCCGGTTCCGATATGAAACCAAGACCGTGGTCATGTCTATCTTTAAGTTTGATTTTACTGTGATTAGTGATGCAGCTCTTCAGAATGAGAACAGTTGGACTTCTCCAAGATTGAAAGGTCATTCTCTAATTTTTAATGAGTGATATAAGACTGAATTAAAACTATATTAATTAATTATCAGAAACATGATTGCCCCCATACATTTATTTTAATATTTTATCTAAATTGATATGATAATAATAATAACTATTATATTTTTAGTGCAGAAAAATAAAAATATGCAATCTTCTTTTTCTAACTTTTATAATCTTTTTTTTTATTATAAATTTATGAGACAATTTAAAAAAAAAAAAAAAATCTACAAACAATTTAAACTAAATTAAAATTTTGTACCCATATTTGATGGGTTCACCCTGTACAAATTAGCCTTCACACACACACACACACACACATATATATATATATATATATATCGATCATCATGAGTTTATCCTGGGTGAGTTTATACTGGGACGATGAATATTTTTTTTAGATGGCAATAAATAATATATTTTATTTAATACTTAATTATCATTGTAAATGGAGTTTGAGGCCACTCTATAAGTAAAAAATAATAAAATTTTAAAGTAGTATATTATTTTTTATATTAAAAGTTTATCTGCTATATAACTTGTTAATTTACTATCGTGTTCTCTAATTATAATGTTTCAATACTTAAAATATCCAACCACGATAGTTGTAAGTGCAGAATACAAATTGAGTCTTCACAACAAAGTGATTAACTATAAATAGATGTAAAATCTAATGTAGAATTTTTGAATCTTCGTTTATTTTACTCAATAAAAATACCAACATCAACTTTTCAGTCAGACAACTTCGAACTATAATTTTGTAGAATATAATGCAATCCCAGAACAAATTATCAAAGTCAGCCCAATTAAATGTATGGTGTCGTGTAGAATAAAAATTGATAGAAAACTATATATGATTAATATTTAATACGAAATATTATTATTTTTTCTATTACGTGCGAAAATGCCCAACAAATGCCAAATGCCAACTATTTCACATATTTACAATTGATCTATCCTGATTAATTAATGGGTGAGTCAGTCAGCGCCTACGTCATTCCTTCTTCACACACACACACATATATGTGCATGTGTGTATACTCTGCAACAATACTACTCATAACCACAAAACAGGGGAGCTCGCGCGCACGCATACGCCACACTGTAATCAAGATATGTAGCAGAATCAGCGAATTATACTTCTCCAGCCATTGAATCATACATCAAGCTTCCGCCATAAGGTGCTTTAATTATTTCATTCCATTAGTTCATCTTCTCTCTCTCTCTCATGATATCGATAGTTAGAAACTGTATCTGTTGATGAGAATGGGAGTTTTGGTAGATCCTATCATCCTGTTGTCTGTGTTTATTTGCAGAATCACATCTACATCTAAATTTGTTGTGCGATTCAGATGAAATAGGCAAGAAGAAGCATTTTAGCTAAATTAGATTTGTAAATGAAGCCCACTATGTGTTTACTAGGGACCCAATTATCAGAAGCCCAAGGCCCATGTAATTTAGAAGCCCATGCAGCCCATCATGTTATCAAAATTATCCAATTATTAATTACTTATTTATGTGTTATAGTAGTTCTCTCCTGCTTAACAATGATTCCACGTCATGTACATAAATCAACAATTTTTCCCAACAAAATACACACACAAACTACGCAGAGACATCCCAACATTTAAACTAGGATATACGATGGATCATGTGCTGCTAGAGCTCGTAAAATTGGTTCGAGTCAATCAACTGGCCCGATATGCACTGGGCACGTTGTAGTCGCCAAAATATTATTTCCTCTTTATAAACTAAAACCCTGATTCCCCTTCCTTTTCCCCTCGCAGATTAAGCAGATGCTGGTAGCTGAGAACAATCATAACAGAAGCTGTTGAGAACTACAATTTTTATTTTTAAAAATTTAAATAAAAAAGGGATCGAGATGGGGTTGTTGTCACTGTTGGAGGTATCATCAATGCCTATTGGAGATGCGCATATCAGTATATATTTTTTGTGATTTGGTTTGTATCTTTTCGTATATATTTTCTTAGTGTAGATGGCAAGTTAGTTTTCTTGTTCCTTAATTAAAGGAACCGATCCAAAATTATAGGGATCATTCTTCCTTGTATGATTGTACAAATATGGGACGTTCCCATCTTCCTTTTTGCTGATTCAGAAAACCAGAGAACATACTTCTCAAAACTCTCCTCTTTGTGTCAAATTTATCATGGTATCAGAGCGGGTTTAATTAAAGATCCTGAAAATCACTAAAAGCTTCCGCATATTTTTTTTTCTTTGGAGCACATCAATGACGAAAGACGGCGAAGGTATTAAAACCGGAACCACCATTGATGTGAGTTCTCCTTATTTCATTGGCTCGTCTGATAATCCGAGTCATGTTTTCGTTACTGATCTTCTTAGTGATGGAAACTACGGAGATTGGTCCGAAGAGATGAGCAATTGTCTCTTTGCCAAAAACAAATTTGGTTTTGTGGATGGATCCATATCCATGCCACACGAAGGATCCTCTGATCTTCTTCCATGGAAACGTTGCAATGCCATGGTTAAGGGTTGGTTGATGGTGGCCATGGACAAGGAAATCCGAAGTAGTGTCAAACATGCAAAAACTGCACAAGAAATATGGAGCGATCTCGAAGAACGATTTGGGAAAGAAAGCGCACCCAAAGCTTATGAACTCAAGAGAAATCTTACTCTCACTCGTCAAGAAAAGATGTCGGTGTCGGCGTATTACACAAAACTGAAAGGCATTTGGGACGAAATTAATTCCATTTCGGCCGTTCCCAAGTGTACGTGCGGCAAGTGCACTTGCCAATTGTCCCAGCTCTTTATCGAAAGGAATGAGAAGGAGAGAATCTACGAATTCCTCATGGGCCTGGACGACGCCTTCAACACCATCAAGACGCAAATTCTGAGTACGAAGCCACTACCAAGCCTTGGGGCGACGTACCATCTGGTTGCGGAGGACGAGAGACAGCGGCTGATATCGGGTGCACGAAGGCCGACCATTGATGGTGCTGCGTTCCAGATACAGCGGCAGGAGAACCAAGAACGTGGTGGCAATGAAACTTCTCCTCCAAGGTGTAACAATTGCGGGAAACTTTGGCACACTATCGAAAATTGTTATGAAATCATTGGTTATCCAGAAAAAGGTCGAAAGCCGGGGAAGATGAAAGGGAAGGAAGCGGGCAGAAATTCTGAGAAGAAGCAGACACACAGAGCCGCGACCGTTGAGACAGGGTCGACGAGCGTGAGTCCTTTTCCAGGTTTTTCCGCCGAACAACTAGCCCAGTTAAGGGACTTCCTTAACAACAGTGCTGACATTGCCTCCGTTCCCTCTATAAACATGGCTGGTAAGGTCTATTCTGGTGCACCGTGGGTAATAGATTCCGGAGCCACGGAACACATTACACACGAAAAGAGTATCATCAAATCTTTTACGAATACTAATACAGAAATACCCGTTAAAATTCCTAATGGGGATAGAGTGCCAGTTCGATGCGTTGGCTCTGTTGATTTGCCTAATGGTTTAAGTGTTGAGCGTGTATTGCATGTGCCAGATTTTCAATGCAATCTACTCTCGGTTAGTCGACTCACAAAGGATCTCAACTGTGTGATGACATTCTTTCCTGATTTTTGTACCATGCAGGACTTAGCTTCGAGGAACCTGATTGGAGTGGGTAGGCAGCGTGATGGTCTATATCTTCTAGAGCCTGTTGATGATAGTCGAAGAGCTTTTTCAGCGGCTGTTGATTCAGAAGTATGGCATAGAAGATTGGGACACGCCTCTAGAGTAAAACTTCAAAGTATTTCTTTTACTAATAAAGTATTGAACGGTCCTTGTGAAGCCTGCATGAGGGCTAAACAAACTAGAACACCTTTTCCTTCTAGTTCTATTCAAACTGTTGCTTGTTTTGATTTGATACACTGTGACATTTGGGGTGGATATAAAACCGCTTCGTTTACGGGAGCGTATTATTTTCTCACTATCGTAGATGATTACAGTCGGGGTGTTTGGGTTTATTTGATGAAGTTTAAATCTGAGGCTTGCAAATATATACAGTTGTTTTGTAATATGGTGAAAACACAATTTGGCAAATTTGTGAAACGCATCCGAACTGATAATGGGGGTGAATTTCAGTCACATGAAATGATGGATTATTATGTGCGGTGTGGGATTGTTCTTGAAACTTCTTGCGTACACACACCACAGCAAAATGGTGTGGTTGAACGAAAGCATAGACATATTCTTGAAATTGCTAGGGCCTTACGTTTTCAAGCTGAATTGCCTATAACGTTTTGGGGAGAATGCGTGTTGACAGCTGTTTATATTATAAATAGACTTCCTTCGAAAATTCTTCAAAATCGTACCCCGTATGAGATCTTATTGAACAGGAAACCCAATTATGAACACTTGAGAGTCTTTGGGTGTCTTGTGTTTGCCCAAGATACAAGAAAAGGAGGGGACAAATTTGATGAGAGGGGGAGGTCGTGCATTTTTGTGGGATATCCACATGGACAAAAGGGGTACAAAGTGTACGATGTTAAGGCTAAGAAAATGTACACTTCTCGTGACGTAAAATTCTATGAGGATGTTTTCCCATACTCGTCGCACATTGATAAAGTTCGTGGTAAAAAGAACGAATCTTGGGATGGTGAAACTGATCAGCAGGACCATGATGAGTGCGCCGAGACTGAGATACCGTGTGAGGATATTGAGGGTTCGCTCAATGTTGGTCAGGGTACTAGTCACGAAGTTGATGAACAAACTGGAGCAGTAGGTTCGCGGCAGAGCAGCCGAACCAAACGTCAGCCCTCTCATCTCCAAGAGTATGAAGTCGACTTGCCGAGATCTATAGACCACACGCAGCCCACATCCAACTCGGTTTCCTCGACGGTACATCCTCTTGCTAATTATGTTTCTTATGATAAATTTTCTTTTGCTCACAAATGTTTCTTGACTGCCATCAATAAAATTGATGAGCCGAAATTCTACTCACAAGCAGTCAAAATGGAACAATGGCGTGATGCGATGAAAAGAGAGATTGAAGCGTTAGAGGCAAATGGAACATGGAGCCTAGAACACTTGCCCCCCGGAAAGCGTGCAATCGACTCAAAATGGGTTTATAAGGTGAAGTATAAACCGACAGGAGAAGTTGAGCGTTACAAAGCACGGCTTGTTGCCAAGGGTTTTACACAAATTGAAGGCATCGATTTTCATGAGACGTTTGCTCCAGTGGCAAAGCTTGTTACAGTTCGTGCCTTGTTGGCCGTTGCCGTCAAGAAAAGGTGGATGATCCATCAGTTAGACGTGAATAATGCGTTCTTGCATGGCGACTTGGTCGAGCATGTCTACATGAAAGTTCCGCAAGGATTTTCCAAACCAGGAGATGCTAGAGTCTGCAAATTACACAAGTCCCTTTATGGTTTGCGACAGGCGTCGAGAAATTGGTACCACAAGTTCACTCATGCGATCCTTGCCGTTGGTTTTAGACAGTCGCATGCGGATCATTCTTTGTTCATATTCAAACAAGGGCATATCTACATTGCAGCACTAATCTATGTGGATGATGTAATCCTTGCAGGGAATGACATGAAGAAAATTCAAGAGATCAAAACCTATCTTGATCGCAGATTTAGTATAAAAGATCTGGGCCCCCTGAAATATTTCTTGGGTATCGAAGTGGCACGTTCGGATGAAGGCATCGTGCTCAGCCAACGTAAATATACCCTTGATATATTGAAAGATTGTGGCATGGAAGGCTGTCGTCCCAGCTTGTTCCCCATGGAACAAAATACTAAATACGACCTTGACAAAGATGGAGTTGCCGTGGACATGCTACAGTACCGCTGGCTTGTTGGGAGGCTTCTCTACCTCACAGTAACTCGACCAGACATTCTGTATGCTACGAATGTGCTCAGTCAGTTCGTATCCTCGCCTCGACAGTCCCACATGGATGCGGCCTTGCGTGTTGTCCGGTACCTCAAGGGAACGCCTGGGCAAGGCATTTTCTTCCCAACAGATGGAAACTTGTCCCTGGATGCATACTGCGATTCGGATTGGGGCGGATGCCCAATGACACGACGTTCCAGAACTGGCTATTTTATATCCTTCGGAGGAGCGCCCATTTCGTGGCGTACAAAGAAACAAACCGTAGTCTCTCGATCCTCCGCTGAAGCCGAGTACCGTGCCATGGCAGCCACCGTTAGTGAGATCTTATGGCTTCGTTGGTTGATGATCGACTTAGAAGCTAGTCAACCTAACCCGACGACTCTTTATTGTGACAATCAGGCCGCGCGACACATTGCCAACAATCCAGTTTATCATGAGAGGACGAAGCATGTTGAAATGGATTGTTATTTTGTCCGTGAACGTGTGGAGTCCAAGGAAGTCGAACCTCGACAGATTACCACCTCCGAGCAGCTTGCGGACGTGTTCACCAAGGCTCTCGGATCAAACCAGTTTCGACGGCTCGTTAGCAAGTTGGGGGTTCGCAATCTTCACCTTCCAACTTGAGGGGGAGTATTGGAGATGCGCATATCAGTATATATTTTTTGTGATTTGGTTTGTATCTTTTCGTATATATTTTCTTAGTGTAGATGGCAAGTTAGTTTTCTTGTTCCTTAATTAAAGGAACCGATCCAAAATTATAGGGATCATTCTTCCTTGTATGATTGTACAAATATGGGACGTTCCCATCTTCCTTTTTGCTGATTCAGAAAACCAGAGAACATACTTCTCAAAACTCTCCTCTTTGTGTCAAATTTATCAATGCCAATGGTACAAGTGCTGGCAATATGTGTAATAGGAGCTTTTATGGCCACCGACCATCTCAACCTTCTTCCACCTCATGCCAGAAAATCCTTAAACCAAGTAATTACCTTCTTCTTTTCACATCTTTTTATAAAATGGGGGAAATCTCAATTATGCAGGTTAACGAATTCTATATATAAATTCTAATTTTAGGGTTTTTTTTTTTTAATAATGATCTTTAACTTTTTATTTTATCTATTTTATATTTAATTTTATTGAAATTGTTGAATACATGACAAGTGAAATTAGATGTGTCACATTATCAGTTTTCAAAAAGTCGAAGATAAATTAGACAAAATCAAATTTGAAGGACAATATAAAAAAATTGTAAAATTAGAAGTCATATTAAATATATCATATATATGACCAAAATTAAGTGGGTACAAAATGAAAATTTCCATATAAAATATGCACGTACATGCATGTATTTATCATTATTATTATTTTATTTATTTATTTTTTCCTGATCTTTGTTTCTATATATAATATTTCTGTCCCGTTCTTTTATTGGAAAAAAAAAATGGCAGATTGTATTTGTGGTGTTCACCCCATCACTGATGTTTGCAAGTCTAGCAAAGACAGTCCAGGTACAAGACATAATTTCATGGTATGGCTTAAATTAATTTGCTTGATTTTATTACTGCTAGAACTCATATTTGTCACAAAAAATAATAATAATAATAATAAATAAATAAATAAAAAATAAAAATTGCAGATTAATTAATATATGTTACGTCGAAATAATCTATCTATACATTAAATATATATAAACATACACATAATGTAGGTAAAAGAATGCAAATACCTATGCTTCACTCATATGAGAATACATGTCAAAATTCATTTTAAGCTCGAATTTAAATATTATACACATCGAGTTGATTCCTCTATTCTATTTTGTGCTTTATAGGTGGTTTATGGCTGTGAACATTGGGGTAACCTTTGTGGTTGGAGGGATACTTGGATGGATAGCTGTTAAAATACTTAGGCCACAACCTCATCTGCAAGACCTCATCGTTGCAATGTGTTCAACAGGTACATACATATATGAACTACACACACACAAAAGTTTGTCTGTGTGTTTTGTTGTATCTATATGTCTAAATATATATATATATATATATGTATATATGTACAGGAAATTTGGGATACATACTGTTGATAATAATCCCAGCAATATGCCAAGAAGATGGAAATCCATTTGGAGACAAAACTGTTTGCAGCTCTTCTGGTCTCTCCTATGTTTCTTTCTCCATGGCAGTACGTAAGCTCTTTATACCTCAATGCATTCATAATCTCTATTATATAGTATTTTTTTGGGCCCAATTGGGGCCCGGTCAATTAGATAAATTAATAGTCCAGCCCTCCTTTCTGAAATCTATATCTAAATATTGAATTTTGTATCATGAACATGCAGCTAGGGTCCTTGTATACATGGACTTATACTTACCAATTAATACAGAGTTCGAGTACGAAATATCGGGCAATGGTAGCAGGTCATGAAAAGCCATTGAAGGAACCTAATATGGATTTCGAAGCAAATGAGGAAACCCTTCTTCTTAAAAAATCTGGTTCAAGAGAAGGTGACAGTAAGAACCCTACTGTAAGTATATATATTTTTCAGTGCAAAAGTGATTTTTGAAGTTTTTATTTATTTATTTATAGTTTTTGAAATGGGAATTGACCATTATAACTATATATTAATGTAATACTATTGTTTGAAAATTGTGTGCAATGTGTATTCTTTTCAAGAAATGATTGTGTTCATATTTGAAAGAAAAAAAAAATGTATTATATCCTATATATATATATATATATAAATTTAAAACTTCAAAAAAAAAAAATAGTGTACAAGAACCTTATAATAATAAGAAAATTTTACTTAAAGTTCTTGAAAATTATGACCACAAGACATAGGTAAAAAGTGGCTTCTTTAATAAAGATTTACAATTTTTTTTTTTGTTCTTTGTAGAAGACTGATTGTAAGAATAGTGCAGCAGTATGGAATCAGATAGTGGGAACTTTCTATCAGATATTGGAACAACTAAAGGCACCTCCAGTCCTTGCTGCTGTAAGTGTTTTTTTTTCCCCCCATAATAAAAGCACTCACTTGTTTCTATCTTTCTCTATAATAAAATTAGTTCTTACAGCAGTCTCTCACACTTGTGTGTGTGTGTGTGTTTTCTATGTCAGATCATTGGATTCGTATTTGGTGCAGTTCCATGGCTTAGGAACCTTATTATTGGTGTTAATGCTCCATTTAGAGCAATCAGCGATTCCATTAAATTACTCGGGTAGGTTTGTTGAACTCGACTTGTAAGTAGTGTAACGGGGAATAATAGTTCTTGGGCTACATCAGCAATTTTCGCGGTCAAGCTAAGCAATTTTATGCATAAAAATTCCAAAGTTGCACAAAGTTAAAGTTAATGTGCCAATATTGTTGCAATTTGTGTGCTTTGCATTCGAAACGAGCAAGACCATACTTAGAGCGCCAAAATTACAATTTTCCCAACAAGCGAAGCATCAAACTCATATCGTTCAACTTTGTAGGGACGGAACCATTCCTTGCATCACTCTCATCCTTGGAGGGAACCTAACACAAGGTACGTACGCAGTGGCTTTTCTTGAAATATTTATGCAGGAAGTTTCATAAAGAAAAATAATCGAGAAGAACAAGAGTCGAGCTAATTTAATTAGTGAACGGATGTAGGGCTAAGCAAGTCAAGTTTGGGATGGAAAGCAGTAGCTGCAGTGATCATTGTGAGATACACAATACTTCCTGCAGTTGGAATAGGTGTCGTGAAAGCAGCTGCACATTTAGGGTTTCTTCCTTCTGATCCTCTCTACCACTTTGTCCTCATGATTCAGTTCACTATTCCACCTTCTATGAATATTGGTACAATCCCACGCTTGGGTTTTTTTTTTTTTTTTTTGGTAAATAAAATTTTATTAATTATTATAATCAGATGAAAATGTGATATGATCCGTAAATGTAAATGTAGGTACAATGACACAGCTCTTTGATGTGGCACAAGAAGAGTGCTCAGTTCTGTTTCTTTGGACACACTTAGTTGCAGCCCTGTCGCTCACTGGATGGTCTGCTGTTTTCATGTGGATTTTGTCCTAAAACCTCATTTCTAAATTATTAAATAATTTTTTAATTTCACTTTGCTAAGTTTTAGATTTATTAAATACTTTTCAAATTTATGTAGTTATTTTTTTTATATTTCAAGTCTCATTTGTCTCGAATTCAAAAAAATTTATTTGGCTAATTTAATAATTCAAGACCATATTTGGATAAAAGATAATTTAAAGGCTATATTTGAGCTTGAAATATTAGTTTATCGTTTAATATAAAACAGAGAATTTTCATTTATACCAGTTAACTTTGATTCAATTCAATATATGAACTTTAATTTTAATATTTTTTTAATAATAATCTCTAATTTTGTCCAATTTTTGTTTGCTTCATTGGAATTCAGAAAACTCGTTGGAAAATGATGACGTGACATTCCTAATTTTCCTTACCATAGAGGTAGTTTGACTATCACATCAGCAATTTTCGGTGAGTTTTTAAATTTTTATAAAAAAAATAATAAAAATTAGATAAAATTAAAAATTAAAAATTATTATTAAAAACTCGTAAAATCAGATATCATTTTGAACATAATCAGAATTAACGGATATAAATTTAAATTTTCCCATACAAAGATTGCCACTTTTTTAGCTTTTTCCTTGGTAACTTAATGTTAGATTACCACTTTTTTTTCAATATATTCCAAATCATAAATAAGTTAGTTACAACAAAGAATTGGTTACATTGCAACATATATTTATATTTTCAGGTGTGCAATAATTACATAATCCAAATCCAAATATATATAATGTTACAACAATATGATGAAAAGGCTGTAATCGGTTTTGAAATTGAAAACCAACACCTTCCTTTTGAAATATACAACTCCACAATATGAGATTATAATCTTATAAGATTATTTTATATGCTGTAAAATAAAAGTCATATTTTACAAATATACTATTTATTTTTATAAATTAGATAAAGATATAATTTCTTTTTCAAAATTCTTTAATTCTTGCATATACGATTTTATTTATTTGTTAATTTGACTAGTTTAACCACGTGTAACTTATTCGTAAAATTTACATGGAACGACTGCGAGATCCATATTTAAATGTTTAGTTAGACTAGCTATGTTAGCTCTAAAAAATGCTAATGAAAGTCTTTACAGAACAACTACTGCGAGATCCATATTTAAGTATTTAGTTGAACTTGCTATACAAAATTAATCGATAGGTCAGTGTATTTTTTAATTGAACGATTTCAATAAGTTTCAAAAATCAAATGAAGCTCAATTGATCGAGTTCCTTGTAACAAAAATTAATGACTTAAGATCAAATCTCACGAGTTCCTCCCTGTAATAAAAAATAAAAATAAAAATAAAAAAAATAAAAAAAAAAGTAATCATTTTGAGAGTTTTGATTTTGCATAATTAAAGAAAAATGCTGGAAATTTTAAATAACTGAATATTCCACTTACTAAAATTACCTTGACTTGTCATAAATAGCAATAATTGATTATTTAAAAAAAAATCATTGACTTAGTCGTAAATGCAATAATTAAATATTTAAATTAAAACATATGGAATATTAGGAGATTTATTTATTTATTTTTTGAGAGTGAATATTAGGAGATTGATGACTCCAAAAGTGCTGTGTTTAAGTCAAGTCAAGAAAATCTGAAGACGCGGGTTTAAGTTTTATCCTAATGAGAACGCGACACGTGTCCGGCATATCTGGAGATGAGTGATCAATAATGAAGCCGCCAAATTTCTGTGTAATTCAATTTGGATGCTAATACTGATATATTATCTTATGTTAGTTCCAACTTGCACCCTTCATTTCTTCTACGTCTCAAGAAACTGCTTCCATCGGCTTCATAAATTAAATTTTAAAAAATAGAGACCAATGTATTTGGGTCAATAAAAACAAGTTTCAATATTTCAAAATTATACGATTACTATGATATTATGAAACTTAATTATTTTACATGTTTTCCATGTGAGTTTTTAAGGTTTTTTATTTTTAAAATATATTGAAATAGTAAAAGTGTATAAAATTCTTATGTACTCCCACCGTTAAAACAAGCTATATTTGAAAATTTAATATTTTATTTAATTACTAAAAATCAAGAATTTTTTTTATCTTACAAACAAATTATACATAATTAAACAAATTAAATTAATAAATAAAATAAATTTTATAAATATAATTTTATAATTTTAAAAAAGTTGTACCTTCATCAAATTGCCAACAAAAAAAAAAAGAATTGTGCCTACAAAACATAATTTTATTATACAAATAGACTCTAGAGACAGTGGAAAAGGCAGAGAGCTACCTTTGAGCCAAACAAGGCCTAAAGGGATTGGGATGGTTGAGCTAGTTGGAGTTTCGATGGGGCCCATGAGTTGTCCTGTTTTCGGGGAGGTTATACCTATTGAGAGGTTATACCTATTTCCTCCAATTTTCCATCTCATTAATGCCCCCAACATGCCATTGCTGATTGCCCTAGGCACACCCAGTTGGCAATATTGAATGAAACTAAATATCAACTTTGATTGGCTTCTCCCAGAAGTTGATCATTCACAATTGACACAATATTTATCGTTCCACAAAGAAAGACCGAATATGAATCATACTTCACATGATATTTCCTACCCTTTCATTTTTTTAAAAAATATCTTTTTAAAGAGTAACATATTTATTTATAAATTTGAAAAATAATTTTTTAATACATTCTTAATTAATATATATATATATATATATATATATATATATTACTCCTCATTTTGAAAATTGTAAAATATTATTTATTGTGCCAAAGAATAAAACTCTTAAAACATGGCTTATTTTGAACTGAAGTGAACATTTGATGAAACATCAACATATTTTACATTTCTTAGATATTTCCTAACATAGATTTTGGTGTAATTGAAAGGAGGGGGATCATTATTGTTTGCTACGTTAGCATGAAGAAGGTGTAGTTGCCAAAGGCCAAATTGACAACTATTTCATAACTCGAAAAATAAAAATATTATCTAATAATATGATTAATTAATGGGTTGGCTTGTCAGCGCACACAATCTCCCCTATATATATATATATATATATATATATATATATCTCATACAAATATCAAGACATATAAAGCAGAACCCATCTCCCACAATTGCTTATTTTTTCTCAATTTCTCGCAACATAAGGTGGTTTATTTCAGGTTCCATTTCTTAATTTCCATCCCTTCCCTGTTTCTTTCTTCTATTTCTTTCCATTTTCTGGGTGTGTTGTTCGGCAGTAATTCTTTTTTGGGGTGTCAATAAATGGTTTCAAAAAGTTGGATTTCGCTTGTGTTTTATTTTACAAATTACATGCATGTTAGTAAGACATAACTCAGTATGGTTAATGATGTTCTATCTCCTACTTCAAATAATATTATCGAGCCAAATATCATTTAATACACGTAAGAAGTGAAGCAATATTTCATACAGAGATATATACATATTATGTATAAGTTTTCGTGTGAGAATAGCCTATTAGTTAATGGAAGACATTTTTTTACCATGAATTAAGTTAAATAATGGTGATGATGTGACATTAGCACATTTCACTACGGAAATGAAGGCGTGTGTGATTTTATCATTTAGTATGAAAACATGTAAAGGGTTTTCTAATTAATAATGTAACAAAGGTGGAGTGACTCGATAATATATTTTCCTCTAGTTCAAAATAAGTATTGCAGTAGAAATTCTCACACACATTGAGGAACAAATTAACACCTTGCATTAATGCAAAATGGACATTAATGATATTAGGCTGAAATGCACACTAATTATATTCATAATCAACCTAAAGTGTGATAAGTCACAAATAAGCTTTCCATGGTATCGCTTCAACCATCTTGACAAGGTACTGCGACAATACTCTTAACTCTAATTTCCTTCATCTTCACAGTTGCAGAAATCACAGATCGAGCAGATGTTGTAACTGAGAAGAGAAACAGAAGCTGCTAATTTGACTGCTCGTTCAACATACAATCTTTGAAACTTATACAAGCAAAGCGCAGAACAATTAAGGTTATTTAAAAAAAAATGGGGTTGTTATCACTGTTGGAGGTATCATCAATGCCAATGCTGCAAGTACTCATATTATGTCTACTGGGAGCTTTCATGGCTACTGATTATCTAAAGCTTTTCCCACCTCATGCCAGAAAATCATTGAACCAAGTAATTTATCTTCATTGTTTACCCTTTTCATCACACAACTAATGCACCTTCTTCTTCTAAATCATTTTAACTTTTAGTCTTCAACACATACATACATGTTTGCATATTTCTTAATTTTCTTTTGTTTTGGTGAATATAAATGGCAGATTGTGTTTTCAGTGTTCACCCCATCACTGATATTTGCAAGTCTAGCAAAGACAGTTCGATTGCAAGACATTATATCCTGGTATGTTTTACAAAGCGTTAATGTAATATTTACATGACCTCACCCCCCACACACACACACGACAAGGCAATACCAAGTGTTACCTAACTGATTAAAGATGCTCGAATTACACATATATATGAATGTATGAATGTAGTTATAGACAGGCTAACAGAAGTCTTCTATTCAACAATTGTTTTCAATAGGTGGTTCATGCCAGTGAACATTGGGATAACATTTCTAGTTGGAGGGATACTTGGATGGATAGCAGTTAAAATACTTAAACCGCTACCACATCTCCAAGATCTAATCATAGCTATGTGTTCAACAGGTATATATATATATATATCATGTCTCTATTTTCAGCCATCCCAGAAACACACACACACACTCATAAATGTTTTGTGCATGTTTATATGTATAATGTATGCATATAGCTTGTTCATTAATGGACATTTATATTGTTGTTTAAAATAGGAAACTTGGGAAACATACTGTTGATAATAGTCCCAGCTATGTGTGAGGAAGATGGAAATCCATTTGGAGACAGGGCTGTTTGCAGCTCATCTGGCCTCTCTTATGTTTCTTTTTCAATGGCTGTATGGACTCTCTCTCTCTCCCTCTCTCTTTCTCTTGAGTCTCCCCCCCCCCCCCCCCTCCCCCTCTCTCCCCCTCTCTCCCTAATAGATGTGAGTCTAGGTGACAGACATAAGTGCCACACGTAATTCATTGACAGCTGAAGAGAATATTATATAATTATTTTCAATTTTATAGTAAGAAAAGTACCATCTGGATAATATTTACCTATCCATATACCTGCACATGAATTTACATAACTTATCACATACAGCGATGTATTATTATCTTCCTGCATACAAGTGATCTAAAACTTGTACTGATTTATGTAATAAACAGCTTGGATCGTTCTACATATGGACTTATACATACTACTTAATACGAAGAGCTGGAGTGAAATATAAAGCAATGGTAGCAGATGAAGAAAAGCCCTCAAAGGAACCAAACAAAGATTTAGAAGCAAATGAGAAGAGTCTTCTTCTTAATGGATCTAATATCATTGATGATACCAAGAAACAAACTGTAAGCTCACTATTCACATTTGTTTGTTTCAATTTTATCCTAAAGCTCAGAGAAGGTTTTGGCTCAAAAATTGTTGGGGTAATATCGGAATCTCTTCTCATGTAGTGGATTGATTGGAAGCATAGTGCAGCAGTATGGAATCAGATACTGGGAACCTTCCATCAGATATTGGAAGAACTGAAGGCACCTCCAGTTCTTGCTGCGGTGAGTTTATTAGTCTTTATGTTTATATTAAAACCATTAACTGTCTTTATCTTTTACTATATTTAAAGGATTTCTAACAAGAATTTCACACTTGTTTATTCAGATAATCGGATTCATATTTGGGGCAGTTTCATGGCTTAGAAACCTTATTATTGGTGAAAATGCTCCATTAAGAGTGATTGACGATTCCATTAAACTACTAGGGTAGGTTTAACATTATCTTCATTTCTTCTTCGTTAAGGTAGTTACACATACTATAGTAAGCAAAAGACCAACTAATATGTTACAACGTTGTAGGGATGGAACCATTCCTTGTATCACTCTCATCCTAGGAGGCAACCTAACACAAGGTACGTAGTTTCTCCTGAAATATTTACTTGAGAAGTTTCATAAGAAAAAAATAGTCAAGAAGAAATAGAGTCATGCTAAACTAGTATTAATGAATGATGGTGATGAATGGATGCAGGGCTAAGCAAGTCAAGATTGGGATGGAAAATAGTAGCTGCAGTGATAACAGTGAGATATATAATACTTCCTGCAGTCGGAATTGGTGTTGTAAAAGCAGCTTCACATTTAGGCTTTCTTCCTACTGATCCTCTCTACCACTTTGTCCTCATGATTCAGTTCGCTCTTCCACCAGCTATGAATATAGGTTTGTCTCTTATTTCCAAACTTGTTCCCCCACCCCACTCCATTTTGGGTTTTTATCACCTTTCTGATGAATGTGATATATCCCTTGAATGTAAATGAAGGTACAATGACACAGCTCTTTGATGTGGCACAAGAAGAGTGCTCAGTCCTATTTCTTTGGACATACTCAGTTGCAGCACTTGCTCTCACTGGATGGTCTGCTGTTTTCATGTGGATTTTATCGTAAAAATTAGCCATTGGTTTAGGCCGACACTGATTTTTTCTACACAGAAGCTTCAACTTTTGCAAAGAGAAAAGATTCAAAAAAGAGCACAAGGAAACTCAGAAACAAGATTTTTTTTTTTTTTTTTACCTTCTCTTCATTTTTTCAAGAATATTTCATTTTTTTGGCTGCATATTGATATGCAGATTATTGTAATAAACATATGCATGAAAGTCAATAGCAAGTTGTTCTGGCAAAGCCAGCAAATATATTTCCCCTATCATCTGTGAGAACCATAATAAGGTAGACTACCACATGCTAAAAAGTACGTGAAATTTTTTTATTGCTCAAAAGCTATAGGCTCTTTTAAATTTCTAAGCACCCAACAAGCATTAACTATAAATTTATCTTATTTGCTTTTAATGTCATGTAAAAACACCTGTGGGAGGGGGATTGAGGTTGCACCTCAGATCAGTCTAGTCAGAATTTTAAAAAATAATAATAATAATAATAATAATAATATCAACAACAACAACAACAATAATCATAATAGTAATAAATTACTTGGTCCAGCCGTACATGTGTGTAATCTTAAGAGCCATACTATGACATACCTAACCCAGCCAACTGTATCTCTCTAAGTTCCGATATAAGGGCCATACCAAAAAAAAAATTGTAGCTTCCAGAAAAAAAACGTAAAAACTGAATAGCAAGCCTGTAAAATAGGATTTTATGATTCATGACTCAAGTATATATTCATCAAATTAATAAGAACTATCATAATATGCAAAATTAATCAAGAGCATCAAATTGATGAGAACTGTCATAATATGCAAAATTCATCAAGAGCAAATACACTCCTCTGGGGAAAAAATTAAATAAATAAACTAGATAACCTACCATGTGAGTGTAAGTAATAATTTCAAATGCATATCCCTGTTTCCAGGAAATATACTCAGTTTATACAAGTTTATATCTCAACATATATATATATATATATATATATTCATCAACTACAAAACCCAAAAGTAAAAAGAAAACTATTTAAAGAGCTTATGAACTAGCTCAGATCATCAAGAGTAATCACTGAACTACTTGGGAAACGGGCGCACCTTTAGATAAGCATAAGTTCAAGTTTTGGCCTGTTTGGCTGTGGCTCTACAACCTCCATGTGGATCCTCACTGGCTGTAGAACACCACAAGAAACCTCGCTTTCAATCTTTCAAAAAAACTGCAGCTGCTCGTCTACGATCCATTCATCACCTCCTTCTGCCCTCTAGGCATCAAGATACAGGTCCTTCGATTCCATATCTGAACATTATGCCCAAAAGAGTTTGATGGTATTACCATCAAAAGCTACTCAACATTGTATGACTATCTAAGCAAAATAAAGCAGTCAATTTCATTTGGAAAACGGGGATCAAATATAATGGCAACACTACTAGTATCCAAAAAATCAATTATCTTGAAGTCAATTTATGTTCACACTCACAGCACATAAACGCATCATAAAAACACAGAAGAACGAGTTATGTAGCACAAGTATGCTTCAAAAATGGTGTGGGTTACACATAGAAAAAATGTACATATTCGAGCAGTTACGGTTAACTTACTTTGGCACAAAGACAGTGAAACTCTTCGATCTTATTTTCAATTTTCTCGCCAGTATCAGTAGGCCTGCCTAAGTGTGAACATACAAACATGAGAGAGAGGGAAATATATATATATATATATATATATATATCGATTATATTAGAGAGAGGGGAGGGCTAGTAAATGGTCCACCTGCTAGCTTTTCCTGGAATAGATGAGTGTATGGACCTCAGGTCCTCAAATGAGGCCCGGCTAGCCATCTGGTCATTCCTGTGGCAATAATTCAGATCTGCAGGGAAATATATATGAGACTTGACTTGCAGCACTGATGAATTTCATCATACTCGAAATGAACACACTACTGTACTCAAATAACAGCACATGCAAACATAAAGGCATCACAGAAAGTTTCCCATCCTTATGTTCTAAAAAAAGAACCGTCCGCAGGAAAATCATCTTGTTCTCCTGTAGGCTAATTGTGGACTTTTAAGGCATGAAGTAGAATCTTTTATTTTAAATGAGTGGGCTGACCATTAAATACTTGGAGGCCATATCCTCATTCACAGAGATTAAAGAATTCTTTACATGGGCTCCACTTGTTGCTTTAGAACTTAACTTTGTTCTCTCCTCATTTTATTTAAAATAATAATAATAATAATAATAATAATAATAATAATTATTATTATTATTATTATTATTATTATTATTATTATTATACAAAATATAGTATAAGAAAAAGAGGATGACACTAATAGTAAAGATAGGGTGGCCAAATCAAAAGTGTACACGTTATCTGATATTCATTATAAAAACTAAAAGTTAATAAATCAGGAGGTGCTGAATGAACTAAAAAAAAAAAAAACCAATGAATAGCACAAGGATGCACCAGTGAAAGTTAAAAGTATACCTCCAGTTTTATCTATCAAAAAAGAATGACTAACATACATATATAAATATCTATTCCACCAGAAAACTCATGTCCTTACTGTCCAATACTAATAAGCCAAGACCTGTCTTGGAATATGTCTGGAGCCTGCATATCAATACGCATGGAGGAGCGCAGAAGCACTTATTACACATCCATCAAGCCATCAAGGTCAAGGGAGCACGATAGGTAGCCTAAATACCTCAGGATATATTGTTTCTCTTTGAGGGCCTTAGATCCTATGCATCCTCCATCATTACATCTTCAGATGAAGGCTGAAACAAGGTCAAGCGGTGCTGGTTGACTAAGATATTTGACATCTGCTGGTTCACCAAGCGATATTGACATATGCCTACAATGGAAAATTACACTTTATTTACCAGATATATCTACATAAGCACCCAGTGCAGATTGTGTAGGAACAATAAACAATTCCATACCTGTCCCTGCAGAAATGCCATCATTCATAGCTTCCTTTTATTTTCTCTATCATTTGTAATAAGCAAGACCCGTACTGCAGCCCAAGATCATTCTGATACCATTGGTCAGTCACCTGGATTGCTGAACCATCAGTGTCAAAAGGACAATATATATTCAACCAGACAGAATATTCTTTCAGTGTGTGTGGTAACCTAGGTTTAGTTCAGAATTATATGAACTTCCTGTCTGCACTACCATTTGGCTTAAACTGATCAGGATCAAAAATTGCACCCAGTTTTCGTGTTAAAAAAGATAATTTACACTTCTTTATTCAAGAATTGATCTCTGGAAAAAGTTGCACTGCTTTCTGTGTGGCATCTCCTCTTCCAACATGAAATTTTATTTCAACCAAAAAAAAACAAGTATTGTCACCATACATGTTTATAAAGCTAACCATATACGATTATCTAGATTCCATCGATATGCAAGAAGAAGAGGGATGCCGACATACATCATTACTAAACTACCTAAATTTTGTCTAGAAGAAATCATTTTCAATGCAAACCTCCAGAAAAAGAATACCCAATATCCCATAACAGCTCTGAAATGATTCCAAAGACAAAGATCAGATTTTCCACACATAATTGAAACTTGCTTATACCCTTGTAGACTTCTAGTCCAGTATTTTCTAGAATATGATAGCCATCAAAGGACAAGAAATTGTTATTGGCACTCAACTTTTTTTCTTCAATCCCATTCCATAAAATTGGAGGAGCCATGAAATATGAGCAAACAACATACCTCTGTTGTTCCTATCATTCGGACTTTCACCAGTCCCTACCTTAACATATGCATCCCTAAAGAAAAAGGGCTAAAATAAGAAATATATTTTTTCATTCCATTCTGTCGTGCTGAATAGTTCAGAAACATAAGGAGATCAATTTAAAGAGCAATAATTCACCAAGGAGTAACTAAAACAATGCAATGATATACTATGCAATACAAAAAAGAGACCAAGAAATCCAAAACGCAGCAAAGTTATGCTCAACTCCCGTATTACCAGGGGCATCTCAGCAGGGCATTGCTTTCAGTCACTTTTGGAGAAACGTTATTCAACTTTGATAATCAGCAAAAATTGGTATATTCCATCACCTTCTAGAGTTTTCTACGTCTATGTTCCCTAGTAATATTAAGAATGGTGACTAACCACAGTTTACCCTTTGCAAAACCAAAAACTGTATAAAATTTAATGGTCTGAAAATCACTTCACTATAACCACCGACTAAAAGCTTCTTCCAGTCAGCAATGAGCTTTGATCAATCGAAAGGGGAACTTTGAAGCAAAGAAAATGCCCATTCCAATAGAAACGTCTTAAGCATCATTAATAGAATAATCAACTGAAGTATGCACAGCTAAAATGTAAGATATGAACACATTTGAAAAGACAAAGAACCCCCCCTTAGTGCATTCCTGCAAAGCGCCCTAATTATCATACAGAAAAGTTTTTGTTCTTCACCTCCTCCGATACTACTGATAGCACCACGGCATCATCTATGATTGGATTTTTCAACAATCAATCTAATCCAACATTAGAACAAGACAGACGCATATGCATAATTCAAACATTTTTCCCATTAGTGTCGCTCAAATTTCTGAAGATCATCAAAAAGTAAAAGAAATTTCACTTGATGGAGTACAATAATGGTGTTAACAATGATGGTAGTTGAGCGATTCGAGCTGAGGCGCGCGCCAGCAACACAATGCCAATCGAAGCCCTAGTTCCGAAACAGGCCATTATATTTATATCTCAACGAACTAAAATCACTGAAACAGGAAACGCGGACACAAAACCGAAAGATAGAAAACAGACAATGGAGAAACATTGAAGCTAGGGTTCTTTAAGGACCTTGACTGCTCTTCCTAGCTTGTCTTCAGAAACGACTAGGGAATTCGTCGTGGCACCACCAAAAATGCTAAAGACACCATATCACCAAAAATGACCAAAAAGGATATTAACAAAATTACCAAAATAACCCTCAAAATTTAAAAAAAAAAAATTGGCCAAAGCTGATTTTAAACCCTCAAACACACCACACTCTCAAACCCTAAAAATTTTAAATTCAAAAATTGATTTATTCACCATATTTTTTCTTATATTCATGGACAATCAACAAGTACATCTAAAATCGGTAAGTTTTGGAATGTTTTATTATACTACATTGTGTTTGATCCTTCATTTTCTGTCAAAACCGAAATCTGCGTCGCGTAGCAGAAATTTCGGGTGCGTTCGGCCTGTATCAGCCGAACGTAAGCCTAAACGTTCGGCCAATACCAACCGAACACATTATGTAACGTTCGACGTCTGAAGGCCGAACACATTATGTAACGTTCGGCTACCCACGGCCGAACACTTCGTGTTGGTTCGGCTGATACAGGCCAAACGCATGTTCGGCTGTTCTAGGCCGAACACAGATTGTCTTGTACTTTTTTTGGTTGTTTTCTGATTCATTTAATTTTATTTTCAGGAGACCTCAAGAACAAGTGCTTTTATTTTAGATAACAACGAGGTGGTTGTTGATTATGAAGATGTGTTTAATACAATGGATTTGTTCGAATCACGAGAAAATTTGATTTCTTGGGTCCGTGAAAAGGCTATCCCATTAGGCATGGTAGTTGTAGTGATGAGGTCAGAAATCGGAGATGAATGCAGACGACCTCGTTCGTGGTTAGGATGCGAACGAGGGGGTAAATATCGGCCACCGAAAAAAAAACAGAGCAAAGAGAAAAATGAAAATAAAGAAACAAATTAATGTGGAAGAGAATTAGAAGAGGTAGAGAATAAAACAATTGAGAATCGTCGTCGCGGAACCAAGAAATGCGATTGTCCATTTCGTCTAAAAAGAACATACTACAAAGAGACCGATGCATGGGCCTTGGAGGTCATTTTGTGGTTCGCATAATCACGAGATGGCAAGATATTTAGAGGGTCACTCTTTTGCTGGCCGTTTAACTACGGATGAGGTGAAATTGGTGTCTGATATATCTACGGGTAATAGCCGGCGTAGGGACATATTGTTTACGTTGCAGAAGAGGTATACAGAAAATAAATCTACGATAAAGACTATCTACAATATTCGACAGAAGAACAGACTAGTCGAACACTGTGGCAGGTCACAACTGCAATATCTCATGGGCAAACTTAAGGAGAAAGATTTTTTCTTCCATACTAGGCGGTGTGAGCAAACAGATGCTGTGAGAGATATGTTTTGGGCCCATCCGACAAGTGTGAAGTTGCTCCGGGCCTTTTCAAATGTCTTGTTAATGGATTGTACATACAAAACAAACCGGTACAAACTACCGTTTTTAGAAATTGTCGGGGTGACTTCCACAAACATGACATTTTCAGTTGCATGTGCCTATCTAGAATCCGAGAAGGAGGATAATTACTTATGGGCATGCAATGTCCTTAAAGATTTGATGGACCAATCCAGCCTACTGAAAATATTTGTAACCGACCGAGAGCTTGCACTGATAAATGCAATCGAGATAATGTTTCCTAGTTCTCATCATTTGCTATGTCGGTGGCACATCAACAGAAATGTGATGCATAAATGCAAGAAATACTTTAGCACAAAGGAACAATGGAATTCGTTTTACTGCAGCTGGAATTCGTTGATTTTTGCCGAATCAGAGCACAGGTTCGAAGAGTTGCTGCAGCGGTTTCAGAATGATTTTTCCTATAAAAAAGAGGCTGTGAAATATGTTTTGGACAGTTGGATAAGTGGATATAAGGAGCGATTTGTTTCTTGTTGGGTGAACAACTTGATGCATTTTGAAAATACCACAACAAATAGGTATTAAATAATCATTCATCATTTATATGCTATATTATTATCTTATTTCTGTATATTGTTATATATGTTATATGATCATTAATATTTTTTTCTCCATATAGGCCGGAGGGCCATCATGCAAAGTTGAAAAAACAATTTCAATCGAGTACAGACACTTTTGAAACGTGTTGGGAAAAAAATTTCATCCTTCTCGAAACATCGCATAATGCAATCAAAAGTTCGTTCGAGAAGAGCATAAATATAGTCCAACATAGGTACTCATCTCCTGTATTCCAAATGTTAAGGGGTATGGTTTCTATCTCTGCTTTGGATATGATTTTGGATGAAATGATTGGTATTGGAGAAGATGGCATCGATCCTTTATTATGTGGGTGTATTTTACAAAAAACTTGTGGTCTTCCATGTGCTCACGTGCTATCTGAATATGTTCGGGAGAATATGCCTATCCCACTAGATAGAGTTGACCGATTTTGGAGAAAGCTTGACATGGAACTTGTGGATGAAGTCAATAAAAATATATCGGATGACATAAAAAATTCTTTCAAGAAGACACTTGATGAAATTGTCAATCAATTTGAGGGTGCACATGATGAATCACAGAAGTTGTTAATGTTGAAGAGGTTGAGAGAGTTTACACACCCAACAACTTCATCCCTCATTGAACCACAAGTCCAACTACGTACCCGTGGACGTCCTGCCAAAACAAAAGCAAAAAAGAACACCCCCACAAAAAAAGATCCAAGTGCTTTTGAGTATGTTCAATCCATCCACGACAGTTGTTCGCCAGGGGAAGAACCACTTTTCATAAGCGGAGAAAACGTGTCCAGTGCTAATATTAGTTCCACTCGACGAGAAAAACAAAAGGTACTTATGAAGTATAAACAAAATTTGTGGTTTTTTCTTTCTCTTTGCCGTCCTAATCAATGATAACTGTATGATATCCAGGTGGTTCGACGTGCAAGTAATGTTCTTCCCACAAACAAGCATATTGAATTTTTTGAAGACATTCTACATATCTTTCGACCATATGTTTGTGGGACTAAGAATGTTAGAGGAGACGGGCACTGTGGATTTCGTGCAATTGTCGAGCTAATTAACTATGGGGAAGACTCGTGGTCTAGAGTTCGTTGTGACTTGATCCATGAATTACAACAATTTGGAGAAATGTATGCACCCATATTCAAGGAGCACGGACGTGTTGGGGAAGTTGAAGATGCATTACACTGTTTTGAGGAGAGAGCCCCTAGACGACACTGGCT
This sequence comes from Caryopteris x clandonensis, assembly GCA_028749325.2. NCBI lineage: Eukaryota > Viridiplantae > Streptophyta > Magnoliopsida > Lamiales > Lamiaceae > Caryopteris > Caryopteris x clandonensis. The sequence goes on along the minus strand of JAPYKT020000007.1, from coordinate 4,623,041 downwards.
TGATATCCCTGATATGGGGCACATCATTGCAACTGTCTACAACGTAGCACTTGTCGTGCTAACACAGATTGCAAACTATATTTTCCTTCCCCTGAGGACTGCAAACCCAGAAGATCCGAAGCTTATTTGCATAGCTTTGGTAGATCAAAGCACGCATTTTTGCGCGTTAAAATTATTTTCTTATTATTACATTTTCTTATGATTTACAATTTTTCAGAGAAATTTTTCTTATACATGCAATGTGACAGGTCTCATTAAGCTCTGGATGCCCGTTGCCTCCTGTTCTGTATGCATGGCGTGAACATCGTAGTGCATGTGCTGCTGGATGGGAGATATTCTATAGAAGTCGTTTTCAAATGTATAATGCCATTTGTTTACGAAATAACTGATATGTACTTTTTTTTTAAATTGTTGAATATTATTTATTTTACATTTTCTATAAATCATATGATGAAATCCCTGAAATTGCAAACTATGTTATTTACAGAATGTACAAAATTCATAAAAAACGAAGGGTCAGGGCGTTCGGCCAACACTGGCCGAACGGATCACAATACGTTCGGCCAGTGCTGGCCGAACACACTATATCATGTTCGGCCAGCACTGGCCGAACGTATTGTGATCCGTTCGGCCAGTGCTGGCCGAACATGGTATTCCGTTCGGCCAGTGCTGGCCGAACATGGTATAGTGCGTTCGGGTTATGTACTGGCCGAACGCCCTGACACTTCGTTTTTTATGGATTTTGTACATAAACAGAATGTACAAAATCCATAAAAAATGAAGTGTCAGGGCGTTCGGCCAACACTGGCCGAACGGATCACAATACGTTCGGCCAGTACATAACCCGAATGCACTATACCATGTTCGGCCAGCACTGGCCGAACGTATTGTGATCCGCTGGCCGAACGCCCTGAAACTTCGTGTTATACATTCTGTTTTTTCGGGTTTCTGTTTTTTTCGGGTTATGTATTTTGTACGTTAAGTTTTTTTTCAACGAATGAAAAAATCAAGCTTAGTGTAGGCAAACAGAGTATCGAGCAAACATTAAAATTATAATTTAAAAATATTATGGACACCGAATAAAATAATAATTTAACATTCAAATGTAGAAAATTTTAATGTCATACATATATGTTTACAAAATCACTACTCTACTCATCGGAGTCACCCCCCTCATCCACCGTGAGACCCTCGAGTATTCTTGTAGCCTCCTCGACTCTAGGCATCACGTAATCCATCGATAGCTGCGGATCCTGGGCTGTCCACATGCGAACCAGCGGGTGAAGAATATTTCGGGCGTCATGGAATCGAGCCCACATTTGACTAGGGTTCGCATCAGTCGAAAAATGCCGTGCTGCAGATATACGCTCGGGGTTTTGGACTTGTGGATGGGAGAATGTACGGTACCAGTCCATATACTCTAGTACCGTCTCCCATGCTGGCTGTGCAAGTCTCCCCCGTCGCTGGATAGACAAAATGTGGCTATCCCAGGAGAGAAACATGGATCCAAGCACCCCCCATGCAAGTACATACTGACCGGGCATTTTTCCTCTTCTTGCCAGCACTGGATCCAATGGAGGCAACGGGATATGCTGGACATGGCCGAACTGCCTCAACACTCGATCGGGGTGGTATGGTTCGACAATGTCCAACGCCCTTATGCAGCCATGATAAAACGTCACTTCAGGACGTTCGAATCGATCACGTACTTGCTGATAAGGATCCCAGATGACCTACGTATTGAATTGTTCATGTTATATATTTGAAAAATACATGTATTTGTGAAAAAAGAATTAAAAAGACCCTTACTTCGTGTGGTTGGAGTGAATCCAACCACTCCCTGCACGCCTGCAAACCCAAAGTGTTGGGTCCACCTTGCCCGTGCTGTGCCCATCGCATGGCTAGTGGAAATCTCGGATCGTACTCCACATTAAATTGAGGTCGTGGGCTCGTCGGAAAGTGCTCGTAAATCCATGCCTACATATATACAAATGTAAGGGTACAACATATTAAAAATTGTAACATAACGTAAAAGTAAATAATTTCCAAAGAATGACGTACCTCCAGTAATGTAAGATATCCAGCGATTTGCTTTACTCCCGCCCTTGATGCGGAGCCTAACTGCCTATAAAGATAGGCAAGGGCAGCCGCACCCCATGCAAATTCCCGGACGACGCTCGTGTCTTCCAGCAACTTCAGATAGCCAGCAGAGATCCGAGTACCACTTTTGTCGGAAAATATGGTACACCCAAGGATATAAAGTATATAGGCTCGAGCTGCCTTCTCTGCAGCTCGTCTCTGCGTAATCTGAACGCTGTCCGATAAAGTGCTACGAAGCCACTCTAGCTTCACAGACTGCCCTCTCTTGTCATTGAGGGCCAATACGACATTCTCAACTGACACACCCAACAACCGATGTATCAGTGCAGGCGAGAATTCTGCAGGATCGTCTTCCACCTGCACTGGCTGCCCAACCACCGGAAGACCGAGTAAAGACGACACATCATCTAATGTGATCATCATCTCACCAAAGGGTAGGTGGAAAGTGTTGGTCTCCGGCTGCCACCGTTCGACGAATGCAGAAATGAGGTTCCGGTTGGGAGCTCTGTAGGATATCTTGCTCAAATTGTGAAGCCCGGACCGCTTCACATACGACCTCCAGACTCGGGTCGTCTCGTCCTCGGGATACACCCATCGAAGAAGCTTCGAAGTGTGGCAGAGGCATTTTAAAATGCCTCTCTCATTGCCATTCCACACGTCGGCGGCTACGTGTGTTTTGAAGCTTCGCAGTAATGACGGATCGTAGGGGCCGCCGGGAAATGGGCCCATCAATAACTCGTTCTGCTCGGCTTGCCTCACTTGTTCTTGAGGCATTTCGGCATATTCCTCCTCCTGTTCTTCCGGCACGTGAGAAGGACCCGCCTCCTGAGAAGGACCCGCCTCTTGCTGGGCAGCCCGTAATCGTCTATTTGAAGCGGTAGGCCGTCTTCTCCTTCTTTCGTAAACTATAACATAAGATAATTAAAATGTTAACATACATACGTTGCAAAAAAAAAATTAAAAAAACAGCAGGCTGTTCGGCCAACCAGTGCCGAACGCCTGCGATTCTCGCGACAGAAATATATTAATTGAAATCTCGGAATTGCGGCACATTACCTGGAGTTTCGCGTTCGGCGTCCATTGCCTCCTAAGGTGAATGTGTTTGTGCACTTCGGGATGGTGGAGGGGAAGGGTTTTCGCGTGGGAGAGGTGTTCGGCGGATGGATTGGTTTTCGCGTAGGGTTCCTGTCGGCGGATGGAGAGGAAGGCTTTTGAATTTTTTGAAAGGTGAAGGGTATTTTTGGTATTTTTGTGGTGTGTTTAGTAATTTTGAATTTTTAAATGTAGTGTTGTGTGGTGTGTTTAGTAAATGTGGTATGTTTAGAAATTTAGGTGGTGTGGTTAGATTATGCCTTTAAAACATTTTTTCCCCTAAAATTATTATTTTATTAATAAATTCTGAATTAAATATAAAAAAAGAGTTGACTGTTATTGAATGTGGGATGTGATATTGTAGATAAATGGTTGATTAATCACTTTTTTTTATTTTGTTTTATTTTTCTTATATTAAATAAATTATTTTTTACAATTTTTAATTTAATATCCATATTACACATATATATAAATAATTTTATTAAATATAAAATATTTTTTAGATTAATTATAATATATTTTAATATTTATAATATTTTTAAATATATAAAATTTTGAAATTTTTATACAAAATAAAATTATATTAAACATATATTTTGTATATTATGAATTTATTTTAGAAAAATATTTTATAAAATTATTAATTTTTTATATGAAAATAACAAAATCTCATGCGCGTAGTGATAATACGATACAAAATAAAATGTAAAATTTAATAATTAAATTATTATTAATTATAATATACTAACTAGTATATTATTATAAATATTACAAATGATGCATAACACAAGAAAAATACTAATTAATACTACAACTTCAATTTGAACCCACGTTTATCAGCCCTATATCGCTTTAAATACATCATTTTTTTATCAAAAAGAAAGAAAATTATACACAAATATATATATATATGTGTGTGTATATATATATATATATATATATATATATATATATAAGTTGACACACGGTTAGCCAAGTCTCTCTGTATTTAAATGTTGGATAATTCATATATGAAACTAAATTTCATAAATTTTTCTGCGTTTTTTATTATAATTTTTAAAATTTTAATAATTATTTCATTTCAGAAAATTATATTATATTTAAATATAGAATGTATTTTTTTATTGATTGAATTATTTGTTTTCATTTTGACATATATGTTGAATTTTAAATAAATAATGTTGTTGAGATTATTTAAATGTTGGATAATTCATATATGAAACTTCAATTTTATAATTTTTTCTGCATTTTTATTATGATTTTTAAAATTTTAATAATTATTTCGCTTCAAAAAATTATATTATATTTAAATATAGAATGTATTTGTTTGTTGATTGAATTATATGTTTTTATTTTGATACATATGTTGAATTTTAAATAAGTAATCAATTAAATTATTATATTGATTTAAACTACACAAATTTAAATAACTACTAGATGAAAAAATATAAATATTAGACTGTTTAAAGTATATATAGTTAATTGTGTTGGGTACACTAGCATATTTTCTCTTAATTGTTTCATTATAATAATTTTTTTACATATTTTAAGTATTTATATTGAAATTAAAAATAGTAGTAAATTGATCATTTGTATTGGATTTGAATTTTATTTTCACTTTGAAATACCGATTAGTTTCAGTGGAACCCTAAGATTTTTTATTTGCTATATTGACTATATAATAGAAATACTACTCAACATTAGATATTTAAAAATACAATATTTTATTTTTATTTTTTATGTTTCTATTTTTTTCTCTTTCTAAATTTTGTAAAATTGCGGACAAAAAAAGATACGTATGTTGAACATTATAAATGTGTGTGTCGATACATACATGATTCATTCTAAAAATTATATTTTATTATTTTTAGGTACTTTGTTTACACTATAACCTCTTGCTTTCTTATATAATAGTAAGCTTTTTTTTTTTTTCGTAACATATTACTTATGAGTTTATAGTCTTCAATATAAAATATTTTTATCTTATATTATTCGTATAGTAAATTATATTATATCACATATATCGTACGGACAAACATCTAGTTAAAACAAAAATATGGACATATAATAAAGAATAAAAAAATTAATAGTGAGTCCCTTTAAATTATATTTACATTCCTCTTGTATTATATCTATCACCCCATAAAAAGTCAAAACTTTGACAAAAATATCAATTTTGTGAACTTGAATGCTATAAAATAATATTATTTATTTATAAATAATCATATTATTTTATAGTGTCAATACTAAATACACGTTTACTGTTAATTATTTTGTTAAAAATAAATTGACCTACAATTTAATTATAAAAAAATAAAAACCTTCACACATCGAAAAATAAATAAGTGATGAAATTAGCAATATAATATTTTTCCGCTCATTATATTTTATTAAAACAGGTAACTTGTAATAACATATAAGACAAATACTATATTTGAGTTAAATATATCATAATTATAAAAGTTTTTTTGAAGTTATTATATGTAGGGTAGAATATTGTGATATGTAAGCCATAGTTTTAAACGGTATTTATATTTATACTATTGTTATAATTTTATCCACATTATAAATTATTTCTTCAAAATGATACCATTTAGTAGTAAATTAAAGAATTAATAAATATATTTCGTAATGCAAATATATTTTATTTTGTTTTTTTAACAAATTATATATAGTATTCATTTTTTAGTATATATTAATTTCAATTTCTTTTGTATTATTAATTATATAAATTATTTATTAACTTTTATGATATATTTACATTACATTTATAAGCAGTGCATGGTATTCATAGTTTACATTATAAAATATAAAACACTGGATTTGTTAATGTTAAGTTTCGCTTTGGCAAAAAATTATAAGTAACAAAAAAAAAATTATTTGTGGTTTAAATATTGATTTTTGATTAAGAATAAAAATATAAACCAATCACAAACTTCCACGTATAACATCTTTTCTTTATAATAGAGAATTGTCAAAAATATAATTCAAAAGTAGAAATTAATTTTTGGCGAATTTACTATTTATAATTAATTTTGTTATAGATGCATCAATAGAGAAAGAAAAAAAAGAAAAAGTCAAAAGTTTGACTAGAAAGACTGACTGACTGACAAGGAAAACATAATCGTCGTATGAGGAAGAAGAAACAGCCAAGAAACCGCAAAACTATTTTCTCTTCTCTTCTTCTATGGAAGCTTCGAATCTTCGTTCCCTCACCCAATTCCTCATCACAATTTACCCATTTACATCTGATTAACACCCCAATTATATATACCTAAGTTTTATCTCTATATTAGCAGAAATAGGAGACGATTCGATCCTTCTGCAGATGAAACGCCGCATTTCGTTGCTGTTCGTGTGCATTTTCTTTCTTTCCGGAGCACTGTTTGGCTCCGCCTTCGATTTCCTGAACTCGAACGGTGATGTGAAATGGTACAGCGGCGCTTTTCAAGCGCCGGCCCGTCGGTCTTTGTTGTCAGATACTACTAAGTAAGTTATCTTTTGTTGCTATATTCTGTGTTAGTAGATGTTTAATCTCTTAATTATGTTTTAGTTACGATAATTCATGGGTTTGGCTTAGTTTATGAGGTTAATTTATTGGGGATTGGGCTTATGCAGCTCTTGTAACTATATTTGATAGCCAACTTATGGGATTTGTTTATTTTCTTCTAACAGCATTTTTTTCCCAGCGTAAATGTAGAAGTTATCATTAGCTTGTTTGGTCTAAATTCTTAATCTCAGTGATTCATCCGCTTTTACACTTGTGGAGAAATTGTCCACAACATCCGATTTTTTTTGTTTCTTTTATTGGTACCGAAGTTAAAAGCTTGTTATATAGCTGCAAAATGTCCGATATATATGATATGTTGCATTTATGACATGTTGCAAGATTTCCACACAACGATTGGAATATGTCCAAAGGAACTGAAATTTCTGGTTCCTTTTATTGGTTTCAAAGTTGCAAAATCGTTATGTAGCTTCTGTAACTGGATTCTCTGAGTTATATGTTAGTTCTGTTCTTATATTTGACTGAGACGCCCATCCCCCCCCCCCCTCGGGTGTGGGGTTTCTTGTTTGTAATCTTTTTGAGGGATCAGGGGACCTGATACTGCGTTAGTGGCTGCCTTGGATGGTACTATTTATCTATTGGAAGTCGGTTCTTTGAAGCCACTCTGGTCATTTTCATCGGGACAGCCAATATACTCATCATATCAGGCTCCTGTTACTGATAAGGAGAATTCATCTGGAGTAGAAAGCAGTTACTACATTGATTGTGGGGATGATTGGGAACTATATGCACACAACAGCATTGGAAAACTGGTACATATACCCTTCTTATGCCCTGGATACAGTATAGTTACTTTTAGAGAGTTGTAACAACATTGTTTATAGCCTGCTGATACTCAGTGGATATTTACACGTATTAAGTCACAACAATATCACATCATTCATGCCTGAAAAAGTTTAATTTTCGAACTAGATGTAGCTTTCTCTGGTCCATTTGCACTTAGCAGTTGGATGGGTTCGATAATGGACACTTTGGAGTTCTGGCCTGGCAGCTTGCACTATCAACCATGAAAAGTGTGTATATAAACAGCGGATTCCGCAACAGCTTAGTAAAATTTGTCAATATGATTTTTACCTTTGAATTGATTTCTATTAAAACTGGTTAGAAATTGTTTTAAAGGGATGGGAATGTTGATCTTGAACTTGGACTTTAGAATAGGCTTTGATATGCTAAGGGGATAATAGTTTAGGCTGTAAAGGATTTATGAACTGATAGCTCACTCTCAAGAAGGGAAAATTGAGGTGGATTTCACTGTTTAAATTGTCAGATAAAAAATAAGTCCAGGTGCTGGGCTCTCTGAGACATGCTCAAATATTTAAAAAAGAAAAGAAAGGAGAAGGAATATAGAAAATAAATTAGATACTTAGAAACCCCCTCTTGTACCTCTAGACATTAGAGCTAAGGATACACTCCGCCACCTCTCAAGGAATTTTCAACAGTGTCACATTAATTAGTTGTTCTATGATGAACTAATATTTGGAGTTCATGTCAATGTACCACTTCTTCAGTTCATTGTTTGCCTTAAAAGAGATCATCCAGTGATAAAGATCTATTATGCATTTATGTTTTTGATAAAATCTATTCCGAAACTGGGAATTGCAAAGATACAAGCTAGCAAAACGTGAAAAGGGTGAAGGAATGCAGGGAAATAATATGATGACAACGTATATCTGGAAGCCAAAAAATTTTAACTGTCAAAATTCCTGAGTTTTAGATCTCTATTTTACATCTCTATCTTCAATTTTGAATTATGAGAAATACCTAATTCCTGTCTCTGCTAATTTGTAATTTTAAAAATGATAAGAGATGGTCTTCTTGTGCTGGCTTCTGGGCCTTTTACGTTTGAGAATTTACTTAATGTTGATGGAGTTCTAATAAGTGGTGTTTCTTCCGAACTACTCTTAAAATAAGTTAAGTGGTTCCTTTTATTTGTAGATATTTTCTAATTTAGATTTCTTGTAGAGTTTTCCCTCTACAGTTAATGGGCGTGAGAGGCAAGATTTCTTTGAAATAAATCTCTTTAGCTTAAAAAAGTTATTTAATCTATATGCTTTTTGGTAGTGAATTGAGCTGTTTACCTGTGAATATTTAATCTAAACCTGTGGATATAACTGTATCTGTTGAAGGCTAATGAATCATAAGCAGTTAATTATTTTTCCTTCTTAAAAAAAAAAAAAAAAAAAAAAAAAAAAAACCAAGACGAAGGAAATTATTGCTGTACTTTCAGCTTTTGAGGTCAAATGCAGTAAATGTAATTGGCAGAATTCCATTAAACAACCAAGACGAAGGACATATCATTGATTATGTTGTCACATAACAGTTCTTTTACCTGGGTCACAAGCACTGCATATCCCCAAAATCTGAATTATAAGGCCCGCGAAATTTCATGGCCTTCTTACATTTAGTTCCTATTATTTTTCTTCATAACTGCCTTTTGATTCTGCAAAAGAACAAACATAATGTGATTGTAATTTGAAAAAAGAAAAAAAAGGTAAAAAAGGGCACCATTCTTTCTTCTGTGTATTTGGGCATAAAAGATATGAAAAACGTGTCATCCAACTAGCATAATCTTGAGTGAAAAGAGAGAGAATCTCTTGACATTTTAATTTAGGCACTCACTGTGAAATGAAGCTTGAAGAAATAAATTACACTGATTTATTCCTTATGTTGAAAATAATAATCAGCTTGCTTTAACTTGTAGCGAAGAACATCAATGAGATACTTTGGACAATTAAACATTCAATTTGAACCATACATGTTGTCTTCCCATTTATATCGTGTCAAATTCAGCATTCCCATTGCACTAATGAATTATACACGCTTAAAACAATATAGTCCTATATTTTTCATTCTATCTGAGAAATTATGAATAATAACATTAAAATTGAAGTGAAAAATATATATTTCGCACTAAAAACTATGTATCTTAATATCTGTTGTGGTACCTGAGGAATTATACATTCAAGGATATTTTTAAAAAATAATTTATAATTAGCTATTAGCAAATCAAAATAAAAATTGATCCCCGATTCTTATATTTCCTAATGCATTTTACTACAAACTATATTTGTTAAGAGCCTATTTGGTAATATTTTTCATTTGTTTATTATATCCCATTTATTTGTTTTGATAACAATTACCTCGTATTTATGTCGTATCAATTGCATATCCTTATAGAAACTTATGAAGAGTCTTGAAGAGTATATCAGTTCAACACCTCAAATAGCAGAGGATGGATCACTTGTACTAGGTTCCAAAAAGACCACTGCTTTTTTAGTTGATGCAAAAACTGGAAGGGTCATCCATACATACAATACTTCTGATCCCCCATCGACAGTGCAGAGCAGTGCTAATAATTTTCCTTATAATACCACTGTCAAGGAGCAGCACCCATCTGAGTCCAACATAAAGACCGATGAGCTACCACTTTACATCACAAGGACAGATTACAAATTGAAGTCATTTCTTCCAAACTCAGATAAAATTCTTTGGAACATGACAGTTGCTGAAATTGGAGCTGCTTTCCTTTGTCAAGATGTTGAGAAGTCACATGGGGGCCCTCTTTCCAATTCAGAGTCTTCTGAGCGTGATCTTCCTTATAACATGCCACTGCCATGTCAGTCAAGAGCGCTTGTCTATCGCTTCCGTACTCATAACATGCTGGAATCCTTATCCTTGCCTCATGGGTCATCGAAGGTTCTTCATCAAGATATGCTTCCTGCATCCATGGCTGATGTTCTTCCCTCACAGCCAAATGTTGAAAAAGTCTTAAAACTTCTTCCATCAGCAGGCAATAGATATAAATTAGGAGACGCACATGACAATAAGAACCATTACCTTATAAATGATGGTTCTGTAACGCTTCAAAAGAAGTTTGGCACATCTCAGATCTTTCTTGTTTGTATTGCTTTTCTAGTCTTTTCTATCTACCATTACGCTGTAGTCTCTAGAATAAAAGCCCAGTTGGCTGTGCTGGCCACTGGCATGAGTTCTACAAGTACACATACAAAAAGGAAGAAATCTCGCAGAGCTGGAAAGGGCGGAAATAATGATGGGAAACGAGATAATGAGGAAAGTGAGGTGCAGTGCACCCATAATGAGAATGATAATAACTTTTGGCTGAACCTCAATCAACCATCTTCTGGCAATGGAGATGAACGGACAATTGGTAGATTGATTGTTTCGAACAAAGAGATTGCAAAAGGTAGTAATGGTACTATTGTTCTTGAAGGTGTTTATGAAGGTCGTCCAGTTGCTGTGAAGCGCCTTGTAAGGGCTTACAATGATATTGCTATTATAGAAATCCAAAATCTTATTGTGTCTGATCGCCATCCAAATATTGTAAGATGGTATGGAGTGGAGCAAGACCAAGATTTTGTGTATCTGGCTTTGGAGCGTTGTTCTTGCAGCTTAAATGATCTTATTCTTATGCACTTAAAGTCCAGTGGCAACCAAACTTGTGGCAAGAACTTAGATGCAGAGGTTGAAGCAGATTGTACGATACGTTTGGATTCTATGAAAAGCTTTATGCTGAAGATTGAATTGTGGAACTCAGATGGCTATCCTTCGCCTTTGTTGTTAAAATTGATGAGGTTATCTAAATTGAGAAAAATAAATTATGTTCCATATTACAAAATATTAATAGACATTTGATTTTTATAATCTTTTTCATGATCTATCACTTGCAACACAGGGATTTAGTATCAGGACTTGCCCATCTACATGAGTTGGGAATTGTTCATCGAGATCTGAAGCCTCAAAATGTGTTGATAATCAATGAAAGGTCACTTTGTGCAAAGCTTTCTGACATGGGTATCAGCAAGCGCCTTGTGGGAGATATGTCTTCCTTGAGTAATCATGCTACAGGTATTAAATGCTTTTGTATTACAAAATACCCAGCAAAGTGTGTGTGTCATAAATTCATGTTCTACACTGCATTAGAGATATACTCTTATACACTGAACAGAAATAGAATAAATATAAATGCCATGTAGGTCATTGGAGGCCCAAGAAAGTATTTTATTGATATGACAAGTCATTTTATTGGCTATTATAACTTATTGATAATTGTTTCAGGCAGTGGAAGCTCTGGGTGGCAGGCTCCCGAATTGCTTCTCCATGGGCGTCAAACGCGGGCAGTTGATTTGTTTAGCCTAGGTTGTGTTTTGTTTTTCTGCATCACTGGTGGTAGACATCCCTTTGGGAACCGTCTAGAACGTGATGTCAACATCACCAAAAATAAAGTTGACCTTTTCCTGGTGGAACATATTCCAGAAGCAGTGGATCTACTCATGCGATTATTAGATTTTTATGCTGAAATAAGGTATGCATTCTACAAGCTTGACTGCCTCTTTTGAGCAATGTTCAATATTTGGTCTTTTTCATTTGTTTTCCAATTATAGCAACTTTCTACTTAGAGAATTACCAAAAATAAAATAAAATTTGAGAGAAGTTATTAACAATCTTTAAGTGGTAAAAGGCCCACTCGTTCAACATGATGGAAACGAAGTCCTCCAATTATTATTATTTTTTATTATTATTATTATTATTATTATTATTTTTTTTTTTTTTTTTTGGTGGAACTGAGAGTTTTCTGGATGTGTGCTGTCGCCGAGAACAAAGTATATGTAATGTGTTCTTTTCCAATTAATGTTGTGAAGCCCACTTTCTTCTAGACTTCTGGTCCTTTCTTGGTTAGGGACATTATGAAATTCAACATATCTTTAATCCATTTGTAGCAACAGTAAATTTGTCTCAGAAGCTAATTGATTCCACATTTTCGAATGTTGTTATAATATCTTGCTTCTCGACTTTTGAATTCTAGGCCAAGGGCGGTGGAGGTGCTTAACCATCCTTTGTTTTGGAGTGCTGAGATGCGGCTTGCCTTCTTCCGTGATACAAGTGATAGGGTGGAACTGGAAGACAGGGAAACTCCATCTGATCTCTTGAAATCATTAGAAAGTGCAGCACCTGTGGCTTTGGGTGGAAGATGGAATGAAAAGATGGATCCTTCATTTCTTAATAACATTGGGCACTACAGACGTTATAGGTTCGATAGCGTTCGTGATTTGCTGAGAGTCATGCGCAACAAGTTGAATCATTACAGGGAGCTTCCCATGGAGATTCAGGTACACATTGTTCCATCATACATTTGCTGGTGAATCCAAATACGAGCAAATTACAAAAACCATCTTTGACGTTTTGCCTCCCCCCCAAAAAAAAAAAAATTAAATAAAGAAAAAAAAAAGAGAATTTTTTTTTGATTTGAAATTTGCATATGCTGTTGATGTTAAGAAAAATCTCATAACTTTTTGTTAGTTTAATACTCCTTATCACCTCTCTCCAGTGGTGGCTGAAGGCTTTCATGTTGTGATCGTATGCAGGAAATAATCGGGCCGGTACCTGAAGGGTTCGACTGGTATTTCAGGAGTCGGTTTCCGAAACTATTGATTGAAGTGTACAAAGTGATGAACAAATACTGCAGTCAGGAAGATTGCTTTGTTAAGTACTTCGGCAGGCTTACGCTGCTTTGAGTCTTATGTTTATATCTGTACATATTATACGTGTAATATAAAATAAATTAAAGGAAAATTGACTTTGAGAAAAAAGAAAAAAGGTTAAAAAAAGATTTCTGCCTCACATATCATAAAGCAGGATACCAGCGTTGAGGTTGCATTTGGACTGAAGGATTTAATAGCTATGAATTTGAAGTCCATAATAATAATAATTCCATGGAAAACATGTTCTGTAGTTTCGAAGCAACGATAAATTCCAAATCTTTTAGTAATACAAAGCAGGTGTTGTTACCTTACCGTCTGGATCTCTCATTGCTATTATGTGTTATTTTTTTGTTATATATCTTCAGTTAGATTTGAGTAAGGATTTTTTTATTTTTTTTATTTTCAATTAAAATACTACTACTTAGTGATAAATAGATCAAACCTCAAAAAGGATTTTCATTATTCCCCTCTTTCTACCTGTTTTGTGGATCTACTGGGATTTTGCAAGTCTAGATTCCATGTTTATTTAATCTGTGCATGCGAAGTTTACAGGTAAAATACGAACTATTGATATACAATATGAGGACAATTTTTTTATCTAAAATGTGGCGATTGTAAAATCTATGTTTACTATGATCAAAATGCATATAAAGCCTGCTACTTAAAGCAAACATCCAAGCACATTGCACCATACCTATAGCAGAATCCCTTCTTTGTTTAAGATGCATCTCGATTCTCAGTTCGCTCCATGCTTGTAGAAGCACCCAACTCGTTCTGCCCGTGAACGGAGCGTGCTTTTACAGACTCTTCCTTCTCGTCTGCAAACGAAAGGAACATGTGGAGTCGGCTTGATCGCGAGCTATGGCTAGAGTTCTCTGACTCAGAGTGGAGCCTATTGAATTGGCGTATCGTCGTGATGAAGAAGATGATGACAGCAACGATGCATACTAGTCCACATATGAAGAACATACCTTCAAAGCTTGTTAAGCTAAGCCTGTGTACCTGCAATTTTGCTCCTTGTGAAGAGCAAGCACTTCTTAGCAGCCACTTGTCGTGGATTCTCTGAAGATCGCCATTTTCTGATAGCTTTAGAATGGCCGTTGACATGTCAATTGCTAGGGGAGAGTCCTTTGGAAATGCCTGAGAAAGAAACATGTATAGACATTACTTCAAACTGGTTTAGATGATGACTATGAATTGTTTTTGTAAGGTGTGCTCACAAATCCCCATCCGTTTTTGGTGAACTCTCGACCAACTATGCTAAATTCACATCTCGTTGAAAGGAAGAGCTCCGCATATGCGCGCTCATCAACCACAGCTGCGACTCCACCGTGTTTTGGGCCATCGTTCAGAGCCTTAGCATAATCCTCTGGCAACTTAAGAGGAACCAGCCTGGATTCTTGAAATCCAAGTTGTTCAACCAGATAATCTCGAGCGAAAGAACCCTGCTGGTATCCAATAGGATCGTCACTTTTCTGCAGACTCTCGAGTCCTTTAATGGGAGACGAAAGCTGCTGAGCTGTGAGGAGTGATGTTAGGCTAGCAGTGTAACTTGATTTGATGACCAAAATGGTGAATAGCCACAGCAGAAGCACGATGCGTGCTATAGCACTCAGTGTCCTCTCTCCTGCATACACCATAAAGTCAGAGAAACGATCTTTAAGTCATGCAAAGAAGAGTGTATGGTCTTACATCACTTACTGTGGGCGAAAAAGAGCGTAGAAAAGCTAAACCTGCAAAGTGAGATTGTGTTAAAGTTAACTCTTCAACTCAACTATACAGCTCTTTGATGATTATAGCAGAACCCGTAAATGATGACCATGTTTACCAGACATTGTTCAACTGGTTTGTGATCAGTAAAAAGACATAAACTATACCATGGACATGAAGAAAATGGCAAAAAAATTGTATTTGGATCATTCTCATAAAGATCAGTGAAACTTACCATAGAATTGTGACTACTTGTTTCCTAGGAGGACCACGAAAATCGTCATTAATTTTATGCTCCAAAGCCCAAACAATAGCTCCTCCTATTAGGAAGAAAATTCCAGTTAAGCACCACATCCCACTAGTAAACGGGTAGAGGAATGCCCAAGAGCTAGACGGGAGCTTCCTAATAGGCGCCACAACGACAAGTCCAGACTCGATATATGGTTGGGTGAAATCCGCCATTCTTGTTCTATCGGTGATGATTGCAATGTCACCTATTGCAGCATCATATACCTGTATGAAAAAGAAAATGAAAAGTGTTTTATCGAGCTTATAAACCAAAAGGTTTACAAGAAATTTTGGATATTTATGAGCACCTCTGAAGTAATCAAGCGGACAAGCTCTGTGCAACTCGGGTTATTACGACCATCGCCATAAGGGATCAGCTCATATGGCAGAGCATATGGCAATAAGTTTATAGCAGCGACAAAAACATCAATGCAGTATCCCGTAAACATGTTATTTCCTGGTAGTCCACCAACAAAATCTTGAAAACTAACACGAATTGGGACCCCAATTCTCAGTTGCCTCCCATTGTTTGGAAAAACCCACCCCCGAGGCTTCACTGCTGTTTCTCCAGGCCAAATAGCCGGAAGAAGCCGTTTTTCTGACCTAGAATGTTTATCTGGAGGTGAAATCGACAATCCAGACGAATTAGACCAATAGCCGATCCTCCTAAATCCATTCCCAATGATATTTATGATTTCAAAAGCCGGCTCAATGAGATTCCTATCCGAAGTAAACTTGAAAGGTCCCGTTAAACCACTCATATTCACATTCAAAAGGCTGTCAAGCAACAACTTCCCTTCATTAAAGATACTCAACCTGTCAAGACTGAGGCTGCCTTTATAAGATCCCTTCAGTCTTGAATCAGGTGAAAATGAAATGTTCCCACCATTGTTGAGAAATGTGTCAATAGCACGAGCAAGCATCCAAACAGTGTCGTATGCATACAAAGCATACGTGCTGAGCCCAACAGGGTCATGACTAGTTGCTTCTCGACCAATCAGGCTGCTCCACCTGGAGACAAAAATCTTTTTCGCCTCCGTATCTGGTGTGTAGATACGTAAAGAAAGAGCTCCTTGAATGCTCGTAGTTGAGTCAGAAGAGAGTGGGGCATTCGTATCTAAAACAGTCGAGAGCCAATTGGTAGAAATCCAAACATACCCTTCCTCCATCATCTTCAGATATTGTGCAGTAGCCATGATATCTAAACCTCTTTCAGGATAAGTGTGAACAACAATAACTCTGGATCCTTGAAGTGCCACCTGAACCAAGACCTGTCTTATATCGTTTACATCTGATTCGAGCTTCAGAGCCGCTTTGAAAGAAATCTGACAGCTTCTTGCTGCCAGTTGATCGGCTAACACAGCAATCCCGTTTCTCCCATAGTCATCGTCAACATAAACTGCAATTACTTCTCTCCAACCATAGTACTTAATGATATCAGCTATAGCAGCCATCT
The DNA here is from genome assembly GCA_028749325.2 of Caryopteris x clandonensis. Lineage (NCBI taxonomy): Eukaryota > Viridiplantae > Streptophyta > Magnoliopsida > Lamiales > Lamiaceae > Caryopteris > Caryopteris x clandonensis. The sequence continues at coordinate 4,606,327 of JAPYKT020000007.1, read as the reverse complement.
GAAAAAGATCACTTAGAGAAGTCCTTACAAAGTAGGGAAACTGAAGAGAAGACAGGGTTGAGTCTGTTGCTGAAAAGGACAGCAATGGGACTTGAAGCTCATTCGCAAGATAGGACAGAGCACGGGCAATGACCGGAGATTGGGGGCCGATTATGGCCACATGTTCAGCTTGCATGAAGTGGATACCTGTTACCAAACATCATAGTCTAAATATTGATAGAAATAAGTAATAGTTCAGAAATCAGAAGCTATAATGTGCATTCAATATATACCCTCAATTATTCCTAAAAATCCACTGAACTGACTGTCACACATTGTGAGATTCAGCTTGGTTCCTTTGAGAATATTGGGATTCGAATTTACGTCTTCAAGTGCAGCCTCTATAGCAACTTTGGCAACCTTTCCGATTACAGAATCGAATGTAAGTATGGAACCAATGCTCACTACATCAGGCCTAGCTGACTGACTTGTATAAACTCCATACGAATGATAATCATCGAAGAAAACCAATATCATCAAAGCCCAAATTATTTTCATGGTGAATTATGCGATCAACACTGCATTTGTGGCTGGAAAATAGGGGAAAGAACACATCAGTCCACATATATGCAGAACACTCGAGCAGATTAATAATCAAGGAAATACCATAGCTCAACAAAAGTACTCAAGAAATGGTATAAACAACATCAAAACCACAAAAATTAAAAGGGGTTAGCAATTCCAATTGTTTCCTTCTCTTTGTCCTTTTGAATTTGCAAACAATCTTCATTCTCCTGATGTGTTACAGTCAGATTCAGGGGGTGGGAGGAACCTAAAATGTTTCATCATGAATCACTATAACTATCAGGGGTATATTCACAAACATCTATTGTGGTTATGAGTTATGCCTCAACAAGAATGACAAGGTTTGTAATTCCATTAACCAATAAATTCAGATTGAACAATTGATCATAACAAATTGGAGGACAACAAAACAAAGCAATAATATATAGTAATGATTAATAAAATTAAAAAAGACAATAAGAAATTCTGAAAACAGGAAATGAAGCAATCCATGGAGAGGGTTAGCGGGCAGAAGAATTACAGTAGAGAAAGCTTCAGTCATTAGCGTCCATTGCCAGCAATCCAGGGAATAGTGTGTGTGTGTGTGTGTGTGTGTGTGTGTGAGTGTGAGTGTGAGTGTGAGTGTGAGTGTGAGTGTGAGTGTGAGTGTGAGTGTGTGTGTGTGAGAGAGAGAGAGAGAGAGAGAGAGAGAGAGAGCAACAAAGAACGAGCTTATAATGCATACACTGAATGTAAAAAGACAGTCGGTGATATAGATAAATTTATTGCAAGAATATGCAATTTTATTGTCCACACACAAGAATTGGAGCATGGAACCGATACAGAAGATAAATGTCAATTATGGAGAAAACAGGACATTTGAATTGTAGTATGGAAGTGAGTGGAGACATGGAAAATTAATTTGGAAAATGACATGGCACTTCAGCAAGTAACAGAAGACACGAACACTGTTAAATGAAGCACATTCATCGTAACAACTAACAAGCCATCCACCCCTCCCTCTTTGTGTCTTAATCTCGTTTTGTCTGTTTATATAACAGTATGGTGAGTGTTATTAAACTAAAGGGGAAGTATATGTTCGACTATTTTAAGTACTTGAGTTTTTTTTTACTTTGTTTTTGTTTTAATCCTATGATGCAGCCATGTAGCTGCTACTGCAATTATTCTGGACCAAACAAATAAAATATATATATTTAACTAATCTATAAAAGTAATATCTGCATTTTTTTTAAATATCTGCAAGAACAGACATTTTTGTTTTAAAACATGAGTCGAAATTCTAAGGATAGGCCTGGCCCGATAGATCGGTTTATTGGGCTCAAAAGCCCCAAGGCCCAATATAAGTAAATGGGCCACTTAAGCCTTAATTCTACCCCAATTTTGAGATCCTCGCCGACGCCAAGGTCCGAACATGGCGACGCTCAAAGAGATTCTCACTCGCCGCCCAGTGTCGGCGACGATCCGCCTCACGGTGCCGGCTGGCGGAGCGAAGCCGGCTCCGCCAGTAGGTCCGGCTTTGGGTCAGTACAGGCTGAATCTAATGGCGTTCTGCAAGGACTTCAACGCCCGAACACAGAAATACAAGCCCGAAACCCCAATGGCCGTCACCATAACTGCGTTCAAAGACAACACATTCGAGTTCATCGTCAAGTCTCCCTCCGTCACATGGTACCTTAAGAAGGCTGCCGGAATCGAGAGCGGCAGCGGTCGGCCCGGTCACGAGACCGTCTCCACCATTACCCTAAAGCACGTCTACGAGATTGCCAAGATCAAGCAGAGCGACCCCTACTGCCAGTACATGTCTCTTGAGTCGATTTCAAAGTCGATTATTGGGACTGCGAATTCTATGGGGATTAAAGTTCAGAAAGAACTCGATTAATTTGAAGTCTTTAATAAGTTTTTAACTTTATCGGCTGTTGGAACTGTGCTTGATTGAATATCTTATTACATTTCAATCTCTATCTCAATTCAGATGGTTCTTGATAGCATGTGAAAGAGGTTGTTTTTATTTCAAGAATGAGTGCTTTCACAGTATGTTGTATGTCTATTTTGTTCGTTTGCTTTTCTTCTCCCATAGTTTCTACATGCCTTAAGATTTTTTTTGTTTTCGTTTTGTCTGAAACTCCGAATGTCGAACTTCTCATTGTTATTGTTATTGATGTTGTTGTTTTCCACTTCCTTTCTTGAAATTCATGATGCAGAATTGATGAACGAGCTGTAGCTAAGAAGCTCCATGGTTTTTTAACCGTTCTTTTCAAAATAAGATGTGTTTTTTGCGTTTGTTTGTGTTTCTTTTATCTCTGTGGTGGTAAAATCGAATGTTGGAATGCAGTAGTTATGCATTTTCCATCTTGAGAGGATTTGGTTATGCTTCTTTAAGTTGACATTTTTTGGAAAAGGATTGAAAATGTAGAAGCTTGTTGGAGTTTAAATCTGACTCAAATAGTTGGTATTTTTTGCGTCTTGAAGTGTTTCACTTTGATATAGCCTTGTTGAAGTGTATGAGGTTAGGACAGCAAGCTGTAATGACTTTCTTGATGACCGAAATTGCACATGGGAAGACGGTCTTCATCAGCTGTTTGTAGGTCCGTTAGAAATCCCATTATCAAGTAGGAGTATTAATGGTCATTTATCCTTTGTGTTCTACTTTCTGATTGAGAGATTCGTACAGAAACCTAGACTAACATGAGCTCAATGGCAGATAATAAGAATCCTCAGAAAACATGTTATGTACTGGGTTGATGCGTTTTAACTTTGATCTTTCTGCAACATGGTCCATGTCTAGTGCTTGTCTATAAGTTGGTTGACTCTCTCTCTCTCTCTCTCTCTCTCTCTCTCTCTCTCTCTCTCTCTCTCTCTCTCTCTCTCTCTCTCTCTCTCTCCACTGTGTGTGGGTGGGGGGCAGGAGTGAATGAAGTGTTGCAGCAACTCCTTACTATTGTGTGATTTAGTTATTCTGATTTATTAAGTAGATATATGAGTAGTGACTGGTGGGTTGTGGGAGTAGGAGATATTTACCTTTTTATGATAAGCTGCCATTGCCAAAACTCAAGTTTAGTTTATTAATTAATATCCATTTATAAATACCTCTCTCAAGTTTATATTTGTTACACAAGTATCAGATTAAGGCAACCTTCTAAGTTTAGTATTTCACTTTTTTTCTATTTCTAATTTACATCATGTCTCGTTAAAAACTAGATTCTTTACTTCCCCATAGTAAACTGCAGCGGTGACGACCCCACCAATACTTCTATCTTTACATGGAATAGATCTTGAGAATGTCTCTTTTATTATCTTATATCTTTCTCTCATTTTTATTTTCATAAAAATTTACAAATTCATTTAAATTTTTTTTCATTTTAAATGTGTTTTGGACATACAATAATTATATTAATCATCTTTCTGTAATTTTTACTTTGACACCAATATTTTATATCTTAGAATAAGAATTATACTTAAAATATGAAATATAATTTCTATGGATTTTTTTTTTTTTTTGGATATATTTGTTGGATTTGAATAAATATAGTATTAATTTCTTATATAAATTTGAGCTAAATATTGTTTAACTTCATTAGTTTTTATTAAGTTTAGATATTAATATTATGTTTGGGGATACTTTAAATTTTATTTTAAAATGTAAGTGTAATTTATTATTTAGTAAAGATAATTTTAAAAAAATAACAATGTAATATAATATTAAAAGTTATATTTTAAATTGAGTAACATTTATACAAACATAATGAACATATATATAATAATTATGTTTCTTAGTAATAATTTAAATTATATATTATTAATGTAATAAAATATATTATTAATTTATATATATTTCATGTATTTAAATTATAATGAACATATATATTTCATGTATTGCAGGGACATATATATCTAATAATAATAGAAATATAAGCATGTCAAAGAAATCTTAATTTATTATATATATATATAGAAACGTGGGCGGCGCTCAAATAAATGAGGAGGTTGAAAATTAAGCATGTGAAAGAGCAATCTAAAAAAAGTCTTGTCATAAGAGTGTTGCAAATTTTACAATCCTGACAATATTAAAAATGAATAAGCTATTATCAACAAAAGAGAAGACGTACTAATAATCGAATCAAGACAAATTTAAAAATAAAGCAAAATTACACGAAAAACAGATCTGCTTAATGGACGAACAGTTGCCTCACCTACAACTTGAGCCCCACACTTCATCATATTTAGCTTCATATAAAACAAGAGCGCACACGAAAAAAGAATCAACAAAATTGCAGAACTAGAAAGCTTTCCAACTATCAGAATCCCTCCGGGGTGTCTGAGCTTCATGAGTTGTCCTAAAGGGTTCCCCCGACCCGAACGGATCAGCCGGGTCGTCGAATGATGGGAAACCATGCCCATAATCTGAGTCTCTCGTACTACTCATTGAATCAAATCTAGTCATCGAAGGGCGGGCAGGAAAAGGCCCGAAATTGTAATCAGAATCGGCTGTGCTTCGGAAAGAGTCGAACCTCGTGAGGGTTTCGGGCTGAGCAAAGTATCCCTGATCAAAGTCCGTAGACTCCCTAGTGCTTCGCATGGAATCGAATCTTGAGAATGAATCCCGTGAGCCAAATGGGCCACTATCATTCATGTTGAAGGAATCAAATCTAGAGAAGCTGTCAAACGAATGCTGCTCTTCTGAACCTTCAGTGAACTTTTTAGGAGAGTCGCTGAAATTGTACATTGGTGTGCTTGGGACAGAATCCGCAAATGCCATCGTATTGTAGAGTGGGGTGCTCGGGACTGAATCAAAAAATGAGCCCTGCTTTAGTGGGGTGCTCGGGACTGAATCAAAAAACGAGCCCTGCTTTAGTGGGGTGCTTGGAACTGAATCGAAAAATGGACCCTGCTTTAGTGGGGTACTCGGAACTGAATCGAAGAACGGTCCCTGCTTTGAAACAGACGTGTCTATGCCTTTGGCCCCAGTTTTAATTGGGTTTAGACCCCATTCATCGGGAGTAAAACTTGCGCTAAACCTATCATGCTCAGCTTCCTGATTTACAATGTAAAGAGGTAAGAAGATGATGCAGCATTAGAACAAAGGAAACCAGATGCTAGTAGTAATAGTGAAACCAAAACATTCAAGCATACCTTTGAATTGACAGCGTTGGAATCCCATGCTGCATCTGCATCATAATGGGTATCAAAAGAACCCCAACTTGGCTCATCAAACCGTTTGTCCCCAGAAAATAAAGATTCAGCCCCAAATTCACTGCAGTGTTAGAGAAGATTATCTCAGAATTATTTTGCAGAATATTAGTAAGGTATATATAAAGAAAAGAAAGCTTAGACAGGAATTTGGGTGTGGCAGGTAACCAGAGTACTCTCAAAAATGCCAAAAGCTAGAAAGCAAAATGGGATAAACAAAATAGATGTAACCTTTGAGTGTCAAATGCACGTGGTGAGCCATTTATACTGAAGTCCATGTTCGTTCGGAAATCTCTGAACTCCTTGGATGGGCTGAAAACTGTGTTACTTCCTGCTGGACTGTCAGGTGGAGTTCTTGCTGTTTGCTCTAAATTACTATCTGCCCTGTCATTCTCAGTTACTCTTTCCCCAGAACTATGCAATTGTGACTTGTCATCGGCCTTAGAAGGGGATTTTACAGCGGTGCCATTATCAGACAAAGTAACCTTCTCTCTAAAGCCAGATTTTGGTTTGGGAGGGGCGGTCACATTTTGCACTTCAAGAGTAAGCTCTTTGACTAGGGTGAATCCTGAAATTGTGATCAGCACAATGGAAAATATAAGTAAGAAGAATATCTGAGAAAAGCCAACTGTGACTGCTCTCACATAGTGAAATGCTTTCATAAATATCCAAGATTGGGTAGATTTGAAATCCAAAGTAACAAATCCCGGTGTGGTTGTTTGAATTAATTTGATATCCATAACTTCCATTTTTAAATAAATTTTGACTGGTTGGGTGGATTTGAAATCCACTCTGCTTTCAAATCCATCAATCCAAACACAACCTAAGAATATTTTTAGAATAAACAGTTTTATGAAAAGTGCCTTCATCTTCGAACTTATCCCAATCTTCATCCCAGTCAGCAGCTGTGCCTTCCACGCCACGTTGCCAACCTGGACACAATTTTTAACAGCAAGCATTAAATGAAAATCAATATTCCTCATTAAGCACAATGAATTTTTTCCTAATCACTATGTGATCCAGCTTTGGAAAATAACACTTGTTTGTTACACTTCCATTAAACTTGCTACTGTCCTGGATTGTCTCTTGCGGCTTTAACTAGTACGACTTAAGCTTCCATGAAGCAGTATGAAATATGGGACCGAATCACAACTTTCTCATCTCATTAAGGGCTACTGAAGCATATGACCAATGACAAGTATGCCAGTCACTCAAATCTATCCTATCTCATAGCAGTGAGCTGTCAATGGTCGTAAACAGGAAAAAATGTAACTTTTTTCAATAACAGCTTGACCTGCTAACAAAAGCCAAGTATAAGAGAAGATACAACCAATCCAAACTGCCAGACCTCATATTCTTTAAGATGGGGAGGTCAACACCATAATCATGTAAATGAATAGAGATACTTAATGAGTCTGCGCCATGAGAAAACTAAAGCAAAAGTAATTAGATAGCGGACAGCAAAATTTTCAAGATTAGCATACAAGTTCACTGTTCCAATAAAAAATAAAGTAGGAAGTACCAAGAACTCAAGTTCAAACATAAAGTTGGCATGGACCAGCAGCAATAACAAATAAATATGTCTCTATAAGTTCAAATTACAAGACAATGATTAGGGTAGCATATAGGCATTGCCATAATGAAATTTACCAAATGGAAGCTCAACGAGTGAAGTTGGTTTGCTACGTAATCCATAAGTTTTGCACCGTTCATTCAAGGCTTTCACTAGTTCCTCAAGATCTGACTGGACTTGATTAGCTCGATCCTGGTAGAGAACAGACCTTTTAACTCAAAAACTTCTCTCAAGTCTTCACTAAATCAGTTAGAAGTTCAGCATACCTGGGCACCATCAGCATTTTCTTGTTCCAACTTAACAATTGCTCGATATAGTTCCATTTTTTTCTCCTACAAATGGAACGATCAAAACTAGCATCATTAAACATTCAAAAGCATGGAAGTCGAGGAACTATCTATTGCAAATACCATTGTGCTCACAAGTATACCTGAATATCACGAAATGTGGCCTCTTCAATAGTTAATTTTGATGCTACATCTCCAAACTGCTTGTACTTCTCTTCATATTTCTTTGCTAATGCTTCAGCCTAAGGAGCAACTCAGTCAAGTGAGCTAACAAATAGCAATTATCACTGGACATAGGATACAAGTGTTATCTTCAGGAATATACCTCTCTCTTGTCCGCTACAACTCTTTCAGATATCTCATTCAGTCGATTATCACATCGGCTTTTGTATAGAATCTGAAATCAAATGGTAACATTAAAAAAACAGCCAGCATGTCATACATTTTTCAGTTCCAACTTCCATAAGAAAATTGAGAACCTGTGAGGACAAGTTCTGGTGGATAACAAATTGACCCAGATATTATGACAAATGATGAAATGTATTTTCCCATTGAGAGACAAAAGTAAAAGAGAAATTCTGAAAAAGCGAATGCTTCGAGATTAAAAAATGGCCAGATGGGGTAAGCATGAGTTGCATCTTTGTTCCTATTTCTGCGTATTCATGTCTGTATCTCTAGCACAACCTTCCACGAAAATCCATAAAGAAATTGTCTTGATGCTAAAGTATTTAGTAGCATCCGAAGTGAACAATGAACTCACAAGTTCTTGCATCTTGGCATGGAAGAAATGAACTTTTTGCTTAGCTTCTAAAATATCCTTCTCCAGGTCTGCCACCTGCATAAAAAAAATATAGCATGTAAAAAAAGGAATAAGGTTCCTGGGTAAAGGGGAGTATAATAATCCCCACTTCTCTGCCCTCAGGTTTAACTCAGTGCCCCCAACCTAAATCAAGCGTGAGTATAAATGCTTCTATGCCAGCACACAAACTTTACAATTTGAAGCACGAATTTTCCTAACATATTAAAAGAAGTATACAAAACTGCAAGAAATGGAGGAAGGAGTGGCTCAAACTGATATCTAAACCAATCATTTAAGAGTGCACTTCACACTTGTAGTTGACGCAATCAAATCTAACAGGGGCTAGTTAAAGAGATAAAAACAAAGAGGACAAGGCTACAAATGAACATATGTTAAAGTAATCCATTGCAAAGATAGGACAAGACCCTTTGAGTTTGATACCATGCAATGCATGCTATTAAGTACCAATATAATGTGCTTTTCAAAAATTAGCTCGTAAAAGGAGCTGAAGTCATAGAAAAATTAACAATAAGATGCATAATTCTCCACTTTTTACGATGTTCTTTCCTGACTTATAGTTTCTGGAACTCAACCTTCAAAATATCAAGTGCTATTTACCCTAAGTTCCAATAATAGTCAACAATCTAAGAGCAAAGCTTGTATGAGGGAAAATAAAGGGATGGGAGAAATTCATAAACTGGATCGTGATACTAGAACAGTAATTTTCTTTGCACTTCCACGAATTTGGCCACTCTAGGTAACCCAAGCAATATTCCCAATATTGAGTCTCAAACCAAAAAGAACAGGTTAAATGAATGAAAATTGTATTCCCTCAGCACGGATTTTTCATTAGGTCATTAATCACCCAGCTAGACAGACTATGAATTTCAAAGAAACAGGTATATTGTAGGATGAGGAGTCAAATAAATTGACTCATTTCATATTATATCCAAAGAACTTGCAAAATGTTAATTTTACACACTAAATTTAGTAGAAAATTAAGGTTGTGATTGGCCAATTTTGAAGCACAAATTTAGGGATAACATGCACATATTAGTTAACAGCGAGAACAAAAATACACGTATTGTGAGATATAACTTGCCGTTGCAGTTAACCCATACCCACCCCAACCCCTTCTCTAAGTTGGAAAGAGGATGAATCCCTCAGTTTTAGTAACAGCTGCTTAAACCAATACACTTCATGTATAAGAAATTGCTAGAGCAATGCCTCTAATTGTAGTATCATGATCTGAGCAACACTTCATGGTGAACGCGTCATGGAATGAGAATCGAATCAATGCCAAGCAACTGGCTAATCCAAAATTCCTGAAGAAAATCTAAGGAAAAATAAGAACTTGTACACAACAAGAAGCAAAATATATTAGTTGGTTTGACCCCATAGGTCTCCCGAAGCTATTCACCATGAATCAAAGTATCTTTTTTAAATTATACACTTTCTAATTTCTGCATACTCTGCCTCATGCTGTGAAGCGTGAAATTTTTAACTTCTTCCAAGTAATATGTAGAAAAAACAAAAAAAAAAAAAAAAAAAAAAAAAAAAAAACCACAGCATGAGCAGCCGATGTATACATATGCACAGATGCCACCTGTGAGACCATATAAAAATATGAAAGCAGTGGCCAGCATCAGAAACTAATGCAATTTAAGCAGAAAAAAAAAATCATTACTATGATTGAATTTCAGTATCCAAAAAGCGAGTGAATGATTGAAGAAATGAAAATTTTGCAATTTGTATCTGCATAAAAACAATCACCTTTTTCTCTGCATTCTTTGCGTCCTCGAACTTTTTGTTCAATGAATCTTGCTCCTCTGTGCTAAGCTGATCCAGAATATGTTTCTCCAGCACTGGAACCTTAGCCTTCTGTTGGATGGGCTCATCAGGCTGGGGAACAGGAACTGGGCGAGGTGGCTTTCCAACACCAGCAGAAGGCACTGGCCGTGCATTCTTAGTCCCTTGAGTTTGTTGGAAACCTGATAAAGATAAGAGAGAGTATGAGCAAATGTAAAACAGATTCCAGTATTAATATAGTAACTGACGGGATAGAATTTAAACCAGGGGTGGGTCTCCAAGATGCATTGCCATATGCAGCTGCAGGTTGACCGGAGCCAGGCAACAATGTCTCGTCTAAGATTGAGTTAGGAAGCACTGCAGGAAGAGGGTTCCCCTCCCTATATCGCTCCATCAAATAGAGAGCAATACAAAATTCCCTCAAAGAAAGCATACTGTCATTGTCTTGATCAGATAAGTGCCAGACCTGCATCAGGACCTCTGACAAAACAAATAAATCAACTGAGATCAGGACAACAGGCAGATTTTGTAGCATATCAAGTTTCTTACAAGATTACATAAACTCTTATACGATCCAAGAACCCAACCTAGGCTCATTTGCACAGAAAATTTCTTACAAGATTACAAAAGATCACATAAGATCCAGGGAACTGATCGAGGCTCATTGCAGCCAGAAAATTTGCCACATTTCCCTCTTCTGTTTCATTAGAAACCAGTTGATCCAAATGATCACACCTCAATCCCGCTCACAGTAACATTACAAGAAGCCATCTAATCTCATTGAAACCCCTCATCATGATTACATTTATGGAATTAAATATGAATATTCCACTAGGTTTATGGTGTACAAACATAGTTGAAGTCCCTTCAGCTCCTTCTAAGAGCTTTCAGCCATCTAATGAAGCTACAACGGACAGAAAAATAAATGAAGCCCTATAGCATGAACAAATTAATTGAGTGAAAACTTTAACATGTAGCTTTACGAGCAAAATCAATACAGAAGTGAACGACGATATTATAGCCCTTCAAAATTAGTTTTGAACGACTGGAAGACTGGAAAAGATAATCAGAAATACAAGCTGCCCCCTTAAACTGACCACATTTAAGGTTTTACCAGAACAGGATAAACAGAACCAGTTAAAAGGAAAGGATTTTTAAGTCATAGATGGATTACAGCATACCTCTTGGTAACCTCCAACTCAAAAATAAGTTACGTGCCTGTTCACCAGTAATTTTCCCATCTCGATCAGTATCAACTTGTACAAATACCTTGCTATACTTCTGAATGTCAGACTGAGTCATTCTTGGCCATGGAGACTGAGACTGTCCAGAGGCAACAGGAAATGCAGGGGGTTTTTGTGCTGAAATATGTTGATTTGCTTTCCCACTGGACTGGAATTGCTGAGCATGAATAATTGGAGGTTGAGAGGCAGCACTTGGCTTAATTGCAGGCTGGTCTCTTGATAAATTCATATTCCCAGTTGATGAGACCGGTGTGCTGCTAGCAGGATATGCAAGTGCATTGGAATTTTGTTGTGGTTGAGACGGTTTAAGAGCACTGGAATTTTGTTGTGGTTGAGATGGTGTTGCAGAAAACACGTCTCCAAACACAGGGTCTGAAGCAAAGCCATTTCCTGCAGTTGAAGATGATTTGTTGTCTTCCTTCCCGACCTGGGAAATCAATGAAGGTGTATCATTCGGTTTGGAAGAAGCAGATTGAAATGACCCAGTAATTTCTGGTGCTTTATTTTGGCTAATATGTGATGCCATTTGGCCAAAGTCACCCTGAGTTGCAGTAGGCATTAAGCTTCTGTTGGGAACTTGAGAAGAAATTCCTGCTTGGGAGCCATCAGTACTACCACCAAGAGGACCAAAGGAATTAGGGCGAACAGACATAGAACCTGGCCCAGGCATACCTTGGGTTGCAACAACTGGCTGAGATTGAAATCCAGAACTAGGAGGCAGAGGCCGAGGGGGCCTTGTGACTTGGTTCTGCTGAGCTAACAATGCCTGCTGGCTGCTTACACTAATACCTTGTGCAGAGGATGGATGGCCTACCACTTGTGCAGGAGATGGGTCTGTCTTTGCATTTGGATGAGGACCCAACTGCGTGAGATTTATCTGAGGAGGGGGGATTTTGGATGAAGCAGGACCAAATAAAGCAGCTTTCACGAGGTCTGGAGTCAAATCTCGCTTGCTTTGTGCCACTGTAACAAGTTTAAGAGCATTATAGAATTCTGAACGGCCCAAAAAACCAGCTTGGTTTTGATCAGCATATGTCCATATCTGCGCAAAGCCACAAAAGCATAATTTTTTCAGGGTCCACTGATCAAAGCAAATCCACCAAGCAGATCATATTATCACTAATATTCTTTCTAAAGTAATAAACAACACTTTGTTCAAAAGCAACAACTATGCCCTTACTGCAAACCGACATGGATACTAACAAGTATACAGCCACCCTCAACCATAATTAGAAACAACCAGAACCAATCAGCGGCAGTATAATTGCAAAAGGTATCATAATGTTTTGTATACAAGAGAAAAGATCGTTTCCATCAACTGGATTATTTTCAGTGTAGATGAATAATTACTGTAAAGGCGATGACCAGAATCAGTAATCAGTAAGATGTCTATGATGAAAGAGAGGCGCGGCAGCTGAGGATCAGCATGGGGCACTACTCTACCATATTCTGCCTCTCCAGAAATTTAACTTGGTGAAACCCCTCTCTGCACGTAACCCAGGTGTTGTCTAGATAGTACAATAAACAACAAAGTAGAGAAGCATAATTCTAACATAACCTACTTCCATCCAACTTCATAAACTGTCCTCTAGTGACCCTCTCTAACTCCCATAGATGATCGTTCTTATAAACACAGAAAACAAACCCCTCAATCAACAAACATCCAAAGAAGAGTAGCATAATTCTACACCTTTCTATCTAACTTTGAAAATAATGTAAATGTTGTTTCTCCCTCTCTCTCTCTCTCAGACTTCAATGAATGGTTGTACTTAAGCTAGAAACAAACACAACATAATTGAACTTTCAAAGCTTCACAGATCCACTTTCACTCGCCTTGTACAAGGAGAAATATATGATTTAATAACATTAGTCTATATCCTCATTGAAACCTGCACAGCAGAGAACAACCCAGTATCCATCAACCCCTCCTCCATGGCTCCTGAGTTAAATACGTTGGGACCTGCTTACCTTTCATGCACACCATTACTGTTTTACTTGCATAATAAACTCAAGATAAATAGAAAATATATTTGTACCTTCTGTTTGATTAGCTAGATGCCACATAGACACATTAGTTGTTTCAAAGGCTCCGACATGATTCAAATAAAGAAACTCAGCACCATGAGAAACTATCCCCACATCTCATACCAAATTACTTATATCATGAAAATGGTGAATCAACAAACCACTTAGCAATATCGAGATGGCGACTAATCACAACGAATATTACAGTGGTTAGACCAACTCATCCTATCCTAGAGTAACATGTAGATGGACAACTAGTCCCCAAAAAAATAGGGGGAGATTAAATATGAATTTTAGTACAAGAACCTGAGCGAGGACTTGTCTGGGTAAATTTGAAGCTTGAAGAAAAGTAACGGCCTCATTGCCACTAATCCGACCATCCCGATCCAAATCCGCTCTCTGAAAATAAGCCTCAAATTGTTCCATATTCGGAATCTGACCCGCCATTTCCAAGAATTTTAACGAGAATCGCAAAGACAACGAACCCGATCGATCGATGAATCAATTCACAGATCGAACATAATCGAGAAGCATTCTACATGGGAAACGATCTGATGTATTTGGAGGGATCTATAAATAGGTGTCGAGATAGGGCTAAGAAGAATTGTATATTTTGGTGTTGGGTGTAAAGCCCAACAGCACAGTACATCGACTTCAGGGGATGGAATAATTTCGATTTCCACCAATACGCCGTCTCAGCACCTCCCGTGGAAGTAGCGGTCAGTCCTGCTTCAGGCGGCGGAGGTGTCGGTGATGATTATGGCGTCGTGGAAGAATCTGAAGCGTCGGAGAAGATGTAGTGCTGGGGGAATCGAGAAAGGGTAGGGGGCGGGGGTGAGAGTCGGGAAAATGATTCTCTCTCTCTTACAAGCTGATGGCGCAGTAATTCCTTGTTTGTTTGTCGTTATAATTTTGATTAAGATTTTTTATTTCTTAAATTATTAAGATTATTTTCTTACTACATTTATTTCATAACATCAAATACGGATAAACCAAGAAAATAAGAATAATGCCCGCACAGGATTCCTTTTTTCTTTTTTTAACATAATATTTGCTGTTAATTTTATTGACATTGTTTCGCAACACTGGCGACTTGATTTACATAATATTATTATTTATTTATTTATTTAAAAAATATTATTATTTTTTAAAATAATAAAATAATAATAATATTTTTAATTAAATAAATAATATTTTTTAAATAAATAGATAATATTTTATATGAGATTGAACGCAAGACCCTGATGTATATACATTTTTGTGGTAAGAAAATGTTGTGTACTAATATTTCAAGATAAATTATACTAAAACAATATTTATAATTCAAAGAAGGATAACATAATTTACAATAATTAAGGATATTCTTCCCCTTTTATTTTCTTTTATAAAATTAACACTTATCTACGGGCTAAGTGGGTGTGTGTGTTGATAACAGACTCTAATAATCCAAAATTATCATAAATTTGTGGTTTTTGGTGTGTTGGGTTTTTTAATCGTCTTACTTTTGATAAAAATAAAAACATTTTGTTCAATATACAAAATTCAGTATGTGGATGTGGTTTATAAATAATTTTTTTATAATTCAGATACTATGATGTTATGGTTACCGGCATATTGGTTCTTGTATCATGCATTACTTTTTGAATAAGACAAAAACTTTTGTGCACTAACTATGTTTTACAATCCAAATTTATTAATTTAAAATGTATTACTGTTAATTTTTAATAGTATTATTTATTTATCTATTATTGCTGATTTATATAAGAAGTATTATTCATTGAATTACATAGTGTGCATCTAATGTACAAAAAACTCCATCATTCAATAAAATTTATGTCTAAAATTAACTTGGGTTATGATTTCACAAATATTATGTAATTATTTTTCATGTTCTCATTTATTTACTTGTTTATATGATTTAGTTTCTTAAAGTGAGTGTTATCATGTTTTGCCCAATCACCTTTTTTTCTTTAAAAAATGATAATTTAAATAAATAAAATTACAGTATTTAACTAAACAAGCACTCCTACAATAAATTAATTATTATGTCTCTTAAGAATATACTTTTATATTTTTTATTCGTAGATAAATATACAGCCTTCTAAAAATCATATTTTTTTACTTAATCTATTTCAATCATTTATTGAATTTATTAAATTATATATAATTTATTTGTGAAAGAAATAATTTATGTTTTTAACTTTACTAATAAAACACAATTATTTTCAAAAAGTTTCAAGAATATTATATATACATATATCATCTAATGTGGAAAATGCATGTCAAGCTGTGGAGCCACATCACCAACATTTTATAGGAAAACTTGGTAGAAATTAAAAAGTTTATGCATCCAACTAAAATTTTTAAAAAATGTTAAAACTACAAAAAGTGATAAAATTATTGCCTTTTTTAATTAATCATAAATAATAAAACAATTCAAAGCAATAATGAAAACAACATCTACTAAGACTCAATTTTGTTTCTTTTCTCTTTATTGTTTTATGCAAGAGATACTTTAATATATATACATGTACACACTTATTTCATTCATGTTTAGCTAAACACCATTGTAATCTTAGATAGTGATTGAACTACTTGATGATTTTGTTGGATAAAATAAAAATAAAAATTAATGTTGGAATCTGCCAAGTTCATCCTAGGGTGACACTTCATTATAGAACAATGACAAAAACCCATGCCTTAACTCTCCAATACAAAGTCGAATCAAAGCCTGGTTCACCGAGAACTTCTTCCTATTTCATTACGAGAGAAGCTTGTGTTAGTGTCATTTACTGCATTGATGAGCAAAACTTTATATTGTTTTAAAAACGTAACTGAGTGAATCAGACTTGGTTTACTCGTATTGTTTTAATAACATAATTAAGTGAATCAGACTTGGTTTACTCTACCGTGTAACTCCTCTTTTGAAAGTCCGCGGCTTCTTAGTCTTGATAACCCCTTCAACTTATTATGCTTGTTTTGGTAGTCGTCGGATCAGAGCCTTAGTCTAGCTAGGAAGGAAAAGGATTTTCTAGTAGGAAGTCAAAGAGTTATCACTCATCCCATCATTTTATGAGAAAGTAGACATGGTATCTACGAGAGATCACATATTATAACTTAATTTTTTTTTTTTAGATCTTCTTTATAAGCTCGGCTAATGCCTTTGTCGAGGATGAGAGACAGAGCAACCTGCCACTAGCCGCGAAGGAATGACCCTTGCACCCATTAAGTAAGTAACACAAGTTTAGGAGCCTTTGTGCGAGCCACATGCGGTGTACATATAGTTTTTAATAAGAAATCCAAACATACATACTAAAATAAAAATAAATAATTCAACCATTTTTTTCTTCATATTTTACATATATTATTTGATATAATATATGCTAGATTAAAGATTACAAGAAAAATATTAATTTGACATATCATACATAAAAATAAATTAAAATAAAAAAATTATGTGAATTTTTAAGAAAAAATAAAAAAGAAAAAGTAGTAAAAAAATTGGATATATTTAAGTTTGTAGAGCATATATATTTATTTATTCCTTTTAAGTAAAACAAATAATGTATAAATAATTTTATAAAAACACATGTCATTTAATGAAAAAGACAAATATCAAAATAATATTTACAGTCCATTCTTTATAAAATAGAAGGAAGAAGTATATCTTTGTTAATGACACTCCAAATTAGAAAGAGATTTTATCATCTCTCTCTCTCTCTCTCTTTTTAATAATTATATTTTTTAATGATGTTTTGAGAACCTCTAAAAAAACTTTATTTGTTTCATGAATAAAATAATTTTGTATATTAAATGAAATGATAGTTTCTTTAAATTCAAATAATAAAATTTAGGAAACGAGCATGATACCAATTAGTAATACAATGTATATAAGAAATGTTTGATATAAACTCTTCTGATCGAAATTGGTATACATAACCAATTATTTTATAAGCTAGGAAAACCATAATTTTTTATTAAAAAAATACAAACTAAAATAATAAAATTACTTAGAATCTTAAACACGATAATAAAAAATAAAAAATTGTAATTGAGAAATACAAATTTAAAAATTATTGAAATAAGCATAACAAAAAATATAAATCGATTATAAATTTATAATAATTTAATCACAATTCTATTAAGATAAATTAATTATTACTTTAAATATAATTTCAAAAAATATTTGATCCAAAAAGTTCTATTTAGTCATAAATTTATAATTAATTTAGTCATAATTCTATTAGCCATAATTTAGTCCAAAAATACATTAACTTGGTAATAATCGAACTTCTAATTCTCCTAGATACTGTTCCATTCCATAATCGAACCCTAATCGCCATTAAATATCGGGAATTTCAGCAACAGAATTGCTTGTTGTCTGTGTTTCCAGGAATTCGGGAATTGGTTTCAGAGCAATTAATTGATTTGTGGGAACTTACAGAACTTAGTGTAATTGTGTGGAGCAAATGTACATCATGCTATTGCTACGTTTGCAATTTTACAGTGTCAATTTTGAAATTCTGTTATTTTATTAGCCTCCCAATATAGAGTTGTGAACCGATGTTTTGGGTTGTGTTAGATGAGGACCATCGAGCGGTTGCCTGAGGCCATACACAGCTCTGTCCGGTCCGGAGTTGTGATATGTGATTTGACAAGGATTGTTGAGGAGTTGGTTTTTAACAGCCTTGATGCAGGTGCTACTGAGGTATGTTATTCGCAAAGTTGCTTTATTGAAAGCATGATGGCGTGGTTCCAGATTGGTTGCTTATATTTAGGGTTTTTGAGTAAGACGTTTATAGCTATTGTGTCGGGGTGGAAAGTGCAAAATGTGGCTGTGATATTACCCTTCGCAATATGCCAATAAATATGAATGTTTTAGTGGGAGGTTTTCTATTGGAGGGATGTTATTGTCAATTTCAGTTTTCCTCTTTTTGATGTCTGTTTTCAGCATTAAAGTTTCATGTAGTGGAACACTCAGGATTGTTCCATGTGAAGGGTGTGCCTCACTGGAATCAATCGACTATAACAGTGGGTATAGTCATTATTATACCACTGAGTGCGGACCAGGAGAAATTGATGTAGTTTTAGCAGTGGATTGGTAATTCTTATTGTACAACTAATGTTGAATTGTAGATGATGCTGCAGATTTATTTTTATGTGAGAAATAGTAAGAAGCTAAACATGATATATATATATATATTTATTTTTTCATCGCATGCATATGTCACTTTCCTTTATCTCTTTTTGCATGTTCGTGCATGTGTTTGCAAAGGGCAGTGGTTAACTGTTTTACTGACTATGAGGAAAATGGCATAATAAGCCTTCTGATAGGAACCTATATTATATCAATTGCAACTTTTGAGATTTTGTGCTCATATATGCTATGATCCTCTCTATATTTTTGCTGTCAATTCCTAACTCCAGTTGCTCCACTAGGTTTCTGTCTCAGTTGGACTTTGTAGCTCCTATCTTAAAGTGGTCGATAATGGTAAGTTACATTTCTGGTTTTTTTGGCTGGGCTATGGATGGGAAGGGAAGTGAAATAAAGAATCTTAAACTTCTATATTCATGGTTTTCTTTCCTTCTCGTCCACCCAATGATATCTGATATAGATATCAGACTTCTGAGAAACAAGCAAATTCTACAAATTTTCTTCTCTTCTTGTTGGAATGGAGGATCGATTAGTAATTCTGTTAGATTCATAAATATGAAACTTTTGTAGGATCTGGCATTCTACGTGATGGACTAGCGCTGCTGGGAGAACGATATGGTAATGCGCAACAACAGATAGAACTTTCTTGTTTTCAATAACCGTCTGCATCTATGATTTACGTGCGCAAGTTATTCATCTGACTCATAGCTAACTGGTGCTGTGAACTGTAGCATGTGAACGGTTATATTCAGACTATGCTTTGCTTTTTTGAGTGACTACGATGTAGTTTATTTGTTTCCTGGCCCTGGATGGTGATTCTTAAGTAATTTTCAGCTGACAAGAACGAACCAGCTAGCTAGTCATATTGCGCTGCCAGTGTTCTCTTCTTACTAATTTTAATTTGACATTTCATGAGCATAAAGTCCTGAAAGAAAGTTTAAAGGTGAATGTTTTGGATATCTTTCGTCTTTTACATAAATGTTATAGCCTAGAGTTATTGGTGTTACATCTTGAAACTGAACAAATATTAGTTTTCAAAGGAAGTTATCACTAGAGGTAACATGATACTGTTTTAAAGACACCCCTAGAGGAAACTAGAGTGTTCAATATGCGAATGAGGTAATAAATTATTATTTTTCCTGACTGCTTATAGTTAAAATGCCTTGCGGTGATTGGCTTGGTTATGGACGTCAGTAAAGTTAAAATTAATACTGCAGTGTGTTTCGTATGTATAAATGGACAGCCATTTAATGGAAATTGTGGTACTCTTTTGGAAAAGCTAAATAATGTTGAACCATAATTCACATAATTCTACAGATATTATGAATGCCTGAGTTTTAGCAGTCATCTAACGAAATGAAGACTAAGATAAGTGCTTTTAATTCATAAGAATTTGCTTTTAGTAATTACATTAAACATTTATGGGATTGGAAGTGACTTATGCATCAGTAATGTAACATGCTCAGTACTTCCACTAATTTGTGGCAAGGCAAGCACAAGGACTCCATGTGAAACATGTAGCCTTCTGCGCAGTATCTGTTTGCCTTATAATTTAGAGATCATGAGGAAGTTGGTTCTTTTAGCTTCCAACTAGCAGCAAAATGTATTAACTTAAGTTTATATTTTGATCACTACAGTTCTCCACATTTCATTCATTTAGCAGTGTTCAAATCCAATGAGTTTTGTATATGCTAATTAAGCTTACTTCTGCTGATATATAAATTTGCAAGTTGGATATTTCAGTGTTAAAAAGGGTGGTTTCATTGAACAGGTTGTACTTTAGATATTGACGTGTTCATGGATCACTACATGGTAGTTAAAGTTACTTTTTCCTTTATTTAGAGAAATTTGGATTCTTTGTTTCTGTTACATTTATGATTTGGCCCTGGGAGTTTGGTAGGCGTGTGTTCACCTTCCATAGGGCAAAGAAGTATGATTGTCACAAGAAACTAATTTTTTTGATATTTTATTAATCTCCACAAGGTTTCTTATTCATACTCCTGACCTCTATATTTGAATATTTTTGTCATTTATTATGCAATAGTAACGTCAAAAGTTGATAACTTGGCCCTGGTGGATACTGGCACTGAATACTTTCATGGAGAAGCTCTGTGCTCAATTTCTGATGTTTCTTTGTTGGAGATTGTGACAAAAGCACGAGGAAAGCCAAATGGATACAGAAAGATAATGAAAGTACTGGGATCATCAAACTCTCTTAGTTAAAACATGAAGTGTTAATTCAACCATTAATGTTGTTCACTGATCTATTATTTTGCAGAAACGCAAGTGTTTGTTCCTTGGAATCAATGATGATAGACAAGATGTGGGCACTACAGGTTATGTTTCCTATAATTTATCATCATTCACATGTGATTAACATTTTTTATAATTTCCAATAGCAAATCCAAAGTTTTCACTTCATTCTGCTTGCTATAATATCTAGTAGCAGTTTTAGCTTAACTAAAATTGGATGTCAAATTAAAAAAAAAAAACTTCATTAAAAATTTCATCACAGGGGGTCTTAATCACAGCATAATCTGTTGAGTTCACCCAGTGTCAAATCATGGCCGACATTACGTACCAGTTTATTTGTTTGATTTAAGGAAACTTATCTTCGTTCACAAATGGAAATTTTATGCCCTTACATCTGGATTTCTTGTGTATCATACATATCTAAAAAAACTATAGTAAATAACTAAATACTAATGGGTGAAAACAACCCACTATCCTGCCTTCCCATCTTTGTGAATATCACTGCACTACTCCATCTTCCCCATTTTCTCAATATAGTGAAATGGGCTTCAAACTGAAAGCTATCTGACTATTTGGATTTCCATGACATTAGTTGCATGCCCTCTAAAGGATTTGAAGAGTCTTGCATAGAAATGATGTGAAGGTTTCTTTCTCACAATAACATAAGATAGATATTATTTTCACTGAGTAGAGTTATAATAGATAGATATGAGAATTGTCGAGAGTCAAGACACCTTGCTTCTCCTTGGTGCAAGGCATTAAGTGTGTTATTGGTTCGATCTTTGGGGTATTTGCCAAGAGATTGGCAAGAAAGTTTATTGTGACCTTTCTTTGTGCTTTGATTCTTGTCCTCTTGTAATCTCTCTTTACTTCTCAATGAAACTTATTTTTGGTACGATAAGAAATCAGGGGAGAGTGGGTGACTGGTCAAACGAGACAAGCTTGCTTGACAGTTATTAAAAATCTTAAAAACAAAGTGCAAAACAGTTTTTTAAAAGAAATATTTTAGAATATGATTTTTGACATTTATTTAATTGAAATACAGAATTTTCAAAACTCAAACGGCATTTTAAAGTTGAGGTTTCTATACCAATAATCATTTTTGACGACCCAAATAATCAGTTATTTAAGAAATTGCTTAGTTCTTAATCAACTTTTTTCCATAAACCTAACCAGAGTATTTGATGGGTAGAAGCATGCTTAATTCGAGTAATAAATTCAATAGGCAATGTTCTGCTGTATTGTTTTGGTGCGAGGTGGTAGCATACCGGCAAGAGAGAAAATATATGTAAAAGAATGAACTGAACATTGATGTGTTGAACCATTATGACTGAAATACATCATTATGACTGAAATACATATGTCAATCTAATAATTACAATTGAGGGAGGTAAAAGACATGATGACAAATCATCAAGACCCTAATTGTTGTGCGTTTTGGAGGTGTAAAGTTAAAACAGAACTGTAGTTTTTAGACATGTTGAAGGCATGCCATAATAGTATTCACGAGATAGAACAACTCTATGCCAGAATGTGAATACATAGAATCAAAGCTTTTCAGATCACAAAGGATTTCAAAATTAAGAAATCAGAATAGGGAGGTAAATCTAGCACCCATTGTGTGGATCCCTTTAAAGTGGAATTAGATCTTATTTTCCACGATTCATGAATTTTTGCATGCTGGTTGATTTTGGAGCGTTCTATGACATTTTTGGGAAAAGATCAGTTTCTGTTTTGCTTTACCTGAGTTTATTATTCCCTCCATCCCATAAATACATATGTCAATCTAATAATTACAATTGAGGGAGGTAAAAGACATGATGACAGATCGTCAAGACCCTCATTGTTGTGCGTTTTGGAGGTGTAAAGTTAAAACAGAACTGTAGTTTTTAGACATGCTGAAGGCATGCCATAATAGTATTCACGAGATAGAACAAGTCTATGCCAGAATGTGAATACATAGAATCAAAGCTTTTCAGATCACAAAAGATTTCAAAATTAAGAAATCAGAATAGGGAGATAAATCTAGCATCCATTGTGTGGATCCCTTTAAAGTGGAATTAG
The DNA here is from genome assembly GCA_028749325.2 of Caryopteris x clandonensis. NCBI lineage: Eukaryota > Viridiplantae > Streptophyta > Magnoliopsida > Lamiales > Lamiaceae > Caryopteris > Caryopteris x clandonensis. The sequence goes on along the minus strand of JAPYKT020000007.1, from coordinate 4,583,367 downwards.
GTCTTATTTTCCACGATTCATGAATTTTTGCATGCTGGTTGATTTTGGAGCGTTCTATCACATTTTTGGGAAAAGATCAGGTTCTATTTTCTGTTTTGCTTTACTTGAGTTTATTACTCCCTCCATCCTGTAAATTATTCCTCTTTTCTTTTTTCATCCGCCCCAAAGTCATAGTCTACTTTCCTTGTTAAGGTGTTTGAAATGTCTTTTCTCCTGTAATATTCCCCTACTTAATGTTATTGGAATTAATTATTTATATTTATCATGCTTTAATTAACAATAGAAATACGGTCATTTCTCCTAATACATTGAAATGCTTTTTTTAATCTGTGAAAAATACAAGGGGAATATGCTCTAGGGATGGAGGGTAGTAAGGAGAAGGGAATGGAAAAACTCTTGGGATTCTTTTGGCATGAAAAATTTGTGTCTTGCTTCAAGACTAGTACGGAGATCAAGATTTTCAACATGCTCTTCTATTTTGAGAACCGCAGTTTATGTTTTTAGTTTTTTTTTTCCCAGATGATATTTATACAATATAATCACACAACACTGTCCGAAACAATTATGACGTCTACCTCTGTTTACTTTGTTAAAATATTCAAAATGCTCATTCAAGTGTACCATCAAGCACTGAAGTTGTATAGCTTCAGTATCTCTCTCTCTCTCTCTCTCTCTGTACTACTACTGCTATAGTGAATTGCATTGCCAGGTAACTTAATGAAAGTGGCTTTTGATATGGAATGAATGGAGAAAATAAAACTTGCAAAACTCTTATCAAGAAGTGAAGCAAATGAGCAAAAATGCATACCGCATAAAAATGGATTTTGAATGCTGTAAATTCTGAATTGCTTCTTCCAAGAGTTTCTGTGAAAGTTAACTGCAGTTACTGATCACAACATGAGTGCTGTTTTCTTTAAACAAAGGAACTCCTTTGCAAGAACAAATAATTAAAGGACATACTTAGGACCTTAAATAAGTGATTGTCACAGCTGTAAGAGAGATATTGCCGATGAGCTTCTCAAGTCAATAGAGTCCAAATGGCTCAATGAAATGTTCTCTTGCTACTCATTGATAAATCAAGTATTGTATCTTAACCTGTGTATATGGCTTGATGAAATGTTCTCTTGCTACTCATTGATAGATCAAGTATTGTATCTGTAAGAGAAATACTGCTAATAACTATCTGATTAAAGTGGAGTCCAAGTAGCTCAATAATATGTTTATGCGCAATGGGAGATGAATTATTGCATCTGTTTTTCTTTGCATACATATTTTTTGGGTGCTCAAATAGGGGTTAACCTTGTCAAATTTAACAACCAGTATTGGTTGTTTTGCTTGTCAGTTCCTAAATTCTTCATTTTTCATTCTTTATGATTGAGCTGGATTTATTATAATATATTTATTAGCCACATGGAGTTGTTTATTGTAGCCTTCAACTTTTTTTCCTGTTTGCAGTGATTGTCCATGATATATTCTTCAATCAGCCAGTTAGAAGGAAGCACATGCAGTCCAGGTTCATGTGACGAATGAAAATTTAATTTTATAAAAAATCAACTATATGCCATCTTAGCAATTTAGAGTTGGCACATGAGGGTTTTCGACTAACTTGATGTGGTTGCGATGCATGTATCTAACACGGTAGCCCCAAGAAGGTGCTGGATTCAATCAAAATGAGCGTGCTAAGAATTGCCCTTGTTCATTTCAATGTTACCTTCAAAGTTATGGATGTGGAGAGGTATCATCCTTGTTCACCTTCTATTCAATTACGTTTTGTTCCTTAAAATGCTGCAAGGGAGATCTGCTTCATGCTGATCTTCCTTCTTCTTGTCCTATTTGTTGCAACTTTAATGTTAATTTTCATTATTTGGTCCCTTGTAATGCAGCTTAGGTGAGCTGCTTCATACTGGGCCTTCATCTTCCCCCCTACCATTACTCTCTAGTCATTTCGGAATTGATAATTCAGCTAGTTTTCACAAACTGATTTTATCTGATGGAGAATTGAAGCTTTCTGGGTACATTTCTGATCCTCGTGAAATTTTCTCTCTGAAGGTATGGTATTCAGTGCGTTTTGAGTATGTAATATAAAAAAAAAAGGCTTTTGTTTTTGATATATGGTTGATTGATTGCAGGCAATCCAGTATGTCTGTATCCATGTCTATGATGGTCCTTTTTGAGTTCTATTTGTAGAAGTGATATTTGGAAGATGTGAAATGTCAGTATTTGTATTTCTTAATTGAGAATGCAGACATCAACTCTAGACTTGTCTGCAAGGGACCAATTCATAAGCTAGTCAACCAGTTGGCTGCTAAATTTGACTTGCTGAGTTCCTGGCAGCTTTCCACTGGTTCCCAAAGCGAGAAGCAAAATAAGCATGACATGTGTCCAGCCTTCATTCTTAATCTACAATGTCCGAGATCTTATTATGATATAATTACTTCTGAGAGATTGAGAACCTCAGTGGAATTTAAGGTAGTGTTTCCTGGTGTGGTCATATATTCTTTATTTTATATGCTTTTCTGTCTTGACACCAGTAAGATTGAAAGGCAAAAAGGAATATAATCCCATATTCAACTGTGGCATTATTTATGCTGTTCTATCTGGATATGCCTTTTTTGTTTATCAGCTTGATTAAGTGCTGGTTAATGCTATTCTGGATTTAATGTGGTGTTTCTGTGAACTTTTTTTGTGACATGGAAAGGCTGCCTCTACCTTGTTCTTGGACTGATGAAATGTAGTCAATTTTATCTGCCATGAAACATGTTTGATTTTTTTGTTGGTGAAATTAGCTGAGTGTGTACTGATGATCCCTGGATTTTTTTTTGTATTTGCTTCTCTGTATCAGGATTGGGCTCCCATACTTGCATTCATCGAGAATGGTGTGATGTGTCTTTGGACCAAAAATATCCCTCATGGTAATGCAGGACTTTTCTGTTCAATGCATATTCTAAAACTTACATATAATACTATGGGTGTATTCAGAGAACAGTTTTTTTGCCACGCTGGAAATTTTAGAACTCATTTCTCCTATTAAAGTCTTCTCCGGTGCTTGCCTAGGATCAAACTGTGTTGGACTCATTATTTCCATTTTCTATGTTGAGTGGCATCTGGATTTTTCTTTTTTTTGCAATCTCATTTAACTAGTCGTATGTATACCTCGCCAATTGCTGATGGTAATTTGTTGGGCAGTTAATTTCTTTTTAAAGTTTTCTTAAAACAGCAAATATGTACCTGTTTTCTATTGATTCTTTTTTTCTATTTCCGCTCCCCCCTAAATTTGGTAAATATTCTATAAAATATAGCCTCCTATTGGAAACTGTACAACTTTGTGTATATATATTTCCTTTCATTTTTGTTTCCAATATTTTTGTACTTATATCTAAATTGTATGCCAGAGACTCTTGAAACTGGGACGAAGAGGTGCAGGAAGCAGAGCAGCCAAACTCCTCTAGATCTTGGCTCCCCACAGTTGAAGAAGTTATGCAAAAATCATGATAGCATGGACACTTTTGAAGAGTGCGTATTTTCATCCCGAAAGCCCTTAAGAGAAGTATCTGAGTTTAAAAAACATCAGATAAAGGCTGCTTTACTACCTGAATATGACTACCTCAGTCAAGAGATGAAAAACCATCTGTCTCCTTTCAGTGCTTCCTCACCGGTTCATGTGGCATGTACATATGGTAGAAAAGAGGATGACATATCATCTTCAGCTCTGGGGAACATCTTACCTGCATACGATGAGAAAATAGATGCATTACCACTAGTGGGCGGGGTTTCTGGTGCTTGTCTTGATTTTGGTGATGATATTCACATTAATCAGGGTCAGAACAAATCATTTCTAAGGAGTTGCTCCTTTGAGAGAAGCTTGCTGCATGCTAGAAAACCACCTGCAAGAGATGAAAGATTTGAATTTGGAAGTGATGTAGGAATTAAAAAAAGGTGGATTGATTGTTGTGATAGAATGGAAGATGAGATTGACCTGGCAACTTATGGACCAGATTTACAAAGTGATGCAGCACCACCATTTCAATACTCTCCAATGACTCAATATGACATGCATGGAATATTGGAGTTTCCTATAAGGGACTCCATGGAGTCATCTTTACAACCTAGAAATATCCTATCTGATTCCACTGAAGCTTGGGAATCCACTTCCTGTTGGCAGTCTTTCAGGTCTGGCTGGCCACCTGTAACAGCTAAGGAAACTATTGGGAGTAAGTCTTTTGAGGATGCAGATGACGATGATGATGCTATTTATGAAAATTCAGCTGGGGGTTGCTTTGAGTTTGGTAAAGAAACTGTTCATGGAAATTCTTCTAACCAAGGAGTTCAAGATCTCAAACGCAGTACTAAAAATACCAAACATGGTTGGCTGCAGCAGAGCTGTTCCTTGATGAACTTCTCCCCTGATTATAAGAGGGAAATTGGTGAATTTTGCAGGGGAGATTTCGAGGATATGTTTTCTCCAAAGCATTTGAGAAGTTTCACTGAAACAGCTTGGTCACCATCACCCTCATGTGATGAAGAAAGTCTTAGTTGGCTGCAGCAGAGATGCTCCTTTATGAAAATTTCCCCTGATTATAAGAGGAAAACTGGTGAATTTCTCAGGGGAGATTTCAAGGATATTTTTTCTCCAAAGCCATTGAGAAGATCCACTGAAACAGCTTGGTTACCAGCACCTTCATGTGGTGAAGAAAGTCCCAAAAACTATTCAGTGGCATCATTATGTGACACTTCTCCAGTGGAGCACGAATATGGAAGACTTGATAGTAGAAATCAAGTGATGACACTCAACAGAAAGAAACGGACCTTAAGAAGCCATTCAGCTCCACCATTTTACAAAGGGAAGAAAAGATATTTGGATTTAGCTTATTCTTCCAACATGTTATCTGCCAAAGACAATTTGCAAAACATTCTTCTAGAATGTTCCTCTACAGGTCTGACCGGAATGCGATTCATTGATTCAATTTCAGATGTTAATAAGTATAATAAGGTAAAAGGACAAACTCTAATTGTTTTGCAGAGCATAGCCATTCCAGCCATGGACAAATTCATGCGGATATGAACTTGAAATGTTCACACAAAAAAATTGGTCAATACGACTTATCCCCAATGGAAAGACCAATTATGGATTGCTCAGTAGCTAAAAGGTTTAAATGCTTTTGGCATTATTCTGAACATTTTAGATCAAATCTTGAACTCTACCTAATTTTGTGTTCTTGCAGATCAGGTCTGAAAGTTACACCAGAAATCATCGGGATTCTGAATGGGGGACAAGAACAAAGCAAGCAACTTATCAACATGGACTCTATTGAATGTAAGTTTTGTTCGTTATGCTAAGAACAATTTGCCTGTTTCCTTCCCCTCCCCCCCTCCTTTTTTATCTTCCGAGAAATTCTTTGCCTTCTCTGGCATTTTACTTAGTTTTGGCTTTTCTGAAGTTCATACTTCCATTGGCTCCCTTACCTTAACTTTTTATGGATCATGAAATACAGAAAAACCATCATGAATAGCTAGTCCTCAATTACAGGCTTTGGAAATAATGCAGTTCTAATTTTCAGGTCTGGATTTGAAGGAACATCAGGATTCCTTTGACTCTGGGTGGAAATGGCGAAATTTTTCTTTGTCCACTGCGGTTGAGTACCTTGTCCACTTATGAATTATTAGCATGGTTTCTTGTGCTAATTACATGTTATTGATTTCTGATTTCAGTAAAATGAGTTTTTATTTTATCCTGCAGATTGAAAGCAGATTTGGTATGAAATTTAATCAGGATGCTATCCTTGACATTTCTTCCGACATATTGCACCCTGATGGTGATTCCTTGGTTCCAAAATCTATTGATAGGGTGTGCCTTGAGGGTGCCCAAGTACTCAAACAGTTGGATAAGAAATTCATTGCAGTTGTGGCGGGAAAAACCCTTGCTATAATTGACCAGGTTATTGCATTTCCTTAAATCATCGCATGCTATTTTGGTTCATACTTTCAAAAACTTTGGTGTTTTTGTTTTATTTTCTCTTTTATTTTCACTGCGTTTAAACATTGCTCGAGTTTTGCAATACACCCAGCATTTCATTCTTTACTTCTTCATGATGCCATGACAAAACTATACTAGAAGAAGAGAACAAGGGATACAAATAAGAAAATGTATATCAAAAGTCTGGAAATTAATGGTTTCAGAGATGGTTTGGTAGTTTTTATTTCTCAGGTTCTTACTATTTCTAGAATATGTTTGCTATAGTATTTTATTCTTTTTTCTTTCATATTCCAATTTCATAAAAAGACTAGTATCGTCTCAGTGAAATGCACAGTTTCTAATTTTATTAAATTGTCATCAAGTATTTTTAAATTTAAAGTGCAATCAAAATTATCGTGTAGAAGAAACTCACAATGCATGTTTCTCAGCAATACAATAACAATTAATAACTTTCTTGAACTAAATTTCGATTCAATGAAGTAAATAAAAGATTATAATAAGAAAAAAATTCTTTAAGGGCTAATGCACATCTACAGCCAAAAAAAAAAATGACAAATTAAAAAAATCTAACAAGAATTTGCTGGAAGATTTATAATACTAATATATCTTTCATTTAATATCTATATTTATAATTTTCTTATAATATCATTAATTATCTAAATATTTACGATGTAAATTTTATATATTTAATAAGTTTATTACTTGTTTATTTAATTATGTATATTTATATATTTGTCAACTTATTGATTGCTTTATTTGTTTTCAGTAACAATAATTTTATAAAACATAAAATTTCTAAATTTTAAAAGAAGGATAGAACATTAAGTAATTAACATTACGAATAATTTATAAACTATAATTTCAACTAATTAAATGCTCATAATTCCAAATATTTTTAAATGTCATTTTTTTTGAAGTAAAAATAAATCATAGTTTATGTATTAGTTTTAAGAAAATATCGATATTATGATTTTATGTATGCAATATGAGTCTCAAATTGAATATTGTGAAAAGAGGATTAATTTGATGAATGAGCACTAAAAATGGCTTATAATAAAAAATGTGCTTAAAAAAGAAGAAAATAGGCGGCTTCTTTTTTACTGTTTTCCATAAATTTCGAAACAGTTTATTTTTCCTAAATAGCAAAAAAGTGGGTGGAAAAATCTTGAGTTGTTATTTCCAAAGTGATTTTATTAATATATATATATATATATATATACATTGATAAGTAAGAATTAAATTGGACTTAAACGCTGCACATATGTGGATGTTTTCATGCAAAAAACTATCATATTTGGGGGTTAATGTGGAACTTAAAGAGAATTGACACACATTGGTGGTTTTTGACAGCACGCCGCTGATGAAAGAATTAGAGTGGAGGAATTGCGTCACAAGGTAAAATTTTCAGTTGTGTCAGACCAATCCAATGGAAATTTGACTCACTGTGGAAGTTTCAGGTATTATCTGGTGAATTGAAGTCAATCAAATATCTGGATGCTGAACATGAACTGGTAGGTAGTTTTTATCTCATGGGAACGATCATGATTTATCTAGCTCAAATCTGTCTTCCCAAAGTTGTCTTGGAATTGATTTTGATGTTTATGACATTGGACATAGGTCTTGCCTGAAATTGGTCATCAGTTGCTTCACAATTATGCTAATCAAATTCAGACTTGGGGTTGGATCTGTAATATACATTCACAGGATGCAAATTCCTTCTCGAAGTAATCATCATCCTTATTTGTTAAGTGTTTTCTTATGTTTTTAATTTCATAGCTTTCACTGCAAGCATCTTTATCGCCATTAAAATAGTAAACACCATGCTGCCTTAATTTGTAAGCATGATGTTACATAGGCTTCTGCTGTTGTATTGTTTTCTGATATCTATGGATAGACCAGTCACCCTATTATTTTGTATTTGAATGCAGACATTTAGATTTTCTACACAGGCAGCCAACTGTTGTAAAACTTCTTGCGGTAACACTCCAATTCAGTACTTTAAATTTAGCTCACACCATCAGGGCATTTTTGCATGTTCTCATTCCTGCGTCCTCATATTTATAGCATGAGCATTTATCAAATTTAGCTTGCTGAATATGTTTGGGATTGTTGCGTTATGAAAAATAATAAATCCGGAAGCATTATAGAGAGAAGCTTAAAATTAATAAACATGCTGAAATATTATGAATAAATATTTTAATTCATTCTTTGAAATTTGAGCATGTCATTTTTATTTTTATATTCATTTAGCTACTATGTTTTTTAGACTTTTCAAGTGTTCTTGCAATATACTAATACAAAGTGAGTATGCAGCACAACTTATATCTATTGGCCAATAGTTCGATTGCTGAAATTAACTACAAATAGTATATATATAGTGCAGCTATATTTTATGTCCTACACTCCTACCACTGTGTGTATTCTTAACAATAATTAGTATAAGATGTGTTTCTAATGAATTGCACGTTGAAATGCTTAAAAGCACCATAAGGCTCAGTTTTGATTGATGTATTTGATCTAAAGTTTCAATCCCCGCATTAACAAATCCAATGAGCTTGTCTGGATGGATTCATCTTGCAACGGATTTTAAATCATCGACTTCTCATTTTGACCTAGGGTTGAGCCATTATGGATTTTTAGCCATTCAAATATGCTCTCATCTGAAGCCTTCTTCATCAGTTCCAAATCCTTCCATCAAACTCAGACCTATTAGTTCCATAGAGGCCATTTTCATTCGAAGGGCTTCTTAGGATAGCAGTAGAAAATGAAGAGAGATTTCTATATTATGTGATATTTTTGGAACAATCCTCTATTTTTAGATCCCGTGAGAAATTGGAAACTTTCCGTAGGTTTTGATGGATAAACATATGGGAATTTAATCAATGTAGCTGGTTGACTTGGTTTGTGTTATCTGCTATATCTTCTGCTATCCCTTCAACACTTACTGTTTTGTGCTTTCAAATTCAATGTAAGTTGAAGCATCTCCTTCTTAACTGCTATTTAGAGTAATTTGATGCTTTTGAAGATCTTCTTGCTTTTTCGGCTTTCCAGCTTGTTTAGCTGTTTAGGGGACTAAAGGAAATCTTTTGTTCTGTACCCACATGTTTCAGAAGCTTACACTGACTATTACAATATTTTTTAAGTCAGGTTCTTTTTTTTCACTTCTTCATTTAACCTAAAAACATTGTTCAAAACTAAATTTCAGGTACCTTGCATTTTGGGTGTGAATTTAAATGATATTGATCTTCTAGAATTCCTTCAACAGGTAATAATTGTTTTCTGGATTTTTAGCTATCTATGTATTTTTCAATGCCTTTATGATTCCTTGACCAGCAGAGATTAACTTGCCCTAATATCACACGCACCTCTTTTGTACCCTATTCTGCATCCTGCAGCTTTCTGATACAGATGGGTCATCGACCATACCTCCATCTGTTCATCGTATCCTCAATAACAAAGCATGCAGAGGTACTTCCTACAGTTCCTAGCATCTTCAATATTATTTGAAGGTTTTAGGCCTTAAGGTTTCTAAATTCGCTAATCGATAGCACAATGCAGGGGCAATTATGTTTGGGGATACATTACTGCCTTCAGAATGTTCCCTCATTGTTGAAGAGCTGAAAAGGACTTCACTTTGTTTCCAGGTGAGCTGATGTTATCAAGAAACTAGAGGTTCTATCTTTTGAAGTAAATTTTGTTTGTACGCGTCTATCTTTATCTGGATTCAGTGGCATATTTTCTACTTCTAGTGTGCTCATGGCCGACCGACAACAGTTCCTCTTGTCAAACTTGATCTCCTGCATAATAGGATTGCCAGGCTTGGTCCAGACAAGTCTTGGCATGGGTTACGGCAACATAAACTCAGTTTAAAACGTACTTCACAGCGCTTAAGCTCTGCCCTATCTTAATGTGGCTATCCGTTATCTCGGGTCAAATCAGCTTGGGAAATATGGTAAGTCTCATTTGGTTTAATGTGATAGCTTACAGCTAATATTAGGTGCTCTTGCTAATGCTCGAGAAAGTACAAGGAGGGTCCAAGCATATGGAAATTTTAAACATCAGCATAATTTTTGACAGTTCCTCTGGCCAAGAATTGAAATTCTCATGGAAGCCCGTTGTTTAGATATGAACACGTGCAACTAAGGCTGTCCATAGACATGCCTTAGATGCCGGCCACTCTGTCACCGAATCCCTAGGCATTCTGGGATATCAAAGAAGCATGGGGCCATTGTATTGGGGAAAAGCTTGTCCGCATTATCAATCATGTGTCTCGCACACTTCTGTTGTGGGCTCTTCACGTTGTAGATGTGCACCATCTGTGAGTATCGAAATTAATTCGTAGACTGAAATTTTCCAGTTTGGGGTTGATTACAGAGAAATACACACACCTACACGCATTAAAAACTTTGGTGTAAATATAGAAATACTTAGTTTGTATGATTAGGCAGCATTTCTGTGATTGATATTTTCATTACATATTCTTTGCTGATCAATTTTTTAGTTGGATTATTTTAAATACTATTTCCAATTTTTTCTGATTACATTATATGTTAGTTGTTTATTATTATTATTATTATTATTATTGTTGTTGTTGTTGTTGTTGTTGTTGTTATTTTTATATGTATATGTATATTTATATTTATTTTTTAATGAGAGCAAGGGAGCATTATCAATATTGATGTGAATTGTTTTCAAAGTTTTGGAAGATGGAAACACGATTTACATTAGACCGAAGATGAGGAGAGGATTAGAAATTTCCTTAAAAAACGGAGAAGTGTGGTCTCATTACACCTTAATCGGTTGCATTTCAAAATGTAACTTTTCATCGAGTTTAGAGTTCCAGCTAGATTTCTTTAGTAATTTGGAAAATTGGGGGTTTTTTTTTCAGAATAATGCGAAAAAAAAAAATTACGAAATGGGTCGGTTTTGTAACAGTTTTTTAAAATAGGTAAAACGTCACCCGCACTGACTTTTTTTGATAAAACGTCAGCGGAGCTGACGATTTAAAACTGGCACTGTTGATAAAACTCGCACGATTTCTCAAATATATATATACTGTTGATCACACATACATACCATGCATGCATGCATATATATATATATATATATGTATATATATACACACACCTAACAACATATATATATATATATACACTCGCACTCACATACATATATATATATATCCTCTTATATATATATATATTATATATAGAGATATATATATATATATTTATATTCTAAATATATATTTTGAATATGTATATATATATTTATTTATTAAGTAAATATATAAAAATATATATTAAATTATAATTTTAAAAAGTAAAATATTATAATTTTATTTAAGATAATAAAAAAATTATTTAAATTAAAGAATAATTTTTAATTATTAATTCATATTCTGAAAATAAAATAATATATATATATATTAATAATATATAAGTATATATATATATATATATATATATATATATCAGAATAGAAAAAAGAATAAATGTCACCTTAATTGACGTTTTAAAAAACGTCAATCAAGGTGACGTTTTTTTTTAATTTTTTTCTTTTATATAATATATATATTATATATATATTATAATATATATATATATATATATTCTAAATATATATTTTGAATATGTATATATATATATTTTATTTATTAAGTAAATATATATTAAATTATTATTTTAAAAAGTAAAATATTATAATTTTATTTAAGATAATAAAAAAATTATTTAAATTAAAGAATAATTTTTAATTATTAATTCATATTCTGAAAATAAAATAATATATATATATATATATATTAATATATAAATATATATATATATATATAAGAATAAATGGAAAGAAAAAAAAAGAGTAAACGTCACCAAAACTGACGTTTTAAAAAAACGTCAGTTGCGGTGACGTTTTTTATTTTTTTCTTTTTATATCATATATTATAAATATATATATATATATATTGTAGATATATATTCTGAATATGTATATATATTTTTATTTATTAAGTAAATATATAAAAATTTATATTAAATTATAATTTTAAAAAGTAAAATATTATAATTTTATTTAAAATAATAAAAAAATTTAATTAAAGAATAATTTTTAATTATTAATATGTATAATTTAATTATCCTAAAAAATTAAAATATATATACAAATAATAAAAAAATTAAAAAATTGGGTTGCGATATTTCCTTTATTTTAATTTTTAATATGTTAATTTATGTTATATATATTATAAATATTAATTATGTAAATATATATATATATAAATTTATGTATATATATTTGATAAAAAATATTAAATTAAAGATTAATTTTGAATATTATTATTTAAGATAATATAATAAAATAATTATTATAAAAAATATATCTATATATTTTACAAAATATAGATTATTTATGAATAATTATAATTGTGAAATATAATTATAATATTTTATATATTATTATTTATATAATATATATATATATTTAATTAAAATAAATAATAATTTCTTAAACGAATAAATGAAATGTCTTTCAATGTCAGATGATACTGTCAATTTGTTACAGAGTCTCGTGAATTGAGTGTCAATCACCAGTTTTGTTACAGAGTCTCGTGAATTGAGATTACTTTTTTTGCGTGCACGTCTTCTCAAATCCGAATAAAATTTGCACCGCATCGTGTAGTCAATTAATAATAATTCTATTGTTGAAGTAATATAAATAGGAATATGTTAGGATAATACATAAATGAATAAGGAGAATGAGTAAGGGAAAAGGGCGTGCTTTCACGAGTGATGAAGTGTACATCGATCTCTTGCCAATTCTGGATGAGAATAAGTTTTATTTCGATATTACATTGTCGAAATCACATTTTGCCCCGCACTATCTAATGGTAATTTTTGTTTAATAAGAATATTTGTGTATATTTTTTATTTAAAGGTTAATTTGTTTATATTTTTAAATTTTCATGCAGTTATTACCCAAGGAGATGATCAAATTCTTGCCAAACACTAAAGTCCCAGTTATTTTATATTGTTTGGGAAAGTCATGGACAATGCTATATCATGGAAACCACAAAAAATCGAAGTTTGATAATGCAAGTTGGGGGCGCTTTGTGGAGGACACCAAATTAAATTTGGGTGATTTATGTATTTTCTCATCGGTTGAAAATACTGAAACGAAATCACTTTAAAATTGGTTTGGTTAAATTCAGCGCTTCTTTAATATCTGAAGACGTATCCGGTACAAGTGGTAGTTGATGTGGTTAATTATGTCCATAAAAAATTGGTAATAAGGATTTTATTTTGTTTGTTGTGTTTTTTTAGAAAAAGTTTATTTAGTTTGTTGTTGTTTTATATATATGTTATTGTGTAATAAAAAAGTTTATTTATTATAATTTTTCATAATATTGTTATTTAAATATAATTATTTGCCTTGAATAAGATGAGAAAATAAACATTATATATATAGCGCGAAGCCGAACTAACGGCGATTACAACAACTACTAACTTAACCTTAACATATACTATAACACACAATACAATAAATAATATCCTAATATCATTACAATACTCATGCAAATATATAATTGAAATAGCAATCGTAGCTATACCAAATCATTTTATATTTGCCTTGGATCTCTCCATATTTGAGGAAGATGGTCCACCGACGACGTCATTACTTCAAAATTGAAAAGCTTCTCTAGTTGATCGAAGAGTGGCTCATCATCCATTAAATATGCAATTGTATTTGTCATTTTGGGATCACGATCCTATAAATGTAAGAATAATTAATATAAGTGTAAATAAAATATCTACAATCAAGAAAATGAATGCTTGCTTAATTTTTAGAGAAAATTACCCATAAATGCCACAATACGGTGTAGCGTTTATATATCGTCGTTCACCAACCATACGAACTCCAGCCGTCATTATCATTTTTTTGAACGTGTAGTGACGGGATTGTAGCAAATCAACGCGTCTTTTCACGTCAGCGTAAGAGAACTTACGCTCCTTGAATTGTTTCTTCAAAACATTTCTTACGTTCAATAAGCAGTTGCTATTATGGTTACCGATTTCCCAATCACCTGCTTCGACGTCCTTCACAAGAGTATCCACAAGCACGGTCTCCATATCCTTTGTCCACTCGGTGTTGGAGAAGAACTGAGCTTCAAACAAGTTATAACATTTTGATTGTGGAGGAAAAGGAGAGAATTCTAGTTGTTGATCCATATTTGTATGTAAGTAAAATAAGTCACCACACATGTATTTATAATGCTTTCTTCCTGGGTCCCTGAATTTTTTTTTTTTGCTTTTTGGGCATAAAGTTAATAAAATAGTTGATGGGATGTTTCAATTCATTTGATATTAACATATTAAAAAAAAAAATGTCGAAACCATAGCTAAATGAAAACAGGTAATTCTTAAAACTAAATAAACATAGTCAAGCACATTTGTCCACATTTTTAGAAGAGTAATGAATATCAGTTTATAAGCAAAACAAGAATAACAGATTGACCACCTACTTCAACATTGAATAAATTCATGATCGATACGGAGTGTTTGATGGGTTGAAAGGTTGATATGCAGCATATTCACGCTCTTCAAATGCCATTGCTGCACATGCCACTTGTACTGTTGTCTCTGCATATCAAGTGCAACTTGAGAATTATATGCCTGACGATGCATATATTCTTCAATGTTGGCAACCCGTGTGTATAAGGTATTTCTCCATTCTGATCAATCGTTCCAACCTGTATGATGTGTATGTGGAGGGTGGGGCTGCTGGGAAGTTCCGGCCTCTCCCATCATCTCATCTGCAGTTTGTTGTTCGTTATTGACCTCCATAGGTTCGGTTCTTGTATCTGTACCTCTTCTCCTCCTCTTTCTTCTAGTCTCTTCATTACTCAGTTCTCTCTCGCTCTCCTTGATGGCTTCATTGTGGATTGAGCCATTAAGCAGAATATTCGGTACTTTTCCACCGGATACATTTGTCAGCCGAGAGTTGGGCAGAGCAAGTCTTTCGTATCAGATAAAATAAGGTACAATTTTCTCGTGCCAGGATGCAACATACACATCTTCATGTTGATTAAAAGTTCGAGGTTGATGGTTTTTCCGCCTGGAGTTTCTTCCAACCCTTCCAAATTAATCCCGTAATAACGAGCAATTGGAGTATTCAAGCCTCCAATATGGTTGGCTACTTGCTGTTTACTTCGAACGAACTGTTGTAAAACCATCGGTGCTACATTGAATTTTTTCCCATTCAACAAACACCAGAGAATGAACAACTCGTCCAATGTAACAACCCCCGGTTCAGGTTTTGCCAAAATTGTGCTTGAGAGGAAGCGTTGGAAATATCGAATAACCGGGCTTCTTACACTTGATGCTTTTGATCGGCTTGGGTTGTAAGCGGATGCTTTGTCTGGGGAAGCCTCAGTTATATCCTTCCAAAATTGGATTGGATTGAATTCAGGGAGGTTGATCTTCGTATCCGGTAGATTAGATGGTTTGTTTCTCGAAAATCCATAAATTTCATTCAACATTTCCGGCTCAATCGTATGGAACTCATTACCCAACTTGAAGTTTAAGGAGCTCGGCACGGTATCATCATATCCCACATACGCTGTCGAGAAGAATTCAAGTACCAACCGCTCGTATGTCTTCTCCCGTAAGGCGAAGAACTTAGACCATCCCATATTTTTGCACATTTTTTTAAATCATCGCAAATTCCCAGCTCTTTCATGCATTCTACATCTGCAAAACGGGTGGCCCGTATTTTCTTTTTATACACCTCGTACCATCGGTCACTCCCAGTATCCCAACTGAAAAATTCTATCCCGTATGCATCCGGCATAGTTGCTACAATTCTTTCATACTCTTGTTGTTATTCTTCCACCGAGTGTTGATTCCAATCAAATTCAGTACCAACAACTTTCATAGAATGAATTTGAGTTCTACGTCTTTCTTCCTCTTCAAATCGTCGTCTATCCTCGATTTGTCGTTCCATATCATCGGCGGTCCAACCACGAGCACCGAATTGGTAAGGATACATTTTCTCAACGGTTCCTACAAAAACATCAATGTATATATGCACGATTTTATTCTTCACATTACTTAAAGCTTGCACATGTATAATAGTATTGTAACAAATTCAATAACTTCAATGTTAAACACTATGTTCATATGCAACTCTACCTATTAATTTTGCCAAAATTTTGCTAATTTATGGGAATATAACAATGCATTATCAACATTCATCAAGAATATATAATTTTCAACACAATTAGTATGATGCACACCAAGTGTTCGATGAAATACGCCAAAGAACATACATATATTTTCATAAACTGATTGATGCCACAATACTCCAAATAATACGTATCACCAAGCCCTACACTCCAAATATACATACAATATCAATACTCTATGCCAATATAGTCAAATCCCTAATTACAATGATGAACACAAAGTGTTCGATGAAATTCTCCAATGAATATAACCAACATAACATAACCCAATTAGTACACAATACTCCAAATATGGTAAAATTAGCAACATATGACTACAAGAATATAGATTGTCATTGAAACATACCTTATTGGAGAATTATTATCACTCAATGTGGGAGGATGTCCAACCTTCAAATCTTCACAAACAAATCCGTGAATGCAATTTCTTGGATGATTTAAGAGATATAATATGTTGGTATATCTTTGTCTACAATTATACTTCAAAGTAGAGGAGCTTTGAGAGGATTTAGAAGAGATGGGTGAGACTAGGGTTTTTTGTTGGAGGAAATGAGGAAAGAGAGAGTATGATTTCAATTTATAGGGAAGAATTTCTGTCTGACTCGGCTGGGCAACTCGGCCCAACGTAAGACTCGGTTGGCCGAGTTACTCCCCTACCTCGGTCATGTGCCTCGGTCTGTGTAGCCACTCGGTCGGTCGAGTACCCAAAACTTTCTGGACTACGCATATGAGCCCGCATCACACTCAACTCGGTCCAGTTCACTCGACCCCCACGTGACTCGATCGGCCGAGTAAGTCCCTTACCTAGGTCAAGTGCCTCGGTCCTCACGTGACTCGATCGGCCGAGTGGCCAAAACTTTCTGGACTACGCATATGAGCACGCATCACACTCAACTCGATCCGGTTCACTCGACCCCTCACGTGACTCGGTCAGCTGAGTAAGTCCCTTACCTTACTCAAGTGCCTCGGTTTGCACAGCCACTCGATCAATCGAGTGGCCAAAACTTTCTGGACTACGCATTTCTTTTTGCGGCACACTCAACTCGGTTCGGTTCTCAACTCGGTCATTGACTCAACTTGGCTGACCGAGTTGAAACTTCAATAATATATATAAAAAAAATTTGTTTGTTTTTGGGCATTTCAATTCGTGTAATCAAAATGTATTTTCTTGCAATTATTAATTAATAATTGAAATTGAAGTAAACAATGATAAATAATACGGAAAAACAAAATCAATATCAAACACACAGATTGTTTGGATCCAAATAATCTATATTCACGCATAATACAAATGACCTCCTGTACCACAACCTCGAATTCTTCTAGTTCGCCGACCTCTTCCTTGACCTTGCCTGTTATTTCCTGACGTTTCTTGTTATCTTCTTCGAATTCCACCCCTTCTACCTCTTGTGGGAACAACGGGTGCTTGTGGCTGTATGTCTTCTTTGACGTCATCTCCCTCCGAGGCTGGGGTCGAAGGAATTGTCATTCTGCTGGAGGATGACATAGACTGGTCTGCTACATCCCTGAAAGTAGCCACATCTGAGTATTGGAATTGAATAGGAGTAGGACGGACATAGTCGTAGTTTGGCTCATACCTAGTTTCTCCTGCTCCGAGGTCAACGTTCATATAATGAAATGGCGAGGGAGTGGACATAGATGGATGGTATGGTGTCGGAGTATACGTCGGTGTATTCATTGAAGGCCTATATACATTTGACATATTTCCTTCAGTTTGGCATCCTGGTCGCGAAGATGTTGATGCAAAGTTCCTAGGTGGTTGCATCTGATCTTCAGTGCTACTTTCATCAGCACCCCTATGACGCCTTCTACTTCTCAAAATTGTACCTGATTGACTTTGCGACTCTTGTTGATGTGCCGGCTAGGTATACGTCATATACGGTGGCTCCGGGGACATTCTCTCAATTGTTCACTCAATATTTTCATACAATGAGAGCTGTTCATCTAACAAAGTATTCAGTTGCTCAATGTCGAACCTATTTCTATTCTTTATGTTTCTTTTTATGGGTTCCAACTATTCAATCAACAAATAAGATAACAGATGCACATTAAAACACCAATCATGTTGAATAGATATAAAAATAATTGTAGAATTAGATATATATTGCGTACCATGTAGTGCATAAATGAAGCATCTCCAGTTTTTATTTCCATTATTTCATGCGTATCTACAGAGAATATAAAACAACGTGTAATCGAGTTATACCAATCATAGTAATCTGAAGTCGTCGTTGGGTTCATAACAAATTGGGTTCCCGTGAGATATTCATGTCTTTGATTCCATTGATGAACATATTTCGCGTGTATGTCCATCCAGTTGGCATTTTTATGCCCTTTACGATCAATATGATGCACGTTAGTCTTCCAGTCATCAAGAGGGTCGATCCGATTAGGTATGTCTTACAACATTTCGGAACTGACGTAAAACTCTCTCTGGATGATGAAACTCCACAAATGAGAAGAAAATGAGAGGACATTGAGCTTTCACATTGTCCGAGAAGCAGCGGGAAGGTAAATGGAGTACTTCCGGTTGCGACCAATCATATGGATCCCACGTAAACTGGTGAAATACCACAAAAAAAAAAACATATATATGTTTTTTATTATTACATGTTAAAATGAAGTAAGAAATTAAACCTGGTCATGGGTCAATTTATTCAAGATTTCTCGGAAAACCTTCACCTGGCGCCTACCAGTGTGCACAAAACTGCTAGCATTATTCCAACTGTTACATATATTTTACTAATTAATTAGTAGATGCATTACATTTGGGTGTGCATTGTAAATATTACCAATAATGATAAAATAACCAAAATAATATGGTGTGCATTGTAAATATTACAGGGCACCGAAAGGGGGGACAGGGAGTGTACCACCACCCAAATGTTCAGGTCTTTCAATTTCTAGCATATTTAATCTACTTGCCTTATATACAGGTACAATGGACTAGATTTGCGACTATGCCCAAATCTATCAAATATTATGAACACGTAAAACATTAGTAATTAATGATGTTTAGTATGGTAGATTCATTAATTTTCTTATAAAAAAGTACCTGTAACAGTTGAACTAGACTACCGAGATTTTTTTTAGTTTTCAAAGCGCCATCGCACAAGTGACGGTATAGGGAAGATAGGATGGCACTGCTCCAGCTGAATTCATTAACTGATTTTAAATCTTGCAGGCATTGTAAATATACTAGTGGTAACAAATTTTCATTAGCATCAGGGCACATCACACCGCATATCAGGAATAAAGCACATGCCCGTGCATATTGCTCAAAATGTTCAACCGTACTATCATCCGTCATCAGATGCGATCGCATACGAGATGATAAAGAGCTGGCTCTAAGCTTTCCACTTTTTGTGTCGGATAGTTCTGGCGTGTAACTTAACATCACCTGACAGTAATTAACCCACTCATTCGGAGACAGCGTAGGATTAAGTCCACACACCGGATCTCCTTCAACCGGCAAACCCCAGATTAAGACGACATCCAACAAAGTCACAGTTGCTTCACCCACAGGCAAGTGAAATGTGTGCGTTTGTGGTCGCCACCTCTCCACCAAAGCGGTTATTAAGTGGTTGTCTGGGTAAAACCTCCCGCACCTATACACACCGTAAAAACCCATTTGGAATAACAAATCCAGTACGCGTGTGTGGATCTCAGACCCTTCATCTTCAAATAATTCCCAAAAATCATTGTCGCACCGCCTAAAGCAAAATAAAGAGTTCAAATCCGCGTCGGGCTTCAGTAGGCCCTCAGAAATGTGCTAAGATTGAAGGGTGAGAACTGTCGGTTCCCTGGGGCCATAGTGGTTCCGTGAATTGATATCCATCGATCACTGCAAATGATAAAACAACATTAATGAATATATGATAATTAAATTGTAAAATGCTTGAGGTCACTGGAAAAAAAATTTGAAATTAAATTACACATATATCAATACATGAAACTCCACATATAACATGTTTTTTTCCCTATGACATAATCACTTACATTACACAGATTTCATAAGGTTTCTAGATGATATTAGAAATCTTCAGATTGTGAGCTTGCTTGTTCAGTTTCCTGTGTTTGCAATGTTTGAGAATGTCGATGACGTTCTTGACTGGTTCCTTCTCCATGTCGACAAGCATATCGTCTCCTAACATGTTGCCTAGCTCATGCTTGAGGCCAATCCATCTCATTCAGAATTCGCGAGCTTCAATTTCTTCCTCGATGATACGTATTTCTTAAAGTGATGTCATGATATAATTAAAAATCAGGCTCATCCCAATATTCCTCCCCTAAATAGGGCTGGAATGTAGCAACATATGTTCGCTTGTAGTTTACCAAGCGATAATACGGTTGCAGAAATGAAGTAGCATTAATCCGTAAATCAGCGCATACACTCATCACGTGCGAACATGGAATACCATAAAAGGTCCACTTGCCGCAAGAATAGTCTCTAGTAGAAAGCCTAACAACATGTATGTGGCCCCCTTTGTCTGGTCTTGGTTTCATGACCACCATAGCAGATTGCTCATGGTAATCGATCTGGGTAACTACATGACCCACAGACATTTGCGACCAATACTGATATTTTGAATGAGCAAAATCAGTATATGATTGTGCATTACTCTGCATTCTCCTAACAACTTTTTTCTATTATCTAAAATATGCAACGCATCGCTTGAACGTGATCTCCACTATAGTTGTTAAAGGGAGACGTCGAGCACCCTTTAAGACACCGTTAAATGATTCAGACACATTAGTGGTCAAAATATCATGTCGCCAGCCACCATCATGCGCGAAAGCCCATTGTTCTTTATTGATTTGATTGAGATACAAGTACGCAGCCGGATTCAGATTTCTCAAACAAACATGTCTCAAACAAAAACGAATCACTCCATCTGGGGCATTAAATATTGGTATTGACTCGATTGCACTTAAAATACCTAAATTTCTATATGAAATAATGCACATTTGAGCCCTCCCACCTATGACGTATTTGCAAATCAAATCCAAAAACCACTTCCAAGATTCAAAATTCTCCTCGTCTACAATAGCAAATGCTAGAGGAAGTATCTGTTTGTTTCTGTTCACTGCAACGGCTATCAACATTTTATGTTTGTATTTTGTGTATTGATGTGTCCCATCAACACTAATAATCGGTGGACAGTACTTGAACCCAGTGTAACAAGGCTCGAACGCCCAAAAAACATATTTGATAATCTTTTTATCTGGGACGTTGGTGTCATGATGTTTCCATTCAACAATGGTGCCCGAGTTCCACTTTTGTAATGCACCCAAAAACTTAGGGATACTTTCTTACGGAGCTCTCCCATGTCCCGTAAGTGTTCTCAATCGCCCGTCTAATGCCATGCCATGCCTTCTGATATGAAATCACGTCTTCAGTTGTGCTTTTAACGTCTGCTTGTGCCTCAGAGACGCTGATTGCAGGATTGACCCAAACATTTTCCTTAATCAAGCTACGAAATTTTTGTCCAGATTTTGATGATCGGAAGATATATCACTCATATAACATCTATGATCTCCACCATATTTTGTTATTTTGAATATCCCCAGTTTTTGCTTAAATACTTCCCTAACATACCAATGACACTTTTGAGAAGGAGTACTGCGTTGACATTTGAGAACTAGAAGGAGGGGTTTACTTTCGACAACTCGAAACTGACGTCTTGCATGTCGTATCGAGAAATCCTTAATCGCTGCAACAAAAACGTTCTTATCCCTGAATAACATGTCCTTCTCAATTATCCCTCGGCTATGATCGTAAAACTTTTCCCACGAAGACGAAGGATTACGCATCGAGTCAGCTGCAACTTCAGGGCCACTTATTGTGTAAAACGGGATGTTTGTGTCTGAGTCGATATTGATTGTTGCTTCGACATCGTCGGAATTTATATTAGCTGCAGTAACATCTTCTTCGTCTACTACTGCTTCATCGTCGTCCAAATTTTCATCCGAATTTTCAACTTCCGTTTCAGATGAGGAAATTGGACCTAAAGAATTCGCACAAGGATCCATGTCTTCTGTATTGTCCGTATTACTAGGACCAATTATATCTTCAGGTTCATTCCTAGTATTACTGGGACGAATTATATTGTGGACACTACATTCTCCCCTTAATAAAGTGTTTGTGAAAGCAAGATTCTCCAATCCCTGAGTGATTTCGGGCACATAATCACAAGGGTTACTTAAATCTTGGAATGATGTCGTGGGCACATCTTGTTGGGACAACAATGATATATAATATCCCCACTATTGGCTCATAATCATACCTCATTGTTCCCAAAGATTTTGGCATGCTTCTTTCTCAACAAAAATATCCATAGAGTTTAATTCATCATTAGGATCTAGGAAGAACCTAAGATTATCGTTAGTCTCAATCTGAACTACAGACTCTATAATATTATTCTGACCGTAAACTTCCCCCCATTTAGTGAAAAGTTTCAGATAAAACTGGTCTTTAACGACACCAAGAATCGATAAATTAGATCTTTCAATGCAGATAAGTCTGTATTTCGATCAATTCATGTGTAACCAATGGGCGCAGAACTATACAATACTTTTTCGCTTTCATGTATAATTTCGCCTCTGCAATATACTCTAATTGCAACTCGTCGTTGACCCACCACTGATCGAAAGTGATATATATATATATATATAAATTTTCACTGTGAAATATATAAATTCAATACAAACATGAAGAACAAATAAATTATAATTAGTAAGTGTGGACCACATTGTACATATGAAAAGCATCATAAATAATGTATTACATTTCACAAACAAGATACGTATGAAAAACATGTTAAATAATGCATTACATTTCACAACCAATATACATTTACAAGGAATATACATCACTCTGTGAATGATCATTATTGGGTACATTTTCTACAACATTATTATCATCCACGACTTCTATATCAATATTTTCGTTATCTACTGGATCCTGCCACATATTCAAGTAAGGGGGTGACATCTATAAGATCTAGTATGCGTGATCGCATCATATTCACGTGATAAAAGTTAGTCGTACTCTCTTGTTGGATAATATCATTTTGGTGTGTCTCGTTATCCAATTGAGCACGTAATTCATTCACCTCATTTTCTTGGGCGTTTATATGCCCGTCTCTAGCCCCAAGCTGCTCTATTATATTATTTTTTTTCCGTTGTCATGGTACTTATAGTACCACGTAGTAAGTTTATTTCATTCCCTAAGACTTCTTCTTGTTGCCGAGCACGACCTTTTAAAATAGAAATACGATTAGATGACCACTCCAATTCAACTTGACACATCTTTACACGTCGCCGTAATTTCTGTATTTCTTGGTCTTGCATGTTGGAAATCACATTTGCACAACATCTTTTATCCTCAATCCCTCTATTTCTTCTTTTACTTATTGATTACATATTCTTAATTGCACCAAACTTGTTGATTTTTTTACGATAGACCGATAAACTTTGTATGTGATTTTCCTATTGACTCGTGTGGATGTTGATGCTGATGACCTTGATGTTGAAGCCATACCTATCAAATGTAATTTATAAGGGTTATTATAGTTATTAAATTTTTTTTTTTTAAAATATCCTATAATAATATATTAATTTTACTAAACATGATTTATTTAGTCAACATAACATACTGTAAATCAAAACAAGCTAAACATACAGTAAATGCAAGATCATAATAAACAAATAAAATTTAAATAACATCACATTAATAAATACAACAAATAATTAAATGACACATAAAACAATACACAAATACTATTAAAAATTACAAATCATATGAATGTATATATCAAACCAAATAAACATTCACTTATAGTAATATTATGTAAAAATTAAATTATTTATATGTATACTAACCTTAGTTTAGTTTACGGAAATGTTTGTGGAAGTTGAAGTTTGTCTTCTTCAACACAATCTACACAATATAGCATAAAAAAATTTGATGATTTGTGTTTAAGAAAAAAAACATCTCATAGCAGCAACATTTGGCTCCAAAATACATACTTTTTTATACAAAGAAAATCGAGTCGGGATTGCAGCAGTAACAAATTATCCAAATAAATAAGAACAACAAGAAGAAGCTTGAATAAGAAAGTTGAAGAAGAAATTTGGAAACAAAATGAAGGAGACGAGTGAAGAAGTGAAGAAATGAGGTGAGTGAAGAAAGTTAGAATATGAAATGAAGAGAGAATACTAAATTGAGAGAGAGTGAAAGAAATGAGGTGTGAGTGATTCATATATAATGAATTATGAATTCACTCACGGATGCTGCAAAGGATGCTGCTGTGTTGTCATTCAATCTGAAAAGTAAAAGTTGGGGTTCTGTAATGGTGCTGCATGTGTTGTCATTTCCCACCTCCTGCAAGTCAAAAAATCATGCATGTAAAATTTGATGCATGCATGACAAGTGTTTAAGTGTGTCATAAATTGGTTTAAATTGTGATAGGATATATCAAACGGTATATAAATAATAAATACGAGTACAATTTTTTATCAGTTTTATTTTATTAAAATTACAGTTTTTAATCACTTTTTTTTTATTTTTTTAAGATGGTATATTTTATTTTATTTTATTTTATTAAGATAGTGTATTTAATTTTTATAGAGTGTGATATTAAATAAAAAAATATTTTTAATAATATAGAGTATTTGTAAATACAGTGTAAAAATATTTAATATTTGATATATTTATTATAAAAAATATAATATGATGTTATGGTATTTAATATAAAGGGATAATATGTTTTTATAAATATATATATATATATATATATATATATGATAATTTCATAATTTTAATTAGCTTATTTTTTTAATGATTTTAATTTAAAAATTTATTTTTGTATGATGTATATGATAAAACGTATATATATATTAGACAAAAACGTATACATAATAATAATAATAATAATCAAATATTATATTTTTATGTAAATAATATTTTTTCCTCTTAAATAACATTATAATAATTTACTTTTTAAATTTATAATTTAATATATATTTTTATACAATATATATATATATATATATATTCCTACATATATATATGTCACAATATACATTAGGTAATATATATATATAAATTTATAATATATTAAGAAAAAAAAGAAAATGGAAAAACGTCGACCGCACTGACGTTTCTTTAAAACATCATGTGGATGACGTTCTTTATTTTAATTATATATATATTTTTATATATATATATATATTTACGTATTATTTAAATATATATATATATATATTTCTTTCAGAAAATTAAATTACAAATAATAATAATTAAAAAATAATCTTTAATTTATATAATATTTATAAAATATATATACATAAATTTATATATATTTACTTAACTAATATAATATAATAATAAATAAATATAAATATATATATATTCAGAATATATATCTTTATAATATATATATATATATAAGAAATAAAAAAATTAAATCAATAAATGACGTTTTTTTAAAACGTCAGTGCGGCTGACGATTTTATTTATTTTTCTTTTTTTAATTATTTGTGTATATATATATATATATATTTTGATGTATTATTATTAATATATATATATATATATATATCTATATATATACTATTTCTTTCAGAAAATAAAATTATAAATAATAATAATTAAAAATTAATCTATAATTTAAATAATTTTTTTTATTATCTTATTTAACATTATAATATTTTACTTTTTAAAATTTTAATTCATATAATTTTTATAAAATATATATACATAAATTTGTTTATATATATATATATTTACTTAACTAACATAATATTATAATAAAATATATATATATATATATATTCAGAATATATATTTATAATATATATATAACATATATATAAAATATAAAAGAAATAAATGAAATGTTGTCAGCGCAACTGACGTTTTTTTAAAACGTCAGTGCGACTGACGATTTCTATTTTTTTTCATAAATTATTTATATATAAATATTTACGTATTATATATAATATATATATTATTTTTTTTAAATTACACGTAATAATATTAATTAAAACATATACTTTAATAATATATTTATATTTATTAATATATATATTATTTTATTTTCAGAATATGAATTAATAATTAAAAATTATTTTTTAATTTAAATAATTTTTTTATTATCTTAAATAAAATTATAATATTTTACTTTTTTAAATTATAATTTAATATATATTTTTATATATTTACTTAATAAATAAAAAAATATATATGCATACATATTCAAAATATATATTTAGAATATATATATATATATATATATATTTTATAAATAAATATATATATATATATCTATATATAATATATATTAAAAAAATTAAAAAAACGTCAGCTTAATTGACGTTTTTTTTAAACGTCAATTAAGGTGACGTTTATTCTTTGTTTTACTTTTTTTTATTTATTCTGATATATATATATATATATATATATTTATATATTATTAATATATATATATATTATTTTATTTTCAGAAAATGAATTAATAATAAAAAATTATTCTTTAATTTAATTTTTTTTATTATCTTAATTAAATTTATTATATTTTACTTTTTAAAGTTATAATTTAATATATATTTTTATATATTTACTTAATAAATAAATATATGTATATATACATATTCAAAAAATATATATATTTTATAAATATATATATATATATATATCTATATATAATATATATATTATAAAAAAAATTCACCTTAATTGACGTTTTTTAAAAATGTCAATTAAGGTGACGTTTATTACTTGTTTTTCTTTTTTATTTATTCGGATATATATATATATATTTATATTATTAATATATATATATATATATTTTTTTTTCTTCAGAATATGAATTAATAATTAAAAATTATTCTTTAATTTAAATAATTTTTTTGTTATCTTAAATAAAATTATAATATTTTACTTTTTAAAATTATAATTTAATATATATTTTTATATATTTACTTAATAAAAAAAGAAAAAATATATATATATATATGTATACATATTCAAAATATATATTTAGAATATATATATATATATATAATATATTATATAAAAGAAAAAAATTAAAAAAAACATCACCTTAATTGACGTATTTTTAAAACTTCAATTAAGGTGACGTTTATTATTTTTTTCTTTTTTTATTTATTTGGATATATATATATATATATATATATATATATATTATTAATATACATATATTATTTTATTTTCAGAATATGAATTAATAATTAAAAATTATTCTTTAATTTAAATAATTTTTTTATTATCTTAAATAAAATTATAATATTTTACTTTTTAAAATTATAATTTAATATATATTTTTATATATTTACTTAATAAATAAAAATATATATATACATATTCAAAATATATATTTAGAATATAAATATATATATATACATATTCAAAAAATATATATATATATTTTATAAAAAATATATATATCTATATATAATATATGTGTCTGCGAGGATATATATATGTATGTGAGTGCGAGTGTATATATATATATATGTTGTTAGGTGTGTGTATATATATACATATATATATGCATGCATGTATGGTATGTATGTGTGATCAACTGTACATATATATTTGAGTTTTAAATCGTCAGCCCCGCTAATGTTTTATCAAAACATCGTCAGCGCGGGTGACGTTTTACCTATTTTAAAAAACTGTTACAAAATCGACCAATTTCGTATTTTTTTTCCGCATTATTCTGAAAAAAACCCTAGGAAATTTTTAGCGTTCTTTGTTTTACCAGTCGGACTTTTAAATTCCTTTCGTGGTCCATTTGGACAGAAGAATTTGAAAATTAAACTAATTTTAATTATATTTGTATTTGACAATCTCATTCAAGAAAATCATAAATAGTGTGACAATACTCTTTCATAAATCTTCAATGTTCTGTGAATTAGGGGGTATGGCCTATGGGAGGGTAGGAGCGTAGTAAATAACTTGCCGAACTGTATTTAACAATTTCGCTGGTTGGGAATTCCCGCCGCCATTTCATATTTCTTTATTGGTTTTCCTATAAACATAAAAAACTCAGATATTACATTGACCCGCTCACAAACTTCTAAATATTATATCACAATCTGAGAAAATATAATTTGTAATAATCCTTCTACCGAAAGGAAAAAAAAAACTGATAATCCTATTTATTTTCATGCTTGAGGGAGTCGGCAATATCTATTTTGGTAGCTTCCAAACAGGTCAACCACCAAAGTACTAAAACCATGGCGAAGATATCACCGTCTTCCGCCATCTTGATCTCGGTAATACCAGTTATCGCCGCCGTGCTTCTCTACCAACTCGAAACTTTCGACCCAGCTCCACTTCCGGAGCACGAGTTGACTCAGAAGGGATCGCCTTTTCTCGTTCCCTTGAAAAACAGCCACGTTCTACGGGGTTCAGATAGAATCGGGTACGGTGAGTTGCTTGGGCCGGAGGATATCGCTTGTGACCCAAAAACAGGGGTTTTATATGCGGGCTGTGAAGATGGGTGGATCAGACGAATCACTCTGAAGGATTCGGCTGCTGACACGGTGGTGGAGAAGTGGGTCAACACCGGCGGGAGACCGCTGGGAATCGCTCATGGGATCCACGGTGAAGTCATCGTTGCAGATGCTTACAAGGTGGTTTCCTAAACTGCTAGTCCTCGTGTTTGTCTTCTTCGTCTTGTCTTATAATAATAATAATAATAATAATAATAATAATAATAATAATAATAATAATAATATTATTATTATTATTATTATTATTATTATTATTATTATTATTATTATTATTATTATTATTATTATTATTATTATAATTCTTATTATTATTATCATCATCATTATTCTTATTTTGTTTTTATTGTTATTATTATTGTATTGTTACAACTATGATGTGTAATATATTAAAAAAGTATTTTAATATATTTTTAAATAAATTAAAATTATTTTGATTTTGAATTTCTGAAAATATGCGAAAGAAATGAAAATGAATTATAAAAAATACTTAAAAATAAATTTATTATTTTTAAGTGTATTATAATTTTAAATTTAATTAGCAGGGTTTGGGGACAGTCATGCCCCGCTTGCCATCCCTATTCAAATGCGATTCAATATTTGTTGCAGGGGCTACTAAACATAAGCAGGGATGGTTCAGTAGAAGTTCTGAGCGATGAAGCCGAGGGTCTGAAATTCAAGCTAGCCGATGCTGTCGACATCGGTCGCGACGGCACGCTCTACTTCACCGATGCCTCGTACCAATACGGTTTGGATGAGTGCGTGCTGGACTTTTTGGAAGGCAGACCTTACGGCCGATTGCTGAGTTACGATCCATCAACGAAACAGACTCAAGTCCTGCTAACAGATCTGTACTTTGCCAATGGTGTTGCTGTCTCCGAGGATCAGACTTTCGTTATTGTCTGTGAAACCCCCATGTAAGCCTCTTCTCTATCTCTCTGGAACGGATCTGGAAATTGGATTTGTATTCATTGATGATAAAATTGCAGGATGAGGTGCAAGAAGTATTACATACAAGGTCCGAGAAAAGGATCTGTAGATATGTTCGTTGAAAATTTGCCTGGATTACCGGACAACATAAGATACGACGGTGAAGGCCTGTACTGGATTGCATTATACACGGTAAAAACGGGGAGATTCTGCACTGCTTCATATAAAAATTAAGCAAAAATTAACCATTGATTTTTAGTGATATGCTACGTATCAAAAATTCAATTGGGGAAGAGGAACGAAACTTAAATTGTTTCTAGAAACGATTATCTTTTATACCAATGACCTGAACTATGCATTCTCTTACTTCAAATCATTTTCAACGCTGCAATGGTTCTGCTATTTAAAGGCTTATAACCTCATTTTATACAGGACTCTGGTTTCTTCAAGCTGCTACAAAGATACCCCTTCAGTCGAAAGATCGTTGCAATGATGGAGAAATATGGCAAACGGCCAAACACTGATAAAAACGGAGGGACAGTGGCCGTAGATCTGGAAGGAAAACCAATTGCTCACTACTATGATGGCGGCATGTCTGCGATCACAACGGGCATTAAGATTGGCGAGCACTTGTACCTGGGTTCTCTTATCCATCCCTATATTACTCGCATCAATATGAGTTTATATCCTGCAAATCCAGCATCGTGAATTCGCCAAGCTGATTTAACAAAGGCTTGAGTGTTCATTTATAGGTCAATGTCTTCTTCCTAACATCAAACAGTGTAATGTACTAATTGTCTGAAAATGATGCTCCGACTCCATCAATAAAACTAGAATAGATGATCTCGTTTATTAAAATGATTGTAATTTTTTGGCGATCATGGGGAAAGAATTGAAATTTTAGTATTGGCTAAGTTACGCAATTTCAGTAAAATTTCGATTTCAATTTCGGTGGACTTCTCTTAATTTTCTTTTAATGGATGATTTCAATGTTAATGCTTATTTTTAGAAAAAAGGTATAAATTATTTTTTGTACAAATAGGATCTCTAACTTTTTAAAATAGGTCAAATAAAATCTTAAAATTTTAAAATAAATCAAATAAGTCCCTAAAATTTAAATATATGACAAATATGACCCTCTTAACTATTAAATTAACTAAATATAGTTTAAAAATATTAAATAAATTTAAAAATCAGCAAATTAAATTATAAATATACTTAAATAAATTAATAAATTAATAAAGTAAAATTTTATAATAATTTAAATATAAAAAAGGATTTGAAATCTGAAGATTTATTATAATTTTTAGATATTCTATTTTTGTTATATTTAAACTATTTAAGGTCTTTTGATATTTTTTATGTATTAAATAACTTAAATTTTATCATTTTTATTTTAATATTTATTTATTTTACTTTAATAATTTTTTTATTTATCTATATATTTTTTAGATTTATTTTGTTTAATTTATTGAAATGGTCTATTTATTTGAAAATAAGAAGTTTAAGGCTTATTTGACCTATTTTTAAAGTTAAAGGTCTTATTGAACAAAAAAATAGTTCATGGTACAATTTGTACATGAGATACTAATTCAGAGTTTAATTTGTATCTTTTTTTGTTTTTTTTACGATTTGAATATGGTCAAAGAAAATATATTTTTCTACTAATATATATATATATATATATATATTTAATTAAACATCATTTAACAGCATTTTGTTACTAATAATATTGTATAATAAAATTATGACTTCATACTATAATCGTAGACTTCATTTATGTACTTTATTTTCTATATATTTATTGTAAACATGTAATTTTTGTTTCTAATTTTAAGATAAATAACATTAAAATTTAGCTGTAATGTTCCGTAAAATATCACATTAAATTTTTAGATTTGTAATAAAATTTCTGCTATATTTTACCGATATATCCACCAACATTTTTATTAAAATAAGTATTAATAGTTTAAGTCGAACCAAAATTTCTATAGATGATTTTTTTTTTGAAAAAATAAACCATGTTTTAGTTGGTAAAATGATATTTAATCATTGTATATAATATGTATATTTATGATGTTACTCCCATACATTGTTGATAATCGCAAACACTCTTGTGAAACAGCTGCACATGTGTTACAATTTAAGGTATTACTTGTTTAACTATCAAATATTACTTGTTTAACTATAAAATATTATTTATTTAATTATAAAGTATCACTATTTTTTAGGTATATTATTGTTGATTAGTTATCTAAAAAAATAGTAATACTTCATACTTAAACAAATAATACTTTATAATTACATAAACAATACCTTAAATCATATCACACATACAACCTTTTCACAGATAATAAATTCAATTGGAAAATTAATTCCTATGTGTAAGATATCTATAAAGTACAAAAAAGCTTTCCTTTATTACAAAAGCCAATAGTAGATGCATTATTTTAGTCAGCAACAACGTAGAAAATAGGAATTGCCTGGCCCAACCTTTCATGGATAACAACAAATCTTTGTTACACTTTGGAAGTGGGCCCCCAATATATATATTAACGGCCCAATTATTTATCAATTTGCTACAGAAGACGAATATATTATCATGCATACGACTTTCCAATAAAAAAAAAAAAACCCAAAAAAGTGATTCAGCAATTAAATAATTGCACAAGACTATAATAACTTTTATTAAATAATAATAAAAATTAAAAGTATGATTTTTAAATTATTAAAAAAATATTGCACTAATAAACTAATTTATGTGTGACGGTTTCTTTGTAATTTTAGTGAATATTGTGTTTTTTTTTAATTTGTACTCTCCGAAAAAAAAAAAGAGTTATTAAATGATGCGTGGATCGATTTGCAAAATATGAAATGTAGAATTAAAATTTGTCAAAGTATGACATTTAAATTTAATTTTTAAGTAATTAATTCTAATTTTCATTCTATATATGATTTTGTTTGATATCACACTACTACTCTTGGGGGAAAAATATATACTATGCTTACGTGGATAATAAGATGATAATTAGTAATATAATAATATTATAATACAGTTTACGTCTAATATATCCTACTTTAATTTCAAAGAAAAATAATTATAATCTTGACAAAATGAAGAGCTGTCGCCATCAGATGGCAAAAATATCTATCCGCCACCATGCAAGGAGATTAACTTTGCCACTATCCCAACCAACTAATTTTTTAATGACAGGTGGGTCCCTCTACGTACAACGCAAATTAAAGCTGAAAAATCAATTAAATTATTTATTTATTCGAATATAACCGTTAAAACGATTTTGTCCGTCCAAATAATCAAGTGAGGTTATGATGTTATAATTTGTTGTGAAAATTAATTGTTGAAAGTGTTTGAAAAATATTATAATATGATAGACATGTTTTATATGAAGATGATGTTAAAGGAGTTTGTGAAAATGAGTTATATATGCCGAGTTCAACATTAGTTAAATTTAAGGAATAAAATAAATTGAGAAAGTTCGTGAGCTTCTTGAATTTAGCTAGAAAAAGATTAAATTCGACTTGAAGTTAATTAAATTGAATTTGAGCTTAAGCCCGTGCTACTTAAGTAGCTTTCGAGCTTCATCTCGAATTCATTAATTTTCCACTTAATAAGCTTTAGAGCGTAATAAAGCTATAATTCACCTTTATTCTTTACTTATTTATCAAATACTTCAACTATAAATTAAATAAAATTTTAACAAATTAAAAAATAAGTATTCTATGGAAAAAAAAAGGTGACCAGTCGAGTTGAGTTAAGCGCGAACTTATTGAGTATTTCAAGGAGTTGAGTTTGAGCTTAAAACAATTAAAGCTTGGTTGAGCTTGAGCCTTTGATTTTTCAGTCAAATTCAAGCTTAAATTAAAAAATACTCGACTTGATATTTGTGATCGAGACAAATATTCTGAGGCCTCGTAAGTTGATTTGTAACATGAATTAATGATTCTAACCATATCGAAAAGAACCGTTGGCTCCAAATATATAATTGTGTGACAACTACTGCATTTTGGATAAACTTTGAACATGTCTCTAAATACAAAATTGAACATCCCAGACCATAAATGTATAAAATTTTAAAATATTTACATATTAACATTCATTCATTGATGGAATAGGTCTGGGATTTGGATATTTTGGACATCTTACATTATTTAATCTGAATTCCGACATAGTCCATAAAACTATTCCGCTGAACCCGCGTGTACTGAACACGTAACGCTGGACCCAGGATTTTACCACAAGGATTAAACAAAAACATCTTTTTTTCAAGTCTGCCCAATTTGACATACAATTTGACAATTTGATATAAATTAAACAAAAATATAATTTATTTAGGTTGATTTTTAACGAGTTCAGATAAACATAAATTTGATCCAAACATTCAAAAATATAACAGATTAGATCGTGCCAATCTAATAATCCATATCATATTATATATGTTTTTTCAAAAAAATTAATTATTGTAATCTCAAGAATATACAAGGTTATTTTATAAACAAATATGCATATATAGAAAAAATTATATCACGTGATATTATAAGTTGTAAATTACAATTATTATTTTATGAATTTATAAGTTGTATAATGTCTATAATGACACTAAACCACAATTCATTTATTTTAACAAGTTTTCATAGTGTTTTATAATAATTTTATCATTCAAATTGGATTGAATTAGACGAGTCAACCTATAAAATAAACAAATTGTATTCGAACTAAAATTTTTGACACGAAAAGCAAATAGGATCATATTTAAGAGAATAAAAAACTTTAAATAATTATATCTGAACCCAACCCGTAAACAAACTTGCTCAAGATTCTTAATTCTTATGTTAATGTATTATGTATATTTATTATAATATATGTATAAAACAATAAATATTTTTTGTAAATAAATAACACTAAACTAATTTGTAATATTTAAATTATTTTTACTTTCTTATTTTTTTGTTAATTTATTAAGTTTGTTAAGTTCAAATTTGATGCTACGAGCTGATGTAGAAGTCTCTCGAGCGAACGACATATATTGATGATTCATATTTCAATTGGACCTAATCTAAGTAGCGTGGCCGGTTTGGTTTGACTGAAATTGATTGCTCATCTTTTTATGATTATTAATTACTGGTCGATTATTGCATTCTATTTATTCTGCTCAAGTATTTATTATAACATTACGTTTGGATATATTTATTTCTAATTTATTTATAAAATAGCTGAGTATTTT
Source organism: Caryopteris x clandonensis (assembly GCA_028749325.2). NCBI lineage: Eukaryota > Viridiplantae > Streptophyta > Magnoliopsida > Lamiales > Lamiaceae > Caryopteris > Caryopteris x clandonensis. The sequence goes on along the minus strand of JAPYKT020000007.1, from coordinate 4,548,419 downwards.
TAGTGATTAATTATATTTTACGAACTCCTCAACTTAATAATTTTATAAATGCTCATTTTTTAAAAATACATATATTTATTTTTGCAGAATTATTTTTTGTTAGGGTGTTGCTAAACACACCACAAAAATTATTTTTTACACCACTTTAATTTAGTAACTAAAATTAAATAGAATATAAATGACATATATATACCCTTATGTAATTTTCTTTAAAAAAACAAACATTAATATTTTGATTATTGATGTTCTTCATTATTTGCTCAAACACACTCATACATTAACTCTATATTCAAATGAATTAAAATAAAAGTTGAAATATTTGTTTAGAGTAAAAAATGAAGAACAATAATAATAAAAATATTATGATTTTGTTTAAAATATATATATAAGGGTATATTTGTCATTTACATTATATTTAAATTTATTCAAAAAATTAAACTGGTGTGAATAGTAATTTTTGTGGTGTGTTTAGAAACACCATTTTTGTTATTACGCGTGGCATATATAAAAATGTATAGTATGATTTTTATTGAAAATATTAAATTTCATTGATTTAGTTTTCCAAAATTATTAAAAAATACGTACCCATGACGTGTAATTAAAAATAAAATATTTTATAAATTGCAAAAACTCTTGTGAAATGGTTGCACGTGTGACACGACTTAAGTTATTACTTGTTTAATTATAAAGTATTACTTGTTTAACTATAAAATATCACTATTTTTAAAGTGTATTACTGTTGATTAGTTGCTTTAAAAAATAATGATACTGTATAGTTAAACAAATATTACTTTATAGTTGCAAAAGTAATATCTTAAATCGTGTCACACGTGCAATCATTTCACAGGAGACTCACTCATTATGAATTACTAACCAAATCATATTATTTTTAAAATATCACTCAAATTTTGATAGCCTAATAATATTGTCATATGATATTGATGTACGATTTGTATTTCATATATTGAATTTAAAAAGTGGAGACAAAAAGAAAAGAAAAGTGGAACAACTAATCCTTAGAGTACGAACGCTAAGAGATGATATATTATATATTAATTAGTAATTGAAAACGTGATTAACCTAATATAATAATTAGCTTAGAGGTGGCTCTACCTAACCTTTTAATACCAATTTGCTATTAATATATTAGTGAAAATGCCATAAAGTTATGGAAACCATGCACTTAAATTGAAGTACAAAAAAATCATGAAACCATGCATTTAATGTGAACTACAAAAAGTTCATGTTTCTATGAGTACTTAAATGCTATTGATATAATGAAAACACACACATACACACATATTTTTATATATATATATATAGATACATATGTAAAAAAAATTATGCGGATCGAGTACACCGTATAACCTAATGTGCAGTATTGTATGTTTAACTAAAATATAGTAATTATTTAATATAAAAATATTATTACTGATTTATTATCTTATAATATTAATTTTTTTAAATAAACAAATAATATTGTAGATCGAATGCACGGTTCACTTGATGCATAAAAGATTAACTGGTATATGATATATAAATATATATTAACATTTATAAAAAAAATAATATACTCTTATCATTCCTTTTTGTACTTTTCAAGTAAAATTACAATATATATACATATATGTCTATTTATTTATTCATTTCAAATCTCTAAAATATGCACCTATTTCAAATTAGTTATTTTTTCAACAATATTTATTTTCATATTATGTATACAATAATGAAATACAATTTATTTTTGTGGGACGGTTATAGAGCATTTATGTTTGATTTGATATTAGTAGTTGATTATATTATTTATGTTAGGTGTCGACTATAAATATAAAAATTTGTTGCATAACTTTTATGTTAAAAATTATAAAATTTTTATATTATATAAATAAAATATAAAATCTATTTATACAAAATATATCAAATTAATTATTTTTTAACAACTTTTTTATTTGACAATCATATTCCACGCATACAATTTTTTGTATTCACATAAGTTTGTTGGGGCATGTTTGGGTTACAAAACTTTTATTTATTTATTTATAAAAAAAACAATATGAAATTAGCTGGAAAAAAACTACCATTCTTGATAATTGTATTGTTTTTATTTTTTATTTTTTGTGGGTTGTAACACTTTGTGCTGGACCGGAATTTATAATAAATTTGAGTATTTACTTTGGATTGAGCCATTTGTCTTGGGTTGGATACAAATTTAAAAATAATAGATTATTCATAATTTTATTTTTAAATTAGGACTATATAATTTATTTATGTATTTTTGTACCTGAATATTTTTGTTGGATTTAGTATTGTGTTAGATTTTGATATTGATACTGACTGGACTATTTGTAGAAGATTTGTACTACAAATATACAAATTAATGATATATTTTTTTTAATAAAAACTAAAAATATTGAAATATTTTAGAGAATATATATTTTTCTATACTAGATTATTCAATTTATTTTTGATGCAAACATAAACTGAATCAAATATTATATGAAAAATCCAAAATTTTAAATTACTTGAAAGAATGTAATTTTATTTATAAGGATTAAGTAAATTCTATATACCTATTTTTTTCTTAATATTTTTGGTGGATCCACATTGGTATTATTATATATTTTTTTATTTTGTAGCGATTGACCTATTTAGTGAATGATTATTTTTTCAACACTAAAAAAACGTGTGTTAAGTTATTGAAATCACATCAAAATTTCATATAATTATAACATCATGTGAGGAACTCACACATAATTATGAAATCGATACTTAACACATAATTAATATTCTTCCGTACATTGCATAATTATAATATAATATTATAATAAATTATTATAAAAAAGTAATATAATTTTTAAAATAAATGTTATATAAAATATATTTTTCAATAAAAGTGTTTAAAATAAAAATATTTCACAATAAAAAATATATTAAATATTAAAATACACTACATTTAATCTATTAAAAATATTTTATATTTAAAAATTAATATTTTATTTTTATATATGTAATATGTATATCAAATTGAAAACACAAAAAAATTATTAATTTAATATATTTTTCATAAAAAACGAAGTTGATATGAAAAAGTTATAAAACTTTAAAAATTAGATTGAGCAAGCAAAGAATACAAATAAGACAAGTAGACTAATTTATAGAAATGTCATTTTCTGGTATAAAATTAAATTTTTGTTTTAGAAATTATCATGTCTAATTAAATTGTTATTTTTTTACTTTTTTCACTCTAGTTTTTAAAGACTTATAATTTCTTAATTTCAATTTTGTGTCTATGAAAAATATATCAAATTAATAATTTTTTCATGATCTTCAATTTGATATCCATATTACATATATAATAATAAAATATTAAATTTTAAATATAACATACTTTTTTATATATTTTAATATTGTTAAATTTTATTATAAACAGCTTATCAAAATAAATTTTATATAATTATGTATTGTATTAAAATTATATTACTATTTTTATATTAATTTATTATATTATAAATTATGTAATGCAGGACAGAAATATTTATAAATTATAAAATTGATAATTTTGACACAGCAAAGAGGGGCAAGGATGTTTAGGTAGGGAGACAAAAAACATCAAATTGAGAGGAAGGTGGGGTCAAGACAGTTGACATTTAATTGGTGATGAAAGTGTAATAAAGTAGACAACGCATAGGGTATAGTTGCCAAGACTGAACTGTAGTAGGTACCACAAATATTAGAAGCCCTCCCTGGACTCCTTCCAATTCTAATCTCAATTCCTGGTCAACCTTCTCCATTTACCTTCAAACTAGGTATCTTGAAATCAAGAACATATTTCAACCTTGTCCGTATTATAAATGAGTATTGACGTGAAAAACAATGATAGAAAAAGACACAATTTAATTAAAACAATGTAATTTTAAATAAAAATATATAAGTTATTTTATGAAATTTTTTAATATCAGTGATTTTTTTCAAATGATACTTATTTGGAACGAAGTGAGTAATAAATAAATTTAAACAAGGACTTGCAAAATATTTTATGTGAAATCTTAATTTATATAAAATTTTCTAGCACGATACTTATTTTAAAATGAAAGTGTTTTTATTAATTAGGAATAATTAATTTATAATATTTATTTGGTTTTTTTTTTATAGCAAAATGTTCATTTGATTCATTAACTATAAGTAGATAAAACTCATATTTAATGCTAATAAATTTGATGTCTTTTAACTCCCTTTGTCTAATACTACTATAGTTTTTGTTTGTATTCAATCTTCCATTATCAATTGTTTTTTTTATTAGTTCATCTATTTAAAAAAAAAATGTCGTTTTAAAATTAGATTTTATTTTTAAAAGAAGAGTCTCTTTTAAAAAATAATGTTACACTTGAGAGTTAAAATTTAAAAATACAGAAAATAAATTTTTAGAGGTCGATACTTTAAAATAAATTATTATATTTATTTATTTTCAAATAACAACCCAACCCACACGTGGTATATCAAAAACTGAAGTTGTAGATAACTGACATAGTCACTTAGACTATTTCTAGCCGTTTGCATTACTCTAGTGCAAATTCTGCACCACTTTAGCATAAAATTTGCATACTTTCTCTAAGAGTTTGCATTACTTTCTCCACTAAAAAAAATATTACACAATAATCTTTATTTTATTTATTTTTACTACTAAATATTTGTTAAAAATGTTATATATGTAATTTTAATTAACATTAAATTTTGAGATAATATTTATTTTACATATATTCTTAAACTATCATATTTAAAAAATATATATGTAAAATTGAATGTCGGGTATATTATGCGATTCTATTAAATTTGTATATAATATTTAAAATCTCATATACTTATTTAAATTATATTTTTATTATTATTTAAATTACACATCATATTATTTTCAAAAAACTTGATTTAAAGTGGTGCAAAATTTTCAAAAACTTCAAAGTGGTGCAGATAGTGAAATACTGCTGTAGGATGAAAATTGCCGCCAAATGCCAAAATAACTTTTTGTTGGAGAAACTCTTATTAATACACAACTGTCAAAGCTCACAAATGGTGAAATTTTATTATTCTGAAGAAATTAGATCTCGAATGGAATGAAGTGGATTCGAGTTCCCTTCCTCTGCCCGTCTGCTTGACCTGAAAAAACCGTGGACTTCCATTTTTTAAATCTTTGTTCGAATCCTGAGTCCTAAGGCCAGAAAAAAAAAACATAAAAGGACTTCGTAGTTTTCGGTGAACTGCATAATTTCTTTTATACAGAAAACGGGGAGATAGTGAAAAAAGAAAAGAAAAAAAGTGTTCGCAATCCGTGTCTGAATGGTCCAATAAATGGGCTGTCGCTACCAACTATAGAATCTCATGTATACTTTTCAAAATTTTTGTAGACAAGTATTTGTGAGTGTATAAATTCCTCCATGTATGAACCATCAAGACTTCATATCATTGAATATTGTCTTTTTCATTCTTGGATATAATATCTTGCTGAGAAATCCGAAAACCCATATTTCAACCGTAGCTGAAAATCTTTGCTGTCAAATCATCAATTCTGGGCAGAAATAGTTGAGGTTTCAAAAGGGGTTTTCTGCGCGCCACTGTGTGTGCTGTGTGTGAGTTTATATGGCTGGTGAGGGGGTTAAAGATGAGAGGGATCTTCAGCAGACAGCAACATGGGCGGTGGCTGGTGTGTGTGCAGTGATTATTATCATCTCTATTGCCTTGGAAAAGATTCTACACAAAGTTGGAACTGTAAGAAATTTGTGCTTCATTACATAGTTCCAGTAACGGTTTCTTTCCCTTTCCCAAAATTGTCCAGTCGTTGACCAATAATTTGGGTAAAGATTATGGGTTCTTGGTTCCTGTTTAAGGGCTCTTTCTTTTAGTTGCTTAATAGTTATTGTAGCTTTGCAAGATTCTTTCTCGATTTGGTTTTGGTTTTTATCTCTGTGTCTGTTAGGTTCTGGGCCTAACAAGATATTGTTCGACAAGTTGTTAAATCTTAATGTTCTGTGTTTGTGAAGCTGTGGAATTCTGCCTGTGGCTATGAATGATTTAGAGGGTAGTTCTCAGTGTATTCCATTTTGGACTTAAAATTACAAGACAAAAAAATAAAATAAATTGCAAACTATTTTAGATTGCTGTCTTTCTTTCTTGCTCGTTTGTTCTTTCTTGTATTCCTATATTATTAGTGAAATTTCTATCATTTGCATCGACGGCAGTATTAAACTTTCTGGGGTTTTTTACTATCAGTCTATCTCTATTTTCGTTTGATCTCAGTTTAGTAACTTCTTAAATGATTCAAATCTCTGAATGGTTTCGTTCGCTTAAAAGTCTGTTTATTTTTTATTTTTATGAAGTTCTATATCGATTTCATATGTTTGATTTATGGATTACAACAACTCACTATCTATACATTGTCTCTAGGATGTTTTAGCATGCTGTTTTCTCATCATTTCTCGTACATTATGTTTCTTGATTCATTCTGCGATCTCTTGATTCATTTATCCATGTTGCATAATTGAGTGGTCCTTGTTCTAACTTGATATTGCTGAAATCTTTCCAGTGGTTAACAGATAGGCATAAGAGAGCTCTTTATGAGGCATTGGAGAAGGTCAAAGCTGGTAGATCATTGCTTCAATCCCAGCTACCTTGTTTCCTTTTTGAGAAAGAAATTTCCTTCGTTTAATTCTAACTTGGTCAAATTTGTTTGTGACAGAGTTGATGGTTCTTGGTTTCATCTCACTGACCCTTGTGTTCAGTCAATATTACATTGCTGATATCTGCATACCCGTCAAAGTTGCTGATACCATGCTGCCTTGTTCTGCCGAAAACTATAAGAAGGCTAACCCGGGTAAGGTAACGGAAACGGATAGTCGCCGGAGACTTTTGTCGTATGAGCGTCGTTTTTTGGCTGGGAAAAAACCCACTGGGTGCAAGGAGGTATGAAATTCATCTTCTGCAATGATATCAGAAATTCCTGTAGAAATTGCTGTCTGTATTTTTTTTGATTGAAACTCCTTGACAAGGAATGAGAATACTTCTTAAGATTAGTTAATGAGAAGTCTTATTGAGTTAATGGGACTTAATTATAATACTGTAGACCTCACTGAATCACTAGGGATGGAGATAATTGTTGATCAAGTGAGTACGCATGATACGTCATTAATAAAAGCATGAAAATTTTGAAATGAGTAAGTTGAACTTCCGATAACTTCAATACAACAGTATTGTATGCTGCTCTGAATTGGATTGATTTAATTGAATGGTAAATGATAATAATGCTCTCACTAGCCTGTCTCAATGTGGTTGAGAATGATGACCCAGAGAGTCACAGAGCAATATTCTTCTTTTGTTCTAGGTTAGGAGAGCTCAGATTTTGGCAGTTCCAAATATTAAACTGATTCTTGGTCAGAAAACTGGACATTGAGGGCAAAATTATTTGAGAATGAATAATCTCATTTTTAGAAGCCCTTACCTTTCTTTTCTAAGAAGGATCATCTAATTGTGTGTGTAACGATAACAGACATGTATATTTAAAGCAGTTTCAGTATATTGTTTATTAGTTTCTTTTCTTCTTAGGAATGACTTTGTTGGAAGTCATTATTTAGAGAGTTTTCTTTATCTTTGTTTCTTCTATTGGATATTGCAATATAACTCGTAAATATGCGGATGTTGGGTTCTTTAGTTTTTCAAATTGCGCATTGCTTTGACGATGTTCTTAATGGTAATCTGACTTTTTCTGCAGGGGCATGTAGCGCTTATAACAGTGGATGGATTGCATCAGATACATATCCTTATATTCTTCTTAGCAGTCCTGCACGTGGTTTACAGTGCTGTTACTATGGCTCTCGGAAAACTTAAGGTAAATTAAAATGCTTTCTTCACCAATGTGCTTCTCTATCTGATCTTCCATCTCATATACTTTATTATCTGAGCACTACATTGTGGCCTATAAGAATATAATTGTAAGGATCTCGATATGAACCCCCTTAGAAGATTGTGCTCGATCTAACGTTTCTTGCACTGGGAAAGTTTCCTTTCAACTATCGTATTGCATATGACTTCTGACAAATGACAACTATTTTAGTCGTCTTCAATCGTTGTTGGTAGTTTTTACTAGTGGTAATAAATGAGCTGTCATTTATCATGGTACTTGATTCAGGCCTAACAACTTATTCAATAACTATGAACTCCTTTTTCGTTGCATTGGACTTGGGTTTATTCGTTGATTCAGATATTATATTTATTTTGTTCTGTAGATTCGTGGCTGGAAGCAGTGGGAGCTGGAGACTTCATCCCACAACTATGAGTTTTCAAATGGTATATTGCTCATATACTTTATTTGTTCCATACTTCCATTGACATAAAATCTTGAATTCTTACTTAAGCTCTTACTGGTTACTAATCTAACTTTGGACCTGACAGATCCTTCAAGATTCAGGCTTTCTCATGAGACATCTTTCGTGAGGGCACACACTAGTTTCTGGACCCGGATTCCATTGTTCTTTTATATTGTGAGATTTTGCCTAGATATCTATTTTTTATTATTCTTGGTTATTTTCCTCATATTAAGAAACACAGTTTCCTGCCAAAATGCTTAATCACCAGCTGAACATATCTTTGATGCAGGGATGCTTTTTCCGACAGTTCTTTAGGTCTGTTAGCAGATCTGACTACTTGACCTTGCGCAATGGGTTCATTTCTGTGAGTTTTCTTTATACACATCTTTTACATTACTTTTGTGGCCACCTTTTTGTCCGCTGTTCCTTTTATAATAACTTTTTACTTGTTCTGTTAGGTTCATTTGGCACCTGGAAGCAAATTTAATTTCCAAAAATACATCAAAAGGTCGCTAGAAGATGACTTCAAGACAGTTGTGGGAGTAAGGTATTTATGCCGAATTCATAGTTTCTTGGGAATTTTTAAATTAATGCAGATTTCTCTCTCGACCACATTTATATGGCTGATTTTGTTTCCACTTTTGATGTCGGCAGTCCAGTGTTGTGGGCATCTTTTGTGGTGTTCTTGCTCCTAAATGTTAGTGGTAAGTCACTATTACTTTTTAGTTGTATTAAGGTTCTAGCAGTATCACTTTGTTTACTCTCTCAACATTTTTTATGCATTTAACCATATCAGGTTGGCAAGCGCTGTTTTGGGCATCCTTAGTTCCTGTAGCTGTAAGTTCCTTATCCCTAATTATAGTTCATATACATAAGAAGAGAAGGAAATCTTACGACACAATAATTCTCAGATAATCTTAGCCGTCGGCACAAAGTTACAAGCTATTTTGACGAAAATGGCCCTTGAGATCACAGAGAGACATGCAGTAGTCCAAGGCATACCTCTTGTTCAAGGCTCCGACAAATATTTCTGGTTTGGTCGGCCTCAGCTCGTGCTGCAGCTTATACACTTCGCGTTGTTTCTGGTATTAAATATTCTCCTTTCAGTAACTATTTCCTTAATATATAATACTGCTTGTTTGCTAATCAGTTTAATCTTCTTTGCAGAATGCCTTCCAAATAACATTCTTTTTTTGGATTTGGGTAATGAAACTCCACCAATTTATCAATACCGAGTATAAAACTTTCCCATATATATCATTAACAAATGTTTTCTTTCGTATTTGGCATGTGCAGTACGAATTTGGTATCGATTCTTGCATACATGAGAACATCGGACTTGTAATTGCAAAGATCGGTTTGGGGTAAGCGATACTCAACTCCATTTATATCCCGAAACGATGCATATATTATCAATCCTTCTGTTCTTGTAGCAATCCCTTCACTTAAAGGAACACATTTCTGTTGATATTACAGGGTGGCCGTCTTATGCATGTGCAGCTACATTACGCTTCCACTGTATGCTCTGATTGCTCAGGTACGTTTGAGCCCCTTTTTTCTCTCTATCTCTCTCTCTCTCACTCTCTCTCTCTCTCTGTGCTGAATGCATGTTTTGGTTGAAAATATCTAGATGGGTTCGCATATGAAGAGAACCATCTTTGACGAACAAACATCGAAGGCCCTCAAGAAGTGGCATATGGCCGTGAAGAAGAAGCACGGAGGAGGGGGGGCAGGAAGGTCCCCTACGCGGACATTGGGCAACGCAAGTCCCACCTCGTCAATGGGCTCTCCTTTCCACCAAACAGCTGCCGTACTTCACCGTTTCAAAACCACCGGTCACTCTGCCCGACTGTCTGGATACGACGACCACGACGCATCTGATCTTGAAGATCCATCCACGCCTCCAGCACCTACAGCGAGCTTGATCATGCGATCTGATCCTCCTGAATATGATGATCATCATCTTGATTCTGAAATTGAGACCGGTTTGGATCATACCACGAGGAACGAAGACGACTTCTCGTTTGCAAAACCCGCGCCCAGCCAAAAGTGAGGACGGCAACAAGCTGGTGCTATTTTTGGGAATAACTGATCTCACTGTGGTTGCCTGCCTGTGTATTATTTATTGTGAAGAAATTTCACACATTTTTTTTAGAAAGCAATGTGATTAGATATAGCTTTATGTGTATACATTTCAACTCCAAATTGCTTATAATTTGTGAATCCATTTTCTTTTGCTTCTCCCATTCTTGGGGATTTTTTATATATATATTTAAATAATAATAATGAGAGTTTAAATATAGGTATAACAAATTAAGTACAAACTAAATAAAATTTCCAAAAAGTTAATGGTGGTGTATGGGCCAATTGTAGACCATAATATTCAGTTAATACATCTTCATCCAGACAAAATGGTCTGTACATTTGCCTTGTTTTCTGAACACCAATGTCTAGATAAGCTATCCATTACATCAATGTTGTTTTATTATTTATATCATTATGTATTACGTTATTATATTATTGTTGTTGTTAAATAGATAATAAATTAGAATTATCAGTCCATAATAATATAGATGTAAATGAGTTGAGTTAAACGTATAATTAGTTAAACTTATTTGAAATATTATCGAACTCCTAATATTATGTTTTAGCTTGTTTGATTATTAATCGAATCAAACTTAAATAAGCTTTAATCATACCGTACTTGATTAGTTTGATACTTTATACTCTTTGTAACAAATTTACTTATTGTATTTGAGCTCGAATCAAATTTTAGATTTTATCCAACTTGTTTGATAAATCAAATAAAATTCAAATAAGCTTTTAATAGATAAATTTAAATTGAATATTAAACAATTTAATTTGATTTTCAGTCATATTTCTCGACCTTTAGTGAGGGTTGGAACTTTGAATTCTTTTTTTCTCCAACTTTTGACCGGTGATAAAATAGTTTGAATTTTTAAATAAATGAATATATCATTCTTAGGTATAATAAATTTAAAATTTAATTGTTTAGTCTTTTTCCATAAAGCTAAATATAGATTCGAAAAATTATTACACAGTTCCCTCAAAAGAGCCAAGTGAATTGACCCTCGAAGAAAGCTTTCTTTAAAGAAGCTCGTCAAATCTCTCTCTCTCTCTCTCGCCAGTATAAACAGAATACAATTTTGGTAGATAAGGTGTCTAGACAATGACTCGTACGGCAACCTTTCTCTCAGCTACAAACTCATCGGCCCCACTGGAGAAGGCGGCGGAGCCACCCGCGGAATCGGACTTCTTTATCATACTGGCGGCTTTGGTCTGCACTATTATTTCCGTGGTCGGTCTCATCTCCATGGCTCGTTGCGCCTGGCTCCGCCGCGGCGGCCAGGCCTCAGGATTCGGCGGACAACCGTCGGCAATCAGGGGCTTAAACAGTAAGGCGGTGCGCTCTCTGCCTAAGTTCACCTACGGCTCTTCATCCGGCAGTGGATTAGCCGAGTGCGCCATATGCCTGTCGGAATACGCCGACGGCGACGAGGTTCGCGTGCTTCCGCAGTGCGGCCACGGCTTCCATGTGCGGTGCGTGGACACGTGGCTACGCTCCCACTCCTCCTGCCCGTCGTGCCGGAAGGTACTGGTGGTGACTCGATGCCAGAAATGCGGCGCCGAATCTGAGCGCTAAGGGCGGACAAGACTCTGCAATTGCTAGTTCAAGTCTGTTGGAACAGAAATTGATGTAAAAAAATAAGGAAAAAATCACTCCGCTCGTGACCGCGGCGGCTGGATTGTGCGATTAATTGATGAGAGCGGCGGTGGAGCGGAAATTGATGGACGGTAGGAGCTGTACAGTAGATAATTTCATCTTAGTGTTTCTGTTACAGTGATTGTAATATGTAGAGATGGATTTTGAATTAAGTTCGATTCAACTTATGCAGGATGGCCAATGGGAGATCATTTCTTATAAATATTAAAAACATAAAAAAATAAGATAAAGAGATGTACTAAACTACTCTACTTATAACAAGTCATATAAAAAATAACTTACTATTTTTAGTAATTATTATGACACTTATTCATATTTAATCACTTACTTATGTGTTTTTTTACTTAAAAATCTAATCGAACCATAGTTACTACTATCCAGAGGCTACACATGGATGCCGACAACCTCATTCCGCAGACAATGGCAGATCCACTTGAGAAATGGTTATGCAAGTGCATATCTTTTTTTTTTTTTTTTTTCAAAATACTTCCGTTCTTTTTATTTATTTATTAAATGTCATTTACGATATTTATATTTATTTCAAAATAATTGTCGTTTAGATATTTTTCCAACTTTGTTCCAGAACGACCGTTAAACAGGAAGCGGAGGGAGTATATAAACAAAGTCAGAAAATAACAAGATTCAGAAAAATGGTATAATTCAAATCAACTATTCAATGTAAACTTACACCAAAATTCGGTGAATATATCTGAAGATTGTAACAAGACAACAAACTGAAGAAGCAATCAGGCACACAGGGGGGGGGGGGTAACTAACAGGTTGAAAACAAGGTGGAAGCTAACTTATTCCCCTCTACTGTCAAAGTTATCAGCAATCTTCTTCTCAGATCTCACACAATGCACCTTCAGTTACGTGTGAATCCTCTACCAAAGTAACTCGTAAGAACAATCGTATAAAAAATGAAAGAGTAAACACCAAACCATTTTATGAATATTATGATGAGATTTGAACATTTGATGTTCTTTACGCTTTCTCTGCGCTTTGCTTTGCTCCCACTGCAAAGAACTCCGTGATGACTTCCAGCGGCATTCCTTTTGTTTCCGGAACTTTAAGGTACACGAAGAACCATGCGATGGTGCAGACAACGGCATAGATTGAGAATACACCGGCGAGCCCAATCGAGTTGAGCATGACAGGGAGTGAATAAGTGACTATGATGTCTCCAATCCAGAATGTGAGAGCGCATATAGCGATGCAGAGCCCACGGACTCGAGTGGGGAAGATTTCCGAGCAGAGGATGTTTGGGATTGGGCCGAATCCCATGACGAAGCAGCAGAAGTAAACGATGACGCTGACGGTTGAGATGACAGCGTGTACCAATGAACCCAAATTGATCACGTTTCCCAAGACCAACATGATGAGTGTCACTAGTAGAACAGGCAAAGTAGAGAGCAGTAGCCACCTGTTGAGGAAAGACATGTAAGCATTTGAACATACAAAAAAAGATACCATTCAGACAAATTCCCCATCTGAAATTAAATACCTTTGTTAAGAGTACTTCATCTAGACTTAGTAACCTCAAAGTTATGTCAATGTTCTAAAAGGCGTGGGGCGTCAGTTGGGATACAGACTGGGGCCTAGTGTCTAGGCAGGGCTGATAGAAAATATGTAACGGTTCTCTTGTTATAATTTGTGATATTCTGTTAAGTTCTGCGATGTAACAAGAGAACCTTTACATATTATCTATCAAGAACTTGCACAGGGAAAGGCGGGGCATGGGCATGGCAACAGGGGCCCTAATGACTAGATTGGGGCATAAGAAATTTAGTCACAAGAAACGGGGGAGTATTACCTTCGGCCGGCAACATCCATGAGTCTCATTGCAACACCAATGCTAGGAAGCATCAACAATGTGGTGAGGGCACTGATAAGAAAAGATGCAGAGTCCGAACGGAGGCCCAAATTCGCCATGAGAACACCCACACCGGCTTGTTCCAGAATTTGAGGAGTGTAGTAGAGAACTCCATTAATGCCAGAAAACTGAGTCGTATATCACCAAGCAGTACGATCAGATAACGGACATTTCACAATTATATTGAATAAAAAATCATAGTATAACTCATATATAATGCATTTATAGGGTATGTATATAGACTTGATTGAGGATTCAATTTATAACATGTAGTATTTATAGGCTTATTTACCTGCTGAAGAATTTGAAGCCCTACACCTACAATCAGAGCATGTTTGACTCCGGGTTCGAAAAGCTCCCTCCAGCTTGCACCTTTAGCAGCAGCAGCTTGAGGTTGCTTATCAGTTGCTGACCCAATCGAATGCACATCATCCACACGAAGAACAGATTGGCTAACGAGAGCAGCGGCATGGACGAAATCGCCATCGGCCGGTCCATCCGCACCAGAAATTGAAAGAATCGAACCACGCCTAGATCCAGCAGCAGCACCACCCTCCTGATGCAAGTAGATCCTCTTAAGACCACCCGATCTCTTCTCGTCCTTCCTATAAGCCAGTTGCCAACCCCCACCAATTCCCATACCGTTCACTTGTTCACCATGACTGTCCTTTTCAGCGTTCGTATCTTGTCTTGAAAGCAACGGGCTTCTCAAATTGTCATCGGATTCGGCACCCGAACCATCGGAAACGTTGCCATCTTCTCTTTGCAGGCTTTCTTCATCCCAGTGCTCTGGCTTGGGATGATTCTCAGCCACGTTGAACATGCTGCCGGAAAAAAGCATGCTTCCCATCTCTGGAAGCTTCTCATGAACACTTCCGAAGAGAGTGACCATTGGATCCATAAGCATGCTCCTGTTAGCTATGCTCCCCTGACGGGAGGCCATACCAAGAGTACTCTGTCCTGTGACTGGTTTGGCTATCCAAGATTGACCCTCTTCAGCACCATATAATTTGATACGATCTTTCTCCACTGCATGATCTTGGCTACCCGCAAGATCATTATCTGGGCTGATTATATATTCCTCTATGAACGTTTCGCCTCCAACTCCAAGGCCCTCAAGTAATAAAGCCATTTCACCTGTTGACAAAGATAGATACCAAGCCAGAAAAATAAATAAAATCAGAAAACTGCTTATCGTACAAATTGGATGAACAACATTAGATCCTGCATCTGAAAATTAAAATGAGCATAAAGATAGTTTTGATTATGAAACTACTATGTTCTTTCTGGTCCGGCTTGTAAATGCTACACATATATAAATGCGGATGTGTGCGTGATTGTGCGTTTTTGCATAGTGAATGAACCACCTGGTCTTGTTGGTGAAGCATAGAATAAACTGAAATTGGAAAATATACCTGACACGTCTTCCCGGCCGCGTAATTGTTGTAAAACTCTCTTGGCCTCTTTCATCTTTCCTTTACTTACTAGCCATCTTGGGGATTCAGGTAAGAAAAAGACTGCCAATATGAAATAGATAACAGAAGGAATTGAAAGAACTCCAAGCATCAATCGCCAACTAGGCGAATCCGTTAAGGACATTCCAAAGACCATGCAGTAAGACAAGAACATTCCAGCAGAACCGGTAAACTGAGGAAGAGTGTTTAGTAATCCTCGTATTTCTGGTGGAGCTGTCTCGGAGATGTAGACAGGGACGAGAGTGACAGCAAGACCAATCCCAAATCCATCCAAGAGTCTTGCTAATAGGAGCACATACACATTGGGAGCCCATAACATCACTAGTCCACTGAGGAAATATAGGACCGATGAGATTATGAGCATTGGACGACGACCAAGCCAATCAGATACCGGCCCAGAAAACGTTGTGATAACTGTTGCTCCGATCAGGGAGGTGGCAACTATAAGCCCTTCTATTGTGGGCTGGCTCTGCAAATCGAATTCCTTTTTGATGTAAAGCACAGATCCTGACATAAATTTGACATGAACTTTTCAGGGTGATTCAAGATTTTTTATGAATTAGAGAGATAAAAGAGATCAATGTAATAAAACTTAGACGATCTCTGGGCACATTGGCACAGCACTAAAGTAGTTCATAGGAATCATTCTCTCCATAAATTTGAAATATGATGTGAGAACAGCAACAAATCTTCTAAATGTGATCATATTGACACACACACATATATTGCTAATAAACTATCAGGGATCTTTCAATAACAAAGTTATTTTCTGGGGGATAAAAACAAGTAGAGCAGAGAGAATACATTATAAGTACAGAGAGAAACTACCTGCTATGGTAGCATTATCCCATCCTTGCAACATGTTGCCAATGGCGGCCGCAATCGCGACTAGCACTGCTCCCCTCATCTTTGATGAATCGAAAACAATGACAAAATATTGATTCCTCTACTCTAATGAAGGCCAATACCACACAAATTGGCAAAGCCCCAGACTATATAATATTTGATTGTTGAACTGCAGATGCAAAATTGAATCTAGTAAGGATCGTTATTCAAATCATGAGAGCGATGGAGGGAGAGGGGGGTGGGGGGAGAGAGAGATTTATATAGTTATTTTAATGATGGCGATTGACACGAACAAACACATCTACAATGATAAATCAATACACATCAAGAACCGAGCAAAAAAGATTTGAGATTCAAACATAATGAGAACAAAATGCCTGGGAAAAAAAAACAAAGACAAGAGCATAAAATCCATCTGAGAATACCTTGAAATCAAAAGGGCCTGAAGAGTTCCATCAAGTCTGCGGGATAAACCACATGCAATGCCGAGAAAGGGCCACCTTTTTATACAGAAAGATGAAAAGGGTTATGGTGTACAGGTAGTTCAGATGGAGGAAAATGACAGAGCAACAGTTTTATTTTTTCACAGCAAGAAAGATGGTAATTGAGGGAGGCAATGTTGACACAGACGCAAGTAGCGCTGGCAAAACGTGAATAGGAGGGAGAGGGAGAGGGAGAGGGGGAGAGAGAGAGAGAGAGAGAGAGAGAGAGAGAGAGAGAGTTGTGATTTTTGGGATCGAAAAACCAGTTCAAAGGAGGAGACTGGTGGCGATCCAAGAACGTGCCGCGCTGATCTGTGCCTTGACACTATTTTATAGGAAAGATTCTTTTCGAATTTTAATAGGTTTGGGACATTCAACACTTTTAACTCCCATGATTTTTACCCTTTCTTCATTAACGTATCTCCCAGATTCGATGCCCATCAATGTTTTTTAAAAGTAAAGTAGGATCTAAAGCACCAATAATAACTAATAACCCTCTTAAAACGCAAAAAATATATGTGTATTGGGTGGCCGGTGCAACGTATCTTATTTTTTATTTACTAAAAAGATATTATTGTTGATTTTTTAAAAATAATTCAAGAAATTTAATAAATAAATAATATTTTTTAATTAAATAAGTAAGATTGTAATTCGAATGCACAATACACCTAATAGACAAATATAATCTCTTATTAAAATTATTGAAGAAAATGAAATAGAGGCCAAATTAAATAAAATTTCCCAAAGAAACAAATACAAATTAGAAAATTAAATTTATTCGTGAGATAAGAGGCCAAATTATATAAAAATTCCCCAAAGAAACAAAAACAAATTAGAAAAATTAAATTTATTCGTGAGATAAGAGGCCAAATTATATAAAAATTTCCCAAAGAAACAAAAACAAATTAGAAAAATTAAATTTATTCGTGAGATAAGAGGCCAAATTATATAAAAATTCCCCAATGAAACAAAAACAAATTAGAAAAATTAAATTTATTCGTGAGATAATAGAGGCTAAATTATATAAAAATTCCCCAAAAAACAAAAACAAATTAGAAAAATTAAATTTATTCGTGAAACTCCTTCCATTTTGATATCTGAAATTGTTTTTTCTATCAAATATTCGATTTGCACCGATTTTTTATTATTTGTTTTTTTTTTAACTTTGTATTACGTAAAATTTAAGAGGATGAAAATAAACATGTAAACAATTTAAAAGAATCAAATAATGACGCAATAAAGAAAAAGTTAATATACAAAAAACGTAATCAGTGATGCAGAAATAAAAAATATATTATTTTGGGATGAAAACTAGTTCATAAATGTTCGATATAAACTATGCTCAACTAAATAAATAAGATATGTTTTCAATAAAAAGAAAAAAGGATAAAAGATTCTTTTCAATTATTTATTTCAACAAACTTTATCGCCAAGTTAGTTGATCTTTTCGTTTTTCTCATGATGAGTCATTATTTTTATTTTTATATTTATAAATGTTTTGTCATTTTTTTATAATACATTAAAATTTATATATATTCGAATTGTACAATTTGATTTACAATATTATTTATTTACTTAAAAATATTACTTTTAAAAAATAGTAATATTTTTTAAATAAATAAATAATTTTTTATAGTTAAACAATTAATATCGTATATTAGATGCATTCAATACACAAGTGAGTCACACTATTACCAATACATCCTTTTAATATTCCTTAGAATACTTTCACATATATATAAAGCTTAATCAATCATTAATTTGGAGTGTTTTTGTCTTTCTTTGTTTTCTATGTTTTGAACTATTTTATTTATTAAACAAAATCATTTTAATAACATTTATGTCTCATACATTTTTATCTCAAAGATAATTAGCTTCATATACTATAGATCATTATAAAACTAAAATAATTGAAATAATATTGATCTGCATTTGAAATTTGATTTTTATAAAGAATATGAAATATATGAAAAATTGCAGAATAATCACCAACTCACCAATAACGTGTCAAAATTATGTAATAAACACGTTAATTATTTTATGTAAAACTTGTAGATAACACACGGTAAATTTGTGATCACTTTCGATATAAATTTTACTCTTTTTTTTATTTATCTACAAAGAAAACCCAAGGGTGTTCATGTCTTTTTTGCCAAAAAAAAAAAAAAAGAAGAAGAGAGGGGTGCAATTGAAATTGAAATTTAAATTTGTAAAAAGTGGTAATTGATTTCAGTTCGATTATAGAAGGGGTTGAATGAATTTATATCATAGAATTATTTAATTTTAAATTTATATTATTTATAGTATATCTTATAAGTTATATATTGGTGATATAATGCTATTACCTATTTTAAATTACAAAAAAAAAAAAAAAAAAGTCGACGGAAAATTGAGATTTAATGTGCACTCACTATAAATCTCGACATTATTTTATCTTGTATTTTTACGAGAATGTCTTTGTCAAATTTAAATTAAAAGGTTATATTTTAGTCTAATTTTGAAAAAATCAAAATATTGAGAAATTTTTGTGATTACTTAAGAATGTTTGGATACTCTTAACATCGTGTTGATTTGTCACTGCCGAATCAGCACAAAGTTTATTGTTACAACGTTATAAGTTGGTTTCATTCTGACCTTTGTCAATCGTGGAAGATAAGTTCAATGTCACCATCCTTAATAATTATTCAATTGTGCTAAAATACTTATGATAAAGAACATAAATAATTTTCCCAAATTTGATTTGAACTTCCCCTTTCTTTTCTCTCTCTAGAAAATTAGTATTCTAAAATCGAGCGCTCGACTAGCATCTGTCGCCTATAGCGCCTAGACGACACAGAGAAATAATGGAAATTATGCTATGTTAATTCTTGTCATATTATATATGTTTCCATCTTTAAAAAAATAAATTGAAATATTTAACATATAACTTCTAATATCATTATACTTTAAATTTTGGGTTGGAAGAAAAATGATCGATGCATTATTTTTATGAGTTGTGAAGCCTTAATATTTCATGTATTTTATATATATATGGAATGAGACGATATGATAATATATTATTTAAAAATATTAAATTATTAAATTGATGTCCTCGTTAATCTTATTTAATTTAATTGTTATCTTTGGTTATTAAATATTTATAGACATATAGATAACAATAGAAACAATTTAGTTTTTAGGATAAAAATAATATCGACGATTATGATTCTAGTCGATCCAACTCAAGTCTGTATAAAATTATAGAATTTGTTATGTGTGTGTGTGTTTTGAATCTAATAACTTATTCGGTTAAAGTAATACTTTTAGATAAATGATAATAACTATTTAGATTGTTAATTAAAATATAATATGATATTAACTATTTTTTTTTGTAATTAATCAAATAAAAGTAATACTTTTATAGTAAAAATATAATATTTTTATTATAATTTTTTAAAATAAAATAGAAATTATTTGTCTTAAAAAATATCAGTTCTTGCTAAAAAAACATGTTTTGTGTGTCCTAGAAAATTTAAGTTAGATTAGCAAATATGTACGAATTTGTGGTATACGAGACTCCCTCAAAATAAATAAATTGACAGTATATATGAATTTTGTTTTGTTTAAGGAAGCAAGTATAGTATATTAATCAGATGGGACACTTTTATAAAACTTAACCAAATACGTTAATTAATAATCAAAGCACAAATTAAAAAAGAAAATTGGAAATTCCAGATTGAAGTACTAGCTCCAGACATTATGAGTAACAAAAATTCAATTTATAATTGGAAAATGTACTGTCATCAAGATTCGATTTTTCAGAAACAAATACTGTAATTAATGTATTTAAATTGTCGTCAGTGAAAACTTTTCGTAGCCAACAATGGTCGTCTAGGCTAAACAGCCCGGCCCGACAACTTTTCAACGTTGGATCTATAAACAAATAGTGGCTCTCCCAGTTCAATCATATGCTCCATGTCTCAATTGTTATCATGGGGTAGTACATCTGGTGGTCCAGAATCTCCAAGATCTCAATATATATATATATATATGTATGTATATATGCGGGGAGGAGTGGGGCCTACCGTGGGGACATACCTTTGTAAGTAAATTAACTACTATTGAGTTTGGAAGTTTTATTTGGGGTTTGTTTGGCAATAAATTTGACCTACACTTTTGTCCTAAGAAGTTTGTTTGTGATTATTTTATTTGTTTGGACTTTGCGAATAAATTTGTTTTTAACCCATCATAAATATTACTTCTCACGATACTTTAATTTTTTTTAATAAATTTTAATATAGTGTAAATGATAAATATATTATTTCATAAATTTTTTAAAAATCATAATATTGTTATTATCGTTGTTCTTTTTTCTTAACCAAACACACACACTAACCCTATTTTTGAGAGAATCAAAATAAAATGTAAAATATTTTGTAAGTAATCAATAATAGACCATATAATAGAAATTATACCGAAAATGTAATTATTATAAATATTAGAAAAATAAATTATGTATTTTCTAGCAAAAGACTAAAATCATACATACATTCAGCCAACTAGGACCTAACATAAAATATAGTGTTTGGCAAATCAAGACCGAACATACAACAAGACATTCGATCATCATTGGTCAAACACTATATTGTATGTTCGGCGTTAGTTGGCCGAACGCCGTATTTTATGTTCGGTCCTGGTTGATCGAACATGCGTATGATTTTAAATTTTCGACGCAAAATACAATGCCCTTGATCTATGGAGCAAAAAAAGGGCATTTAATTGTGCAAGTCTTATAATAATTATGTTTTCAATATTATTTGTATTTTTATTTTCCATTATTGATTCCTTATAAAATATTACAACTTTTATTTTGATTTATTTGAATATAGGATTAATGTGTGAGTGTTTTTGAACAAAGAATAAAGAATATCAATAATATGAATATTAATGTTTATCTAAAAAAATTACATAAAAGTGTATATATATATATATATATATATCATTTACACTCTATTTAGTTTTATTTATGGGCCAATAATATTGGCTTTTCACCCGGGCCCATCAGATTATACTTCCTTTTATGGGCTTAAACCCGTGAAGTGGTTCCCTAATTTAAAATACTAGGTCTAAATATATGTATTGGGCTAAAATTAAGTAGTAATAGAGCACTTTCTGCCCTCGGACAAAATTATCCTTCTTCGTCCCTTTTCATTTCTTCATCTCTCACCCATGGTCCCACCCCACCAACACCCCCAGGGCCCCACCAGTCGTGGACCTCTGTTCATAGCTGATTTCATTTTCCATGGACACTAAATGGTTAAACATTTTTGTGAAAGAGATTACAACTTTCTTGCAATATGGACATCTCCAACCTATCAACTCTAATAATAAATTATAATAATAATAAGCGTGTCAGTGGAAAAGAAATCCAAAACTGCACAAAATACGCACAGTTAATTATTTCTCGCTATATCATTTTTTAATCTCGTATTTTATTTTTTTAACGCATGCTATCTGCATTTGCAAATATGGTGTGCTTTGGTAGAGTGAAACATAGAATCAAAACTAGTGACAAGTACATGTTTTCATGAGCGGGGTGCAACTTAACAAAGCTTGAATAAATCACACCAGTTCAACAAACTCCAATGTTCGAATATTAATTGCAGTGTCAATCCACAAATTGAGCCGTAACCGCACAAGGCTTTCAAGTACATGAGTATTCCCGTGCTGCGTACCACCATGCATGTATGTATGTGTCTGTGTATATGTAATTGTATGTATGTATGTGTAACTGCACAAGACTTTCAGGTACATGAGTATTCCCCTTCTGCGTAACATCGTGCATGTATGTATTATCTATATATATGTATGAGTATGTATGTATGTATATATGTATGAGTATCTATGTATGTATGTAGTATATATATGTATGTATACAATACAAAAGACTATTGTCAAAAGTCCTTCTACTCAAGAAGACATGTGTTAAACCTTACAACCAACTGAAATTTATTGCAAGAAAGTAGTTTGAAAAGATGCCGTAATCAATTTAGCACATAATACCTAATTATGACATGTGGCTTTTGATTGACAAGGAATTGCGTCCATGGAAGCACACAATATATATATACATATATATATATATATATATATATATTTTCACTTAATAATAAGTCTTGCGTTATGTAAGTGGTGAGACCATATCAAACATAAGGATGATATCGGTTTGGTGATCGGGCTTAATGTTCCAATTTTCGATAACTCTTATTTTGATTTAGGTGTGAACACTCAGTGTATAGTAAAATTTTTTGTATTGTGAATATGGAAAATGAAATTAATATTTTTTTTGGTATTCCACAACCGACAAATGGTTTTGCATGGATGTTTAGTGTTGTCGGATTTTTATCGTACATTTTAGACATTTTCCATTTATTTTGATTAATTTATTCAGATTTTTGAATTCTATTTTGAGAAAAAGGAATTATCATAGATTTCCGTGATTCGTACGTCCATACGAGGGTTTCAAACATACGTCAGACGCCGCCACAATTAGCCAATCATTCGTAAAACACGTGTTTGTTGGTCATTGGGTGTCGACGAATTATCCGGCAGACGTACATTCGCTTGACTTGTATAATTTATTGCAAATTCTCATCACAATCATTTACAGGGGAAAAAACATTTATTAGTTGTTGAACCTTCTTGTAATTTAGCTAATTTGCTTCCTCACACAAAATTCTCTATTTTATTATTTTATTTAATCTTATGTTTCAATACACGAAATATGTAGCGAATGGTATCACACTAAAAATATGATGTATAGTAAAGTTGAAATATAAGATGAAATACAAAATAAAATTAAGAATAAAAAATACAAGCTTTCAAAATCCATAGTTTTCACATCCACAAAAGGGCTTTTATATCAATTTTGTTACATAATACATTAAAACCTTTGGAGAAAACCGCTCAAAAAATAAAATAAAATAAAAATGCAAACAAACAAAAAAAGGTAGAATACAGTTAGATGGTGAATTAATTCACATAGCGTTCCATTTATTTTTCACCAAGCTTTGTTTCTGTAAATCCTGCCAAAATGAATATCTACAAGGATCATCCCAGATTTCTCAATAAAAGATGTAGTACCTCACTAATTGACTTTTGTTTTCACTTTATGAGTGTGGCCATGTAAAACTGGTCTGAGAAAACCAGGTTCTTTCTCCCCTATAAATATAAGCCTTCTCCAGGCACAAAGAACACACCCTCACAAAACACACACACACACACACACACAAACACACAATGGAGTGGACAGATTCCCCATACTCTCCCTTTGATGAAACCTTGTGTGCCCTTCTGTCGGAGTCACCCCAGTTTGAGAAGCCCCCAGAGTGGACTCCTGAAGAGAACAAGCT
This sequence comes from Caryopteris x clandonensis, assembly GCA_028749325.2. Classification (NCBI taxonomy): domain Eukaryota; kingdom Viridiplantae; phylum Streptophyta; class Magnoliopsida; order Lamiales; family Lamiaceae; genus Caryopteris; species Caryopteris x clandonensis. The sequence goes on along the minus strand of JAPYKT020000007.1, from coordinate 4,524,256 downwards.
GTTTGAGGGTGCTTTGGCTGACTTTGATATCAATTCTCCAGATTTCTTTGAGAATGTTGCGTCAAGGCTTCCATGGAGGCCGATCCAAGAGGTCAAGATCCATTACCAAACCCTGCTTGAAGATGTGACTATGATTAACACTGGCAACATTCCAGTTCCTGATTACCAGCTTGTTGCGGTTCAGGAGACACAAGCTCATGGGGAGGAGAACAAGGGCAAGGAGGTAAAAGTAGATGAGGGATCTCCGTCTAATGAAGCTAAAGCGAAAAGCAGCCAGCAACGCCGAAGGGGGATCCCATGGACCGAAAACGAACACCAGTATGTGCTGCTTCCATTTCCTTCAACCTTTTTTCATTATTAATTTTTTTTTTTTTTTAATCTTACAACTAATATGTTTTGTCTCATTATTTGTAACATCCCCATTTTCTTGATTATTTTAGGCATTATTATTTCAAATATAAACATGCTATTAATGGAATTTTTTAATTTTTTTAAAATCATCATAAGTGAGAAATAAAAATAAAATAAAATAAATCCTTACTCACTTTATAAAATCTTAAGAATAAACCATAGGACACTTTAAATTTCTTTAAATGAAATTTCATGGGAAATTCTTTTTTTTTTTATGAATTGCAGCAAAATAATAATAAAATTGGGAAAGATTGCACATGATCAATAAAAAATTATTAAACTATCATGCATCTAAATAAGTAGAATACAATTTAGGAGAAGATTTTGCAACCCCAAATCAGTAACAAAAGCCTAGATGTTTAATATTTCAAAACACAAATAAAATGAAACATATGAAGCATATATAGTCCTAATATAACTATCAATACCAACAACTAACAATATGAAATCCTAATGATTCTCAAATAACATAAAAGGTCAGCATAAAATAATATTCATACGCTTCACGGCTCTGCCTCGGGTCCATCCACATATTTCAGTTCAACCTGAAGGTTCAAATAAGACAGGGTGAGCTAACAAGTATTTCTTTCTTTTGATTTGTGGGTATCAAGAAGAAAGAGGGAGAAAAGGATTTCTATTGATTTTTGGGTTCTATAGCCGGATGAAGAAGATGAGGGAATAATTACCTTCTGTGGTTCTTTCTCGATATGGTTCAGGTTTGGGCCTAGATATAACCAGTAGGGCTGGGTTAACTTATGACATTAATAAGTGTTTGGGTTTTAATAATTTCTAAAAATAAAATGGAAGCTGAAAATATAATAAATGTTTTAACTTGACTGACAAATAAATTTTAGACTTGAGTTCTCGATTTATTCTTGATTTGACATAACATATGGGCCAACTCAATCATATAATTGAGTTTTAAGGCCCAAACTTTATAGAGATATTATATATCATAAACACTTATAGAAGTATTTAGCTAATGGAACATTTGTTTGTTTGTAGCTTTTTAGTCGAGAAAGAAGACACAATTATAATCAAGCTTCAGTTTTTTTTTCTTCCATTAATGGAACCAGAAAAATGTTTAACACAACATAGAAGATACAGAAAATACTTTGCCTGAATTTGTGTTTTGATTTTGTTTTACTTGGGATGATTCACAATTTCAACATCTAGAGTTTATTTCCGTCTACCTACTTGGATGTGTTAACTTAATTGCTTTGTCAGAGTTTAATAGGATTGAACTGTTAAATATGTCTCATTCATTTATTCTTTTTTATATACATTCACCTAACTAGTGACGTATTTTATTGTAGGTTTTCAGTCAATCTGTAAGAAAGAAGATCTACCATATGCTAATTTATATATATATATATATATACAAAAACAATGGAGGTATTGTAACCATTGATTTTTTATCTTCCTTTTTACAGATTGAACTGAAAACCTACAATGAAATACATGTATTTTTAGTTCAATATGTAGGAAGGATGATACAAAAATAAATAGTTACAATACCTCCATTGTTTTTTCTTCAATGGAACCAGAAAATATATAATTATTATATATCTCAATATATGTATATATCACTTGAGTTTTTTTCCACTTTTTCATGACTTGGAAGATTATTATTTCAATGGCATTAACTAGCATTGGATTTTATGTGTCATCTTTCCTTCCACCTTCATCACGAATTCACCTTTTGATCTGAATTTCTACATTTTCTTTTTTTTTTTTTTGTTTTTTTGTTTTTTCTAAAAGAGAAAAGATCCCTTTTACAGTTTTTGTTTTGACCATAATGGCTTTGCAAGGTTGTTCCTTATGGGACTGAACAAATATGGGAAAGGCGACTGGAGAAGCATCTCGAGGTACTATGTGATGTCGAAAACCCCGACCCAAGTTGCCAGCCATGCTCAGAAGTATTTCCGACGCCAGAACAGCACCACTCCTGCTGACAGGCGCCGCCCCAGCATTCACGATATCCAGACTGTGTGCCCAACCGCCTACGCCCGCGCTAGTGCCAGCTCCAGCTCCGCCCAAAGGCACATCAATGCCTTCACAAACATGGATCAGGCGACGCCCTTCTCGTCTCATGGGAGCCTGATTCACAGCTTTAATGGCGTTGGTTATGGTGTTGGTGGTGCTTTTGGTGGAGTTGGTGCTGTGGATCAAAACCCTATGTTCTTACCAAACATGGGGTCCACTTATTTTCCAAATGCTGCTCCTATCTACAACGGGGCTAGTTCGAGTGCCTATCCGGAGCCATCTGCGCCCTACCCGTATCCGAACCAGCATTACTGGGGTTGAGTTGAGACAGCATCTGTCTCGGGTTACATGAATAAGTAGTTTGGTTTGTAGCTAGTATGTGTCTCTGATGAAGACTATTTTCTATGGTTATGTATCTGAGCTAATGTGCCTCAGAAAAACTTTTTTCCTTTCGACGAATATACCTATAACTAGCTGCTTCAATAAATCAACCTTCACGGCCCGGCCCGCCCCGGCCTGTGTTTTTCAATAATCTTCCGTCTCTCTTTCATCTTTATGCTATTGTGGAATACTGATATCTATGTTGTTTTGATATTAAAGCTTACATTTTTAGATGTGCATAAACCCTAATTTTACAGGATTTCCCCAATTTCAAACCCTAACCCCCACCAGGTCACTATATATTCCTCAAATTACTAAAATCCCATTCAAAATCAAAATCTTTTCCTAAAATTAGACAGCTTCTTCATTCCTAAAACTCACAACATATTACTGAATCAGTACAGATCAGTTTGAATCTAGGCAGTTTTTTTTTTTTTGTACTGCTATTATTTTATATTTATCAAATTAATGTGCTTAACTTTAGATGCAATATATATATATATATATATGGTACGATACAATATATACCGTCCTATAACCCTAATTTATACTGACTCCCCAAACTAATCCAAAATTCGCAAAATCCATTTTAGACCCCCCAAAAAATCCATTGTTATGAGAAAAAGGACCAGAAAAACCTCTTTAAATTAATTCTTGATAAATTAATAATCTTTTTAATATTGTAAATTTCTTCAGTCCCCTCTATAAGTTACATATATATTTTTTTTTTGATAAATTAATAAGATAATAGCTTCTAATTTTTTTGTATATAACTACATGTTCCAAAAGATAATATAAATTACAAGTAAAATTTACATATTAGGACATTCTATCAAAGTATGACTCAATTGTAACTTATGTTTTAAATTTTAAATCCAATCGAGTTCATCTTCTTCTTCCTCTTCTTTTTTATTGCATTTATAAGTTTTAATATTAATTCCTCAAATTAATATAAATTGCAAGTAAAATTTACATATTAGTGCGCACTTCTCTATTTTTCATTTCGCAAAGCAAGATCCATAAGTATTATATCGTCTTCAATTTGATAACGATAACAAAGAGATTTAGTTGATTTATAAATATGTACACATTATTAATTTATCGATGAATTAATATTTTTTTAATTAATTAATTTTATCTAATCCTAAGAATATTATTTTAGAGAGATTCTACTTTATTTCAGAGTGAAATCTAAATTTTTTAATAGAAAAAATAATTTCGTATATTTTGTTACGTGTACATAATTTTACAATATGATTTTATTGCAGCTAATGTAAGCATACTAAGTTATAATATTATTTAAATATTATAATTGCTATTTCTAGTGAAATGCAATGTAGACGGTTGAATGCTCTTACAAAACTGTATGGTTGAGCTTTGAGGGTGTGATCTTTTAGATCGACTAAAAAATATGGTTGACGTTCTCATTGTGCAGTAACAAGATTATATTGAGTTTGTGTTCATCATCGTAAGTTGGCGGAGATTGTTAATCGATAATTCAAGTTCAATTTGTAAGAACGACAAACAAATATAACAGCTCGTTAACTGATCACTTGCTACGACGGTCTATTATTACATAAGTTGATGTGTGTGTTTTCATATTGTATATCTCATTTGTGTCATCTTAACAAAGGATTGTAATTCAATTTGATGATTGATTAATAATTTTTATTTATTAATATCATCATAACATGGCTACGTCGTTACAACAAATATGATGATCACTAGTATTTTTCTTTTATTGATATGCATGAAACCAAACGAAACATTGAATTTCAAATGAATATATATAATGTGTGAATTAATTTGAAGATTATAAAATAAAATACAAAATAACAATCTGTCTCTCTTAAAACCATCTCAAATATAATATAATCAAAACTTACTATTTTTGTTAATTCTTTCTTTCTAAGCATTTAATCTCCTAATTTCTCAGAAATTTTAATTTAAATTGTATAATATATATATATATATATATATAGTATGGGTGCAATTCTATGTTAATACAAAAGCCACGTGTCATAGTTAGTTACAATCTGCCAATTTAAATCAGAGCATCTTTTGAAAGTATCTTTATGTAAGAAACTTCAGTGGTACCTATAAATATGACATGTGTCTTCTTAAATCAAAGGGCTTTACAACAATATTTTGAAACATATACATACATATTCACACTAGAGGAAGTACTCATGGACTGTTGCAATTAATATTTGGACATCAAAGCTTGTACTTTCTACGGTTGTTTGTTTGTTTTTTTCTTTTTTTTTTTTTTAAAGTTTTGTTTCATTAGTCAATATGATTGTAGATGTTACTTACAATTGATGAAATAATAGTATTTCGTAATTTAAATATTCATAGGTCTTAAATATTTTGTAAAGCTTTTACTTTCTTTTGCAAAAATAATATTACAACAACTAGTAACAACAACAACAACAACAACAACAACAATAACAACAACAACAATAATAATAATAATAATAATATTTACCAATTCAAAAGCTTATCATGTTTAATGTCATAAGTGGTATAACAATAAAAATAAATCATTCTTTTACATTCTCTTTCTTTTAGCAAAAAAGAAAGAAATCTTACTACATAATTATTGATCTTATAATTTAAAATATGAACAAATTGCAAAATTAGTCTCATAATTATAGAACAGTTGTAATTTTAGTTCTATTCAAATGTAATTCGTAATTATGTTCTATAATAATTATAAATTTACAAATTTAATCCTATTTTTCACCAAAATTAGGAATTTTATCAGAATTTGACATGTGCATCTCACGTGTCTTTTTCGGTGAAATTTTTCTGACATAACTTTTAAATTTCCACATGACTTGCAAAAGAAAAAAACACACAATAAAAGAAAATGCCACATAAACAAAAAAAAATTAAAATAATTTAAAACAAAATGGTTGTATTCTTAAATGAACAACCCATAAGTAATCAAATTCCTTTTGTTTATGTGATATTTTCTTTAATTGTGTGACATTTTTTGTAGGTTGTGTAAAAATTTAAAAGCTACATTAGAAAATTTTCACCGAAAAAAAGACACGTGAGACACATATGTCAAATTTTGGCAAAATTTCTAATTTTCATCAAAATTAGGACTAAATTCATGAAATTAAAATTGTTATGTGACTTAGTTGCTAGGTTGTTTCCTCTCTTGCACCCACAAGATTCTTTATTTTCTTTTTTATTTAATCATATGTTCAAACCTCATTTATGCACAACATATATAGTGAATGACATAATTAATACATATATAATGTATAATAAAATTATAACATAAGATAAAATATAAAATGAAAGAGAGAATTTGAAATACAAGCCTTCAAAATATAATAAGACATGGGAAAGAAGCACCAAATGTCTAAATTAAAATAGAATAAGAATACGTCAAATAATACAAATAGGATTTCACCACTTCTGTAACTTGACGCTTATTATTATTTTATATATTAAAGAAGAAAGTCGCATCATATATTCGATGGAGAAAACAATTATTTTACTAATTTAATATAAAAATATCATAAATTAAAAAACCACATGATATCATGTAAAAAACTTAAAATTATGTAAGAGAAACATCAAATTATACATGTATTTTAAAATCTCGAATGGCATGGCTGTAATTCATTGTCAGCACGAAAGCATTGTATTATTGTTAGGTGCAATATGTCAAGTTAAATTAGAGCATTTTCTAGAAGTGTTTGTATTTAAGAAAATTCGGTATATATATATATATATATATATTTCTTAATGTTTGTTTTATAAGTGCATGTGAATGTAGATGGTGTTTACATTGATATATAAAATACAATATAAATAAAATATGAATGCATAATAATTTAAAAATTGTGAGTTCTTATATAATTTGGAAGCTTCTATTTTTATTTTTATTTTTATTTTAATAATAACAATAACAACAAGAAGTATCAACAAAAATAGCAATATTTATCAAGTCAAAAACTTATCAGGTTTAATGGCATCAGTGGTACAACAATAAAATTGAAATAAATCATTTTCTTACATTTTTTTTAGCCAAAAGAAGAAATCCTACTCCCTAATTATTGATCATCCAAGAATTTAAAAAAATATTCCAATAATTAGAAGAAAAAAAATGTCAATTCAGTTGATTAAACATTTATAAATCTTGATTTGTAGCTTGAGTAAGATCCATATTTTTTCACCAAATTCTCCTCTCCCAGAATTTGTAATAAAAAAGAAATATATATATATATATATAAAGATATTTTATGGGTCATGAAAATTATGTATATATATATATATATATATATGTATACGTGGAACCACAAAGATGGAAGAAAAAATATATGAAATATGACTCCAACAAGATCTTCTAACTTTGAGTGGTAACTGGACAGACTGAACCTGGAAATCGGATGTGTTTGTCTATGAAACTTTTCTCATTTTTTCTTTCTATCAAAATTTTTGAAGTAAATATATAATATTTTTGAAAAAAAAAATCTATTTTTGTACAAAATCTCAATAAAAAAGCAAATTCACTTTACTTTTACAAAATTTTGTGAAATAATTCTCCAAAAATAATAAAATACATTTTAACTGAAGCATCTGTATTGTTTATCAAATTTTCTTACTCTAAATTCAATAACAACCCGTATGATATTCATTTACATATTTTATAAGTAAATATAATTGAATATATATTAAAGAAAATTCCTCTAAAAAAAAATTATTTTTCCATCGTTACCAACATTGAGAGAAATAACAAAATATATTAACAATCTATATATCTTATACGTAAAAATGATCCTTCAAGACTTCATCTTCGATCTTAATTTAGAAATGAGAATCACAAAATGTGTTCAAACTTCAAGCTATAAATAAATGTATTATCTCTTAATTTATATTATTATATCTCTTAATTGGTGTTAATTTTGTAAATACAATTATATAATGTGTTAAATAATTATACATTAATATGTGTAAAAAAATATTAAGTAAAGTACATCATGGAAGTGTTATATAGTTTTATTTTTTCTATATATGTAAATATATATATATATATCATTTTTAAATATAGTGAGTCTCTTGTACCTCAGATGCACGTGCAATACGATTTAAAGTATTACTTGTTTAACTATAAAGTATCATTATTTTTTAAGATAACTAATAAGAAGTAATACATTTTAAGTAACAAGAAAGTTAAACCAATAATATCTTAAATTGTGTTGCACGTGCAATTGATGCACATAAGTTTTTGCGTTCTAAATAAGATATCAAGAGTTTATGCTATAAGCGTTTTCTTTTAAGTAATAAGTTTTATTCTTATTTTTTAAATAAATTTGTATTTTTACAAACTCCTTTAAATCTTTTCATTTTGATTAAATAAGACATTTATTATTCAATCATCTATTTAATCCAAACACTTTAGCAAAATAACCTTCCAAATCATTAACTTACTGCAATATGTTTTGAACGCCTCGAAATGTGAAAATATATTTAATTTTAATTTAACATCATAAAATTTGGATACTAAATATTTATTGAAAAAAGTAATATTTTTTGCTCTAATGTAATTACATTTCTAACTATTTATTTTGAAGTCAATTACACATTTATTATATAGTTCGTATTCTACTAAAAAGTAAATTATATTTCTAAAAATAAAATTTATTAGTTTAAATTATTATTAATTTAAAATCCAAAATCTTCTTATTAAGTTAGTATCGTGAATTAATAAATGATTAAGGATTCACGGATATTAGATTCTTCAAATTAATACTAAATATTATTAGGTCACGTATCATAAATATAATATGCCAATTTAATTGGTGCATATATCTTCTAGAAGTATTTTCATGCGAAAATACTGAGTTGGAACCTTTAAAAAGTGGGAAGACTTTACACAAATGCATACATACACATACATACTCACACATGATGGTAGCAGCGGGATACACATGAACATAAAAAGGCACGTGCAATTATAGCTCCAGATTGTGCTGCCACGAGGACTATTCCTCATAGCCGTAATATACTTGTATTCTTTCTTATTTTTTATTTTGATATTTTATACTTTTAGTTTATTTCACGATGATAAAAAAAAAATATGAGATTAAAAACATAATATAAAATAACTTGAGAATTCATATATTATAAGTTTGGAAGCTTATATATTTATCAGCAATCTATATTAATATAATAATTGAAAATTTGACGTTTATTATTTATTTTTATATTAAAGAAGAAATCGTTGTATCATATGTTGGATGGAGAAAACAATTACATATACGATTTTAATATAAAAACATAATGTATTTGAAATGATCACATCATATTATGCAAAAATTTAAATTATGTAACAGAAGCATCAATTATTATAATTTAAAAATGTCGAATGGCATGGTTGCAATTCATTGTCAATAGGAAGGCCACGTGTCATAGTTATGTATAATCTGCCAATTTAAATTAGAATATCTCCTAAAAGTATTTTTCATGTAAGAAACTAGTTGGTACCTATAAGTGTGACACTTTGTCTTCTTGAATCAAAGGGCTTTAGACTGTTTTGCCTATAAAAAAACATCTTAATTTTTCTTTCAATAAAATTTTTAAGTAAATTTATATAGCTTTTGAAAATTTTATATTTTTTAACAAAAAACTCACTAAAAACAAATACATTTTACTTGTACATAATTTTGTGAAATCATTCTTGTTCTACGCCATTTTTTACATTATTCATATTTTCCACGAAAAACAAAAACACTTTTTCTACATTATTCATATTTTCCACGAAAAACAAAAACACTTTTTCACTGAAGCAGATCATTGTTTATCATGTTTTCTTACTCTGAATTCAATACCAAACCAAATGATATCAATTTACCTTTTTTTTAGATAAATATAATTAAATATATATGAAATACAAACTTCCCAAAAAAAATTAATTTCTCCCAAAAAATTCATTTTCAATTAAACTGTCGTAACTATATATATATATATATAATATTTTCAAGATGACTGTGTTAATTTAATTGCTTGAACAACAAAATATGTCATATTCATTTATTGTTTTATTATATACATTCACCTAATTGACGTATTTTATGGTAGATTTTCAGTTCAATATGTAAAAAGGACGATATAAAATTAATAGCTACAATGCCTTCATTATTTTTTCTTCAATGGAATCACATAAGGAACAATGGTGGTATTGTAAACGAATTTTGTATCTTCCTTCTTATAAATTGAATTGAAAACACATGTACTTTATTCAAGGTTTTCAGTTCAATCTATAACAAAGAAAGATAGAAAATCAATTGTTACAATAGGACCACCGTTTTCTCTTCAATGGAATCAGAAAATCCTATAATTAACATATATATATATTTATATAATATTTTCGAGATGATTCAAATTTTCAACATCTAGAGCTTATTCCCATCTACCTCCTTGTATGTATTAACTTAATTGCTTCTTTTCAGTTTAATAGGATTGAACTACCAAATATGTCTTATTCATTTATTGTTTCTCTCATATATATCCATCTAAGTGACATATTTCATTGTAGGTTTTCAGTTTAATCTCGAAGAAGGAAGATATAAAATCAATGGTTATACCTCCATTATTTTTCCTTCAATTGAACAAGAAAACCCTTTAATTAACACACACACACACACACATATATATATATATATAATATTTTCAGGATGATTAAAATTTTCAATATCTAGAGCTTATTCTCATCTACTTACTTGGATGTATTGCACTTCTTCTGAGTTTAATAGGATTGAACTGCCAAATATGTCCCATTCATTTTTATTTTTTTTTCATATACAATCACTTAATTGACGTATTTAATGTAGGTTTTAGTTTAATATGAAAGAGGAAGGATATAAAATCAATGGTTGCAATACTTCCATTATTTTTCATTCAATGAAACCACATGAGAAACAATGGTGGGATTGTAACCATTGATTTTTGTATCTTTCTTCTTAAAAATTGAATTGAAAACATATTTGTTGTAGATTTTCAATTCAATCTATAATAAGGAAGACACAGAAATCGATTGTTACAACACCACCATTATTTTCTCTTCAATGAACCAAAAAAATTTATAATTAATATATATATATATATATATAATATTTTTGGGATAATTCAAAATTTCAATATATAGAGCTTATTCCCGTCTACCTATTGGGATATGCTAACTTAATTGCTTCTTCCTATTGAACTGCTCAATATTCTCATTCATTTTTATTTTTTTCATATACATCCACCTAACTCACATAATCCATTGTATATTTTCAGTTCAATCTGTAAGAAGTAATGTATAACAATCAATGGTTACAATACCTCCATTATTTTTACTTCAATGGGATTGTGGTTACAATACCACATTGTTTTTCCTTCAAAGAAACCAAAAATTATTTTTCCACTTTTTCATAATTCGAAAGATTATTATTTAAATGGCAGTAACTAGCATTGGATTTTATGTGTCCTCTTTCCTTCCACCACGTTATCACAAATTCATCATTTTCTTTTCTTGTTTTTTTCTAAAAGAAAGACATTCTCATACATATATTTCATAAAAATATAAAAATATCATATATTTTATATATATGACCACAACATATTATTTAAAAACTTAAATTATGTAAGAGAAACATCAATTATACATGTATTTTAAAATATGACTGAAATAACTATAATTCATTGTCAATAGAAAAACCACGTGTTATAGTTAGTTACAATCTGCCAATTTAATTAAGAGTTGTTTTTATGTAAGAAACTTAAGTTATTAGTGACACATGTCTTCTTAAGTGAAAGGGCTTTAGAATAATAGTATTTTGAAACATATGTATCCTTATTAAGACGTGTATTTAAAAGGCATATGCAATTAATTAGAGTTCTAAATTAGACTGCTGCAATGAATATTTGGACCTTTTTCAAGTTTTTTAAAATGTTTGTTTTATAATTTGCTCCCCTATTTTTTCTCTAATGTAGTTACCTTTCTAATTATTTATTATGGACTCAATTATACTTTTATTATATAGTTCGTAGTCAACTAAAAATATTTTATATTTCTAAGAATTTTTTTTATTAGTTTACATTATTATTTAATTTAGAATATAAAATTTTCTTATTAAGTTGGTATCGTCATTATACATAATTAAGAAATGGTTAGGGATTCATGGATATTATATTTATCTAAATAATACTAAATATCATTATGTCACATGTCATAATTGGTTATAATAAGCCAATTTAATCGGTGCATGTACTTAGAGTTTAACATGTGTGCTACTGTTTAACATGTGTGCTTCTGAGTGAGCCGAATTTAGACAAAAGTGCTTTGTAACAAACATGTATGCATACATACATACATAACTCACACATGATGGTAGCAGCGGAAATACTTATGCACTTAAAAAGGCATGTGCATTTATGGCTCCAGATTCTGCTGCTACAAGGAATATTCCTTGTAGCTATAACATATCTGAACTCTCTTTTGTTTTTTATTTTTATATTTTGTTTTGTGGTGATAAAATAAAATATGAAATTGGAACACAATATATAATAAATTAAGAGTTCGGTCGCTATAAATTTGGAAAAAGTTATTTTTAATTTATTTATTATTAAATATATATGCTAATATAATAATTGAACTATTTATATTTAGTAAAATCGTATGAAAATCTATTTTCAATTTCCCAAATTCTTTTGGCAGTTTTATGTTGAAAAAAAAAATTGTAGTGCAATGTATGATTGATTGGGAATTTATTTAAATTTTTAAAAAGTTTAAACGTAAATAATTCATTTTATTTTATATGCTTGGAAAATTCTTTTTTTATAAATTGTAGCGGAATAATATAATATAATTGGAAGAGATTGCACATGATCAATAAAATTTCACTAAACTATATTGCATCCAAATAAGTAGAATACAACTAAGCATAAGATTTTGCAACCCCAATCCATACGAGGAACATCACATAAATAATTAAAATATGCTAACAAGTACCAAATGCCTAGAGGTTTAATATTTCAAAACACAAATAAAATGAAATATATGAAGCATTCAAATAACATAAAGGTCACCATAAAATAATATTCATGTGCTTCACGGCTTCGCCTCGGGTCCATCCACAAATTTCAATTCAACAGGATGGTTCAAATAAGGTGGGGTGAGCTAACAATTAAGAAATCCCACCTTAATAAATTATGTGTGAATGAAACTTGAATTTATACAATTGTCCTATCACCGAGCTTTAAATCCTCTTAGCCTATAATTATAGAGACCGTGTATTAATATATATATATATATATATATATATATATGGAAGAGGGAGAGAAGTATTTCTTTCTTCTGATTTTTTGGTATCAAGAAGGAAGAGGGAGAGAATGATTTCTAGTGATTTTTGGGGTTCTACAGCCCGATGAAGGAGATGAGGGAATAATTACCTTTTGCAGTTCTTTCTCGATATGGTTCAAGGTTTGGGCATAGATATAGCTAGTAGGGTTAGGCTTAACTTATGGAATTAATAAGTGTTTGAACTTTAATAATTTGGTCTCTAATAATTGGGCTAAAAATAAAATGGAAGCTAAAAACATAATAAATGATTCTATGATACATGATGGACTCGTATGGATATAACTTCATGAATAAATTCAAGATTTGAGTTCTCGATTTATTCTTGACTTGACCAAACATATGGGCCAACTCAATCATATAATTGGGTTTTAAGACCCAAACTTTAAATAGATGGCGCATCCCTCGATTCGACTCAAAATTTCAAATATACACATATTGACATGCAAGTAAAAATTATAGGCAAAAATACTGGGTATTACATTATTCATGATAAAGACTTATAAGAACTATTTACCTAATGGAACATTTGTTTGTTTGTAGCTTTTCAATTCAGAAAGAAGACACAATTATAATCAAACTTCAGTTTTTTTTTTCAATTAATGAAACCAGAAAAATGTTTAACACAACAAAGAAGATACATAAAGTACTTTGCCTGAATTTGTGTTTTGATTTTCTATACTTAGGATGATTCACAATTTCAACATCTAGAGTTTATTCTCATCTACATGCTTGGATTTGTTAACTTAATTATTTTATCTCAGTTAATAGGATTGAAATGCTAAATATCTCTCATTCATTTATCTTTTTTTATATACATTCACATAACTAATGTATTTTATTATAGGTTTTCAATTAATCTATAAGAAAGAAGATCTAAAAATCAATAGCCACAATACCTCCATTGTTTTTGTGTGTGTATATATATATGTCAACAATGGAGGTATTGTAACCATTGATTTTTGTATCTTTCTTTTTACATATTGAACTGAAAACCTACAATGACATACATGTATTTTTAGTTCAATATGTAAGAAGGATGATACAAAAATCAATGGTTACAATATCTCCATTGTTTTTCCTTTAATGGAACCAGGAAAATCTATAATTATTATATATCTCAATATATGTATATATTTATATATCACTTGAGTTTTTTTTTCACATTTTCATACCTCGGAAGATTATTTCACGATGATAAAATAAAATATGAGATTTAAAATATAATATAAAATAACTTGAGAATTCAGATATTATAAGTTTGGAAGCTTATATATTTATCAGCAATTTATATTAATATAATAATTGAAAATTTAACGCTTATTATTTATTTTATATTAAAGAAGAAATCGTTGTATCATTTATTAGATGAAGAAAACAATTATATGTACTATTTTAATATAAAAATATAATTTATTTGAAATAACCACATCATATTATGTGAAAATTTAAATTATGTAAGAGATGCATCAATTATAATATTTTGAAATCTCTAATGGCATGGTTGCAATTCATTGTCAATAGGAAGACACATGTCATAGTTAGCTATCAATTCAAATTAGAGCATCTCCAACTTGCCTTCTTGAGTCAAAGGGCTTTGAATTGTTTTGCCTATAAAAAAAGACATCTTAATTTTTCTTTCTATCAAATTTTTTAAGTAACTTTATATTGTTTTTGAAAATTTTATATTTTTTTAACAAAAAACAAATATATTTTAGTTGTACATAATTTGGTGAAATCATTCTTATTCTATGCCATTTTTTACATTATTCATATTTTCCACGAATAACCAAAACACATTTTCACTGAAGAAGCATCATTGTTTATCATGTTTTCTTACTCTGAATTCAATACCAAACCAAATGATATCAATTTACTTTTTTTTAGATAAATATAATTGAATATATATGAAATGCAAACTTCCCCAAAAAAAATTAATTTCCCCCCAATAAATTCATTTTCAATTACACTACCGCAACTATATATATATATATATATATATATATGTATATTTCAAGATGATTGTGTTAATTTAATTGCTTGAACTACCAAATATGTCATATTCATTTATTTTTTTATCATATACATTCACCTAGCTGACGTATTTTATGGTAGATATTCAGTTCAATATGTAAAAGGAAGATATAATTGTTAATTTAATTGCTTGAACTACCAAATATGTCATATTCATTTATTTTTTTTATCATATACATTCACCTAGCTGACGTATTTTATGGTAGATATTCAGTTCAAAATGTAAAAGGAAGATATAAAAATTAATAGTTACAATGCCTTCATTGTTTTTTCTTCAACGGAATCACATAACAATTGTGGTATTGTAAACGAATTTTGTATCTTCTTTTCTTATAAATTGAATTGAAAACACATATATTTTATTGAAGTTTTTTAGTTCAATCTGTAAAAAGAAAGATAGAAAATCAATGGTTACAATAAGACCACCGTTTTCTCTTCAATGGAACCATAAAATCCTATAATTAACATATATATATATATATATATATATATAATATTCATGATTCAAATTTTCAACATTTAGAGCTTATTCCCATCTACCTCGTTGGATGTATTAACTTAATTGCTTCTTTTGAGTTTAATAGGATTGAACTGCCAAATATATCTTAAGTTTAATCTTTAAGAAGGAAGACATAAAATCAACGATTATACCTCCATTATTTTTTCTTCAATTGAACAAGAAAACCCTTTAATTAAAACACACATACACACACACACATACATATATTTATATATATATATATAATATTTTCAGGATGTTATAAAATTTTCTAACATCTAGAGCTTATTCCCGTCGACTTACATGGATGTGTTAAGCTTCTTCAGAGTTTAATAGGATTGAACTGCCAAATATGTCTCATTCATTTTTTATTTTTTTCATATACATTCACTTAATTGACGTATTTTATTGTAGTTTTTATTTTAATATGAAAGAGGAAGGATATAAAATCAATGGTTGCAATACTTCTATTATTTTTCCTTCAATGAAACCACATAAGGAACAATGGTGGAATTGTAACCATTGATTTTTGTTTCTTCCTTCTTACAAATTGTATTGAAAACATATTCCTTGTAGATTTTCAGTTCAATCTATAATAGGGAAGATACAGAAATCAATTGTTGCAACACCACCATTATTTTCTCTTCAATGAACCAAAAAAAAATTATAATTAACATATATATATATATATATAATATTTTTGGGATGATTCAAAATTTCAACATCTAGAGTTTATTCCCGTCTATCTATTAGGATGTGTTAACTTAATTGCTTCTTTTGAGTTTAATAGGATTGAACTGCTCAATATTTCTCATTCATTTATTATTTTTTTCATATGCATCCACCTAACTCACATACTCCATTGTATATTTTCAGTTCAATCTGTAAGAAGTAATGTATAACAATCAATGGTTACAATACCTCCATTATTTTTACTTCAATGGGATTGTGGTTACAATACCACATTGGTTTTCCTTCAAAGAAACCAAAAATTATTTTTTCACTTTTTCATAATTCGGAAGATTATTATTTAAATGGCAGTAACTAGCATTGGATTTTATGTGTCCTCTTTCCTTCCACCACGTCATCACAAATTCATCTTTTGATTTGAAATTCTACATTTTCTTTTCCAATTTTTTTCTAAAAGAAACACATTCTTATACATATATTTCGTAGAAATATAAAAATATCATATATTTTATATATATGACCACAACATATTATTTATTAACTAAAATTATGTAAAAGAAACATCAATTATACATATATTTCAAAATATCGACTGAAATGACTGCAATTCATTGTCAATAGAAAAACCACGTGTTATAGTTAGTTACAATCTGCCAATTTAATTAAGAAATGTTTTTATTTAAGAAACTTAAGTTATTAGTGACACACGTTTTCTTAAGTGAAAGGGCTTTAGAATAATAGTATTTTGAAACATATATATGCTTATTAACACGTGTATTTAAAAAGGCATATGCAATTAATTAAAGTATTAAATTGAAGTGTTGCAATGAATATTTGGACCTTTTTCAAGTTTTTTAAAATGTTTGTTTTATAATTTGCTCCTTGATTTTTTCTCTAATGTAGTTACCTTTCTAACTATTTATTTTGGACTCAATTATACTTTTATTAAATAGTTCGTAGTCAACTAAAAATATTTTATATTTCTGAGAATAAATTTTATTAGTTTAAATTATTATTTAATTTAGAATATAGAATTTTCTTATTAAGTTGGTATCGTCATTATACATAATTAAGAAATGTTAGGGATTCATGGATATTATATTTATCTAAACAATACTAAATATCATTGTGTCACGTGCCATAATTGGATATAATATGCCAATTTAATCGGTGCATGTACTTAGAGTTTAACATGTGTGCTTCTGAGTGAGCCGAATTTAGACAAAAGTATTTTGTAACAAACATGTATGCATACATACATACATAACTCACACATGATGGTAGCAGCGGAAATACTTATGCACTTAAAAAGGCATGTGCATTTATGGCTCCAAATTCTGCTGTTACAAGGAATATTTCTTGTAGCCATAACATATATGAACTCTCTTTTGTTTTTTATTTTTATATTTTGTTTTATGGTGATAAAATAATATATAAAATTGGAACACAATATATAATTAATTAAGAATTCCGTCGCTATAAATTTGGAAAAAGTTATTTTTAATTTATTTATTATTAAATATATATATGCTAATAGAATAATTGAACTATTTATATTTAGTAAAATCGTTTGAAAATCTGTTTTCAATTTCCCAAATTCATTTTAGTTTTTATGCTTGGAAAATTCTTTTTTTATAAATTGCAGCAAAATAATATAATATAATTGGAAGAGATTGCACATGATCAATAAAATTTCATTAAACTATATTGCATCCAAATAAGTAGAATACAATTAAGCATAAGATTTTGCAACCCCAATCCATACGAGGAACATCACATAAATAATTAAAATATGCTAACGAGTAACAAAAGCCTAGAGGTTTAATATTTCAAAAAACAAATAAAATGAAATATATGAAGCATTCAAATAACATAAAGGTCACCATAAAATAATATTGATATGCTTCACGGCTCCGCCTCGGGTCCATCCAAAAATTTCAATTCAACCAGATGGTTCAAATA
Organism: Caryopteris x clandonensis; assembly: GCA_028749325.2. Lineage (NCBI taxonomy): Eukaryota > Viridiplantae > Streptophyta > Magnoliopsida > Lamiales > Lamiaceae > Caryopteris > Caryopteris x clandonensis. The sequence continues at coordinate 4,505,930 of JAPYKT020000007.1, read as the reverse complement.
AGGAGGGGTGAGCTAACAATTAAGAAATCCCACCTTGATAAATTATGTGTGAATGAAACTTGAATTTATACAATTGTCCTATCACCGAGCTTTAAATTCTCTTAGCCTATAATTATAGAGACCGTGTATTAATATATATATATATATATGAAGAAGATATCATAAGTAAATATAATCCAGGAATTGTGGCTTGAAAGAGGGAGAGAAGTATTTCTTTCTTCTGATTTTTGGGTATCAAGAAGGAAGAGAGAGAGAATGATTTCTAGTGATTTTTGGGTTCTACAGTCGGATGAAGAAGATGAGGGAATAATTACCTTCTGCAGTTCTTTCTCGATATGGTTCAAGGTTTGGGTCTAGATATAACTAGTAGAGTTGGGTTTAACTTGTGGAATTATTAATTGTTTGAGCTTTAAGAATTTGGTCTCTAATAATTGGGCTAAAAATAAAATGGAAGCTAAAAACATAATAAGTGATTCTATGATACATGATGGACTCGTATGGATATAACTTCGTGAATAAATTTGAGATTAGAGTTCTCGATTTATTCTTGACCTGACATAACATATGGCCAACTCAATCATATAATTGGGTTTTAAGGCCCAAACTTTAAATAGATGGCGCATCCCTAGATTCGACTCAAAATTTCAAATATGCACATATTGACATGCAAGTAAAAATAATAGGCGAAAATATCGGGTATTACATTATTCATGATAAAGACTTATAGAATTGTTTACCTAATGAAACATTTGTTTGATTGTAGCTTTTCAGTTGAGAAAGAAGAAACAATTATAATCAAGCTTCAACTTTTATTTTTTTTCAATTAATGAAACCAGAAAAATGTTTAACACAACAAAGAAGATACAGAAAGTACTTTGCCTGAATTTGTGTTTTGATTTTCTTTACTTACGATGATTCACAATTTCAACATCTAGAGTTTATTCTCATCTACAAGCTTGGATTTGTTAACTTAATTATTTTATCTCAGTTAATAGGATTGAAATGTTAAATATCTCTCATTCATTTATCTTTTTTTATATACATTCACATAACTAATGTATTTTATTATAGGTTTTCAATCAATCTATAAGAAAAAAGATTTAAAAATCAATAGCCACAATACCTCCATTGTTTTTGTATATATAAATACAAAAACAATGAAGATATTGTAACCATTGATTTTTGTATCTTTCTTTTTACAGATTGAACTGAAAACCTACAATGACATACATGTATTTTTCGTTCAATATGTAAGAAGGATGATACAAAAATCAATGGTTACAATATCCATTGTTTTTCTTCAAAAGAACCAGGAAAATCTATAATTATTATATATCTCAATATATGTATATATTTATATATCACTTGAGTTTTTTTCCACATTTTCATAACTTGGAAGATTATTTTACGACGATAAAATAAAATATGAGATTAAAAAAATAATATAAAATAACTTGAGAATTCAGATATTATAAGTTTGGAAAATTTTATTTTTATCAGCAATTTATATTAATATAATAATTGAAAATTTGACGCTTATTTATTATTTTTATATTAAAGAAAAAATCGTTGTATCATATGTTGGATGGAGAAAACTAGTATATGTACTATTTTAATATAAAAAAATAATGTATTTAAAATAACCACATCATATTATGTGAAAATTTAAATTATGTAAGAGATGCATCAATTATAATATTTTGAAATCTCTAATGGCATGGTTTCAATTCATTGTCAATAGGAAGACACGTGTCATAGTTAGCTATCAATTCAAATCAGAGCATCTCCAACTTGCCTTGTTGAGTCAAAGGGCTTTAAACTGTTTTACCTATAAAAAAATCATTTTAATTCTATCAAATTTTTTAAGTAACTTTATATTGTTTTTTTCAAATTTTAAATTTTTTTAACAAAAAACAAATATATTTTACTTGTACATAATTTTATGAAATCATTCTTATTCTATGCCATTTTTTACATTATTCATAATTTCGACGAATAACAAAAACACATTTTCATTGAAGGAGCATCATTGTTTATCATGTTTTCTTACTCTAAATTCAATACCAAACCAAATGATATCAATTCACCTTTTTTTTTAGATAAATATAATTGAATATATATGAAATGCATACTTCACCAAAAAAAAATTTAATTTCCCCCAAAAAAATTCATTTTCAATTACACTACCACAACTATATATACATATATATATATAAAATATTTTCAAGATGACTGTGTTAATTTAATTGCTTCAAGTATCAAATATGTCATATTCATTTATTGTTTTTATCATATACATTCACCTAACTGACGTATTTTATGGTAGATTTTCAATTCAATATGTAAAAGGAAGATATAAAAATTAATAGTTACAATGCCTTCATTATTTTTTCTTCAATGGAATCACATAAGGAACAATGGTGGTATTGTAAACGAATTTTGTATCTTCCTTCTTATAAATTGAATTGAAAACACATATATTTTTTTTAAGGTTATTAGTTCAATCTGTAAAAAGAAAGATAGAAAATCAATGGTTACAATAAGACCACAGTTTTCTCTTCAATGGAACCAGAAAATTCTATAATTAACATATATATATATATATAATATTTTCGGGATGATTCAAATTTTCAACATTTAGAGCTTATTCCCATCTACCTCCTTGGATGCATTAACTTAATTGCTTCTTTTGAGTTTAATAGGATTGAACTGCCAAATATATCTTAAGTTTAATCTTTAAGAAGAACATATAAAATCAATGGTTATTCCTCCATTATTTTTCCTTCACTTGAACAAGAAAACTCTTTAATTAACACACACACACACATATATATACATATATATATTCAATATTTTCAGGATGTTTAAAATTTTCAACATCTAGAGCTTATTCCCATCTACTTACTTAGATGTGTTAAGCTTCTTCTGAGTTTAATAGAATTGAACTGCCAAATATGTCTCATTCATTTTATATATTTTTTTTCATATACATTCACTTAATTGATGTATTTTATTGTAGGTTTTTGGTTTAATATGAAAGACGAAGGATATAAAATATGGTTGCAATACTTCCATTATTTTTCCTTCAATGAAACCACATAAGGAGCAATGGTGGGATTGTAACCACTGACTTTTGTATCTTCTTTCTTACAAATTGAATTGAAAACATATTCCTTGTAGATTTTAAGTTCAATCTATAATAGGGAAGATACAGAAATCAATTGTTACAACACCACCATTATTTTCTCTTCAATGAACCAAAAAATTTATAATTAACATTTATATATATATATATATATATATATAATATTTTTTGGGATGATTCAAAATTTTAACTTCTAGAGCTTATTCTCGTCTATCTATTAGGATGTGTTAACTTAATTGCTTCTTTTAAGTTTAATAGGATTGAACTACTCAATATTTCTCATTCATTTATTAGTTTTTTCATATACATCCACCTAACTCACATACTTCATTGTATATTTCAGTTCAATATGTAAGAAGTAATGTATAACAATCAATGGTTACAATACCTCCATTATTTTTACTTCAATGGGATTGTGGTTACAATACCACATTGTTTTTCCATCAAAGAAACCAAAAATTGTTTTTCCACTTTTTCATAATTCGGAAGATTATTATTTAAATGACATTAACTAGCATTGGATTTTATTTGTCCTTTTTCCTTCCTCCACGTCATCACAAATTCATCTTTTGATTTGAAATTCTACATTTTCTTTTCCTGTTTTTTCCCTAACAGAAACACATTCTTCTACATATATTTCATTAAAATATAAAAATATCATATATTTTATATATATGACCACAACATATTATGTAAAAAACTTAAATTCTTTAAGAGAAATATCAATTATACGTATATTTTAAAATATCGACTGAAATGACTGCAATTCATTGTTAATAGAAAAACCACGTGTTATAGTTAGTTACAATCTGTCAATTTAATTAAGAGCTGCTTTTATGTAAGAAGAAACTTAAGTTAGTAGTGACACATGTCTTCTTAAGTGAAAGGACTTTAGAAAGTATTTTGAAACATATATATGTTTATTAACACATATGTTTAAAAAGGCATGTGCAATTAATTAGAGTTCTAAATTGAACTGCTGCAATGAATATTTGGACCTTTTTCAATTTTTTTAAAATGTTTGTTTTATAATTTGCTCCCTGATTTTTTCTCTAATGTAGTTACCTTTCTAACTATTTAGTTTGGACTCAATTATACTTTTATTATATAGTTCATAGTCGACTAAAAATATTTTATATTTCTGAGAAAAAAAATTATTAGTTTAAATTATTATTTAATTTAGAATATAAAATATTCTTATTAAGTTGGTATAGTCATTATACATAATTAAGAAATAAGAAATGGTTAGGGATTCATGGATATTATATTCATCTAAATAATACTAAATATCATTTTGTCACGTGTCATAATTGGATATAATATGCCAATTTAATCGGTGCATGTATTTAGAGTTTAACACGTGTGCTTCTGAGTGAGCGGACTTTAGACAAAAGTGTTTTGTAACAAACATGTATGCATACATACATACATACATAACTCACACATGATGGTAGCAGCGGAAATACTTATGCACTTAAAAAGGCATGTGCATTTATGGCTCTAGATTCTGCTTTTAAAAGGAATATTCGTTGTAGTCATAACATATCTATACTCTCTTTTGTTTTTTATTTTTATATTTTGTTTTATGGTGATAAAATAAAATATGAAATTGGAACACAATATATAATAAGTTAAGAATTCCGTCTCTATAAATTTGGAAAAAAATATTTTTAATTTATTTATTATTAAATATATTTGCTAATATAATAATTGAACTATTTATATTTAGTAAAATTATTTGAAAATCTGTTTTCAATTTCCCAAATTCTTTTGGGCAATTTTGTGTTGAAAAAAAAAAAGATTGTAGTTGCAACTTATGATTGATAAGTGTTTGAGCTTTAATAATTTGGTTTTTAATATTTGGGCTAAAAATAAAATAGAAGTTGAAAACATAATAAATGATTTTATGATAAATGATGGACTCGTATGGATATAACTTTATGAATAAATTCGAGATTTGAGTTCTCGATTTATTTTTGACTTGACATAACATATGGGCCAACTCAATCATATAATTAGGTTTTAAGGCCCAAACTTTAAATAGATGGTGCATCCCTAAATTCGACTCAAAATTTCAAATATGCACATATTGACATGCAAGTAAAAATAATAGGCGAAAATACCGGATATTACATTATTCATGATAAAGACTTAAAGAATTGTTTACCTAATGGAATATTTGTTTGTTTGTAGCTTTTTAGTTGAGAAAGAAGACACAATTATAATCAAGCTTCAGTTTTTTTTTCTTCAATTAATGAAACCAGAAAAATATTTAACACAACAAAGAAGATACAGAAAGTACTTTGCCTGAATTTGTGTTTTGATTTTCTTTACTTAGGATGATTCACAATTTCAACATATAGAGTTTATTCTCATCTACACGCTTGGATGTGTTAACTCAATTACTTTATCTCAGTTAATAGGATTGAAAAGCTAAATATCTCTCATTCAATTATCTTTTTTATATACATTCACATAACTAATGTATTTTATTGTAGGTTTTCAATCAATCTATAAGGAAAAAGATCTAAAAATCAATAGCCACAATACCTCCATTGTTTTTTTTTTGTGTTTGTGTGTGTGTGTATATATATCAGTATATGTTAATTATAGATTTTTCTGGTTAACATATATTGATATAGATATATACAAAAATAATGGAGGTATTGTAACCATTGATTTTTGTATCTTCCTTTTTATAGATTGAACTAAAAACCCACAATGAAATACATGTATTTTTAGTTCAATATGTAAGAAGAATGATACAAAAATCAATGGTTACAATATCTCCATTGTTTTTCCTTCAATGGAACCAGGAAAATCTTTAATTATTATATATATCAATATATGTAAATATTTATATATCACTTGAGTTTTTTTCCACATTTTCATAACTTGGAAGATTATTTCACGACGATAAAATAAAATATGAGATTAAAAACATAATATAAAATAACTTGAGAATTCAGATATTATAAGTTTGGAAGCTTATATTTTTATCAGCAATTTATATTAATATAATAATTAAAAATTTGACGCTTATTAATTATTTTTATATTAAAGAAGAAATCATTGTATCATATGTTGGATGGAGAAAACAATTATATGTGCAATTTTAACATAAAAACATAATATATTTGAAATAATCACATCATATTATATGAAAATTTAAATTATGTAAGAAAAGCATCAATTATAATATTTTGAAATCTCTAATGCCATGCTTGCAATTCATTGTCAATAGGGAAGAGGGAAGACACGTGTCTTAGTTAGCTACAATCTACCAATTCAAATTAGAGCATCTCCAATTTGTCTTCTTGAGTCAAACGGCTTTATACTATTTTTCCTATAAAAAAAAACATCTTAATTTTTCTTTCTATCAAATTATTTAAGTAAATTTAGATTGCTTTTGAAATTTTTTTATATTTTTTTTACAAAAAGCAAATACATTTTACTTGTACATAATTTTGTGAAATCATTCTTATTCTACGTCATTTTTTATATTATTCATATTTTCCACGAATAACAAAAACATTGTTTATCATGTTTTCTTACTTGGAATTAAATACCAAACCAAATGATATCAATTTACCTTTTTTTATGGATAGATATAATTGAATATTTATGGAATTAAAACTTCCCCAAAAAAATTAATTTCTCAAAAATGAATTCATTTTCAATTACACTGCCGCAACTATATATATATATATATATATATATAATATTTTCAAGATGATTGTGTTAATTTAATTGCTTGAACTGCCAAATATGTCTTATTCATTTATTGTTTTTATCATATACATTCACCTAACTGACGTATTTTATGGTAGATTTTCAGTTCAATATGTAAAAAGGAAGATAAAAATCAATAGTTACAATGCCTTCATTATTTTTTCTTCAATGGAACCACATATGGAACAATGGTGGTATTGTAAACAATTCTTGTATCTTCCTTCTTATAAATTGAATTGAAAACACATATATTTTATTGAAGATTTTCAGTTCAATCTGTAAAAAGAAAGATAGAAAATCAATGGTTACAATAGGACCACCGTTTACTCTTCAATGGGACCAGAAAATCATATAATAACATATATATATATATATAATATTTTCGGGATGATACAAATTTCAACATTTAGAGTTTATTCTCATCTAACTCGTTGGATGTATTAACTTAATTGTAGGTTTTCAGTTTAATCTGTAAGAAGGAAGATATAAAATTAATGGTTGCAATACTTCCATTATTTTTCCTTCAATGACCAAATAAGGAACAATCGTAGAATTGTAATCATTGATTTTTGTATTTTCCTTCTTACAAATTGAATTGAAAAGATATTCTTTGTAAATTTTCAGTTCAATCTATAATAAGAAAGATGCATAAATCAAGTGTTACAACACCACCATTATTTTCTCTTCAGTGAACCAAAAAAATTATAATTAACATCTCTATATAATATTTTTGGGATGATTCAAAATTTCAGCATCTAGGGCTTGTTCCCGTCTACCTATTTGGATGTGTTAACTTAATTGCTTCTTTTGAGTTTAATAGGATTGAACTGCTTATTCATTTATTATTTTTTTCATATACAATCACCTAACTGACGTACTCTATTGTATATTTTCAGTTCAATCTGTAAGAAGTAATGTATAACAATCAATAGTTACAATACCTCCATTATTTTTACTTCAATGGGATTATGGTTACAATACCACCATTGTTTTTCCTTCAAAGAAACCAGAAAAATCTATAATTGATATATATATATATATATATATATATATATATACACACACACATTTACTTTTATTTTTCCACTTTTTCATAATTTGGAAGATTATTATTTAAATGGCAGTAACTAGCATTGAATTTTATGTGTCCTTTTTCCTTCTTCCACCAAGTCATCACAAATTCATCTTTTGATTTGAAATTCTACATTTTCTTTTACTTTTTTTTCTAAAAGGAACACGTTCTTATACATATATTTCATAAAAATATAAAAACATCATATATTTTATATATATGAGCACAACATACTATGCAAAAACTTAAATTACGTAAGAGAAACATCAATTATACATATATTTTAAAATCTCGCATGGAACTTAATTAAGAGCTGCTTATATGTAAGAAACTTAAGTTAGTAGTGACACATGTCTTCTTAAGTGAAAGGACTTTAGAAAGTATTTTGAAACATATATATGTTTATTAACACGTAAGGACTTTAGAAAGTATTTTGAAACATATATATGTTTATTAACACGTATGTTTAAAAAGGCATGTACAATTAATTAGAGTTCTAAATTGAACTGCTGCAATGAATATTTGAACCTCTTTTTTAAAATGTTTGTTTTATAATTTGCTCCCTGATTTTTTCTCTAATGTAATTATCTTTCTAACTATTTATTTTGGACTCAATTATACTTTTATTATATAGTTTGTATTCTACTAAAAATATTTTATATTTCTGAGAATAAATTTTATTAGTTTAAATTATTATTTAATTTAGAATATAAAGTCTTCTTATTAAGTTGGTATCGTCATTATACATAATTAAGAAATGGTTAGGGATTCATGGATATTATATTCATCTAAATAATACTAAATAGTATTATGTCACGTGTCATAATTGGATATAATATGCCAATTTAATCGGTGCATGTACTTAGAGTTTAACACATGTGCTTCTAAGTGAGCGGACTTTAGACAAGAGTGTTTTGTAACAAACATGTATGCATACATACATACATAACTCACACATGATGGTAGCAGCATAAATACTTATGAACTTAATAAAGCACGTGCATTTATTGCTCCAGCTTCTGCTACTACAAGGAATATTCCTTGTAGCTATAACATATATGTACTCTCTTTAGTTTTTTATTTTTATATTTTGTTTTATGGCGATAAAATAAAAAATGAAATTGAAACACAATATATAATAACTTAAGAATTTTGTCGCTATAAATTTGGAAAATGTTATTTTTAATTTATTTATGATTCAATATATATATATATATATGCTAATATAATAACTGAACTGTTTACATTTAGTAAAATGGTTTGAAAATCTGTTTTCAATTTCCCTAATTCATTTAGGCAGTTTTATGTTGAAAAAAAAAAAGAGATTCTAGTTGCAATGTATGATTGATTTGGAATTTATTTAAATTTTAAAAATGTTTAAATATAAATAATTATTTTTTATTTTTTGTATTAAATTACTTATTTTTTATAATTTTAAATTTAACACTCATATTGCATATTTTAAGATAAGATATTTTATTGAAAAATATAATTATTTTTTTGGTTAATTAATTGTGCTAGATTTGTGTTTCAATTATGGGTTGAACTATTTGTGTTGGTTCAAAAAAATTAATATTATTTTAAGAAGTATAAATTATTAGACGACATAAAATTATTTATTTTAAGGAATACAAAAAATATTTCATGTAATTGATTTTTATTTTAAATATTTATAAATAAATTAACTATTGTGCATTAATACCAAAATATTCTAGTAGTAATAATAATAAGCAGCAATAACAACAATATTTATCCATCCAAAAACTAAAATTAAGATATATTACGATTAAAAACTTATTCAAAAGTCTTACTCCCTAACTATTGATCATCTGAGACATAAATTAAGTTTTATTATGTTAAAATAGAAATTTAGAAGTTTGGGCCTTTAAAATTAGATATGTGAATAAGGGTTTACTCTAGTCGGGCCGGGCCTGGGGGCTGGAAAAAACATGACACTCCATGAAAATTTAAGCCCAGCCTTAATTCTATAAGGCCAAGGGTGGGGAAGGGCCGACCCAATAAGATTTTTTTTTCTTCTCTCTCTCTCTCTCTCTCTCTCTCTCTCTCTCTCTCTCTCTCTCTATTTTGAAGACAATTGAACTTTTATATAAGAATTATAAATCAATATATTTAAAAAATAAATAAAAAATTTAAATGAAGGATAATTTAAGCATTCCGAATTTCAAACATATCAAATCAATTATTAATTGAAACAATTTAAATACGATCTCTTCCAATCATAACAAAAACAACAAAATATATTAGCAATCTAAATATCTAATATATAAAAAGATCCTTCGTGACTTCATCTTTGATCCTAATTTAGAAATGAGAATGACACAACCTTACAAATCAATTTGGGCCTTCTTCTCCTCTCTTTTTCCTCAATCAATGCTTTGATATATGTGGCTTCATAATATTGAGCCTGTTTACATTTTTTTTTGGATCATTCCAGAATTTGGGCTTTTCTTTGGCCCAATATGATTTAATTAGAGAAGCACAATTTTTATTCAAACTTCAAACAATAATATATATTTATATTATTATATAATGATATATCTCAGTTGTGTCAAATTTATAAATACAAATCTATAATGTGTTGGATATTCATATATTTAACATGTATAAAAAAATTATTAAGTACATCAAACAGCCATATAAGAATACATTTCCTGGTCTATATTTAAATGTAAGAATGGAAACTGGGAGGCGAAAGTAAAGTGAAATATTATGCAAACAAATGCAATACAGCTACCGTTATACACAGCAATGGATATATTGTATTCAAGCTTAAATATTTATACAAAAATGCAACGACGACCACAACAACAGCATACGACTAATTTTTTCTTTAAAAAAAAAAAAAAAAAAAAGCACCACAACAACAGCATACGACTAACTTTTTCTTTAAAAAAAAAGAACCGAGGAATGTACAATGTGTTTAGCAAGGATCAAAGCCATGTTTCTTGATCAAGACATACCGATTTTTGCCAAAATGAAACCTTTCCGGTGCTCCAATCTTGCTCGGCTCCTGCATCGCAAAAAGGACAGCTATGAGCCTTTTTTCTTAGATTATTGTTGTAGAATAGCTACTCTTCTACCTCGGATCACTAATTTTATGGCTAAGCTTAAATGAGGCTAAACGATTGCATTGAATAAGCACCAGAAGTTAATAAATCTAGGATTCTGTTCTTAGAAACTGCCCTGTAATACTATGCATGATGTAAAGGTGAATGGTAGAACTGATGAAAAAGAGAACTGCCATTACCAAAAGAAGTTTAGTTTATGGAATTTTCCATGACACTGCAAATTAGGCTTTCGAATATTCCAGAAGATTGTGTTTGCGCTTGTTAGATTTCGAAAAGAACCAAATCTGAGGCCAAGATTTCTTTTGCTTCGTCACCTGGGGCTTCGCATCCCTCTTGGAAACAAGATCGGCCATGTAACGAACAACGGCCTGAAGAACAAAAAGAAGTGTCTTATTCAGTCTTACGCATGTTATTTTAAGGATAAGGAAACAGTAGCAGAAGTAAACCACCTGAGCTCCTTTTTCATTCACATCTCTTGGTGGCACCACCAGAGGATTTCCCTCAAGATTCAGCACACGAAGCCGAGTTAGCATCCCAAAAGAGTCGGGGAGGGCTCGTATTTGATTATTATTGCTCATCAACTCCTCCAACATCTCAAGGTTCCCAATGGACCTAGGCAGAGACTGCAAATCTGCAAAATTGTTGCTCACGTCCATCTTTACGAGCGTTGTTGCAAAGCACAAGCTCTCTGGGATTGCTTCGAGCTCGTTGAAACTAACGTCCAGCTGCTTTAAGCTAGACAAGGACGCCATCGTTGTAGGCAGTTGCCTAATGTTGTTATATCGCACTGTAAGGATTTCCAAAGATTCGATTCTTCCTAATGCTTCAGGTAGTGCTTTGAGGCGGTTATAGTCTGCGTGAAGCTCTTTGAGGAAAGTGCACCGACCAATAGCATGAGGTATTTCTTCAATGTCATTAGTTTCGACAGTTAATTTCTTTAGGTTGGCGAGTGACCCGATAGCTTCTGGAAGAACTTCAAGTCCATTAGAGCTCAAATCAAGCTCTTGAAGATTAACTAGTCTGGAAATGGTAGCAGGCAATGCTGTTAACTGGTTTCCTCTCAGATCGAGATGAAGTAAATGAAGCAAATCCCCAACTGATTCAGGCAGTTCTTGGATTTTGTTTGCGTGTAAATCCAAGGTTTGTAAAGAGGAAAGTCGTCCTATGGCGTCTGGTAATATCAAAATCGTGTTTTCTGATAAATCCAGTTTGATCAAACTTGAGAGCTTCCCTATTGAATCGGGAAGCCATTGGATTTGATCAGATAATTTGCCTTGAAGAATAAGCTCCCGGGCTCCTTTCTTTGCAGACACTTCAATACAACTAGCCAGTTTTATCAAACCCAGTTTCTCACCCTCTTCACCTGCAAGAAAACAGATTTTCCGACATCAGAACAACAAAATGTTCCAACACATACATTACTGCAATCAATCCAAGAAAAAAGGTGAAGCTCACCATTAGAAACAGCTGGCTTAAGAGTGGAATCCATATGAAATGATGCCTTCGGATTCTTCAGATACGAGTCATCCTTGGTTAACAAGGCCTTCTTCGAAGCATACTCACGTTCCTCAGTATGAAAACCAGACAACAGTGGCGGCTTGACAGTTTTTGTGGTCGAAACATTGGCAGGGACAGAACCAGGTGCAGCCATGGATGAACTGGTTGTGTTCTTTGGCTTTGGTTTATGAGAAGCTGAATGAGATTGTAGGCATTCTGACGCTCTCTGAATCAAATCATCAAACACTAAGTGCACGCCCTCGAGATCCAATAGTTTTTGGGCCTCCTCCTTTTGCTTCTTGCTCTGTAAATGAATCACATTCCGCTGCATCTCTTGCAAGATACCGAAAAGTTCATCGGGCACATCTTTTCCTTTGTTTTGCTTCGTGAGTTCCTCGAATCTTAACTGATCTTCCCTCTCTGCGTTCTGGATTAAACTCCTCGCTGCTTCGACTTCCTCGATCCCGGGCCGGGCCGGCAGCGACTTATGGATTCTCGTTACCTCTTTCACAGCGTGTTCTAGGCTCATAGCTGATACATCCATCGTCATTTTACTTGAATTTTTGTTCGTTTCTCTACTGGGATTCATCAGAAAAACATACATAATCAATATGATAGAAAGTGAAACGTTGATTTCCTAGTTTTCACCGTCAAACATTTATCCAATCTCATCACCAAGAAAAACAGAAAGTCTTCCATTAACAAGTTTCAAAGAAAGCTTAAAAATTGCACTTACAGAGCTTTAGCTGCGACAGAAGAGAAGGAGGATGAAATCTAAGAAACTCTCATGGCGGGATGCAGTTTATACTGCAGCACAACGCGGCAGAAGGCTCTTTCTCAGTAAACAATGAGAGGAAATTTGATGATATCTGTGAACTTCAGTATTCCTGAAATGGGCCCATATGTTTCTGCAGTTAGAACTTGTTTCAGTTTTACTGGATTCGGCAAACTGATATCTCTTCAAATTCCTTCGATTTCATCTCAACTATGGCTGTCAAATCTCTCTAATTTTTTTTTTTTTTTCTTACTGTAATTGCTAAGAATGCAATGTGATTTTAACGTGAACGCCTAGTTCTTCAAGCCGCCTTCTTTTCTTTTCTTTTCTTTTTTTTTTATCCTTTTTTTAACAAGAAACTCTGCCAAGTGGCATTGTAGCATAGACAAGAGTAAACAAAATATAAAATATAAAAAAAAATTGAACACTACCGTTAGCAGTTGTGAAACGGTTTAAGATTAATTGGACGAAATTTAAATATTTTATTAACAAAAGAAAATTAATAATTTTGCTAAATATGATAGAAAAAATAAATTAATAAATAAATGAAGGAACATAAATTAATATTAATGTCCAATTCTTTTAACCGGCATACTCTCCCATGCGATACATAAACATATTATTATAATATAATATTATTAAATTTTATAAACACATAACATTAATATTTTTAAAAATATTATATAATTATATTCAATACTTTATATATGTACTATGATTATAATAAGGATATAAATACTGTATATAAAATCATATATATATAATGAGTAAAATAAAATAATTTTACCTTCCAAGTTGTAATATTTTAATGTCAAGTTGTTTTACCTAGATTGGGTCATTAAAGTGACAAAATATATTGAATTGTCATGCTAATGATGAACGATAATGTATTATGATTTTATAAAAGTTATTTAAAGTTTACTATTTGTAGAAAAATTAAAGTTATTTAGTATTTGATAAGAAATTCCGTATCTATAAATAAATTGTCTCTCTCTATATATAAATAAAATTAAATAATATTATAAATTAAGTATCAATCAAATTTCTTAATTTTGAACTTATTTGACATCATATATTCCAAATATATTATACATGTGATATAATCATAAAATATCTAACTAAAAATTAGTTAAAACAATAAACAAATATAATAGTTATTAGTAGAAAGAAAATAAATAAATAAATTAATAAGCTACTAAAAAAAATCGGTACTTCTATTATTATTATTATTATTATTATTATATATATAAATAAAGTGTCCCTTATTAAAACATTTTTTTTATTTAAAACGGTGGTATGACCTTAATTCAAAAGACGTTATCTCAACGAACACCTCACATGGCATTGTTGCAGGTCAGCATTTATCATTATTTTTTTCTCTCATTTTTATGTCAGGAAACTGATAAATTTATTTTTATTATTGTAAGTTTTTAACAAAAAGATATGATTTGAGAGTTAAGTAATAAATGAAAGCACGTGTTAGTGTTGGGACGAAAGTGCACGTGTCCAACGGTAGCCAGCTGGCAGTTGGGTGCTCACGGCAAAACCGTTTATGGCAGTTGGAATGGGCTGTCCGTTGTGTCATGTGGGTTTGGGTTCCACTCAATTCCACGTGGCTCTCCTCACTTCATCTCTCGTGACATGTCTCCTCTCCCTCTTCCATTCTTACAAATTTTAGATTTTGAAATATGCGTTTTTAATTATATAATTGAAAGAAAATGTGGTTGTACTAAGGGGTGGAGTGGAGAAAATGTAGATCATAAGCTGTGGTTATCCTTATGAATAAGATGCTTATGTAATTTTTGGACGTGCATTCTTTGCCTCCATAAATATTGGGTGATTTGTTCGTTTTTATAATTTTTTTTATTGTTAATGTAAAAAATATATCAGTAATAGTTGATCAAGACGAATTAACTTGATTCGAGTGGAATCGTGACTAATGACGATTAATTGGGTTTAAAAGATATTTTTTTGTTCAACAAGATACGTTTTTAAATGCTTAACATTAAAAATATATTAGTACTATTTTTCATTAATATTTTAATAATTTTGAGCTTTTATAACATCTCCCTATATTAATAATAAGATAATAGCATATTTTATATATACTAATTTCAGAAATAATAAATTCCACTAATTTTATGTTTTCTAAATCGGAAATTATTTGGAATGTATTGTATTAAAAGTCTCCCATTAGCTCTTGTGAGGCTTTTGCATTTTTTATTTTTAAATACAATTAGTTTTTCTTTTCATTTCTATTTATTATTGATTTATATATATTTAATTAATTTTCTTTTTAGAAAGTTTAATTTGACACTTTTATAGAATTTACTAAGATAAAATATTTGATCTGAAATATTCAATACATTATTTGAACTATTTGGTAGTGAATATTGTTTTTTTTTTTTTTTGGGGGGGGTAATCTAAAATATAGTAAAACTTTTTTCAAATTATAATTCAAGTAAATTGAGAAAGTAAAATATTTTATTTCCAACCAATTATGTAAGATAATCGAGTAAACATAATAATTGTAAGTCAATTGTATAAGCTGTAAAATGGAATTAAAACATAATAATATATGTATGTCAATTGTGCAAGTAATACAATCAAAAGTCAATCATGTAAATAGCACATGAACTAGTACTACATGTATAATTATTGAAAGAATAAAAATATAGTATAAGTTAGTCGCTTTCATAAATTAGTTTAATTAAGTTTCACCAAAGTAAATTTCATATTTAAGCACAAATCAAAATAAGCCTTATAATTTTATAAAAATTAAATTATAGAAATTCAAATTGTGGTCCCCATTTGCAGTAAAGGATTACATCAGATTGATTTTGTCATAAAATATAAGCAACCAATAAAGCATCAGTAGTTTGCTTAAAGAAATTCATAACATGCCTAATCCGCAAGCAAGACAAGATTCCCTCAATTTCTTCAGATTCTGGAAATGTAGCTGCCGGAATCTGCCACACCTAGATACCGGAATCTTTGTCACACCACCATTATTAAGCAAACAAACACAATTAACACGTGATACTTTAACTAATACTTTTAACCCCCTTAAAACTTTGTGACTTCTACATTATACTATCTCATACACTAAATTTCAAAACGTTTCTCCAAACATGGCAGTGTTTTAAAATCGGCAAAATGTAATTAAAAACAGAAGTTTGAAAGTAAATGTACAGAAAACAAGCATAGTTAGCTGCCAAAATGTAAATAATTCAAATTTTTACTAGAGGCCAGCGGGAGGGCGTCCACATTGTAGAGACACAGGTCTTGCCAATAGACATGGTCCTCAAACATGAAATTTGGTGTTTTCATGCTACACCCATCGGGTATTTTCTAACCACAAATTTACACCCAAATGAGTATGACTGTGCGTCGCGTGAATTTGCGGTTAAAATGTACCCAGTGCACATGCACTGGGTGTGGTATCATAATTTCCAGGATCTAACACTTTCCTGAACAAGAAAAAGCTATGCACACACCACATACACCATACTTCCAGAATTGAGATAACCATAGGACAGCCAGTAATAACCATCATAGATAATAATAGTAAATTGCAATTGAATTCCCAAAAATAAAATAAATTAAACTTCAATTTAATTGAAACAATTGTCGTTCATCAACAATAAAGAGTCAGCATTGGATCAAATAATATAATAAGAATAACATCATTGCTGGTTTATTCCTATTCTCAAATTTGAAATTGTCTATAACCTTTATCCATTTCCAATAAGCTTCAATATTCAATCACTCTTACCCTCTTGAGAACCAATCTCTTGAAGGTAATGTTCTGCATCTAAAGCTGCCATACATCCTGCATAGATGTAACACAAACAATCCCACTTTAAATGTATCCAGAAAATATTGACTAGAACATGTCCATCAGTTTAGTAACTACCAGTGCATGGATAATAAAAATAAACACAATAATAGCATTCCTTTCAAGCAAATGAGCTGTGCATACCATCCCCAATCATTAAAGTTATCCCACAGGATAATACTTAGCATTAATGTAATTGCAAAAGTTTTAATTCGAAATTCATGCAATATTTTTAAAATGATTAAATTTTCTGTGATTTAGAAAAAGGTCTGTTCCTTGAGAGAAATTTGGGGCATTTTCTAAACTTGTCCCAGACTCCTTTTCAAAAAAGATAATATAAACCACTTAATTTTCTTGTTTATAAAATACCTACATTACTGAAATGACCATACATGCAACGTACTCAAATCACAAAAAACATAGCACATAACTTAATATCAGTGTCACAATCATGGATACTCATTTAGGTATGCATTTCTTTACGTAATTCACTTAAGTTATGTTCCATTTGATATTCACGAAGTTAGGGTGAGGGTGGAGGTTGGTAAGGATCATCACAAATTCAAGACTTGAAACCAATCCTCTGAAGGGGATCAAAATTGCTTTGTTTCTGAATTAACAAATTTGGTTTGCATCACAAAATTTAAAAAATTAAAAAAATTAAAAAAGAGAGAGAGAGATGAAAGAAACTCATGTAAAGAAACTAAGCATGGGAAGAATAATTTCTCTGAGACAGACACACTGCTAAAAAGACAGCACCATAAAACATTATCACAACATCCTTCTCGTGAAATTGTTTAGACCCAAAAAGCTGCTTCTGTAAGAATAAAGAAAAGCACCCGACTACAAACTATAAAACAAATGACCCTATCAACCTCCAACAAGTATTAATGATCCTAAATTTAGGATGTGCCGAGAAGCATCTGCATCTGAGATCCGCCCTTCATGTTAGCCCATCAATTTTGATTTTAGCCTTCTCTGAAACATTTAATGACTCTAATGCAGATAAATTTTATCCAAATTCTATTAACAGCTCATTTCTACAAGGTAATTTTTAAGTAACCAACACAATTTAGCAGTTTTGACACGCAGGAAAGCAGTCTTCAGATTCTCTTTCTTAAAGAACCAGCCCGTTATTTTCACAGTATTAAAAACTCTAAATTTCTTAAAGAGCCAGCCCTTTATTTCACATGATTAAAACTATAAAAGTCTATCCAAATTAAGGAACTCATTAAGATCATAAAAGACATAAAAAAAAAAAAAAGGCGCTTGTAGGCAAGACTGATAAGCTCTACAAAAGGAAATCGGGAGATTGAAAACTTAGAAAAAATAAGATTGGGAAAAGTGACAAACGTAGAAAAAACAGGCTTCAGATAAGTGCAAGAATAGAGCCCTACTGAAGTAGGATTTCTTGTACAAGCCAAAAGATCCTCAAGGGTTCAAGAAGTGTAAAATTGAGAAGAAAAAAGGTTCAAAGTGGTGGTTGAGATATGAGAATAACACAACAGAAATGGCCAGTTCAGCAGATGAAGATGTCTTGAAAACTTGGAAAGAAAGTAATTTAAGAAAACATATGCCGTTCAAGCCAAACATTGCAGCGAGTAGAAATTCCTACAACGGACATCTCAAAATTAATAACTACATGACATAGCATATCCAGTGTTCCTAAGGATTATCATCAAATTCTCGAAAAGAAGTACGAGTGATGGTATGTTTCAAGGGCAAATGGCACGTTAAACAACATTTAATAGGAAAATGTAATCTTAAAAGTTGCTGATTAGGCACTCCATTCTCCTCCCAACATCAATGCTCTATTTGTACACTAGTTGTCAATTTTTTTTATCTTTTCACTAACTCCTGTAATGTCTCTTTAATTTGATAAGTGATATTAAAAACTTTCAATCAAAGTAGCTATGAAGTTGTTTAGTATCAATTCATAATTTTAAAACCAATGTCTCTAACTGTTGTGATATTGCAGTAAGAGAAATAGTCAAGGTGGCTGGTTCGGAAATCGGAACACTATCTAAGCACATATTTTTGTGATTATGGTAGTAGTATTTACTTCATTAAAACTCTTCGTCAAAATTTCTTCAGAGAATGTGGTGCGTTCTAGTATGATGTCTAGTTTATTCGACAAGTCCCTAGCATTCTTTTATTTTCAATAATCTTCCTAAATGCATATTTATGCACCAAAACCAAAAATGCAACTACGGTCTAATCAGCTAATCCCAAGATACTATGGGGAGTGGGGAAGTCCATTGTTTACTTTGTCTTTGTCCTCATTCGTAACTTCCTTATCCATTCCAAAGAAATTAAATCTTTATTCCAAACCACTCCGACCATCTATACTTGGTTTTTTGTAGACCAAAATAGTTAAAGCACATGCTCCAGTGTTCAATAGAAGCCATATCATATTCTTTTCTTCCTTAGATGCATTTTTTATTTTTTCCTAAACAGTAATCCCAACTCCAAATACAAAGCATATATTCTTTTATATATATATATATATATATATATATATATATATATCCTCAGATAGTTAATTGACATTCTTTTGATTTTGCACAATGTGAAGATCAGCAAACTAACAGTAAATCGGAGCAACTTAAGCAAATAAAAGAAACTTATGAACCAAGAACAATGAAACTAATAAAACTAGAATCATTATTATCCTGTACTCACCGCTGCCGGCTGCAGTAATTGCCTGCCTGTATTTCTTATCCTGAACATCGCCAGCAGCAAAAACACCCTTGACGCTGGTAAGTGTGGTCCCAGGCTTCGTGATCACATACCCATCAGAATCCAAGTCCAATTGCCCATCCAGAAACTTGGTTGCAGGTTCATGCCCGATTGCAAAAAACAAACCAGAAACCTTCAAATCCAAAACCTCTCCATTCTCCAAATTCTTCACCTTCAATCCCCCCAGAGTCCGCTCTCCATACGCTTCAGACACCGCCGAATTCCACACGACTTCAATTTTCGGGTTCAACAGTGCTCTGTTTTGCATTATCTTCGAAGCTCGAAATTCATTCCGTCGGTGAATAATGTAAACCTTTGAACCATATTTAGTTAAGAAGTTCGCTTCCTCCATAGCAGAGTCGCCACCACCGATGACAGCAAGAGGCTTGTTGCGAAAGATAGGCGCAGCGCCGTCACATACAGCACAGGCAGATATCCCGCGGTTCCAAAAGGTATCAGAACCCGGGAAGTTGAGGCGTTTGGCGACGGCGCCCGTGGCTACGACCACAGAATCAGCAAGAACAGTCTTAGAATCTGTAAAAATCTTGAAAGGGAAACCTGAAAAATCAACCTTAGAAACAGTTTCAGTGAATATTTCAGTCCCAAATCGAACGGATTGAGCGCGGCACTTGTCCATGAGCTCAATCCCCCCAATACCCTCCGGAAATCCGGGGAAATTCTCCACTTCAGAGGTGGTGGTCAGCTGTCCGCCAGGAGCGATATCGTTCGCCATCCAACCTTCGAAGAGAATAGGTTTGAGCTCAGCGCGGGCCGCGTAAATTGCAGCGGTGTGGGCCGCCGGGCCACTACCAATAATGCAGAGGCGGGTCTTCAGAGTCTGGAGATCGCTTTCCATGGCGGAGACCTTGGGGGGAACGACGGCGGCGGCGGCGGTGGTGGTGGTGGTGGTGAGAGTAGCGAAGCCGATTAGGTTGCGGGCTTTTCTAATGGAGTTTAAGAGCTTAGAGAAACAGGTTTGGGTCATTTGTCTGTGGAGTATATAATAAAATAAAATAAAAATATAACAATTGAATTGAGCGGGCGGGTCAATTTTTTTGCCACACCAAATTTGAACAATCCCTTCTACTTTTATATTTGTGCTCCAACTCTGATAATAATATAATATACCTAGCGCTTTGGTCTCTCTCTCTCTCTCTCTCTCTCTCTCTCTCTCTCTCTCCTAGTCCTAGCCACATTAGGGTTTGAGTAATGGAGGAGTTATTCACACTATAGCCGTTTCCGGATTGAATTCAATTTTATCCAATTTCATATAACTTTAAGATGATAAATAATTTTAGGACGAATGAGTTTTCAAAAAATAATGTAAAATTTATGTATATTCTGATATTTTATAGGTAGAGTTTTGTAAAATATGTGTTTAATAATGATGAAAAAAGTAATACGTAGATGTTAAAACGTAATTTTATAATATTAAATGATTGAGTAATTATAAAGTACATATTAAAATTTGTAAGATAATTTGAGTATGAGAAATATAAATTATTATTTTAATAGAAAAACTCATTTAACTAAAACAATAAGTTATTTATAAAAATTAAATTAAATTAATATATCCCTCTATAATCGAGCCAAACATATATACCATAAGTCCATCTATTTTCTCCGCTCTTCCAACCTATTTAACTTTCGTTGTCGTTTTATTAAGCATCCACCTCATCAAGCATCAACCATCAACACAAATTCTCAAATAAGTTCATTCTAATTAGATTATTTATTCATCAAAATGAAAAAAAAAAAAAAAAAAAAATTGCCTATAAAAAAAGGAAATTTGCCTTTTTTTTATTAAATAAGAAAAAAGGTAAGTGTATTAATTTAAACTAGTGCGAAACCTGTGTGATGTGCAAAAAAAATATATATTTTTTATTTTGTAATATAAATATATATTTTAAGTTATATAATATATTGTAGAAGGTGTGGGTCTGTAATTCAGTGATTATCTTTTTGTATAATAAGTAGAAATTTATTGTAATATTATGTTTGTCTTTTTTTTTTCTATTAAAATTAGTCTAGTTTACAATTTGATAAGCACGATATCCACGATTTATAGAAGGTTGAATCAAATTAAATAAAAAAAAATAGCAATATAAGCAGATTGAAGAAATCTCATAAAAATTGTCAATTACACATAAAAGTTAAGGACAAAAATATTTTGCAAATTGTTAATTAAATGTAATAATATTACAAAAATTTGAAATTAGATAGAAATAAATACTTTAAAAACTAATGAAAAATCGAACAGTGCTTATACGTCGAAATAATTAGCAGATCTCAACAGAAAATAACAAGAATAATCAAACAAAAAATGAAAAAAATAGACAGACTTTTTGTTTAAAAATAAGAAAGAAAAATAGTTAAGAAAATGAAATATGTTTATCATAAATTGAAAGCAACAAATGAATAAAAAATATAAAAATAAAATAAACCTAAAAATAATATTTTGAAGAGTGTAGACTTTGGTGACAACTGAAATATAGCACATATTATCATACATGTCTTATAATTTATTTTCTCAAGAAAAAAGAACACGTAAAAGACTTAAAAAAGAGGGAGAACAAAAAAGAGAAATATTAAAACATTTAGTAATAATTTTGATAAAATATATAAATAAGAGAGAGACAAAAATGAGAAATGATTTTGAATTATACTAAGATCCGTGAAAATTTAATTTGATATTTGACAAAATCAGATTATATCCACGTGATTAAGTGATTTTAAATAATTGATAGCTTAATTATAGAAAAAATATTAATTACTTTCCACAAATTTATTTCTTATTTTGAATATATTATGAGTCAACAAAGATTTCTTAAAATTCGAAGTTATTTATATTGAATAAAATAAACTAAGTCAATCCCGAAGATTGTTGATATTAATCTCTTCAATTAAATTATAATAATGTATTTTAAAAGAGTTCTATACATATATATAGTTTTACATTTATATGGTCGAAATTTAGGCGATTTTTTTTTTGAGAAAAGTCATTTTAGTTATATATATATATATATATAGAGAGAGAGAAATTTGGTTTGATGAAATGAATTGAGAAAATTAAATTATATATTTATTAGATTTCATATATTTTTTTAATTTTATAATTCAATTATTTAATTAATATTTGATAAAATATCTATATTTTAAATTATATATTAAATGTTAGAGTATACTTGATATCATGTAATTTTGAAACACCTAAATTTATGAAATAATTAAATTTTAAAATTAAATAAAAAATTTAAATAAAAATATCTAATTTTAATTTAATAATAATATAGGTATTCTTAATGAAGTTTGCGGAAAACAAAATTTATATATATATATATATATATAGATTTGGGATGTGATTAATCCACCCCACAAGCATGAAGCACATAGCTATTCTGTGTTGTAAGACTTTTTTTACCCTTCCGACGCTATTTATTATAATATCAAGAATACCAACAAACAAATAAACGATAGCACATCAGCCATGCTCTCTTCCCCGCCGGCAGCAGCCCCACCAGCACCGCCATCATCAGACGAGGACTTCTTCTCCACGGCTTCCACCTCCACCTCCTCCGATTCAAAGCCTCCATCCCCCTCCGGAACCCCTCCTTCCTCGCCGCTTCCTGAGATCCCGATCGCATGGCCCCTCGACGGAGCCCTCACTATTTCCTGGGTCACCAACCTCATGCAAGCCTTTGAATGGGCTTCCAGAGCTTTACCACCATCTGAGCTTCCCTCTGTCCTCCCTGTTGGAGTATTCGACAAACTTGTACTTACTGCATCCAAGATTTTGCATAAAGAGCCGAATTGTGTGAAAATTGAACAAGATTCTGGGCTAAATTCGGAGTCCCGCGTTGTGGTGGTTGGAGATGTTCACGGTCAGTTGCATGATGTTCTATTTTTGTTGAGAGATGCTGGATTTCCGAGCGATGATCGTTTTTTCGTGTTTAATGGGGATTATGTGGACAGAGGTGCTTGGGGGCTTGAGGTTTTTCTGCTTTTACTGGCTTGGAAGGTTAGTATTCTCGTGTTTTTAGAAATAGAATTTTGATTATGTGACTTCTTTTTCTAAGGAATTGCGTTTATTTTTCCAGAATACAGTATAGGGAATGAAGTGGTTTAGTGATTGATCTTACTAGAGCGTTGCTTCCCAAGTTCAAGATTGTTTGCTTGTATATGAATTGTGATTTATTTTGGTCAAATATGTTAAGTTGAATACACATTCTGCCATTAGTATCAGTTAGTTCATTGATACGCATTATTTTGTGTGTGTGTGTGTGTGTGTGTGTGTTTGCTTCATCCAGCACTAAATCAGGAAATAATTGTGGTAACTTCACACAATCAACTTCATCGAAAAAGCTTAACTACACAAAAATAAGATGCTCAAGCCATTACTTTAAGTTGAGACCATAACGAGTTTGATGTACTTTGTAGGTTCTTATGCCTCAGAGGGTGTATTTGCTTCGTGGAAACCATGAGTCCAAGTATTGCACTTCTGTATATGGATTTGAAAAGGAAGTCTCTGTGAAATATGGAGATAATGGTAAACATGTCTACAGGAAGTGTTTAGGATGTTTTGAAGGACTTCCCCTTGTTTCCATCATAGCTGGGCAAGTTTACACTGCACATGGTGGGCTTTTCCGGGGCACAGTCATTACCCCATCAAAAAGGTCTAAAAAGAAAAATCGCAAGGTTGTTCACAACCCTGAGGTGAATTCTTTGACTCTGGGTTCCTTGGAAGAGTTGGCAAAAGCTAGAAGATCTGTCCTTGATCCTCCCTGGGAAGGTCAAAATTTGATTCCTGGTGACGTCCTATGGTCAGATCCATCAATGAACCCTGGTCTTTCCCCAAACACGGAGAGAGGAATTGGCCTCTTATGGGGTCCAGATTGTACTGAAGAATTTTTGAAGAAGTACAATTTAAAGGTATGCATGTGTGAAATTTATGACCAAATATCTGATATATGTTGGAATAGAAAGCGTGATGGCCTTTATCTCTTCAATCGCGCTTGAAGTTTTGACAATATTGAAGCAGTTTGAAATGCAAGTGGGTTGAAGTTCTTCTATTTATCAGCATTTTCTTTTCTGCAACAGTATGCATACATCCTCAATGCTTCTCTGCTAACATGCTGTTACTCTACAAATTGTTGCCTCATTGGCAGATGTTTCTACGAATTGCTTTTAGGAATGTGTGAATTTGGAGGTTTCAAATTAGGATTCTGACCATGAATTTAAGATGTGGGGAGTTAAATAAATGTTTTACAGGGTGGACAATTTGTTGTGAAATATCTGAAAAATGAGGAGGATTTAGGAGCATCATCTCAAGATTTTATTTAGAGTAAAGAAGCTTCATAAAGGCTATAATCAAATCTCTCAATCTAGTAATTTGTCATAAATTAATATGCTTATAAATATGTCTCTAAATCTCTTCTTGGAAATTTGGATAAATTTCCTACCAGCTAAATATTTAAATATGATAAGTCACTACCTGATCCTAAACTGAAGTTGCTAAATGTAAATCTCCCTTTTATTATATATTTTGTTAGTTACCTGATCTTAGGTGAAGTAGCTAAATGTAAACAGTGTCTTTCCTCTCAATGCAGCTCTGAATAATGTGCTAAATGGAAGTTACTGCATCGTTCTGGGAGGCTATCATTAACTTTTTCCCCGCCATTTGACTTAAAAACTCTTTTATATTCTTTCTTTTTCTCTTAATTACCATAATTTTTACAAGCTAGCTGTCTGAGAAAGTGTCAACAATCAGTTTTGTCTGTTTTGGGAAATAATGAAATCTTCTCCTTGTTTCTGATATATGTTTTTTAAATTCCACAACATTATCAAGGCATCATTGTTGTGTATTTTTTTCCATCACTTGGTTGTCACAGGCTTAAAAAACCATCTGTTCCATTATAATCATCTGCTTTTCCACCTCAGACAGCTAGGAATGAGGTCATGCTCTGTTACCTGAAATTAAGTATTGGTATTCCAAACTTTGCTGTATTGTCAAAGATGCAGTTCTAGTACAAAGCTTGAGGCATCTCATTACAGTCCTACGTTCATAGAACTTCTACCATCAATTTATTTTCTGCCCATTCTCTAGAATGAAGTAGTCCGAAAACTTATTATGCAGTTACCTATTGTCCAAAAGCTCCAGAGAAGAGATTTAGCACCCTCTTTAAGTTTGGCATCTGGAGGACGTCTATCTACTCACGCACATGAATAGATTTCACACATGCTGTGTAGCACAATTGTGGAATTCAAAATTTTATATTTCTGTACAGAACGTCCCTTTTGTTTCCCTTTTTCCAAGTTTTTTTTTTCACTAGAATCAGATTGTTTGTGGGAAGTGCCGATAGTGGATTGGACTTGTGTATATCTTGATCTTGCTCTTTTCTTGTGTTACTCAATGATGGTGAAGTTGATCTTGCAACATTCATTTTCCTTCATTACAGTTGATCGTTAGGTCACATGAAGGCCCTGATGCACGGGATAAGCGAGGGGATCTTGGAGGAATGGATGTGGGGTATACCGTAGATCATATTGTTGAATCAGGGAAGCTCATCACGTTGTTCAGTGCCCCAGATTATCCACAATTCCAGGTAGCTTCATGCTCCTTGTATTTGATTTCTCGTGCAATTACTTTTTGGAGTTTGGTTTTAGCCTCACTGTTATAGTAGTTTGGGCTTCTTTCATCGCGTAACCCTTTGGATGGCGCAAATAAAACCTTCACTTTAGAAGTTGTGGTTGCATGCATGACATCTTTAGGCAATTGTAAAGGGAGTTAAACAAGTTGAGCAAAACACTACAGAAGTTGCATGTTTTCTTTCTATCACTACCTTAGGGATGGGATTAATACCATTTGGATCCTGCTTCTGAAGGAAATAAGAATAACATTTGAAATGCTAAATCGACTCAACTGACCCTTAAGTAGGCAGCAGACCTTTTCAGACTTCAACTACAAGTTCATAATTTCCTTTTAGAAATATGCGTGTGTGTGTTTCATAATCATGATATTTTAGCACTCCTATTTCATATGCTATCTGTATTCCGATAATTGAACAAGAAACTGATTTTTTCATCATTTTGTCTACTTCACAGGCTACAGAAGAGAGGTACAAAAACAAAGGAGCATATATTGTCTTGGAACCGCCAAACTTTGACACACCAATTTTTCATAGCTTTGATGCTGTTACCCCAAGACCAAAGGTAAATTTTCCTACTAATCCAGAGAAAACATTATTTCATGAAAATTCTGCTAGTGTACAGCCTAGTAGAGAGTCAAATACAAACTGGAAAAGTTCGAAAAGAAAAAATATCTTTCTCATGTGAAATTTGATCTGTTTGGCTGTTGAAGCACAATATCAGTGTTTTAATTTTGAAAGCAGTTGTAGGAGATTTGGCATACTATGGGCACGTTATCATGGAAATAATATAGGGTTGATTGCAGAGTTAGTTAACTGTCACTTGTATAAAATTGGGGCTAAACATCAAAATGAGCACTAAACTTGTTCTTTTGTACTGCTTTGGGCATTTATTAATAAGAGTTATAAACTTACATTTTTGTATTGGGCACTAAACAATCATCAAAATGGGGAAATAAACTTAATACTTTGTATCATCAGCAGTTCCATCTCAGGATTTACTATCTAGTTGAAATGATAATAAACATTAATCAAAAACAGGGATTAAACCGTCGCAGTTTGGTGATTGTTTGTGCAACTAACCCAAATAATATAAGGTTGTGCTTGGATAGAAGGGTTTGGGATGGATTTGAAAATTGCACAAATCCATTGGTGGTTGTTTGGAGATAATCTACATCTTGCCCTACTTATGAGTGATTTAAATCTACCAACATTTGGATAGATTTGATATTTCGAATCCTTCATTCCGAACACGACCTAGGAGTTACCTTTTTCATATGTTTAAACATGAAAGAGGAAAAAAATATTATGTTCTAAAAGTTGGTGTAAAATTTATGACAGGTAAATCCTTACTATGATTTTGAAGATGTAATTGATTCTGATGAAGAATTGGACCTCGTATCAATGGTGACAGAATCTGGACAGCAGCAACCTGCTGCTTGAAAAGGCTTTATTTGGAAGTGAATCTTTGTTCATGTTATTATGCCTTTTGTTTTAACCGTGTGTATTCTTGAGAGTTTTTTTTTTTTTTTGGGTGGCTAATACTGCTGCCGTTTTATAGATTCACTTGAGGAGATGTTATGAGCAGGGCAGGTACCTAGTAGCGAATATCACACCCTGTAACTCCTTTGTATAATATATTCTGGTTGTGGTCTAATGATGCCATAATCTTTAAATTTCTTTCAAATTTTATGAAACTAAGCAGCTTTTCAGTTATTCTTCCTTGGATAGTGGAAATCATCCCCTAGCTCTGTTTTTGCCCATGAGAGCAGTTTGATTTATTATTGACTGTTGCATGTGAGCCGTTCATCTATTTTAAGGAGGTTCCAATGCTTGTGATATTGTTCATCGGTTGGGATCAAAGTGGGGGATTTCTAGTCCCAGAATCCCCTGAGATTACTCGCATATGCTTTGTTACATTACTATATGAGTTTGCTTTCACATCATGTAATTGAAAATACCAACAGCTGTGATCAATCCCTCGAACTTTGTATTTTCCTAGAAATACCATTTGCTTCGTCAATTTTAAACAAAGTGCTTCAAATTTCTTCACGGAAATCCTGCTCAAGTGCCAAAATATATTACCAACATGCCTAAAAATTGACACGAGTTATCCAGAGAATTTCGATAAGAGTGAAATATTGCTAAATTACTTCCAAACTAATCTGTGTAATAATCATGATGATCACCCCTAACACAGCTTTTAGACAAGGACCCAAATCTACCTTTGTTACTACTACGGTTGAGAAGGCTTGAGGTTGTGGATCTTCATTAAACCCCAGGAGAAAAAAGAAAAAAAATAAATAAAAAAGTAGCCAAAAATTAACAAATTATTACCAAATATACAACAACAAAGATGAATGATATAAAATGATATTCCTAGAGAATTCTGAGCTGTAAGTCGGCATAGCCAACTCTTGCTTTGTGTCTTTCAAACAGATCTTGAAATGCTTCAAGGAACTCGGCATGCACCTCATCGACCTTGTATGAATTCCAGGAAAACAAATAAACAGAAAATTGAGAAGAATATCAATGCAGGCAGGCAGGCAGGCAGGCAGGCAGGCAGGCAGGCAGTATGAATCATCGTTTCCTAATTTACATTCTATTAATTAAAATGGTTCGACGGGAAAAACAGTGAAAGGCATATCATCGGGGCTTCTGAAGAAACAGTCTTGAAAGCTTATTTGGAACTTAACTTTTGTGAAAGTCTAATCATTGAAAGGTAGCACACAAATCAGTTGGAAGGTTTGAAAAATTAGACAACTGATAGTTTCTGAAAAGTAAGTTGGTACAATCAACCAAAAAATATTCTCAACTGCCAAATACACTGTATTGAGGAAGCAAATCTTTGCATAAATAGTATTCATCCAAATTTCAAGGGATACCACACACACACATACTTATGTATATTATGTATAATTCCAAACTGCTAACCTTTCTTGAATAGAAAAAAACTTTCATTTCAAGAAATCTATTTTTCAATGATTAAAACCTATCCTAAATAGAAAAATGACCATAATAAGACTGATATAGCCATCCTTTAGTTAATCTTTTCTTTTTTAGACTAACAACATTCCTAATGGGGAGGGGGGGGGGGGGATGTTTATAGATCAAAGGATGCTTCCAAAATCTCAGGTTATGCTAAGATATAGCTTATACTAGTGACCAAATAAACTGAAGTGCATAAAAGGTATATAGAATTACCTCTTCCATAGTAGGTTTTGGGTTTTTCTTTAGCATAATAGGCCGACCAACCACCACATTCATTGGATGCCTAAAAGGCAGAGGTGAACTGCAAAAAGAAACATCAAAATGGGAAGTTTAGTCCAGATGAACACCTTTTACGAAGATGATCGAAAGGAAAAGAATTCAGTCAGTCAAGCCGTCAGTTACGATGAAATAATGAGACCTGTTACAATGAAAATATGAATGAAGGAAAAGTTGTCAGGGATGTCGCCAAACACCCTTCTCTATTTCCTTCAATTCTCTTCAACGTCACAGCTAAATCTACACTCCTTTTTATGTTGTCTCAGTTATATTGCTTGATTCATTAAAAGCTTAGGTTACTAAGTTTCTCCAAAATATTAGGGGACTCTGAACGAACACGTCATATGGCGGTGAATTGAACTCTAAGATGAAAGAACACCTTTAATGTTCAGAATGGCATAGCACAATCTTTTAAAATAGAACATACCCAAATACACCCCAGAAAATTATAGGTGCAAACTTGATGGCTCTAGAGAGAGCGCTGTAAAGTTTCCCCTTGGGCTTCCACCACTTGTATACATTAGACTGCAGATAATGGAAAGAATCAAACAGTAAGTAATATGGAATGGTAATTAATTCTTATGATATATAATATTAGATAGGCATTAAATAATTTTTGTTGACTTGAAAATAGGATTATTCATGTACAAAACTATAACTTCACATGTGAACTGTGTACACTCTTAAAATTAGCACTAAACTTCAGTTCAATTTCTAATTTTGACTGCAATCTTTCCTTGATTTGATTTTTATCTCCTGTTTCACACTGCACTCATTTCTCACGTGTTTCTTATCATTTCAATGGCCAGAAGAGTCAAACGCAGGCCATGTTGTGTGTACTTGCATCATCGGCATATTACAATTGCTTGGTTTTCTGGAGTTTCATGCACTGCCCTTACATTATTCTGGTCTTTTTTTTCATCAGGGTTAGACTGGTAGAAAGCTTTTTACAGGTCAGAAACCTACAGTAGAGCTACGACACAATGATGACCAGACCAGGAGCCCAGATGGTACTCAATGGCTACATGTGAACCTATTAACTAGGATAAGTTAAAATAGTGACCTCAATCCTGATAAAATATGCAGAAGCAAATATCTTATAGAATTCAGGTAAAAGCCTGGTAGTTTTTCTTTTACGGAAAGTTTTGCCAACAAACTTGACAAAACATAATAGCAGAACTCTATAGCAGCGCATTTGCATTTTAAGCTAGATTTATGTCAAATACACCTTAGACGATGAGTTCAGCAAGTCATGTGCTCCTCATGCATACATATAATTTTTTGACCAGACAATCAGAGAAAGAGTGAAAAATGATTGCACCTGACCAAAGCAGAAAACAGGAACCAGAGGCTTGCCCGTCTCCATAGCAATACGTACAAATCCTTTTCTGTTTCGAAGATAGGCAATCTGTGTGAAGGAGAAGGCAATTTAGACACTAGCAGGTAGATCATTGCAAGCTAAGGGATGAAAGAAGGCAATCATATTCTTTGTAATTAAGTCTCAATAATTATTGAAGAACCGTACCATCAGCAGACATGATCCCATCTCACACTGGAACAGTGAAACTAATTAAACTTCTTTTGTCACTCATAAGGTAGTGCAATCAGGTAATATATAAACACAAACACACACATATTTATGTGTCTACTTTTATAAGTAAAACTAGAAAATTAAAGAAATAAATTAATAAAAATCAATGAAGCTTTGTCATAAAGCTGAAAAATGATGCTTCTAGACAAGCTCCTTTTCTCTCCTTCTTGTTTCCTTTTTCCAATTCAATTTCATTTGTTTAACAGGGTTGCTTCTTCATGTTTAAAGAAATAACCATATATTACTACATCAAGATCAACAAATAAAAACGTAAGTGCTAGGAAGAAACTTGGCAAAGCATAAGTTGACCTCAAAATCGGTTAACAGGGTTACATATATTACTACGTCAAGATCAACAAATAAAAAACATAAGATCTAGGAAGAAACTTGGCTACTGGCTAGGCATAAGTTGACCTCAATCACCTTTTCCGGTTAAGTTTTTCCCAATATTTAGAGCCACATACAATGACCTTATATTAGCTCCAGGTCATTGGGAATTAAACCAGAATGCTATGAAGCACAAAAAGTAGGTAGAGATATATTTACAGCAGATGACTACAGAAAGCAGAAAGGAAACAAAATAATAAGACAGACAAAGATTCTGTGATTAGTAAAATTAGTAATGAGTTGTGAAGGATAGACCTCAGAGCCACGCTCCATATATAAGGCCTCCATGACCCCCCCTGGCACTATGATGCAGCTATAACCAGATTCCAAAAGGGAATTAAAATTTTTCCTCGTGGCCGGAGAAAGTCCCAACCAAGACCACAGATGCCTCATTAAAGGAACATAGAACACCTGATCAAAGTTTCTTCATAATTACATGTAGTCATGGCATTGCTATTATGAGCATAATATGTATAAGCAAGGGACCCTTACAGCAGTACTTGCAAGGACCTTAATCTTCGGTAGAGGCATGAAACCTGTAAGATCAGCAAGTGCAATAACTCCGATAGGCCACACCGAATGTGGCTCATAACCAAAAACTGCATGGAATAGGTTCAAAATTTCTGTAAGGCCAGCACTTCTTGTCTAGATTTTTTGGCTACACTAAATATGCAAGACATGTCATAAAATAGCAGTTCACACCATTTCCAGCTTCCCCAGTTCATGGCATCCCGCAAAAGCAAATGGCGTAGCAAGTAACTAAATCAGAACTATGCTAACAAACATAAGGTTTTGGATATTGTGTTGGATTATAATTTTCATACAGCTTACCAGGAAGGTCTGGAACTTGACATTAGTGATTCATACACCTTAAGAAAGTGGTTACCCTTACTCTTTGACACTATGCTTTTGAGTGGTTCCATTTACCATTCAGACCGTTTGATCACCAATAACCATTGCAATTCTTCAGCTTTATGGTGTTTCTGATGGAAGTTAAGCAATATTCAATAAGACTATAACTGTGTGTGAATAATCTAGGCCATGCTACAATGATATTCAGATCCTTAGACAAATCCAGAAAATGGTCATTTGAACCAATCCAATGATTGTATTATGTCAAAGAATGATACTGTTTACAGGAACTTGTTAGAGTTGATGTCCAACTCATACCACCACCATATCATTAAGAATCTCGCATTCAAAATCTGTGCCTCGCTGGTTATTGCAATCATGCAGCCTAATTCATAAATGTATTAGAATATCATGTGAACTGGTACCTAATAGAACATGCAAAACTGCATCTAGTAGCTCAGTATGCAAAACTGTTGCAGGCAAGTTAATCATATAACAAACTTGGGAAGTGATGAAGTCTAAAATAAGATCCTGCACTGAAGTAATCACAAAAGGGTACAATGGGGAATTGACACAAACAACTTATTCAAATTGTACCACCACTTGAAACGATGCCTATCAGAATAATAAAGACCACAAGTTTTACAAATTGACTTGAGGACCTTGTATGTTACTTAAACCAATTTTTATTTTCCATTTCCAATTGCAGAATCTGTCTTATTGCCTAAACTATAAATCAGTTAGGATGATATATACAGAAATTGAGGTTTTAGTTCTGCTTCCTCATTCAAAAGATCTCTCTTATTTAATCTTCTTGTGTCATCTGTCAGTTGTTTAAAAGTTAATACATTTATGAAAAATCATTAATCTAACAACTATAAACAATAATCAGTTACTAGATCCATGCTGAACTGTCATAAACTCCTGAATTCCTGGAAGAGGGCACTAGAGCTGAGAAATTGAAGGGGATGATGAACTCAAATGCCACAAAATTAATCCACAGGAGGGATACCTATCGAGAAGAGAAAAAGTACGGTAACATCAATAAGAAACAATAAAGCTTTCAAATCTTCACTAAACGCTCAACTGGAAGTCTGCAACTTGAGAATTGCTGACCATATGACATTTTGAAGTAGTATCATTTACATATGAAGCAGATAAACCATAAGACAGACCACATTCTGACTAATGGTTACCTAGTTTCCTTTAAAGATGTTGGAAAATGTACTGTTTGGTTCATCTGACGCTTCTACAAGTATCATACCATCAGGTTCTCAGTGCACCGTTTTTATGCTAAGCTTTAGATTGATACCATTAGCAACAATGAAATTGGTTGAATAGTTATTTTCTCATCTTAAAGAGATTAAGATTGTCAGTATCGCCGAACTCCCTTGACTGGAAACTTATGAATTTCCTCAGATCAAAACTGTAGCTACAACCTCACAGAACAATCACAGTAGAGATGCAGCCCAGTACACCCTTACAAAATGACAAAGTACAAGAAGGGGGGGGGGGGGGAGTGGGGTTCGGGGGTCAAATATTGATAAAATACAAGCAAAAGAACTAGCTTTATTACCATAAGCCTCATTAGGATCAAACGCTTTGATGTCCTCCACATACAAATTCACCGGGAAATAACCTACCGCATGCTTACATATATACCTGATAAATCATTTGCCAATAATTTTTATCCCCACTAGCACAGAATCGTTGAAATATTATGTATTCAACATCACAATAAAAGTAAAGACATTTCGACTACAAACATAAAAGGCGTCGAATGAGACAGACCGCAGAAGCTAACCTGGATAACTTCCGACCCCATTTGCTCCGTTCATCAATTGGGATCACCATGAATATCAGAAGCAATACAAAAACTCTGAAATGAACAAATAAACAAATTCAAAAAAAAAAAAAAAAATGAGAGACAGAGAGAGAGGCGATTACGAACCCGAGTGATTTGGGAAATGGGAGGAAGATAAATGAAGCCAGGACGATGACAACGTTAAAATGGACGGAGCCCAGCCACAGTATCAATGCCAAAATTGTATGAAAAATCGATCCGGGCGAGCCCTTGAACTCCGCCGGCGTGGGGGACGGTTCCCCCTCAGCCGACGGCGATTTGCGCCGCCTAACATCCCCGTTTTCCATAGAAGCCATTGAAATAGAACCAAGGGAGCAGAGAAGCTAGCATACAAGACAAATTAGAGGTTGAGAGGAGACGAAAAGGTGAATGGAAAGATGCAGAAGTGCAATGGAAGAGTTAAGAAGGGGCGTATGGGAAACAACGCTCCCGCTGCCAGCGACTTTTCAATCGAAACTTTCTGGAGACAACCTCCCCATAAATTTCACATGTAATCAGAGACACGTGCCCTAACTTCACATGTGATCTTGCGCAAAGCAACATCGGTCCAAGAACATTAAAATAAATTATTTAATTACAGAGGAACGTATTTGGGGATGCGTAATGGATAAATCTCGCTCTCCTCCCACCCACTCACCTTAGAATCCGAATCATGATCTTCCATATTACTGTTTATCTGCTTTATCAATTATCATCTCTTTTAGGAACGAAATTACCAACTTTTGTATGTTTTATATGAATTTTGCCATTTTTTTAAATTTTATAATTATAAAGTCTCATTTCAGCCGAATATCATCATTAATTGTTAATTATTATATATTATTTTTGATAATTCAATAATTTATCAATGTAAATTTTAAAATAATCTGACATTTCCTACACACATTAATATGAAATTCATTTTGAATATAATTCAACATATACATTTATTTTCATCCTGTGTAATTTGTTGTTAAAAAAAAACTAGAACAATAACTAATATATATATATATATATATATATATCCTAACAAATGTATATAGAAAAGAAATGTGTTGGATGATTGACAAGAAATTCTTATGTAAATGCAATTCGGACAAATAGAATATATTACTTGAATTATGCTGTTTTATTTAATATGAAATAATATAGACATCACATAATAAATAAATAAACTTAAAATTAAGATGGAATAAGAAAATACAACATAACTTGCGAAACTAGGCTAAAGATACTGTTGTAGTAGATGGATAAGTAGGGTAGACATATTATTATTGTGTGTGTGTGGGTGAGCAAGAGGCACTAAGATCCCAACAAATGAAACCTACATGTTCAACCACTTCCTCCATCTTCATGTTAAATGAGGTGACACCTAATCTCCACCGTTAGCTAGAATCTCAGAATAGTGAATTATAATTTATTTATTTAAATTAGTGTTACATAAAAAACACACACATAATTAGTATACGTCATATATAAGTGATACAATATCTAAAATAAAAATCTAACTTGCCAGAATCGAAATGAAGGGAAAATAATCGCTCCTCCAATTATAATAATTCAATAAATATTAGGAAGTTTTAATAATATTATATGGTGGATATATTATTTTATTAGAAATTGAGTTGGACGGTTGAGAGCAATTAATCAGATTTAATTTCTGATATTTGGATTGGGCAAACATTGTCCTTTTAGAATAACAGTAATAAATATGAATCTGACAACAAATTTAATGTTCACAACTAATTTTCGGATCGTCGTTATTTTTTGGGACCACGACACAACAACCCTTCCTCTTTTGGTTTTTAGGACTGTCTGCAAATTATGCTAAATTCTATTATAAAGTAATTTATTATTAGGACCATCTATCAAACTTACTTTTCTGATTTTCAACTCCACAATTTTTATCTTTTTATTGATATGTGTCTATATAATTAATTTATAAGTTAGTTTATTATTTATTTATTTAAAAGGATAATAAATTAGTAGTAATATATTTTTAAGTAAATAAATAATATTTTTTAATAAAATAAATAATACTCTACATCAAGTTGTATCGGGAACACTTAGTGCATATAAATTTTAGCATTAATTAACACGTGTTGCCCACTCTCTCTCCTACTTTTATTTTTTATTAAAATTTAAAAATTTATATATCTTTTTTCATTTTAAATTCATTTTAATCTACGACACATCAAATTAATATTCTTTTTTGTAATCATTAAATTAACACCAATATTATATATATTAAAATAAAGAATTACATTTAAAGCAAGAAATATAATTTTGTATGCATGAAATATTTTTTGTTATGAATTGAATTATTATTTATTAAATTTTGATATATGTGTTAAATTTGATTAAATAATATATCAATTTATATATACATTTAATCTAAAAATAAATATATTTATTGTAAAAATAAAAAAATAGTATACAATTAATGTATATAATATTATAATATTTTTTTTATAGTTTTTAGTAAAATATTTATATTTATTTGAGAAAAATATAAAATTTAATTTAGATATCATACAATTTATTGTTTAATAAAACTAATTTTAAAAAATACAATTTAATATAACAAAGTATATTTTAAATTAAAATATTATATGAAATAATTAATATAAAATAATAAATTAGGTATATGTTTAATAATATTATTATATTATTAGAAATTATTAGTATAATAAAATATAGGACATTTCTATTAACACCACATTTTTTACTCTTCACCCCACCAAAAATATTTAGACAAAAATAGATATAAATAAAATTACAATAATATCTCTAACCCTAATTTATTGTTTACTTTTTTATTTTTGCAGAGGAGCCTCTTCTTTTTCTCCCATTCTTCCTTCAGATCCAACCTATCTCAGTTCAAAAACCAGAGCCTCCATGCGAGCAAACCACCACATGTTGAAGCCTCACATAAATTAAACATTCAAAAATTAATCACAGTTTTTCAACATTCGGTGCCAAGAGACTGAACACACAAGAATTTGTTCAGTTGGCGAAAACTAAACGCCTCACAAAATGTTCAGCGCCTGCAAAACGAACATTTTGCTTTGCATTCGGCCACAAGATCTAGCCGAACACATTAAATTGCTTTGTCTTTCGTCTGATATTTGTTTTTCTCCTCCTTTCTTTCATTGTTCTTCCTTCTGCTTCTGATATTCAATAGTGAGAGGGATAGAGATGAAAGAGTTCTGCTTCTGATATTCAATAGTGAGAGAGATAGAGATGAAAGAGTTATAACTGTATTTATTAACATTTTTTTCAACAATATTCTTTCTGCAATTGTTCCTTGAAGGAGAAGACTGAACATCTCATTTCAACATTTTTCCTGCATTTCTTCCAACAGTTCTTCTTCGGAGAAGGAGACGAAAGCTCTGTGTCCTTCAATATTTTACATCATTTTTTTAATAAATAAGGGTATAAATGTAAAAATAGGTGGGTGTGTAAAGTAAAAATATTGTATTTTTAAATTAAAATGTAGTGTATAAAGTAAATATGGTGTAGAAAGTAAAATTTATGGTGTTATTAGGAACACCCTAAAATATATTATATATCCTGCGACGGAAATCTAAGTTCTCAAATATGAAAGTGTAGTGGGCAAAAATTAATGATATATGTCTTGTATTGGGCTTGGTTAGTTATGTTGGCCTGTTTTTATTATTCTTGAAGGCCCATATTTTTATGTGTGATCCATGAGGCCCACTTCCTAGTTTCATTGGGATAAGCACAATTAAAAAAATTAGGAGCAATAAAAATGGTAATTAGGTCCTAATCACACCTATAAAATCTTTTATTGTAATAAAAAAAATCTATGTTGTATTTAATTACATATTTCTAACATTTTGGGATTATTTAGCTTAATTATTGTTGATATGACATCAAATATGTTTATAAAGTTGAGAATGTTCTCCACCTCCTATTTAATTTCATTCATGTTACTTTTTTACAAATTATAATAAAATTAGTATGAAAATTCAATAATTTAAAATGAAAAGAATAACTTTTAATATTTGAAGAAAATATAATATTTGTATTTGATTCTAAAAGCAATTTTAAATAATATTATTTTATCAATGATATTTTTTTATCAAAATTTAATCTATTAGTGGTACACAAAGTTTATTTTTTATTTTTTATTTTTTATTTTACATCAATAATATACACATTAAGAGATTATTAGTGTAAGACATGTTCGATGCACATAAGATATTTGTTTCTTATAAGTTATATAGTATATTATAGAATGTATAAATTTATAATGCAGTGATTATTTATTTGTATAATGAGTAGAAATTTGTTGTAATTTTATGTTTCGTCTTTTCTTCTATTAGAATTAGCCTCGTTCACAAATTGATAAGCATGATATCCACGATTTATAGAAGGTTGAATCAAATTAAATTAAAAAAATAGTCATATCAGTAGATTAAAGAAAATAAAGATTTGTATAGATCTCGTAAAATTTGCCAATTACATAGTCAAATTAAGGACAAAAATATTTTGCAAATTACTAATTAAATGTAATAATATTACAAAAATTTGAAATTTGATAGAAACAAATACTTTGAAAGCTAATGAAAAATCGCACGGCACTTATACGTCGAAATAATTAGCAGATCTCAACAGAAAATCACAAGAATAATCTAACGAAACATGAAAGAGATGGACGAACTTTTTGTTTAAAAATAAGAAAGAAAAATAGTTAAGAAAATTAAATATGTTTATGATAAATTGAAAGCAACAACTGAATAAGTTTTTTTTTTAAATAAAATAAACCTAAAAATAATATTTTGAAGAGTGTAGGCTTTTGTGACAATTGAAATATGACACATTATCGTACATGTCTAACCATTTATTTTCTCAAAACTTTAAGAGGAGGGAGAACAAAAAAGAGAGACTTTAAAATATTTAGTAATAATCTTGATAAATATATAGAAAGAAGAGAAAGACAAAAAATGAGAAATAATTTTGAATCATGGTAAGATTGTTGAAAATTTAATTTCATATTTGATAAAATCAAATTTTATCCACGTGATTAGGTGATTTTAAATAATTGATAGTTTAATTATAGGAAAATTGTTAATGATTTTCCATAATATAATGAAACTACAATGATTTCACGTTCTTAACAAATTTATTTATTAATTTGAATATACTATGAGTTAACAAAAATTCTTTAAAATTTGAATTTATTTATGTTTAACAACATAAACTAAGCGAATCCCGAAGATTGTTGATATTAATCTCTTCAA
The DNA here is from genome assembly GCA_028749325.2 of Caryopteris x clandonensis. Classification (NCBI taxonomy): domain Eukaryota; kingdom Viridiplantae; phylum Streptophyta; class Magnoliopsida; order Lamiales; family Lamiaceae; genus Caryopteris; species Caryopteris x clandonensis. The sequence goes on along the minus strand of JAPYKT020000007.1, from coordinate 4,466,192 downwards.
TTAAAGTGTAATAATGTATTTTAAAAGAGTTGTATAAATATATATACTTTTATATTTATATGGTTGAAATTTAGGCCGAAAAAATAAAATTTAAAAAAATAATTTTACTTATATATATATATATTTGTTTTTTTTTTTTGATAAAATGAATCGAGAAAATTGAGTCGTATATTTGTTATATTTCATATATTTTTAATTTCATGATTCAGTGATTTCATTAATATTCGATAATATATATAGATTTCGAATAATGTATTAAATATTGCAGTATATTCATCTTGATATCATCTAATTTTGAAACACCTAAATTTGTGGAATAATTTAAATTTTAAAATCGAATCAAAATTTGTAGAATAAAAACATTGAATTTTAATTTAATAATAATATAATTATTCTAAATAAGTAATGAAGTTTAGGCAAAAAACGAAATTAAAAAAAGTCATTTTATTTTTATATATATAGATTACTCCCGATCAATAATCTTAATTAGTATTATTAGTATTTTTTACAATAGTTTTCTTTGTTTATAATATTATAAGTTATATAATATTTTTGTAACATATTTATTTTTGTAAGATACGACATATTGTCCGTAGCAGAAAGCAAAAAATAAAATAGATACACAAAAATTGTAAAAGTTTGGTTTATATATATATATAATATTGATTATAAAAATATATTAAAGGTTTCAATTATATATATAATATATATATATGATATAGAAAAAATACACATATAAAGAGAAAATGGGTGGACATGATTTTGTTTTTTGGATTTTTGGAAATATTAGTTTAGAGGGCTTCTCATATGTATTTATACAAGGGGGCAACTTAGATGAAATATAAATGCAAAAGTGGACAAAAATTATAGAAATTAAATACAGGAAGTTAAAATATAAAAAAATACAAGGACTAAAAAATATAAATTTTTGTATAATGTAGCATTAACTAATATCCTTATCCTTCTCCCACAATAAGGCATATACTCTTGAAAATTCATATTCATCGCCTGGACAATTTGGAGCCACACACGCGCCAACACTACCCAAAAAAGAAAAGAAAAAAAAGGGAGTAAAGAAAAAGAAAAAAAAAAAAAGCAAAATTGTGCAGAGAAACTTGTGATGATGGCTTCCTCCACAACCAGACCTTCCTTCACATTATTCTCTCTCTACGCCCCTTCTCCGCCACCACCGTCGCGGCTATCCGTCAAACCCCTTCCCACATTTTTCAAACCCCTTAACAGACCCAAAATTCTAACCGCCACTGCTCCCATCAACTCCATTGATATCTCCAAAGAAGACAAGCAAGAACAGCCCATTTCCTCTGAAGAAGAGGAGCCCGAACCCGAACCCGAACCCGAGCCCGAGCCCGAGACGGAGAAGAGTATCAACAAGAGGCGGCTAGAGGAGAAGTTCGCCGTGGTGAACACCGGCATCCACGAGTGCAGGTCTTGTGGGTATAAATACGATGAGGCCGCAGGCGACCCTTCGTATCCAGTCCCTCCCGGGCTGCCCTTCAACAAGCTGCCCGAAGACTGGCGTTGCCCGACTTGCGGGGCTTCGCAGAGTTTCTTCGAGAGTAAGAGTATGGAGATTGCGGGTTTTGCTCAGAATCAGCAGTTTGGATTAGGTGGTAATGCGCTTACCTCTGGCCAAAAGCTTGCGCTTATTTATGGTGGTTTGCTTTTAGGGTTTGCGCTCTTCTTGTCTGGCTATTTTCTTCAATAATCAATGCATATTGGGTTTTTTTTATGTGCTCTGAAGTTTATATATATGGGACGAAACTTATGTTGGTGGTGTTGTATATTACTGGAAATGATCATTTTGTTATCCGAATTATACGTAAGAAATTCTATTTCAATTAACTTGAGCTGGAAGTTGGGTTTTGTTCTCAACTTTTAGATTTTGTCCTGGTAATAAGAAAGTGAAGTGATAAAGAATTCTAGTGAAGGATAGAGTTTTGCCCATGTGTCATTTAATACGAATCATCGTATTTGCATTCCTGTTATGTATTCTTCATTTTGATCTTTAACAGAAGCCGAGTGCAGTTTGAACAGTAGTATATGTAGATTTATGCACACATTTAAGTAGGAAAGAAATCTCGACCACAAAGAAGAAGAGGACTACGTTGGCATAATACAATTTATATGCAACAAGTGAGATAAATATCCATTACATTGTGAGAACTTTCTAGGTTCTTTTTAGTGGCATCATTTTCCTCTTCATCTTAACCTTCTTCCACTTGGGTCTTGTAGACACGACTCATGCTTTTGTTCTCAATGTGTGCCTCAGTCAGAAACATGCCTTGAGCTATCTGTCTACTTTCACTGTAATTGTTGATCATCCCGATTTTGCTTTGTTCTGTTATTTCTGGGTTCATGTGAAATCAGATTCTGCTTATGTTTTCTTTTTTTGTGGCATGCTCCTCTAATGGAAAAGGAGAATTCGAAGCCTTTTCAAGTGGTAAGGAGATCTCTTTCCTTGAATTTTGACTATGGGTCTCAGTCTACGACTTAAGGTGATCTCAACTCTTTGTTTTTGGTCATAAAAGATGGCGAAATTCCTATATAGCTAGACGAGGCAGCAATGCTCATTTTAAGTGACCTGTGAATATGTGACATAATTTCTCTACGCATCCACTAACAGTTGTTTGGATGAATTTATTTGGATAAACTGTGAATTGGAGCAGAGGATTTCAATGACTTCAATGTTGGGTGAATTCCAAGTGCATTCTAACGATAAAGAAAATAGTTTAAAGTAGTTTTAATGTGTTATAGCTTGCCCAATAGATTTATACTACTATGGGTTTGAAATTGAATTCAAACACATCCTAAGGCGTTAATTGATTCTCATTCTCTTAAAGATATTGGATTAGAATAGCTTTATCACCAACCTCGGACTTCACTCAACACATATCATACTTGCCCTAAGGTTATGTCACTTGGCAAGGCCAAGAAGATGTGATTTGAAACAGAATTCTTTGTATTCCATGTTACATTCGATTACCCTTAAACTAATAGAGCTTCTACAGTTTCATGTTTCACACTTATGATTAGGGGTGTAAACCGGCTGAGCCGAGCATTTCCTAGCTCAACCTGGAGCTTAAATTTTCTATGCTCGGATGCTCAAGCTCGACTCGCTCCGCTCATTAGCTTTTTTTTTTTATACTTATTTATTTATTTATTCATTAGGGTTATATTTAATTTATAGTTAGGGTATTTGGTAGATAAACAAAGGGTGGGAGGTAAAATTGTAAATTTAATTGAGCTCGATTAGGCTTGCTAGTCTATCGAGTTGAGTATTAATGGATTTGAGATCTAGCTTGAGAGGTACTTGAGTAGCATGAGCTTGGGCTCGGCTCAATTAACTTCAAGTCGATTTGGAGCAGCTTACGAACTGTCTCGATCACGGACACCCATATTTCACAATGCCATTCAGTTTAACTATTGAGCAGGGTAAGAGTTGTTTGCAACTTATGAACACATATTTTACTCCCCCCAAGGATATGTCACTTGGCAAGGTTATGAAGACAGTTTTGAAACAGAGGATTTTAGTATTCCATGTTGTATTCAACTATTGTACATCATTTGTACAATAACAACATCATCAGTATTAAGACAGCGTAGGAGATGAACCGCACAGGTTTGTTCCAGTAAGAAAGCTATCAAACAGGAAAATAACTGTGGGAAAACTATTTACATTCCCTCAATTTGGGTTGGAATTACTCCCTTCTGGGCACTTATCACTCTTCGAGCGCTGCCCTGTTTCTTTATTTCTGGAGCCGCACCCACTCAAAGGGTGGTGTTCTATCATCTGGTGCTTTCATGGCCGAATCAGACCTCCCTACAATCGTCAAACACAGCTCGAAAAACAAATCCCGGTTATTTTACTTCTGTTATGGCTGAATCTTTTATTCTACTACACCTCCTTCATAGAACATGCAATTGTTATGAGTTCTACAAGAATTATTTTTATCTTTTAGAGAATTTTGGGCTAAGTACTTAGGGTTAGTCTTGTGGTTTTAACCTTAAAAAGTCCAAAGTGGCTGAATGGCCCTAAAAAGTGCGCGAGTGGAATATGAACTTTGCTATGAATTTTAACTCTTCCTTCAAAAACATAAATTACTCTGGATTTTGAGTTCATTCCTGATTTTTTCCCTTTGATAAAGAAGTAAAAAAAGATGCTTCTCATTTAGAACAAAACAATTATATTCGATTTTCAATTATTAAATTCAAGACAAATGATATAAATTTAATATTTTATTTTATCAGTATACGTTATAACATCCAACACAAATGTAATAATTTTACCTTATTATCATGGCAGCAATAATTCAGCAGGAAATGGTCAATATGTACCATAATTAAGGGGGATGGGATGCCTTATTCTTTGAGATAATGCTGTCATTATTATATCTGCCTTTAAACTTCAAAGATTTGTTAATAAAACTTTAAGATTCAACCAAGTCCATAGATGACTTCTGTGCATGTGATGGTGATCCAGATTCACCAAGATATATTACTTCATGACGTCCCCGGGTTTAGGGGCCCACCATCAGCCTCATTTTTATTTATTTTTATATATAATTAGATAATCGTTCGTGCAATATACTAGATATATTATTATAATTTATATTACTTATATATATTATGTAATCTAAATTTTTTTATGTTTAATTGAATTGTCATTATTTTAAAAGTTATCTTTTTTAAATAAAAAAAATTATACGATATTTTAAAGTGAATTTTAAAATCTTCTCAAACTCAATACAAAAATTTCAACTCACTAAAATTAATTAAGATGATACAATAAATTATAATATTATATAAATGAATAGTATAGTATTTTTAATTTTACAAAAAAAATATATCTTTTTAGATCAAATTTATATAAAATTAATATATTATTTATTGAAATTCAACTCATATACTAAATAAAAATAAGTAACTCAATCACAAATAACATAATTCAATAATTCAATAGCTAATTAAGTATATTATTAATTAATTAAGAATATATTAGGTGATTTTTAGAGTTCTTAAAATCTTGACAAAAACTTCAAGACAACATTTAAAAGAAAAAAACAAAAAAAAACAGAGGGAGTAACATTTTTATGTTAAAATTTAAATACATAAGAATTCGCTTTCTTGCTACTTTGAAATTTATTTTATTTACTTTTGCAGAATTTTGTCCCCTCCTGTTATAATATAAATAAACAAAATATTATCTTTTTAAAATGAAAATTTGAAAATCTGTCTGTATTTGCTAACATTACGATACTTATACGAGGACTTATGATGATGCAAACTAGTGTCTTAAGATGGTTGATTTCAAAGACCGTTCTTATAGATAAGTACTCGATGTCTAAACTAATGTTGCACGATAGAATATTTTAAAGATACATTATTAAAATATATGTGTAAATATGTAACACCATCTTAAGCAATTTCTATTTTATTTTATTGTATGAAAGCAGCCTTGGTCTATTAACTCTTCAATACAAGAGGGACACACTAAATTTGATGACTTGAACATGTAATTAATAAATGACTCCTCTGACTAAGCATATTGCATTTTATATAACCAAATTAATTATCATAATTAGTAGCCTAATAATTATGTGGACTTTAATGATAACACATCACATTATGACATTATTATGAAATTAATTAATTATGGTATGACATAAACTTTAGTCAACGGTTCAATAGGTGTTACCGGTTCAATAAATTTTGTCCCTAAACTTATGCATTTTAAATCAGATCATAAACTATTTTTTTCAAATAGGTACTTCAAATTTATAAATAAACTAAATAAGTCCCTAAATTTTTAAATTTAAAATAAATTCTTAACTATTAAAATAACTACATACAATTTAAAATATTTTATATATCTAAAAATATATAAATCAAGTAAAAATATATTTCAATAAAAAAATGAAATTTAAACATTATAATAATTTAAAATTTTAAAAATCCAAAAAATTTAATAGATCTCTAGAAAAGTATTTAAACAAAGTAAAGGTAAAAATATTAAAAGTTATCTATAAAAAACAATACAAATCCTTGATGTAGTAAATAATTTTTAGATTTTAATTTTGAAGTTATGAAATAACTTTTAAATTGTATATTGTTAATTTCTTGATTTATTTAAATATACATTTTATTTAATATGTTAATTATAAGATTTATTAATTTGTAAATGTATTTAGTTATTTTAATTTTTAATATTTATGTGGATCCAATATGCCTCGAATTTTAAAGTTCAAAGAGTTCATTTGATCAATTTAAAATCAGTGTTATTATAATTGGATCGGAGATTGAACCGGTCGATCCATTGAGTGTCGGTTCAACTGGTCGATCAATTGTCCAACCAAAAAACAATATATAATAGCCTATTTTTAGTTATTTTTATTGTGTTACCACATATATTATATATTAGTCAAAATATTTTTTTATATAACTTAATACATGATAATCGATACTCCATATTCATAAATGAATACATCCATAATCCGTAAGTTTCAAATTTAAATACTAAACAATAAAGTAATGAATCTTTAAAATGTTAAGTTTTAATTTATCTATTTTTAAAAAGAGAGAAATAGTTCAACTTAAAAATAGTTCATAGGGGTGTTCCAGACCGGTTAAGCACCGGTACCCGATTTACCCGGTCAGTCCGGTCCGATTTTGAAAACATTGTTTAAAATATTCAAGTGTCTATTTGAACAGAAAAATTGTTATAATTTGAACCTAAAGTATAAATTAAAGGGACTAATGCAAAACTTGTAATATATTTTAAAATAAAATAAAATATATTTATAATATAAAACTGAGTTAATTAATTTAAGAATATTCAAAATATTTTATTATTTTACTCATTAAAATATGTAAAAATATAATTTTGTACTGTAATATATATTCCCTCCGTCCGAAAATTCTTATATATGTAATAAATTTAATGATTGTATACATATTAAATCATTTAACATGTTTTAGAAAAATATATTGGGTAATGTTTATTTACAATTTAAATGCAACAAAAAATAATTAAATACATATTAATATAGATAAACATTCAACTGCAATATTTCTTCTTCTATTTTATTAAAATAATTTGAAAAAACAGCTTATTTCTATATTGCAGCCAATTCCCGTGTCAGAAAATAAATAAACATATTTATTAGTCTAAGATAATATACAAAAATAAACATATCGCGAATAATTTAAATAGTGCTTAAAACAAACATAATTATTAATTTTATTTAGTATTGATTATCCTTTACTCAATCATTACTTGCATTAGTATCTCACTCAACCTCCCACTAATCATGAATCAGGACTAGTGCTAAAAGGAAAGTCTCAACGGTAAAGATATCCACTATGTCTCCCTATTTCCCCTATTTTTCTTATTTTGACAAAAAAAAAGAAAGAAAAAACACTTATGTAAAGTGCAATTCTTGAACTAATTATCATCTTTTTTGTTTGATGATTTGATTTGATTATGACTCGTTAGACCTTACTAGGGATGTTAAAAGGACCATGACCCGATCGGCCGGCTCGTTTAGCTCGAAAAGTTATAGGGTTAGGGCTTAGTTTTATTAGCCCGTTTAAAAATCAGCATGTTTAGCCCGAGCCCGAAGCCATATAGGGCTAGCCCGATAGCCGGATAGCCCAAACTTTTCTTCTTATTTGTCTATTTCTTAATATCGAATTAATAATATACACCATTTTAAATTATTTTTCATATACCATATTTGATTTTTAGTATAAGATATTAAAATTTATGTTTAATTACTAAAAGATTCTAAATACTGTTATTTAAATTTAGAACTTAAATGTAACATGATTTTAAATTTTATGACGTGAATGCTCTTAAGCTAGAATTGAGAGCATGAAATATTGTAAATCACTTAAATGTTTGAATATTTAAATGTTATAAAATATATAATTTTTTAATGTTATCTAAAATTATATTTTAAATAAAGTATAATATGCATTTATTTAATTTTTAAATTTAAATATATAATTTTACTATTTCGACTCATAGCCCGATATTGGTCCGATTAGCCCAAAAATCGGTAGGGTTAGGGTTAGGGTTCGGTTCACCATAATACAAGCTCGTTTAAAATGACCCAATTAAACTGAGGTCTGATTAACCCAAAACCCGCTAGGATCAGCCCATTTAACATCTCTAAACCTGACGTGGTTGATAACGAAAGTCCTCGACTCAATTCATTCAAATATATATTTACTCATACATCAAAATGAATGATATACATAAAAAGTCCATTTATGTTTCAATTGAATTTAAATATTCAAAATTTTGAAATAAATTTATTTCAAATCTATGAAGTTCATTTAATTAATTCAAAAAATAGTTCAAAATTAAAATAAGAGTGATGAATTAAATGATCAAAATGCAAAATTAATTCCAATGAAATTAACTAAAGGAAGCAATGTTTTTAGAAAAACTAAAGCAAGTTCTAATCAAATGGTCATAGAAATGTACGGCAAAGAATAAAAAAGCTAGATATAATATATAGTTTCTTTTATTATTTCTTTTTTTCTTTTTAGAGTCGTGTTTCTTAAAATATAATCTTAGAAAATATGTTATTTTATAAATTGAAGTAAATATTTATTATTCTCTTAGTGTTTAATAAAATTAAATGACTAATCGACTAAATAAGTTAAATGTGATTAAGCGAATTATTTTAATAAATAATTAGAAGAATATGACACCTAATATGTTATATTTTTATTAAATTGATAAAAAATTAAATATTGTATTATAATAAAATATGTCTTTTATTGGGAGTAGAGATGATAGTAAGGTCTCATTATTTATTTATGTTAAGAAGATTTTGCCATAAAAACAACAACAAGATGAGCGTGAAACCAGTCTATCTTCACCAAAAAAAAAAAAAAAAAAAAAAAAAAAAAAAAGGAAAGGAATTTGCGTGAAGGGAGAAGGAGAAGGGTGTGTGTGTGTCCGTGGATGGGGTGGGGGAGTGGGGGTGGGGTGGTGGGGCTAAGATGTTGCTGATAAGAAACGATAAAAGGTCACATTCCTCTGCCTCGCTTTCACCAGAAATGATGCTTATTATCAGCAAGAAAAGATTAAAATAGTATGCCCGAAATCATTCCAGTCACACTCTATCGCAACATTACAATTAAACAACGTCTATAAATGATGGTGGAGGCCAGTGTTAATTAATCCAGTTGCGGAAATCATATGAAAAAGGAATATTTAATCAGCAGCGTGGGGAATTTACTGCGTTGGGAAAAGTGAAGTGGAGGCCCTCGTGGTTTGTTGGTTTGGTTCAGTTCAAACTTTAAAGCAGATGCCACCTTAATTCATCCACTCCTCACGTTTCATGTTCCGCCTTTTCTGAGTGCTTTTATCTCAGATGCTTCTATCTTATTCTGTCTGTAATCGAATCCACCGCTGTCCAGTCCTATTGAACCAGGAATTTGGAGATGGGTTTTTCCGGAAATGCTCGAGGATTGTTTCTTTACCTATGGGTTTTTCTTGCAGCGATTGGCCCATCTTTCTCCTCTAAGGTAATAGTTATTTATTCATTTGTATTTAAAAAGGAGTGTGTCGTTATCCTGGGCTTGATGTGATTTTGAGGGATGAAAATTTTGTGTGTTTTCCTTCTTCAGTTGTATGTAGTGTACATGGGCAGCAGTGGTAGTGAGGACGCGGATGAGATTTTGAGGCAAAATCATCAGATTCTCACTACTCTTCATAGAGGAAGGTTGCTACTGATTTCTTCTGATTACTGGCTTTGTGTGTGTGTGTGTGTGTGTGTGTGTGTGTGTGTGTGTGTGTGAAATTGATTGATTCAGCTTTTCATCTTAATGTGTGATATTAATGCAGTGTGGAACAGGCCAAGGCTTCTCATGTGTATAGTTATAGGCATGGTTTTAGAGGATTTGCAGCCAAGTTGACTGAAGAGCAAGCTTCTGTAGTGGCAGGCAAGTAATTATTCTGTTTCTATTAAATGCTATTTATGACTGAGATCAGCCTGGTAAAAACTGACTGATCGAGGGTAAGAGATTTCTTAATGTGGAATAAATATCTGGTCACTCAGTACTAATTTTAGTCTGATTGGAATGAATAAATGAAATTCAGAAATGCCGGGAGTTGTATCGGTGTTTCCCAACCGTAAAAGGAGTCTTCACACTACTCATTCTTGGGATTTTATGGGCCTTGTTGGTGAAGAAACTATGGAGATCCCAGGTTACTCCACCAAGAATCAAGTGAATGTCATCATTGGTTTTATTGATACAGGTAATAATCAAATGCTTTGCTGAAAAAAAAGTTCTGTTTTGGAAGAATTTAGAAGCAAAATCTCCACGTATTACTTGCTTTCTGATACTAACACCAAAAAATTGAAATGAGCGAAAATGGAAATTAAAAAAATGCAGAACAATGTTGAATATATTGCATCATCAGAATAACAGGAAAATGATAAACAACTTCTGTGTTTTTTTTCTTCTCACCTTCTTTCTCAAGCATAAAGTATTAGAACTTGGAATTTCTTTGAAAATTCTTATATCACAGGGATTTGGCCTGAGTCCCCGAGTTTTAGTGATGCTGGCATGCCTCCTATTCCGGCTGGATGGAAGGGACACTGCCAACCTGGGGAAGCATTCAACTCTTCAACATGCAACAGGTTTTAAACACTTTGATTATGATCATTCTTTGCAAATAATTAGATCAATGTTTGTTCTTCATTAAAACTAGACCTGATATACCTGTGGAAATTGTCTCTCTCTAGGAAAGTGATTGGTGCCAGATACTATCTAAACGGCTATCAAGCTGAAGAAGAAATAGAGACAGTTCTGTCATATAGATCTGCAAGGGACAGTGTAGGCCATGGGAGTCACACAGCTTCTACTGCTGCAGGTCGTTATGTTAGTAACATGAATTACAGTGGGTTGGCAGCGGGTGGAGCTAGAGGAGGCGCCCCAATGGCTAGGATTGCAGTGTACAAGACTTGTTGGAGGTCTGCTTGCTATGATGTTGATTTGTTGGCTGCATTTGATGATGCTATTAGGGATGGGGTGCATATTTTATCCCTGTCTTTGGGTGCTGATTCACCACAGGGAGATTATTTTAGTGATGCCATTTCTATCGGGTCCTTTCATGCTGTTAGCCGTGGAGTAGCTGTGGTTGCTTCAGCTGGAAATGAAGGAAGTTCAGGTTCTACAACAAATCTTGCTCCTTGGATAATCACTGTGGCAGCTAGTTCAACAGATAGGGACTTCACATCTGACATCATTCTTGGAAATGGAGCTCAGTTTTCGGTAATCCACGATCTCCTGAATTTGTAAGCGCTATTAAGAAAGCAGAGATTCACTAAGACTTGGAGAGAGACTATTACAAAAAATAAGATATATTTAAATATATAAATGAAAACATGTTTTCAAACTAATCACAACGGTGAGATATGATCCATGTAGCCAACGCCACATAGTAGGATAAAGGCTTAGTTTGTTGTTGTTGTTGTTCAGTAATTTCTTGTTCTTAAAGGGATTTTTATTCAATAGGGTGAAAGTTTGAGTCTTGTGAAGATGGATGCCTCAGCTAAGATCATATCTGCCTCTGAAGCTTACGGGGGATACTTTACACCTTACCAATCCAGGTGAAGCAAAAGGTAGCTTATTGTATGTACATTCTGTATACCTATCGTTTATATACAATCTCAAGTTATTTTAGTTTTTTTGTGTTCATCAAACCAGTTATTGTTTGGAGAGCTCTTTAAATATGACAAAGGCAAAAGATAAAGTTCTGGTCTGCCGTCATGCTGGGAGCTCTACTGAGTCAAAGCTTGCAAAAGGAACTGTAGTTAAAAAAGCCGGTGGAGTTGGAATGATTCTTATAGATGAAGCAGACAGAGATATAGCCATTCCTTTTCCAATCCCAGCAGCAATTGTTGGAATAAGAACAGGCCACAAGATTCTGTCTTACATAAACACATCAAGGTTTGTTCTCTACTTAAGGCTCTTATTATGTTCTTGGATTTCAGCCTTGTTTACACTGACCTTGTTATGTAAACAGCAATCCTACGTCAAGGATTATGTCTGCTAAGACTGTTTTAGGATCCCAAGCTGCTCCCCAAGTTGCCCCATTTTCTTCAAAGGGTCCGAGTGCATTAACTCCTGAGATTCTTAAGGTAACTTGTTATCCACAATATGGAAAAAAAATTCATTATATTTCTCTGATCCCCACCCCCTCTGTTGTGTGTGTGTACACAAGGTTTCCCTGGAAATGAATCATCATTCTTATCAGGAAAATATCTTATGTTTGTAGCCTGATGTCTTAGCACCTGGGCTTAATATCCTGGCGGCCTGGTCTCCAGCAACTGCAAACATGAATTTCAATGTACTGTCTGGAACTTCTATGGCTTGTCCCCACATTACAGGAATCGTAGCCTTGATCAAATCCGTGCACTCTTCTTGGTCTCCATCTGCCATCAAATCCGCTATCATGACCACTGGTACAAAAACACTCGAATTCCAGTTAGCATTCTATCATAATTATCTCTAATAAACCAACGCAAAGCAGATTCCACATTGGCATAAAGTTCTTTTCCCCACCTAACTTTTCAAAAAATGTGATGCAGCTACTACATTAGACAAGCACCGGAAACCTATCAGAGCAGGCCCTGATGGACGAAAGGCGACTCCATTTGATCTAGGCTCAGGCTTCGCAAGACCAAAACAAGTCCTCGATCCTGGCCTGATATATGATGCCGCACCCGCTGATTATAAAGCATTTCTTTGCTCAATCGGCTATAGCGATAGGAAATTGCACCTTGTCACAAGAGACAACAGCACGTGTAGTCAAACATTCGCCACAGCATCCAGCCTCAACTATCCATCCATTACAGTTCCCAATCTAGAACACTCGCTTTCAGTCTCCCGTACAGTGACAAATGTCGGTCTGCCACGAAGTATCTACAAAGCAGTAGTGTTTGCTCCAACAGGCATCAATGTTACCGTCGTACCTAAAAGATTGGCCTTTAGCAGGTACGGGCAGAAGATGAATTTCACCGTGAGATTTGAGGTAACTGCTCCCTTAAAAGACTATGTTTTCGGGTCTTTGTCCTGGAGGAATAAGCAATCGTGGGTGACCACCCCGTTGGTTGTTCGGACATTACATTCCAGGTTAGGTTTATGGATATGATACAACAGAAAGAAGCATACATACAGGGACATGTTTAAAATGGTTTTGCTATGGAACTGAAGCATACCTAGATGGAGTTAGATAATGAAATTATATATATATGCATTGGTTAAGACTAATAGATTAGATGCACATATGTCTTTTGGTAATGAAATAGAGTTGCTTAGGCTTTCTTGAGCTCCAGCTTCAAGGAATGAGTTTATTCATTGTTGAGAACTAAAGATAGGACATATTGGCTTTTCTATTTCAAATAGTATTTCATATTTCTATGTTCGTAGTACTGTTATACATGCCAAACGTGTATTGATGTTGCCTAGTTTATATACATGAAGTGTATTAATTGCAATTGAGAAGTTGATGAAATTCGTATCCAACCATTGTTTCTTTCAATTTATTCGTTCTTGTTGGTCCATCAGCAAAGTTGTAGTTGTTGAGAAATATATACGACTTTGACATGTAAATATGGAAATAGAACCCATAAGTGTGGCAAAATAATATTTTATAATAATATTAATCCTGTTTTTTTAATAAATTATGTGTTATTTATATATTTATGTTGGTTTAAATATTTGTTACTCATTGAACTATTTGTAGTTATTTTCATAAATTAAGAAGGATACTTAGACCATCTCCAGCAATGTTTATTACTTTAATATAAATTATGCATCACTTTAGCGTAAAATTTACATGCTCTCTTCAACCGTTAGCACTATTTTCTCCACTAAAAAAAATATTACACAATCATCTTTATTTTCTTTATTTTTAATATTAATTTTTATTACTAAATATTTGTTAAATATATGTAATTTTATTTAACATTAAATTTTGAGATAATATTTATTTTACTTATATTTTTAAACTATCATATTCAAAAAATAAATATGTAAAATTGAATGTTGGGTATATGTAATTTTATTTAACATTAAATTTTGAGATAATATTTATTTTACTTATATTCTTAAACTATCATATTCAAAAAATATATATGTAAAATTGAATGTCGGGTAATGTTATGCAATTCTATTAAAATTTGTATATAATATTTAAAATCTCATATACTTATTTAAATTATATTTTTATTATTATTTAAATTACACATTATATAATTTAAAAAAAATTGATTTAATTTCAGTTTGGATAATTGAGATAAAAAATTATAATATTAAATATTAAAAAAAATATAATCATATAAAAAAGAAAAAAAAAAAAGTAATACAATAAAAAATCTACGTTAATAGTGGTGCAACTAAATGCCAAAATAGCTTCTTGTTGAAGAAGCTCGTAACCATCACATGTGTATTTGAGTTTCATGTAAGAATTAAACATTTAAAGAAAAATGTGTTTTATTTGTTATTATTATTATTTTATTATAAATTCTACTCTATAAAATAATTTATTTATAAAGAGTAAGTATATATTCAATTCGGATATTACACGGGAGTAAGTATAAATTATGAAGTTGATGTTTTCTAGCTATATTTTGGTCAAATAACATGAATTTTCATATTAAAGTACTTTAAGAAAAACTGATATTATTATATATACATATTATTTAACGGACATGTATATTAAAATACAGATTTAAGATTGACCAAATTTGATAGGTCACCACATCATAAAAATGGTCACGTAATTAAAAGTATGGCCTGTAAGAACAAATCAGCTCAAGTTTGGATCCTTCTATTTGACTATCTGAGGATAAATTAGTAATTTTAGCTTTGCGAACATCAAAGTCAACAGCCCTAGGTAGCATTAGTCAGGGATGGCAATGACCCCGCTAGCCCACTGCAGCCCGCCCCCGTCCCATATGGGCCGGGTTTGAGCATCACCATACATTGATTAGTTATGTCCGTTCTGTTGTAATTATATATCTGACATACAAAATATGTATTTATAAGTACTTAATATTATATATAAATTATGAGATATAATATCTAATTATGTAAATTATAATTAATTTATTACAAGATTGGAATGGGGTTATGCCCGATAACCATTCTTAAAGGCAGCATTGGCCGGATCTTGAAGTACTCGTTCCGTTGCATTATCATCCCTAGCAGTTGTGGGTTAACTGTTTCTTCCTATTGGGTTCTTTCGTGAAAGCTAACCGTTAACTGTTGCCTCATTACTTATTGCCAAGTTGGACAACCTTTTTTGCATCATCGTACAACAATTTATTGTTATTATTGCTTTTCTTTCCTTCCGCTCTTCAAAAAGGGTTTTTTCACCAAAAAATAAATAAATAAATAAATAATAAAATAATAATAATAATAAATAAAATTGTAATATTGTCATTATAACATATATTTATTTTTCCTTTTTGGCATAATATGAAATAAATATTCTTAATTCATGTTTTCAGAAGCATTTGTGGCACGATTTAATTAACTGTATTTATAGTTCTGTAAACTGATTGAGCCGAATTAAAATTTAAAAATTTGTATGAAAAATGTGTAAATTGTAGAGTCTCTATATGGCTTGCAATTTGGTTAGACCTTCTGAAATTACAAAAGAATTTAACCATTTTGTTGAAGGTTTTGTAAATGTTGCACTACGGAATTGCTCATCTATTCATTATGCTCACGACTATATGTTAAGATCATTTATATATTTAGATGAGAAAATTAGTTATTGTTTTTTAAAATTTTGACATATTATTTTGTAAACATATTAATACGTACTCGTGATAAATTATTCGAACACATATTTTCATCCTACTTTAATATAGTAATCTATTTTCTACTTCTTCATATACATAATCACACATTGACGAAATAATATATGATAATGACATATTGAACTTAAACGTACACATTCGCTAAAAGTTTAAAATTAATGTATACACAACTTTCTTTCAATTTAAAGTTGGACATAATAAGTAACATGTATATATAGGCTCCGAATCTTTTAGGTATGAAACCTAAAACAATATCGTTTTGACTGAAAATCAAAATAACATCACTTTAAAGTAATACAAGATGCTATGGAAAAGATCATGTGTGAGATTAATTTCTTCATTAACTTTTCCATATTATTTCATAATTATCTCATACTAATCTTTTAAAGGATTAACTTTATGATATTAGAATAAGAGGTTAATCCAATATTATTTGAAATAGAACATACACATTGAAAATATAAAGACGAGAAAAATGAAGTAAACAAGATCTGAAAGGATAAGACATTTATCACAAGGGTCGATAGTCTAGCGATACCGTTCCACCAATATTTAATATAGAATATAACTTAATCAATTAGATTTCAACAAAAAATCTCTAAAACGATGTACAGATAATCACTACATATTACTTAGAGTCATGAGCAAGCAATAACCCATTCATTCCCCATACCTACTTGTAATTCTTGATCACTATCATTCTACACTATATATATCCATTTTCTCTACACACTACAGCACCAATCAACACAATACCTTCGAAAGAAAGAAGAATAGACAACACACACACACACACACACATATTAATTCATCGAGTATGTGCAAAAAGGGTTTGGTCACTTGTTTTGTGCTTGCAGCCGTTTTGATGATGGCTTACGGTGGCGAGGCAAGGCGAGGCCGTGGCGGTTACGTGGGGACAAGGGGCAGCCAGTTTGTGCTGAATGGGAGACCATTCTATTTCAATGGTTTCAATTCATACTGGCTAATGTACATGGCATCGGATCCGTCAACTAGGGTTAAGGTGACGGATACCTTTGTGCAGGCTTCCAAGTATGGAATGAATGTAGCGAGGACGTGGGCTTTCAGTGATGGTGGTTATAGAGCCCTGCAGACCTCGCCAGGCTTGTATAACGAGGATATGTTTAAGGTATATATATATATGTGTGTGTGTGTGTGTGTGTGTGTGTATGTGTATATATAAAGATCAAGAACTATATTTAATGGTTTACTTTGTAAGCCGATGCATGCATGATACAAATGTTTATCGTATGTTTTGTTTGTCTTGCAGGGATTGGATTTTGTGGTTTCGGAGGCCAAAAAGCATGGGATTTTTCTCATATTGACATTGGTGAACAATTGGGAAGGATTTGGAGGGAAAAAGCAATATGTTCAATGGGCTAGGGATCAAGGCCATTACTTGAACAATGACGATGACTTTTTCACCGATCCTGTTGTCAAAGGCTTTTATAAAAATCACGTCAAGGTAAACTTCGTCGATCACATAATTTTTATATTGTTCATCTCATATTTTCTAGTTAGTACTATGCATGAGATGTTTTAAATAATATAGTTATAATGTACACATAAGTATGTACTGAATTACTATTAAAAAATGTATTTTTCATGGAAAATATCATGACTGATGTTGCAATTACAGAGGGTTCTGACAAGAATCAATTCAGTAACTGGAGTAGCTTATAAAGATGATTCCACCATACTTTCATGGGAGCTCATAAACGAACCTCGTTGCCAATCTGATCTCTCTGGAAAAGCTATTCAGGTCTCTCTCTCTCTCTCTCTCTCTCTCTCTCTCTCTCTCTCTCCAACCAACTTAATTTGTCTTGGTCAATCTTTAGGATTGGGTGGCGGAAATGGCGGCTCATGTGAAATCCATAGACACGAACCACCTCCTGGATATAGGGTTGGAAGGTTTCTACGGCGAATCAATGCCGGAAAAGGAACAAAACAACCCTGGTTATGAAGTAGGAACCGATTTCATCGCCAACAATCGTATTCCCCAAGTAGACTTCACCACTATTCATCTCTACCCCAATCAATGGTACGTTTACGTACAATTAAACAACCCTACTATACCATTCAAAACATCAAATTATAACATACAAAAACCGATCGCAGGGTCCCCGGTTCAAACGACGAGGTTCAGGATGAGTTCGTCCGGAAATGGATTGAAGCACACGCAGACGACTCAAAAACAATCTTGAGGAAGCCATTGTTGGTGACCGAGTTTGGGAAGTCGTCAAGATCGTCAGGGTTTGATGTGGGGAAGAGAGACAGGTACTTGGGAGAGATATTCAACAGTGTATATGGGTGTGCGAGAAGTGGAGGAGCCTGTGGAGGTGCATTGTTCTGGCAAGTGATGGCTATGGGGATGGAGAACTGGAGTGATGGTTATGAAGTTGTGTTGGAACAGAGCCCATCAACGGCTGCTGTAATTTCTCAGCAGTCTTACAGAATTGAATCCCTTAATTAAAAAGCTCCAATGATTTATACGTATTGTATTGTTGGTTTGGCCTAATTATAAAGACTAAGGCCTTCCAGAATTTATATTTCAGTGTAATGCCACTGTAGCAATAATAAAAGGTTGATTATACATTTCTTAATTGTATCTACTTATGATATATATATTTCAATTTTTTATTTTATTTTATATTTCATAATTCTTAATATATAATTTTTATTAATTAATAATATTTTTAAATAAACATAATGTCTAATAACTATTTCAAAATATAAAATAGAATAGAAAAACAATGAGGACTCAATCAAGTCAAACCATTTATGAGACTTAAATAATTTCTCTTTTTAATTGGACATATTTTCATGAATAGAAATATAAAAGTGAACAAAATGGATTTAAAAAAAAAAAACTGAAAATTTGAATTTTAATAATAGTATAAAAATCCAATAGTTTTATTGGTTGTAATCATAATTATTTTATTAATTTATTAACTTTAATTAACCAAAATCATATTAATAGTTGCACTCAACTAATTAATTATTTTGATTTCTTGATTTTTTTTAAGTATTTTGAATTTTTGAAATTCTACAATGTCAGTATTTTTTTATTTTTTTTCTGTCACTTTACTCGTGTAAATTACTATGTGTGTAATTCGCTAATTTAAATTGCTGACAATATTTATATTCCAAACTTTAATTTTAAATATAAAACTGAATATCGGATTCTAATTTATTACGCATTCTAAAGCCTAATAATTTAAATTTAAAAATATACTCCCAAATATTATGGATAATTCTGAACCATTAGCTTGTCATAGCTATAGCTCAAAATCCAATTCCCAATGGAAAATATCTGAAAAGCCCTCCGAAGCTTAAACGAGGCTGCTGCCATGGCCGCAATAGCCTCTTCTCTCCCTTCTTTCCGTTTGTCTACATCAGATTTCAACCCATGGCACCACAGCTCATCACCTCTATCTGGGCTGCTCATCAATGCGAAAGTTTATCCAAACAAGCAGAATTTCAAACAATTTTACCAGCGAAGGCTGACGGTAGTGGCTGCCACTGAGGGCTCTGCTAAAAGCCGGAGCAAGTCTAAAGGAGAAGGCGATGACAATAGTGAAGACCCTTCAGTTCCTTCATGGGCTCGGCCCGATTCAGATGAGCTCCCGCCGTGGGCCCGTCAAGAAGCCCAGAAAGAGTCGTCGGGCTTTGAAGTTCCCTTCTTTGTTTACTTGCTTGCATCCGCCATCACCGCCATTGCCGCGGTAAATACATTTATATTTTCTGTGCAGGAATTATTCACTTCATCGTTTTTGCTCAGTCCTTCATAAAATTGAATTCTTTCAGACTTTATATTGTGCCTTCTGTTCGTATTCGATGATTTTAATTGTGGTGAACTTGTTAGTTTAGGGTGTTTTTCTGAAGTTTGAGGGTGTTTATGCAGATTGGATCTATTTTTGAATATGTGAACCAAAAGCCTGTTTTTGGAGTTCTGAACTCTGACAGTGTGTTTTATGCTCCTCTGCTTGGCTTCTTCGCAATCACCGGAATCCCGTCCGCGGTAGGTTTGTTTACTTAACGTTTTTGCTCTTTTTCCCTCTCCTTGATATGAATAGATGGTATCGGACACTGCAATTCGAGTAATGAATTATTGGAATTTTAGCTTCCAACTTCATTATAGGTTATTGTTCTTGTCAGTCGTTTGTAGCTCATTTTCAGCACTGATCTTAGGTTTCAATTTTTCAATAAAACCGAACAGAGAGAAGGGATTGCAGAAGTTTTGAAAGTTTTGTTCTTTCTTACTTTTTGTTTCCGTTTTGTCAACAAAGAAAAAGTTTTCTGAAATATTATAAAATGAGAAGGATTTATGTTTGGATGGATGAGGATGTTCTCTTTGAATTAATGAAGAATAAGAATCAAAATTAGTCGATTTTGCTAGTTTTCGTGATGGTTTTTAGGCGCTGTAGGTTCTATTGTTTCGCAGCTGGTTCCCTAGAATTGTCGGCTTCTGGAAAATGAATCTATGAACTTGCTAACTTTAACTGTTTGATTTTTATTAAAATCCAGGCATTTCTTTGGTACAAATCTGTTCAAGTTGCTAATAAAGAGGCCGAGGAACAAGACCGGAGGGATGGATACCTGTAGCGTCCGTCTCATTTGCACTTTATAACTTATATTCTACAATCGATATGAAGATGTATACAGTTGGATCATATCTTCTACATACTGTTTTTGTTGTGCAAATGAGGCTTCTTGTAAACTACAATCAAAATTCATCATTTTTTACTCAGTAACTTCCCATTCTCAACTCCTGTTGGTGAGTTATTCGTCGTCGTCTGCTGGAGAATAATGCCATTGTTTTAAGATGCGCAATGCAGCATGTATATGTCTATCATGTGTTCTGATTAGTGCTTAACTTCAATTCCTTCGGCTTTTAGCATTCTTGAACAACACATATGTTGACAAACCACCTCCTGTATAGTAGGGGTGGCATCTCTGATTGTGGGAAGTCAGATTGGGATAATCTTTTTGCAGAATCAAGGATATAGTGTATGCAGTATGTAAGGATATTGTCTCTTCTGTTTTGTCTGTTCTACAACGGGTAGTGCTTTAAAACAAGGCGATCGTTGTGCAGTTCTTTGTATGTCTTTATGTTTCAAAAGAAGACGTCTTTCTGTGCAAGAAAATCGATTTTGCAAATACTTAGTGAACTTTGAAATCAGACTGTCATCCTGGACTGGAGTACTATATATTTCATGAAGCATAAAGAAATGAAGGCACCGTCTTTTTGGACACTTTCTGTACGAAGTCCGCCTTGCTTAGGTTCCAACTTTTTAGGTGTTTTTAACGACAGAGAAACGTATCGGGAGCCACGTAACTGTTACTAGTTTTGGATTGTATTGTCTGTATAATCTGATCGTGTTATGTCCGAAAATTATGCATCTTTCTGTTGCTATTAGAACATTTAATATTGTAATCTATTGCGTTCATTCTGTAGAATAATAATATCTTTCCTTAGCTTCCAATGTTACACCTTGTCTCCATGCGACGCCCCCTAAGAGAAAAGATGCGTAGGATCCTAATCACCATTAGATCCTCTCTAATTATATATAGCTTCAACAAGCGTGTGGTCTCCAGGTGAAATCCACACTCCCCCAAGTCCTGATTCTTAGATTCCATGGCTACTTCTATCGATAAGTCTTGTGCTGATATCGAGCTTTCTGTTATAGATGACAAAGACAAAAGGGTTCAACTGATAAAACGCGCCCAATGGCTCAGAGCCGCCATTCTAGGAGCCAACGACGGGCTGCTTTCGACAACAGCCCTGATGCTCGGAGTTGGTGCTGCTAAAGATGATCAAAGGCTGATGATCATCTCAGGCCTAGCCGGAGCTGTAGCCGGAGCCTGCAGCATGGCAGTTGGCGAGTTTGTGTCCGTTTCTACTCAGAGAGACATCGAAAGGACAACTAATGCCATGTCACAAGCTGAAGTTTCCAGGAAAAATGATTCTGAAAGTATCAAGATTCAAGAATCCATGCCAGTTGAGTGCGATTTGGTCATTTCATCACAAACAGAAACTACAAGCAAAACACCCTATGCAGTCTCTTCACCGCGATCCCCTTTCATGAAAGTCGTAGCAAGAGATATGCAAGAGAATCCCATGCAAGAGTCGAGAGAGGATGTGAACTTGGCAGAGACACTGCCAAATCCATATAAAGCAGCTGGGGCATCGGGGCTGGCCTTTTTGTGTGGATCCTTAGTTCCAATTCTATCAGCACTGGTGTGTTCTAAAAATGAGACTATCAGAAGTGTGGCGATAGTGGTTGTGGCCTCGATAGCGTTGGCTGCGTTCGGGGGAGCCGGGGCTCGTCTTGGCGGCTCCCCGGTTAGGTTATCAGCCATGAGAGTTTTGGTTGGAGGTTGGATTTCAATGGCTGTCACATATGGCTTGTTGATGCCTTTAGATAAAGATAAGGGTCATGACACTGATTAGAACATGAATATGTAACCCATGGACCTTCTTGCTGAATAATTGCGTTATGCAACTAAATGTTCCCCTTGCATTTTAAACACGTGTCGAGATAATCTTTAGCTCGAATTAAAGGGAAAGTGGAAGACCTAAAATATGTTACAATAAGGCAATTTTAAGCACAATATAGCATTTTAAATAGGATTTTGGGTCTCTATCGCCCAACTAGCTGCGACCTAATTGGGTCAAATCATGCCAATTTAATTGGGTTGGGCTCTACTGACTTCTGGGTGACCCAGTTGGCAAAACCATATACACATCATCACCCGCAGTTCTGTCAAAGGCGGAGAAGCGGCTGCTGATCTATCCGAACCGGACCAAATTAGCACAGAGTTTCCAATATGAATTGGGTCATTTCAGTTCAGCCCAGCCCAATATGATGGCCCAATTCAATGTTCAGTGGGTGCTGTGTCTGCACAATTAGGGCAGTGGAGTAGATTATACTGGATTATATCTAGTCGGAAAAAGTACACATAGTAATCCGTAGGGAAGAAAACCAGTATATTTGTTAAAGAAGACCAATAAGATATTGATGACAATTTTGTTTTTCGTTATTATTTAAATAAAATAAAATATACAAGTCTTGGTATAACTGATTTTTATCAAAATTAATGAATTTTTGGTTGAATTAGTCCTACAACTCAGTCTTCGATTGATTTCAAGATCAATTCGATTAAATTAAATTCTGAAGTGTCCATTTTATAACCATTATCAAACATAATATCAAAATTCATCACATCAGAAATCTTAGAATATAAAATAAATTAAATATATGTATATAATTAATACAACAAAATAATAAATTAATTATAATTAAAATTACCAAATACTATAAATATCATGATTTATTTACTTATTTACGTGCCCCAATAAATCATTTTTGCTATTTTATTTTTATTTTGCAAGATTGACGCTAATCTACGCTTTATTTGAATGTACCTCATACTACGTAAATACCTTTTTAAAATGCAATTATTAGTATTTTTATTATATTTATATATTCTTTTTCGTTCTTTAGCTTTACATTATGGCATTGACGCGGCTGTCACTTTTAAATTTTAGGCGCCCAGCGTGTGAATCTGTCTTTCTCACCTGACCCCACCAATTTCCTAATAAAGCGATGCCATCTCATGATGTCAACTTGTTTCACAACATTTTATGACATTCCATATTTACCCTTCTTCCTTTTCCCTCTCGCCTTTTCAATATATCAAATTATAAAAGGCCAGAAAAAAATGAAATAGCGGTGGGTGATGGTATCCATGTAATTTCAACTTCTCCTAACGAGGATTGGCATCCCAAATTTATCTATTTTATTTTATATTCTATTATATATTATAATTTTATTAATATATTACATATGATTATTCATGATATCATTTTATACAATGACTAGTATTGATAAAATTAAAATATCCTAAAAAATATAACATAAAATTAAGAAAGTCGTGTAAGATACCAAATTGATAACAAAACCACGTATTAACCTAATTATTATTTTCTACAGTTTTCTAAATATTCAAACAAGATCTAAATACATAAATAATGTTTATATATGGTTGGTTTAATTGCAATTGTTGTTTAATTTTTTTATTAAAAAAGTCAATCATTAATTCTTCACTTGATTTCACTAATCCAATCTTAGTTTTGTAAACATTAGCATAATTTGGCATGTTCTTCAAAAGAAAATTGGGTGAACCACAATGTTTGGGAATAGGATTTTCTAAACTTCAATTTTTAAAATTGGAATTCTTGGATGAGAGAATCTTTTGGCACACGAAGTATGAGAGTGTATGTGATTTGTGGTTTCCAATATATGTGAATTAATATTTATATGTTATATTTTAATTGTTGAAGTATAGCAATATTACACGTATGTAACATACGTTTAAAAAGAGTTACTCGGGATACGTGACAAGTGAAGAATATTTCCAACTTTAAATAAAGTAATTAATATATATATATAAATAATAGTAAAATAATGGAAATATCGATTTTAAAAAAAATATTGTTATATTGCTAACCAATAATCATTCATTTTAAATTTTTATATTTTATTTGTTGAAATTGGTAATGTTACTAATTTTATCAAAATAAATGAAAAAATTCATATATTCATAATTACTTAATTTTAATAAATCAATTATGAATTTGTGGTAGATTCAATGTTATATATAATAATAATAAAATATTTACATTGATATATCAGATTTTATTCAATGTTTTTATTTTAAATAAAATATTATATATTTGATAATTTGATAATTATATTTTATAAACAAAATTAATTAATGTTCACATGTAATTTTATATATAATATTTATATCCTTATAATAATCATAATTGCATATATAAATTATTGAACATAATTATATATATATTTTAAAAATATTAATTTTATATAATTTTAAATTTTAATAATATTATACTATAATAATATGTTTGTGCAAGGAGAACATACTAATATGAATAATACTTCACAACGAATATATTATATTACGTTTCAAGTGGAAAGTAATAAACTACTGAAAATCCATAGGAAAAGAAAAGTTAAATTATGCATAAAAATTTAAATTAAATTGGCACCTACTCAAAAAAAAAAAAAAACAAAAAATCAAATCCAACCAATCTGATCTATTCTTACTAGTTTTTAAGAATGACGTGTTTATAATTTAAAAATCATACTAATATATATATATATATATTTTTTTTTTTTTTTTATGAAACAGGTGTAATACATGAATTTTACACTAGTTTATTATCTTCTTTAAATAGGTATATATCATACTAGCAAATGACTGTTATCTTCTTTAATTATAATATTCTTCAAATTATTATTAAAGCAAAAAAAAAAGTAAATAAATATTATACTATTTATCCATTTATTTATTTAAAATAAAGCCAATTCATGAAATTTTACAGTATTTGTATTAGTTACAAAATATTAATTTACTGTGTCTCTAATACAATTGTCATATCTATTGGCCCGTAAATAGCGGAAATATAAGTATTTTAGTTTTTTACATTATGTGAGTTTAATTTCTAACATGAATTGAGCTTGTGAATTAAATCTTTGTGTAAAAACCAATATCATTGTACATCACGCGATTTATTTAATATTTGTTCATTTTTGTAATAATAATAATAATAATAATAATAATAATAATAATAATAATAATATTAATAATAATAATAATAATATTATTATTATTATTATTATTATTATTATTATTATTATTATTATTATTATTATTATTATTATTATTATTATTATTATTATTATTATCAACTGAAGATGAGAAATTGACATGTGAACACTGGCTGGATAGAATAAAGTTAGTCTTTAAAGTAATAATTAAATATTTACTCAAAGTGGGCAATAATTTTTTCAATAAACAATTAACAATGTGGCATCTATTATTAATTACCAAACATGTTCTTGTTTTCCTTATTTTTTAATTTAAAAAGAACCTTATCCTCCCAGCATATTTTGACTATAATCTTCCTCTGCGGAAAAATAAAGAAGATGAATCATGGGGGAATAAAGAGATGCTAGCTTTATGTTTTATAATCAAAACATATTTATGTTTAATCATATGATTACTAATTAATTAATTCCATCTATTTCGGCATAATACTTGACTCCGCAAATATTTTTTAACTTGTAGCCTCTTTTTCCAAACCGTGTGATAAATATGACTTTTTACTTCATTACTATAATATACACATGATGTTCGTTATATATTACCTATTCTAAATATTTGTGTGCATAAATGCACGGTGCAATTCAATTTAAATTATTATTTATTTAATTAAAAAATATTATTATTAATTTATAATTATAAAAAATAATAATATTTTTTAAGTAAATAAGCAGTTCATTTAATTTAATAAGTATAATTATAAATCAAAAGCACGGTACAGTCAGTGCATAAGCGACTCACTCATTATTCTGAAACCTGAGCAATATGCATAGTGTTGATGTTAAATAATAATAATAATAATAGTATTTATAATATAGTATGTTGATTTTTGTAAAGAATGTTAATTGTATTATATAAAATAATTAATATTTCTCATCGTACATATACGATTTGTAATAATTGTAATGAGCGGGGTGGGTCGAACACGAAGACCATTTACTGAATACTGACCTCCACCATGGAACGCTTTAGTAAGTTCACATAGACTTAAAGCCAATTTTATCAAACAAAAAGGAAATGGGTAACTTTTTGCGGTTTGATGAGTTTTTATGTTGAATTAATTCGAAGTAAATACAAAATATTTATATGACTCTACATTTTTTGATACATAAAGAGCTTCAAAGTCTTACACCATATAATTGAGTTATTGGAAAACAATATGATTGTGTTACATTACTTTATAAATAAATTACAATATATATTAACCAATGAGTCAAACTATAGTAAACTTTTCATTTTTTTTATTTTTAAAGTGAAAATACTTTTGACAAATAATGTGTAAACTTTGAAATATAACAAAATATATGCTATATTATATTGTATTGGTAATAATAGATATTTAATAGGATACATAATAGGTATATATGTTTAATATGATAGTATTTAATTGGATTGTAAATTTTGATTTTCGATCCTAAAACAATAGGACTTGAATATTTAAACACTTGGATAATAATTGAATTCTAATATCTCAAGCTGCGTTTACCTTCTTCAATTATATTTGTTGTGTTTATGTTAATAGTTAGTTTTTTGTGGATATGTATACTGTGCATCCAATCTGTATTATTACTTATTTAATTAAAAAGTGGTACTGTTTACTTGAAAATTATTGTTACTTTTTTCAAGGTAAAAAATTAATAATAATATTTTTCAAACAATAAATTTTAATAAAAATAAATAATATTATAGATCATATACTAGCTGATGCATTTAAATCGGAGAAATTTTGATGTTAGGTTAATTATAGCATTTTATACTTGTGTTGTGTATAAGAATTTAGAGATAGAAGACATTGAAAGTACGTTATGTTGAGTAGGGAAGGGGTGATTTTTCGTATCCAGTGTTATTGGAGAATTTCGAAGTTCGTCCAACAATCCCTCCTAAGGGGCTACTTTGAACATGTGTAGTCAAATATTTTTAATTTTCTTATTTCTTACGAAAATATAGAAAAGTCAACCCTACAGAACCACGACCAAATTGAGCTATAGACTCTCACCACTATGAAAGAAATAGTAAAAGAGCAAGTTCGAAGCAATGGGACAATATTTGAAAAAAAAATCCATAATCAAACTTCTCAAAATATAAACTCTCCCCTTCAACATTATTTTATTCCATGAAATCGAGGAAAGAGTGAAGAAGATATATTCCAAAATCTCTCAGCCAATTTGATCCCCCACCAATCTTGATACCCACAAACTTCGACATCAAATGGGAGAGCTTAGAGTAAACCCCGCAGCGGCGGCGGCGGCGGCGGTTCTTCTTCTGTGCTGCTTTGCTGCCATTGCAGAAGGTGGAAAGCTCAAGACTTTCAATCAAGTAAAAAATGGGCCATTTAATGAAACAGACAGAGAAATCTTTCAGATTACAGAGAATGCAAGTATCGACGATGGCGCCCTACAGCTCACCCCCGATACAGCTAATGATGGTTTCCGAGCGCTCTTCTTCAACAACTCAGGTCGTGTGCTCCTCAAGGAGCGTTTCAAGCTGTGGGAAGGGAAGAGTATTGAGACGAACGCGAGTCGAGCAAGAGTAGCTTCGTTCAATACTTCCTTTCTAATCAACAATGACAGGCCCAGGGGCGTCCCACAGGATGAATCACCAGGTGAAGGCCTGGCTTTTGTGATTGTCCGGGACCTTAACCTTCCGCCGAACAGCTCAGGCCAGTTTCTGGGCCTGACGAATTCGTCCACCGACGGCAACGCCACCAACCAGCTGGTGGCGGTGGAACTCGACACCGTCCGACAAGGTTTTGATCCCGACGATAACCACGTCGGCATCAATGTCAACGGCGTCAGATCCTTAAAAACGGAATCTCTGGCAAAACACAACATCACCCTTGCTCCCAACAGAACCACGTTTTACAATGTTTGGGTGGATTACGACGGCGTGAACAAGTTCATGGAGGTCTATATTGCCGAACAGGCCAATCGAACCAGCCCGACTCCTCCGAAGCCCGCTTCACCTGTACTATCAGCAGATCTGAATCTAATGGATCACGTGAATCAGTACTCATACTTTGGGTTCTCAGCGTCGACGGGGAATACCACACAGTTAAACTGTGTGTTGAGGTGGAATCTAACACTCCATCACTTCTCCGACGAGAATCAAGACAAGCTGAAAATCGCACTCGGAGCTGGGGTGCCGGCGTTGGTGGTGCTGCTGTTGGGCGCGGCGGCGTTGGGATACTACTGCCACAAGCGGCGGAGGGCTCTTTCGAATCCGAACCTGGTGGGCGCCCTGAGAAGCCTGCCGGGAACGCCGCGAGAGTTCGAATTCAGGGACCTGAATAAGGCCACCAATAGCTTTGACGAGAAGAACAAGCTTGGACAGGGAGGATATGGGGTGGTTTACAAAGGGTTGTTGGTTAAGGAGAATCTGGAGATTGCTGTTAAGTGCTTTTCCAGGGATAATATTCAGGGCCAGGATGATTTCTTGGCTGAGCTTACCATCATCAATCGTCTCCGGCACCGCCATCTTGTCAAACTACTCGGTAACTTTTTCTTCTTTCAAATTGTTTTCTTTCTTAGATTTCGTTCCAATATCAAAAACTATATATAAGCATGATTATGCAAATTTGCCAAAAAGTTTCTGATAATCTTGATCACTGTGCAAGAATGTGAAATTGTGAACAATTGGGTCTTAATCTTAAGTTTAATGTGAGTTCTTTTAGGTGTTTTTCATTTGTCCTTGCTGAGAGGAATAAGGATTCCACAGTTCCATCATAATTGAAGGAAGATGTGTATTCTGTAGCCATTAATGCTGGAATGTTTGTTTTGTCCTAAAATAAACCTCAGATGTCAATCATTAATGTTGCTATGTCTGGAATTTCTTCCATGGTGAAGTTCCGGATCTGCTCTTGATGCCATCTTCTTGACTGTCATTTCATTTTCCTCTTTCTTTCTGTGCTCAATGCAACCCGTTCTTGCAAGAGTCGGGTTTAAGCGTTCTTGCAAGAGTCGGGTTTAAGCGTTCTTGCAAGAATCGGGTTTGACCGTTCATCCGAATTGGGTATACAATTATACAAAACAAAAGAGGATTAAGACGAGGGAAAAAATAAAAAAATAGGATGATGCATTTTGAGAGTTGACATAAATTAATAATTGGACAAAGTCCAGTTTAGACCAACGACATCCGATAAGGCAACTGCCATCAGCAGCCCTTGTCATGGTGGCTGAAATTGTCTGAGAGTTAATGGAAAATCAGAAGAAGCTTCAGTTAAGTCCATGGCTCACGTTTTTACATGCAAATTACCAAATGAACTCTTTTGTATACATGACAGTGACTGGTCATGCTGACTTTGGCATTATTAAACCCGCATGTTGCAATTGAAAACGAGATTTAATTTGTTTTTCATGTTCAAAAATATTATATAGATTAGGTACCCAACAATTTTGTCAAGTGGAACAATATAAGATGCTTGGTCACTAATTTTCAAATCGAATATTGTCTTTTTGTCAATGTTTGAGGGCCCTTTTTTGTTAAAACAGAGACCTGATAACGAGCAGAGTCAATAGATATCGATGAGTGCTGATAACTGTAAGAATTCTGTATGAAAGTAAAATATTGATCCGTTTCTGTCTGCAACAGGATGGTGTCACAAGAATGGGAAGCTACTACTGGTGTACGAGTACATGCCGAATGGGAGCCTAGACAAGCATCTCTTCGTAGGGCCTAATGCGGAGCCACTTGGATGGAATCTCCGGTACAAGATCATTTCCGGAGTGGCCTCAGCTCTACACTACCTTCACAATGAGTACGAGCAAAGAGTGGTACACCGTGACCTGAAAGCAAGCAACATCATGCTCGATTCCAACTTCAATGCTCGTCTAGGCGATTTCGGCCTAGCCCGAGCACTGGAAAACGAGAAAACATCGTATGCAGAAGCAGAAGGGGTGTTGGGCACAATGGGGTACATTGCCCCCGAGTGTTTCCACACAGGAAAAGCCACACAACAGTCCGATGTATACGCATTCGGTGCAGTGCTACTCGAGCTACTGTGTGGGAAAAGGCCAGGAGCCAGGATTGCAGGCTTCCAGCTCCTTGTTGATTGGGTGTGGTACTTGCACAGGGACGGGAAGTTACTCGAGGCTTTGGACCCGAGGCTGGGCAACGACTATGTAGCCGAAGAAGCCTCGAGGTTGCTGCTATTAGGACTAGCATGTTTGCATCCTATTGCGGGTGAGAGGCCTCGAACACAAGCTATAGTTCAGATGATATCTGGAACGGTGCCTGTCCCGATTGTTCCCCCTTTCAAGCCCGCGTTCGTGTGGCCATCTGGCAGCCCAGTGGATTTTGATTTGGACTCGAGCAACGAGACATCGACGATGACGACTTCACATATGGGTTCAGGGTGGAGTGGGCAGTACCTTAGCAGGGAGAGCTACACTGGGTATACTGACTCTTTGGTTTAGTTTCTTTTTTGTTGAGAAGCTATCACCAATGTGCATTCTTTCTATCTTTCTTGGTGTTTTTTTGTTGTTTTTTTTTTCTTTTTATATTCCTTGATGGGTTTTGTTTAGCATTTACCATACAAATTGTTCGTGTTATTTTGTTTGTTGGATGGGAAGCCCAAGATTTCCTATCCTGATTGCAACGGTCAACTCGTCTCGATTCTCTATTTCATCTCGTATTGTATTGTATAATATATGGTGATGAAGTTAAATACATGTAAATAAATCATCTCGTGTTTTATGTTAAACAGCAAATATGTCACTTGTATTCTTTCATAGAATATAATCCGAGATGACATGTCCTGCTGCAATAACAGATTGGGCATAATTAGGATATCCTTTTTTTTTAATTAAAGAAGGTATTGAAAATTTAGTTTTTATCATGCGTCACTTTAGTAATTCTTCTCAATATTTATTTTAAATACGGTGTATTGGAGAAAAAAAAATTTAATTAAAATTTTAAAATTCAAATAATTTTTTTGTTATAAATTCATTTTTAACATATGATATATTAAATTAATTTTCTTTTTACGATCTTTGATTG
This sequence comes from Caryopteris x clandonensis, assembly GCA_028749325.2. Classification (NCBI taxonomy): domain Eukaryota; kingdom Viridiplantae; phylum Streptophyta; class Magnoliopsida; order Lamiales; family Lamiaceae; genus Caryopteris; species Caryopteris x clandonensis. The sequence goes on along the minus strand of JAPYKT020000007.1, from coordinate 4,434,615 downwards.
GATATCAATACTGTATATATTAAAATAAAATTCTATATTTAGAATATGAAATAATCTTTTTTGAGTTAAATTATATAATTTTATTTAAAACATGTGTTAAGTTTAAATAAAAAAATGGGTTAAATTCTTATATGAATTTAAGACAAATAAAAAATAATAAATATATTTTTAATATTTTTATAGTATAATAATAATAAATATTTTCATAAATTAAAAATATAATATTATTCAAGTATATATTTAGTTTTTTCATTTTTTTCTAATTTTAAATATTTGTATTGTCTAGTTTTGAATAGTGCTGTTATTCTGGCTCGAGTTTTGGCTGGATCCGGGCTGGGATAGTGGCGCCTCTTCTGAACTTCCATACTAAACCATTAGTAAGTCAACTAGAAAGTTGAAATCCTTCTGGCTGAAAGATCGATCTCGGGATCTCATTGAGTGCAGCTTCTAGGGGATTCGTTTCCTTGCCGCAAGATCCCTCGTGCGAACGGGATTCAAAATGCCAAGGCTCGAAGACCTCTGGGAGGTTGGATTGAATATGAATTATAAAATTCACTTCGTTATATATTTTTTTTATTAAAGTTAGAGAATTTGTTTTTTGAGAATGATAATGCAATACATATGCAACTATATTTAAATTAATTTGAGTGAAATTTTAAGATTTCTAATATCTTATATTTATTATGTATTGGCAATACTATTAAATATTTGATTTGATTTTATAAACAGAAAAAAATTATAAAGAAAAACAAATACACAAAATATTTTTGAAAATGCATTATATTAATTTTTTTTGTATCATGTTAAAAAAATATGTACAAATATATGTAAGTAAATTTATTAATTTTTTTCTTTATATTTTATGTTTCATAAGTATTTTGTTTGCATCATGATCTCTTACTTTGTTATATAATTATATGTTTTAATTTTTTTCATATCATTTATATATTTTATTATCTTATACAAAAATATAATTTTGTAATATATTATTAATATAATAAAATATATTATATCATATGCATCACATGGACGAACATCTAATACTACCTAAAAGATCTGTTGTCTATTACTATTTTTTTAATTTATGAATTAATGTAAATTTATTGAAAATATATATTGTCTTATTTTTTAATTATGCTGTTAATGTTTTTTTTTTTGGTCAAAATCAAAATTTCAGTCAACTAAAAGAATTGGCATGCAGAATTGCATTAAGACAAGACAAATATTTCTGAGATATTTATTTACATCTTTGACTGCAACAAATTGAGAAATAGGAAACCAATTTCCATAGATTGGTAATAATCCCAACAATATACACATCTACTGTACAAAACTAGGACCAACATTCCTCCTACAAACAACCAAAATTTTCCGACAACGATTTCCAGCAGAGGGCAATGCAATCAAGAATTGCAAATGCCCTAAATCGAGAATGTTGCTGATGTGGCAATACGAACAATCATGTAAACCCAATTACGCCTTACATGGAATGACGAATATCAGCCTTACTTTTCGGGGTTCGTTCGTCTTGAATCTCTTCTAGGTCCTCGTCGTCACCTCTTTGACCAGCTTGCTCCTTCCAATATGCCACCATCTTCTTCAAACGAGCCACCTCCTTTGATGACACATTCTTGCTGGGATCATTTACAATCGATCGAACTCTTGATGCATAACTGGAATACATGGGTAAACAATTGTCATAAGATTATGTTCATTTGAGTTGATGCTTAAGCATTCAGTTTTGCGATGTACCAAGTTTTCACCATCTGACTAATTATGAACATCATCATATAGGAGAACACTAAATATGTCTCCACTTCATTGTAAGAAATTATGGATAACAATGCTAATGTATATAGAGTGCAGTGAGGAAGAGAGAGATCACATACGTTAAGGAGTTGTAGGTCTCGTCTAGATTTGACTCAGCTGGAGATATATTTACAAACATCAACGTTTTAGCATTACCGCCAAGTGAGTCACTCATCAACATGGTCAGCTTGTGGTTTCTGTAGGGAATGTGCGAAGTGCCTGATGATAAAGCAGCAATAACATCCCCAAGAGCTGAAAGTGATTTGTTTATGCTTTGAGCTTCCTTCAACTGACTGCCGGAAGATCCAGATTTTTTCACACGTTCAGATCCAGCAAGATCCACAAAGCTTAGCTGCATGAGGATAGAACACAAGGCATAAACGAAAAAGACAACAAAATACTATTTAGAGAAATGATCGTCATCCCAGGCTAAGAAAACCCATGAGAAGTTACATTTAGTGGAAGATGTAACAATCAATTTAAAGTCAGGGCAGGTTTCTCCTCTTCTGTGAATTGAATTAAAGTACTCACATATCTTAAGAGAGATTGGCATAAACTTTATCAAAGTTTCAGAAGGAAAAAGGAAACAATAAAGCATCCACTGCTAAGTTAATCAGTTTATTACATAAACAATATAAGTTTTAAGTACCTTTCCCCTGGAAACCGACTGTGTTTGAAGGTTGGTACTCTCTATAATAATGGACATTATCAAATGGGACCTTGAGCTTTGCTCGTTCATCAGGGTCCCAGTTGTATGGCGTTGTTCGGATCCTCTTTCAATGATACCTCTCAGTTCGTCATATGATGAAATAGACAAGACTGTCACATTGTCCACAACTACCATTCCCTGGGAATATAGAAGCAACCAAGTGTGGCAACTAAATCAATAAAGAGCAAGTAGATATCAACTAGAAAAACACAAAAAAGACGTAAAGGAAAATGATGAAAATTAATATCACTTCCTTATCAGTTTATCTTCCAAAAATATTTGGAAACAGTTACCTTCGAATCTTTTTTAATATCCAACTTCAAACGCTTTGCATTCTTTGGCAACAAGAGATCTATCAAGGTATCTTGATATAATTCTACCATATATGCCTGCATATGTTCATAATGTAATTGGTTATAGGAAATCAAAATATCCACAACTAAGGATTTTATAGTTCTTGTTTTAGAAAGAAAATAAACTTTAAAAAACAGCCATAAAATTATTCCAGTGATACAAAAATCAGCACTAATTTTCACAAGAGGAAAAGATTATAGCATAGAGTAATTAAATATCCAAGCATACAAATTTGGTACCTTCAAAGTAAATGAGAACTTTTTATCGTCCCGTTTCATAATTCTGAAAAGTTCGGATATTGCACGTGGAGTAAGCCCAGGATTGTTGTCAGATCCATATATCGTAAATGTTTTCCCAGAACCGGTTTGACCATAGGCAAATATGCACACATTGTATCCATCAACCGCAGATTGAACCAAATACTGCATGAAATAAAAATTAAAAAAAAAACAAATAATATATATATATATATATATAATACAATCAAGTTACTCAAATTTAAGAGAACAAATATCATAATTAACTACACAGTAATCAATTAGAATTACCTTAGTGTCCTCAAAAACATCATCTTGAGTAGCATAGCCATCAAAAACCCGATCATAAATGTGTTGTTTCAGCCGGTCATCCCTCCATGTATGCTCTACAGTAAACTCATCAACATTTACAAGCACATTTCTTTCCTTATCAGATATTTCCTTCTCGCTGAGAGGCCTCAATCGACAATACACTCGAATTTTTCCTTTCATGTCTACAAAATATGTAGCAAAACATGACCATTGAGATAATGTTATAAATGAAAAAGAAACTGTCCAATATAGCAAGTCACTAAGAATTTGGATGAGTTATCGGAATTTTATAAAAATATTGAAGGAGAATAAGTTAAGAATGAGAATATATTAGAAACATGATGTGTTAGGAAAGAGAGCGTTAGAGAGCATTTACATGTTAGACTTTGTTACGAGAAAATGAGCCAGATATAGGTAAAGTGTCAGCACTACCTTCTATAATGTTAAAATATCGTTTTCTCAGAACTTGTTCTTCCTTGTAAAGTGCCTCCATCTCAGCCAATTGAGCCCCTTGCATCTTCAAAATTGCAGCAGTTTGCTCATTCTTTCGGTCGATATCCTGTTTAATGAACTATCTATTAAAACTATGCACAAGTAATTTTTTTATGTTTATCATAAGAGATCATAAACACACAAAATGAATTCCAAGATATATAAAAAGAAAAAAAAATGACATAGCATAATGATTTCACCTCTTTCATTTCTCTAAGCTCCTCCAATTCCCTGAGATTATTGTGTAATGCAGATAACTCTGTGTCCTTAACAGCAATTGTTGACTGTGCAGCAACCAATTTTTGTGTTACTTCTTCCAATTTCTTTTCAAGTTCAGAAACACGAAGCCTCATGCTCCTTTGTTCCTGCTCAAAGTTTCCCTCAATAATAGCAATCTGCATTAGAAGAATTGCATCAAATTTTAAGCAATATAAGCAGCTTACAGCTGTTCAAATCAAGAATAGTCAGTATTCTTACCTCATCAACATTCTTCCTCTGAAGTCTTGAAAGTCTTTCTTCAAGAGATATTTTCTCGTTCGAAAGTTTCCTGTTGGATTCCTCTAAAGCATGTAACTCTGCAGTGCGTGATTTTAGTTCATCTTGAATCTTGTGCAAGACCTATTCATAATGGTTAAAAATGTGATAGTCAAAAAATAATTCAAAGAAGACAGAAAATAAAACACAATCAACTTGTGCATAATGTTAAGGAAAAATAGAGAACAAAACGTGGATAGGTTTATATGCTAATCTCATTTTTTTTATTTAATTCTTGCATACAAGAAAATTTAACAAACACATATATATACCTGGTTATTTGTTTCAACCAACTCTTTCCTGGTATTGTTCTCCAATCCTTGAATATTCAGCTTTGCAAACTTCACCTCAATGTTTTGTTTCTCCAACAATGCAGCCTACAGGCAATCACAAAATCAGAAGCTGGAATAGCCAAAGAGAATTCAGTGCGGTTCTTACTAATGATGATTACCTGAAGTGCTGAATCTTTTTCGTCACACAAAGTTCTCAGTCTGTCACGTTCACAAATGATTTCTTCTAAATACTTTTTCTCAGACCTCAATGTGCTTTTCAAACTCTCCAACTCTTCTTTCGTCTTCAGTTCTTGCTTCTGCTTTTCCCGTAGGTCTTCTTGCAACTGAATAACCAATAGCAGAAACAGTGAGAAAAGGTTGGAGAATGATATTTGGCATGCAATTATGGCCAACATTTGATCAGTTGTTTATATAGCTCCATGATGAGACATGTAAATCTTGCAATAAGGAACTGAGTATAAATAATCAATAGAGACATTTTCCCTATCAATAATCTAGAGGTGATTAGCTACTGAAATTTGTAAACTCACTTGATTAATTTTGTGCTCAGATTCTTCAATAGATTTCGACAATTCCAAAACACGCTTCTCATTGATGTCCATAGTAGGTCGCACATTTTCAGAAGGGTGTCCATTAACTGAACCATTAGCAGCAGCACGTGCTTTGGAGTAACGGCGTAGCATTACATCATTTATATGTGTTTGAAGGGCAACGCAGATTTCCTCACCCTAATTTCATTAAGAACATCAATGATAATCAAAAACTAGAAAAAGGGAACACTGTACAATATTTGAACAAAAATGAAGGCATCTTAGTTTTAAATCATAATCTTACTTGCTTAGTTTCAAATTGAAATATATGCAAGACACCAGCAACTCTCATCTTAAAAAATACAGCAGTATTACTGCTGCCAAATTGCATTATGTCCCTTAACTCGGCCGAATGGAGATACTCCTTTGGAACTGGGCGAAAGAAATGAACCTTCAGGACAACAAGCAACCATATTTAGGTGTGATACGTACTTTGGTCATAAATGCCACTTTAAAATTTAAAAAAAAAAAAAAAATTACTCTTACCCCACGCTTGTTAATGCCGAGAATAATTTTCCCAGGCAAGAGACCAATGGGATCATCAATCTTACGGACCGCAAAGAACACAGAGTTCCCGTAAGGAAGTGTTCTCAAGATCCGCAAAAATTGTTGCCTAGCGTCATCTTTTGTCAAATTTTCCTACAGCTCGACAAATGTCACAAACGCATTAACTCACTTAATGAATATTTTAAAGATTCTTGTGCTCAAAAAGCTATGGAAGAGTATAAAAGGAAGAGCATATAGGTAAAGAACAAAATAAATAGTTAAGGATATTCATGGAATCATGATAGGGTCATAACGATAAGCTGAAAACAAATTTGGAAGCAATAGATTGTATAGATTGCAAGCAAACTACGTTTCTTTATTTTATCCAGTTCATATGGTAAATATAGATGTCAATTGCTATATAGAATAAACATTTCAATGTATCAAAAAAGATACTTTTTCACGTTTCTTATCAAAAGAAGAAAAAAAAAATTATATATATACATGCAATAGCGGCTCACCATTGAACGGTAACGGGAAAGAACATCTAATTCCCAATCTTTCTTAGCTCTAGTAATTGCAAGTTGTCGAGGGAGGAACCGTTCCAAAAGGGATGTCCAGTCTCTAGATATATGAACCAAAAAACGTCAGTAAATTATTAATGCATCTCTTGTGGAAATTCCTTGATAACAAGATAAGCCATACACCATTAAGAAACAAGTTTCTGATTCAACTTAAAAGAAAAGAGAGGATGGATAGACCAAAAGAAAGAGAAACAAAGTTCGTCAACTAACGTGCAAGTTTCTGGAGAAGAAATATATCCAATCTCAACCAGAATCTGCAAAGCAGATAACTGTGCAGCATCATCCCTTCCAACAGGATAATTGCCTAAGACATAATCGTGTTGTAGCTGTAACAAGGAAGAAAGGAAGACAAAATAAGATAGCACCAATAAATAATTAGAAGGCTCAAAAGACTGTTTACCAGTACCACGCACATAAATTTCAGTAAAACAAAATCGAAGAGAGACATACTTGGACATATGACAACTGCACAAACATTGGATCTGTAATAGCTTCATCTGACTCCCGAAATAGCTTCTTTTTGAATATAAGTTTACAGTGCAAAATCTCCCCCTTACTACGATCCTTTGAAGCCTTAAAGTCGGCGAGTAGGTCTCCAATATATTTATTATCATCTAGACCAGCATACTCCTCTACACAACAGAACAACATATTGTTAGAATAATATGTCGATCTTTAGCAAATAAAAGCTTTTCTCCTCAACTATTTCAAGAAATCATGGAAAATACATTATTGGCAATGCATAAGATATGCGTTACCATTTCCCGAGTCTTGTGATTTTGAAGCGGCAGCCTTACGACACTCAAACAAAGTGAAGCTGGAATATGCTGATAATTTTATTATCCCAGCAAGCTCCTGAAGGTACCAGTGAACAAAAAAATCAATTAAGTGTTTACAGCAATTGTATCAAGAAAATGACAATTGTTAATAATATCATAAAATAAAAACAGCTTTTGGTGAATCTAGAATGCGCGCTTAGCACGATAAAGTATACAGCACAAATTAAATAATAATTGCACAAACATATTTGAACAATTATGCCATATGCCCCGTGCATAAATTATGTACAACAATACAAAGAAAAAAACAGAGAATCTGATTCATAGGAGTTAGCTCGAAGCAGGGCCCATGAATGCAGCAACATGAATATTAGCACCATTCAACCATAAACATTTTCACCATGAGAACAGACTCTTATGGTACGTTCTGCTAAATAGGTTCTTTTGTGTTGTTATCTCCAAAGTTCACACACACACACACAAATAAATAAATAATTTTAAAAAATAAAAAACAAATCTTTGTCGACCAAGTCATGTAAGTGAGGTTTCATTTTTAGGATAAGCCGATAAGCGTACATTTGTCCTATTGGTTTGGATAGGAAGCACATCCACAAGCCTAAAATAAATGCAGTCATACCACCCTAATCACTCTGTACAAGTATGTGTGTGTGTGTGTGTGTGTGTATTATATGTGTGTGTGCGGAAATGATCTCCCACGATGGGCATGTGTTAATGTATATGTGTTAATGTTCCCACAGATGATGTGCCAAAATCTTGTAGTAGGAAAGTTAATTATTTTATTTAAAATTGAGGGTGTTAATTTGATATATCATAGGTGTGTATCATTGACACAACTTTAGGCAGCGAGGTAGAAACCAGGGATTACATGAAAATTTTATAAATTGAAAATGACTTCAATAGCACTTAAGGAACCATAAATCACCCTTCTACAGAAAGCTTGATCTGCTCTTGTTCAAGGACACATGTAAATAAGCATTCTATGGCTCTCCTCCCGCTATTAAATATGTATATTGATGCTCACACACAATAATTCACACTACATGTGTAATGCTACTTAGGTACTTATCTTAAAAATTAAAAAATAATAAAATGAATCTGACAAAACTTTGTAAACACGAGATGGAGAAGAAAATTGTTGAGAGAATTATCAGCCTTCCATAGTTATTATATCAGAACAACTATTGACATGTGAGTCGCTCCGTTTCTTTTCTCTATTTAGTGACACCTATTGTTTATTCTTTTCTTCAAGTCAATTTATAAGGATGTGTGGCTGCATCTTCCCAAACAATTATCTAGTGACAAGGAATAACGGTGACAATAAAGTTAACAAAGATGTAGAAAACTAGAAATACTTCTAAGTGGCAGGGGCATACTTCAAATTGGTGAAAGAAGAGGGGGGAGAGGGTCAACACGTGTCAGGTGCTACAAATAACCATAATGTATCATAGCATGTATTTCGCAGTCTTTAGCTTCAAATATATGTAAAAATAACATTTTGAGAACTTATTCATACCCAAGAAAAAGTCCATACACTGTTTCAATTTCAAAAATATTACAGATCATCCCTTGTAGTATGAAAATTTTCAGTTAATTCTCAATAGAAGTTCAATAAAAGGAGACAAGGGAACTGCCAACATATGATAAATAGCAGTGCAAGGCACAGAACATCTTTAAATAGCACTCATGAGAAACATTGCAGGAACTAGGACCAGTACTCATTAAATAAAATCTAAAGCCTTCAAAGAGAATCAATAAGCAAATAAACCTGCATCTTTACTTCTACATGGTCTTGACATGATACCAGGTTTCCTACACTATATATACAAGAATGTAATGCATCAATAAATACGAAATGGATGCATCAAGACATCAGGAAACATGGCAGTACCTCAACAGCATCAGATACAGTTGTGGACATGTCGTAAGTAATTTCTTCAAAGGTCTCATCCAAGAAAAAGACAATCGTTGTGAGCTTTTTACTGGTCAGAACAGCATCAATCTCTTCGCGTCCAGGTATTATATGCCTTGGTCCAGCCTTAACAGAACGTTTTAATGCATTTAATGTGTTCATGGCAAGGACTTGGACTTCAGAATCATTACTAGCACTGTGTGCCATATTGTGTACGTACTCAGATAAATAGCCACCAATTTCCTTGCTAGGTGGCATGCACGATGCACATAGATACATTAGCTCCCAAGCCTTAATCAATGAGTGCCTATTGATAACAAGTCATATGGTTAACCACACATCATCAAGCAACATGGAACGCTGGAAAAAAAGAAAATGAAATGAAAAAGCATGCAAATAAAAGCACAAGGGCAACAAGCATTTATAACCGCATCCTGCCTTTGAAAGATTTACCATTATAAAAATAAAAATAAAAAATAAAAACACACAAAACCAATTAGTAAAGATATACCTGTCAGGATTATTTCTTGTCTGCTTCGAAATCTGCATAAAGAGTTCATCTCGGAGTTCAGAACGCTTCAACGTATGCTTGCATAGTTTGCTAACAAGCTCAATCTTTTCATCTAAGCTCATAGGAGAAACTCGGTCGGAAGAATCAACCCCAATGTACTTCAAGATGACCTGGAACAACTTAACTGCTCTACTGACAAGATCACTGTTTATTTTCAGCAGTGATGTTGGGATAGGATCCTGTCAAAATAGCACTGTCTTTTAGCATACAAATTAGAAAGAAATAGTAACATTCAGACAGTGGATTCATAACCTTCTGGAAACACAGCATATCCTCAAAGGTGAACTTCTCTCGCACTTGTGTTCCAACTGCCCTTTTAGAGAAAAAACCTCGTTTACCAGCTGAATGCATCTGTTTCTTCATAGCTCTCAAAAAACCTTCCACCTAAGAGAAGAAGACATCATCAGAAAGTAGAAAATGGTTGAGTATTCACAACCAAAAAGCAATGTGAAGTCCAGTTTCTCTATCCATAATAATTGAAAGTTACGATTTACATAATTCTATTCCTTGAATTTCTCAGAAATGAAAATTTGGAGTTTCACCTGGAATTTATCGATCAATGGTATAGCACCGGCAAGTTCAGGGGGCATAACTGATGACAGGGTATTTGGAGTGCTGCAACTCAAATGAAATAATAAGTTTTGGAAGTTGGTGTAGTTAGATTATAGTGAGCATAACTGCTCGGTATAATTGAACCTTCAACCAAGCAGGGAAAAAGTAAAGGGCAAGCTGACAAGCAGTGGACAATGAAATGACAAACTTACGGAGGGGCAAAGTTGGAACCATCAGAGTCATAATCATCACCATTTGAGGTTGCAAAAGAGTTGTATGAAGGGGTTTCAAGTCCATTGCTAGAGCCAAATGAAGACCTGCTTGATCTCAAGCTTTGTGCCATATCTGTTATCATTTCCTCTTATAAGCACAAATATCCAAGAATTCAATTCAAAATCATATCATGTCCTTCAATCTTTTCCCTTTCAGTAATTCTCTGTCGCAATTTCTTTTAATCTAGCCTTCCAGTGATCTCGTGGAACTTCTGTTTAAGAAAGACCAGAAACAATCAACATAAAATAAAAAATAAAAAAAACCCAAAATGCAGTCTTTAACACAATAGCTCCATACCCTTTAATCAAAGCTAATAAAACAGAAAAAATATTTTTTTTAATACTAAAATACCAGAAATTGGGTCTAAAGAAAAATCAAGCAGAATATCCAAATCCCTATCGACATTAACTAAAACTTTATTCAAGATCAGAAGCTATAAACCCCAATCCCTGAGATCCAGCACAAATCGCTGAAAAAAATTAATACCAATAATAAATAAATCAACACCGAACACTACAGGAATTGCAGTTGACAGGTGCCCATGAATTAGCAGAAATTTCAGATCATTAAAACAAAACTGACTGAAGTGCAGAAACGGCAGTGCGTACAGGAAATGGCAACAGAAAAAATAAAAAGAAAATAGACAGCAAGCACCCACATACAAAAATGCAGAAAGAATGCACTTACAAATCTAAGTAGGGGGAATACCAATAAGTGAATCGAAGAGCAGCATACACCACGGAAACTAATGAATGTATGACGAATGAATGTCTCCTGCCGTGCTAGAGAGAGAAAGAAGAGAGAGGAGGAGTGGAGTGAAGGAGGGAGAAAGAAGATGGTGAGGGTCACGAGAGTTTTTTTAAATTTCTTTTGAGCTACGATAACAAAAAGAGGAAAAACAGTAGTATTTTGTTTTAGTTATTATAATATAAAATAAAATAAAATTATTACTGTTTGAGTTTTGTCTTATGAAAAAATAAAAAATAAAATTAAATGTTTGTTTTTTAAGAGTTTGTCTGAATGCTACAAATGGATCGTGCCATGATCTTCTTAAACCCCCACCCCACCACAAAATATTTTTTTTAAATAAATATTTAATCCCAAAAAATAAAAAATTGAAAATTCGTTCTATTTAGAACGGTAATGGTACCCAAATCATTGGTAATAAGGCAACAGATAAATTGCAGTATGCAACTTTACAATAATTGTTAATAATTATTTGTTAAATTGAATTATATTTTATTTTTAAATATATATCTAAAATTAAATATGTAATTACAATTATTGATTTAATTAACTAATAATTCAACAATATTCCGTTTTAAAATAAGAGTTTTATTCATAATAGTACTTTTTTTTATCAATTGGATGAATATAGAACCATTAAAAATATAGAATTTTTGTTCTATCAATTTTAATTTTTTTATCATTATAATTTATGTGTGAAAATTGATTTAATATTTTTACTTTAATTTAAAAGGCAAAATATTACTTTACAAAATAGTGACTTCCTTGTGGATCGGGTGCACCATCACTCGATCCAGAATATTATTTATATAACTAAAAAATATTATTTGTTTACCTAAAAAGTATTATTACTTTTTTCAAGATAGCAAATCAGTAGTAATATTTTCTTAAGTAAATAAATAATATATTTTTATTAAATAAGTAATACTCTATACCACATTACACGATACATTCAATGCATATATATTTTTATTTTTACAAAATAAGGCCGTTTTTTGGATAAAATTTATTTTCTCAAGTATAACCTATTTTAGGATGGAAATAATGTTGTACCTTATAAACATTTAGTACAAGTTGTACCAAATGGGAATATTGTTGAATTATTAGTGAATTATCTTAATTAATTTAAATGTTATCACTCACTTTTAGGTGAAAAGGAGATTGATAGATGTTATTTGTTCACTTTAATAGAATAGACGAGCAAAATAATACTCCTTCTTATTTTAAATAAATGATATTTTAATTTATTTTATTTTATTGTAATAATTATGTGTTACGGTTTTAAATCCGACAATAATATTATTTTTCTATTTTTTTATTAATATAAATATAAAGTACTTTTTCACTATTAATGTCTTTTTTTATTAATTAAAGATATATTAGGTACTTTATTTATATCTTACTATGTCTGAAATTTTTAAAACAATACTTATTTATAAACACGTATGAATATTCATACCATTACCACGTCTTATCTCAAGAAAAAAATAAAGCTACCAAATTAATTTAAATATACTAAAATATTTGATAAACTTAAAGTTTCTCGAACTTAATAAATAAAATTTGATACAACAAGTGTAAAATTATTAAATTACTCAAATTGATCAAAGATTGACTTGATTAATAATCGTACTCAATATAATATTAAAAGTACAATAATATTTCAAATAAAGTTTGAACACTAACATATTTATTTGATCCGGCTTATTTATAGCCCTATCGATACAAGTATTAGTTTTGAAGCTATAATTATTGATTATAGCAAATAAATTTAATATATTTTTTAAAACCATATTTCCTTGTTGTTTTCGTATATGGCTGATAATTATTAATTACCGTAAATTCAGTTTATGGGGTTAGTTGGAATAAATGTAGTACTAAACGTTTCATATGATTGTATTTATAGTTGTCAATTGATTATTTTATTTTTTCAATTATTAAAATAATAAACTTAACAAAAGCAATAAATATTATACTGCATATTTTAATGTTTTTTTTTTCAACTAAAAAAAAAATTGAGTTTTATCTTAGATTTGAGATCGGTAGTAATAAAAATAAAAATAAAAATAATTGTATAACAAAACTTTCATATAATTCTGCCACTAGAATGTTACATTAATAGTGTACTATATATATAAGTATAAGCTGCGCACTTTAAATTTAAAATTGTAACATCGTCATATTATATGATGTGGTTTTAGTGAAAAGAAAAGTTAAATCTCGATAATAAAATAAATTAATAAAAAAAATTGTTGCGATATAGTAGGTTCGGTCAGTATTTATAAATTAATGGTGTTCACTAAAAATTACAGTGGTAACAACGATATTTTTTTTTAATTATTTGAACTACAAAAATTAATTTCCGCCAATCAAATTAGTGGATTAATAAACATTACACAAATTAGTGATACTCGTGAACGATAGTATGGATATTAGCCAGCTCATCAAATTATTGCTTAATTTGTTATCGTTATTAAATAAAAAATAAAAAAATTATATACTAAGGCAGCCATAAGAATGGAACGTGGATTATGAGGTATCAAATTCAAATTGGGTGGTTAGGCACCACTATTTGGTTGTGTCACATAAATATAAATATTCAATTAATAGAAACAATAATAAGACCATATGATTTTATGCTTTTTATTTATTTATTACTAATTGCATTAATAAGTATAAATATATGGATCGTATTTCTCTATACACAATAATATAAAATTAATAATTTATATTATAGTAAAATAGAAGTATCATCTTTACGAATAAAGTATCTCAAAAGTGAAAATAAATAATTGGGTCATATAATTGAGCACAAACCCATTGATGCTGACAAAAGCGTTCCAGTATGGGTTTTGGTCCCAAATTTTTCATGACTTCCCAAATTATATTTTTGTGTTAACATTCATAATGAATAATACGGTGCGTATTATTTAGTAATTTAAGATAATTCATAATTTAATTCAAAAAAATTAATCAAATATATGTTCGTTACTAGTTAAGATCCACGTTAGATCTTTGATGGCGAGAAAATAATTGAGTTATATATATATATATATATATATTAATAATAATAATAATAGGGTTTGATAGAGTGGTGTAAAATAAGGCATTTATTGAGATCACAAGTTTGACACAAGAAGGTGGTTAAACTAAAACCCCCAAAGCCCCTTTTTTCTTCCCTCTTTTGTGTGATTTCACTTAATTTATCAATTAATGTACAAGGAATTGTACTGTTTAATATGAAATTATATTATTTTTCAATTATTAAATTTATGATTTCAGAAAATAGTAAATTATTAGTTTTTTCACAAAAATTACTTACTAATTTCAGAAATTCAGGAAGTCGATTAGATTTTTTTAATCTTAATTTTTAAAAAACTATAATTCTTTTCGTGTCAACTTTATTTTTTATGAAAAATATATTAAATTAATAATTTTTTCATAATTTTCAGTTTAAAATTTATTAAACTTATACATAAATAAAATTATGGTAAAATTTTATTTAAAATATTTTATAAATATTATAAATTGTGTGGCACAGTGTTTACAATAATCAGTTTCACTGATGAAATTTACTGCATGGATAAAAGAGGGTGGTAAAACATGATTATAATGACGTAATCAAATGTACTGAGGATCTTGCCAAAACTCTGGCAGCATTAAGGACGACCAATTAATGTTGTTCTTAGTAGTTCGTACTACAATATCCATTATTTCTAACATATTTATTTATATTAAAAATGAGTAAAATGAATTCAATAATTTTATTTTTTTGCACAATCTAATTTAAATTAATCAACCAACAAATAATTTATATTTTTTGAATTTGATATATTATTTTTATATATGAGATATGGATGTCGAATTATAGAACATAAAAAAAATTTAATTTAATATATCGTACATCAATAATATATTATAAAAGAAAATTATTATTTATAATTTAAAATAATTTTTTTCCAAATAAAAACCAATCATCTGTTCTGCCACCCCGCCCCCTTCTTTTTCTAAACAGAAAATTCTGAAAATGATTGCTGAATTAAAAATAAAAATAAAAATATTTTGGCGTAAATTTATTAAAATAATTGCATTAGTAAAAAAAAAAAAAGATAATTAATTCTTTAAGAGACAAATGGCATCGTTTTCGTTTCATGATCCTTTGAGTTTGACCGAGTTAATTACAATATTTTATATCTTTCTAGGAACAAATAAATAAATTTGTATCTTGAATTTCCAAAAATGTGATTATTTTTTCACAAAGTATTAATAAATAACTTCAAATATTTAAAATAATATAATTAAGACAACATGAGGAATTAAACAACCAAGTAATTACATATTTCCTCTACCAAATTCATCAAAACAAAAACTAATATTCTTAAAAATATATTTTTCTTAAGTTAGAACTCGTTTAATTTTCTTTTTTCAAATCCTTATTTTGTAGAATTAAAGGAGTTGTGAAGACTTGTTCAAACTAAATAAAAGGATAAACGCAGACCAAATCACCAAACCTAAATATATGAGAAACTTGGTTGAGCATTATAACTTGACATATGTTGTAGACAATGTTAGCACCATATATGTTATATTATATTTCGTAGAATTTTGTAAATTAGGAGTCGTTAGGTGGATTAATTAGTATTTATAATTCACTTTATCAAATTAGTGAATTATTTTGTGTTATCGATACTCACATATTATTTATATTTTATAATAATTTATTTCGATGTTCTATGTTCTAGATTTGTGTTTATTGATTGGAACATAGTTTGAGATTATAAAAGTGGTATTTGAGATGGATGTATTATTTAGTAGGTGTTGGGAAGCCGGCGAAGGCGGCAAGAAACTGGAGAGAAAGAGGGCAATTTATGAACATGTGGAAGGAAGAGAAATTATGATTAGCCAAATAAATTAAGTCACGAGAATTCAACATTCACCACTCTTCACTCACCAACCATTTATTTATTATTATATATTATGATATTTATTATTATTATTATTCTTATTATTATTGATATTTGGCGCAGGAGCATTTCATTAATGGATGGATAGAGGGTGGCCAG
The DNA here is from genome assembly GCA_028749325.2 of Caryopteris x clandonensis. NCBI lineage: Eukaryota > Viridiplantae > Streptophyta > Magnoliopsida > Lamiales > Lamiaceae > Caryopteris > Caryopteris x clandonensis. Next base: position 4,418,280 of record JAPYKT020000007.1, on the reverse strand, counting down.
CTGCCAAGAGCTAAAAGTAGAAACTAAGTCAAACAATATCATTCTTACTATTTTTGTTTTCTTTTTCACATATGCTCCACTAAATTACCTACCAGACACATTTTGGGGTCCTTCTCCAAATACTTTTAAAATTTAGGGTTTTTGTTTTGCCTTTTCCAAATTTAAATGGATTGGAAATTTTTTTTATTGTGTTTCTAGCGTGAAAATTCTAAATTTTAAATAAATTTATGTATTTTTTTAAAAATTGTATATAGCAGAATTATTATTGAAAATGTCAAAGTAATATAGAGAAGGTTTGTGTTGGTGTATTATTATATTATCAAAATTAATATATAATGATTAGTTTATAGGATAATAATACTTTAATGTTGTTATACTCTATTAATCACAAAAGCTATATTTGCAAATATTTTTCACACACCAACTATAGCATTATTTGCCAGAAATGTGTAGGATTCTGAAAGAAATATGTCTGTGGGCTGGTCCACCAGATTGGTGGATCTTTATTATTCTGAAGCCCATAAACTCAAAGTTGGGCCGGAAACCTCTCTTTAAGGGAAAAGCCTAGTCCATTTACAAAAGTAAAATCCAAACTTATGAGATGAATGATAGTTTTAATTGGGTACATTTTAGTGAATTCATACTATAAATGCAAAGTCACGTGACATTTTGCAATAATATATATTTATTTTTTAGTGATAAATTATATAATATTAATTGTAACAAAGAAAATAATATAATTAATTAATTCTTACATGATAGATGTGGGTTGTATATGTTGTTGGGCCTCCAAAACATAAGATCCAGATTCCTAAATAACAAGTGGGTTCTATTTACATTTCCATTCTTCATTGAATTACTACACCTCCTTACCATTATTAATAATGTAAAATAATACAGTTATCCACTCTGTATAATTTAATAATATTTATTCACAAACAGAAAATCATCAAAAAGTAAGCACTTTTGAAACCAAATTTTGAAATATTTTTCAGTGAATCGTGAAAGAGAAACAAAAATGAATGAAGCCATTAATTCATTGGAGGTTCATATAAAATAAATAAAGTAATTGATTTCTTCTATCCTTATTGAGAGTAAGAGGTAGCATTCAGAGACCAGCCGTACTCAAGTGCATCAACCACACCGTCAAAACTATCAAATCTTGAACTCACCACGTCGATCTCCACCCCCAACTTCTCCGCTCCCGCCGCCGTCACGGGCCCGTGCGCCGCCGCCACCATTCGTGGACACATTCCCCTCACCATCCCCCAATTCAACCCCACTTCCGCCAAGCTCTTCAACAGCCCCTCCACCTCTCCAGTACTCGTGAAAACAATCGCGTCCACTCCACATTCCTTCTCCATCATCTCCACCAGCTTAGCGACGCCACTGCGCCACCGCGTCTCGTAAGCGTTTACTCGGACGGCGACCCATCCCCTCCGATCTAAGTCCGCCAGAAATTTAGGCACCACGGGCGGCTCTTCCAATGCAATTACGGCTGGGACAGGGCACAAAACCTTTCTCCCCAGCCCTAGTCCCAACGCCTCTACCAGCCCGCTCGGCGTCGCCATTGGAGGAACCAGAACCCTAATTCTCCCCGGATTTTCACACAATCTAGAAATCAAAGATTCATCCAGAAGCTCCGAATCCTTTCCCAAAGCTGAAACTGTGAAAATGTCTCCTTCTGGGGCTAACGGAGGTGTAGGGATACAGGCCAAGGCTTCATCGAACGCGGCGATTCCAGTTCTGGAAGTGAATGCTATGGCGGAGAATTGGTGGAGTGGGGGATCGGGCGGGAGCAAGTAATGTCGGATGGCGGAAATGGTTGGTGGGGTGGGCTCGACGGTGACGGTGGGGCACCATAGTGGAGTCCAGCCGTTGAGCTGGATGAGATGGGAGAGCCTTCCGGCATAGTTTTGTGGGGTGGTGAATGCGATCACACGGGTGGCAGCTGCCGGAGGAGGATATTGCTGTAAATTGAGGATGGCCATTTTAGGCGCATCAATTTCAAGGACCGAGGTGCCCTTATCTACATTCCAGATGGGGCTGAGCCAGACAAAACTCCTCTTTTTCTGGAAACGGGGTCGGACGATTCACATCCAGAAAAAATGCTGTGTCCACCTTCTTTGTTTTTTTTTTTTTTTTTGTACGAAATGACCCTTCACTGAAAAAGTTCTCTAAGTTAGATGGAACATATCAAATATGTTCGTAATATACCAATTGGAACATTGTTGAAGCTAAATTTTTTAATTTTAGTTTATTATTGATTTGACATTATATTTTATACTCAAGGTAAGAATTTTCAAAAGCTTTCTTTGTGATTCTTGATTGAACATTTCGTTGGATTTGCACCGATCGACCAAAAGAAAAGAGAGATTATGATTTTGTATTTGAAAAAATATTTGAATTGATCCCTTTATGAAATTAATTTTCTTTTTTATATATTTTTAACTTCTCTTTTTCCTTATTTATTTATTTATTTATATATTTAACTTCTCTTTTTAATACAATCTTATTTCAAAAACATCTTTAAATTCAATCACCCTAATTATAAAGCTTTTCTAGGTGATTATAAAATTGTTTGAGTGAATTTCTGATGTATAGTACACTATATTACTTATTTACTTAAAAATATTATTAATTTTTTCAAGATTCAAATCAACTGTAATATTTATCAAATAAATAAATAATATTTTTTATTTAAATAAATAATAATCTATATTAGTTGCACAGGTGATCCGATTCACATGATGTTTGCAAAGTTATCTACCATCGATTTAAAAGTTCAATGATATTATTTTATTCAAACTCTTTCCATAAATTATATGTAAGATGCATTAACTTTACATCTACCCAAAAACCCAAGTTCAATAGCATTTCTAAATAGTTATCAAAATAGTCACTCAGTCAGCTACAATCATTTTGCAATGAAGTTGTTTCTGATAGAAAGAAATAGTCGGTTGCCAAAAAAAAAATTATAGGCCGACCATGTAAGTGAAGATGAGACACTAGTTCTGATAAGATAAATCAATGATGAATGTGGCAAGTAAAAATAGAGCCAATCTTCATATCTTACCCAAGACATCTGCCAATAATATTGTCCAAAAGGTGTCCGTTATTGCTGGTCATCCTCAATGCAGGCGATGCTCAAACATTCAAATGTGAATGTCTATATGACGAACCAGAGAGAGAAGATACAGGTACCAATGCCCGAATGCAATTTTGGCTTCAAAACTTTGTTTATGTGTCCCCTATGAACCTCTTGGTCAGTTCAATTAATCAAGAATCAGTTTGTTTGGAAGAGGATTTGCTGGCACTGCGCAAACTCTCCATGACCGATCGTATTTGCTCTGATATGATGGTGTAAAGACATCTTTGTGCAGCCTCGTCCAGCCCAACGGTCTTGGGCCATCCACAATGAGAGAATGATAAATCCCTCGACATGTTTATAGCATTCTGCTTCAGTTTTGGGACATCAAACACGATTGGCTCGCCAATGACTATTCTTATATCATTGTTACACAAAGGGAAAGGAGGCCTTCTACCGAACATATAATTCTCTGGCATTACCTGCGAATTGGTAAACCAGGATCCATAGTATTAGATACAGAATAAAATTCCTCACTTTTACTTCATGAAATACCCAGTCATTCTATGACCAATTCATTTTGTGGGACATGACTGCATGTCTGAATTAGTAAATTACACAAAAGCTAATAGTAGTGGTTGGCCATCTAACTGTAATTTTAAGAACAAGCGTCAACCACAAACAAAGCCTCACACTATGGATTATTTCTCGCCATCGTATTCGGTTGAGAAAACGTGCTCTCATTAATAGTTCTTCTGCAACTCCAACCTCTAGCATCCACTTATATGAAGAAATCTTATTACTGTCTATCCTACCAGACAACTCCTCACAAACCCATGAAAGAGGAACTCAACAGTTCACATAAACTGACAAATCAACAAAAAGAGCGACAACTTTGTTGAAAACATCAAGAAAAATATTATATTAAAACTATCTTAATATGCAACAGTATTAGTTGGTTCTCTGTGCACCATAACTAGATCATGCAAAATGGATAATAATTCTCAAGAACAGAGACACACAAATCAAGACACCAACAGGATCAGATAATTTAGCAATCTCTATGAATATGTGGGCCTTCTGACAAGCAAGAATGTGAGAGCATTCAAAAGTTTCAGTCAACTGCAAAACTTTTAGAGAACTAATCACCCAACTTGCAAGAATAGATAAAGGAGGATTAAAAATACTAAACTGCAATTGCTTCACCATGGCAAGAAGAGAAAATTACACTGTTACGGGTTTCATTCTTATTGAGATATTAATGTTTCCCTTACTCAAAGAAAATAACATGGTTGACAGCGAATTCCCTCACTCATATGTCAAATGAGGTTGCTGAATTTAAATATAATAACCTTGTAGTTAAATTCAGAGCAGACGATAAGTAGCAAAGTCAATTAAAATAATCCACACAGATATGGCCTGAAAACTACATTCCAGAAGAGTTGCATAGTATTGCCTGTTCACATGCGAACGAAGCAAGCTGTCAAAATTTAAGTGAGTTACCACATCAGTAACTCAACATAAGTCTTTTCCATTTCAGGCAAAATTATGAACTAGGTAGACTACACTCAACATATTCTTTTGTTCCAACATTTTCCTCCCCTTTTGGGGATCCTAAATCTTATTCTATTAGATCCACTGTAGGAAAACTAAACTCCTGCCTTATGAAGCGCCGCTACAAAAAGTGGCTATGCTATCAATTAAATCAGGCCAATCAATGATTTGGCTGAACAAAATGGACAGCGTGACGGAGTAAGGACGACAGAACAACGATCCAGTTCTATTCACTTAGCTTCAAAAATTCCAAAATAAAGTTCAAAGCAGTTGTGTCAAACTAAGACTAAGACAGTTGTATATAAGATGGATGCTAGGGACTTCTGAATAAGATAGATGCTTGAGCTAATCTCTATATCTCTATATATATTAAAATCCAGAACGTGAGAAACCAACAGGGTGACAGTGCCTATACCTTCAACAGTAACTCACTTTAAATGGACAATGTTAGGGAATACCTTTTCAAAACCATGATGAATTATTGGCAGTACTACTGGAGTTACAGGAGCACGTGCAATTAGACTGGCAGTTCCCCATTTCAACCGCCGTATAGGTGCATCTTCTTGACACACTTTCCCTTCTGGAAATGTGTGCAGCTGCTTATTTGGCATAAAAGAGAGAACGTTAGCTTCAGAAACTGTGAATCTTTCAGTTTATTAAATAGAGCTTTAATAATAGTATCACAATTTTGTAATATTATCAACACAGCCACAAGTAGCCGATGAATACATCTATGACAGTAAACATAAACTCAATATTCACTTAAAAAATTAGAGATACATGAGAAACTGGGATAGCTATTACATCACAAACTTTGATGCATATCAATCAAGGTAGCTGTTACATGGATAGTTTGGTTGCAGGTTTTGGAATGGCAAAAGGTTAAAAACTTTTGATACATAAAATCTTTGACTCTGAGAAAAAACAAAGAGTACAAAATTAGCACCATATAACGAGTCTTTATTTGAAGATAAAACTCTAATGACGATTGCTATATATCTAGTGGTTCTAAAACTAACATGAAATTAACTGAAACAACTTATTGTACAGTCAGCAGCCACCATAATGTCAGGCGCATATTGATGCCCATTCCAAGCGGTAAACTCTCACATCAATGTATTGGCATCTCTCATTATATTGCAGGCATGCAGAACTTAATATTACGGAAATACATGACTACAATATATATACATACATATATATATATATATATTGTGTGTGTGTGTGTGTAACTACTAAGAAACATGAAGCGAAGTTCCAAAAGTTTCAAAAGAGAATGCCAATTGAAAGAGTACCCAAGCTCCATCAGTCAGGCGGTCAAGAGCCTCATTCATGTGCTCCTGATAGATTCCACCACCCCTTGTTATTGGAATACATTTCCCTGTGAAATTTATAATGGATGAATGAGGAATGTCAAAGTACCTATATTATCAGAAAAGTGGTCAAAGCATAATATACAAAACAAATCTTCATGAGCAAAGCCACTAAAAACTCAAATAAGACACCACTAATAGCTGGCAATGAAAACATCGTATTTTGTTAATATTTTCCTCAAAACCCAGATTCTAATCTAAATCAAGCTCTAATAAGAATGTTTAAGCCCCAAATGATTTAAACTATCTAAAAAGGAAATATGAAAAATGAAATATCGAGTGTGTGAAACAGCCAGAAAAAAAATGAATGAGCATCAGTCAGAGAAATGTTTCTTACAAAATCCTCTTGTTATACCATTACAGCGTTCAACTTTCTAATAAAGTATCCCGAGTGTCCAACCCTCACAATGTTGATTAAATTGCTAATCTCTTGAATTAGGCACATCCTAGAATGCTAGGAGACATAGTGGCAGAATGTACAACATTATAATGAAGTGAAAAGACTGAAGGAATGGCAATCGTCTAATACAGCACCAAAAGAACTTTTAGGGAAACATGTACCAACTAGATCACAAAAACACACCAAGTCGGAAACAATATGAGTACACTGGATTTTTGAAGCATATGTCTTCAGCTGCAAGTACCCATCTTCCTAATTCTGAATCAGTTATGGGGAAACCCTTGAATCCCCACATCACTGGGTCATCCAACCTGAAGCATAAAAAAATCAAATTATCAATCTTGATTACAAGTGTAACTACTGAAAACAAGTAAAACAATTCACTTTAACTTCTGAATAAAATAGTCAAATACAAAATCATTCATTCCCTCCCAATTTTCCAAGATCATTCAAAATAAATAAATGCAGGGTAAAAATCAATTCAATGCAAAGTACTGCTTTACTTGAGAGAGTGACTGACGTGGACATGTGATTGCTAACAGTGAGAAGAGGGACGCCAGGCGGGCGGTGGCGGACGAGGCGGAGGAGGGTTTCGAGGTTGTGGACAGAGGTGGTGTTGAGCAGGTTGGCCACAGCTTTGGCGAATGCTCCGACCGCCATGAATATCATCTTCCGGGGTATTCCGCCAAGGTGATCTCTTCTCGCCGCCCATTCCATAGTCCTCATGCCCCGCCTCCCTTGTTATCCTGCCGCCGCCGCCGCCGCTCGTCAATTGTGATCCGTTTTTTTGAATTCGTGTTTGGCTAAAGCCACTGGTATTTCTTTTCTGTATTAACTAACTAGGTTTAAGCCGCCTGGGTTTGCTCGGGGTTTCTCCATTAATTTTCAATGGTGTACAAATTTCTAAAGTTAGATTTTTACTTTTCAAAACAAATTTTAACAGTATTTAAATAAAATAAATTTATAAAATTCTTATAATGTCATCAATAATAACTACATTTCTCTATTTTCAAAACTATTATATCCCAAAAAAGAATTTTATATGGTCATGGTAAGTTTTGGTCCGTAAAAATAAATTGATTGATAATATTTATCCGTATTTTTTTAAATATTCTAAATAATTTGAGTTTTGAGAAAATATTTGTGTATATCGTATGAAGTTCAGGTGTATGAATTAGTCAGTTTGGTTAACCGGCCGATCAGATGATCAAAATTGAAACAATTGATTACTTTAAAATGGTAATTTACTGACTGTAATTTTATATAACATTGAATTTTAATCGATCCAAAATATTAGTTGATTATTGTAACCATCAAAATGTCCTTTTTATTTATATTTTTTTTGAAATTAAACAGTTTAAATAATATACTTTTTTATGTTTAATGGAGAATAAGTATAATTAATAAAAGCAAAAAAAATATTTACTAAAAGAAAAAAATCGAATAAGAATTTAAATCCATAAAAATGAGGGGAAGAAAAAAAACCATCTATGCAAATCATATTAAATGAATTAAGGATTTTAATTTGTATATTCCATAATTTGGTTGATTCGGTTATTTCGTATATTTTATCCTACAAAATTAAATTTTATTAAAATAATTAAAGTTCTAAAAAAAATCAAAATTGAAATGAACCTTATTTAAAAATTGATCAATTTCAATATATTAATTTGATTCTGGTTGAAATTTGAACAACCCTAATGGAGTTGCGACTTAATTAACGAGCTTTTAGGATTTTTTAAGATGATGATAACAACAACAACAACAACAACAACAACAACAACAACAACAACAACAACAACAACAACAACAATAATAATAATAATAATAATAATATAAAATTCCCAGACCATCCATTGAAAAACCTAGCCCTAGTTGATATAAATTGGGCCAAGATTGCCTATTGTATGTGATGAACTCTTTTTTTAGGCCCACCAGCACTTGTTTTAATAACTGGCTCCAAACCTTTTTTATTTTCATTGTAAACCTGCATTAATAAGTTATTAAGAATACTAAATATCCTACTTTTATATATACATAGAATAAGGGTTGATTTCACATGACTAATTTTTAAATATAGAATATTTTTGAAAAAGAAGAAAAATAGATTTTAATTAATTAAAGATTAACACATCATATATAAAAGTATTTTCATTTTTTAAAAAAAATGTACAAGAAATTAATTTTCTATACTATTTTATTATTAAATTAGTATAAATTAGCAAGTTGTACAATTGTGCATTAATTAAAGTGTCTATGGCTCATACAAGGTTAAAGTGTGTGTATGTCTATATATATATATATATTATTTATTTATTTATTTATATTTTTTGATGTCGTACCAATGTAAGTCATTAGATTAAATTTGATGACATACAAAGTTATACGTCGGCCATATCTTTAATTATTTGATTTATTTCCTAAAATAGTTAATCTCTATGATAAAAACATCCAAATCTTAACTTGATGATGTTCTTAATTAATATACATATACATTATTGAAATTCATGGGGGATATGATATAATATATGATGCAGAAATAATTATAATGAATGTCTACACTTCCTTTTGCATGTATTCCTAAACATATAACTTTAATTTATTAAAAGATGTTGTGGCTAATTTATATCTAATTAAAATCGATCATGTGGTTCGTTATCAAAAAGCAAATCATACGTACTCTATCGAGATATTTTAATTATGAGTTCAATGTATACAAGAAATTACAAACTCTAAAATCTAAAAAAAACAATATGCTACACTATCTAAATCATTATTTTGAATTATCCAATTAAAACAATCTTCATTGAATCTAACCTTTGAACACTACAATATATTCTACGGATTAAATCCATCAATAACTAATTAACACTATTTATCAGTCACATAATTTCAGTTAAACCTTTGCATCGAAGCTTATATTATTATTTTTTGTGTTTGTCGAGTTGATGTCACATAATTTTTTTAATTAATTAACATAAAAAGCGATGCTTTGATTTCAAAATCATATGATCTACTCTGGAAGAAAACGAACTTTATGATTAATTAAAAAAAAAAAAAATTAGGTACAAGTGAAAGTCCAACCGAAATTTCTTAATAAAGAAAGTCCAACCGAAATATGTGTCCAAGAACATGCCCTTTTATATGAATCTAGTGATGGCCAAGATCTAATTAAAAAATAATGTCTATTATTGAATTCAGCCCATCATTACATATTATATAGTTTTCCACGAATTATGGTCCACGTTTTAGCCCTAAGTCCTAAGGGCTGGGACCACCTCGCCATACCCAGAAGCCCCACGTCCTTAATTTTATGTCTATCAACCAACATTTCATTTCCGAATATTTTAATCACCGATCATTTTTCCATATTGGAATACCAAATAATAAATTCCATGTGCATATCAGGTGCACTATATACTTTATTTTATTTATTTAATTAAAATTATTATTTATTTATTTAAAAAATACTATAATTTAAACATGGATCCAGACCTTTAAGGTTCTGGAAACATGATTAAAATCAAATAACTAAAATCAATAATATGATTTGTGAGGTTTGAATCGGGTTTGAGTTAACCTAAGGTGTATAAGCCGACTTCGTGCCTTTGTTGCCGTAATGCCGAGTGAAGGCGCAGGCGTTTGTGGGGTTTTTCTTGTCAGCTTATATTACTAAGGGGGTCCTCAGTAAAAGTCCTGTATTCAGTAAAATTCTTGTTTGTTCCTCACCTGTCTATCATTGATCTTAGTCTGTTTGGTTTGGGTCATGCCCGTCCTGGGTCTTAGATGGTATTATTTATTTATTTAAAAAATACTATAATTTTTTAAAATAATAAATTAATAATATATTTTTTTAAATTAATAAATAGTAATTTTTAATTAAATAAGCAATAATGTATATCAGGTTGTATGATACATTGCATACACAATTTTTTTTTTGCGCCAAATAATACATTTTGATATAATTAATTTGTTTCCACTACAAATAAATAAATGAAACAATGAATTTATGCAACAAAACATAGTATTTTGGAATAATCAACTATAAACATTTTGAAGATAATAATCTTATTTTCTAAAAATTTAATTGCATTCATAATATATATATATATATATATATATATCAACATATTCGTCAATTACAACCATTTTAAGATTCCTGAAAAAGAAGTTGTTAGAATCAATGTTTTGACTTGATGGATTAAAATAGTTTGATTGGATAATGATTAAAATATATTGAAATTTATAAATTTATATTACTATATTTTAAGAAATTATGTGACAGTGATTGTCGATATAATAATAGTTAAAAAGATTGACGAACATTTGTAAATGGGACAGTGTATTAAATGGTAGAGATGACATATCCAACATCTACATCTAATAAATAAACATTATGTTGGATGATTCATCCTCCATTTAAACGGGATAAACCACCTTAGAAATGACAATTGAGTTGGATGGGGCAATGACTTGAAAAGTCAACCCGATTCACTCTTAAAAGGTTCAGGTCGGACCCGTGGTCATAGGATGGGGCGAACAACCCATTTTAAGTTGAATTATTATTATTATATTATTACAATAAATAATATTATTTGTAAAGAGTTAACATAAAACTAAATCATATTAGAGTATGTTCATAATTTTTTTTCACCTTTTAAATATATTGCTATCAAATAAATTTTTAATTAGAATATAATATTTTCTTATATGGTTTATCAATATATATTTATAAAATTAAATTATTATTATATATGCTATATAGTAAGTACAAAACTATATTATATATATATTAAAAAAATATAAGACTTATTAGAACGATTATGATATTGTTGTAGGTCGTAGAAGAACTGTTCAAATGAGTGAGACCAATCAAATATCTCGAACAGAATACATTGAGAATTGAAAATTTTGAGAATTATTGCGACGACAAAAATAACTTAAGCTTTTGGGAATTAAATATTTAAATTTGATTATAGATATTAATTTTATACATGCAATCCACCTCTTAATTACTTAGAGATTTAATTATTTAGCGACTTACTTATAAAGAATATAATCAATTTAAATTTAAATAATTAAATTGAAATTATAAGTGAAACACAATTAAAATTGAATAATACAACTCTCTCTGGCTAGTTGATTAAATATTTTATTTTATAAATTTGGCACCTTAAATTTATTTTTTCTAATTTAATACATGATAAACAAAAATTTTGTTTTAAAATAATATTATTTGCATAAATTAAATTATTTTGACCAAATTAATTATTTCAATTAGGTCTTAATGGTTATAGAAACCAATTCATCTTGTTCTAAAAAAACTTATATTGTATTATAAATTTATGATTTATGTTAGTAATAAAATAAAGGAATAACTAGTATTTTGATTGAAATGATTTGTTATTTTCTGAAAATATTTTATATATTTTTGAACTTCGCAGTGATTATTTGATGTTTTGGACTTAAACTTGACGTCAATGCCTTGAAAAATCTAATGATTTGGATAAATGATCAAATACTGATTTATGGTAAGGTTGTCGTACTAGGTACAAACTGTCATGCACGGGGTACAAATAAATGATGTAATATTAAAAAGTTGGGTCAGCAGTGGTTTCATTCCTTTCACTTTCACTATAATATATTTTCATGTCCGTACTCTGAGAGTGACCATGGTCCACCGACGGGTGAGGGCACATGCCCCTGTCAAATCATTTTTAATGGGACGGCCGAGATCCAACGTACGGTTGAATGAACAGCTGAGATTTTTCTCTTTTGCCTAGCCCCTCTCTGATCATAGCACAGCCCAAGAAAAAGAGAGAGAGAGAGAGGACACTCGACTGAGCATTTGCATAGCATCAGCAGTACAGTATTGTGCATAAGATACGCAATTACACGCTCCATTTTCTCTCTCTACTGGGTGACTGCTACCAGGTCGACCTTGGTCGGGTGGACTATAAAATAAAAGAAAAGCTACAACAGGCTCCCGTTTCTTTCACTTGATTTTCTTGGAGAAAGAAAACTCGGAGACAACGATTGGCCCAGAAAAGTTTTCAACTTTTTAGTGTAGCTGCAAAGCCAAAGCACAACAAGAAAAAGAGAGTGATTTTTTTTTTTTTTTTTTGCCTGTTTATTGTTGTTCATGGGGGTCTTGTTGAATGCAGAGGAATGGCTCCAATTTGGTGAATTTTCACTGGTTTTGATGACTAGCTCTGATGAGCTCGAATTCGATGTTTCTTAGGGGCTTTTTAGTTTATTTTAGTGTGGGTTTTGCTGGTAATTCTTGGTGAAGTTAAATGCAAGTGAAGATTTGAGATGGGAAAGAGTGAAATCAAGTTAATAAAATTGTTGGAGCTCAAAATGGCTGAATATTTAGGGGGTGGTATGTTGATGGGAAGTGAGGGTTTTGTTTGAGCTCTTTAAGGAATGATTATGTTGCTAAATACAAAAAGTGTAACTTTATTACTGTAGAGATTTTTAAATGTTTGTATGTGAATGAAGTTTTGGAGAAAACTATGAAGCTTTCAACGTCAGGGATGGGTCAGCAGGGTCATGAAGGTACCTATATTGTTCTTCTCTTTTTATGCATGCTGCTTTTGTGGCTTCAACTTTATTTGTGTCTTTTTTATTTTTAATATTATTCTTAAGTCAAACTCTTCTGATGAATCAGCACTATAGCGTATCATTTTCATTGGGATTTTTGTTGTCTAAGCATGCACTTGTCCTTTTCTTGGAAGGCTCCTATGTTTTAGTGCCTACAGCAAAAATAAAGAGAGTTTCACTATGGTTGTTTTTGGATTAATGGGCTTGAGCTATGGACTTAAAATCCACATTAGCAAATCCATCAATTTTGTTCGGGAAAGTTCATTTTATGATGTATTGGAAATCTTGAACTTCTGTTTGATGTTGTTTTGTTGGAGTGATTTTGCTGAATTTGAATTTCACATTATATGAAGTCATTTGAAACATTTTGTCATCTCTTGAAATCAAACCCCATCCAAATGCAATCTAAATTATTCATCTCAATGGAATTCTGTGTGATGGATTTTTTGTTTGTTTATTTTCAATGATGAATCATGGAAGAGGAGAAAAAGTGCTTGAACTCGGAGCTATGGCATGCCTGTGCCGGTCCTTTAGTGTCCCTGCCAACAGTTGGGAGCCGCGTGGTTTACTTTCCTCAGGGTCACAGTGAGCAGGTTTCTTTGAAATATGCTTTTCATTTATTATTATGATCTTCAGTTTTACCAAACACTTGTTTGACATCATGTAATTTATCATAATGGGTAATGTTTGGCAGGTTGCTGTGACAACTAATAAAGAAATTGACTCCCACATCCCCAATTACCCGAGCTTACCACCCCAGTTGATCTGCCAACTCCACAATGTTACAATGCATGTGGGATCAGTAGATATTTTTCATTGCTATCTTGTTGAACCGACTCCATTTAGTTGAATATGCCTTAAAAAGGAGTCTCTTTATTTGTTTGATTTCAGGCAGACATTGAAACAGATGAAGTATATGCTCAAATGATGTTGCAGCCTTTGACTCCGGTAATTTCAAATCATACCTCCACTGTTTTATCCTCTACTCAATAAATCAGAGGTGATATTTGAAATAAATATTTACGGCTTAATGCAGCAAGAGCAGAAAGATGCATACCTTCCTGTGGATCTGGGAACTCCTAGCAGGCAACCAACTAATTACTTTTGCAAGACTCTGACTGCAAGTGATACCAGTACGCATGGAGGTTTCTCCGTTCCTCGTCGTGCTGCAGAGAAAGTTTTCCCACCATTGGTATAAAATTATAAGGCCTGGTATTTCCATAGAAAAGCTAGTATTGAACATTTATAAATTTCTGTGGTGCCTCAGGATTTCTCACAAACACCACCTGCACAAGAACTCATTGCCAGGGATCTCCATGATGTTGAATGGAAGTTTAGGCATATCTTTCGTGGTAAGTTTCAGCCTTTGATTTGTGAAACTAGTTTTGTTCTTGAACTTCAATGTCTTGAGATTTAGTGTGATATGCACATGCAGTCATATTTTAACGTAAATGTTCAGCAACCTGACAATTGTATCACTCTTTTTGACTACCATAGTGATAATATCATAATATGCATTGGCAAATTGAGGATATTAAAGTAGTTAGAATTTATCATACCCTGTTATGCAGAGAGTTGGATACATCTATGCTGTCAGAAGCAATGTCAAGTCAATCTCCTTACACCTTAAAATAATCAATAGTTGCATACAGCGGAAAAAAACTTTTCTTCCCTACTTGATCAAGATATTGATCAAAACAAGGCCGGTGAAGAGAGAATGAAAGTGTACTATTGTGAAGAAATAAGGTGTTAAATGGTAGAGGTCAAACTTAATGGTATGCCATTGAAGCTACATAATTTAATTTGTATTGATTGCATTCTCTCAATATGTGGCAAAAGAGCCACATTTGTAGTGCCTTTGTTTGCTAAAGGTCCTTTAGCAGTTATCTTGTACTTTAGCATTCTTTGACTGGTACTTAGAACATGTACTGTTCTTTTGCATTGTGTTTAGAGAAGCATGTCAAATCGAAGAAATTACTTTTAATGCCCAGCTGCATTCAACTCCTATGAACAAACAAAAAGCTTATGCAAACTTTGTGTCAACACGGCATGAATTTGTTTCCTCCTTGACTGATGAATGTTTCATTGTTGTCTTTGGAATATCTAATAATAATATTTTGTTTCGATAGAATTTTCTCTTCATGGGACGGCTGCTTAAAATATGTGATTTGATTGCCAGCCCTAAGAAACAATCATTTGTTGAAACTTTTAGCGGAGGCAATGTGATCATGGGTTCTCCTAGAACCTAATGTCTCTAGCTGTAAGATAATTAAAAGTGATTATGGACCTAAGAACAAGGAATAGGCAATCAATTTAATTTTATTTTTATTTTTATTATTATTATTATTATTAATTTTTTTTTTTGTTGTTGTTGTTGTCTGGGGAGGGCACAGCCTCCTTTATCTTACTTAGACATGTTTTCCATGCTTACACAATGTTTCTGCTTCTACTTTTAATTGGCCTTTCAGTTTTTCTGCAACCTGAGAGCCAATAATGTCTTAATCACTTGGCTTATTTGTCTCTTTTTCCTTGTTTGAAGTCTAGATTTGTAATTGATAAGCCTTTCAGCTCGTGCAAATTGTTCAATTCTCTTGTCCGCTTGGAGATATAATTTCTTTTTTATATCCTTCCTTCTAATATCAAACTCCATTATAACATGAGCGTTACAAGTTTTGGGTTCTCTTTTCTCAACTTGAGATTCTTTTGCCTTTTTGTTCATCTATGTTATCAACCTTCTTCCATTTGTTTTTTCTCTTTGCTCTTGCTCTTGCATGTTCATCTTTTTAAAATGCCATACTCTAGCTTGATGAAGGGAGAAAACGGAAATTTTATTAGAGATTAGTCATCTGGTAGCTAGAAGTTTTAGAAGGGACAGCAGAGAGGAACTCATAGACAACAACAGACTACACCTTTATCTCATTATAGGCGTCGGCTAGAGATGATCTCATATAATAAGAGTAATTTCAGAATCAGGATTTTCCGAGGAGGATAAATAGTATTCTGATGACCCCTCAACCACCACAGAAAGAAACTAGACTCGGATATCTCATTATCATTCAGGGAGGGAAAATGAGTAAAAATGCAAAAACTCTTGGATTTAACAAAAATAGGAGGAAAAAAAAATCAATATTGTTTTGATGATTCTTTTCACGCATCTCCTTCATATGGTTCTGTCATCGTAGTTTCTGGAAAGCCTCCTTACGTTATCAGTTAAAACAAGTTATACAAAATTTAAAATGTTTTGATGACTCATGGTTTACATTGTTAGTTCAAGCTTTGTGCACTGTGTCTTACTTTGTAGTTGATGTAAATTGAAGGCAAGATAAGCTTTGATAATTGATGTGGGTGGGGCTTCTCTCAGGTCAACCTAAGCGTCATCTGCTGACTACTGGCTGGAGTGTCTTTGTCAGTGCCAAACGACTTGTCGCTGGAGATTCCGTTCTTTTTATCTGGTAAATTAAGTTTTCGATTTTATTGGGGATTTTCAAGTTTGGTGCTTAACAACTTATTTCCATATTATAAGTTCTGATTCATGCATAATCAACTTGGTTTTAGGAATGATAATAATCAGCTCTTTTTGGGAATTCGTCGCGCCTCTAGACCACAAACCGTGATGCCATCTTCTGTTCTTTCAAGCGACAGCATGCACATTGGACTGCTTGCTGCTGCTGCTCATGCCGCTGCTACTAATAGCTGCTTCACCATATTTTATAACCCAAGGTTGTAAAATGTTATTATCTGATTCTCTCTCTCCCTGTCCCCACCCCAGCAAGGCTGACAACCTTCTTGCATCAGGGCTTGTCCATCAGAGTTTGTAATACCTTTTTCAAAGTATGTCCAAGCTGTATATCACACGCGTGTCTCAGTTGGAATGCGTTTCCGGATGCTGTTTGAAACTGAAGAATCTAGTGTCCGCAGGTATATCATTACTTGAGTTGTCAACTACTATCATACCTGTTAAACATATTAAGTAGGCAGTGAATTAGTATGTACATTCTCTGGGTGTGGGTGTATGAAGGAAATATGCATTTTATTTAGGATGTGAAGAATACATGGCTTGGAGTATACCCAGGGTTGGAATTTCCACAGACTGACTTCCATTGATGGTTGTAGATAGGTGCCAGATTGGTTTGTTGACCGCATTTACCCATATTAAGATTGATATTTGGGATTGCATGGTAGTTTCTCCCTTAAGTGGCACTATAATTCACTGTTTACTATTGCTCGCTTCTCACTAGAATCATTAGGGGATATATTTATTTTCATGATACCAACTTACTGGTCTGAAGTATATGGTTGTGGTGTGTGTGGCATCCTACTATTTTTTACAGGATTCTGTAGAATCATGGTTTATTCGGAACTATTAATGTAGCAGATATAAGAAATCGCATTTAGAATCCTAAATTTGATCTTTACCAGCACTTCGCCATAAAAGGTCTGCATGGCACTTTGTGTGTGTGTGTGGATCTCTCTCTGTCTCTCTCTAAATTCTTGGTGCACTTATGGATGAATCGTTGCACATCCAGATACATGGGCACAATTACTGGCATTAGTGACTTGGATCCTGTTCGTTGGCCAAATTCTCACTGGCGTTCTGTCAAGGTGAACCAAATATTTAAAGCTCAAAGATACAGTCTTGCACTTCCTTTTTCCTCCACTTTGTTAGTTTCCATTTTATTCCTCATCTGGTTCATCATTAGTTCAGTGTTTAGGTATATTCGTATTTTGCTGTTTACCTTTGTAGGTTGGTTGGGATGAATCCACTGCAGGTGAGAGGCAGCCAAGGGTATCATTATGGGAAATAGAGCCTTTGACAACTTTTCCCATGTATCCCTCTTTATTTCCTCTCAGACTGAAACGGCCGTGGTACCCTGGGGCATCCTCTTCCCAAGGTACGACATCTCCCTAAAATTTTCTATTTGTTAAAACTCGCATGTTCCAATTTTGTTCTGATTCTATTAATTTGTTTTTGTCTAGACTTGCTTTATTTAATTATTAATGAGTTATTATGCTCCTTGACTATTTTTGCAATGTATCCTCGGTCCCTGTGTCAGATGCTGGTAACGAGGCAATTAACAGCATGGCGTGGTTGAGAGGTGAAGCTGGTCAGCAAGGGTTCGATTCTATGAATTTTCAGTCGGCCGGCATGATTCCATGGATGCAGCAACGATTTGATCCAACGGGCCACCAGAATGATATCGGCCATCAGCAGTATCAGGCAATGCTAGCAGCAGGACTGCAAAACTTTAATAGTGGAGAATTACTGAAAAACCAATTAATGCAATTTCAGCAGCCTCTTCATTATCTTCAAAATTCAGGGGTGCACAATCCTTTTTCCCAGCCTGTTCACACAATCCCTGCGATGGCCCAAATGTTGTCCGGTAATATGCAGAGCCCACCACAAAGAGTTGTCAGTCAGTTGGAAAAGCATCAGCAAGAGCATAATTACCAGGGACCATATTTCGTCCAACACGATATTGCATCCTCTTCATTTTCCAAATCAGATTTTATGGCTCCAAACAATAAAGTTTTTGCATCCATGGATCATGCAAGCTTGCAAAATATGACGAGTTCAATTTGTTCTGAAGGAAGTGGTAACCTTTTGAGTTTCTCAAGAATTGGCGAGCCGATTCTCACCGAGCAGTCACCCCAACAATCATGGGTGGTAAAATATTCTGGTAAAGATGCTTGTGTTGAGCAGGAAACTTGTAGCTTGGATGTGCAAAACCAAGGTCATTTTGGTGCTAATAGTGACTCTTCGGGCCTTCTAATACCCCGCACTGTGTCCATTGCTGGTACTGCTCATGGTGATATATCTTCGATACCATCTGGGTATCTGAGTCCTCTATATGGCTGTGTGCATGATTCTTCTGACATGTTGCAGAGTACAGGAGAACTTGATCAACCAACAGCAAACCGTACTTTTGTCAAGGTGCATGGTTAGAAATTTGCATTCCTCGACTCCAAGAATTTCATTTAGTTTGTTGGAAATGACTATTTTGTTTGTTGTTAGGTCTACAAAGCGGGATCCGTTGGTAGATCATTGGACATCGCCCAGTTCAGCAGCTACCAAGAGCTGAGACAGGAATTGGGTCAGATGTTCGGGATTGAAGGGTTGCTTGAAGACCCTCAAAGATCAGGCTGGCAGCTTGTATTTGTCGACAGGGAGAATGACGTTCTTCTCCTTGGAGACGACCCATGGGAGTAAGTATGACAAAATTCAAGAATTGAAATCATAGGAATCGGCACCAAATTGCTGCATATCCATTTCTCTTCGTTTGATTAGTGATCCCTCCCCAATGCATGCAAGCGATTTTGAGAAATCGCGTATGATTGAACTGATCATTTTGTGTATATTTACTAATTCAGGGCATTTGTGAATAACGTATGGTATATCAAGATCCTGTCTCCCGAAGACGTGTCGAAGCTGGGAAAGCAAGAGGCTGAATCCTTGAGCAGAAGTGAGATTGAAAGGCTAAACAATGTTGGTGCCCAAAACAGTCTCTGGACTCCCATCTCTAGGATCTCTTGAATACTAGCAAGACTGATGGTACTCTTTTGGTACTTTGACTCCAACTACTCCTAAGTACGCAAATGTTGCTCTTTTATGGACAGCACGCGAGGTTTCTATGCTGTCTGACGTTATACTTTTTACAATATTCAGACCTATCGTCGTACTGCCTAATGTTTGATTAGACTTGAGAATCATAAACTTGTAAGCTAGATGTGTGTTAACTGCAGTGTAAGAACTTGGTTGTTTCTACGTTAAATTGTCTGAATGACCTTCTATGTAACAGATCCCCTCTAAACTGAAGGTTATTATTCTGTTATAAGACAAATGATAGCGAGCAAATAATTCCCCTTACACTAGAATGACAGTTCTGAGGAGGTTCTCTGATTTATTTTCAGCATGCTTGTTCGTTTTTAAGATATTTTCGGAATGGCTAGGACAAAATTCAGCCTAGAGGATGGAAAATTGATTCCTGAAGATGATTTTTGCTCTTTACAAGTGGTTATAGTTATTTGGCAATTGTCTTCACAGTACAATGATTGTACTTGAGATAGCAGCACTTCAAATTTTATGAAAGAGAAATGACTTAACTTTTCTTGAAAAAATGAGAGGAGATATGTTCTTGAATAGGAAGGTGTGACAACGGTATTCATGTCTCTACTGGGTACATTTTACCTGTTACCTCCGGTGCACAACTGCTGGATCTAGGGATTGCATCATATCAAATACTTTATGGATATGCGTAGAAAAACGAACAATTTATGTGAATCTGTGGTGTTTCTATGCATTGTGTAGTGCATCGGGTGTAGCATTTAATGAACCGTCTTTACTGTTGCAACCACTACAGCATCTCCTTCTATCAATTTCCAAAAATAGGGACCCAAAATATGAGCAAGTCACCGATGCCATAACACTAACATGAATTCTATTGTCATTAAGCCATCTGTAGTCATGTTCTCTTTCATTTCATACAAATAATGGAGAAACTTTACCCAATGTGTTTCACCATTTGCGATTCTATGCTTTGTCATTAATAGGTAGAGGAGCTATGTTTCTTGGACATAGTGCTTTACTTAGATAGGTCATAGGTTGCCATTTCAACATTAATTAATCCTCAAATTTCTAAGGAGAAGTCAATAAGCCCCATAGAAGGTTATTCATAGCTTTTTGTACACGATTAAACCTACATTTATTTTAGCGTTTTTGTAGGGTCAAATTGTTAGGTAAGTGAATCAAATCTCACCTCGATTAAACATGAGAAAGATCATGATGATAAAGATGGACATGTCTTCACCGGTACAAAGTTTTTCTAGAGGAGCCCAAAATTAAATCCGTGCAAGCGAGATTAATTGTAGAGTCCACGACCCAATACAAATAAGTCATTGAAATTTCATACTTGTCCTAACGTACTGTCATTCATGCATCGACACATATTGATGAAATAAAACGTGATACTTGAATTCAAAGAATGTGTAACTCAATATTCAAAATAAGCAGCTATTAAATGAGCAGCACAATATCACAACCAACTAAGAGAGGAGTGGGAGTCTAAGGCTATGGAATAAGTGGGACAGTGCATTTTCCAGATAAATCTTTTAATCATAGAGCTACGAAGTTTGCTATTTATTGCCAGATACAGAAACTAAAGAGAAGAGAGAGAGAGAGAGAGAGAGAGAGAGAGAGAGAGAGAGAGAGAGCTTGCAACCTAACTTAGTTTTGTTAATGTGTTATTAATAATGTCACTATTAAGGCATAAATTGATCGCCCCTCATCATGCTATCACTCTCTTAAGTTGTATGCATTTATGAATCATGTGTGATGTGTTTTAAGTGTTCAGACGTTTTATGAAAAAAATGTTAAACTACAATTTTTATAATAAGGTCCAATTGTGGCCAAATTATTATTATTATTTTGCCAAAACCCGTTACGTAAAATGACATGCAGGACTAATATTCTACGATAGTGAACCAACATAAAAGAAATAAGGTAAAACTAAATTAGAAATTAAACACAATTTTTTGGGGGTAATTAGGGGTTTAAGATATGATTAAGATGTTGTTAATTGTAAGTAAGAAGATTAAGTGAATCGTATGAGATGAGTAAAAGTTGATGAAGTGCATCAATGTAGGGTCACTTCTAATCCACAAAAAGATGAAATAATTGCATGATGAATTAAATCAATTCTCTCATGTATTTAATATTAATTACTTTCACCTTATTATTATTATTATTATTATTATTATTATTATTATTATTATTATTATTAATGTAATTTAGTTCATTCAAAATCTACTGTAATCTCTTCTCCAAAAAAATAAAATAAAATAAAAAAGTGTGAATATGGAATTAATTAGTTCTTACATTCAAATCGTGTCTATTCGTAATCTGTTATTGGTTAAATAAAAAAAATTGAATATGAATATTAAAATCAATTTGACTATATTCAAATATATAAGTTGAATAAAACTAAAAAAAACTTCAGTATCTGAATGTTGAGACTCGATTCTAAGTATCTGCATTTTTATGTAATTTTATATTGTTTGGGTACAATGCATGAATTATAATATATTTTCTTAAAAATAAAATATAACTATTTATAATATATTTTAGGTTGATATTATTAAAATAATAAAATATTTTATTATTTTATTGGTAAAGACATTAAATTATGATAACAAGATATACCCTCAATCTCAAAATAAGTCATGTGACTTTTGTTGTTACAATAAATTAATTAATTATCTAAAAAGTAAAATTATTTTAATACATTTTTGGTTAACGTATTTGTTAGTATTTATTCAGAGTCGAAATTTACACCAAAATATCCTAATCTAATCCAAATAATTAACCATAAAATAATTATATTATACAATATATTATTTTAAATATACAATAAAAGCAGACGCATCACTTTTGAAAAATATATTTTCCTTTAAAAACTAAAACTTGATCGGATATTACAATTTTTAAATTATTTTATTGTTAAATTTGGTTTGGGATGGAAGTTGCGTATATTAGGGTTTTCCTTCCATGAAGAAGTCGGTAAATATAGACATGGGCATGGTTTCGGTTTGGAATCAGAACCGCCGATTCAAAC
Organism: Caryopteris x clandonensis; assembly: GCA_028749325.2. Classification (NCBI taxonomy): domain Eukaryota; kingdom Viridiplantae; phylum Streptophyta; class Magnoliopsida; order Lamiales; family Lamiaceae; genus Caryopteris; species Caryopteris x clandonensis. The sequence goes on along the minus strand of JAPYKT020000007.1, from coordinate 4,395,654 downwards.
TGTCGGTCAATAGTTCGGTTCAACCGTTGGAGTAACGGTTCGATTCCAAATTGAATTTAAAAATTATAGCCATTGGAGATCAATGGCTGATATTAAATAGCCGTTGATCTTCAACGACTGAGATGAAATAACCTTTGGGAACCGCCGGTTCCGGAATTGGGAACGGCCGTTCCAACGGCTCTTTTTTTTTTCCCTATAAATACCCCTCCCCTCCCTACTCATTTTATTTCACAATATCTAATCTCTCTCAATCTCTCTTCTAAACTTGTAAAGTTGTAATATCTTGTTAAAAGAAGTAAATGTTTTAAGGTAAGTTAATTATTTGTTTTAACTTTTCTATTTTTTTGTAATTTTATTATAAATTGTAAAGTTAAGTTTTGATTGTTGTAATATTTTTTTTGTAAAATGTAATTGTTTTAGTTAAATTAACTATATATTGAATTCATTCTTTTGTGATAATCAAATTCAAAAGACCATTTTTTTAAAGTTGTTAATAAAAAATAAAAAATAAAAAATAAGAACGTGGAACCGGAATCGAAATCGGGGATACTGCCGGTTTTGAAATTGAAATCGAAACCATATATATAGGGGTTTGGTTTCGATTCCACCCTCTACGATTCTAAAACTGTCAATTTCAGAACCGAAACAAAAATCGTAGAACTATGCTGATGCCTAGATAAATAGAATGGATAAATTCCCCAAGAAGACGGAATTTGTAAAATGTTTTGGCAGCAGTATCTATCATAGAATTCAGGCAAGATCAGATATAATATATAGTTTATGACAAAGAGATCGGTCCCCATCCCATGCTAGTCCGGTCCAAGTGGATGGACCATATCACCATGCCCACAAGGTCCACATCCTTAATTCCATGTCTATTATTTTACTCTCCCTTGATTCTTGAAGCCTGGGAATTTTAATATTTTATTACCAGTAAAAAGGTACAGTTTTCAGTATGGCAGAAAAGGCACCCCACCGACCCCACCTCCACCCCCATGTATACATGTATGTATAGCCTGCCAAGATTTCTTACTAACAACTGTGGAGGGTACAACGCCGACATGCGTAGTGTACAAATGGCTGATGCCGCAAGGAGAAAAAGTTGGGCAGTGGTTTCATCCCTTTCCCATTCATTGTCATGAGCAGTATTATATTTTGATGTCCGTACTCTGACAGCGACCCCTGAAGGATGGTCGCACATGCTTCCTGTCAAATCATTTTTCGTGGGACGGATAGGATTCGTCGTACAATTTGATGGACGGCTGAGATGGCGCTCCTTTTGCTAAGCTTCTCTCTGATGATAGCAAAGAGAGGGAGAGAGAGAGAGGGACAGTCGCTGAGCTATTTGCATAGAATCCGCAGTACAGTATTTTGCATTACATACACGCTCTCTTTCTCTCTCTCTCTCTCTCTCCCCCCTTTCTTCTCTGTCTCTCTACATCTCTCTCCCTCTTCCCCCTGGGGCGACTGCCACCAGGTCGACCTTGGTCGGGTGGACTATAAAATAGAGAAGAAAGTCGCAGTTTCAATTTCTTTCACTTAATTTTCTTGAAGAAAGTTCAGATAGAGAGCCATTGGCTTGAGAAAAGTTCACGACTTTCAGCTTCAACCAACTATTGCTGCCCAACCAAGAAGCAAACAAGAAAAAAGAGGGGGCTTTTCCATTTTCATGTGATTCTTGTTGAAGACAAAGAAATGGCTCGAGTTGGGTTAATTTTCTTGGGATTTGAAGATTGTCAATGACGAGTTGAATTCTGATGATTCAAAGCAATTTATTATTGTGGTTTTTGCTGTAAATTTCGTGGTAGTTGTTGATGAAGTAAAATGCAAGTGAAGATTTGAAATGGGGAAGATGAACTAGGAAGCAGGAGAATGTTGGAGCTAAAAAATGGCTGAGTGAAATTTGGGGTTAATGTACTAAGAATCGCTAGTGGGGGTTTAGTTTGAGCTGTGACTTCAACCTTTAATTCTGTTGCTAGGTGAAGATACTGAAGCTTTATCATACTGGATACCAAAATAGATATTTGTGAAGTTCGGATAAAACTATGAAGCTTTCAACATCAGGGATGGCTCAGCAGGCTCATGAAGGTACCAATTATGTTCTCTCTTTTCTTACATACTTTTCATTTCTTATTGTGGATTAAATTAGTCGAAATTCTTTTGATACATCTCTCTCAGCATGTCACTTTCATTGAAACTTTTGTTGCATTAAGTATGCACTTGTCCTTTTCTTGGAAGGACTTTCAGTTTCAATTAATGGCTGGTCCAGAGAAAGAGAATAAAGTAAGTTAGTTAGCAGGTCTGAATTTTTGATTGATGGATTTCTGATTGATTTTTGGGTTATGGAAGGGGAGAAGAAGTGCTTGAATTCTGAGCTATGGCATGCGTGTGCTGGTCCTTTGGTGTCGCTGCCAACGGTTGGGAGCCGCGTGGTTTACTTTCCTCAGGGTCATAGTGAGCAGGTTTCCTTGAGTTTTTCCTATTTTAATCTTCACTTGTTTCAAATTTTTGCTTGGTGTCATGTAGTTGTGAGGTCTTTAATGGATCTTAACGGGAGTTTTTTTTAGCAGGTTGCTGCCACAACTAATAAGGAAATCGATGCCCATATTCCGAACTACCCGAGCTTGCCTCCCCAGTTGATCTGCCAACTCCACAATGTTACTATGCATGTGGGTTTTATTCGGTAGATGTTATTTGTGTCCAATCTTATTAACTATCTCATTTTAGTTTAATAAGCCTTAAAAAGAAGTTGCTTCATTTGTTCATTCGCAGGCAGATGTTGAAACGGATGAAGTACATGCTCAAATGACATTGCAGCCCTTGACTCCGGTACTTTCTAATTATCCATAGAATGGCTGGAACGTTATTTTCCTCTAGTTATTCACTCAGAATTGATGATTGAATCAAATATTTATTGCTTGATGTAGCAAGAACAAAAAGATGCGTATCTTCCTGTGGAGCTTGGAATTCCTGGCAGGCAACCAATCAATTACTTTTGCAAGACTCTGACTGCAAGTGATACTAGTACGCATGGAGGCTTCTCAGTTCCTCGCCGGGCTGCAGAGAAAGTTTTCCCACCTTTGGTATGGCATATCATGTTTTGATCATACTTGACAGAAAACTAGTGTTAGAGCTGTTCTGATTTTTCTTTGGTGCCTCAGGATTTCTCACAAACGCCACCTGCACAAGAACTTATTGCAAGGGATCTCCATGATGTTGAATGGAAGTTTAGGCATATTTTTCGGGGTAATTTCGGTCTTCGACATTTGAACTGTTTAAAGCTGTAATTTCAATTTTTTGATGTTGTAGTTTGGTTTTTGGGCTAAGAAATTGCCGTTGTATGTTAACATTGTAAATCTAGTTCTAAATTAGTTTATTATATGCTCATAGTCCTGTTGTCAACCACAATATGAATGCTAACTATGATTGTGAACCATTGGCCTTGGGAATAGTAATACTGTAAATCAAATGGTGAGAATTTGCCCATTCACGATTCTGCACAAAGTTACAATTAGAAAGCTATGTCTATGTCTTAAGTTGGAGAGAAGCGGTGCAAATTTTCTTATGGTTTCTGCAAAAGGAAGACGCAGCAAGCAAAGCTGTGAGCATATGTTGCTGATATTTCCTGCATCTCCATGTTGCTCTTATTATTTTGATTTACCAAAAGTTGCATGGTTTGATCAACGAGAAATTTTGATAACTTTTGATATGATCTAGAAGTCCTAGCTAATCTGCATAGTGACCCATGGTTTGTTCGGTCAGTTATTCATTCTTTATAAGGCCACTTTCACATTTAATTTTCATCTACTTTGACCCTTTGACAATTAAAAGGGTGCTTCTTCACTCAGGTCAGCCCAAGCGTCATTTGCTTACTACTGGCTGGAGCGTCTTTGTCAGTGCCAAACGTCTTGTTGCTGGAGATTCTGTTCTCTTTATCTGGTAAAATTTATGCATTGATTTCCAACTGCAATACTCTGTTGTTTGCCATAAAATTTTGTTGCCATACTATAAAATACATAATTGAATTGGTTTAGGAATGAGAAGAATCAGCTCCTTTTGGGCATCCGTCGTGCCACCCGACCACAAACTGTGATGCCATCATCTGTCCTTTCAAGCGACAGTATGCACATTGGACTGCTTGCTGCCGCCGCTCATGCTGCTGCAACCAATAGCTGCTTCACTGTTTTTTATAACCCCAGGTGGTGATACATTATTCTCTGCGTCCTTCTCTCTCTCTCTCTCTCTCTCACACACACACACACACACACTGGTGTGGACATCTTCTGACAAAACCTTGTGATGACAGGGCTAGTCCATCTGAATTTGTCGTACCTCTTTCGAAGTATGCCAAAGCTGTTTATCACACGCGTGTTTCAGTTGGAATGCGTTTTCGGATGCTGTTTGAAACTGAAGAATCCAGTGTCCGCAGGTATATTGATACTTAAAGTTATTTCTAGGAAAATATCTTATTTTCTCTTGAATATTTTACACGGGCAATAATTTAAAGGGTAAATTACTAAGATTTTGACCGGTTTACAAGAAATCCAACAAAGTTTGTAAGTTACAGATGGTACATGCAGTATTCTACTATTTTGCCTATTGCATTCTATCTATCGTGCCCTATTGGTGGCATGATCATACTATATGGAGTATTAAACATTAATAAAAAAAAATTGTAGCATATAATTTGATTAATTCCAAGTTTGTCTAAAATATGTTTGCATGACGTTTTGTTTTCTACACTCACCATCTTCTAATGCATGGATCATTGCACATCCCAGATACATGGGTACTATTACAGGCATTGGCGACTTAGATCCTGTTCGTTGGGCAAATTCTCATTGGCGCTCTGTTAAGGTAATTGACATTTCTTTAACTCTTATAGTTATAGACTTGTGTTTATTTATTTCTTTTTCAAAAGATCACTTTTTTTCATAAACTATCCCGTTAGATTTTTTTATTAATACAGTGCTATATGGCACTAAGTTACAGCTATGACTCTTTTATCTCACTGAGTGACCTACTAGTTTTGTCCCTTTTCTTGAAGGTAAAGGCCTACTATTAGATCTATAAAATTGGTTGGGACGATAAATTGACAAAAAAATTAGATTATTGTAATTTTGTTGCTGATTCTAATGTTTACGTTGAAAGATGTTATTCTCTGAACCGCTAAAAATTCTGGTTTCTTTTAACTGATGCAGAAGAGGTCAGAATTTAATTATTGTAGGTATTGTTTTCCTGACTTTTTCGACCACCTTGCTTTGTACTTAACAGATAAAGTTTGGCTATCATATTTCCCCCCCTACAATATATCATTTTATTGCAGTTTTTGGACAACTTTATTACATGCTATGTTCCACCAAGTATAGCAAAGCTACTTTAACATCTACACATGGAAACGACTTCCATCAACCACAATAAAACAACATTGACTAGGATAACAATTGAAGATATAACTTCAAAAAATTGTATAACAGGCATACATGCAGTTGAAAATACATCATATTGTTTTCCTGAACATTGAAACATATGCATTCTCTTTGCATTTTTCAATCCTTTTACCAAAAACTATGTACTCCCCACAATAAATTCCCTAAAGTATCCAGAACTATAACCAAATACAACAGAAATCTTGTTGAATTAACAACTCAATAAATATGTAAAAGTTGTCTGTCCCAGGTTATAAATAATAAACATCATTGCAATAGTAGATATGCAAGTTTTATTATTAGAGAAGTGAAAGACCACTTCCATGCAGATCCGTCTTTGTTAACATACTATTGAATGTCCCTTCAAAGACTTCGGTTTTCCATTAAGATTTGTCCTCTATAACAAAAAGTCCACATAATATATTTATAGTCAGTTGTGGATAAAAAGTGCAAGTATGCCAACTAAGTTATGCTTTATCCTACGGTTATCACACATGATTTTTATTTAAAATACCTTGCTGGAGAGATGGATCATTATTGCTTCCTACGTTAATATTAGTTATATGATGTTTGTTTAATGATAAGATTCATCATGATAAATTGACTTCAGTTATAAATGAAGATGGATTGAGTTTTATTCTATCATCTTAACATGTAACTTTTTATTTTTATTTTTTTATTGTAGAAAATAAAATAATTAGCCAAATAACTATTCCTAAAAAGCTGGTGGACTATTAAAAATAAAAATAAAAAACTGAATCCTAAATGAAATATTGAAGTATTAAGGGTGGTGCCAAATAATGATCAGTGTTGGTTCTTACAACATTTGATAAGAGGAATGGAAAATGAACTAGGTACAGATTCAACTTATCTACAATTTTTATGATATGAGAGAACTTTGCCCATCACTGGGGGCTCAATGTTTCTGTTGATTTGTTCACTTATGCAAATTTTCTCAACAAGTTATTTTCTGCTATATATTTGTTGTTAACTGTAATCAACATATATTCATTTTTATATATTATTCGCAAGAATTCCAAGTTTTTTGCTATTAATAACTAGCACCCCATTAAAAATAGTTGTGGATCTCCCTGTTTCAAATTTATCTGTCATGCTGTGTGGGCAGGAAAAATATATGGAGTGCTTATAAAGATATATGCATGTTTATGAATTTTAGCAAGTACGACACCAGCTTATGCTATAATATATGATTGTAAAAGATGAGAGCAACATGAGTGTAATTTATTCGAAGTACGAACTTAAAATTGCAAGCATTTGAACAACTCACATATTATAATGCTGGGATCTTGTCCACATTTTGAGGAATGTCTGATGCTAGTTCATGCTTATTAATCATAGTTGCATTTTGTTTTTCTCGGTGCATTCAAAAGGTATGAATCACATTCATATGTATATAAAATAGGATATATTGTCTTGGGGGCTGATCGATTCCCCAAACTGTAGCAGAACTCTTCGTCACATGCACGTAGGAAGAAACAGATCATGGAGTTTTAAATTCTTGTGATAAGAAATCTTATCTGCCCGCAAATCAAGCCTACCCTGACCTTGCCCACTTATTGCAATTGGACTTGAGGAAAAACAGCATGTTGAAAAAGAAGTATACTGTATTATTTAGTGCGAGTATTACACCAATCTCTTCCTCTGAAGATAATCATGACTCTAATCAGGACTCATAAGCATTGTATTTGGTGGTGTTTGGTCCAAGATGCTGCATCAGGTCTCCTACACCAAATTTCATCCATCAACTTAGGCATTATTGTTCATCCTCTCTCTGTTTCTGTGTCACACACACACATACAGAGTGACAGAGGGGAGAGGGAGTTGTATGGACGACCATAGGAAGTAACTAATTGAATAATCGAAATGTAGTCCTTTCTTCTTGTAAGATCTGCAGTTTTTTTTTTTTTTTTTTTCTTTGTTCTTTCTACTCTGCGCTAATTGATAACCCGAAGTACTTAATTTTTCACGACAACTATCAGCACCTTCCTTTTTTTTCCGGCTTGGTAATGCCTACCATATGGCTGAAATTTTAGGTTGGTTGGGATGAATCAACAGCAGGTGAGAGGCAGCCGAGGGTATCATTATGGGAAATTGAGCCTTTGACAACATTTCCCATGTATCCCTCTTTATTTCCTCTTAGACTGAAACGGCCATGGTATCCTGGAGCATCATCTTGTCAAGGTATGAGTCCCACCTCAAGTTCACATGTCGTTTGGTGCATTTGCATGCTAGTTATCTGGAGAAGGGCATTGTGTGCTACTTCACTTATTTCTGCCAACTCCCTTGTTATCTCCTTCATCTCGTCTGTGAACTGTCTTTGCATCCATGTAGTTTGGTGTATTTCCCCTTAAGTTATTTTGAAGCTAAAATTGTGGATACCTACCTATATCACTATCTTAGGCCACCAGGAACCTTGCCTGTCCCACCTTATCTTGTTGTGAATCTCTGTCTGAATATGTAAATAGGAATTGATACTTGTTTTCGTAAAGTATCATACTTGGCTCCACCTTATCTTTTTTATTTGAGAAGATGACATGTTGAATATGTCACAGGAACTTAAGACTTGTTTCCTTAAATTATCATATTTATCATGCAGTGGTAGTTTTAATTCTTGAAAATGACATAAGATATTCTTGCTGCTGTCTCAGATACTGGTAATGAAGCAGTTAACGGCATGCCATGGTTGAGAGGTGACGCTGGTGAGCAAGGCTTCAATTCCATGAACTTTCAGACCGTTGGCATGTTTCCTTGGATGCAGCAGAGGCTTGATCCGACGGGCCTAAGAAATGATCTCAGCCAGCAGTATCATGCAATGCTAGCAGCAGGGCTGCAAAATGCTGGTACCAGTGAGTTGCTGAAACACCAATTAATGCAGTTTCAGCAGCCTGTTCATTATCTCCAACATTCAGCGAGTCATAATCCTCTCTCCCACCACCAGCAAGTCATGCAGCCAGCAGTTTCTTCTCAAATGCTTCCCGTTCAAGCGCAAATGCTATCGGATAATATGCAGAGGTCCATGCAACATCAAGTTGACAACCACTCTGAAGAGCAATATTTGGCCCAGCATGACCAGCTCCAGCAAAGACAGCCATCAGATTTTCCATCCCCTTCATTTACAAAATCAGAATTTGTAAACTCTGAGAGTAAATATCCAGCATCTATGGCTCATTCTAGTTTGCAAAATTTGCTGGGTTCACTTTGTCCCGAGGGAAGTGGCAATCTTTTAAGTTTCTCAAGACTTGGTCAGCCAACACTCGATGAGCAGACAACCCAACACTCTTGGATGGCGAAATTTGCTCAGTCACCAGTTAGTGGTTGTTCTGATTCGGTCCCAGCATATTCTGGAAAAGATACTTCTATTGAGCAAGAAACGTGTAGCTTGGATGCACAGAATCAAGCTCTTTTTGATGCTAATATCGAGTCATCTGGCCTTCTGCTACCCACCACCGTTTCCAATATCACCACTACTTCAGCTCAAGCTGATATGTTTTCTGTGCCATTAGGTTCATCTGGATATCAGAGTCCTCTATATGGTTATGTGCAAGATTCTTCCGAAATATTGCACAATACAGGACAAGTCGACCAACCAACAAGGAACCGTACCTTTGTCAAGGTGCTGGTTAGGGATTTTTATCACGCCAACTATTTAGTCATTTATTTATCTACTTGGTATGTAGCTAGTGAATATTTGTTCTTGTGCAGGTCTATAAAACTGGATCCGTTGGTAGGTCGCTGGACATTGCCCGGTTCAACAGCTATCAGGAGCTAAGACAAGAACTGGGTCAGATGTTCGGGATCCAGGGGTTGCTTGAAGAACCTCAAAGATCAGGCTGGCAGCTTGTATTCGTTGACAGGGAGGATGACATTCTTCTCCTTGGAGACGACCCATGGGAGTAAGTATTCTTTACAATACCCTTTTTCTTGCACTCGATTTTCTCTTTTGCATACAATGTGGTATACTCTGTAAGGCATTATTCGAATTTGAATTTTGTTTCAAGAATTGAAATCTGAGTTGGTAAATAATTGCTGAACATCTGTCCGTCATCATCTGATGTATTTGTACATGCTACATCCGGTGCACAACAAAGGGTATAGTAATGACAACACATTCACACACACACCCCTACATTTGCATGTGTAGACGTATATGTATTTTATGCGATTAATGTGGTGATTACTAACCAAAAAATCTTCCATGATTGAACTGAACTGACCATTTAATGCATATACAGGGCATTTGTGAATAATGTCTGGTACATCAAGATCCTTTCTCCTGAGGATGTGCTGAAACTAGGAAAACCGGAAGTTGAATCCTTGAGTAGAAGTACGGTTGAAAGGGTAAACAGTGCAGATGCTCAAAATTTTGTCCCTGGACTCCCATCTCTAGGTTCTCTTGAATACTGAGCAACACCGATGCTTTCTTTTGGCAACTTGGTTCCAACAAGTGCTTAAAATTCGCCCGATTATGGATGTTGTACCTTGCTTTAAAGAATTGTTCGTTCATTCTTGCTGTTGGCATGTGTTCTATGTGACATTATAGGAACATGCAGAACTGTCATAATACTGTTGAACATGGACTTGAAAGGTCATGTATACCTACCTATATTTAAACTTGAGAATCAGGTACTTATAAGCTTAGATTTGATACATTAGTGCGAGCACTCTTTTGTTTCTGCACTAATGTTTTTTTTTGCCTTGATGAACTTCTGTTCTATAGAGATGAAATAACTGATCCATATTTCCTCTTAATTGAAGCCCATTTTAGCGTTGTCATTAATTCTTGGAACCGAGGTCCTGTTCTCTCTCTATGGATGTAAATAAGTCGAGTTGATACACTGAAAAACACGCACCTAAATAACTGCTTATGAGTTTCTATAATTCAATTACCACTATTATATAGTTGATAAAATATTTAGAGAAAATAGGACAGCAAAAAGAAATAAATCTTAATTTTAGTTTATGAATGTATAATATTTATAGGAATACGATAAATTTTCTCATTTTCTTCTTTTCTACTAAAGTTGTCAATTTAATTTTTTATTTACTTTTTTAATGTGAGCTAATGTAAATTCCTCATTTCTGCACTATTTTTTCCCTTAATACTCTTTGTTTTCTACAAAAATGTTTTTTGTATAAAAAATTATTTTGTCTCTTTATTATTCACATTTCCTAAAAATAGTAGAAAACAACATATTCTAACTAAAGATGTAAGTGAAATTCCAAATTCAAAATCAAATGAGATTAATTTATATATTTTAAAACAAATATAAATATAAATATAAATATATGTAAATATAAGAAACTATATCCTTAGATATTTCATCCATACAATTTGATATACAATCACACTATAGCACCCTCCTTTAAAAAAAATAAAAAAATCAATTCATTAGTATTAGACAATGTCCCCTCTGAACCTGGAACTGTATAAACTAACAAACATGTTAAAAGAGTCCGTTTGTTCAGTGCTTCCTGCCTGGGTGTAGATTCAAGAATCAATTAGTATGAGGTGGTTGGGAGGGGAAATGCAGATTTTCCTGGGAGGTCTAGCAACACGGCCATTCGAGTAATGGCGCCATTTGCCACCAACTGTTTGAAATTAAGTCGCAGAGAGCTGTCTCTCATATACCGACGATGCACAACCCCTCAACTCAACCAAATCCAATCCCATCTAATCGTCTCTGGCGCAACTGGTGACCATTTTCTTGTCGGCGAACTCAGTGCACGGTTCGCGGTTACTGATCTCTCCTACGCTCAGGCCCTCTTGCATCTCTCATCTCATCATTCGCATCGCTCCGTATCTATTTGGAATACTGCTATCAGAGCTTTGTCTGAAAATCACCAGCCAGAAAATGCATTGCTGCTTTGCAAACAGATGGTAAGGAGCAGCATTTTGCCGGATAATTACACATTTTCGTTTATTTTCCGGGCTTGCGCTGAAATTTCTGATGTTGTTTTGCCGTTGATTTACCATAACTTAGCGATGAAATTGGGGTGGGCGCGGTATGATTACGTGCAAAACGGGTTAATACATTGTTATAATAGCTGTATGTCCATTGAGTTGGCAAGGAGGTTATTTGATGAGAGTTCTAATTGTGATGTGGTTACGTGGACTGCAGTGATAAACGGGTATTTAAAGATTGGGGATCTTGGGCTTGCTAGGGAGTTGTTCGATCAAATGCCAAACAAGAATGCAGCTTCTTGGAGTTCTATGATAAATGGGTACGCACAAATGGGAATGTTTATGAAGGCTTTGGAAAATTTTAACGACATGTTGATTTCTGGAATCAGGCCTAATTTTTCTGCGTTAGTTGGAGCGCTTTCTGCATGCACCTATCTTGGTGCATTAGGTCAAGGTATGTGGATTCATGCCTATATTAATAGGAATAACATGGAGTTGGATGGAGTGTTGGGGACAGCACTAATCGACATGTATGCAAAATGTGGATGCATCGGTATTTCTTGTGACATCTTTGAGAAGTTGCCCCGTCGAGATGTGTTTGCATATACCTCTTTAATTTTGGGTTTGGCTAATCATGGTGAGAGCATTAGGGCACTCGAGATGTTTAGGAGGATGGAGGATGTGGGAGTTCGGCCGAATGAGGTGACATTTATATGTGTCTTGAGCGCTTGCAGTCGAGTTGGGTTGGTAGAGGAAGGGATAAGAATTTTCGGAAGAATGAAAGATGTTTATGGAATTGTGCCTAGGCCCCAACATTATGGTTGTTTAGTGGACCTTCTAGGTAGAGCAGGGCTACTGGAGCAGGCAGAGAAGTTGGTAGGAAGGATGCCGATGGAGCCTGATGCGTACGTGTTGGGAGCATTGCTTAATGCTTGCAGGTTTCATGGTAATATGGATTTGGGGAAAACAACGGTTGATGGATTGACTGAATGTTCTCTTGATCACAGTGGGGTCCATGTTCTCCTTTCAAATATTTATGCCTCTTTCGACAAATGGGATGACGTGGAGAGAGTAAGAAAAGAAATGGCAGAGAGAAGGGTGAAAAAGGTTGCTGGATGTAGCTTGCTTGAAGTTGATGGTGTGGTTTTTGAGTTTGGTGCTGGAGACATGTCTCATTCTCATGTGGATGAAATTATATCTGCATCAGTGCAGATGGAGGAACACTTGAGATCTCTTGAAGTTGGTCAAGATTGATATCTCATATCTATCTACCATTTACTGTCTACTGTCTACTGTACTGTGAATATGTGGTGGCAAAGGAAAAATGATCCATTGGGCTCTTGGGGAGGCGACAGAACTATTCATTTCGTGCCCATCTCGTACCCCCTGCCGAGATATGGGAAGAAGACCAGCAGCATTGTTTCGTCTTGCATCGAATGCTTTCTTCACAGCGGTGAGATGTATCTATTCAGCATGGTGTCTCGTGAGCCCATTCTCTCACCAAAGCACACAACACATGCACTCTAATTCGAATATACTATTATATTTTGTGTTCCATTTTATATTTTACACAAAAATTAAACCCACATATCAAAGTTGACCAAGTTAATACACAACATTTAGACGTAACAATTGTTTTGATCCTAAATATAGATTGCTCAGTTTTTATATATTGTAAAATACAAGAGTTATAAAACTTTGTTTTGCATCATAAGAAATATTAGTTAGGTCCGTCGTAAGAGTCATGTCATATGTCATTCCCTTCGGCCCAGCACTTTCATTATAAACTGTCCGGTGGAATTTGAATGTGGGAACGTTGAATTGTGCATAAATTGTTGGTCAGTCATTTTTTTAATTTTTAATTTTATTTTATTTTTTTATTTTAAAGTTTAAATACTTATAATTGTTATGTCTCAAATTGTTTTTTCATAAAAAATATATCAAATAAATTATTTTTTCAAGATCTTTAATTTGATATCCATATTGCATATATAAAAATAATTTTTCAAAATTATAAACTATTTTTTAGATTAATTGTAATATATTTTGATATTTAAAATAATTTTAAATAAATAAAATTATGAAATATTTTTATACAAAATAAAATTATATTAAAAAACATATTTTATGTATTATAAATTTTTATTTAAAAAAATATGTTATTATTTTCTATAATTATTTATTTATTACATAAAAGTAACAAAATCTCATACGGTGTGATAATGAGATACAAAACAAAATACAAAATTTAATAATTAAATTACTATTAATTATAATTTACCAACTGTTGTATTATTAAAAATATTACAAATCGTTCATCACACGGAAGAAATACTAGTATTTTTTAAAATATGATATATTAATAATATAATTATAAGTAGATTAATATGTAATAGTAAGCATTTAAAATATCTGAATAATATATAATTATTTTATTAATAATATGTAAAAAAAATATAGTTTATATTTAAAAAATAAGTTTCTCTATCCTAAAATAAGACTTTTGTTTCTATAATAAAGTGATTAACTAAAAAATAAATTATAAAATTAGTTTTTAAAAAAAACTATTAGTTAATATTTAGTTGCAACTCAAATTCTATACAAATAATATAATACACAATAAATATTCAAATCTAACCCAAATAATGAATCATAAAATAATTGTATTTTTTCTAACATAATATCTCATTTTAATATGTGATATTAATGTCAAATTAAAAATTATAAAAGCATGATTAATTAATATATTATAAGAAAAAAAGAATTAGAATGAATAAATTATTATATTTTGATAAACTAAACAAATTTAAAAAATCAAAAATATTTCCAATTCTAAAATAAAACATAAACTATTGTAATATTATATTAATATAAAATAGAATGAGCATAAATGTGGGTCATTACAAATTTGAAGTCAAATACAAGAAAATCAAGGGTCCACTCTTAAGACCCAATCTTTACTTATGTACCAAATGTTTTGAGCCGAAACAACATCCTCCTATTTCAATAGCTCATTTAAAAATTAATTAATTAATCATAAATAAATAATTATTTAGTGCATTAATACCAATAATTATGCATCACTAATATTAATATATTTTTATGATAAACACTTATTATTAATTTAACATAAGCAGACTTAACATTACACATATTACAATCAAAATAATCATATTTTCCAAATTATTTTAATAAATTATAGTAATAAAAGTCAATATTTACTACATTAGCACCGTTTAATTAATTGACATTTCGTCATTTAACAAAAAATTGTCTAATTTTAAAAACAGTAATTCATCACTATATCATATTAATTATACCATATATTAATATTACTTATTTATTACATAATAACATGAAAAACGTAGATTGATTTGTCACAATTGAATTTTGTGATTAGCCAACGGAATTGTGATGCCCTAATTTTGTGGTATGTGACACAATTGATGACACGAATAGTATAATAGCTAGATTTTGTTAGATTCGAAGAGTTCTTGTAATGATACTTCATTCATTCTAAATACATAATTCTTTTTCATTTTAATTTTTAAATAAGAGAAATCTTTTTTGAATTTTTTTATTTCATATTAATAACAAAGAATATATGAATCAAATAATGTAACAACTTATAATTGAATATTTTATTTTTAATTAATTTACAATAAAAAATTCCATTCGAGATAAACGAGTTCTTTTTGGGAGGGGGAAGGGGCAATTATATGCCTTAATTATTTTCCAAAATCCAATTTGATTGATTCTGAAAAAAAAATTGAAATTTTGAAATAATCCTAAACTCCATTTGGATGAAATAATTCGAATATTATAATAATTTAAAATTAATTGTATTTGAAAATTCATTCCTTCTAAATTGTTTGTTTCAACGTTTTGTGTTTGAAAGGAGTGGATTTGAATTATTTTATTTTATTTAAAAAATTTGTGATATTACATATATATATATATATATATGTGTGTGTGTGTTTGTGTTTGTGTTTGTAATATTTGTGTAGAATTTTATATATAAGAGAGTGAACATGAATACAAATAAGTAGATATTTTATACATTAATTTAAAATTTTAGTTAAATAAGTTTAAAAATTAATTGTAAATTTTAAATCCATCGTGGAAATCAATAAACAAATCTCTCCCTACAAATGCCAAACGCGGCTTTGACACGTAGATTGGTTCGCATAACAAAACGTCACTTTCTTCTGCGTTTGCTTTACTTCTTTGTTAAGAGAAGAACTGCGAGACGAAAAGCTACAGCAATGGTGGGAGTGCTATCCAACAAGATCGAAAGAGAGGAACTGAAGCCCGGCGATCATATCTATTCCTGGAGGCACTCCTATCTCTACGCCCACCATGGTCCATTCCCTTTTTAAAATAGAACTCTCCCTCTGTTTGTGTGTGTGTGTGTGTGTGTGTGAAAATCTCATATTGAGTTTGTCGTATGGTCAATTTTATGTTTGTTGGACCATTTTCGATGAATTTGATCCTTTGCCGGAATCCTTTTGCTTGATCGCCGTGCTTGATTAGTTGATAACATTATTATTTGACTATTTGGGCTGATGGGCACTAACGATAATTGCTAATTTAATTCTTTAATGTGGATATTGGGAATGAGCATATCCAAAAGGATTCTGAGAGTTATTTTGTTTTGTCTTTAATCGTACATTGAGAAGATTGGTGAATGAGGAATACTGGAAAACATAAGAAAAATAAATGGACATTGAATTTGGTAACGGTCCAGTGGAATTTGCAAATGTTTACTATTTAGGTCAACCTCATGAGTGATTTGTATGCTTCCTCCTGAATTGCTCTTACGCATGTGTTTCATGAATCATGACGCACGAGTCACGTGTAGATTGACCACCACTTCTCAACATTTCTGACCTCTTCAGATGTTTGCTTTCCAAGATCAGATTATAGGTGTTGCTACCCAAAAATATGCTCTGGTGTTTAAAGTCAAATCGATGACAAGAGAAGGGTGGTTTGAATGTAATATGTTGCGTGTGCTATATCCTTCAATCTGGGCTTAATTTAGTTTATAGAGATACAGAATTTGCGCCGAGTTGTAGTGCATGTAGAGTTCTGGGGATCTTCCTGGTTTGTGTGATTGATAGCTTCAACCGTTGAGCAATTTTGCAACACTGCTGATAGTTAAGTTAATCAAGAACATAAGTTTGATATAGTTCAACTCAATTTGTTTAAACGTTCTGGTGGAGGCACCTCCTCGGCGATCCTTTAAGAATAACTTACCTTTCGAAAAGACAAAAGGCAAAAATAGTTGCCTGTGATCCCTTTTCTTATCTAGAAAGTGGCCTCTTGCTGATAAAAACCAACTTTTCTCGTGTTTGTCCTCATTTATCCTTTTTTTTTTAACTATTTTTTTTCTGGAATAGTTCTGCTTCTTAGTCGTTTATATTCAATTAGCATCATTCCTAAATTGGTTCCAGAGTACTTCATATAGATGTAAAACATCTATACTTGGTTAGTGTTCAAAGACCTTGTGACAGAAAATAGGTGTTAATGATGAAGATTGTGGTTCTTTTTCTGTTTCCCCATTGTTATGCCTTTCTGGTTTTGTATGGTTAATTTCGATGAATTTATGTTCTTCACAAAATAATTAGATCGTTTAGTAGAGGTTGCTAAAATTCACACTTTCTGACTGTTTGTGACTTGTCAACTGGTTATATATTGTATGGTTTTTTACCACTTGTTACTGAATTGATGGTTCGAGAAAGAAAATGGATAATTGGACTGCATTCTATGTAGATACCTTCTCTTGTACCCTAATTTTCCTTCCGATCTATGAACTTAAATTCTATTTTTCATGCTTAAAGAGAACACTGTGAATCTTGTTCTTTTATATTACCATCAAGTTCCCTAACTTCCTTTCAACCATCAAACATCAGGTATATATGTTGGTGACGGGAACGTGATCCATTTCACTCGCGGAGCAGGGCAGGAGACTGGAACCGGAACTGTGTTGGACCGATTCATCTTCAGCTCATCTCCCTCTAATCCTTCAGATTCCCCCTGCCCAAGATGTGGGGATCAATCCAGGGATGATGGCGTCATCTCTTCTTGCCTCGAATGCTTTCTTTCTGATGGAGAGCTATACCTGTTTCAGTATGGCGTTTCACCGGCCGTTTTCCTTGCTAAAGCCCGTGGCGGAACGTGCACTCTCGCCCAATCCGACCCACCCGGAGCCGTCCTCTACCGTGCTAATTATCTCCTTCAGAATGGTTTCGGAGGCTACAACATTTTCAAGAACAACTGTGAGGATTTTGCCGTTTACTGCAAAACGGGGTTACTCATCTTCACCACCGTCAGTTTAGGTCGGAGCGGGCAAGCAGCGTCTTTCGTGGCTGCTGCCAGCGCCCTTGCATCATCGCCGCTTCGCTTTCTGACTACAGGCTTTTCTGGTCTGACAGCAGTGGGCTGTGGCATTTACTGTATTTCTCGATTGGTGACGGATATTGGAGTACGGCGTGATGTGATAAAAGTCCCTGTTGAGAGGCTTATTAGCCATGCCGGCATTGAAGAGACTGAAGCAAATAAGCAAACCCCCATGGAAAAAGAGGCCGAAGCAGGTGTGAAAACCCCTGAGGAAAAGTAGTGTGATGATGCTGCCTGCATCAAACTTATTGTGAAATGTGTGGATAAATTATTTGAAAATTATAACTGTAGCTGTGTGGCTGCTTTGTTGGGTTTCAACTTTCAGTTGATTCTGTATCTCTTCAGTTTTCGAACATTTGAAGAATATATTTTTCAAGCAAAAGTGGGCATCTTTTTTAAAATATTAAAAAAAATATTTATTTATTTTCAATGTAATTATTAAAATATTACTATAGTCTCCTCTTCGTCGGTCCTAATATATTGAATGTGTGCAAAAATTAAATTTTATAAATTTAATATGATTAAATAAAAACATAAGGACTTATAAAACAAAACATAATTCTTTAGGGACCTAATAAATTAATAATATATTTTGCCATCTAAAATAGTAGGTAATTCATGCAATTTCCATTTTTATTAAATGAAACCTTTTCAAAAAGTTTTGCTTAGTCAACATCCCCACCATTATCTACTAAATTTCCATCTGTCATATAGATTACCCTTCAAAGTTCAAACATGTGCCTCACAGCTTTCTACCAATCCATCAATTTTATTATTATTAATGTTATTACTATTATACAATTTATAATTTATTTATTTGTTAAAAATGAATTAAAGTAAATATTTTTTATTTTTAATTGTAAATTATCAAATTACTTTTTATTTTATAAAAAAATACTTAATTTATTTTGTATGCGACTCAAATCAAATATGAATAGTCTAACCGACAATGAGTAACACAATTTTAATCCAAATAATTATATTTTTTGAATTTAATATCTTATTTTAAAATATACAATATAACAGTGAATTTAAAGATCATAAAAAAATTAACTGATACGTAATATGTCAAAATTATATAAAAAATGTGTTTTAAAGATTAGAGGAAAAATAAAAAAAATCAACCTTAAACTGCCATATATAATCTTTTCTTTTCTTATTTTTTCTACATAAAATTGTAAGAAAAAAAAAGTGAACATTGAATCTTAAAACAATTTATTATTTATAGATAGTTAATCTTATTCTTTCCAAAAAAAAAAAAATAAAAATAAAATTAAGTATCAAAGATAATGATGATGAGGGTAGTGATGGGATCCTTTTGGCACTTATCTACTATGTTATGTAGATAAAGAGTTGGGTCTATTTAAAATCGTAGTCTACCATAAGCATTTGTTCACCATAAGTAGTTACATATAATATTTATTTACATATTGACCCAATAATTTATATATATATATATAATTTATAATGAGACAAAATTATTAAATTATAAAAACACTATGGTGTCTGCAATTTATATTAATTTAAGACTTCTGAGTTCGACTAACAGTCTACGGGTTGACTCGCTACAGCCTGGATTTTCCCATTGCCTTGGCCGCATCTCTAAGAACAAATTTCTGAATTTTTCCGGTGGACGTTTTCGGCAGCTCTTCCTTGAACACCACCGTCCGCGGCACCATGTACCGCGGCAGTTTCTCCCGGCAGAACGCTATCACGTCCTTCTCCGTCGGCTTTTCTTTCAACCCTTCCTTCAAGCTCAGAAACGCGCACGGCGTTTCTCCCCAGAACTCGTCCGGCCGCGCCACCACCGCCGCCTCGTTCACCGCCGGATGCGTGTACAGAACCGACTCCACTTCCACGCTGCTTAGATTCTCCCCGCCGCTGATGATGACGTCCTTGGATCGGTCCTTGATTTCCAGATACCCGTCGGGGTGCATCACCGCAACGTCGCCGGTGTAAAACCAGCCGTTTTTCATGGATTTCGCGGTGCCCTCTGGATCTTTCAGGTACCCCAACATCAGACAGCCGCCTCTAAGAACAACTTCGCCTAAAGTTGTTCCATCTCGCTTCACGCTATTCCCTGATTCCGGCTCAATCACGTCTATTTCCGCCATTCCCAGCGTCCTCACTCCCTGTCTAGCCTTCAGCCTGGCCCTCTCCGCCGCCGGAAATTTGTTCCATTTCTGCTTCCACGTGCAGCAAACCACCAGCCCCCCGGTCTCCGTCAACCCATACCCATGACTCACTACAAACCCGAGTGACTCGGTCCGGAACAGCACCGCTGCAGGCGGCGGAGCGCCGGCAGTCAAAATGTAAACGGGCTTTTCCAGGGGCTTCCCATCTGGAACATTGCATAGCAGGTTAAGCACTACAGGAGCACCGCACATGTGGGTCACATGGTATTTGCGTATAGCGGCGTATATGGCCGCGGCGTCGAATTTGCGGAGGCAAACGTTGATTCCGCCGGCGGCCGCCATGCCCCAGGTGTAGCTCCACCCATTAGCGTGGAACATCGGCAGAGTCCACAAGTAAACGGGCTCTTTGGGCACTGACCATTCGATCAGTGAATCCAAAGTGACGAGGAAAGTTCCCCGGTGACTGTGGACGACCCCTTTCGGCGACGAAGTTGTCCCGGAAGTGTAATTCAAAGTTAAAGGATCAAACTCACTTTCCGGCCGGACCCAATTGAAATTCGAAACACCATTCGACATCATCGCCTCATAGCTCGAAACAAAATCCGATTTCGATAACGGGATTCTCGATTCGTCGCCGTCTGCTATGAAAACAAGTAAGGGGCGCTCAGAGTTCGGTGGGAACAGAGAAAGCGCCTCAAGAACAACAGATTCCGACTGGTAATCGACAAAAACAAGCTTAGACTGAGCATGGCGGAGGACGACGGAGATAGTGCGGGCGTCAAGTCGGAGGTTGATGGTGTTGAGGATTGCGCCAGCCATGGGGATGGCGTAATGGAGCTCATACATGGCGGGGACATTAGGGGCCACCACCGACACAACGTCGCGTCGCCGGATGCCCATAGATGAAAGAGAAGATGCCATTTTCAAGCACCTTAGATATGTTTCCGACCATGTGTAGGTGATGGAATCGTAGATGATTGACGGGCAGTCGCTGTAAACGGTGGCGGCTCTCTCCAGAAAGCCGATGGGCGTCAACGGGCTGGCATTGGGAGGGCTTGGCTTCAATTGATCCATGGGAACAGATTTTTGGTGGATAGTTCTTGGAAATGAGTTTGTATGTCAGTGAAGGATGAATATAAATGATAAGATCCACCAATACGTGTCATTTCATATTTTAAATAAATTAATTTTATTAAATTGACATTTATTATTTATTTATTTAAATTAAATATATTTTCATCATCTATTCAAACAACATGTACAATCTAAATATCTCTCAGGTCATACTAATAACACCTTATTAAAATGTAAAAGATATATATATATATATATATATTATTTATCACGTACCCTCCAAGATAGTACAAAGTGCAAACATACTCAAAAGTTGGTATTGAATCTATATTATCATCATCCAATCTAATTATCGAAGTTAAAATTACTATAAAAAATACAGTGAAATATCTTTTCTTCATCTGAATAATACAATTTTTTGAAAAAATTTTTTTGTAAAATCTCATTTTATTTATAAACTTAAAAGTTAATTGAAGGGATCAAATCAGCAGATAAAAAATTACTCTTAAAAAATAAAAAAATATTTTTAGAAAGAAGAAATTTAAATTTTCTGTGGTGCTTCTTTGCAATCCTTTAAATATACACGTATAGGCCATGGCTGCATCTAGATGCTACATTTATGCTTCATAGATGTAAACAAGTTACAACTAAAGTGTGACTAAATTAGACACACATTTTTATAGGAATTAGAAAGTTAGAATTTATTAACCTAATTTCAGCCCAATAAAAATATACCCTAACTTTGGACAAGGAAATATCACAGTGTGTTGGGTCCGAATTTAAAATAAAAAAAAGATACAGCAGGGCTGCTCATTTATTTACTGTGGTTACATTTTAATTTATAATAATCATAGTATTTGTAGCAAAATAGTTAAAGTCTCTTTTGCTTAATTCATAGACATACCACATATGCCCCAAATTAAATAGCGTCTTCTCAAGTTGGGTCAGACCAAACCACTAATCCACCGCATTATATATATATATATATATATATATATATATATAATAATAATAATTATTATTATTATTATTTTTTTCATTTATTTTCAGTTTTAAAAAAATATTTTTCGAAAATTATATGTCAATTCAGATTAGTTGATCTTTATTCTTTTCTTTTAAAACTAGTTTTTTCAATTTGTTAAAATAAAAATAATTTTTTATTTTACTCAATTTTTTACGTATAATATATTAAATTATTTTTTTACTATCTTTTAATTTTACACTAACATTGCATATATAAAAATGACACACTAGATGTAAAAAATATAATTATTTTTGGTTGATTATTTGAGGCCGTGTAATTAATTATTTGTAGTGAATTTTGATTGTAAATAAATATTCACTAATAATTTAAATAATATATTAGAAATTTATTTTTATAAAATTAATCAATTTATTATTGAAACGGGCTTTTATTTTAGTACATAGATAATATATATATATATATATATATATTTATACAAAACTATATTATGTTACATGTATTTACGAGTAAAATAATAAAATGCTTTAGATATTCTTAAATATTAGTTAACTAAAAATTATATTATCAATACATTTTATTTTATTTTATCTATTAAATATAATACAAACCATCACAGGGAATATAATAGTATTTATTAATGGAATACAATTATTATTGAGTTAAATTTAATTACAAAAAAGTATATTTATATTAACAAAATATGTATCTATATTTACAAAATGTCATTGATCATATATTTATAGATAATTTTCGCATTTATCTTGGATATTAGACTAAATATATTAACAAAATAACTATTGCAAAATATACATTTATAAAAATATTTAAAATGAAAATAAATAAAGTTGATTAAAATTTATTAGTGATACATGAATTTTATTGTGGGCTTACAAGAAAATAATTGGATGGAGTTACGAGCTTTCATTTAATAGCCCATAACCAATTAATTGGGCTTTCATTTAATAGCCCATAGCCACTTAATTGGGCTTTCATTTAATAGCCCATAGCCACTTAATTGGGCTTTCATTTAGTTTGTTTATATAGCCGAAAGTAAAAGGTAGCGATGACCCATTATGCATTTTATTTAATAAATAATTAAGACTAAGAGACTCATGTTTGTTTATCAAAGCCCAATCACAGAAAGAAGTAAAATGACTATTTGTTTACAGAATTTTATTTGTTTTTTTATTCCAATCGATCGGACCCAGAAATATAATTTAGGGGTCCAATTAATAATAATTGATGTAACATTTTTTAAAGAGATAATAATAAATATAATGTCTACATTATTTTTAGAAAATGTAATTATAAATTAGAATCAATTCTAACAAAACAAATATACTATGTTAATTATATGTTAATATCCAAATTAAATATTATTGCATAGATACTGTAATAAATCTACAATAAAAAATTTGCAAAATTTTTAGATTGAATCCAAAAGATTCACATAATAATAATCAAACAAGTGATAGCATAACAAAAAATAAATAATATCTACATTTGTGAACTACAAAAGCATACAAAAAAAAAGGTAAAAATGAATACTACGTAGAGTTTAAAATAAATGAAAAAAATAAAAAAAGTTAAAATTAAAGAAAATTGAACTTCAATTTTTCAATACTTTAGTTAAAACTTGATAGTGACGAGTAAAAAAAATCTTAAATTCTAAATATAAATGGTATAATTATGCATCTTAATAGAGTATTTATACAATTTTATCAATATATGATTTAATTTGTATATATATAATGTAAATTATATATATATTTATTAATTTTTTTTTTTAATTTGAGGGGGCCCAACCCTTGGCCCCATGTAGGTCCGTCGTTGAATTCGACCATTGCAAATTTAAAACAAAAAATTATTTGTTTTTTATGGGCAAGTGAGTTGAATGCTTATGATTTAAGTTGAGTATCATAGTTCATGTTAATTCTTCAAGATTTAAGGTATGAGGTTTAGGATTAGGTTTTAGAGATTACGTTGTATGGTTTATGGTTCATTATTTCATATTTAGTGATCCTACTTCAAAGATTTTGTCTTTTCGGGTTTATGATTCATAGTTTCAAGATTCATATTTTATATTGTAGATTTTTAATATTAAAAGAAAAGTGGGATAAAGGGTATTTGCAATTGAATGTACTTTTTTTAAAATGTAATTTGAATTGAATTTTTTATGAAATCAAAATTATGTAGTGTTTGAAAATATAAATGTTTTTTTTGTATGTAAATGAAACGTTGAGTGTGCTAAATAAACAGAATTTTTGTCAATTTATTAACAAAAAGTTTTAGAATTACTTTTAACCATTTAAAGCATCCACTTGATTGATTCTTAAAATTAGTTTAAAACCGATTCTTATAATTAGTTTTCAAAATTTCCAAATAATCTAAAATCACTTTTTTTTTTTTTTTTTGCAAATACCCCAAAGACTCCAAACTCATATATAGTTGTGGGTACGGTTTGGTTTCAAAACTGTCGATTCTTAGACCCTTGATTGAAACTAGAACCGAAATTGATATATAGTCGGTTTCGGAACTGCCAATTTCACATTTTTGGTTCTCGGTTTTTTCTTTTTAATATTATAAATTTAAAATCGTCGGTTTGAAATTAGAACCGGCGGTTTCAGAAACGAGCTACCTTAAAACAAAAACCAAACCGGTCAGTTTCCATTTTCTGTGTCAATTCAAAGTCGAATCAACAATTAAACCGAACTATTAACCTACAGTTCGAACCGCCGACTACAATTCAAAAGAGAATAATGACACGTCCACTCATATAAAAATTGAAGTCTTAAAAATACATGCATACTTAAATCAATTTAAATTTTCTTCTATAAATAATTCAATATCTTATATTTCAATTCTATCGATATAAAATATATTCAATTATATCAATCTATAATACGTATATAATACAATATCACCATCACCAGTTAAAATCACTGATGCAAAAATCGGGCTAGGCGTCCGCCTGGGCACCACCGCCTAGGCGTTAGACGGCTGCCTCCCAATTTGATTTTGACTAATTGAAATTAATTTATGTTTTTTTTCAAAAGTAGCCGCCTAGACGAGCTAGGCGGCCCCTAGACGGGCAAAATATTTTTTAATTTTTTTTGTTGAGATTTTCATATTTATTTATAATTTTAAAAATAATTATATTAGGTGTAATTTCTGTTCATGTTACTTCATATGACTCAAATTTTATTTTACTATACTAATAGTTAATGTTATTTTATGAGAGAAATGTATTAATTGAGTATATAATTCTTTTTATATTTAATATTTTCTTCATCTAAAAAAAAAGAAAAAAAATGTTGAGATTATGTATTTTGATCTATTATCATCTTATATTGTTTATTCATATTAGTCTTCTTTTCAAAATCTATTAATAACATGTCTTTTCACAAAATTTGAAAAAATAAAATTCTTACACACAAAAATTTTGTTTATACAATATATAAATAAAATAACTAATTCAAACATATTTATTATATATGAAATAAAAATCAAGTTCAAAAATATTTTAATTTTTGTAAAATATGCTGCCAAATAAACTTTAGTAGTTCTTATTTTTCTATTGCAGTATTGCTATGATGTTTCCTACAATCGATAAGATTACTACCTATTTGTAGATATTATTATAATTATTTTATAAAAATTGAAGTAAGTAATACTTCCTACAAAATTATGTTATATTATTAATTTATCACATATTATAGAGTTGATAATATTTATATAAAAAAAAAAAAAAACTAGGCACTAGGCGGTTATCTAGAGCCCGACTACCAATTCCCGACTTTTATGCCATTGGTTATAATAGGTAGAGACTTAACGTTTTCCCAAATCTTTAGCCATATTCATCAACCAAAAATTTTGGATTTTACGAGTAGACGTCTTTGGAAGCTAACCCTTGGAAACCACCATTCTTGGCACCATATAAAGCGGCAGCCTCGCCTTGCCAAACTCCCTTATCTCCTTCTCCATCGGCTTCTCTGCTGCGTCCACCTTCAAACTGATAAACACACATGGCGTCTCCCCCCAATACTCGTCCGGCCGTGCAGGCGGCGGGGTGGCTGTACAACACAGCCTCCACCTTTACACTCCTCAAATTTTCTCCGCCGCAAATGATTGTATCCATGGATCTATCTTTCACCTCTAAGTACCCGTCGGGGTGCATCACCCCCAATCTCCAGTATAAAACCACCCATCTTCTCTCATGCATTTCGACGTTCCCTCTGGGTCTTTCATGTATCCAAGCATCACACTTCCGCCTCTCAGGACGATTTCCCCCATTGCAGAACCGCCCCTGGCCACGCTGGCGCCGGAATCAGGATCCACGACGTCGGCTTCTGTAAACCCGATGGTCGGCACTCCTTGCTTCGCCTTGAACTTTGCGCTCTCCAGCCCCGGCAAATTGTTCCATTCTTGCTTCCACGCGCACGTCACCACCGGTCCACCTGTCTTCGTCAAGCCATATCCGTGACTCACGATGAAGCCTAGTGATTCAGCCCGGCCAAGGACCGCCGCAGGAGGCGACGCCCCGCCCGTAATTATGTGTACTGGTGTTTCCAGGGTTTGCAGCCAGGGTTGTTGGTTATTGTTAAGTGTGTAAATTGTTTAATGTCCCACATTGGTTGTGGATGAGAAAATCTTATAATCTAAGCCTTATATAAAGGGCTTATGTTTTGTTGTTTTAGATATAAGGATGATCACAACTACTTAGTAAAATCTCCTGGCTTGGTAGTGCTCCCAGACGTAGCCATTATTGGTGAACTGGGTAACCAAATATTGTGTTATTTGGTATTGCTATTATTTTTTTATATTTCCTAACAACTAGTATCAGAGCCCGGTTGGAGGTGCAAAGACAATGGCGGAAGGAAAAACGCCGGTGGAGAAGTTCGATGGCTCAGATTACGGTTTCTGGCGGATTCAGATCGAGGATTACCTCTACGGCAAAGATCTCTACCAGCTGCTGGGCGAGAAACCGGTGGAGATGAAGGATGGCGAGTGGAAACTGCTGGACAGAAAGGCGATGAGCGTGGTTCGTTTGTCGTTGTCCAAAAATGTTGCTTACCACACCACCGATGTAAAAACCACGAAGGAGATGCTGGATATCCTGTCAGAGATGTACGAAAAGCCATCTGCAGCAAATAAGGTTTACCTTATGAGGCGTCTATTCAATCTAAAGATGTCAGAAGGGACGCTGGTTGCTGAACACCTGAATGAGTTCAACTTAATTACGGCTCAATTACGTTCAGTTGGGATTGATTTTGACGATGAAGTTCGAGCCTTAATTCTTTTATCCTCTTTGCCGGAGAGTTGGAGCGGAACAGTCACTGCTGTTAGTGCCTCGGCGGGTAAAGATAAGATGAAGTTTGATGAAGTAAGAGATCTGATTATCAGCGAGGAGATTCGCAGAAGGGAATCAGGCATTACTTCTGGATCGGCTTTAAATATAGAGAATAGAGGGCGAACGAAAAGGAAGTCAAAGTCGAGATCTGATAGATCTATGTCGAGAGGAAAGAGTCGTGGAAGGACGAACGGGTCTTCAGTAAAGTGCTGGAACTGTGATGAGTATGGCCATGTAAAGAGAGAGTGCAAGGCACCGAAGAAGGATCAGACCAATAAAAGATCAGCGAATGCATCTACAGACGAGGTTGCTGATGCTTTGATCCTTAGCGTGAGTAGTCCACTGGATTCATGGGTGTTGGATTCTGGAGCTTCGTTTCATTCATGTAGCAGTTCTGAGATGATAGAGAGCTACAGTTCTGGAGATTTTGGAGAGGTGTATCTAGCAGATGACGAGCCTCTCAAAATTGTAGGAAAGGGAAACGTGAGAATTGCTGCTCCGAATGGTTCTACTCTGAGACTGCACGGTGTTAGGTATATTCCTGGATTGAAGAGAAATCTTCTTTCAATTGGTCAGTTGGATGATGAAGGCTACGTGACGACATTTGGAGATAATAGCTGGAAGATCACAAAGGGAGCTATGATAATAGCTCGAGGCAGAAAAGATGGAACTCTATACATGACTACGAATTCTAAGAATTGTGTCGCTGCCATAGAAGAGAAGAATGACGCAAAGTTATGGCATTGTCGGTTAGGCCACATGAGTGAGAAGGGGATGCGAGAGTTATACACCAAAGAAAGACTGCCCGGACTCAAATCAGTTGAGATCGGTCTTTGTGAAGATTGTATATTCGGGAAACATAAAAGAGTAAGCTTCTCGAAAGGTGGCAGATCATTGAAGAAGGAGAAGTTGGAGCTAGTACACAGCGACTTATGGGGTCCAGCACCCGTGACTTCTCTTGGTGGAGCATCCTACTATATGACCTTCATTGACGATTCCACAAGAAAGGTATGGGTTTATTTTCTCAAAAATAAATCTGATGCGTTTGCTGCATTTCGATAGTGGAAAGCGTTGGTTGAGAATGAGACAGGTTTGAGGGTCAAGAGCCTACGATCCGACAACGGTGGTGAGTACGATCACCACGAGTTCAAGAAGTTTTGTAAAGACAATGGAATTCGTATGGAGAGGACGGTGAGAGGAACACCACAGCAAAATGGAGTTGCTGAGCGAATGAACAGAACATTGAACGAGCGTGCGAGATGCATGAGACTCAAGTGCGGGTTACCAAAGATGCACTGGGCTGATGCAGTCAACACTGCTGCATTCCTGATTAACAGAGGTCCATCAACGCCCTTGGAGAACGGCATACCGGAGGAGGCTTGGAGTGGAAAAAGGGTAAACTTATCATTCCTTCGTATCTTTGGTTGTATTGCTTACGTTTTAGTTGACTCTGCTGCTAGAAGTAAGCTTGATGCAAAGTCTGTCAAATGCACATTCATCGGCTATGGAGGTGATGAGTTTGGGTATAGATTCTGGGACGAGCAGAATCGGAAGATCATCCGAAGTCGAGATGTAGTGTTCAATGAACAAGTGTTATACAAGGATAGACAGACAGTTGATTCACCAAATTGTAGCAGTTAGATTGTGGAGTTGGATATTACAA
Source organism: Caryopteris x clandonensis (assembly GCA_028749325.2). Classification (NCBI taxonomy): domain Eukaryota; kingdom Viridiplantae; phylum Streptophyta; class Magnoliopsida; order Lamiales; family Lamiaceae; genus Caryopteris; species Caryopteris x clandonensis. The sequence goes on along the minus strand of JAPYKT020000007.1, from coordinate 4,366,696 downwards.
ACTCGGGTGGGAGTAGGGGAGCTCAAGTCGAGGAGATGATTGATGTTGAGCCAAGTACTCCACAACAGATTCCGCTGCAAAGATCAATTAGAGAACGAAGGGCACCAGATAGGTATTCGCCCTCTAATTATTATCTTTTACTGACTGACAATGGAGAACCGGAATCTTATGCAGAGGCTAAGAATGTTCCAGATGTGAACAAATGGATACTTGCTGAGAATGACGAGTTGAGCTTGTGTTTGGCTAATGAAACATGAGAAGATGTCAAACTCCCTAAGGGCAAGAGAGCTCTTGACAGCAAATGGGTGTACCAAATTAAGACCGAGGCCGATGGAAGTAAGCGGTATAAGGCACGGTTGATAGTAAAGGGTTTTCAACAAAAATATGGTATTGACTATACATACATATTTACTCCTGTTGTGAAATTAACTACCATTCGACTTGTGCTGAGTATGGTTGCTGTAGAAAATTTGCTTTTGGAGCAAATGGATGTGAAGACAGCATTCCTTCATGGGGACTTGAAGGATGAGATCTACATGAAGCAACCAGAAGGATACGTGTCAAAAGGAGGCTCCGGACTTGTATGTAAATTGAAGAAGAGCTTATATGGGTTGAAGCAAGCTCCAAAACAATGGTACAAGAAGTTCGACGGTTTTATGCTTGAGATCGGATTCATCAGATGCAATGCCGATCACTGTTGCTACTTCAAGAGATTTGAGAATAGTTATATCATTTTGTTGCTTTATGTTGATGACATGTTGATTGCAGGCTCCAGTGCTAGAGAAATAAGCAAGTTGAAGAAGCAATTATCCGAACGGTTTGCAATGAAAGATCTTGGTGAAGCAAAACAGATCTTGGGGATGCAAATCAGAAGAGATAGAGCTGCTAGAAAAGTCTATCTGTCGCAAGCACAATACATCGAAAAGGTGCTCGAGAGATTTAGCATGCAAGATGCTAAGCCGGTGAGTGTTCCGTTGGGCAGCCAATTCAAGTTGTCTAAGAAGGAATGTCCGAGCACTAAAGAGGAGCATGCTGAGATGCAGAAAATACCGTATGCTTCGGCTGTTGGAAGTATTATGTATGCAATGGTGTGTACGAGACCAGACATTGCACATGCGGTGGGAGTTGTAAGCAGATTCATGAGCAACCCCGGTAAACAACATTGGGAAGCAGTGAAGTGGATTCTGAGATATCTGCGAGGTACGACTGACATGACACTGTGTTTTGGTGGGAGTGATCTTATTCTAAAAGGATATGTCGATGCTGACTTGGCATCAAATGATTTTGATGGAAGAAGGAGTACTACGGGATATGTGAATACATTTGGTGGTACGGCGATTTCTTGGGCATCGAAACTGCAGAAGGTAGTAGCATTATCTACTGCGGAGGCTGAGTATGTGGCAATTACTGAAGCAAGCAAAGAGATGGTGTGGCTTCAGAATTTCTTGTGTGAACTCGGGATGGAGAAGAGTACGAGTACTCTCCATAGTGACAGCCAGAGTGCAATATTCTTGGCAAAGAATCCGGCGTTTCACTCCAAAACAAAACATATTCAGTTGAAGTATCATTACATTCGTCACTTGTTGGAGACGATGGTGTTGCAGTTGGAGAAAATTGAAGGAAGTAAGAATCCCGCTGATATGTTGACAAAGGTTGTTACCTTTGATAAGTTGAAGTTGTGCATGACTTCAACTTGCCTCGAAGCTTGAAGACGAGGACATGGCACTACCATGAGTTGAGATGACTGAAGAAAACAAGTCACACTTTGTGAACAATTCCAGGTGGGAGATTGTTAAGTGTGTAAATTGTTTAATGTCCCACATTGGTTGTGGATGAGAAAATCTTGTAATCTAAGCCTTATATAAAGGGCTTATGTTTTGTTGTTTTAGATATAAGGATGATCACAACTACTTAGTAAAATCCCATTATTGGTGAACTGGGTAACCAAATATTGTGTTATTTGGTATTGCTATTGTTTTTTTCATTTCCTAACAGTTATCATGTTGAGTACCACTGGGGCACCGCACATGTTTGATACTTTATACTTTTCTATCGCTTGATAGATGGAAGGCGCTTCGACGCGGCGGAGGCACACATTTACACCGCCTACCGCCGCCATGCCCCAGGTGTAGCTCCACCCATTGGCGTGGAACATTGGCAGTGTCTATAAGTACACTGGCTGCTTCGGAACAGAAGAGTCCAGCAAGGAAGTCATGGATATCAAGAAAGCTCCACGGTGGCTATGCATCACTCCTTTTGGCGAAGAGGTGGTGCCGGAGGTGTAATTCAAGGTAATCGGATCCCACTCGCGGTGGGGCCGATTCCATTTAAACCCAGGATCACCATTTTCAACCATGTTCTCATAATAAAGATACTGATCATAATCTACTCCTCCGTCTTTTAAAGACGAATCACTTGCACTGTTTTCATAATCCTCATCTCTGGTCAACACCAAAACCGGGCGCTCTAAATCCGTAGGAAACATCGAAACAGCTTCATAACAAGACCTACAGATTGGATATCCACGATAACGAGCTTCGACCCGCTGTGCTGGAGTAGATTGGAGATCGAGACGACGGAGACGACCTCGCCCCTCTTGATGCCGAGGGAGACAATGGAAGAAGCCAATTTCAGACATCTAATACGGGTTTCGGACCAAGTACGAGCAGTCTCATTGTACAAAATGGAAGGGCTATCTCTACTACAGCTGCCCTTTCCAGAAAATCTAAAGGAGTAAGGGACTGAATTTGCAGCTGATCTTGCATGGTTGTACCTTTGATGTGCTGTCGGATCCTGGTGCTGAGTTGTTGACTGAAGCTTGAGTTGTACCTTCTAAGTTAGCCGACGAAATCAAATTATGTGGTTTCTACAATGGTAAAAATGATGGTTTTTGTTGGAAGCCTGAAGAAAAGAAAAAGAAGAAAGCCAAGAAGTAGAATGTGTGTGTGTGAGAGGATACATGGCTTGCTTACTTGCACAGCCTCAAATTTTCCAAGTGCTGGAGCATTTATGATAATGCTTATTTTGTCAAAGGGATTGGGGTAAAATCCTAAATTACCATTTTGGCCCTACATTTTGCCTCTTTGTTTGCCTATGTTAGGTGTGTAACAGGTGTATTCCTAAATTTTCTATTACTATAAATAAATAGTGGGCCTTTTGTGAAACGGTTGTACATGTGACACGATTTAAAATATTATTTATGTAATTATAAATTATTACTTGTTTAATTATAAAGTATCACTATTTTTTAAGGTAACTAGTCAGTAGTAATACACTTAAAAAAATAGTGATATTTTATAATTAAACAAATAATATTTTATAGTTAAATAAGTAATACCTTACATCGTATCACACTTGCACCCGTTTCACAGAAGTTTTTGCACTAAATAAATAGTGTACAAATATTATGTTTGTTAAAAATTGAATATAATAAATTTTGTAAAGTGCTTATCAACTTATCATTAAAAAAACAATAAAGATACTATAAATTAATTTTATGATAATTAAACGATTAAATAATTATAATCTAAAATGTCACCTGGAGATTGTTTAGGCTGTATTCATTCAAATATAAAAAATAAGTATTACTCACATATCATAAACTCTTTTAGTTGTACTTTATGTTTATAGCCCTTGTACTTACATTTATTTTTTACATAACTCTGTCGTGAACGTAACAATGAACCTAGGCTATTTAGTACTTTCATAGATACATGTAAAAAATTATTTTAATTTAAAAAATATAATTATCCTCCACCTCAAAATAAGAGCCTTTTTATAAAATAAATTAATTATTTGTATTAAAATTAAATTATATAATAGTTTTTTATAATTATAGGTTGATATTTATTTGCAACCCAAATCTTATACATATAATATATCATACAATAAATAATTAAATCTAACATAAATATTTAACTCTAAACTAATTATATTTTTTAGTTTAATTTTTTTTTCCTATATACAATATGGGTGTTAAATTAAATACTATGATGACTAATTTAATATATAATAAGTACAGAATCAATTAAAAATGAAATAATGATCTGTATTTCAACAAAATAGAAAAAAATATTATAAAAAAATAATAATAAATCCATTTAATGAGAAGGATGACCTATCATTTTTCAAAATTATTCACTTTTGAAAACTGAAAAAAAAATTGAAAAATTATTGTTTCAAACTATTTATATATTGTATTAGTATGGATGGTAGATATATTTTGGCACAATTAATTGTAACAAGGGTTGTAATTTAAAGTACAATTAAACATACTTTTTAATAAATTAATTGCCAATTTGTAAAGTTACATCTAATAAGTACATACATGCAAATGTGGGGTTTTGATTGTTGGCATTTATTAAATTTGCGGCGCGTCTTGATCGTGCTTCGTGTGTGTGAAGGTATTTCGTTAGGAACACAGGCAATTTTAATGGATGATATCTCTTGGACTTATTTTGTTTATTATTTTATCTCGAAAATAATTAATTTTGCTTTTATTAATTGATGTTTATTTGGGCCTATTTATGGATTTCAAAAGTGATTTAGAAAATGTTAGCGTTAATAATGATATTTAGGTTTTTCAAATGTATGTGGACTTTGAGCCAGAAATTTGGACTTCTTATTTTGATGAGTCCAACGGGTTCTGTATCATCATTTTGGGCCTTTATATTGTTGGGCCTCACATTGAAATGCATGGATCGATGATTCAGAATTTTATACGTAACTTGAAATTTTATATTTTCCATTTCTAATGCTCAAACAAGGGTTCATATTTGTTAAATTTGGAGACTCGGAATAGCGAGATCCCATCATAAAATTGATTGAAGGTGAGACTAGAGATACCCCTAGCGAGATTCTATCCTAAAACAAATTGGTGAATGAAGAAGTGACTCAGTAGACATCATAAAATCAATTGGTGATAGGAAAAGTCACTCACTAGACGTATAAGTTAGAAACTGATGTGTGAAATCAATATATATTCTATTAATATTATTTATTGTTTTTATTTAATTATTAAAAAAAGGTGCTGTGCTGTCATCAAGAAACACCAGTATCCAACTGTTATTACCAGATTTTGCTAGCAAAATGGTCGAGACATAAATGCTATCTTCCTTATACTCATATATTGTTAATCAACTTATACGTAGCCTCCCAATTATCATCAATGACGAATCTACTCTTCATTGTGCACATTAATGGCGGTTCAGAGCCCTTTAACAGGTATGTATGTATGGATATATATATATATATATATATATCAACATATCTACAGAGAGTGAAAGCGCTCTTGGTTGGTTACATTACCCATAATTCATGGACCAGCTTAAACCAAACCCTGCAAATTCATGTCCCCTCACCACTTTGACATTCCTGCAGCGAGCAGCAGTTGTCTATGGCGACTGTCCTTCTGTTATCTACGACCAAACCACTTACACTTGGTCCCAAACCTATACCCGATGCCTGAGACTCGCTTCCGCCATTGCCTCTCTCGGGATCCAGAGAGGCGGAGTCGTCTCCGTCGTGGCGCCCAACATCCCCGCCATGTACGAGCTCCAATTTGCGGTGCCGATGGCCGGTTGTGTCCTCAACAACATCAACACCCGCATTGACGCGAGGACCGTCGCCGCCCTCCTCCGGCACAGCGAATCAAGGGCCGTGTTCGTCGACTCCCGCCTCCAATCTTTAGTCCTGGATTCCGTTTGTCTGCTCCCGCCCAATGTTCAGCCTCCTATTCTCATTCTCATCGCCGACGACGGCGATGGAGAAGATTTTAAACCTATGTCGGATCTTGATTTCCATGATACGTATGAGGGAATGTTGCAGAAAGGAAATCCAGAATTCAAATGGAACTTCCCGAAAAACGAGTGGGATCCAATGACGCTCAATTACACTTCGGGAACAACTTCTTCTCCGAAGGGTGTAGTCCATTCTCACAGATCCATTTTTCTTATTACATTTGATTCTCTGATCAATTGGTCGGTTCCCAAACAGCCCGTTTACCTGTGGACGCTGCCGATGTTCCATTCCAATGGGTGGAGCTACACCTGGGGCATGGCGGCCGTCGGCGGAACCAACATTTGCCTCCGGAAGTTCGATGCGAAGGTGGTGTACGAAGCCATTAACAGACATAACGTCACTCACATGTGCGGTGCCCCAGTGATTCTCACAATGTTAGCCAACTATCCACGCGCAGTGCCGCTTACAGCACCTGTTGAGTTCATGACAGGCGGGGCGCCACCACCGGCGTCTGTAGTTCTCCGGACGGAGTCTCTAGGTTTTAAGGTCAGCCATGGATACGGGCTGACTGAGGTGGCTGGGGTGGTGGTTTCTTGCGCCTGGAAATCAAAGTGGAATCCTCTGCCGGCGGAGGACAGAGCAAGACTGAAGGCCCGGCAAGGTGTACGGACGCTGGGGCTGACGGAGGCCGACGTGGTGGATCCGAAGACCGGAGAGAGAGTGATGAGAGATGGAAAAACAATGGGGGAAATCGTGGTGAGAGGCGGCAGCTTAATGCTGGGATATCTAAAAAACCCGGAGGCGACGGCGAAATGCATGAGAGAAGATGGGTGGCTGTACACCGGCGACGTCGGTGTGATGCACCCCGACGGCTATCTGGAAATAAGGGACCGATCGAAGGACATAATTATAACCGGGGGCGAGAACGTCAGCAGCGTGGAGGTGGAGTCGGTACTGTACTCGAACCCGGTGGTGAATGAGGCGGCGGTGGTGGCTCGGCCGGATGATTACTGGGGAGAGACTCCCTGTGCGTTCTTGAGCTTGAAGGAAGGGGTGAGCCCGAAGCCGCCGGAATATGAGATGATAGAATTCTGCCGGGAGAGGCTGCCGCATTACATGGTGCCCAAGACGGTGGTGTTCATGTCGGAGCTGCCGAAAACCGCCACCGGGAAAGTGATGAAGTTCACTCTCAGGGACATTGCTAACAAAATGGGGACCCTGGCGACGGCAAGTCGGATCTAGAAGATGAAACCCGGGCATATCTTGTGATACAAATTGTTTTATTCTTTCTGATAAAAAGGGAATATCTCTTGTCAGTTTTTAATTTTTATTACTAATTGTAAAATTCAAATTCACCACACTGTTCAAGTTTTACCATTGTTTTCTTGATTTTGTACAACGTTTTCTTTGGATATCTGATTTTCCAAGAGCTATGCAATTGAGTAACACGGTTCTTGGCATTTTCTGGATAAATTAAACACCATTTCCATAATAATTATCGAATTTTTTACAATTACATGTGAAAATAATATTTTTTTTAATTTTTGTATTTTTATAAATAATTTAATGATTTTTATAATATTTTTTCAGATTTAATTTCAGTTTTTATGTGTTTAGATTGTAATATTTTTGAATTCTGTTTAGAAAAAAAGTCAAACACATCAGAATCTGACTGAGTCAACTTACTTTTGATAGAAAGTCGTAAGATATTTTTATTAAAATTTTAAAAATTACAAGATATTTTCACATTGATAGTTCATCAATATGGCGGTCATTTTGTTTTCAATTTTCTCAAATATTAATAAAGTTTAGTTGTGGCATTATATTTGGGGCACGAGACATTTAATGCTTATGAAATAATTCAACCAAAAATAGGTGTTGAGGGCATTCATAGGAGAAGACTAAACTTTATATTTAGAAATATCATTAATACTTGGAATATCTGCAGCATTTTTCCAGTAAATTGATGAATACAAATTTGAATTCTCTACGTCTCTTTTTTTGTAAATTTTAAATAAATGTTCGATATAAATTTTCTTATTTTGAATATTTTTCTCTTTCTGAAAATTTTTTGTTCGTTGCATCGTACTTAAACAAAAATTTACATAAACTTGAATAATTAGTCTTCCTAAATACGAGGTAGTTCATAATTATCAAGATATGCTTAACACAATTGTACGGGTTTAAATCTCGACAAATATTTATTAGTTTGGTACGTAACAGAAGTGACACACTTGACCGGGATGAACATAGACAATGTAGCCTATGGTTGATTTATTTATCATTAATAGGGCCTATCAATTCTAATAATGTGGTGGTTGGGCATAAATAGGACAGGTTGGGTGCATGCTTAAAGTGATGTACATTAATAGTTTCAGTCCAGGATCTCACATAATTTATTATTGAATTATGTTCTATCAGATGTATTTGCAAAAGCATCATTATTATAAATAATGCACAGGCACAATTAATAAGTCTCATTTCCCAGATTAATATAAACAAAAAAAAAAAAAAATATATATATATATATATATATGTATATATATATATAAATACACACACGTGCTTCGTCCAACTATTTTTGAGAGAGGTCTTTGTCAAATACAAATAAATAAGGTATGGTTGGATGTATTAGAGGAGACAGAGCGTAATAGAGACTAAAGGAGAGAGAGCGCATAATAGAGAGAAGAAAGAAATATTGTAAGAGAGACAATTCTTTTCATTTAAAAAATCTGAGAGAACAGATTACATCCAACGAATATAAATAAGCACACTCTCAGATTTCAGTTGTTCTCAACTAACATGAAACAGTTACAACAAATTATGTTATGAAAAGTAACTGCCTAACTAACTGTTTAACTAACATCAACTAACATGAAACAGTTACAACAAATTCTGTTATGAAAAGTAACTGCCTAACTAACTTTTTAACTAACACCTCCCAGCAAACTTAAGGTTCTAAGATCTAAAACCTTAAGTTTGGTTCGCATTAATCCAAAGCTGGAACTGGAGTTAGCCTTAGTGAAAATGCCTGTTGTCTGTTCCTTGGAAGGAATATGATGAATGTCAATCAGCTTCTGTTGTAGTCTTTCTCTTACAAAATAGAGATCTAACTCTATATGTTTGGTTCGAGCATGCAGAACGGGATTTGCAGCCAAATGAACTGTGCTCAGGTTGTCACACCAAACAATAGGTGTGTGTGGGCTGCTTAGGTGAAGTTCCTGCGCCCAAGTAATTTCAGCTTTAAATTTGCTAAGCTTCTGTATTCGACTTTCGTAGAGGACCTCGAGACTGTATGTTGTTTCTTGGATTGCCAAGAAACCAGATTTCCCCAAGAAATAAACAATAACCTGTTGTTGACCTTCTGTCATCATAATCTGATGCCCAATCTACATCGAAAAAACCAACCAAATAAGATTATTGGATCGAGTGAAGTGTAATCCATAATCCATAGTGCCTGCAAGATATTGTAGAATTCGTTTCATTGCTTTCCAATTGGACTCAAGAGGTGTTTGCATATATTAACATATTTTATTGACAGCAAAGGATATTTCGGGTCTCGTAATGGTAATGTACTGTAATGCGCCGGCAATGCTCCTGTAAAATTGAATGTCATGGACTAGATCACTCTCATAAGCTGTCAAGCGTTCTCTAGAAGTCATAGGTGCTGAAACTCATTTGGCAAATTGCATCTTGGCCTTGCATAATAAATCCTTGATGTATTTGCCTTGGGAAAGATGAAAGGCTTCTGTAGTTCGATGAAATTGTATCCCAAGAAAGTAATCTAATTCTCCGAGATCTTTAAGAGCAAAAAATTGGTGGAGCTGCTGAATAAGTTCTTGAATCTCAGCTGTACTATTGCCTGTAATCAAAATGTCACTGCATATACAAGAATGAACAACAAATTGGAACCAATAACTCTAACAAATAGAGAATAATCAGATTTAGTGGATTTAAAACCCAAAGTCAGTAAAGAAGACCTTAACTTTTCAAACCAAGCTCGAGAAGCTTGTTTAAGGCCATAGAGAGACCTTTGAAACTTACAAACATGGTCAGGAAAGTTTGGATCCTCAAAATTGTAAGGCTGATCCATGTACACTTCTTCAACAAGACGACCATTAAGGAATGCATTATTAACATCTATTTGTCGTACTGGCCAATTTTTATTCAAAGCTGATGTGAGGATCATTAGGATAGAAGTGGGGTTTACCACTGGACTAAAGGTTTCATTGAAGTCAAAACCAGCTCGTTGATGAAAAATCTTAGCCACGAGTCTAGCCTTCAATATATTAACACTACAATAGTGAGAGTGGCTAAGACTCTCTGAGGTTGATAATTAGAAGTAGAGTGGCAAGGATCACAATACAAGTGTGATTTACTGGAGGATCATTGAATTATCGGCTGAATTGTAATAGGAAGAAGAAGATAAATGTTGCTAGGAATATCTGGTGTGGAAGGAACCCGAGTAGAAGTGTTAGTAGCAGAAAATGAAAATTGAGTTTCATAAAAAATCACATCTCTAGATATAAAAATTCTGCCATCGGGAGCTCAGCATTTGTAGCCTTTATGATTGAGGCTATACCTAATGAAGGAACAAGGTTTGGACCTGAAATCAAACTTATGGTGATTGTATGGTTTAAGGAGAGGAAATCATAAACAACCAAATGTTTTGAGTTGGGTGTATATAGGAACATCATGGAAGATAAGTTCGAATGAAGATTTGTGATGAGTAGTGGGTGAAGGTAACCTGTTTATGAGAAAAAACAGCAATCCTGAAGGCTTCATCCCAATACTACAGAGGCATAGAAGCATGAGCCAGCAAAGTAAGGCTAGTATCAACAATATGCCTATGTTTTCTCTCCGCTAGGCGGTTTTGTGGATGAATATGTGGACAAGATATTATGTGTAAGATTCCCTCTTTGGCTAAGAGATCAGAAAACGGTCTTTATTCCCCTCCCCAATCAGATTGTAACATTTGCAAGGGGCAATGTAGTTGTTTTTCAACTTGGGACTTGAAAACCAAAAAAGCATGTAAGGCATCAGATTTTTGTTTAAGGAGAAAAATTCAAGTGAATCTGGAAAAGAAATCCATGAAACTGATATAATATCTATAACCCCTAGAAGAGAGTGTAGGAGCAGGTTCCCATAAATCTGAGTGTACCAACTCCAGAGGCTTGGAATATTGAGAGGTAGACATAGGAAAAGGTAAACTATGTAATTTGTCTAAACAACAAGCTTGACAAACAGAAGATGTTTTATTGATAGATTTGGTATTACACTGCTTGAGTACATCATGAAGAACAAAATCATTAGGATGTCCTAATCTAGAATTCCAAACAACATAGGAATCTAGAGTAGAAACAACATTACAGATAGGAGAAACAATAGGCTGAAGTCTAGAAGTAGTTTGTGGAGCTGGATGAGTGCTGCGGTGGAGAGGTGAATGAGAGAACACGTATAAACCATTCTCAAGATGCCCTTGAAGAAGAGTGGCCCTGGTTGAGATATCTTTCACAAAACAAATAGTAGGATGAAATTCAAACATCACGTTGTTATCCTGAGAAAACTTAGAAACACTGAGTAAGTTTTTAGTGATTTGAGGGACATGACGGATATGTTTGAGAGTAAGAGACCAGGAATAAAGAAAAGAAGAATGAAAGGAGGATTCACCGATATGCTGAATAGAAAGGCCCTTACATCACCAATGTGAACCTGGTCCGTCCCTTGGAATGTGGATTTTTGAGTCATAGTATTGACATCAGCAGTCAGGTGATGAGTAGCACCAGAGTCCGGATACCAGGACTGAGGCGTAAATGGTTCTGGAGTGGCAAGCAAACCTGGCTGAGATGAAAGATGGGGAACATAATTGACTATGTTGCCTTGATAGTGATTCTGATTAGAACCAGGAGTCAGGTTTTGAGAAGGAGGACCATGAAAATTCTGATCAAATATGTAGTAGCACTGAGTGGCAAGATGATTTGAATATCCACATAACTGACAGTAAACTTTGTCGTTGTGATATTTCCAATTACCACGACCTCCTCTCCAGCCTCTGAAATTATTGGTACGAGCACATGAATAGTGGAAACCTGAAGCACGATTGAAAGAACCAGGTGTGAAATTTGAATTAGCAGACTGCTTAGATGAAGAAGAACCAATAGCAACATTTGCCATAGTGGAATTCAGGCTGCGAAAATGTTTCTCAACACGAGCCTCTTGAGCAAGAAGTAATCCTTCAATGTCAGCAACCGTATATGGATCCAGACGAGTATTCACAGAAAGAACAAATATATCATACTCTGGTGGCAAAACATCGAAAATCACATCAATATGTGCTTTGTCATCCAATTTATGACCAACAAGTGCAAGCATGTCCACACAATTACGCACCTTAATAAGATATTCATTGAACGAGGATGAACCTTTCTTCAGATTCTGCAATTGCAACTTGTATTGAGTAACTTTGGCACGGATCTGGACAGAAAAATAGGACTCAATGGTAGCCCACACTTGTGCTGAAGAATTGCAACCAACAAGATGAGGGAGGATAATATCGCTAACTGATGCAAGGATCCATAAGAGGATGAGTTGATCTTGTTGCTCCCAATCAAGAAACTCTGAGGAAATAACACCAGAAGTCTCATCGGCAGCTGTTGCAAACTTAGCCGGAGAAGAAGTGGAATCCAACAAATTTTTTTGCAATCGGTGACCACGAACAGTAGACAAAATTTGCTTACGCCAGATCAAAAAATTATCTGTAGAAAGTTTGGAAGAAAGTGGATGAGAAAGGGAAATCGGAGAGAAACACAGAGAAGAGGAAGAAGATGATGTAGACATGGCGGAAAAGAATGAACAGGATCGGAGATGACTAAACTGATACCATATTAGAGAAGAGAGAATAGAGATTAGAGGAGAAATAGCATAATAGAGAGAAGAAAGGAATATTGTGTGAGAGAGAGAAAGACAATTCTTTTCATTTTAACAATCTCAATGAACCGATTGCATGCAACAAATATAAATAGGCACAATTTCAGCTGTTCTTAACTAACATGAAACAGTTACAACAAATTTTGTTATGAAACGCAATTGTCTAACTAACTGTTTAACTAACATCAACTAACATGAAACAGTTACAATAAATTCTATTATGAAAAATAACTGCCTAACTGACTCTTTAACTAACATGATGAATATCAAAATATGACTATTGAGTAATGATAATGATATGTAAATTAAATAATCATGAATACTGTATTTAAACTCTTTTTTTCTATTATTGTATCTATATTTTATTGGGTTCAATTTTTAAAAATACTAATGCATAATATATAAAAGTTTCATTTATATAATAATTAAATTAAAACGTAATGTATAAAATAGCTTTCTATATAAAATATGTATATATAAGAAACTATATAAACCCTTAGGCCGGCCCGACCCTAGCTAGGGCTGCTTTAGGAAGATCAAAAGGCTCAGAAGGTATAATGGCTTTTAAAATGAAGGCTCAACTTTATGATTTTACGGTTGAATTTAATTTGACATCTCTACCATTGAATATTGATAATTAGAGCAAAATCGGATGATATCTCTACCGTTGAATATGAGCGATTAAGACAAATTCGGAACGAACACTACTACCTAAATCAGTCGCTTATGTTGCTTGGTTCTGTAAAAATGTTACTAAATATGTATTTATGAAATATAACCATGAACCGAACTATAGAGTCAGTCAGTGTTTAAATAATTCAAAAAAATCAATTTGCCAGAATTTAGGGGTACTAAAGTAAAGCAGTACTTTTAATAGTTAATCAATTATAAAATAAATAAATAAACATTAACTTTTGTTAGGTAATAAGACAACTTTTATTTGAAAAAATTAACAATTTCTCGTAAATTCCACTAAGGCAAAGTTGGCAACATTTACTCGGTATTCCCAACAGTTAGGTAGTTAGGTTCACTCGTAATTATGACGCAATATAAAAAATATGTATAATTTATTTATTTATTTTATTTTATTTTATTGAAGCTTTTGAAAATCGTACACTACTTTTAGCGCACGTTTTTTATTGGACTATTTTTTTTATATGATTATATATTTTTAATATTTAATATTATAATTTTTTATCTCAATTATCCAAACTGAAATTAAAGCAAGTTTTCTAAAATCATATGATGTGTAATTTAAATAATAATAAAAATATAATTTAAATAAGTGTATGAGATTTTAAATATTATATATAAATTTATATAGAATTACATAACATTACCCGATATTCAATTTTACATATATATTTTTTGAATATGATAGTTTAAGAATATAAGTAAAATAAATATTATCTCAAAATTTAATGTTGAATAAAATTACATATATAATGTTTTTAACAAATATTTAGTAATAAAAATAAATATTAAAAATAAAGAAAATAAAGATTATTGTATAATATTATTTTTTTGTGGAGAAAATAGTGCAAACTGTTGGAGAGAATATGTAAATTTTACGATAAAATGGTGCATAATTTGCCCTAGAATAATGAACACTCCTGGAGATGGTCTAATACTATAGTGCTCTTATTTTAAAGTAAAAAAATTCATTCAAATTGAAATGTTGAGGGCAATTTTGTCCAAATTTGATGGAAAGGTTCTAGGGGCAATTTAATCAGTTAATACAAATTTATTTTTAATATTATACCATTCCATTGAATTTCTTATTATAAGAGGCCGCATGGTGAAGAATTTATTATGAAAAAAAACGTTTTTTAATTTTACAAACTATAAGATTATTCAATAATTTAATTAATGTTCGACTTAACTCACTCTTATTTTTTTTATTATCTCTCTTCATTCATTAAATAATATAAACTCTCTTCGCCCGTAAAAAAGACAAACCAAAATATTATGCAGGTAACGTTTCTACATAATTAACACTTTCTTTTTTTACCAGAAATACACACACTGTTGAAGCAATAATCTACTAAATTTAAAGATATAAAATCTGAATTTGGTACAACAAACAAATTGCACTTGACAATAAATTGATTTGATATAAAAAATTAAAAATAATTATTATTACATAATATAGTAAAATTAATCTGTATAATTTTATTTTCATTGAACTTAACGTTAATAAAATAACAAAAAATAAATTTTTTTTTTTTAATTTTAAACGATTGGAAAAATTAAAACTGTTTTTTGATAGAAAAATTGACACAGAAAAAATAAAATGTTCTATGTTGCGAGTCTTTCGATATAGATTTAACACATGCACACACACACACGTATATATAGATATAAAGATAAGTACCATAATTTTTAGAAGCTAACAATTTTTTTCCCTCAAAATTAGCTTTCCAAATTTGAATATAATTTTTTAAAAATCATATATATTATCTTTTTAATTATTGAATAATAATAATAATATGTAGTAGTAGTAAATAACTACTCCACCGTGTGATTTTGGGATTATAAAGCTAATTAACATAAATTTTGGGATTATATAACTGATTAACATTAATTCTAGAAAATATCAAAATGGGATGTCTCAATTATTATAATTTTTTTAATTTCCTCCAAAAAATAAGATATTATAGTAATATATAAAAATAAAATAAAAAACAAAATTTATGCTCTTATCTTATCTTCCACTGAGAAAATTAAAAAAAAAACACCATTCTCGGCTTCAGTTAGAACAAGATGATAAAAAATAAAAAATAAAAAAAATAAATTAGCACAAATTTCGGGTAAATCTATATTTCTTCTTTACCTTCATCATTTTCTCTAAACTTAGAGTTTTTTTTCGTTATCTACTATAACCTCTATGTATATAATAACATAAATAACAACTATTTTTAGTAGCTCACTAATTTCTGCTCAATTTTTTCTACTAATAGCTATTATATTTATTTATTGTTTTAACAGATTTTTAGTTAGATATTTTAGAATTATATCACATATATATATACACATATATATATATTATATTTGGCATATATGATATCAAATAAATTTAAATTAAGGGATTTAATTGATGTTAAATTTATAATATTATTTAAATGTTTATTTTGATATATATAGAGAGAGTGAGAAAGATAATTTATATATATATAGAGAGAGAGAGAGAAAGAGAGAGAATTTCTCATTAAATACTAAATAATTTTAATTTTCCTACAAAAGTAAAATTTAAATTAGTTTTATAAAATCACAAATTGTTGCTTACTATCAGAATGAAAATTTAATATATTTTGCCACTTTTAATGACCCAACCTAGGTGAAACAACTTGACTTTTAAATTCCACAGTTTGAAAAAATATAGGTAAAACTATTACATTTTACTCATTATATATATAATATTTGTATCCTTATTATAATCATGCTACATATATAAATTGTTAACATAATTAAATATATATATATATATGTTTAAAAATTTTAATGTTATAAATTTTAATAATATTATACTATAATACATCGCACGAGAGTACATACTATTTCTTATATAAATGAAAAACTCCTCCTATGCATGAAACTCTCATTTTCAAAGGTGATCAAGATTTTGAAGAAATCCTTATCAGATTTTGTTACAGGTAAATTATTTTATCGTGTAAGTTGTCTGTTTTGAGATAGTCTCTCAGTAAAATGGTTAAATATGGGAAAATATGTGCAATCAACCTATTTTTTCTACACACATTATTTTACTCTTTTTTTGAGAGATATATATTTTCAATAATAAAAGATGATATATTTTAAAAAATATAACATTATTATAATTGCATAATCTTTGGTATATTTTTTTAAAATACACTAAAATTTTTATGTAATTCATTTAATCATTTCATATAACTATTCATGTGATAAAAAAAAATTGTTATATTAAGACATAACTATTTTTCAATAAAAAAAATTACATAATTAAAATATAATATATGTACAACCTACCCACATAACATCAGTATATGAATCATCAGAATATTTCTCTTCCCTTAACACGTTCTCCATAAATAAGTGACATGTCTCTCTCATTTCTACTTATATTTTTCACTAAAATTAAAAAATTCGAAATATCTTTTTTTTTTTTAAATTCATTTTTACATATGATATATAAAATTAATCTTCTTTTTGTGATCTTTAATTTGACATCAATACTGTATTTATTGAAATAAATAATTATGTTTAAAATATGAAATATAATTTTTTAAGGATTGAATTATTATTTCTTAAACTTTGATATATATGATGGATTTGAATAAGTAGTACATCAAATTTTTAAATGAATTTAAGCTAAAAATATATATATTATTTGCTTATAAAAAATTATGATATTAAAAAATTTATATAATATTATATTTTATTATTTAACTTCAATAGATTTTAGTAATTAAATTTTTTTTTTTCAATTTAAGAACAATGCAAAATTCACTTCAAAATATGATACAATTTATTATTTAATAAAATTATTTTTAAAGAAATAAAAATACAATGCACTATAATAAACTATATTTCAAATTACATAATATATATTTAATTGATATAAATAATAAATTATGTGCATATATATAATAATAAATAATAATTTATTATAAATTTTAATATAATAAATATATTATATTCAGTGTATCACATGGGATAACATTTAATATTTATAATAGAATATCTGATTTTATATGACTTAATTGCGGGAAATTCTTGTAAGTGTATAAAATTATAAATATCATACATTACTCTATTTTATTTTATTGAAGATATCTAATCATACTCTTTCACAAAATTTAATATTAAAAATATATAAAAATAATAATTGAAAAAATGAAATGAAAATATAGCTAAAAGAAAAAAGAAAAGTGAAGAAATATAATATTCACAATAAAATAAGACAAAAAAACAAAATAGAGAGGTGCAATACTATAATAAGAGAAAACAAAATAGAGAGGTGCAATACTATAATAAGAATATATGATGGATAAATGTAATATATTCATTTTTATATATTTTTTGTTATTTTAGATTGTATATTTTTTGGTTATTTTTTTCATTTAATATGTAACATAAAAATATCTATGTTGTAAATTATAATATATATGGCTAGAAAGTGCAATAAAAGTTCAGATAGCAGTTAAATAAATATAAAGAATTTTACTTAATATTGAGAATATAATACTTAAAATTGTGCACTAGAGAATTTATCTGCGTATATATATCGTATGAAAATTATATTTTACATTGTAAAAGTAATATATAAAAAAATATCACAAAATATAAAAAGAATTTTTTTATGATAGTTTGTTATCATTCATGTATTAACTATCAATTATATTAGATTACAATATTATTTCTTAGTTTTTTATTATTCATGTATGTATTTCGTATGGAGACTATATTTTATAGTGTAAAAATAATATACGAAGAATATCACAAAATATAAAAATAATCTTTTTATCACAGTCATTATCATTCATGTGTTAACTATCAATTAGATTGGATTACCATATTATTCCTTATTTTATTTATTATTCATGTATGTATACCGTATGGAAATTATGTTTTACATTATAAATATGATACATGAAAAATATATGAAAATATATAGAGAATCTTTTTATAATAGTCATGTATTAACTATCAATTATATTGGATTATCATATTCTTCCTTGTTTATTTTTTATTTATGTATGGATATCATAAAAATTCATTTATTCATGTATGTGTATATTGTATGGAAATATATATTTTACACTGTGAATATGATAAACAAATAATATCACAAAAGAATCTTCATGTATATGTATATAACAAAATAATATTTATTAACAGAGATTTGAATAAGATGAATGGAAAAATGAAATGATAAAATTCTTTTATTATCATAGTGTTTCTTATGTATCACTTTTTTATCAGAATGTTTTTTATTCATATGTATATTGTATGGAATAAATAAAAAAGAACATATTTTTATTTAACAAGATAAATGAGATGAATGTGAGTGATAACAAATATTTTGAATAAGATAATGAGAAATATAGAGAAAACTTTATGTGTATAGCACAGAAGAATGGTTGCATTCACATTTTCATTAGATGCAATTTTCTAATACCATATTTTTATGGGCTGATATGCCATCTAATTATGTCATGATGTTTCAACTTGTTAAAAAAATTTAATTATGATATTTTTCATTCATGTATATATAATATCTGAATTATTAAATTATTAATGTTTAGCGTATTTTCTATACATTTATATATAGTGTATATATCATCTTGAAATATGTATTTTTTAGAATATAAACATACTAAAATAGTGGAAAATTTTACTTAGCTCATTTATTATACTTAATTATTATAATCAAAATTCTTATATACCTAAAAATTTAAAAACAAATCATTTTTACCCATAATTTTTAAAAAACTTATTTAAGTTTACACAATCAATCATTTAAGTTCAGTCATTTAAATTTACACGACTATATAAATCCAATTCAATCTTGTAAACATGTATGATGAATCGTGTAAACCTAATTGGATGGAGGAAAATAGAGAAAGTAAAATGAAAAACGTTTTTTGAGAGGGTGAGAGAAGGGAGGGGAAGAGGATGAAAAAGAGAGAAAGCAAAGGGAGGAGCAAGAAGGAAGTGACTTTCACAAAAGAAGTAGATAGAATCTCATTAAAGAGAGATTGATAGATAAATTATAAAATATAGCATGAAGGGAAAAAGGTCTTTAAGAGAAAGGGAGGAGAGATATTTGTTTATAAATCATAAATATGTGTAAAAATTTTATTTTTATTTTTTGTCCAAAAGGAACTTTGACTATTTTTTGTGCTTATAATAGTATTTTTTTCAATTAAAATATATTACATAATAACATAGTTCTAGAATTGACTTTTTATAGAATTGTTGTAAAAAATGTTTTCAATCAATTTGTTAACTAAGGTTTTCATACGTGAACTATTGAATTGTAACTACTTGAATTTGAATTATATATTTTTTTTAGTGTGATTCTAAATTTGTTTATTAAATTTACATGCAAAAATTTTTTTAGAAATATATTTAATAATTCTAACTCTAAGGTGGCAAAAATTCATACATATTATATCATTTGCATCTTAATTGGTGGCTTTTAAAAGAAAATAAATCAACATTATAAGAAAACAAATTTTTTTTAGTAACATACAAAAGTATAGTAACATTTTTATAGCTTCATCGAATATTTTTCTTTTTACTAAAAGCAAATGTAGAGAATCTTCAGGATCAATATATGTATGAAATTTAGTATTGAGTAAATTAAAATTAAAAATTAAATTAAATTAATTGAATAATTTTATTTTTTCAAAAAATAAAGAGTGACAAATAATCTTATAAATAAAGTTGTATTCAAAAAATAAAAAGTTAATGCAATACAAATTGTCAAACTCAATATCAATACATAAATATAAACCTATAATCAACCAACAAATAATCATTTATTTTGATTTAATATTTTATTACAATATATTTAATATGGATAACAAGTTAAAAGATTATGAAAAATGATTAATTCGATATATTCTATGTAAACAAAGATTCGATATATTCTATGTAAATAAAGAATTAGAAATGAAAAGGTTATTACTATTTTAGAATTAATTAATCTTTTTCAAAAAAATAAAATAAATTAAAAGCAAAAAAACATAATAGATCACTAGATTTTATTAGTCATTATGCACACACGTCATGCAGCAAATGCATATTCCACATGCTTGTCAGGTTAGAAATTTTTTTTACCAATCTATAAATTGTTAGTGTTATTTCAATAGTACGATATATATATATATATATATGATATATCACTAAATAATAGACAATTTGTGTTAATAAAAAAAATATTTTCCGCTAAAAAAACATAATATATTGGATTAATAAATGAAAAGTTTGTTACCATATTTTTTACACCAAATCGGGTGAATTAATACATTCTAACGAATTGATAGGTGAATTAGCGCAAAAAATAACTCCTTTAACATGCTTTTTGGCCACTAGACCAATATACCATTTTATGAAAATATAGTGCATATCACTAAATTTATTTATTTTTTAATTATTAACAATTACTTTTCCCTGTATCAAATTACAATTGTAATTGCTATAAAAAATAAATTTTATATTTTTCTTTAAATTTGATATAATTAAAAATAAAATTATTCATGTAAAAAGATTAATATTAATTTGTGAGTTTATTTATATATTTTGTTGATAAGTATAAAAAATATTCATATTTAGAACTTGTTTTTCCTAAAATTTAAACGATACACATTATAATATAATTTTATAATCAAACAAGTAATATTATTACATCTTAATAGAGTAATTTGTGAAACTAATTTTTGGATCAATTTGATGTCTCCATAAAAAAATTTAATTATCATATTTATTATATTAATAGATAAATTAATATAAAATATGAATAAAATACTAACTGATTATTTTATAAACTATTTTACTTCTTTCTTTGAAAAAAAATAAAATATTTATAACGTTGTAGTTTTTTATTAATTTGTTAAGTATAAGAAAATTATAACTCATATGAAATTGTCCCCCTGGAAATTTCAAATGTCACACTACATGAAAACATAATTTTTTAATTAAAAAGCAATACTATTACGTTTTAGGTAAATAAGTAATTATTTCACTTTTAAGAAGTAATGCATTCATGATAATATTAGAAAAAAAATTAATGGTATCTATGTGAGCGAAAAGAAATAGATTTTGAGGAAGAATGGATAGGCAAATTGTAGGATTAATGATTTATGCTTCAATAGTTTTTTTTTTTTTTTTTTTTTTATGTGCTTATTCTCTGTTTTAATCGTTAACTTTATTGTTGGGTTAGTTTCAATCCTTAATTAATAATGAATTTACAGTTTTGATGTTGCAAGAAATTTTTTGCTTCATTTGAGTTGTGTCTATTCTTTAATATTATAATTTTACATGCTTAATTTTATTTATATGTTCTTGTGATAATTATGCCTAGAAAAATATGTATATTTGGCAATTTTATTATTTACGATTAAACACTAATATCTTGTAATATAAAGATTAATATATTTATGATTAAACATTAATATCTTTCCATATTGAGAGTAATATATTTAAGTTTAAATGGTAATATAATTCAACACATAAAGTAATATATTTATGGTTAAAAAGTAACAGCTTTTAATATAAAGAATAATATTTACAGTTAAATAGTGACGCATTGAGTAATTCATTTATAGTTAAGAAGTAGTAGCTTTCAATAAAAAAAAAAAAGTAATACCGTTACGATTAAAGAGTAATAAATTTCAACACATAGAGTAATACATTTAAAGTTAAGAAGTTTTAAATTTGAACACAAAGAATAATATATTTACGGCTAAATATTAATACCTTTCAAAATAAATAGTAATATGTTTACATTTAAGAAATAATGTCTTTTTAACATAAAGAACAATACATTTGATAGTTAAACAATAATATCTTTTAAGACAAAGAGTTATTCATTTTAGGTTAAGTGATAATGTATTTTAATATATAGACTAATACATTGCAACTCAAAGAGTGATACTCTTTATGATTAAACAATATTACCTTGCTACATAAAGAGTAATACATTTACGTTCCATTCGGATATTGATTGGTCTTGTTTAGAAATTGAATAAAGAAATTGCTCGATACTACTTATTTTATTGAAAATTATTACTCGTTTAACTAAATAATATTGTTTTATCTTTTAAGTTTACTAGCCGCACGTGCGATGCACGAGATATAATATAATTTATTATATAAAAATATGTGATGAAATTATATTTATAAAATTGTGCGAAATTTCAAATTGAATTTTAAGTCTAAATCTCACACAAATTGTCTATCTTATAATTCTCAAACTTAATACAATTATTTCAACTGAATAAAAAAATATTAAGGTGAAACACTAAATTATATGAATTAAATTATATAATATTTTTATCTTTATACAAAAATTAATTAATATCTTTATATTTGTATATTACAGACGTATATAAATTTAATTCACTATTTATTTAAATCCAACACATATATCAAAATCAAAACAAATAATTCAACCTATAAAAGTAAGTATTCTATGTTTTAGATATACTATTTTATTATAATATATGCAATATTTGTGTCAAATTAAAGATTACATAAAAATTAATTCTATATACTAATAAAAAAGAATTTCAAACGAAAAATTATTTGAATTTCTAATTGTCATAAAAAAAATCAATAAAAATGGTAAGCAAGCCACATGATTATTCACGTTTAAAAAAAACAAACTACAACTGTCTTCTATCAATGGAAAGCCGGTTTTATTTTTTTATAATAATTTATGTATTTAATATTTCCAAACAATTTATGAAGATAACACGTGGACATTTACTACTTTTTAGGGGTTCTTCTTTTATATTGAGCTAGATGTCCGTTCGTGCGGTGCACGTGATATAATATATTTTTTATATTAATAATTTAAAATAAAATTGTGTTATTATTATTAAAAATGTACATAACCTATTATTTATATTAATTATATTTATGTAAATATAATTCAATTTGAAATATAGTTTTATATATTAAATTGCATTTTCATTTTTTAAGCTAGTTTTATTAAATAATAAACTGTTCAATATTTTTTTAAGTTAATTTTAAATTGTCCCTTAATTGAATATAAATATTGTAATTTACTAAAACTATTAATATAATATTTTATTTTGTAAATTTTTAAATTGTCCCTTAATAATTGATAGTATAATATTTTATTTTTGTAAAAAATCATTTATATTTTTATGTTAAATCTATATAGAAATTTGATATACTATTTATTCAAATTCATCACATATATCAAAATTTTCAAATTAATAATTCGATGCAAAAAAATTTAATATTTCATCCATAAAAATTATATTCATAATTTTAAATATAATTATTTATTTCAATATATACAATATTGATATTAAATTAAAGATCACAAAAAGAAAATTAATTTAATATATCGTATATTAAAAACAAACTTAAAACAAAAAATTTATTTGACCTTTTAAATTTTAGTGAAAAATTAAAATTGGAGAGAGAGAAAAATATTAAAAACTGGCACATGTCAATTAATTGAATAGACACATGTAATAAGAAAAAAAAATCTCATGATCCTTCTTTTATATTAAAGTATAGATTAGTCGTCTCCATAAAATATATTACTTTGAAACTAATGTTAAAATATAAATTGATTAATTGTATTAAAATTTAACCATCTCTAACAGTTTGCATTATTTTTAGTGCAAATTTTGCATCACTTTAGCGTAAAGTTTACATACTCTCTCCAACAGTTTGCACTACTTTCTCCACTAAAAATAATATTATACAACAACCTTCATATTTTCTTTATTTTTATATTTATTTTTATTACTAAATATTTTTTAAAAACATTATATATGTAATTTTATTTAACATTAAATTTTTGAGATAATATTTATTTTATTTAAATTCTTAAACTATCATATTCAAAAAATATATATGTAAAATTGAATGTCGAGTGTATATGCAATTCTATTTAAATTTGTATGTAATATTTAAAATCTCATATACTAACTTAAATTATATTTTTATTATTATTTAACTTACACATTATATGATTTTAAGTAACTTGATTTAATTTCAGTTTGAATAATTGAGATAAAAAAAATTACAATATTAAATATTAAAAAATATATATAATCATATAAAGAAGAAAAGCAAAAAAAAGTAGCGTAATAAAATATCTGCGGTAAAAGTGGTACAAAAATTTCAAAAACTTCAAAGTGGTGCAGAGAATGAAATACTGCTGAAGGATGAAAACTGACGCCAAACACCAAACTAGCTTCTTGTTGGAGAAACTTGATTTAGTTGATATTCATTTATTGGAGGGGAATGGATGATAAATATTTTTCTTAAACTACTTTATTATTATATTAGTATAAATTCAATAAAAAAAATTGTTCAATATTACTTGTGTAACTAAAAAATATTACATATTTAATTAAAAATATTATTAAATTAAAAGGACATCAAGCACAAATTCAAAATTATTGAATGCGAACTGCGAATGTGCTAGACGCAAGCTACATGCAGTTGGACACAATTATATTTTTAGTTTAATATAAATTTTGAATATGTTGAATTGCACGGATCCTACATAAGCCATACTCATTAAAATATGATATAATATAATTATAAATTATGCAATTAAAATCTTGGCCGACTCGAATGCTTGTAGTCTACCAAAATCATCCTTTATCCTCTTCTGCAAGAAATTAATGTGAACATTTTGGAAATTTTATAAAATTTTAAATATTTAGATTTTCTTACTATGGCATGCAGATTCCAGATTATGTATGTCCACAATTACTGTGAAAACTTTCCCAAAAATTCGATCGGGGTAACTGACATTATATTCTTTCTTTGATTGTTATTAATTGACTTTTAGAGTACTTAAATTATTGATAATTATTTAATTTCTTGACAATAATTCCATATTTCTTTCAAAATTAAGTATTTATTTATTTCACGCAATTATTAATTATCTTTCCGATTTTAAAAGGGGCATATATCCTGTCATAAATGTGATCGCAAACGCATTATAAATAGACAATAATGCTACGCCAATATTAATCTATACATAGGGAAAAATGGATATCAAGAAGCCTCTTTTCATTGCTCTAATCTTCATGGCTTTGCTCCTAACTTCAGGTAAACTTTTATTTCTGTATTATATAATCAATGAAAACGAAATTTGATGGAAAAAATAAAAAAAAAATCCAATGATTTATATATATATATATATTATATATTTCAATTTTCGACTGTACACACACATGTGGAATGAAGTGGAATTATACACAGGTGTTATTTATGAATCTATCTATGTTTTTAAATATATCACCTTTCGACAGTACACACATTGGTGGTATGTAGTGAGATTTTATTTCTTGAATTCGATCATATTTTTAAATGTTTAATTTTTTAATTTTTTAAATTCGTTATATTTGTTAATATTTAACAATATGATTGTACACGAGTATTGTTTGCAGGGAGGTGTCAAGGTGAAGGAGGGGCTCCGCACAAGTTTTTGTCACAAGGACCCTGCTCTAAATTTCCAGACTGCAACAAGTATTGCTTGGAGAAGAAATATCCGTTGGGCGGAATGTGTTTCTATGAAACACCAGATCATGATATTAAATATTATAATTGTGTCTGCATTTTGAATTAATTTATACTATTGTCCACAAAATTATCTAGTTTTGAATCATATATCTCTCGTTAATTTCGATCCTTTTTTCTTTAACCTTTCTTTTCTTTCTCATATATATACACACCAGTATTATCTCGATATGTTGCGTGATTATTTAATTTTAAATGGTCAACATATCAAGATTTTAAGTATTAGAAAGTTATGTTTTGTTAGAAACAACATTCATATATTTACTTTTTTATTAACTAAAAAATATGAACGGCTAAAATTTATGTTTATGTCATAAGATACTTATAAGATTATTGTCATTGGTAATTGTAAAAATGTTTCAAATGTTATTTATTATTAATTTGTTTGTTATTAACAATTGTAAAAACGTTTCAAATATAAAAAATAATTTGAATCTACATGAGAAATAATTAAATTTTTCTTTGGGAAAAAAAAATCAATATATATATATAGAGAGAGAGATTTGTGAGATATGGAGATTATAATTATTATTGATTTATCAAATCAGTGAATATTTAGGAAACATAAGAATAAATTTAGACAATTAATTAGGTACGATAGAAACAAATAATATGAGATATCTTATATGTTTTGTCATAAATTTGGATTATGATTCAATAGTTTTTGAATATATGTTGTGTGACCAGATCGCATTTAAATTAAAATATAATATAATATAATTTAAATGGTATTAATAATTAATAATTAATTTTAAAACTATCATGCATATTTATATGGAAAAATAATGACTTACTAAATGTTTAAACATATATATGTATAGAGAAATGAGCTATTGGATGAAACTCGTCTGGACCTAATTTAAATATATAAAAACATTTACAACATTGAAATTCATAATAATATTTCAAATTCAAGAAATTTTTTAGCACAGTTTGAATGGTTGGGTTTTATTTTTTTGTTTTATTTTCCAGAAAAATTAAGCCAAAATTTCGGTCCATAACTTCTTTTAAATGATAAATTGCATAAAAAATAACGATATCCGATAAAATTACAAATTTTCAAGCGTCATCTTCTTTATTTTTTGTAATTCAAAGCATGTAACAATTTTATCTTGAATTTTATTTTTACTTAATATTTAGCCTAAATAATAATAATAATAATAATAATTATTATTATTATTATTATTATTATTATTATTATTATTATTATTATTATTATTATTATTGTTGTTAGTATTTTATTTGAAATACTTTCTACAAAATTATATATATGAAATTATATTTTATATATTATTTATGTTATATATGAAACGATAGTAAAAATATGTAAAAACAATTATGCTTTAGTTACATAAAATATGTATGATTCATACATAATTATTTATCTAAGTTGTCTACTTGCATATTTGGAGTTAAGATCAAGATTAAAATAAAATAATTTTAAATTTAATTATAATTAATTTATAAACGCAAAATATTAATTTATTTGTTGTCATATGATTTAATACTTAATTAAATCAAAATTATAAACACATATTATGCTTTGTGTTAACAATCGCATGTTTTGTTTATGCAACATCACTTTAATTTTATTGAAAATTTATTTTCTGCTCTCTGAAATATCATAATATTTGCACAATGGTACTTAGTAGTAAAATTTGCGAAACTTAAATAATTGAAACAAGGTAGTGTACGAATCTGAATGGATTTCCCTCTCAATCCCTGAATGAATTTCAGTTTCAACTGAGGCGTATAATTCAAATCGATTAAACAAAATAAAATAAAACATACAATCTCTCTCGATCTCACTCAAAATAAAAACTATTATGTACAAGTTATGGACATCTCTGCAATCTAATTTACATGGAAATAATCTCCTTTAATTAATGTGATTATCTCTTTCATATCTCTTGTCTTATCTAGGCTGATTTGTTTCCAAATATCATTGACTCGGAAAATCTTTGATTTTTTCCTTGGAAGATTGTGTTGTGTCTTCTTAAATTACAAAGATATGAATCTTTGTAAATCTTATAAGTATCTAGCTTCACAAAATCTCCACATGAACACAAAGACTCGTTTTATACAATTAACCTTTATTTAAATCATACATATCCACAAAACAATTTAAACTGTAATTTTCGATTTGGATTCCAACAAGATTAATTTGAGTAATCTGCATAATACACACCAACTAAACCGAGTTGCAGAGGAATTTGACTCCTCCAGGGATTGGAATTTGATTTACACATAAATTATAGTAACCGCTTAATTTTAACCTAATAAAATTCTACTCCTCCCACGCCACCTCCTCAACCCTCTCTATAAATTGAATTAATCCGGCGCCAAAGTTTGGAACTTGAAGAACAAATCTGAAACAAAAGGAGTCGAAAAGCCATGGATAGATCCAAGAAAAGTGATGGGGACGACATTGACATTGACGAATCTGTGGAGAGGATATTCGAGAGCGAGGAGGTTCCGTCATGGCAGAAGCAGCTGACCTTGAGGGCCTTCTTCGTCAGCTTTGTTTTGAGTATTCTCTTCTCTTTCATCGTCATGAAACTCAATCTCACGACTGGGATCATCCCATCCCTCAATGTCTCTGCTGGCCTTCTGGGTTTCTTCTTCGTCAAAACCTACACGAAGTTTCTTGAGAAATCGGGGCTTTTGAAGCAGCCGTTTACTCGGCAGGAAAACACTGTTATTCAGACATGTGTCGTCGCCGCCTCCGGCATAGCCTTTAGCGGTCTCTCTCTTAAATCTGTTTTTCCTTCTATTCATGTATCCTGTATCATCTTCAATATCTATTTCTTTTGTTTAGGGTTTCGAGTCTAACTTAATCTGAATCCTTAGGTGGTTTTGGAAGCTACCTTTTAGCTATGAATGAAGTTGTTGCAAACCAATCTACTGAAGCTAATAACCCTCTGAATGTTAAGAATCCAGCACTGCCATGGATGATCGGTTTCCTCTTCGTTGTCAGCTTTCTAGGGCTCTTCTCTGTTGTGCCCCTTCGAAAGGTACATATTCAATTAGGCCGATTTCTTCAATTGGAGTCGAGTATGATAATGCCTGTGGTTTAACTGTTGATCTTCTTCTTAATGATGGTTCATCAGATAATGATCGTTGATTTTAAACTGACTTACCCGAGCGGCACGGCAACAGCTCATCTGATTAATGGCTTTCATACTCCTGAGGGAGCCAATCTAGCAAAGTGAGCAACCATTAATTACTTTCCTTTGATTATCAACTATGTTCTTATAAACTGTTTGTTGATCCATTGCAGGAAACAAGTAAGAACTCTGGGGAAGTTCTTCTCTCTCAGCTTCTTGTGGGGCTTCTTCCAGTGGTTTTTCGCTGCAGCAGACGATTGTGGATTCGCGAATTTCCCTACATTTGGTCTTAAAGCCTATGAGAATAAGTGAGTGTGTTTTCTTCTTTCATTCGTGCATAGCAATGCGCAATGAACGACTTGTTTGATCTCACCTTCTTTCGCCTCGCTGTCTCCAGGTTTTACTTCGATTTCTCAGCAACGTATGTTGGTGTCGGCATGATATGCCCCTATCTTGTCAACATATCATTGCTAGTCGGATCAATCCTATCGTGGGGCATAATGTGGCCACTGATACGGAACCAGAAAGGCAATTGGTACTCTGCTGATTATCCATCCGGCAGCCTTCATGGCTTGCAAGGTTACAGGGTAATGTAATCCTTTTTCATTCGACTAAATTCCTGCTGATTCTTGAATATCTCATCCCCCCTTTCTTTTCCTCTGTAATTCAGGTATTCATAGCCATTGCCATGATTCTTGGTGATGGCCTCTACAGCTTCGTGAAGGTTGTTGGCCGCTCTATGATCATGTTATATAAGCAATTTTATAGAAAAAATTCCACGCCCGTCCTTCCTGTTGGTGCTGAGCCTCCAACTCCCACTTCATCCTTTGATGATCAGCGTAGGACACAGCTCTTCCTCAAGGACCAAATACCTACATGGGTTGCCATTGTCGGGTACATCACCATCGCAACCATATCATCCGCAACGCTTCCACACATGTTTCACCCGCTCAAATGGTACTACATTGCGGCCATATACGTATTTGCACCGGCCCTGGCCTTCTGCAATGCCTACGGATGTGGGCTCACCGACTGGTCATTGGCGTCTACATATGGGAAGTTAGCCATTTTTGTGATCGGTGCATGGGCAGGGGCGGCCCACGGCGGGGTTCTTGCAGGTCTTGCAGCATGCGGGGTGATGATGAACATAGTCTCGACTGCTTCTGACCTCACACAGGACTTCAAGACAGGTTACATGACCTTAGCATCTCCTAGATCCATGTTTGTGAGCCAGATCATCGGCACGGCTATGGGCTGCGTTATCTCACCCTGTGTGTTTTGGCTCTTCTACAAAGCCTTCCCTAACATTGGGGTCGAGCACACACAATACGCTGCTCCATTTGGTCTGATCTACAGGAACATAGCAATCTTGGGTGTCCAAGGATTTGCATCTTTGCCCAAACACTGCCTCGCACTCTGCTGCGTGTTCTTCGTGGCTGCTATAGTTGTGAACGCCATCAGAGATGCCGTGGGCCCAAGGTGGTCGAAATTCATCCCTATTCCGATGGCAATGGCAATTCCGTTTTACAATGGATCGTATTTCGCCATCGACATGTGTGTGGGGAGCTTGATACTTTTCATTTGGGGGAAGGTGGATAAGGAGAAGGCGGAGGCATTTGGACCGGCGGTGGCTTCTGGTCTGATGTGTGGAGACGGGATATGGACATTACCGAGCTCAATATTAGCTCTGGCCGGAGTGAAAGCACCCATCTGCATGAAGTTCCTCTCCAGAAAGGATTATGCAAGTTTAGGTTCTTAGTCTTTATTTCTTTTTCAGTCTTGTGAGATTTTTGTTCTTTTCTTTTTCTTGGAACCACATAGAGATTCATCGTAAGTATATTCTCTGCTAAGTGTCTAAGATCGCTGTTTATCAGTAATTATTTTTTTACTTTTGCTTTACTTGTCATTACCTCTTTTCAGAGAGTAGAATACTTCAAAAAATACTCTTATCTTGGGTAAAAATTGAATCTTGCAAGTGGATGGGTCTCCAAGTGTTGTGCTAAAATAGTGCGTATAATTCAGATATTCAGACCATGATACTGCAATTCCTAGAATCCCAACAAATTCTAGTTTAAACATCACTTTATCTAACTTTGAAATAACTGGCTAAGGCTAACGAAGCCCAGCTCGATCCTTCCTTCATTGATTGTGAGAAAGAACGTTCAGATAGAGAAAGTCAGGTGTGAATGATTGCCTGAAATCCATTATTTCCACAAGCTTTTAATAATATCGCCGCATTCGTTGTCGGTTGACTTGACTTAAACTGCAGCACTCTTTCAAGTTGCATTTAAATAGTAGTATCAAATAATTAAAGTTGAGAATTTGTGACTAGAATTAAAATATGGTATTTATGAATTTTGTATCATGACGACGTGATTTGTTTAACTTTTTATGTTAAAAATTATGACTAAAAGAAACCTCTTTATTCATGATTTGATCCCATTGATTTGATTGAATTTGAATAATATAAAGTTATTATAAATTCTTAATAAAACTTATAAAAATAAATAAATTATAGTATATGTTGATGTACAACTCTATAAGTTAATAAAATAATAATTGATTTAATATTTTATAATTACATGTGATATAATTTTTTTATATATATTTGACCTTTTGTTTATATAAAAATAATCTTGCATGCCCTTTACATTTTTGTGTTGCAACTTCTCACCGCTAAATTTAAAATTTATGGGAAATTCTAGCAATTCTTCAAAATTATATACTTAGGTCATCTTAAAATAAGTCACATATGTTTTCTTTATTTTTGTAGTTACAAAATATATTTTTTATTTTAAATGTGGAGAGTATTATGTATATAATTTTGTGTGTATATATTTGATTATCCTGAAACTGAAAGATGAAATATCAAATACGGCCAAATTTTACTATAATAAATAATGTTTTATGTTTAAAATATCAATTTTGTCCTTAATTAAGTTAAGTCCACCTTATTTCTTGCACGCCAAAGAGGAGGGGAAAAGGAAGAAGAAAAAAGAAAAAAGAAAGATATTCACGACAAAATTAAAAAAGAAAAAAAAGAAGAGAGAAGAACAAATAAATGATATATTCATTCATTCATAAATTATAAATATGAGTAGAAATATATTTTTGAATTTTTTAATAAAAAAATTTAACTATTTTAAATGAATGGATTACATATTTCCTCATATATTAATATGAATATTGTCACTTAATTTTTAGTGATAATGGTCAAAAGTCCATATGGTGAGCGTGATTTGCGGTGGGATGGACCACAGAATGGAAGGTTCATTTGGCCCACAACACTTCACACTATTCATAAGTTGTCATGATTTCCTCAAAATAAAATAATAATTAAAAAACAAAAGTAGTTACATATTGGAAATAACAAGTTGTAATGATGATTGACGACGTTACTTTTTCAACATCTATATATAAATAAAATAATTTTTTTCTCGTTTTATTTTTGCATCTAAATTTTATTAGTTTATGTAGAATAATTATATTATTATTAAATTATAATTAAATATTTTTATTTTAAAATTTTTAATTTGTTTTTAAAAACTAAATTATTCTATAAATTTAGGTGTTTCAGAAAATGAGATAATATTAAGATAAATATACCGTTGTGTTTAACATATATTTTGAAACTAGATATTTTATCGAATATTAATCAAATAATTGAATTATGAAATTCAAAAAATATATGAAATCTAATAAATATATTCGTTGATTCTCTTGAATCATTTATCAAACCAACTAAAATTGCATGATGTTATCAAATTTGCGGAACAATAATATATATGAGAAAAATTACTTTTTTAAATTTTGTTTTCCCGCTTAAATTTCGACTCTACAAATGTAAAACTATATTTATTTATGGAATTCTTTTAAATAAATTGTTAGAATTTAATTGAATAGATTAATATCAACCAAAGTAATATCAACCGTTTTTGGAATTATTGCTTAATTTATGTTGTTCAACATAAATAAGTTCGAATTTTATAAAACAAATTATTAACTCATAATATGTTTAAAATAAGAAATAAACATTGGAATATTTGTTAGTCCGTACATCATTGTAGTTTCATTGTATTGTGAAATGTAATTAACAATTTTCCTAAAATTAAGCTATCAGTTATTTCAAATCAGCCAACGTGAATAAAATCTCTTTTTGTCAAATATGAAATTAAATCTTCACCGATCTTACTCATAATTCAAAATTATTTCTCATTTTTGTCTCAATCTTCTTTCAATATATTTTATCAGTATTATCACTAAATATTTAAGGTCTCTCTTTTTCTTTTTTCCTTCCCTTAAAGTATTTTGCGTGTTCTTTCTTGAGAAAATAAATGGTAGACAAGTATGATAATATGTGACATATTTCAGTTGTTTCCAAAGCCTACACTATTCAAAAACATTATTTTCAGATTTATTATATTTTTAGATTTTTTATTCATCTATTGCTTTCAATTTATCATAAACATATTTTCTTTGCTTAACTATTTTTCTTTCTTATTTTTGAACGAAAAAATCCGTCCATCTCTTTTATTTTTGGTTTGATTGTTCTTGCGATTTTCTGTTGAGATCTGCTAATTATTTTAACGTACAACCACTATACGATTTTTCATTAGCTTTCAAAGTATTTGTTTCTATCTTATCTTAAATTTTGTGATATTATTATATTTAATTGGTGTTGTGCTTAATATCTTTGTCCCTAATTTGACATGCAATTGGCAATTTTTATGAGATTTGTACAAATATTTATTTTCTTTAATCGGCTAATATTTCTATTTAAAAAAAATTAATTTGATTCAACCTTCAATAAATTGTGGATATCATGCTTATAAATCTGTGAACAGGAACAATTTTAATAATTCTAATAGAAGAAAAGGGAGAAAAATAAAATTACAAAAAATTTCAAGTGATTATACAAAAATAATCACTTAATTACAAATTCACATTTTTTACAATATATTATATAAGTTGAATATATACTTATATTATAAAATATAAAAATATTTTATGTACATCGTACAAATAGTATTAAAAACAACAAAGTTCAAAAAGGTTTTTATAAAAATACTTTTATTTATTTCTGAAAAAATATTCCTTCTTTTATTAAAGAAATAAAAAGAAACAAAATCAAACTGAAAGTGCGAAGTCGGTGTCTTTAACGTTGTTATAATCTGACTCGATCAGCCAAAGGTTCTCCATTAGCCTTTTGGGTCATAATCTTCTAGAATAGTCATGATGCTTAACTAAAAAAGATTAAATTATATTTTTTTACCTAAAGTTCATAAATTATTTTTACTAAACTTATATAAACTTGTGTTTTTTTAAATATTCTTATTAAATTTATATAAATTTATGTGAATTTATATAATTGATTGTGTATATTTATGCATAATTATAAAAGTTTAATCACGCAAATTTATATAAACTTGTTTAAGTAGATTTAAAAATAAATAAAAGAATCGTGTAAGTATAATGACATATTATGTAACCTTCAAAGGTGGGGAGGGTTATGCTGTATACAATTGGGGTTTGGAAAGGAAGAGATAAGAAAAGGATAATTTGGGCACTTCTACTCAAAAGTGGGTAGAGAGAATAAACTCTGGAAAGGTACCCGGTAAATATGGAAGTTTTGATTTTGATTTTATAATTGGTTTTTTTTTTGAATTATCATTTTAAAATTGAAACTGACAATTTTTACATATAATTAGATTGAAGTCAGCAATTTTGAAATCAAAACTGGCTGTTTCAAATGTTGGATTCTGGAGCAGGCTACCTCATAAACAAAATCCAACTAGTTAGATATCGATTTAGATTCTAGATCACGGTTAAATCAAACCGTTGACATATGACTCAAATTGATAATTCAAGTTTAAACTGAAATCGTGGCATGTCTAGTACACTAACCTATTTTCTCATATTTATGATATAAGATACCCTTTTTAAGAAAAATAAAATATTGAGAAGTATCTTTTAATTAATTGCATGATTCTTTATTTGTTTCCAAGTAGAATAATATTTATGCTGGTAAGATTCCATATTTCCTTAAGTTGAAGATTGTTACTTTTCATGTTTGCAAAGTCTGATGGGGATATTCCAGACAGTATTGCTCTAAAGTCTTAAGTCACCCAAATGAATAAAAAAATCTTGACTTCGCTTTCACAAGTAAACTTAAACGACAAAAAAAAATGTCAATTCTTTAGCTCCCACAAATCATGCTGAAATAATTGTTAAGCACGCTCATTTAATTTTTACATAAACATACTTTAGAAAAAAGTTATAATTTATTTTCTTAAGATCAATTAAACATTTTTTTAATTATTTTATCATGATCGATTAAACATATTTTGAAACATATCATGAAAATCAATTGAACATATCAAATAAGCTCAATTGATACCGATGAAACACTCTTGAAGTTAAAATTTATATTTTTACATATCATTAATGGATGTTAAATTTTAAATTTTTATTCGAAATATGAATTCTTAAAATTAAATTAAAAAATTAAGATAATTTAGATAATTTTTAAAAAAAAACTTATGGTCAAAGAATGAAAAATGTCGGGATGTTTGCTACTAGTTGGTTGAACATTTTAAAAATGTTTACTCAATCTCAATTGATGAGTTTAACCAAGTTTTTGACGGTCTTTTATAAAAATTTAATTTGTAGTGGTCGAATAAAATAAAATAAAATTTGTAGCTTTTTTTTCCTTTTTCAAAACATTATTTTTGCCAACAATTAAAATAGTGGCAAAAAATTATAGGGAACTATATTACAAAATGTGATTTTTGAGATAGAATTCAAATTTATTTATTTTTGTTTTTTAATTTTTCAATTCTCAACTTTTATTTAGAATTTTTTTTAATTTTTGAAGGTTTTCATTTTTGTAATATAATTTTTAGTTTTTAGTGTTTATATTTCATTTTTATATTTATATTTATTTTATTTATAAATTTTGTTAAGTACATAATCTCACTAAGACATTTATAAATATATATTAATAAAGTTTTAAGATGAGAGAAATAGAAATGAAATGGTCAACGATTAAAAAAATTGAGATAACATTAGAATCCGTACACACACGCACACATGCCCTGTAACTGCGAGTTGATCACATCGAGGCGGCAGCCACTCCCCAATAAAAACACACACTACACATCCACTTGAGAGAATTCTACTCCCCCGCCTCCATAAACTAAGCCCCCACCAAATTTCGGTAAACCTTGAAACAGAGAGAGGAGGAGTCCTCGAAAAACCATGGATAGATCGAGTAGCATCACCAAGAAAACTGATGGGGATGATATTGTCGAATCTGTGGAGAGGATATTTGAGAGCAAGGAGGTTCCGTCATGGCAGAAGCAGCTCACCTTCAGGGCCTTCTTTGTCAGCTTTATTTTGGGTATTCTCTTTACTTTCATTGTCATGAAGCTCAATCTCACCACTGGGATTATCCCATCTCTCAATGTCTCTGCTGGCCTTCTGGGTTTCTTCTTCGTCAAAACCTGGACAAAGTTTCTTGAAAAATCTGGGCTTTTGAAGCAGCCTTTTACCAGGCAAGAGAACACTGTTATTCAGACCTGTGTTGTCGCCTCATCCGGCATAGCCTTCAGCGGTCAGTACATCCATCCCCCACTCACACATGTTTACGTACTGGTTTTTATCTGGAATTGTTTGCGATTCCTTTTTCTTTTTCTTTTTTTTCAAAACTTAGCAGGCTATTAAGATCTAAGAATCGCACCGAGTTTTCTGCCTTCATCTAGTTTCGGCCGATATAATTCACCGCTCATTAAGCATCATAAAGTATCAGAATTTTACAACCATGTTTGGATAACATTATTAAAGTATGAGTTGATAGTCATTTTTGTTTATTTAGGTCTATAGATGTTTCTGGGCAAAGATTTCTCAGTGAAGATTATCCTTTTGATCCAATAATCTCATCTTTTGTTGGATTTCTGTGTTCTATGTCTCTTTCCGATTGATAGTAAAGATCCATAAACTAAGCATGCTAGTTTTGCGGTGGTAATGACCAAGGAATTAAAGGGTGTGAATTTCAACCACAAGATTTTTATGTTATTGTTCACACACTCAAATTATGATAATAATATTTACTGCAAATTGGAGATAAAAAGCTGTATAATACATGATAAAAATACCATTTTTATTATTTAAAAAAAGGGAAAGACAAAAACGATATGGTTGTCTTTTTTGGGTTATAGTCATCTATAATAATAATAATGACGTTTCAATTCCGTTTAAGTTTGACTTACGATTTAAGTATTTTTTTTTTTTTTTTTTTTTGGGAATTATAAGGTTTTATGCATTTTTTTATTAGTTTGCTGTCAATTGTCATGTGATTGTATATGCAGGCGAGATTCTTGACAGTGTACTGTTTATGCAAGTTGACTTAACCCAGTGGGATTTATGGACTCTCACGAGATTGCATTCCCACCTTCACTTCATGAGCTGGTTTTGCCCCAATGTTTTTTCTTATTTATTTAATAAATTTCTTGGTCCAGATCTTGTTTGAGTAAACCAAACAATCACTTAGAATTTAAGACATCACATGATCTGATCTGGAAAACAAATATAGTCTGCTCGTGATATGATTCCCTTGAATTTAATCTAGCAGGAGGACAATTACTTTTGTTGGCCCGCTGCTTTGATCAGTTTTAACTTTTTTGTAGGCAAGAAAAGTTTTCTGAAAAAGTTAAACCATGATTCCCATAAATTGTAGCCAAGAAAAAAATTATTACTTAGCCAGTGACAAGTTGATAGAAACCACAAGAATTTTGATGTGCATAAGATATGCAGACATCATTAATGGCTTCTTTAATAATTCTTTTCTTTTGTTTATGTATCTTGTCTCATCTTTAATCTATTTCCTTTTATGTTGATCTTTATTTTGGAGTCTTTTTGTTATATTCTTATAACATAAATGTAGATATGGTCTGTGGACTGGTAAATTGTAAGAAAAGATGAGAAGACAATTATATACTTACTGCCATTACTTTAAGATCATATCACCTTGGCTGTCTTAGCATCTTTATGCATTCAGATTAGAGCAAAATTAAATGAAGAAAAAAGGGATGTTTAGATCATTTAAGAGTCAGCATATGGCATTAAACAAATTTCTGCTTTGTGCTATAGTCCTTCCCGACTGTAATTGACTTTTAGCAGCGGCTCTAACTTAAAGATGAATCCTCAGGTGGTTTTGGAAGTTACCTTTTTGGTATGAGTGAAGTTGTTGCCAAACAAGCCACTGAAGCTAAGGACTCTCAGAATATAAAGAATCCATCACTGCCATGGATGATCGGTTTCCTCTTTGTTGTTAGCTTTCTAGGGCTATTTTCTGTTGTGCCCCTTCGAAAGGTACATCTTCATTTTCAACTGTTCATTTCTTTAATTTGATTCCAGTATGGTGAAGCCCAATGGATTAACTAGTATATTTTTAATGATGATTCAGATAATGATCATCGATTTCAAACTGACTTATCCAAGCGGCACTGCAACTGCTCATTTGATTAATAGTTTTCACACTCCTGAGGGAGCCAAGCTAGCCAAGTGAGTCACAATTGCCATTGTTTGATGCCACTATCTTCAAAGTATTATCATTTCATGATACCTTCTCACTGGTTTATTGCAGGAAACAAACAAGAACTTTGGGTAAGTTCTTTTCTTTCAGCTTCTTGTGGGGTTTCTTCCAGTGGTTTTTCACTGCAGGAGAGAGTTGTGGATTTGCGAACTTCCCTACGTTTGGTCTTAAAGCCTTCGAAAACAGGTGTGTAGCTTCTCTTCATTCTTGCATCTCAATTCACATTGGATATTTGCACTTCAAGCTTCAACTTATTTTCTCACCTTATTTACTCTCTTTGTCACCAGGTTTTACTTTGATTTCTCAGCAACATATGTCGGTGTTGGCATGATATGTCCCTATCTTATCAACGTATCATTGCTTGTTGGTGCTATCCTCTCGTGGGGCATAATGTGGCCACTGATACAGAACAAGAAAGGCGATTGGTACTCTGCCAATTATCCACCCAGCAGCCTTCATGGCTTGCAAGGTTACAGGGTAATGAATCCTTCCTTTTGTTTTTTTTTGTTTGTTTTTTTTTTTTTTTTTTTTTTTCTTAAAGACTAAACACACCAAAGCTGGTTATGAAACTCCCATCCCTCTTTTTCTCTATTCAGGTCTTCATAGCCATAGCCATGATCCTTGGTGATGGCCTCTATAACTTCTTTAAGGTCGTCGGCCACACTATGCTTGGGTTGTACAACCAGCTCCGCAAAAGAAATGCTGGACCTGTCCTTCCTTTTGGTGCTCAGCCCTCCCCAATAACTCCTGATTTATCTTATGATGATGAGCGTAGGACACAACTTTTCCTCAAGGACCAAATCCCTACATGGGTTGCCGTTGTTGGGTACATCACCATTGCTGTCATATCAGCCGCAACGCTTCCCCACATATTTCCCCCACTAAAATGGTACTACATCGTGGTCATATACATTTTCGCACCGGGCCTAGCCTTCTGCAATGCATATGGATGTGGTCTTACGGATTGGTCATTGGCATCCACTTATGGTAAGTTGGCCATCTTTGTAATCGGTGCATGGGCTGGAGCCGCCCACGGTGGTGTACTTGCAGGATTAGCAGCCTGTGGGGTGATGATGAACATAGTCTCGACTGCCTCTGACCTCACACAGGACTTCAAGACCGGGTACATGACCTTAGCATCTCCTAGATCCATGTTTGTGAGCCAGATCATTGGTACGGCTATGGGTTGTGTTATCTCACCTTGTGTATTTTGGCTCTTCTACAAAGCCTTCCCGGATCTTGGGCTCCAGAATTCAGAATACCCTGCTCCTTATGGCCTGATCTTCCGGAACATATCAATCTTGGGAGTTGAAGGGTTTTCAGCTTTGCCCAAAAACTGTCTTACACTATGTTGCGTGTTTTTTGCTGCTGCTATAGTTATCAACGGCATCAGAGATGCTGTAGGGCCAAAATGGTCAAGATTCATACCTATTCCAATGGCTATGGCTATTCCGTTCTATCTTGGAGCATATTTCACCATCGATATGTGTGTAGGCTCCTTAATACTTTTCATTTGGGAGAAGTTGGACAAGAAGAAGGCAGATGCATTTGGACCTGCAGTGGCTTCTGGTTTGATCTGTGGAGATGGGATATGGACGCTTCCCAGTTCGATACTAGCTCTGGCTGGTGTGAAACCACCCATTTGCATGGCGTTCTTCTCTAGAAAAGACTTTGCAAAGTTAGGATCTTAGTTGATTGCATATATGCTTAGCAATTCAGCAGCTGCAATCGGCTCTCTCTTCTGTTTCAGATCTAGCAAATTCTTATTGTCCTTTTCTCTTTTTTCTTTTTTTCACACGTTTCGTTGAATTGCATAACGGTATTCATGTAACTATAATCAACTGCAAAGTGTTTCAATAGATCAATGTTTATCAATAGTTATTTACACTTCTTTCGCTTGGCAATATTCATTTCAAATGATTGTTCTAATTCTGGCAATATGTTTTTGCTACAACTCTGTTCTTACATTACATGTATGGCATTATCCAATGTCAAGATTGTTTCTGTACATCAGTTAACCTTCTTAGGCCTCAATCAACTCTCTGATAGGTTTCATGTTTACATTATCCGAGGGTATATCAGTGAATTCAGACAGTACAGCTCTAAACTCTTCCCCAGTGAGAGTTTCCCTCTCCATCAGGACCTCTACTAATTTATCAATGGCTTCCCTGTTGTTCCTCACATGATTCTTTGCAACCTCGTATGCACTCTCGATTATGTGCTTTACAGAGTTGTCGATGTCTTCTGCAAGCTTCTCTGACATTTGATTCCTGGCTAGCATCCTCATCACCACGTCACTGCTCTGCACCGCTTGATCAATCAACGCCCATGGTCCGATCTCGGACATTCCATAGGTTATAACCATCTGACGATCAAAGAAAACATAACAGAATTAAGTCTCAATCACTTGATCAAGAAAACTTTCCATTTGAATGTTTGCTTTACCATGGAAATTACCTGTCTGGCAGTCTGAGTCACTTGCTGCAAGTCTCCGGCTGCACCAGTGGTAATTTCTGGTTCTCCGAAGATAATTTCCTCTGCTGCTCGACCTCCTAGACCTCCGACAATTCTAGCAAACAATTGCTTCCGAGTGATCAACGTCGGATCATCTCCGGGTATGAACCATGTCAAGCCGCGAGCTTGCCCTCGTGGGATCAGTGTGACCTTCTGCACAGGATCGTGCCCTGGAGTCAAGGTCCTGTCAACAAATTCACAAGAATTAGCTCCAAAAATTGATATCAAGACATGTTCATCAACACGATAAGATTACTTGCTAGCACCCAAGATCCTCTGCATACATGTAAGTTGAGATTGTTAAAAAAAATTCATAGCTGTCTACTTACGCACAGACTGCATGTCCGACTTCATGATACGCCACCAAGATCTTGCTCTTCCCATCCGTCATGGTGGTTCCTTCCATTCCAGCCACAATCCGGTCGATCGAATCATCAATCTCCTTCACAGTCACCTCATCTTTTCCTCTCCTACCAGCAAGAATAGCAGCTTCATTCATAAGATTTGCCAAATCTGCCCCACTAAATCCTGGAGTCCTCATTGCAACCACACTTAGATCGACATCCCTTGCTAACTTCTTGTTTTTACTATGAACCTGTAATATTTCTTCCCTCCCTCTTACATCTGGCAACCCTACACTAACCTGTCTGTCAAACCTCCCCGGTCTAAGCAAAGCAGAATCAAGAATATCTGGCCTATTAGTAGCAGCAATGACGATCACTCCACTGTTTCCTGCGAAACCATCCATTTCGGTCAACAACTGATTAAGCGTCTGCTCCCTTTCGTCATTGCCTCCACCAATCCCAGTACCTCTCTGCCTTCCGACAGCATCAATCTCGTCTATGAACACGAGGCAGGGCGAATTATCCTTGGCCTTGTTGAATAAGTCCCTCACCCTTGAAGCTCCAACACCAACAAACATTTCGATGAATTCTGATCCAGAGAGAGAAAAGAAAGGCACTCCCGCTTCACCGGCTATGGCCTTGGCTAGCAATGTCTTCCCTGTCCCAGGAGGGCCAATTAAGAGCACCCCTTTTGGTATTTTTGCCCCTACTGCTGCAAATTTCTCAGGAGTCCTGAGAAACTCGACTATTTCTTGAAAATCTTGCTTTGCTTCGTCGACACCAGCGATGTCATCAAATGTTACTCCTGTGTTTGGTTCCATTTGGAACTTAGCTTTGCTCCTGCATGTACATGGCATTAGAATATATTCATAATTACTCCATTTATATACTCCCGAAGTGAGAACGTTCAGAACCATAGGTTCACCTAAAAAACGGGGCAGTTTAACGCCTAGACAGGAGCTAAGAGACTAGGCGGGGTGTTTCAGAACGCTGTTTCAATACGCAATCACTATATCCACAAGAAAAATAATTCAAATGTACAAAATGGGCTTATGATCAATGTACCTTCCTAATCCGAACGGCAAGTTAGGGCCACCGGGGCCGCTTGAAGACGAACGGCTCAAAAGAAAAGTGCCAAGGAGTATCAATGGAAAAGCTAAGTTTCCCAACAGGTCAAGAATAGCCCCTGCAACATTAACTTCCATCGGATGGGCCGCGAAATCAACATTCTTCTCCTTGAGTTTCCTCAAGAGTTCTTGAGGCAATCCAGGGAGTTGAATCTTGACTCTCTGGATTTTGTTCAATGCTGGATTGAATATCTCAGCGACCGCAACGGTCCCGTTTTGAAACAAGTCCACCTTCTTCACAGCATCTTGATCCAAGTATTCCAAGAATCTTGAGTAAGACATTCTATTTGATGTTGCTTCAGCTGGACTCTCAGGTTCTTCTGCTGCTACTGCCGCTGAATTTCGGGGCTGGGTTACGGACCCTCCTAGAAGCGTAAGCCCGGTAGAAGTCATTAGTTTTCGGCGGCTGAGTTTCGTGTCTAGAGGTGGTTTCTGGCCTGGATTGATTTCCCTGAGGGAGTGATCATCTTTTGGGAAATCTTGGAATTTGCAAATGGGAATGTAGGAAGCAGAGACAGAAACAGCAGGAGACATTTTTGTTGCAAGAAACCTCTGCAAATCAAACTGAAGTGAGTTTGTAGGATAAATATTGCAGTTTTTTTGATGTGGTTGATGATTTTGGAGGGAATAGGGAAGAAGATATCAAAGTTTAAATAGAAGAAGAAGGAGACGTTTCTAGTGGGATTGGGTTTGGATTTATGCAGTGGATATTTTTGGTTGTTTATTCATGAAGAATCTAGAGTGGTGGAATATTGACACGTGGACTTGTAAGGCCAGCCACACACTTGGCTGGGAAAATTAAGGTTCCATGTTCAGAAGTGTGTGTGGGTTAAATTATTTTGTGAATGAAAGTATATTAGCCGTCAACATGAAATATAATTAATTAAATTATACATACTTCCCCACAATTTAACGATACCTCCAGAAGCGTTGAATCTTTAGAAAACAAATTGAAATGGTAGGATTTTTGGTGATATTATTTAATAACTTATTATAATTAATACTTGTTGAAATAAAATAAGTTTCATAATATTCAATAATTATAATATAATATTATAATTATTTTTGA
The DNA here is from genome assembly GCA_028749325.2 of Caryopteris x clandonensis. Classification (NCBI taxonomy): domain Eukaryota; kingdom Viridiplantae; phylum Streptophyta; class Magnoliopsida; order Lamiales; family Lamiaceae; genus Caryopteris; species Caryopteris x clandonensis. Next base: position 4,322,993 of record JAPYKT020000007.1, on the reverse strand, counting down.
ATATGGTTCAGTTCTTATAACTAATTTTTAACTAATAAGTATATTTGTGAATTTACGTCGTATTATTTATTTATTCAAGATTATGTATCACAAAATATAAATAATATTGATGTTTAATTATATTTTCTAGAATTATATATACGGAATACAAAAGTTCAAATAAAATATAATGTTTAATTATTTATGAGAAATGTTGATAAATTGTGTAATTGTGTTAATGTGGAACTTTTGTTTCTTGATTGGGAGATGGAATTTGAAGGAAGTGGATGCTCATGAAACCGCCTCTTTTTGTTTATTTTTTAGGTCTCATTCAATGCATCACCTAATTTATTAATAATGTTTTAAAATTTTATAGCAAAAAAGTAATTATTTTATATAAAATATACGTATCTAATTTTGATGGACACGTTAACACATATCCACCCTTTTATATATTAGAATTTAGAAATTGCATAATTAATGATATTATGATATTAATTTATATAAATAATCAATTATTAAACACAGAAAAAATTCTCCCATTAAAAAGAAAACACAGACGCAGAAAAAATTGAATGAGTAAGCATTATGAGTGTTTTCGTGTTTATTGGTATGAAGACGTGTCGGTAGTAATGGGCCTTTGTAGCCCATGGATGAATGAGTAAGCATTATGAGTGTTTTCGTGTTTATTGGTATGAAGACGTGTCGGTAGTAATGGGCCTTTGTAGCCCATGGGCTTTCCGTTATCCTACACATTAGTTATGTTAAATGAAACTTGGGCTTAAGCCTGAGCTTTAGTAATAATGTAGGGTTCGGCCCATTCGTCATCACAAATATGTCCATTACTTTTGGGAAAATACATATTATCCCCCCTCTACTTTTATTCTATTGACTTTTATCCACTGTATTTTAACTTCTGCATGTTTATGGGCCCTTTCTTTTTCTTTTATTATTATTTTATTTATTTTACTACTTCAAATTAAAGATGAAAATGCAGGGTGCGAGTGTGAAAAACATAATAGCCTAAGTAGCTTAAATTTACAAATTAAAATATAAACGGTAAAAGTGACGAATAAAAATATAAATACATTACCTATTTCATCATCGTTATCATTATAATCGTAAATTAAAAACAAAAGAAATATTAATATACTTTAACTTTCAAACTCAATTCATAATGACTCAGATTCCTTCATAATTTGATGTCAAAAGATTTGATCGATATTTTAAATATAAAATTCATAAACATATTTAAAAATTCAATGTTTATAATTGTTTTTCATAATTAACCCAAATTAAATGTCTGACAAAGTTGGGCTATGATTTGATTGGGTGGCTGTTCTTCTAATCCCTCTAATTTGTCCTGTGCTTGTCTTCTCAATTCCCTCTTTTCCGTACCTTGTTTCTGTGTTTTGGGAGGCCCCCATAAATAGAATGGCCGACAACCTGAGCTGCAGCAAATAGTGTTCAGAGAGAGAGAGTAGTAAATGCTGAACGGGAGCGTCAATTCCAAAGCGCTTCGAACATCGACAAATCAACCTTTCCATTCCCACCAACGGCTCTGTTTCACTCTGCCTGCTTCACGCCTCACTCACCGCTGCCCTCTTATCTTCTCAAATCAAACACAAATCCTCTGCAACTCTGTGTGTGTGTGTGAGAGAGAGAGAGAGAGAGAGGGATGCAGTGGGAATCATGTGCAAGCATGAGGAATACGATGATACAAGGAGCGAAGGAAGAACTGGAAATATTGGAATTCCTGCACCCCAACAAGTTCCATTCCATGAAGGTGGAGCTCAAAGCTTTCATATCAGAACTTGAGTCTCAAGACTTGCCGTTAAAGACCAGTTCCATCTGCCCCTGCCCATCTGCGGCCACTCAAGGTCTGTTTTCTGACCTTGTTTTTCCGTTGTCTGAACAAACCCAGAGTTTACGTTGTTTGTGTTTTTTAGTGCAGAGTCATCAAGTAGAAAGAAGAGAAAGAAAACTTGTACCGTTGTTGCGGAGGCTGACTTGGTTGAAGAAGCTTCGAACCTTAAGGTTGGCAGCTATGGAGGCATCAAGAGAAAGTGCAAGACTGATGCTGTCCTAGAGAGAGCTCAACAATGTCTTCATAAAATTCAACACCTCAAAACTAGCTTCTTTTACTAGTTGATATTATTTCACAACTGCATGAGTTTGGAATCAAAAGGCACAATCTTGTCGTTGGGATAGAGAGTAGCATGTGATGATGGAAAAAGTGTACGGGTTCTGCATTTTCATTTTACATTCACTTTCTCTTATGGAAGAACAAATTTACAAGAAAGAAATGCAAATAATCATGTCCAAATTCATGATATTACCACATAGTACAACTCTTTTTCGATGTTCAAAATTGTTCATTGCTCGCATTCTTATCCTCGAATTATCAATTAGCATTTGTATGTACTGAAATAGGAGGTGTAGCACTGGATTGTTATGTTGACAACTCTGTGGCATGATGGGCCAACAGATGAAACAGCTCCCTTCCAACAATTAGATCAAAGATTAATGATTCTGCTTCCTCTGTATCCATGCTATGCTTATCTAATAGTACATGGCTGGTCAAATAAAAGCCTAATAGGAAATTCAGATTAAAGTCAAGACTTTAGTTTTGTAGACAATACACTCGACCACCTTCAACCAGCAGAGTGGCCGCTCACTGTGTTCCTCTTACTTACCTTTCAAACAGACATGTCAGATGTTTCTCACAAGTCCAGTGGTGCTTGTTCTCGTAGCTTGACATTAGTCTGCTGAAACCAAGTATCTGAGTTGCAAAAACAGAGAAGCAAACGGAAGAGAGAGTTATGCTCAGCAGAAAATGAGAGAGTTAATTAGACAAACCAAATTTGCATATTTTATCACTAGGTCCAGCTATCATTAAACTCTTGTGAGTTCATCCTGTCCATGATGTGAATGCTTATGCAGTACTAGTGCAGTTTGTATCACAAATGAGTGAATATCACCTCGTGAATTCCCTCGTACAGTATCATAACTTTAAAGGACTTTGGACCACATTTGCCCAAATAAGGCTGTATATAACACTAGTGTATTTGTAACATCCAGAGCACCAATTTGTGCCCAATGCGCTTTTAACTGTGTCTTTAGATGCAAAATGGATTGGGGATTCATAACGAGCAAAGTAAGTTTTGCCAGTCTTGGATGTTTACACTTGCAACTTTGCAACCAAAGCATATGAGGTCGGGAGAAAAAGATAGGTTTCAACTGGAGTGCAAACACCAAAGTCCCGGTATCATCTAAATACTTGAGGGGGATAATTATCCTATATTACAAAACCTAGCAGCTGCCCACAAACCCACCCATCATCTAAATACTTGAGGGGGATAATTATCCTATATTACAAAACCTAGCAGCTGCCCACAAACCCTCCCATAGTCATAAGACAATTCCCTACTCGGTCTGGAAGTTCATCCAAAATGTGGTAGATCTGAGCTCTAAGATATGTGAAGCACCAAATTTAAGCAGCCTAAACTTGGAGAATGAGTTAGCTGTGACACAACCTACCAATCTTGAGTCAAGTTTTTCGACACAGAACAACTTCATCTTGTTGAATCTATGTTATAACGGAAAACAAGTCACTGTCTCAATTGATATAACCAATTCGCCTAAAAGACCAAAGTAACTACATAAATAATGTGTTACTACTGTTTAAATCAGTTATAGTAAGTGAATCAAAATACATTGTTATTTCGTTTACATCCAGCAGTTTCAAGAAAGAAAGCATGAATAAAAATGAATACACCAAACACAAACAAAATATTTTCCACTGAGTTCTGAACAAATTTTAATATCCATTTTCAAGATCTTCATGCCTTCTCATCATTGTAATCATGCAATATCCACTGCAATCATGTCATCATCTAACATGCAAGTGTTGAAGCAGAAGAAAATAAATAGAAATTCAAACCTCGTGTGAGCTCTCCAAGCTTGAGCAACAGATGAAATCATCACCAGCAACTTCCCGGTGCCATAGCACCTCTGTAATGCCATAGCTCCAGCCAATGATATCACCTCAATCATTGTCCACTTCATCTCCTCCACTCTCATCCACACTCCTTGACTTATCACCGCCTCTGTCCAACCCCCGACGCCCCAAAAGAACAAGATCAAGAAGCTTCCTCCGAGCATCATAAACCGGGTTCGGCTCAATCAAGCATCCCCTCTCATACGCCTCTCTCAAAAACACAGTGTGCATCTTTCCTTTGGTCGACAAATAGAACATCCCTGGATGATCCAGGAACAAATCCCTTATATTCAAATCAATTCCGAACCACTTCCTAAATTGACTGATCTTCTCCACCTCCACCATGTTCTCCACAGTCAAGCTCAAGAACTCATGCACAATCCCCACAGCTCTTTTCTCCATTCTCATCACCCCATTTTTGCTCCTCTTAACATCCTCCAGTTTCATCTCCTCGTACGGTCCGATGTACGGCAATCTCTGCCATTCCTTAACTTTCGCTTTATAATTCTTCTTCAATCGCATTCCTGGTGGATATCCATGTTTAAAGCTGTACTTCAGTTCAGTTCTATCCACACTGCAATCCTCTTTACAACACTCAACCACCCTCCAATTCTCAACAGCAGGGACCAAACAATCTTTAAACCCTTCGCTATCATTGAGCACTAAGAAATGAGTGTTGGGCTCATTTCCATCTTCAAGTAAGAACACATCGGGATTCTTCGAAATAACGGAATCCTCGAAGTTATCAGGCAGGCCCAATTCTCTCCATACCTTGAAAATTGCTCGAAGCGGCAGCCTTTTGGTGAGGGACATTGATAGAAGCTTGACCAATCGGGTTATTGCAAGTGGCAATGACTTGTCTATAGCTTCGGATTCTTGGCGGATGATTCTGAGAGCGGCGGGAGTGAGAGTGCAGAAGGGCTGGAGCTTAACGGGGTGGTTGAAAATGTGGAAGATGTGAGGGTAGTTGCGGAGGAAGGCGGCGGCGCCACGGTTCAGGTGGAGCCTCTGAGAGAGGCGGTGGAGGAAGTCGAGGGAGACAGATGGTGGGTTGGTGGTCGACCCGAGAATGAGATCTTGTATAGAGACGACTTTAAGGAGGTTCTTGTATTTCTCCATTAGCTTTTCGAAGGTCGGGTCTCGGGCTCTTGAGGCCACATATTCCGCAGTGCTGGTTTTGGTGCGGCGGAGGAAGGCAGCGGCCACGGCGGGGCTGAGTTTCTTGAAAAGTTGAGTCGCCATGGCTGCGGGCCGTGGCTGTGGGCTTTACCAATAAAAACAAGATTGCATATAAAGAGCGGCGTACTCGCCTAAAAAAATAAATAAATAAATAAATAAAAATAATAATAATAATAATAATAATAATAATAATAATAATAATAATAATAATAATAATAATAATAGTAATAAAATAAAAATAAACTGAATTTATATCTAAAAATAATCAATTTCTGATATTGTAATTGTGTAAAAGAGAGAAAATACCCAAAAAAAAAGAAAAATGGAGAAGGAAAAATAAAACAAATAAACAAACGAAACAACTAAAGAAGAAATGTTGATTAGGCATAGAAGTCATTAAGCATTATACATACCTGCGTACATATATTGCAAATCTTTGATTGAATCCTTAGGTTGAATTATGAGGCGCTTAATCAACTCAGTTATACTCGATTCTCAAATAGTTTTATTTATAATATTTTTTATTATTATTAATGGTCTACAATGAAATATAAAATTATTTATAGGCGGAATAACTTAGTAATCTTTATAAATACTTCTAGGTGGCAAATATTTTGGAAAAATTATAAATAGAAATATTTGAATTTTTCTTCACATATTCGGGGAAGACGGCATAACTCAAATGTTTGTTTTGTTCTTTTGTTGTGGACAGGGGATCAGACATCTTCTCCATCCAAACCCTACTGATTGTACCTGACCTGACATTTTATTATTTGACATGCTTATTTTTTTTTTTACTATTGATGTGACATAACTTTTTACTATTTATTTTGATGTAAACTTTTAGATGTATTTATTCGAATATACCACGGACACATACATCTCAAAATAAACAGCCCCTTAGAATCACATTGTAAATCTTATTTCATTTTATTGTATTTAGTTAAAATGTGAATCTCGTGTGAATTAATTGTACGAATTTTAAATTTGTGTAATCGAATTGTAGGTTGAATTCATTACTGTTTTTTTAGGTCGAACTTCAAAAAATATACCAAAATAAAAAAAAATTAAAAATCACATCTACCATGTATTCAACTCGCATTTAGGACATGCGTAGCTTGCACCTAATGATTATGAATTTTTTGTTGGTTGTGTAATATATTTTAGATAAACAAATAACTAGTAATTTTTCTCGTGCATTGCACTGCTATTTATTTTTTATTAGTTATGTGTTTAAATTTTTATAATTTTATCAATTTAGAGAATTTTAAGTTTATAAATTTAAAATCAAAAGATATTATATAAATATTATTAGAAGTCTTAAAACTCTTGGTCCCAATATATATATATATATATATATATATAATATATACTTCTTCATGATTTAAGTTGAGAAATTTTCTTCCTTCTTTACATAAAAAGATAATTTATGGCCACGTGTCACCACCACGGTTATTTTCTTCTTTCTTGACACATGTTCCAATTATTTATTGAGATTATATTTTTCTTTCTTCTATTTTTTTTATTACTTAAATTTAAAAAGTCAAATAATTTTTTTGTTTAAACCTGTTTTTTACATATGATATATTAAATTAATTATTTTTTTGTAATCTTTAATTTGACATGAATATTGCATATTTTAAGTAAAAATTATATTTAAAATATGATAATATAATTTTTTATGGATAGAATATAATTTTTTTATAATTTAATTATTTATTTTTATTTTGAAATATGTATTAAATTTAAATAAATAAATATTAATTTTTTAAATGGATTTGATCTAAGAGTATAAATATTTTTTTTAAATAAAAATATTTATGATTTAATTTATATAATATTATAATTTATTGTTCCACCATAATAATTTTTAGTGAGTTGAATATTATGTATTGAGTTGGGAATACTCTAATATTGATTTAGAAAATCATGGAATTTATTATTTAATAAAGATAATTTTTAAGAGAATGATAATGCAATATAACATTTCAAAAAATTGAATTGCATAATATATAAATATTATTGACATAAATAATTCTATGTAATTTTTTTATAATAATGATAATAATATAATTTTAGCATATATTTTTAATATAATAAAATAAATTATGTCTCGTGCATTTCATAGGCAACCATCTAGTAATATTTAAAAAAAATTATAATGAAATACTAAATTTGTTGAAAAATAAAAATTTATTTTAAAGACATCTTAACTAATAACGCGCCCAATGATAGATATAGATGTTAAATATATGTATATATATACATATATATATATATATTAATAAATCCCAAAAGACCTATAATATAGAATATTTTCTTTATTTGTGACAATTTTGCTATAAAAAACAATCTTAAGTGGTCGTTTAAAATTTCAAAAGTAAAACATTAAATTTTTGTTCTTTTTTTAACATTAAATTAGATGAAAATAAAATTACACATATTAATCTTACTCAGTTGTGTAAATATTAATTACTTTTATTTTTAGATCAACCTAATTATTGCAATATAACTTATATATATTACTTATTTATATCCCAAAATTTATGGAATTATAGGATCTAAATTAAACTACATTTTATATTTACTGAATATTTAGAAGTTTATTTTGATATACTCTTATAATAAAATTACAAAAAAACATATAAATATTTTTGATGCAATTTTTAGTAACCATTAAGTCATGGCTCTATCAATCAAATTAGTTTATTATATCTCACATATAGATAATTATTGATATATATATATATATATATATTTGTATAAAAAATAGATATGACAATTAAAAGTAATTTAGGCAGAATGAAAATATTTTTTTATATTTAAGTCATTATTTCTCTTTATGTATATTACAATTAACTTAAGAAACAATATTTTATATTTAATAATTAAATTTTAATATATGTTTGTATGTATGTGTATATATATGTGCAATATAGTTGTCAAATTAAAGATTGTGAAAACAAAATTAATTATATATTTTTTTTTAAATAGAGTTGAAACAAAAAAGTTATAAGCTTTAAAATTTTTAGTTAAAAAAAAATCAAAAAAAATATTTTGATAGATAATAACTTGAAAATTAATAAATGTTGTAGTTTTATCAATCAAATATATATAGACATATATTGATATAGATTTGAATAGAAAAATAGATATCATAATATATATATCAATAGATATTGATATAAATTTGCATTGAAAAAATAAATATCACAACATATATACATAGGTATGATCTATATTTGCATAGAAAATAGATACCATAATTAGAAAGTAATTTATGCTGAAAAATGTGATACTTTCTATATATGGCGGTACTTCTCTTTATATATATATAGATATATATAAATATAAATACATTTTAGAAGCGCATTATACATTTTAAGTAAATCAATATTACCTGTTACATAAATAGGTAATAACTTTATGTTATAAATATTGGACAATTTTCTGTTCATTTTTTAACATGTATATTATTGTTTGACTCATAAAAGGTATTATTATTTGTGTTGCTTTATATTAGTCTATACGTTGACCATATTATCGGTTAGCTTTAAATATATACTCTTTATGTTGAAAAATATTGCACTTAACTATAAACAATATTACTCTTTCTTTATGTTAAATGTATTATTGTTTAATATCAATAGTATTACTTTTGGTGTGGAAAGTATTGCGCATTAATGGTAAATATTTTTTTATGTTGAAATGTATTATTTATTGATCATAAAAATATCATATTCAAATATATGCGCGTAGAGAAGTGAGCGAGCGCAATAAGGTGTCGATTCCATGCATTTTTTGTGAATTCTAGTCTAATTAGCTAGAATTCGCATATTTTTGTTATTTATAGGTTAGGGTATGACTCGTTGAACGAAAAATTATATGCATATGGTGCATATAAATATTCGCTATTATTAAAATAAAATAAAATATATATGAGGTATAATAATTGATTGATGAATTTGAGTAATAAGACAAAGGGGATTGATGACTTAAAATAAATGAATAATTATCTTATTTTCATTCTGTTTAACTTATGCAATAATAATATGAATTATGTGACCTTAATTTTCATTACCAAACACCCTTGCGTTATAATCCATTTTTCTCTTTTAATACCAACTTATGAAAATTCATTTAACTTACGTTAAAATTATAATCAACCCTAAAATTAATGTTTACACTTAGAAAAAAATTAACTTCGGTTAAAAGTTTATTGTGGTTTAAAAAATTAAAGAAAAATGGATACACACACCAAAGGCTCAATAACACTCAAAATATTGGGCTACAGTTGCACTCAGTATTTCACCAAGCGTGGGTCAATAAGCTGATTGAATCAAAGACTTTAGAATTCAAATCGACCGTCGAATCGCTTTTCCCGGCGGGGTGCATCCGTTAGTCGGCCACTATGGTTTGGGGCCTCTTTCCCGTTGACCCACTTCCAGGTATTCAACATGCTATCCCGGATAATTGTTTCATTCATAGTTACTCTAGAGGATGTTTTGCGTTCTTTCAATGGAGAATTTGAGCGAACTTCTTCTATACCTCCAGCAACGGAGCTTGGGTTCTTGAAATACCGGTGAATCCTCATAAGCAATGAATATTGCAACTCTATCTTAGAGTATCAAAATTGTCATTTAGATGACTTGCTGTAAGAAACTTGTTTCCGTGAGAAGAAAATTTGCTGTCATAAAGGGCAACAGTAACTTTGAAAGGGAACTGTCTTCGGAACATATGGGTATTTAAAAGGGTGATCTTCGCCTAGTGTATGGTAGAAAAACATTATACTCAAGCTTAGAAAGGTGGCAACAGGAGCTGAAAATTGGCCGATAGGCCCGAGCAGCAGTTATTATTATGTATCATGCTAAAAAAATTATTTGGAAAAAATTACGGAAGATTTCTTCACTTTGCTCTTTCTTTTTGGTTACATGGGCAGGATGATGGAACTTGTCTTAAAGCTGAATGTTTTGGAAGATATAGCCGAATGATATGATATTTATATTGTAGTAGAGAAATGGAAAAATGTAGCATTGGAGGGGTAGCTTTTGAGGCTAACTTAAATTCTTGTTTAATATGATACTTTGGGAAATGACATGTTTGCTTATACTTTTTTTGAGGTAAGTTGAGAAAGGCAATTTGTGTTTTCTCAACTTATTCCATGTCATAGTTTGGACAGAAATGAAAAATTGTAGGGATGGTATTTATGGCTAACTTAAAAGTCTTTGTTGATGTAATGTAAAATCACAACTACTACTAGGAAAAACAAAATGTTTGGCCGTACTTTTCTCTAGCCAGTAGAAATTATGAAGCTAAAATACTAATTCTCTATAGTGAGGGACTTACACTCATATTGTAGTAGAAATATGTGCCTATGATATGAGTTATATTTCCTGTATAACTTTGTATCTCTTTGATTTGTGATCTGTCCAGTATGTGTTTTCTGCTGTGCATTTTTTATTCTAGGCATGACCTATACTGATGCTTCAAGTATTTTGTACATGACAGGTGAACATGAATACTATATTTTCAGAAAAGGAACCTACAAAGTTGGCCGAAAAGGTATTTTCATCGATGATTTGTTTGTTGACTCATCTGCTATGAAAACGTCTTTTACTGAAGCTATAGGAGAGGTGTTAGAATAATATTTTTTGGCAATTTGATTGATATTGATTGTAAGGCCATACTCCTCTTGCTGTTTTCTTGGTGATTTCCATTACAATTTCTGCCTAAGCAGATGAAGAGAGGACAATATTGATTCCTTTGTGGGAATAAATATCTATTGAGGTTAGCTACTGTTTCACTGAATTAATAATATGGTTCGACAGTCATTTATAAGACTGTTACTTTACAAGAGATCATTTTATGAAGGCTGCTTTAGAAGGTCTTGTGGCACTGATACCATATATAATTTTTATGTACAAGTAACTGAAATTTGAATTTTTTTTTTTTTTTTTCATTGAAGAAGTGATGCAATAGTCTGGACACCTAGTTTCAGACTTGTAAATAAAAGAACAATGGTAAATCCTGTACCTAACATAGTTAACAAAAAAAAAAAAAAAAAAAAAAAAAGCTTGTTTGTGTTTGGCAGATTTGGGAACTTATTCTACTTACGAGTTGCTATGAGGCTACTCATCCTAGTAGAATTTGCTTTTCATTATGTAATTAACATATGTTCCTTGTCTCATTATATTCTACTGCAAAATGAAATGTGAATGCTGCTCTTCTAACGTGTAAATGCTTCTCTACTAATGTGCATTGACACTTTTTATTGTTCTTCTTAACAACTGCTATTATATCTCAAAATTTTGTAGGATGTGATATTATCACTAACAAAGATAAAGGAGTCTCAAGGGTCCATGCGGAAATTATTGTTGATGAAATGATTTGCTTGGATCATTTACAAAAGAGACATTCAAATAATTCTTCCAAAGTTCGGATAAGAGACTGCTCAAAGTATGGGACCTTTATCAACAAGAATCAGGGTTCCAAGGAGAAAGTTCATGAATTTCCAAATAAAGAAACAATGCTGAAGGATGGGGACCTGGTTGCATTTGGAACTGGAAATGCAAAATATAGGTAATTCGATGCTATATTCCCTTTTATTTCCAGATGTTAGTTCTCCTGGTTGATCTGTTTCTGTTCTTTTTAATTTTTGCTTCATTGGTCTGTTTATAAAGTTGAGGCTTTACATTTTAGAAGTTTTTAACATAAATATTATGAAGTTACATGTTGTGAATATCAGTCATGTGGCAGGTTTTCCTATGTTCCCCTCGTACTTTTTTCATACTCATCCAATCCTTCCGATGTAAAGCAACTGCAAGAGAAGATGATGATGATTGGTAAGCAGTGTTTTAAATCATTTTTGGGTTAAGTGTGTGTCTCTTTAAAAAAAAAAAAATATATATATATATATATATACACACACATATATATCTTTTACCTGCCCTTCTACTTTTACTGCTTTTCTCTTTCAAGGATCCCAAGAAAACCAAACATGAAAAGATCCCCTTGTCCATAACGTTAGTCTTATGTGATCCCTATATTTTTTAATTGGAGATTCATTGGTATATTTGTAGTGTCCATCTCTCTTACTGGCATTTAGTTTATTCTTGTTAATCCTAACATAATAGGACTTAACGCTGCCCCCCCTCCTCTTCTATGTGTGGAGGAAGAATGGTCATATTTGATTTTGGTTGAGTTGTCATCGTCATTAATATATTCAGCATTCAGGTGCCACTGTTGCTCATACTTGGAGTTCTAACTGCACACATGTGGTAATTGATGACTTGATCTCCATTAATGATGAGATTATTGATGCCATCATGGCGAGAAAACCCATTGTCAGATTTAGCTGGATAGAGGTATTTTTCCACCCATAATCCTTGATCTCTGGATAGGAAAGTCCTGTTCTCATATGCACCCCATCTCCCAGACAAGATCTGTAAATACTTACAATCATAACCTCTTGCATTTTTTTACCAATATGGTATGGTAATGACAGGTGACATTGAGAATGCAGTACTCTTTCATTTTTGCATACCTTTTTTCATAATAAAAAGTAATGCAATGCTTCGTGTTTTTTTTTTTTTATCAATGTTGGTCTCATGTAACTGTTGCTAATAACATAAGTATTTGTTTATTTTTTAAGAAGGAAAACATGAAGTTGTACTTGCTAGGATGCATAATCAGATCCGAATCAGCTTTCGTTATGGTTTTATTTGTACCTAAGAATATGGACATTCTCTATAGTAATTCTTCAAATTTGGAAGGGTGTAGAAAATATATGGGTATAGTAAAAAAAAAAAAAAAAAAAAGATGCTTGTCTGTTTCTCTATAATTTGTGTGGTATGCATTGTTTTGACGTCAGGCATGTATCTACATACAATGACTATAGATCTTACAAGGGTACAACGGAGCTCAGCACTCCTAATGATTTACCTTAAAAAAATAGAATTTGCTTGAAGATGATTCTAACTACTTGCTTGAATAGTTCAATACTCTTTTTGTGTGAAATAATGTGCAGTGGCTGAGTTCTTGTTAAGAAAATCCAGGAAAACATGGCTGTTCAATCACTGCTAGTCCAAACAGGTTAAATGGGTTACGTGCATTAAAGTTGAGTAACAATAGTTTAGTTCTTATTGTAAATTCAGAAAAGAGGATTATTTATTTATTTATTTTTATCAGAAACAGAAGAAAAGAGAATTATTTAGTCAGTTCTAGTCCACATGGGTTAAGAGGGTTACATTCACAGAAACACCTTTTATTTTGTCCTCACGTCATGTGATATAAATATATATATATATATATATATATTTTATATTTTATATTTTTTTTTTATTTTTTTTGCATGAATTGTTCAATTCTTGCCTTTTCTAATGTGATGTTGGAGTCCTTTCTGTCATTGGGTTTTGATGCAAGGACAAGGTTATGACATGTGTATCCTCCACTCACTAAATCACAGTCTTAAATATTCTGGCTGTTACTGAGCTTGGCACTTTGAAAAGATACTCTTGTGAACATGAGAATGACTGAAATAGGTTTTAGTGAGTACTTTGGTTTTCACAGATGAAGATTACTGATTTTACAAGTTCTCGTGCGCCTAAGAGTTTCATGTTTTATAGATCCTTGGTTAAGAAAGCCTGAAATGCAAGACATGTTTGTTTGTTTGTTTGTTTGTTTGTTTTTTTTTTTTTTTAATATATCCAGGAATGTTCGTGATTGAGTCTTCTGTGGACTCAATTAAATGCCTATATGCACTAAAGATCTTACCGGAAATGATAATTGACAAAGATACAAACCTTTTGTGGAAAATTCTTCTGACCTGCTTTTCTCCCATTGGTTAAGCTATCATTTATTTTTCCTGTTATATCAGGTTTATATGCCAGTAGTTTTTCCTGAACTTATTTGTAATACCTATAGTTCATCAAATTTATAAAGAACCCTTTCATTTGGCTTTTCAATGTTACATAATTACTGGACTATGGTATTCAGTTAATTTCAGGAAAGACTATTTGCACTGAAGTACCCAGCTCTTTCTCGTGAGTATACTCTTCTTATTGAGACAAGTTATAGTGACATCCTTGGAGGGACCTTTGCCTTTTTCTGGTTGATTAAGAGATAATGCCTTTTTGTATCAGGCATGCTCCAACTTTACGATTTGATGGGATATCCCTTAAAGTCGCTGACCCACAGTCTCGAGAACAATGTCTGAAAGGATACACTTTTCTGTTGGAATCCGTACACAAGGTGATACTTTGAGCACCTATAAAATCTCAATTATCATGCTTTCAACTAGTGATAAATCTTTGCATATTTGTGCACACATTCACATTTATGTATAAATATATGATTGGTGTGTGAGAGAAGTTCAATATAGATGAACCATGGTGCTCATCTACACATTACTGTTGATAATGTTATGGTGTATCTGTTAACTTATCATTGTTTACTGATATGCACATTTTATCAAACTGACATCTTGGTACCACCAACAAAGGCCAGTTTTGAGCTTCTTGTTGAATATTTTTCTTGGGAAAAAAATATGCGGGCTTAGTTTTTAATACTTGTTAAGGACATGTTGCACTTATTACGGTACCGTTTCATTATTTTATCTGAAAAGAATTGTGAAATGCTCTGCCGTGTTGGTTTTATTTCCAGAAATTTTCTCTTTTTTCATTCGAGAATGTGCTTGTTATCCTCATTTTCTCGAATTTATCTTATGAACAATTATTTTTATTGGCAACCCTATGTTTGAGCCTACATTTTCCCAAACACAGTCTTTGCTTTTTGCTGTTTTTCTGTTTTTTGTGCTCTCTTTTTTTGAGTTTCTGAATTTTGTGAGAAAGGTACAGATGAAATGCGTATTTAACATGCCTGTGCCCATATGCCAGAGAACAGAAAACACTTTTTTGGAGAAGTAATAAGATAAAACATCAATATATTTATAGACAGTTTTGCCTGTTTTTAAGCCTATTGCTGCTGTTGTCACATGCGACTTCTGTTTATTTGATGTGATTCTTTGGAAGTTATGGAAACATTGATTATCCTTCACTCTCCTCCCATGTCACTCCTCCTTTTGATCCTGGCAGTATAAATTTAAGGAGAAGTTACATTTGCTTTTGGATGTGAGCGGAGCAAAGGTTGTTGATGTTGGAACTTCAGATCCATGCAGCCAGGTAGTCATACACTTTCTTTGTTATTCTTCATCCATAAGCCATTTTAGGCCTAGTTAAATATCAACAAATAATATCTCTTATGCAATCTGCTCCAAGGCCCTGGTACGCTCAATTGACCCATTATCCAGAAAATGGTCTGTTATTTAATAGAGAAAATATTCTTTGCATCAGGACTATGCACGTTCTTGCACTTGGCCACTTTTTATACTATATTAGTCATAAATTTGAACATCGCTGATATAAATTACCCTCTGTCCAAAAAAAAGAGTCTTGTTTGTATAGCTAAAGATAGTTTTATACAACCATGACTCTTTTTTGGGACAGAGGGACTACATAAATTTGATGTCAACCTAGAGCACAAAACGTTGCTTGTATATATTATATAATTTAAACATGCTAAAATGCATTTTGAAAAATAAATTAGTCTATAGTATTCTTATAAAGTTAATGATTATATATATATATATATATAATTGCATTAATGCTCTATGCATTCGCTAGCTTGTAACTTGTTCCCAAAAAAAAAAAAGGATTCAACAAGAAAGTTAAAGAGGAATAAACTTAAAAAAGAATGATGTTACCAACAATGTCACTTCTATGAATGCCTTAATATGGCATGAACACCTTAACGAAGTGTAAAAATTGTTATTTCCAGTGTTGCATGGGCAGCTCATAGGTAAATAAGATGGGTATATGCTGTTGAGGATATGAATTGCTAAGTTAGTGATTTTCAGTTATAATACTATCCTTATAAACATTAATGTCTTAGTAAAATTTTGATATTACTTACCTATCTTTCGGTAACTGAATGTGATCTTTGTAGGATTTTGGAGACAACTTGGTGTGTGTGATGCCAGCTGGATTGACAAGCAGCAATGGAATTTTCAAAAAGTTCAATACTCTGCCTAAGGTGAATGAGATGGAATTGATCAGAGCAATAGTTTCCGGACATTTAGATCCTCTGATTATGAAATCAGCGCCTGGTAAGTGCTTTACACCACTAATACGCCTGCAACTAAATCTTACTACAGGATGGTGTTATTTTGTAGCACCTTGGACTTCCCAGGTCATACAGGATAGATAAAATATTTTAATGAGTATATATTTGCTTATGCTTTGCAAACATATAGCCAATAAGGTTCAGAGAAAGTGAATGAGTGTGAAAGCAACTAAACAAGCATGAATAACCAGTATGTGCAAAAGAACACACTTGTATGGCCTCAGATGACAGTAAGGGCTTCTGCATGGGAGCTGACCTTTGCAAGGCTGATTTGGTTCCTGTTTCTCATTTCTTTACTGGCCAATTCCTCATTTCCCTATTAGCCTCAAGAAGAGACCCTCATCTAAAAGGTCCGACTCAAGTTAATATTCCATAGTGCCTCACACAGGTTTTTTTAGGTTTTTTCATTTCCACCTAAAATATTGGTTCTTTTGTAAACTTGGAAATTAGAACTATGTTGTTCCCAATGTTGCTGAGTGAGAATGCTGCTTATCTATCCTATCCTATGCGATATAGATGTGGTCTAAAAAGATCTTAGAACCAGCTCATTACTTGCATATTACTAGCAAAGTGATATCCTGATTTGGGTGGAATTGATTGAGCTGATCTTGGGGATTATTAACATCTTATTACTAGCCTATCAATGGCTTGATTTTAGGCTAGATATTAGGAATATTATATCATAAATAATGGTTGTCGTAAGGATTGAGATAAGCAGAAAATAATTATCAGTTTCTTTGTATTCGGCCTTTAGCTGGGGCCGCTTCACCTGACGGGGGTCATCCCGGAATATCTTTTCTTTTATCTAAATACATCTAATTTCTTTTTAATTGGATTATCTGCTCTTTACTCTATCAGTGCCAGATATAGAATCACCTAAAAACATGTTACTGAACTGTGGACTTTAATTTAGTCTGTCAGGGTTCTGGTTATGTGCACCAATATTAATCTCTCCTGAACTTGCAAACCGATTTATCTGGTCAGGATTATAGTTTTCACTCCCTCCTCTCTCTCTCAAATGATACTCTATTTTGCTAGCCTTCCATGAGCAACATCGATACAGATGAGATGTAGAATATAAAGTTATTACATAACTGTCCTTTTGCAGTGCTGGTCACATCTTCATGCTCCACAGATGAGACAGTGGTTGCAGATTCTGATGAAGACTTGGAAACTGCCACATCGATTCGAACATCTGTGGCAGTTGATTTAATTCGGAGTGCTGAAGATGAATGCAAGAAAAAAATAGCAATCCATGAGGCAGAACCTTCCGAGAAACTTTTCCAAGCTGAAAAAGTTCATGTAGTAGAATCTAGTGAGCATGACAGTGGAGGTAATATAGCTTCACTAAGAACAGCAGAACATGGTAGGCAAAGGTCTTTACCTCCAAGTCAGGGGACCTCCAAGTCTGACAGTCCATATTGGACAGCTATGAAGTCTGAAAATGTAAATATAAGTTTATCAAGGGGCGGAGATGAAGATATCATGACAAGAAAGGATAAGGGTCATTCATCTGAAAGCGAGAATCTTGATATAATATACAGCGAAAACCTAATTGTTCGAGAATCTAACTCGACACTATCTGGTCATTCTTTGGGAAATGGTGCAGACATAGACTTCAAATGTTTCAGGAAGGTAATTAACATTGTGATTTAGTTGATCAATCTTTGTTTGGTCACATGATTACTATGAGAAATTGCTCTCTGGTTTTAGCAACTATAACATGCTGAATTTCCAAATCCATTTCTATGTTATGCTAAGTTGATAATGATGTTTTGCCAGATGAGTGCTCCATCTGGGAACAGCTTCAACAACCTAATTCCATTTGCAAAGCACCCGTATGAGTATGATTCGATTCTCTGCTCTTGGTCCTCGTCTCTTGAAATTATTTCTGTCTGAATCCATTTCCATCTTTCGTAGAGAGTCCGACTATGGGAATGAAGATGTGTCTGCATCCATAAAGGAAGAGAAAAAGCGCAAGCAGATGGAAGCGATTGCAGAAGACTTATTTAATACTGAAAAGGTTTGTACACGTGCTGTCTTGTGTTCTAAAACTCCATCTGCACACACATACGGAATATTTACGAATATGGTTATGCGATCCAGGGAAGAAAGCGCGGTGGTGCATCAGGGTCTCTTCGTGGGCTCTTTGCTCGTGGTTAGTACTAAAATTGGTGATAAATTCTTGTGTTGTGCGTCGGATAATTACCTATTCCTATTCCGTGTCTCATGTTAAGTCTCGTTATGCTGGTTTGAGTTTGTGAACAATGCTGATTGATGAATACAAAATGAGATTGATGAATTTCAAATTCATTGGAGAACAAATCAATTTGAACAACTATAGATGAATTTTCGAGTGCCCTTTTAGTGTCGATGCATGGAATCAATAGCAGAAATTTCAGAAACGAACACCATAATCAGAATGAGATTTTTTTTTTTTTTCAAAGGTATCAAATAACAACTAATACAAATATTAGGAATTAAAAGATGTTATTCTTGTATTCTATCAATTAGCAATTCTTAGAGATTTGGTCAAATATTTTGTATTATATTTTTCCTTATTTATCTCTTGTATATTGTGAATATATAATAGAATTTCTGATCACCTCAGTAACAGTGATAATACCAATTCTTATATGGTATCAGTCAGACTCACCTAACCCTAATTTTTCCTCTATAGCCTCACGCTGAAAACTGTCATCATCCCCTATTTTCTCTTTTCTGAACTGCCTTCCTTTCGATCATGGCCACAACCGCCTCTCCTCCTTTCATCAACGCCATCACTCACCTTCTCACCATCAAGTTAACGTCGGCGAATTATCTGTCATGGCGAAACCAGGTAATCCCGGCGCTCTCCAGCCACGACTTGTTTTCCTATGTCGACGACACATCTTCTCCTCCGTCTGAAAACATAAAGTCTGGTGATGATACGGTCCCTAACCCTGACTATCTAACTTGGGTTTCCATGGATCAGAAAGTGCTCAGTTTGCTTCTCTCTTCTCTCTCGGACGAAGCCCAGTTTGAGGTTTTGGGATTGCGCTCGTCGCGTGCCGTCTGGCTGGCCCTCGAGGCGTCGTTCGGCCATTCCTCAGCCTCTCGGATTAATCAACTCCGTCACGAGCTCTTCAGCCTCCGTCGCAACTCTCTGTCGGTGGAGGAATACAGCCGTAAGTTTCGATTTCTATGCGATCAATTGGCTTCGGTTGGCCGTCCGATTGACTCGCTCGACAAGTGCCACTGGTTTCTCAATGGACTTGGTCCTCAGTTTCTCCATTTCGCTGACGCTCGCATGTCGATGAACCCAATGCCATCCTTCTCCAATTTGGTTCATCAGGCGGTGAATTTTGATGTCTTGCAGCGTTCCATGGACAACGCCCCTGCTGCAATCTGCGTCGGAGTAACCAACAATGGAGAACTTGGAACCACGAGCAAAGGCCAAGCCAAAGTTTAAAGTACCCTTAACATAGCGAAGAATGCGCTTCACAGCAGCAAAATGATCAATAGTAGGAGAATGTATGAACTGACTTACATGGTTGACAACATACGAAAGATCCGGCCGTGTGATAGTAAGATACTGGAGAGCACCAACGAACGATAGAGAGTGGGATCGTCGAATGGTTGACCAGCACAGACAAGAGATTCACCAGCAGCAAGAGGAGTAGAAACTGGTTTAGAGTCCAGCAATTGCGCACGTGAGAGAATGTCACGAGCGTACTTAGCCTGGCCCAAAATCAGACCATCCGAAGAATGAGACACCTCAATGCCAAGAAAATAGCTCAAGGAACCCAAATCCTTAACACGAAACTCACGGTCTACCCGAGTGATGAAGCGACGTAGAGCGATGGAGTCGTTACCAGTGACAATAATGTCATCAACATAGAGAAGGAGATAGATGGTGACACCCTGCTCGAGAAATAGAACAAGGATGTATCAGAGCGACTGCAACGAAACCCCAAATCAATCAAGAACTCACTGAAACGGATAAACCATGCTCGGGGAGCCTGACGAAGACCGTAGAGAGCATTCTTGAGGCGACAGACATGATAAGGGAACCGAGGATCCACGAACCCCGGAGGCTGAGCCATAAAGACAGGCTTAGGAAGAATGCCATGGAGAAAAGCATTGTTGACATCAAGCTAATGCAGAGGCCAACTATGGCGAACAACAATAGACAAGATAACGCGGACAGTAGCAGCGCGGACAACAGGGCTAAAGGTATGAGAGAAGTCTGGGAGAACCCTTGAGCCACTAGATGAGCCTTGTAACGTTCAACAGAACCATCTGCAAGATATTTTGTACGAAACACCCACTTCGAACCAACAATATTAGCATTATCAGGACGAGGGACCAAATCCCAAGTATGATTGGCATGAAGAGCATCAAGCTCAACACGCATTGCAGCAAGCCAGTGAGGAAGCTTGAGAGCAGATTTGAACCCTTTAGGCTCATCAGAGACAGATAATGCAGACAATAAAGCAGTAGAAGCAATATCAGCAACATATCGAGGCTTAAAAATACCTGCCCGAGCACGGGTGACCATAGGATGATGAGTAGGAGCAGGAGCAGGGGCCGGTGCCGGAACCGGGACTGGAGTATCAGGGTGCTGAACCTCCACAGGATCCTGTTCAGGGTTAGGAACTGAATCGGGTGCAACAACAGGGTCTGGAACAGCCAGAGCAGAGGACTCAACCAAATCTGGCAAGGGGCACAAGCGACAGGGTGCAGTAGGCAAGGCCGGATGTGTATCCTTAATGAAGGGCGTGGAAGCCGAAGAAGCAGGAGGAGCAGAACTAGGCTCCAAAAAGGAAGAAATACCAAGTGAATTCACATTCGAGGTAATCTTCAAATCAGAGTAAGGGAACGATGATTCATCAAATTGAGCATGTCGAGTAGTATAGAAGCGGGAAGCTACAGGATCGTAACACCTAAACCCTTTTTGAGCAGAGTTATAACCCAAAAATATACATGGAATGCTGCGAGGAGCCAGCTTGTGAGGAGCATAGTTGCGGAGATAAGGAAAGACCCGACAACCAAAAACCTTAAAAGAGGCATAATTCGGCGCAGCATTATAGAGAAGCTCAAACGGAGATTTGTTATCAAGCAGAGGAGAGGGTATCCTATTGATAACATAAACAGCCGTTGAAAAAGCGTCCACCCAAAAACAAGCAGGTAGATGAGCATGAAACATCAAGGATAATCCAATTTCAGCAATATGACGGTGTTTCCTCTCAGCACGGCCGTTTTGCTGAGGTGTATAAGGGCAAGATAACCGATGATGAATGTTATGAGTATCAAAAAAAGATCGAACTCGATGATTAACAAATTCAGTGCCACCATCACTTTGGAAAACTCGCAATTTTGTAGAAAACTGAGTGCAGACAAAGGCATGAAAACGAACCAACACATCGTAAAATTGTGATTTAGAATGCAAAGGGTACATCCACGTGAACCGAGAGAAATCATCAATAAATACAGCATAATACCGATATCCCTCATTCGAACAAATAGGAGCAGGGCCCTATAAATCACAATGAACCAAGTCTAAAACATGTGAGGCATGTTTATCGTTCAAAGAAAACGGCAAGTGTTTACTTTTAGCCAACTGACATGGAGTACACAAAGTAGGTTTAGGCAAAACTGAAGTAACAGATAAATAACCCAACGAGTTCAACAACTTAACAACTGAAATTGAAACATGCCCTAGTCTATTGTGCCAAAGTTCAAAAGATGCCTTCAACGAAGCAGTATGCAAAGCAGCAAGTAAAGCAGGTTTTCTACGTTCCAAAACATACAGACCATTACTACGTCGGCCTCGTGCCAATGGTTCCTTGGTCACCCGGTTCTGAATGACGAATGAATGATCAGTAAACAAAACATCGACAGGGTAATCAGAAGTGAGTTTACTAATTGACATAAGGTTTTTTGTGAGATGAGGCACCACTAAGACATCCAATAAATGAAGATTATCATTCACACGATACGAACCAATATGCGAGATAGGAATGGAAGTACCATTCGCAACAATAACTGAATCAGTACCAGAATAAGTGACCAAAGGATTCATACCAGACGAAGTCGGAGTCATGTGAGCCAACGCGCCCGTATCGAGAAACCAATCTGAAGCTTGAGACGGAGAGATCAAACACTGAGTCTCAAAGGCCTGTGCCAAACTAGCAGTCGGTGTAGGTGCACGGTCATAACAATTCGAGCATCGATCAGCATAGTGACCTGGTTGGCGGCAAATTTGACATTTTGGAACGTAGGGTTTCTTGCCATAACCCTTTCCAGGTTGCTGCTGCGGACCCCCGGACGACTTCTGCCCAGAAAAGTTTCGAGAGCCCGAACCATGCGAGTTGGACGAGCGAGCAGCAGGTTGGGCGGGTTGTGTTGACACACGTCGCTCCACCTATGGGTACTCTATTTTCCTTGGGGGCAATTTGGTTTCTTGGAGTGCCAAGAAGCAACCCACAGTCGCTCGCTCTAGTTGTGAATCTGAGTACCGTGCTCTTGCTCATGCTGCTCAGGAGGTTATCTGGTTGTCTCAACTTCTTGACGAGTTGCGTTTGCCTTCTTCGTCTCGCCCTCTCCTTCTTTGTGATAATGCCAGTGCACTTTTCCTCACTCAGAATCCAGTTGCTCATAAGCGCGCCAAGCACATTGATCTTGACTGTCATTTCACAAGGGAGCTTGTCGCTTCTGGTCGGTTGGATACACGATTTGTTCCTTCTCATCTTCAGGTCGCAGACATCTTCACGAAGAGTCTTCCTCGTCCATCCTTCGAGTTATTGCGGTCCAAGCTCTGTGTTCAATTGCATCCACATCATCGCTTGAGGGGGGGGGGGTATTAGGAATTAAAAGATGTTATTCTTGTATTCTATCAATTAGCGATTCTTAGAGATTTGGTCAAATATTTTGTATTATATTTTTCCTTATTTATCTCTTGTATATTGTGAATATATAGTAGAATTTCTGATCACCTCAGTAACAGTGATAATACCAATTCTTATAACAAACATAGTGAAAATCTAATATGAACAAATACAGATACATATATATATAATAAAAATAATAATAGAGTGTGTGGAGGTTCTAGAATGATGGTTGCTTAGTTGAACCAACGTAGTGCGTGAAAATAGCATATCCTCATCAGAGCCAAGATGTCTGCCTCTCCGACGTTGAACTAATCCTTATAGTCAAGTCCCTCTCCTTTTTTCAACAACTGCGTGTGTGTGTGTTTAAATGTTTTCTTTTCTTCTGTTTGGATCACATTTCCAAATGGGGATGGGAAGTGGAGAAGGGTTCTACTTCTATGTCACATGCATTGACAATAAATAAATAAATATATAAATAATTTTGGTAGGTCGGCGTATGCCTTTTTGAATAAATGGTATGCTCATATTATGACATCAAACAATTTATACAGGGAGGACAAAAACGTCCGCTACTATAATAAATACTCCCCCTTCTTTCGTCTCGTTTTATTAATTAAAATTAAAATAAAATAAATTTTTTATTTTATAAACATGCTATATATAATTAAATAACTTAAATTAATAAATAAAAAATTAAACAAATACTAATTTATTATTTTTTAGTAAGAGGTATATACTTCCTCCTATCCAAATTAAGTATTATTTTAGATATTTTCATACCTATTAAGAAATAAATCAAATACCTGGTAGACTTCTAATTAAAATAAAGATACATCAATATTTAATGATAAAAAATATAATATATGTACATTTATAAAAAAAGTTAAGAATAAATTAGAAAAATAATATTAATATTTATTTTAAAAATAGTAAAAATCACTTATTTTATACAAATTTAAAATTTGTAAAACGTAACTATTTTTTAACATAATAGTTTTATTTGAATGGAAGTGTGAGTATATGTTAAAAGTCAAAAGGGTTTTGGTAAAATCACAAAAGTTGCATTATATAGTTGGCGGAGTCCCACGCGTAGGCGCGTCAGAGCATCATTACTTTTATTATAATATTATTTATGGAAGCTTCTTAAATGTTAGGAAGCCTGAAAATATAAATTATTCAAACACCAATTCTGATTTGTGTATATTAAAATGTTGGCGTGGGTTTTATTTAGCAAAACAGAGATTAATTAAAGGGATTTTGTGGGTTAATTAGAACAATTAGGATACAACAAAAAACTAATAAAACACTCAACTTAAACACTAATTTGATGTTCAAGAAAAGAAGTAAATATATCAAATTGGATTGACTAAATTTGTAGTTGTAAGTAATTAATTCTTTGTTAATATGTAATTGGGATGAGATTCAATTATTGTGGCTGTTTCTGTAGATAAGTCATAGAAAATAAATTGAGTGTCATGACCGGCTGCATAGCATAATTCTGCAACCAACATATAAAATACAAAATTACACACTCTCACCCATATTTATAACATATACATCAGCAAAAAAAACAAATTCAAAATCCCATTTTTAATTGCCAGATATATATTTTTTAAAATAACAGTGTTTGATGTGAACTATCAACTATATTCAATTACAATATCTAATACATAATTTACCAACATTAACATTGATATAATTTTATAATTTAATGTGTATCAACAAGGTCATCTTAGATTCACAACCTATTTCATCATCTATATTTACAATTATTGTGAGTCGATGAATGAGCACACAAACATCACAATCCCTAACTTCGAAATGATGGACGTGGCGTCATAATAAAGTATTGAAAATTTGATTGAAGTTGTAATAAAAGAATTTATAATTGATATTTTTCAAATTCGTATTTGCAAGTAAAAATTAACTCATAATTCTTGTATATTTTCTTGTACATAACTTTTTTATTTAATAAATTTTAAGGATCACACCAAATAATATCAATAAGTAACAAAAAAGTAAATATGCTCAAAAACTCATGTTTAGGTAGATTAAAATTTGCTTATGCCCAACTATATTCATAACTAATAAATGCTTACATAATTTATTAAAAAAAAAAACGTGAATAATATCTGAATTTCACAACACGCGTTTACGTTTGACCTAAAAAAAATTGGAGCTTTCCAACTCCCACCTTAAACTAATAATACTTTAAAGTCTTATTAAAAGGCTACCTGTGATGTGTATTCCCATCGTACAAATGACTTCCAAGATTGTGACTTTTCACCCTCTCTTTCTTAAAGTCAAATAAAGGAAACTTCAGCAACAAACCCATTTTCATGACTTTTTCAATTCATGCACACACACTACACACACCTTTCTTCCCTTCTTACACCTTTCTCCAAACTTTCTATATAAGCACAAACATTGTGTCCAAATATAAGACTCTTTCACCCACTCTTCTTGAACCCCAACTGCAAACTTATCTCCTTCCACAATGGCTGATCACCAAAGAGTCCACCCAGTTCAGGACCCTGAGGCGGCGTCGGCGCCCCCCAAATCCACCACTCCTCTGGTGGGCCGCGGGTCTTTCCGGTCGGAAAACGGAGATCCCGAGAGACAATATCCTCCGGCGCCACTGCGTCGGACAATCCCATCTGCACCGTTGAAACCACCCAAAAGGAGAAGCTGCTTTAAAAAGTGCTTGTGTTGGACCTTAGCCCTCGTGATAATCTTGATCATGATAATTGCAGTCTTGGCCGGAGTAATATACTTTGTTTTCCAGCCCAAAGTACCAAAATACTCGGTAGATGCAATGAGAATATCTCAGTTCAATCTCGGCAACGACAACAGCTTGTCTGCTACATTCAACGTCAACATCACTGCAAGAAATCCCAACAAAAAGATAGGAATATATTACGAGGGTGGGAGCCATTTGAGCGTGTGGTATACAGGTACGAGGCTTTGTGAAGGGAGATTGCCAAAGTTTTACCAGGGGCACCGCAACACAACCGTGCTCAGCCTAGTGCTGGCGGGACAGACGCAGGACGCTGCCAGTTTGCTGCAGTCGTTGCAGGCGCAGCAGCAGACCGGGAGCATCCCGTTGAACCTCCGTGCGAAGGTTCCGGTGAGAATTAAGCTGGGGAAGTTGAAGCTGATGAAATGGAAGTTCTTGGTAAAGTGCAGGGTGATTGTGGACAGTTTGGCTGCAGATAGTCAGATCAGGATCAGGAATAGCAGCTGTAAATTTAGGTTCAGGCTTTGATTTTTTTCATCATCTTGTTATATATTATTACACACATATGCTAGCTTCACATACTTGATTACTAGTTATACTTTTTTTTTTTTTTTTCATTATTCTTTTGTTGTAATAAATGGAGGGCTGTGTTTATTATTATTTCTGTAGTCCATCTGCTGTGTTTTGGCCATCAGCCCTTGATGTTTTCTTACTATATACAGTTACATTTTTTTAAAGTTGTTCACCTGTTCTTACAATATATAATTAATGATTATCTGTTTTTTTAAGTAGTATAATTGTTCGTTTGCCTAGACCTGTAAGGTAAGTATAAAAATATTGTTTGTTTGTTTATTTGTTTCTTTCTCAACTCAGATATTCCTTTGTTTTGTTTTTATTAGATGCTTGCTTCACGAAACAAAAATTTACTTCCTCTAAGCTCCTCATCTGTCTTGATCAGACTTTACGAAACCAAAATCCTATTTACATATTATTGCTCCGTAAGAATACAATAATTGAAAATCGCATCACACATTTCGAGAGGGAAAAAAGGATAATAAAAATAATAATCATCTAGTAAACAGATGATCAAGTGATAATTCATGACTTATAAAAATTTGTACTTCCATTAGGTTGACAAAAAAAAAAAAAAAAATTGAACTTTAACCAAACAAGGCTATTTCTTGAGACAGATGAATACAATTTTTAGAAGACAAAACTCTTAATATAAAAAAGCAAAGAATTGCTCTTCAGAAAATGGAGATCAGAAATTCCACGCAGATATCTTCGATGCAAAGTCATGAACTTCTCCTTGTTACCCTTGGTAACCGTAAATTAGCTTGAAAATTGGAAAAACAATCAACATGCCAAGGCAAGGCAAAATTCAATAGAACAATATAGCTTTTTTATACAAAAATATCGAACCGACTTCCTCTCTCTTTTCTGCCTGCTCTCTACCTGCCAAATTTTGTTTCCAACGACCAAGCTCAATAGTTTTGATGCATTACATATGTTTTCAAGATGGTACATATCAGTGGATGACGGGCTTCAAAGGATGAGCTCTAAGCTTTGATAAGTCCAAGCTTGCATCGAGCTCTTCATCTAATTCTCCAACAATGCTTCTACAAATTTAAAAGCGAACCAGTCGGATTATGGAATGCTCAACAAGAATAAGTCGAATGTAGAACAAAAGCAATGAATTAATGATATAATGTGGAATATCATACATGTTATCACCACGTATGATGTAGAGACCCAACACGAGTTGTTGTACGCCTTCCTACAAATGAGAAGAAAGATGCATCATTCAAGAGGCCATTGTAAATTTTGTTGGACTCAAAAAAGTTGGTATATACTATATAGTAAGTATAACAAAGAATTTTTTGCAACAGTGAATAACATGTAACATTCATGGAGTAGGGGTGGTTGATAAACTAGTCCCACATGTTGATACCGAAAACAATAGATAATGAAAATGTGACTTTTCTCAGTTTCATTCATGAAGCAGAAGTTCTTTCATACATTGTATAGACATGAAGAAACAACAAATTTTCTTATCAACTTCTTGAAACAAGAAGTTCCATAATTTTCCGTTAAAGATTGTTCCCTTGGAGCTTATTATTTTTGTAATTGGGTTAAACCTCAAGGACAGTTTCTGTAATTATCTCTTTTTTTGACAAATTAAACAAAATTGTGTGTGTGTGTGTGTAAGAAATATACAAACCTCAAGGGGCTGTGTGTACTGTAATACTCTTAAGGGGTTATCAGTTATCTGAAAGAAAATAATACTTCACAGGGTCTTAATTCTTCCTGTAATGAGCTAAATCTGAAGGGCATTTTTATGTAATTACCCCTAAAACGAATGGATGGTATTCTGTCGTCCTCATTTTTACAATATTACTAACATATTTTCATGTAAATGTGTGTAAAGAGCATATTCATTGAATTAAGTTGAACTCCATGTTGGCATATAAAAGTAAAGTTGATTGAAAAGCAAGATTAATAAACAGCAAATAAAGAAAAAAGAAATAGATTAAATGGATAAAAACAGGGTCACATGGACATATCCCAGAAACAAAACCATTTAACTGGTGCACAGTTGGTTGAAGCAAATATTGAATACCGGTTAGAGAACAGACCTTAGTGGAGTACACCCGTTCATGAGACTCATCAAGAATTATGTTTGTAGCCTGGTCAAAACCTTTCAGAACTCCCTGTAGGAAAAAACATATTTTCAGGAAAACATACTCTATGAGAAGTTTTACTATTTGACCCAAGCATGAAGCTCACCACAATATTTCGCCCGTCGTTTGTGATGACCGAAATTGTTTCTGACAATAACAATAACAAGGAAAAGCTGTTATTGGTAGAAAATTAAAAATGTCAAAATCATTTGGAACTTCAAGGGAAAGCTATAATGGATAGAAACAATGGTAACGTTTTCTGATTAAGATCCAAGCATAAACAACCACAGGGGGTCTAAGAGTGAAAGTTTAGTTAATTTCAGCAACTTTTGTACAGACAAAGAAAGTATCTTTTACAGTTTTACTCCAAACATCAGAAAATACCATAATACGCATACATTAATATTCAAATAGGTAAAATTTGCTATCCTACAACATAAAATAGAAGTGCCATTTCATTAAAGAATGGGAAAGACTTTTGCCAGCCAAACAAAATTAGCAAATAAATGGAGGATGCAGCCATTTCCTCCCCTAGCTGTCCCAACCCCAGTTGCCAGCAATCAACCCCCACCGCCGTCCCCCATTTTTTTATATTAACACCTCCAGCCTTAAAAGACGCAACAATCTCACTAACTTTTTCATCTTGGATGCCAGAATTAGGCATTGAGAATTTCTCATATATTTTCACAGATATCAACCCAAGCAACCAAAGAAATTGTCACTTGTCAGTGATCTTTATACTTGTTAATGCAATTTTGAGACTTAGATTTACAAGGCAGATATGGATTGGTCTGAAGACAATTGACCATAATGGTTCAAGTTGAGACGAAATCTCATCATAATCATCTACAGCAGGATGGGATTTCATTGCTGGGTTCTAGGGAATAGAATTAAGTATTCAAAAGCTGATTCTTAGGTAGTGCTTATGGGAAACGTTTCCATCTTTCATTTTCGTAAGAAATTTAATCACCCAAAATGTGATTGTTTATAGAAATCTATTCCAACTAGTTCCAAGATCATTGTTATTCCATCTACATTCTGCAGCTTTTTTAATGAATTGAAAAGGAAGAACGGAAATACATCCCATATAATACAATTGTTGTGTATGGAACCATTACTCTAGTTCTTCCAAAAATTTTCAATTATATGTGGTTTAACTCCCATTTTGCCAATTTTCCAAAATTTTGAGAAATTAAGACTGGAAGAACAGACGAAATACAAATACTTTCTCGAATAGCCATCTTAAAATGAGGAACAAAAAAAGGGTGTTTCTCTTCAGCTTCTTCGACAGAAGGATGTTGAAACGAGATTGAGTTACAGGGAATATCTGCTGCTCCGTTAAAATGAAGAAAAAAAGTAATAGGAGAATGGAATTAGGTATGAATGTAGTGGTGTAGAAGGAGGTAACAGAACATTTAGGACAACGATTGGCCACTATGCTGCCTACTACCTACAGTTAGAAACTCAAAACTATTCGGTTTTACCATATTTAAAAGAAAGGGCGCTTGAGATCAAACAGCACCTACACATCATTCGAGTAAGAATTTAAAAGGAGCTTTCGGCAGATTTGGATAATAAGAATTTAAAAGGAGCTTTCGGCAGATTTGGATAATATTCACATTATACTATTAGATTATTTACTTACTTTTCTAGTTAGTTAAACACCTTATAATTTTTCAGGTGTAAATGTGTCATAATTATTCCAAGTCCAGAAAAGTGAGGCATCAAATCCTATCGCCTTCATGTAGTCAAAATAACTAGACTCTAAACCGCATAATATCAGGGAGCCTAACAAATGATCGAGAAATAAGATAGCGTAATCAAATAGGAAAGAGATGCATACGGTCAACAAGAGTCTCGAGTCCAGTCCCAGTTGCCATCCTCTTATCCTCAATATCAACGTTGCTTCAAACAGATGCTGCTGGGGCCCTCGCGGATATTCTGCTTCAATGCAGATGAAATTATAGCTACCTTGCTAAAGGGAAAGCCCAAGACGGCCAGCACATAGGACTAAAAGAGTATGGATAAACATACGAGCCTCTCATAAAAACTATTTTCCCTTTCGCTTAACTAATGAATGCTGCATTGAAACAGAAAATCACGGTGGAATTCTTAAACATGCAAACAAACATCATCAAAATGATCGAAACTAAATTATCATGTACATCGGGCACTCCTAGCTCCAAATGACACTCCTCAGTATTTTCTCGTATTTGTCAGACAAAATATTGGAGGTACATAAGATCAGATCCCTTGATCGAACAATCTTTTACCTCCAAAATCATCATATTTACTTTCTTTATAACATCATCAGCTTTCGGGGTAAAATATTACCCTATTCTAATTCCTACCTATGAGTGATACAAACAGGCTTTCAAGTTAAAATATCGAATATTTGCCAGTAAATTACTTGAAGAGAGAAGTTCACCATATCAATAGAACTTTCAATCTACACGCAAACAGGCTCACAAAGTAAAATTCAAGGAAATACTTCTCCTACTCAAAATGAAAATAATAAC
The DNA here is from genome assembly GCA_028749325.2 of Caryopteris x clandonensis. Classification (NCBI taxonomy): domain Eukaryota; kingdom Viridiplantae; phylum Streptophyta; class Magnoliopsida; order Lamiales; family Lamiaceae; genus Caryopteris; species Caryopteris x clandonensis. The sequence goes on along the minus strand of JAPYKT020000007.1, from coordinate 4,291,848 downwards.
AAACTTCTTTGAATTACCAATTATTGTACCTCAAGCACCTGAAAATCCGCGTCCAAACACCACCACTGTCAGCGATAGAGGAGTACCAACCTCCGAATAAATACACCGCTTTCTGAAGCTTCAATAAAGGGGGGTCGGGGCGGAGATAGGGCTGCGGCTGCGTAGGGGACAAGATTTTGGTACAAGGGAGCGGGGAAGTGGAGGTGGTAGGGTTTAATAAATCCGACAAATCTGGACCATTAGATGTCTATCAATCTCACGGTCGATATTATTTTATCATTTTCTCACGGAATTCCTCTTTGTAGGCTCTCTGGTTCGGTTGAAGGCATGTTGAGTGTAATTGTACGATGGATTTGAATCATCAACGCCAACGCCAAATTAGTTTTTTTTTTTTTTTTTCGCAAAAGAAATTATGAATTTAATAGTTTCAATCTAAATAAAATGTTAGCCCCCCGCGACAATTTTATTTATTTATTTATTTAAGAATTAGATCATCGAAAGTTAATAGGGATGTTTGTAATTTAAACGTATTTTTAAAAAATCATAATTTAATTTTTGTAGAAAAATAAAAAAATATATGGTGTTTGATAATCAAGTTTAGCCTAAATTTCAGAAGTTTAACCACATGTGCAAAAATAATCAAATTTTCAATAATTTATTAACAAAAAGTTTAAGAATCATTTTCATTAATTTGAAGTAATCTTTAATTACTTTTAAAAATCAGCTTAAAAAGATTCAATAATCACTTTTAATACTCTAAAATTGATTTTTAATATATATAAAGTAATTCTAGGCTTATAGAACAATTTGCGAACACTTTGTATATAAATTGAAGTCTTCTTTTTTTCTTTAACACGACATGATTTTTTTCGATCGTTGAAAATTAAGATATGTATAAGTCAGAAAAAGCCAAAAAAAAAAAAAAGAAGAAGAAGAAGAAGAAAACTTTATAAATCATAGAACATGCAAACTAAGGAAATATAAAATTGAATAAAAACCCAAGAATCTAATGCAAATATCCATTTACACCTCTATACATAAAACTGGAGGAATAATTGAATAATTGAAACAAATTGTTATGAATATAAAAAATCAAGTATAAAAAATCCCAAGATATTATTATGTTTTTATGATAGGTTGGATACGACCCGAGCTAAAGTTTGATGAATTTAATTTACATTATATATTTATTTAACTAAATATAAAGTTAATTTTCAAATATATATTTACAATATATATATTTAATGTGAACTAATTATATTAGTTTTACTATTTCAATAAATAAAAAAAATATACTTGTACTTTGTACTTGAGCATTTGGTAGACACACTGCTTTAAGGAAACAATGCTAGAGCATCTCTTGTTTTATATTATTTTCAACATTACCACATCTAATAAATAATATTTCTTTTTTTACCGTTTTAATTATAGGTACAATCTAGTTGATAATCTGTGTAATTGATAAAATCGTGAAATTATATTATTTATTCTAAAAGAACATAATAATATTTTTTTCCGATCATCATGAATCTACGAACTTGCGTGCATCACTTAAGATATTCCAACAATACATTAATCCTTTTATCTAATTAGATATTCTTACATTTATATAGCATAAAATATTATTATGTGATAATACATACATATATGTAAAATGGTGAGAACAAATTCAAAAAAGAAACTCAAACAAGGATGTCTTCATTGATGGTTTCAAATGTCCTATCGCATACCAATACTTGACCCATCTTTCAAATTATAATAAATTTACTATTTTTTTATTATGTAAAATTAATAGACCTGTTTCATCCGAAATGGAATAGATTAGGAACATGATCTTATGATATAATAATTGAGTTAATTTCATGATTATAAATTCGTTTCATATCAAATCAAATTGGTATAGGATTATATGCATTCTCAAAAAGTTTTCGAGTGCATCTAAATTATGTATCAAGTTTACATTTAAATTCCTACATTGTTCCATTCTCCTTTGGAATATGAATAGATATAATTATATCTCTCGTTATCTTTTTTGGAATCTTTAATGATAAAAGTGAAGTTTATAATTCTCTTTCTTTATATTTATTTATTTTTAAAATTTTTACAGACTAGATCCATGCAATATAGAATAATTTGAAATCCTTTCAAGCTACGCATCACATCCAATCTATCAGTTATCGTTCATAAATTAGGTGTCGTGATTAATAATTTTAAATTTTTATATCAAATATATTACAAATTTACCAAAATTATGTGAGAATCTATGATTTTCAAGTTATAATAAAATCCATTGCTAATGTTTGGATATTTTTAGTTTATGATGGATGTTGGATTCATTTTGATATTTAAATTCTTTATTTTAATTAAAGAATTTGAATTGTATTAAATGAATTATTCAACATGGATGGTTATTTAAAATTATTTGAATCGTTATTATATACTTCGTCCCATACAATATTTAAATTTAATATTATATTCTATCACGTTTGCTAGACTGAAGAATCTAATAAGTAACAAATATTAACAAAATACAGTTTTTGATTAGAAACGATATATAATTTTTTAAATAAAATATTATATATTTTCCGCCGTTTAAACAAAGATTCTTGTAATAAAGATTTGGTAAAATGTGTTGTGTTCTCTTATAGTTTTCAAATTCTGCATAACACCCTCACATACTTTCAAAATTGTGCAAACCCCACCTGAGTTTATTAATTCCGTCCGAAATTTTCCAATTTTATCTGTTTTGATGAGATTGAGTCACATGCGTGTTTTCTATGAACTACTCTGTTGTTTCCGACTTTATATTTTGAAGTAATATTTGTACATTTTATTTGCAAAGAAATGTTCGAGGAATTCAACCACCCGAATTTTTAAATAAAAAAAATATTTTTTAATTAAATAAATAATACTAGAAATTGAATTACACCATACACATTTTTTTTTAAAAAAAATTACATATTCTCATCCTATTTCTTGTAGGAGAGAAGTGAAAATTTATAATTGGACATTGTCTTTTCTTTAAAAAAAATTAATGCAAACTCTAGAAGGAGAAAAATTGCTTAAAATGGATTCCAATCTATTAACATAAGTTTCAAAAAATTCAAACAATTAAATTTCACTTAATTCCTAGGGAGTATCAATTTTAATTTCAACAACGAATCATTACCTTTTTAAAAGAAATAGCATGAATTATCTTACCTAAAAAAAAAATCGAAGAAGAAAGAAGGAGAAGAATCAATAATGTAAATATAATTAAACCTAGATGTCAATTTTTTAGAGAATACTACCTTTTTTTTTTTTTAATTGATAAATAAGAACTATTTTATTTAATATATACGAAACATTTTCATATCTGTTTTCTTTGCAAAAAAAAATCTGTTTATGTTGTTCGCTCAACTGTGGACACTTTATCACCACACGTAATCAAAGAAAATGGCGTGGAATTGCTGTTGTTGCTATTCCCTCGCCGGCAGCACTTCTGCCGTTGTTGTTCCCGGCGTTTATGCCGCCGCGAGAACTCCGGATTGTTTCACCATCACTCACAAAAAGCAGAACGTGCCATCGCAATTGCAATCGATCGGGAAGCCCAGCATTCGAGGTGTTTCGTCCAATTTGAGAGCAAGGAGCAAAACAACTGAAACGGAACCTAAAAATGAAACTTCTCCGTCTGATGAGATCGATTGTATAGGCACCGGGCTGAACGTTGAATGCGTGGTCACTCCCACAGATGATTTGTCAAAAAACCCTGAACAGTTGAAAGAGGAACGGGGAGCTACCACGTCGGATTTTTTGGAATTGGCAGGGGTGGTATTGGAATGGGGGCTTCTGATATCGCCCTTCTTCTTCTGGGGAACTGCCATGGTGGCAATGAAGGAAGTTCTTCCCAAGACCGGGCCCTTTTTTGTGGCGGCGTTCCGGCTTATTCCAGCCGGGTTCTTGTTGATCGGCTTCGCTGCTTCCAGAGGCAAGCGTTGGCCTACCGGTTTCAATGCTTGGCTGTCCATCTCGGCATTTGCTCTCGTTGATGCTTCCTGTTTTCAGGTCCCTCTTTAGTATGTGTACTTAGTGCGTCGTACACTCATCCTGTATCAACACACGCATAATGGGTTCATTTTTTCATCCTTATTTTGACTGATGGTGAGCAGGGTTTTCTTGCTGAAGGATTGGAGAGGACAACAGCTGGTTTGGGTAGTGTATGTAATCTAAACTCTTATGGCTTTCTTTTTGTGATAGTAACTATAACTGGGGGATTTTACTTCAATTGCTCGTGACTCTAAACTGATAAGAAATGGTTTCTGTGGGCAATAGCCTTGACAATGGTGATGAAAATTTTCGGATCACCTGAAATTTTGAATCTCTATATACTATCAGATCTAGTAATGTGGATTAATTATTCAACTAGATTATAGAGAATTTATTAAACAGAAAGATGCTTGGAGATCAATGATTATCAGTAGAATGAGTGATCATGTCATTGCATGGAACAATTTTTTGTATAATTTTTGTGAACGTAGACCACCCTTTTTTGTCAGTATTATTTAACCATTTCTTACTGCAACCTATTCTAATCAGTGGATTATAAAGGTGGCAAATGATTATTTAAGGGAAGTTTGGAAGGGGGTGGGGGTGGGGGTGGGGGTGGGGGGAATAAATCTTCCGCCATAATGTGTACAGAGATAGACGACATGTGCACTATATCGAAGTGTTGAAGGTGTAAGTGTTTGTCTTGACGCAACTATTCAGTGGAACTTCTGTGGCCTCACTTTTAATGCATTTCATTATTTTTCTCCGAATTTACAAGATATGGACAATCTGATGCAGGTAATAATTGATTCTCAACCTCTAACTGTGGCTATTCTGGCATCCTTATTATTTGGAGAGACAATAGGGTACATTGGAGCTGCTGGACTTGTATTTGGTGTCGTGGGACTTTTACTTCTTGAGGTAAAATTATTAAGAATATGGATTTTTATTCGTTGTGTATTCAACTGAAGTTCTTCAAATTCCCTGCTGAGTTACAGTCTATTGTTGATGTTGATTTTTTGTTTCATTATTTAGATGTTAAACAATTGCCCAGCTGAATTATATAGGTAACATTGGTGCACTAATTTCTTGTCACATGTGCAGAAGAAAAGTTTCATGTGATTTATACACAATAAACTCAAATTAACTTCTTCTTTTTTAACTTGAAAACATAAGCTGTTCTTCCATTTAGTTGTAAGTGAACTCTGATGCTATAAAGTATAGCCCATTTTCTTTTGCAAAGCAGAATAAAATTGTTATGTTGTTTCTTGATTTATTATATACATTCATGTACAATTTCTCGTTGTACATAATTCTTATAAATTTCAAAAAAGCATTTTCATGGCGTCCGTATCCTAAGTGAGACATCTGGAAAAATTACCTTACCCTCTCTTCGGTTACTATGCATGACCTACTCAGCACCTTGCTTAGACAAAAGTGAACTCCTGGAATCCTATGTGCAAAAGCTCCTCTGTTTCTACTGTTCCTAGAATGCTGCTAAATCGGAGTCTGGGTGGTCTGAGTTCCCAATACTGCATGTAATCTTGCAGGTACCTGCTCTTGCTTTTGATGCTGATAACTTCTCTTTGTGGGGAAGTGGGGAGTGGTGGATGCTTCTTGCCGCCCAAAGTATGGCCATTGGTACTGTGATGGTCCGCTGGGTCTCCAAATACTCGGATCCTGTTATGGCAACTGGATGGGTAAGATGTACCAATTTATATGATTATACATCAGGTTTTCTGATATTTGGATCTCAAACACAGATGTCATTCTGCTTTTTGGCTTACTTATTTCTCTTCTAATGTCTTCATTACCATTGTCACAGTACATTTCATAGCCCAATTTGAGTCCCATGATTTAAGAGACCTTTGGATTTGAAATCCGCAATATCCTTATATGGATCCTGGACCTTAAAATATAAGTTGATAAGATACTTTCCATCAAAGTGCAATTTTGAAACTAGATGTGATACTTCCCAATTTTCTGTATCTTGTGTTTTTCTGAAGATATAGATAGATAAGCTTAAGTAAATCTCATTGCAGCACATGGTTATTGGTGGTCTCCCTCTCGTGGCAATCTCCATTCTTAATCAGGATCCTGCTCTCTCAAATTTAGACAAGCTTACGACAAGTGATGATTTGGCACTTCTTTATACCTCTATTTTTGGCAGTGCAATCAGTTATGGTGTCTACTTCTACAATGCCACAAGAGGTTCGCGTGGGAGATTCACCTTTTTTCACTTTCTACACTATTAGCCCTTGTTGGTGAACCTGACTTGTTGGCTTATATTGGAACAGGTAGTTTAACAAAGCTCAGTTCCCTCACCTTTTTGACTCCCATGTTTGCATCCATTTTTGGGTAAGTAATCTAAATACAATCATAGAATTGATTCCCTATATTCCCATTTTTGTGCATAATACCCTTAGTTGAATACATTTCTGAATTTCTGGTGTTTGGATGTTGAAGTAGCATCTTCAATCTCTCTCAATCTCCCCGTCGAAGAACTAACCATAGACCTTTCTCAACTGTAGTTTCATCTATCTTGGTGAGACCTTCACCCCAGTGCAACTGGTTGGAGCACTCGTAACTGTTGCAGCAATATACATGGTCAACTATAAAAATGAAACAGAATGAAAAAGCTATTCGTTTATGGCTCAAGTAAGTTGGTACGTCTGGTTGATAGTTGTTGATAGTATCTCGACGGATCGATACAAAAGCAGTACAAACTAGAAAAAGGAGATTGATTGAGATTGTTTTCCTGTATGTAATGTAGCTGGCTTATCATCTCTTCGGATCAGAAGACAATGTCTCATACGCAAAAATCAGATCAATATTCATAAACTTATTAGTTAGGCAACATCGAGGTATACACATACACAGGGATGTTAAAAGGGCCATGGCCCGACGGGCCGGCCCGTTTAGCCCGAAAATTTTTAGGGTTAGGGTTTGGTTTTATTAGCCCGTTTAGCCCGATTAGCCCGAAGCCCTATAGGGCTAGCCCGATAGCCCGAACTTTTCTTCTTATTTGTCTATTTCTCAATATCGAATTAATAATATACATCATTTTTTATTATTTTTCATATACCATATTTGATTTTTAGTAGAAGATATTAAAATTTATATTTAATTACTAGAAGATTCTAAATATATTTAAATTTAGAACTTAAATGTAATATGATTTCAAATTTTATGACAGTGAATGCTCTTAAAGCTATAATTGAGAGCATGAAATAGTATATATGACTTAAATATTTGAATCTTTAAATTTTTATAGTGATATTAAAGTTCTAAAATATATAATCTTTTAATGTTATCTAAAATTGTATTTTAAATAGAGGATAATATGCATTTAATTAAATTTTTAAATTTAAATATATAATTTGACTATTTTGACTCATAGCTCGATAGTGGCCCTATTAGCCCAAAAACCGGTAGGGTTAGGGTTAGGTTCACCATAATCAAGTCCGTTTAAATTAACCCGATTAAAACGAAATTCGATTAACTCGAAACCCGTTAGGACTAGCCCAAAACCGATAGGACTAGCCCGTTTAGCATCTCTACACATACATGTTTAGAGCAAAGGCATAGCATGTTTCCCCTTTAAAGTGAATTCTTATTTTCTAGACTGCATTTATACGTCATCTCTCTCCCTCTCTCTCTCTCTCTCTCAATAATTTACACAATCATTCAAAAGAAAATACAGAATTTGAATTGACATTATTCAAAAGATAGCAAAAGCAATTGTTGGGCTGCAGTAATGGTTGTCCAAGTCAGCAACCAAAAATTAAAACTTTCTACAACATGAAAATACCATTACCTAATTGGCTGCAAATTTTCAGTTAACAAGACAGGAACTGAAGAAAGTAACAACTGTATCAACAAACACTAAAACAGGCAGAAGGGTTGCAAGTTTGCAACCATAAAAAAACATCGTTCAATTGAATCAAACTTGAAAATACAGTCATGTCTGTGTTGAAGCAGCTGGAGCAGCATAATCTCGAGTTCCCATTCTGCCCTTGCCAATTCCCCTCTGTTGATGATCAGACTCCCTCGTCTGCCTGGTAACTGACCTTGAAGAGGACGTCCATCGATCAGTTGACTCAGCTGAATCAGGCTCCCAGCACGAAGAAGATGAGAGCCAGTGTTGGTGACTGCCTACAAAGCTGTTACTCCCTGAAGATTCTTGCTCTTCTGAATCCTCGCTTCCTGACGTCCCCCTCCTAACAGTCACATACTTATGAAAGCTTGGCTGCATCAAATCGTCATTACCAACAACTTCCGATTCCAAAATTGGGTCCCGCGTATCCGGTTTTGTCTTTCTTACATGATTTGCAGTTGGATCGGTTAAAGTGGTGGAGAGATTGGCGCCGGCGCTGGAGTTGAGATCGGCAACTGCTTCGAGGATGGAGCATGCTTTTGTCACACATGGTGGGAGAGAAAAGGGAGGCGGTGGGGTGTTCTTTTGGTGGAAGTTTTGGATGTCTTCTAGAAGTAGTGCTGTATAGGATGAAGGTGCAGCAGTAGGGTTTGATAGAGTTTCCGGGTTGATGTCTAGGTCTCGAGAGAGACGAGAGGATCGGCTTCTTGTAACTGTGTGGGGTTTCGGGTTTTCAGGCCCTGCAGAGATCACATTCAGCCCAACATGACCTGCAACTAGCTGTTGCTGTTCCTGGTTCTTGCAATTCATCACATTCGTTTGATTGTTGTTATTTTTGTTCTCAGCATTTGGTTTATGAATAGGAGCCTGCAGAAGATAAATTCTTAGGTTCATGATAAAACTCAGAAATCAATGTGTTGCAGTTGAAGATTTACAGCTTTTAACATCAGAAAGTTACAAATGAACTTAAAGAATTCACTAAAAAAACAGAAGCAAATAGATGAAAGAGGAGAGAATATGACCAAGAATTCACACACACAAACACACAGACACACACCTGTGAGATGATGTTGGTGTCAATTTCACCAAGAGGGTTCCTTCTGAAAGGAGAATTCTCAGCTTTCCTCGAATTGCTACGACTAAGAGACATCGGCTGCTGCTGGGTTTGGCTCAAATTCACATTCTGATTCTCATTTGCGGCCCTCACCCTCGCCGGAGACCGAGCTCTAGGAGATGCGGCGGTTCTTGTACCAACCGCCCCATCTCCTCCCACATTTCTCTTCACTTGGATCCTTTTGACGGTCGCCGTCGTATTAACCTCGCCGGCGGCGGCATTAGAACTCTTGTCCATTGCCAGGGAAGTGACAGTGGCCGGGACCGAGACCATCTTCCCCGGCCTGGAATTAGCATTGGCAGCAGCGGAGGAATTAGAATTAGAATTAGAATTAGCCCCACTAGTCGGGATTGGAGATTCAGATCTTCTACCAGGAGATCTGCTCACTCGCCTTCCGCCACCGCTGCTGCCTCTTTCTCGACTGCCGGACCGCTGCTGTGCAGCCTGGTCCTTTTCTCTCTCCCTACTGGGAGTCCTCCGCCGCCCCTGAGACTGGCGGTGGCGCTCCCTGCGACGGTTCTCCCTTTCCCGGGCAACCGCATCGTCATCTCCATCAATGGCGTTGTTCCCATTAGATCTCCCGTTTTCGTTGTCGAAATCGTAGCTCCTCTTCGAACCCGAGTACTTCCTTCCACCATTTTCCGAAGAAAGCGCAGCTTTCCCGGTGGAAGAGCTCCGGCTCAACCTGCCACATTGTATCAAAATGGCGTCCACCTCTTCTTTCGTACAGCTTGAAGTCCTCACCGGCGCTCCTCCGCCTCCGATAACGGCACCACCATTTCCAACCTCACCATTACCAGCACACTCATTCTTGCCTTTCTCAACGGATTCGTCAGCCTTCTTGATCTTGACCTTTTCCTCATCCGACTTCTGCCGCTCGACTTCGTGGCTTTTCCGGTGTTTGATAATAAAAATCTCCTTCTTGACTACAGTTTCTTCTACTGCCTTCTTTTTCTCCGGCTGGGGCTCCGACTTCAGTTTCTCGGGCGGGTCGGGGACTGCAACCGGGGAAGAAGAAGCACACGAACTCTTCTTGCTCAAACAGCCACCCATTTTCCCTCAGATTGAAGAAAGAAAGATGGTAACAAGAATCAAAATTCAAAATATTCAAAGAGGAAAATAGAGGAGAGTGAAGGGGAAAAGGGGTACAGCGTTCAAGAAAAACACTCAATTACTTAATTAAAATCACAACTTTTTGAAGGGATAAAGAAAGAGACAGCAATTTCAAAATTTGACTGAGGCGGGGCAATCAATATAGCCGTTAAGATAAGGGGGTCTTATTTTATATTTTATTTTTAAAATAAAAAAAGAATAAAACATTGATGTCAGATTACCTACTACTGTTTGGACACTAAAACAAAATTGCCCCCACAATTTATTTTATTTTATTTATTCAGAAAAAAAGGAATCTTGATCTATATTTGAATTTGGAATAACGGTAAGTTTAATAAGTTACTCAAATTTTGAGGTTAATTCATGTTAATTGTGTTGTTAGAATATAAAATATAGAGTGAGATTCAATTCAGAACTTGATTCCATGATTATTTTCAATAGAAAAACGAGAATCATTTTGAACAAATGAATCCATTATGAATTTACATTTTGAATATAGATCTCACTTGAATTCACATTGAATACGAGTAATTTAAATTTTTTAAAAAAACAACACATTAATGCTTATTTATTTTTAAAAAAGGTTGTTAATATCTCGTATTATTAGTTATAATAACTTTATTTTTTATTTTACACAAATAAGTTATAAATAATTGAATAAGCTTAAATAACGAATACTAAAAATCGTACAATTGTAAATTTATAATTTTTAAAAGTTTTACTTTCTTCAAATTAACAAAAATTAAAATGTGCACTTTTTTGTTAAACGTAAGTCTTTATTTGGGAAGGGATGAAATTCATTTTTTTTCATTGGCCTAGTATTTTAGAATAATTCAAAAATAACTTTTTTTTTCAGAATATTTAATTTAGAGTGTTTTTTTTATATATATAAATAATATACAAGGTGATTCCTACATGTAATAATTTTATGTGTAAAACTTCAGTATAAATGAGTTCCTTCGCACATTAGAGATTTGTTCAATTCATTGAGTTTAAGATAATTTTCTTTTCAAGTCCAAAAATAAAAATAAAATTCTATTTTTACTAATTTAAGAGTATGACTTTTTTCTTTTATTTATTTATTTATTTTTATATTTTTAAATGAGGTTATCATTCAGCAAATTGACTTGCTTATTGTCTTGAGTTGCGATGTATACTAAAAACCATTTGAGAAGTACCATATATATATATATATTATATATATATATATATTATATATAATATAAAATAAAGTACGATAGCTTCTTATAAAGTTGGAGTATGTATAATATTTTGATTAAGTATTACATGTTATAGGTAATTAAATAATTAATATTTAATGGTACAAAAAATGATGGCCGTCTATATTTCATACTCTCCTTAAAAGTTGGATGTTTATATTCTTTTTAATTCTATACTTTTGAATGCTTCAGAGTTTCGAATAAAATTTTGATTTTATATTAAAATAAATGATGGATTTTCATAGTAAATGATGTATAAGGAAATCTGTACTATACACTGAATAATTTGAACTTAAGTATTATTTTAGACACATATATTCAATACTATTGACAAGTAAAAAAATTCTTTTAGGTTGATGGATGAATTAAGTCTTTACATTTTAATAGTAAATAAAATTAATTTAATTTTAAGATTAGCAATATAAAAATACTACTAATTAAATTTATAAAGTAATATTTTAGTTTCATATTATATTCTTTAGACATGCTACGATCATACTTTTTCATTGCATTTTTTAAAATTATTTCTTACAAATATAGAGGAAAACATAACAACTTTTAAATATTAGGTATATTCCAATGATACAAAGTTGATACTTTCCTGTATCAAGTTTAAATAGTTACTTTTATTTTACGGAAAAAATTATAAATGAATGTTCGTAATGGAATATAAGTGTTCGTAGTTTTATAAGAAGTATTTGCAAAAAAAATAAATTATAAATATTAGAGGAGTAATTACAATTCAAATTCAAAATGTAATTAAAAAAATAGATATAAAAATTTCCTTATGATTGAGTCAAACCTTAAAAAAACAATATTTGGAAGTTAGGAGAGTGTGAGGATGGATTGTTGACCGACATTCTTGCTTTGTAAAACACTTTAGAACAGAAAAAAGTAATGCTGCTACTGATGGATGGCAACCCAACGAATACGGGATGATCCGCCGGATTCATCAAAGTTCTTGCTCCGACCCGATTCCATCGGTTTACACTTTTTTTTTTTTTTTCTATTTTCTTGTTACAAAACAACATATACTAGTTACATATAAATTAGAAAAGGTTCATAACATATTGTTAAAATAATTTAAAATATACCCGTTTAAAAAAAGGCCTAACTAAAAATTGTAAATGGAGAGGATTGGGCTTGAAAGTTGAAACACAATATGCGTCCCAAAGCAGGCTCGTATCATAACTCTTATTTTAAGTTGAGAGAGTATTATATTTACTAGTATTTCTCCTCAGTGGTGCGATTTAAAATATAATAATATAATAATTTATTATAAAAATAATAATATAATTTTGAAGATAAAATATATAATTATATACATATATTTACTAAAAATTGTTTTAAATAAAAAAATATTAAATAATATAAAAAAAATATTAAATATTAAAATATACTATCATTAATACATTAAAAAAATATTTTATATTTAAAATTTAAAATTTTATTATTAGATATGTAATATAAATATCAAATTAAAAATCATGAAAAAATAATTAATTTGATATATTTTTCATAAAAAATAGAGTTGAGATAAAAAAAATTTATAAGTCCTTGAAAATTAGAATGAAAAAGCAAAGAAAAACAAAAAATATAATTGGACATGATAGTTTTTAATAATAAAAAGCTGATTTTAGACCAAAAAATGTAATTTTTGTAAATTAGTCTGTGTTGCTTTTATATAATTATAAATTATTATTAGTTTTTTAATGTTTGTATGTAGTATTATATGTATTTATTTAGTTAGGCCAACAAAACAAAGACAATACCAAGACATAAATCAATGGTTCAAGACAAGCTTGATAAAATCAAAACTTGAAACAAGATACATACGAATGAAAATGGCAAACGTTCATCACATAAGTTTTAGATCACAGAGAATGGTAGACAGGCTTAAACTTGTCAAAAAATACGGTAGAAACTGTTGCATTTGATTCAGGAAACAAGGTAGGGGAACCTCCTTTGGCTCGTCTTACATACTGTAAGAACAAGAACAACGAAGCCTCTCGTACACAGCAGAAGAAGAAATTCCGTTTACGCCCTGAGCATGTTCACTCCACATGAAATTGTGCATATCATAAGCCCCAATGTGGCCAAGAAAGCATATTTCCTGCATTCAAACAAGATTTAAGGTACATGCATACTTGCAGGGTGCTTGCTAGAGAGAAAAAATGTCAGAGATCACTCCCCCTCTTTGAATCATAATCATTTTGTATAAATTTCTGATGCATGTTTCAGTATAGTCAATCAAAGATGAACAAGAAATTCAATATAAGTGCTTTCTTTTCCTACACCTCAACTGCAACCAAGAAGAATGCTCACCCGATTGACAGACGTTTCTGAGGATCGCCGGTGGAATAGCCTTTGAAGTAGAAAAACCGAGAAACTGTGTAGAGAACTCCTAGAGATGCAGAAATCATCGGGTGCCGAATTCCTCCCAGTATCATCAACATGAAGAACATGGGCATCATTTCCAGTGAATTCTGGTGTCCTCTCTGCACCCACAAAGTTTTGATTCATCTTTCTTTATCAATCAGCCAAAGGACAAACAATTATAGCACCATATTGTCATTAAACAAAGAAAAACAAGTTATATATGTTTGGTTGCCTCAATGAGAAAAAACTAAAAACACAACTGATTCATGTTTGAACTCGGTGTCCTCTATTTCAAATAGTATTTTTATCTCCTATTGCCGTATTACCACCATAAGTCTTTGCGTATCAAACGAGATGTTAAAAAACATATAGTGAGAATCCAGTGTCAAATCCAGAATTTTGAAATTGAGTGCACAATTTTAAGAAGGATATATAATTATACAACTTAAAATGACAGGAATTTGTAAAAAAGGTGTTAATACTCTTTCCACATCCGTAACACGATATTATTTAAACGTTTTCACACTAATTAATGTAAGACCACCTTTAATTAAGACCACCTCTCAGATCTTATATCCTAAAACAGGTCAACCCAAAAAGAAAAAACAATCAATTTCAGTAAAAAAATTGATAATTTTGCAGGTAATAAGGCTCCAACTCGCACCCAAGAAGTCGAAAGGATACCATCATGCGCCAATCAAACAATCCGGCCTACAAAGTTTTTGTGAAGCACATTCCAAAAATATTTTAAATTCTGTCAGAATAAAGTATCAATTTTATATTAAGAGCAACCCATTTTCGCTTGAGAATAATACATTTTGTTCATGCTCAAGAATGTTCAAAATTTGGTGTGATATTTCGAAACTTTTTGCCTAAAAAATAACAATTCTTATGATAAAAAGCAACACTTTAAAAAACTGAATACTCTTTTCAGAACAAGCCGAGTATAACACATTATAATATACCTTTTTAAATTAATTGCCACGAATAACAACACCGAGGAGATGGCAGAAACAATGAAGAAAATCATTGGCATCAATTCTAAATAGATCCCAAGAAAATTATACAATCAATAGAATGAAAGTGAGTATCCAAACCCGCAAAAATGGACCCAAATGACAGAAAATAAAAAGGAAATCACAGACGTACACAGACGCATACCTGAACACAGTTAAAGATCTTGGCATCTTTGTTATCAGTTTCATTGGCGTACATGGTCGGATAAGGCACATTATACCTGCGTTCAGAACCACACAAGAATTTCAGCTAAAAATTCAGAATTTCGAAACGTTTCTAATCACAATTCGAAATGGTAAAAAAAAAAAAAAAAACACAGGAAAGGGGAATTGAGATTTACTTCTTGCGGGCTCTTCCCACTTTTGCAGCCATCCAGAAATTGATAAAACAGTAGAAAACAAGAACAAGAACCACGTATCCATACTCTTTTGGCAGAGATTCCAGAGCAGTCATGTTTTTCCCTCTGATTTGGATCTGTTCACAAAATGCTGATGTCGAAGATTTTCGAGAATGCAGAGCTTTTAAGGTCGATTGTGATGGCGGTGTTTTCCGAGTGCCTTTTGTAGGGTTTTACCGCCTTAGCTGGCTCATCTTTTTCCTCAAGGCAACATGGAGGACCTTACCTGGCTTATTTATTTCAACGTTCTTTTTTATTTAATGATATTTGCCTAATTACACTCTAAATTATGACAAAATCTCGTGTAATACCCTCTGGAATATTATTTTATTTTCAATTCTTTTAATTTATTTCTTCGGTTTTTTAAATTTTAAATTTTTTTTTGTAGGATTTACATTTTTTCTTTTCAGTTTTTCCTTGAGTTTTCAGTTTTTTTTTAGAAACAAATTTTCCTTATTTTTTCAGTTTCTAAAGTTTTTAATTTTTTTATTTTATTTTATAGAAACTAGAGATCCATTCCTAAACCATCATGATTCATGACAAATATAAATCGAACTCCATATTTAATAAATTTCTAATTATTAAAAATGCAAGAAATATGGCTTTTCATAGAAATGACAGCTGATGATGTTAAGTTTCTTACTTATTTGGGATGCCTGCAGCCTGCAAACTGTCATTTCATTAAATGAGATTGTAATTTTAGTTAAAATATAAAATGAAATTAATGACATTATCCAAATTTGGAACACTGGTCCTCCTCAAATTTCAATTTTTTAGGGGTTGGTAACGTACATATTTTTTTTATTATTTTTTTGTTAATATTAGCAATTAGCAATAAATCTATAATAAAATAATGGAAATTTCTATATACAACCCTATTATTACTTTTCACACAACATTTACTATCCACACCACACTAAAATATATTTAAAAATTTAAATTTACTAACCCCATCCCCAAAATATCTATTATACCCTTTAAAAAAAATTCAAAAATTCAAAAATTACCCAAAACCCTTCTGCAACCAGGCGATGAAATTCTCCCCCCAAACCCAAACCCTCAGCGGCGAACCCTCTCCATCCATACATATCTGCGATTTTGCTCATTTTCTGAAACATAGGGTCAATTTTGTTCCTTTCTCTCCACCCCCTCATCACGCGAAGATCATGGATACAGAAGGCGACAATTTCGTTCATAACCGCGACGCGTTCAGCGTTGGTCCACCGAACAGCCAGCAAGGCGTTCGGTGAGAACAGACCGAACATAACCATAGACGTTCGGCGCTGGTCCACCGAACAACGTTCGGCGAGCACAGGCCGAACATAACAATAGACGTTCGGCGATGGTCAACCGAACAGCCTGCGAGGCGTTCGGCGTGCCTTGGCCGAACACAACCACAGGCGTTCGCCTTCCACGTCGCCTCCATTGTGTCCTCGTCCTCGTCTTCCACAAACACGTCCTTCCATTCGTCTGCTGCTACTGTTTTTTCTTCAATGGCCTCTGATGAATCTGGTTTCCTGACTTCGTAACAGGCTTCTGTACATGTAGCCGTCTCTGTGGGTGGTGGCGCAGCTGGGGGCGGCGGTGATGCTACTAGTGATTCAGCAATTTGCATGGCATGTTGATGGACACCCACAGTGAGTTCATCATCAGGATTAATGTGGCGGCGGTGGAAGGCCACAGTGAGTTCATCATCAGGATTAATGTGGCGGCGGTGATGCTATTAGTGATTCAGCAATTTGCATGGCATGTTGATGGACACCCACAGTGAGTTCATCATCAGGATTAATGTGGCGGCGGTGGAAGGCGTAGGAGGCTGCTATCATCAGCACCATAAGATGGACGATGATGCAGGTGGATAGAGGAGAAGACCAGAAACATGTGAGGGAGCTCCAACATTTGACAAGGCTGAAGAAAACAAGTTAACAGGAGAAGGGCAGTCTAACTGTCCTTTTAACCATAACACTGCACGGTTGAAAAGGGAAGCTCTGAAAATGTTCTCAGTGAAACTACACCAAAATAATTTTTATTTTTTTTAAGGGTATATTGGTCAATTTATGAATGTCTATTTTGTCCAAAAATGTGTTGTGATGTGGAGAGTAATTTTTGTGGTGGGGATAGAAACACTCTAAAATAATTTCAACATAGAAAATTTAAAATATACCCGTTGAAAAAAAAGGCCTAACTAAAAATCGTAAATGGAGGGGATTGGGCTTGAAAGTTGAAACACAATATTGCGTCCCAAAGCGGGCCCGTATCATAACTCTTATTTTAAGTTGAGAGAGTATTATATTTACTAGTATTTCTACTCAGTGGTACGATTTAAAATATAATAATATAATAATTTATTATAAAAATAATAATATAATTTTAAAGATAAAATATATAATTATATAAATATATTTACTAAAAATTGTTTAAAATAAATAAATATTAAATAATATAAAAATATATTAAATATTAAAATATACTACAATTAATATATAAAAAAGATATTTTATATTTAAAATTTAAAATTTTATTATTAGATATGTAATATGAATATCAAATTAAAAATAATTAATTTGATATATTTTTCATAAAAAATAGAGTTGAGATAAAATAATTTATAAGTCCTTGAAAATTAGAATGAAAAAGCAAAGAAAAATAAAAAAAAATATGATTATACATGATAGTTTTTAAAAATAAAAAGCTGATTTTAAACAAAAAAATATAATTTTTATAAATTAGTTCGACTGTGTTGTTTTTATATAATTATAAATTATTATTAGTTTTTTAATGTTCGTATGTAGCATTATATGTATTTATTTAGTTAGGCCAACAAAACAAAGACAATACCAAGACATATAAATCAATGGTTCAAGACAGCTTGATAAAATCAATACTTGAAACAAGATACATACGAATGAAAATGGCAAACGTTCACCACATAAGTTTTAGATCACAGAGAATGGTAGACAGGCTTAAACTTGTCAAAAAAATACTGTAGAAACTGTTGCATTTGATTCAGGAAACAAGGTAGGGGAACCTCCTTTGGCTCGTCTTACATACTGTAAGAACAAGAACAACGAAGCCTCTCGTACACAGCAGAAGAAGAAATTCCGTTTACGCCCTGAGCATGTGCACTCCACATGAAATTGTGCATATCATAAGCCCCAATGTGGCCAAGAAAGCATATTTCCTGCATTCAAACAAGATTTAAGGTACATGCATACTTGCAGGGTGCTTGCTAGAGAGAAAAAAAGTCAGAGATCACTCCCCCCCTTTCAATCATAATCATTTTGTATAAATTTCTGATGCATGTTTCAGTATAGTCAATCAAAGATGAACAAGAAATTCAATATAAGTGCTTTCTTTTCCTACACCTTAACTGCAACCAAGAAGAATGCTCACCCGATTGACAGACGTTTCTGAGGATCGCCGGTGGAATAGCCTTTGAAGTAGAAAAACCGAGAAACTGTGTAGAGAACTCCTAGAGATGCAGAAATCATCGGGTGCCGAATTCCTCCCAGTATCATCAACATGAAGAACATGGGCATCATTTCCAGTGAATTCTGGTGTCCTCTCTGCACCCACAAAGTTTTGATTCATCTTTCTTTATCAATCAGCCAAAGGACAAACAATTATAGCACCATATTGTCATTAAACAAAGAAAAACAAGTTATATATGTTTGGTTGCCTTAATGAGAAAAAACTAAAAACACAACTGATTCATGTTTGAACTCGGTGTCCTCTATTTCAAATAGTATTTTTATCTCCTATTGCCGTATTACCACCATAAGTCTTTGCGTATCAAACGAGATGTTAAAAAACATGTAGTGAGAATTCAGTGTCAAATCCAGAATTTTGAAATTGAGTGTGCACAATTTTAAGAAGGATATATAATTATACAACTTAAAATGACAGGAATTTGTAAAAAAGGTGTTAATACTCTTTCCACATCCGTAACACGATATTATTTAAACGTTTTCACACTAATTAATGTAAGACCATCTCTCAGATCTTATATCCTAAAACAGGTCAACCCAAAAAGAAAAAACAATCAATTTCAGTAAAAAAATTGATAATTTTGCAGGTAATAAGACTCGAACTCGCACCCAAGAAGTCGAAAGGATACCATCATGCGCCAATCAAACAATCCGGGCTACAAAGTCTTTTGTGAAGCACATTCCAAAAATATTTTAAATTCTGTCAGAATAAAGTATCAATTTTATATTAAGAGCAACCCATTTTCGCTTGAGAATGATACATTTTGTTCATGCTCAAGAATGTTCAAAATCTGGTGTGATATTTCAAAACTAATACTTTTTGCCTAAAAAATAACAGTTCGTATGATAAAAAACAACACTTTAAAAAACTGAATACTCTTTTCAGAACAAGCCGAGTATAACACATTATACCTTTTTAAATTAATTGCCACGAATAACAACACCGAGGAGATGGCAGAAACAATGAAGAAGAAAAGCATCGGCATCAATTCTAAATAGATCCCAAGAAAATTATACAATCAATAGAATGAAAGTGAGTATCCAAACCCGAAAAAATGGACCCAAATGACAGAAAATAAAAAGCAAATCACAGACGTACACAGACGCATACCTGAACACAGTTAAAGATCTTGGCATCTTTGTTATCAGTTTCATTGGCGTACATGGCCGGATAAGGCACATTATACCTGCGTTGAGAACCACACAAGAATTTCAGCTCAAAATTCAGAATTTCGAAACGTTTTTAATCACAATTCGAAATGGTAAAAAAAAAAAAAAAAAAAAAAAAAAAAAAAAAAAAACACAGGAAAGGGGAGTTGAGATTTACTTCTTGCGGGCTCTTCCCACTTTTGCAGCCATCCAGAAATTGATAAAACAGTAGAAAACAAGAACAAGAACCACGTATCCATACTCTTTTGGCAGAGATTCCAGCGCAGTCATGTTTTTCCCTCTGATTTGGATATGTTAACAAAATGCTGATGTCGAAGATTTTCGAGAATGCAGAGCTTTTAAGGTCGATTGTGATGGCGGTGTTTTCCGAGTGCCTTTTGTAGGGTTTTACCGCCTTAGCTGGCTCATCTTTTTCCTCAAGGCAACATGGAGGACCTTACCTGGCTTATTTATTTCAACGTTCTTTTTTATTTAATAAAATTTGCCTAATTTATATAAGGAAAGTTTTCAAATTACACTCCAAATTATGACAAAATCTCGTGTAATACCCTCTGGAATATTATTTTATTTTCAATTCTTTTAATTTATTTCTTGGGTTTTTTAAATTTTTTTTTTTTTTTTGTAGGATTTACATTTTCTTTTCAGTTTTTTTTTTTAAGAAACAAATATTCCTTATTTTTTCAGTTTCTAAAGTTTTTAATATTTTTTATTTTTTTTATAGAAACTAGAGATCCATTCCTAAGGCATCATGATTCATGACAAATATAAATCGAATTCCTTATTTAATAAATTTCTAATTATTAAAAATGCAAGAAATATGGCTTTTCATAGAAATGACAGCTAATGATGTTAAGTTTCTTACTTATTTGGGATGCCTGCATACTGTCATTTCATTAAGTGAGATTGTAATTTTAGTTAAAATATAAAATGAAATTAATGACATTATCCAAATTTGGAACACTGGTCCTCCTCAAATTTCAATTTTTTAGAGGTTGGTAACGTACATATTTTTTTTATTATTTTTTTGTTAATATTAGCAATTAGCAATAAATCTATAATAAAATAATTTCAACATAGAAAAAATATGTAAAATTGTCCAAACTTATGCCCAGGTTTAAATTAGACCCCGACTATTTTTTTCTTATCCAAATAAATACTTGTACGTAAAAAATAGATCAGATGAGAACCCCAACTTATAAATTCAAAAAATAGAATTGATCCTTCTAATAATTTTTTTTTAAAAAAACAAATCCTTCTAATTATTAAAATAACTAAATATATTAAAAATATTTAAAGAATCTACAAGCTAACAAATTAAATAAAATATATATTTAATTTAGATTTCAATTTTTTTAAGTTCTTAAATAAAATTTAATTTTTTTATTTCTTGATTATCTAAATATTCTTTTAATTCGAGTTGTTAATTTTCAGGTTTATCAAATATAATTTAAATGTATTTAATTATTTTAATGATTACGAGGTCATATTTATTTTGAACATAAAAGTTAAGATTTTTATTTGACTTATTTAAAAACTTCACATGCTTATTTTGAACCAAAAAAAAAAAAATAGAGGTAAGGATCTAATTTGAACTTGGATGTAAGTTAGAGCACATATTTGAATGTGCTGAAGATTAATATTTAAATTATTGATGTTTGAATGTATTGAAGATTATAATTTATGATATTATTATTTGTTGATTTTAGATTTAGCTAATATTTATTAAATTTATTTAGTTATTTTAATATTTGAAAGGGTTCTCTTTATCTTATATTTGGATATTTAGGATTTATTTGATTATTTTAAAAGTTTAAGAACTTAATTATATAAAAAATTAATGAGTGTTTCTATTTACACCACAATAACTTCTTTTCACACCACAAATATTTTTTAAACAAAAATAATTTTACCACAAATATCTTTTAAACAAAAATAATTTTATATTAAATGTCTAATTTATCCTTCTTCTCAAATCAGGAGAATTCTCCATTTTTTCATTAACCTTCTTCTTTACCCAACGACTTTTCTCAATCTTCTTCCGCACAAATTTGCTGTTAACATCACCTTCACCAATCCATCAAATTACGAAATCTCACCCTTGAACAAACACAAAAAGTCGAAATAATTTCTTCTATTAAAAACTCATATGCTCCCAAATCCTAACTTGTGAATCTGAATTTCTTTTCTTTTATTATTTGTTGCTAAGAATTTTCAAATTCATATATTTAGCCTGAGATAAAAGAACGAAGAAGAAGAACCACAGAAAATATATTTTAAATATGATTTTGAATAATTTTGAATTTGCAGTAAAAGAAGGAAGAAGAAGAACCGCAGAAAATTTATGATATCACCTTCACCAATCCATGAAATTACGAAATCTCACCCTTGAACAAACACAAAAAGTCAAAATAATTTCTTCTATTAAAAACTCATTTGCTCCTAAATCCTAACTCGTGAATTTGAATTTCTTTTCTTTTATTATTTGTTGCTAAAAATTTTCAAATTCATATATTTAGCCTGAGATAAAAGAAGGAAGAAGAAGAACCGCAGGAAATATATTTTAAATATGATTTTGAATAATTTTGAATTTGCAGAAAAAGAAGGAAGAAGATTGAGAAAACAATGTAAAACAGTCTCTGGGTAAAGAAGTGATTTGAGAAGAAGGATAAATTAGACATTTAATATAAGATTATTTTTATTTAAAAAATATTTGTGGTGTGAAAAGAGATTATTGTGGTGTAAATAGAAACATTCAAAATTAATTTATGTTCTAATTTGAATATATGACACTAGTTTATGGGCGTTATATATTTTTCGTCAAGGATCTAATTAAATTAAAAAAAATATATATGATCTAATTTGAGTATATGTCATTAGTTTAAGGGCTCTGTATATTTTTCCTAACTTATAAAATATCAAACAATAGTTTCAAATAATTTCTTAAAACTTCTTGCTGGACTTGCTTATAACAGTGGGTACTTTTTTCTTGATCTTTTTTCGCTTCTGTTGCTCCTTTTTTTTTTATTATTATTATTTTTTTCTTGTTCAAAGAGTAGTTTTATAAATCGTAAATGGGTTTTTTCTAATGTGTGCGCGCGCGCGCGCTTATATGGTGGAATTATATGTGCAGTGTGGATCAGAAATGGTAGCAGCCTTCTGGATTACAGAGACATCAAGCCCATTCCTCCAATTAAGGGAGCCTCTGAAAGAGCTTGGCTTCAGGGACACTGATCTCAATCTGGCTGTTTATGTTAGCGCCCTCCCACCCCACATTATTTTTCTTTATGTACATCTAGTTTGTTAGGGTAACAATGGTAGCTTTACTAAAGCCAAGAAGTTGGCTTTACGAACTTCATCCCATTGCATGAAAGCCGGAACATTCCTGGAGTTGTATGTGGTGTAATGAACAGCTCAGCGCTGTTCTGCTTCTCACTCTTGAGTTCCGACTCACATATCGCTGGAAAGCTACTCCTCCACTGCGCTGTTCACCTCTCTGACGCTCTCGATTATGCTGCCCGCCTCCTCCGCTGTACACCGAATGCGGTCTCCTTCATGTACAGTGCGCTTATCCGCGGCTTCTCTGATTCAGACGCACCCCAGAATTCGATCTCCACATTTTCTCTAATTCTTAAGAATTTGGATAACCTGTTGATAGTTTCTCCCTGGCGTTTTCGCTGAAGTCCGCGGTGAATATGCGGTGTTTATAAACTGGGGTTCAGCTCCATTGTCAGGCTCTGACGCGTGGGCTGTATACTCATGTATTTGTTGGCACTACGTTGATTAGTTTGTATGCGGAGTGTGGGTATGTGGAATTTTCAGAAAGAATGTTCGATGAAATTCCTTAACGAAATGTTGTGGCGTGGAATGCTTTGTTGACGGCTTTCATTAGGCGTGGTGATGTGAAAGGGGCAGAGCGGGCGTTCAATATAATGCCTGCAAACAGTTTGACCTCTTATAATTTGATGCTTGGAGGGTACACAAAACTAGGGGAGTTCGTGTTAGCAAGTAAAGTGTTTGAGAAAATGCCTATCTAAGATGAGATATCTTGGAGTACGATGATATTGGGGTTGGCACAACATGGGCATTTTGATGAGGCGTTTGGATATTTTAGAAGCTTACTTGAGATGGGAGTGAGGCCTAATGAAGTGAGTTTAACAGGGGTTCTATCTGCTTGCGCACATGCTGGGGCACTAGAATTTGCTAGAATTCTGCATGGTTTCATTGAGATCACTCTAGTAAATAATGCACTTATTGATGTTTATTCCAGGTGCGGTAATGTCGACATGGCCCGTTTGGTGTTTCAAAGGATGTCCGGGAAAAAGACTAAAGTTTTTGGACATCAATGATTTCGGGCTTGGTAATGCAAGGGTACGGTGAAGAGGCAATGGCTCTTTTCCATGAGATGGAAGAATCCGGGATCAACACGGATAGGATAACATTCATTGCAATCTCTATGCATGTAGTCATGCTGGTTTGATCGACCAAAGTGTATGGGATTAAACCTGATGTCGAACATTATGGATGCATGGTTGATTTGTACAATCGATCAGGTCAGTTAATGAAGGCTTACGATTTTGTGAAATGGATGCCTATTCCTCCCAATGACATTATTTGGCGAACACTTCTTGGCGCTTGTAGCTTTCATGGGAATGTGAAATTGGCCGAATAGGTGAAAAGCAAGCTATCAGAGATGGACCCTAACAATTCAGGTGGTCATGTTTTGTTATCGAACATTTATGCTAATGCAGGGAAATGGAATGACATGGCCAACGTGAGAAGATCAATGGCAGAGCTTAAGTTGAAGAAAGATCCGGGTTGGAGTATGATTGAAGTGGAGAAGATAATGTCTACTTTTATAGCAGGTGTGAAAGAAGATAATGTAACGAAAGAGGCTTATGAGAAGCTGAAGGAGATAATGCTGAGGCTTAAGGTTGAAGGGGGGTATGTGCCTGAGGCTTATGGAACATGCGGATTGTGAAGAATTTGAGAGTTTGTAAAGATTGCCATAATGTGATGAAATTGATTTCTAGGGTTTATGAGTTGGAGATTACACTTAGAGATAGAAGCCGATTTCATTTGTTCAAGAGTGGGATTTGCTCTTGCAGAGGTTACTGGTGAAGTAATTTGTCTTGGCCAAATAGATATTGCTTCAATCCATGGAAGGATACTTGCTTGGAAACTGGCAATCCCGGAGCACAAAGAGATGATTGATGAGATTATTTGATACTCTCATTGCATGTATTGGTGATATGAGATAAGAAATGAAACACTATTTGAAATTGAAGATTTCTATGATTGACATTGTAGACCCTTGAAGACTCTAGCTAGAGGAGGGTTTCTCTTATTGATATTATTTGGTGAAGGATGTAAACACACGTTTGATGAAGTTTTGGGGGTTTCTGTGCTGAGGCTGAATTTGTTGCTAAGACTATTTCCACCGGTTTGCATTACTTTAGTGCAAATTCTACACCACTTTAGTGTAAAATTTATCTATTATTTCCAACCGTTTGCACTGCTTTCTCCACTAAAAAATAATATTATACAATAATCTTTATTTTCTTTATTTTTAATATTTATTTTTACTACTAAATATTTGTTAAAAACATTATATATAATTTCATTTAACATTAAATTTTGAGATAATATTTATTTTACTTATATTCTTAAACTATCATAGTCAAAAAATATATATGTAAAATTGAATGTCGGATAATATTATGCAATTCTATTTAAATATTTAAAATTTCATATACTTATTTAAATTATATTTTTATTATTATTTAAATTACACATCATATGATTTTAAAAAACTTGATTTAATTTCAATTTGGATAATTGAGATAAAAAATTACAATATTAAATATTAAAAAAAGATATAATCATAAAGAAGAAAATGAAAAAGAAAGCAGCGCAATAAAAAATTTGCGGTAAAAATGGTGCAAAATTTTTAAAAATTTCAAAGTGATGAGAATAAAGTACTGTTGAAAGATGAAAACTGACGTAGAATGCCAAATGGGTTGCAGAAGCTGAGAAAATGTGCAAACATCCATGGAGAATGTTCACGGCTAGTTTGTCCCACACTAATCTAGTGAAGTTAACAAATCACAAATTTCAATCACATTTTCCCACTCACATTTAATATTAGTAATTAGCAATAAATCTATAATAAAATAGTTTCAAAATAGGACAAATTTGCATATTTGCCACAACTTATGCCCAAATTTAAATTATACCCTCGACTATTTTTCTTATCTTAGTAAATACTTGAACCTTTAAAATAGGTGGAATAAGAATCTAAACTTATAATTCAAAAATAAAACTGATCCTACTAATTATTAAAACAACGTAATATATTAAAAATATTTAAAGAATCTAAATACTAACAAATCTTTGAGTTATTAAATAATTTTTTTGATATGTTAAATAATATTTAGATTTTCTAAGAAAATAAGTTATTAAATAAAATTCAAATTTTATTTTGTTGTTTTCTTGATATATTTAAATATTATTTAAATATATTTACAAGGATCTTATTTATTCTAAATCTCAAAGTTCATGGTCTTACTTGGCTTATTTAATAATTTCTGGTGCCTAGTTAGACCCAAAAAATAATAATTAAGGGTTCAAATTGAACTTAGAGTATAAGTTCAAGGGCAAATTTGAATGCAATGAAGATTATTATTAAATTAGGTTATTTGTATGCATCGAAAATTATAATTTATGATAGTTATCTGTTAATTTTTAGATTTATCTACTGTTTATTAAATTTATTTAGTTATTTTAATATTTAGAATTTATTTTGCTATTTTAGAAGTTCAAGAACCTAATTAAATAAAAATTTAATATAAGGTCAAATTTAAGTTTAGAGTATTAATATAAGATGAATTTGCACATATTTCCTAAGTTATAAAACATCTAACAACAATATAAAATAATATTTGAAGATATTAACATTCATCTAATTCATTATATACTTAAAATTTGAAATTGACAACTTGGATGAATGCTAAGGTTAGGTTTGGAATCTAACAACAAAAACTTGATAATAGAAAGAGATGTTTGGACAACATTATAATTAGAACCAAATCGATAACCCTGATTCTATTTCAGTTCACAATAATACTAATTGGTGAAGATATTTATATACATACATACATATATAATATAGATATATGATGAAGACATTTATAGTTGAGGCGACCAACCCCTACCTACAAATATAAATGATCCTTCTGCTATTATTTGGGCCCAACCAATCAGAATGGTGTCTGAATTTCAGTTTCAAAAGTTTGAAACAGTGACATCGTATTAGTTGTGCAAGAATTGGGTTGTAGCAGCTTGTATATGGAGGACTACATCGTAAATTTGATTGTGTTTGGGGTAGTGTCTTGGACAACAGTTTTCTGGGTTACAAGGAAGGTGTTGCCAAGCAGATCTTTTGATTTCTGCAACCGCATTGTTTCGACCGTCCATGCTTCTTCCGCTGTCGTTTTGGCCTCTCTCTCAGTTCAAGATTGGAGTTGCCCAATATGCCCCGTTGCTGCAACCTCTTCTCCCAACCAGGTATTCCTTTCTCTCTTCAATCGCGTATGTTGGATTCTTCAACTCCTGCTTAAAAACTCAATCTTAACCTAATTACTATCAAATGTACCGTAGAAGATCCATTACAGCACCTTCTACTTCGGTACTAAGAGCATCTCTGAAAATTTGGAGATGGCGATGGAAAGTCCCTCCCAAAATTTCAGGAGAGACTGGCCATCGCTGAGTTATGTTTTATTTCCCAGATGCGCCTTCTACGTCAAAAAATTATTTCCCAGATGCTCCTTCTATGTTTCAATATTTACAAATAAATAAAATATGAATATTTACAGAATATTTATGACTTGGTATTGCTATTAATTTTTCTGGCATGGAACAGATGCAAGCACTTGCAGTTTCTGTAGCATATCTGATATATGATTTAGTGTGCTGCCTCTTTGACAACAAAGTCAAGCTTGATAACACAATTCATCATCTCGTCAGCATTGTTGGCCTTCTTGCTGGACTTGCTTATAAGAGAGTGGGTACTTTTTTCTTTTTTTTTTTTTGGAAGAGTAGTTTTATAAATCTTTAATACATATGCATGCATATATGCTGGTCTTGTATATGCAGTGTGGATCAGAAATGGTAGCAGCCTTGTGGATTACGGAGATATCAAGCCCATTCCTTCACTTAAGGGAGCTTCTGAAAGAGCTTGGGTTCAGGGACACGGATCTCAATCTGGCTGTTGATGTTAGTGACCCCCCCCCCCCCACCCACACACACACACTATTATTTTGCTCTTTGTACATATCTGGTTTGTTAGTGTTTCCAGTACCAAATCTTGTTTGTGTGTGTGTGTGTGTTTATGCCTTGATTTGCTGACTATTGTAGATTGTAACTTACCTTGATGGGGGAACTGAACTGTTATTTTGCAGATTGCTTTTGCGGTCACCTTCACATTTGCAAGGATGGGAGTAGGACCATATCTTACTTATGTCACTCTATCTGCTCATAACCCATTTGTCATTAAGGTAGTTACTTAATGTTTTTACACGCGCGCGCACACACACACGTCGTGGACAAGATTACCGTGAAACAATTTTCTGCAATTAAATTTTTTTTAATTGTTATATTTTTTCATGTCCTGGTAAAAACTGGAAATATAGGCAATGGCTTTGGGACTGCAGCTTGTGAGTGGATTTTGGTTCTACAAGATTGCAAGAATGATGATATACAAATTAAGTAGAAGGTCCTCATCCATCAAAACCCTATGAAACCTGCTTTCCTTCTCATCCATGGAAACTCATATTCAATTTGCAACATTCTCTGAAGAAAATTTAGAACATTATTTTGTGCGTGTGTCAAGAACAAGGCAAGTAGAATAATCAGTAGCTCGTAATTTTGTACCATTTTCTTTTGTCAAGAACTTTAAGAAAATGAAGCAGAAATATGACAATTATGCAACGTTGTTAAAGCTCTGAGACGACAGTTTTGATTTTTTCATATTGCCTGCTGAAAAGGGCTATCTATAAAGACTCCAGAAACAGAGGTTTTCCAACACAGGAACCGATGCAAACAAAATTGGCTCTTAGGTTATTACACACTTTGCTTCTTAATTGCAATCTGTAATGATAATGACAAAAAGACAGCGATTGACCAAGCATAATCACCACCCGTAATGGTGACATAAGACAAGGGTTCTTCAACATATACTGTTTCTCGCAAACAGCCAACTTATATGATGTACATACACTGTGTATTGACAACAGCGATGAAAATTCAAAGCTCAGAAGAGGCCAAAGGGCCCTCTAGAAGGCTAAAAATAGACACCTGGATCGTACAATTAGATATTAATTGTCTGTGAAGATTTATGTAAACGCCCTTTACACACATGGTCTAATAATCAAGAGCGTTCAAATTGAGTCAAGTGAATGGGCGTCTTACATCCACCATTACAAAGTTCACACTAAAGTATACCAGAACCTTAGTAGATTGACAACTTTAGAATTGTCACAATTCAGTATTTGTTATTATTGTAACAAGAATGTGAAACGTGGTGGGAAGACCTGCTTAACATGAGATGAAGTTTGACAGCCTAACCAATAAGCATATGCACTGCAGACGAAATTGTGCAAATCATAAGCCCGAAAGTGGCCACAAAACCATATTTCCTGCATCAGAAAGGTTAAGTGCGTGTGTCAAACTTAGATGTTATCTGCAATGAGTACGGGAATTTAGAAGAGTAAAGCAATGTTTCAAGCTCTAAAATGAGTTGAGGCTCAACAGAGTGAAAGGCGAACTGAACACTCGTTAATGACAATAAAGGTTGCATATGGATTGAAAGGATGTGATTTGAGGAGAAAATTCAAGGAGGATTTCAATTAATACAATATAATGGGATTTCAATCTACTTAAAACACTACAACAATAGTTCAAAATGATGGTAAATTCCAAATCGATCATAAAAGGAAATCATTCAAACAACCTTATGCAGCATTTGGATCGAGCCATTTCAAATTAAAGAATATGTAATGAAGGGATTTTAAATACACCAAAGAAACTAATACTCTTGAACAAATGGATATCAAATCCACCCCACTCATTCAAAAAATAGTTCAAAATGAGATGGATTTTGAATCCATTAGAAAATGAATCAATCCGAACAACCAACATTATGGATTTCAAATCCATCTTCAAATCGTTCCACCTAATGCAACCCAAATGAATTTATTATTGTGGATTTCAAATCTATCCTCTTTAGTCTGACAATGCATGTAATGACCTGCCCACAAATAGTTTAAAATATTTGAGCAGAATAAATTGTCCAGATGCAAATTTCAGAATAGGTGGTGCAAAGATGAAGGAGACATGAACTGTGTTAAATTATCCTGTTCTTGACCATGATCAAGAAAGCAATCATCGAATAATGGGACAGACACTTACCCGATTGTGAGACGATTCTTAGGATCACCTGTTGAGTAGCCTTTGAAATAGAAAAATCGACTAACTGTGTAAAGAACTCCAAGCGATGCAGAAATCAGAGGATGCTTAATTCCTCCCAAAATCATCAAAACAATGAACATGGGCATCAGTTCCAGTGAATTCTGGTGCCCTCTCTGCACCAACAAGGTTTTAATTCAGAAATCTTGTAACCAATAACCCAAAAACAAGATTACAACACTACCACAAATTAAATTATGCAATCAATAACAAATGAAAGAAGACGGTTCAAACTATAAGAGACCATAAGGAGGGTACCAATATCAATGAATGCCAAGCAATGCAATAAATTTATAATCGCAGTACCATAATTCAAACAGTAAATTGGGGCGCAGCGCACGCAGACACATACCTGGACACAGTTAAAGAGCTTCGCATCTTTGTTTTCGGCTTCGGTGGCATACATGGTGGGATAAAAAACCTTATACCTGCCCTCAAAACCGCACAAAAATTACACCACAAAATCCCATTACAAAAGGGTTCGTATCAGAAAACACAAAAGAGAAAAGCAAAAACATAAGAAACCAGAATTGCGAAGGAAATTACTTCTTCCGGGCTTTGCCCACTTGAACAGCCATCCAGAGATTGAGCAAGCAGTAAGCAACAAGAACAAGAACGACGTATCCGTACTCCCTCGGCAGTAATTCCACTCCAGCCATGCTTTTTTCTTCTCGCTTTATCAGATTGATGAGATTTAGCACTGTTTAGTAGGAAGTGCTGTTGCAGAAGATTTTACAAGAAAAAGAATGATTTTGATGGGTGTAGCGTGGATCAGAGCCCGCCACCAATTTGCGCTAAATGGAGTCTTCGAGCAACTTCTCTTGATTTCAGCTGGGAAAGCTCTCTCCTCAAGGTTGCAGGTTTTGACTTTGGATTAGCTATTGGGCTGCGTCTATTTTCAAAGACTTCGTATCTCTTTTTAGTAAGTTGTATCAAATTCTATCCTTTTCCTTTTTATTTATCATTTATTATTTTTACTTTCTAAATTCTAAATGATTCTTTATTTTACAAATTAGAGGTTTGCATAAATTATTTTCAATCTCTTAACATTGAAAGGAGATACATTAATTGTTTAATTGAATAAAAGTTGTATATAATATTTTTTCAAAAAAAATTCTCAATTATACTAATATATATGTGTTTACGTGTAAAACAAAGTGGGACGGTTGACATTTAAGAAATACTATTTTTTTATAATAATTTATTATATTATTATTCAAAAAAATAGTTGTTGATTTAGTATTGCGCAATCCTTAGATTTGTAAACTTGTTTAGAAAGAATCTAGTCTTTGAAAATCAAGGTGCAAAACCGTAAGGGACCGCATTAGTTTGGTAAAAATCCAATATATTTAAAACACATTCTGACATTCAAGTTGACTTTTCCTTTTCTTTTTCTTTTATTTTGGGCCGGAAAGACTATTTGCTTTGTGAGCAGCTATCTCAATGTTAACATTTACTTAACGAAAAAAGGATACAAATAAGCAATCAATTGTTTCTCACACAAGTAACATGCTCTATGATATAGAAAATGCACAATAGGCTTTTAACTACCATCCACTTCAGCTAACATCAAACAAATGATAAAATCTCCAGAAGGATCTAATGAAACATCGCGGTGTTCATTACAATGTCCCTCTCAACAAGGATTTGATAATTATGAGTCCCACTAAAAAATACATCTAGAATCTTAACTTCATGAAAGTGCAGAAATAAATTTTAAGATCTTCGACTGAGCCCTTTCTTTCTCTTCCGGTCCATCAAGATCGCCAATATTGTCATGATATTCCTGTGATTAGCACAAGAGCAGCGGGAAATAAGTATGAAATCAGAGTGCACAAATTTAATATGTTCGTTTAAATTACTACAATGTTGACAAAAATAGAGACCAGCACAGAGACAACTCCTTGATGCTTTCATCAAATACATGAAACAGTTAAACTACGAGTTTGCCTCAGCTGAATTCTCAAGAGCCTCAACAATGTAGAAAATCTTTTACAGTTCCAAAGTGAGGTACAAAAGATCGTCTACACATGGATTGTGCAAGAATGCAATTTTTTCATTTAGTTTGAATATCTTCAACAAAATCCGAGCAGATCTACATTACATCTTCTTCATGCATCTGAACTTAGGAGTGATAGCATGAAGTACAACACACCACAGATGTCAGATGACAAACAGACTGCTCCTGAGCTGAAGGACCATAAGTTGATATATTTACTAATTAACCAGAAATATATTATTTCAGTTTTTATTGTAGTTTCTATATCAAATCCCACTATTTTTTCCATTCATAATTACCGATAAATATTTCCCTTCCACTTCAGTATCAATATGCAATTCATTCTAAGGAACTCAATAACCCATGGTTAATGGGTGTTTATTTAATTTCAAGCAGACTACCCAAAGTTCATAGGATTTGTAAGAAGAGCATAGGAAGGAACTGATCAAAGTTCAAGCTGCTATTATTGATAATAAGCTGAGGGGCTAATACCTGAAGAATATCCCTAACATCATTCTTGGTTAACTTTTGCTGCTTCAGTAAAAGTTCAATTCTTGCTCTCATCCGAGGGTGTCTAGAAAAGAGAAGAACACAAATTAAAAGAGTATCAGAACAAAGATAGCAGCAATTAACTGAGTGAATTCAAAGATGGCAAGACTTACTCAGAGGTCCACAGATGACCCAGAATAACAGCAATTAACTGCAGAAATACAGAATAAATCAACCACAAGAATAAAAAATAGAAAGTCAAATAACTAAGATTCAAAGGAGTCGGGAAGATACCTGGAGTGTATACAGCCCAGAGTCTAGCTTCCTATTATATTTCTCGTCTTCATCCATCTGCAACAGCAGTAACAATAAATACAATCTCACAAGAAATGTTGAATTTTTTCATAAGTTGTTGCAAAGGCAGTCAAGAAAGCAGAATTTATATCATAATTTAACCTCGAGATCATCAAGTTCGAGTTCATTAAGCCGTTCAGTCTCTGCTTTCACTCTATCGGAATATCTATGATCATAGCAGAATTAAAAGTTATCAGAAGACAAATAACAGCCTCAACAAAGTAGATAATGGAATAAACAGAAGGCTGCTTTCCAATTAAATGAGGGCAGTGTAAAAGAAAGACCTCATGTAGAGTTCCATAAGTCGATCTATCTTTTCACACTCGTTCTCCACAAATTTACTTAACAATCTTTCCCTTCTAGAACCCCTCAAAATTCCACCTGATCCACAATACAAAGTTGGTGTCAGTACAAGCACATTGGAAAAAATAAAATGCTATTGACAAGGTTTCAATTTTAAATGTTGAGAAGGTAAATTATAACATAACTTCAGCAAAAAATAACAGAAACACCCAAGATAACAGGAAACACAAACTTATTGGCCCTATCAAAAACAGCAAGAAGGACATAACATAATTTCAATTTATGTTTGAAGAAACTGAAAAGCCAGCCAAACAGGCTGATTTCGGAGCACATAAATGCAAGCCAAATGAATTTAAATGTCCTACATAAACCTACCCCCAGAAGTTGCAGTTATTCTAAAATCACATAGTAAAGAAACATATAATCCAAATGGAACTTGCCTGCTTACCAAATAGTGAAGCAATTAGAGATATGAGACGTTCTTCTAATTCTTCCTTGTAACGCTTCTTCTTATTCTTCTTGCTGAGAGGTATCTAACCATCACAAAGGCAAAAGTTTAGACACAAAGGTCAACAACAAATTATTAATAAACAATAGTGTTAATGAAATGCAATAATTATATCTGCAGCCAGAAGTTGACAGAACACAGAAACTGCATAATTGCATACATTTAAAATTGCACATCACTTTAGGTTGTATTCCAGGTTCATTACATCCACCATGATTCTAACTCAGTAATGAATAGTTTTATAACAAATCCCATTAATCCAAAAAAAAAAAAAAAAAAAAAACAGGGAGCATGTAACCTCAACTACAAAAACATCACCCATGAAATAAAAGCACTCATGCGCTCAATAGTCTCACCAAACGCTGTTCAGAAAAGGGGGACAGAACTTGCCTTACCCATAAAAGCAGGGAATGCAGTCTTCAACCCCATGACATCAATAAACCGCTCACACGCAGGCGGATAATTGGTCATCGCAAAATCCAATGCCCTGATGGCAGACCCATAACACAGTTTCTTCTGGTTCATAATAATGATCATCAACTCCACCCCTTCTGCCTTCACAAACCTCTCCTTATTCTCCAATGGCATTAACAAGCAACACAAACTGTCGACCAAATTTTCCACCATTTCCTCTTCATCGCCAGTTTTTGGGTCCTTAGACTTATACATGGCCACAGTCTGTAACAAAGTATCAACGCCATTCATCTGACCGAACCTCTTCTGATTTGCGGCACTATTCTGTAACAAAATAGCCAGAATCTCAGAAGCATATTGCTTATTACTATCAAATTCGCGTATCTTAATTCGCGCCTGAATCCATTTTAATAGCTTGGTCTTCTCGCAAACGAGCTCGGCCGCTGAAGGCTTGACCTCAATAAGGTTCTCAATAGTGGATAAAGTGTTATAAATAGCGGCTGATTCATCGGGGTCCGAGTCATTCAACCGAGCTAAATTCTGAACGAGCAATTCCACTGCGTTATTCTCTATAAGTGCGTCGACCAGCACCTGGGCCGACTCGTCGTTGTCCTCAACAACATCAGCATCCGTGAGGTCCTGCAAGAGGGTGACGGCATCAATGGCAATATCTGTATTGTCGTGATTGAGAAGTCCGGTGATAGAATTGACGGTGCCAAGGCTGACAAGGTCAGGGTAGAGCTCCGGCGCGCCGGCAAGGATTTTGAGTTTCTGAAGCTCGTCGTGGAGCTCTAGCTCGGAGTCG
Source organism: Caryopteris x clandonensis (assembly GCA_028749325.2). NCBI lineage: Eukaryota > Viridiplantae > Streptophyta > Magnoliopsida > Lamiales > Lamiaceae > Caryopteris > Caryopteris x clandonensis. Next base: position 4,256,654 of record JAPYKT020000007.1, on the reverse strand, counting down.
GCGAACTTCTCGGGGTTATCGGGGTACTTCAGGCGGGCGGCGGAGTTGGCGTTGAGGCGGCGCTCCAAGGAGAGAGCGAACTTTTTTAGGGTTTTAAGGTCGAGGGTTTCGATCGCGTTTTGTTGGGATTTCTCAAGAGCTTCGAGAAGTGATAGGTCGATGGGAGCGGCGGAAGGTGGAAGCGACGGCGCAGGCGGGGATTCCGAGCGCTTTCGTTTTTGTGGAGGGGGGAGGTCCATCATGTCGCCCTTGGCTCGGTTTGATTTTCCGACCGGGGAGTTCCTAAATTATTTGTGAGGGAGGGTGCCCGTCGGGCTCTCTTGACAATGATGGACCCTACGAAATCAATTGGGCCTCAATATATGATCCAGGAAATCGGCCCAACAAGATGTAGTTTAGAAACTACACAATTGAGTATTGGACTTCTTTCGTTGCGTGACAGGCCCAATATCGCTTTCTGTTTATTTGTTCTTTATAAGAAAAATTGGTCTTTTAATCTTGTGTTTTTGCCATTTTTTCAGTTTAGTCCTTTAAAATATTTCTGCAATATAAATTATTTTTTGCTTCATATTTATTAAATAATTTTTAAACTCTATTCGTGGTTTTTACTTGGATTTTAGAAATTAATTTCAGATTTTCTTTAAATATTCAGATTTATTCAACAAAATTTTGCAGTAAATTGAACTTTTTAAAATTATTCAATTACTTTATTTATTTTATATTTTTATTTTGGTGATTTTTTGACTTTAAGAAAAATATCTTATAATATTTTGTTTGATTTTTGTAGTTAATAAATATTTTTATTTTGTTCTAATATTTTCTGATTTATCAACAATTTGTTAAGTCATACTCGTTCATTTTAATAATTGGGGCACGAATTTAATTATCATTTTCATTTAAATTATGGAAACTACTAGCATGGATAAAAGGATAAAAACGTGAAAGAAAAATTAGATTATAAGATCATTTATTTTTATGAAATTCTAAAGAACAATTTTGAAAAGGATTAACCTCAAATTTTCCTGCTTTTAGAATTGATAACATTTTAAACTTTTTTTATCAAAAAAAAAAACAAAAAAGTCCACTTTTTTAAATCATTTCTCAGTTTCCAGCACTTTCTTTTTTCCATCTTTGTTGTGTTTCTGACGCAAGCAAAGGATTAACTTCAAAGTTCCTCCACAAACGCGCGCACTCACTGAAACGCAGTAGAAAAGACATTGAATAAGAATCTGCATCTTGAATTACTAAGTAACTGAAAATGGCAGGCCAGAAAAGGGTCCTCTTGTTGTGTGGAGACTATGTCGAAGATTACGAGGTGAGCGAAAAATTTATTTCCTTTTTTTTTTTTTCTTTTACGGGCTTTTTGCATTATTTGAACTTTTGTTCTTACAAATTTATTCCACAAGATTGTGCTAAATAGATTATGATTGCCTTGTTAGGTCATGGTTCCATTTCAAGCATTGCTGGCATATGGGTTGTCCGTTGACGCCGTTTGCCCCGGGAAAAAATCAGGTGAAATTTGTCGCACTGCAATCCATGACTCTCTTGGTCACCAGGTTTGTACAACTTTGTTTGGATTCACTTGGTTGATGTTTAAGCTTTGTGGATTATTCTACAGAAGATGAAGTTGTTGTTGTTCATTGTGTTGCTAGTAGGCTAAGGTTTTCTGTTCAAGATGTTGCTGCTGTTTTCCGATTGAGATTTTATTTTGTCAAAATATAGTGCAAGTGTGCTGAGTTTTTTGGATAATCATTTTGAAAGAAAGATGACGGGTATCTTTGGTTAATCTATTGTCATTGGTACTTCCCATGCTGTTGGTTCTTTATTTTCCTCGATGAACATACCTTTCTGGAGCAATTCATGAATCCGTCTTCTGAAATGCATCTTATTTCTCCAATCTCTATCCCCTGTTGAATTGAAGATTTTCAGGCCGGTTTCATGATATGATTGCTGTTATTTGATGCATGTTCTTCATTTTGTATATGCCAAAGTGACATGTGATTCATCAGCAAATCATTCAGAGATCGAGAAATATATGAAGTGTGACTTGACAGATAGATGGATGCAGCAATTTTGCACTTCTAAAGCCAATTTCCACTATAACACCGTGTTTCATATGTTTGGTCATATATGTACTTGTGTATTTGGTCTGAGATAACATATTAAATGAGAGAAATATCAAGATTAAATTGTACCAGTTGGGTGAGCATATCTACTTAACTGCGCTTGTTTGTGAACTTATGCATTATTGTAGGATATAAAGATTAATGGAGCATATTCTTCATCAGATTTCCATTCATGTGTCTTTTTTCTATTGAACCTCAGTAGAAGCCTTGTAGGCCTACAGCATTCATATTCTGGCATGTATAGTTTGAACAGCTGACAAGTGTCTTGATTTGGTTGGTTTATCTGTACAAAATGTAATAAGCAAACTCTTAAGTTGGATGGACTATGCAACCTACAAGACTAAACAATGAATCCCAGTATTTCGTCTCAAGAATTTGTCCTTATTATTTCCATGGTCATTTCAAGTGTTTTTAATGCAATCCATTTACATCTACTTCAATAACAAGCACGTATAACTGAAAAGAACTGATTTTTAATTTCCTATAGCTGCTTGTGTTTTAATGATGTCAATAGAGTTTCTATTACCTTTTATTGTGGTCTCTGGATCTCATAAATTCTTGCTTCACAAATGGATGCAGACATATTCCGAGTCCAGGGGACACAACTTTGCTCTGAATGCTACTTTCGATGAAATAGATGCAACTAAATATGATGGACTCATCATACCAGGTGGACGTGCTCCAGAATATCTTGCAATGAATGAATCCGTTGTAGCTTTAGTTAAGAAGTTTGGAGATCTGAAAAAGCCAATTGCATCCATCTGCCATGGTCAATTGATTTTGGCTGCAGCTGGTTCAGTTAAAGGCAGAAAATGCACTGCTTATCCAGCTGTTAAACCTGCGCTCATTGCTGCTGGGGCCCATTGGGTAGAACCAGACACCATGGCCTTCTGCACCAGTGATGGAAACCTTATAACTGGAGCTACATATGAAGGGCATCCCGAGTTCATTCGTCTTTTTATCAAGGCACTGGGAGCCAAGATATCTGGTTCGGGCAAGCGAATTATATTTCTTTGTGGAGTAAGTTCCAGAACAATTTAATTTAAGACTAAACTACAAAATACTTATGTTGAAATTTGGTGTATTCACCGTTTAGCATTTCTAGCAACTTATTTATCAATATTCCCCTCCAGAGCACCTTTTCAGAGATACACATACATAAATCTCTCTTTATCATCAGTGTTCTACCTAACACCTTGTCATCTTTTTTTTGTTATCCTTGCATCTCAGTTAAGAGTTAGCTGGGGACTTGGGTGACATGAATAGTAAAGGCATTGTATTATGTAACAAAAAATCTTAATGGGTTATAATAAAAATAGGACAGGCCACTTTCCCGCGATTGGAACTCATGATATGGTAGTTTGCTGAGCAGTGGATGATTACAATGAGTGCAGCATTTACAAAAATGTGTTTGGTTATTGGGGAAAAAATCAGTACATCCCATGTAAATCATGATGCAAAAATAAAATAATTACTATTATTATTGGAAAAATTAAAAATATTGGTAGACCTATATGGTGGACATTTCAAATACTTTGTACTTATTTTGGTTTCTTGAATTTACTTTAAAATTATGTATTCTTGTAATGTCTGAATGTGTCAATTTAGAAACCAAATATGACGTATCTTCATAGTAGCTGTGGATTGGAAATCTCCTACCTTTCAAACATGATTGATGGATACTTTATGTATCTGTTTTAAATGACACATTCTACGGGTGTAGTTAAGACTATCTGCTAATTCTTGGCTTTTGCTTGCTTTATGGGTCATTCTTTTACTGGAGCAGGATTACATGGAAGATTATGAGGTGATGGTTCCATTCCAGTCTCTTCAAGCTCTTGACTGTCATGTTGATGCTGTTTGCCCTGGTAAAAAAGCGGGAGACACTTGTCCTACAGCTGTTCACGACTTTGAAGGTGACCAGACCTATAGCGAGAAGCCGGGCCACAACTTCACTTTAACAGCTGATTTCGATGTTGTGGATGCCTCAAGCTACGATGGACTGGTCATACCTGGGGGTCGTGCTCCCGAGTATTTGGCGTTGAATGACAAGGTTATTCAATTGGTAAAGGAATTCATGGAATCGGGGAAACCAGTAGCATCTATTTGCCATGGACAACAAATTTTATCCGCAGCTGGTGTCTTAAAGGTAGCTGCTTTTCCTGATTGTGGCCGCTCTTCTTTAGCATTCTCATGTTACTTTTTCGTGCATTCTCTCATTCATATGCTTCTGTCTGTGTCTATGCAAATATAATGCCGCTCGCCTATATGTATTGATTTTCCTGCTATTGAGATAGAAGAACATTAAGTGTTCCCTGCTATGCTGTTGTATTATATTCATTATGATGATGAAAAATGACTGTAGGGGAAGAGGTGTACTGCATACCCGGCGGTGAAACTGAATGTTGTTCTGGCTGGGGCGACATGGTTAGAGCCAGACCCGATCCACCGTTGCTTTACTGATGGAAATCTGGTCACTGGAGCAGCCTGGCCTGGTCATCCTGAATTCGTAGCCCAGTTCATGGCGCTTCTGGGCTTGACTGTCTCTTTCTGAGAATGTTCTGTTTCTTTGCTCTCGTGTCGCACAGGACCCTCTATGTGTTGCTTGTATCCATATTCCATACCACACTTTTTAGTACTAAATCGCCCGAACATTCCGATGCCTGGCAGGTCTAGCCATCTAAATAATGTTAAAAAAAAATAAAAAATTAAAAATAGTGTTGATTTAAAAAGTGTTTCCAAAATAGGATAAAATGTCAGTGGACCTGACGATGTTTGGTAAAAACGTCACCAGGCCTGATGTTTTAGTTTAGAAATTAAAAATGTCAGGCGCCTAACGTTTCTATTTCTTATATATATATATATATATATATGTTACATGTAATATAGGATATGCATACATACATGTAATATAGGGTATGCATGCATATATATTATATATAAGTACATACATATATATACACTCATGTATATACACGTGTATATCTATATATATTTCATTTAATATTAAATATTTATATAAATATATAAAAGATATATAATTAATTATATAATATGTAAATACCTTAATAATATATACATATATTTAAATTTGTTTACTGATTATTTATTTTTATTATTCAATAAAATTTATTTATATTAATAATAATTGATAAAAAATATTTTTTAAATTAATTAAAATATAATATAAAATATATTTCTATAATTTTTCTTACATTAATATATATTTATTTTTATTATATAAATTAATAATAATTATAAACTAATAAAAAATAAATATTTATACTCAACCTAATTAAATTATAAATATTTATTAATAATTATAAATTTTATATTATGTATTATTTGAATAATTTAAATAAATATATATATATATAAAGATATATAAATTATATTAATATTTTATATAAAAGGGTTATGTTATATTAAAATTAAATTTATTAAGATATTATAAATGAATTAATACGTAATATAATTTTTTTAAAAAGAATTTTATATAGAGTGTTTAAATATATATATATACATAAACATTAAATAAATAAAAAATACACAAATAATTTTTTAAATAAAAAATAATCAATATATCTTAATATTAAATTCTCTAAATATCTCTATACAATTATACATGTTTATATATAATTAATATTTATGCATAAGAATAATTCTATTTTCTTTTAAATTTTAAATAAATAATTTTAATTAATAAAAATAATTAAAAAATTGCCGAAGTATTTGATATATATATATATAATTTAGTTAATATATATATACATACATACATACATGACCCAATAACTTACAGAGGTAGCAAGTCTTTAACCACGGGAGCAGATTTTATATTTGATCTTTTTATGATATAATTATATTTATATAAAATATAAATTAAAAATATAAAACAATATATTTATAACATTTTTATATTATGTATTAATTCATTTATAAATTTTCACAAATAATTTATATTAAATTACTTTCAATAAATACCTATAATAAAATATATAATATTAATAAATATTCATTACTTTATTGAAATTTATTGATAATATAATTTATTAATTTAAATAAAAATATAAAATATTATTGCTTTACAATTATATAATATATATTATATAGAAAAATATATATTTCTAATTAAATATTTATATAAGAAAAAAATTAAATATATACGATAATTATATAAATTTTAAACATAATAAATAACAAAATATACATATATTAAATATAAATATTATATCTATAATATTAATTTAAAGAATATATATATATATATATATATAAATTAAACAAAAGAAAAGTCAGGCCCACTGACGTTTCTTTTAAAACGTCAGTGGTCCTCATGTTATATATATATTTTTATATATTTATGTAAATATGTATATTTTTATTTAAAATATTGAAATACTACTTCAAATAAAAATATAATATTTATTAATAAATATTCTTTAATTTTTAGAAATTTATTTATAATATGATTTAATTATCTTAAATGAAAACATAAAATTTTATTATTTACAATTATATAATATATATTTATATAGAAAAAAAATATATATATTTCTAAATAAATATTTATATAAGAAAAAATTAAATATAAACGATAATTATATATATTTTTAAGAGAGTAAATAAGAAATAATATATATATATATATTAAATATAAAGAATATATATAAATCAATATAAAAAATAATAAAAAAACATTAGTCCCACTAACATTTTCTTTAAAACATCAGTGGGCTTGATGTTGTTTTTGTTTTCTTATTTTTTTAATATAATTAAAATATTTATATATATTATTCAAATAAGAAGTAATATAAAATTTTAAAATATTGATAAATATTCCTTAATTTCAATAAATTAATTCATAATATGATTTTTTTAAATTTGTGATTTTTATTGGTTTATAATTATATTATTAATTTATATATTATTGAAATAAATATATATTTATATAATAAAAAATATTTAAATATATTTGATATTATATTTTATTTACTTTAGTTAAAAATAATTTTTTATTAATTTCTAATAATATAAATAGTATTTATAAAATAATATAAAAAATCAGAAGTACACATTATAAATAATATATGTGTATATATATACAAAAATATATAATATATATAATTATATATCTTTATATATATATATATATTTACTTGCATATATATATATATATACACACACAGCCATATATATATGTATTACATATTAATATACATGCATATATATATATATATATATATGTATGTATTATATGTATGACATGCATCATATATATATTTGGAAAATAAGAACGTTAGTGGGCCTGACGTTTTTATTTTTCAAATTAAAACATCACGCCCGGTAACATTTTTACCAAACATCATCAGATCCGATAATATTTTACCCTATTTAAAAAAAAAATTAATTCACTTGTAAAATATATATGTTTTCATATTATTTAGGTAAATAACCCCTAAACTTGCCTTCTTTATGTATCAATATTCGTCGTAAAACAGAGTATGATTTGTGACCCGGTTTACAAGCACCGATGGTATGACATGATAATAAACACGACTCAGTAATACAAATTTGTATTAAATAAAAATTATACTTATTTAAATTTACAATAAAAATAAAACTGATAACACGAAAATTCCAACATGAATTGCCATCCTTCAATCCAAACATTCTGTTGACTTTTTGTAAGTTTGAAGTTAGGAAACAGCACGAAAAAGATGTGCAGAGTTTGACATAATTTCCTATTCCATATTATATCAAATTATATTACAACATTCGATTGTTATTAATTTGACGTTTTAGAGTGTTGAGAATGTTGCTAATTATTCCTATATGAGAACATCAAATTAATAAATTAAAAGATTAAGAGGAGGGAGAAACATTGTTTAGGGGTGTATTTCTTCATTCTTAATTTTACTTTTCAACTTTAATTAGTAGAACCCACATCGGATGATATTATTGTATTAATCATAATGAATTTTCACAAATTTGAAATTTTAAATAAATAAATTATAGCTAACTAATAATTATGAAATTTATAGGGTCTGTTGGAAATCATAATAATAATAATAATAATATTATTATTATTATAAGAGATGAATAAGTGAGAGCGTATTTATACCTTAATAAAGTGATGCAACTCTAAAGCAAAAATAGTGGCTCCTTATTATTATTATTATTACTGTTATAGCTACAACCTTTATAAAAATACAGTGTGCTGTAGTGGTGGCACAATACGGCGCCGTAACGATTAAAAAAAGGGAAACCGTGAGCGCCCCCGGGGAATAGCAAAATTATTTATCAGTTGTGACCAGTCCTTATCCAGCTATCCGCGCGCTTTTCCAAGGTTCACGATTCACGCGCTCTATCTCTCTTCAAACTCTAATTTTCTCTCCACTCAAATTTAATTAGGTGGCCTTCCTTATTATCTGGATAAGTAGTTTGATTTTAACTTATCAATTTATTTCTAGATTTTATTATTTTATTATAAAATAAATATTTTAAATTTATTCTTAACTAATAATATGGAACTTTAATTTTAAAATAGAACCCTCTTTTGTTACGAAAAAATAAAAAAGATTTTATTTTTAAATTGGAGAATATATTTATTTTAAAAGAAAAACAATATTTTTGAATTATCATGTTTTACTTATTCGTAATGTAATATTTATAAATTTTTTGGGGTACCAAAATAATTTATCAATTATAATGTAGTGTTTGTTAATTTACTTTGTATAATAATGTATGTAGCTGTCTGTGCATGCAAAATTAAAAATTGCATTAAGAATATATAAATAAATAAAATAGCTGTTGCATGCCACTCTCCAAGTATTGAGACTGGGTATCACGCAACTTTCAATTTTTATCATTTGATGGTGGGGTGAGGTGCCATAGGGTAGACACACAAGGAAACTGGATAACTTCGAATCTCCAGTGTACGTTGCAAATCTTTATTACTTTCTCCATCAAAGAGCCCAATTTTGAAAACACAAAAATTCATAAATAAAATAAATTTATTTTCGAAAAAAACATTTAATTCTGCTATGAGCATCCTTTTCGGAAGGTAAATGAAAATAAAATTTTAAATCAATTTATTCTTTTTATAGTCCTTAACCTTATCCTCTGTTATCCACGTGTCCATATCTATCCGACGCATCAGTCTCCATTTATACCGAAAAAGCGGACCAAATTCCACACTTAAAGTTCTATAAATAGACTTGAATTTCTTTTTATTTTTTAAAACTAAGAATTATCTGTTGCCAAAAATTATATATACTTAATAACTGCTAAGGTGTGGAGGCATTATCAGAAAGAAGAAATAGGGTTTTGGTTTGATGTTCTTGAGTATGGAGTCCCTTTTCAATCCTCAAAGGACCATGGATGAACCGCTGGTCATCGTTCAAGATTTCCACCATCATGTTTACAATTCTTGCAGCAGTACTTCAAGTTCCTTCAATGGAGAAGAAGATGATGAGGAAGGAGAAGAAGAAATAAACTCATCACCAACCCCCTTGCAAGACATGTCCTCTTTGCTCCTCCAACTTCCTCTCAAGTAAGTGTTGTTGTCTTCTGTTTCGGTCTCGTATTTTATTTTATCAAATTTATCATAATCCATGAAATTATTGGGTTATTTTCTTCAATTTTAAATCAAGAATCTTGATTTCTAAACAAAAAATGTCTTTGTGGTGAGAGATTAAAATGTTGATTAGGGTTTTTTTGATATGTATGTATAGGAGAGGGTTGTCTAAGCATTACAATGGGAAGTCACAATCATTCACAAGTTTATCAAATGTGGAGTGCCTTGAAGATCTTGCCAAACAAGAGAATCCATTTAACAAGAAGCTCAAGACCTGCAAAAGCTATGGAGGATTCCCAAGGAAATATGCTTCTTCTTCTTCAACGAAGAAGCCATCAAACAAGAGATCTCATTTTTCTTCGCATTTTAATGGAAGGAGGAATTCTAGCTTTCTTGAGAGTACTAGTAATAATTATAATAATAATAATGATAATAAAAATAATAATTATAATTATAATAATAGAAATATTAATAACAATAATAGGCCTCCTATCCATCCACCCCATAGATCAACAAGTAGATTAATCTACTAATCCAACACATCCCTTTGTTTGCTTTAAGGGTTTAATTAATCATAAGGATTAGGCGTTTTGAATTTTGTTTCCTTAATTTTTCTTCGGTAGTGAAACATGTACATATAGGCCTCTTCATACTTGGAAAAATGTGTTGTTTGGCTAATCTTAATTGTTGACTTGATTTGAATTATAGCTGTCACTAAGTATCAATTGTGTAATTAATTAGTGTATAATGTCATTGTGATTTATTATTAACCAACTAATCAGATCCATTAAACTGAGATTCAAAATAAAATAATATTTTGGACAAGATTGAAGTCTTGAGCATTTATCTATAAGTTATATTTTATCTCAAAATAGTTTATATTTGAAATTATTAATATAACAGCGGTCACAACGGCTTATTATCCTTTTTTTTTTTTTTTCCCTTTATATATATATGAGAGGGAGTGAAAAAAGTGAGGAAAGGGAGTAGAAAAAGAGAAAGGAAAAGGAAAAGAAAGAAAAGGCAGATGGGCAGCTTTAGGAGGCCCGGTAAGTTAATTGGGCCCGCTAAAAGCCCAAAAGAGTACTATTGTGGACTGCGAAGGTAAAGGGACGGCAAAACACGGAAAATTATAGGTGTTGTATTTAAATTAACGATAATATATATAATTTTGTAAATATTTTAAGATTAGTGTTTCTTTTGTTTCATAGTAGAATTATTTTAGAAAATTAACATCAATGTTAAGTAACGCTGTTGAGTGTGTATTAGTAACTAACTAACAACTTTTTCTTTTTTCTCTATTACTAAGAATAGATATGCGCCGATATTATATTAATAACTATATCTAGAAATATAATATATTTTATTATATTAATAATATGAATTAAAATTGCATACAAATGAATTATCTTTATATAGATATTATTTGAGTTGAAATTTAGTTTCATTATATATACATATTTTAAAACGTTGTTTTTATTAGATAATAAATTGTATGATAATTAAAAGTGAATGATACTAAAATTATTGAGGTTAATTAATATATTAAAATGCAATGTAAATTAATAATATAATATTTTTATTATCATAAATAAATTATTTATATATTTTTCACAAATTTATATAAATATTTATATACTTTGTATTCAAATTCAATAAGTATATTAAAATACATTACATTCTTTAAGTGTAATTATTTATTTTAATGTATATAATATTAGTTTTAAACTAAAAATTATAAAAAAAATATTTATTTAATATATTATACGTAAAAAAGGAAGATATACAACAAAAAAGTAATTAAAATTTTTAAATATTAGTAGAAATAAAAATAAAAGAGGGAGAGAGATAATGAAAGATTTTTTTTTATATTATACGTGGAACATTAATATTATTGTTATAATTGGCTATGCAATATTTTAATAATGTGATATAGTTATTTTTTATAATTATATGACAAAGTAATGAATCGTGCTGCAAATAAAAAATGTACGAAATATATAATGTTAATATAATAAATTTTACATGTGATCGATCTCAGTACTTTTTGTTCGATTTATTGAATATTATGATTGAAAAAATTCAATCACATCAAAATATAAGTGCACAAAAGATGTATATTATTATTAGGGAAAACAAAATGTAGGTACATATAAGAAGGGACGATTTTGATGATAAAAAAGAAAATTACTTTAATTATTAAAAAAAGAAAGAAAAAAGAATATAATTACTCCTGCCTGTAACTACAAATTTCGAAAGAATTTTGTGGAAAAAATTAAAAGCTCGCCTCCAATTTGTTAAACGTTTAAACTTTTCATACTTATGCATGAACTCTTAAATTATACTATTTTAAATATATTTTTTATCCCAAAAACCATCCTATTTTAAATGTATAGTTAAAGCAAAAAATTTAAATTTTATTTAATAATTAAGTTATATTTAATTGAATACATCAAATTAATAAATAAAAAAATTATAGAAATATAATTTTTTTTATCTCTAATAAATTATGATTATGTTGAATTAACAAAAAAATTGTATTCTCAATTTTTGGTAAGTATAGATAATTGGTCATTTGGACCTGGAGTGAAGGCTGGTTCAAGCTGCCCTGCCCGAAGAAAATTAAGTTTATATGGGTAGTCCAATTGGATCGATGAGTTTGGTGGGCTGAGACCCGGTTGGCCCGCGAGCTCTGGGTCCTCTCTCATCTTCTTCTGGCCTCCAGCCACAGCGGCTCCAGATAGTGCAGTCAACCAGATTTTGTGGAGGTTTGATTATAGGAGTATCTTATTTGATGGATTTAAGTGAGCAAGCAGGCCTACTTTTTCGAAAACGTGAATAGTGAGTGCAACTGAAACTAATCTCAGGTATTATCATTTTCCCATTTTTTTGGTATTATCACTCAACATTCCAAAATATTAAATAAATTTATTTATCTTATTATAAAAATAATTTTACATTTTAGAATTTAAGTTTATAATTTACGATTCGTAATGTTTGAGGTTTAAATTCAAAGTTTATAATTTGAAATTATATTATATATATATAACTGATTCATTATTTATAACTTCATAATTCAGAATTCATGAGTATCGACCCCTCATCCCATAAAAACTATTTAATAATCATTTAGTAACTTTTGTACATAACTCTATAGATAAATTTCAATTTTTATACAATTTAATTAGATAAAATAAATAATTATATTATTTAATTTAAATAATTATTTAGAAAAAACATAATAGAAATATTACAGGGTAATTATATTTTTAATTATTCATTTTTAATATAAATATATTCATAAATCAATTCATTCACTTATCAATATCATAATTAATGTTATTTATTAAATAAATTCTTGTTAGTTCGCTACCTCACTATTCATAACCAATAATATAACTTTAATTTCTTAATAGAACACAACTAATATATGAAAAATGTGGGACGGCAAATATATTATAATCTCTCTATTTATGTGTACATGAATGTTCCACCCACCAATAAATTATATATATATATATATATATGTATGTATACGCACACCCATAAAAGGTGGAAATGGGTGGATTTTGTCGCCTAATGATGTATAATAAACCCATAATTGGTGATTAGTGCTTAACGCCGCAGCACACTGCACTAATCCCCACTAATAATATGAAAATGTTGACTCTGATTATATCTTTTTTCTTATCAATCAATAATTGTAATTAAAGCTGAATTCGTACACATTGTGGGGCCCTGTAAATAAATTGTATGCATATATAAATATCATTTTAGAGGTTCAATTATGTTACAAATGGAATATCTTTTAAGAATTTCTTTCAACTTTTTCATTTTTTTTTTGTTTGTAAAATTCAATATAAATCTATTGCAGCATAACAATTATGACGGAAGAGAGTGAGATATTTATTGTTTTTGTTTCAATTTTATTTCTATTTATTTAAATAAATAAAGATTAATTTATTATATTATGACAAGGAGAGATTTATTGTATTATGACAATAAATTTATTGTTTTTGTTTTAATTTTATTTCCATTAAATACAACATGAATTTATTGTATTATGACCATGATAAGGGGAGTGTGTGAGAGATTAATTTGAAATATTGTTAATTAATGAAGGGTGTATTGGTCAAATTTTAATATTCCTTACTTCTTTCTTAGCACCAAGTCTAAAATGACAATTAATTTAAAACATAATAGTTATTTTATTTGTTAATTTGAGAAGATAAAATTTTTTTAAAAAAATTATAAATTTAAATTTATATTAATTTTAAAATTAATTTGAGTTATTCAATCCTATATAACTTATTTATAATATTTTAAAATTATTCTTTTAGAACAAAAAATAATTATTTTTTATTTATTTTTTAAACGAGGATATAATTAAATTCTTACGAACCCTCGCCTTTCTACATCAACAGCCAATTAAGTAAAGTCCAACAAACAAACCCTGGCATCTCTCTTCCCCAAAATGACTTGTATTTTGAATTTAAAAGTCAAGAATATTCTATTTGGATCCGTAACAAAATCTCACTTCTCTCTTTCGATTGCGTCATTATTTTAGTTTCATACTACTTTTATATATTTTAAATTAGAGACACAATTACATAAATATATGTTAATGTATTTTTTATTTCAATTGAATCTAAACTTATGCAAGAAGATCATTATCTAAAGATAATTTTTATTCATTTTTTAAAAACTCCAATCATGATATTTAAAAATTGAAAAATAAAATAAATATATTCTCTTATTAACTACACCAACTCTGGGCACATATTGGGAGATATAATTATTTATTGGGACAAAAAGTTGCAAGAAAAAGCAAAAAAGAGAAAGAAGGAGGCAATAGACATCAAGTGGTTGGAATTTGTAGGACCCCTCTTGTCCTAAAAAACTAGAAAGAGGTCTTTTTTCTCATTTCTCGACAAAAACGATTAATTTACCAAAACCAAAAGAGCAACAAGCCCCACTTCTACCACTAGTACTGCTACGTGAAAATGACTATTCTTTCTTTTCTTTCTTTTTTTTAACTTTTTTGTAAAATACGAGTAATTTACGCCACTAGAATATTTTATTTAGTTATTTATATTTGATTTAACTCGTTTTATTTGAACTGTTCCGTCTTATCAACTTCAACAGAAATAACGGATTTGTACATCACAAATGGCCCACTTTATTCATGTAATGCAGCCCATTCGCCGTATGAACTTTGAGTGCTACTATTACATAAATAAATTGAAATTTAATTCAACTTCTAAATGAAGAAGCTTCCAACTCATATACTTTCACGTTTAATAAAACAAAATCTTATTTAAAAATTCAATTACTTAATGAGTTCTGCATTTGGATCGAAGCAGGTGCGTATATTAAAATTCATAATAGTAAATTATTTATTGTTGTTCGAACAAATATAAAATTTAAGAGTTTTAGATGTATTTGAAACATATCAATAATGAAATTAATTAATAATAGGAATAATGAAAATAATAATGCATCAAACATATATAAATACATACACCAGTAATATAAATGTCAAATTGATGACAACAAATCATTGTCGTATACTTGACAACAATAATTGCAGAACCATGGAACATGCAAAGATACTGAATACCACTAGGAACATGGAGCACGTCAGCATGCAACCTCTCAAACAAATTATTTTTTTAGAAGTTTTTAAAATTTTATTTTTTATATTGTATTTAAATCAATATTTTATGATTTTGTTTACTGTTTTTACTAGAGTATTATATCCTTACCTAATTGTACGATATCATTCTTTTTTTTTTACAAAAGAGTTGGTACCTAACTTTTATTACGGGGAAGAATTTGCGAGTTTGAATTCTGTCACACTCTTATTTCTCATTTATAATAAGGTTTCAGACTTATAAATGAAAATCGCTAGGAAAAATGATAATTGAATTGAGCACTAAAAGTCATTGGACGAGGTTTCTTCAATTTGCTAATGCTATTACTTTTGATGCATTGAGTACTTTTATAGATCGTGCACAAAATTGTCTTAAAGTAAAATTAGTAGTGCTTGAACAAAAAAAATGTGAGTTTGATTAAAAAAAGAAAAATAAAATTGCCAACTAAAAAAAATATCGAAGACAGTTTAAAGTAGGTGAGACGTTGCTTCCAACTTTTAACTTTAAAAAAAAAATTTAAGATACAGATATATGAAGCAAACACAAAAAAATAACTTTTATTTAATCATGAACCATGGGTCAATTTTCAATTTTAACATGAATATATATATATATATATATTTAACATGAATTTGAAAATATAAGTAGTTTCATAATTCAAAAGGTGTGAAATTGGTTAGAAGAAATGAAACAAAATATATGGTAGAGCCATGACAAATATTGTATGAGGTCTACCCAATGCTAGATGTAACGACTCATAATAGGGAGATATAAATATAATGATAAAATATCATGCACTAAAAAGAAAAAAAATACAACATCAACCATATTTTTGCATTAAATTATAACTGTACGACAATTATTAGGTGCACTTTGATGAAGTTATCTTAAATTCATCACTATTTTATATCGTCACCATCATCATAGTAAACAAAGAGTGAAATATGTGATAACTTTAACTTTCACATTTAATTTAAATGAGAATAGTAACGAATGGCAAAATAGATATTGGATTTAGGAGCGACCTCATCAAGTCTCATCCAATGATGTGACATCTTCATATTTTAAAGACGAACAATGTAATCAACTTTCTAACTGTAAAAAAATATAGTTTGTGCTATATTAATTTTATAAATTTTATGTTATAATTAAAAATTGATCAATAATTTATAATGTTTTTTATGTAATCAACCCTTATCCAAAAACATAAATTAAATTTTTGAAAAACACCCACTAAAGCTAGCATTAACAGAAGTGACTAGGAGTTGAATTATGGAAAAATTGTCTATATTTTATTATCCTATTTTATATATATATATATATTTTAAATTGGTGTGAGATTCCAAGACCAATGAAACTATAATAATAATAATAATAATAATAATAATAATAATAATAATAATAATAATAATAATAATAATAAGTATACTAGTCGAAGTGGAATTCAAACAGAACACGAAACTGAAAAAATAGTAGAAAATGGGAGTGGGAGGGAGCGCAGAAAGAGATGACAGAAGCCAACAGAATCGGGCTGTCCACGACTCAATCTCACCTGTGACATTAACCTGAAATCCCAGATTTACCCCCGGCCCCATAAATATCTGTAGGATTCATTCATGCACATAACAAACGCGTATCCGACGCCTCATCGATTTATTTATTTAAATCCAGCTACCCACCCTATTTCTTCTCCCTGCAAACTGCTACCCACCAAGAGAGAGATTGAGTGCTAGAGATTGGAAGGGGCTGTAAAATCAATCTATGCAACCGAGGAAGGGAGATCCATCGGTTGTTGTGAAACGGACAAATTTCAGTTTTGTGTCTCGTGAATGCTGCTTCAGCGCTGATTGTGATTATGATTATTATGAGCTGGTTTGATGATAACTTGCGCTCTGCTTCCAATCTCAGCCGCTTCATTGCCGGCCTTTTGCTGTTCCTCCTTTATCATTCCTCACAATTGATTTCTAATTTCCCTGTTCCTATACACCCGTGATTTTTTGTTTTTTTTCCTCCCGCTATTTTTCTTTTTCTTGAAAAAAAATTGTTGTTCTTGAGATCGAATTTGGTTCTCGATTGCTTTTCGATTTCCTTGTTTGGTGTTTTCTGGGATTTGAGAAGAAAAGAGGAGGGACATATATTTTTTAGTTGTCGGTTAATGGATCTCAAATATGGCGGCGATTCGCTCTCTGGCGAGTTTTGTGATGGTAAGTGTTGAAACCCAACTTTTACTTTTAATTTGTTTTATGTGGTTTTCCGTTCGTATGGACTTGAAATTTGATGGTGTTTCTGCGTAAGGTTTATTAAAATGTCGATAATTAATTTATGACTTATTTGGGCTTATGTTTATGTTCAAATTGTGATTTCCTTCTCGATCAACAATCTGAAATTAAACTTGACTGGGCCGGGGGGGGGGGGGGGGTTGTCTTGACTACATTCCCACCTTTAAAAAAAAAAAGTGGCCGTATATGATTTTGTCATAAATGGAGTTGAAAAAAGTGCTGCTGCAGTTTGGAAGCTATACCTTCTTTATTCCTTGATTTCTTATAAAAAATTGATGCCATGCTTACTAAAGTATAAAAAAGTGTTTTTGGTTCCAGAAAACTTGACATTTGATGATACATTGCCTTGAACCGGACATCAGGTTAATTCGATTCAAACGGGTCACAATGCGTTTATTTGTCGCAAGATATTTTTTTTTTTTACTATTCTCTTATATGTATGGTGCCAATCTTTTTTTTTTTTTTGAGTAAGGCCATTGAGACAGCTTCTACCCTAATTGATTTTGTTTCTTGGACCTACTTGTAACTGATGCTAGAATTCATCATCATTTTGATCAATTGTTGTCTGGTGGCCAGGCATCTATGCATCCCTTGCTGAGAGACAACACAATGCCTCGCCTTCTGTTATCGTTATTGGTGGGGGTATTTCAGGGATTGCTGCTGCACGCATGCTTCAAAATGCATCTTTTAAGGTGCAATCACTAATCCATAAATTACTGTATTCTTCTGATAGGATGAGAGTATATTTATGTATCTTTAGTGGTTGATGTGGGATCTATCTCTGTCCAGGTGATCTTGTTGGAGTCACAGGATAGAATTGGCGGGCGCATTCACACTGATTACTCATTTGGTTGCCCTGTTGACATGGGAGCTTCATGGCAAGTTTAACTTTGGTTTTTTTTTTCCAGGCATATTATTCCTGAATGAGAAGCATATCTTTTGTTCTTGTGTTTGATACTTTACAGTGCTTTATTTACTTTGCCTTAATACGAGGGCCCCACTCACTTAGGTTGAATAGAAATTGAGCAATGTGTAATTCAAATATTTGAAATGAGTTATTTCGTATCCTTCAAAATTAGAGTGGATTTGAAATCCACCAAAAATCCCTCAAAATAGTTCAAAATGTGACTGATGGATTCATATCCATTCTTCAAACCTTTCCATCCATCCAAACAACACCAGCGTTTGCTATTATGGATTTCATATCCATCTTCAAATTTATCAATCTACACAACCTTAGTGAATTTTTCTATCCATGCTGCAATCCGAAAAACTGATGTTTACACTTTATACCACATTTCTGAAAATAAGGTTTCGTTTTCTTTAGGGGCAGTTTTTCACGAATAGTTGTATTACTTAGTAGTATTGATATTGCACTACTAATTCTGAACCACTAGTTATAGATACTTATATGTAAAAATGCTGAGAACTACTACCTTTTCAACTTCAATCTAGAATTTTATTAAATGGACCCATAGAAGCAACACATATGGGGTATTATTACCCATGTCAGCGTATTGTGCAGGTTCACATATTTAGCAACAGATTTAATATCTTCTGTTTGGTTGGCAGAAAGGTATTGAATCCTTTTGAAGCCTCATTTATTAAAACTGAGAAAGTTTTTATATCATTTTGATTGGTATCACGTGCATTAAATTTGCATTGTCGTATGAGCATTATTTTAAAGTTTTGTCTTTGTTTGAATGTACCTCAGGTTACATGGTGTCTGCAATGAGAATCCACTGTCTCCCGTTATACGTCATTTGGGGCTCACATTGTATCGTACAAGTGATGATGACTCCCTTCTGTATGACCATGATTTGGAAAGGTATGGGACTGTTCTGCTTTTGGAATTTTTTTATTCTCTTTTGTACTCTGTCAAATGAATAAAGTTTGATGGGGTGAAATTAGACTCTTGTGTTTATTTCGAAGTTCTTTTAACTGCTTTTATAGTAATAAACTGTTACTTTGCAAAAGTTCATCTAGTTTTGCTTGTGAAATTTTCCATTCTGGAACTCCTGAAACAGAGTTCTGGTTCAACATCTGATATGCTGCCTGAAGAAAGTAACATATCACATCAGATATTTTTGTTTCTAAAGTTAAGATGCTCTTGACCAGTTTGCAACATTTAATGGATTTGATAAGGGCCCTTTTGAAAAATTTCTTGTTGTCATTTGCATTATTAAATAGCACAGTGATTCTATGCCGCTTTGGAATTTGCAATGAATACAAATTTCTGTCGATCGTAAATCATTCAACAGTCATGTCATAATAATTTTTTACTGATTGTGATTTTTTGGGTTGATCTTTTCAGTTATGCACTCTTTGACATAAATGGTCATCAAGTTCCCCAAAGTATGGTTATTGAAGTGGGAGTCACATTTAAGAAAATCCTCGAGGAGGTAGTGTTTTATTCTGTGAATCTCTCTAAATATATGTAACAGTGTTTATATCTTTAACAAGCATATTAATAATATTTTCCCTCTTCTAGACTGATGAAGTGCGGAAGGGACAGAGCAATGACATATCTATTAAGGAAGCAATATTGATCGTGCTGGATAGGCATCCAGAGTTGAGGTACAGAAACAATTGAACCATGTGCTTCTCTTTGAGTTCATATTTTCTAAATCACGAATGAGAATGCTTACGATTATTCTGTGCATGTCATCAGACAAGAAGGTCTTGCATATGAAGTCTTGCAGTGGTACATATGTAGAATGGAGGCTTGGTTTGCTGCAGATGCAGACATGATATCACTGAACGCATGGGATCAGGCAAGTGTGTGTCCATTTTTTCGTTTCGTGTGAACTGCTTTTACCTCAAAACTATCAATTTAAGCTCCCATTAAGTAGTAATGTTACTGAAATTTGTTTATGTGTTGGATGGAAATATGCACTTCTTTTGAACTATCACGAAGTTTATTGAAAAATCTTATAATATCTTCCTTAAAGATGTGAATAGTACATGCATCGCCTCATTAATGGAATTTAAAACTTAATGTTCTGTTCTTATTTATATACTTTCCCTTATTGGAAATCAAGTATTGAAGAGAACACTGAAAAGCTTCCCTGCATGTCTTTTGTACATAAGATAAGTTTTGTCAGTCTGGGTCAAATGTGCGTGCTAATATGTAACTGCAGTAGTGCTTACCTGATTGTTCGAATTCCTGTGTTCAGGAGAAAGTTCTTTCTGGTGGTCATGGGCTTATGGTGCAGGGGTACGATCCCGTGATAAAGGCCCTCTCCAGAGATATTGATATTCGCTTAAATCATCGGTACGCTTTCATATTTATGAATGGTTTTTATTTAATACTTCATAACTAAGTTGTTTGATTAGGTGTCATTGTCGCCAAACTTCTTCCTCTCAATACTTTCAGTTCTATTTATCCTTAATCCCTCTCAACCTCTACAGGGTTAAGAAGATTGTGTACGGATATAAGAAGGTGGTAGTAACAATTGAAGACGGGAGCAACTTTGTTGCAGATGCTGCTATCGTCACTGTGCCCTTGGGAGTTCTAAAAGCTAAGTTGATCGACTTTGAGCCTAAGCTGCCTGAGTGGAAACTTTCTGCAATATCAGATCTCGGTGTAGGGAATGAGAATAAGATTGCGTTGAGATTTGACAATGTGTTTTGGCCGAATGTGGAATATTTGGGAGTCGTTGCAAAAACCTCTTATTCATGTGGCTATTTTCTCAATCTCCACAAGGCTACGGGGCACCCCGTTCTTGTTTACATGGCAGCTGGAGGTCTTGCAAACGACCTTGAGAAGCTGTCTGATGAAGCTACTGCTGAATTTGTGATGTCACAGCTGAAGCAAATGTTTCCTGCTGCTACTAACCCTGTAAGTTTTTATCTATTGGGTTAATATATGCTGGTTTACAATTCGTAAAATCACCAGAGCACTAAAAACAATTTCTTTTTGTGTTTAGGTCCAATACCTTGTATCCCGTTGGGGAACGAATCCGAACATCCTGGGATGCTATTCGTACGATGCAGTTGGTAATTCGGAAGATATATATGATCGGCTTCGAGCCCCAGTGGGCAATCTTTTCTTTGGAGGGGAAGCTGTGAGCGTGGATCATCAAGGCTCCGTACATGGTGCGTACCATGCGGGGCTTATGGCAGCTGATAACTGTGAGAGGCATGTGATGCAGAGACTTGGGAGTCTGGAAAGGATTCCCCTGGTAGCCTGTCGGGAGGAATTCGTTGAAGCAACAGTTCCTCTTCAGATCTCTAGATTGTAGGAGGCTCTTTGCAACTGTAATATATGGTGGTGGAATAAATGAACTTGAGCTTAGCCTACTGATTTGCTTTCTGCTTTTCTTGGAATTCTGTTTAGACTATGCTCTGCTGTTTTCTTTTCAATCTTCTGGTAAAGAAATGTTTTTTCCTACAAACTGAGGAAGCGGCGAATTCACTCCTCTACCATGGCTTTATCGATTATGACGCCTCCATTTTTCTTGTCTTACTGTAGACAAAATTTAGGCCAGAAAAAAAAGCATTAAACCATGATATCAGTGCAATGAAGCACATTGAATTATGATTTTACACGGTTAAGCACAGTATGATGAAACAAAGCAATTGCTTTACTTGTGATGTGATCGCGGACATGGGAAGTAGAGAATGAGACATTCTTTTTTATGTTGGTGTTTTGCGGTTTAAAAGAAAAAAAATATATAACATCGCATATATGATGGCACAAGAATGAAATAAATTATTAAATATACAATAATACAATGTAAATTTATAACTATATAAAAGTAAGACGGTAAAATTTACAAAAATGTTATTTTTCTGTCCAAATTACCCTCTATAATTGTGATCGGGAAAAGAAAAAAAAAACGTTGCTACCTGCTATGTAAAGTAGGATTCGAAATGTTTTCGACCAATGACAGTCTTATATTTTTTTTCCTGTTTTCTTTCTTTTGGTTTTTTCAACTCAAATTTTAAACGCTTATAACTTTTTTATCTCAATTTATTTTTTCATGAAAAATATATTAAATTAATTATTTTCTCAAGATCTTTAATTTGATATCCTAATTGTATGTATAAAAATAATTTTTTTAAAAATACTATATTCTTATCTTAATTGTAATATATTTTGATATTTAATATATATTTATACCAAATAAATTTATGAGATATTTTTATACAAAATAAAATTATATTAAAAAATACATTTTACATATTATAAATTTTGTTTTACAAAATATATTATTATCATATAAAATTATTTCTTTATTATATAAAAGTGAAAAAAATTCATACAACAGAAAAAAAAAACACAATTTAATAATTGTATCACCATTAATTATAATTTACTAATATATTATTACAATATTCTAAGTTGTGGAAAGGAAATACTAGTTGGGCAAAATAGATATAGGAATGATAACTTGATTCCTCCTATCTACTATAGCATATTTTTGCATTATTTATAATTAGTGTGAAACCTTGTGTGAAATTAATTTATGTTATTTTATTACTAAAAAATATATTATTTATAACTAAAATATTAGAAAAAACAAATAATTATACTTAATATCTAAATTTATAATTTTCATCATGAAATATTACAAAATTTAAATAACTAATATATTTTGTTGTGCCCATTTTTATGCCATTAATATTAATAAATTTTGATAAAGATATTAATATATTGTTATTTATATACTAACAAATTTGCTGCAATATTAATATTATTTTATAATTTAAAAAATTCAAATCTTGCATCATATCTAGTCCATATCTAAAATATATTGAATAAATTTAATAAATTATTATTATTTTTGTATAGATATGCAAAAATTAAAGGAAAACACTGATTTTACTATTATATATATAAATATAGATTTTAAAATAAAAAATTCCAAAAATATAGAAAATTAGATTAATTATGGAAATGGTACACTTGTCCCATAAGACTTAACTTCAAATATATTAAAGATTAAAGTTATATAATAATTGATGTATAATATAAAGCATTTAAATAGATAACAATTAGTTTAGAATTTAGATTCTATGAGAATGAAAATTGGAAGAAATAAATCGTGTTGATTTGTTGGGGTATTAAAAGTAAAAGGAGACCAAACAACTCATTCTTCACAATAGAAAAATTACAAGAAGAGTTTTCGAATTGAAGCCTGTGACCCGTCATCTGTATTTCGGTCGGTGAGAAAAGTCCAACACAGAAGGAAATATATATCACGCCACCCGGCCCCCACCCCACCAATTCTTTCCTCCTTGTTCATTTCCCTCTGAATTCACTTCCTTTTTCTGAGCTTCATCGCACTATCTTCTCTCCATTACAACAAGGGTTTGCAAGTTCATATGGCAAATATGGGTCACAACAATCTCAACGCTAAACTCGTTAGTCTCATTTTATTTTTGATGTAATTATAGCATTTTCTTCTGTTGATTTGGATTCCTGTTTCATCTTGGGGTTTAAATCTTCAGGTATTACTTGGGGACATGGGCGCTGGCAAATCAAGTCTTGTGATACGCTTTGTTAAGGGCCAATTTCTTGAATTTCAAGTAATTTTCCTTATATTTGATCTCAACCCATACAAAATTGAGCTTAATTGATTTCATCTCTGGGGTACTCATCAAATTTGGTTTTTTTTTTTAAAATTTATATTCATGGTGATCATCGGTTTAATAACAGATCACGATGTGACTGATTATATGACAGGAATCGACGATTGGGGCTGCCTTCTTTTCGCAGACGGTGTCTGTGAACAATGCCACCGTGAAGTTTGAGATCTGGGATACTGCTGGACAGGAGAGGTACCATAGCTTGGCTCCCATGTATTACAGAGGTGCTGCTGCTGCGATCATCGTTTACGATATCACTAGCTCGGTATCCACACAATCCCAACATGCATGCGCATCTATATATGTGATCTGATAAACTATAAATGCTGTTCTAATTCTATTGCTGAATTAATAATAGCAGCAGGTTTCTTTAATTGGAATTTGTGATTGCTCTCATGTTTATGCATATGAAGTGATCCTGCAAACGGTAGTTCAGACAAATAGTCGTGTTGTTTCATATTTTTGCCTGAGCCGTGTTATATCTTATTTCTATCACAGTCTTTTCATGAAACATATTTAAGGGTGTGTTTGTTTGAAGTTGCTTATGTGAGTATTCTTTCTGCTTGGTGGTTTAGGAGTCCTTTACACGGGCCAAGAAGTGGGTGCAGGAATTACAAAAGCAAGGTGCTTATATATTTAAAAAATTTCTTTTCTACATGAAGAAACATAGATCTGATGTTTCATATTGGATTGAACACCCATGTGAAGTTAGACAATACAGTACAGCAAGACTAGGGTCCCAGGAAATAAGTGAAGACAGATGTTGGTTGTTCTTATATATGTTTCCTTTAGTGTCTTTCTGTATGTGATCGTACTTGTTCATGTTTGGCCTTCATCATTGTTGCAGGTAATCCTAACATGGTTATGGCACTGGCTGGGAATAAATGTGATATTGAAGATAGAAGAAATGTAACTGCAGAAGTAAGTATTTTGGTTTGTGTTACAATGCATTTATTTTTTTCATTCTTTGGTTCCCCTCAGCATTATCACTACTCAGTACTATAGCTACTCATTTTTGCATGTGTTGTCTGAATGTCTATTCTTCAATGTTAATTAAGACTATGAGTGGCATTGATGTTTGTTTAGTGTTTCTTGACCAATTCTCTATTGCTCCCTATGAAGATAGATCTATAAAAAATATGAATAGAAAGTTATAAAGAAAGATTAAAAGTGGATAGGTCTTTAGAGTTTTATTCAGTACAATGGTAGATCCTTAGAATTTCTCAAGGGAGTTCTAAGAATATCTTGTAGAAAAATGTTGTTGTGCTCTCAATGTTAGAATTGTAAACCTTGCTAGAACTGAGTTCTTATATTGATGATCAACGAGGGACAAGTTAAGATGTATCTATAGTATTCTCATCATCAGGTTTCTGTGAAATAACTAGGAAACACATGGAATAAAATTAAGGAATTTTTTTGTCAAATAGGATTGCTCTTAACTAGTTAATTAATTATGATATCCTGTCTAGAAAAGATTTCAGAGCATTAAATTACGACATCAGAATATTGGCAAATTACTGGTCATCCATTGTTGATTTTTTTTTTATTATTAATTTTTTTTAATGATGAAATTGCCTAATAACCTACTCTACCCATTCTAGAATTATTTTTCATTCATTTTGGTTTATTTTCTTTCCTATTTTTTATACACAATCTTTTTCCACTTTGAGATTTCTCACTCTACCCGAATGATCCATGCTTCTACTGTTGAGTGGGAGGATAAAATGAAACTAATCTTTGCTTCATGAATTAGTCTGTTAATGGACTGATATTCTAAGAAGAGGTACAAGAGTATGATGGCTTTGACTGAGGATTTGTCAAACTGCAAATAGAATGATCTAGCTGATTTACAGATATTGTTATGCCTTGTTAGTTTAATTTTTAAATTCTAGCATCTTTTGTTTAATATTTATTTTGTATGTATTCAGTTGTTTGCTGCTCAAAATATCCTTATCTCAGACTTTTATCTGATCTGCTTAGCTTTCTGTTCTGCTTATACTAAAATCTTTTATTTTTTAAGGCTTTTCTTTTTGCTGCCTTCTTAATTTGGATCCATTTTAATAAACATAGTTGCAACCGACATGCATCTAAATCCATTTGTTCAATCGACAATGAAGTTTGAACAATCATAACAATGGGTTTTGTTTCTCAAATGTGTTTCAGGAAGCACGTGCCTATGCTGATGAAAATGGGCTTTTCTTCTTGGAAACCTCTGCGAAAACTGCAGTTAACGTCAATGATATATTCTATGAAATAGGTATATTTTTTTCTCTGTAGCTTGCTATTTGTGACTTGAAAATATGATGTTATGAGCTATGAAATTTAAATCATATACAATTGCATTTATTTCCTTGTTTTATGTCTACAGTTTTTGCCATATGATTTGGTAGCGGGGTTCTTTTGATCTATCGTAATGGCAGACGGTTTCTGTGTTCACTAATTTATTTCTCTGTTGAAATTATTTCGAAATTTATATGGGTTTTTGGATGTCTATTGCTCGGAAAACAAATGTGTCCAACAGTGCAAATATAATGATAAAAATGTGTGAGAACAAAATAGCCATTAGTGTTTAATAATTCCAGCTGCTGATAATACCCATTACATCCATGGGGAGTGTAAGCTTGTGCTATTTAATGGATAAGAAAATAAATATGCTCCACATTTATGATGATAATAAGCTTGTACTCTTCGTGGACTCTTCTGTGGAGTTCCACTTTGCAATCTGGTTTTCAGGCAATGTAAAGGAGATTTATTAGTTTATGATACTTATGTAGGTAGCTTGCGAACCATGGTTCATTGTTATTTGTCTTTGAATTCAGTAGCAGCTGCAAAACTAATGCTCCTGATTCTGTTCTTTTCTTTATCTTCTCCTGGAATCTGGTTTCAAGAAGTGTTTTAGTACTTCATCCTGGTGTAGATGTAAGATGTTCCTTATTCAGCTAGTAGTCAAAGGACATATATTAGATGGATGATTACTTTCCTGTGAAGGATGTGGAGACCGACACTATTACCAGTTTTCACCTTGACATGATATCACTTTCTATGTGCTTGTTATCGCTGTCAGAGTGCATTTATCTTTCTTAAATCTGGATGTGGAGACCAACACTGTTACCATTTTTTACCTTGATATGGTATCACTTTCTAGGTGCTTGTTATTGGTGTCAGAGTGCATTTATCTTTTTTAAAGCTAGCCACACAAGTTATAACATGAATCAAGGCTTTAAATTTTTTTTTGACAGCGCTATGTAAGTTATAAACTATATTAATTTTATTATGAAGTAGGATTATTAAATTTGAATACGAATTTCGGTTTGATTAAAAAAATAGATTTAAATATGTAATTTGACTTAGTTGACTTGATTCCTGATGGTGGCCGATTTATAACTCAAAACCTGTAGTGTTCTGGAGAAATTTGCAATTTGACTGGCCATTTAAACCACGTCCGTTGGTCCAAAGCCATTTTAGCTGAAAACCTTTTATGGCTTGTCTGAAACAGCTAGGGCCAATCCATTTAACATCTCTATCTAAGCAAACATTCTAATTTCTCTGTATGTGTGGGTGCTGGATTGGGCATTATCTTTATCGTTAATGATTCTTGCTAGATGGGAAATCAGGATAACCAAGATTTATGGCGGTTGATTATTTTGATGTATGCACAGAAGTGGTGAAAACAAGTGAATGTAATATTTCTTAGTGCAGATCTACTGAAAAACAATTTATTCTTATCTCTTAGTTCAAATTTACTGAAAACAATGTTTGCTGATATGCTTTCTGATTCATTGGGAAATTAATTTTGTATTTATTAAAACTATAAATTTCTCATTGTCTTATTTACAGCAAAGAAATTACCTAGAGCTCAACCCACCCAGAATGCAGCAGGAATGGTTCTTGTTGATAGACCCGCTGAAGGATCCCAAGCTGCATCATGTTGTTCCTAGACACTGCCTGCCACTGTGTATGATCCTTTTGCATATGTTTTCTTGCTCTTTATGTTTTTTATTTGCTCTCATTTAATTTGATGCGCATATAAGATGGGAAAGGGGGGTAGCATTTAGTTGAAGATTTATGAAGAAAATAGGGTGGGGGAGGCCCGGAGAGGGGCTTGTGTGTGTAGATGTGCTTCTGAACTGAATTGAGTTGAATTAAAGTACTCAGCACTTACATTTGATCCCTTGTTGGTGGGCATTATGTGATGCCTCATGCATCATCCTTTATAATGGCTTATGAATATATTTGTCCAGAGGTCCAATATCGACTCTGATGTGTTTTATGCTGAGCAGATGCTTGTGCTAGTGCTTCCTTGTATCCATAAATGCTGCTGGAAAATGTGGCAAGCAAGACTCCTTTCAACTAATGATTTGCTTATTGTTTGAAGCTGTATATAGTTAGTTCCTTTGAGCGGGTATGTCGAATGCTGACTGATCTTGAAATTGCATATTTTGACAACTATTGTATTACCAAACACTTGACTTCAGTCTCAGATGTATCTTAATGTCTGCCTTAGTTATATTATAGCAAGTCTAAGAAGACTTAGTTTTGTGGACTTTTGCCCCGTGAACTTCCATTTCTATTATCTTTGTCCCTTTCTAATAGGGCGTGGGATAAAAGTGAAAGACAATTGAAAATATGTGGGACAAAAGTCGAGAAGTGCAGGGAGCAAAAATTGATAAAAAGTGCAGGAGGACCCGAAGCAGAAGTGTACGAATAGAAGGCAGGGCTTAAAAAGAAAGTATATGGGACATAATTTGATTAAAACAAAATTGCATGTGACAACGTCTACGTCCATTGTTCAACTGCAATGGCTGGACTTTAACATGGGGCTTGGCGGCACCAACGTCTGTGCCACCGCTCCGCCCTGGAAACATGGCTGCCCACAATGTCACGCACATGTGTTGTGTACTAATCGTCTAACATTCTCTTAGAAGCCAAGCCGAACGAGCGGCGCCCCATAACCACTCTGGTGGAGATTAGATCGGACAGGTGGGGAAGCCTGGGATTCCATGTGGTCTACACCTACGTGCTGACGGAGGCGACAGGCCAGCATCTAGGTGGCCCAAATATATATAATTTTTATTTTTATTTTTTAAATTTTGTGAAAATTTAAAAATAATTTAATATTAAAATTATGTATTATTGTACAATATTTTAAAAATATTAGAGATATAATATAAAAAAATATTAAAAATTATTAATTATAAAGAATTGACTATCGATTTTCAATTTCTACAATTTTGATAGATGCAAAGATTTACACACAGTGTGTAGAAATTATATGGGCGCGGTGTATGTATGTATGTATGTATGTGGGAGTGATTACCATAGGAGAAAAACCATATTCGTAATTTTTAATTTAGTTTCTAATGTTCATAAAACTGAGTTAGAAAAAGTTTCAGTACAATAAAATTTATATACCAAGCAAAAAAAATCAATATTTGTTGAGATTCGGTTATCGAGAGTTCAAAATATCCATGTTTAAATTTATGTAATGGGCATCTGAAATTTGCAAGAAAAATCAAACATTTCCCTGTTGAAAGAGTCATTCTGGTTACCGTAAATCTCTAATTTCTCTAATTTATAAAATGATAAAAAATTCAAACTATATGATTTTTAGTAATAAATTAAAAGAAAATAATTGTACACCAAATTTTAGTTATTAAATAAGAAAACTATATCTTATCCTTCTTCAATAAAATATTAGATGAATAGTTTGAGGCCTCATAAGAGGAAAAAGACAGACATGAATTGCAAAAGAAATGAATATTCTATCCTTAATAAATAGAATATTAAAAAAGAATTAATTAAATTTCATACTTAGAATCTTGAAAATGGAAAAAAAAAAAACAAAAAAAATGTAATGGGCAGAAAGAGAATTATTGAAAGGAGGTGGGCTGCACTTTGAGTAGGGTAGGCCCACAAATAACAGATACCTGAGATTTTTATTGAAAAAAATATCTATCAAGAAGATATGTCTATTCTTGATTCATCCCCAACTTCTTTTTTTTCCTCTTAAAACTTTAATAATTGCACGACAAAATAATACCATTCCTATAGAACCATTAAAATGTCAAAATTACAATCTTAGTTTTTTTGTTACAACAATTAAATAAAAACTAGAGCATGATATGTTAAGTACAAGTGGGTCCTCTATGTTACAAGTGTATAATATTGATTCGTGCAATTTGACTAACTCAACTTAAAAAGTCTAAAAACCTTATAAATCTAATCTAAGGCATTGCTCTGGACTTGTCTTGTACATGCACAACATGATAAATTTTCAGTAGAATCTAATCAGTTCTAGGTAAAAGTGATATTTTAATAATTGTTTAATTTTTTTTTTTCTAATCCATTCTTTATAAAAAAATATATGTTATTTTATAATATTAAATTTAAAATTATTAAAATATATATTAAAATGAGACATCAGCAAGATTTGAAGATGCGTTGATTATTTGAGGTTTGATATGCGTTTTTTATTATGAATTTGATTGTTCGTATTGGGTTTGAGCTGCCAAAAAATTGGTACTTTTACAGTTTTTTTTTTTTTTTGTTTTTTGTTTTATAATTATATACCTTAAATATGTGTAGGATATATAAAACTTACTAATTTACCTTTTTTGATACAATGTGTGTGTCCTAATTAATTATATTTTATCTTATTTAAAGTTTATATAGGAATAAGTGACAAAACCATATTTGTGTGATATAAAATTATATTAATTTTACTGTCTTATAATAGTTTGATATTTAAATATCAGATTGTTTAAAATTATTATTTTATTATATATAATATATTTTGTAAATATTAGCACGAACACAATACTAGTTTACCTAATAAATATTATATATTTAGATATAGTAAGATATATAGTTTGTGCAATCCATTCGCGTTAGTTTGACCTAATTAATGCGGTGCCATGTTTTTTTTTTGAGCTTTCTCTGTCATCACTCTTTCTACCCCGCATTACTCATGAGTGGTTTTCATTCTTTGAAAAAAAAAAAAAAAAATGTTGAAAATGTGAGTGATTCATCACCCATGTCCCTTCAAATTTAGGAAAAATATTAGTTGCAACGGGTGTACCATAATATTCGATTTAAAATTATTATTTATTTAATTTAAAAAATATTATTTTTTAAATATATTTTTTGTTATTCAAAAGATATTATTTATTATTTTAAAAAATAATAATAATAATAATAATATTACTTGTTTGTTAAAAAAATATTTCTTATTAAATTGTACATTGTTCGTTCGATGCATATGAGAGTTACTCTCAAATTTATTCAAAATACATTTGATCTTCAAACTCCTGTCAGTACAAAGTACTGTAAACATAACTACTATTTCGATTATAAATTCATTTTCAAATCTTTCCATCCTTTGTTCACAACTTCATTCCTAATTATTATAAATATCTCCAAAGATTCTTTGCAGATATGGTTTTATATGAGACAATCTCGTTGTGTGACTAAAAGATAATAATATTTTTAAAATAAATATAACACTTTTAAAAAGGTTGAAGCCTTTTAAAAAGTTTTTTTCTTTTTATCTTGAAAAGACATCATTTTTAATAACAATATTTAGTTTTACAATCATAATTAATTTTTTTAGGATGACTATAATTTTTTATTTTAAAAGTAATAATTTTTTTTTGCTTAAACAACATTATTTATAGACGAAAATAGAATTGATAGGTATATTTGTGTATTAAATATTGATTAACTCAAAATTATATAAATAAATAAATTTATTTATTTTGTAAATATATTACAACTAGTGAGAGAGCAATACTAAAATACTAATTTTCAGAATGACAGATTTGGTGCTAAATCAAGTTAATCAGATCCACTCAAACCTAAATCACAATTTGTGCTCTTCATACAAATCGCTACCCAGTTTCTTAATTACTTATAATTTGATTGGTTGGAATTGGATTTTAGCTAGTGATCTTTCTATCTATCTATCTATCTATCTCAATCTATTATATAAAAGAAGGATAGCAAAAAATTTCTTTTTTTAGAATGTGTTTTAACAATTAATTGACACTTATCTTCCATTTTTCTGACTCATTTTTATTTTTATTTTTCACTAAAATTTAAAATTTAAATAATTTTTTCATTTTAAATTCACATATGATATATAAAATTAAAATTTTATTTTTATGATCATTAATTTGACACAAATATTGTCTATAATAAAATAAATAATGAGATTTAAAACATGGATATTGTTTTATGGATGAAATATAAATTTTTATGAATTGAATTATTATTTTTTAAATTTTCATATATGTGTTGAATTTGAATAAATAGTAGATTTGATATAAAAATACAAATAATTTTCTTATAAAATAAAAATATTATACTAGTAATTTATATTATATTATAATTTTTTTAACCTATATAATTTTTACAAGTTAAAATATTTATATTTAGTTCGGAAACAATAAAAATTTATTTCAAACTACCGTACAATTTATTATTTAATAAAACTATTTTTTTTAAAAAGATGCAATTTAATATAACAAACTATATGTTAAATTAAAATATTTATATAAATATAATTGATATAAAATAATAAGTTATGTACATTTTTATATTAATAATCATAATAATATCATATTATTATAAATTATTAGTATAATAAAATATATTATATCCTGTGCAGTGCACGTATACATCTAGTTTAATTTTACCAGAAAAAAAAGTATTTTTGTCTCATGAAATTATATATTTTTAACTTTTACCCATATACGTTATTGTTTTAATTTTCTTTTTTAATTTTTATTTTTACCGTCTGTATTTTTTGTATTACGTTTATGACCCCTATAATTTCATTTTTCTGTCTTCCACCTGCACACATATTTTTTTCGTACTTTCACATCTTCAAAATTAATAATAAAAATTAAAATAGATGGGGCAACAATGGAAAAAATGGAATTAAAGACAAGATAATTGAAAGTAAATGAGGCAAAAATATAAAACATAAAGTGTAGGAGAAAAGTTAAAAAAAAAAAAAAAAAAAAAGTACAACGGACCAAAATCAAAAAAATGATTTTTTTAATTTTTAATTTGAATTATTTTTTGGAAAAATATAAAAATAAAAAATATATATAGTAAGTGCAGAGACAAAAATGTGTTTTTCCATTATAAAAGGGCGCAAGCACGATGTGGGGGCTTTTGGAGGCTCTGCTCTCTACTCATAATAAAGATTTGGATTGCGATGTTGATTTAAAGATCCCATTCATTTTCCTGTGTGCTAAATTTGTACTGTAAAAGAAAAGTTGATGCCGATGTGAGTTCTTCATGATAAAAATAAAAATAAAAAGAAGAAAGTTTAGCTTATATGTTATTATGAATTGATGTTAAAATAAAATCTTCTTAGAAGTGTGATTATTCTCATTTTCAACTCTTGAATATGTTTCAATTTGAAGGATCATATCAAGTTCCCCAAATTTAACACGTAATACTTGTTTTTTTAAAAAATATTACCGATTTATTATCTTGAAAAAAGTAGTAATATTTTTCAAGTAAAAAAATAATATTTTTTAATTAAACAAGTAATACTGTAGATCGAATGCATTGTACACACTCGATGCAAGAAAGACTCACTCGTTATATTTAATTGGAGTGTTTCCTCAGGATTTTGCTTTCTTCTCCAAGTGCCTTTTATCGTAAATTTGAATTATACGAGCAAGATTCTTGACATTATAGTTGCTAGGGTAATCCCATTTGAATCTGCGTAAGAACGTACTAATCTTGTTAAAATAAAAAATCCCTAGTGATTTTATCGCGCACCAACTTGTGTGCATATACGACACAATAATTTTTCTTACAGAAAATTACAATTTTTTGTTAAAAAATATATTTTGATCAATTTAAAAAAATATATTTTTCTTTCATCATAAAAATATTATTTTACTAAATGGATCATACTTTTTATTTCTATCAATTCAGAAAACTATATATAGTTAATACATTTTATAAAAAAATAATTTTTTTGTAAAATCTTATTTTTTTAATAATCCAAAAAATAGTATTTTTTGATTCAAAACACGAACGCATAGCCGATGGTACAGGTGTGTGTGTTAGGATCAAATTAGTGTGAATCATTGATTTTTGGAGAGAGTGAGTAATGTTATTTATTAATTGTGATTAGACATGATGCGATTCAAGATGTATTTAATAGTTGGAATGAAATGACTTTAAAAGATATTTTTGGGATTAGAACATTGGGAGTTTGATTGCTTCCAAAAAGTTGTGGCTTGCAAAACATGTCCCCCAACACACTGTTTATGGGTCACTTTCTTGAAAAGGATTTATGAGGTGGACAATTTTGTCATGTAAAGTTGCCACATCATACTCCCACTTCCAAATTAACCCCAATAATAATGCAATCTTATTATTCATAATTCATTGTTAAAGAGTGACCCCCTTCCTTCAACCAAATGTGGAGGATTCTCAATCAATGTGTGTGCGTTCGAAACGCAGATTTTTATTCAGTAATTATAGTGTTCTGGACGAGTGTGATAGCATTTTTTATGAATTAAGTGTTAATATAGAGGGTTTTAAACGATGCAATTTTATTTTATTTTTTGAGTTTTTACAAGATTTGGATGTAATTTGAATTAGTTTTATATTTCTTTTTGAAGTATAACATCTTATTGCAAATTTTCTTGATTGTCAAAAGATTTCTTTTTTTCGTTTTTTTGTATTTTTTTCATATACATCGAGAAGGAAATAGAGTTGCTGACCATCTAGCCAATCAAGATGTCACTTTCAGACAAAATCTGAGGTTCGATTCTTTAAATCTTAAATCAAGACAATAGTTTTAGGGGGTTTGTGAGTGTTAATGCTTGAGATCTTTTTAAACTATAATAATTAATTTTTTTGTGATAAGGATATATGGGTGTTGTTAAGCCCATTACAATATTTATTTTTCTCACCATTTTGACTATGTACATAAAAAAATAATTTAAAAACATTAATTTACTAATTACATCACATCAATTATCTATTATACCTTTTTTTATAAAACAAATATTATTCAAAGAAAACCCCCTACGCATCTCCCCCAACCCCATCTTCCCTCATTATTTGTCAAACTTTTCAATCCCTCTAAAATGACACCACCAAATAGTGAAATAAGAAAATGAAGGGAGAAAGTTGAAATCTAAATAGTACTAATAATTTAGATAACCTTTGATTAATTCAATATTATTTTTTCACCAAAACATAAAAAAATAAAAAAAATTAATGCCTTAGGCTCTAGTTAGCCGAACAAAGAATATATTGCGCATAACAAGTAAGCTTTCAAGTTTTAGTTTGCCGAATGCTTTAATATGCGTTTGATGTGATTTCTGTTTGCCAAACGTTCTATTATGCATTCAGCAAACATTTGCCGAACATTCTATTATGCATTTAGTTTCTGTTTGTCGAATAATCTATCATGCATTTGGTTTCTATATGCCAAATGCTTTATAAAGCATTTGATTTCTACATGCCTCCCATATTTTAGAATATTATTATATCTTTAAATTTAAAATAAAAGTATATTGGTTATTTAAGCTATGTCTAATTTTATTTATTAAATTAATGTGGTCCGGAGAGTAAATTTAATGTTGTGTTTAAAGATATGCCTTAATTAATTTTTGAAAGAAAGAACTATGTTGGTGGATGGGCTTGGAGGAGAAAGTGAAACATGATCCCCTGTTGTTGTATAATAAAATACTATCGTTTATTGTCTAATAAAGGCATGTTCATATATAAAATAATAGTATTAAAAATATAAACATGTAATGATAATATGAATTACATTGCAACTGTCCGAAACCAGAATGATCACGATTCTTGCAGCAAGAAACAGCCAGTTAGGGACTCTGTACTAATTAATGGTGTCTTAATTGGATTAGCAATCTCATAAACGAGACAAAGCAAGGACCTGCTCCTGACTCCGATCGTAATGTTCCCAATTGCTTTGTGAGGGAGATGGCTTTTGCTGGGAATAACTCTCCTCTGATGAAATCACACAAGTTTTAGCCAATGCTCTGAGTTGAAATTTCTGGATTTTGCCCGTTGAAGTCTTCGGCAGTTCCTCCACCACCTCTATCTTCTTCGGCAGCATGAAACGCGGCAGGTTTTTCCGGCAGTGCTGCATGATCTCCGCCTCTTTCACGGCGTCTGCGTTTCTCAACTTCACGAACGCACATGGGCTCTCCCCCCACTTGGGATGCGGCATCGCCACGACCGCCGCCTCCACCACTGCTGGGTGCTTGTACAGCGCCGCCTCCACCTCCACGCTGCTGATGTTCTCCCCGCCGGATATGATCACGTCTTTCGACCTGTCCTTGATTTCCACGTACCCGTCGGTGTGGATCACACCCACGTCTCCCGTCAGAAACCACCCATTCCGAAATGCTTTTCCGGTAGCCTTTTCGTCCTTCAGATACCCTTTCATGATGCTGCTTCCCCTGAGCACGATTTCTCCCATTGTCCTCCCGTCACGGGGGACACTTTCCATCGTCGTCGGATCCTTCACGTCGACGTCGGCGAGCGTCAGTATGCTGATTCCTTGCCTTGCTTTCAGCCTTGCCTTATCCTCACGCGGCAGCTTGTTCCACTTCTTCTGCCACTCGCACACCAGTGCTGGCCCCGTCGCCTCCGTCAGCCCGTAGGCGTGGACCACGTGGAATCCCAGGCCTTCCATCTTCTCCAGGAGGGCCGCCGGAGGCGGCGCGCCGCCTGTCAGAACATCCACCTGGGTGGTTATGGCACGCCGCTCGTTCGGCTTGGCATCTAACAGGATGTTGAAGACGATTGGTGCGCAACACATGTGAGTGACATTGTGGACAGCGATGTTTTCGTACATTTCCTGAGCGGTGGTGCTGCGGATGCAGACGTTGGTGCCGCCGCGCGCCGCCACGCCCCACGTGAAAGTCCAGCCGTTGCAGTGGAACATGGGAAGAGACCATAGATAAACAGGTTCGGTCTTCATTTCCCACCCAAGGATCAAGCTCAGAGTGCTCAAATACGCACCCCTGTGGCTGTACACCACTCCCTTGGGCTCCGACGTGGTGCCGGAGGTATAATTGAGTGCGATCGGGTCCCACTCATCTGTAATTTCTTCAGACACAAAACCTGGATTTCCTCGAGAAACAAGAAACTCATACTCGAGCTCACCAAGACGGACTCCTGTGGGGCTGCCTATGTCGTCGATCACCACCGCGAGTGGCATCGACGTCTCCGATGAGCCGGACTTCTGCAAATTGGCCATCAAAGCCCGCAGGGCATCACGGGCTAGTGGCACAAGCTGGTAATCAATGAAGAAAATCTTAGCTTCAGAATGTTTGAGAATGGTGGCTATGTTACTAGCATCAAGCCTCGTGTTGATGGTGTTGAGAACAGCCCCTGCCATCGGCACAGCGAAGTGCATTTCGTACATCGCCGGAATATTCGGCGCCAACACGGATACCTGCATGATTGAAAACAACCCACGTTAAAACCAGATTAATTTTTGTCAGCATGATCTCCAAAATTACTTATCAATGTTTATAATACGACTTCACACTTATCATAATCTAACCAGCCAAGAAATGAGAGAGAGACTTACAACATCATTCTTGGCAACGTTGAGGGACTTAAGGGCGGAGGCAAGGCGGCAACACCTCTCGTAAGTCTGGCGCCACGTGAAACGAACATCTCCATGTATCACAGATGTACGGTTGGAGTAAACATTTGCAGCCCTCTTCAAGAAAGTGAGAGGGGTGAGAGGTACATAATTGGCTCCACATTTAGGTAATGCATCCATTGCAATATTTAGATTCTGGTGAGGAAATATTGTGGGAGAGGAAGTTTAATTGGTAGGTAGTTCAAGTGTGGGAAGCAAGTGTCCATTGAGGCACATATTTATATGTGAGTAGGGAGTGAAATGCACAGCATATGTTGGGAAGTTAAGAGGGAAAGTGCCATGATTTTTACACACAGTCACACAGTTATTTGAATTCCATGACTTTTGACTTGAATTGTGATGGCATTTCACATTATGATGGGCTGCTTGACCTCTCCACTTTAATATATCATCTCATATATTTTGGCTTTCCTCTTCTTGTCTCCCTCAATCAGGGTTCACCAATTAGTTAGTTCAGCTCAAATAAATTTATGGTTAGATTTTGTACCTAATCAATGGTTTCAGTTTCGTTTAATCAAATTTGATAAATAATTCAAATTTCACACGTGAATTGTTCCACATAAAAAAAGAAAGACTAAATTATATGTTTAATGAATTACTCCTCTTATCATCAATTAATTTTATGATGAAAATTTATTAGGGTGTGTCTAGTCTCAACTCCGGCTATTGGGTGAGACTTGCATTTAATTTATATTTTTTACATTTGTACTTGTTTGAATAAAATTTTACATTTCTACTTGTTTGAATAAAGTTATAGATAAAGTGAATCTGGTCTGCTTTTCCATAATATGTAATTTTTTTAGATTTAAATGAGTTAGATGTTTCTTTTTGTTTGAATAAAATTGTAGGTTTTACATTTCATTTTGTTTGAATAAACTTATAGATTTTATTTTTGTGAATAAAATTCAAAAGTTTACATTTCTAATTGTCTGAATCAAATTATAATTTTACATTTCTACTTATTTGAATTTTGTATAGATAAAGTGAATATGTTGTGCTTTTCCATAATATGTGATTTTTTAGACTTGAATGAGTTAGAATGTAATTAATATATTTGATAAGATAATCTTAGACTAAAATTTGAAAATAAAAGAGTCTGAACTCAAAACAAAATAGAATTCCACTCAAAAAATAAAATAATATATCTATAATATATATAAAATTCATCTTAGATCAATTCAATGGAGATCTAAGCATATATTTCAGTCAAGCCTTCCTTCTGTATTATAATTATTTATTTATTTATTATTATTATTATTATTATTATTATTATATATTACGTAAAGAATTAGTGAAATTGTGATATGATGTGATGGTGAAGTAAGAAGTGTTGGTCTTTCCGTATGAAATGGATAAACAAATGACATAAACTCATATGCCACGTCCGCACAGTGTTCAACGATTTGAATCAATCCTTAAAAATGACAAAACCATACTAATTCCAGTCAAATCCAATTTACACAAAATATGCATGGATTCAAACCTTTTTTTTTTTTAAAAAAAAAATCATATATTTTAGACATAATATTTTTTGAATAAAAATTAGCTTTAGAATTATTCAAAAAAATATTTTTTTTTTGAAAAAGTAATATTTTTATAATAAGAAAGTAATATTTTTCGTGTTAAAGAAATATATTTTTAAATAATTTTAAATATTATTACCTTTTACCTAAGATTATTAATTTTCGTCAAAATTCTCTTTCTATATCCATCTTTATCCCACAATTAAAAATCGAGATAAAATTTTCACGATACTTCAAAATACAATATAATAAAAATTTCAAAGCACAAAGGAAATTCTCTCTATTATTTAAGTAGTCTCTTGAATGCATCAAGAGCTTCCACATTCAATTTGAGATCAAGGAATTTATTTCTTCTTATCGATATGTTTCAAGTAAAAAATCCATGAATCAAAGTGTTATTTGCATATTCAATAATATTCTTCATCGAGATCTTCAATTTCAAGATATCAACTTACTATCAATCTCTAAGCCAATACAAAATCAACTTTAAGAAAAGGATCAAGAGATCTCATAAATAGATACAGTAAATATTCAAATGTTTTTTCAACAGAAAAATATTCGATTATATTCAATAAATCAAATTTTTACAATTTTCTTATTTGCTATTTTTGCAGACTCGATAATTATGTCACAAATGTTTGTAGCTCTTGTTTGGGAAATGAAATATATACTAAGAAATCAACTAAATTAACTATTTAATTAAAAAAATATTTATTTAATTTCAAGAACTAAAATTATAAACATTATTAATTTTTAATATATAATTTATACACGACACAATTCATCAAACGTGACTAAAATATCTTCTTGTGTCATGGATCTTGACTCAAATATGAATTCCTACAACTGGGGCTCGTGGTCCAACTTTCTACCATGGAGCTTAACGTGCCAAGCTTGATCCATATCACATTTTTCTCTCATTACCACACTAGTGTGTGACCTATTCGATGCACATAAAATATTTTTTATATATTTTATAATATAATTATATATTTAAGTTAAATAATATATTATAGAATATATAAATTTATAATTCTGTGATTATTTTTTTGTATAATGAGTAGAAATTTATTGTAATTTTATGTTTCGTCTTTTTTTCTATTAGAATTAGCCTCATTCACAAATTTATAAGCATGATATCCATAATTTATAGTAGGTTGAATCAAATTAAATTAAAAAAAAGTAGTCATATCAGCAGATTAAAGAAAATAAAGATTTGTATAGATCTCGTAAATTTTGCCAATTACATAGTCAAATTAAGGACAAAAATATTTTGCAAATTGCTAATTAAATGTAATAATATTACAAAAAATTGAAATTTGATAGAAACAAATACTTTGAAAGCTAATGAAACATCGCACGGTGTTTATACGTCGAAATAATTAGCAGATCTCAACAGAAAATCACAAGAATAATCAAACGAAACATGAAAGAGATGGACGAACTTTTTGTTTAAAATTAAGAAAGAAAAATAGTTAAGAAAATTAAATATATTTATGATAAATTGAAAGCAACATGTGAATAATATTTTTTTAATATTTTCATAATATAATGAAACTACAATAATTTTACGTTCCTAACAAATAATAATATAATTATTCTAAATAAGTAATGAAGTTTAGGCAAAAAACAAAATTAAAAAAAATCATCTTGTTTTATATATGTATAGATTTTATTTTCTTAATCAAAGTCAACCGTACAAAAAAAATGTGTATATATATAAGTTATATTATTAAAATAAAATAAAAAAATTGAAATTAATCCTAACAACCTTACAAACAGAACTGATCTTCTGAGCATTTTCGGTCGCGTTTCCTTATTAATTTCTTTCCAACTGCTATAGTGTGAACTGATAAGTCAACCAACCCATATAAGTTAAATAAATGTATAACAACATGTATGTGTATTGTGTCCAACGTGAATCAGTGGCTCAGGGTTTCTCCATCTAAACACTGCTTTAATGATACAGGTCGCCTGGCCCCACCACCAGTCTCCTCCACATAAATAAAGGACACATAATTACGCCCCTTTCATCTATCTTCCGTGGCAATTCTGTCTTTTTACAATCTAATATCTTGTTGAATGAATGGAGGCCTTTCTTGTGTTGTACACTTCGTCATGGTCTTTTCTTGTCTTCCCCTTTTTCGGTTCCTTTTTCTCAATAGAATTCCAATCCTTTTTAGAATGCTGAGTGAGTCCTGTTTTTTGACTCCAAGTTTTCATTAAGCAAAGTCTACTGTGGATGTTATGAAATGATGCCATAAGGTGTGTTTGTCGATTTTTTTATCCAGGACCAATTGTCGATGAATCATATATCATAAAACACCACGTCTACTAGAGTTGAGCATTCGATCAGTATAATTTTTTTATAATTTGTATACATTATATATACACACACACCGGGCACAAACAATTTTTTTAGAAATAAAAAAACCTAAGCAAAAGTGAGTATTTTAAAAATATATATATATATATATATATATTCGGTTAAGTTCGATCCACCGATTTTTAAAAAATAAAAATTAAACTGAACTGATTTTTAATTTGATTATAATATTTGTAATTGAATCAAATTGCTTAAACAAATATAATCGATCCAGACTGAAGTGAATAACTTGAATTGATTCGAATTTTTGGATTCCCATTGGGCTTTACACACCTCTAAAGTCTACGGACACTAAGTTTGGACTCTTCTCACTTTGCCTAGCATGTATGACGTGAGCTAGGAATTATTATTATTATTATTATTATTATTATTATTATTATTATTATTAGTGTTTTATTTTATTTTATTTTATTTTTAATTGGGTTGGGGTGGGGTGAGGGGATGGAATCCATCCAAATCCCATTTATCACTTAATTACTTTTGGAATTGATACGACATTTATTAATTTGGGTGACCCACAACCTTTACATGCTAGCGTGAGTTCATATTGCCAAATTTAAAATAAGAACCAATATTACCATCATCAAGTGGGCCCATAACAGGAGACGCTATTAACGCTCAATTGATGTCCACTTTCAAGAATAAAATGTTAGCATGTTTCTCAGTAATTTCCCCGTCATTTATTGTTGTCTTTTACTGTATTATTTCTTATTTTAGGGTTTTAGATCATCTGTCCACAAAAAAATAATGTCTGTTTAAAAGATAAGGTTTCA
Source organism: Caryopteris x clandonensis (assembly GCA_028749325.2). Lineage (NCBI taxonomy): Eukaryota > Viridiplantae > Streptophyta > Magnoliopsida > Lamiales > Lamiaceae > Caryopteris > Caryopteris x clandonensis. The sequence goes on along the minus strand of JAPYKT020000007.1, from coordinate 4,214,056 downwards.
CGATAAAAAATTATAAATAAAAAATTTTTGTAAACAAATCCTGGGGAAACTGTTAAAAAAAAAAAAAGAAAGCTTTAACTGGACGTTTAAAACATTTTATTCATTTTGTATTTTATATTCTATTTAAAATAATTATTATATGATATGTGTATATTATAATATCACTAATTAGCATATACATATAGTATATTAAATATTTTAAAATAAAAAATAAACATTAAATTGAACCCAGGGACAAGCCCTTAATTGGATGGCTAAATTATTTAGGGAGATTTACAGTTTTCATTTGTAAATAATAAAGATAAAGAATGTGGGGCCGTCTCAACGTGCATTATGTGAGATTAAATTTAAAGAGAGGTTATAGAAATTCTGGAAATTTGAGAAATAAAATAAAAAAATATTAAAACCCCAAAAATTGAAAATAAACTGAAAAGGAAACATGAAAAAACTAAAAAAGAGGAAAAATGGAAACCCAGAAAAAAAAAATTTCCTTTGCACAAATAGGAGAATTGCTAAACTAAAAAATTATGATTTTAAAAATTATTAAAATTGAATTCCATCCATAAAAAAATTACATTTGGTGAAACAAGCTCGTAAAAATATTTGCCGTCCAATGTAGATTTGACATCAGGTACCATCATCATAAATATTATTAATAATCCATCATCATTATTAGGGTAGGGTTGAAAATTAAATTAAACTATTCGATATTTGATTCGAACTTGTTTATTAAAAGTTCGTTTGAACTCTATTTTGATAATAATATCAAACAAGCTTGAACACATTTTTATATTTGATATAATATAAAGCTCCACTCGAGCTCGAGCTCACTGACCAAAATTTATTAAAACAAGTGTAAAATATTAAACTACTCGAATTCGACTCGTGTTTGACTCGATTAAAACTCGTCCATGCTCAACTCGATTAATAATCAATCAAATCTCAAACAAAATATTAGAAGCTCGATGACATTTCAAACAATCTTGTGTAATTTCTGTTTTCTGTTAATTATTTTATGGTTTTCAATTTTCTACTTTATCTTATTTTTAACATTTTGTTTTTATAGTTTAATTCTTTGTAAATATAGAATTTAGAATTTAATTTTAAAATTTATTTTTAAATTTCTGAAATTATTTGTAAATTTCAAAAAAAGATTTGCAGTTTCTGAAATTATTTCTCAAATATAATTTTTTTCCAAAGTTTATTTTTAATTTTAATTTTGATATTTTTAAGTTTTCCAGAATTATTTGTAATTTTTTTTAGAACTAGTTAAATATTATTTATTTTTCAAAATATAAATAAAAAAATACATTAGGTTGCAACTCCTAAATCTTGTGGAGCAAAATGGAAATCATTCATAAATTTATCCTTTAAATATCAACTTGTAAAGACGTGTGTAGTACTTATTGGGTGATCAACTTAACCTAAATCTGATTGGACTCGATGTTAAGAATAACAACACACACACACACACACACATATATATATATATATATATATATATATAGAGAGAGAGAGAGAGAGAGAGAGAGAGAGAGAGAGAGAGAGAGAGAGAGAGAGAGAGAGAGAGAGATTTGTGTGTGTGTGTGTTTTGGGAAATTTACATAATTTAGAATTTGTAGGAAAGGTGGGAAATTGAGAAGAAATTAATGGGACAGCAATAGCCCGAAGGATAGGAAAACTAATGTTCCCACCACAAAAAGTTGCTCGGTAGTGATTTTCTGAGAACACTAATGGAAACTCTCTTGTTTACTGTTCATTATATCTTTTCCAGCGCCACAAACATCCACCTCATACCAAACAACACACTCCATTTTTCTTTTTCTTTTTTTCTTTTTTTAATTGTATTTCGAATTAATTTCCTTATTTCTAGGGAAGTAAATTATCTTTTCTTCTTTTTAATTTCTCTCCTTTGAGCCGGTTTCCAAGAAATTTAGAATTGTTTCCTTCTACTTTCTCTTATCTTCTGACTGAGAAACCGCGACGAAATTAACCTACAATACAAGAATTTAAAAAAAAATAATAAAAAATGCATAGGGTTTTACTTAGTCTACTTGCGCGGTTTTCATTATTTGTTGTTGAATTCAACAGAAATTTTTGGGATATATTTGTTTTCATGGACATAACATTTCAATATATTATTTAATCTTGTCTTTTTTAATTATGTATCTCTACCCTAATTGTTTTTTAGTGTTTTACTAAACTTAAAATCAAAGTCAAATATTTTATATTAAAATAAAGGAATGTTACCCTGCAATCCTTCAACTTGTTTTTGTTTATGTGACAATTATATTTATATACTACATCGTGACTATATCAATAGATACTCACATCACACATGCATGTTGTTATTTCTTAATTAAAAAAATGGTAATTTATATTTGAAATTTATTCCTGAATATAATTAACAAACCAACTAATTCAGCCGAAAAAAACTTCAAGGAGCTGATATTCTATTTCTTTTTGTCACTTGAAACTTGATGTGATTTAAAATATTACAAATAAGAAAAATACATTTAATTTACTTTTAAAAAGCAGGTTTATAGTTCAATAAAGGAAAAGGAAGTTCAAGAAGAAGGAAAACCATGCTATTTCTCTTACCTCTTTAATTATTGAATTAATTATAATTTAGTAAATAAATAATGGTTCTTCTATTTAATGGGCCAATAATTTAAATAGAGGGAGAGTGGAAATTATATGTATGTATATTAGATTTAAATTATGTAAACATAATATGAACCAAAAGTAATTCATTAGATACGTGGTATAAAAATAAATTATAAAAAATATAATAAAAAAGCGTAATTACATTAAATTTCAAATATATGTCGTAATAATAATTAAAGTGTGAATAAAATAAAAAAAGTATATGATTTCAGATACTCTATAAACTTCATATTGTAATTTGAATCAATTAAAGAAATATTAAATTATTTAAAAATGGTTAAAAAAGTTTATGATATAGATTTATACGCACACATATTGCAAGAAATATATATTTTTTTTAATAATTGTTTTTAATTTTTTAATCTTCATTATCTTTTGTAATTCATTGCATTGTTACACTTTTATATTATTTTCACCTTGTGATATGTTATAATTTTTCATACGTTTTTATTGTACTTGGTTTATAACTGGGGTACTTTTAATTTTTCATAACATTTAATGAAATAAAAATAAAAATTTCCAATATTATTGAAAGTTTTCATAAATTTCCAATTAAAAAATTAATTGAAATAAAGAAAAGACAAGATATTTTATAAAATATATGACCCAGCGGATAAAAGTTGCAGATTGGACAGAATTTAACATAATTAGCCAAAAATACACAGTCGGCTTTCTCTCAGAACATGTGCCCGAGTCACAACGTTATAATGTATGACACGTGTTTGACAAAAAATCATGTTTAACATGTTCCGAATGCGTAAAATGTTTTTATTTATTTATTTATTTATGTTGGTTATTCGTATAAAAAACAATGATTTTTTTTAAGTTTCTATGATTTTGACCTTTTAATTTTTATTATATTAAATATTACTTTTTATTTTTTTCAATTCAAAATACACTATAATTTTTTTTTTGAATTTTAAATGATGTGGTACCCTGAAACAAAAGACCTTTGTTACAAATAATACTAAATATTTAGAATTATAATTTAATTAAATATTAAATTATGTAATCAATAAATAAATATCTCACATTTATTAATCTATTATATTTAAATTTAAAATTAATATTTTTAATGAAAATATTTAAATGGATAAACTAGATAATTAATAATATATGAATTCATAAATATGCTTTATAATTAAAGAAAATATGTACTATATTTTTACTATCATTACATATCTAACATAAATAATTCACAATACATAATTTCTTATATATAATTATATAAACAATCTTCACATATAATGATGATGATAATAATAATAATAATAATAATAATAATAATAATAATAATAATAATAATAATAATAATAATAATTTTAAATTAATTATATAAAGAAAGAAGTTTAATTACAAAACTCTTACATATTTTGGATTGCAAAAATTAAAGAGATGATGTTTGACATTGCAAAAATTAAAAAATAATAATAAACCCATACATAATATATGTTGTCTAAAGAACTAACCACTGAAGATTATATTATTTTTATTATTATTATAATTACTACTACTACTATTATTATTATTTTATTACATTTTTATGTTTTTATTCGTAATGTGATTAAAATTACTTTATGAACAATGTGTGTGGATACTTTTTTGTACGAAAGAAATAGATTAGAATAATAACAGTGCGAAATTACTTAATATTTCTTAAAATTTATAATTTATTTTATCGTCTTTTAATTGATATTTTTAAATAATAATATATTAAACAATTCTGAAATTGCAATTTTATATATATATATATATATATATATATATATTTTTTTTTTTATTTGTGTGATAATTTGGATGGTTCTGTGGGAGGGAGTAATAATTTTGAGTGATTGTACTATGTTAGGTCACTGCATCTAAGCAACAGATATTGTGGTTCTAACTTCCACCAAAATAAATGTTAATAAATGTAATGTCAGAGATTGGTCAGATAATGAATGTTCATAAATATTTTTAAATATTATGTGGTTCTAAAAATATCCGAATTAGTAGACTGTCGCATTTTTGTATTAATGTTTTTTAGTTCATTTATATGTATTTTAGGGTTACAGTTGATCATATTGTTTTTTTTTTTTTTTTTTTTTTATGAAAATGTGACAGCTTTGTATCTAAAATTGTTATATTTTGCTAAATATATGATATTTGCATGTTTTGTAATATTATTTGATGATTTTAGAATATAATTTTTTATGTGGAATTTCACGAAGAAGAGAGTGAAACAAGGTGAATTGAATACGAAACATACCACGTCAGACTTTTGGCATTTGACACGATGGTCAAGCTTGGTCACAAAAGTCAAGATTGTGTTAAATTGCTTCCGTGCAATTCACGTTGATAATATATTTGAAAAATAAAATAAAATATAGTTATAATATAATTTTAAGCTAATTAATATTTAAGAATATTCAAAATATTTTATTATATTACTAATAAAAATACATAAAAAATATAATTATGTATGAAAATATATTCTCTCCATCCTTGAAATAAAAGTATTGTTTTTATAATATATTGAGTAATTCTATAAAAAATAAATTAATTAATATTTTTTTATAAATAAATATTGCTTAAAATTAGTTCCAGTTTCAAATCTAATGCTGCAATAAATATCAAAATCTAACTCCAAATAATCAACAAATAAAAATTATATTTTTCGATATCTAATATCTCATTTTAATATATTTGATATAAATGTACAATTACAAATCATGAAAAATGATTCATTTAATATATTATATGTAAAAATAGAGTATAAATTAAAAAAAAAAACATTTGTATCTTAACAAATTAAAAAATAATCATCTAAAGCTAACACGTCATTTTTTCAAAAATATGTCTTTTTATAAAAATTGAAAATTAGCGGAAAAATTATATTTAGACTTTTTTATTATAATATTTGTATAGAGTTTTTGAAACGAGACTTATTTGAATACATATAGAATACTTATTAGCATCTCGTGAAACCTACTTGTATCTCTATTATTTTTTACTTTTTGTTAAAAGAAAAAAATTAAGCAAAATCATCCATCCAACCTATTCTAAAATAATTATTATATGATATATATATAATAATATTATTAATTAACATATATTATGTATTAAAAATTTTAAAATAAAAATAAATTTTATATATTTAAAAGTAGAGTTCATGCTCTCAAGATTTGACACATCATATTTTTGTAGTCTTTATAAGTTATCATGTATCCTGAGGATAATAAATAATAAGTATAAAAAAAAAAGAGTTACAAATGTTACAACCCAATTAAAAATAAATTCATTGAGGTTAAAAATATTAAGATTATGAAATAATAAAATAAAATAAATAATCTTATCTTTTAGAAAGAAAACAATTTAATTTTTTTCATAATCTAATATATTAAAAGTTTAGATTTTTTTATATATGTAATTCAATCCATTACAAATAGATATTGTTTATATAAATACTCAAATTTAATACAAGTGCTCCAACCCACAAAAAGAATAATAATATAATTTTGAAATAAAATAGACAAAATACCTATGATTTTTCTAAAAAAATATGAGATTATCTAAAAAACAATATTTATAATATTATAAAAAATTAAATTAACCCTCTAAAATACTCCAAAACATGCACACGAAATTCCCAACCAATAAAATCAAGATAAAAAATAAATAAGCAGTCGTATTTTATACACATTGATTTTTTATACATAAACTAATTTCTTAAATTAAAAAAAAAAAAAAAAAGGAAAGAATGTTTTTTGTATTTTTATCTTAAAACCTAACATACATAGTTCAATAACAAATAATTTCCTTTATATTAGTTTATAGATATTTTAAAATGTAATAGTAATAAAGTTTCCACATAAAATATATTCTAAAGTATTTTTTTTTAAAATACAATTCTATGAGTATATTTCTTTTGGGATGTAGACACTTGGATGGATTCATTAAAAAAGTTTACATTTATATATTTAAAAGTAGAGTTCATACTCTCAAGATTTGCCTCATTATATTTTACTCTTGTTCATAAACTGTCATGTTTCCCTAATAATAATAAATAATAAATAAAAAAAGAGTTAGACACATTTTAATTAAGAAAGGACAATGCAATTATTTAAAATCAATTGTTCTCCATATTTTGTCTTTTCAATTGTCGAGATATTTCCCGTACTTAATTCTCGTCATAGTGAATGTTTTGTAAATATAAATATTTGCACAACAACAAATATTTCTCCTAGGTTGTCATTCAATGTTAGTTTTAATTTAAGAAGAAAAAAAGATGGAAAATGAAGTTTTTTTTTTAATATGAATTCTAAGTTTTCCTACTCAACCTTAGATGAAGTTGGCTTGAGGGGGACTCACGCTGTGTGATAGTGTTCTTGCTGTATATACGCATTAATATAGAAATAAATTATTTTTTTATAATTTTAAAATAGAATTAGTAGTTAGTATCTTTAATAAAAATCTGCGTACGTGCATTGCACGGATCGACCACTAGTATAAAATAAAATAAAGAATCCAAACCCAAACACATGGCTATGTGGTCCTTAACCAATCTAATCTCTGTGGAACAAGTCCATAGGCACATCACATCATGTGCTTAGCCAATTAAAACATTGTCATTAACACGCTAATTCCACATTAATCATCACATGTTCCCAGTTTAAATCGCATCATTCTCCAAACACACAAAATGTAGGCTACGGGACCTTTTTTCTTTTATGACTTCCATAATAATAAATTTCATTTAGTTTGGTGAAATAAGATCGAAATAACTTGTTTCATTAAAAATAAATAAATAAAATACTTTCATTCTATTTTAATTTAAGTTTTGATCGTACCATACAAAAAGAGATAAAATAATATGAAAATAACTGAAATAATCGAAATTAATAAAATGACTGAGGTATTAATATATCGCAGCTTTGTAAATATAACTTGCTTTTTATTTTTGTATCCACTTATTTTTGTAAAGATATTTTTATTCTCTAATTTTAATTTAATACTTTATTATGAATTTTAATTTTAATTTTAGTATGAATTTGAACCCCAAAATTCAAAAGGCAAAGTAGTGACATGTATTTTACACACTTTAAGGATTAGACTAAGGATGAATGTTTTCAATATTCTGTTTTAAAGTATGTTTAAGTATTTTATAGTCTATTAAATATATTTTTAGATATACATATAAAATCAGATACAATAAAAAACAAGATTCTGAATTACTAAATCACAAATTAAAACCTACATCAAGATCTAAAATTTTGATTTCTTGACAAACACTAAATATTTAAGAATGTTGTTTCCTTCCAGATGAACACCAGCAGCAATCTAAGATCTCGATTTCTGCTATATTTCATGTCTTTCTATATATGGTTCTTATGGAGCTATATTGCAACAAATCTTCTTGTTCTGCAGCATTGTTTATGATCTATGCATGCGTAGAGGGAAGAAGATGAGGGGTCTCGGCGTCATGAAGATACACCAATCATATAAACTATATAATTATTAACCCAATTGTGAAAATCATATAATTTATAAGAGAATTGTGTAAGCAGTAAATCAAGAGTGCGAACTCAATTTATTTAAAAATATTTTGCATGATATAGGCATAAACTATTTTAATATATATATATATATATATATATATATCCCACTATGATAAAATTCTTCACTAAGAAAGTACCAAATGTGGAATGCATTCCCACTCAACTATATGTCAAAATAGGAAAAGCAAATGAGTATTACACAAAAATAATCTTAAATTTCAAAAGAAATTTTGATTAAATATAGTTTTTCCAACATCCATCCCCACATAATGTGTAACGATAAAAAAAAGTTGTTAAGGCAGGGCACAGACTTTTCAAGTCAATTGAATAACCAAAGATAAATAATTCAAAGGATAATATAAATATAGTCATTTTACATTATCAATTTCGAACTTTCTTTCTCCCTTCATCCTACAAAATAATTGATCATAGTAGTATTTTTTAAATTAACGATTTATATATATCATATATAAATATCAATAATTAGTATGTATAAATGTAATTCTAAAATATATTTACTGTATTTTTTAATCAATGTAAATTTTGAAAGTGCATTATCGTCGTCCCACGATGATAATTTTCAATGAATTTCTATATTTAATTTTTAGAATTTATTCCAATAGTATATAATACTTTATCGATTTGATTGATTCAATGAAATTTATATGTATGTGTGTTTGTGTATAATTGAACAGATGAGAAAAACGTTTGGAAAGTAAACCGTCTGATGGCTTTGTTGACATGAGAACAAAATTACACACAACATATCAACACTTTATTTTGGAATGTGTGGCACACACCACTTCCTTTTCTGGTCTTCTAAACTTTTAAGCCCACTTTGGAAGCTAATTGTTTTGGTGCCTGCTCTCTCTCTCTCTCTCTCTCTCTCTCTCTCTCTCTCTCTCTCTATATATATATATATATATATATATATAGTTTCATTTTTACTTTTTGGTGGGACGCACTCTTAAATTCTCATAAAGTCATCAATCCACAAGCAACTAACATTTTGATACAATGTATAGTAATTTGAAAAAAGTTATTTGTAAATTATATTCAACTTTATTTTACAAGAATTCAGTATTGATTCAATTTTAACACACACACACACACACATATATATATATATATATATATATATATATTTAGGTATGTTGTGTATAAATAACTATATATCAATCAAAGGATTTGAAACTCAACAATCAAGACAAGACAATATTGTTTATTTAAATCAATAGTGTTATTAATCTATTATGTCACTTTTAATAATTTGAACTTAGTTGCTTGGAATTTTAGTTCTATTAAGGTTTGATTTATAATATTCGTACAAATAGGTATGTATTTTGTTATTTTAGTTGAGTTGTTGATTTTATGAAATTTGGAAATAGATTTTATTTTTATATTATATTTTTTTCTGAATACTCTTAACATCAGTTGGTATCAAAAGATCAGGTATTTTTTTTTTTATATTACATGAATTGGTATTTAGAGACAGCTTACGATTCTCAATAATGATTTCAAGGTATCAATTAATCTATGATATTATTCACTGTAAACAGATGTATGGAGACCATCTTTTGTGACAATTACTAATAATGATTTTACAATCCACCAATTTTTTATGGTGAAGCTAAACACAATTCAAAGGTGAACAATCGTCGTGCATATTATTATTCGTATCACATTTTTTCGCCTTCATCAACCATGTTAATTGGCACCGAGCAAAGTTAAATGCAGTCAAATGTGTTTTTTTCCACACATAATAAGTTGGAAACTTCCATAATGCAAATAGGTTTGTTAACTTCTCCTCATTGGTTTTATACATAAATCATGGTAGAAAAAATATTATTAGAAATATATGCATTATTAAATAGTGGTAAATTAATAAAAGAATTGAAAACATATTAGTGTATAATTGCTAAAAATAAAAACAAAACTATATATAAGGGAAAAAGAAAAGAAAATACAGCCTATATTATTTAGAATGAATGGTGTATAATATTTGGAGACTATTTAATTTGTTGAAAATGTGGAAGACTTTTGCAGATAATAGGGAAGGTCCAAACCTAATTTCAAGACCCCCCCCCCCCCCAATGACCCAAACATGGTGTGTTGTTGGCATGCGTGTTCTTGATACCACATATTCGGGTTATTTTTATCAAAGTAATAAAAAAAAATATTATAAAATAGGTAAGTTTTGAAACAGTTTTTAAAAATAGGGTAAAAAGTCAAGGCGTGTGACCTTTTTTTGATAAAACGTCACAGGGGCTGATGTTGTAAATTTGAAATTAAAAACGTCAGCCCCACTGACATTTCTAATTTCAAATAATATATATATATATATATATGTATGCACCTTGTTTTAATTACTTATATATTACATCCATCCATATATATATATATACACACACACACACACATGAAACACATGCATCCATATATACACACACACACACACACCGCACTAACATATATATATATATATATATATATATAAACAGACACATATCAATAAGCACTTATATATACAATATATATGTATATATATTTTTTTTATTTCACATTATAATTATTTATATTATTAGAAATCCTTTTTTTATTTATTCAACAGAAAAAATATAATAATATTAATATATATTATGTATATATATTTTATAAAAATATACATTAAATTATAATTTTAAAAAGTAAAATATTATAATGTGATTTAAGATAATAAAAAAATTACTTAAATTAAAGAATAATTTTTAATTATTATTATGTATGATTTTATTTTCTGAAAATAAAATAATATATATATTATTTAATAAAACATAAATATATATATAAAAAAATAATAAAAAAAATCGTCAACCCCACTGACATTTCTTTAAAAAACATTTTTTAAATATTTTCTAATATGTTTATATATATATTATATATTATAAATATATATATATATATATTATTGCATATATATTCTGAATATCTATATATATATATATTTTTTTTATTTGTTAAGTAAATATAAATATATATATATATAGAATTTTATGTATAGATATTTTATATAAATATATATTAAGTTATATAATTATAAAAAGTATAATATTATAATGTTATTTAAGATAATAATTTTTTTACTTAAATTAAAGAATATTTTTTAATTATTATTATGTATAATTTGATTTTTGAAAATAATTATATATATATTTTTTAATAATACATATATATATATATATATACAAATAAAAAAAATAAAAAAAATATAAATCGTCAGCCGCAATGACGTTTTAAAGAAACGTCAGTGGGCTGACGTTTCTTTAAAAAAAACAAAAATTTTATATTTTGTTATATGTTAATATATATAATATATATTATAAATATATATATATTATTTGTTAAGTAAATATATATATATATATATTTTATATAAACATATCTTAAGTCATATAATTTTAAAAAGTAAAATATTATAATGTTATTTAAGATAAAAATTATTTAAATTAAAGAATAATTTTTAATTATTCTTATGTATAATTTGATTTTTGAAAAAAAATATTATATATATATATATATTTAATAATACATAAATATATATATATATATATACAAAAAGAAATCGTCACCCGCATTGACGTTTCTTTAAAAAATTTTTAATATTTTGTTATATGTTAATATATAATATATATTATAAATATATATAAATATATATATATATATATATTATTTCATATATATTCTGAATATATATATATATATATATTTATATATATTTTATTTGTTAAGTAAATATATATATATAGAAATTTATGTATATATATTTTATAGAAATATATATTAAATTATATAATTATAAAAAGTAAAATATTATAATTTTATTTAAGATAATAAAAAAATTATCTAAATTAAAAATTAATTTTTAATTATTATTATGTATAATTTGATTTTCGAAAAAAAATTATATATATATATATATAATTTTTTTAATAATACATAAATATATATATATATGTATATATATACAAATAAAAAAAGAACTCGGGCAGTGAACTCGGTCGGTCCCCCAACTCGACCGACCGAGTTGGAAAAAGTTTCTGGAATTGCAGCTCGGAGGAGGGTTATCCCTCAACTCGGTCATACCACTCGGTCCAACACATGATATATTATAAAAAGACGTGTAATAGAGTTATACCAACCATAGTAATCTGGAGTTGTCGTTGGGTTTATAACAAATTGGGTTTTCCTGAGATATTCATGTCTTCAATTCCATTGATGAACCTATTTCTTGTGTATGTCCATCCAGTTGGCATTTTTATGCCATTTACGATCAATATGATGCACATTCGTTTTCCAATCATCAAGAGGGTTGAACCGATTCGGTATGTCTTGCAACATTCGAAACTGACGTAAGACTCTCTCTGGATGTCCACAAATGAGAAAAAATTGAGGGAAAATTGAGCTCACACATTGTCCGAGAAGCAGCGGGAAGGTAAATGGAGTATTTCCGGTTGCGACCATTCATATGGATCTCAAATAAACTGGTGAAAAAAAGACCCATTTGAATTATTACATATAAGAATTGATAAAATGAAGTAAGAAATCAAACTTGGTCATGGGTCAATTTATCTAAAATTTCTCGAAAAACCTTCACCTGGCGTCTATCAGTGTACACGAAACTGCTATCATTATTCCAACTGTTACATATAGTTTACTAGTTCATTAGTAGATGCCTATTTAGATAACCGTAAAGATAAAATAACAAAAAAAATTGGGTGTGCATTATAAATATTACTGTGCACCGAAAGGGGGGACATGGAGCGTACCACCACCCAAATGTTGAGGTCTTTCAATTTCTAGCATATTTAATCTACTTAGCTTAGATACAGGCACAATGGACGTGATTCGCGACCATGCCCAAATCTATCAAATATTATAAAGACGTAAAACATTAGTAATTAATAAGGTTACGTATGGTAGATTCATTAATATTTCTAGTATGTAGTACCTGTAACAGTTGAACTGGGCCACCGAGATTTTTTCTTTAGTATTCAAGGCGCCATCACACAAGTGACGGTACAGGGAAGATAGGACGGCACTGCCCCAGTTGAACTCATTAACTGATTTTAAATATTGCAAGCATTGTAAATATACTAGTGGTATTAAATTTCCACATACCGGATTTCCTTCAACTGGCAAACTCCAGATTAAAGCGACATCCAACAAAGTCACAGTTGCTTCACCAACAGGCAAGTGAAATATGTGCGTTTCTGAACGCCACCTCTCCACTAAAGCGGTTATTAAGTGGTTATCTGGATAAAACCTCCCGCACCTATATACACCGTAAAATCCCATTTCAAATAACAAATCTAATACACGTGTGTGGATCTCAGACCCTTCTACTTCAAATAATGCCCAAAATTCATCGTCGCACCGCCTAAAGCGAAAGAAAAAGTTCAAATTTGCGTCGGGCTTTAGTAGGCCCTGAGAAATGTGCTGAGATTGAAGTGTGAGAACTGACGGGTCCCTAGGGCCGTAGTGGTTCCGTGAATTGATATCAATCGATCACTGCAAATGAAAAACAACATTAATTAATGTAGGATTATTAAATTGAAAAACGCATGAGTCACTGGTAAAAAATTCTAAAATTAAATTACAGACATCTATCAATACATATATACACATATAAATATTTTTCCCTATGACATAATTACGTACATTACACAAATTTCAAAAGGTTTCAAGATGATCTAAGAAATCTTCAGATTGTGAGCTTTCCTGCTCAGTTTCATGTCTTTGCAAGGTTTCATGTCAACATAACAAATCGTAAAGCAAAACAAGTTAAACATACAATACATACAACAATAAAAATATATTCATCATAATAAATAAATAAAATTTAAATAACATCACATTAATAAATACAACAAATTAATTAAATAACACATAAAACAATACACCCATATTATTAAAAAATAGAAATCTTATCAGATGAATGTATATAAGAAACCAAAATAAACATTCACAGCAATATATGATAGTAAAATAAATGATGTATATGTATACTAACCTTAATTTAGTTTAGGGATATGTTGTGGAAGTTGAAATTTGTCTTCTTCAACACAATCTACACAATATAGCATAAAAATAAAAAAATTGATGATTAGTGTTTAAGAAACAAATTATCTCATATCATGCCAAAAATTAAGAAGATAAAAGGTTAATTGATGATAAAAAAAATAGGTTATAAGTATAACAAAAATAAATTAAAGCATGTGAAAGGAAATATAAAGGAAGTAATCATATATTATAAACAAGATTATAATTAAATGAAATAATACATAATTATAATTAAATGATATAATACATACATTTTTATACAAAGAGAAGAATGAAAGATGAGAAATCGAGCCGGGATAGCAGTAGCAACAAATTCTCCAAATAAAGAAGAACATGGAGGAGAAAGCTTGAAAATAAAGAATGAAGGAGACGTGAGTGAAGAGAAGAGAGATGGGGTGAAGAGAATAGAGAGTAAGTGAGTGAAGAGAAGAAAGAGACTCGTTCATTCAATTTGTAATAATTCACTCTGCCAATTCTGCCAAACATAATAAAAGTTGATGCATGTATGACAAATGTAATACTTTAAAAGTTGATTTCTGCATGCATGACAAATATAAATTGTGATAGGATTGAAATGATGTATCAGAGTCATGTGAAATGGCAGATAAATGATAAATGATATATATATATATAATATTTTTTTTGAAAATCAAATTATACATAATAATAATTAAAAATTATTCTTTAATTTAAATAAAAAAAATTTATTATCTTAAATAACGTTATAATATTTTACTTTTTATAATTATATAATTTAATATATATTTCTATAAAATATATATACATAAATTTCTATATATATATATATATTTACTTAACAAATAAAAAATATATAAATATATATATTCAGAATATATATGAAATAATATATATATATTATATATATTAACATATACCAAAATATTAAATTTTTTTTTAAAGAGAAGTCAACCCCACTAACGTTTCTTTAAAACGTCACTACGGGTGACGATTTTTATTTTTTTATGTTTTATTTGTATATATACATATTTATGTATCATTAAAAAATATATATATAATATTTTTTTTTCAAAAATCAAATTATACATAATAATAATTAAAAAATATTCTTTAATTTAAATAAAAAAATTTATTATCTTAAATAACATTATAATATTTTACTTTTTATAATTATATAACTTAATATATATTTATATAAAATATATATACATAAATTTCTATATATATATATTTACTTAACAAATAAAAATATATATATATATATATTCCGAATATATATTTATAATATATATATATATATATTTATAATATATATTATATATAATATAAATATTAGAAAATATTAAAAAAATTAAAGAAACGTCAGTAGGGCTAACAATTTTTTTTATTATTTGTATATATATATATTTTATGTTTTAATAAATAATATATATATAATTTTATTTTCAAAAAATCAAATTATACATAATAATAATTAAAACTTATTCTTTAATTTAAATAAATTTTTTTATTATCTTAAATAACATTATAATATTTTACTTTTTAAAATTATAATTTAATGTATATTTTTATAAAATATATATACATAATATATATTAATAATATTATATTTTTTTCTGTTCAGTAAATAAAAAAAGGATTTCTAATAATATAAATAATTATAATGTAAACTAAAAAAAATATATATATACATATATATTGTATATATAAGTGCATATATATATGTGTCTGCTTATATATATATATATATATATATGTTAGTGTGGTGTGTGTGTGTGTGTATATGGATGCATGTGCTTCATGTGTGTGTGTGTGTAAATATATATGGATGGATGTAATATATAAGTAATTAAAACAGGGTGCACATATATATTATTTGAAATTAAAAACATCAGCGGGGCTGACGTTTTTAATTTTAAATTTACAATGTCAGCCCCGGTGACGTTTTATCAAAAAACGTGACCCCCTGATGTTTTACACTATTTTTAAAAACTGTTTCAAAACTTACCTATTTTATAATTATTATTTGTTTTGTGCATTATTTTGATAAAAAAAAAAACCCCACGTATCCACAATTTTTATTTTCCAAAAAAGAAAAAAGAAAAAATTAATTCTAGAATTTAGGGTTGGTGATGATAACTTATCTAAATGTATGGGTTTAATAACAAGTTGCATGTTTGATATAATCTTATTTAACGATGAAAATAAAAACAAAAGATATCGAACGGAAAAAAATAGTAATAATATTAAATCGTTATAAAAGATTGTAGAAAAAATAGGATCGCTCTGCATGAACACAAACTCGATGACTTCTGGGTCTAATTTTAACGAATCATAAATTTTATTTTATTTTTTATTTTTTACTGGGCCTCAAGAAGGGATTGTTGTGCTTACCATAATAACCATTTATACATGGGCCTGCATGGTACCAAAGCCCAAGGTGCAGATCTGACCGAAATTTTGTATGCCTTCTGGGTCACGGCCCATTTTTTCAAATAAACTTCAATTATTATTGGGTCCATGTATCAAGCCTCAACACTGAATACGCGTCTCATCAATAAATTGATATCTATCTCTCTTTCTTTCTTTTTTCTTTTTTTTTTTTTCTTTTTTTTTTGGAATAAATTAAAATGTTTTCTTTTCTTGAATAAATAAGTTAAAACCTTTGTTTATTAAACCAAAATGAAAGTCTTTTAACCAGCTACAATTGTATTATGATTATAGTTAATTAAATACAATAAAAAAAACTATTCAGTAGAATAATTCAGATCTAACTGCAAAATAAGTCAGGATTGAATTAATATATATATATATATATATAATTTTAACTCGACTATTTAAAATTAAGGCAATAAATTAATAAGATAAATTGAAGGAAGATGTAGAAAGAAGTTTAGCAATTGGAACACTGTGAAACAACTATTTGAATAGTACACATCATTAAAGTGCAATTATTATAATAGTACGTTAATCATGAAATACATAACTAAATGAATGCAAATCGGGTGACCCGATTATTTTCGGAGCTCCATCACTTTCTTCCAAGATGGACGGCTGGAAATATCCAACCACCAAGAATAGACATGTTTCCTCCGTTTGATCAAATCCTCCATCCCTCCTTCATCCATCAGAAATCTTGTGTTTGGCAAGTGGCTCAGGTCAGCTATGGTGAACCTCTCCCCAGCCAAATACTTGCTACCCGATAACCTCTCCTCGTACACGTCGAGCACTTTCTCCAATTTGCCCTTGCAATCCTGAACTAATTCCATATCGGTCACTTGGCCCATTTGAGGAAAAACCAAAAGTTGGAGGACCATTATGTAAATTAATGAATTGTAGTTGTTGACTTCAACTTCCAGCCATTGATCCACTAGGGCCTTCTCTTCCAATGTGTTCCCCAGTAGATTTATTCCACCTTGGCTTGCACATTTTGCTGCGTAGTACCTGATGATTGCTCTGGATTCTGCCCACGAACCCCCAAAAATATATATATTGCTAAAGGTTAGGGATTGGGATTGGGATTGGGATTTCATAATTAGTGACAAGTAATGGAACACGATATTTAGAATTATTACCAAAAAGCCTGAAGTCACCATCCTCTATGGCAGGAACTTGTCCAAAAGGCTACACATTGTAAGAAAACAAAGTTAAATCAATAATAACTCGTTTTATTGTTCAACTAACATATCCAGTAATCTAGAAAATGTAATAGGCTCATCTATATTTCACTAATCACCAAACTAAGATAGCAAAGGAGATATAAATACATGCAACAGAAGTTCGAAGTTTAATTAACTAAAAAAAATAAAATTAAAGCAGTATGAGTGCAGCTCAATTTCAACCACATTCGAATAGTCCAACAAGATATTTTGATTTCACTAATCCAATCGACCAAAATAACGAATCAACAGCTTCTAGTTGTTTTGTTGCAGTAATACAAGAAGAAAAAAACCCAGAATGACCTGTCTCAGTAAGAAGTCTGGTTGTTTGTGCTGTCCTGAATGAACATCAATTGGTATGAGCTCAAACTGAAGCTCCAACTCCAGAAGACAAGTCAAAACCCTTTGTGGGCAAGCTGCATAGGCTGGCCCATACACTTTAACCACCATTTTCCCAATGCCCTAGCTTTGCAACTTAGAATATTTTTTCTATATGCTACAACAAATATGAACCTGCCAAAATAATAAGTCCTGCAACTCTTCATACCTACATATATATATATATATGTGTGTATGTATGTATGTATGTATGTATGTATAGAGAGAAAGAGAGAGAGAGAGGAACTAAAATATCTTGATGTTGGTTGCAGCATGGACTGGTAGCAGTACTCACCGTTCAAGGTAGGTTGGACATTTTGTTTGGTGTTAATTTTACTTAGTTTGGACACTATATTTTGATGGTATATATATTTGTAGCAAATGTGTCTTTTAAATGTTTTAGGATTAGTGAAAGATTAATTTCAATTATTAGTTTTTTTTATTAGTATTGTTTTGTTATAATTAGTGAGGATATAGTATAAGGTACCGAATTGATCATTTCATTAATAAAAAAGCTTTAATCGCGGGGTTGATTGGTCATTTTAGTAAAAAGTATTAAACTGTAAGTGCTATATTAATGTTGTTATATTATATTTGGTGGGATTTAATAAGATGTGGGCTGTGTAGCATAATAAGTATTTGATATTTTGGAAGACAGGAAATAAATCTATTAATAAAAAAAACAAATTGTATATTTTCTTGAATAACAACAATAGATGGGGATATTAAATTTTCTTTGATCCGATAAAGAGGTTCGATCCTGACTTACAAAGGTGAAGCAATGTTACTAAATGGTGTAATTGAATTTAATTTTAAATGAGTTGGATGAATCTTTATATTAAAATCTAAACCATAAATGTACAATTATTTATGTAAATTTTTTCGGCCACTAAATGTGTCAAATGACACAAAATTAAAGCTTTTAATTAATTTTTCGATAAAAAAATAAAATAAATTACATTTCGTTCTTAAATTTTATATCATTGTAAAAATAAATTAATTTAATATTATATATGAAAACATTAATTCATATTAATAGTGGCTTATAATATTGGTATGTGTGCATCTTTATGACAATAATTGACAATTAGTAATTATTATATATTATGTGATAAGTTTATCATGTAATTCATTAAGCATTAATTAATAATTAAATTTGATACGAAAAAAATGTTAATTATTGTATATAATGAATAAAAAATATGTGAAAGATACAATTAGATATTCAAATATTCTACTTAATATTTATCACTTCAAATTAAAAAAATTATTAAATATTTACAGTAAAATAATTTTAAATAACATAGGTAGTGTCGTTCGATATGGGCACGGTTCTTTTAGTTTCGGAACTATCGATTTTTGAAATTGGGAGGGGTGGAACCGAAATTGAATTAGCATATAGTCGATTTCGGTTTCAATTCTCAATTCTTTTTTATCTTTTTAAAAAGTCACACTTGGAATCGAAACCATCGTTTTAACCAAAACTGATGGTTTTAAAACCGAAACTACCAATTTGAAACCGTCAAGAACCAAGAACCGGGTATCTTGAAACGAGAACCGAATTGGCTAGATTTCGGTTCCGATTCTGAACCAAAACCGAATCAACAATTAAACTGAATCGTTGACAGCCAGTTCTAGTTCAGAATCGAAACCGTGCCATATCTAAGTGCGATTTCTAAATTTAAAAAATAGAATATATATACTATACATAAATATAATTGAAAAGATTGTCGCTAATAAATTATATTTTTATTAATTCAATTATTATAATATATTTTATTAATACAACTTTTTAAACATTATATAACTCACACGAGTTTATCCAAATGCATTTTAAATGGAGATAACGCAATACAGTCTTAGTCTTATTTTATGAATTAGTTATTTTATGTATCTTATTTTGGATGGACCCACTTCTCAGTCAGATACCGTTCACATTTGACATGGGCCTCGTGGTTGTGCATCACCCAACCAGACAAAATTTTACAAACTCGATTCATACTTATAATTATAAATTTTAAAACTCTATTAGTCATTATCCTTTGCTTTCATAATTCTATTATAAAAAGATTTAAAAATGAACAGAAATAAAAAAAATAAAAAATAAAAAATTTGAAAGCCAAAAAAATCTCTCACCAACCGAGTTCTCTGCAGTGTTTAATTTTGTATTCTAAAATTTTTAATATATAATAATTATTTTTAAAATAAAGATAAATATAAAATGAAATAAAATATCTAAATCACTCTCTACATAACAAAAGAGTTGTAGAAATCAAGCAATAGATCCCTCACATCGTTGATTGGTTTGCTATGATACAAGCAATGTTCCCTTATGTACAATGAAGAAAACATTATCTTTTTCTGAATTTAATGATTCAAGGATTTAAACTCCAACATCAATGGAATTAATTACCCAACTCTTTTTTTTTTTTTTTTTTTTTTCTTTTTTCGTAAAACTGAATTTCGCTACATTGCAACTGATTATGATGTACAAAAGTATCTGGTTTCTTGTCATCCGTATACTCCAGTAATTATGAGATAAATAAGCCCACTCATGTCTTTACAAGAGAAGATGAGGTTCTTGATGGTGGAGGAACAAGAGACTTTGCATACGCAATTGGCAAAGCTAGAATCTTCTTGGGTTTGCTAACGTACGCCCTCCTCGTGAAATTGTTGTAGTCGTTTGCCTCTATCTCGTCCAGTATCTGACGGTACAAAAGCAATGATGCCCATACCTGCAGCGGCCAAGGATCAACCGATCAAAAATGGGCAAAACATAGCAGAAATGAGAGAAGTGAAACTTGCTCAACAATGTCATTCATTCATATTGCAGCTCGAGATTTGTTCTCATTCTGATGTATGTGTTTTCATGCAAAAATAAATTCGTTTGTCTGTAATTAAAGTAGTTATAGCAAAATAAGATCTCTATATTGAACTTGAAATACTTACTGGCCATCTGCTAGCTGAGCTGAGCTCTTTGACACCATTCTCCGCATCATCAAAGAATTTCCTTGCCCTCTTGATTTGCTTTTTCATGAAATTTCTCCATTTATCGGTTACTTTCCCAGCAAATATGTCTTCATCTGATAGCCCTGCCTGTGCCAACTCATCCTGAGGTAGATACACTCGTCCGCGTCTTGCACTAAATCAAAAGATTACATAAGAATGAATATCGTTGCATGATCATCCACATATATATCATGTGTGTGAGTGTGCATGCTCCAGTATTGTGTCTCCTGTATAGCAATAACACCACATGCCAAGTGAATGGAATGGTACAATGTATGTATGCTTAACGTGTACGAAATAATCAACTGCTATAGAGGATCCAAACAGGATATTGAAAAGGTGATCTTGATGTTACACTCGAAAATCCAGCATAATTTTCCACATTCTGAACTAAAATTTTTGCGACTGTGTATAATTATTAATGGCAAATTCTTTAAGTTCAATGTGCACTCACTCTTCTCCAACATCTCTGAGTATATTGGTCAACTGATTCGCAAGCCCCAAAGCCAAAGCAGCATTGTATACGCTCTCTGTCGAAGCCTGTGATTCTTGTGCTATGCCCATAATCGGCACACTCATCAATCCAACAGTTCCAGCCACATAATAACAATACAGATACAGCTCATCAAAGTTCTTGTATCTCGATTTCCATAGATCCATCCTCATTCCCTCAATCATGTCCCTGAATGGCTGCAAGTAAGGTTTTCAGTGTCAGTGAAACAATGATAACTAACAGCTATATGCTCGGAAAGGACAAGTTCCTATAACTGAATTTTTTCGAACCAGTTTGGTAATAGTTGGTAAAATATTCAAGAAAATGATTCTCAGGTGCAACAATAATGGAGATTTGATGAATTAAATCTTGTCTTTTTGGAGCATATTATATGAAGGTTTGTTTGTGTGTAACCTGGATGTCAACAGGAAACTTGGCAACGGTATCAGCTAAAGCAGCATCAAGCATGTCAAAAGGGCGTCCTCGGAAAATATCTTCCAGCCTTGCCTCCCACCTATCCAAGGCCATTGGAGTGATGTGTGATGCATTTGGCCCATCAACCAGCTCATCGGTTCGCCTACACCAGACTGTATAATACGACAAAAAATATAAAAGCCGGTTGGGAGAAAATTGATCAAGCACTGTTCGCAAATATTTTCTATAAATAGCAATTATTGGATTTTTTTTTCTTTTCATATCTGTGTAAACTATATTCTAGTAATTGGTCTTACTATTTTTACATTCAATTATTCTATGAGTTAGGCGGAGTTTTTCATATTCAACGTAATATACATCCTGATTTAGAAAAGAACCACATGCTCAACCATTGCAGGCAATCAGTGGTGACCTAGCATGAGCTACAAATTTAAGATATTTATCTGATTTTACGGGTCAAGGGAAACTGCCGCAACAGAAAAGGCATCTTTCCCTGTCAAGATGATGTTATATATTCGATAAGCACTATCAAATTCCCAAAGCTCACCGACTTCTTGGAACTTGTAGTAATGACTAAGTTCGAAAATCTTTGCGAATATTGATAAATTGGTGGATGACTTCAGTATGCATTACTTTTCCTAGAAAAGATTTATCACATAGAATTGGTTTGCCAATACAAGTGAGGAGAAATTGTTTACTTCTATTCTTACAAGGGTGTAAAAAGTTGAAAATGAAAGGGTAAATCTTGAAAGGTGAGAGCTATAACAAAATTATCATTCTTGAAATTAGATTGGTGTGGATTCATTAGCAAACATCGATTGAGTGGAAGCCAGATTAACAAATGAACAATAAACCATCTCTAGTTGTAAGATAGCTAACACAAAGAATCTTACCATATATTGCCCAAATAGCTCTTCGCCTCTCCGGGGTCATCAACAGAGTCCCTGTCAAAGATTCAGACAAGAATCAGGCCTTGCTATGCCTTATTACACCGTCAATATTACATACCAAAATGATACCTTTACTGATTCTTGTTAAACAGAGAATGAATAAAGAGGTCTAACCCAGGTAAAATGTCTTGGCATATTCTGCACATACTTCTCCACAACGGTCATAAGCTTCACCCAACAAGCTAAGTGATCCTGGAAGAACAATATCTGGCTTCACTTCCAAATCCTCATTCGGTTTCAACTGTCTCTTAACTAAGGCTGCCTGTTTCAGGACCACATCATAAACCTTTTGCTCTGAGGATAAGGTGATTTCCCCTGTAGGGCTAGCTACCATACTTGATGTGAGAGAGAGTCGGCTTCCTTTGTCTAAACTTGAACCTCCCAAACAGGAATACCTGAAATCTGTATTCGTAGAGCTAGAATTTCGCCTCTTCTTTGGACCCCTGTTTAGCCTACCATTGAAGATCACATTCTTGCACCTAGCAATGGACCTAAGTGAATCAAGATTTCGGGTTCCATCACGGGCTGAGTCCAAGAATCCAGTGCCATTGGAGGCCTCAGAAGTCGGAGAAACTACCCACAACAAAGCAACAGACATATTCAAAGAATCTAAGAATTTGTAATTCTATCTGCTATCTTATCTCCTCTCCTTAATAAAATTTGACCACCCGCTAAAGTGTACCAACTTTAGGAACCAGTCAATTCTCTTTAGAAGCAATCCTGCCAGAATATCAAAGACCAACTTTAAATTCACGCAGAGTCTCAGTTCTTGCACAGCACTTTATGGGGTTCCTGCAAAACAAACAAACCATAGAATCAAACATATAAAATATAAATCTAAAAAAAAAAAAAAAAAACACCATTATTTCCACTTAAAAATCCCATTTGGAAAAGGCATTCTCCATTAACAACAGCACCAACCAGAAGCAACGCTAGAAAATAATACTCCAACTCAGAATAAAATAAGCTCAAAATCACTATTCATCAAAGTAATGGGCTTTGAGCACTTTCTATAATTAGTCAACTGAACTACAATACACTCACTTTTTCTGCTGTCCATACACGTAAAAGAGCTATCCTTATACAGCAAGGTTCAATTTTTAATGATACAACACCAATGAAACCAGATAAAGCATCAACGCAACAGATTACATAAACAAAACAACACAAATCAATAAACAAACCTCTTGATTAGTTGAAACAAGCATCAACGTCACTTAAAAAAAGAGCGAAATTATAATGGCCAGCCAAGTATTTCAAATCTGAGACCTCTACGAAGCAGCTCTATCCTCTTCCAGATGTTCAAGAAACGGCCCTCTAGTCTCTTTTTTCTCTTTCTCTCTCTCTCTCACTTTCTCGCTACACTTTTTTTCCTCTTTGGTTTTTTCGTTGCTATTTTATATGATTGACATTTCTCTTGCTCAAACGACGACTAGAATTGAGTGATTCACATTTGTTGTTGTAAAATCTTCAGTCGTTCTGAGAGTGGGAAAAGTTTTTATAGCTGTTTATTGGAGTTTTGCTAAATGGGCCCCGCTTCTGCTAATGACCCGTTTGGCTTGGTTCCAAGAACCGGGAATCTCGTTTTCTTTCTAGACTAGATTCCATATGGTGTGAACTTTTTTTTTTCCATTTGATTTTTCAAGTTCAATTTCTTTAATAAATTTAGACAATGGAGTTGACAGAGATTAGAACCTCAATTTCTTTTATAAATTTAGTTCAGGTTCAATTCATTTTTTGTTTGTTTGTTGAAATTTGTAATAAGTATTAGGTTTTTCCTAAGATTAATTAAAAAGTACTTTGAATTATGAAAACAATTTAATTTCATGACAAGCACAAATGTGGTTCTATGATAAAGGTTCACTTAATTAATATAATAATCAAGAGGAATTTTCTAGTGGTATTTAATCATTATCACAAACATCATTTTCGATTTATATTTCTATCTAAGCAATATTTAAATTTCAATGAATGAAATTATTATTGCCAATTTTTGCTAAGTAGTACTTCCATTGTTTCTAACAAAAGAAAATAAATTAAACGAAAGGTTTTCTTTTTCTTTTTTTCTTTTTTTGCTAATGTACAATTCTTTTATTTTTTGTCAATTAATAAAATTATAATTTGTCATTAGTAACAAAATTTTACTTATGGTCCTTTATATATTTGTTAGTTTCGCTTTTTAATAATGATGCAAAAATCGGCATAACTGGTCATTTTTATTATGTGAAAACGGTAGTGTTAATATTTTGTTTTGGTCGAAACCGCGGAAATTAAATAAAATAAAAAAAGTTTGTAGTACACCAATACTCGAGCATACCCGAAGAAAATAAAACTAGTTCCTAAGCCCCAGCACAGGGACGGGAACAAGCATCCTAAAACAACTGAAAACATGTGAAATAATCCCCAAAAACACAAAGGCCAACAGGACATTCTAGAAAACTAAAATGCATAAGCAAAACATCATCCAATAAATAATCACCAGGCCCCAACCGTGTCTTCAAAAAAACTGGTATCAGCACTCCAATGTAGCTGCCAACACCAGCGAACATCCAGCTCAAACCAGCATAGAAGCCGGGACTTGCTGTCCGAAACCAGCAATGTAACAATTCCCACCAAGATGGACCAAATCAGCAAAGGAATAACTCCCAAATGAACTAAAATAGCAGCAACACAACTGCAAATTGCAGCAACTAACTCAGCAGCATGAATCGCAGGATCCAACGAGCAAAAATTTGTTAACTTGTTTTCCTTTAAATTTATACATAATTAAATATTAAAAAATTATATATTAATGGCACAATATTTTTAAAAATATTAGAGATTTGATTAAGGAAAAAAAATGCTAAAAAGATAGAAAATCTAGGAGGCCGCCTAATCGATGCCTAAGCGCCCGAGGCGTTATCCGATCCCAAAAGACCCAATTTCTGATTTTTGATTTCTACAAATTTGTTTTTCTAATCATATTTAATTCAAATACATTATTATTATAAAGATATTAATGAAAATTTAGTTTTACAAAATAACTTTTATTTTTGAAATCTGAAATATTGTTGGGATAAGAACTCTTTTAAAATAAAATTATTTGTTGGAGATGGAGGGGCTATTATTTTTTAATAATTGAATATGCAATTGATTAAAATATAGGAGACAGCTTCAACAAACATAACAACATTTTACGTGTCATCGTCAGTCGATTACAGCAACAAAAATATATTTAAAAATTATGGCGGCAATTATTATTTTAAAAGGAAAATTATTTTTTGATTCATAATTAAAATAAATTATGCAACAAAAGGCTGTATATCAGAATGGAAGGTGAAAGAAGACATGACGCAACTAGATTATTTTAGTCAGGGGTTTCTAATGTATTTTTATTACACGTATTTCTGTAATTAATATATGTATATTTAAATAGGATATGAATAATAAAATTATTAAGATATGCGAAACATATTCGAGGATCCAACAGTGCAAAGAGGTAGAAAGTGGAACCAAACAGATCCTTGGTGAGGGCAAGTAGGGAGTTGCCTGGATTTCGAAATAATCAGAGGATCTTGACACGTGTAGAAAAGCACCCAATGACTGAAAGATAACCTTATCAAATGCGGGTGCAGGAGTGGTGACACGAATGACGCGTCAGCTGCTGATTGGATGCGGTGTAATTTCATGCATATCCTCCACAATACCGTAGTGGAGCAAGCAGGCCCCATATGCTTAAGTGCCGGATTTTGGTCACAGATATAATAACACCAACGTATTTTTATTTGCATTTCTCAATTTCATTCATCTTTTTAAATTCAAGTAATGTAATGAATATAACTTTTACTATTACATAATCTTTGTGCTGCGACATCCATTGTGGTATTTAAGAATATCAAAGTCAAGATTAAAGAATAAAAATAAGGTCTGCATTAAGATAGAATAAAATAATTTGTATTATATATATTAAATTAATAACTTTAATAAATATATTTATATTATTTTATTGTAAGAATTTATATCAATTTGTTAGAGTTTGGATATATGAATGATTCAACTTTTACTGATATAATGTATTCAAATATTGGGTGAAATTGAGTTCTTTCATTCGACGGGGCTTAACCAACTCAATTCAATTCTAACATTTTTATATGATTAATTACTTTTACAATATGCGCTATCACCGTGTTTTTTTTTTTTTTTGGAATTTAAAGTAATTTTATTTCAGTTTGTAGCATCATTCCAATTTTTTGTTTAAATTTAAAAATTTAGGGGTACCTCAATCATTCTAAAAATCTGAAATTATTTTTGTAATATGATTATTATTTTAAAATTATTGAATTTTGAAACATTTTTTAATAACCCTATAAATTTATAAACAAATAGAGAAACAAATAATTTAATATATTTATAATAACATTCAGAATTTTTTTTTATTCATATTTGGATTTTTCAATAATTTTTGGATTTTTAAAAAGAGTTTTCAGTTTTTAGAAATAGTTTCAGATTTTCAGCATAGTTTTCTGGTAAATTGGTTTCAGATTTAAAAAAAATAAATTTTAGCAGAATTACCGAATTTCCCCTAAAATTTTATATTTATAAAAAACTAAAATAAAAAAGATCTGGGGTTAAAGTTGTAAATATGATAAATCAATAACCCGATGTTTTAGGAACACCAGACACATAAGCTGACTAGGAGGCCACTTAGTTGTGATTTATTTGTAAAATTAATTTTTTATTTTATTTTAGCGTTTTATTACATATATCACATCTTTAATATTTTCAAAATCTCATTTAATATATATTTTAACATTTTATTATAATATAAATTATACTGAAAAATAAAAAATCATGTTTGGGTGTCTAATCCGCCTAATTGCTCATCTCGTCACCTATCTAAACAAAAAAAAGTCCAACAATGCAGTTTTTACAAAATTAAATCGATCAGGCACTATATAAATTTTTTGCATCATATTCATTAACCCTATATTTATTTATTTTTTGGTATTTGTTTTACTATTGTCTTTCTATCTTTCTATTTACTTTTCCTTTTTTTTTTTTTTTTTTCTCTCAATAGATAAACGAAGTATTCATTGTATTATCGGATTGATGCTTAAGTACACTGTGTTTCTAAGGAGTGAATTAATCAAGAATTAAAATGAGTAGAAGTTGTTATCAAATAAGCAGATGTCTATGAAGAACCTTTATTACTCAAGAATATAGGGAGAAATAAAATAAAATAAAAAATTGACAACTTGTGTGCTACTCCATTTGCTCGTGCGGAGTAGAAAAAAGAAAGACTCACTTTGTTTAAGTTATACTATAAATATAATCACTTTTTTTGTTTATTTTTCATTGTCTTACACCCACGTTTAAAGAAAAAAAGGTTATATTTCTAAAATCTTTTTTTATTCAATAAGTCTAATTATATATTAGTTGAAGTTTTTTTTAATATTTTTATTACAATGATTTTTATGAATTAAATGTGGTTTAGAAAGTTGAATAAACAAATATGTGAAGCGCTGCAAAATGAAAATTAATATTTTATAGTAAATTATACTTTAATTATTTTATATGATTGATAAAAAATTAAACTTTTGTACATAATTAAAACTTGACTCTTTTTTCTTTTTGGTAATATAACGAAAACAGCAATTCTTACTATTTAATTATAAATTTAGAATTAGGGATATATAGTTTGAGCACGCGACCTCCTTTCGAATGGAGAAAGATAGGTATCAATTTTAATGTGCATTTAGATAATTTCATATTACAAGAAAACCTTTGTGTTGCATTAGTTTATTTTTTTACAAAAAAAAAATATTATATTTATGATGTTATTTGTAAATATATTTCCTTTTCTTGTTTTTCAAAATTTTAAAAGCGAAAAAGCTCTTAAAACTCCACATTTTCAGAGAAAGAGTTTAGATAAGTAGAAATTGTAGTGGTGGGAATGAGAGTTTCTTGAAAGTACTAAAACTACTCTGTTCACAAAAGAGGAAAAACATAAGGGTCGGCGGAGCTCCACGTGGCCCTTTCCACTCCCTAAACCCAATTCTGGCACATTTTCACCAACTTGATTTTGGTCCCAAGACCATGTATTTTGATGGCCAAGAAAAGGGTCCATTTTCATAGTCATACAGAGTATAGTTTAATTAAACCAGACGTGGACATCAATTTGTTGCAAAGGGTTAGCAAATTTTGGTACAAAGGGACAAAATTACACATTAATGGAGGATCTTTTTTATTGTTATTTCTTGGTTTGGTGCATGTGATGTGCTACCTCATTCCATGCATCACTTCTATTTTTTTTTTTTTAGACACTATGCCCAGTATTGTATTTATTGTTTATATAAATAGATAACAAATATTGTATTTGATTCAATTTATTGATTGATAAATTTGTTTGTCTTTCTTTTTTCCACCCTACTGTTTTGTCTTTTATCTTTATTTAAAAAAAATGATTAAGAGAAGTTGCTCGAGAGTTTGCATACCAGTTTATAAATTGAAATACTAACTTGTTACTTAGAAAAAAGTAGTAATATTTTCTTTAAGTAGAAAGCTAATCGTCTTTTGTTAACAAATAAGAATAGAGATCAAGTGCACAAAAAATAAAGACCATTGTCTTTCAAGCACTTCATCAAACACTTGGGAACTCCATAATTTCATGTTTACAAAATCAGATACCATAAAATTTCAGTAACAGATATATCAAAATATGGTTTTCTACACAAATTCAGGAGTTGCATTGAAAACACAAAAAACAAGTTATAAAAGAGGCTTCAAAAGAAATATGAAAATTGTTTCCAAAATTCATCTTCTCCAAAGAAAATGGATTTATATCATGAGCCCAAGATTCTATGGGCTTGGGCCCAAGTCTAAGTTTATGTATGAATGAAGAACTTTTTCAGGTTCCAGATATGGGTCGGGTCGGGGCAAGGGAAGGGCGGTATCCTTTAAAATAAAGGTATTTAAATTCTCATTACATAAAATTTATGCTATTTGTATCTGTTTCGAACTCGTTTTTAAAACTATTTAACCCATTCATATTCATTCAACCCCATCTGCTAAGGGGACCCTGCCTATCAACACGATATCAAGAATCACAAGAAAAATAAAATGTATAAATTTTAAAAAATAAAAATAATTTAAAATAGCGATTGCAAAATTCTTATTTTCGTTACAAAAAATGGCATGGTTCCATTTTGCCTAATACATTAAGAATATGAATCTATTAGGTGGTTTAAGAAGATAAACAGATTCGGATAGGATACCCAAAAATCCTAACTCAAATCGGGAATCTTAGCATAACTTCATTTTATCTCAAAACGCTTCATATAATACCTAAAATTTTATAATTTCTCAATTTCAAACTCAATTTCAAATATGCCTTCAAAATTTCTTTATTTATTTAGGGTTGAAGTATATATATATATATATATATATATATATATATATTACTGGTATTTGACTTTCTCGTGAAAATAATGGACTCTGACATAATAGGTTGTGGTGCTAGATGTGACAATTTTTTTTTTATATTTATGTTTTTTTATCTTTGTAATTTTGTTTGGTAAATGATAAAAGAAAATTTCTATATTGATTTTCTTAATTTTATTTTGCATGTGCATATGAATAGAGAAAATAAAAATGATAGTTACTTTCTTAGACTTGAGCCCTAATTTAGAATAACATTTTGAGGACATGTTTTAAATTGAGAAAATAATAAAAATTAAGCTTCAAATTTAAAAAAACAGCAATTCAGGATGCATCTTCTGTCTACTCTGCTTCTTTGGGGAAAAAGGCGAAATCCCTCTCCCCCAGGGCCCCCACCCCCCGGTCCGACAGAGATTGGTGGAGGAGTTACATGGTAACTCAGCGGCCCATTAGATGGGAGGAACAGTGTCTGGTGCCCACAAGGAGCTATCCCCCACATTGGAGGGATAAAACTCCCACACTGCGGCTGCCAGGACTCGATCCTGCGTTCTTGGGGCAATCTGATTCAACTTAAAATTGTACATACCTATTTCTAGCTAAAACCTGAGATCCTGCTTTCAGCTATTAAAATATTTTTATTCGTTTTGCCTTATTTGTCCTTAATTATTTAATTATAATAAAAAATTAAGGGGCTATGTTTTTATTCCCAATTTTTCATTTTTAATAGTTTTGGTATCACTTTTAATTAATTAGTATAATTCACACATTAAATATTATTATTAAATATAATTTTAAATGATTTATCCCGCTCTAAATGATGGTGTTTGAAATTTATTATATTATAATAAATAAATTTATATAATAGTAAAACTCACACTTTGACTATTATTCTTAATAAAAATAATGATCTGTACACTAATAAACACCAATTTATATGTCCAACACTTATCTCGTGCATCACATTTTTTATTTATATTTGAAACCCATTTTATAAAAATTAAGGTTTATATATCCAGTACATATGTGGCACATAAAGTCCACTGTATCATGTACTCTTTTTATTTATTTTTCCTCCAACCCTCATATTGTTCTAAATCTTTTTACCCTACTTTATTAATTATAAAAACCATAATTATTCCATTTCAGTTGGGTGTAGGCTTGTACCTACCATGTCCAATTATAAAATTGATGCTCAACTATTTATTAAATAGTCAATTAGTTCTATTAATACAAATTATGCTATTACAATTAAATGATCGAATAAATTTTTTTGTTGATGTGACGCGTTATATAAGTGACGAACATATAAATTAATGTTTATTATACGATCATTGTACTTAAATACAACATATTGTTAAAATTTTGCGTGAGTAGTATCTCATTTAACAATAATGATGATATTAAAAACTTATTGTATTATATTATACATAACAAATTAATAATGGTGAAATTTATTTTAAATTACTAATTTACATACATGATTGGTCACAACTTTATTCAAATATATAAGTTATTATTAATAATTTTTTGTTACGATAAATGAAAATTTTATAAATAATGTTAATAATTTTATTTTACGGATAAGTTCGCGAAACACAAGATTAATATTATCAAATATATTTTAATAAGTCTCGTAAAATAAGTTTAATGAATTAATATTGGATTAAAAATTATAAAAGTAGTATTTAATTAGCTGGAATTCATTTATTAACAAGATGAATACCATCAAATTTAAAATTGATTTGTTATTTCATTAGTCTTCTTATATAACTTTTAATGAAGATAAACTTTTAGCAGCATTTCTACTCGTAAGGCCATCTCCAGCAATGCGCTGGAGAGGCGTCAAAATAAGAAATGCAGGCTCCAGCAGTGCGCTGGAGCCTGCGCCACAGTACCGCATTGCTTCCTTTCTTTTTTCTTTGATGTATAAATGACGCAGGCCCAAGCCTGCGTCACTTCTTTTCCTTTTTTTTTTTTTTTTTTTATTCTGTTTTATTATTTTATATATTTAATAATAAATTTTTATTTTTATAATTAATTTAATTTAATTAATTTTAATAATATTTAATTAAATATGAAAAAAAATAAAAAGATGTAATTTCAAATAAAAATAATACAATAATTTTTTTACAATTAATTTGGTTTAATTAATTTTAAGATTATTTAATTTGATAAAAATAATAAAAAGATGTAATTTTAATAATAATAATCATACAATAAAATTTTAAATACTACACATATAATTATTATTCTACCATAAAAATTAAAAAATAGATAAAAATACAAATAGACAAAACATACAATTACAACTAAAAATTATAAAGTTACATACAAAATATAAAATTACACAACATAAGTAAAAACACAATTACTTATACTAAATAGAAAATACACATGATACTAAATTAATAACCTAATTTCAATAATCAGAAAGACCACCTCCAGACCCTCCAATGTCCGGAAAAAAATTTCCAAACACATCAAATGTATTCGGAGGTGGATTTGTTGGCTCGGCTTGTGTCCTCCTCTGCAGAATTCTTTGCTGCTCCAACCTCAAGTATTCACGTAGTGCAGGATCAGTAACAGTGTCTAAATTCATCCTTAAAGTTGCATTCTCTTCTTTGATCCTTTCCCATTCATTGTTCATCGTTATCTCACGATCTTTCAACTCAAGTTCACGAGCTTTTAGCTCATTCTCACGATCTTTTCTTGAGGCTGCGCTTGCTAACAATTCTCTAAGTGAGGCATTTTCTTGTTTAATCATTTGTACGAAATCATCATCATCTTCTTTTTGTTTCTTTTTAAGCTTTGATTTTTTGACCCCCTCGGGTCTTTTTGACGAAGAACCACCAACACTGCTAATGTTTTCGTCATTTAAATCAATAGAAAACGAAGACAAAGAAGCATTAGGGGAAATAGGGGAATCTGAAAAATTTTCTGCAGTTAGCTCTTCAGCTTGCACAAACGGTTTTAAAATCGACCATACATGGTCGAATTTGAACCCAGCCTCATATCCTTTCACCGACCTCATAGTCTCATTTGCACGCTCCAACTACATATTTAGAAAGAATATTAAAATCAAAATATTTTATTTGACAAATGAAAACATAAAGTATAAATAACAACTTACAATTGTTTTTTCGCTTGCACCACTAGGATTCAGCAGCTCAATTTGTTGCAGACACCCGTTGAATTTTCTCACATGTTTGAGAATGGTCTGCATGCGACATTGCAATGATCGTTTATTACGATCTTGCATCCCGGTGCTTGGTTTATCGGAGTTGTAT
This sequence comes from Caryopteris x clandonensis, assembly GCA_028749325.2. Lineage (NCBI taxonomy): Eukaryota > Viridiplantae > Streptophyta > Magnoliopsida > Lamiales > Lamiaceae > Caryopteris > Caryopteris x clandonensis. Next base: position 4,180,150 of record JAPYKT020000007.1, on the reverse strand, counting down.
TTTTCCGTAACACGACTCCAAAATAGATCCTTTGATTGGTTTATCCCCACAATTGGATCTTGTGAGATTTCAAGATAAACACCAGCAAGGTGTCGATCTTCAGCTGAAGTGTAGTTGGTGGTGCGTGGCTTAGACATTTGAGAGAAGAAAACAAAAGATGTTGTAGATAAGAAGGGGTTGGAGAAGTTCTTGAGAAAAGGAGTTGGAGAAATTTGTGAGAAATGTTATGTGGTATGATGCCTATTTATAGAAATTCGTAGAAAAGCAGATAATAATCCAACGGTTGAGATTTAAAGATCAAAATAATCTAACGGTCGGAGTTGAATACACATGGATTGTGCTTGTTGCAACTCTATGTGTTTGAAGACTTCGAATGAACGGCTCAGATTAAAAGTTGTAATGGGTTATCAACGACTAATATTGAAAGCACAAAGATTGTGCTTGTTTGTGGCTTTAAAGATCCGGTGAATGGTTGAGATTTAAAGATCAAAATAATCTAACGGTCGGAGTTGAATACACATGGATTGTGCTTGTTGCAACTCTCTGTGTTTGAAGATTTCGAATGAACGGCTCAGATTAAAAGTTGTAATGGGTTATCAACGACTAATATTGAAAGCACAAAGATTGTGCTTGTTTGTGGCTTTAAAGATCCGGTGAATGGTTGAGATTTAAAGATGATAATAATCTAACGGTCATAGTTGAAAACACGAGGATTGTGCTTGTTTGTGGCTTTTACAGATCATTATATAATCTGCACATACTCCACCCATTTTCTTCACATCAACCTTTCTTATCCTCAATTCGTTTAGTCATTTCTTTGTCAATCTACTTTTTTTGTGTCCTGCTCTGATTGTCTCTAAAAAAATAAATTTTCACTCTGCTGGTCCTTCTGCTATTTCTTCTATTCCTTCTAGTTCATCTGATGATGAACATCAACAATTGATTGATAGTGATTGTTCCGACGTGGAGCAACGTGCGATTGTTCAACAAATATACAGTAACAATCGTATGTTAGCTGTATATCGGCGTCGAAGGGCTGAACCCATTCATGGAGGCTCAGTTCCAGGTCGCAGGACAATATATCGTGATCGTGAAGCAGCAGCTCAAAATCTTTTCAGAGACTACTTTTCTGAAACTCCAACATTTAATGAAGATCAGTTTCGTCGACGTTATCGAATGTCACGAAATCTATTTTTCCGTATTGTTCATGCAGTAAAAAATCATGATGGATACTTTGTGCAGCGAAGAAATGCAGCCGGGCAGCTTGGTTTGTCTACACTTCAAAAAGCAACTGCAGCATTCCGAATGTTAGCATATGCAATTCCAGCGGATGCAACTGACGAGTATGTCAAAATTGGAGAGTCTACTGCAGTTGAATGTGTCAAAAGATTTTGTAGTGCTATTGTGGAGATATTTGGGGGAGAATATCTAAGATCTCCTACCGCTAATGATGTTGCAAGGTTACTTCATATTGGTCAACAACGTGGCTTTCCAGGAATGTTGGGAAGTTTGGATTGTATGCATTGGAAGTGGAAAAATTGTCCGACGGCATGGGCAGGACGATATGCTGGTCGAAGTGGATCTCCAACAATTATTCTTGAAGCTGTGGCTGATTATGATTTGTGGATCTGGCATGCTTATTTCGGGATGCCAGGATCCAACAATGATATTAATGTGTTGGAGACGTCCCACCTTTTCTCTAACCTTGCTAAAGGTATTGTTCCTCCTGCACATTATGTTATTCAAGGAAAGGAGTACAACATGGGGTATTATTTGGCTGATAGTATATATCCCAAATGGGCAACTCTTGTGCAAACGATTCATGCACCAAATGGTCCAAAAAAAAATATTTTGCAAAGAAACAAGAGGCGTGTAGAAAGGATGTGGAACGTGCATTTGGAGTCCTCCAAAGTCGATTTGCAATAGTGGCAAATCCAGCACGTTTTTGGAGTAAAATTGATTTGAAAGATATTATGACTGCGTGCATAATAATGCATAATATGATAATTGAGGATGAACGAGAACTTGATGCCCCAATCGAAGAAGCAAGAGAAGTGCCAGCTCCTGAGGTCGAACTTGTTGAAAATGAAAACACGCATTTTCAAAATTTTCTAGCTCGATTTAGACAAATTAGAGATGCGGAAGCTCATTTTGCTCTTCGAAATGCATTAATTGAGCATTTGTGGACAGAATATTCTAATTCAGAAATTTAATCTTGTAAACGTGTATTTTTATTGTACTATTATTATGAAGTTCAATTTTAATTTGCATTATTATTGCTTGATATTATATATATTTTTTTTATACATAATTAATTTTATAAATAAAAAATTAAAATATTACATATAAAAGATATTTTTAATATATTACGTATTATGTATTTAACAAATATGAAAATTTTAAAATATAGATTAAAATAAATAAATTATAAGGAATATTATTGGAATATTCTTTTTTAGTGCAGAAAGTAGTGCAGACTGCTGGAGATGGAATGCAGATTTTGCTGTAAAATAGTGCAAAATCTGCACTAGAGTTGTGCTGACTGCTGGAGATGGTCTAACAGAGCAGAATCAATTCAATTCAGCGGGCTCTTCAGAAATGGAAGAAGAAGGAGAAAACCTAGAGAGCTTCCTCCAATGGGCAACTGCGCTTGGAATTTCTGACTTGCCCATTTCTCAGAGCCATTTGACCTCTTGTCTTGGCCACTCGTTGTGCGTCTCTCATTTTCCTGAAGCCGGCGGGTAGATGTCAAAATACATATACACAAATTTCTGCATATATATAGATATAGATTAGCGTAACTATAAATTACATTGACGATTGATGCAGGAGGGGCTTAGCGGCTAAGCGTGTTTTAAGGAAGGGAGAGTTGGTTTTGAGGGTTCCAAAGGCGGCTATGATGACAAGTGAGTGTCTGATTAGCAAAGATCAGAATTTGACTGCTGTCTTTGGGAAGTACCCTTCACTCTCTTCTACTCAGGTGTGTGCGTGTGTGTTGGTACTTTACTTGTTTGGGATCGATTCTTTGTTTGATTTGAACTAAAGGAGAAGCCGTAGCTGCAGATTATGCAATTGGCTAGGATATTAGTTTCATTTTTTTATTGGTAGAATGAATTTAGAGATGGGAATGATTCACTTATCATGATGCATCAAAAAATATTGAGGTTAGCTAAAATTAGAACCTTCCAGAGATAGTATCACTAGTTACTAGCACTGGTCTCACTCGTTCACAGCAAGTAGCCTTTTCGCTGATGTCTGCTTTTAATTTAAGTATCTAGCATCGAGTTCAGACAATGTGGTGAAGATTCAATAAAGTGAATAATGCTAACTAATTATTAAGCTACTAAGTTCGTGAATGCTGGCACTTTTCGAGAACTTATAAGTGACATTGATTACATTTTAATTTGGTCCAGATATTATCAATTGCTTTACTAAACGAAGTGAACAAGGGCAGGAGTTCTTGGTGGTACCCTTACCTAAAGCAGTTACCTCGAAGTTATGACTTGCTCGCGAATTTTGGTCAGTTTGAGATAGAAGCTTTGCAGGTTAGTTTTGGCTGATCGTACAGTTCTTGGCAGTATCTTGGTTTATTTCTCCCATTAACCGATATGAAAATGACCTTATAAGGAAGAGATGGTTTTGAAAGCATGTAAAAATCACTTGTAGATTGATGATGCCATTTGGACTGCAGAAAAGGCTGTTCAAAAAAGTAACATGGAGTGGAAAGAAGCTACTCCAGTTATACGTGAGCTTAGTCTCAGGCCTCAGTTTACAGCCTTCAAAGCATGGCTATGGACTTCTGCAACCGTAAGCACCTATCATTTTGTTCACGATCAATTTTTTGTGCGTTCTACCTACATCTTGGAATTTCTTTTAAGAACCCCTTCTTAAAAGAAATTCTCCATTAATATCTTTGTTGTCCAGTTGATTTTTTCAGTAATGGTCTGAAATATATTATGTTCACCATTCAGTTTTTTCAATAATAATAATGGTACTTTTATGCAATGATGGTAGATCATTGTGCCTTCTACTTTTGATTTTTGTGAAGTTATTATTTAACAGAATTCTAAGTAGATAATTTCTTCTCTTTTTTTTTTTTGGGGAAAGATATCCTCGCGTACTATGCATATATCCTGGGATACTGCTGGTTGCTTATGTCCTGTTGGAGACTTCTTTAATTATGCTCCTCCTGAAGAATTACCTTATCAATTGAACGATTCAAAGACTAGTGATTCAGGCTCTTTTTTGCACATGACCTCTTCTGGTGAAGGAGATACAGCAGAAAATTCAATACAAGAGCTTTTAGATGCCAATACAGATAGGTTAACGGATGCTGGTTATGATGAAGCTCTTGCTAGTTATTGCTTCTATGCTAAGAGAAACTATGAAAGAGGAGATCAGGTATCGATCATATCTTCCTTCTTTTTAAAGTTCAGTTTTTCAAGTGATTATGCATTTTGCTGCTGAGAGAGCATGAAGGGTTCTTATATGCTTTCCTTGTTTTGTGCTGTGCTTCAAGTTCAACCTCTAAGGCGGACTACTTCTTTATTCTGTAAAGAAATGTTATTACTACTGCATTTTAACATTGTTCATTATTTTTAGTTTTTTAAACTACTATAATTGTGGAGGCCTATTTCATTCTTGTAGCTGGGAATTTTTCTCATAATATTTTGCTATAATTGTTTTTTTTTTTTGGGGGGGGGGGGGGGGGGGTAGTTCATGCACTGTTTGATGTGAAAAATCTCATGCATGGGGAGTTTTTTGATAGGTTCAACATGAATAGGATGGGATCAGTTCGACCTACGACATTGAAAGAATAAGCAGAGTGGGAAGATTTAACCTATTCTTAATAATATAAGCCTTGTGTTGCAGTTATCTTAGACCCAATCAAAGCAGTTGCACCGAATTGAGCCAACCTGACTTTCTTTATGAACACTTACATGTGCTGAACTTATATAATCTCTTATTCTTAAGCCACACGTAAGTTCTTCCAACAACATTTCTGAATACAGTTATGAACTGAATGCCAGATTTACATTTTTTTTTCTTTAAATTTGAAGGAAAACTTGGGAGTAGGATTATTAAGTTTGGTATGGCTAGTAGGTTCACTGGCCTGTTTCCAATTCTAGCCTGATTTGCTGGTTTCTCAATGATTTTGTCCGCGGCTCTTTATGTGAAGGCCGGACCACCTAAAAAACTAATCTTTTGATTGATTAATATAGAAGATAGTGCTGATGCACTTAAGGCTAAAAGGTGTGGATGCTGTTATACGACTCATCTGAAGTTTCCAAATTGATGCCTTATAGGCATATCAGTTAAGGTCATATTAATTGAAAATGCAATGACCCTCAGCTTGGAAAACGAGTAAACTGATAAACTTTGGCATCAGTACGAAGATCAAAGACTTCATTATAAAGGTATTGTCTTATTATCTCTTGGCAATTTATTATTTTTTTCCACCTGCAGGTTCTTCTAAGCTATGGTACGTATACAAATTTGGAGCTTCTTGAACATTATGGATTTCTTCTTGAGGAAAACGCAAACGACAAGGCCTTCATTTCCTTAGAACCTGAAATGTATTCACTTTGTTCATGGCCCAAAGATTCACTCTACATTTCTCAAGATGGGAAGCCTTCATTTGCTCTGCTTTCCACTGTCCGTTTGTGGGCAACCCCTGTTAGCAAGAGGAAATCAGTTAAACACACTGCATATTCAGGCCAACGTATCTCAAATGAGAATGAAATCGTGGTAATGGAATGGATAGCAAAGCAGTGTAGGATATTATTAGGCAGTTGCTCAACCTCAATTGATGAAGATGCATTGTTGCTCTGTATCATTGCCAAAATTCATGAATTTAGTGGGAAAGCAGAGTCATATTCGCCTGCGCTATATGATGAGATTCATGCTTTCTTGGGGAACAATCAAGTAACTAGTGGGGAACTCTTGGCCAAGCTACGTGTTTCAACAAAGACAAGAGGGTCCATTTGTAGATGGAGATTGGCAGTTCAGTGGAGACACAGGTACAAGAGAATTTTATCTGATTGCATCTCACATTGTACTAGGTTGTTGGATAATCCAACGGTTGCTAAATAAGCACAATATTGTAATTGTTTTTGGTATCCATACCAAGAACCCTTTCAATTTTGTTGTGTTCTAAAGCACCTCCAGTGTAATTGCAACTATCAATAGTTGAGCTTACGAGTGAGCATATAAGTTCCTGAAGGTTTTTACCTAGCTTCATCCTGCGTTCAACTTCTCATAGACATGTATATGTTTCTAGGTACATAAAGAATTATAGATAAGACATATTTGCAGCCCAGCTTGTGAGATGCACGCGGATGTTGACTGGTACCTGGCTCTAGCGTGTGAAATGGTTGGGCTGTGGGCATGGTGAGCAAACTTTCCCTTACTGTTAAAAATGCGGATGAACATTGATCCAGCCGGGATCCGGCCAAAAATGAGTGGATCACTCGCATTGCAAATTTCTTGGGGTGCTTGCAATGTCATGAGGATGCTGGCTCAAAAAGACAAGTTCACTTAAACAAATTGCAATGTAACTGGGTGGTGCCAGATCACCAACCCAGTTTCTTCAAAAGAGATCGAGGTCTATGGAGGAAGAAAAATGAGTGGCGGCTGTGGGGGTATGCCGCAAGCTGAACTCTCTGTAGCGCATGCGTCGCATGCAACCTTTGATGTGCGTGGCCAATGGAGCCCACACCTGCTGCACCCCCCATTGGACACTTAATTTTTTAAATAAAAAAAAATATGGGTAAAATTTTGAATATTTTAAAATAATTATCCTTTTCTTATATTCATCTGTTTGTTTCCTTTGGTATTTTAATTTTTTTTCAGGCTGTTTTCATTTTAAATTGTCAAACAATTCTTTTCTTTTCATCATTTTATCTTAATTTTGGGCTTGGATAAAATAAAACATATAATTTATTAATTAAATAATACATAGTATTCGTATTTTAAATTTAACAAATACAATATCCATCATAAATATATATTAAACTCAATATATAAGTGAAAAGTTTAGATCATGATAATTTTGAAAAAATAACCAAATGACGTTTAAATGAAAGGCAATAATATGAAAATATTGAGAGCTAAGTAATTATCTTTTATTTATTTATTGTGCAACTACCCTTATACGGAATTATTTATGGAATATTTTATAATTTCTTATGGATATATAAAGTTTCAGTGTGATATTCAAACAAGACATGTGAAGGAAGATTAATTCGGGGAAAAAATACTTATCTAACATAATGTAACATTAATTACAAAATGTAAAACTTCAAGGCATAAAAATTTTACAAAATAATTCTAGAACTAAAAAAAGATTTAGCAACAGATATTCATTAAGATAAAATAATTTTAACATTTACATATAATAACCTGATCAAAAACATCTTCGCTGAAAATTAAAAAAAGTCTACAAAAATTTATAGACATTATGGTAAGTTTATAAAACAAAAAAAAAAAATACTTAAACGAGTCAAATAAATAATTTCAAATTCATTAAGGACCACCATGAACAAAAACCGAGTCCCAAACTAATCTTCAACAGCAAATGAACTGAAGTACACATGTACATACAAGACGGCCAAAAATTTCTTACAATGAAATATATCCAAAGAGAAGCTAACCACAGAATTTTGATTTCCCAATTTCAAAATTCAAATAATAAAACGAATGAAAATTGGATGAAAATCAAGAATTATACTAATAAATACTAGAATAGAAATATTGGAGAAAATAAGAGGTGCTGCACTTTACAGATGATCAAATTGAAATTTTATAAATTTTGTCAAGTGGAAACATATTAGATATTGTTTAGTTAAAAATAGGGATAACTTAAATCACTTCAATCATATTAACAGTTAAATATAATAATTATAATAATTTCTTTACAAAAAGAGGAAGTCAATTAAATAAAAATAGATGGATCAGAATATCTGGCTTGGATTTTCTCCAGAAGGAGAAAAAACAGTATAAGCGCTCATTAATTTCAACGTCGAATCATCTGGGGAAATAATCATCACTTCCATCTGCCCATAATAGATTACAGAGAACTTCAAAACAAAAAAAGGTCTGTAGAGAAAGATATTCCTACAAAAACATGAAATCTAATCATTTATAAATACTGAGAACAAAAGACGTTTAGATATACGATTCACATTCTCAAAAATTAATGTAGATATATCAGAATATCTTGCTTGGATTTTCTCAATGACAAGAGAAAACAGTAAAAGCACTCAGCAATTTCAGTGTCGAATCATCTGGGGAAATGATCATCACTTCCATCTGCCTGGAATAGATTTCGTAGAACTTCAAAGCAAAACAAATCCACATAGAAAACAATCATACAAAAATATGAAATCCAATAATTTATAAATAATGAGAACAAAAGACTTTTAGAAAATTAAATTGACATACATAGATGGATCAGAATATCTGGCTTGGATTTTCCCCAGGAGGAGAAAATACAGTAAAAGCGCTCAGTAATTTCAGTGTCGAATCATCTGGGGAAATAATCATCACTTCCATCAAGTTAGAAATTATGCAGTTGGAGAAGATATTCAAAAGCGTTTCAATAAATAATTTCAATGTAATAAATTTTGAAAATCATAGAAGGGCGTGGTAGGAACAGAACTAACATAAATACTTTTTTGCCTTAATTCTTCATTCTTGAAAATAAATAACACTAAATTATCATACATTTTCATATAGTGAATGTAGAAGGTCAAAATAAATAGGATTGCGATTGAAAATTATATTTATCATATGTAACATATGAAATTAGACTAGCCAAATAAATGGAAATGGATGGATCAGAATATCTGGCTTGGATTTTCTCCAAGGAGAAAATACAGTAAAGCGCTCAGTAATTTCAGCGTCGAATCATCTGGGGAAATAATCATCACTTCCATCTACTTCCATTTGCAGATATTATTGAAATTCGAAACAAACCAACTGTACAGAAATATTTTAAATTGAATAACACTAAATTAGACTCATTTAAAAGAAATTAATTCACATAATATAAGTTCATTATATAGTTTTCAGAAGAAATAAACATCTTATGTAAAGATAATGGATCGGATTTTTTGCTAGAAATCCTCCAGAGGAGAAAATGATAGTAGCTCCGTAAAATCAACTTCGATCATTTGGGGAAATTGTCAGCATACCAATACAGTTCTTTACATAAAAACAAATAAGTCTATGTAAAACCGTAGAAATGCTTTTTTAATAAAAACCTAATAATATATAAAATAAATAACTTCATAATATTATTTGAGATGGATCAGAATTCTGGCTTGGATTTTCTCCACAATGAATGGAGAAAAAAATAGAGCGCTCAGTAATTTCAGCGTCGAATCATCTGGGGAAAAAATCATCACTTCCATCTCAAAATGTTGTTTTTTTATAAATTTCACTAAATAAAATGGGGAAAAAGAACAAATCTCACCAGCTCTGATAAGAGTAAAGCTTAACAGAAGCAAAGCTCCAATCGAAAGGCAGAAACAGGTAAAAATCAATTTAGCGTCGTCTCATACACAACGCCCATTCAAATCAGAGCGGCGGTAATCAGTAATCGACGCATTAGCTAGGACATAGACTGCTTGCAGAAATCTCAATAAAATAACTCAGAATTAACAGATCGGGGAGGAGAAACAAAAAGCTGGACAGAAAAAATGAGGTCGGAGTCTACTGGCCGAAGACAAGATGTGGAGGGGAGTCCAATGCTCGCCGCGAATTGCGAGTGTGAGGGAGGATAGGATTGTTTAAACTTATATATAGGCGTGATAGAGGTGGCGGACTAGGGTTTTGCGCAAACCCTAATTGGAAGATTGGGGGCTCGAGCGGAGCGCGTCAGTGTAGCTCGAAGCGGTAAAGAAAACGAATTGTCATATGTGTCCTCACATTTAATCGTTACTTTATTAATTGATCTTAAATTTTTAATGTATTGATGATAATTGGCTCGAGCTTTTGATCATACAATTTTTCAGTTAAAAATTAGAATGATAAGGACCATAAGGTCATTTTGACATGTAAGGTAACCGATAGGATGTTAGAAGGGCCGGCCCGTCGTTTAGCCCGAAATTTTTTAGGATTAGGACTTGATTTTATTAGCCCGTTTAAAAATCAGCCCGTTTAGCCCGAGCCCGATTAGCCCGAAGCTCTATAGGGCTAGCCCGCTTAGGGTTAGAGCTAGCCCGATAGCTCGAACTTTTTTTTTATTTGTTTATTTCTTAATATCGAATTAATAATATGCACCATTTTTTATTATTTTTCATATATCATATTTGATTTTTAGTAGAAGATATTAAAATTTATATTTAATTACTAGAAGATTATAAATACTGTTATTTAAATTTAGAACTTAAATGTAACATGATTTCAAATTTTATGATAGTGAATGCTCTTAAAGCTATAATTGAGAGCACGAAATAGTATATATGACTTAAATGTTTGAATCTTTAAAATTTGTATAGTGATATAAAAGTTCTAAAATATATAATCTTTTAATGTTATCTAAAATTGTATTTTAAATAGAGCATCATATGCATTTAATTAAAATTTTTAATTTAAATATATAATTTAACTATTTTGATTCATAGCCCGATAGTGGCCAGATTAGCCCAAAAATCGGTAGGGTTATGGTTAGGTTCACTATAATCAAGCCCGTTTAAATTGACCCGATTAAATCAAGGTCCGATTAATCCAAAACCCGTTAGGACTAGCCAAAAACCGACAGGGCTGGCCCGTTTAACATCTCTAGTAACCGAATCAATTCTGCTGCTATTAAAATAAAACAATATTTAGTTATTTGATGCCCCAAAAAAAAATGTTGCAAATTCTGGAAGATCACATCGTAGGAATCGATCAAGGCTACAGGAACCAATAGATTGAGCTACATTTGATTTTTAATTTCATGCCATCTAATATTAAATTAATACATTAAAAAAACTAAAGGACCAATTAAAAAAAGTTAATCTTTGACGCTTTCAAGTTAGTTGCAACATATTTCAAGGTAAATATATTTTAGGCTAAACATGTCACATTAAATGAATCAGCAATATTATAAACTCGATCATAATTTAATTCAATTTCAAATCAAATGAATAATTATTGGTGTGTAAGTCAAAATAGTCGAATTAAGTATTTGTAATTGAATTTTGAAACTTAAAACTTGAAATTATGATGTATATTATATTCAAATTTAACATTATAAAATTATTAGCTGGAGAAAGATTAAATATTTTAATTTTTAAGTGGTATGTATTATTATGGAATTATAAGTAGAACTTTGTCAAACAAGCGAAAATTATATCAAAAGTATTAACAAATTAAGGAAACTAATAAATTATATTAAAGGCAAGAAGTGCAGGTAAATAATCACACTAATTCTCTCTATTATTATTGAAAATATTGTTGCAAATTTAATCTTCAACTATCATAATAGGCTTTAATTGAGTGTGATGATAGTTTTACATTATTATGAGCTATTTAAAACATACTCGAAGACACGTATTATCAAATAAAAATGGACTTAGCAAAACAAAACATAACACTTAGGGTTTTATAATACACTTTTACCTTGCATATGTTATATTACACATGACATGTAATCACAGTAGTGATGGACACAGCAAATTGTGGCGAAAAGTTTGTTTCTCCTATTGGAAAAAATAAATGTAAGAAATTATTTGCCCACTTCAGAAGCTAAGTACTTTATCTTGATTGTCTTTTCACAGTACTCCTCAAAATAGTAATTAAGCCTAGTGGTAAAATGGCACGTGTTTTCTCATGGTATGAAAGAAAAGAAAAGAATGATACTAAAACCTAAACCTTGATAAGAAACAGAGGTTTTAACAATGGATTCCTACTTCCCACCAGAAATGAATCAAAGGTTCTTTTCTTTTACAATTTCATTACCATAAAGAATGTTCTTTCTCCCATTCCAACACATCCCTTGCCTTGTTTCCTTCATTTTCTGTCCCAATTCTTCCATCGAACTGAAAATGCACAAACAAAGATGTACCATCCACCTATAAATGCATGAAATATCTTGAAATGAACCATAAGATCAACCTCCATTTCAGCATATTACAACATTCAAATCTTGCCCTTACACCAGTAGCATTCGAATGGCTTCTAATGCACCGGTGTTGAAGAGATCAGAGACGATCGCTGACAGCATGCCGGAGGCCTTAAGGCAAAGCCGGTACCACATGAAGAGGTGCTTCGCAAAGTACCTAGAGAAAGGAAACAGATTGATGAAGCTTCACCACTTAATGGGGGAGATGGAGCTAGTGATTGATGACAAGGCCGAAAGGGCTCAGTTACTAGATGGATTGCTCGGATACATCTTGTGCACAACTCAAGTACGCATCATATGCTCTTCGGTTGCATCTTGTGTTTTTCTGTCTTTTTCTTACACTAATGCCTATGTCTGAATTTGTAGGAAGCAGCCGTTGTTCCTCCATATATTGCCTTTGCTATTAGGCCTTCGCCGGGATTCTGGGAGTATGTTAAAGTGGGTGCAAATGATCTGTCTGTTGAGGGCATCACAGCAACTGATTACTTGAAATGTAAAGAGATGACAGTCGATGAAACATGGTACATAAATCATATTCGCTTCTGCTTACCTGTTCCATTCCCTTTACAAGCTAAATAAGAGCTCATTATCCTCCTAAAATTGCAGGGCAAATGATGAAAATGCATTGGAAATTGATTTTGGAGCCATGGATTTCTCTCTACCTCACCTGACTCTATCTTCTTCGATCGGTAATGGAGTCAACTACATCTCCAAGTTTCTTACTTCAAAGGTGAATAACAACCCTTCGGGCGCGCAATCTCTTGTTGACTACCTGCTTACACTGAACCACCAAGGAGAGGTATGAACATCTCATGTCCATCTTATCTTATCCAGAATTGTAGTAAAAACAAAGTTAACAACCATAATCTGGTCCTAAATTTGCAGAAACTTATGATAAATGAGAACCTCAACACAGTTTTCAAGCTTCAGGGTGCACTAATAATAGCAGAAGCAGCTTTGTCTTCACTGCCTAAGGATACACCTTATCAGAGCTTTGAAATGAGGTAAATGAGCTCAGTTCTCGTCGTACCTTCTTCATGTATGTGATGAGCTAAGAAATGATGCAGGTTTAAGGAGTGGGGCTTCGAAAAAGGCTGGGGAAATAATGCTGAAAGAGTTCAAGAGACCATGCACTCACTTTCCGAAATTCTCCAAGCTCCTGATCCAACAAACATGGAGAGGTTTTTTGGAAGGCTTCCTATAATCTTTAATGTCGTACTTTTTTCTGTCCATGGATACTTTGGACAATCGGACGTTCTTGGCTTGCCTGACACTGGTGGGCAGGTAAGAACTTTTTGGGATGATCATCGGAACAGTCTTGCATTGGAAGAAACTTAATCCAAAATTTGTTGTTTTGACAGGTAGTTTATGTTTTGGATCAAGTAGTTGCATTTGAAGAAGAATTGCTTCTAAGAATTAAGCAGCAAGGTCTCAATGTGAAGCCTCAGATTCTTGTGGTGAGCAGTCAGTCACTATTATGCTCTTGAAGAAAAGATTTGAACAGAAAATACGGAACCTTAAACGTGTTCTATAATGCAGGTTACTCGACTCATCCCAGATGCGAAAGGGACTAAATGCAATGTGGAGTTAGAACCAGTTACGAACACAAAACATTCCCACATTCTTAGAGTGCCATTCAGGACAGAAGATGGAGTTCTTCGACAATGGGTTTCTAGATTCGATATCTATCCGTACCTTGAGAAGTTTACTCAGGTTTGTGCTGGATGATAAGATCATATTTTGCCTGCATGAAAACATTGATCTGTTTCTGTTTGAGAACAGAATCTTGTTTGAAGCTCTCATTTTTGTTTTTTAATGTTTCATAATACAACAGGATGCGTCGAACAAAATAATTGAAATCATGGAAGGAAAACCTGATCTAATCATTGGAAACTACACTGATGGAAACCTGGTGGCTTCACTAATGGCTAGTAAACTTGACACACCCCTGGTACTCAACTAATAAATGATAAAATTATCGATTGCATTGTTTTTGCTACAATATTTGCGATTGAAAAATAAAGATCAATGATATTTGAATAGGGAACTATAGCACACGCGTTAGAGAAGACCAAGTATGAGGACTCAGACATCAAATGGAAAGAGTTCGATCCAAAGTATCACTTTTCATGCCAGTTTACAGCTGATTTAATTGCAATGAACACAGCAGATTTCATCATAACAAGCACATACCAGGAAATTGCTGGAAGGTATATAGTTTCTATATGAACTGATTTCTATATTGTTTAACACATACCAATTCTGAAATTCTTCGTCGTTTCAGCAAAGAGAGGCCAGGGCAATACGAAAGCCATTCTGCTTTTACACTTCCAGGGCTGTACAGAGTAGTTTCTGGGATCAATGTTTTTGATCCTAAGTTCAACATTGCTTCTCCTGGTGCAGATCAAACTCTCTACTTCCCTCACTCAGAGAAACAGAAACGGTTCACAAATTTTCGTCCTGCCATTGAAGAACTTCTCTTTAGTAAAGCCGATAATGATGAACACATGTTCGTCTACATTCCCATGGTTAATCATCTATTTGTGAACCATTATGAAGCTATTTCTAACATTTATTACCTGATTTTCTTGTCCAAATAACAGTGGATACTTGGAAGACAAAAAGAAACCGATCATTTTCTCCATGGCCCGGCTTGATATAGTGAAGAACATCACTGGACTAACAGAATGGTATGGCAAGAACAAGAGGCTGAGAAGCATGGTCAACCTTGTTATAGTTGGTGGTTTCTTCGATCCCTCCAAATCCAAAGACAGAGAAGAAGCATCAGAAATAAAGAAGATGCATACATTGATTGAAAAGTATCAGCTCAAAGGACAGATGAGATGGATAGCTGCTCAGACGGACAGAAAAAGGAACGGGGAGCTATACCGTTCCATTGCTGATACGAAGGGAGCTTTCGTGCAGCCTGCATTGTATGAAGCGTTCGGTCTAACAGTGATTGAGGCCATGAACTGTGGGTTACCAACTTTTGCTACTAACCAAGGGGGCCCTGCTGAGATAATCGTTGATGGGGTCTCGGGTTTTCACATTGATCCTAACAATGGAGATGAATCTAGCAACAAGATTGCTGATTTTTTCCAGAAGTGTAAGGAGGATCCTGAATACTGGAACAAGCTTTCGATCCAAGGGCTACAGCGTATCTACGAATGGTAATTAACAATTATGGTTGAATCAGGAAGCAATTTCAAGGCAACTTGTGATCTTACACGCTTTGATGAAATTACTAATGTTGTTACTATGGGATTTTTTTTTATTTTTTTTAAGCTATACGTGGAAGATATACGCAAATAAGGTTCTGAATATGGGGTGCATCTATAGCTTCTGGAGACAGTTGTACAACATGGAGAAGCAAGCTAGAGGGAGATATATTCAGACATTTTACAATCTTCAGTTCAAAACCTTGGTACTGATTGACATTTAATCTTAATTAATCCACTAGTTTTTGCCGAGGAAAGTAAGTTATTTATGAAAAATTTGTACAGGTCAAGAATCTGCCCATTAAAAAGGATGAAGCTGCACCGGAGGAAGCAAAGCAGAAAGCCAAGCCACAGCTCTCACGAAGGCAAGATTCTCAACTTTTCAAAAGGCTCTTGACCGATAAAGTTGATTAGCTTATATTCTTATTTATTTTATCGATTTCATTTAATCAAAGATCAGTACTGATGTAATTTCTCTTTTAATACAGGTCGACATTGCAGAAGTAAGACTACTAATCCACGTCTCACATTTTGTAATGAAATCCATAATTGTAGGAATAGCTAATGATTTCTTGTCATCGTTAAGGTTGTTTGGAGCTTGAAGATTCCGAAGAAACGGAAGAAGGGCAAAGATCACAACATGAAGAACAACACTGTATGATGAAGTTGAACCTAATTAGATGCAAAAACATGAATATATATATATATACACACACACAGACACATAGTGGCAGAAGTAGAACATTTTTAGTAATATTTGTATGTTCCTGTCTAAAATCCTTGCTATTTGTAGTAACACAAATGGCTAAATATAATTGGTTATTATGAAACCTCCTATCCATATGAAAATTTGTCATCTAAATTTATTATACATTTAACAGGCTTATTTTATGAAAATTTGTTTACTAATCAAGAATTTAAAGATAATATTTTGTAAATGAAGGTAGGTTTGTGTATTAAGATTTGTAATATCAACAATCCGTGCATTTTTTAGATATATATTACATACCATTTTTTAATATTTTTATGTAATAATAATAATAATGATAATAATAATAATAATAATAATAATAATAATAATAATAATAATAATAATAATAATAATAAATATTGTAATAACAACAACAACAATAATAATAATTGATTGTATGTTCTTGGTCAATATGGTAAATGTATAATAAATTTAGACAATGTATTTTGCTATATTAATTTTAATATACAAAGGAAATTTAATGGGCAACATAAATCAAATCCGCAATCAAAATTTTATTATCGAAATCAAAATTTTCAAAAGTCAAAATTGTATTAATTAGTATCCATATCTAATTTAAATTGCAGACAAAATTCTAGGAAAATAAATATGAAACCTTAATTTTTGCAAAGCATCATCATAATTGAAAATAAATTCTCAATTTTGTTGCTTCAATTCCATTCAACACTATAAATTACAAAAAATAAGTAATCTACCATAATATAGAATCGCACATAAATAAGAAATTATTAGGTCAAGCTTTCCTTCTATATGAATAGTTGGATGTATTTTAATTTACTAGATTGACATGATTTTATTTATTAGAAAAATATTTAATATAATATTGTTTGCATGTAGTATATGTCGCCCTTTTTATTTATTAAGTTATATAATTTCATGTGGAAATATATATTTTTGTATATCGATTATTTATTCTGAATTATATGGAAATTATATTAATATTTTATTTATTGGAAAATGTTCAATTTATAAATTTTGTATGCAGTAGAATCGATTTTCTTTTTAATTTATTAAAAGATATTTTTTAATTTGGATTATGCATTCCTAATTATGTGGAAAATATACATAGGGCAAACTATGTTATTTAATATGGAAAATCCAATAAAAAGATAATTATTGTCATTAAATTTGCAATAATGACATATTGTTATTCCAAGTCATAAATATGATACAAATTCTTTAAAATCCTACTTTCACGTTTTATAACACACAAATATGACTTTTCATTATCAATATTATTCCTTGAATTACATTCCCTCTCTCATGTTTTTAGGTTGCACACCAATTAAATTTGTTTGAATATTGAATTTTTCACATTTTATCTTCCTTAGAATTCTTCTTCATTTTTTTGTTTAATCAACCAAATGTATGTTTAACCAATCTTCCTCATCCACTTTAATTTTACTTGAATATTGATTTTATGATATTTTTCCTTTCTCATAAATCTCATTCAATTTGCAGTTTAATCGGCAAAACTCATATATAAACCGTCTCACTAATTAGTTGTAGGTATGCTTTTTAATTCTTTTCGCATATATTATTTGTTTTTTTTTTAAGTGAAGCTTACCTGTTGTCATTTTCATCGATTTAAATGAATTCAAAATTGATATTTCATGCATATTATTTATTTTTTGATAAATGCTTACATTTTGTCATTCTCACAGACTAAAATGGCTTCTAACTTTGTTTACTAAATTTTTTTTTGGCTTCTAACTTTTTTTTTTTTTTGGTGAACTTTTTTATTCTGAAATCATATTTCAGTTTAAATCGAAATCATTATCAGTCACAGGTATGTTTTTATATAAACTATCTTCTCAAATTAATTATTTTTCAGTAAAATATTACCTGCTACATTCTCATCGAATTATTGAAATTTATTATTTTCTCTCTCGTTTTTTCTTAATCAAAATTCTTCTTCAACTTTCTTTGACTATTGAAAGTTCATGGTCTAATTTTACACATATTTAAGAGAATTCAACTTAATTTTGGGATTTAATTTTTTATTTTTGCATGTATTATTATACAATAGTTTTCTTTCACCCTTGAAGATATGCTTTTATTCTCCATGAAATTCAATTTTTTACTTTGTATTTTTTATTTTTTTATTCTTTGTCATATTAATGATCTCTATCTTTATTATTGTTGCATGTATTTCTCTCTACAATATATATTTTACCTTTTATATTTCATATTCGTTTTCCTATAAATTTTTTAAAAACTGTTATTTTTTATTTTTACTTTTTGCATATATGTATCTAATTATACTGCAGTTTAAATCCAAGGTATGCTATTATTCTTCAATTATATTCCAGAATACATTTGTTGTTTATTTAAATCTGGTATGGCACATGGTTAAATATCAACCTAGTATTTATATTCTTCTTATTTATATTATAAAATTTAAAATAGGCCTGATATTTGACTGCACCATTTTCTGTCATTTTGATTATATTTTCAAACTAAATAATAGGTAATTTAGAGTATCACATAATTATCATATATAAAATTAATTGATAATTTATGACATATACTAATAATAAACTATTACCCCATAAATATAATCTGTTCAGTTTATTATTATTTATAAATTTTAAATATATTTAGTAACCTTTTATTTTTCCCTAAATTTCAGTTTTTCCTTTTGTTTCTCATAATCAAATCAAATCAAAATCTTCTAATTCCGCTCAATTTCTCTATAAATACTATCCCAAAAAAAGAAAAAGAAATTGATGGTAATATTTAGAATTTAAGTGTTTATTTGAACTCAAAAATAAATAAAGATCAAAGTTCAACTTGAGGTATAAGTTAAAGAGTACATTTGTATATTTTTCCATATTACACACACACACACACATATATATATATATTATAAAAATTTGTATTTAATAGTCACTTGATATTTAGGTATATATACAATTAAAATTTTATACCTTATCCATATTTTAATAATTAATTTTGAATGGTAATATTACAGCTACTCTATATAGATGTAATGCATACATATATTTAATCTGAAATTCTCACTGTAATTACCAATTTTGCAGAAGTTATAAAATTTGAGTATTAATTTATTCATGTGAATTTCCCATATGCTAAAAATAATCCTTAATTATTTAGTCATGTCAACCTTACCACTTATAGTGCTACTCAATTTAATTACATAATGTACATTATTTAAATTAAAAAACATTCGAATTAAAAGTAATAACAATAAAAATCAGCAATATAAGAAATATTTTCAGTTTGGAAAGATGATCACTAAGAAAATGTAGAGACATTTTGAGATTGACGTGTAGTTAGTTAACTTTCATAAAGTAAAAAATGGATAAAAAATGAATTTAAGAAAATAATTGATTATGATTCTAAATAAAGGACAATATATTTTGTATGGAAATTACTTGATACGTGCAGATCCATTAATAATTACACACTTGTCATACCAATAAAAGGAAAACAATATTTCATCTTAAAATTTTAATCCTTATTAATTGGAACATTTACCATGTTAAAGTTGATATTTAGTTATTTAAGGTTTTATAATATTAACTAACCAATGTGAGACCTGTGCGATGCACTGAAGATATATTTTTCTTATATTTTGTAATATAAGTATATATTCAAGTTATATGATATATTGTAGAAGGTGTGAATTTTTAGTTTAGTTATTATTTTTTTGTATAATGAGTAGAAATTAAATATAATTATATTTTCGTCTTTTCTTCTATTAGAATTAGTCTCGTTCACAAATTGATAAGCATGGTATCCACATAGAAGATTGAATCATATTAAATTAAAAAAAATAGTGATATCAGCCGATTAAATAAAGTAAAGATTTGCATATATCTCATAAAAATTGCCAATTACACAGTCAAAATAAGGACACAAATATTTTGCAAATTGCTAATTAAATGTTATAATATTACAAAATTTTGAAATTAGATAGAAACAAATACTTTGAAAGCTAATGAAAATTCGCACGGTGCGTATTCGTTGAAATAATTAGTAGATCTCAATAGAAAATCACAAGAACAATCAAACGAAAAATGAAAGAGATGGACGAACTTTCGTTTAAAAATAAGAAAGAAAAACACTTAAAAAATGAAATATGCTTATGATAAATTAAAAGCAACAGATGAATACAAAAATCTAAAATAAAATAATATTTTGAAGAGTGTAGGCTTTGTTGATATCTGAAATAGGGGATATATTATCATACTTGTTTTACCATTTATTTTCTTAAGAAATAACACGCAAAAAGACTTCAAGAGGAGGGTGACAAAAAAAAAAGACCTTAAAATATTTAATGATAATTTTGAGAAAATATATAGAAAGAATATAGAAACAAAAATAAGAAATGACTTTGAATTATGGTAAAATGGTGAAAATTTAATTTCATATTTGACAAAATCAAATTATATCCATGTGATTTGATGATTTTAAATAATTGATAGCTTAATAATAGGAAAATTATTAATGACTTTTCACAATATAATGAAACAATGATTTAGCATTCCTAACAAATTTATTTCTTATTTTGAATATATTATGAGTTAACAAAAATTTCTTAAAATTTGATAACAAATTTATTTCTTATTTTGAATATATTATGAGTTAACAAAAATTTCTTAAAATTTGAATTTATTTATCCTGAACAACAGAAACTAAGCAAATCCCGAAGATTGTTGATATTAATCTCTTCACTTTAATTGTAATAATGTATCTTAAAGAGTTCCATAAACATATATAGTTTTACATATATATGATGAAAATTTAAGCCGAAACAAAAACAAAATATAGAAAATTCATTTTACTTATCTATATATATATTTGGTTTGATAAAAGAATCGAGAAATTCAAATCATATATTTATTAGATTTCATATATTTCTTGAATTTCATAATTCAGTTATTTGATTAATATTCGATAAAATATCTAGATTTCGAATATATTATTAAATATTGCAGTATATTCATTTTGATATCATCTAATTTTGAAACACCTAAGTTTGTGGAATAATTTAAATTTTGAAATCGAATCAATATTTCTAGAATAAAAATGTCTAATTTGAATTTAATAATAATATAATTATTCTAAATTAAGTAATGAAGTTTAGGCGAGAAAACAAAATTGAAAAAAAGTCATTTTGTTTATATATATATATATATATATAGATTATAACAAAATATAAAATTATTTACTTAAATACATACATGACAAATCTATATATATATAATAGCAGATGATGTACATTTTTAGAAACTATACAATTTTTCCCGCCTAAAATAATTGCTAATTCTGTAAGTACACATGGGAACATCTAATTGGTCTATTATAATTTAATAGATGATTTTGATGACACATATTTTATGGAAATTTTGTTTTATATCCATTGATTTTTTCAGCATAATTTTTTATTTTTGAAAAATAAGTCAAACTTGCAACTATTTTTACTTAATTGCTAATCTTCACTTAATTACAATTTCTTTCTTTAATTTTCGGAATTATGGGTAAGATTTTGGTAACAGAATCAAGGAATCAAATTTTAAAACAATGATTATTGATCTAAAATAAATTGTTATATATTGTTATACATATATAATCTAATTTTAAAATAAATTATTTTAATCATTACATTTTATTGATTTAATTAATATCATTTTATTGATTTAATTAATGTATATTAAGTCACTATCTTAATATTGTGATTATTATATTATTATTTTTCTCCACTTTTAAGTTAATTAAACTGCAATAATTAAATCATTATATTTAACATTACATAATATAATATATTAATTTAAAATTTCATCATCTAATTGATTGCTTTGTAACCGTATTTAGGTAATTAATAGTATTACCTTAAGTATGGTGAAATTAATGTTGTATGGTATACATTATTTGCCAAAAACTTTGACCGTCTATACATTAATTGCTAATGTATTTTAATAGTTGTTATACTTCCATATGCAGAAGATATCAATTTCAAAATATAGTAAATCTTTTAAAATATATTCTCAATTTTATGGAAATTTTGTTTTATATCCATTATTTTTTTCAGCATAATTTTTTATTTTTTAAAAATAAGTCAAACTTGCAACTATTTTTACTTAATTGCTAATCTTCACTTAATTACAATTTCTTTCTTTAATTTTTGGAATTATGGGTAAGATTTTGGTAACCAAGCTTAATTTACATTGATAGTGCTAATAGACGGTTATGTTCGAGATAACCAAGCTTTAAGGTAGTAACAGTTTCAATGTAAATAAGATTTTGGTAACATAATCAAGGAATAAATCAATCACTTAGATTATGGGTAATCTCTTTATTGATAATTATATCATTATCATTATTAATTTAAATATGGTCAATAACTTACTTAATTAAGTGTTGATATATATTCTTAATCTCTATACTCTAAATATTAGTTAATTTTAAATCAATCATCAATTAATTATCAATAAAATCAATGCACTAGCTGTTAGTATAAATAGACTCATTTGACCTAAGTAGTATCACATAATTTTCATTCGAAACCTTCATTTGTGTTCATTCTAGGTATTATGATACTAAAGTTAGTTTATAGATAATATGTTAATATTTTTGTAATATAACTTCTTTTTTTATATTCACAGGTATTTGTTGATCTTCACACGATGTCGTCAAACTTTGTTTTATGTAAGGATCTCGATCCCAAGTTGTCGAAATTGGCAATTAAATTGCGTTGCACAAGGATTTATGAAGCACCCGCTTATAGTTATAGAAATAGCATTTTAAATCTTGAGTGCAAATTAAAAAACTATATTTCATATTTTAAATATAATTTTAATACATATAATATTGATGCAAATTAAAATTAAAGATCACAAAGAAAATTAATTTGATATACCATACGCAAAAAAATGAATTTAAAATTAAAAGGGTATTTTAAATTTTTAAATTTTAATGAAAAATACAAATAGAAAAAAAAAATTATATATATATATATATATCACTTACTTGTGGACCTTCACGGTTTTTCTTTTCTTTATTATAGAAGGAAGGATGTAGCCGCTTGTGTGTGTGTGTGTGTTTTTTTTTTTTTTTTTTTAATTGTTGAATTAAACTATGTGATAGATTGATTCAAAAAAGAAAAAAAAATCTATGTGATAGATGAATAAATTGTCTTTATTTTATTTTATTTTATGCATTGTTTGTAGCATCTCTTATTGTTTGTAGCATCTTTTATAAAGTTGTACTCATTTTTCCATTTCCAATAAATTTAATATGAAAAAAATTATTTTAAAGATTTCATTTATTAAATTAAATCAATAAATGTGATTAGTAATGACATATATTAACTAAATATTATAACAGATATTTATTAATTTATTATATAAGTGAAAATCATACACAAAACTTAATAAATTAAAGATGTGGAGAATATAATGAGTGATTTGATAATGAGCCCCAGAAAATCATTTTGTACGTTGTGATATAATTATTAAATCACAATTATATCATTATTAATTTAAATATGGTCAATAACTTACTTAAATTAAGTGTCGAATTTAATGAAATTATTAATTATGATAGAATATGAGATATCTTTCATTAATTTAAAAGCATAATTGATTGTGTGTTCAATCAGTGTGATTATTAATCCTTTGTTATATCATTATTATTATTATTATATATGTAAAGTCAAAACTTGTCTAAAATAAAAAACCGAAATTAATGGGATTATTAATTATGACATAATATGAGATATCTTCTATGATTTTAAAGCATAATTGATTGTGTATTAATTCAGTATAATTATTAAATCTTAATTATATCATTATTAATTTAAATATGGTCAAAGACTTACTTAAATTAACAACCCAATTTAATAAAATCTTTAATTATGACAGAATATGAGATATCTTTCATAAATTTAAAGCATAATGAATTGTGTGTTAATTAGCGTGATTATTAACCCATAATTATATCATATTGTTATTATATATGTAAAATTCAAAAACTGACTTAACTTAACAATCGAAATTAATGGTAATATTAATTATGACAGAATATGGGTTATCTTTCATGAATTTAAATCATAATGAATAATTAATTGTGTATGCAATTAGTGTAATTATTAAACCATAGTTATTTTGGAGGTGAGAATTTGTATTAAATAAATTTCCATGTTTGCCATTATTATTATACATATATAGACTTTATACATACGTATATCAAATATATATATATATATATATATGATATATACATTTTCCTTATCAAATAAATATATATTATATGATAACTTATTATATACAAATATATATATATATATATGTATATATATATCTTCTTCAATTCACCTTTAGATTAGTTTCATCATAACTAAGAAGAAAGGTATGCCTCATTTTCTGATTTGGTGTTTGCCAAATCAATTTATTAGTTTTTATCTATGTTTTTAGATATTGATTACAATATGTTATAAGTTTTAATTAAACATTTATATTATGTGATTTGTTATGATGATTATGTTATATAATTTTAAATCCTTATTATATTGTGCTTTGAATGATGTTTATATTTATTATTTTATATTTCATAATTTGAGAGATATGGAGTATCATCTAATGCCTAGATTCATTCATAAATTTAGTGTACGTGACGATTTTGAATCACTGGTAAGCGATATATTTTATTTTTGTTTTTATATTTTGATTATATTTTTTATATATAATTTTTTTAATTTTAATTTTTTGTTACAGGTCTTTCCCAATAAATTTATAGAGAAGATAGATGCACAATGTGGAACGATCGTAAACATCAAAATTTTTGAATGTTCATCATCGTGGACAGTTAAATTACAAAAAATTAATGGAAGACTTGGTTTTGCTGATGGTTTTGAAGAAATATTGGATTTTGCATCTATTATTCCCAATGAAATAATTATTGTAGCATATGCAGGAAATTTAATTTTTTATATATCATTTTATGGAGATGACTTTTGTGATAGAGATAGATTTTGGCTCGATCAATCTCCAGGTATGTTTGCAACTAAATTCGTAATAGTTTTTTTGTATTAATTTATATATATTTATTCATGAATTAATATATTTTTTATTTATTATTTATTAGGTTTAGGGTTTAGGGTTTATGAGTTATCCAGGTATATTCAGAATAAATTTATTGTTACTATTTACAAAATATTTATTGTATTTGTTTTATTATTTATATTTAATAGTTAAGATAATTAATATATTTTACAGATTTGATAATGTCTGATGACGACATCAGAAACCTTGCTTTAATAGAGGTGGATAAACTGTTGAGAACTCTTGGAAAGGGATTGCAAGATTATGATGGTATGCCTGTTATAGATTTTGAATAATCAATGTCTTCACAAAACAGACTGATATGTAATGAATTGTCATACAATAAAGCTGAGATGAAAAGAGAACATGATTTGTTAATAAAGAAGTTAAATGTGGAGCAACGTCATATTGATGATGAAGTTATTCGATCTATTGTAACTAATAAAGGAGGGGTCTTTTTTGTGTACGGTTATGGTGGTACTGGAAAAACTTTTCTATGGAAGACTATATCTGCATCAATGAGATTTAAGGGATTGATTGTTTTGAATGTTGCATCCAGCGGAATAGCATCTCTCCTATTGCCCGGTGGAAGGACATCTCACTCACGTTTTCTATTCCCATTAACATACATGATAATTCCACATGCAACATAAAACAGGGCAGCCAACTTTCTGAGCTATTGGTTAGATGCAAGTTGATTATTTGGGATGAAGCTCCTATGGTTCATAAAAACTGCACAGAAGCACTGGATAAAATGTTGAAGGATATAATGCAGTTGAGTAATTCAACATATTCAGATAAAAATTTTGGAGGAAAAACTGTGGTTTTGGGTGGAGATTTCAGACAGATTCTTCCAGTGATTCCAAAAGGTAGCAGACAAGATATTGTTCATGCAACAATTAATTCTTCGTATATTTGGGATGAGTGCACTGTCCTTAGGTTAACAAAAAATATGAGGCTACAAAACAATAATTCAATCACTGATCGAGATGATTTGAAGCAATTTTCAGAATGGATGGCTGCATTAGGTGATGGTATACTTGGTGATCCTCATGACAATGGTGCTGAAATTGATATTCCTGAGGATATTTTGCTGAAACCTGGAGAAGATCCGATCAGAACAATTGTTAATAGCACTTATCCCAATTTTCAAAGTAATCTTGATGATTCTTCTTTTTTGCAGGACAGGGTTATAATTGCTCCTACTTTGGATGTGGTTGAATCAATAAATGATCATATGATAAAGATGAACATGCATGAGTCAAAGACATACCTGAGTTCTGATTCTGCATGCAAGTCAGATTCTAATGTAGATATTTTGGCTGATGTACATACACTAGAGTTTTTGAATTCTTTGAAATGTTCTGGTGTCCCTAATCATGAATTCATTCTGAAAGTTGGTACACCAGTTATGTTGTTGAGGAATATTGATCATTCAAAGGGTCTATGTAACGGTACAAGACTGTTGAGAACTAGGCTTGGAGATCATGTTCTTGAAGGTAAGGTTCTAACAGGAAATAATGTTGGTCAACTGGTCTTAATTCCAAGACTATCTCTTACTCCATCAGATCCAAGACTGCCTTTTAAGTTTCAAAGAAGACAATATCCGATAATTGTATCATATGCAATGTCGATCAACAAGAGTCAAGGCCAATCTTTATCTCACGTTGGATTATTACTTAAAAAATCAGTATTTAGTCATGGACAGTTGTACGTGGCCGTATCCAGAGTTACAAGTAGAAGTGGTTTGAAGATTCTGGTTTCTTCTGAGGATAATATTGAAAAAAGTTCAACAAAAAATGTAGTGTTTCATGAAGTTTTCCGAAATGTATAATCACTTTATTGTTTCAATAAATTGGTTATTTAATTTTATGGTATATATTATAATTTACGTAAATTATGCATATTAAATTGTTATATTTAATAAATAATTTCCTTATTTATATTATATTATAGGGTGTATTTAAAAGAAAGTATATCTCAATTGCAGATGTTATAAATGATATATATTATTCAATTCATTTTTATTATAATATATTATATTAAAATAATATAATTATTAAACTTATTTATTTATATAGTTATAGACTAATAATAATATTTTTAATATAAATATGTTGTTTATATTTAAAATGTAATAAAAAATTTATTTAAAACTATTAATAAATTATATATAATTTTTAAATAATTTTTATTAATATACCGTGCAACGCACGGGTGCATTACTAGTATAATAATAAAAGAACATTAAAGTAAAGACATTTTACTCAGATTGAAAAATAAAGTATATCCATGAGTAAATTTACAGATACATAATTCATAAGCACATACATCATTGAGAATGGGAAAAAAAAATCCTTCATTCATCTAAAGAATTTTGAGACATATTAAAAAATTAATGTAATTAAAGCATAATTAAGTTGTAAAATTAAATCTATTTAAGGATATTGGCATAGCATATATTCTATATAAAGTGTGTACCTATTTCATTTGTTCACCTAATACTAATAAGGTTAGGATAAGGTCAATTCTTTCTACTCAATCTTACAATGCATTAATCTAACATATTTCTTTATTTATTCTATTCATTTTTTCCATCTTCATCATAATTCCAATCATCACTTCTTTAGTTTTTACTTTAGATATAATAATAACACTCTTAAATTTCGATATACAAGTTCATTATGATATAGAATCTAAAATATGTAATACATAATATAGCTTTTTTGTTACTTGGATTTGATAAATTATCAATAAAAAACAAAAAAATTCTTAATAGTATTACATATAGTTTTTTTTTTTTTACATTATTATGTTTTAATAGTATAAGTATACTAACTGAATCGTTAATATTATAATACTTAACTAAGAATATGTCCGGTATATGTATTAACTAGCCTCTATATTACAATCATCACTTATTTTATTTTTAATGTTTAAAAAAACTAAAAGTTCATAAATTTATACATACAAGTTTCTATAAATTTAGAAGGTAAACTATGGAATATATAATATAGAATTTTTTGTTTAATTGGAATAAGTTATGATGGATTAAAAAATAATTAAATCATATTTTAAATAAGGCAATTAATCATTATCATAATTGAGCATAGTAAGATAACTCAAATCTTGTTTTAAATAATAGTAATTAATATTTTTCAGAGTAATAAATATTATTAATTAAAAATTACATTTAATTTATATTAACTAACTAGTTAAAAAATAATAAACATTAAACTAATTTAAAGACTAACTTTATTTAATGGTTCATTAATTAGTTATGTGGGTGAACAATCTATCACATGGAAATAAATAGAAACTGAAAAACAGGGATCTTATCTATTTTTATAAAAATTATATATATATGTATATATATATATATATATGATAATAGGTCCTATTAGTTTTTAAACCAACAATGAGACCTATAAAAATAAGAACCCACAACAAATTCTTATCATAGTCTAGGTCTAAATCCAGTCATATGAGTTTCAAGACGGGTCCAATTCTAGACAATTGGCTTTTTAAAATTGTAAAATTTGATAATTAAGTTATGAACAACTTTATGTTCTTGTATCTAGGGTAACAAATAAAAAATGATTGAAGATTTTGGTTTATTTCGATCATTATGATGTTAGAGATACGACAAAAAATGTTATGTACCAAGAAGTATTCTGTAATGTGTAATTTTTTGTTGTTCGAATTATTACTTTTCAATAAGTTAGTCAAATGAATTGACTAATTCAATTAAATTATTGGAATATATAAGATTAAGCAAGATAAATAACTATTACATATTGATCAAATATTTAATTCACACATATTATTTATGTTAAATTGATATACTTGAAATTATATTCAAGTATAATATCATAATAAATAATATATAAAAAGTAGTCTCAAAATACAATTTAATTTAAAGTATAATTATTAAATTAAAAATATTATAAATATTTGTGTGAACGAACAATCTTTGACTTTTTTAGATGTTTATTAGTTCTGATTTATTTTTCAGATGTATATATGATAATTTTACCAGCTATTCCAAAAGGAAGCAGACAAAATATTGTTCCTGCAATATTTAATTCTTCTTATATTTGGGACGAGTATACAGTTTTAAAGCTAACAAAAAATATGAGGCTACAAAACATTGATTCAAGTAATGACCAAGATGAGTTGAAGCAATTTTCAGAATGGATGGCGGCATTATGTGATGATATAATTGATGAACCTCATGACAATGGTGTTGAAATTGATGTTCCAAAAAATATTTTATTGAAACCTTGAGAAGATCCCATCAGAACCATTGTTAGTAGCACGTTTGCCAACCTGCAAAGTACTGTGGATAACCCATCCACTTTACAAGACATTCATGAAGCAACTCCTACTTTGGATGTGGTCCAATCAATAAATGATCATATGATCAAAATAAGCATTAATAAAGAAGATATATGCTTGAGTTCCGATTCTGTATGCAAATCAGATGCTAATGTAGATGTTCATACACCAAAGTTCTTGAACTCTTTAAAATGTTTTGATGTACCTAGTCATGACTTTATTCTCAAAGTTGGAATGCCAGTTATATTGTTGATGAACATTGATCATTCAAGGGTCTATGTAACGGTTCGAGATTGTTGATAACTAGGCTCGGAGATCATATTTTTGAAGGTAAGGTTCTAGTGGGAAGTAATGTCTTGATTCCTAGATTGTCTCTTACAACTTTATATTCAAGATTGTCTTTCAAGTTAAAAAATAAAAAATAATAATTCCATAATTGTATCACACGTAATGTAGATCAACAAGAGTCAATGCCTATATTTATCTCATGTTGAAATATTACCTAAGAAACCAGTGTTTAGTCATTGAAATTTGTATGTGGTTGTATCAAAAGTTATCAATAAAAATAGATTTGATAATTTTAGTTTACTTTGAAGATAATGTTGAAGAAAGTTCAACAAAAATGTGGAGTTTCATTAAGTTTTTCAAAATGTACAATCCCTTTATTGTAATTACAAAAAAAAAAAAAAGACTTAGTTATTACATAGAGTTATCATTTTAACTCTTCTAAAATTAGTATATTTAATTTTGTAAATATATTTTTACATATTTTACTAATTTATGTAACTCCGGTCGATCAAAATTATGTATTTTCCTAAATTTTACATAATAGTACAAATCTTCAATTATAAATTTGAAATGAAAACAAATTAGTGATTTCATATTCTTCTAATTTTCATAGGTAAATATAAATTGTTTTAAATTTTATCTATCTATAAAATATCATACTAAATTATTTGAATATATCTATGTATATAGATATTTATTTGATTATATTATATTATATTAAAAAATATAAATTAATAATTTTATTCAGTTATAAATAAATATATTATTTATATTTTAAATTAAAAAGCAATAATTATATAATAATTAATTAAAAATATAATTTACAAACATTTGTATATTACAATCCGTGCAACGCTCGGGTGCATTGCTAGTATATGTAAATTCTACAAATAATAAAGGGGGAAAAACAAAAAAGAAAGTTGATTAAGGCTAATGTGATTGTAATCTTACACCAAATAAAGGTCTGGTTCACAATCTTGAATGATGTCTCACACTGCATATTCACAATCTAGTTACAAATTATACAGCTTCGAGGGCTTAATATCTTTGGTGACATTAAAGAAACTAAGGACATGCAACCATTGATCCCACTTCT
This sequence comes from Caryopteris x clandonensis, assembly GCA_028749325.2. NCBI lineage: Eukaryota > Viridiplantae > Streptophyta > Magnoliopsida > Lamiales > Lamiaceae > Caryopteris > Caryopteris x clandonensis. The sequence continues at coordinate 4,149,261 of JAPYKT020000007.1, read as the reverse complement.
TAACTCTATGAACTGCAACTGTATCTGGTATAAGATCATGTGAACACCTGCTATTAGTCCCAGGATAATCATACATTGCTGGCTTGTCCGAAAACCTGTTCTTTCCTTTCTTTCCAACATGTAGCCATTGTCCAACAAGCTTATCCTCCGGTCCAAACGTATGATTAACAGGAACCGGGGAACTGCTAATCCACTCAACAATATCCCAGGACAGCACAAATCCCATACCAGACATGTATTGAACAAAAGGGTTCATGCTAGGACAAGGTATAACAAAACCATAGTACAGATCAAACCTCGGCAACTGATATAGAGACATCGCCAACGGCTTAAACCTCAAGAAAACATCATCATCTGCTTTCATCACGTACTCATATCTAGTTGAGAGTATTCTTGGGAGGGAGGAGAAGTATGAGTAGGTTTTGCCACTGTTCATGTTCTCGGAACAGTTGAGGATGACGATATCGTCATAGTGCATGATCTCAAGGGCGATAAAGACTCGCTGTTCTTCTGTGGTGAGGTTGCAGAAGACGAACTTGACATCGATTCTTGCGATGGGAGAGGATTGGGTGCCATAGACAAGGCGGAGGAAGTGGCGGCGCTCATACTTGTCGGGGAGGGTGAGGATGCCGATTAGGAGACTGAAATTATGGGATGGGGATTGGAGGATTGTAGTTATATTGGGGGAAGTTGGTACGGGGGAGGTGTATTTGAAGCTGAAAGATATGAAGAAGATGAAGAGGATGATGGCTAGTGTAGATATTATGGCTTGAATTAGCATTAGCCTTGGCATTTTTTGTGGTTTGTGTTCATGTGATTTTAGCATCAAAGACGAATTAAGTGTTTCCATTTTGGGGAATGATTTTTGGCACAGGTCATAGTTAGGAACTGCAGATTAAAAAGGGATTAGCTATTTTACTGCAAGAAAATGTGAATAAAGTGTAGAAGCTGGCTTCTGTTCATGATGGGGTTGGAGTTGCACATGAAAAGCAAGGCAATGGGTGATTTAAAATGTGAGGGTGGGGAAACTTTTACCTTATTGTACATGCTCAAGCAACATTAGTGAATTTGTATTATAAGATGGAAGTCAGATCGAGCTACTCATACTCGATTTCAGATTATTTTCTAGAAGCTCGTTTTGATAAACATACTAAAAAAAGCTTTACGTTTGCTGAAATTTAAAGCCCCGGAATAAAAAGATTAAACAATTACTCGATGTCGACTAAAATAAGGCTTGATTAAAGCTAATTGAAAGCTCGATTTAATTTGACAAACAAGTTCAAATAATTAAACAAAAAAGAAAACCCAGAAAGAAGTAAGGAATTAAGTAACTTGGAAAAGAAACAAGTTGACAATACAGATGAATCTACAAACTTTTCTGTCTATAATATCTGTCCTATTGGCAAGCTATAATTATTGGTTCCATCGGAGTCGAGCCGTCTCTATCACACATTTCCGGACCAATACTTATAACTCCTTCTCCCTGTAATAATAACAAAGATGAACTGGATGCACACAGCTGCAAGAATCTTACTCAGTTCGAGACAAAAGAGCTTCTTACCTTAGCAATATTTCTGAAAAATGTGGTGGTGTAGTTTCCTGATGGAAATAAAGCTTCAACGAGATCTGCGAGGACTAGGTGAGGCTGAGAGATTGCTCCATCATACCAATCTTCACAGCACAGAGTTTTTATCACGAAATGTCATGAAATCAAAGCAATGTATATTTGCATACATCTTATGATAAAACTTACCAAGAATGGTGTAATTTTGAACTCTTTTATCGTATCTCCACAGGCTCTGATTGGTCATGAAGGCCAAGCAAGATTGATCTTCCATGTTCAGGTTTCCAAGAAACGTGGACGCGTTGTAGGCCATTGGATCAGTCGTACACGTCTCATCAATCAGCACATCCACAGTCTAAACAAAACAAATAACAATGATTGTTGCTTTTAACATGATCAGTTACAATAACATTCATTATTTTAATTAACTGGCTTACACAGAGGATGGCATGAAATGCCTCCAAGTCGTCCGGTACAGAGATGTTATATGAGACTTTGTTGATCGAGTCATCTATGTTTTCGCCCCCAGAGTCCTCTACATACTGCTCGGATCAATTATGAAGAAAAAGAGAAGACGATAATCAAGTATCTTGAAAGAGAAGAAGCATTTTTTTACAATGTTTAATGTAGGATTTCTCCAGTGGATTACCTTTAGCTTGAAGGACTCTTTCGTGAAATACCAGACACCCTGTACAAAGGAAACGGATTCGAAGATGATTCTTCCAAGATATGAGTACATGAATGTGATTTGCATAGAATCAATAATGGTTCACACATACATACATCATCATATGTCATCCAAGCCACTATTGGTTTGAATGATGCTTTCTTGCTAGTTGCTGCTTTACTTAGGCACAAGTAGTTCTGCTTAATCTGCAAAAAAAAGTAAGCATCAGTTGCATTCAGAAACATTAAAATGAAATGTGTTCAGTCTGCTATACTGCCATGAAATTCATTTTCCCCCCTTGACGTTGTTCTTTACAATTATACGCTAATATAGAGATGTTAAAATTTGAATGTTTGTCCAGAAATTTCACTTTTGATCTCACTATACCATGAGCAATTCAATTTTGAGTCACAACAACAAATGGTGCTAATCGTTGATCATTTGGACTAAAACTGAGATGATGGAACAACGGTATGAAAAATCAAAATATTAGATCAGAAAAAAAAAATTGAAGACCAAAATTGAATTAACCATAATATAATGGGATATAAATAAATGACTTTTTTCTGGATATTCCTCCAATTCTAAAATTATCCCTTACGGTATTGTAAACTTGGTTCGCTCTTGTTTCCATATTCGCAAAAGCTCCAAGGTATTTGATCCACTCAGCCTTCTGAGAAATTGAGAGGGAAGGTAAATATTAGCAAAGATAAAGCTTTATAAGTAATTTATTTACATTATGATATACTCCTTTCATTTCAAAACTAAAATAAAAAAAGTAAATTTATTTATTTATTATCGTTTAGACATAGGCAAATCTTTAAAAATTATATATTCATAGTATACAATATTTTCTATTTATTGATCGAACTTATACAATCCTATATAACTTATTTGTAGAATAAAAAGTTCCATACTCTAGTTCTGACTAATAAAACAAAAGATTGGTGTTTTGTACAAAAAAGTATTGTGGGTACCTGGAGAGGAGCCTCTTCACCAGTGGGGAGAAAAGTTGCAAAGTTGCAGGATTGTGGCTGATCAGTGTCGACAATGAAGTGGGCTGCAAATTGAGCAAACTGATGTGGCTCACTCTTGTTCATCATCTGAAGTTGTCCCTCATTGTACAGTTTTAGCACACATCCGGAAGCCACGTATTCTGATGTAATACCCTTCAAACCCCCAAGTAATCCCAGAAGCTTCCACCATAAAAACAAATACAAACATGATTAAATGTCCAAAATCCCCATACTTTTTCACTTACTGGAACTGGCGACCCTTACCTCAAAGAAAGAAACTGCACACACAAATCACCAAATTCAGAGAAGCTATCGTCAGATCAAAGGAGTTATTTTAATTATTAATTATTAATACTGTAAAAGGCTCTAAAATTAAATTAAAGAAGGTAAAAGGAATCACCTGGAAAATAATCAGCATCAATTGAATAGTTGGCTAATGGAACGACGAATGATTTGATCCTGGATGTGCAGTATTTTGTTTTAGTTGCCATCTTTGAATTATTCTGCACACATATTCACTATTAATATTGCCAACAAAAAAGAAGAAAAAAAAAAAAAAGTTCCGTAATTAGTTGATCAGTGTGATAAATAATCACAACTCCTTTGAGAATATTTACAAGTATAATGTCTATTTAATCCTAAGATTCCTTAATTTTGTGTTCAAACTTATAAATCTATAAATATATTACGAGTAATATTGTATTGAAAGTTTAAATTATTTTAAAAAAAATCAATTTATATACTTTTAACAATTATTCAACTTGTATCTAAAAGCCAAACTTCTCAACTTTACTGGGATTTTATTTTCTAAAATTCACTGGATATTTAAGCATTAAAATATTGACTAAAAAATCTATTTGAGTTCATCTTTTTTATTTTTCAAGGAATGTGGTATTCCATTTTTCATATCCTTTTGTTTATTTATGAACAATTTATTGTGGGAACAATGATATGTGACTTGTGCATGTACAGTGTATTTTGTCCACATTATTGATTTTGACAAAAAAAAACAAAATTATATATATATATATATATATATATATCATTTCAGATCTTTTTTTTTTTTTTTCCGTGATGCAGATTGCAGCAGTTCCTTAATCATTTTTAACCAAGGGATACAAACACAGTATAACATCATATTACTCCAAACATAGTGCTGGTGCGTATTACTAATGTCATTTTATAGTTAACGCGTAGTCTCCCGATTGAAAGACAAAACAAAGTGTAATCATGCGAAGATAGTGGTGAGAATAGAGAAGTACCTGAATGAGAAGATAACTCTTGCCATCAAACCCATTCTTGATGACTTTGAAGCTCTGCCCATAATAAATCCGAATATAAGCAGCATCCTCCACCTCCGATATATTCCCAGTTACTTTCACACTTGGACTGCCTGCTTTAACCACTATTTTTCTACCCCCATAACTGCTAAACCACAAGCAGCTAATTATCACAAACAGAATGTGCAAATGCCTCTTATAAAACTGCATCTTTCTTTAAGCTAAAACCCACCAAAATCCAGTCATTTTACTGTATATATACACACAATATAGGCTATATTGTGGGGGTGCGGGTGGGGGTGGGGTGGGAGATGGGGGGCATGAAGAGTTTGAATTATTTGGAGACAGAATTGTTGGGCATGTGTAAAAGGGAAGATGTTGGTTAGTGGTTAATCCATTAGAGACCCGTGAACCAAATTTTGCCTTTGTTTCTGTCATCTTCTACTCATCGTTTTGTACTTTTTTTAATTAAAAAATATATATGAATTCCATCTAAAATAAAAAGAGTTTTATTTGAGTAATGAACAACATATTATAACTGTCAATTTTCACTTATGACTCGTTGCTTATTTATTCTTTTAGTTTTGTTAAAATAATATTTGACTTTAAAAAAAGCATAATGGTAAGAATATTATTAAAAAATTAATTTATAACCAACCTTACGTTTTAATCACTACTTTACTTCTAAGTTTTTTTTTTTTTTTTTTTTTTTTTTTTTCTTAATACACCACTTTTTTTATATTTGATTTTTGGGCAACAAATTTTTGTTTTTCCTGAGGCAGCGTAGCATGTGATGCGCACAACCTTAGATCTACTATTAGTAGTGACATCATTTTGCCTTACGCCGGTGAAGAAAAGTGTTTTTTCCTAACAGGTACTCATTCATCAATCTTGTTGTCACTCACCGCTTCAATGGTTGGTTTAATTGATTTAATCAATAATTATTTAATAATAATAATATAATAATATAATTTAAATTTCAGTATAGTCAAAATTCTTCTTTTCAATATACAGTCAAAATTCTTCTGAACCAAAAATTTAAGAAAAGTTATTCTCTACTTATAATTTTTAAAATACTTTTACTAAGTTTATAAGGTGAAGGGAAAGAGAAAAAAACAAGAGATACTTTTATAAAGAAAAAAAAAGATGATAAACTTAAAGAAAAAGGAAAGAAAGAGGAAAAAGAAAAGGAAAGGAGAATTTATTATTGGAAAGGCGAAGAGAGAGGGGAGAGGGAAAAAAATAACTTCCACAGGAAAGAAAAGAGAGATGAGAGAGGAAATTGGTGAGATGAGCTCTCACACTAATCGTGACTCGAAAGAGATGAGAGAGGAGAGAGAAAAAGTAGAGAGATGAGGTTTAACGATTATGTAAATTCAATGAAAGCACAATCGTAAAAGTTATAGTGAATCGTCAAGGTAAAGGGAAAAAGAGAGTAAGTATGAGAGAAAGGTGAAATTCAATCGTGAAAGTTACAGTAAATCGAAGCTCAATTCTAAAGTTCAATCTTAGGCCAAGAGAATGGAAAGAGAAAATGAAGGAAAAAGAAAAGGAAAAAAAAATATCTTTCACTAGACACCTTTTAACAAAAAAAAAAAAAAGAGGAGAGAGAGAAAAATAGACAGATAGATTTCAAAGGAAGAAAGGATAAATTCGTCTTAAAATCATAAATGTAAGTACAAAATATATTTTTTATTAGATTTTTATGAAAACAGAGAAAGAAGGGGTAAATTCATCTTATAATTATAAATATGAGTCTAAAATATATTTTTTATTTTTTTATTTATTTTTTTTACTATTTTAAATGGGTTCAATATCATATTTTTCCTAATAATAATAATAATAATAATAATAATAATAATAATAATAATAATTATTATTATTATTATTATTATTATTATTATTATTATTATTAAAGTAATTATATAATAATGAAGTTGGAGGGGTGATTCATGAGAGGCTACAATTTGCTTCTGAGAGATGACGAACTGTTTTGCGGGATATTAATACAAAATAGTCATGTAAAGAAACTTTGAAACTATATAACTCGAACCTCAAATATTTTTCAAAATGAATTTCAGAATTCGAACAAAAAATTAGGGTAATTTTTTGGTACGAACATATTCAGATTGAAATAGAGGCATTCAAAAACATTGTTTTTCATTCCACCTCATCCAAATTCTAGTCCCAAACAAATAAAAGTTTAATATGACATCTACTCACTCAACTAAATCTACATTTCTCATCTTATTATACTTCATTATAATATAAATATATTTGTTATCATTCATTTAAATGTAAACACTTTTCTATTTTCTAATCAAACGTGCAATAAACATCTACATCTCAACACAAAAAAATATATAAATATAGTATTAACGGATGTGTATAAATATATAAAATTTGATTGCATGTACATCTTTTAGCAGTAGTGTTGAAAGAGAAGATGCATGGGTGGTGCAGAAGCGTGCGAATTTACCAATGATAATTCCTTAAAGTGCATTTGGTAACCCTCTTAAGTAGAGTAGAGACAAAAGAGAGAACCAAAAGCAGTTGGATTTCCAGTTCCATGTTACAGGCGGTTCGTAGATCACTATTTATATTTATAATATCATCTTCACCAAATTCCTCTCTTTCCTTTTCTATTCTATTAATAATGTTTCTTCTTACAAACACAAAAACAAAGGACAATAATTCTTGAAAATGCAAATATGGGATTTACCAAACCAACATAGTTATCTCAATTATACACTATTTTCACCAATATGTGTTGAATTTTCTTGTACGACCCTTCATTATTCAAGCAAAAGACAAACTTGGTTTATGACGAGCTGTTGGGCCCCTAGAATGCAATGGATTGGTGGGTCAAATGGAGCCCAATCAAACAATATTTCTAAGGTTGGGTCAGGCCCGTTAATAGAGAATTGGCAAGTGGAGCAGCCCAATTAACTAAAAAAGAGAATAAAGAAATCCTGATACAACATTTTGGTAGCTGAAAATACTAGCAATTAACAGGTAATTTTTTAACTGTGAAGTAGACTGAATATTAGGATCTCACATATTTCCAGTAACATAGTTGTTGGTATTTTTTTAATTTAACCGAATGAAATAAAATTTAAGATTTTTTTGTAGTTAATAGATGGGATCTTCCAAATGTTTGATTCCATTGATTCTCTTTAGATTATTGTACAAGTTCCTCTCTCTCTCTCTCTCTCTCTCTCTCTCTCTCTCTCTCTCTCTCTCTCTCTCTCTCTCTCTCTCTCTCTCTCTCTCTCTCTCTCTCTCTCTCTTTCTCTCTGTACAAGCTACTGTTAAAATTATTGTAAATGATAACTTTGAATGTCAATTGGTTGTTAAAAAAAAAAATGGATGATGCTTTTCTGATCCACCAATGTATCATTGTACTCGGTAGAAATCTGTCCACTAATGAGGCTCATGCACTTCGTTTTATTTATTTAATTTTTCTAATTTTTCGTGCTAATATTAAGTAAATTGAGCAAGCCCATTTAGAGGAAACTTTTTTTCTCTTTTTCTTTTATGGGTCTGATTTTATTTAATTCATATAAACTTATGAGAAGATTGAGGACCATAGAATCTCATATGTATTTATATAAACACCTCATTTAGAAGGCTAACAAATAGAATCAGTCATTTTTAATTGACTTTAATCTCTAATTTCTATTATTTAATTTCTGAATAAGTTAAAATCAAAGATATATACCTTTGACTACCAGATAGGAATATAATTATGTTCAATTAAGAAGATTTTACAAATCAATATTTTTCAAATCAAGTAGATAGATCAGTGTATGCAACACAAAAACTAAATTAATTAATAAATAATAGTAAGAAAATAAATTAAGGGATCCTTCTGTCCCGGGTAAGATCATATAAAGTCTACAGAAAATGGAACATTGATGAGATGGACGGGCCTCGGGGATAATAATAGAATCATTTGGGCCTGTTGGGCCTAAGTGCTACACTGGATTAAATAGTAGAACCCAATCTCTTTTACTTATCGAGCTTGCTACAAAATTGGGCTCGGAGCCCATCACAGTGGGTTTATATACAGCCACAGAGAAATGGCGACATGGTTCACTTTTACACACAGTATTGAACAATAATAAATATTGAATTAATAAATACATAAAGGAAGAAATATTCAAATATTTTATATATTGGACTTTCTTGTCCATATATGTATAGACTCCAGAAGGAGATCTTCTAAATTTTACATGTATGAAAAGTATAACAAATTCCTTTGAAGTTACAATACAAATTACACCAAACCAATATTTTCAACCCCGCCTTTCTATCCAATTAATCCAAAAAAAAAAAAAAAAACCAAATATTTAAAGCCCACTGAGCTTGGCCCTTTTCCATGTTAGAGTAATTATTCGTAACCCTAAAAATTAAAGAATTGAAGATCAGAAAGGTGTGACCCAAATAGCACATAATGCCAAAGCAAAGGTCAAGTAAGACTTGATATTATTGTTCCCTTCTTGAACACCTTTTGAACTTCCATTTTCTTGATTCTGCGATTTGGTCATCTTCAATGTCACGCTTCTCAGCATATTTCTTGAGACCGATACCAACCTTTCAGACAGAGAATCATTCTTAGGTGTTGTAATAGAACACGGTTTCGATTTCGATATGGATAACGGGAGATGATGCACCATTGAAGGGTTTATGTGAACTTGGACAATCTTGGATGGCACGACTTTGTGATAGAATGTCTTGGGGGCCTGTCGGGTTGAGACGAGCAACCCGTGATTGATTTCGACTTTCTCGTACACCTCGAAGTTTGGAGAGCTCGAGAAATCGTCAATGTCTCCATCGTCCAAGAAGTTGTCATTGTCACCACTGCCGTTGTCGTTTAGAGGTGCAATTGAGATGTTGACGTTTGTTTCATTGTTGAAGGGATTGAAGTTGTGGTTACTGGATTCACCTGCAGGCAAAATAATGTTATATTGAAAAGAAGAGCCCCAACTTTTTTAGAGAGTGAGAGAGTGAGTATATTGGTGTGGGGGGATGAAATTGCAGTGACCTACCTTGAAAGTCATGATAGTCTCTTTGAACATTGGAAATCATTTTCTCCATTGGGACTGTCTTGAAGTCATCTGAAAAGGCCTGTCAAGATCAAAGAGTACATTAAATACTTACCTTCTAGAGAGAGAGAGAGAGAGAGAGTATTCATCACAGAAAATATACCTTTTCAAGTTCTTTATCAGACATGCCAACCCATCTCAAATTCTCAACCATTCTCCCATTTTGGAAAAATTCATCCTTTTCTGCAATTTCAATGGACCTATGATTCTGCTCTTCTCCTATACTGTCTATATATCTGGAAGAACCCATATCAGGACCCTGGCTATTGTGAAGAAAGAAGGAAAAATCATCGACCGGAGCGTAAATTCCGTCCTGATTTTGAAGATCTTGAGAAGCTTCAGCAACTGAAAGAATTTCTTGAACAATATCAGGCTGGTAATGATTTGAATTTCCATGGAGAACACTTGAATGTGACATCCTCGGACCTGTCTGAAACGCAGCCTGCTGTGAATAATCCTGGACCTCTAATGGTGGTAATGAAAACCTGTGCTGCAGCCTTGCACATTCTAATGCTATGTCAACCTGTCAAACACAATACAACACAACAATGGGAGTTGGGAAACTATTCGAAAACATAGACTTAAAACATGGTGTAAGAAGTTCGAAAAAGGTAGCAAGTACTAGTTACCTTTGATGGTGGATAAGGCGTTGGAGCACAATTAGGGTAAGGATTATTGGTGAAGGTAAATGCATCTTCTGATAAGTATTGTGCCCATGTTGCATCATTACCCGATGAACCAGCCATGTTCATGGTGGTAGATGAGGCCATCGGCATCATGGGATAATCGGAACAATCTAGATCATCGTATTTCCCCTCACAATGTAGATCGATGCTGGAGGAACGGTCACTGGCTGAAGTAACATAATTGTCTCCAATTTTGGGGATATTCAAACTCTTCTTGAAAACACGACAAAGCGCATACGCATCCTGATTTTTGTTCAAATGAAATAAAGATGTTAGTATCATGTGTTGAAGATGTTAAGATAAATGTATAGTTGCTATCCTGTCTAAAAGCTTAAGCTGCTAGAGAGAGAAGGAGGGGGGAAGAGAGATTTGCACCTGCAAGCCTGATGAGGGAGTGTCACATTCCCTGTCATCTAAACGATATTCATGCATAACCCAATCAGTTCGAGCTCCATGAGGTGCTCTTCCTCTGTAATAAACTAGGGTTTTCTTCATTCCCACTGCCCTCATTTGTGAATTCACCTTTCTATCCTTCCCCGTTGCCTTCCAATATCCGGCTTTTGTCGCCCGATTTGTTCTCGACCCATTTGGATATTTACGGTCCCGAGGGCTAAAGAAGTACCACTCAAGATCCTTGCTCGGCAGTAATGACTTCCCTGCAATCAATCATAAATCTGACTAGTTAACATACGACTTTATAAAATAGTAAATGAAATATAAGATCTCGTATATAATTGCTTATTTTCTAGATGTTCATATTCTAAGTACAAGATATTCACCCTGCTTCAATAATCTCTCTATTGCCTTTAATATCTTGTAATATTACCCTTTATTTGATGTATGCTTTTAAAGCCAGCACACGACTAACAAATGAAATGAAGAAAAAGAGAGTTGCATGGGAATCTTTGTTCTTAAAACGGCAAGTCGTTCTTCATCCATCTTCCTGTACCTTATTACGAAATTAATCCTTTGTCGTCTTTAATTTTATTTTTGTTCGTGTTAATTAGATAATAGATAGATAGATGAGATATCGTTTCCGTGTTTATGCCTTACAATAAAGGATGGGTAGCCGAAAAGGGTCAAAAGTTGGATTATCGAGTGTTCTTTCTGTTGCTTTGTGACTTGGATAGAAATCTTGCATGATTACACATATCTTTGTGAAAAATTGGACATCAAAAGATGTAGGGACCCATCTACAAACTTCCCTTTTTTTTTTCTTCTGTTTTCCCTCTGTGTAGATGCAATTGCAACAAATCAATAAAGCTTATTAATTATATGTTTTGACTGATATTTGAATGTTATTAAAAGCATACATGTATATTTAAACATTCAGACATATATATAGATACACACGCACACATGTATTCTCTCCAAAATTATATATATTAATTTGCAGTATTATGTGAAGCCCCTGTGTGTGTGTGTGTTTGTGTTTTTTTTTTAATCAGTATTATATCAAGTTCAATCATGCACAAGGGTTTGCAAAGTAAAATTACACGTACATGATGTAACGGTGGGGATTCATTGTTATACCTTGCTTCATTGCCACTTTATTTAATTTTAACAATGTCCAAACCTTTGACTTGATGATAATCCAAGAATGTGATTTTGTTAATTGTGATCATTAACACATTCTGGAAAATATATATGTATATACATGTGTACCTGGAAGATCCCATGGCTCGCACTTGTAGAGATCAACTTCTGGAATGACTTCAAGGTCGATTTTCCGGCCGTTGATCTTTCTCTTAAGGTAATAAGCCACAAGCTCTTCGTCTGTCGGGTGGAACCGGAAACCGGGAGGCAATGAAACTGGTGCCATTTGCTTATCTCCTTGCTTTGAAACTTCTTCTGATTCAGGCCCAAAAATCTTGAAAAAGAATTCAGCTAGCCTCAACTCCAAAAATAGAGGCCAGCCCAAGAATAAATGAAGAGCTATACAACTGCACAAATGAAAAACCTTATTTTAGTTCCACAAAACTAAACTCTAGCAACACAAAATAAGAGAATGATGTCCAATCAAGAGAGAGAGAGAGAGAGAGAGAGAGAGAGAGAGAGAGACCTTGACCAGAAGATCCAAAGGAAAGAAATGAAACAAATGAGGCACAGAAATTGCAAAAGGGATGGTGGGGTTGGAGAAGTTGGGAGTTGTGGGGGGGTTTTGATAAGAGAACAAAAAGGGTTTGAGAAGCTAAAATAATGAAAAAGCAATGTTGGGAGGCTGCCACCCCCCCTACCTCCTTACTTTATCTTTACCCAAAATATAATACTATTTCCCTCCACATTAAATCTTGCTTTCTTTACTAGTCTTTCTTCTCAAGCTCCTCCTCCTTTTCTAATCTTATATTTTAATATATACATATATTTATATTGCATGATTATGCAAAATTTATGCCCCTAATTAATTTCATCCCATGAATATAGTCAAATTGATTCTATGTGGGGTGTTTTGATGTAATGACAATACTTAACTTTTAATTAATTCTCATCTTTAGTTATTTTAATCTACATAAGATTATTCTTAAAAACTAACAATAATTCTAAAGAAGAAGATTTTAAAAATAATTAAAGATTGGTATATAAAGATTTGCATGCAAATAGGGACAAACTATAATAGTAAAAATGTGTGTATGGCAAAATATCCCATGCTTGATGGTTGTCCTTTGTGGGAATCTGAGCTTGCCTTGTCCACGTGGTGGCGTGTTATTTGATACATTACCCACTTGAGGTATGTTTGGTTTAGGATCTCTCAATTCCCTCCCAACATAAAGAAACTAATGCTGACACAATCCAAATCCATTTGGCGGCTTTCGTAACTGTATAAACTGAAGAAAACCATTGTTCCTTTCACATGCCTATCCTCCATTAATAACCGACACAAACATGCCCTTATTATTTTAAAAAAAATAAAAAAATCTGGTTCATATTCTTGTCTACGTTAACTATTACAATGTTTTTTTTCTTTTTTTTCTCCCCACCAACATAAGCTCTTTAGTAGAGGTGTTCATAATAGAGTTAAACCAAACAACTAAGATAAGAAAATTAATGCTACAACCATGGTATGGAGTAGCAATTTAATTTTCATTAATTTTTCAATCATCTCAGATATTTTTTACCTTCTACCTACCGTACCAACATAATTTAAGTCGTTCAATTTTATCTCTTAAAAGGATATTTTTTCCTTTTTCATAACAAGTAGCTAAGCTTAGAGATTTTCGATTAGGTTCTTATATTTTTAACTAGACTAACATATGACATTTTGTCACTAAATTTTATGTTGGTTGATACAGTTACATTTGAACTTAATAAAAAGTTATGTTACTTGACATTGTTTAAATTAACGAAGTATTAATAACAATAAAAGATTGGGACACAACATCCTCGACATGTATAAGAGAACATATATATTTCTCTCCAAATTAAGGAGTTAAAAAAATGCATTTTCTCAGTAAATTTTCTCGAACAAAAATATAAAACTATATGAAGAAAAAATGACAACAAAAATATGAAAATAAAGAGAATTCCAAATAGAATAACTACGAATTGAAATTTAGGGAAAAAAATCATATATACACACAGATACATGCTCAATTTTCATACGTTTTTAGATTAATGATCTTGCGTGCATGTCCACTACTTGCACAATGCACTCAATTTGTCCACCTTTAAAGTTGTATGGGTTGGAGAATAGTAAAAGTTAATTTCCTTTGGTCTCACAATTGCGTTAAGACAATTAACACACTAGTCTATATTTTCTTTAGAAAAGGAGAAGCGAAATAAAAGAAATTTCCGAATATAATAAGTAGGATTCACAAGTTCATAATATATCTACACTCAATTTTTATTTTTTTTCAAATCAAATACTTTCCTCTTTTTTATTATGAGTGCATATTCATACAACTTAATTCATTTACATATAAAATTATATGAGTAGAAGAATAGCGAAAGTTAAATTTTTTTCGTCCACCAATAACGTTAAGAAAATTAATTCATCTATCTATATTTCTATCACATTGGCAGCTTACACATTAAATTGAAGTAAGTGTGAAGAGAAGAGTAGAAACGTAGGACCATTATAACAAAAAGCTGCCTAAAAAACCTTATTTGTGTTGAATCAATGATGATGGATATCTGTCCAAACAAAAAGTGTGTGGGTCTAAGATGTGGACATAGTAAAATTGAAGGGCCCCCTACTTTTAGCACGTGAAAGAAAGAATTCCAACGTGGCAGATGGCAGGACAGAATCACTTGTGCCAGTCTTGTCTCTTTTACCTTTTCATCAATCCATCTTTTTGTGCTTTTCTGCTTTCTTGGTTTTCTGTGTTTCTTATCTTATTAGGGTTTCACATTAATTTATCCTCTTAATTATTGCCATGGAACTTCTTCTTCACAATGCAAATTGGACAACCATTTTACTTATACCAATTATGAGAAAGCACTATTATGAAGAAAGTAGGACCTCCTTTTTTTTTTTTTTTTGCAATTTTCGTATTGAGTTTTTGTATAAAAGTAAATAAATATTTAAAGTTTATAGTTGTATTTTATATGTTAACTATGTACAGTAAATGATTTTTAAACTAATACTATAATTTGATAATTTTCAATGTAATTTAATATTTTTTCTTGGTCCCAAATTGGGACAATAGACTAAATTAATGACTGAAAAAATAATAAGATAATACTTTTTAAAAAAATTAGACTTTTATGGTCCAATGACAACATAAATTAATAAATTTAAAAAAATTTAAAATTGAATACAAATTTTTTGAAATTCTATTAAATATGATGATATTATATATCCTATTTCTTTAATCAACTATATTTTTTCCTATTCCAACTAAAAATTTGGGAGTTGATCTCTCGAATAACAATAAGAAATTATGAAGTGCTGTCACAATGTTTGAATTGTGTCATTCCTTGTAACAAAATTATAAATATTGCATCATCCTCAAATTCATCGTCAGTGAATTTTTTAGTAAAAGATTATAATAATTTCTTCTAAACTTAAGACCTCAATAATTTCCTTCGTTAAAAAAATACCTTATTAAAAATATTAAATGTATGATTGTAATATATCTAATTTTTTATACATCAAAATATTACTAAATTAAAATATACTTTCATGAAGGCTATTTTTGGAATTACAAAATTTAATGAATTTGGCTTAGTTTACATAGATTTATATATTACACTATAAATTATTAAATTATTGATAAATTAAAACATCTTTACTTAATAGATTTTGCATAATTCGAATGTTATTAGTTTAGAGAGGTTTTACAACAAATTCAGAAATAAAAATTATATAATTAGAAAATAAATATAAGAGAATTGAGTTGACCCAACACAATTCTGTTCAAGATTATTAGAGTTTCTATTGAATTTTAATAAATATATATTCCAACTTATTTTATTATCAAGTGAAAATTCAACTGAATAGGTGATTAATCTGGCTTTAGCTGAAACTAAATTTCAGATTTTCTCAGACAAAAAACAAAAAAGCATGTCCTAACTTGTATAATTTTTTTGTTATCAATCGAGCTCAAAAAAACTTTAGCAATTGATCTCACATAGTTAAGCTCAAATCATTCACTTTTTCTTTTCGACACAAATTCTAAGTTGTAATTAAAAAAATGAAAAAAGATGAATGAGAAGTAGAGTATAGAGAGAATAAGAATCTGGTAATTGATTGGAAGATATAGTCTGTGATTTGGAATACCGAAAGTGCATTTTGATCATATTATCAAATTGATTTCCATATTTTCACTTTTTGGTTATTAATTAATTATAACATTATTGCCGAAAGAAAGCCAATTGTTAACTTCTTTTATTAATTTTGTTGTTAAAGCTGTGAAAGTGCAATACTACGTCACAAATATTAATTTAGGATTACAACAGAAAATGGGAATTCGGAATACAAATAGTAGTACCATTTTTTAACAAAAGTAATAAAAATTTAATCCAAGATATTTAGGTCAAAAGCCAAAAGGAGCATGCCTCATTCCATTTTCAATAATAGAAACAAAGAAACTTTAGTTTTTTTTTTTTTTTTATTATCTTTACTTTCTTTAATGTATTCCGAGTTTTTTAAATTATTATTATTATTATTATTATTATTATTATTATTATTATTAAGATTAAGTAGCTTAGTTTATATATATATATATATATATATATATATATATATAACCAAGAAGGAGAGGAAATTATTTCTCATAATTCTTGTATTTTTAGCTATGGAGATCCAAATTAACATAGAACAAAGATAAACCGCTCATTAGCTAACTCGAATACATGCAAACTTCTACAATTTTCATTTATTATATTTTCGTGTTTTATTAAGCATTAGTATACATCAAGTACATACTAATGATGTCATACTATTTACACAATGTGCAATATAATACGAAACACACGAAATTCGCTCAAGTCGAAAATAGAGAATTCGAACTGCAATTGAAATGTGTAGCTATTTCCTTATTCAACACCATTCATCTTTCTAAGCATGCCCACGACCTCACAGACTTTTTTAGGATCCGGCAGGCATTTCGCCACGCTCGGCCTCTCGTTGCATCTCTTGATCCAGGCTGCAATTTTAGGGTTCTCCTCTTCGACCTTGAATCCTCCATACTTTTCGTATGCAAGAAACCAGGACGACATTGCAACGAGGATGATGTCGACAAACCCGAACTGGTCGCCACCAAAGTAGTCCTTTTCCCCCATTGCACCCTCCAGCTTCTTAAGGATGTCTGTGAATTCTTTCTTGGCCAACTCTAGTTCCTCCCCTTTGCTTTTCCAGATACTGCTGCCTGCTTCAAACACCTGAAGAAAAAATAAATTGTGACATCAAAATAGTTTCTAATTTTGTTTTATCCTAGAAACAAACAAAATTACCCTAGGATAGCAGGTGGATCGGTCTGACTGACCAACCAAACTCCTTTCGTTAAAATATAATTAATTTGGACCAAAGTTTCTTTTGAATTTCTTTTTTAATTTATGACCGTTAACTTTTGTCTATTTTTTATATTATTTAATTTATTCTTGATTTTACAGAAATTTCAAACTTATGTCGTAATTGAGCTGTTCATGTGTTACGTAAAATTAAACGTGTCACATCACTAATTTTTTAACAATTTTTTGAAATTCCAAAAATTTCAACAATAATGAGATAGAATCAAGATAGGAATAAAAACATCAAACTAAATGTGGTATATTGAATAATGTCAAAATTAATGAGCATAAAATGTAATTTTTTCTTTCTTTTCATTTAAAGAATTACTGATCTAGATAATTTTGTAACTACTGTAGTAATTTATAAAACAAAGAAATAATACTTCAAAAAAATAAGTCAATGAGGAAATGTACGATAGAATTAGCAGGATCTATTTAATGATACAAATTAGCCAACAAGTATAATTACATGGATCAAGTTTGGGTCGGATCTTGATATACTTAAAACTCTACCCAAACCCATTCGAGTTCAAAAATTAAATTCCGTTACCATTCCCCCCCCCCCCCCCCCCCCCCCACCCCCCTCTTCTCACACACACGTGACTGGGTGTGTGTGTGTTTCTCTCTTTCTACAAGGACCGTAAATGTATACATGCTGAAAATAGAGACAAGAAATGAACCTTTTTGTCGATGAAGTCGGCCCAGAAACGAGCCCGGGATCGGCCGTAAGCGCAAGCAGGTAGCAGATGCGGCCCGGCCCAAGTCTCGTCGATGTAATACACAATGTTGGTGGACTCAACGATGGGTTTTCCATTGTGTAAGAGGACTGGTACCTTCTCGTAAATTGGGTTGGATTTCAAGAGCAGCTCACTCTTCCCACCAAATAAGTCTTCCTCCTGACCCTCATAGCTCACCCCTTTTTCCGCCAACGCAACTCTCACCTTCGCGCCAAATGGGCTGGCCCAGAAGTCCAACAGCTTCACCTCTTCCGACATCTTAATTTGTTCTGTGATTAGTATATTGCTTTGGCTTTCTTCCTGATTGATTTGTTGCAAAGACGACCCTCGATTTTATATGCAACTTTTCTTGGAATTTTGGGGCAAGATTGTTGGCTGTATAGCTCCAGTAGCAGCTTTGGTTTCACCGTTGTTATTGGTTGATTTTTGTCTTGAGGGGTTTGCTTGTTTGTAGATTGGACGGCAAACTTATGTTAGAAGACAACTTCTAAGGAAATACAGCTAAGTTTTTATGGGTTCACTTTGGAAAGAGAGAGAACCAAAAGATGGAGTTATGATATTTATATTGACACTTTCAAACTCTGAACTCAGACTGGACGATATCATGCTCCAAGGCTTACAAGCTTTATCAAGCCAAGGGCAAAACAGTCCTTTTACCCGTTTATCAGGCCCTTGTAATTGAACTACAATAAATTTTAGTTTATATATGAATAATTAAATCAAATCGATCGACCTACGACAATTAAGGTGGCCATAACTCGAAAAAATAGGGGACAACAGTAAAACACATAATATGTTGATCATATAACGGTTGACTGATTCTCAAAACCAGTTGCACCAAGTGTTTCTACAGTTATAGACAAGATCAACCACAATCACTTTTTTCTGTACACTTATCCAGTATGAAACACATCTTTCCTGCAGAGAAAAGTATTGGACTACAGTGTTATGCAATATGGAAATCCCTATTTAACAAATTGTAAATGGTTGAACAACTTTGACATAAACACAGATATGAAGATATTGCTCGGGGTTCATCAAGTTTTTCACTACCCACCCGAATGGAATTTGCATTTGTAGTTCGATTCCCTGAATCCGGACAACCTTGATTTCAGCACCATCTGATAGTAACCCTGTTCGAACACTCAACACCTCCCCAGACTTCTTTTCACTTCTTGAGCTGCTTCCGTCAGATCCTTGTCCACTTTCAGATTCTATTTCGGATGAGTTTGTATCTACCATAGGTTCGTCTGTAAATAGCTCAGGTAATAGAGTTTTTATTGCATCATGCAAAGTAAATTGTTTCCCTGTATGATGTATAATGTTATGCTTAGCCAAGTGCAGCAAAGGCCTGCTCAAAACTAGATATGGATCAAAACTCAAGAAAGAAGAATTTTGATCCTAGATCAATTGAGTGAGAAAATGCTTTCAATCTTACCTTCGCCATGAACCTCAACAGGACGATTCATGTAAGAGATTTTTTCCCAGTTATCAACAATTGGGGCATCTTCAATATCATCAACATCTTCATCAATAGTCCGTATGTATAATCGAACAGGGATTTTACCTGCTAAGAGTGGCCAATTTCATTTCACAGATTAGAAAATATCCTAAAAGGTTAAGTACCAAATGGAGATAATGACAACACCAGCCACCAATTAAAAGGAAAATCACTTAACTACCAGAAAACAATTTTTCCTTCTAGTATCAATAGCATGTATCAACTACAGCTCAGTTTCATATGCTGTATTACACTCCTAAAGGCTCACCAAGTAGATTATACAGTTGCAAAAATTCGAAAAAATGACGTGCGTCAAGATTTATCATTAAGTTGAACTTGAAGAACTGAGATGAAGATAATCTCTGAAATGTAAGACAGGAAAAAACATTTCTACCTTTAGTAGCTGGAAGGAAAAAAATTAATGCCGTTCACTCCCTTCAATAGAGCCAGATGAATCAATCAAATTAGTTTTACTAGCTTCGCATGATTTTCTTGTTCCTCACTTTCATTAGACTTTATCCTTGAGACTAGATGAACTCATGTCTCATCGTAGACATTCCAAAATTTTCAGACAATAACAACTTAGATTATAATTTATCTCCACTTTAGATAATGGGACATCAACTTAAACTATACGAGAATACACCCAAAACTATAAGAGTACACCCACCCACTTTCCACCTGTGCTTAAGCAATAGGCTAGGATCAGATCTACTTCCACTTGGGAAGTTCAGATATAATGCACATCTCCCTAGGTCATGTTAACCTGCAAACCCATTATTTGTCCAAGGAATATGAGGTGTGGACATATATTATTGGGGCGTGGAGATGTGGCCGGTCAGATTATGGAATAGAGAGCAAACCAACAGGAACTAAAAAAGGGTAATTAGACTCAATAGAAAGCAAAAAAATCCAATGAACTTCATAAAAAGAAATCATGGAAAGAGACAAATGTCCCAAAAAAGGTCATACATCAGAGGATGCAAATGTACCAAAACTAGGTTGTATCAACAGCACGACAGTGCACAACAGGAAATAGTATAGCATTGACACATTGTCAAAACAAGATAGCATCTTATAAATATGTTACACATTGACCCATAGTCAAAACAAGATAGCATCTTATCATGTGTATAACTACATAAATTGGTCATGATTATAACACTAAGCTGGATAACCAATATATTTGATGTGGCATTTTGTGCATTTTGTCCATGCGAATAGGCCAAATTACCAAACATGTAATATCGTTGTTTCTTCTTCTCTTCTATCCTGTATATTAAGTTTCAACAAGATACTTAGTAGCATTTTGTAAAATGAATTGGCTTGTTTATTCCAAACCCATTGAATGAACCTATTTCTGCCCTTTTAGTGTTTACGGAACCCATTTTTTAAACACAGATAAACCCATAGATCTTCATGTGGTCCGCATCTTTATTGTCCACCCAATCAAATCTAACCCAATATCAACTCAGAAGCCTTACACACCATACCCATATTCATTCAGTATTTGGGTTCTTCAGGGATCAAAACCCTTTTTGCCACAATAAACCTGAGCATAAAAATAATCAATTCAGCAACAATTGGCAAGAAAGAATGTAGATTCTAGTATTTATTCTCCTAGCGCTTATTTAAAGATGAATATTTCTACAATCCCAAACTCTATTTGATTCTATGATCAACTTTATATCTGCAATAAATCTTCTCCCCTCAACGAGCTTCTGAAAGAACCAGGAAAGAAAATAAAATGGCAAATCTTTCACACGCTAAATAAGCTAGCCTATTTCCTGCATCTCACCTGCCCTGGTTGTTCCAGTAGCATCCACGTCAGAAATGCTTTGACGAGAAGTGTTCAATTTGAGGGAAAAGTCATTCTCGATTATATCAAGTTTAAGCTTGGCAGAAACACGACGATAAGCTTCCAGCTGGCCTGAGGCATACAATCATTTTAAGTTACCACTGAAATTAAAAGTTTTAAGAGAGACAATCACATCAAAAGACAAAAAAACAACACGCAAGATTCAAAAAAGCCAGCAATAACAACTCAAACACCATAAGTCTGAAATGGAACAAGAGTTTAGTACAACAAATTCAGGACCCAGCCTGTGTAAAGACTAGAAACAGTTGGCCAGTAACTGCACATTAATCAAGACCACAGCATAAAGAACCGTGACTTTATGATATATATATAGCCTTTTTAATATACAACAAGAAAACAGTGAATATTCCTAGCAAAGGACCAATGGAGCTACATTTGAAGAACAGTAAGACTCTCCAAACTTTTGATGGGGAGCACAAGTCCCAGAAGATCAAGACTAAAAAATTGCAGACTCTAGCTTACCTACAAAGCTCAGGTTTTCCAAAAGCTGCTAATAGAAACAAGCTTGTAAATCCAACTAACCCTTCAAAACATGTTATGCTTGCAAATCTTGCATTCTTCATTCTTCAGAAATACTTTAACACCATAACACGCAAAGTGACACTTGTACTTTTAACACTTGAAAAAGAAATACATTGCACCAGTGTCCCAAGAACAAGCTATCTCACCATAAGTCTCTATATTTGGTTAGGAGCAGAGGCGTAGAAGAATGTCTGGTACAGTAAAATAGATTGAAAACATACCAACATACTGCTAAATCATTGTTTAAGCAAGCAATTCCAACCTCTCAATCCTTTCACCCAACCTGAGCCAAGAAAAGAAATCTGGATACCCTCACTCCATATCTCTTTCCTTCATTTGATAAGTTAAAACATAATTGCAAAGGCTGGGTTTATCTTCTAATTGGCCCTAGGTCTGATTACTCTCTACAGCGCTGAATATTAGGACTACATACCCATAAATATATGATCTCCGGTTACATAATTAGGGCTCAAGCTGCAGTTTCTGAGACAGCTGCTTAAAATAATTGATTCAAAAACTCGCAAAATTGAAAGGAATACTGGGGTCTTGTTACTGATCCTTACTTGGTCGCGAATTCAACTTTATACCCAAAACAAATCATTCCAGGAATTAAGATTATCATATCCAGTCATAATTTAAAGAGAGAGAAAAATCAAGGATAACAAACAATCCAGACGGGGAAAATTAGTAATTATTTAGCACACACATCATTTGAATATAGCTGCATACCAGTTAAGACAGAGCGCCAAAGCTCTGTTTGGTCAGTTTGAGACATATTCATAACATTCTTGCAGTTGCCATTAATTATATATGCTGCCTGCATATAAATTTGCACAATCGTGTTATCTTGACTAGCCAATGCTTCTCATTTCCAACATAAAAAACTTATTCAAAATATTAGAAGTATTGACTGAAGGCAGAAGGAAATAAGGTTGAAGAACCAAGGCATATCAAATGTGTTATAACAGTATCAAAGGATATACGGTAGCAGACCAAGCTACATCCCCAAGACATGAACTCATGAAGTTGGACCTAAAACCCACTAATCGGTGACAAGTGTAAGCATCGGATTCTTTTTCTATTACCATGTTTCACTAACGAAAATTAAAGTGTTGTGGTTTAGAGAGAAATTTGCTTTTCCTATCTTGTGTATGCACACAAGCATGCAAATAAAGAAACCAAAGTCAGATCTCCATAGTGAAGATCAAAGTTGCAATGCATACAGAAAATGTACCTAACCTCTTTCAGGGTATTAATAAAGCTCCACTTTACACTGTCTTCACCTTCACAAGGGATCAATACATTTGTCGGATACCCTCTAAAATGTATCTGCAGGAAGATTTGTGAGCACACTCGCTTAAAGTAACCAATACATAAACATATAAAATAAATTGAACATAAATTTCAAGGGCTCAAATGTTCTGGTTAGGTGGCTGAGTTAAATCTTTAGACTTTTAAGGTGCATGGATGAGCAAAAGATGCCAAAATTGGGACAAGGGTGAGAGGATATGCTTCTCTGTCATTGTTTCATATTTTATAAGCTACAGTAGCTACATCTATATAAAAGTTATATGTGGGAGAAAAAGTGAATCAGTGCATTCACTCTGTTTGATTTGAATTTTATTCTCCCAAAATATCAATAATTTCCTTATAATATTTAAAAATTCTAAAACCTACTATACCCAACTATTAAATAATAATAATAACAACAATTATTTTATTAACCATAACAAAACAGTATTATTCTATAATAAAAAATGTTTCTCACCACACAACAGCAAAGAAATACTGATAATACATCTATAGTTATCCCAAAAAATTAATCACATTCATTTTTCCAATACAATAGCCTAAAAGACATTCATTTCAACTACCCAAACATCTCCTAGAAATAAACACAACCGTAATGATCTATTTTGCTTTGGACACAAATTGGGCCCTATTGAACAGCATATTTCACCAAAATATATCACAAAGGCCAATTAGGCTGTCATTACTGTTTGAACATTGAGAACATAAGAAAAAATCCAGATCCAATTCTGTACACCATGTACGACACATTCTCTGATGGAAAGCTGCCATAAAAGATCCTCATAGAGCTCAACTGGAACATACATGTGATACAAACCAGACTGTTCTATAAATATTAAAATTGTTGGTTTGGAGTAATTAGATATCATTACATTCTGTAAATCAAATGAGGCGATAAATTACTCGTAAAACAGTTATGAATCCACGGTAGTTTACTCATCCAATAGTTAACTCTATGCATCCATTACAAGCCATAAATTTTCAAAGTAACCAGATAAATCTTATTGTCATTTATAGTTGTGGCAAGTCCCCAAGACAGTGTGGAAAATGAAAGCATGAAGAAAGCTCGCTGATTAATTTTTAAACAAGGAAAGCAACGCACTATGCAAAATCTCATAGAAATTGTTGAGAAAATCTAGCTTCTTCTTAATCTAGAAGTCCAACATAAAGTTCCTAGTGATCAAAGACATAAATGAATTCACAATAATGTAGAGTTGATTTCATACGGTTAAGTTCCATGGCCTCTCTGGTTCCGCACAAAGAAGATCAAAAAGTGTCCCTGTAGGAATATACCTGACATGGATGCCAACAAAATCAAGATAAAATAAATCTGAAGAGACACTTTTATCTAGTTATAATTATAAAGATAGTACAGGAAATGAGAAAAGCAAAGCAGATAATATGATAGTGCAAGAAATGAGTAAAGCAACGCAGGTATAAAGATGGTACATGAAATGAGCAAACCAAAGCAACAAGCATAAATTTACAAGCACAAGAGAAGTCCACCCCACCTGGGGACCTCAACCAGAATCAAGTTACGTGAGCTTCAATTTTTGTCTTTTTCCAGGTTTTTTTCTTTGTAAGGGTTAGGCATTAAGAATGCAGCCTTCATATTTTCAAAACACATATGATAACAAGAGACATGAGCGTCATCAAGTTAGTACTCATAAAGTCATATAATAGAGAGAAACAAACGGAAAACCACAGAACTACCACTTGCTCCATCAATCAAGACAATGGACTTAAATTGAACATTACTCGGGTTATTTCAGCAGGGTCATCTCCATATAAAATTTCTTCAGATTCTTCAGAGGGCATCATCTCTCCTAGAAGCAACTCAAGCAAGGGTCCAGGTTCCAGTTTACTAAAACTCAAGCCTCACCTTTATGGTGTAAAAGTCATATAAAAGCAACATTCCACTTATTCAATTTGGTTCCTACATTTAACAATGTAAAGCACTTACACATCATTAGTACTAAAGCATGTAACTTACTCTACTGTAACACAAACCACATTACCATCAAGAATAACCAAAAGCAACATTTAAGTTTTAAAACAAATCCAAATACTTTGTAAAGCATTGTTCAAGTCAAATAGAACAAATCCAAATACTTTCTAAAGCATTGTTCAAATCAATCTGCATAAACATACCATTTGAGCGGTAAACCTTTGTACTCAAACCACACAGTGTCAACACCAGGAGGAAGAGAACTGTTAAAGAATGGTTTGATCTGGGGTACTAATAGTGGCAAATACCCCAAACGAGGAGCCAATATCTGTAAATACAACACCCAAACCACAAGAGAATAAAATTAAAATAAACAATTGTCTATTCACTCAACACATTCACAAACATTCTAAATGAAAAAGGCATATTATTTCCAAAAAAAAAAAAAAAAAAACTGGGCAATAACCATAATCAGTTCAAAAGACAAATAATCACACACGCAAAATCACAAAATGAAAAATCTTAGGCAACATAACTTAAACAGTCCACAAACGACAGGGATAAAAATTCTGATCATTTCATCAAACAACATATAAGCAAAACCAAATATTGCAAATGGGAAGATAGGTCACCAAAGCAGGTGGAGGGGGAGGAAGCGTTGTGACTTCGGACTCGTGGAGATGAATCTGAAGCGGAATTGCGCCTCCCCATACGTATTGTTGCGCCTCCGTTCCTGCTCCCTTATTATCCATGATAATCATTACTCTTACAAGCAAGGTTCTATAAATAACAGAAATCCTTTTGCAGATTTTATTCCTTTTTTCTGCTTCAAGATTTTACTTTCACCTAGATTTTCGTCTACACTTCTGGAAGTCGAAAGAGTGACGAAACATTTGCGATCAGATCAACAATTAATTTCTTCTGCTTTCGAATTCAAGAACTGGTTGGGGTTCGACCCACTCACATAAACATTTGCACGCAAACCCCTAAACTATGAACATTGAGCAATCAGACACAACGTTAATAATACGGTCAGTCGGTCATCCCCTGGTTTATCCTTCTCATGTGATTTTAGATGCAGTCAAAACTTGTACGTAGTCGACATACATATTTCAGAATTCACCATTCACCTTGTAAAAATATTAACTAATTACAAATTCTGAGTTCAAGTCATACAGGATGAGGGAGGAATTTCTAAGATTTTAGAATAAAAATAATTATAAAAGAACTTGATCATAAAGCTCTAATTAACTAATTAAATTAATTAGTATGTGGTTTAATAATACCTTACAATTCCAGTGTTACCTGCAAAAAAAAAAAAAAAAAAAAAAACATAGAAATCATTTGTTATACTAGTTAACTAACAAAATCGTATTCTCATCGTGGTTTTTAAGGAGAAGGTGGATAACATTCGAAGATATTAGGGAAGAATTAATAGTTGCAACAGACCACGAATTCTTATTAATTCAATTTTTAAGGGACTCCTCAGTTAAATATATTAAGAAATGATTAATAGTTGCAAGAGACCACAAAGTCATGTAGATTCAATTTTTACTGGGATAAAGTAAAACTCTATGCTTTTCTTTAAAAATTGTGTGATTGGACATTGTTCAAACTTCATTATTTTAATTTTTGTTAAATTTATTGGGGCAAAATTTTGTATAAGAGCATCCTATTTAATATATTCTATTGAGTTGCAGCCCTATTTTATTCTATTTTTTTCCTAGGATTATCTTATTTTTAAAAAAAAAAAAATTAGAGCTTTCAGTCTTTATTTCGTATTTTTATTTAAATTTTTTTAGAATTTATATTCTTTATTTTATTAAAAAAATCCAATTTTGTAAGAGTTTGATCACCTAAAATATTTGTGAAACTCCATCAAGAGACCTACTCAACTATCAGAATACTACTTAATTATTGGGCTTGTAACCCAGCCCAATGGGCCAACCCTGCTGAGCCTGCCATTCCAATCAAATTAGAAGTACCAAAATTAGATGCATGTCGGTTTTCCTTTTCTCTTTCCGAAAAATGTAATATTCTAAGGATTTTCCTCAAGAAAAAAAAATAAATAAAAAAAGACTACTCTATTAAGTTAAATCAAATGTTTTTTAATATACTCAAATCATTAAAATAAATATTTTCATTTTTTTCTTATATATATATATATATATATATATATTTTTTTTTTTTTTAATCCTAAAAAAGTGAACCTGTCCTATGAACATAGTATATATATACGCACCTAATTATATAAGACAAATGATATGTTGGAGATTGTTTAATAGTTTTTAACACGTGCTTTAATTAAAGTAGATTTATTTGAGTGGCTTATCTACAGTAATAAAGCTTTTTGGCAATAATAGTACACCATATTAATATGATTTCTAAAGTTGAATACATATTAGTTTAAAGGATGCTTCTTATTCACTTCCACATTATATATTTTCGATAAATTTCACCATATTTTAAAATTATTTAAATTTATTGTGGAATTTTAAAAATATACAAACTCCCACATCTATCGCTATAGAAAAATAAATATGTCAACAAAATTCTATTTTCACCCATAAAGATGTTTCTATAATTAAATATTTACAATATTACTTTTTGTGGGAAATTTTTAAACAGGAACATAGCTATTTCAATATTTTAATATTTTATAATGCAACTTTAAAAATTAAAATATGTATTACTAAATATTTGCTTTTTATTATATTTATCACCTTTATTTTGACAAATTTATTAATAGAAGTTTATATGATAGCTTACTTCTTTACTATTTTTACCACCATATTATTTTTATATTCGTACAAATAGATACATAAATCACATCATACCATCCATGATATGTATATACTTAGAAATTCTTCAATGATAAAAAAAAAAGAACGGTGAGATTTTTGTTTTACATGTGTCGTCTTTAATATTTATTAATGTGTGTATTCACTTTTTAATTTTTTATTCTTTACTAAAATTTGAAAGCTGAAATCATTTTTCCATTTTAAATTTATTTTTTAGTATGATATATCAAATTAATTATATTTTCGTAATTTTTAATTTCACATTAAGATTCTATATTAAAATAAAAATTTATATTGAAAATATGATATATATATATATATATATTATGGATAAAATATAATATTTTATTGATTGAACTATTTATTTTTATTTTGATATATTTATTGAATTTGAATAATGTATTAATTTTATTTAAAAGAGTTTGATCTAAAATATAATTTATTCATAAAATATAAATATTATACTATATTATAATTTATTATTCCATCTTAATAGAATTTAGTGACTTGAAAATATTGTATTGAGTTGAGAATACTTTAAATTCATTTTAAAAAATTGTAAAATTTATTATTTTATAATGATAATTATTAAAATATAATAATATACTATAACATTAAAAAAATCAAATAATATAATATTTAGATAAATATAATTAACATAAAAATAATTATATAATTTTTAAAATTAATAAATATAATTTATTATATATTATCAATATAATAAAATATATTATATCCTCTAGTCGGTATATTAGAAAATTTCAAAGGCAATATGGTAAGAATCAAGTACATTCACCACTCTAGAAAGAAAAAAAACAAAAACAAAAAGTAAAAGTTCCCGAGTCAGTAATTCACGTGTTCAACTATCGTGCAGTACAGTGTCTGAACAAGAATTGTCTAGATTCAGTTAAGATAATGAAGGACTTTTGTTCCTTCTAGAATGGTGGAAGAGATGTATTAGCACTTTTTTCAACACTTTTTTTTTTTTTAATATATATACTTAAATTAGAATTTCAAGAATTCTACCAGAATCTCGATGATAAAGGGTCGACTGATCCTATTTTTACAGACAGTGCCTTCATTCATCATAAACTTAATATATGTATATTTTTTAATTTTTATTTTTTTAAAATAAACGATACATATGCGTCAAAATTCTAGTGGATGAAGATAGCGTCAAAATTCTAGTGGATGAAGATAGTGTTTATAGGAACATAATCAACTTAATCATGATAAAGGTATATTTTAATTAATAAAAATAAAATCTATTAAAATTAGAATAATCGAGACATACGGGGGATTGAAAATATATAAATTATATGTTGCAAAAATGAAAATAAGAAAATGAGATTAAATTTTTTGATGCAGTCAATTTATTATACGTCCATTTTGTAACATTAAAAAATTGTTGCAAATACATTGTGTATGAAATACACATTTAAAACATCTTTTTAATGTTAGAAACCCATGCGCTCTTATGCTTCTTTCATACCACATATATTGATTTTATGTAGGAGGTTCCATTGTTGAATTTATTTATTACCAATTGTTTATTTAATATTAAATTGACCTAAGACACTCTTTCATCCATGGGGTACCATAGGAATAAATTATTTACCCCAATTTATCCAGGGTTTTGCTGAGGGTTAGGAGACCATGATTGACAAAGGGCCCGTTCATTTTTTTCAATTTGGACTCATTTACTTTATTTGATAAAATAATATATGATACATAATATTAAATTTTATTATTTATTATTATATATTAATTTCATATTTATAATATGATAATACAAAATATAAAATTTCATATTAATATATATTATATAGTATTGTTATTGTATATTAATCTATCAAACCATCTTTTTTATGCGTAGGAAGCGAGCTTATTCAGAATAGTTTATTAAGGTTGGTAATTTATCCCACTTATACAAGATTTTAATTATTTTGTAGGTTCTTTAAATTACCAGATTCAAATAAATACGGTCCCTATCGATTTAAACACGAACATTATAATTCCATAATATCCCTCTTAAATAAATTAATTAAAAAAAAAAAAAAAGAGGAAAGCGGTTGTGGTATCCCAAGCAGCAGGCACCACCAATAAAATAGTGACAATTCTTTCGTTGTAGGAATTTCTTTTTGGAGTCATTTGTGGGAAAAATAAAAAATAAAAAATCCATAACTTAAATTTATATTTTTTTATCAAGAATTTCAAATTATATATACCCTTGATTTAACCATTTTTTCTTTACAATTATGTACTTCTTAGTTTGTTTGTCACACTAAAATATTGAAAGGATTAATGAGAATTATTTTTAATTTAGATAATATAAACAATCTTATTTTATTAATCAAAATACAGGTGGTCCAATTTGATTGTTTATCTTATTCTATTAATAAAAATACAGGTGGTGCAATTATTATTGTTCAGGACATAAATATTAAATTAATTAGTAATAAGAATATAAATTTTAACTTGTAATTAAAAAAATACTACAACAAAACTAGAAATAGAAAGATCCCTATAAAAAATTAAATTAGATGAGAGAATACCTCCAACTCTTATTCTAAATATATATATATATAGATAATTCATACGATTTTGCACTTCTCGACAAATATAATTTTTTTATATTCATTCACAACACCTTACACGAAAGGAAGAAGAAAAGAACGAATCCAATCTCTCAATTATCTATTGAGAAGACGGCTTTTTATACTTTCAATGGATATAATAATAAATAAGTGATATATAATATACTAATATTATTTTAGAATACAAGATATATACTAATATTTTCAAGTTAAAGTGTAACTAAAAGTACAAATTTTATATGTTATTCTATTCCACAGTTTTAGAGTCATAGAGTCATATATTAGCGATAAAAAGTTCAAACAAAACTAAATAAAACAAAAAATGTTTATAAAACTATAGAATCTAAAGTGAGAATGGAACGTACGGTCAGCATCCTCGAATTTGCCCTAAGATTTTCCTATTTCGAGCATAGAAAATGTTGGTCGGAATTAAAAAAATCTCCACTTTGGTTCTTATTAGAATCAGTCAATCAGGAACGTTCGTGTGTTTCACTTTATAATTTGGACCATACACAAAAGTGACCAAATTCTCATGTGGACAGCGAAAATTAGGAAAGTCGTGGATTATCCATTTTATGTCTTGTGGGGCCACACCACCTGAATGTTTGGCTATATTACACTTTTATTATATGTTTATATGTTTGGGTATTAAAAGTTTATTACAATCATTATAGAATTAAAGTAGTTTCATTATTAAAGAATGAAATTCGGGATTTCAATCGCTCAAAGTAGGAAAATAATTACCATATTTGATCTTTTTTTAAAGTATTGTTTAAATACATTCTATCAATAAATTAATAAATTTATTTTTTGAACAAAACATTAATAATATGCATCAGTGAAAGTAAATACAAAAGTTATTGAAAAAATCATCAATCAAATTTGGAGGCTTGCCTCAATAATGACGAATAGAAAATGACCACACAACCCTAATCAAACGATGTGGAACAATATTTATATTACGACGAATTAAAATAATAAAATAAAAAAAGTCAGTTAATAAAATATTTTTGAAAAATAAAAATAAAATCTGTTTTAGAAATAAAATCTTTAAGAAAATATTTAGAAGCTAAAAGTTCAAAATGGCGGAACTTAATCAGTCTGAGATAAGAAAATCTTTAATACAATTCTAATATTGTCTTTTACAAGTCTGTTTTTTTTTTTTTTTCTTTTAAGACAGGAAAAGGATATTTGCTTATTTTATTTTAATAGTGTTCATTCCATCAAAATATCAATTAATTGTTGCAGCATTTATATTTAAATAAGAAAAGTACATTACAATAAAAACAATTTTCGAGAATAAAATCAAACACAATATATTATAATTAAAGGAAAAGGTATTAAAAACGAAAATTATCGACTGCTCCGACGAAAGCCAGCAGGCCCATCACATAAATATAAAATAGTTTATCTTTTTCCTTTTTCCATTTTTGTGGTTCTGTCATATATGTGTCACGCTTTTCGTTTATCGTATTACACGAAAGATCTCAAACATCCTATTTTTTTATTTTAAAAATAAATAAAGAATAAATTCTTTCATACTCGAACTGGAAGGGGCGGTTCGCAGGCACGCGTCCCTACAGTAGTAAGCACTAGAATATATCCGCCAGAATTTGAGCACAAACTTGTGGCTGCAAAATATTCGGAATTATTTAATCCTCCAATTTAAATTTCCATATACATGTGGCGTAGAAAATTACCAGTTTTCTCTCTCTCTAAACGCATATACATTTACAGGCTGTTTCCATCGCTTTCTCTCACTAACTAAATAGACGTGGCGGCAATTGTATATTGGTGGGGCGGTGACGTGGAGAAAAAGTGCAAAAAGGTCAGTCGCCACCACCTGAAGGCCCCATGGTACTGGCGAAAGGGAGACACGTCATCCTCTCTCTCTCTCATCCTCATCGCCATCCACTCACAAAATATCCTCTTCTTGTGAGTGATGATCATTTGTTGGATCTGGATAATAGTTATATATGACTTACTAAAATACAACACAGACTCTATTATGAGCTGTTATTATCCCCCTACAACGAAACTTATTTTCCGATCCCAACGACAATTATAAAATATAAACTACAACATCCGCCTTTTTCTTTTCCTTATTTTTAATAACGTAGAAAATATATAATTTTCAGGTTGTATTTTGATCCCTATGGTATACAAAAAATTTGTGCTACAACAATGATCTTTTTAGCTATTTTATTTCTAATTTTCTATTTAAGTTGAATAAACATTTTATTTTGTAGACGTGGTCTTGCAGTACTAAAATTTAAATTATTTGTGTTGTACTGTGTAGTCGCACATAAATTTCAGTATGTTCACACTTATATGATATGATAATAATGTAGCTGAATTCTTTTTTTTTGTGAAGTGAATGTAACTGTTTATATGCCCCAAAAACCTGGGAAGATAGATTTCCCACTTGATCAAATATATATATATATATATATATATAGGATATTTAAATTTAGAAAAGAAAAAAGAGTGTAAAACTTTGCATGTGATCCTTTACTGTGCAGTCTTCAGAACAGGAAAATATGGAAAAGACAAAATATGTTAATCTATGGGCTACTGAAGTAATTATGGGAAATTCTAAGAAAGCTAGAAGAACTCAGCAGGTGATGAATCAGGATACTCATGTTAGATATGTGACTGTATAATCTAAAATAGGAATACCCTCTAATATTGAAAAATTGAACATTTTTGCCATATAATATCCAAGTTTGATATCAGGGATTTATGACCTTGAATCTAACTGTAAAATTGATCGTTAATTTTTTTTCTTATTAACATATAAACATGCATTTAAGATAGATAAACGATTATTTAACAACAAAAATCAAGAGCAAAAAATATATTTGAAAAATATGAAAGATTGGTGATAAATTTTGAAATTGTCTTACGATTATAAGATGATTAAAAGAAAGATATTATAAATAGTCTCTTTAATAATCGTCGCTCAAATTTGATATTTTTTTACAATGTTAATTAAAATTACGTACTCATTTTAAGGTGGTCAATATTTGTAAGGAGGGATTAACTAATTTTTTTTTTCTTAAAAGACATTCTTCAATAAATTTTATGTATAATTATAGATATCAAATAATTTAGGTTCTAACAAATTATAAAAAAAGTTTTGTGGGTGCGAGGTGGTCATCCTTGGCCTCGAGCACAACAAGACCTTGAGAGTATAATAGCATTCTGTAAAACCTCAACTCTAAGCTCAACATCGATCTTAGTCACACAATATCTTGAAAGATTACAATCTTCATCCCAAGCTCATCTTGCAAAACAAACTACCACCAATAAAACACCAACTTTCATCTTATGTTCTATTTAAATTTTGTAAAGTGAGTGCATGTATGTTATATACGGAAGAACACTGCACCTGAAATACATTTTGCACACACAATGCATGATCTTTTTCCTTGTCTTATTTTAGCAGATTATTGTCAAGTGTCAAGATCCTAGTTGTGTCTAGTACAAGATTATCTTTTATAACTTTTTGTGTAGCCAATCATAGTTCTTATTTTTATGGTTCAATGTATATAAATAATTATGGCACATCACACATTTCATCAATGAAGAGTGATCAGTTCAGAACATCAAACCTTCTTAATTTATTTATCATGACTGCTGTCATATTTTGCAAATGCATTTATGTGCAATTTGTTTCATGGTATCAGAGCAGGGAAGCCTGCCTCTGATTACTTGCTCTTGTTTATTTTCTTTCTTTATACTTCACTCTGAATCATGACAACCAATACGTAAGAAAATGCAGCCACTCCCTTGGTTTATCCTCAAAGTCAGCTAATATCTATAAACCTAGATGATGGTAATTTTTTGATTTGGAAACAACAGGTATTGACAGCAATTCATGGTTATGGACTTGAAAGGTTCATCACTGGAGGGACAATCAAGCCAAACAAGTTTATCACAGAGCAAGAAACAGAATCTCAAAGCATCAATCCTGAATTTCTTCACTGGGAAAGACAAGACCAATTACTAGCATCTTGGGTACTCTCTTCTCTTTCTGACTCCATGCTTGTTTTAATGGTTCGACTTGATAGCTCTAAGGGATGCTATAAATACAAAATTTTCAAGTTAATCAGTAGCTAAGCAGATGCATTACAAATTGCAGTTACAAATAGTCAAAAAGGAAAATATGAGTATGAGAGAACATTTGAGCAAGATTAAAAGTTTTTGTGATGTTTTGGCTTCTGTTGGTCATAAGGTTTCAGACCATATTCTTCATGAAATAATATGATCCTGTCATGATAACTATAGCTTCAAAATATCCACCACACAAATTGATGGAAGTGCAATCTCTTTTACTCAGTTTTGAATCTAGACTTGACTCTTGTTTCTAACCAAAGTTTGAGCATGGATGGTTCTCAGCCTACTGCCAATTTCTTATTTGCTCCTAGGAATACCAACTTCCCATATCAAGGCCAGCAAAATTTCAGAGGTCATTCCATTCAGTACGGAAGACAAAATAGAGGCAGAGGAAGAATGCATTTAGATGAGGTTTTAGAGAAGAGGCAGGTCATTTAACAATAGAGTTGTATGTCAGCTTTGCCATGGCAATAACCACATTGCAGATAGATGTTGGTACAGATTTGATGCTAACTTCAATGATCCTGGAAACAATCAACAACAACCAAATTCCTATGCTGGGAGAAACTTCAATCCTAGCCTAAATATGGTCCAGACAGCGCGC
Organism: Caryopteris x clandonensis; assembly: GCA_028749325.2. NCBI lineage: Eukaryota > Viridiplantae > Streptophyta > Magnoliopsida > Lamiales > Lamiaceae > Caryopteris > Caryopteris x clandonensis. The sequence continues at coordinate 4,113,970 of JAPYKT020000007.1, read as the reverse complement.
AACTCTGTTTTCAATGATATGGCTACTGATATTTCATCATGGTACCCGGATTCTGGAGCTTCTCATCACGTGTCAAATGACTTCAGTAACCTCAGCATTTCATCTGAATATTTAGGGAACAACAGGCTTCAAATGGGGAATGGAGCAGGTGAGGAGATAGTTAACATTGGTAATACTCTCGTTACTCATGCTAAACATCCTAGGTCTTTTATTCTTAGAAATCTATTACATGTTCCTTCAGTCACTAAAAATCTGATAAGTGTTTCCAAATTTGCACAAGATAACAATGTTTTCTTTGTCTTCTATCTTACATTTTGCCTTATCAAGGACCAAGTAACACAGGCCACACTACTCAAAGGGACCCTTAAGGAAGGACTTTACAGCTTCAATCTTCAATGTCACAAGTTACATCCAATCAAATCCAGCCTCCACAGTCCATCCAATACACCAGCTCATTCTACAATCTCACTTGCAGCACAATCACCATCTTGTTTTTCTGTTAATTCAGCTTCTTGCTCTTCTAAACTCTCTAAAAGCCTAAGCCTAGAGCTATGGCATAGAAGATTAGGATATTGTAGCTATGAAATTCTCAAGAGAGCTCTAATAAGATGTAATATTCATTATAATGACAATCAAACACCTGTTTTGTGTAACTCTTGTATGTATGGAGGGCAAGTTTCATAAGCTTCCTTTTTCACATTCCATCAGCTTATGTTCTTCACCTTTAGAGCTTGTACATTCTGATTTATGGGGTCCATCACCTGTGAAATCCAGAAATGGCCATTCTTATTATGTGAACTTCATTGATCAATATTCTAGATTCTCATGGGTTTATTTTCTAAGGCAAAAATCTCAAGTTGCAACAGCTTTCATTCATATTAAAGCACTTGCTGAAAATCAACTTGGTTCCAAACTAAAAGCAATACAAACTGATTGGGGAGGGGAATATAGGGCTCTAACAATTTTTTTTCAAGAGAATGACATTCTTCATAGAGTTTCATGTCCTTATACTCCTGTACAAAATGGAATTTCAAAGAGAAAACATAAAGACATTGTAGAAATGGGATTGTGTCTTCTCTCTGAATCCAAACTTCCCCAAAAATTTTGGGATGATGCATTTGCTATCTCTACTTACATCATCAACAGATTACCAACACAAACTCTTTCTTCCAAAAGCCCTTTTGAACTCCTTTACCATGTTCAACCAGATTACAACACCATTAGAGTCTTTGGTTGCCTTTGCTATCCTCTTCTCAGACCTTATAACAAACATAAGTTAGAGTATAGATCCTCACCCAACATTTTTCTTGGTTACAGTGATGGATATAAAGGCTATAAAGTTCTTCTAAAATCTGGAAAGGTAATCATTACTAGGCATATTATTTTTGATGAATCTGTTTTTCCAGTTGCTCATACATATTTTATTTCTCAATCAGCCTTGCCCACTCATCCTAATACCATGTCAATTCCCATCTTGTCTACATTCCAACATCCGCCTGTTCATACACCACCTCCATCTCAAACTATGTCACCCTTACATTATGCACCCCAAGTTTCCTCACACTCTACTCATTCATCACATCATTCCCCTCATCATAGTTTGGATAATGAGAGTATTAGCACTGATAATAATACTCAAGAGCTTCCTCTTGACCCTATTGAAGAGCCGGTTGTCTCTAATACACATGGAATGCAGACAAGGTCAAAATCAGGAATCTTCAAGCCTAAGATTTACAGTGCCCTCGTTGAATCTGCTCAAGAGCAAAAAACTGTTATTCAGGCTCTACAAAATCCCCATTGGACATCGGCTGTGGAATCTGAACTGAAAGCACTAAAGAAGAATCAAACATGGGTTTTGACCACCTACCACAAGGAAAGAATCTTATTGGAAGCAAGTGTGTATTCAAATTAAAAAGGGATAGCTCTGGAAACATAGTGAGACACAAGGCAAGACTTGTTGCCCAAGGATATTCTCAAGCACCCGGATTTGATTTTAAAGAGACCTTTAGCCTATGGTCAAACCAACAACGATAAGAGTCATTCTTAGCCTCGTTGTTCAGAATTCTTGGTGCATTAGACAACTAGACATCAATAATGCCTTCTTAAATGGTGAACTTATTGAGGAAATTTTCATGAAGCAGCCACCAGGTTTTGAGGTCCCAAAAAACAAGAACTTGGTGTGTAAATAGAACAAGGCTATTTGTGGTTTGAAACAAGCTTCTAGGGCTTGGTTTCTAAAGGTAAAGTCTGTTTTACTCAGTTTGGGATTCATTGTTTCTAAGGCAGACTCATTTATGTTCTACAGATTCTCACGTGGTTCTTTTACCTATCTTTTAATTTATGTGGATGATATCCTCATTATTGGGAATGATCAACAAGTTACACAACATTTGATTGATGCTCTTGCAAAACATTTCTCATTAAAGGATTTGGGTAAGATACATCACTTTCTTGGAATTGATGTTAATGAAACCTCACATGGTCTACATCTTTGCCAGAAGAAACAGGAGCTAAAGGCATCAATACTCCAATGGTACGTTCCAATCCTCTTTCAAAACTTCAAGGAAATCCTACAGTAGATGGAACTTTATACAGAAATGTGGTAGGAGCCTTACAATATGTTACCATCACCCGACCTGAAATTACGTTTTCTGTCAATAAAGTATCTCAATTCATGTCTTACCCCCTTGATACTCATTGGAAGGCTGTAAAGAGAATTTTGAGGTATTTATCTGGCACAAAAGATTATGGTCTTCATTTCACAAAATCTTCACATTTCCACATTACTGCATTCTTAGACTCAGATTGGGCTGCTGATCTTGATGACAGAAGATCTGTCACTGGCTTATGTGTTTTTCTGGGTACTAATCTCATATCTTGGAGCTCAAAGAAACAATCATCTGTATCTAGATCAAGTACTGAAGCAGAGTATAGAAGCTTAGCACATGCAACTGCTGAGATTGTTTGATTGAAATCCTTGTTCTCTGAGCTCAGAATACCAATCACTAAGACTCCTATTGTTTAGGTTGATAACCTGGCTGCCATATCTCTTGCCTCCAATCCAGTCTTACATGCCAGAACCAAGCTTATAGAGCTTGATTTGCATTTTGTGAGAGAAAAGATTGCTGATCAAACAATCCAAGTCCAACATATTCTTTCTTTTGAGCAAGTTGCTGATATTTTGACAAAACCGCTGAGCCAACAATTCTTCACAAGGCTAAGACATAAACTTGGAATTTCTTGCTTAGCCTCGCTCGAATTGAGGGGGCGTGTAAAGTGAGTGCATGTATGTTATATATGGAAGAACACTGCACCTGAAATACATTTTGCACACACACAATGCATGATCCTTTTCCTTGTCTTATTTTAGCAGATTATTGCAAAGTGTCAAGATCCTAGTTGCGTTTAGTATAAGGTTGTCTTTTATAGCTTTTTGTGTAGCCAATCATAGTTCTTATTTCTAGAGTTCAATGTATATAAATAGTGATGACACATCACACATTTCATCAATGAAGAGTGATCAGTTCAGAACATCAAACCTTCTTAATTTATTTACCATGACTGCTGTCATATTTTGCAAATGCATTTATGTGCAATTTGTTTCAAATTTAAATGAAGCTCATTAGTTCCAGAACAAGACCATCTTGAATGTTGATTTGACCTTCAAATCACCATATATGCATGCAGCCCTCCTTGACCGACTAAAGTGTAAATTTTAATATAATTTATATAATAAATTTTAATTTCACTATTGTAAAAAAGAATATCATGTATAATACATCTCGAAGAGGATTATACTTAGACAATAGAATTAATTATTACCTTATTACTCATCATATATGAATATAGAAATGAATAACTACATAGTCAAGTGTGCGGAAAAATATTTGTGTGTATATATATATCATTATATATATTAGATAGATGAATCTTGATTTAATAAATAACAACCTGAAATTCCAAACCTAATTAAATTTTGGATGCAAGTAAACATAAGAAATCCAAGATACTACAACATATTGAAATTGAATTTGGATAATTTATTTTATTTAATATTTTATTTTTTATTTTAAAATATTTATTATATAATATTATTTTAAAATAAAATATTAAATATTAAATAAAATAGAAAATTGAAGTCAATTAAAATTATTGAACACAGCGGTATTCGACCTATATAAAAAGTGGACATGTTCATCATTATAATAAATAATGACGTGTCAATCAAATATGACCTACGGAATCCTAATGTAATTTTTAGCCATATAAATTAGATCTTCAATAATATTTAATGGTGTTTAAATAAAACGCACGAACTGATTCTAAGCAAGCTTTGAAGGTGTCCACTTAAATTATATATAGAATCATATTTTGATTTAACATTTCCCCATCAACTCATAATTTCTTATTTTTAATTAGTCGAAATAAAAATATAACTTTTACCCATATATTTTTCTAACTTTAACATCAATATTTATAGTTCCTGTCAATCCAAACAATTTCTTATTTTTAATTAGACGAAATAAAAATGTAATATTTACTCATATATTTTTCTAACTTTAACATCAATATTTATAGTCCCCGTCAATCCAAATTTAACAAACTTTTTACAAGTTTATATCTTGTTATTTGAAACATGAAATCGACGTTTAATTCAAATATTTATTTTTTCTTTCGATCAATCTAATACTCTTCGTAGATAACAAAAGCAATATCAAAATTAATAAATATTTTATATAATCAGAACTAATAACCGGCGCGTGATGGAAGTGTACCACACAATATTATCCAAGCAATATCCCAATTTTAAGAAAGAAACTTGAAAAATATTTTAAGAGGTTGTAAGATAATTAAATATATAGAAAAAAGAAAAAAAATGAGTGGGGATATTTTTTGAGTGGGGAAAGGGGGTTTGCAAGCTGTGAGAGACCACAGGTGAGGCGGAGGACCTGGGGTCTATCTGTTTCATTTTTTAATTTCTGGTTACATTTCGTTTTTAGTGGCCCTGCCCTTTTATTCATTTTCGGGGCTCCACTAAAACTAAAGCTGCATTCCCTTCCGGATAAATATTACTTTTTTATTCAATTTCAGACAATATATTATCTTACAAATATATTTTTAAATAAGGGTATATTCAAAATATAAAGCTAAAACATTATGACCCATATATTACAATACAATTATACAGAAAATATTTAAACATTTTCTCTTAATTACCTTATTATTGTTTTTAAATATCAAGGCATGCACTAATTGAAGTTGAAAACTTTAACTTATGTAGTCACATAAAATAAAAATAAAAATTTGGGCAGTGAGTCCTGTATATTTATTTAATAATTTTTATTTTATCTAATAAATTTTTAAAAATTCAGGTTTATTTTCAGTATTATAAATTTTATTAAATATAGACGATAGAAAGACCGACTTTCTCTGTTACCGCTAGTCTCTCTTTTAATATGTAGAGGGATTTATGGCTGAGAGTTTTTATCATTCTAAACAATAATCTGACACTTTCAGTATTTGTTTGCTAACTCTAAAGCGCAGGTATGTGTTTTACTGCTTTCCCATTTGAAAATGAAAGCCATTTTCCACTAATTCAACCAGAAAAGAGTTTGCTGAGGAACCATCGCATGCGAGAGAGGGCTGCAAGGCTTCGAATTCCTTGGTACGAAAGAATCTATCTGGGGAAAGGTTGGAATATAGCTTCAGGGTGTGATAGGATAAAACATGACTAAAAGACAGAAAATAGTCTTTTGAATCAGACGTATTTAAACAGATACATTTAATGAATTTACATTAAATAAATATTAAAAAATATAGTAATAATAAAATAAATAGAATAGAATAAAAATTATAATGTCACATCAGTGATTTTTTATGGACATCATCTTATATTTAAATTTCTAACTTATATTTCTTCTCTTATGTTGCTTGATCGAATTTATAGTTTTAGGAATAATTTTTCCAGTTAATTTTTTTCCTAAAACGCATACACTTTCAAATATATATATATATATATATATTCAATATATTATATTTTCCTTAGTAATTTTATTTTTAAAAAATCCAGTTTTATTTATCTTTCCAAAATATCAAAATATTTCCTGACCAATTGCCTAAACAAAAGCCACCGATGGTCAACAACCTATCCATTTTAAATTCCCACTTCCAGCAATATTCTATGTTTCACCCGTGAAAAATCAGCTCTCCACTAAAGTTCCGCCGCGTGTCGGCCAACCTGTGGCAAGTAGAAGCCCTAATCTGTAACCGCGCGAGTGTGATGCAGCAGCAAAAGGGTATGAGAAAAAGCGATGGTCTCGTTGGCTGACATCGACTCGCCACGTGTCTTTGCCTCTCTTTCAATTTGAGCCACAAGATTCCATGGATTTCTCGATCGTTCTGTTGAAAAAACCCTCAAGATTGCATTATTTACACTTTACCCTAATGACGTGGCGTCCATACACCTCCTCCTCCTCTGCCAAACCAAACCCAGAACACTTTATTTTCACTGCTTCACAATTTTTCCTCTTATCTCTTTCCACTGTATCCACTGTATTAATATATTCTTTTTCCTCCCATTTCATTTGTTCTTAGCTCAAGGAAAGAAAACCTCTGTGGCTTTGCTCTTTCACTTTCAGTGCCTTCATTCTTCTGTCTTTGTTCTTTTCTTGCACTCTCTGATTTACACTTCTTTAATCATTTTGTTCAGACAGAGATCCAATTTTTTGGTTTGCCACTTTCTACCTCCTTTTCAGTCTATGATCAAATATTTCTTCTCCTGAATCAAGAGGTTTCTGAGGTTTTCTTAAGTGGGGACGTAGATTTTGACTTTTCTGTTTAAATTAGGCGATGGAGAAGATCGATTTTTCTGGGATCATGAGATGGTCCGTTAGTAATTTGTAGAAGACCTTTTCATTTTTCTGGGATCAAGAAAAATCAGGGTATTTCTCAGCTTATAAGAATTGGAAATTACCGATGGTTTCTGCAGTCATGGTTGTACAGGTGAGCTTTACCTTTGTTTTGAAATAATGAGATAAAAGACAGCAATAATCTTTTTTCTAATTATGGTACACTTTTGGGCTTGGTCTGATAGTAATAGAAGCAAGGAACAATTAAGAGAATCCCTAGTTGTTAATGATGTTGTGAATTTCTTTTTTATTATTATTTTTTAAAAACAGTTTCATGATAGACCAGAGTTTTTCGGCAAGATTGTTGTTAATTGTGATTCGTCAAATAATCGGTTAATCAAGATGGATGGTTCAGAAAGATTGATGTTTATTTCAGCCATTATCTGTTAAACTTACTGCAAGACCTACCTGCATGTCTATAGAATCTGTTAATAAAGTGTCTGAATTTTTTGTCCTAAGATAACATCATAGTGGGTCATACGAAGTCTCTACACGAATCCTTTAGTCAACGAGAAAAAGGGAGAAAAAAAGGCATTGATGACACTTTGGGATATGGACTATAGCTATGCTAATGTTAGTGACTTAAGCAAAAATGCTGTGGATGAAAAATTAATATGTTAGCCTGCAAATTGATGTGCTCTCTTGAATTTCATTGTTAATGTTGGATGTTCGACTGCAGAATTCCGACTCTCCTCTTCCTGTGAGCGACAGAAGTTCGTTAGATTTAAGTGGTTCCACTTTTAAGGATATCCAGTTGAACGAGCAGTCCACTGGTGGAGATGACTTTGCTCTCAAGGTTTGTTCATATGCTCAATACGTGATGATTTTGTGTAGCATAGATGATAGATGTAATCATTCAACTTATCTCTGTACTTGGCCTTTTTTTTCGTTTTCATTAGGTGAGGAAGCCCTATACCATTACTAAACAAAGAGAGAGATGGACAGAAGAAGAGCATAAGAAATTTCTGGAGGCATTGAAACTTTATGGCAGAGCATGGAGGAGAATTGAAGGTATAAATAAGTTCAAAGATTGGATTTTTATAAATGTATATTGCAGTATTTGATGTGTTCTGAGGATCTTTTTTTCTTTTTTTCAGAGCATGTAGGTACCAAAACTGCGGTGCAAATCCGAAGCCATGCTCAGAAGTTTTTCTCCAAGGTTTTATGCTCTTATAAGTTATAACAGTGCCATTATATCTATGTGCAGCCTTTTTAAGTAAGTCATATCTTTTATGACTCAGAGGCGTGCCAACTTTGATTGTAGGGAACTTTATCGTAACTGTATTCTCATGTGAGCTTTTTTCGTGTGTTCAGGTTGTTCGTGAATCTAATACGGGTGATGCAAGTTTGGTGAAGCCAATTGAGATCCCACCTCCCCGGCCAAAGAGGAAACCGATGCACCCCTATCCTCGTAAGCTGGTTTCTCCAGTCAAAAGCGGCATCTTGATACCGGAGAAACCAGCAATGTCTGTGTCTCCAATTGCATTTGGGCAGGAAGATCGATCTCCTACATCCGTTTTATCTGCTGTTCGTTCAGATTCATCTGGTGGGGCTGAGTCCTGTATGCCTAATGGTAGCCCGTCTTCAGCTTCATCTGCTCTTGCTCTCCATGCTGATAAAGCTTTTGGTTCTGAGGTGTGTAAGCTTTCGTCCGAAGATGTTATCTCTTCTCAGCTTGATGGTGAGGACGAGAATTCAAGCACAGATGAAGAAATGCCTCTGGTACTAACTTTGACTCATTTTAGCATCACTGTTGATGCATTTGGTGCAATTCAATTCTTGCTTAGCTCATTAGGTTTACTCTTAATGAACAGGAATTGGATCTTTGGTCTCAGAACACAGGTTTTGTTAAAAGAGATTTGAATCAGTCGGCTACACAAAGCTTGAAGCTGTTCGGTAAGACGTTAATTGTGGAGAATCCTTATGGAGATTCTTGTTCGTTTCCTTTGAGGGTAATGCCTCAAAAGTTCCCCTCAAGTGATGATACTTTGTACCCACGAGTCACCGTTGACAAGTCATATCCTACGGATGCTTGCTCTCCGTCTGCTTTTCCCTGGTTGTCTCTTTCTAGTATTGAGTCCGATTCTGCTCCGGAAGTGTTCAGTCCAACCCCGATCAAAGCTCAATCATTGTGTCCGAAAAAGGAAAAGTTGGATAATGATGAACAAAATGAGGGGTCCTCCACTGGTTCAAATACCGATTTGGTGAACGGCAACTGTCCTGTTTCACTCAGACGGAAAGGGAGTGGGGAAAAATCCTTCTCGTCCTACAAGCTAAGTAAGAGAATATCAACAAAGTCGTCAAACTGTAGGAGTGGCTTTGTTCCATACAAGAGATGTTTTGCTGAGCAAGATTCTACTATTTCCTCGATGGAAACTGGAGAAGAGAGGGAGAGACAGAGGATTCGCCTCTGCTTGTAGCCCAGTACGTACAAATATCTTCTGTGAAGAGCTTGGATGCTCGATGACTATTAACATGTATCAACGGTAGTAGTTGGACGATCGGATTGATCGAGCAAAGCCCTGATTGGATTGATCAAGCGCAGGCCAGGCCTATCCTGTAATTATGTCCTCCGACTTTATCTGTTTTTCTTTTTCTTTCTTTGCCCTATCTGTTTTTCTTTCTTTGCCCTCCCCCCCACCCCTATAATTTAACTGTTGAAGTGTATGTTGAGTAAATTTTTGGGACTTTTGTGTTCATCTGCAAGAAGCTGCTAGCATTTGCACTGTAATTTACCCTCTTAGACATGTAAATTCTTGTGCAGAGAGTATTCTGCTTTCTTTGTAAAAGAACCATGTAATTAGGTTCAGAGAAGTTTGAAATGTAGAGATCTATTTTCTGAAAGTGCATTAGAGTTGTAAGTTGGAAGGAGCCGGTCTTAATTCTCACTTATTTACACATCATTACAATGTGTTAAAAGTTTGCAAAATTATTATGTGTTTATGGTGAGTGGATGAACATGGAAATAAATCCATGGTATTTCTATTATCTGGAGCACATAAACAAAAGAACACAGAAGTGACCCAAATGTAGGAGATGGGTTTCAAAATTGAAAATACAAATATATGTATGTAGAATTGGGTTGGGCCGAGAAGGTTGCAAATGGGTTCAGAAGCATATACCCAAAAGAGGCATACTCTTCCAATAACTTTAATGTAGGAAATACTATCTTAGTTTTTCTTGTTCATTCTTCAAATATCGCTGTTGTTATTACTAGTATTTGTCTGTAGCACAATTTATAATATAATATATTATTATAAAAAGAGTAATATAAGTTTTAAATACAATATATAATTATGTAACATATATTTTTAATAAAAATTATTTAAAATAAAAATATTTGACAATATAAAAACATATATATCATAATTAATTTATGATAAATATTTTATATTTAAAAACTAATATTTTATTTATACATATAATATGAATATCAAATTAAAGATCATAAAAAATGATTAATTTAATATATTTTTCATAAAAAACAAAATTAAGATAAACAAAGTTATAAGCCTCTAAAAGTTAAAGTAAAAAAACAAAAAAAAAATCAGATTGGATAGCATCTTTTTTTAAAATAGAAAGGTAATTTGGCCGAAAAAATGATATTTCGATAATTTTTTTCAACTTTCCTACTTTTATATCATTATAGATTATTATTATTTGATGGAATATATCAATTAGATGTTAGGGTTTTGATTTATTATTTTTGAATGAAAATATAATTTTTTTAATTGTTATCTTGTATTCATTAGGTAGTATTATATTGTTAATAGGATTCTAGATTTATTTGATTAGTATAAATGAGTTTTATTATTATCATTTTAAGGGAGGATGATTTTATTGAAATAGCAAACATGTTTAATTTTCACTTTGTATCTCTTTTGGATATTCTTAGAGTCGATGGATTTTGACCGTTTATATTATTTTCTTTTCTACGCTTCTACCTGTATTATTATTATGATTGTTGTTGTTATCCTTTTTTGATATTTTTTTCAGCTGACTTAAAATAACGTTGATTTTTGCTCTTTTTTTTATACAATTTAATTTTCTTGTCCAAAAGAATAGACGTTGAATCTTCGTCATTAAAATCTCTGTCCAATTGAAAATTATGTGACATCCTTATAATATATTATTACATACTTTATATATAATAATATTGTTATCAATACCCATGTAACATCACCTATAATACAATATGGCTTGACAAAAAATGCCTACAATAAAATATGAAATAAAAAAAGATACTCAGAACAGCGGATTGAGATTGCACTCACCTGCTTATTGCAGAATAACTCTAAATATTTGATCTAATATACAAACCTATCCTATTCTTTTTCTTTTTTCCTTTCTTATTTATTTATTTATGAGACTAAAGAAAACTTTATAAATTAAGGGCACAATTGCAAATAATATTAATCATCCACAAATATTGGAGGTTCAACTTACCAATAAAAATAAAAAAAAAATTAACGAGAAACCCTAACAATTCTGTGTGGCGGAATATTGGCTGAGAGACCAACAACAAAAGATAATTCTAGTACTTGAATTTTATCCTAATTCAGAATATAGGACTGTGATTTAAAGAGGAAATTAAATATTTTGTAGAAATTATATAGTAAATAGTAATTTGTTACAGTTATATGTATTTACAAAAACTTAAAGAAGTAAAAACAAGATACTTATCTCAATATTTATCTCACTTGCTTTAGGTATGTCAAATTTTTTGTTGGATTGGATTACCTAATAAATATGTAATTGAGTAGGGTATTATTTGAGCTTAATATTTTTGTAATCAAATAAAATAAAATATGAATATAAAATGCTGCACAATTATCCGATCCACCTACTTGATTACATAAGTATATATTATTATATATGTATGTAATGTTATATTATTAGTAATATACCATCTATTCCATATAATGTTTTGTTTTATTCAAGTACTTTACACTAGGGTTAATTATGTAAGTAATTATATTTTTATTTTAATTGTAACATAAAATTTAAAATATATTAATACATGTCAAAATTATATATTTTTTCACTTTCAACAATATATCCTACTTTATGATACTTAATTGCCATGTCATCATCATCATCATCATCGTATGTACTTTGATAAAATTATTTAGGCAAAATGCATCCTAAAGTTTCTAAATTATTCATAAATATTTCAAGAGGTCTCTAACTATAAAATTGTTTGAAAAGGTTCCTCAACTATGCACAAATATTTAAAAAAAGTCTTTAAATTATTCATAAATATGTAAAAAAATCCTTATCATTAACTAAAGTTTGAAAAGTGTCCTTAAGTATGAAAAAATGTTATGACTATAATATATATTTTTCAGTATAAATAAACACTCATAGACTTGCACATAACAGTTATACATAATTTATGAGCCTTTTAATTTTTTCATAATTCATTTTTTTTTAAATATTAATAAATAGTTTAAGAACCTTAAAATGTATTTTAGTAATTATTTATTATCCGCCATCTATTACTTTATTGCAGCCAACATCATCATGAATGAAAATGAAAGATGTAATTAACATTACTTTAGACACTTGATTCACAAAGAAAGAAGGTAACAGGAGAAAACATAATAAATGTAGGATTTGAGGTGATCTGATCGCAAATACAATAATGATAGTAACGTCTTGTTATAAATTAAGAAATATTAATTATAATAAACACTGGATATTTTTACAAATAAAAATTGACACTTTCTTCTTCAATTTTTTTTTTTTTTTGTAATTAACCATTTAGATTATTATTTTGACATTATTTACCATATGGGGGGCTTTTAGTAAACACCACGTCAAAATTATATGATATAATAACTTAAGTACCTATAAATAATAATATCATTTTAAAAACTAATTTTGAATTATAGAATTTTTTTATGTAAAACATAAGAGAAAAGAAAAAATTATAGGTGGCAGACTGTAATTAGTTCAATTTTTTGTTTAAAAACAATTTTCAAATATTTAAAATATAAATAATATTTTTTTATTTGACACCTATATTACATATTTTTAAATAAAATATTATATTTGAAAGATGCAATGGTTTTTTTCATGTTATTTGTTTTTGGAATTGTGGATTTGGATTAGATAATTTACAATTTTTTATATTTTGAAAAAACAAAATATTTAATTTAACTTATTATTATTAATTTTAATTATTTTTATAGATAAATATATTAAAATTCTCGCATAAAATAAAAGTGTGTAGATATTGATCTATAAATTCTTGTTTTTATTTTTTGGCACTTTTTATTAGATTCTTGTAATTTCTCAAACACTTTAGCGATTCTATTCCATGATTTATACAGCATTTCCTTTTCTTATTCCTTTTGGAGATACTCGAATATTTATACCTTTTCTTCCCCCCCAATTCTTACTGGATAAATAAGAGGTGCAGACACATATCCTTATCTCAGGTCACCACACACTCGTCCCATATCCAATGCTCATAAAGTTAGATATTTTGTGAAATAATCTTTGGGGTATTATTATTATTATTTTCACAATAATAAAAGATTTTAACCACCTTACATTTCTGTCGTCTCATTACATGATTAAATAATCAAATTGCATCATTTATTATACCTAACTACAGCACCAACTTTTAATCAAGGCATTTTAGGCAAACAAAATACAAAACTAGACCCACACTTAGGTACATATCATGCTCACAATTTCCCTGCAATAGAGTATAATTTACTCAACATGTAATGAACTTCTCCGACAAATTTATACAATTATTTCATTTTATCACTAATTTTGTGTTGAAAAAAAAAAAGAAAGAAAAGCTCGAGTGATAAGAATATACACTACTTAGATCAATATTCATCAATTTAAGTCAGCACGAGGGAAGGAGAGTGGATTTCTTTAATCTTTTTCGGTTTAGAATGATCGAAAAATATAATTTAAAGTCAATATATTGCGAGGGTTCTTCTTCTTTTTTTCTTATATATAATTTAAATATATATAAAGTATATACACTCGAGACACATGAGGACTATTGAGGCAGCTGTCACGCCTTAAAAATAATATGCTCCAATAAACATGCACATAAATCAATGTACACTGGTCCATGTGTTTAAGAAAAAGCCCTCTTTTTTTGCTTCCAAAAAAAGAAAAGGTATCTTTTGTCATTCTATAAAATTTATCACCATAATATTATATGGCTTCTTTTGTCTTCTTCAAATTTCGTATCACTCAAATATCTGTTGTTTCTATGAATATACTTTGTTTATAATATATATATATATATATATATGTAATTTTAATTTATGTGACAGTTCTTCCCTCCACCATAATATATTATAATATTATTAATTTAATGTGACATGTATTAGGAAGTTCTTAATTTTAAATTAAAAATATAATTATGATGTGTAACATACAATCATGCGTTTTGTGGTGGGGATAATTATTTGTGTAGGATCTTTTTTCAATGCATCTCACGCATTTAAGTATTACACAAAAATATTATTTAAAAATTAAGTTATTTTATTAATATTCAAAAATTGTTCCTACTTGCTAAAGATAAATAATTTTAGAAAAATGATTTCATCTCCCCTTACTTCTACAAAATGTTTTGGAAAAGTGAAAATTCAAAATAATAAAAGATTATTTTAGTTTTTTTAATAATTTTATTTAAATTAAAAATTATTTTAGTTTAATAAAAGATATAATAATTTTTTTTTGGAGTTAAATGAGAAATGATAAGGCATTTTAAATTTATTTATAAATGAATGCGTTTAGAAATTGCAAATAGTGGTGGCTTTATTTTTAATGTCGCATTTTACAGCAAGCAGACGATCCGCGCTCTAATAAACCAAACTTACTTTTAACCACCTATCTTAAGTCATATTCGCCTGTATATTCTCTTTATTCCTTTGCTCATTCTGTGGGCACCAAAAAATTCTCTAGAAAACCAAAAAATGAAGAGAAAAGGAAATGCCACGTGTCAATTGTTATTCCGGTTTCCCACTGGACCCCGATTTTTTCTCAAATTGGCGAAATACCCCCACCCCCCCCATTTATAAAAGCAATCACACCCGCACCTTACTCATCTTCCTTCATTTGCGTGCCTCTTGGCTTTCTCCTTCAACATCTCTTTCCTTAGATCTTCAAGTGGTAAGCTGATCGTTAATTCGAGAAAATGGCTGCAGCTCCTGCAACTCTGAGCCCTGCCGATGCTGAGAAGATCTCCAAGCTTAAATCTGATGTCGCCACCCTCAATCAGATCAGGTTTTTCGTCTTTCTCTTTTTCGGTTTATGTTTCGGTGGAAGCATTTTAGTTGTTAATTGCTGTAGATCTGACTGATGTTTGTTTTGATTGATTTTTTCTTCTGTTCAGTGAAAATGAGAAATCTGGATTCATCAACCTGGTGGCTCGCTACCTCAGGTACAGTGAAAATTTGTGGAAATCTTACTCGATTATGCTCTAGTTACTTACTTTTTTATTTGTTTTTGGAATGCTGCTTAATGAGGAACTAGGAAATATATTCTTCAAAATTTCTTTTATTTATGCCTGATTCTGAGTGCATGCACCAAGTGTAGCCTGCGTGTGGATACTAGATAATTTCATGTATCAATAATTATCAGAATCGGTTCTTAATTTTTCAGACCAATTATTGACATAATCATTGGTATCAATGATTGCATCATGAGAACTGATATTGGAAGTTTTCGATCCTTTTTTTTTTTTTTGTTTAGAAATTTCATCAATTTTGAATTATGGGAGCTGTATTCAGTAGATTGGACTGCACTATAATTTGATCATAGTATATCTTCTTAGCTCACTTGTTTTGGCCTTTGTTTCTTGTGGAATTCAAAGTGGCGAAGCTCAACATTTAGAGTGGAGTAAGATCCAGACACCAACTGATGAGGTGGTGGTGCCTTACGATACCTTAGCCCCTGTGCCTGAAGGTGATTTTAGTTTTCTTCCCCTTGTATTTTCACTGAGATCCATTCTTATACAACCGAAAGTTTGTGTGAATTGGTTTGTTTTAAATTCATATAAAGTAATTTAGCTTGTTTGTTATCTCAGATGCTGCTGAGACTAAGAAGCTTTTGGACAAACTTGTGGTGTTAAAGCTCAATGGAGGCTTGGGAACTACAATGGGATGCACTGGTCCAAAGTATGAGTTCACTGTTTTTCCGTATTAATCAATTTGAGATGATGTTACATATATGTTGGTCCAAGGAATTCTTTATAGAGCTTTTCATTCCCATCTCATTGCAATAGTTCGTGTATGCTGTTTATGAATGTTAGATGATGGCATAGAGTAATATGGCAATCGGGTTGTTGATGACCTTGGCTATAACAACATATATATATATATATATATATAATGAACAGATTTTATGAACATTGTCCGTTTACATCATGTCTTCTGTATTCTCTTTGATAGAATGTTTCACTCTGGTCCGTTTCAAGTTATATTAGGGAGGGGGAAGAAAATAATTTTTTTCTTTTCCAAAATACAGGGGAATATAAAATCCTGTATTTTACTAGCAGTGGTACAATTTCACCAAATATAGGTTTGTGAATTGGATTGTTATTTATAGCGGAAATTCACAGATCACAATAAATCCTCATTGGAAGTTTAGAAGACTTCACATATAGTTCTGCACTTATGCCTGAGCATGAGTATTATTTAAGCTTTTATTTAGGTTGTTTTAGATATTTGTAAATATCCAAGCTCATTGAAATTAGTGAATACTTGCTGATTACTGGTTTTGGAACCTATTAACCAATTTTATTCCCTTCCGAACAGTATCTATATGGACATACATGTTCAAAGTTCTACGTTTCTTGCATGGATGTGCTTTCAGTGACTTTGGGTTGTAATTATATGGTTCTTTGTCCAGGTCTGTTATTGAAGTTCGTAATGGCTTGACATTTCTCGACTTAATTGTCATCCAAATTGAGGTATTGTGTCAATTCTTAATCCTCTTTGCACAGTCTTCTCGGAGGTACACTCAACTGAAACATCCAGTTATATGCAGACCCTCAATGCCAAATATGGATGCAGTGTGCCTCTCCTTTTGATGAACTCATTCAACACTCATGATGATACATTGAAGGTGAAATTTCAAGTGCATATACAATCTTAACACATCTGAAAAAGTCATTTGCTAATTTGTATCATTGGCAAAATTTAGATTGTTGAAAAGTATGCCAAGTCAAACATTGAGATTCATACATTTAACCAGGTTTGTATAGCTGTCTCCTCACTCACTAACTCACTAATGCAATGATACAACTTCCACATTGAGGCAACATTTGACATTGTTAATATATATTTCCGTGCATTTTCCAGAGCCAATACCCTCGTCTGGTTGTTGAAGATTTCAAGCCACTTCCCTCTAAAGGAAACACTGGCAAGGATGCATGGTGAGTCATATTACTCAACTCTTTTTTCTCCTGTGATTAAATTTGACAAATGAACCGAACAATTGATAGTGTCATATCATGTACGACTTTGTGAAGGCCAATTTTTCTATTCTTTCATTATCTTAATGAGAAATTGATGATTTTTTCATTCTTCAAAAATAATAAATAATAATAAATTATTCATTATTTTTCTTTTCCCTTTTATCCTTCCTTTGGTGTATCTTGTATTATTATTTGTTTCTTCATATCCTTGACTTCTCTGTTTTCATCTCTCATATTGTTTCACTTTTACCATTGTTTTTTTTTTTTTTTTTTTTTTTGTTTTCATCATTTATGCATTTTGCTAATACAGGTACCCTCCTGGTCATGGAGATGTCTTTCCTTCTCTGAAGAACAGTGGGAAGCTTGATGCATTGTTGTCAAAGGTCTAGCCCTCAAATGCTGTATCTTCCACTCTGAGATGCAATATGACTTGAGTAAACGTACTGAGTCCCTCCTGTGTTTTTTTCCTCTCAGGGCAAAGAATATGTCTTTGTTGCCAATTCAGACAACTTGGGTGCGGTTGTTGATTTGAGTATCCTTCGCGGCTGAGATATTTTCTCACACAACCTCACTTGTTAATCGTTTCTATTCTTACTTTCCACGTAGCAACCCGCATGAGATATGCAAATATGTATCCTTAATTCATTGTTGCAGAAATTCTAAACCACCTGATCAGAAATAAGAATGAATATTGCATGGAGGTACCAAAAAAATCCATACTTAGTTTTGGTTTTTTTCTTAAATCCAGTTTTAGTAGCTTAAGAGATGTGCCTTTACAGGTTACACCTAAAACATTGGCTGACGTGAAAGGTGGTACTCTAATTTCTTATGAAGGGAAAGTGCAGGTATTTTTCTTGAACTGATTTGTTGTTGTTGCTGTTGTTGTTGTCGTTTTTTTTTTTTTTTTTTTTTTTTTTCCTAACTTTCTAAATCCCAAACGTAAATGATTTAGGATTAGTTTCTGTCAGTCACCTTCAAAGATGCTGTTGTCTGAAAATAGTTTAAATGCAGACTCATGTATTAGTGAAATTTACCAGTGAATTGAGTGCTGAGTAACTTGTTAATTATCCAAATAGATATACTGCTGCATAAGTATTTTAATTACTATTGACATTTCTCTGGACCCATAGTCTCTTAGTGTATGGGAGTCAGAGGCCTGTCATGTTCTTTGTTAGAAATTACTTCTCATTGTATTTGGCTGGTGTTGCAATCTTCCTTCTAGATGGATGTTTGTTTATTTATCTGAACATCTGAATTAGATGTTTAACCTTCTATTGACTGTTGGCAATAGTCCATATAACATTGAAGTAGCCCCCTCACTTCAAAAAGTACGTTTGTCGTTATGATTAGGTGTTGCTAATTGTCTTCAATTGCTACTGTTAAATGCAATTGTCTCCTTGTCTTGTACATTATTATTTTATTCACAGCTACAGACATGTAATTTTAAGCTAATGTATTACTTGAAGTGACCGTATTTCTTATTTGTGGTGCAGCTTCTGGAAATAGCTCAAGTTCCTGATGAACATGTGAGTTCTTGTTCTTTTGCTACATCCATCACAATACTTCTGTCTGTAATCCTGATATAGTACAGATCATGTAAATAGGAACAAATGCATGTCAAATTGATGACCATGCTACGTTTGTAATATACTGTTATCTATTGCAGTTGATCCACATGAATATATTTCTTACTGCTTTATACAGCAGAGCAGTGCTCATGTTACCAGTGCTCAAACTATGTTTTTTGGATAAACTGGAGTCGGAATAAAGTAAAATTTGGAAATACATGGATAAATCGACATGCATGACTTACTTCCTCAAGTTATTCATGGAATTAGGGAGGTTGGGAAAATCATTTGTTTAGATTGTGAATAAATGCATAAAAATAAAAACTTAGTTGACACATCAGATTCTGGAGATTTATTAGTTATCTATAGAGTAGTAGTAGTATCATATTTGAGATAGCTGATAATGAATTCTTCTTAACTTTCTTATTTTATTTTCCAAGATGGCTTACAGAAGCAAACTGAATTTTATTTAAGTTACTAAGATGATAAAACAGTAGCCTGTTTGCCTGCTTTCATATGTAAAAGTTTGTCTTTTATTCTTATTAGTGTCTGCTGGTAATAGCGGCCTACTGCCTGCTTTGCATGTAATGTTGATGTGGATGTGTAATCTATTTGATGGCAGGTCAATGAATTTAAGTCAATCGAGAAGTTCAAAATTTTCAACACCAACAATTTGTAAGTCAAGAATTTGAATTTATGTTGGCAACTACTTTTATAGAGCAACACCTGATGATCTATGTTACCAAATTCATGCAGGTGGGTCAACTTGCAGGCTATCAACCGACTTGTTGAAGCAGATGCATTGAAGATGGAAATTATTCCCAACCCCAAGGTATCATTACTATTGCTGGTAGGGGTTATTAAATTGTAGCTATCTTTTCTGATCGAGTCGCTTTGGACTTTCTAGGAGGTGGATGGGATCAAAGTTCTTCAACTTGAGACTGCTGCTGGTGCTGCCATAAGGGTACCCAGCTGCCTAATCTCTTAAAAAATTTCCAATTCTTATTCGTTACACCACGAAACTGATATCCCCCCTCCCCCATATGCATCTGTTAGTTCTTTGACCATGCTATTGGAATTAATGTTCCCCGGTCTCGATTCCTTCCTGTAAAGGCAACGTCAGATTTACTTCTGGTTCAAGTAAGTTACATCTAACGTTGAATCCTAAATTTGGAACCACAGATAATGCTGCTGCTTAACAATAAAAAGTGAAAACATTTGTTTTACAGTCTGATCTCTATACCTTGTCTGATGGCTTTGTGACTCGGAACCCTGCAAGGGCCAATCCTGCCAACCCTTCCATTGATTTGGGACCTGAGTTCAAGAAGGTAAAGTTCATGTGAACTTATTGTCGGCATTAGATGGGTGCAGAGCTCTAGTTTATGATTGTGACTGTGACATTTTGTACAGGTTGCCAACTTCTTAAGTCGGTTCAAGTCCATCCCCAGCATCATTGCACTGGACATCTTGAAGGTGACAGGTGATGTTTGGTTTGGAGCGGGTGTTACCTTGAAGGTATCGTGATATTTCTATTTGTCATCTTTCGTATATGGGCTATAAGATTTAGCATTCTCCGAAATTTTATTTTGTCTTTCACTTATTTTCACGATCAGGGTAAGGTTACGATTGCTGCTAAGCCTGGCGTGAAGCTAGAAATCCCTGATGGAGCTGTGATTGAAAACAAGGTAACATGTTAAGAGCCCTTTTATCTTGTTGCTATGAGTTGAATTTTACTGACACGATACGATTGCTTACATATTTTTAACTTGTGTCCAGGAAATTAATGGTCCTGAAGATATATAAAGATATATAAGTGCCCTTTACGACGAGGGGGAACAAGATCTTTTTGGTTGTAACATGTTAGGATTGAATATGAGAAAAATAAGTGGGATTGCCGTGCTTGTAATTGTCTTGGAATGGTAAAAGGGTACTCTGAGCTTCCTAAAACCCTTTACCTTTTCAGTAGCTTCCTGCAAACGCTTCTGGTTATTGAGTTCGTGTTGTATAATCATTTGTGTCAACACATTCTTGCTCTTCTAATATCAGTTCTTCATAGTTGCCTCGATCTATTTTTTTTTTCAGACTGTATTTCATCTTCTGTTTCAGTTGTTTGATTGCACTTTAGAAATCCAGTCACACCTACATCTTTGACTATGACTATGGGTGACTATGAGGGTTTTTTTTCAAAATAATGCGAAAAAAAAAAAAAAATTATGAAATAGGCATGTTTTGGAACAGTTTTTAAAAATAGGGGTGACGTTATTTCAAAAAAACGTCACCGGAGGTGACGACATTGAACTTAAACTAATAAACGTCACCTTAGGTGACGTTCTTTTTATTTTATGATATATATATACACACACTATACATGCATACATCATACATGCATATATATATATATACACACACACACACTGACACACACACACATATATATATATATATATATAAAACCTGTATTGTATATATATATATATTTTAAATATATATTCTTATTAATATATATATATATATGTATATATTTATAAAATATATATTTATACTCTAATTTCACATTTTGAATATATATATATATTTATATTTTATTTATTCAGTAAATATATCAAAATAAATATTAAAATATAATTAATAAAATTAAAATATTATAATTTTATTTAAGATAATAAAAAATATTTAAATTTATTTTTATAATATATGTATATTATATATATATGTATTTATAAAATATATATTTATAAACAATAATATATATTTTGAATATGTATATATATATATATTTTTATTTATTAAGTAAATATATAAAAATATATATTAAATTATAATTTTAAAAAGTAAAATGTTATAATTTTATTTAAGATAATAAAAAAATTATTAAATTAAATAATAATTTTATATTATTAATTCATATTTTAAAAATATAAAATATATATATATAAAAAAAATTACAATAAACGTCACCTAAGCTGACGTTTTTATATTTATTTTTGTAATATATATTATATATATATTTATTTATTAAGTAAATATATAAAATTATATATTAAATTATAATTTTAAAAAGTAAAATGTTATAATTTTATTTAAAATAATAAAAAAATTATTTAAATTAAATAATAATTTATAATTATTAATTCATATTTTGAAAATAAATAATATATATATAATAATAATATATAAATATATATCGAAAAAAATAAAGGTGACGTTTTTATATTTATTTTTATAATATATATTATATATATATATTTATAAAATATATATTTATAAATAATAATATATATTTTGAATATGTATATATATATATTTTTATTTATTAAGTAAATATATAAAAATATATATTAAATTATAATTTCAAAAAGCAAAAATGTTATAATTTTATTTAAGATAATAAAAAAATAATTATCTTAAATAATAATTTTAAATTATTAATTCATTTTTTAAAAATAAATAATATATATATATAATAATATATAAATATATATATATATATATCCGAAAATTAAAAAAATAAAAATGAAGAAACGTCACCTTAAGTGACGTTTTAAAAAAACGTTACCTAAGGTGACGTTTTTATATATATATAGTTATAATATATATATTATATATAGATATATATATTTATAAAATATATATATATATATATATTCTAAATATATTTATTGAATATTTATATATATATATATATATATATATATTTATTAAGTAATTATATAAAAATATAAATTAAATTATAATTTAAAAAAGTAAAATGTTATAATTTTATTTAAGATAATAAAAAAATTATTTAAGTTAAAGAATAAATTTTAATTATTAATTCATATTCTAAAAATAAAGTAATATATATATATATATTAATATATAAAAATGTATTTGTAATAAAATAAAACGGATAATAAAATAAAATGGATAAAAACTGTACACGTATTTATTATTTATGTACAATCATATCACACTTTAAATTTTTTGTCAAAGTGATAAAATGCGCAGACATGCATTTTGTCAAATTAAATTTTTTGCAGGCTTTTGTCAAATCAAATTAAATACATGCTTGATTTCCTTGGCCTGAATGCTTATATAAATCACTATATTCTTCTGTCTGCACTCACAATTTTGATTAAGTTAACGTTTTTATAAAAAAAATTCTTTTATTATATATAGATATATACTTATAATATATATATATTCTAAATATATTTATTAAATATTTATATATATTTTTTATTTATTAAGTAAATAAAAATAATTGAATAAACGTGACATTTTAAAAAAACGTCAAGGTGACATTTTTTTTATTTGTTTTATATATTATATATAGATATATATAATTTTATTTATTAACTAAATATATAAAATATATATTAAATAACATCATAATAATTTACTTTTGAAATTTATGATTTAAGATGAAAAACATATTATTTAAAATAAAATATAATTGAATTGTCGTTATTTATGTATGTCAATCAATCACTTTTTTTTTTCAGATAAGTAAATAAAAATAATTGTTTGGATCGAAATAATCTATATTCACGCCTATTACAAATGACCTCCTGTACCACAACCTCGATTTCTTCTAGTTCGGCAACCTCTTCCTTCACCTTGCCCGTCATTTCCTGACGTTTCTTGTTGTCTCCTTCGAGTTCCACCTCTTCTACCTCTTGTGTGAACAACGGGTGGTTGTGGCTGTATGTCTTCTTCGACCTCATCTTCCTTCGAGGTTGGTGTCAAATGAATTGTCATTCTGCTGGAGGATGACGTAGAGTGGTCTACTACATCCCTGAAAGTAGCCACATCTGAGTACTGGAATTGAATCGGAGTAGGACGGACATAGTCGTAGTTTGGCATATTGCTCGTTTCTCCTGCTCCGAGGTCAACGTTCATATAAGGAAATGGCGAGTGAGTGGACATAGATGGATGGTAGGGTGTCGGAGTATACGTTGGTGTACTCATTGAAGACCTATATACATCCGACATATGTCCTTCAGTTTGGTATTCGGGTCGCGAAGATGTTGATGCAAAGTTCTCAGGTGGTTGCATCCGATTTTCAGGGGTACGACGCCTTCTAATTCTCATCTGATTTCCTGATTGGCTTTGCGTCTGTTGTTGATGTACAGGCTGGGTATACGTCATTTGCGGAGGCTCGGGGGACAGTCTCTCAATTGTTCGCTCTATATTTTCATACAATGAGAGATGTTCATCTAACAAAGTATTAAGTTGGTCAATGTCTAACCTATTTCTATTCTTTATATTTCTCTTCATGGGTTCCAACTGTTCAATCTACAAATAAGATAACAGATGCACATTAAAACACCAATCATGTTGAATAGATATAAAATTAATTGTAGAATTACATATATGTTGCGTACCATGTAGTGCATCAGTGAAGCATCTCCAGTTTTTATTCCCATTATTTCATGCGTATCTACAGGGTATATAAAACGACGTGTAATCGAGTTATACCAATTATAGTAATCGGGTGTCGTCGTTGGGTTCATTGCAAATTGGGTTCCCGTGAGATACTCATGTCTTTGATTCCACCGATGAACATACTTCGCATGTATGTCCATCCAGTTGGCATTTTTACGCCCTTTACGATCAATCTGATGCACGTTCGTCTTCCAGTCATCAAGAGGGTCGATCCGATTAGGTATATCTTGCAACATTCAGAACTGACGTAAGACTCTTTCTGGATGATGGAACTCCACAAATGAGAAGAAAATCAGTGGACATTGAGCTCGCACATTGTCCGAGAAGCACCGCGAAGGTAAATGGAGTACTTCCGATTGCGACCAATCATATGGATCCCATGTAAACTGATGACACACAACAACCAAAAACCAAAAAGCATACATGTGTTTTTAATTATTACATATAAGAATTGTTAAAATGAAGTAATAAATCGAACCTGGTCATGTGTCAATTTATCTAATATTTTTCGAAAAACCTTCACCTGGCGCCTACCAGTGTGCACAAAACTGCTATCAATATTCCACCTGTTACATATATTTTACTAGTTAATTAGTATATGCATTACATTTGGGTGTGCACTGTAAACATTACCAATAACGATAAAATAACCAAAATAACATGGCTTGCATTGTAAATATTACCGGGCACCGAAAGGGGGGACAGGGAGTGTACCACCACCCAAATGATCAGGTCTTTCAATTTCTTACATATTTAATCTACTCGCCTTATATACAGGCACAATGGACGATATGCGCGACCATGCCCAAATCTATCAAATATTATGAACACGTAAAAAAAGAGTAATTAATGAGGTTACGTATGGTGGATTCATTAATATATCATAAAAAAGAGTACCTGTAACAGTTGAACTGGGTCACCGAGATTTTCTTTATACTCCAACGCGCCATCGCACAAGTGACGGTCTAGGGAAGATAGTACGGCACTGCCCCAGCTGAATTCAATAACCTTCTTTATATCTTGCAGACATTGTACATATACTAGTGGTAACAAATTTCCACTAGCATCAGGGCACATCACACTGCATATCAAGAATAAAGCACATGCCCGTGCATATTGCTCAACATGTTCAATTGTGCTATCATCCGTCACCGGATGCGGTCGCATATGAGCTGCTAAAGAGTTGGCTCTAATCTTTCCACTTTTTATGTGGGATAGTTCTGGCGTGTAACCTAAGATCGCCTGAAAGTAATTAACCCACTCATTGGGAGACATTGTAGGATCAAGTCCACACACCGGATCCCCTTCAACCGGCAAACCCCATATTAAGGCGACATCCATTAAAGTCACGGTTGCTTCACCCACAGGCAGGTGAAATGTGTGGGTTTCTGGCCGCCACCTCTCCACCAAAGAGGTTATTAAGTGGTTTTTCGGGTAAAACCTCTCGCACCTATACACACCGTAGAAACCCATTTGAAATAACAAATCCAGTACGCGTGTGTGGATCTCAGACCCTTCACGTTCAATAATTCCCAAAAATCATTGTCGCACCGTCTAAAGCGAAAGAAAAAGTTCAAATCAGGGTCAGGCTTCAGTAGGCCCTCGGAAATGTGCTGAGATTGAAGGGTGAGAACTGTCGGTTCCTTGGGGCCATAGTGGTTGTGTGAATTGATATCCATTATCACTGCATTCCAACCCTATTTAGGGGAGGAATATTGGGATGAGCCTGATTTTCATTATTTCATGACACCATTTTAAGAAATATGTATCGCCGAGGAAGAAATCGAAGGTCACGAATTCCGAATGAGATGGATTGGCCTCAAGCACGAGCTAGACAACATGCTAGGAGAAGACAGACTCGTCGACAAGGAGAAGGAACCAGTCAACAACCTCTTCGACATTCTCAAACATTGCAAACACAGGAAACTGAACAAGCAAGCTCACAATCTGAAGATTTCTAATATCATCTAGAAACCTTATCAAGATTTGTGTAATGTAAGTGATCATGTTAAAGGGAAAAAAAACATGTTATATGTGAAGTTTCATGTATTGATATATGTGTAATTTAATTTCGAATTTTTTTTCCAGTCACCTCAAAAAGAAACCAATATATATATATATATGTTAATATCATTTACCTGCTTTCATTTACGTATGCTTTCTACATTTTTTTATATGTTAATATCAAATGAATACAAACGTCCCATCAACATTTTTATTAACTTTATGCCCAAAAGCAAAAAAAAAAAAAAAAAAAACTCAAGGGACCCAGGAAGAAATCATTATAAATACGTGTGTGGTGACTAATTTTACTTACATACAAATATGGATCATCCCCTAGAATTCTCTCCTCTTCCTCCACAATCAAAATGCTATAACTTGTTTGAAGCTCAGTTCTACTCGAACACCGACTGGACAAAGGAAATGGAGACCGTGCTTGTGGATACTCTTATGAAGGACGTCGAAGCAGGTGATTGGGAAATCGGTAACCATAATAGCAACTACTTGTTGAACGTAAGAAATGTGTTGAAGAACCAATTCAAGGAGTGTAACTTCTCTTACGCTAACGTGAAAAGGAGGTTTGATTTGATACAATCGCGTCACTACACGTTCAAAAAAATGATAATGACGGCCGGAGTTCGTATGGTTGGTGAAAGACAGTATATAAACCATAAAGACTATTGTTGGCGTTTATGGGTAATTTTCTCTATACTTTAAGCAAGCATTTATTTTCTTCATTGTAAATATATATTTCACGCTTTTATTACTTATTCTTACATTTATAGGATCGTGATCCCAAAATGACAAATACAATTGCATACCTAATTGATGATAAGTCATTCTTCGACCAACTAGAGAAACTTTTCAATTTTGAAGATAATGATGTCGTCAGTGGACCATCTTCCTCAACTAGGCAATAAAATGAATTGGTTTAGCTATGATTGCTATTTGAAATGTTGAACTTTCATGAGTATTGTAATGGTATTATTGTATTAATTATTGTATACAGTGATATATAGGTATTTGTAAGTTTGTAAAAATTATGAAATAATTTAATAAATAAAGTTTATTATTATACAATAACATATATAACACAAAAACAAACTATTATACCGAATAAACATATCCTAAAAAAGCACAACAAACAAAACAATAAATCTTTATTGCAAATTTGTCATCGACACAATTACGAGACTCTGCAGTACATATTCTAATATAATTTGAGAAGACGTGCACGCTAAAAAACTGAACTCAATTCACGAGACTCTGTAAAAACTGACAATTCACGAGAGTCTGAAAACTGAAAAAAAAATGATTGATTCACATAAAGAAATAACGACAATTCAATTATATTTTATTTTAAATAATATTTTTTCATCTTAAATCATAAATTTCAAAAGTAAATTATTATGATGTTATTTAATATATATTTTATATATTTAGTAAATAAATAAAATTATATATATATATCTATATATAATATATAAAACAAATAAAAAAACATCACCTTAACGTTTTTTTAAAATGTCACGTTTATTCAATTATTTTTATTTACGTAATAAAAAATATATATATATATATAAATATTCAATAAATATATTTAGAATATATATATATATTTTTTTATAAATATATCTATATATCTTTATACATATTCAAAATATATATTATTATTTATAAATATATATTTTATAAATATATATATATAATATATATATTATAAATATATATATATATATAAAAACGTCACCTTAGGTGACGTTTCTTCATTTTTAATTTTTTTAATTTTTGGATATATATATATATATTTATATATTATTATATATATAATTTATTTTTAAAATATGAATTAATAATTTAAAATTATTATTTAAGATAATTATTTTTATTATCTTAAATAAAATTATAACATTTTACTTTTTAAAATTATAATTTAATATATATTTTTATATATTTACTTAATAAATAAATATATATATATATATATATATACATATTCAAAATATATATTATTATTTATAAATATATATTTTATAAATATATATAGATAATAATATTATAAAAATAAATATAAAAACGTCACCTTAGGTGACGTTTATTTCTTTTTTTTTTTTCGATGTATATTTATATATTATTATTATATATATTATTTATTTTCAAAATATGAATTAATAATTAAAAATTATTATTTAATTTAAATAATTTTTTTTATTATCTTAAATAAAATTATAACATTTTACTTTTTAAAATTATAATTTAATATATATTTTTATATATTTACTTAATAAATAAAAATATATATATACATATTCAAAATATATATTATTATTTATAAATATATATTTTATATATATATATATTTTATACTTTCAAAATATGAATTAATAATAAAAAATTATTATTTAATTTAATAATTTTTTTATTATCTTAAATAAAATTATAACATTTTACTTTTTAAAATTATAATTTTATATATAATTTTATATATTTACTTAATAAATAAAAATATATATATACATATTCAAAATATATATTATTATTTATAAATATATATTTTATAAATACATATATATAATATATATTATAAAAATAAATTTAAATATTTTTATTATCTTAAATAAAATTATAATATTTTAATTTTATTAATTATATTTTAATATTTATTTTGATATATTTACTGAATAAATAAAATATAAAATATATATATATATATATTCAAAATGTGAAATTAGAGTATAAATATATATTTTATAAATATATACGTATGTATATTAATAAGAATATATATTTAAAAAATATATATATAATACAGGTTATATATATATATGTGTGTCAGTGTGTATATATATGTCATAAAAATAAAAAGAACGTCACATAAGGTGATGTTCTTTAGTTTAAGTTTAAAATTATCACCTCTGATGACGTTTTTTGAAATAACGTCACCGGGAGTGACGTTTTACCTATTTTTAAAAACTGTTCCAAAATATGCCTATTTCGTAAATTTTTATTTTTTTTTCGCATTATTTTGAAATAAAACCCTGACTATGATACCAATTTTTAGATTCATTTATGATGAAGCAACTGAAATTGCGTATCAATTGGGATGCACTTGTCCAATGTATTCATCATCTGCATCCCATTGCAATAGCTTCTGGATGCTGTTTATGAAAATTAGATCCCATTGCAATAGCTTCGTATGCTGTTTATGAAAATTAGATGATGGTATAGAGAAATACGACAATTGCATTGTTGATGACCTTGGCTATAACAGCACACATAGATATATGATTCACAACCCTTATGAACAAATATTGTTTGCATGAGTGTTAATTTCACAAGAAATAAGAAAGTACAAAGAGATCCATAAATATATATATATACACACACACTACCACATTAATTATAGATAATAACCACAAAAAGCTGGCAGTACATCGTCTTTATTTGAATACCATCTAATCAACTAACCTTGGAATAGTACCTTCTAATCAACTAACCTTGGAATAACTAAAATACGTAATTTATCAACCACGTCCACCTCTAAGATTAACCATCAAAATCGGAACACCCTTTCTGCATGTCTAAAATCTGCCCCCAACTCCAACACCTCCCCCTATAAGATTAACCGTATCCAAATCAGATCGAAATTTGAACACCCAATGTGCATATCTAAAATCTGCCCCCAACTCCACCTCGGTGATGGCAGTGGTGAAACTGCAGTCTTGAACCTTATAAAATGAAGCTTCAAAATACCTCTTTGCAAACGCTATTTGAGTACTGTAGAAAACAACATCATAGGGATAATAGTTGACTGTCATCTTCTTAGTCCATTGCTTTGAATGTTTTGGCCCCTCCATTAACCATAACTCCGAATTTTCGTTTTCCCTGTTGACACAAGACAATCCTAGTCTCCCTTCACATTCTACCAGCTGTTTACATGCGTATGTGTCTATCCCATGCACCGACTTCGGCAACGAAAATTTGCCAATGAATCGTTCGTCAGATACATTGAATGACACTACGTTGTCACCAGTCGTTAGCCAGTAAACAAAATCACCAACAGACACAGCAGAATCAGATTCACATATCAACTCATCAGGCAAGTATAAACGACGTTGAAGTACTCTCCAATTCCAAGTCTCAGAATCAAATACCTCACAAAAATACCGTTTCATAGACACGTAAGACAACCTGACAATTTTGTAGCGCAAAGGGGTCGACCCCAACACCACAATCGCGACTCCTGAGGTTTTAAATCGTAGCTTAGGATTGGGCAAATGCTGCCACTGCTGAGTTGTGGGCTTGCATACGTAGTAGCGACGGTTTCGATGCTTTTGTCTCTCGCAACAACAAATCCCTTGATTGGATGAGGCCAAAATCTTGGTTCCATCACAGGGCCAGCTTCGCCCACTTTTCTCGTCTTCATGCTGTTGAATGGATACGAATGTGGAAACAAATTCATTGTGAATAATAGTTTGCAATACAAAGCCAGCAACGTTGTTGGTTCTTTTGCAATAGAGAGGCATGAAATTGGGATCCTCAATAAGCTGCTTCCACTCCTTGCAGACGGTCTTGCATCTATCCAACGTGTGTAATGATGTTCGGCTTAAAATCTCGAACACCATCTCTGTGGGGAATTTTTGATTATGACGACCCATTGACAAATAATTTTTTGGTTTAAGTTGTATGCTGATGGAGAGAAAAAGAAAATATGAATTTCGATAAAGACTTATGCATTCTGTAGCATATATATATATATATATACTATATAGAAATATGTATCATTGTTGGATTAGGAAAAGATTTAGGAAAAGATTTAGGAAAAGATTTCGGAAAAGATTTAGGAAAATATTTCCCCTTGCTGATGATATGTATCATTGTTCGATTAGGAAAAGATTTCCACTTGCTGCTATTATCTTTGTATATTAGTTTCTCTTTTCTTTTATTTTTATTTGTTTATTTTTATTAATTGCAATTTACTTTCTTAACTTTTTATTTATTTATTTTTATCAATTGCACTTAACTGGACATTTTCCATTATTTATTTATGTTTATCAATTTTAATTTATTTTCTTAAAAAGAATTTTTTATATTCTAAAGTCAGATAATTATTTTCCAAATACAAACTTACAAACTATAAGATTGAAGCACAAAAAATTCAAAATTATCAAGAAAGAATATGCTTGAATATGTGTTAATGAAGTCAATTGAATGATGGTAATCTGAAATATATCTTTATATATATATATATATATAAAGATATATTTCAGATTATTTGCAAAAATCATTGTTGCCAGAAGATATGCAAAAATCTTACAAAGATCTATATCTATTTATCTATATAATAATAATAATAATAATAATAATAATAATAATAATAATAAATTTTCATTTTAAACACATTGGTATTTGTATTATGATATATGGCTAGATCTTATCCATCAAAATTAATTTTATGATCTTTATATCTATATAATAGCAGCATAGTTGGGAGTATTTACCTTTTCAATTAGATTTTTTCTTTCTTTTTATTTTTTACTTTAATTTTTAAATGCTTATAACTTTTTCATTTCAACTCTAATTTTTATGAAAATATATCAATTAATTATCTTTCCATGATCTTCAATTTGATATCCCTATTACATATATAAAATATATTTTTAAATATTAATTTTTTCATATTAATTGTGGCATATTTTAATATTTAATATATTTTTATATTATGAGATATTTTTATTTTCAACAATTTTTATTAAAAATATATTTTGCACAATCATTATTTTATTTAAAATTATATTATTTTTTGTTGTTACTTATTATATTATAAATCGTACCCGGAGAAATACTAATGTATAATAAAAACACAAAAATTGAGATTTTAGTGCATATCAGGCAAATCTTGCTCTCCCTATATTTTTCTCTCTCTAAGACGTTTTCCTCCCTCTCCCTCTCCCTCTCCCTCTCCCTCTCCCTCTCCCTCTCCCAGTTCTTAATTTCTTTCTTCATTACTTCCCTTCTTCTGCATACTTTTTCTTTGCTCTTGCATGTCTCGCGTTTGTGAATGGTGGAGTTTTTCTTTTGTAGTCCTTATTTCATTAATTATTTTTTTGTTATAAAAAACAAAAAAAAAAAGATAACTAATAACAATGTTTGGTGGACCATGCAAGCTATATCTCCGTAAATTGATTCGTAGGTTGTGGGTGTTTGTTTACTGAATCATATTTATTTGTGTATTAACCATTAAACATACTTAATTGAAAATAATAATAATAATAATAATAATGTGCAATACTTAAATTAATATAAATACCACAAAAAATATTAGATTACTCGTGCACTGCACATATGTAATTACTAGTTGGATAAATGCAAGATTGCCAATAGCTTACAACCCAATTTCATTTTTTCTATAGGGCATCCATCACACTAAGACTAAACACATTGCTATCAAATACCACTTTTTACATGAGATCACAAATAATAAATAAATACAGCTCAAATATATGGGGACATTAGACCAATTAACGGATATTTTTGCAAAGGTGCTACCAAGACTAAAATTCAAGACATTACCAGAAAAGTTTAGATTATTCGAATGAGCATGAAAGAGTATTAGAAATTGGTGCACATTCTAGAAAATTTAGGAATAATATTACAAATGTTGTTATGATCTACTAATTCTAGAAATTTCAAGTTGTGAATTAAAAATATAGTTCTAAAAATGTGTAGAAATAAATAAAATGCAAGAGAAATATAGAAATACAAAGATAATCCATTTCAATTGATCCAATCATAAGTATGTATAGGTGTGTTACCTAAAATTAGGTAGAATGAAATAAAAATGATTACTGAATATTGTGTGCATTCTCCCTCTTTAAATTCTTCAAATATTTCCTATTATTTTCTCATTTAGTCAGAAATATAGAAACTCAAAATATATTCACTAAATTAAAATTTAAAAATAAATTTATTAAGGAAATTAATATTGTTATATTAAAATTTATGTTATAATAGGTATAGGTAATAATAATAATCATTGCAAGGATATATTGTATATAATTAGATACTTATCATATTTATTTATTTATTTTTATCAATTGCAATTTATTTTCTTAATAATAAATTTTCATTATTTATTTATTTTATCAATTTTAATTTATTTTTTTAGCTTTCTGTTTTTGTATATATTTTTATCAATTGTAATTTATTTTCTTAAAACAAATTTTCCATTCTAAAGTTGATAATTGTTCTACAAATACAACAACTTTCAAATTATAAGATTGAAGCATAAAAAAATTAAAATTATCAAGAAAGAATATGTTAGAATATTTTTTATGAAATGAATTGAATGATTGTATCCAACTATATGGTCAATTCTATAATCTAAAATATATCTTATAATATAAATATATATATATATATATATTTAATAAAAATTCATTGTTGCCACAAGATATACACAAGTCGATCGGTACATATTTTGACAAATTATTTTGTGTATATGGATCGAACAAGAGAAAATATAATTTATGGATCGAATGAGAGAAAAGATAATTTTTGTGTGTATGGATCAAACGAGAGAAAAAAATTTATGAAACAAAAGAAAAGAAGTAATTCTGTATAGAGTGAGAGAAAAGAAAAAATAATAATAATCGAATATGAAGTATCACGCATCACTACAGTATATATAGACAATGAATACTGTATATATATAGACATTGAAAAGGGTTTTTCGATAAACACATCTTGCTGCGTAAGAGCAAATTGTAAAATTAGTTCTATAACTATATGATATTTATAATTTTAGTCATGTTCAAATGTAAATTTGTAATTATGTCACATAATAATTTCAATTTTGCAAATTTAATCCTAATTTGGGTGTAAATTAGGAATTTTGTCAGAATTTGACATGTTTATCCCACGTGCCTTTTTTTCCAGCGGAACTTTTCTAATGTGTGCTTTAAATTTTCATACAACCTGCCAAAAAAAATAATAAAGCCACACAATAAAAGAAAATGCCACATAAACAAAAAAAATTAAAATAATTTTAAAAAATGGTTGTCTTCTTAAATGAACAACCCATAAGTAATCAAATGTATATGAGCTATGATTTTTATTTCTTACGGGTTGTTCTTCTAAAGAAGACAACCATTTTTTTAAAACTATTTTAAATTTCTTTTGTTTATACGGCATTTTATTTTATTGTGTGACTTTTTTTTTTTTGCAAGTTGTATGGAAATTTAAAAGCCACATGGAAAAAGTTTCACTGAAAAAAAAAAGGCAAGTACGTTACTTTTCGGGAATAAAGGCAAGCACGTGAGACACATATGTCAAATTTCGACAAAATTCCCAATTTCCACCAAAATAAGGACTAAATTTGTGAAATTAAAATTCTAATGTAACATAATTGTAAATTTAAATCTGAACAGAACTAAAATTACAAATGTCCTACAGTTGTGGGACTAATTTTGCAATTTGCTCTTAAATAATATATGAGAAAAGATATTCATTAGGAGTTGTATATTGAATTTATATAAAAGTTAGTACATATTGTATAAAAAATTTATATAAAAATTAATACCTATCCTTAAATTATATTATAGATTTACATAAAATTAATACATATTATATTAAAAATTTATATAAAAATTAGGATATATTGTATTAGGGATTTACATAAAAGTTACTAAACTTTTGTTTCTAACTTTTGTTCATATAATGTTGTAAGACTTTTATAATTTGAGCTTTTTGTTTTAATTGAAGTGCGGTAATTAAGATGGGTTTCTTTGAGAAAGAATCAAAATAGAAACTCAAAAAATATCTATATATATATTTTAATAATAATAATAATAATAATAATAATAATAATAAATTTATTAAAACATTAATATTGTTATATTAAAATTTATGTGATAATAGGTATTGGTAATAATAATCATTGCAAGCATATATTATATATAAGTAAGCATATATTATATATAAGTAGATACTTATCATATTTATTAGTTCTAGTTGTGAGAAATACATGATTATTTGGAATCACAGATAATGCTGCTGCTGCTGCTTAACAATGAAAATGAAAACATTTGTTTTACAGTCTGATCTCTACACCTTGTCTGATGGCTTTGTGACTCAGAACCCTGCAACGGCCAATCCTGCCAACCCTTCCATTGATTTGGGACCTGAGTTCAAGAAGGTAAAATTCATGTGAACTTATTATCAGCATTAGATTGGTGCAGAGCCTAGTTTATGATTGTGACCTGTTACATTTTGTACAGGTTGCCGACTTCTTAAGTCGGTTCAAGTCCATTCCCAGCATCATTGCACTGGACATCTTCAAGGTGACAGGTGATGTTTGGTTTGGAGCAGATGCTACCGGGAAGGTACTGTGATATTAGAATTTCTATTTGTCATCTTTCGGGCTACAAGATTTAGCATTCTACAAAATTTTCATTTTGGCTTTGTCACTATTATTTTCACGTTCAGGGTAAGGTTACTATTGCTGCTAAGCCTGGCGTGAAGCTAGAAATCCCTGATGGAGCTGTGATTGAAAAAAGGCAACATGTTAAGAGCTCTTTATATTGTTGCTATGAGTTTGAATTTTACTTGATTGCTTACATACTTTTAACTTGTGTCCAGGAAATTAATGGTCCTGAAGATATATAACAAAGAGTGGGGGGAACAAGATCTTTTTGGTTGTAATATGTTTGGATTAAATATGAGAAAAATAAGTGGGATTTTCGTGCTTGAAATTGTCTTTGAATTGTAAAAGGTTACTCTGAGCTTCCTGCAAACACTTCTGGTTATCGAGTTCGTGTTGTATAATCATTTGTGTCAACACATTCTTGCTCTTCTAATATCAGTTCTTCTTAGTTGCCTCGATCTACTATTTTCAGACTGTATTTTATCTTCTATTTCAGCTGTTTGATTGCCCTTTAGAAATCCAGTCACACCTACCTCTGTGACTATGACTATGGGTTGACTTTATGGTACAATCTGATGGCAATGATTTCTAACCCTTATTATTTGAATGCTGAAAGGTTTTCGGGTTGGTTTTATATGCTCTGTGTTATTGGGTATTGGCCCAACTGTCGATGTGGGCCTGTTTATTTTAGTTGTGTCTGGGTCCAGGCTTTCTTAAGCCCAGGCCCGTCAGCCCACTGTCCTTCCCTTTTGTGTTCTATTTGCTGAACTAGGGTTCATTCCCCCCTTCTGCATGTGCGTCGCTCCCCTCTCCCCTTCTCCTCGTCTTCCCCCCATATCTGCCCCGTTCCCTGCGATGAGTTCGCATCCCTTCCCCAGGCAGTCTTCACTCCCTTTGAATGCGGTGTTGAAACCGCGTGGCCCTTCGGGGTTCTCCGGTTGTTTTCTCACCTATAAATTGACGTCCGTCAATCGGTGGTTGAGAACAGAATTCAACAGTTTTCACGCTGCATTCTCTTCCACTATTCCCCGTGTCTATACTTAGAGATTATCTCCGGTGGTGAGGTATTCGGTGTGCGGCTTGAGTGGGTTACGAGTGGGTGAGATTATTTGGGAGTGAAGTGCTACCGGGAGTGGGTCTGTGCTCTTGATCGGTGAATGGTCTTGTGTGATCTGTCCGAATCCTCCGATTGACTTGTGTGTCCGAATCGGGGCGAGCCCAGGCATCCCCTGAGCCCGAATCGGTGACGGCGGTACTCAACAGTGGTATCAGAGCGCCACCGCCGTGTGCTGAAGTCGCCGACGGGCGACACGCTTCAGTCGCCGCTTCTCGTCGCCCCCGCGCGACTCTGCCGTCTGCGCCCCCGCGCGACCCTTCCGTCGCCTCCGCGCTTCCGTACCGACGGTGGATCTGCCCCTCGGTATTGTACCGAGGCCGGTGGGCCGTCCGCTCATCAACCCCGCCCGACGCGCCTTTGCTCGATGTGCGCCGATTCACTGACAGGAGGTCATTTTTCGAGGTCTCCCAAAACCTCGCTCTGGTAAAGCGGCTTGAACTTTCCTCCTGTAGTTACCGGTTGAACCGGATAGGGATTGGGCGTGACTGCTGGTAGATACCGGTCGAACCGGGCAGGTTTTGCTGATTCTGTATTACTGTGTGTCTTGCTGATTCTGTATTATTGTGGCCTGCCGATTCTGCATTATTGTGTGTCTTGCTGATTCTGTTTTATTGTGGTCTGCCGATTCTGCATTACTGTGTGTCTTGCTGATTCTGCGTTACTGTGTTAAAAACCTGAACATTTACCGGATCTGAGTGACCCCCTGCACAACCGATCAATCGGTTTGTGAACTTGGATATCCTCAGCTTTCCGTCTTGTGTGAATTGTGTGAACTTCGTGCTGTGTGCATTATGTCTTCAATTGGGTCCTATAATCTTGCACCATTTGATGGTCGCACAGATTTTGGCATATGGCAGCAGAAAATGAAGGGGATACTAATACAGCAACGTGTATTTAAAAGTATCACCCTTGCATTTTCTGATGCCACAACTGATGAGAAAAAGGAAGAGATGGATGAGATTGCACTCTCATCCATCATCCTTCACCTCTCAGATTCTGTTATCCGAAAAGTCGGAGAACAAAAATGTGCTAAGGATTTATGGGATAAATTAGAAGAACTGTTCATTGAAACTTCACTTCCTTGTAAAATGTTCTTGCTTGAAAGATTTTTTCGGTTTAAACTTGATATGTCTAAAGATATTGATGAAAATATGGATATTTTTCAAAAACTTGTACAAGACATAAAGAAAACCGGTGATAAATCTATTGATGAATATACTGCTATTGTGCTTTTAAATGCTATTCCTGATTCTTTCAGTGATGTAAAATCTGCTATAAAATATGGTAGGGATCAGGTTAATTTGGATACTGTCATCAATGGACTAAAAAGTAAAGAGATAGATTTAAAAGCCAATTTGGGTATAAAACATCAAAACAATGCTGATGCCATGTTTGTTAAAGGAAAGAACTTTAAGAAAAAGAAAAAGTTTTCTGAAAACAAAAATGGTCAAGAAAGGTCTAAGGATAAAACTGCAAAAACTAATAACCCCACAAATAAAAACAAGAAGTGTTTCAATTGTGGTGAACCGGGTCATTTTGCAAATGTTTGTCCTCAACCAAAAAGGCCTAAGGCCAATAATGTATCTCAAAAGGAATTGCATGAAGATGTTTTCATGGTAACAGATTTTTGTGAAACCTCTGTGGCTAATTCTGTAAATTCATCTTTCTTGTGTGAAAATGAATGGTTAATTGACTCTGGCTGCACATTTCACTTGACTCCTTTTAAAAATCTGTTTTGCTCCTTTAAAGAAACAAAAGATGGCTTCGTATCCATGGCAAACGATAAAAAATGTCCTATCCTAGGTGTAGGAAATATTTCACTTATGTGTGAATCTGGACATGCTCTTAACTTGAAAAATGTGAGATATGTACCTGCTTTGAATTGCAATCTTATATCTTGTGCTGCTTTAGAAGATGAGGGGTATGAGGGGAAATGGGGTAAGGGTGTTATGTCTATCATGAAAGGGTCTTCTGTGGTCCTTAAAGCTGAAAAACGTAATAACCTGTATATGTGTTTTACCAAACCTGTCTTGCATGCAAATGTAGTTAAAGATGATAAAACTGCACTTTGGCATTGTAGACTAGGACATATGAGTAATAAAGGCCTTGAACTGTTGCAAAAAGTAGGATCATTTGGCAATGATAAGCTTTCTTGCATGCCTTTCTGTGAACCATGTGTGAAGGGTAAACAACATAGGGTCAGTTTCCCCATCTCCCCTGCCCCCAACATGTCTAAATGCACTAGTATACTTGAATATTTACATGCTGATGTGTGGGGTCCTGCCACCACCCCCACACATGGAAATAAAAGATGGTTTCTGTCCATAATTGATGATTTTTCTCGAAAAGTTTGGGTTCTGCTTTTAAAGGATAAATCTGATGTGTTTGATGTCTTCAAAAATTGGAAATCTTTAATTGAGAATCAAACTGGTAAGAAAATCAAGAAACTTAGGACTGATAATGGACTTGAATTTTGTAACCATCTACTTGATGATCTATGTGCTGTTTCTGGTATTCAAAGACACAGAACGGTTCCATACACACCACAACAAAATGGTGTGGCAGAACGTATGAACCGAACCCTTCTTGAGAAAGTAAGAAGCATGCTTGCTGCTTCTGGACTTTCTAAGAAGTTCTGGGGTGAAGCAGTTGTTACTGCTGCCTATTTAATTAATAGGTCACCTTCTGTGTCTTTGAATGGGAAATACCCTGAACTTGTTTGGTCAGGAAAAGCTGTTGACTTTTCAAACTTAAGAATTTTTGGTTGTGCTGCTTTTGTGCATCAAAAACTGGATAAGTTGGAACCAAGGTCTAAAAAATGTGTTTTCCTTGGATATCCTGAAGGTGTAAAAGGTTACAGACTATGGCTAAAAAATGAACCTGGTTTTAAAGTTACCATTAGTAGAGATGTCATTTTCAATGAATCTGAATTCCCTTGTCTGCCAATATCTGTACCTTCTGTTGCTCTTGACACGACTCTGAGTGAGGTGGAGCAAACACCTAACTTACCTGTCTTATCTGATTCAAATTCTGATAACTTGCATGATAATATAAGTGATGGTGAAAATGTTGAAAATGATAATTATCAACTTGCTAGGGACAGACCTAGAAGGAACATTAGGCAGCCATCTAGACTTAATGATTATCACATGGATATGCATGCTTTGAATGTATTTGAATCTCCCACTGACCTAGAACCTAAATCTTTTAAAGAAGCTGTGAATTCTAAGAATTCTATTGACTGGTTAAATGCTATGAATGATGAAATGAACTCACTGCATGTTAACCAAACCTGGACTCTTGTACCTAAGCCTTCTAATTGCTCTGTGGTTGCATGTAAATGGTTGTATAAGGTAAAAGAAGAATCTGACAGCATTAGGTTTAAAGCTAGACTTGTAGCTAAAGGTTTTACTCAAAAGGAGGGGATTGATTACACAGAAATCTTTGCTCCTGTTGTTAAGTTTGTTACTGTGCGCATTATGTTGGCTTTAGTTGCTCATTTTAACTGGGAATTAAAACAACTTGATGTAAAAACTGCTTTTTTGCATGGTGAACTTGATAAACAAATCTACATGCATCAACCTGATGGTTTTATTGATCCCCAAAAACCTGACCATGTATGTTTGTTGAAAAAGTCTTTGTATGGTTTAAAACAATCTCCTAGGCAATGGAACAAGAAATTCGACTCTTGCATGAAAGATCTTAAGTTCAAAAGAAGTGTGCATGATCACTGTCTTTACTTTAAACATGATGCATCTGTTCCTACTTTTCTGCTGATATATGTCGATGATATGCTCCTTGTTAGTCCTTGCATTGAATCTATCGAATATGTGCAGAATTGCCTAAGTGATAATTTTGACATGAACTCGACCTGATATTGCATATTCGGTAAGTTGCTTGAGTAGGTACATGTCCAACCCTGGTATGCCTTACTGGGATGCATTAAAATGGCTGTTAAAGTACTTGAAGGGTTCTGTCAATACTTGTCTTAGATTTTCAAAATGTGCTCAAGGTGTTAATCTGATTGATTATGCTGATTCTAATTATGCCAATGATAGAGATAATAGGAAGTCTTCTACATCATATGTGTTCACTTTATGTGGCTCTTGCATTAGTTGGAAATCTCAACTGCAGCATGTTGTAGCTTTATCCACTACTGAGTCAGAATACATTGACATTACTGATGCCTTAAAAGAAGCTATATGGTCGAAAGGTCTTTTATCTGAAATTGGGTACTTAGAAGGTGATACTATTGTTTATTCGGATAGCCAATCTGGTATTCAACTTTGCAAAAATCCTGTCTTCCATGACCGCACAAAACATATAGATGTTCGGTACCATTTTATTCGGGATATTGTTGAAAAAGGAACAGTCAAACTTGAGAAAATACCTTCACAATTTAACCCTGCTGACATGGGAACTAAAAGCCTTTCTGCTGAGAAAACAAAGGATTGCATGAATACCCTGAATTTTGATTCCTTGGATTAAATTCTCGAACTTCCTGCATTCTGTTTTGTTTTGTATTTTTTTCTCACTTTCTTTCTTTGGTTTGTGCAGGTGTGTGTGTGACTGTAATGGGCAGTGATGATTTGCCTGCGCCCCGGATAGTACTTGTCAATCGGTTGGGTGAGGGTTGGTCCAATAAGGTGGAAAATGTTATTGGGTATTGGCCCAATTGTGGATGTGGGCCTGCTTATTTTAGTTGTGTCTGGGCCCAGGTTTTCTTAAGCCCAGACCCGTCAGCCCACCGTCCTTCCCTTTTGTGTTCTGTTTGCTGAACTAGGGTTCATTCCCCCCTTCTGCGTGTGCGTCGCTCCCCTCTCCCCTTCTCCTCGTCTTCCCCCCATGTCTGCCCCGTTCCCTGCGATGAGTTCGCATCCCTTCCCCAGGCAGTCTTCACTCCCTTTGAATGCGGTGTTGAAACCGCGTGGCCCTTCAGGGTTCTCCGGTTGTTTTCTCACCTATAAATTGACGTCCGTCAATCGGTGGTTGTGAACAGAATTCAACAGTTTTCACGCTGCATTCTCTTCCACTATTCCCCGTGTCTATACTTAGAGATTATCTCCGGTGGTGAGGTATTCGGTGTGTGGCTTGAGTGGGTTACGAGTGGGTGAGATTATTTGGGAGTGAAGTGCTACCGGGAGTGGGTCTGTGCTCTTGATCGGTGAATGGTCTTGTGTGATCTGTCCGAATCCTCCGATTGACTTGTGTGTCCGAATCGGGGCGAGCCCAGGCATCCCCTGAGCCCGAATCGTTGACGGCGGTACTCAACACTCTGTATAAGAAAAGAAAGGGAAAACAATCTGAAGCTTTTGGGCTTTCTTCATGCACAATCAGTATGGCTGTGGAAAGAGTTTGATTTTTTGTTAGATAACTTGATGGTGTGCGGGGTTTTTTTCATCAATAAATGAATTATATATATTAGATATTAAATCTACTTCTCTATATGATCGGTATGTGAATTTTAATTATTATATGTCTAATAACTTATATAATATTTCAAGTTTAGATAATTAAATTCAAATTATATATACCAATCATATTGAGAAGTCAGTAAATGAATACTTCAGTTGCAATAACTTCTGTATGCTATTTATGAATTATTTTTTTATTTTTTTATTATTAACATTTATTATTTTTTATTAATTATTTTGTTAAAATTATATTATTAATTTTATAGCGAGATTTTTGACATAAATGTAGGATAAGAGAATTTTGGTCAATAATTAAAGATTCACAATATTTCGGTTAATATTAAAATCAAATAATTTAAATTCCAAGCTAATTAAGATATCAATTTAAGAGTAATTATTGGTTCTTCAAATTTTAGTAAGAATATTTAGGCTGAAAAATATATTTATTTACTAATTTTCTGGGTACTTATATATATATATATATATATATATATATATATCAGAAGATAATTAAGCACAACCGTCCCAATACAAATAAGAAAATAAAAGCAAGAGTTGAATTAAAACAGTAGTAACTTTTTGTAATGAAACGTGAAGGGTATATAAATAATAAATAAATAAATATTTGTGTATATATTGCGCAAATTAAAACACAAGATCTACGCCTCCATCCCACTACAAAATTGAATAAATGCATTTCAGCAAAAATGAAAAGTCTTCGTGGCTTTTGATTATAGGAATCAGCAAATTATTTTTTGTCATTTATCGAAAACATAATTAATTAACTATTTATTTATTTATTTGACACAAAATATTGTATATTCTATAGCACTTTTTTCCCTTGTTTCTAGATTCTCAGGTAACTTGGAAATCAAGAAAGAAGTCCCAAAAATCATCAACAATAAAGATCCTACAAAAATCATGCTTCCATGTTATAAGATTTCTGTCATATCTATAACATTCTAAAGATATCTCCAATACATACGTGATTAGTGAGATTTCGTTCGATCCAAACTTATTTTTATATGTTTTTGTTATTTAAAAATATATTATTTGTTATTAAAAATATTGTTATTATTTAAGTACGAATTTATTTTAAAAATTCAAATCAAATATTATTAATAAATTTTCATGATTAAACGTACTAGATACTGCAAATTGAAATATTAATTTATTTGAAAATTTGAATATTATTCGAAACATACTAAATCTGCTGCAAATTAAAGCTCGATCCCACTACAAAATCTCTAAAATTAATTTTATGATATGCATAATAAAAACAGA
This sequence comes from Caryopteris x clandonensis, assembly GCA_028749325.2. NCBI lineage: Eukaryota > Viridiplantae > Streptophyta > Magnoliopsida > Lamiales > Lamiaceae > Caryopteris > Caryopteris x clandonensis. The sequence continues at coordinate 4,070,371 of JAPYKT020000007.1, read as the reverse complement.
AAATTTGAGATATTACTGCATATCTGTTGTTTCATGCAAATCTTCCTGGGCCACCCCCACTCCCCTCCATTTCTTAATTTGTTTTCTTCATCCCTGCATTTTTTTCTTTTTTTGTCGTCCTAATTCCATTAATTATTTTAAAAAGAAAAAATAAGTAATCATATTTGATGGACTCTGAATTTCCACAAATCTCTCTTTTGCATATATTTGTTCAGCTAACTCAGTTATATGATTCCTTAAAATATTTTATTTGAAAAGTTCAGTAAATAGATATATGTGAATTTATATGATATACTTGCCGCAAATCTCTCGGACAATATTTACGAAAATGGTATTACAATATCATGCTAATTATGTTAAACCTAGACGAACTTATATTTGATTTCTAAATGCTAAAAGATTAACTATTAAATTTAGACTTTTGGATTATATATATATATATATATATATATATTCCTAATTAACTAAAACTTTTTAGATTCTTTCTTTGCTTTTATCAAATGCTTCATGTAAGTTTTTTTACTTTTTTTAGTTACAATTTGGTACAACAATTAAAATGAGTTTCTTTGAAAAGAGATCAAATAATTAAAAACTCAAAATATATCAAATCACTAAATTAACATTTATTAAGAAAATTAATAATGTCATATTAAGATTTATGTGATAATAGGTAGCAGTAATAATAATGGTAATGGCAAAGATATCAAAATAGAAAATTCTAATATTTATTAGTAAGATAATTAAACACAACAGTCCCAGTACAAATAAAAATAAATAAAAACAATTTTCAATTAAAACACTCGAGTGGATATATAAATAATAAATAAGTATGTGTATATATTTGTGTATACGTTTATATATATTAAGCAGGAGAAACCTTTTTTTCTAATGGAACGTCAAGGATATACAATAATAAATTAGAATATGTACTTGAGAAAAAAATTAAACTCAAGATATACGCAAACTACAAAATCTTTGAGATTTTTATTAACCATTAAAGTTACTTACAGATGTCACCAATATTAAATTGTGAGTAAAAGATATGAAACTCAGAAAATAATTCGAAAAGAAATATTTTATGCGTGATTTAAGAGAATTTTGGTAGAGCGTGAGAGATTGAATGTGCCTAGAGGTTTTTGGATTTTGAGGTTGTCTGGTTATTTATTGCAAACAATAAACAACCATGGTGCACTGCACCATCACATTTTGGAAGCACCATGTAATTGGGTATTGCAATTTACAGATGTGAAGGACAAAAGGCTTCATTTGTAAATCTAAAAGAAACAGCACAATATTTGACCAAATAAAGAGTTTAAAACGATTCCCTCATATGCTTGTAACAAACCAGAAATAATCATAACAAATAGTTAGCTATCCATCACCAAACATCGTTCGTTCATTTAATGAATTATTCGAGAGCAATGGCTAATGGGTCTTAATAATTAACCCTAATCATAATAATCAAGTCCTGATTTGATCTTTTGAATGGTGGAGCTGATAAGAGTGTGCACCATGGCCACAGACTCCATATTTAGTTGCTTTGTCATTGTGCTACTGCCTGCCAATATTTGGAAAGCAACGGTGATGAGTGAGCCATTAGAGTTATTAGCACTCGAACTGCTCGGACCTCTGCTTCCCTTGTTCACACGACCATCATCAGATATCACAAATCCCGATGGAAGGATCGGTATTCTAGCCACATCCTCACCATTAACTGCTGAAATGACAGCTGGTAAATCTGTTGGGGAATAGATCATTATTCCTTCTAGAGGGTCGATGCTACTCTCTTGCAAGATCAGCATCTTTTTCTCTTCGGGCACAAAAGGCTGCTTTATACATAAAGAAAAATCCAATTGTTTTGAGAGATGAAAAGAAACGAATTCATTCAAGTTAAATGTGGATGAACTTTGATCAATTAACAACTTAAGAGACATTGTTTGGAAGCGTAGGACTAGGAAAGAAATACCAATGCATAAATGTTTAAGGTTACAGTTCGAAAATGCACATTTGTTGTTTGGACCTCAATATTTCACAATACCGGCATCAAGTGTGTGTAGTTTAGTAGTTGAGTATGCAATCAAGACACTAAATAACTTAGTAATTTCAGATTAATAGAAGAATTGTAAACAGATGGGAAAAGCTCATTTTTTTCCTTTTTGCACGTCAGGTTTATGTGTGCATTTCTACACTTCGGTTAAAAAAAGAAGTTGGGTGGCAAGTGACAGAATACATTCTGCAGGATATAATGGTGGAACCTAAATATGTAGCTAACTATTACTAGAGAGTGTAAACTGCTTATTCACTTGCAAATTTTATCTAACTCACTAGAAGATTGTTAACAATAGAAAATCCTACAGGCTAAAGCTACAAAAGAAAATATCTTTGCAAGGTTCAAATTTATGAAGGTCTATAAGGCCTCTAGTGCCAATTACTTTAGATATAATATGCCATATTTAAGGTGAAATTCCATATATAGAGATTTTTACATCAAGTCTAGTCTGAAGAAAACATAATTTGGTGACCAAATGACAGATATCATTATTTTGTTGTTCGAAATCTGAGTTTTTATGCAACATAAAAGCTTTTATCCTTTCGCTTCTAGTGAATAGGAACCCATACTGGCTGAGTTACTTTGACAGTACTCCAGATGTGATCTCTTAGATGAAACACATAACATGATACTACATAGAACACTACATTATCACATATCATGCTCAATTATATATACCTGTAAATAATACAAAAACTGCATGGATAGAAATTGTTCAGTCACAAATCAAATATGATGGATAATTATTGAGAACTTATTTGTCTTTCAACTCTCGTCATTTTTCAAGTTTGATTCCTGAGGACATTCAATTGGTCAGCTGCATTATGTCTCAATCATATTCTGCATAAGATGGCTAAAGAACAAGTTCTAGCATACTCTGCATTGTACTTTTACACATTATTATATAGATATCAGTAATCAACATAATAGGAAGTGTTGAATTGTTGCAAGTCCTTTTATTTGCAATTGCAAAAGTTTGAAGCAAAAATCTGCAATAACTCACCGAGTCCCATCACATATGGTAAATACAAGAAAAAGGTATATTAGTGATTACACGAAATTTTCCCATTATTAGACATACCCATTAAGCGATTCTTTATGTTTATCATGAATGCAGTTTTTTCTAAAACCCAAAGTGTCTATTAGAAATATAAAGGAAGATACTAGAGTACCAATGTCTTGATCAAAGGTCGTAATAAATTTTCCCAAGCTAAAATCTCATTAAATGAGAAGCTTCTTCTTCATTTAGGCTTTAATTAATATGGAGAACAGAAGAACAGCGGAAGTAACCTGGACGATAGAGATACAATTTCCAGGATCTGTCCCAGTTGCGATGCGGGCAACAGAATGCACGGGGTTTCCACTGGATAAGACGTCCCACTGCAAGGCATGTGCATATTGTCTTCTTACTTATTTCAAATGCTTTATACGAGAGAGAGAGAGAGAGAGAGAGAGAGAGAGAGATAGATAGAGAGAGATAGATAGATAGATAGATAGAGAGAGAGAGAGAGAGAGAGAGAGAGAGAGAGATTTGAGTATTTAGATGATGTAACTTCTTATATACCTGATCCCTTTTTTTCTCATCTTTTAAGAAGCTAAAGACACTCTCTTTCGAAAGGGGAAGCCAAAGAGAGGTAGCTGCAATAACAATGAAGCCATCAGGCTCGCCTGGCCCGTTACTTCTTCGGAGAGAGACTCGGACTCCACTATTTTGCTCCGACAATTGTGGAAAATCTATTTTATCTGACATGCTCAACACTTCATAGAAATTCTTCACCATTCGATGAGAAAGCTTCATTATGTTTCTCTGTCCTTCAAGTGAATCAATTACTGAATGAAGAAAGACAATAATAGACATTTTGAGCACAATATTTGAGCATCAAAGACCATCTTAACATGGAAGGTTACAGACAAATTACCCCCTTCAAGTTCATGTTTAGGCTTGGTAGTTAACCCCATTGAGAATGCAAATCTCTCACACATCCTCTGTAGAGTAGTTATCCACCTTTTGGCTCCATATGCTAGACAACTGCACACTAAGTCTCTATACAAACGATGAGTCAGTGACTTGTCATCAACTTGAACATGTTCAACCCATGTAACCTATCAAGAAAAAAGACATACAGTAAGTAGGCATGGTAAATTTGCAAGACATGCATAATTCAGGAGATTATAATGGAAAAGCATATAGGCCGTAGAAAATTGGAGTATAAGTTTTTCTTTTCACACTTTCCATGGGTTTGGTGCAATTCTATCTACACTTGTGATGGTGGGTGGTAATAACACTGCCGAGTTGAAAGTTTCCCAACAGTGAGTCATAGTAAGACACAAGAAGTAGAAAATCATTGAGAAACTATTTAAATTATTGGTTCACAAAATAGTATCGTCATTTGATCATCAGTGTGTGATGGCACAAAATATAGACAGCTAAACTCTATTTAAATTTACTTGTGAGTGGTTGATTCCAATTAGACTAGCCTCACAGTTCTTCTGGCTTACTGTACTCTATATGCTGCATCAAAGACGCACATCAATGTCCTTATGCAATCATTGAAATCCAACCATTCTAAAATCCATGTACATGGTTAGAAGATCCAAGGAAAAAGACATACTCCATGTTCTATCATCACTTGCATCGAAATTCAGCCTGAGAATCCTATAATGTTCCTTCTACTGTTGAAGCAAGGTGAAGTGTGATTAGTCTGAAGAGAAAGGCATTATCAGTACTACGAAGTGAGACGACAAGCAGAATTAGAAGAAACAGCCCACTAACTGGGAAGGAGGCAGCAGCTATTTCAACCAGATCTCTTTAAAACAGAAAGAAAATTGCTTGTATTTGCTCCATACATCATTGAACCATTATGGTGTTGGGCATTAGCTAAGGATAAATTTAGGAAATTTCCATCAAAATTTAATAAGTACCAAACAATATCAGAGTGTATTATATCATATGACCAGTTACTTAAAGATTTTATTTGGAATTGATGCTTGTAATGAATTTAAGGGACTTCTCATCCCTTACACTTCTTGTTGAACATCAATGAATTTTTGTTTCTTTCAAAAAAAAAGTTGAAGATTTTATACATGTATTTTAAAGTCCAAGAATTGATTTGAATTTGTTTGACATTGAAAGAAGGATCGGGTTCACAATGAAATCTGAGTCATTTCTCACAGTTACTTCATCATCATCATCTTTACCTGCCAAGGATATCAACCAGCTCAACTAAATGGGATTTTATAGAACTTACAGTTGATTTTCCATTGGACATATCTTCAATCATACACCCTGAAGGAAACTTCCAAGAGCGAGTAGGAGCAGCATCTTGGAGCTCTTTTATGAAATCATAGGATACATCTACCATTACCCAAGTGCTTGAATTAAGTTGTCGGCAGTACCGAATGAAAAAGAATTCTCGAGGAGCAACAAGAGGAGACAAAATGTGCCTTTTCTCATACATCTGTATCAACAACAATCACCACACAGATCTTTATCAACTCAGACTTCCAAAAAAGTAAAAATAAAAATTAAAGAGAGAAAGATAGAAAGAAATAGATTGTTATGTATTTTGAGGTCTTCACCAAATGTAACAAACCGCCAAAGATTCCAGTATCAAGTACTTCAATTGTCCTTGCTTTTGTGACAATAGTGGGAAACATGTCCTTCCACTTATTCTGTAACATTAGCAAAGTAGTTTTTCACTTGAAACAAACAAGTAGACTCAGATGGCAATATGTAGTATGTATAGGATAATGAGAGTCACCGGGCCACATACCACATCAAGAAGCATTTCAATTAAATGTATTGCAGCCATTGCCACCTCGCCTGAATCTTTCGATGATTCAAATCGAGCACTTGCCGTTTTGAAATGACTTGATCCGGGGAAAAGCTTATCATAACTATCACGATGTAGCATATATCTCCCATCTCCTATAGCCTTGATCCAGAGCGGCTCATTCAAACGTAAAAGCTCTATAAGTTCATCCATGGCACCAACAGCTGCCTCAATAATGACAGATTTGTCCAGCTCCAGTATTCCAGTGGAACAATGTGGCGTTACAGGATTCTCCGAATTCTGGTGCATTTGTTCACGATCAAGAGCACCAACTCCCATCCCTTCACCTAGAAATTTTTTTCCAGGCATTTCCACAAGGGGCTCGTTTCTGGGAAAAGGCATAGCTGAATTTCCCATATAGTTGGAAAAGTAGTTCATTGCTTGTTGATACTGAAAAGAAATGCCAGAACTAGCTTTAAGAAATGTTACAAATAAAGCATAATTAAAATTAATATGGAGATGCAGATACAAAAAATCTCATGGCAGCTGTAACCTATTCACACACATCATAATATCTTAATTAATTGTTTTGTTTTTTTCTGCATGACAATAAAGTGCAAAATCTCAGGGGTCTTATTCCCCTAGAATGCTTCTTGCTTATATGGTAGTACTCATGTAATAATCTAGAAAAATAATTAATCACTTTTTTTTTTCTTTTCTGAAAGAAGAAAGATAAATTTCCACTTATAAGGAAGGAAATGCAAGGAAACAATCACCTCTTCTTTCAGTCGTGCATTTTCCATCCTCAATCTCTGTAAACAGTGGCGTTTCTCCTCTTCTCCTCTGCCTGGACCATTACAAGCTGGACAAAAGATGCTCTTCATTGCCTCTTGCATTGCAAGATTCTCAAAATGAATCTTTTCATTTTCAGAGCGGAGGGCATTATTGTCTGCTTTCTCATTCTGAGCCTAAATATATTGAAAAGAAGAAATTAGATCAAGCAAAAGGAGGATAAAATGCTTGACGAGCAGTATCCAATGCAGAAAGCATGTGTGTATCAATTATATAGCACCTTTATTTGAGTCCTTTTATTTTGAAACCAGAACTTTATCTGTTTCTGGTCAAGACCAAGTTCCCTGCTCAGTTGCTGCCTTTGGTTTTTATCTGGGTGTGGGCATTCCTTATAAAACCTGTGCAAATAGCACATGAAACAGAAGAAAGAAACCGGGAAAAAAAAGAGTAACAAAATCCAGATATATAAGGAGTAATAAACAAAATAAATTTAGCTAAATGAGTTTAGACATCAAATTCTGAATAGATAATATTAAGAACTGTTATAATGGTGTAAAAATAATCATACTGTTACATGAATGCATTTGTTAAAATGTAGCAACATTACTAAAACGAAATTCCCGGGTAGAAGCGGTGAAAAATTCCTTTATTACGATATCGAGTTAATAGTTTAAGATGCTTCTAAGTCGTCAATAGTTTAAAAGTTAGCATCCAACACGAAAAAGCAGCAAATACAAAATCATAGTCATCCTATATATACACATAAAAACTATAGAAAGTATGATTCAAACACTCCAGTTTTTAAAATGAAGAAAGGTGTGGCTGAAATGCAAATGAAGGTTTAGGAAAACCAAATAATGATTATCAAGTCACAGTGAAGCAAAATATTGATTGAAATGCAGGAGTTTCAAAGTTTAGTAGTACGCTTCAAGGTGCTGAATTTGTTTGGTAGAATGTCGATGGTATTGCTTCTTTCCCTTTTGAGAGTTATAGGTTTCTTCTTCACCCGATCCACCTCCACCATATGATAAATCCATCTCCTCTTCTAAAACAAAAGCTGCTTCTGACTCCCAACTGCAAAAGTTTGGAATAATTTATTTGTAAAAGAACAATCAGTGTCAGAATAATTAGTTGTCACCTACAGTAATTGAACCCACATTACAGGCAGTAACAAAGTTGGCAACAATCAATAGGGAAAACAAACAAAAAAATTGTTGTTAATATTGTTCTGTCAATTTAGGTTTATTTGTGCATCTCTCTTGAGGAAATTCAGCGGGTTAGTATTCAACACAACCATATGGATTATAGTTATACAAATAGTTGGCAGAAATTGAAAAGGAGCAGTCAACTGAACTCAGAAACTCAGAAAATTTCACAACACAATCAGACAGGAGATGAATGTTCTAAAGAAATGGTACTGATTCTGCCAAACTCAGACCATATGGTTCCCTTCTGTACAGTCGTTTACTTAATGGGGGTTATCATCTGGATTTATGGTTCAAACTCTGAATCAAACAACTAATAGAGACAAGAAGAAAAATAACTCACACTGAGTACTTACAAAAGATGCAATGCAAATCGACAATCAAAAGAAATTAGCTCTGCATAAAAAGGGCAGTGGAAAGCAAATCATGGAGTATTCATTTAATTCTTTATTTGAAAATTCTGTATAGTTTCTGCTAATAAAGGAGGGTAATTTTATAGCAACAAATGCAAGTTTCCTTTTATCTCCATTAGCTTATAAGGTTGGTCAATAAATTAATAATTTATGTTTTGAATATGACCATATGTTCACAATCTGCCATTAAATGATGAGGATTGTTTATTATCTGTCATATGAGGATTAATACAACCGGTTAATTATGAAAAAATATTGCACTTAGTCATAAGTAACTTTTGACAGAGTGCAATCTTTTTACTCCGGATTGCCATTTGAAATACACACCAAATCGGCTAAAAGGAATTTCTTCTCGTCATGCTCAGTTTAAATTTTTCATTATAGAATTACCTTTCACTTAAACTTAAATGTTAACCTTCTACAGAAGCATTACAATTACCAGTGTATCTTATTATAACACAGTATTTTATGTGGACTTAAAACCTTCCTCTCTAGATCACTTAGAACTCAGTAAACCACACAACCATCATGCATTTCTTATCTGATGAAGCTTCATAGATATTTGTGGTTGTGCCTATAACGAGAAAAGATGTATTGGGAAGTCAATAAAAACAGGGACTAATCTAAGCTTGAAAATGAAAAGGAGTGCCAATTTTCCCTCATTAATTAATGCAGGTTTTAATGGGATCAAATTCTCTCGGACCGTAACCAAATGGTGAATATTTCCAGTCTTCAATTATTCAATTAGTTTATTGCTATAAAGAAAAAATGTACATGAGAACACCAACAGTAGTTAAAGATGAAACTTCGAAGTCTAATATACCCTGAAATGCAATAACATACCAATGCATATGCATAAAGAAACGGAATATAAAATAACTAATCTCTTCCTTTTGTCTCGTCCAACTACGCATCTCCCCACCCAACCCGAACCCCACCCGAGACTAAATATCTATAACGATGAAGATATTGTCGATGTCAAAACACTTCAGCATGGAATGATTGACCGATCAAGGTTTCAGTTGGTGGAAGTAATATTGTTCAATTAATCATGTAAACTACTACAATTGCACCAAAATTTTCAGTCGTTCCCAAATTCTTAAGACACTAACGGAAGACTTAATTTACTCCATGGAAAAGAGTGGAAAGAGGAACTCTTACTGCACAAGTTACAAGCTGTTGCAGCAAATGCTTCATCACAATTGCAGCTTTTCGCTTCATTCCGATTTCACTTTCCAGTCTCCCTTTCGTTTTTCTTTTTCTCCTTTTATCCCTCTCGCTCATCGGCACACAGCCATAGACCAAAAGTACAACCACAGTTGCCACATAAACAGAACCTAAAAGTATCTGCCACCATTCTGGCGGCGGGATTTCTATCTAATAGACAATTTTCAGCACTGGGCCGACGGCTCTGCCACCTCTGCACCGTCAGCCAGCGGCTTCTCCTCTGCTTCCCTCATCACCAAAAACTGAAAATCATTTATTCCATCAGTCATACAACTCTACTACATCATTTCATCTTCACCAATCTCTCTAATTTTGCACTAAAAAAAATATTTTCATAATATTATTTTTAATTTATTTATTTTTAATCTATATTATATAAATATATAATATTAAAAATTCATAATTTATATATTTAATGTGTTTGGAAACAAAATTTCAAATATTGAAGGGTCTGTGGGCTTTTGGGTTACTAAATATTATATTTTAATTTAGTATCATATGTATTTTTTATTAAGTAATTGTATTTTGGTTATACTGTGTAATTTTATATTTTTTTTAATTTTATTATTTTTAGTTGTAATTGTATGTTTTGTCTATTTGTTATTTTATTTATTTTTATTTTATGGTAGAATGATAATTTTATTAATTTTATTGTATTATTTTTATTTTTATGAAATTAATATTTTTATTTATTTTTAATCATATTTAATTAAAATAATCTTAAAATTAATTAAATTTATTAATTATAAAACAAAAAGTGTATTATAAATATAAATATTAAGAAACATATAAATAAAACATTAAACAAAAAGAAATAATTGAATATTTAAAAAACATATAAATAAAACATTAAAAAAAACAATTCTACCACAGATATAAAAAAAAAATAATAATAATAATAATTTAGGAACTTCAGAATAGCCCAGGCTGCGGCCTACTTTTGGAGCCTGTCTTTTCCTCATTTTCACGACTCCAACAATGTGCTGGAGTTGGTCTAAAGTGCTTGAAAAACTGCTTTGGATTTGGAAGGTATTGAGGAAATTAAATTGAATAATAATAATAATAATAATAATAATAATGATAATAATAATAATAATCGTACAATACACATTTTAACCCATTTAAATTGAAGTGACTGTTATCAATTATAGTACAATGATCCGAATAATTATCATACAATGGAATCCACCATTGATATGTCTATTCCAGTGAAATATCATAATTAGTCATAACATTCAAAAAGGGGACCCCACCACAATTAATTTTATCAGAATAACCAATCAAAACAGATTAATTCATTAATTATTAGGATTGTTTTCATTTATATTTGCATTAAGTTGAAGACAAATTTATACACATAAATTCAAATGATAGTATAAATTTTATATTTAATTTTAAATTTAATAAGATATAATTTATAAAATATTTATCAAGTAATTATAAAAATTGGTTAAACGATTGAATGATAAAAGAAGAGGGTAAAAAGGAAGAAAATTAAATATGTATCTAATTTTTAACATAGAATATTATAGGATTCAACATACCTAATTTAAAGATAAATTTGAATACAAATATAAACATTGAAGGAACCAAGACCAATTACATATCCTAACAGACTGAATTTACGAGGATGGAAAACGATTGAATCATCAATCGTGTTTTTCGAAGAGCAAATACCAACTCAATTCATAATTAATATAATAAATATGGATAATTATTAATTTATGAAAGGCAGTTTTTTTTTTTGTATTGATATATGGTGCATCTGAATATTATTATCTATAAATTTATTAAAGCAAAATTGTTAAGTTATATCCTATATACCAAGTATCATGTTCTAAACTGTGTTCCACATAATGCTGTAACATTTGAATTAAATATTAAGACTCAACTTTTTTTATCGGCTTTAAAAGATTAAAAGGGACAATAAAGGAAACTACTCATAACAGAGAATTGCATCCGGCTAAGCTTGTGCGAGCCGATAAGAAGATTTGATTAGAAAACGGTGTCGCACTGGGTGTGTGACATGGTTCATGACACAGCTTCTGAAGTAGCAAAATGGAGTAAAAACATGTATAATACTATGTTTATTTGTTTTATTTGATTCTAAAAGCAGGCTATTGTGTTGGTAAAATATAAGTAATTTATTTTAATCTATTTTTGAAACAAAGTAATTCACAGAAAATATGACATTTGTATTTAATATTATATTAAAAAATAATCTGAGTTAAATTAAATTATTTACTGTGGACTGAATTATTTATATTGAATTTTAACTATAAAAAATTAGTTAAATAGTTATTATTTGATTAATCATAAATTCATTTTACAGATTTGTATATACACAAATATAAGGAGGAACACGATTAATGATATAATTAATTAATTAATTAATTAGTTTTTAATAATAAATATAAGATTTTTTAAATACAAAAATATATTATTCAACCTATTATATTTATACCTTTATTTAATTATTTGTATAAGTTGTGTGTTATTTATATATGTTAATTTGAATATTTATAATTAAGTGAATTACTTGTGGCTCTTCACATACATCATAAATTTACATGCTAATTACGTACGTATTAATTTCCACCTTCCTCTATATAAGTTTTGTGCTTCGTGTGCTATGGTATTAATTATCAATATTGAATTCTCACGTGTGTCTTGAACACGCCATGTGTCATTATATTTTATACTTTATATTGAATTATTTTATACTAACATGTGTTTCTGTAGTTTATTACCACATGTCATTACCATATTATTTTCAATAATAAGCCTTTAATTTTTTTTTCCTTTGACACATGTCCCAATTATTTACGGACATTTGTATTCCTCTCTCTTTTATTTTTTGTTTTTTTACTAAAATTAAAAAACTCAAATAACTTTTTTATTTTAAATTTATTTTTTACGTATGATATATCAAATTAATCATTTTTGTGATCTTTAATTTGACGCCAATATTTTATATTTTAAAATAAAAAAATTAATTTAAAGTATGATATATAATTTTTTATGGATAAAATATAATTTTTGTATGAATTTAGTTATTTATTTTTATTTTGATATATGTATTAAATTTGATTAAATAATATTAATTTTTTATATGAATTTGATCTAAAAGTATAAATATATTTTTTAAATAAAATATTTTATAATTTAATTTACATAATATTATAATTTATTGTTCCACCATAATATATTTTAGTGTATTGAATATTTTGTATTAATTTTAAAACACTCTTAATGAACTTAAAAAAGTCATGCAACATATTATTTAATAAAAATAATTTCTAAAGAATAATAATGCAATATAAAATAATAAAAAAATCAAATCACATAATATATGCATATACACAAATATAATTAATATAAATAATTCTACATAATTTTTTATAATAATAATAATAATACTAATAATATATATTAATAATATAAAAATAAATTACATTTTATGCTTGTACAAACAACTATGAACCATCTAATTTATTAATAAAAATAAGATCCATGCGTCTCATGAAAATTATACCAGTTGTTGACAAGTTAATTCAACATCACTATCGATATATCCGCTTGAGCCAGTGACGATCAAAATTAGATATTTATTTATTCCTTGAACCACCATGTCAGAAAGCCAACATTGTTTTCCTCTTGTCTTGGACCACCGTAGGTCCGTATTCCATTGATATTATTAATATTTTATTCATATAACAATAAAACCATTTATATTTAGTAAAATTTTAGTTTAATTCCTGATTTTTTATACAAAAAGTGTTGTATATTTTAGATAATAGTTTCCAATAAATAAATAAAATTATTTGACTTTAATGTGTTTTATGAATAAAGATATTACACGCGCTACCAACAATTATGGTATTACAAGTAAGAATATAAGATGTGAATAATTCTCCGATTGAGTTTCTTCTGTCTTGCAATTCTTGGCAGGATTTTCAATAATATTGGTAGATGTCATTGTTGATTTCTTAGTCAAAAGAGCTTTTTGGGTTCATCTTCTCTTCCTTTATGTTGAGATCTTGAAATACAACCCTTTTTTTAATTATATATATTAATATAATAATAAGATTATCTAAATATCATTTTTTGCTCATTCTCAGTTTTATAAATAAATTTTTTTTAATGACGTGTCAACAATTAATTAAATTTTATTTTGGAAAAATATTTTCAATTTGTTAAAGTACAAATATTTTTGTTTGTTTCTAATCCACTTTTGAAGTATGATAATACTAAATTAATCATTTTTACGATTTGTAATTTTAGCTCAAATTGCATTTATTAAAATGAAAGATTAGATGCCAAATTATAATTATTTTTTGGTTGATTTTAAATTGATTGTGTACTTGACTATTTGAATTAATGTTGGAATCGATTTATTATAAACCAAAAAAAAAAAAAAAAAAAAAAAAAAAAAAAAAAGAGGAGGAGGGAGGAAATATATATTTTTTATATATAACTATTTTATTTTTTACATATAAGTTAGAAAGGAGGAGGGAGGAAATAAATATTTTCTTAAATATTAATTAACTCAAAAGAGTATTATAAATATATTTTTATTATATTTTTAAATTATTACAAACCGTAAATTGCATAGGAGCAATACTAATACTAATATAACAATAAAATAGTCTAACAATAGTAACTTTTTGTACATTTGAGTTTCTAAAATTGAAAATATTTTTTGAAAAATGATGTCTTACCCTTTAATTGATTGAATTTTAATTTTTCTTTTTATATACTTTTTAGTTTTATAAAAATACATATAATTTTTTGTTCATAATTTATTTTTTGATGTATAATATATAAAATTAATTATCTTTCCACAATTTTTAATTTACACTCATTTTGCATATAATTAAACGAGATGTTAGAATTGAAAAATAAAATTATTTTTTATTGATTATTTGAATTAAATTTGAATATTTGTGATGAAATTGGATTTAGGCTGCAACTACATATTAATTAATTTTTAAAAAAGAAAGTTATTAAATAATGAAATTGTTAATACAAATAATTAATTTATTATAAAAACAAGATTATTATTTTGAGACATTAGCAATATAAATATTTTTTTATACAAACTATAATTTTTTTACATAACTTGATCAATAAAATAACCAAATATTTAGTATATTCTCAAATATTTAGTCTTAAATATTGATATATTCAATTTATTTTTAAAAATATTTTATTTTAAATTTAAAAACATTACAAATTATGCTACTATACGAATATATGCATATATATTATATATGTACACGTTTATATATCAAAATATACACCACCTACCGCACACTCCCCCCGCCCCTCCCCCCCCCCCCCCCCTCGCACCCCACCTAACTCATTCAGTAGGTCATTATGGCGAGGATTAAGTACAATGTTAGGTGGTCTGCCCCTAATGCATCACACACAGAAAAAGAATAATATTTTATTTCTTATTGGGATTTAAATTGATTAAGGTTTAGATTTGTTTTTCGACTTTCAAAATATTTACAAGTATATTATGAAATTGTTGCAAAGCTTTTCTCGGAAAATATTATTTTAAAAATAACACGATTATATCATGTAAAATAAATATACGAAATATTGAAGTTCCAAAACACATAAAAGCCATTTATTTAAATAAATTGGTCTCTAAAATATTTATATTAGTGATATCATTAGTTTCTATACATGTGGTATATATTTATAAAATTCCTTCTAAAGATCTATATTTTATATTTATTTTGTAGTATATTTGGTTGTGTTGATGAGATTTTATTTTTTTCCTTAAAAAAATTAAAACACACACACACACACACGTGCTATGTGTTGGAAATAGAATAAAATACACATTATACAATGTATCTGTTTAATCAGTTTTGATCTCCTACCTATCTATGGGTACACATAATTAGGTGATGTATTCCAAAATTTTCTTGATATTATTTCTCCGACCCCCCATATTTTTACTCAATTTTCTACCACATTTAATCACAGAAATCATTAATTATCTACAATTATAAATTATTTGGCAAAGATTTTATGACAGTTTCATGGCCTAAAGGGAATTTTGTTCCCCTTAAACCAAGCAATAACCTTTTTTTCCTTAAAACCAAGCAGATATTTATTTATATTTTTAGTAATTTTTTAATGTCAAATATTTTTTAAATAAAAACTTTTCACTAATTTTTAATGGTGCAGAAGTCGGGAATTGGTAGTCGGACACTTTTCGACCGACTAGCGTTTAGGCCGTCTAGACGAATCCATTTATTCAATTTTTTTATCAACCCCATAAAGCTAAGATATATGATAAATTGATGATATAATATAAGTTTTTTTCAATTCAAAATTCAATATAAAATATGAGGATCATATAATTATTAATCTCACAAAAAAAAATTCAAATGGCACAAAATTTAAGTAATACAAGTTACAACTTACGAGTTTCAACTTCCAAGTTCTCTAACTATAAAGTTTACAGACATTTAATTAAAGTTACACACATAGTTAAGTTCATCTAAAATTTAAAATGAAGAATAGAGACACAAAAATATATTATTTTTAATTATTAATTTATTTTTTAAAAAATATTTTATCGCCGGCCTCTACTAAAAAAAAAATTACAAACAGATTTTATAAAAATTGAATCAAGGCACCAGCGCCGGCCTAAAGCCTAGGCAAGTGCCTAGCCCAACTTTTGTATCAGTGCTAATTTATTAGTCTTAGTGATATAGTAACATCAAATATATTGCTTGGATTTTTAAACGTTTAATAAAATAAATATATTATTTGATGGAAAAAATAAAACCCAAAAATGTTATCTTGCTTTTATTTGCAACACAAGGATAAGAAAATTTTGGGTAATATGACATTGTCTAATTTTCCTACTTATTTTATTGTTTTGATAATATCATCTATAGTCTACGGTAACATAATAAAAGAGTATTTTAAAAATGGAATTTTCCACCCATTTTTTATTTTTAAAAGTAGAACTGTCGTTTTCAAACGATGTGTTAAATTTGGTTAGTTTAATTTTATTTCCTAGTTTTTAAAAATATATATTTTTAAATATGTTAAAATACAATATTTTTTATTTTTGATCCTATAATATAATATATCAAATTAATTCAATTTTTATAATTTTTAATTACACATATTTTGCATATATTAAAATAACATATAAAATTTAAAAATATAATTGTTTTTAGTTAATTATTTAGGCTTAATTAAATATTTTACTCTGTACATGATTCTTTTAATTGCATTTGTGTCACAAATAAATATTAAATAATAATGGTTATAAAATTTATTACATAATTTAATTTTAATATAATTAATCAAATTATTATATAAGTAAGACGGTAATGATGAATTAAGAGATTATTTATACAAATTATATTGTTAACATATATATTACGAGTAAACTAATAGGTTTTTTAAATATTAATTTACATAAAATATTTTAATTTAATTTTAAATATATCACATTTGACAATAGCAATGTTTAGGAAATTATGACAAAATTATAATTTGGGTCGAGAGAAAAGTTTGGACCTTTTTCCCCATATTAGTGCTGATAACTTCCTTCAAGTTATCGAAAAAAAATAAAAATAAAAATAAAAATAAAAGGAAAACAAAGGAGATTGCAACACGATAACCTCAAGTCAATAAATGCTTTTCTATAAAGCTTCAAGGACCCATTATGACGTGGAAATTAAATAACTCTTTTTTTATAGTTAATTAAATTTGTAATTTCTTAATTAATATTTAAAAGTTATTCTTAAGAAACATAAGAAAATAATTTGCTATTTTATTTTTATACATTATTTAAGTAAATATAAAAACAAAGTATTGTATCATGTTTCTTAGAAAACTGATAACACGACATAGTTTAGAAATAAAATTTAGTTAACAAATTAATGGACGTTAAAAATTTGTTCACATCAGATAAAAATAAAATATAAGAATTTTAAAAATTGATTAAAAAACTATATTTTTTATTGTTTTTAATAAATAAATAAATAATTAAAAAAGAAAAAGGAAAAGTATGACTTATTACCGGAACTAAAATATACACAAAATAACAAAAAGAAAAATATTTGTTAGAATTGCTGTATTTGAGACTTCATGTGACTGCTGACCTCTGAAGTCTACAAAAACCCTCAAGCCCCACTTCACCTACTCCCTTCTCCCTTCTCCCTTCTCCCCTTTCAAGCAGTTTCTCGAACAGCTTCAGCCGAATATTTCTCTTAGAATTTGCGTCTGATTCAAGAATCTCTGTTCTTTTTCATATTGGAGGAGAAGTGGAAAGATAACTGATATGGCATTCGAAAAGATCAAGGTGGCGAACCCCATCGTCGAGATGGACGGTTAGATTCAGATCTTCTCTTTAATTTTCTCGTTTGATCTATAATGGATTATGTTTTGCTGTTTGATTTATGATTTATCGATTTGGATTTTCATTGAGCTTTACTGGTTTCTGTTGTGTCTGAGTGTGACTTGCTGGCTTACAGATCAGATCATATTTCTATGTAGTATTAGCATCTGATTCGATATCTAATTTGAAGGGGAAAGTAAAATTTGCAAAGATCGCGACTTTTTAACTATGATATAAAATTATCTTTTCGTCGTTCTTGATATTTTTTCAGTTAAAGGTGGGGGCCCATGATACTTTGTGGCTAGATATTTCAGTTTCAGTTATTGATCTGTTCTTTGCATAAATATTTTTCGGTCCAGCGTGGCTCTTCATTGTTGAATGTGTGATTTTAAGTGAACTTCAGGCGATAGGATTAATGTTTTGATCTTATGATTACACAATTATTTGTGTTAATGAAATCTCTGCATTTTCAGGTGATGAAATGACAAGGGTCATCTGGCAATTTATCAAAGACAAGGTAGTAAATCAGCTTTTCAGCTTAAATTTCTTTTTATTTGCTATCTACTTCAGTGTGAAGCTAAAAGTTCTGCTTTAATGGGTGCATAATTGCTTTTTCTACCTTTATTGTAGTTGATCTTCCCCTTTTTGGAGTTGGATATAAAGTACTTTGACCTTGGTCTTCCTCACCGCGATGCCACAGATGACAAAGTTACTGTCGAGAGCGCAGAAGCTACTCTCAAGTATGTAATTTCTGTGACTTCTTTTCTCAATGAAGGTTGAACATTGTCTTTTTCCACTGTTGGGTCTTATTTTGTTCAAATTTCTTACGTTCAAATTGCAGGTATAATGTGGCAATTAAGTGTGCTACGATCACTCCAGGTAAGCAGGGTTAAAATTATGAAATACCTTTTTTTTCTGGATCTGAATATAGTTAACTAGGAATAGGGTATTAAGGTATAATGTATGATATTTGCAGATGAAGGTCGTGTGAAGGAGTTCGGTTTGAAGAACATGTGGAGGAGTCCAAATGGTACAATCAGGAATATTTTGAACGGTGAGTGAAGCTGATCCTTTCATCTTCTTGTTAACTAACAATGCTTTTCGTGGGACTTCCAAGTCGACCTGGCTCATTATTATTGGCTTTATATGCAGGCACGGTTTTCAGAGAACCGATTCTCTGCAAAAATGTTCCTCGACTTGTCCCAGGTAGAGCTGATGTCTTTAAATTCTGTTTTCAAATTTCCTTGCTTTATTATCCTATTGTGCTAATCTATTAATGACTGCGTTCAGGATGGACAAAACCTATTTGCATTGGAAGGCATGCTTTTGGTGATCAATACCGAGCAACTGATGCAGTAATTAAAGGACCTGGAAAGCTCAAGATGGTGTTTGGTATGGCTTTGTTTTATCCGCCTTCTTTACTCCTCAAATGCTTGTGCAATCACTCTTATCATTGTGTCTGTCTTTGCTATTCTCCCATGTATCTCTCAAGTTGTTGAGTGACTGATGTTTGACTTGTATGCAGTACCAGAAGGGTCAGATGAGAAGACAGAATTGGAAGTCTACAATTTCACTGGTGCTGGTGGAGTTGCTTTATCCATGTACAACACTGATGAGGTTTGGTTCGCAAATATATGATGAAATCTTGCCTTAAAACAATTCTAGTATTGGTGTTTAACTTATATTCTGAACGCAACATTTTTGGATAGTCCATTCGTGCTTTTGCTGAGGCTTCAATGAACACCGCGTACCAGAAGAAGTGGCCGTTGTATCTTAGCACAAAGAATACAATTCTCAAGAAATATGATGGCAGGTAAGTCGCTAGTTTGATTAAAGTTTAGATATATACCAACTTATGGCCCATTTGCTCTTATGCTGACATGTCCCTGTACATAAGTCTGTTTATCCTGCACTTCCGAACTTGAATCTAGTTATGTTTTTTTTTTTATCATCTTGTGTTGCTTGTATAGATATAGTTCTTCTACTTCTTGTCCACTATTTTGATTTTTAATTATTACTTCTTTATTGAATAAAGATTCAAGGATATATTTCAAGAAGTTTATGAATCAAATTGGAAATCAAAGTACGAGGAAGCAGGAATTTGGTGAGTTTCTCTGCCTAATGTTGATTATAGAGTTTTTATCACTGACCATTATATCTATCTTATTGTATGTATTCTTTGATGCAAACATTTAGGTATGAGCACCGTCTCATTGATGATATGGTTGCATATGCTCTAAAGAGTGATGGAGGTTATGTGTGGGCTTGCAAGAACTATGATGGAGATGTGCAGAGTGACTTCTTAGCACAAGGTATGAAAATTGACTTTATTGCATCAATAACCAGACTCTCTTTCTGTCCTCCCCCCCCCCCCCTCAAACCTCTTTTTTTGTGGGTTATTCATCTAAAACTTCTACATACATTTTCACAGGGTTTGGATCTCTTGGGCTGATGACCTCAGTCTTGGTATGTTTGGATCTCTTCTGTCCAATTTTAAGCATCCCTGGTTCCTCTCCAGTCTCTTATGACATGATAGGTTTTAAAGTTTTTCAACACATTTCTCGTTCTGAACGTCTGCACTAACATTTGTCTTTTGGTCTTTAGCATCATCAAACTACATAAATCACACTATATCGTCGTTGTATCTTTGATTTCTAACAGGATACTGGGTTGGGTTAATTTTAGGTGTGCCCTGATGGTAAGACAATTGAGTCTGAAGCAGCCCATGGAACTGTTACCCGCCACTTCAGGGTTCACCAAAAAGGAGGTGAAACCAGTACAAATAGCATTGCCTCAATTTTTGCTTGGACTCGTGGTCTTGCCCATCGGTAATTGAATTTGTTCTTTTTATGGAGTTATTCTTCAAGAAATATTCTTTGTGCTTACTCAATCTTCTACATTCATAATAAGTAAGCAAATTTTGTAGGGCCAAGTTGGATGACAATGCTAAGCTCCTTGAGTTCACTGAGAAACTAGAAGCAGCTTGTGTTGGTGTTGTTGAATCTGGAAAGATGACCAAGGATCTTGCCCTCATCCTCCATGGATCCAAGTATTCTCTCTGCCCCTATTTCAAATCATTGAGTTATCTAATTTCTTACAATGATACTCAATCTCCTCTTTCTCTCTCAAATGATATAGGTTGACGCGAGACCATTATTTGAACACTGAAGAATTCCTTGATGCGGTCGCTGCAGAGCTTAAGGCAAGACTTTAATCCTGAGACTAATTGGGACCCGAAGACATTTTTCTTGGTACTATTTGGAATCAATTGGAATGCTATATTTGTGGTCATGGTTGGATGTATGCTGCTGGTGGGAAGTTGTTCCCCTAAAAAACTGCTGTTCATTAATAATTTATCTTCCATTTTATGTGCTTTTCTTGCTGCATTTTGTTATGATTCTAACTTGATGTATTGCAAGCATTAAAACAGATATTGATTCACATGTTATCAATGGAAGAATTTGAGCTTTCCCTACACTAGGGTACAAATTTATTTGGAATTTTCTGCTTATTTTCCTCTTATTTGCCCCTCCCATTTTCATTTTGTTCGAAGTGATTAATGCGACTTGCAACCCCTGATTTTGTAGTGTAAAGCTATTCTTTAAATCTGATCCTATTCTGTTCTTTCCTGACTCCATAGATGAGTTTAATGATGTTCAGCATCAGATTGTAGGACCATCCTGAATAATTTTTTTTTTTTTTTGGGATTATTTGTGGTACATACGGCATGTCTCTTTCTCTTAGAGCAGTTCTTATCCTTATGCAAAGAGATTTGCTTTGTTACGATGATATAGCCTTTATGGAAGTTGGTTTTTGGATTTGGTGGTTATTTTGAGCCAGTCATTGGGGGTCCATTATGGGGTGGTGTTCTACGTCGCTTTCACTTTACATGCTATAGGGTCGTATTGTTTGATTGCAAATGGACTTGATGGTATGGGTACTTATTGCCTGGCAACCAAACTGAGATTTTGTTCTTATCTCTTGTTGAACTGATATGTTATTTTCATTAACTTGGGGCTTTAAAGATGTACTATTGAGAAATATAACTCATATTTTCGAATAGATAAACTAGTTTTCAAGTAAAAAGTATGACTTGTTTCCTGGAAACTATTTCTTTCACAAAGGAATATTCGAAATTACTAGAAAGAAAATGTAACCGAACTTCAGTATTGTTATTGCCCATGCAATGATAGCTCATAATATTGTTATTTTCCTTACACTGATTGCGGGAATACTTAAGAGGACCTAACCCCTGTCGATCCTAAAAACGTGCTGCCCAGCCCCTTACGTGGTAGGCAACAAGGCTAAAACAGATCACTCCACATGGGTTAGACGGGTCCCACCACTTGGGGAGGATCAAATTAAATAAAATTATTAATTTTTTTTTTACATTTCTACTGTTATCTTATTTAATACAATTAAGATGAATGAGTTATATATTTGGTATTTTATTTTATGCATATATTAAATTTGTATTATCAAAATTTATATTAAAGGTAATATAGAGTAAGAAAAATATACTATATATATATATATTTCATAGGATAGATATATAAATAATATATTAAAATGTAATTATAGGAGGATAGAGCAAAACAAGCAATTTATGATATGTAGACCCCTCCAGGTGAAGATTATGAACGGATGGTACAAACAATGTGGACCGATGGGTCTGGGATAGGAGCTAAATTGTTCTCCAGAGGTTCATGCAATGACCATCACATATATAGTGATAGAGATATATTATAATTTGGAAAATTATCTTTTGGTTTTCGATTTCTTATTTACTCCATTCTGAAAGTGGTAAGGTTCGGCGAAACGGATAATATTAACGAAAAATACGCCTTTTTTAATGTTCACACAATTTGTAGTTTTTAAATTTTCCTGAACAAATTTATGGTTGTAAATGCTGACTCTACCTTCCTATCTTCAGCTAAAAAGAAAAAGAAAAAGAAAATGATTGGTTCATATACATGATACACCTGTGTCCATGTGGAGGATATCTTACAATTTATTGTCTAATTTCCTTTTTCTTCTGTTAAACATATTCCTAGATTGTGTTGCACATACTCTGGTTCATTGGGCTCTTTCTTTTGAGCACGAGCAAGAGCTTCAGGTTGTGTCGCTCCCTATGTTCATTCCTTTATATATCAGATAATGTTGTTGCAGGAATTTAATGATATTTTTATTTTTTTCATTTTCAAAAAGTAAAATAAAAATTACGACAGACCACGAGGAACAACATTAAAAAATGTGTTATCAGAGTTTATCTTCCGTTCTATATGCTACCATTTCTTCCTCTTGTACATTGTTCAACTGAGCTAGATGATGGCATCATCCATAATATCTTGTAGAACTATAATATCTCGTGGTATATTTATCTTTGTGAGCAATTTCTATCCATACTAGAAAAAACTGCTCTGTTGTTTTTATTTTGATATTTTTTGGAGTTGAAGACTTGCAGGCCCACTGAATGGTCCATTTAAAGAATCTCAGTTGGTATGGGTCACTGTTGGGCCAACCCAAAATGGAGCTACAAATCTAAAAAATATTGATATGAAAGCCGTATGGACATAGGTGTATCGTTGGACCTTTACTCATAAAAATTGAATTATTCTACTTTTATTTGTTTGGAGAGATGTTAAACGGACTAGCTCCATTGGTTTCAAGCTAGTCCTATTGATTTTGGGTTAGTTGAATTTTGATTTAATTAAATTATTTTCAATAAGTTTGTAATATGGTGATCCTAATCTTAACTCTATTGATTTTAGATTAACTGGACCATTATCAAATTACAAGTCAAAATAATCAAATAATTTATTTAAAATTTTAGTTAAATGTATATTATATTCTATTTAAAATACAATTTTAGATAACATTAAAAAATTATATATTTTTTAACTTTTATATCATTATACAAAATTTAAAATTCAAACATTGAAATAATATTAAGTATTTCATGCTTTTAATTTAATTCTAGCTTTAACTACACACATTATAAAATTTAAAATCATATTTAATTTAAATAATAATATTTAGAATTTTAATAATTTAACATAAATTTTAACTTTGTCTACTCAAAAATAATTGTCATATAAAAATTATTTCAAAATGATGTATGTTATTATTTCAATACTATAAAATAGATAAAGATTGAAGAAAAGTGTGGGTTATCTGGCTGACTCTAACTCTAAGCGGGCCAATCCTATAGGGTTTCGAGCTAATCAAGTTCAAACTGATTTTAAACAGATTAATAAAATCAAGCTTTAACCCTAATTTTTTCGAGCTAAATGAGCAGCCCATCTAACTATGACTCTTTTAACATCCCTATTTATTTGTAAGTGTATATAGATTCAATTCAAATAAATAAATAAATATAAGTACATGGACTGTTAATAAAGGATGAAGTTGAGATTACAGAGCCCAAAATATACAATTTCCCTAAATAACTAGTTCGCCCGACCCCAAAACTTTGATTAAGATACAGCTTCAGCATGTGGGTTCAATATAACAACAATTAGTAGCTCTAAAGAAGAATATATACTGTAGACACACACACACACATATAATAAATTTATCCCATTCAAAGGAAGTGAACAAGTCTGGGTGTTGATTTAATTTGACGATAAGAAAAGGAGATGTCCAGCTGATAACGTGACTTGTCTCAACTTGGTAGCAACTGTGCGCCTTATTTCACCCATGTAAACAACAAACTCCATAATTTCTGCAGATGAAACCTAGATTTATTTTTCTTCTTTCCATTACTGTGCAAAATAAATGGCAAAAATTGTCATGAAGACTTTCTTACCAAGGAGTAACCTCAGCTGAATGTATTTGATGCTCGTCTTCAATTTGGAAATAAGATTTACTGCAGAATTTTGAAGTTGTAAATTCAGCCAACTTAGCTCATCCACGATTGTTCAACATGCAGCATAAGGATTAAAACCGAAACTAATGGAGAATTGTAAGCTTCAGCACAAAATCATTCATTTAAATTTCAGTTCAACACACACACCAATGTAGCTATAACGGATTCAACACAAGCACGGAAATCCCCTATTTTCATCATATATCCTCTAGCGAACAAGCTCAATCGACAAATTATTTCAGCAAGATGATGTACATAGAGATTTCCAGGTGTTCTTATTTTCAACCACAGCCCCACCACCCCTAAATCGTAAAAGAAGACAACGTAGGCATAAAATAGCATCAAACATGGAAACTATTTAGTAAGACAATTAGTTAAAGCTAATATCATTATATGAGCTCATGTTGTCTTATTACACCTGCATTATTCAATTAGT
The DNA here is from genome assembly GCA_028749325.2 of Caryopteris x clandonensis. Taxonomy (NCBI): domain Eukaryota; kingdom Viridiplantae; phylum Streptophyta; class Magnoliopsida; order Lamiales; family Lamiaceae; genus Caryopteris; species Caryopteris x clandonensis. The sequence continues at coordinate 4,045,227 of JAPYKT020000007.1, read as the reverse complement.
AAATCAAATTTGAGATGGAAAAATGTTAGTGGGTATACGTTTTACCTGATCCAGAACTTGCGTCTAGAGAGAGACCGCGCAAGGCGCATTTAGCATAAGTCAGCAGTCGGATTCGTTGAGGAGCACCTAACTTGCTTATCAAAGACCTCAGCAACCCACTATATGGTGTAGAAAATATGAAGAGTTAAAGCACTTTTATATCCTTCAATTTATACTAATGAGAGTAGGACATTGAGTATCATTACTCAGTGCGCAGTACGGTAAGAAAGTCGGGGGGCAATGACTCCATGAAGGAAGATATGTCTTCCATTTTTAAGGACTTCAGTTCCTCCTTTAGATGCTTTTTCTCTTCAAGCGACATTGCTCTCCCAAGCGCTGTTTTGCTTTACGATATTACAGATACAATCAGCATCTCTTTCACACAAAGACCAACAATTTTAATGCCAAGTACTAAACCTAAAACTGAACGAATAATAAAAAAATAAAAATAAAAAAAAATAAATAAAAAAAAGCTCTTGCTTTGGAGGCCACATTGTCAACTACCCATTCCAAAAGGTTGACAAGATTTGTCATTGATCTAGTAAATGAAATCAATTTAAGCTTTCTGGGTTTCTTTTCATACAATTTTTTTATTACTTTTCCATGTTTATAGAATCTTGGACACTAGGAAATTTTTAACTGAGTCCTGTCAGCAGTAATTATGTTCTATGCCATGTTAACAGATACTGGGATCTTTGGAATTGTTATGGAAACTGGAAACGTTGAAAAGAGCTGTGGACTAATTTAGTCACTACAAGAAGTTCAGGTGCTCATGATTTTCTTCCATTGGATTTGGAGAGTACATATAATTATGGGAATGAAGTGGCTACAGTCGTTGGGGAGATGAAGGTGAACTGAAAGTTCTGACTATGGAATTTCAGTCAGGGGGCCAGCTAGTTACATTGCAAGGAGATACAAGTCTATGCAGAACCTTGGTATAATTGAAAACGATCATGAAGGTAATAAGAATGTAGGGTGCAGATTTTTGGTGGAGCTGCGTAGTCTTGATGGGAAGCAGTTAGAGACTACTGAGGTTATACCTCAACAGGTTCAACAACTCTTTGTTCAATTTTGAAGGATTGTTTCAAATGCCACATGGTCTACCTCCATGGTGAGAATGAGCATGCTAAGAAACCTATTCTATCATTATCGACCATATGGTTGCATTTACTTTGAAGAAATGGTATTAGGTTGAATAGGATGATGCTGTATTGTATATGGGATTCATGGCCTGATTATTTATCTTATCCAACGTTTACATGAGATGATACGCATTATGTATTATTTATATCACGTGTTTACTTCATGGGATTATATATAAAGATGGAGGAAATTATGTATGGATAATACATAATAAGCATCATCTCATGTAAACGTTGGATAAGATAAATAATCAGGCCATGAATCCCATATACAATACAACATCATCCTATTCAACCTAATACCATTTCTTCAAAGTAAGCGCAACCTTGGGATCTGTGCCAATCTCAGGGTCCGGGATTGAAACACCTTTTTCGACCCACAAAGTAAACGACGGATAATGTCGGATAACGTGTCCTAATCCCATATTATCCCTTGAAGTAAGCGGAGCCTATAGGTACCTTCAGCATTTAGACATGTAAGAATAAATTCCACATGTGCTCAGAAATTAGAAGTGAAACTCCATCTATAATAGAAGAGAGTAAAATCGTGCATGAAGAAAATACCTGTTAATGGTTCTTCCAGTAAATATAACAGGGAAATATTTAGCATACTTCCCAACACCAAAGTTTTCGCCCAGTTGCTGTATTTTTTGTGCATCAAGTCTAATTAAAGCCTCCCAGAGATGGCAATAATTCCTTCTGAAATCTTCAGACAACTCTTTATAGATCCCATGATCTAGAATGACTACATTTAATTATGTTATGCAAGTAAGAAGTCGATTCAACAACCAAGCAAATATATGACACGGAAACTCTCCTATTGAAAGAAATATTTAATAAGAGTATTAAATGCTTTATCATACCTAATGAAAAGCCTTTGGGCCCTTTTGGACAAACTAATATATTCCCAGGATGTGGATCTCCATGCAGAAAACCATGAACAAATATCATCTCCGCAAACACATCTATTAGGGCATTTGCCACCTACATAGTGAAGAGAAACACAAGAAAAGAATGACTCACTGAAGATACCAGCTTTATAGATTTCATGTATTGACTATTTAGGAATAACAGTTGAACCCTCTATTCAGGAATAACAGAGGTACATGTAGTCAGAATTCAGAAATCCCAGAATATCATATTATGACATGTTAATTACTATATAAACCTAACCAATCTGCTATTTAGGAATCAGTTGTGCCATGTAGTTAGAAATCACAGAAAGATGTATTATATGATATCAGATGACTGTTGTCCATCAAACAAACCTCAACTGGACTGATACCCCTTTGGTTCAACAAGTCATCAACCTGAAACCCAAGGAAGTTCCTGTTAGGAGGGGGGTTTCAGTAGAAACTCAATAGCAAATCACACACAGATGTATTTAAAATATATAATATACATATAATGCAAAATCAACTGCTATTGATCATAGAAAATAAGTTAAAATGGCTGTTAGCTATACCTTCTGCCCTTCACAGAAGTCCATAGTCAAAACCTGTCTGTTTGTGAAGTCCTGGCAATATGAGCATCATAGTGAGCTCAATGATAATATCAAAATCAAAGACTTTCAACATAGAAATATTTCATAAAAAGGCATATTATTTCTCTTAAAAGCTGATAATCATGTAGCATACCCAATAGACACCAGGGATCCTGACCATCTTGTTCTTTTTAAAATTATTTGCTGCTCTTTCTGAGTTTTTAGCCTCTTGAATGAAATCTATAGAGCATAAGAAATAATACCATCCAAGCATATTAACATATTCGTAGAAAGAAATTATGATACATTGCTTCGTACTTATCTTCCTTCCCCCGAGAATAATGCATGTGAGAAAATAGAGGCACATAATATAGTTAATGCAAAATATTGTAATGAAAAGAAAACTGCCAAAATGATGGGATTTGATGCATGGATCTTATCAAGGCTCTAAAACTTGGTGATGAACAAGGTTCAGTACTCAATAGCACAAAGTGGCTAATGCATATAGCTAGATCAGACTACTACCCATAAACAGAACTATACTTTCTAGCAAAAATATGTTAATATTTTAAGTTTTAAACTAAACATGAATCATATATGAACCCACATCCTATAAGACCAAATCAATAATCCAGATAAATTAATGCTTATATGTATACAGTTTGTGTTCTGATAGAAAATATCATAATATACTCACCAAGTTCACAAGCAATAGACTTGGTAAATTCTGCAACCATCCACTCAAACCTGTATTCCGGAAAAAGCTTAAAAAAAGAACACCAGCAATTAACACATTAGGATATACCTGACTCATTTGGCACTAAAAGTTTTGCCTCCATTTCAATTCAACATCTGTGCTTTATGTCATCTTCATTTTACGCTGCAACAAATTGTATTGGCTGGGCATTCTCCAAAACATACATAGAACCAACATAGATGGTTTGTGTCAATTACCACCCTCTCTCTCTCTCTCTCACACACACACACACAAGCACAGATGTTTCATATTGCCAGGTTTGTGCTTAAACAAAAACTCATTTCCCGAAGGAAATAAAAACTAAGCAACCAAAATCTATGTCACAAGACTGTAGAGTGATAACATCAAATTTATGACATAAAACAGTACTTCAATGGCAATATCATGCCATAAATTATTCTACCAGCTTCCTGTCTAATCCATATCCATATTTCTCCGCGCAAGTTATAAGTCTTGGCATGTTCTTCTTTTACATGTCAAATGACTTAATGTTTCTTTTTTCCACATATGTTATTAGATTAACACAATCAGTATGTTGATATTCCATAATTACACGTACTTATTGAGAAGGGGTGATTGTTGTTCCAGGAGCCACAGCAGGCATAACTGATGGGCACAGTTATTTGCATTAGAATTAATTAGGTGAAAAGCACTAGCTTTACGAATGTTCAGCTAAAGAATTTTTCAATAAAGTGTGCAATTAATATGGTCATTCAGTAACCAATAGTGCATTCATTAGCAGTAATGTTGGCGAATGATTGAGTTATATACATGTTTGAGGAAAAGTAAAGGAAGGAGTGATAGTGATCATTGGTGATAGTACTCTTGATTGATGAGAAAATGTCCCATTTTCTTTTAATTCTTTTTTTCTGATGGGCATAGTTAATTGGACTATAATTAATTAGGTAAAAAACGTTACCTTTACGGAGGTTCTGCAATGAAAGAATTTTTCAATAAAGTGTGCAATTAATATGGTCATTCATTAACCAATGGTGCATTCATTAGCAGTAATGTTGGTGAATGATTGAGCTACATACATGTTTGAGGAAAAGTAAAGGAAGGAGTGACAGTGATCATGGGTGATAGTAGTCTTGATTGATGAGAAAATGTCCCATTCTCTTTTGTTTCTTTTTCTGTATTTATATTGGAATTATTCATTTCAAACAACAGAAATCCAAGGCCACATAACCTTTGTTAGTTTAGTACAGAAAACTATTAAGGGGGAGAAAAGGGGGGAGGTAGACTGTTGAAGGTTACGGCTTTGTCAGAAAGTTCTGAAACCAAAGGAAAAAACAAGGATCAACATATTAAATTGCCACATAATGATGGAAAAGGATCTCAAACCTTACTTATATGAACAAGGATCAACATATTAAATTGCCACATAATGATGGAAGAGGATCTCAAACCTTACTTATATGCTCTTTTCTAGTATACTGACTCTTGTCGACATTTTTCAGTGTATATTGCAAGAATGAAAGGAAAATAAAACTATCCTTCGATTCAGTTGAAGCACAATTTTTCCAGTAACTACCATTCACCATGGGCTTGAACATAATTTTAAGCAACACTTCCATGATATCTAATCAGCTAAGTTCAAACATAAATGAGAAACCTTAATTGATCTGTAAGTGTCTTTGAAACTTTATTGATAGATTGCTGTCATGCTAACTATCAACTAGATCTCATTCTGAAACTCCTAAAACCAATGACCCATTCTTCATCAATATGGATGATTTACCAGTCAATTTAGCAACAATTTTCACTAAAATTCAGAACTCTTGATAAAATGAAATAAAAGGTGCAAGTACCCATGTTAAAGTAAGTCAGCAATTAACTTAATGCTCATCTTTATAATCTAGCACAGCTTCTCATGCATGCATGCTCTTCTTGTATAGTTATATATTACTTGATCTTTTAGACAAAAATAATTGTCACAATACATATGGCATTTTAAGATTATGAGACATTAAAATCTTACCCATGCAACAGATCTGGAGAGGAAAGCCATGGTTGCAAGGTCAAACTTCATTTGATACTCTAATCCTGGATATTGGACCTGTGGTGCAGCCGTGCAGGTGCCATAATAAAAGTTAAACCATACATTCTCATGAAAAGTTGTCTTAAGCACTAAAAGAACAGAAGAGCAGCAATATAAATGGATAATATAGCTGTTATATGGTCATGTATGAAGAGCAAATTAGTCCAAATATGGTTTATTCACTTAAACAATACCCAATTCAAATATTAGAATTTTAAAATTGAGTGTTATTGGTTGTATTATACTGGTATCCAATTTAAGCTCAATAAAAGGGCCTTTGCTTAAATCCATCTGCACTCAGTAATGTTTTTGGTCACTGAGACCACATTATTAAGGTGGTTTATGGTAAACGCATATTTTTAAAAGGATTAAAGAAAAAACCAGGTTAGTTTCATTAATGGTAAAATCTTCAATCTAATCAACAAGATAATGTATTACAAACTTCTCAACCAAAAGCAAAGATAATGTCTAGAGACGACACCCCCCCCCCCCCCCAAAAAAAAAAAAAAAACCACAACAACAACTAATAGATATAAGGATCACCCACCAAAAGAAGTCACAAAAATAGGTAGCCATGCTGAATAAACTGTAAAGCTAGGAAACATCATGGATATTCCTTCGGAAAACTAATATGCTGATCTGTTTCTGGACAACTATAAAACATAAGAACAACTTCATATGGGTATAATTCCACAGATTAACCTTGACTGCCACGTCCTGATGGTCCTTCAGGGTGGCGTGGTGCACTTGGGCAATTGAAGCGGCAGCAACTGGTTGCTCATCAAATGAGAGGAATCTGTCCATAGGAACAATCATTGTTCTTTTACCAGAAATTAGTAACAGTAAGGAAATGTATTATGAGGCATTAAGAAATGGGGAAAAAGTAAGTTGGAAAGTAGCTTACAGTTATTCATTTCAAATATTGAAATTTATCTAATAAAATAGATATATTTTACAGGATATGTTGAAAATTAGAACCATACTGAGGATGTAAAAAGAAAAAGAAACAGGAGAAATAACTGCTGCAATTATTATTTTTTCTAGTCCAATGAGTAGTAGTAAGGCTGCTAGGATGAGCCACTACTTTAATGAGTGTATTAATTGAATTAGCCTTCGCAACTTACATCTCCGACAAGTCCTTCCCCAGACTCTTGACTATAACTTCTTTGACAGCTTCAAAATTACAAGGAATGGCCTAGAGCATCAGTAAGAGCGTATAAGCATATTATTTCAATTAAAAGAGTTATGAAAACACAAAAGTTTGATCAAACTGAAATATCGTCAACAAGATGACAAATAAAAACCTGATCCTGAAGAGATGAAAGCGTTGATGAGTATTCTCTAGGAACTTGGCGGACTGCTGCCACGAACTGACCAGCCTTTACATAGAAACCTTTGTTGGCATCACAAAATTTTAGGATCCTCCTTGCTGATCGCAGATGAATCTTAAAAGTCCATAAAACATCATTTCAACAAAAAGAATAAAATATGATGTGGTTTGTGATTACTCAAATTCAATCCTAAAAAAAATTCATCGTCACCACTATTATCATTGGACAAACATAATACATTTACAGATCCAGAGCTTTACCACCTGGAAGCAGAAACTTAAGACAACTATAAATGAACATTATATAGCAAGAAGAGAAATAATGACAAGAAAATAAAACTCATCTAATCTCTCTATCTCTCTCACATACATACATACATACATTTCCTTTTGTATTATGTAAGGCAACCATCTCAATCCTCCTTAGACAATAGCTACGCTGCCGCTCAGATGTCTTCAAATCAAATAATCAAAAAGTATACAGCGAGAAATAACTCATATCAAAATTAAAAAACAGAACAGAAAAATCAGGAAAAATGACCTAATCCCCAAACCTCAGACAATGTGCGTCCATATTCCTCAGAACCGGATGTCAAACCGTGTAGCGAATACTTGTAATCAACCACGCAAGAAGTAATCTGCGAAATTAACACAACCGGTGAATAAGAATGGTTAACCACATTGAAAAAAATAAATTGGGGCTCGCATGACACTCACAGTTAAGAGAGCGCGGGAGGAACGGACGACACCGTTTAAGAAGCTTGGGGTTGGTGGGGAATTGATCGCGTTAATGGAATACAAAGAGTTGTAGGTGAGGGCTGCGAAACCGGTGGCGCTGAGCAGGTAGACTGATGTTTTGGCACCAAACTTCAGACCTCCATATCTCCTCATCTCAGCTGACGCCAACACGAGGAGACTGCTGGAAACTCGGCGGCAGGGAATCACAAACCCGGGAAGTGTTCACTTTTAGACTGAAATGATTTTAAAGGATACCTCTATTTAAAAATTAAAAATATATACAAATTTTAATTATTAATAAATAAATATTTACTTTATCTACACACAAAAATTTTAATTTTTTATTATTATTTCATTTTGATAAAATAAATTTAATAGTAACTTTAGAAATATCCATTCAAAAATTGATTAGCTATGAGAATTAAAATCTATTACATATGTTATTCCTTAAGCATTTTTATATTATAATAGATAATCAATAAGATATATTAATAAGCAAAGTACATCTTAAGGTTCTTAAACTATTAACAAATGTATGATGAGGTCTCTGAATTATAAAATTGTTTCAAAGGTCCTTCAACTATATATAATTACTTAAAAAGGTTCGTCAATTATTCATAAATATTTTGAAAGATTCCTGGATTATTAATTAAAATTTAAAAAAAATTCTTAACTACGAAAACATGTAATGTTAAATTTTTCCATAATAGATAATTTTGAGTGTAAAGAAACATTCAGAACTTGCACATAACAATTATTTATAATTTAGAAACCTTTTCAAATATTTTTATAATTTAATAACCTTTTCAAATGTTCATGAATAATTGAAGGACGGTGCATTTTGCATATATTAATACTTTAAAATTAACAATTTTCTAAACAAAAATAACCAAAATTTCAATTTATTAAATTCAACAATAAAATCGTAAACTCACTCATCAAAATGCGAAGATGTATAGATTGTCGTGAAGTTACTATAATTTTGTTATATTTCTAATTATAAGCACAAGTAAGGTAGTTTGGTGAAAAAGAAAAAATCGTACTTATTAACTTACAATTTAACAATATTGTTTGGTTTGAAGGCAAACTTGAGCTTGATTAATGAAAATAAGGCTCTTTAATGTATAATTAGCTAAACACATTAGTGTTTAAATAATATGATATATAATCTTAATTTGACCATCAAGCTTATGAAGTCATGGACCAAACTTAAATAACTATGAAAGATCTTGAATTCTTCATAAAATAACAATGCGATGATGTTAATAAACTAATCTGATTTATTTTTAATTAAATTTTTATATTTTACGTAAGCTATTATGGACTACGATAATCCTTTGCACTAATGAGTAGTCTATGACCATTTTTTGAATGAAAATTAAGAAAAAAAAACAGAAATACTTGGTCCATTCCTGCTTATCTTTCAAAATTATGGATTTTGATTTTTCTTTAGACTAAAGAGAATTCTAAATGTCAGTTGGAAGATCGATTTTACTTCATACTCGAATTGCAGTTCAACTGTATATTAATCTAGTAATTGTGATACGACTGTAAATCAAATTAAATTACTAAATACTTGACTCAAATTATTGCAGTAATTATGTCAGTTTTCAATTCTTTACAGTGTCCTTTGATCTCACCTCAAAATACATTTTTCAAAATTAATTTCTCCATAACAGCTGAAGGTAAAACTTAATGCAACATAATTTTTTTTTTTTTAAAAAGCAAAATAAATTACTCGAACTCAATATAATTTACTTTAGAGTTAATTGCATAATATGCTTGACTTTTACCAGTTTTTTCAATTTAATCGCATCTTTAAAAATATTACAATTTAATGTAAAAAAAATTAATTTTAACAATTTAATGTATGATTATTATTTTTTAACTCGATACCTAACCCAACACCCACTACAAAAAATGAACGAGGAGATGACCGTGGGCAGCTGCTCTTCTCAACTTTTAAGAACATTTATTTTAGTATTTATATTTATAATATTTAAAAAAAAATATTTAAAGTATTTTGGTTTTACTCAATTACATCCTAAAATTTTGAATGTTTCATTTTTTATAGGCAAATTATTAAAGTTTTAGCCTTTTTTTGTCTTGCAACAGATTAAGCGTCATTTGTTGAGTTGTAATATCTATATTATCTTTCTATAAATAAATTGGGTATATTCTTCTTATATAATTTTGTTTAGAAAAAAGTATATAGTAGATATTTAACCTCAGTAAGATACATAAACTTTTAGAGAATTAAAAATAATTTTAATAATTTACATATAAAAATAAATTTATCAAGATTTTAAGAGGGCTAGTAAAAAAAAAATTAAAATTAATTTTTTAAAAGTTAAGGAGGACGGATGATTGACCAGCTATCCTTTGATCCATTTCTAGAATGTCCAGAGTTTTGGGTGTCACACTATTAAAACTCTATCAAAAAGTATAATTGTCTATTAACTTATCAAAATTAAGAAGTTCGAACATTAAATTACAATATTTAAAGATGTGATTAAATTGCAAGGGGTGGTGAAAATTATGCATTTTTTTTACAATTAAACCATTAATTTATGGTAAACTAAATTCAAAAATAGATTTTTAGTAATTGTGTATTAGACTCTACATTGTTCCATTTATATGTCAACCTGTTCTGATATGACTAAATGAAGTTGTGAAAACAATGGGACATTAAGTTGTATTTGACCAATTTTAGGCTATTCTGTTTTTTCAAGTCAATAACCACTAGCCAACTAGAAACTAAGGAAAGAAATATGACTTTCGAAAAAATCAAAAGTAAAATAATTTTAAGATTTTATCGGACTTTAAAATATTTTTAAATTGGTCTAAAAATATTTTTAAAAGTACTTTATTTGTATACTTTAAAGTAGGATGTGGATTCATTATAATAAGTGTAAGCTTTTTTAAAAAATTAATTTTTATATTTAAGTTTTTAAAATTAATTTCAAGTTTGTAAAAATGATATTCAGTTTTTATAGAATTTCTAGAATTTTTTCGAAATGTACTAGATTTTTAAAAATAATTTTCTCTATTTTCATATGATTATTAGGATTTATTAAATTAATTTTAGATTTAAAAAAAAAAAAAGTTTCATATTTGAAATAGAATATTTGGAGATTTCAAAATTTGTTATGTAAGGTCCAGTTAAGAATGTCTTTTTTGAGAAGGTGTTGGGTGGGGTTAAGAATGTCATTTTAGAGAAGGTATTTGAGAATGCGAATAGTAAATTAAGATGTTGGGATAAACATTTCTTGAGCATGGGAAGTAGAATGATTTTGTTTAAAAGTGTGTTATTCTATTCGACTTTGTACAAATTCGTTAGAGTTTATAAAAGATCTAAATGGGTTGGATTTTTGAAATCAAGTAGAGAACTCTGTTGCTTTTGCCGCTCAGTCATAGTCGATTTCAGAACTTCTAAAAAACTATGATGCGGATATTTAATAGAGAATATTGTAAGTGTCGACGTCCTTGTTTTGTAGATTTTGGGTTTAAACAATTGCATTTTTTAAGAAGATTATTTAATATTAAGGAATTTTCAAAATTTAATAATTTTTGAAGAATGGATCAAATTGTGTTTCCTTTTGGTTTGATCATTGGTGTAAATTTGGTAATTTTGTCAATATGTGGAGGTTTTTGTTTACTGTAATCAATTGGTGGTTGGTTTTTTGGTGCCAAAATACTTGGAATTCATCTTTGCGTCGAATATTTTACCTCCCAATGTTATTTCTCGTATTCTTGAGTTTTTTTCTCTTTTATATATATATATATATATATATATTGTGTTAATATACATATTTAAAGTTGACATCTAAGAGTTCATTTTCCTTTCATTCTATATGGAGTACATTGAGATTTCATAAATTAGTTTTAGTGTGAAAATTAATGATACACCCCAAATCCCTACTAGAATGTTAAGTCGTCTTTCTCTTTTTAGTGTTAAGCTCGCTAAAAAGAGGTTCAATATTGTTTCCATTTGCCATCTTTGTAAGATGAGAATCATTTGTTTATTCACCATCCAATAATCAATTTTTTTTTTGTAATTATAATATTCATCAGCTACTTTTTGTGGTTCCAGAATGTGAAATCTCATTATCAAATTCATACTATGTGGTCAATGTTAGTATTTTGGTTTATGTAAAATGTAAAAAATGAGAGTGTATTTGAAAATATTAGATATAATCTTTTGGAAATCCAGCTCTAGTAGAATAAGGCTTATATGTTGGATTTAATTATGTCGTTAGTTGATTTTTATAAAGGTTATTGACATGTGAATTGTAATTAGGGATTCTTCGTTTTTTTAGGAAATCACCAAACTCTTTCATGGTAAGGGGATCCCCAACCCTTTTATAATTAGGGGATCCCTCCAAATCATAAATTAATTAAATTGAATACTGATGGAACTTCAGAAGGAAACCAGGCCACTTGGTGCAAGGGATAATTAAGAACAAATGTAGTTTTCTTGGATGGTTCGTATAAATTCTGGAACTTAAAGATAATACGTATACTGAGCTTTCTTTGTTAAGGTCTGGATTTTTGTCAAAAGGCTAGGGAATGTTTGGTTGGAGGTGGATGCATTATTTGTCATCACCATCTTGGAGCAAAAAATGCTGAAAATTGGAGATATCAATACTTGATTGCTTTGTTTCTATCTCTTCAAAGGAGCTGAAGATTTTACACACACACACACACACACACACATATATAGGAATAAAGTAGCAAGGGCTAGTAAGGTTATAGAAGTAGAGTGTAGTTTCAAATGTAAAATATTTGTTTTGGTTTAACACGTTTTCTTGTGGTTGACAGACGAGGGACAAAATGTATTCTAAGCTTCTTTTATTATTTGTGAATATTTTTAAAGGTTTTTAATAGTGGAAAAATTTGTGCACGTCTCTCATTTATCAAAATTTATTTTAATGAGCCATTCGAAAATGAAAATTTTATTTTTTAAAGATTTGATTTTGATGCGCTTCTAAGACTTTTATCTGAGGCGAACAAAAAAAATTGACGTTCTATTCTATATTGAGAATAAAAAAAATGATGCAAAATATTGCATAACCTTTTATTTAAAATAAGAAGTGATGATATGTAAATATTTCTAACGGTAGAATTAACAAATATGACAATTTTCATTACATTCCATCACCTATAGATCACTTTTTCATAGTTAAGAGGACTTTAAAATTGATTTTTAATAATTGAGGGACATATAATACCTTCTTTTTTTTTTTTTTTTTGAAGTGAAGGACCTTTTGAAATATTCATGAAAAATAAAAGACCTTAAAATGCATTTTGACTCTAAGGCTTTCCATTTTCAGATTTTCATAGGTTTTTGTCAAATTTTCTTATTTAATTCCTTGTAACATGTACATATATTCATACATAAGAGGTTATGTTGGTTTAAAAAATCAATTTTTTTTTTATTTCATAAAATAATTATTGGATTTATATATATTATTTTAACTTTTTAAAAATAATTTTTAGAGTATTTATATAATGAATGCAGAATTTTAGATAAATTCCATTTTTTTAAATAACTTTTTATGATTTTTAAATTTATTTTCATTTTCTAAAAATGATTTTGAAATTTTATAAAAGATTGTTGGAGTTTTTTTTTATATATATATATTATGTATTTTTCAAAATATTGTACATTTTGAAACTAGTTTTTTTGTTTTTTAACTGTAAAGGTCACTTGAATGCTCAATTAGCAAATTGGCCCACATAATTGAATTGACTCTCACTCATGAAAATCGTGTATAAATTAAATCTGGCTAAAAAAATTTAAAGTCTAGGAATTATAGATCTAAAATGATATCGAACAAAAAAAGCCCTTACCTCTGTATTCTATTTTAGCAATTGTAAGTTATAAATTATGAACCAAGTTTAAAACTTTAAATTATAATCACAATTTATTCTTTCCTTTATTCCCTCATCTTATAAATTTTTACAGCAGCAGTCCTTATATATCGTATTAACAATTAAAATATAATCAAAAGAAAAAATCTCTATTTTAGGGAACTTCTTCCTATACCTATAAATTCAATTACACCCCAAAAATGATACATTGAAAGAATAAGTTGGGGCTATCAATATCAATAGGTTTAAATTGTAAACACCTTGTTTCTTTCTTTTGGTCTACCATCTCCCTACTCTTTTACCTTCTAATTTTATGTTTGTATTTATAAATTAATTCCACGATTGTTGTTTTTCTGAACATTAGCTTAGAATTATATTGCATGTTATCAATGTCAATATATTTGCTGCTTCTTTTATCTATTTTATTTTTCTTATTATTTATTTAGCTTAAAAATAAAGAGAATATGAAAAATCTAATTCTCCATGGTGAAAAGAAATTAATTCCAGATTCCCATTCCAAAATTTAGTGGAAATGGAGATGGTATTACGGGAATGGTATGACCCATTCCGATTCCACCACCGTCATTACCACCCATTGACTTTTTCTTGAAAAGATCATGGATGGGGCATCCAGAATTTTCATGGTTTGCAAAATTGATTTTTCGTCGGTCTTTTTTGTCTTTAACGAATTGTTAAAGGTCAAATCCAGACAGACCTTTTGCATCCACGGTCCGTCGCGTCGGCTGGAAGATTAATAAAACTTAAGGGTTACTTTTATTGGTTTTTTTTTTTTTTTTATCAGGAAAAATGCCAAAATAAAAAATAAAAAAAATTGTAAAATAGGTTAGTTTCGAAAAGATTTTTAAAACTAGGGTAAAACGTCAGGCCCAATGACGGTTTTTAACAAAAACATCACCGGACCTAACATTTAAAATTTAAAATTATAAACGTTAGGCCCTAACATTTTTCATTTCAAATTATATATATATGCACGTTGTTTTCTACATCTATATATATATATATACATACATATCCATCTATATATATACATACATGCATCAAGCATCCATCCATATATACATATATTTATTTGTTATTTGTATTATAATTATTATATTATTAAAAATCATATTTTTTAAAATTTACTGGCAAAAATTAAATATAATATTAAATATATTTTTATTTTTTTAATTATATAAATATGTACTTATTTTAACACTATATAAAATAATAATATATTGGTAAATTAATAAAATTTCTAAATATAAAAATGTTATAATAAAAAAAAAATATTCAGAAATGATGTAATTTAAAGAATATTTTTTTAATAATTATTATTTATAATTTGAATTTTTAGATAAAAATAATATATATATATATATATATTAATACATAAATATATATACAATTAAAAAAAAGAAAAAACATTAAAAATCGTCAGCCCCACTGACGTTTCTTTTTATTTTTTTTATTTTGTAATATGTATATATAATATATATTATAAATATATATATATATATATATTATTCATATATATATTCTAAATAAATTAAATATAAGTACCGTTTATATTTTATTTGTTAAGTAAATATATATATATAAATTTATGTGTATATATATTATAGAAATATATATTAAATTATATAATTTTAAAAAGTAAAATATTATACTATTATTTAAGATAATAAAAAAATTATCTAATTTAAAGAATAATTTTTAATTATTATTATTTATAATTTGAATTTTTGGAAAAAAATACTATATATATATATAGAGTAATAATACATAGATAGATATACAATTAAAAAAAAAAAGAAAAAAAATTATAAATCGTCAGCCCCACTGACGTTTTAGAGAAACGTCAGTGAGCGTAACGTTTCTTTTAATTTTTTTAATTTTGTAATATGTATATATAATATATATTATTTCATATATATTCTAACTAAATTAACTATAAGTATCGTTTATATTTTATTTGTTAAGTAAATATATATATATAGAAATTTATGTATATATATTTTATAGAAATATATATTAAATTATATAATTTTAAAAAGTAAAATATTATACTATTATTTAAGATAATAAAAAAATTATCTAATTTAAAGAATATTTTTAATTATTATTATTTATAATTTGAATTTCTGAAAAAAAATACTATATATATTAATATATATATATTAATAATAATACATAAATATATATATACAATTAAAAAAAGAAAAAAAAGAAAAATCGTCAGCCCCACTGACGTTTCTTTTAAATTTTTTTTTGTTATTTTATAATATGTATATAATATATATTATAAATATATATATATACATATTATTTCTTATATATTCTAAATAAATTAAATATAAGTATCGAATTATATTTTATTTGTTAAGTATATATATATATATATATATATATAGAATTTTATGTATATATTTTATAGAAATTTATATTAAATTATATAATTTTAAAACATAAAATATTATACTATTATTTAAGATAATAAAAAAATTATCTAATTTAAAGAATATTTTTTAATAATTATTATTTATAATTTGAATTTTTGGAAAAAAATACTATATATATATTAATAATAATACATAAATATATATAAAATTAAAAAAAATTAAAAAAATTAAAAATGGTCAGCCGCACTGACGTTTTAAAGAAATGTCAGTGGGCCTGACGTTTAAATTTTTTTTTTTTTTTTTTTTGTTAAATATATTATATGCATATTATAAAATAACAAAAACATAAAAAAAATTAAAAGAAACGTCAGACCCACTGACGTTTCTTTAAAACGTCAGTGGGGCTGACGATTTTTAATTTTTTTCTTTTTTTAGTTGTATATATATATTTATGTATTATTAATATATATATATATATATATAGTATTTTTTTCCAAAAATTCAAATTATAAATAATAATAATAATTAAAAAATATTCTTTAAATTAGATATTTTTTTATTACCTTAAATAATAGTATAATATTTTACTTTTTAAAATTATATAATTTAATATATATTTCTATAAAATATATATACATAAATTTCTATATATATATATTTACTTAACAAATAAAATATAAATGATACTTATATTTAGTTTATTTACAATATATCTGAAATAATATATATATATATATATTTATAATGTATTTATATATACATATTACAAAATTAAAAAAAAATTAAAAGAAACGTCTGGCCCACTGACATTTCTTTAAAACGTCAGTAGGGCTGACGATTTTTAATTTTTTCTATTTTTTTAATTGTATATATATATAGTATTTTTTTAGAAATTCAAATTATAAATAATAATAATTAAAAATTATTCTTTAAATTACATAATTTTTTTTAATATCTTAAATAATAATATAATATTTTTCTTTTTAAAATATATAATTTAATATATATTTCTATAAAATATATATACATAAATTTCTATATATATATTCACTTAACAAATAAAATATAAACGATACTTATATTTAATTTATTTAGAATATATATGAAATATTATATATATATATATATATTTATAATATATATTATATATACATATTACAAAATAAAAAAATTAAAAGAAACGTCAGGTTTTTCTTTTTTTAATTGTATATATATATTTATGTATTATTAATATATATATATATATATATATATATTATTTTTTATCTAAAAATTCAAATTATAAATAATAATTATTAAAAAATATTCTTTAAATTACATCATTTATGAATATATATATTTTTATTATAACTGTTTTATATTTAGAAATTATATTAATTTACCAATATATTATTATTTTATATAGTATTAAAATAAGTACATATTTATATAATTAAAAAAATGAAAAATATATTTAATATTATATTTAATTTATGTTCAGTAAATATAAAAAAAATGATTTATAATAATTTAAATAATTATAATATAAATAACAAATATATATATACATATATATACCTTTACATACATATATAAGTGCTTATATATATATATACACACTTGCAATGCGGTGTATATATATATATATATATATATATGGATGGATGCTTGATGCATGTATGTATATTTATATAGATGGATATGTATGTATATATATATATATAGATGGAGAGAACAGTGTCCGTATATATATAATTTGAAATTAAAAACGTCAGGCTCGGTGACGGTTTTTTCAAAAAACGTCACCGGACTTGATGTTTTACCCTACTTTTAAAAATCTTTCCGAAACTAACCTATTTTACAATTTTTTTTTTTTACATTATTCTGGTAAAAACCCCTACTTTTATTCTGCAAACTGTATTAATTGTTTTCGTTTTTCTGCTAAAGTTTAAAGCATTTTCTTTTTTATTTTCGTCTTCTTTTATTCGATTGTTGTTTTCATCTTCTTTTATTTGGTTGCAATCAATATGTTTGCAATATATAGCAAATTCCCATCCATTTTTTTCACCGTAATATATATTTTTTTAATTTTTAATTCTTGGAGCATGAATTAAGACAAAAGTTTCTCAGGGTATTTGGAATGTTCAAATTAAAAGATTGGGACTCAATAATTCATGTGGCTTTAAACAAATTCATCCAAAATTTGAAACAAGACTAAATTAATAATAAATTATTTGATATTTATTACATAAATTTAACGAAATTTAATAAAAAAAAGATTTTTCTGCCTTAATTCATGAAAAAAGACAAAATGGAAAAAAAGAAAGAAAAAATCGCACTTTGATTTCTTGCTATAATTAGGTCAGGTTTACAATATAGTCGTAAGCTATGAATCAAAGCAAATATTTGAGCGTGCCGTGAAAAAAAATTGTTGCAGAATTCCATTAATTGATTTTTTAATTTTATTAATATATATTACATACATAAAATAATATTATAATAATATTACAAACAAATACATAAAATATATTAATATACTTATTATAATATGATATGAAACACAAAATCTCATTTGATATATATACACACACATACGTAAGGTCTAATCATGAGCTTCAGTTTCCACAGTCTATATCTATATAAATATAATAATTGAACAGTAAGTTCGATATTTTGCCAAAATTACTTTATTTTTTGAAAAGTTTGGCTGAAAAATCAAATTTATTATTTATTTTTTGTTTGTTCACCTCCATTTTTAAAAGGTTATAATTTTTTTTGTATTAATTTTTTTGAAAATATATTATATTAATTATTTATCCATAGTTTTTAATATTTTAATTTTCAAAATACTTAATATAAAATTTAAATTTAAAATATTTTTATATTAAAAATATACTTATTACTTTAATAAACTATTATATTATTATAATTATTATAATTAATGCAATGCACGAACAAAATACAAGAAGAGGATGTTTTAATATAGGATTTTGCAGCTAATGCACTCCTGAGTGTTTTTTTAATCTCATCAGTAATTCTGTATGGATCTGACAATTCAGTTGCCAATTAATAAATAGATAAACTGATGTGATGACTGATCCAAATACGAAACACTTAACACAGATGAATAAAACTCCACTATTAATGTGTATATACTAATTCTTTTAAGCAAAATGAATTCCTAAGCTGAACCCTTTTTTATACTGACTTTCATAAATTTATGTTAAATAAAATTAATGAGCATTTGATTTTAGTAGGCCCTTCAATATTTCTCAAATCTTGATTTACGCAGAATCTTTCCTTTGATTATTTGACACATTGAGTACTTTGATATAGGAGTTCAATAAATAATAAATAAATAAATAAATTCAGACTTTAAGAATTAAACTGTAAAAAGATTTAGTAAAATTAAATTTAAAAGTGACCATAAAGTGGTCATACCAACATTATATAACTTCTATAATTTTTCATAACTCAAAAAATCTGAAAAAATTAATCTCTTAAGTTTAAATAGAACTTTATAATGCACATAAGTTTTATTATTATTATTATTATTATTATTATTATTATTATTATTAAACATAGAATATATCAAATTATAATTATTAGATATTTATCGTGCAATATATGAGATATAACATTTCTATTATATTAATAAAAAAACTCTAAAATATATAAATAAAATGATATAAAGAAGAACATAAAACTTGTAATAATATAATTAAGAAAAAAGTTGTGATGCAAACAAAATAAATACAATATAAAATACTAAAAAATCTAATAAATTATATGTGTGAATGCACATGTGTTATAGCGTTCAATACATGTGTGTGTGTGTGTGTTTGTTTATTAGACAAATTTAATAATAGGAATGACACACATAAAAGCAAATTAAAATTCCACATATTTCAATAGATTTTGCTAAGTAGGTATGTGTTTTGTTTTTGTCATATTTTTAAAATTTATATGTTTTACGTCAAATAACATTTGTCGATATAGAAAGTTGAAAATATTAGAATTAACTCAAATAAATTTAAAGTATAATTTGACGTTATACTATATTATCATCCCCTAAAAGTTAATTTTGACAAATAATAACTTAAATAATATTTAAAGTATATTTGAGTACAAACTACATACAAATTATTCTACCCACTATAACTTTTCCAACTTCATACAAATATTTCAACTATATATAAGAAAAAGAGGTTCAAAAATAAATTTGACAATAGATAGTATAATAATTTTATTTTCTAAAAAACATTTACTTTTTATTTTATATTATAGTTCAAATTTATAATAATTTAATATTTATTTATTTGAAATTCAATACATGTATTAAAATAAAAAAAATTAAATTTATTGTTTGGATATAATAATTTATTTTAATATATATATATATATATATAATATTAATATCAAATTAAATATAATAATTAATTTAATAAAGCTCATGAATTAACATCAACAAATTTATATCGATTCCTCTTTTATATTAAAAAACGATATTCAAATGCTCGCCCGTCTCGTAAGTTTGAATATATGGATATTAAAAGGGAAGCATCAATCATTTTCATTAAAATTAATGTACATTATCATCAAAGACAAGTTGCAGGAAGGGCAGGTCAACTTGATATTCCACATTCGTTGGAGTAATAAATAAGTTTTAAATAACTCTGATAATGAGTTGCAACTTGTTTCAGCCTTGGTCTATCAATAAGTCAGATATTTTTAATTATAATTTAGATATTTTTTGTTTTATTAATTTTAACAAAGTGTATTTTAAATATATTTAACGTGTAGTCACAGACTATAATTAGAAAAGATGCTGTGCTAATTATAACTTCAAAATTTAAAGAGATACTACATCGTACTATCATGTTTATAATTCTCTTAACTTATAATTTTTAGGGAAGCAAATTCACTAGTTTAAATATAATAAAATGAGATGAGCGGAAATAGGCACGATTTGACGGGTTTGTTTAGCTGAAAAATTATAAGATTAAAGCTTAAATTTTTTAGCCGGTTTAAAATTGATTCATTTAACATGAATCTTGATTTACTCAAAATTCTACAAGGCTAGCCCGCTTAATTTATGACTAATGGTTAGCCCACGTTTTTTCTTCTTCTTTGTTTTCTTTTCTAATATTGAAATAATGACATACAATATAATAATTTTTAATTAAAAAAATTAAAATTTATGTTTAATTGCTAGAAGATTTTAAATAACATCATTTAAATTTATAACTTAGATAAGATATGATTTTAAATATTATAACTTTGATGCACTTAAAGCTAGAATTGAGAACATTAATTACCATATATCACTTCAATATTTAAATATTTTAATTTTCTTATAGTGATATAAAAGTTATAAAATGTATAGCTTTTTAATTTTAGCTAAAATTTCACTTTAAATAGAATATTAGATTCATTTAAATAAAATTTCAAATTTAAAAATGTAATTTGACTATTTCAACTCATAGTCCGATAGTTGTTTATTCAGCCAAAAAAATAATAAGAATAGGGTTAAATTCATCATATTATAAATTCATTTAAAATGATGTGATTAACCCAAATTTCATTATAATTAATCCAAAACCACGAGGACAAGTTCATTTAACAATTCTGGCAATAAAATCCGAATGAAGTTTGACCATAAATTACAGATAAAAAAACAAAAACTTGATTTTGATGTTTTGTTTGTTTGTTTAGAAAATGAGATTATTGAAAGTTGGGTATCTTTAGAAAAAATAAAATTGTCATATTCAAAATGAAGTCGCATCCAGTACCACTTTAGAACGAGTTACATACAAAATATATAAAATGTATGTCTCATATCGTTCTTTATATAAAAAAAGAATAACTTTATAAATTTTATTACATTATTAAAAAAAGAAAAAAGAATGGGAATGTGAGTAGTGGTAAATCGTTGCTATTTCTTTTATTGTTTTTATAATATAAAAGAAGATTTTTTGCTATTTTCTTGACACGTATCTTTACAATTCATTAACATGTGTAATTTTTCACTCTCTTATTTAAAAAAAAAACCTAAAATTTGAAAACCCAATTAATTTGTTGTGTTAAATTTGTTTTAGATATGATATATCAAATTAATCACTTTTTTATATGAATTTAATCTACAAATGTAAATATATTTTTATAAAATTAATGTTATAATATACTATTATTTATATAATATTACAATTGATTGTTTCAACTTAATAAGTTTTAATGAGTTAAAAAATTTAAGTTGAGTTCAGGAACATTCTAAAATTCACTTCAAAATATCAAATAATTTATTATTTAATAAAAATAACTTTTAAGCGATGGCAATGCAATATAAATTTAAAATAAAAAATAGATCATATAATATTTATATAAATATAATTGATATAAATAATTACTATGTATATATTTATAATAATAATAATAATAATAATATAAACTTATCATATATTATAAATATAATAAAATATATTTTACTACGTACATCACACAAATAGCCATCTTGTTATATTTAAATATGGACTAGAAATAGATAGCCTTACATTATATACTCTACAAGTTCAGATGAATTGCATTCACAAGACAGAATCAAATCATATATATTTTAACTTTGGCATCCAACTGGAATTGTATTCTTTCCTTCTAACTTAAGATGACAATCTGAAACCATCAACACTAAATTTTGTTGTTGTTCCACCCATGCTTTTATTTTTTCCTGACACCGAACATTTAATTTTCTTGAAAATCAGAACACTTCTGAAATAATCGTATGGTGATGTTTACTAAACTTAAAATAGTTCTGAAATACAAAATATGCATTTCTTGATCCATATGTGGAACTACCAAAGTCGTGGACATGATTTATTTATTTATTTTAATTAATAATTTTCTATTCCTTTTAATAAATTGTTTAATAAATTCGATTTAGAAGCGATCAAACCTTTGACCTTCTCTGCGTGAAGCACGACTATAACCTATTTCCCTAATGAAGGTTCCCGCTAATTCCCACCTACTAAAGTGAACGTGCTCTACATTATTTATTTTTCTATTTTTTTTATTTTTTATTTTGTGAATGTTTGTGAAATCTTGGAATTTTTTATTAGCAGCCTCAATGTTTTGAGGAACAATTCGCACTTGAAGACAAATGCCTAATATATTTTAATCCTTGGGGCAAAGGCGAAATCCCTCGCCCTCAGGGTCTCCACCCCCGGTCCGACAGAGATTGGTGGAGGAGTTAAATTATGGTAATTAAGCGGCCCATTAGGTAGGAGAAACAGTGCCTGGTGCCCACAAGGAGTCATTCCCACATTGAAGGAAAAAACTCCCAGGAATATATTTTAATCCTAATTGTAGGTAAAGGTGTACCATTTCTTTATTGGTCTAACAATAGTAGTTTTGACTTATTTTTTTAAAAGTACCAATGTTTTTTTAACTTTTCAAGTCTGGTGATATGCTATAGATTATATTCTGTGTTCTCAGTGGGGGAAAGTAAAATCTGTGTTCTTACAGGAATATATATAAGAGCAAGTACACTTTAGATTAGTTTTTTACGAAGTTCACATTAATAGCACTTTTCTTCATTTTCTTTTTTGGTAATAAAAGAAATTTCAACATCTAAATATACCAAAATTGTGGAAAACATAAAATGAACATGAATTTCTATTGGTATAATTTTTTTGGACAGTATAAAAAGAAATATATGTGAACTCAATCTAAAGTGGATAATATCGTACAAATTCATGGCCCAACAATTTGTATTGGAAACATGAAAAAATTGGAGTCCATATTCGGTGAGCCACCAGGATATGACGAGAGCTCTACAGACTAGGTGGCCGAAGTTGATCTAGATAGAAATGAAGGAAACGATGAAAGTTCTATGGACCAGACCAACCTGACTTGAATAGAACTGGTTGGAAGAGAATCTCGATAGTTCTTATTTGAAAGGAAATATGTTGGTATAATCAAATAATTCTATATCAGTTAAATATGAAAGAATAATCGTACATGTTTAATCCAAAATGAATAATATTATAGAAATAAGAACATTGAAGTATATCATGGGCCAACCATTTTAACGATCTTAGATAAAAGATGCAGACCTTAGAACACATTTTATCAAATAAGTGACTTTGATATATGAGCAAAAAATATATTTTATCATTATATTAGATCGAATTAAACAAAATTTTATGTAATTAATATATCACCTAATATGACAATTTTAGCGTTTCCCACAAAAATCTTGTTAGTCGTACTCTCAGTTGTTCATTTTTAAATCTATTTTGATGTCTATTTTTTTTGAATATTTAATTAATCTTAAATATTGGAAGATTGATTGAAAATTAGAGATTCAAAATCCACAAAAAATTGGGAATGTTAAAAGATTACAGAAAGACCATTTGTTGCCACGTAAAAGTAAGAAAATAGAAGAACACAATTTGACCGTTTTTAGTTTCTCAATCCAGAAACAAATTATTCTTAAATTAATATACGCGTTTTCAGGTCATAGGCTTTTATATACTACGACAACTTGCAAATGTTGAATAGGAAGCATATGTACTTTGACTTGTATGGCCATATTTGGATACATTATTTATTTATGAATAATAAAACTCACAAAAATAGACAATTATGAGGGGGGCAGCTGCCTACCCATGTTCCCTTTCCTCCGTACCCACTGAGATATCAGGAAACCTAATTGAATAATAGAAACTCTATAATTCTAGGAGCATCCCAATTGGTCCACTTCTCTCACTATAAATATTCAACCCCCACACCATCTTCAAATATCATTCCAAACGCAAGAAACAAAAGAAAATCTTCCATTCTTTTTATATTCTCTATACCTCTTTTTAAGTCTGACCAAGCTTTATAGCTCCGGCCATCATGGTTCTGTCGAAAACCGCCTCCCAAACCGATGTCTCCGTCCACTCGACCTTCGCCTCTCGATATGTCCGAGATTCTCTCCCTAGGTAAGTGCTAAACATTTGTTTTTGTTTTTATTTTTTATAATGAAAATACACCCGCACAATTACTATTACATGTGGCTGATGAATTTATCGTATATTAGGTATAAGATGCCGGAGAATTCGATACCAAAGGAAGCAGCGTACCAGATCATAAATGATGAACTAATGTTGGATGGGAATCCGAGGTTGAACTTAGCATCATTTGTGACTACATGGATGGAGCCAGAGTGTGATAAGCTTATGATGGATGCTATAAACAAGAATTACGTTGACATGGATGAGTACCCTGTCACCACTGAGCTACAGGCAAGTTATTATTTTTTAAAATTAAATTATTATATGCCTTTCAATTATAGAATAATTATCAGTTTTGGCTTCATTAAACAAATGTAATTGGCCCGAGGCTAAATTACAAAATTTATGATGTTTTTTAAATTTTATTTTATGTTTTCAATCGTAAATCAGGATAATGAAGATTACGTGACAATTTTTCAAGCCAAACGTTGATAATAAGGAGGAAAAAAAAGAATTTCTCTTATCTTAATTCTCTTTATTACAATAAAAAAATTAATTTTTTTATAGGAATAATAATAATAATAACAATAATTTATTTTTCCAATTTCTTTCATCCACTGGCTTCACCTAGGCATCTAATGATCACTAGAATCTTTTCATCAAATTGGCATCATTTGGGTATCTAATGATCAAAGTATTGAGTACTTTTTTCTTTCTCAAAAAAAGAAAAGAATATAAAAAATCCTCGAATATACGAGAAATAGTAGAAATATGTGTTATTTTACTTTTATTAACATAAATATGAGTTATTTTAATTTTATTATCATAAATATATTTTGTTCTGATAAAATTTTAGTTTTTGGAATGAAATGTAAAATAGTTCTATGAATTTTAAAAAATAATTTGGCGACAAAGTCTCCATAAGTCAGAAAGCATATAAATACATCAATTTAATTGGAGAGTTGCGTACTTATTAATCAACCTATTAAATATGAAACTTGTAAAAGTCTAAAAGGACAAAGTCATTGGCGGCTGGCTATTGCTTTTAGACTTTAGTCTTTACCTTTGACCAAGAAATTCTGGTCTTTATTTATTCTGCTTGTCATATAATTTACTTTTCTGTCTTTTACATGTTCAAAGTATTTAGTATTATGACAAATAATCACTTTTTAGTTTTTAAATATATTAAATTCCAATTAACTATTTCTCAAACTAGAAAAGGAAAAAATGAACTTATTTGGTGGTAGTTTTCTTCATAATATCAACTTTGCTGTACCTATAAATTCTGATTTATTAAATAAAAATTGTTGGTCATAATTTGATTAAATAGATAACACTAATACGAACAAATACTACTTTTGGACAAAAAAAAAAAAAAGAAAAAAAAACAAGAAAAAGAGAAAACGAAATGGAACTATAAATATCACCAAGGAAATATTGAACTTATTGGTTATGTATTTTAGTATATTAAATTACAAAGACTGGTAAAATTAAGGTGATGAACTAAAAGTTGATGATGGTTTTGGAACAGAACCGATGCGTTAACATGATTGCACATCTCTTCAACGCGCCGCTGGGCGAGGGGGAGGCTGCCGTCGGAGTCGGCACTGTGGGTTCGTCGGAAGCAATAATGCTTGCCGGGTTGGCATTCAAGAGAAAATGGCAGAACAAGATGAAAGAACTTGGCAAACCGTACGACAAGCCCAACATTGTTACCGGCGCCAACGTCCAAGTTTGTTGGGAGAAATTTGCCCGTTACTTTGAAGTTGAGCTCAAAGAAGTTAAGCTGAGAGATGGGTACTACGTGATGGACCCAGATGAAGCGGTGGAGATGGTGGATGAGAACACCATCTGCGTTGCCGCCATCTTGGGGTCCACCCTTAATGGAGAGTTTGAAGATGTTAAGCGGCTGAACGACCTCTTAGTCGAAAAGAATAAAGAAACAGGGTATGTTGTTTAAGCTATTACATAGGAACAACGAATCAACTATATATATATTCTTAATAAATCAAAATTAGATTTATACTAATAGAGATGAGTACATTTTTATATGTGCAGTTGGGATATTCCCATTCATGTGGATGCTGCTAGTGGTGGATTTATAGCACCATTTTTATACCCAGAATTGGAGTGGGATTTTAGGTTGCCATTGGTGAAGAGTATTAATGTGAGTGGGCACAAGTATGGGCTTGTCTATGCTGGCATTGGGTGGGCCATTTGGAGGAGCAAAGAGGATTTGCCTGAAGAGCTCATTTTCCACATTAACTATCTTGGAGCTGATCAACCTACTTTCACCCTCAACTTTTCTAAAGGTATTATTTTCTTGTTTTTTAAATAATTATTTACATAACTTTGTAATTTCTTATGATCAATGTCTAACATCTCCAAAATCTTGCAGGTTCTAGTCAAGTAATTGCTCAGTACTACCAACTTATTCGCTTAGGAAATGAGGTAAACATAACAACTAAATATATATAATATGCATTGATGGAGTTGAAACATGAAATGAAACATACCCACATGCATTGAATTGATCGAGTCATAAAATGTACCAATTCTTTGAAACTTATATTCTGATCATGCGGCCATGCAGGGGTACCGTAACGTGATGGAAAACTGTCAAGAAAACGCCATGGTACTAAAGGAAGGGTTGGAGCGAACCGGCCGGTTCAACATCATCTCGAAAGACAACGGCGTCCCACTGGTGGCGTTCAGCCTGAAGGACCACAGCCGCCACAACGAGTTCGAAATCTCCGAAATGCTCCGCCGCTTTGGGTGGATCGTCCCCGCCTACACCATGCCGCCCAACGCTCAGCACATCACCGTGCTGCGTGTGGTTATCCGGGAGGACTTCTCGCGGACTCTGGCGGAGAGGCTGGTGTTAGACATCGAAAAAGTTTTGCATGAGATTGACCTGCTCCCGTCTAGGGTTACAGAGAAGCTCACCACCGCTGCAGCCACCGTGGCTGTCGAGGGGAACCACCACAACCACCACCACCACCACCTCCTCCCTGCCGTTGTTAAGAAAACTACCATTGAGGTGCAGAGGGAGATCACGGCAACTTGGAAGAAATTTGTTGCGGAGAGGAAGAAGACTAATGGAGTGTGCTAAATTAATAATCAATTAAAGAGTCTTAGCAATAAAAACTAATTAATTAATTAATTAATGCAATTTTTTTTGGGTTTTTGATTGCTTGATCAAGTAATTGTGCCTGCGGAATTGGTGGAGACAGATTGATAAGGTTTAATAATTACTTTGTATTTTGTAGTTTGTAAGGGTTTATTTCTGATTTATTAAAGTACTACTGGAAGAGTATTGTCTTCTTGATTACGTTACTTAATACAATTTAATTACCTCGCAACAGCCGCAAGGCATGCCCCATTGTTTGACAAATCATAGTCAAAGTCAACAAACCTACATCTATTCCCTTTTCTCTCTTTTACCTTGAGTTACAATATTGTGATACTATCACTAAAAGAGAAAAGCTCATAGACAACAAATTTTTGCAAAGTAAATATTTCACTCAGTTCTACATATTAGATTCTTAATTAAAGCAATTGATCGTACTCTTTTTCCTCGTGACAAATTCTCTTTTCTTAAAATGATTTTCTTAACTTAAAATTTTCATCAAGACAACAAATTAATCTTTAGAATACGTATCTAATGTAACTATATATTCACAATATTGGGGACGTTTCAAATTAAACTCAAGCGGGTTGAAAAAAATTGTGAAACTTTAGAATCTTAAAATTTAGTATTTTGACATTCAAAATCCGTTCTTATGAAGTACATACCACCAAACGTACCCCAAAATGGGCTGTTGTTAATATATGAAAGCAATACATAGTAGAACAAACATATCCTTAAATAGGCTATTGTTAATATTTTCTATTATATTTTATATTTTTATCTTATATTTTAAAATAATTACCACATGATACAACTAAATAATAATATTGTTAATTAACACATAACGTATATTTAAAAAATAAAATATAAAATAAAACATAAGATAGTATAGAAGATCCAAATCCCTGTTTTCTTCTCTATGTGCCTTTATTGTACACATTATTTATTTTATAACGTGATACAAATCAAATTAGATATGCAAAAGCTCAAGTGAAAACAAATTTTATAATAAAACCGACTTGCCTATGATTCGAATCATCGGCATCAGAATCACAGAATCCTAAACTCTCGCGCAAATCTCCGTACGACACAGGGCTATATATTGAACTATTGGCTAATCCAATAATAATAATAATAAAAAAGAATAATTGAGGGTACATATATATAAAGACAAACAAACCACAAATTGCACTCATTAATGTTAACAAGGCTGGTTGCAATACATATTACTTGAGGCCGAATTAATCCTAGGCGTTGCACCTTGGTCCTGTCCCTTTCACGACCGTCACCGGGCAACTTGCATTCTGCACCACGTAGTTGCTGACGCTTCCAAGTAACACCCTACCCATCCATCCATTGTAACACACGTTGATCAAACAAAAATCACAATTTTCTCAAATAATTACAACAAATTAACAATCTATGATCACAGTGTCCTTTTTATTTTGAAACCCATTAATGCACATTAATTCAATTTTGATATACTCATGGAATTGAGTGATTAAATAAAATTAAAATGAATATTGTATTTTAGTCCCACAAAAAAATATATATAGTTTTTCGTTTCATTTAATGAAAGACCTCCTCTAGAACATTACATTTGTCTGAAATTGAAATCTCTAACATATATTGGTAAAACAGTACCATTTGACTAGAAAAATTTGAGCTTATATTTCTATTTACTTAATTTTGTTTTGATAAACACTCGTTCAAAATAAAAAGAAAAAGAAAAGGAATCAACCATTTCAGAATTGTAAATCAGAAACAAGAACTAATAAGATGACCACTAAAACTATTTACAACTTAACAGGGACTAATTGATCTAAAAGGCAAAGAAAGGAGACTGATTTTGATGGACACTAAACTATAGGGAGTGAAATTGAATTAATCATAAACATGGGCGAACAAAAATATCTATAGTTGTTGCTCATATATTTGTAATTAAGATAATTAATTACCTCTTAATTGTACCCAAACCCCTGCTTCCCACAACAAGAGTATCAAGCTTGAGTTGTTCTACAGCGTCACACAACTTCTCTCTTGGATCCCCCCAGTACACTTTAGTCACCACCTTCACCTGGACATTTCACAAATACAATCAAATCAAATCAAATTCTTCATAATCATTCGTTGCAAAGCTGAAACACTCTAATATATACCTAAAAGATAAGTTCTAACTCAATGAATATTTAAAATGGTTCAAATGAAATAGTATCGTGTTTGGCCTATGAGGCTGTGACACATTCACCCCATATATATATATATGTATGAGATAGAGAGAGAGAGAGAGAGAGAGAGAGAGAGAGAGAGAGATACTTGTTTGGTCCTGGAGACGGTATCAAGCATATCAAGAATCTCAAGATCAGGGTTTAACCCATAGCGTTTGGATACATTAATTTCTCTAAACTCATCCAGAGGTATCAACGCTGAAAATCAGGTAACAGAGTAAGAAATAATAAGCAGGATTGAAATAAGTTTCCCATTAACCCCCCCCCCCCCCCCCCCCCCCCCAAAAGAAAATAAACAAAAAAAGAGGTGTAAGAGGATTGATTCATACGAGAGCCAGTGTCTTCAAAAAGCTGCTTATAAGTGGGATCAGCTTTGGGAGATGCAACATGGATTATGATAATCTGATCACCCTCTTCTATCAGATTATTGATTGCCCAATTCAATGCAGATTTGCTTGTTGCTGAATAGTCCATCCCAATCCCAACTTTACGTGTTCTCCCCATTTTTGATAACTCCACCTCTCTTGATTGTAAAATAAAATGATAATTTTTTTTTTAAATTTCTCTTTTTATGAATAAAATTGGGACATCTTATAATCGTGATTAGGAGTTCTATATATAACTCTCTCTCTGTCTTGTTTGATAGAGAAGAGTTTTCGTGAAGGGACTAGAAAGTTGTCCACTTTGGAACAATTAATTGGCTTTTAGGTGACACTTTATTCTTGGATGAGGATGTTTAGCTGTCTTAGCCAGTTGTAATAATGTCTGGGGAGTTTTGGCACATAGTTTTGAACATTATTATGGTCTAACAGTTGGCCTAATCTTTAGAATGTTTTTCTGGAATTTCTAGATGGCCCAGTGATTATATAATCAATTAATAATTAATTATTCTCTTACAGTTAACAATTTTAAAAGTAACCTGAAGATACATAAATTAATTTAAAGTTCTTACAGAGATTTTTTTTTTAAAAAAAAATTTAAATTATGAGTTATAACCCGAATTATCTGGATCAACCGCATAATTTCGGTTGAAATAGTTTGTTTGAACATTAAATTATTGATGCATCATAAATCTAAATTGCACATACAAGACGAATTTTGGTATGGAATCACTGTTTATTCTTCTTCCCCTCCCCCCCCCCCCCCCCCTTTTAATTTTATTTTATGTCAATCACTGTTGATTTTATATGACTTATACAATTTCAAGATTGTGAAAAAATATTATATTCCAAAACAATTGTTTTTTATAATTTTTTTTATTTTTTTATGTAGGGAATTATACAAGAAAGTTTTCAAATAAATAAGTAGAATGATTAGACCACTTCTATTTATTCACGATTGCAGAATGATAAAAATTCTGCCCGAATTCCTAATTTGGGCCGAAATAGGATAGTTTGGAAATTATAATGGGCCCAACACTTATAAACATCACATGATCTATACATATATCTCAAGGCTGTGTCGGAACAAAACATGATGTCTGCAGATGTGAATTACAGGATTTTATTATGAGATGTGTGAATTACATAAATTCTGGATTCTATTACCACATATTTGAACTAAATAAATACTAATTTTGAAATCTAATCTCATAGATATTGTAAAATTCCATCAATAAAACTATTCAAAGATGTTTCAAATTACGGTGAACCATGATAAAGAATCAAGAAGAGAGTAAGAGATGGGCTTAAATCATTTATTTCATTCCGTATTTTATCTTCTATTTTTAAATAATTACCATATATCATGTGTTTATAATGACATTAATAGTTAACACATATTATGTATTAAATATCTATACTTAATATAAAAGAAGCATCGTGACACTTTTTCTCTTCTCATTACATTTGTTTATATAATTAATTGACACGTGCCAATCTCTTATTTTTTTCCTTTCTCCTATTTTAATTTTTCAAAAAATCTAAAAATTCAAATAACTTTTCGTTTTAAATCCATTTTTATTATATGATATATCAAATTAATATTCTTTTTGTGATCTTTAATTTGACACCAATATTGTATAACATTGAGTTAAATATATCTAAAATTATGGAATATAATTTTTATGTTTTGAATTATTAATTTTAAAATTTTGATATATGTGATGAATTTGAATAAATAGTGTACCAAATTTTTATATGGATTTAACTTAGAAATATAAATAATTTTGTAATAAAAAAATATTATACTATTAATTTATTATTTAACATCAATTTTTTTTAATAAATTAAAAAATATATATATATAGTTGAGAAACAATTCAAAATTCACTTCAAAATACTGTACAATTTTTTATTTAATAAAATAAAAATGAAAAAATAAAAATGCAATTTAATATATAAAACTATATTTTAAATTGATAATATTCATACAAATATAATTAATATAAATAATAAGTTATGTATAATTCAAAATAATAATAACATAAATTTATTATAAATTATTAATATAATAAAAATATTATATCACCTGAATAACACGAACGGACATCTAATTTTAAAATAAAAAATTAAACAGAAAATAAAATAAAATATTCAAACTTGAAAGAGACCCTGAGGAACGAATTAGAATGACCACCTTATAATCAATAAATTTCAATTTTATTTATTTAATTTTTTGCGTAAACATCAGTTATATTTCTATCTTAAAGAAGAGTATATACAAACTTATAGAAGACACACAAAATTAAAATCATTATCATGAATTATATCTCCAGCACCACTTAAATTTAAAATTTTCCTAATAATTTCATAGTATTTAACTTAATAAACTCATAAGTTTTTTTTTTTTTTTTTGTAAAGGACGAAAAAAACTACATTTTTTTGTTTCTTTTAAACAATATGCGAATAATCTTTTCAAATGTGAATAGATAGTTGTCTATTCTTTACTTTTCAAAACATGAAGTCACCAAGATGGATTATACGGATTTATTTATTATTTCCTAAATTTCAATCATATATATATATGGCTATATATAAGTGTGTATATGTATAATATATTAATAATATTGACCTATTGATATATAATAGTCGCAAAAATTACAAAAATAGTTCTGTAACTTATGGGTGGTTCCAAAATTAGTCTTTTATCTTATTAATTTTAAAAGGATGATCATAAAATTATTTCTTTTATCTTATTAATTTTAAAATTTTGGTTCTTTTTCTATTTAATTTCTTCAATTTACATATCTTTTAGCCGAAAGTTAAAATCTTGTTGGATATTTGAACATACACCACACATTACCGTGTTAATTTTTTTTTCATTTTTGTAACATAATAAGTGAAATGAACACGACTTTCGTAATAAACAATATGACATCAGACACATCAATATATTGACCATAGTGGCCACATATTAGCAAAAAAATATGAATCCCTGATATAACGTGATTATGTGGTTTATAAATATAATTATCGGATAAATTTTTATGAATTTTGTTTAAAAAGTGATCAAATTTAAACAATTAAAAATAAATAAAACGGCCAACAAATTTGAGAACTAATTTTATAATTTATCCTATAATAGCCATATTCACAGGGATGAGGCTCTATAAATCCAGAATTTTCGAGCACCCATCATGGCCATCTCAACTTGCTTCTCCAATTTTTCCATGGCATTTGCCAGTGTAAGTATACAGAAATCATTACTCCGGTCTCACCCTTGTTATTCTTAAAGGGCATTAAGAAACTAGACATGTAGGTACTCGGAGCAACACCACCATTCGGGGGGCCGCCGTACATCGCCTTCCCCCACCCAAAATCCACTTCACCAAAACCCGCACGTGTCACATCGGACACTAGATAAGTCTCCGATAACTTAGGAATTGGCTTGCCTCGTATTACATAAGATCTGCCGTCGATCTCACGTAGTCCTCCGTTGCTTCCGATTTTGTTTTCCTTACGAGGTCCGCATAATGCAGTGGATTTTCCGATAACTTCTTGAGGTGGTTATGGTGGCCGGATACACGAATGCATTGCCGTAGTCCGGGAGCGGTGGATTGAATCGCTTCCGGCAATTCTCGACGCAGGAGAATCTAACCTTTTCGAGAGGGTTTTGAAAAGTAGTGATTGTTCGGCAACGCCAGACATAGCGACAAAAAGTTCGAAGGCAGAATGACGTCGGAGAGTAAGCTACCGCGGAGGGCAGAGATATCAGCGGTGCTGAAGATGAAGGAGCGTTGCACCAAATCTTTCATGTGGGATGAGGGTTAATCCTTCACCACCATCGAACTCGTGGTGCGTGCATGCGGGTAACGAGAATTGAGCAGGTGCCTTTTCCAAACTGGTGGGATTGAAGGGGCTGTAGCGCCGCGAGAGAGCTCACCGACAGGAGGAATTGGACAATTCCGGCTACGTCGCACACTGTGTGGTTAAAGCGTAAAGCGAAGAACCCTGCGCACATAAATGGCTTGAACATGTGAAAATTTTCCAAAGCCATAATAAATGGAGTATAAATGGATAACATTAAAAGTTAGTGATTATTAAGAAAGTTAAGCAACACAAAATGAAATAAAAGAATCCAACTGAAGTATATATGAGCAAAGATACAGCCCTGAATAAGCAACAAGGGAGAATTGATTATTTCCATCAGTGCCCCGGACGTCATAAAGGAGCTCCTCCAGTCACGAAAACGGTGGGTAGAGGGCGTCTTGGAACTGCTGCAGCGTCACGTCCGCATCTGCCTCGATGAACAACACTCCCTCGCATTTGCACTCCACTACCAGCTTCTGGGTGGCATATTTCCTTGGCAAAAGGGTAGTAGAAAAACTAAAGCTTCGGCAATGGCTGCACGGATATCCTTGACAGGGTCTTTACCTTCCATGGAAGAATTTTTTTGATAGAAATATGATTGGGATTTGGAGACAAACCTCCCTTGATCGTCAATATCAGAGAGGGGTTTGAAGTCATGGGGTGTGGGCTTTGCCGGAAGAATCAGCTCTGCGTTTTGCCTGCTAAATTTGAATGCTAGAGTGTTGGTTGACGCCATTTTTGGTTTAAACCTACTTGATGTGTATGCATGCATGTATATATGTATATTTATAGAGAGAATGCAGTGTAGATCTACACAAATTTATAATTGTGGTCCTTCTAAGTTTGGGGTAACTTTAATTTATAGAAGTTATAGAGGTGGGAAAAGGTCGAATATTTTAATGCAAAAGTCTTTATGAAATTTTAAATAATGTACCATGGAGCGAGCACAAGATGAAAAAAAAAAAAAAAAAAAGAAATAAAATAAACAATATGACATCATGCACATAAAGAACGACCATAGAGGCCACATATTAGCAAGAAAAATGTGAATCCTTAATGTGACGTGATTATGCGGTGTATAAGTGTTAATATCGAGCAATGTTTTTGAATTTTGATTAATAGAGAACCGAATTTGAGTAATTAAAAAGATAAATGACTGATTTTGGGACCGCACACAAGTTAGAGGACTAATTTTGCAAATTTTCCTCCAACAAAGCCCACACCCCATGAATTCAAACCTCTCGCTGATTTCGACAATCGAAATGGCCTACGCGTTCAATTTCCACTCATACATTTGTACCGAAAAAAAACCCCTCCATGGAAGGAAAAGACCCTGTCAAGGTTATCCGAGATGCCATTGCCAAGGTATTGGTTTTCTACTACCCATTTGCTGGGCAGTTGAGGGAACGCGACAATGGGAAGCTGGTGGTGGAGTGCCCCAGTGAGGGGATCTTGTTTGTTGAGGCTGACGCAGACATCACACTACAGCAGTCCGGCGACGCCCTTTATCCGTCATTGCCCAACCAGGAGGAGTTGCTTTATGATGTCCCGGGCTCTTCTGGAATAACCAATTGTCCCTTGTTGCTTATTCAGGTTGTTACATTATGGCATATCCAATTTTGATATTTTATTATAATTGGCTTAATATTTTATGTTACAATGTACAAGTACAATATCCTCTATTGTTTATGTCATATTATACACATTATGTATTGGTGCAGAAAATTATGCAAAAATTACAGTAGAAGATCAAAATTGTTAATTATCATTCAATACTCATACTATTTTAAATATCCTCCTAAATCAATTACAAGTCATTGTGGTGAAATATTAAGAACAATACATTAGTTATCCCTCATTTATACTAGTAGTGCAGTTTTTAAATATCCTCCTAAAAGAAGTAATGTAATTACATTAGTTCAAAGAAAAGTATGTTGGATTAAATATTTTTTCTTAATACATCCTTATTTAATGTTATGTAATTAATTATTCCTTTTCATTAACCATATTAATAGCTATTGGAAGTACAAAAATGTTTTTCTTATTCTATGTGAAGATGACTGGAGACTTTTTGGAGAGATAGAGCTAGAGACTCCCTCCATCCAAAAAAAAGATAGTGATATTTATTAAGAGTAAAAAAAGTTATTTTTAATCAATTAGATTGAGTTACAATCTCTTAGATATTTTTTTTTTATGTGAATTCATTATTTTGTTTGTATTAATCATACTATCAATTTACTAATACATTATATGCGCTTATTAATAATATTATTTCATACACATATTATATATTAGTGAAATTTACTATACAATAAAATAAAATGTGTGGGATGATTTACCGTGTTAATTATGAAAAAAATTATGAAAGGCTCTGAATCAAAAAGATGTATAGCATATTTTATTTCATAAAAAAATTACTTTTTTTTATCATTATTTATATTTTATTATTTATGATACAACATTTTTGTCGAATATTAAAGAAGAACTAAAATTGGATGTAGAATCAAGTTGCTAACATTTTGCATGCAATGAGTAGAAAAGACCCTAATATTTTCATCCTCACTCATTTCAAGGCTAAGATAGGAATATGGGTGAATGGTGCATCATATGCACGGATTATCTTATAGTTATTGATCGATTGTGAATTTTTTTATTTTTTTTTCGCTTCCCTCTTTCTTGCATATGGAGAATTGAAAATCCCCCTTTTGTATTATTAAATTTTTAGTTTATGCTGAAAAATGGAGATAATTTTTCAAAATATATTAATGAACAGAAGAACAAAAGAAATATTATATTAAGAAGGCAACAAAAAAATTGGTTGGATTATGTTTATTGATTGACAAAAATATGATGTCGAGGGATTCAGAAGAAGTAGCAGGTGACTGCTCTTTGTCCCACGAATTAAGCTTACAACTTTTTTTTTTTTTTTAAAAATGATTAGGCGTGTATTTGTAATTTGATTTTCCAATTTCTTGTTTAAGTTGGAATACAAAATGCTAGTAGTAGTGTAGATAGTTTTAATTAGTCTTAATTTATTTTGTTTGTTTACACCATCATCGATACCCCATGGTTCTTCTACATATTTGTTGGAATAATTGTCTGTGTGTGTAGACGATGAAATGTCATTTGAAGATGTGGATGAATAAAATGAGAAAGCTGAAGCTGCCAAATTTCATGACACCTTTAAAGAGAGGAGGAAGGAGATGCAACTTATCATTTTTAAAGAGCAAAAATATTTGCAATGTGGAAAGATCTGTGGGAGACGTTCCAAGTGCAAGGGGAATGAAAAACTAAATGTAAGTATTATAAAAAAATTCTAAGCATAGCAAAAAGTGGGGCTAGAAAAAAAATTAAAAAAAAATATTTGCATGTCAACAAAAGAAAATTCAGTTAAAACAACAAGTTATAATAAATTTTGCTATTTAATTCAAGTGCAGGTACATTGTATTATGAATTTTTTAGTATTTTGCATGATGATAAACTTGATGTGATGAATATGGGACAGGAGATTGCGAATTGGATTGTCATGCATGAAAAACTTTTTCTTAATGCTTGTGATTGAGCTAAAATTGAGAAATTACTTAATTTGAGTGTTTTTTATTATACAACAAACAAAATCTTAATATCAAAATATTGGTGGAGATGCTCACCTTCTTGAATGAGCAAATAGTTGAGATTACAAAATTATAATTTAGTTGAGATTACAAATAGTTGAGGAAGACACCTTTAATGTTCAAGAAAGTAATTTTGATACCTCGGAGTGGTGGATGGATGAATTTAAAAAAAATCGTATATTTTTAGATTGGTTACTAATATCTTAGCTATTTTTATTACAAAGATTGCATCTGAGGCCACTTTTAGTGCTAAGAGTTGCGCAATGCAGCCTTATGGATCTTTATTGCTTCCAAAATTATGCAAATATTGATTTGCACAAAAGATTGGTTTAATTCAACTTTTAGAGTTAGAAGAAAGAACAATGTAAAACTAATTTTACATTTTTTTATAATTATATATTTTTATATGGAATACATTTGAGCTAATTACAATATTACATATTCGTATTTGAAATTGTTGAGGAACATCAACCAATCTTTTGTAGGTAATATTTATTTTATAAATAATTATTTAAACACAAAAAATAAACTTTATTTTATATGGATATGAGTTATATTCACCATCAACTCCGATCAGAGGCATTAATTTGGAGGTACGACGGCCCAGAAGCTAACATACAATTCTTTATATTCTACGTGTATGACATTTAAAGATGCTTTTCATATTTTCATCAAAACAATACTATAATAATTTTTGTATTACATGAAATGTAAAAAAAATAAGTACACATTTATCATTTGATTAATTTAAAAGTTGCATTCTTTATATTCTATCCATATCAGTACTTTTTCCTTTTTGTTGCCAACGTTTTTCTTCTAGTATTTTCTCATCAATTAAAGAAATTCATTTCAACAGCCAGCAGTAATAATTTAATGTTTCCTTAGAAAAAAGAAAAATATTAGTTCTAACAAACACGTAATTTCCGTACTCCACAGTGTTTTATCAGAAAATTATTGCTATTTAAATCCCAATTTTTTTATGCCTTATAAGAAGTTGAAGCTTAAATCCAAAAAACAATGAATGTCATTCATGGTGCTACTCTGTAGAGAGGACTTTTTGCCTGTTTGTAAACCAAGCTCGAGTCCGACAGAAGCCCAAGCTACTTCCATAGTTTAAACATGTGTCATATCCTATTTGGCTTTTTTCCTACGGTCCTCAGCCTGCAATTTCTATAAATAGACATGGCAGTCGACCCACCTAATCCAAGCGACATACCATTCTCCATACTTCGTCGGTCTCTACATTTTCTTCACAAACAAGAATATGGCTCCGACCAACACTATCACTTTCCAAGTTACCAGGAAAACCCCAGAGCTGCTCCCTCCAGCGGAGCCCACTCCCCACGAATTCAAATCACTCTCCGACATCGACGATCAAGAGGGCCTTCGT
Organism: Caryopteris x clandonensis; assembly: GCA_028749325.2. Classification (NCBI taxonomy): domain Eukaryota; kingdom Viridiplantae; phylum Streptophyta; class Magnoliopsida; order Lamiales; family Lamiaceae; genus Caryopteris; species Caryopteris x clandonensis. The sequence goes on along the minus strand of JAPYKT020000007.1, from coordinate 4,005,837 downwards.
TTCCAGATTTGGATCATATTCTTCTACCGGAGAAACCCCTCCATGGAAGGGGAAGACCCTGTCAAGGTCATCCGTGACGCCATAGCCAGGGCCTTGGTCTTCTACTACCCTTTTGCCGGGCGGCTGAGGGAATTCGCCGGCAGGAAGCTGGTGGTGGAGTGCACCGGCGAGGGAGTAGTGTTCATTGAGGCCGACGCCGATGTGACGCTCCACCAATTTGGCGACTCCCTTTATCCGCCGTTCCCCTGCGTGGAGAACCTGATCTATGACGTCCCTGGCACCGCCGGAGTTGTCGATTGTCCTTTGTTAATTATTCAGGTATTTGCTTTGGTTTCCGATTTTCGTTTTGCATGTAATTTGTGAACAAGTTTGAAATTCTACTGGAAAAATTAATATTTCTACTACACACATTTATTTCTGCCTCTGATTTTCTTGATTTTGCCCATTGTAGTTTTAATCTTTTCCATTTGTACACAAGGCTCAGAAGTCACCAACACGTGCTTGCGTGCACACACACAATGGTTGAAATATGAATTTGTTTGGTACCTGATACGTACATATTGAGGAATTTATGAAATATGAAATTATATTTCATTTGGTCGGGTTAATTACATGAATAATGTAAAAAAATAAATAATTTACAAAATGGTGTAATTTTAGAAAGTGTTCTCTAGGGTAAAACGTCACCGAACGTGATGTTCTTTGAAAAAAATATTATCGGACATGATGTTTTAAACTAAAAACAAATATCGTCAGGCCACTTATGTTTTTATTTTCAAAATATTTATATATATATATATTACATATTAATCTTAATTGATGATGGTATGCATGCCATATATATATATATGCATGACGTATATATATCATTTTATATTATATATTTATGTATATATAAAAGATATATAATTATTTATATAATATTTTAATTTTTTGAATGGATGGAATTTTTTTGAATAAATATGTTTATTTCTATGATTGGAGGAAAATTCCAATATTCGTTTAAAAAAAATTAATTTATTTTTAAACTCTTAGTAAAATTCTATGTGAGTTTTTGGGTTGGTGCAAAACTCAGAATTTTGAGTAGAATTTCCTCGCTTGAAATGGGGACACAATTTACTGCTTGTGCAATTCGATAAACCGAATCTCTTTTATATGGCCAGTTCCAGGAACACGTGGACATATAATCTAAGCCATGACCAAAGATATTCTGAATCATAGCAATTAGCACCGTTTGGAACATTACATGCTACCTATATTTTTGGGTTTCAATTTTTTATTTATTTTAAAATAATTACCAAATAATATTATTTATTAATATATATTATTTATTAAATATTTTAAAATAAAAATTAAAATAACAAATAAAATAGAGGTTCCAACCCCATATTTATACACTGAATTCTGTTAAATATCTGTGTGTATTTAAATGTTCACATTTTAATGAAGGGTATATTCTAACATAATCATAGAATTTCTGGTACCCAACTGGGTGGTATACAATGAACAATAGCCTAGGAAATAATTTTCTGACAAAAAAATTAATGTTAAAGCTGTTCCTGTGTAGGTCACACGACTGAGATGCGGTGGCTTCACCTGCGCCGTCCGTGTAAATCACACAATGACCGACGGAGCTGGAATTGTCCAATTTTTTTCTGCCGTCAGTGAATTCGCCCGCGGCGCAAAAGCCCCTTCCGTGTCGCCCGTCTGGCAGAGGCATCTCCTTAGCGCTCGCCACCCTCCGCGCGTGACATGTACACACTACGAGTATGGTGCGGACCGTGCGGTACCCGAAACTCAAGGAACCCTCTTCCCCCTTGACGACTTGGTGCACCGCTCGTTCCCCTTCCAAGCCACCGACATCTCCGCCCTCCGCAGTAGTTTACCGCCGCATCTCCGCCGCTGCACCAACTTTGAAATCGTGACAGCTTGCGTATGGCGCTGCCGGACAATCGCCATCTCTGGTGACCACAATGAAGTGGTTAGAATCTCCTGCCTCGTGAACAGTCGAAAACGACTTAACCCACCTCTACCGGAGGGGTACTACGGCAATGCTATTGTGTACCCCGCCACCGTCACCACTGCCGGAAAGTTATCCAGTAATCCATTGCACTACGCGTTGGAGCTCGTGAGAAAGACGAAATTTGAAGCAACGGAGGAGTATGTGAAATCTGTGTTGGCTCTGCTGGTGACGAGAGGCCGGCCCATGTTTACGGTGGCGGGGAATTATTTGGTGTCCGATTGGACACATATGGGCTCCGAGAAAGTGGACTTTGGGTGGGGCGACGCGGCGTACGGTGGGACGGTGGGAGGTGGTATGGATCCGGCTCCCGGCAGTGTAAGTTTCTTCTTACCCTTTAAGAATGATAAGGATGGAAATGGAATAGTGGCTCCTCTGTGCTTACCAGAGAAAGCCATGGAAGTATTTGCAAAGGAGCTTGAGGCTACTTTGCAGGCGGCTCGAGGAAGTCCCGTTTCTAAAGCTTCAGCACTATAGATTGGTTTGATTTCGAATAATGATGGGTTGTAGGCATATTCATAATGTCGTATCATTATTAATTTCATACTCATAATTTGCTGAGTTGTTTTAAACATGGATTAATATTGGTTTAGTTATAGTGCCGTCTATCCATTTCTTTTAACTACTTTTAACTTCTATAATCTATATGTATATATATATAATGTAATATATCATAATAAAAAAATAAATTGTATAATATTTATATAAATATAACTGATATAAATAGTTATTATGTAATTTCATAACAATTATAATAATATTATTTTATTATATATTATTAATAAAAATATATATTATGTCGTGTGCATTACACAGAGGTCATCTAGTATATAATAAGCAAAGTACAGTAGTAGTTTACTAATTTTTTCATTCACTATCATGTTTATAATATATTTGAAATTATATGATATCAATTAATATAAAAAATTAAGGATTTAATTAATTTTGAATTTATAATATTATTTATAATTTTATATAAAGAGAAATATTTGATTGGAGAAATAATTAGTTTATGTTTTACTATAATATGTGTGAAATGGTTGGTAATATTATAAGACTTCCCTAATTAAGACTAATCATATTTATCTTGCAAGCATTTTGCATTCCAACTTCAACAAGAAATTGGAGAATCAAATTACAAATTACCAACACCCCCCCACACAAATGGAAAACTTAATTCGTGGGACTAAGAGCAGTCACCTGCTATTTCTGATCCAATCAATTCTTCTGTTGCCCTCGTAATATAATATTTCTTTTGTTCTTCTGTTCATTAATGTATTCTAAAAAAATTATCTCCATTTACAGCATAAACTAAAAACTTTATAATACAAAAGGGGGATCGTCAACACTCCGTAATCAAGAAAATCCGTGCATATTCATACATATTTCTATCTCAGCCTTGAAATGAGTGAGGATGAAAATAGTAGGATTTTTTCTAACTCATAGCATGTAAGATGTTGGCTAATTTGACAATTGTTCATTTTTTTTTAAATATAGTATCGTTTAATTTTTTTTTTAAATATAGTATTGTTTAAATTTCTTAAGAAAATAAGTGAATTCGCTTGTAATATAGGCAACATTTGATTTTTAATCGCCTGTACTGCAGATGACTTCTTTTTTTCCAATTATGTATTTGTGCTTGTGTGTGTTTTTGTATGTTGTGTGTGTGCGTATGTGTAAAAATTATAATAATAATAATAATAATAATAATAATAATAATAATAATAATAATAATAATAATCATCATGATAATAATAATAATAATAATCACATAATAATAATAATAATAATAATAATAATAATAATAATAATAATAATAATAATAATAATAATTAATAAACCACAATGAAAATGAATTCTAACTCACGTGTGCATGTCTTCTACGGATCGTTTAAAAGGCTTCATAAGCTATAGTAACATGTCAATGACGAGTAGATTCAAAATTTTCAATAATTCGTTCAATAGTTTATCAAAGCTACACTATTTTTTTTAATTATGTAAAAAATCAACTCATTATTTCGATCAATTGTATCTTAAGGAGCCCTTTAAACGGTCCTTATAACACATATACACTCGGGTTAGAGCTCACTTTAATTGTTGTTTATTAATTAATTAATAATAATAATAATATTATTATTATTATTATAATGTGATGATTATTATTATTATTATTGTTATTATTATTATTATTATTATTATTCTTATTCTTATTATTATTCACACGCACACACAGCATACACAAACACACACAAGGACAAATACACATAATTGAAAAAAAAAGGAGATAAGTCGTCTGTAGTTCAGGCGAGTAAAGAAAACAGAAAAGAAAAAACAAATCGCCTTTGGTACAGGTGATTAAAGAGCCAAATATCGCCTATATCACATACGACTTTACCTATTTTCTTAATAAATTTAAACAATACTATATTAAAAAAAATTTGAACAATATTATATTATTTTAAAATTTTTTAACAGTACTATATTTTATCAAATTAGCCTAAAATGTTAGCACCTTGATTCTACATCCAATTTTATTCATTAGTTTTGTTATTTCTCTTCGGAAATTATATATTGACTATAATTCTTTTATACAGCCACTTCACTTAGTATTTTCTATGGTTTAGGAGTACAGTCGAACTTAGTCGCCTTTGATCGTTTCTTCTTTAAAATTTCATCAAAATGTTGTATCATAAACAATAAAATATAAATAACGACAAAATAAAATAAATTAAAAAAAGAAAGTAGCTTTTAAATAATAATATATGCTCTACAAGTTTTTGATTAGGAGCGATTCATTATTTTTTGATAATTAACACAATAGAACATACCACACGTTTTATTTTATTTTCAATAATATATGATATATATATGAAATTATTTCATCAATTAACACATATGATGTATTAATAAAGTTGATAATGTAATGAAATACAAATAAAATAGAGGGTCACATAAAGGAAAAAAAAAAGAAAAGAAAAAAGAAGAGTTCTGCTGCAACTATTGGAGAGCAACCGCATTTACAATGCTGAAGCATTAAAGTTCCAACCTTTTTGTCCAGCAACCGTCACCATCATCTTAATCTCCCTTGTGAATACTTCCATGGCATCTGGTGGTAAGCACATGAGAACCAAGAATCGCTGCACCGTATTGCCGAGTGACGAGAGGGTACCTTCAGTGTCAGGTACGACGTCATATTCATGGTGCGTGCATGACACTTGTGGAGGTTGACGAGCATTGAGGAGGTGTCTTTCCCAAACCGGTTGAATAGAAAGAGGTGCGTCCCTATTCAATGGCGTGTATAAATTGAGCAATTCCTATACCATCGCTCATAGTATGATTGAAGCGGAGGGTGAAGATAAATCCACCACATTTCAGGCGTGTGACCTAGTTTAAATACACAGAAATTCTACAATTGTGAGTTATAAAAAAGAGTTCAAGTTTAAACACTTATATTATACCAGTCATGATTCCTTATTAAAGTTCAATGAGTTGCAATGATTAAATATTTTTGAATCACCAATTCCTGGCCCGTGACATCGTTTTTAAGAAAGAAGTCTGCGACTTAGTTGATTTTGATTGTGAAATATTATTAATTTTTTTTCTTGAATTACAAAAGAAAGAGGGTTTGGAATTGGTGCCATTGTTCAAAACTTCATTATATTTCTAAAGTCAAGACTTTATTTTATTAGGTAAAACATTTTTTTTAATTTCACAAACACTTTATTTATGAATAAATAAATTAAATTAACAAATAAAAAATTATATAAGCTCTAATATTTTATTAATTTTAAAAAATTGTAACTCTATCTAATTGATTAAAAATAACTTTTTTTTACTCTTAATAAATATCACATCTTTTTTGGATGGAGGGAGGCTCCAACTCTATATCTTCAAAAAGTCTCCATCCATGTTCACATAGAATAAGAAGAACATTTTATGTACTTCCAATAACTAATTTAATATCGTTAATTAAAAGGAATAATTAATTACAAAACATTAATAAGGATATATTAAGAAAAAATATAATTTTCACTGTACTAATGTAGTTACATTATTTATTTTAGGAGGATATGTAAAAGGTGAGTACTGATATTAGAATTGGATAAGCCATAATGTAAAAGTAAAACAATAAGGGAAACCTGAATAAGCAACAAGGGACAATTGATTATTCCAGAAGAGCCCGGGACATCATGAAGCAACTCCTCCTGGTTGGGGAATGGCGGATAAAGGACGTCGCCGAACTGCTGTAGTGTGATGTCTGCGTCAGCCTCAACAAAACAAGATCCCCTCACTGGTGCACTCCACCACCAGCTTCCCATTGTCGCGTTCCCTCAACCGCCCAGCAAATGGGTAGTAGAAAACCAATACCTTGGCAATGGCATCTTGGATAACCTTGACTGGGTCTTTTCCTTCCATGGAGGGGTTTCTCAGGTACAATTGTATGATTGGTAATTGGAGGCGGAGGCCATCTTGATCGTCGATATCGGAGAGAGGTTTGAATTCATGGGGTGTGGGCTTTGGCTGGAGGAACCAACTCTGGATTTTGCCTGATAACTTTGAAAGTTGAAGTGCATGTTAATGCCATTTTAGTATATGACTTAATGGATAGATTTATGCATATATGTTATAATACATTTATAGAAAAAACAGAGTTGTAGAGTATAAATTAGCTCCTGGATGCTGTACTATAAATTAGAGGGAACATCATCAACTTGCACCTCAGAGTATTTAATTCAGTCTTTTGTCAAAGCGGGCTACAATGGTTGTGAGAAGTTAATTATATAATCTATAGCCTATAAATATTAGGCAAATAAAAAAAAAAAAAAAAAAGCATAGGGGTCCTAACCAGCTTGGGGACGGCGCGGCGGCACTCTCCACATAATCCCAGGGCTAGCTGTAGTACCATAAGGTTAAATTGTCTAGTAATATGTTTAATTATTATTTCATATAGTCAGAGGTCTTCATTTCCAAAATTATTTAAAATACACTAGATATACTTGCGACGATTTGATGTATTATATTTTGTTATATTAATAGTATATTTTAAAATTATATTATTGTTATGTAAAATTATAAAATATATAAGTGATATGAAAAAATTAAAACATATAATTATATAACAAAACTAGAGGTCATGATGCAAATAAAATACTAATGAAACATAAAATATAAAAAAAATTAATAAATTTACTTACTCATATTTGTACATAATTTTTTAGCATTATGCAAAAAGAATTAAAAGAACGTATTTTCAAAAAATAATTTATGTGTATTTATTTTTCTTTATAATTTATTTTTTTGTTGTTTATAAAATTCAATATTTAATAGTATTCGCAATATGCAATAGATATAAGAAATTAGAAATCTTAAATTTTCACTCAAATCAATTTAAATATAGTTTCATATGTATTGCATTATCGTTCTAAAAAAAAACTCCCTAACTTTAATAAAAAAAAAAAATAACATAGTGAATTTTAAATTCATATTCCATCTAACCTACAATAATTCTCAAAGACAATACAAATAATTAAAATTAGAAAAAAAAAATAAAACAACTAAATATACACTTGAATAATATAATATATTTAATTTATGAAAATATTTATTATTTTTATTCCACAAAATATTAAAAATATTTTTATTTTATTTGCCTTAAATTCATATAAGAATTTAACTCATTTTTTTATTCCAACTTAACACATATTGCAAATAAAATTAAATAATTTGACTCAAAAAAATATTATTTCATATTTTAAATATAACATTTTATTTTAATATATACAATATTGATATCAAATTTAAAGATCGTAAGAAGACAATTAATTTGATGTATCACATGTCAAAAATGAATCTGTAACAAAAAAGTTATTTGAACTTTAAAATTTTAGTTAAAAAAAAAAAACTACTTCTTTTTTATATTAAACTATTTTTTTTTCTCCAATGCATCATATATCACAGATAAATGTTGAGAAGGATTATTGAAATAATACATGAAAAAAATTAACTTTTTAGTATCCTTCTTTCATATGGAGAAGTATGTTTTCCAATTTATTTAAATTTGTAAGAAAAGCATTCCAACAAGTAGAAATAAATCTTGTAGTGAATGAAACATATCTTATATGGGTTCCATTAGATAATTTGAAATAATTGCCCTCAGATATTTCTACTTTAATTTAGATATTTTATTCAATAAGCTAACCTAATGTATTTACGTGCTGCTGCGTCTTTTATTTTTATAAAATATTTTAAGAGCACAATTTACGAATATATTTGTCACGCTTTATCATAAAAAAAAAAAAAAATTGACAATTTAGTTAAGATTAAAAATAATACATATGCGACACACATTTTGCACATAATGGTATGCAAAGATTAAATAATGAATCATCACAATTATAACACTGTATTATTTAATTATAGCAGTGTTATATTTTTTAGAAAAACATGCCACACACATTACACATAGAAAGATACACAAATTCAAGTTTTATAATATTACACTAAAACATGTATTGACTAATTAATTTGAATAACGCCCTTTTTTGAATAATTTATTTATGATATTTTGAATTTTTCAAATTTTCATTTTTCATATATTAATATTTTTTTTGCAGATTTTGTACTTTTCAGAAATTCTAATTACTTTCAATAATAATAAATTTATTATTAAATGTAAATAATATTAATATTATATATATGTTATACACAATTACATATCGACGGTTTACACTTCAAAAATGGATTATGCACAACACATTCATATATATAAATATATGCATATTACTTTTGTTTTTATGTATTATTCATATCTAACTTAAGATTTTTATATATTATTTATATATTTTCTATTATTTTTTTGTATATTAGGAATATATTGATATAATAATATATTTATGTTATTTACATTTTTTTATATTAGGAATATATATATATATATATATATATATATATATCAATACTCTATCACCAATTATTAATTCACAAATTCCTCCTTTTCATAATATAATAATACAAACAAAAATGACTAAACTTACAGATTTAACATGTATATTAAGAATCTATCATATCACAACCCAAAACAAACATAATTTTTTACTATGCATTTGGTGGTGGCACAAGCTCGTAACCCACAATCAGTTGTGCTACATATACCTCCACCCTTGTCCAATTTTTTTTTTTTGAAATATTTAATAGATAATATATTAATTAATAATATTATTATATATATGTATTGTATAATAATTATTTTAAAATAAAAAATAAAACATAAAATAGTATGAAAATTTCGAACCCAAAAATGTGGGTAGCATGTAATATCCCATACGTTGCTATGATTCAGAATATCATTGCTCATGGCTAGATCATATATTGATATGTACATTCAAGCTATTAATTTCTTTTTATTTGTACATGCATTGTATTGTTTTTACAATTATCCAAATTAATTTGGTGGATCATCATCTAAACTAATCCATCTTCACTGCTACTTGTTTAACAAATTATTATGTTCGTGAGATTTTGATGTGTGTATAAATATATTTATGTGTTTTGCATTATAAAGATTATGATAATTTTTACATTTCTTTCCTAACATTAGAATTTTTTTTTTTTGCAATGACCTCATTTACAAGAATACTCAAAGAAATATTCCACTGGGGATGGTAAAATATGAAATATAATAGTTTAAATGTTATAGCAGAAAAATTAATAGTTCATATTATAAAATGGAAAAAAGAAATAATAGTTTGGATGACCAAATACAACATTATTTCATATTTCTTAATTCATAATTTCCCTAATATGTCCGTATCATGAAAATGATCATGTACCAAACAATAAAATAGAACACAAGCATATTTCAACCATTGTGTGTGAGGGTGTGTGTTTTGTTTTTCAACCATTAATAGAACATTGTGTACAAATCGAAAAGATTAAAACTACAATGGGCAAAATCAAGAAGTTAGAGACAGAAACGAGTAGAAATAAATGTGTGTAGAATGCAAAAGTGCGGCAAAATATCAATTTCCAAAGTAAATACCTGAATAAGTAACAAAGAAGCAGCTCCTCCACGCACGGGAAAGGCGGATAAAGGGCGTCGCCAAATTGGTGGAGCGTCACATCGGCATCGGCCTCAATGAACACCACTCCTCGCCGGTGCACCACCACCAGCTTCCGGCCAGCGAATTCCCTGAGCCGCCCGCCAAAAGGGTAGTAGAAGACCAAGGCCTTGGCAATGGCGTCACGGATAACCTTGACCGGGTCTTTCCCTTCCATGGAGGGGTTTCTCCAGTAGAAGAGTATGATCGGAACCTGGAAACGAGGCCCTCTTGATCGTCGATGTCGGAGAGAGGTTTGAATTCATGGGGGGTGGGCTCCGCCTGAGGGATTTAGCTCTGGGGTTTTCCTGGTAACTTGGAAAGTGATAGTGTTGGCCGGAGCCATATTCGTGTTTGTGAAGAAAATGTAGACACTGACCAAGTATGGAGAATTGTATGTCGCTTGGATTAGGTTGGTCGACTGCTATGTGTGTTTATAGAAGTTGCAGGCTGAGGGCCGTAGGAAAAAAGCTAATTAGGATCTGATGAAGTGACTTGGGCTTCTGTTGGATTGGAGCTTCGACACCTGCTGTCCAAACAAGCCAATGGTTCTACATTAGCACCGTGAATGTCATTCATTATTAAATTTCCTAGCTCCCTTTTTTCTTTTTTTTTTTTTTTTTTTTTTTTTTTTTTTTATATATAAAGATTAAAAAACGCACAAAAGTTTGGATGTATTGGGTGTAAGGTACAATACCATATAAAATACTATTTATTTAATTAAATTATTATTTGTTTACTTGACAAGTATTACAACTTTTGTTACTTTGAAAAAAATAGTAATATTTGTCAAGTAATCAAGTAATACTTTTTAGTTAAATAAGTAATATTATGCATCGGGTGCTTGACACCTAGCACTAAAAAATACTTCCTCTTATTAAAAATAAATGTTGTTTTAGAAATACTCACATATATTAAGAAATAAATCAAGTGACTATTCAACCCTAAATTAATGAAGAAAATACATTAATGTGTAGTGGTAAAAAACATATTCTATGTACATTTATAAAAAAAATTAAGGGTAAAAAATAATATTAATTATTACTTTAAAAGTTGGAAAACTTTATTTATTGTGCAAAAAATAAAATTACTAAAAGTAATATTAGGGTGGTGGATGCGTTGGGCCATTTTTTATTGAGTAATTCTATCCTGCACCAGCTATGATGATATACTTGTATTCTTATTGATGATATGTAATTTTTTGTTTTTTAATAGGAAATGTGTTATATTGTACTTTAAATACACATTAGATTATCAAACCCATTTAAATAAATTATTACAGGCATGTGGGGTTTAAGACAGTATAATTTATAGTCAATATTATTAACTGTTTGGGTCTATGATTAGGGTTTAGGATTATTAATGGTCCACCATTCTTGGTTTCATGATTTTTTTATTTAAGCTTTAATTTCTTAGTGAGACCCAAATAAGGCATAACAAAATTGAGACAAAAAACTATTTAAATAGCAATAATTTTCTTATAAAATACTATGAAGTACGAAAAATTATCAGTATGTTAGAATTAATATATATTGTAAAATTAGTCTTACTTTATTCTTTCTTTTCATTCTAAACATTGATCTACACCAATATTCCGTTGTTTGCATAATTTTCGAAAGAAATAAAGATCCACAAGGATTGATATGTAGACACAATTATTCGTAATCTCCATAAGCAGACACAAATCACTATTACGGTCTCACCCTTTGTTATTCTTAAAGGGCATTAAGAAACTAGATATGTATGAAATCGGATCAATACCACCAGTCGCCGGACCGCCGTACATCACCTTCCCCCACCCAAGTTCGGCAACGCCAGATACAGGCTACCACAAGTTCAAAGGCGGAACAATGTCCGAGATGTGGCGGTAAGCTACCGCAGAGGGCGGAGATATCGGCGGCGCTGAAGATGAAGGAGCGTTGCACCAAATCTTCATGTGGGATGAGGATTCCTTCACCACCATCAAACTCGCGGTGCGTGCATGCGGGTAACGAGAATTGAGCAGGTGCCTTTTCCAAACTGGTGGGATAGAAGGGGCTGTAGCGCCGCGAGAGAGTTCAACGACGGCAGACAGGAATTGGACAATTCCGGCTGCGTCTCACACTGTGTGGTTAAAGCGTAAAGCGAAGATGAACCCACCACGTTTCAGGCGTGTTACCTGCGCACATAAATGGCTTGAACATGTGAAATTTTTCCAAAGCCATAATAACGTTATTAATTTGTGCTTCCAATTATATCAAATTCTGAGGAAATTAAAAGTTTGTAATTATTATTAAAAAAATCATAAAATTAGATATCATATATTAGATAGGACAATATTAAACGGCATAAAATGAATTAGAGGAATCAATTGACGAGCAAAGATACAGGCCTGAATAAGCAATAAAGGAGAATTGATTATTTCATCAGTGCCCGGGACATCATAATGCAGCTCCTCCAAGCACGGAAACGGTGGGTAGAGGGTGTCTCCGAACTGCTGCAGCGTCACGTCCGCTTCTGCCTCGATGAACATCACTCCCACGCCAGTGCACTCCACCACCAGCTTCTGGGTGGCATATTCCCTCAGCGGCCCAGCAAAAGGGTAGTGGAAAACTAAAGCTTCAGCATATTTAAAGTAAAAAAATAATTCAAACATATGATGGGATTGCATCATTTACCTTTAACTGTATTTGCAATTGCAAGAAATAATTGCTTTGATAATCATACTTATTATCTTTGCAATTTGGTGAATTCAATCTTAGTTTCATATAAATTACTATCTTCAGTTTTAAGGGGTCACATACGATGCATGTGATTTTTTCAGCCATAAATTTGAATTCCAACGAAATTGAAACAAAATTTGTAAAATAAAAAAAGTAAAAAATACAATTTTAAAAGCGATAAAATATCAAACTAATTGCGAGAACTAATTTTATATTTTCCCGGGGTAACATATATATTGGACCACAACCACAAAGGTTTTGGAAATTACGAGATTGTTGTTTGAACAATACTTTTCAGGCAATAATTAAGAGTCTCTCTTCTCTTTCAGATTTATACTGGTTGTGTCGTTTCTCCATAAAAAATATAATCCGACCAACTGTTGGTATGCCCACACTGAACTAGGACAGTGGCAAGCAAGATCGTCTCCCAAAAGACCGACGAGGATTTTTCTAATCTGTTGATCTGTCAATTAACTCTAAAATCAGTAACAAATATTTATAATTTGAGAATGTAATTTAATAGCTATAATCGAGAGAAGGATTTTGTTCAAATATGTAAAAACATTTTGGTTTTCAATTAATTCCACTCTAACTAACTATTTCAATCATCGATGCAAAAGTGACTTTAATTCATGCAAACAAATCAGTTATAACCACCGAAGACCCTTCTGACGCGGTCCTATCTCTCCTTATTTTCTCGATAATCAGGAATACGCTTCACCAATTATTTTCCTAATCGACTGACTACCCGAGAGACGCTCTACGAATTTAATGAGCCGACAACATTAATAACTGGAGAGACCTGATTCAAAACCAGTAAATTCTTTGATTATGAAGAATCAATGTACCACTAATTAAATCTAAACCACAATTACGGATGGCCGATTTAATTGGCTACTAATTAATCCCGGACTAATAAATATTTCTAACTACCCAATAGACCCGAAACAATTAACAACACTAAAATTAGAGAATCACAAATGCTTGCATAAAATAAAGTATACGAACAAATTCATTCTCATAAAAATAGATTAGCTAAAGCTTTATTAATCGTCACCGGAATAAAAGAGTTAACTACAATTCATACTACAATCAAGGAAAAAAATGAAAAATAGAAAGGGAAAATCGAGCCGCTGCTGATGGAGAGAGGAACGACTGCCTCTCTTGTTTCCTTGGAGAAGAGCTAAGTATGATGATGTTCTAATGAAACCCTAATTAAACTATATATCCATATTGAAAACTAAAAAGGTCATGTTTAAATGTTAATAAAGCCCATAGTTACAAGTTTAAGCTCATATCCTGCTATTTAGTCTCGTGGGCAGCCCATGTATGGAGTGGAATTGGGCCCTTATATTAATCTTGGGTTGCTGAAAATTTGTTCAGGTCCGACTGGCTGGTATGGTTATACTGCCCGTCCATAAGCTAAATTCCCTACTTCGACCCTTTCAAAAATTCTGCTTTTTTTCCTCTAAAATTGAGCATTCACCTTCAATTATTTACGAATTAGAATTAGCTCGATAACATATGTAGTAAAAAGATATTGATCATCAAAATTACATTAAAACTCTCCAGAAAGATATAACAAATAATCACCAATCAATAACTGTTGGCTATATTAATTAAACTCTATTAGAAAAAGATTAACTTGTGCGTAAAAAAGAAAATTTGATCAAGGATGGAATCAATCACTAGCTTGGTCCCTTCATCTGCCTAATCATAATATAACCACTGTGCATAGATATGGCATAGCTACATATATTGATAAGAGCAAGAAGGAAAAATATAAACAAAATAAATAAGAAAACAATTAGATAAACAACAAATTCGAGCAAAGTTTTGATTTATTGAAAATCTTTCAAGATCGATCGAATTAAAATTTTCAATTAAATTCCGGGTGACTAAAGTTAAGAACAAGATAAAAAAGATCAAATCTTTCAATACATTAATAAAAACTTAGATAAAATGATCTCACGTAATAAAAAGTTTTCTGCAGACATTCTTTTAAATCATATATGTAAAACCCTTGTTTTGAATTTGACCAATAAATTAAACGAGAGTAACTAAATCGGATGTGAAATAGTCTCTAAGATATATTATGTGGGGGTAAGTTCCTCTTTTATTGCTTCAAAGTTTTACCTAAAAATATTAATTTTCTCACATATAATAAAGAGGAAGTCCGTTGTACATCCACACTGTGCACCCGACTAACAATATTATTTATTTAACTAAAAAATATTATTTGTTTACTTAAAAAATATTATTATTTAAAAAAAATAATAAACAAATAATAATACTTATTAAATAAATAAATAATTATATATAGTTAAATAAGTAATACTATCCATTAGATACACCCGATATATATAAATTTTTGCAGACAATATGATTAACAATATTATATTAGTTTGATATAAAGTCTATTTAATGTTACAATGGAAACTGACGTGGCCACTCAATATTTTTGAAGTTAAATAAATAAATTTTATTTAGTTACTCATTACAATATTTAAATGGACGACTGCTGTAGAATCAATTTTTTCGCAGCTTTAATTATTTCGGATGCTGATATTTATAAATTATAATACGATTGATTTGGGCTTCAGCGGCCGTGGCCTAAACTTAGTTTAAGAAGCTCAGGAAATCTATACTTACATAAAAATAAAATAGTTTTTTCTCATTTTTAGAAGTAGAAATAATTTTTAAAAAATTATGTATTGTATTATGATTAATTGAATTTTATTCTTCTTCTATTTTCATAATTACTTTTTCCTCAAATAAATCATTTTTAACGATAATTAAATTTTACACCTATCTCACATATATTAAAATGAATATTAAATTTTAAAAATATAATTAATTTTTATAATTTTTGGATTAAATTTAAATATTTATTGTATATTGAATTATTTATGTCGTACTTGGTTAACTTGTTTTGAAACATAATGAATACATATATATATATATATATAATCATATATTTTTACATATAAAACACTTTAGATACTTTTAAATATTTATTTACTTAAAATTATATTGTATATATATATTATGAATGTATTTAAAATTGTACATCCGGAAGTAGTGTTAGTTTAATTCAAGGTGTAAAGATTAGACCTGTATATATACATATATTATAGTTACTGAAGTTGAAGTAGTTAAAAAATGGATAGAAGCATTATGAGTAAATCATGATACTAACTGCAACAATCTTTAAAACAACTCAGTAAATTATGAGTATGACATTAATAATGATACGACCCCACATTTAGCACATTATTCGAAATCAAACGGATTTACAGTGCTGAAGCTGTAAAAACGGGGCTTCTTCGAGCCGCCTGCAACGTAACCTCAAGCTCCTTCGCAAATACTTCCATGGCTTTCTCCGGTAAGCACAGAGGAGCTACTATTCCATTTCCACCCTTATCATTCTTAAAGGGTAGGAAGTAACTTGCACTCCCGGGAGCCGAATCAAGACCACCTGTCGCCGTCCCACCGTACGCCGCCGTGCCCCACCCAAAGTCCACTTTATCGAAGCCCATACGTGTCAAATTAGACACCACATAATTCTCCGCTATCGTAAACATGGGCCGGCCTCTTGTCACCATCAGATCCGCCACAGATTTCACATACTCCTCCATTGCTTTAGATTTCGTCTTTCTCACGAGCTCCAAAGCGTAGTGCAATGGATTACTGGATAACTTTCCGGCAGTGGTGACGGTGGCGGGGTACACAATAGCATTGCCGTAGTACCCCTCCGGTAGAGGTGGGTTAAGTAGGTTTCGACTGTTCACGAGGCAGGAGATTCTAACCACTTCATTGGGGTCACCAGAGATGGCGATTGTCCGGCAGCGCCATACGCAAGCTGTCACGATTTCAAAGTTGGTGCAGCGGCGGAGATGAGGCGGTAAACTACTGCGAAGGGCGGAGATGTCGGTGGCTTGGAAGAGGAACGAGCGGTGCACCAAGTCGTCGAGGGGGAAGAGGGTTCCTTGAGTTTCGGGTACCGCACGGTCCGCACCATACTCGTAGTGTGTACATGTCACGCGCGGAGGGTGGCGAGCGCTAAGGAGATGCCTCTGCCAGACGGGCGAAACGGAAGGGGCTTTTGCGCCGCGGGCGAATTCACTGACGGCAGAAAAAAATTGGACAATTCCAGCTCCGTCGCTCATTGAGTGATTTACACGGACGGCGCAGGTGAAGCCACCGCATTTTAGCCGCGTGACCTACACAGGAACGGCTTTAACATTTTAGTTGTTTTAAGAAAAGTATGTCCTAGGTTATTGTTCGGCAAAAATGACAATTTATTGTTATTTTCAAAAAAAATTACAAAAATATAGTAAAAAAAAAAAAAAAATTAATTGTGAGTGAAGTCGCCCCTGCGAGGGGCGATATTCAAATAAAAATTTTTTTTTTATTTTTTTTTAATGTCGCCCCTGGCAGGGGCGACTCTAAATTTTTTTTTTTTTTTTTTTTTTTTTTAAATGCTGTAGCCTTCACTCGGTCGGGCACTCGGTCGCGCGCCTTACTCGGCCGGCCGAGTGGTCATTCTTACTCGGTCGAGGCACTCGGTCGAGCACTTCACTCGGCCGGCCGAGTGCGAACTCGAATTTTGATTTTTAACATCCACTTCAATATTACTCGGTCAAGACACTCGGCCTTAACATTATTCGGCCGACCGAGTTTGAGGAATGTGATGAGAAATATGCAAGGTGTATAAATACAAAGAGAGAGTGTAGGAGACTCTAACACATAAACGATGTGGGACAGGCAAAAGGTGTATAAATACAAAGAGAGAGTGTAGGAGACTCTCAAACATAAACGATGTGGGACAGGCAAAAGGTGTATAAATAAAAAGAGAGAGTTTCTATTGGACCTTATTTTATTTATTTCTTTCTTTCTTTTTTTTAAATTGTAAATAACAAATTAATACAAAATTAATTTGGTATTACACAAGTTTATTAAGATTTCACCTTCTCCAATTTTAATAAAAGAAAAGAGAAACCGTGTTCCTTTTATTACTTCATGTCCCATATCTAATATGAAATTATTATTACTATAAATTAGATAAAATAATTTATTTAATAATAAAAACAAATCATAAATATTCTCAGAAAGTGTATATTTGGACCATCAATAAGTGTATATTATTGTAGGTAACAATAATAATAATATTCATTTTACAAAACTATATTTCTTACAATCTTTACAAATAAAATAATAAAATAATTTGTATATTCTTAAATATTTGTTCTTAAATATTAATTAGCTCAAAGTTATATTATAAATATATTTTATTTTATTTTATTTTTTAAATATATCACAAATCGTGCATCGTGCGGAAGCAATACTAATACTAATATGATCATGAAATAGCCAAAATATAGTTTTCGCGTCCATTATTAATTTTTAAAAACATAACTATTTTTTAAAATAGATGAGTTAACTTTTAATTAGTTGAACTTTATTTTTATTTTCTTTTTTTGGGAATTTTTTTTTTCCAGTTTGTTAAATTACAATATCGATATTTAATAAAATAAAATATTTTAAATAATTCCAAAAAATAAAATATTTTATTTTATTTTACATGCACCTTTGAATGATGAAGTGCACATACATCACAAAGAAATTACAAAGTTATGACCCATATAAATAAATAAATAATTTACAATTTAAAAAATGTATGTGTTATTTACAATTTAAAAAAAGAAAGAAAGAAATAAATAAAATAAGGTCCAATAGAAACTCTCTCTTTTTATTTATACACCTTTTGCCTGTCCCACATCGTTTATGTTTGAGAGTCTCCTACACTCTCTCTTTGTATTTATACACCTTTTGCCTGTCCCACATCGTTTATATGTTAGAGTCTCCTACACTCTCTTTTTGTATTTATACACCTTGCATATTTCTCATCACATTTCTCAAACTCGGTCGGCCGAATAATGTTAAGGCCGAGTGTCTTGACCGAGTAATATTGAAGTGGATGTTAAAAATCAAAATTCGAGTTCGCACTCGGCCGGCCGAGTGAAGTGCTCGATCGAGTGCCTCGACCGAGTAAGAATGACCACTCGGCCGGCCGAGTAAGGCGCGCGACCGAGTGCCCGACCGAGTGAAGGCTACAGCATTTAAAAAAAAAAAAAAAAAAAATTTAGAGTCGCCCCTGCCAGGGGCGACATTAAAAAAAAATTAAAAAAAAAATTTTTATTTGAATGTCGCCCCTCGCAGGGGCGACTTCACTCACAATTAAATTTTTTTTTTTTTTACTATATTTTTACAATTTTTTTTGAAAATAACAATATAATGTCATTTTTGCCTTATTGTTCATTATATGACAGTGACACCCAGTTGGGGCACCGGACAACCTTATAAAATTTGACATGTGTCTTTAATATTATTTTAAAATATACTCTTCATAAATATTCGAACAATTAAATACAAACAAATATTTCATAGAGTTCAGTGTATAAACATGAGGATTGACCTTTTTTTATTCGTTCTTTTTAAAAAAATATTTAATATATAGCATATATTAATTAATATTATAATTATATATATATTGTAGGATAATTATTTAAAATAAAAAATAGAACACGAAACAAAATATAAAATTCCAACCCATAAATGTTGGTAGCATAATATTCCGTACGTTGCTATGATTCAGAGTATTATTGGTCAGGGCTATATTAAATATATCCACGTGTTCCAGGAACTGGCCACATAAAAGAGATCCCGTTTATCCAGTTGCACAAGACACTTGTCCTTTTCAAGCGAGGAAATTCTACTGAAAATCCTCAATTTTGCACCATGCCAAAAACATGTTTTTCGTCCTGTTATGTTCATAAATATTGTTGCCTTCAAAAGAAAAGAAAAAAAAAATATAAACTTTATATGAGGTTCTTAGATAGCTTTTTTTAGATTCTTTTGTTTAAAAAATAATATTTAAATTTTGAGGACAAAATATTTCATAATTTAATATATTTTCTTAGATAATAGTTTTGTTTCACAAAATATTGATACTTTCAAATAATCTATTGTATTTTTAAATATAATCTAACCAATATATATCGATATGAACATTCAACTATGAACTTTCTTTTTATTTGTACATGAATTGTATTCTTTTTACAAGTATGATCAGACCTATTTGAAATTTGGTTGATCATCATCTAAAACTAATCGATTTTCACTACTAGATATTTAGAGAAAAGCTATGTTCGTGAGATTTTGATGTGTGTACATGTATATATATTT
Organism: Caryopteris x clandonensis; assembly: GCA_028749325.2. Lineage (NCBI taxonomy): Eukaryota > Viridiplantae > Streptophyta > Magnoliopsida > Lamiales > Lamiaceae > Caryopteris > Caryopteris x clandonensis. The sequence goes on along the minus strand of JAPYKT020000007.1, from coordinate 3,985,771 downwards.
ATGTGTTTGCAATCGCCTCATTTACCAGAATACTCAAGGAAATATTCCACTATGGATGGTAAAATATGAAATATAGTAGTTTAGATGTTATAGCAGAAAAATAAATAGTTCTTATCATGGTAAAAAAAAAAAAAAAAAAAAAATAGTTGGATAACAAAAGACAACATAATTTCATTATATCCCCAACTTGTACGTATAATGAAAATGATCCTGTACCAAACAATAAAATATAAAAAATGCATATTTCAACCATTGTGTGTGTGTGCTTTTTTTTTTAAATTATTATTTATTTAAAATAATTTACATTAATTTCTAAACTTTTGCCTCTCGTTAATAGAACACTATGTACAAATTGAAAAGATTAAAACTACAACGGGCAAGATTAAGAGTGATTTCTTGTATATCAGATGCACGTGCAATGATTTAAATATTACTTGTTTAAGTATAAAGTATTACTTATTTAATTATAAAGTATCACTATTTTTGTAAGGTAATTAATTAGAAATAAACATTTTAAGTAAAAAGTAAAATTTGATAATTAAATAATTAATATTTGATAATTAAATATGTAACACTTTAAATTATATTGTACGTGCACTCAATACACATAATTTTTTTGCACAAAATCAAAAAATTAGGGACAGAAATGAGTAGAAACTAATGTGTGTAGAATGCAAAAGTGCGGCAAAATATTATTTTTTCCAGTAGAATATCAAACTTGTTCACATCAAGGTTCAAAACGAAAATCATAAACCAAAGTAAATACCTGAATAAGTAACAAGGGACAATCGACAACTCCGGCGGTGCCAGGGACGTCATAGAGCAGCTCCTCCACGCACGGGAATGGCGGATAAAGGGCGTCGCCAAATTGGTGGAGCGTCACATCGGCGTCGGCCTCAATGAACACCACTCCCTCGCCGGTGCATTCCACCACCAGCTTCCTGCCGGCGCATTCCCTCAACCGCCCGGCAAAAGGGTAGTAGAAGACCAAGGCCTTGGCTATGGCGTCGCGGATAACCTTGACTGGGTCTTTCCCGTCCATGGAAGGGTTTCTCCGGTAGAAGAGTATGAAAGGAACCTGGAAACGGAGGCCCTCTTGATCGTCGATGTCGGAGAGGGGTTTGAATTCATAGGGAGTGGGCTCCGCCGGAGGGATTAGCTCTGGGGTTTTCCTGGTAACTTGGAAAGTGATAGTGTTGGTCGGAGCCATATTCGTGTGTTTGTGAAGAAAATATAGAGACCGACGAAGTATGGAGAATTGTATGTCGCTTGGATTAGGTGGGTCGACAGCTATATCGGTATTTATAGAAGTTGCAGGCTGAGGACCGTAGGAAAAAAGCTAATTTAGCATCTGATACATGTTTGAAATGTTTGATGAAGTAACTTGGGCTTCTGCTGGATTGGAGCTTCGACATCTGCTGTCCAAACAAGTCAATGGTCCCCTCTACATTTGCACCATGAATTACATATTATTCAATTTCCTAGCTCCTTTTTTTTTTTTTTTTTTTTTTTTTTTTTTTTTTTTGTTTATTAAGTTTAAAAACATGCGCAAAAACTTATAGAATGCGCTTCTTTAAATTCTCTAAATACATCTCATTTAATAAAAATATTTTATTTATGACAATTATATTATTTTAAAACAAAAAAATAAAACATAAAAAAGAAGAACAAACCAATATTGTCAAACACTATTTCAGTTGTTCGGTAAGATGTTGCGAACGAGCCTTAAGCCAATATTTTTTTTTCTTTTTCAATAAATAAGTTTCAAATACAAACATATGTATTCGACCAATCTTATCGAACACATATAGATATGTTCGATATATCAGGTTCAAATACATACGAGCAGACATATGACAGATTCACCACAATACTTATCAAATCTATACTTATCAAATCTTTCTTTCTTGCTTTTGACCAAATCTTTAACAAAATCATTAGGAGAATCATAATATCTATCCAAGACTTCCTTAGGCACTGTTTACTTTTATGAATATTAATTAGGGTGGTTAGGATAAGGGTGTGTTATAGTGGGGATATGTAGGTGTATTGTTTTCCCTATCCCACGTTTACTTCATGTGATTCATTTGATAAGTTAGCCGTCTTTCTTGTTTATTTGATGAGATTACATACATAGACTACAACAAATGACTGACATAACCTTGCATACACAAACAATTTATTTAGATCAAGAAAAAAGCGACATTGTTTCCCTGCCAAAGTTGCTTCCATTTTCTCTTTCTCGTCTTCTGCGAGTTTGTTTAGCTGCTTAACATCCGGCTTCGGTAAGAAGGTTTGATGCCTGCGGTTTCATGGTTTTCCTAGAGGAAGGTTAGTTTTCCGTTTTCCGCATATCTGAGTACCTGTTTGAATCAATATATATTTCTTAGGGATATTGAACTCTTACTTTTGTTAGGGTTCGACTTCTTTCCTTTGCTTGTGTCGGTAGTGGGCTGACATCAATAACACAGAATCATGCTGGAAACATCATCAAGCCTTGAAGAATGTGAAGGTTCGTATAGTCTGTGAATTCCTGTTTTTCCCCATCCCGCAAACCCCCTTCCGTTGAAATACCTTCGATGTCGTTCATATTAATCGTAGGCGGTCCTAATTTTGCAAAGTTGTAATCTATCTAACCTTTCTACTTTGAAAAACATTGCAATCGTACTAAACGTTTGTATGATTTCATATAATTCTCACTAAATTGAAAATAGGTTTCGAAATGGGTGTTGTAACTAACGTTGTGAGCGGAAAAACCGCAATAAATGTTTAGCTGAACCAGAACCACCCATTTTTTGTACAAATGTAAAGCAGTTTGAGCCTTGCTTTTTAGTTCAAATTTCTGCTTTAAGATCATTATCAAAGTTTTTGATTGTGTAATGTCAGCAATGCATATTTAGGGAGTTCAAAGATATGGAATTCCATGTGGATATGAATTACAAGATTGGGTACTTGTTTAATTTTCCTGGATCCTATATGTTTATTTGTTTAACTGTAGACTTATGTTGGTGAAGATTTTTATCTACCGATCGATTTGAAGTTGAACATCATATATACGCTGATGTTTTTTTTATTTATTTTTTTGGGCCTTTGGCTGTGTTGCTTTGACGAGATGATTGTTGGCGATCTGATTTTTTTTATTGTGCATTCATTTTACGAAGTTGTAGAGCAATACGTTCCACTATTGATTCTATTGGTTATATGTTATTGTTTTGGCTTTTTGTATTGTTAGACACGATTATGTTTATGTTTACGAACGTTCAGTCCATTACATCTGCACGCAGCAAGCACCAATAGTGTCGTTGCAAGTACGATCTCACTCAGCGATATCTGGCGTAAACATGGCTCCACGTCAATTATATCATCCACACATGGAAGGAACTATAGATGTGAGGGAGCAGAGGCGGTTATCCATACTCGACGCAGTCATAATGTCTTCACAGAGTTGAAAGATACAATATGTAAACAGAAGATTGCAATCGAAGTTCTTGAGTGTCGTGAAGTCATTCTTACCGAAACCATTGATGAGCTCAAGGGTAAGGCCGTTGATTTAGAGGAACATATTTCGCATTTGCAACATGTTGCGTTGCATTTGGTTGATAATGTACACAACCTACGTCGTAGAACCGGCTAGCTGGTGTTCGCTACAGCGATATTTTGTATGGTAATCATGTTCTTAGGATTCCAGGTGTATTTTATATGTAATGGATGATGTTGACAGTGATAAGTAACAATATAATGTGTGAACAAGGTTGTAATTTTGTAAGCTATGTCTACTTTTCAGAAATTGCGCAGGTTGGAATTATTATAACTCTTTTGACCCCATTATGGAGCCCAACTGTGTGTGCACATGGTAAGGTTTTCCAATCAACACATCATACTTTATGCAGTATGGTACGTGTAAGGAGCAAAAAATAATAATGAGTCAAAAGTTCTACCATCATTTCCTCTAATTAACGTTAGTCGCATAACATAAATTATACCCCATATCAAAATCACAAAAATCATTGGGGAAGCACCTAATGGGAGAATATCATTTCATCCATACATGTATACAGTGGTGCGTACAACAACACAGACTCGTGATAAGCAACATTCCATTACCAAGATGGAGGATACATATATATGTTAGTAAGAGAGGTACAACATTACTGGCACTTAAATCCAGCCTCCATCACCCAAAATAACAAAATAACAATACAATTGTATCTGAACGTATTGATCATACCACCACACAGACATACGACATATATCCAAACTAGATTACACTACATACTCTAATTTTTAGTCAACAACAACATCTCACATACGTCCGGCAGCCATCAACATCACCATCCGACCCTGTGCTTCTTTCGGGAGGCTGAAGAATAATTCCAGTTCTTTGTTGTTGTTGATCAATATTTTAGCAACAATTAGCTATTGATCAATGGTCAAGACACCTAAACTCTCCAATACCTCAAACAACTTTCCCCGTTTCTCGGACATCATTACTTCGTACCTTATACGCTTGCCAATAGATTGTAGATTCTCATTAGTTTGTTCACAAAACCTACCCATGAGATTTACCATTTCCTCGCTAGCTCTGTCCTCGCACAGTCTTTTTTTGGTCCTGTTAATGTTCCTCGGGTCGGACCCACCAGCTTCTATGCCCGATGTGTTATCGTTTTCAGCAGATACTGCGTGCATGCTTACGTTTGGCTCGGGAGTTTCGTTCTCGTCTGCAATTTCAAGTTGATCTTTATCAGCGGAACTTAAATCTTCAGCGAATTCACCAGTGGCATGATCCTTCCCGAACACCTCACATCAGTCATTGTAGAGAGGGTATGATTTGTTTTTCATGCCCTTTGCATGAGTATCTGTCTAACATTAATTTAACACAACATGGTGACTCAAACGAAATGTACAATTGTAATACTGGATGATATTGATTGAAGGTGAAATACAGAATACCAATACATACCGCAACATATTCATCCCACACTTTGGAGTCATTGACAACAATCATGCTTTTGCGATCGTACCACTCAAAACCTAATCTACTGAGCATGGTTTGCAAACTGTCGTGATGCTTCTTCCATATATGAATTTTGTTCCCAATATGAGGTTCAGCCTGCAGATCTGTGCCCGGTATGTGCCGTTTCATATAGCGAGCCAAGGCACCAAGATAGACGCTACGAAATTCATTTCGCACTTCTAGCCATGTTGTATGATTTCCTTCAATGCAAGTATCAGTAGTTGTTCCTCTCGTGTACTCTAAATACGCCTCTTTGTGGATATCTGCTTCGAAGCGCGACTGCTCTCACCACTACAACTCATATCCTCCATAACCCTGCAAACTTGACAATATATAAGTAATTTTGGTAATAGATAGGCTCCAAATTAATACCCCAAAAACCAAAGAGACACACGGCAGTTGTGGACCAAGCGCGAGTTGTACAAGCCAAATGATAATACAGATATGTAGACCAAATATAAAGGGAACAATTCATTGAAAAATATGTGAAAATATCTCTATGCATAATTTCTTGTGTTACACTCCCAACTAGAATAATGGTACAAGAACAAATTTAAATAAATATTGGGACGACCCACAATCATTCTACAATAGGTCCATTCCGCTCATTGTACATAGTGGCAGCCAAATTATCACGCCAATCCGTCCATTCGGGGGTGTTCTCAACAACATTTATGAAGTTCTTCGCTGTGACCTTGGATTCACCAAGATTTTTAGGTACTTCATCTTCTAGTGGGTCAACAACCATTATTTTACAGATAAAATTGTGGATCAGGCAACAATCCAATATGATACGATTTTGTACGGTAATTGGGTAGAATGAAGGACTTCTTAGAATGGCAGTGCTCCCAAACATTAATGTAAGTTCCATCCAGTGCTCCCAAACATCCCTGCAGTTGATTTTTGCATCACAATTCCAAAAGAGACATGTCAAATGTTTATAAGTAATCATATAAGCCATCTGACAAAGCAATGTAATTTAAAGCTATTCCACCTCTCATTGATGCATGTTTCATCAACAGGTGTTGGCTTGACCAACAGCAGCGGGTGCAGCCGTAGCATTGAGTTCAATACATGATGGAAATATTTACTAACAGTTCTCCCGAAATGCTTGTAATTGGACTTGACTATTCGATTTTTTGTGTGATGGGCAAGAATTGAGAGGAACATTGCCAACTCTTATGCTGTGCTACTATTTTGGCTAGATTTCAAACCGCCATTCGTCTCAAGTATGTGAAGGAGGCGATATAATGCACCTCTACTCATTCTTAAGTGATCTATGCAATCCTTATCTGAGAACCCTATGACCTGCCTCATATATTGTATTTGACTGGGTATCCTATCGAGAAGATTGCCTCATATGTCTCTTTTGAAAATAAAAGATACACATAAAATTACCAGAACGTGATACATGCATTCAAAATGCCATGCAACAAAGCTAGTACTTCCACGTCAGTACTCCCTTCTTGAACTACAGTACTATGAGGATCCATTCTAATCGATAAATAGATATATCATAGCTTTAGGACAACATAATCGAGAAACCAATAATGAAATTCAGCCGATACACCAGATGAACAATAAGCAAAAACAGACTTAAATAAATATACCCAGCCTAACAGCGTAAATGACCTTATAGGCAGAGCGTTACCTTTATCGGATGCAGTGAGACTGGAATCTAATACACTCTGAACAATGGGTTTCCTAACAATTGGCAACGTTTTGGATGAAATAGATAAATTTTAAAACGGATTGAGTTCAAACATTTGATATGAGGTGTAAGTAAATTGAATGTGAAAAGTAATTCAAGATAATTGTATAGATAAAGTCACCCAAATTAGATATGGTAAATCTGCAAATGCACCTCAAAATATAGTACGGAACATAAAGAAATATTTTGTAGAAAATTCAGTAGTCAAACAAATTCAGCAACAATCGGAAAATTAACAAGATAAGATTTTCATTATATTATACACTGTAAACTCGGTAACAGAAAGCCAAGAAAACATTCAGATTCAGAAATATACACGAAAATGGAATACTCAACCGTTCGCAGATACACACAAACTTTTCTTTTTTTAAATGACACCCCGATAAGGGTTTACCATTTAAACAGGACTAAATCATGTATTAGGCTATATATGTACGCCCGATGCACGTTATGCATATAATATGGAAACTGATAAACACATCAAAATGATGAAAATTTCCCCAAATTCAAGATACTACACGTAACAAATTCCAGATAGGCCTTAAAAAATTTCACAAATTGTTACAGTCACGTATTACCAGCCTTCAGGGAGAAATGAAAGCACAACTATGAAAGAAAGAAATCCTCACGTCCACCACAAAATCAGACGCTGGTTCGCTGGAAGGATGGCCCCAATATGATTTCGTTTCAAAAAATGTAAGCTTCGAAACCTGAGAAGGAGAGCTAGGGTTTGTAAGGAAATATGTGAACTGTGGTGCTACTAAATGCGAAAGAACGAAGAACTCCATCTATAAAGAAGTAGTCAAATAATGACAGAAATGTATTACCTTTTCCCGGTCTTCAGGGAGAAATGCACGCACTGAAATCTTTTATATGAATCTTCACGACCAATGAAAATTGAGAGGCTGGTACGGCGGAAGGACGTCTCCGATATGATTCCGTATAGAAGAATGTACGCCTCGCCGCTGAGAAGGAGAACGCTAGGGTTTGTGAGGGAGTTGTGAATTGGGGGGGGGGAGGGATTTTCTGAATACGAAAGATTGGAAAAGTCGAAAATTTGTGTTTTCTTGAAGGGTAAAAGAGTAATTCAAAACGGTCAGACATAGTGGGATTATCAATTAGGGCCGAACGGAGCGAACAACTTATCACCCACTTTCATCTCGGTAAGCTTTCCAATCCCGGGGCCCGGGATTTAATCTGCTTTTTCATCAACCAAAGTAAACTACGAATAGGTCTGAATAAGTTATCACCATCTAGGTTTATACATAAAAGTAAACACTTTCTTAATGTAATACATCTCTCTAAAAAATATATTGGAAGTGCGATAAGATTGTGTATGTTGTATCATAATATACAATCAAAATTTTTAGTAATTTCTCAATTTTAGCTTAATCAGCAGCATTAAGAAAAAGTCTCTTCATGACAATCCAATACACAATCGCAATACATATCACATCAAGCTTATCATCATGCAAAACATTAAAAAATCTATAATCCAATGTACCCCACTTGAATCAGATGATTTTTTTTTTCTTTTTATCATAGTTTGTTGCTTTAACCATTTTTTTTTTAGCCCCACTTTGCTCGAATTAGAATTTTTTATAATACTTACATTTAATTTTCTACTCCCTTGTACTTATAAAGGATCCTCCAAATCTTCCACACTGCATATATCCTTGCTCTTTGCAAAAGATGAGTTACATCTCCATCATCCGTCTCTTTAAAGGTGTCATCAGAGTTGGAAGTTTCAACTTGTTCATTTTCTTCCTCAACATCTTCATTTGATACATTATTATCTACACACAAACAATTCGATCAATGAAAATGTAGAAAACACTTGGGGTATTGATGATGGTGTATAACTAGACTTATCTGAAAAAAACAAGAAACTAAATATCTTTCACAATTGTGGATTATAATAAAGAGTTCACGTTTAAACACTTACATTATACTAGTCATGATTCCTTGTTAACGTTCAATGAGTTGCAATGAGTTAAATATTTTTGAATCACCAATTCCTAGCCTATGCCATCGTTTTTAAGAAAGAAGTCTGCGACTTAGTTGATTTCGATCGTGAAATATTTTTAAGAATTCCAAAAGAAAAAGGATTTGGGACCGAAGCCATTGCTCAAAACTTCAACTAGCCTATGGTATGATATATTAGTATCTTGTTCATATTTATACAGTCTTCATTTCGAAAAAAATTCATTTCAAAAATAATTTTTATCACAATTATTTATAAAGTCAAGCCCTTATTTTATTAGGTAAAACTTTTTTTGTTTTAATTTCACAAACACTATATATGACTAAATAAATTAAATCAACAAATAAAAAATCGTATAAGCTGTAATATTGTATTAATTTTAAAATATTTTAACTCTATCTAATTGATTAAAATAACTTGTTTACTCTTAATAAATATCACATCTTTTTTTTTTTTTGGATGGAGGGAGTCTCTATCTATATCTCTCCAAAAAGTCTCCATTCATGTTCACATAGAATAAGAACATTTTCTGTACTTCCAATAACTAATCTAATATCGTTAATTAAAAGGAATAATTAATTAAAAATATTAATAAGGATATATTAAGAAAAAAATATACTTTTCTCTGTACTAATGTAATTGCATTATTTAATTTAGGAGGATATTTAAAAAATGCAGTACCTATTGTTCTTAAATATTCATCACAATGACTTGTAATTGATTTAGGAGGATATTTAAAAATAGTATGAGTATTGAAGGATTACTAACAATTTTGATCTTCTACTGTAATTGTTGCATAATTTTATGCACCAATATATAATGTGTATAATATGACATAAACTATATCAGAAAATATTAAGCCAATTATAATAAAAAATCAGAATTGGATATTCCATAATGTAAAAGTAAAACAATAAGGGCAACCTGAACTTGCTAGATCGAAATATTGGTAAGTATTTTGAGAATAATAAATCTTATGATCGATTGATAGTTAGATAAAATTGTGATATTGAGAGATATTCATTGAAGTATAATGTATTTTCGGATCTAACTTGAGAGAGATTGACTAATTATATTAGTGATTCTCTTACGGTGATATGAATTAAATATGATTTGATACATTAAAAGAAGTCATATGAACCATAAGAGTGCATATCCATATAATTAATTTAACGTCTGAAGTCTTTTTGTTGTTTGATTTTGTTTTGTGTTATTAATAAGGAAAATAGTTGATTTAGCCATATTGTATATTCCATTGTATATTGTCCATATTTATTTTCCTTTTAATAAGGAAAATAATTGACTTAGCTATATTGTATATTTCATTGTATTTTGCTTTTGTAACCAATTGTATCTTAACTATATATAGTTGAAAGCTTAATCACCAAATTATCAGTGATCATAATCCCTTTCTTACATGGTATCAGCCTAACATCGTAATCCCTTTCTTCTTCTTCTCGGCAGCTCTCATCCATGGCGACCACAGATTCCCTCACCACTGAAACTCTCTCTGTAAACACTCTTATCCATCTCTCCATATTAAACTTACCTCTACCAATTACCTTATTTGGAGGACGCAAGTTACATCAGTTTTTGAATGTCAAGATTTGCTTGGATTTCTTGACGACACATTTGCCGTCTCTTCACCCTCCTCTAATACAATCCTGAATTTCTCGCCTGGAAGAAGAAAGAAAAACGCATCGTGAGTCTCCTTCTCACATCTCTCACAGAGGAACCTCTTGCCCTAGTTGTGGGCTGCTCCTCGTCGCGCGAAATCTGGCTAGCCTTGGAGTGGACTTTTAGTCATGATTCTAAATCGCGTGAGTTCCAGATTAAGGATGAATTGCACTCTATTAAAATTGGCGCACGATATATTGCTAAGTATGGTCAAGCATTCAAAACGTTGTGCGACCGTCTTACTGCCATCGGTCGTCCGCTTGATGCCGCCGACCAATCCCATTGGTTTCTTCGCGGTCTTGGTTCTCGTTTTGCAAATTTCTCCGCTTCTCAAATGGCGCTACAACCCTTACCTACCTTCCCTGAGTTGCTGCAGAAAGCTCAGAGTTTTTAACTCTTTCTTTGCTCCATGGAGCCTGCTGCTCCCACTCCGGAGGCTTTCATTACGACCTCCTCTCGCAACATCTCTTATCAAAACAAATTTGGTGGTCGTGGGCAGAATTCTGGAGGCTGGTTCAAATTCGGTGGTTGGAGTAACGGCGGTCACGGTGGTAGCCGTCGTCCTCCCCGTTGTCAAATTTGCCGTGGTGAGCATTACGCGGATAAATGCCCTCAGTTCTTACAGGCCCGTGTTACCTCTTCCCAGTCTGCTAAACTCGTACAAGTGTTCAATGCTTCGTGCAACATCTCCCAGCCATCTTCTGATTGGTTTGTAGATTCGGGTGCTTCCTCTCACATGACTGCTCAAACTTCCAGTTTGGATTCCTTTGAGCCTTATAATGGTAATGGTCACGTTGTTGTGGGTAACGAAAATTCTCTTTCAATATCTCATATTGGTTCTCGTGGTTTATCTAATGGTATTCAATTGCTTGATGTTTTGGGAGTTCCACATTTAACCAAAAATTTATTATCCATTAGTAAGCTCACACATGATTTTCCAGTTGATATTGTTTTCTCTGAAAAGTCCTTTGAAATTCAGAATCGCATGACCAAGACAGTTCTAGGTCGAGGAAAATGTGATCAAGGGTTATATGTTTTGGAATGGGGGCATCCGGCTTTAGTTGCTGCTCTTCGTTCAAAAGGGTTGAAGGCCAGTTTTGATTTATGGCATTTACGCTTGGGGCATGTCCTGTTTTCTGTTATCTCACTTATGAATAAGTTAGGACACTTGTCAGTTACTTTTTTATTACCGAATCCTAGTATTTGTGGTTCTTGTCAGTTAGCAAAGAACAAACGGTTATCTTTTGATTTGAACGAGAAGCGTGCAAATAAAGTACTTGATTTATTTCATTGCGATTTGTGGGGCCCGGCGCCCGTTTATTCGTCTGATGGATATCGTTATTATGTGGCTTTTGTGGATGATTACTCTCGTTTTACTTGGATATATCCGTTGCATGTTAAGTCTGATTTCTTCGAGGTGTTTGTACGCTTCCATAAATTTGTCTGCACTCAATTCTCTACTTCTGTTAAGGTTTTCCAAAGTGATGGGGGCACTGAATTTGTTAACAATAGAGTCCGAGAATTTGCTTCCTTACATGGCATTCATCATCATTTGTCCTGTCCATACACTCCTCAGCAGAACGGTCGGGCTGAACGAAATCATCGTCATATTTCTGAGGCTGGTCTATCTACATTATTTCATGCTCATGCTCCTGCACGTTTTTGGTTTGATGCCTTTGCCACAGCAGTTCATGTCATTAATCGTCTCCCATCCACAGTTTTGGATAACAAGTCTCCTTTTAAGTTACTTTATGGTACTGTTCCTAATTATGCTAATTTCAGACCCTTTGGGTGTCGTGTTTATCCATATTTACGTGATTATTCTGCTAACAAGTTGGTTCCTCGTAGTCATCCTTGTGTATTTTTGGGTTATAGCAGTTCTCACAAGGGATTTCGGTGCTTCGATCCTGACACCTCACGTGTTTACATAACTCCTCATGCTCAATTCATTGATTTTCAGTTTCCCTTTTCAGGCTCTGTTGACACAACATCAACACCCTCTCCGGAGGTGTCTACCTTTTTGGATGATGGCTCATGTGTCGGTGTTCCATCTTCTACACCACCCGCGGCTTCTACTTCTCTCTTGCCGCCTGTCTCACCCTGTCGTGTGTGTTCTGATGACACATGCCCTATTGTGCCACCTGCTGATGCTCCTCAAATTGATCCGGCTTCTACCGCTCCTCTTGTGTCGGGTCCTTCACCACCTCCAGTGGTGCCAACATATCATATGCAGACTCGGGCTAAATCCGGCATATTTAAACCCCGTTATCCAACCAATCTTGCATTTACAACTCTCCTCTCTGCTTTGACTGCAGCTTCTGAGCCCCGAGGCTTCAAATCTGCTTCGAAGTCTCCTGTTTGGGTCTCCGCTATGCAGGAGGAGATTGATGCCCTTCGATCTAATGCTACCTAGGACTTGGTTCCCAGACCTCCAAATATTAATATTGTTGGGTCAAAATGGGTGTTTCGCACCAAGTATCATGCAGATGGTTCTATTGAGCATCACAAAGCTAGGCTTGTGGCCCAGGGGTTTACTCAGGTTGCAGGTTCAGACTTTCATCATACATTCAGTCCTGTGGTCAAGGCTAGCACAGTTCGTGTGGTTTTAGCTATCTTAGTTCAGCATAATTGGCCCCTTCATCAATTTGATGTAAAGAATTCATTCCTGAATGGTATTCTTCAGAAACCAGTTTACATGGCTCAGCCTCTGGGCTTTGCTGATCCACAGTTTCCTCATCATGTGTGTCGGCTGAAGAAAGCTTTATACGGTCTTCGTCAAGCCCCTCTTGCCTGGTTTCATCGGTTCAGTTCATTTCTGATGAGCCTCGGGTTCTGTGCCAGTCGTTCGGACTCATCTTTCTTTTATCTTCATCGAGGTACCTCTGTTATCTACCTCTTACTTTATGTGGATGATATCATTGTTACTGGCAATAATGAGCAATTACTTCATCGATTCATCTCTCATCTTCATACTGAATTTGCTGATCTTGGTCGTTTGAAATTTTTTTGGGGATTGAACTATCATATTTGCCTTCTGGTCTCTTTATTGGGCAAGCCAAATATGATCGTGATATCTTAGATCGGGCGAATATGCTCGACTCAAAGCCTGGTGCTACTCCTCTTGCTGCTGGTGAAACTCTTGTCAGTACAGGTGACCCATTTCTGGATCCGACACTATATCCGTCTCTTGTGGGAGCTTTACAGTACTTGACGATTACACGTCCAAACCTCGCCTTTGCAGTCAATCTTGTTAGTCAGTTTCTGCATACTCCAACAGTCGATCATTTTTCTATGGTTAAGCGCATTTTGCGCTATGTGAAGGGTACTCTTCACTTTGGTCTTGATTTTCGCCGTCATCCGGAGTCATCTATTGTCGGCTACTCAGATGCAGACTGGGCTCATTATGTTGAGACACGACGGTCCACATATGGTTATTCTATTTTTCTGGGTGGAAATCTTGTCTCTTGGAGTGCTAAGAAGCAACCTACTGTGGCCCGCTCTGGTTGTGAATCTGAATACCGAGCCCTAGCCAATACGGCTTCTGAGGTGGTGTGGTTGACTAACCTTTTGGGCGAACTCAAGATCGCCTCCTCTGCTCGTCCAATTCTCTGATGTGACAACAAAAGTGCCATTTTCTTGAGCTAGAATCCGGTGGCTCACAAGAGGGACAAGCACATTGACATTGATTGTCACTTTGTTCGGGAGTTGGTTTATGCAGGGAAACTATCTACTCAATTTGTCCCGTCGCATCTTCAGTTAGCAGATATCTTCACGAAGGCTTTTCCTCGTCCGGCATTTGCCTTCTTACGATCCAAGCTTTGCGTTCGTCCACATCCCACGCAAGGCTTGCGGGGGGATAATAAGGAAAATAGTTGACTTAACCATATTGTATATTCCATTGTATATTGTGCATATTTATTTTCCTTTTAATAAGGAAAATAGTTGACTTAGCTATATTGTATATTTCAGTGTATTTTCCTTTTGTAACCAACTGTATCATAATTATATATAGTGGAAAGCCTAATCACCAAATCATCGGTGATCATAATCCTTTTCTTACAGTTATTAATTTCTATCTCCAGTTTTATTTCGTTTTAACTCATTAATCATCATAGTTTGAATATTTAGATAAAGTAGAATAATATAAAAAAAAGTACTTAATTAAATTTATAACTTTGGATGCGATACCTATTCTCACCATAATTGTATTATAATTACCCGTATACTTACGAGTCATTTTAAAGTGAAATAAAAAAGGAGCAATACTATACATACAATAAATAATTAAATTTTAAATTTTAAAAAAGTCTGAATTAAAGACTCAATATCAATAAAGTATCATCATCATCAATCTCAAGTACAAATAAAAATTATTATTTTCATTATAAAAAAACAAAATAAAATTCATTTTCTAACATTTAAACTGTAGCAGCAGCAAAAGAAATCACAGGGAGGATTCATGTGCCATACTCTAATTCTTTATTGTGATATAACTTAGCTTCATCTCAGTTCAGTAGCAGTTACTTATATAGCTACTCTAATTAAATGTTTTACAGACTCTTGTGTGTGTATATATACAGCAATGAAATAATTGGGTTTGTTTTACATATTCAAAACATATATAGGGCATTTTGGTCAATTTCATTTTATACAATATTTAACCACAATCATATAATGGTCAATTTCTTTCTCTTCACTTAGTATTTTTTTACGGTTTAAGAGTACACTTGAATTTAGTCACCTTTTATCATTTCTTCTTTAAAACTTGATAAAATTGTTGTATCATAAATTAATAAAATACAAATCATGATAAAATAAAATAAATTAAAAAAACGAAAGCAGCTTTTACAAAATAATATTTGCTATATATGTCTTTGATTCGGTAAAACATCCCACACATTTTATTTTATTCTAAATTTTAATCTCACTAATATATGATATATGTATGAATTAAAATCATCAATCAATACATATAATATATTAGTAAAACTGATAATATGATGAAATTCAAATAAAATAAAGAATTGCGGAAAAAAAAAAAAAAAAAAAAGTCTTGCTTCAACGTGTAGAGAGCAACCGCATTTACAGTGCTGAGGCATTAAAGTTGCAACCATTTTGCCCAGCAACTGTCACCATCATCTTAATCTCCCTTGTGAATACTTCCATGGCATCTGGTGGTAAGCACATGAGAACCAATATCCCATCCTTACCCTTGTTATTCTTAGCAGATGTGAAGAAACTTGTAACACATAGACCATCAACACCGGCTTTTGCCGGCCCAGCATATGCCGCCTTGCCCCACCCAAAGTCCACTTCTGTCAAACCAACATGTGTGACATCAGACACCATAAAACTCCGCACCACTGTAAATAATGGTCGACCTTTAGTAACCATTAAATCCGAAACTGATTTCACATACTCCTCAGTGGCTTCAGATTTTGCTTCCTGCACGAGCTTCAACGCGTAATGTAGTGGCTTTTTTAGTAATTTTTTAACAGTGGTTATTGCTGCTGGGAGCATTGCCATAGTACCCCTTCGGGAGTGGCGAGTTGAATCGCTTTCGAGTATCCACAATGCATAAGAATCTAACCACTTCGTTAGGGTTTGGGGAAATAGCAATTGTTCGACAACGCCATATGCAAGCTGCCAAGAGTTCGAAGCTAGAGCAGCGGCGGAGATCTGGAGGTAAGCCATGCCGAAGGGCGGAGATGTCAGAGGAGTTGAAAAAGAAGGATCGCTGCGCCGTATTGCCGAGTGACGTGAGGGTACCTTCAGTGTCAGGGACGACGTCATATTCATGGTGCGTGCATGACACTTGTGGAGGTTGACGAGCATTGAGGAGGTGTCTTTCCCAAACCGGTTGAACAGAAAGGCCTTCAGCTCCACAGGCGAGTTCGCCAATGGCGTGTATAAGTTGAACAATTCCTGTACCGTCGCTCATTGTATGATTGAAGCGGAGGGCGAAGATAAATCCACCACATTTCAGGCGCGTGACCTAATTTAAATACAAGGAAAATTTACAATTGTGAGTTATTAAAAATAGTTCAAGTTTAAACACTTATATTATACCGGGTTTGATTCATTATTAAAGTTAAATGAGTTGCAATGATTAAATATTTTTGAATCATTAATTGCTAGCTTGTGGCTTTGTTTTTTGAGAAACAAGTCTGCGACTTAGTTGATTTCGATCATGAAATATTTTTAAATTTATTTATTTATTTATAAGAGAAAGAGGGTTTGGGACTGGAACCATTATTCAACACTTCAACTTAGCCTATGGTATGATGTATGACTATCTTGTCGATTTTTATACGGTCTCCATCCCGAAAATTGTTTATATTTCTAAAATACTTTTTATCATAATTATTTTTAAAGTCAAGCTCTTGTTTTATTACGTAAAACTAAAAACTAATTTCTTGTATTTTATAACAACATTGTATATGAATAAATAAGTTAAATCAACAAATAAAAAAAATCTATAAATTAATATTTTATTAGTATTAAAAGATTGTAACTCCATCTAATGGATTAAAAATAAGGTTTTTTTTTATACTTTTAATAACCATCACATCTTTTTTGGATGGAGGGAGTCTCCAGCTCTCTCTCCAAGAAGTCTCCATTCCTGTTTACATAGAATAAGAGAACCATTTTCTGTACTTTCAACAACTAATTTAATATCGTCAATTAAAAGGAATAATTAATTATAAAAACATCAAATAAGGATATAATAAGAATTTTTTTTTTAATTAAACGCACTTTTCTTTTTTATGTACTAATGTAATAACATTATTTATTTAAGAAGAATAATTAAAACGTGCAGTACTAGTATAAAATATTTAGATAATTACAATAAAATATCAGAATTGATTAAGCCATAATGTAAAAGTAAAACAATAAGGGAAACCTGAATAAGCAACAAGGGACAATTGGTTATTCCAGAAGAGCCCGGGACATCATAAAGCAACTCCTCCTGGTTGGGGAATGGCGGATAAAGGGCGTAGCCGAACTGCTGTAGTGTGACGTCTGCGTCAGCCTCAACAAACAAGATCCCCTCACTGGTGCACTCCACCACCAGCTTCCCATTGTCGCGTTCCCTCAGCCGCCCAGAAAATGGGTAGTAGAAAACCAATACCTTGGCAATGGCATCACGGATAACCTTGACAGGGTCTTTTCCTTCCATGGAGGGGTTTCTTTGGTACAAATGTATGATTGGAAATTGAAGGCGGAGGCCAGCTTGAATGTCGATATCAGAGAGAGGTTTGAATTCACAGGGTGTGGCTTTTGCTGGAGAAACCAACTCCGGATTTTGCCTGGTAACTTTGAAAGTTGAAGTGCAGGTTAGTGTCATTTTAGTATGCCTTAAAAGATAGGTTTATGCATGTGTAAGAATGAAGTTATAGAGAAATTGGAGTGTCCAAAGTATTTAAAGAATGGAGTTGTATAGGGGTGAGAAAACGTCAATTTTAACTCCTGGAGGCTGCATTATTAGAGGGAACATATCGAACCTACACCTCAAGAGTATTTAATTCAGTCCTTAGCCAAAGTGGGCTACTATGCTCTGTTTTGGTTGTGAGAAGTTAATTATATAATATATATATCCTATAAATATTAGGCAAAAAGTGTATATATATATGTATACACACACACATATATATATATATATATATCGATATCAAGATCATACTTAGACCATCTCCAGCCATCTACACAACTTTAGAGCAAATTTTATACTATTTTAATACATAATTTGTATTTCTTCTGCAACAAATATTTCATAATATTTCTTATATTTTATTTTTTTATTTTTTTATTACTTCATATTTGTTAAACATAGAATATGTAATTTATTAAAAATAATTTTTATATATTTTTTACATTTATAAGTAATTTTGTGTTTAGTTATGTTGTGTAATTTTAAATTTTGTTAGTAATTTAATATTTTTTTTATCATTGTAATTTATGTTTTGTCCTTTGTAGTTTTATATATTTGTATTAATTTTATGTTATAATTATAAATTTTATGTGTCGTATTTTAAATTTAATAGTACTTCTGTTATTATTATTGAAATTACATATTTTTTATTTTATCTTTTATCATATTTAATTAAAATAATTTTAAATTAATTAAATTAAATTAATTATGATATAACAAATATATACTATTGAATACAAAAAAAATAAACAATAAGAAAAAAAATAGGGGCGCAGACCTTGTAACGCAAACAATAAAGAAAAAAATCATTGCACTATTGTAACGGAGTTGCTGGAGCTCGCAATTCATGCTCCACCGCCACTCCAACGTCCTGTTGGAGTTAGCCTTACTATGGTGTTCTCTCTATTCTCATATTAGCTCCATGTTGAGGTTTATTTTTATAAATTTTTAATAAAGTCTTAGCCTCTGAAGGAACAAAACATTATTGCTTTATTTTAGGTAAAATACAATATTTTTTTTTGTGCAAGATAATAATGTCTCGTTGAATAATGATTATTATTTTTCAACATGGTCTATGTCAACATTAACTTCTACAACAACCTTTTGATCTAAATGAATAATGAATTATTTTATTTATAATAGTTTTTGTGTATTTATAATATGTATTATTTTTTTTTATCGAAATCATAATCTATATACTATGCATAAAATATATATATCAAATGAAATATGCATTCTCTAACATTTAAACTACAGCAGTAGCTAAAGAATAGGGAGAATTCATGTGCCAAAGTCTAATTCTTTAATGTGATATAACTTAGTTTCAGCCCAGTTCAGTAGCAGTTAATTGTATAGTTACTCTAATTAAATGCTTCATAGATTCTTGTGTGATTATATATATATATATATATATAGATGTTAAATGGGCTAATTATATAGGTTTCAGGTTAGTTTTTATCGATTTTGGATTAATCGAGCTTCGATTAATTGGGTAATTTTAAACAGGCTTGCAATATGGTAATCTAACTCTAACCCTATCGATTTTCAAGCTAATCGAGGCCACAATCAAATTATGAGCCGAAATAATCAAATTACATATTTAAATACAAAATTCTAATTAAATGCATATATTATTTTATTTAAAATATAATTTTTTATGACATTAAAAATTATATGTTTTATAACCTTTATATCACTATACAAAATTTGAATATTCAAACATGGAAGTGATATATGTAGTTGATGCTCTCAATTCTAACTTTAAGTGCATTCATGTTATAAAACATAAAATCATGTATTATTTAAGTTCTAAATAGAAGTGGTAATATGTAGAATCTTCTAGCAATTAAATATAAATTTTAATATTTATACTAAAAACAACTATATTATGTAAAAAATAAATTAAAATAGTGTGTGTTATTATTTTCATACTAGGAAAAAAGTAAAGAATAAGAAAGTACGAGCTATGGGGATAGCCCTAACCCTAAGCAGACTAGTTACTATAAACTTCGGAATAATCAAATTCGGGCTAAACGGACCAATTTTAAACGGGCTAATAAAATTATGCCCTAACCTTATAATTTTTTATGCTAAATGAGCTGGCCCATCGAGACATAGCCCTTTTAACATCTTTATGCGTGTAAATAGCAATGAAATAATTGAGTTAGTTTACATATTCAAAATATATGGTATCAGTAGAGCAGGTGGTTATTTCTTCCACCTTAGCGGTTACTCTCACCGGAGTCTACTTATTGCCGATTACGCATTGTTTGATTATGAATTGATTTAGTTTCCCCTGATATCTTTCTTTTTCAGTATGAATCCATTGATTCTTTCTATTTTGGCTCCAACTTCAATCAAATTTGATTGAAATTATTATCATTTTTGGTGGGCTCAAGTTCTTGCAGCAGTTCCCGCAAATGATATTAATAATATTGGCCTTCAACTTTCTAGGGTTCTAGACAAATTTTAAAGGAGTTAAATTCATTGGTTTAAGTAAAGTACTGGTTTCATTTAAAAAGATATAGAAGTGAAGATAATTGGATAGTTTAATTACATTTTTATAAATTTTTCCAATCCTCCTACTCATATGTCGCAATAGGTTAAAGATCTATAAATATTAAGAAGTTGAATATACAGAATTGCATGACAGCTCAAACCAAAAAGAAAAGATCCAAAAGAGACTCTAAACATAATCATAGAAGAGGAATATGTTACATTTACGTATAAATAAGAACATGAGCCTTAATAGAATATGATTGTTAATTTTTAAGGATACCTGAAATTTTAAAAAATGAAGAATAAAAGGTGCACCTTAAACAAAATTGGATTTATTCGCACCTCTCAATCCTCTAAATGTACTTAATATAAAAATAAAAAAAAAATTATTTTACTAAATATATTATTTTAAACAATTATACCTTTTATATTAAAAAAAACAAAAAAAATTTAAATTTCTATCTTCCTCCATTCTCATTTCCATGGCCATAATCTCTTGTCGCCGTAGAAGAAGTTTCATAATAAAGACAAAGGACTGCCAAATAAATTTTTATCTTCCTCTCTCTCATACCCTACATCCCTACTTCGTATTTCGATACAAATTCGATTGCGAATTGCAATTTTCAGAAGATTCAAAAGAATAACAGTTATTTTGTTTCACGTCTCCAAATTCATATGCAAACAAGACAGAATTTTAGTTGAAACTGAATTTCGTCTTCAAAATAAAAGAATCATAATCATGGCAGCCACAGTAATGCATTAAACTCACCCAAACCACCAAGAAAACCTAAAAATTTATGAGCTATGATGATATATTTAATATTTCATAAGGGCAAAAGGGTATAATTAAAGATGAATACAATAGAAACTGAAAGTTAGAGTTTTAAAGCTTTAAAAAGAAAAAGAAGTCCCTTACCTGAAGATATTAAGATATAATTTTTTTTAATGAAAAAAATATAATTATTCAAAATAAAGTATTTAATAAAATAAATTAGTTTTAAGAGAGCTATATTTAGATAATATGAGATGCGAATAGCGGCATCCAAAACAATTTTATTACAAAGAATATGTGTTATAGTAAGATGCAAGAAATAATATAAAATTAAAGTAAATATTAATACTAACCAATATATAAATTTATGTATTTCACCAACTATGTGTTGATTACATTAAAAGACGGAGGATATTGTTGATATGTCTTGAATCACACATAAAAATAAGGAGAATCAAGAGTAAATCTGGGAACAAATCTTAGAAAGATATGATGAAGATATAAGATATGCATATCCAGGACAAAGATATGCAAATCACCAATTTCGGTGTTTTAGGTTTTCCTCAGTACTATATATATGGTCCTTGAGATCTGTAATCTGTAACACACATACCACATAATAAAATTCGTTCTCCTCTCTGCCCGTGGACGTAGCCAATTTATTGGTGAACCACGTAAATCTTGTGTCTTCTTTACGTTTCTTGTTTCTTGTTTATGCTCTATAATCCTATTCTGTCACAACAAACTGGTATCAGAGCCTGGTCGTTTCGATCAGGGTATTTTCCGCACTGTTAGGGTTTTTGGAGCCGATCAAGAATGTCTGCTTTCAACGTAAAGGTTGACAAATTCACCGGGAGAAATAGTTTTGGCTTATGGCAGATCAAGATGCGATCTCTGCTGAAGCAGCAGTGTTTGTGGGCGCCGCTATCAGGAAAACCTAAATCTGAGGATGTAGATGAAGAAGAGTGGAATACCCTAGAAGAAAAGGCCCACTCGACTATCATGCTATGTCTGTCTGACGATGTTATCATCGAGGTTGCGGATCAGGAAACTGCCGATGGTCTCTAGAAGAAGTTAGAGAGTCTCTACATGACGAAGTCTCTAACCAACAAATTGCTTCTGAAGCAACGTCTGTTCCGTTTACGCATGCAGGAAGGTTCACCTCTTCGGGATCATCTAGATAAATTAAACAAAATTTTACTAGATTTGCGTAATATTGATGTTAAAGTAGAAGATGAGGACGCTGCTTTAATTCTGTTAGTATCTTTGCCTGAATCGTATGAGAATTTTGTTGAATCGTTTATTACTGGGAAAGATACTCTGTCTCTGGAAGATGTTCGATCTCCCCTCCACAGTAGAGAAGACCGTCAATAGGCAACTGGCTCGGCCACAGAAAATCAGGCATCGGGGCTGTTTGTCACGGGTAAGGGACAAAAGAAATCTGGGAAGAAAAGTGGGAAGCCAATTCAGAAAGGTTCAAAAGGTCCTAAACCCGATGACATCTGCAATTACTGTAAAGAACCAGGGCACTGGAAGAATGATTGTCCTAGGAAGAAGAGAAAACAGGAGAAGAAAGAGGGTGTCGGCGGTTCTGCAGCTGTTGCAGAAACTGATACAAATTCTGAAGATGATCTGGCCTTGGTTGCAGCTGGACATTCACATCGTAATGATGTGTGGGTTCTTGATTCTGGGGCATCATATCATATTTGTCCTAACAGGGAGTTTTTCTCGACCTATGAGCAGATAGATGGAGGAAATGTTACCATGGCTAACAGTGCTGCCTGCAAAGTGGTTGGGATTGGCTCAGTCAGGATACGGACACATGATGGGGTATTCTGCACCTTGAATGAAGTCAGGCATGTTCCACAGATGACGAAAAATCTGATATCATTGAGTCTCCTTGACAGCAAGGGTTTCAGTTTCAAAGGTGAAGGTGGAGTTATGTATGTCTGTCAAGGTTCAAAGGTGGTTCTGACAGGCTTGAAACGTGGTACCTTATATTATCTGCGAGGTTCCATTGTGACAGGTTCTGCTGATGTTGCATCATCTGAGGTTCAGACCATGGATATGACCAAGCTGTGGCATATGAGGCTCGGTCATATGGGAGAAAGAGGGATGCAGATTTTGTCAAAGCGGGATCTTCTTTCTGGGCATAAAGTGCAGAGTCTTGAATTCTGCGAACATTGTGTTTTTGGGAAGCTTCATCGCAGTAAGTTTCCAAAGAAGGCAGTTCATCAGACCAAGGGGACTCTTGACTACATTCATATGGATTGTTGGGGTCCGTCACGTGTTGAGTCTATTGGAGGCCACAGATATTTTGTGTCTATGATTGATGACTACTCTAGGATGACTTGGGTAATTATGATGAAACACAAAAGTGAAGCTTTCAAGAAATTCAAGCAGTGGAAAGCGTTGGTAGAAAATCAGACTGGAAAGAAGATCAAGCGACTGCGAACTGATAATGGCCTGGAGTTCTGTTCGTCTGAGTTCAACGAGTTCTGCAAGGATGCAGGGATTGCTCGACACCACACTATTCGACATACACCGCAGCAGAATGGTGTGGCAGAGCGCATGAATCAGACATTGCTGGAGAGAGCGAGATGCATGCTCTCGAATGCTGGTTTGGCTAGAAAGTTCTGGGCAGAAGCAGTAAACACGGCGTGCTATCTGATCAACCGTGGTCCTTACACTGGCATTGATTGCAAGACACCTTATGAGGTATGGTCTAATAAACTTGCAGATTATTCACTATTAAAGGTTTTTGGTTGTAATGTTTACTATCATGTTAGTGAGGGTAAATTAGAGCCAAGAGCTAAGAAGGGTATATTTGTAGGTTTCGGGGATGGAGTTAAGGGATATAGAATCTGGTCACCTTCAGAAAATAGAGTTATATGCAGTAGGAATATGATTTTTGATGAGAATTCTATGCTTAACTCCACTGTGAAGTCCATTTGTACAGAAAATTGTAGTAGTGTTGATAAACAGGTGGAGCTGCAAGTCATTCTCGATGAATGTAAATCACAACTCCAAGGTGGAGAAGATCAACATACTACAGCTGAAAGTGCAAGTTCAGATGTTCATCCAGAAGCTCGCCAGACAAGCATAGCGGTTGATAGAGCTAGGAGAATAGGTGTGAAGCCTCCTGTGCGGTATGGTTTTGAGGATATGGTGACTTACGCATTACAAGTCGCTGACGAGGTGGAAGAGAAAGAACCATCTGCAGGTGAACCATTCACATACAGAGAGGCTGTTTCAGGTAGTGAGTCGGCCCAATGGCTCGCTGCAATGAGAGAAGAGATGGAATCACTTGCTAAGAATGAGACTTGGGAGCTGGTCAAACGGCCTAAGGAGAGAAAGATTGTTACTTGCAAATGGATATTCAAGAAGAAGGAAGAAACCATACCTGGTGAGGGTGTGAGATACAAAGCTCGGCTAGTTGCAAGAGGGTTCACACAGAAGGAGGGGGTTGACTATAATGAGATATTCTCACCAGTGGTAAGACACACTTCCATCAGAGTATTACTAGCAATGGTTGCACATCAAGATTTAGAACTTGAGCAACTAGATGTGAAGACAGCTTTTCTACATGGAAAGCTCGAAGACGATATCTACATGACTCAGCCAGAGGGGTTCCAGGTTCTGGGGAAGGAAGATTATGTTTGCAAGTTGATGAGGTCTTTATATGGGCTAAAGCAGTCTCCAAGGCAGTGGTATAAGAGGTTTGACAGTTACATGATCCAGTTGGGATACAACAGGAGTCCGTATGATTGTTGTGTGTATCACAACAAAGCTGATGATGGTTCCATGATCTATCTCGTCCTGTATGTGGATGATATGCTCATAGCTGCGAAGTCCAAGTCTGATATTCAGAAGTTGAATGATCTGCTCAGTGCTGAGTTCGATATGAAGGATTTGGGTGCTGCCAAGAAAATTCTGGGTATGGAGATATATAGGGAAAGAGAGAAGAAGAAGCTTTTCTTGTCACAGAAGAGTTACATTCAGAAGATATTGTCTAGATTTGGTATGTCTACCGCAAAGCCTATTGATACTCCAAATGCTACAAATATTCATTTATCCACTGATTATGCACCGAAATATGTAGCTGAGTAGGAGTACATGTCTCGAGTCCCATACTCTAATGCAGTAGGGAGTTTGATGTATGCTATGGTCTGCACTAGACCAGATCTTGCACATGCTGTTAGTGTTGTCAGCAGGTTCATGGGACAACCTGGAAAGGAGCATTGGCAAGCTGTGAAGAGGATTTTCCGTTATCTCAGAGGTACTTCTGATGTTGGTCTCATTTATGGAGGTGATGCTCACGTTTCTGTGATTGGTTATTCTGATTCTGACTATGCTGGAGATGTTGATAGTAGAAGATCTATGACTGGTTATGTTTTCACTCTTGGTGGTTCTGTTGTTAGTTGGAAGGCAACTCTGCAGGCTACAGTTACTTTGTCTACAACTGAAGCAGAATATATGGCACTGACAGAAGCTGCTAAAGAGGGAGTTTGGTTGAAAGGGCTTGTAGGTGATCTTGGTCTACATCATGATCAAGTTATTGTATTCTGTGACAGTCTGAGTGCAATCTGTTTGACCAAGGATCAGGTCCATCATGAGAGGACCAAGCATATTGATGTGAGGTATCATTTTCTGAGGAGTGAGCAGAGAATCAAGGTGATGAAAGTAGGTACCGCTGATAATCCTGCTGACATGTTCACCAAGCCGGTCCCGCATAGCAAGTTTCGACATTGTTTGGACTTGCTAAATGTCACAAGCTGTTAGATGCCCAAGGAGGGCAAATCTGAGGCAGAAAGGAGGAGTCTGTTCATCTGGCATTGTAATGATGCATCTGCAAGGAAGATTCAAGTCAAGGTGGAGATTTGTTGATATGTCTTGAATCACACATAAAAATAAGGAGAATCAAGAGTAAATCTGGGAACAAATCTTAGAAAGATATGATGAAGATATAAGATATGCATATCCAGGACAAAGATATGCATATCACCAATTTCGGTGTTTTAGGTTTTCCTCAGTACTATATATATGGTCCTTGAGATCTGTAATCTGTAACACACATACCACATAATAAAATCCGTTCTCCTCTCTGCCCGTGGACGTAGCCAATTTATTGGTGAACCACGTAAATCTTGTGTCTTCTTTACGTTTCTTGTTTCTTGTTTATGTTCTATAATCCTATTCTGTCACAACAGATATTTTATTTATTTTTATTATTTTTAAGATATTGAACGATCAGTTTATGACTATAGTGTAATAGTACATATACTATTGCCGAAAAGAACATGAAGATAGTAAAAAAGACTCTTAACAAAGAGATATTATCAAATTTAAGATGTATTTTAATAAACTAAATAAGCAAACATATAATGTCAAATGTTGAACCAAACTATATCTATATCTATATCTATATATATATATATATATATATATATATATATATTGGCCCACAAAATTTGGGGCCTGGCCTTGCCGTCCAAATAAATGCCCATGTGAAACCGATGAAAAGACACTCCGGAAACGAATTCCAGTAATACAAAAACGTGATAAATGACAGAATGATTTGTCCCTGAGGCCCATCCATAAAACAAACACGTGTTCACAATTTTCTGTATTCTTAAATTACACATCCTTATATTTCTGTTTCACACTCTACCGGCCATATACATACAAAAAATCTGGATCGACCATATTCTAAAATCCATAATTTATATTTATATAATAATAAAATGATCAAAATATATTTTGTTTCTTCATTTTTTAAGATTATTTTTTAATTCTTCTTTAAATAAAAAAAGGGTAGTGAGAGTTTTTCTGTACTCTCTACACGTGTCTTTATCATTAATTGACACGTGTCATTTACACATTCTTTCATTATCTCTCTCTCTCCCCTATTTTTATTTGTTATTTAAATTTAAAAATTCAAATAGCTTTTTCGTTAAAGTCCACTTATAATATATGATATATCAAATCAATATTCTTTTTGTTATCTTTAATTTGACACCAATATTGTACATATTGATATTAATAATTTTATTTAAAATTATGAAATATAATTTTTTAAGCATTGAATTATTAATTTTAAAATTTTGATACATGTGATAAATTTGATAAATAGTATATTAAAAATATATATGGATTTAAACTAAAAAATATAAATAATTTGTTATAAAAATAAGAATATTATATTATTAATTTATTGTTTAACTTCAATAATTTTTAGTAAATTAAAATATTTTTATTAAGGTACAATTTAAAATTCAGTTCAAAATATTGTACAATTTATTATCTAATATTACTACTTAAAAATAAAAATACAATTTAATATAATAAACTATATTTTAAATTGAGTAATATTTATATAAATATAACTGATATAAATAATATGTTATGCAGATTTTTAATAATAATAACAAAATTTTATTATAAATTATTAGTATAATAAAATATATTATATCACGTAAATTGCATGGGTCGACATCTAGTTTTATAAAATACAAATAACCTTTTAGTTTTTATTTCACTTTTTACGTATATTAAACCAATCATCTTTTATGATTTTTAAATTTAAATTCATATTGCATACATTAAAATGAATATTAAATGCCAAGAATTTTTTTTTTGATTATTTTTGGTTTAAATTTTAATATTAAATTAGATTTCTCTTTTATTTTTTTTCCCCAGAAACGTAAAACATAATAAAAACATGAAGAATACAAATTGAAGTGAATCTTCACCCTCTTTCTCAAATCTCACACCCACCACACAAATTCAACCAACAGTTATTTGTTTTTCGTTAAATTATTTTGAAATGCAATTTTTAGATTTATCTTAAGAATAATTCACTTAATACTTTGATTCAGAAAAATGTTTGAACCGTGACATTGGATAATTATTTAGGCCATTTATGTTTTTTTGAAATACTAATTTGGAATGGCTGTTTCCTAAATTGCATTTTTTAATAACATCATTTTATACAATAATTAACCACAATCATATAATGGTTAATATCTAGTATTTTCTCATGGTTTAGGAGTACGGTTGAACTTAGTCACCTTTGACCGTTTCTTGATAAAAATGTTGTATCATAAATAATAAAATATAAAAAATGATAAAATTAAATAAATTAAAAAAGAAAATAGCTTTTACAAAATAAGATATGCTATATAGGTCTTTGATTAGGAGCGTTTCATAACTTTTTGATAATTAACTCCGTAAAATATTCCACATGTTTTATTTTATTTTATATTTTAAATTTCACTAATATATAAAATGTGCATAAAATAATATCATCAATATATGCATATAATGTATTTACTAAATTGATAATAGGATGAAAGAAATAAAATAGAGAATGACACACAAAAAAATAAAAAAAATAAAAATTGTTCTGCTTCAACGATTGTAGAACAACCGCATTTACAATGCTGAAGGATTAAAGTTCCGACCTTTTTGTCCAGCAACCGTCACAATATTGAAATACATAGACCATTGCCATTGACATCGGCTTTAATTTGCCGGCCCACCGTATACCGCCTTGCCCCACCCAAATTCCACTTCTGTGAAACCAAGACGTGTGACATCAGACACCATAAAACTCCGCACCAATGTAATTGAAGGTCGGCCTCTAATAACCATTAAATCAGAAACTGATTTCACATACTCCTCTGTGGCTTCAGATTTTGCTTTCTGCACGAGTTCCAACGCGTAATGTAGTGGATTTTTTAATAATTTTTTAACAGTGGTTATTGCTGCTGGGGATACTACAACATTGCCATAGTAACCCTTCGGGAGTGGCGGGTTGAATCGCTTTCGAGTATCCACAACGCACAAGAATCTAACTACTTCGTTAGGATTTGGGGAAATAGCAATTGTCCGACAACGCCATATGCAAGATGCCAAGAATTCAAAGCTAGAGCAGCGGCGGAGATCTGGAGGTAAGCCGTGGTGGAGGGCGGAGATGTCGGAAGAGTTGAAGAAGAAGGATCGCTGCACCGTATTGCCGAGTGACAAGAGGGTACCTTCAGTGTCAGGTACGACATCATATTCATGGTGCGTGCATGACACTTGTGGAGGTTGACGAGCATTGAGGAGGTGTCTTTCCCAAACCGGTTGAATAAAAAGAGCTTCAGATCCACAGGCGTGTATAAATTGAGCAATTCTTGTACCATCGCTCATTGTATGATTGAAGCGGACGGCAAAGATAAATCCACCACTTCAGGCGCGTGACCTAACTTGAATACATGAGAACTCCACAATTGTGAGTTAGGAAAAAAGAGTTCAAGTTTAAACACCTATATTATACCAGTCATGATTCATTATTAAAGTTCAATTAGTTGCAATGATTAAATATTTTTTAATCATCAATTGCTAGCATGTGGCTTTGTTTTTGAGAAAGAGGTCTGCAACTTAGTTGATTTCGATCGTGAAATATTTTTAATTTTTTTCATGAATTACAAAAGAAAGAGGGTTAGGAACTGGAACCATTGTTCAAAACTTAGCCTATGCTATGATATATTACTATCATGTTCATATTTATAGGTCTCCATCCTGAAAAATGTTTATAGTTCAAATATATTTTTTATCACAATTATTTTTACAGTTAATCCCTTGTTTTATTAGGTAAAACTAAAAATTACTTTCTTTTATTTTATAAATACATTATATATGAATAAATAAGTTAAATCAACAAATAAAAAATTATATAAATTCTAATATTTTATTATTTCTAAAAGACTGTAACTGATCTAATTGATTAAAAATAACTTTCTTTACTCTTAATAAATATCACATCTTTTTTTATGAAGGGAGTCTCTAGACTCTACCTCTATCTATTCACATAGAATAAGAAAAACATTTTTTGTACTTCCCATAACTATTAAGAAAAAATATTTAATTCAACGTACTTTTCTTTGAACTAATGTAATTACATTACTTATTTTAGGAGAATATTTAAAAGGTGCAGGACTAGTATAAATGAGGGATAAAAAACTGTATTGCTCTTAATTATTCATTACAATGACTTGTAATTGGTTTAGGAGGATATTTAAAATAGTATGAGTATTGAAGGATAATTAACAATTTTGATCTTCTACTGTAATTGTTGTATAATTTTCTGCACCAATACATAATGTGTAATACTATGACATAAACAATACAGGATATTGTACTTGTACATTGTAACGTAAAATAAGCCAATTATAATAAAATATCAAAATTGGATATGCCATAATGTAACAACCTGAATAAGCAACAAGGGAGAATTGGTTATTCCAGAAGAGCCCGGGACATCATAAAGCAACTCCTCCTGGTTGGGGAATGGCGGATAAAGGGCGCCGTCCAAGTATTGTAGTGTGATGTCTGCGTCAGCCTCAACAAACAATATCCCCTCACCGGTGAACTCCACCACCAGCTTCCCATTGTCGTGTTCCCTTAGCCATCCAGCAAATGGGTAGTAGAAAACTAATACCATGGCAATGGCATCACGGATAACCTTGACAGTGTCTTTTCCTTCTATGGAGGGGTTTCTTCGGTACAAATGTATGATTGGAATTTGAAGGCGGATGCCATTTTGATCGTGGATATCAGAGTGAGGTTTGAATTCCTGGGGTGTGGGCTTTGTTGGAGGGTAAATTGCAAAATTAGTCCTCTAACTTGTGTGCGGTCTCAAAATCAGTCATTTATCTTTTTAATTACTTGAATTTGGTCTTCTGTTAATTAAAATTCAAAAACATTGCTCGATATCAACACTTATACACCGCATAATCACGTCACATTAAGAATTCACATTTTTCTTACTAATATGTGGCCTTTATGGTCATTTTTTTATGTGTATGATGTCATATTTTTTTTTATTAATTTTTTTTTTGGCATCTTGTGCTCCATGGTACATTATTTAAAATTTCATAAAACTCTGGATGTGGGTCACACATGCAACTTAAGAGGCACTTTAGTCAATTTTGAAAATAAAAATATTCTAAAAATTATATTCTTAACAAAAATTAAATCCAAAAATTAAAAAAAAGAGAAGAATTTACAAAAATTAAATCCAAAACTTATAGATTTATAAATTCTTTTGTTCCTTTTAATTGATATTTATACAATTACAAAAGTGTATTTTAACACAAAAAAACTAATGATAAAATTGGTGATCAATAAAAAAATTATTATAATAAAATCATAGATTCCTCGTATTTTTTTTTGTACTCCATGGAACTTAATTACAATTTATATCAAATTTAATGAATCAAATGAAGGTATAACTCTCTAAGCTAATAAGTCGATGTAAACAAAATAATTACAAAATATGCTAAAATAATAAAATTTCTAAAATAGAAACTATAAAATATATTTAAATTTGAAGTTACAATAAACATATAACTTATAAATTATGAAACAATTTCTTATGCACTACATTTATAGTAGTTCTAAATTAAAAGTTATTGTCCTCACATATCAAAATTTTCAATAAAGGTAATAAAAGATCATTGAAAAAGGAAAAATAAATTCAATTACAACGTAATTTGATAAATTAAATTATAAAATTATATTACTATATGAAATACAATATTAAATTTTTACATTTCAAACCACCATTTTAATGTTTTCCTAAACCAAGAATTAGAAAAAGAACCGAAGGCTTGCTATCTCTCTCTCTCTCTGCCCAAACTCCCTCGTAACCTTTCCTCTCTCTCTTTTTTTTTTCTTCTTCTTTCCCGCTGGACTCTCCACCTCCATAAACGAAACCCCCCCCCCCTTTCCTTTTCTTTTTCTTCTTTATGAGGTCACCGCCTTACTAATTATATATATATATATATATGCACACACAACACACACACACTTAATTATATATACATAAACACACACACACCTAATTAGGATTAGTATTATCTTATTATTATTATTTATGTACCTACACTAATTATACATATATATATACACCAATCAGATGGATGATTATTATTATTATTATTATTATTATTATTATTATTATTATTATTATTATTATTATTATTATTATTATAATATTATTATTGCAAGCTCGCCACGTGTAATCATATTTTATTAGAACTTGACACCTTATTTCTTTCTTGACATTTGACCTAAAGGGTTCCAATCTATAATGTGAACCCTACAAAATTTAACAGCAATATACCAAGCATAAATAAATACAAACTGCAATACCAATAAAATGCAATTTAAATAGCAAATAAAATTATAAAAATGAAAGCAATGCATGAACTATATTGGTCAGTGAGTGGTGAGAGACATAGGGTATTACACTTTGATAAACTAATGAACGAATTATGGAAAATTTTGAACATACTCGTCATTGACGTGTTACTGTAGCTTATGGAACCTTTTAAACGATCCGTAAAAGACATGCATACGCAGGTTAGAATTCATTTTCAGTGTGGTTTATTAATTATTATTATTATTATTATTATTATTATTATTATTATTATTATTATTATTATATTATTATTATTACTATTATTATTACTACTACTACTACTACTACACCACATACGCACACACATAACATACAAAAACACACACAAGCACAAATACACATAATTGTAAAAAAAAAAAAAAAAAAAGAAGTCGTCTACAGTACAGGCGATTAAAGATCGAATGTCGCCTATATTACAGGCGAATTCACCTATTTTCTTAAAAAAATTAAACAATACTATATTTTTAAAAAAATTAAACAATACTATATTTAAAAAAACATATTGAACAGTATAAAATGCGATGAGTTAGAAAAGATCCTACTATTTTCATCCTCACTCATTTCAAGGCTAAGATAGAAATATGGATGAATATGCAGGATTTTCTTGATTACGGAGTATTGACAGTCCCCCTTTTGTATTACAAAGTTTTTAGTTTATGCTGTAAATGGAGATAATTTTTTTAGAATACATTAATGAACAGAAGAACAAAAGAAATATTATATTACGAGGGCAACAGAAGAATTGATTGGATCAGAAATAGCAGGTGACTGCTCTTAGTCCCACGAATTAAGTTTTCTATTTGTGTGGGGTGGGGGGGGGGGGGGGGGGTTGGTAATTTGTAATTTGATTCTCCAATTTCTTGTTGAAGTTGGAATGCAAAATGCTTGCAAGATAAATATAATTAGTCTTAATTAGGGAAGTCTTATAATATTACCAACCATTTCACACATATTATAGTAAAACATAAACTAATTATTTCTCCAATCAAATATTTCTCTTTATATAAAATTATAAATAATATTTTAAATTCAAAATTAATTAAATCCTTAATTTTTTTATATCAATTGATATCATATAATTTCAAATATATTATAAACATGATAGTGAACGAAAAAATTAGTAAACTACTATTGTACTTTGCTTATTATATACTAGATGGCCTCCGTGTAATGCACATGACATAATATATATTTTTATTAATAATATATAATAAAATAATATTATTATAATTGTTATGAAATTACATAATAACTATTTATATCAGTTATATTTATATAAATATTATACAATTTATTTTTTTATTATGATATATTACATTATATATATATATATACATATAGATTACAGAAGTTAAAAGTAGTTAAAAGAAATGGATAGAAGGCACTATAACTAAACCAATATTAATCCATGTTTAAAACAACTCAGCAAATTATGAGTATGAAATTAATAATGATACGACATTATGAATATGCCTACAACCCATCATTATTCGAAATCAAACCGATTCATAGTGCGGAAGCTTTAGAAATGGGGCTTCCTCGAGCCGCCTGCAAAGTAGCCTCAAGCTCCTTCGCAAATACTTCCATGGCTTTCTCTGGTAAGCACAGAGGAGCCACTATTCCATTTCCATCCTTATCATTCTTAAAGGGTATGAAGAAACTTACACTGCCGGGAGCCGGATCAATACCACCTCTCACCGTCCCACCGTACGCCGCGTCGCCCCACCCAAAGTCCACTTTCTCGAAGCCCATATGTGTCAAATCGGACACCAAATAATTCCCCGCCACCGTAAACATGGGCCGGCCTCTCGTCACCAGCAGAGCCAACACAGATTTCACATACTCCTCCGTTGCTTCAAATTTCGTCTTTCTCACGAGCTCCAACGCGTAGTGCAATGGATTACTGGATAACTTTCCGGCAGTGGTGACGGTGGCGGGGTACACAACAGCATTGCCGTAGTACCCCTCCGGTAGAGGTGGGTTAAGTCGTTTTCGACTGTTCACGAGGCAGGAGATTCTAACCACTTCATTGTGGTCACCAGAGATGGCGATTGTCCGGCAGCGCCATACGCAAGCTGTCACGATTTCAAAGTTGGTGCAGCGGCGGAGATGCGGCGGTAAACTACTGCGGAGGGCGGAGATGTCGGTGGCTTGGAAGGGGAACGAGCGGTGCACCAAGTCGTCGAGGGGGAAGAGGGTTCCTTGAGTTTCGGGTACCGCACGGTCCGCACTATACTCGTAGTGTGTACATGTCACGCGCGGAGGGTGGCGAGCGCTAAGGAGATGCCTCTGCCAGACGGGCGAAACGGAAGGGGCTTTTGCGCCGCGGGCGAATTCACTGACGGCAGAAAAAAATTGGACAATTCCAGCTGCGTCGGTCATTGTGTGATTTAGACGGGCGGCGCAGGTGAAGCCACCGCATTTCAGTCGTGTGACCTACACAGGAACAGCTTTAACATTAAATTTTTTGTCAGAAAATTATTTCCTAGGCTATTGTTCATTGTATACCACCCAGTTGGGTACCAGAAATTCTATGATTATGTTAGAATATACCCTTCATTAAAATGTGAACATTTAAATACACACAGATATTTAACAGAATTCAGTGTATAAATATGGGGTTGGAACCTCTATTTTATTTGTTATTTTAATTTTAATTTTAAAATATTTAATACATAATATATATTAATGAATAATATTATTTGGTAATTATTTTAAAATAAAATAAAAAATTGAAACCCAAAAATATAGGTAGCATGTAATGTTCCAAACGGTGCTAATTGCTATGATTCAGAATATCTTTGGTCATGGCTTAGATTATATGTCCACGTGTTCCTGGAACTGGCCATATAAAAGAGATTCGGTTTATCGAATTGCACAAGCAGTAAATTGTGTCCCCATTTCAAGCGAGGAAATTCTACTCAAAATTCTGAGTTTTGCACCAACCCAAAAACTCACATAGAATTTACTAAGAGTTTAAAAATAAATCAATTTTTTTTAAACGAATATTGGAAGTTTCCTCCAATCATAGAAATAAACATATTTATTCAAAAAATTCCATCCATTAAAAAAATTAAAATATTATATAAAATTATATATCTTTTATATATACATAAATATATAATATAAAATGATATATATACGTCGATTATTTGGCATGCATACCATTAACCATTGTGTGTGTGCACGCGTTGGTAACTTCTGAGCCTTGTATAAAAATTGAAAAGATTAAAACTACAATGGGCAAAATCAAGAAAATCAGAGGCAGAAATAAATGTGTGTTGTAGAAATATTAATTTTTCCAGTAGAATTTCAAACTTGTTCACAAATTACATGCAAAACGAAAATCGTAAACCAAAGTAAATACCTGAATAATTAACAAAGGACAATCGACAACTCCGGCGGTGCCAGGGACGTCATAGATCAGGTTCTCCACGCAGGGGAACGGCGGATAAAGGGCGTCGCCAAATTGGTGGAGCGTCACATCGGCGTCGGCCTCAATGAACACTACTCCCTCGCCGGTGCACTCCACCACCAGCTTCCTCCCGGCGAATTCCCTCAGCCGCCCGGCAAAAGGGTAGTAGAAGACCAAGGCCTTGGCTATGGCGTCACGGATGACCTTGACAGGGTCTTTCCCTTCCATGGAGGGGTTTCTCCGGTAGAAGAATATGATCCAAATCTGGAAACGAAGGCCCTCTTGATCGTCGATGTCGGAGAGTGGTTTGAATTCGTGGGGAGTGGGCTCCGCCGGAGGGAGCAGCTCTGGGGTTTTCCTGGTAACTTGGAAAGTGATAGTGTTGGTCGAAGCCATATTCTTGTTTGTGAAGAAAATGTAGAGACCGACGAAGTATGGAGAATTGTATGTCGCTTGGATTAGGTGGGTCGACTGCCATGTCTATTTATAGAAATTGCAGGCTGAGGACCGTAGGAAAAAAGCCAAATAGGAAGTAGCTTGGGCTTCTGTCGGACTCGAGCTTGGTGTACAAACAGGTAAAAAGCCAAATAGGAAGTAGCTTGGACTCTGATAGAACACTGTGGAGTACGGAAATTACGTGTTTGTTAGAACTAATATTTTTCTTTTTTCTAAGGAAACATTAAATTATTACTACTGACTGTTGAAATGAATTTCTTTAATTGATGAGAAAATACTAGAAGAAAAACGTTGGCAACAAAAGGGAAAAAGTACTCATATGGATAGAATATAAAGAATGCAACTTTTAAATTAATCAAATCATAAATGTGTATTTATTTTTTTTACATTTCATGTAATACAAAAATTATTATAGTATTGTTTTGATGAAAATAAGAAAAGCATCTTTAAATGCCATACACGTAGAATATAAAGAATTGTATGTTAGCTCCTGGACGCCTCTGATCGGAGTTGATGGTGAATATAACTCATATCCGTATAAAATAAAGTTTATTTCTTGTGTTTAAATAATTATTTATAAAATAAATATTACCTACAAAAGATTGGGCAAAAATGCCAAAATATGGCAAAAAAAAAATTAATTACAAAATTATACTAAAAAAAAAAATTAAAAATCTAAGTAAAGTCGCCCCTCGCAAGGGCGATATTCAATTTTTGTTTAATTTTTAAAATTTTTTTTTTAGTGTCACCCCTGCCAGGGGCGACTTTTATTTATTTTTTTTAATGCTGGAACGCTCACTTGGTCGGGCACTCGGTCGGGTCACTAATCGGCCGGCCGAGTGGTACTTGTTACTCGACCGAGACACTCGGCCCCCTTATTACTCGGCCGACCGAGTTCTGGGAATCCACTCGGTCACGGCACTCGGTCGCACACTTCACTCGGCTGGCCGAGTGCGAAGGCAAATTTTCTAAAATATGTAATCTCTCCACTCGGTTCTGATTTTTTATTCTTCTCGTTTTCTCGTTGGTTCTCCTATTTTTGTACATTCTCTTATTTTTATTTTCTCGTGTTATAGTTAAATTTATTAATTTATTTAGTTTGGTAAAAATTCGATGAAATTGTTAAATGAGATTGTTATAATATCTTGAAATGTATTGATTAATTGAATTTCCAACAAATAATAATAATTATGTTTTATAAGGAAAAATTCCAAATAAAATTTAATAGTACTCAAAATCATGAATAAACAACAAAAAATAACAAAGTCAAGAGTTTGAAATCAAAGCAATACATTCTTAAAAATTAGTCGGCGCCGTTTCATTGGAATGGAGTGTGCTCACTGAGGGGGTCGGTACGGTGTGTTGGATGGGCCGAATGGTTGATAAGGTGGATATTTCCTTTCTTGAAAATGGCCTTGTTGCACATGCCACTCATATTGTTGCCTTTGCATGTCAAGTAAAATTTCAGAATTGTAAGTTTCACGACGGACATACTCTTTTATGTCGGCAACATCCCCTTCTATGTTGGCAAAACGTGCATCTAAGGCGTTTCTCCAATCCGACCAATCATTCCACCCCCCTTGATACTGAGGTGGATACTGTGGATGCTGTGAAGGTCCTGCCTGATCGTACGAGGGCATTTGTGCTTCACCCATCATTTCATCCGCCTGTACTTGATCCACATCAAGGTCCATTGGCTCTGATCGGGCATCCGTAGTTCTTCTTCTCCTCTTCCTTCGTTCCTCCTCATTCCTTAATTCATTCTCACTCTCTTCAATTGCTTCCGTATGAACCGGGCCATTCAGTAAAAGATTATGGCCCTTCCCTCCAGCAATATTAGTCAGGCGAGAGTTGGGCAGTGCAAACCTCTTCTTATCTGATAAAATCAGATACAATTTTCTGGTGCCGGGATGTAATTGGCACATCTTCATGTTGCACATCATTTCCAGGTTTATACTTGTCTCGCCTGGTGTCTTTTCCATCCCTTCCAAGTTGACCCCGAAGTGGCGAGCAATTGGAGTGATCAAACCTCCAATATGATTAGCAACCTGATTTTTTGTTCGGACAAATTGCCTTAACAGCATTGGTGCCACATTGAACTTCTTCCCTTTCACCAAGCACCATAGCACGAACAGCTCATCCACACTGACCGCTCCAGGCTCAGGTTTGCTAAAACTGTATTGGAGATGAACCTCTGAAAATATCGAAGGACCGAGCTTCGAATACTCGATGCTTTCGACCGACTAGAGTGGTAGGCCGATGGGTTAGCTCGATCAAACTCTGATATTTCCTTCCAAAAAGTCACTGCATTGAACTCCGAAAAATTGATCCTCTCATTGGGAAGATTTGAGTACTTCTTCTTGGGAAATCTATAAATGTGATTGAGCTCTTCGACCGAAAGATGGTGACACTCATTTCCCACATAAAATATCACGGATTCCGGCACCGTGTCATTATATCCAACCTGAAGCTGTGAGAAGAATTCAAGAACTAGGGGCTCATACGTCTTCTCGTGCATGCCAAAGAATTTTGTCCACCCGATGTTCTTGCACATTTTTTTCAAATCTTCATAGATGCCCATTTCTTGCATGCACTCAACATCGGCCCAGCGAGTGGCTCGCCTTTTCTTCTGTTGTACCTCAAACCACCTATCACTTTCTATCTCCCAATTAGCAAAGGAAATACCGTAGGCATCCGGCATGGTGGCTAAAATTCTTTCATACTCAGCTTGTTGTTCTTCAATGGAGTGTTCGCTCCATTCGAAAGTAGAATTCACAACATCCATGCTATGATCCATTGTGGGTACCTAGATGATAATGAATTAATATTACATTCATGTGAATAAAAAATCAAGAGTCATATAATACAATTTTCATCTTAAGCAATTTTATAATTCAACATTGAAATTCATGGGGTATTAAGATCATTTCATCATGGTCTCACACTAAATCATGCCACATTCCCAATTTCTATGATGCATACCAAGTGTTCGATAAAAAACTTCAATGAAAACTTACAAAAAAACTTAACTTCTTTCATGCCATAATGCTCCAAATTAGTCCCTCATGAACATAATCAAACAACAACCTCAATGTAACATGAAAACATATCTATATAGAACAAAAAATCATGCACATCAAGTGTTCGATAAAAAACTTCAATGAAAAATTGCAAGAAAACATATCAAGTTTCATGTCAAAATACTCCCAATAAGGCCCTCATCAACATAT
Organism: Caryopteris x clandonensis; assembly: GCA_028749325.2. Classification (NCBI taxonomy): domain Eukaryota; kingdom Viridiplantae; phylum Streptophyta; class Magnoliopsida; order Lamiales; family Lamiaceae; genus Caryopteris; species Caryopteris x clandonensis. Next base: position 3,946,333 of record JAPYKT020000007.1, on the reverse strand, counting down.
GTAATCAACAAAAGCAATGGTTAATAAAAATATACCTTTAGATTGAAAAAATGAAAATTGGTGTTCTTGCTTGAATCCTTCAAATCTCCACCACTTTATAGGAAGATTGGAATAATTTGTTGTTTGAAATGATGGGTTCAATGATTTTGATGGAAAAATTGATGGCTTTGAAGGTAATTTTTCGAATTGAAGATGAGAGATTGGAAGAGGCTAGGGTTTGGGTGTGTTGGGTAGTGAGAAAAATGAGGAAAAGAGGGGTTATAAAATATTTCCGTGCTCTCGCACTCGGTCGCGCACGGTACTCGGCCGACCGAGTAAGAAAACAATACTCGGTTGGGTGCACTCGGTCCGCGCAGGGTACTCGGCCGCCCGAGTGCTAAGGAAATCTGAAATCCTTCGCACTCGGGCATGACGTTGTGGCACTCGGTCCGCGCAGGGTACTCGGCCGCTCGAGTGCGAAGGAAATCCGAAATCCTTCGCACTCGGGCATGACGTTGTGGCACTCGGTCAGCGCACAGTACTCGGCCGACCGAGTGCGAAGACAATCCTGAATCCTTCGCACTCGGTCCACTCCGGTCGGGCACTCGGTCGGGGTTATAACTCGGTCAGCCGAGTACGAACCAAAAACTTGATTTTTTTCTATGGTAATTTTATATGCTGATTTTCTGATTAATAATAATAATAATAATAATAATAATAATAATAATAATAATTATTATTATTATTATTATTATTATTATAACAATAGTACTAATTGTACGTCTAATTACATCGTAAGTAAATTAAGTAATAATTGTACGTTTAATTACATAGATAACAAATTAATAATCAAATGTGATCCTGTAAAACAACGACGCCTTATTTTTTTCCTTTTGCCCCTACCTCGATCTTCTTCTGGCCCAGGTTCGCTATCCGAATCATTATCATCTTTCGTACCATCTGGTATAACCATCTTCGACGTCTGACTCATTCCAACCAATAGCAGGAGTGGAGACAATATTCCAATTTCTGTCAAACCACCATTCTACAAAAAAAGCATGTGTTTTAGCCCAGTTTGTAGTGGAGTGGCCTCTACGGCATATATTATGCAATGTATCGTGCACATCCGTAATGCTTTCTGGAATTCGTTGTCTCATCCCAAATTGTCGCAATACCCGATTGGGGTAATATAACTCAACAATTGAATAATGAATCATAGGGCATCTTGACATCCACATATTCGTGACTCTAATAATTCCAAGGTCAATATATGCCCTCACAGCAGCTGGGTATGGGTCGTAAGGTTGCCAATTAAACTGGATAAAAATAATGTTAGCTAACATTTAATGGAAATATAGCATAATCTGATCAAATACCAATCATACCTCTTGTTGAGTTTGCCTGTCCAAGCTCTCCCGAATAGCCCTTAAGTGATAGTATCTTAAAATCATATTTTTATAATGACTAATTATTTTCAAATTTTCATTCATATATTTGTTTTGTATATTCATATTCACTCAATGGAAATTATTTAATGGTTGACATGACAAATTACTTTAATTTATAATTTTTTTTATTGATATTCATGAATTTAGTGGTCCCTAATTATCATTGATGAATAGATCCTATTAGCAATAGGTTTTATTAATTATGTTACCATAATTAATTTGGCCTACATGAAGAATATACAAAGCTAATTTTAAAAATTAATGCAGATAAGCTGTTTCGTTGAACTTAATGTCATCACTGGTATGGAACGCTATTGTGACTAGTTTAATTAGTGATAAGTTTTGATTGAGTGATGTGTATGGTGAATTGTATCATAATGATTGGTTTATATAATTCAAATATATTTTTTTAAATTTATTTTTACTATATGATATATCAAATTAATATTTTTTTTATGAATTTGCTTATATAAAAAAAAATTATTATATTTACAATATGGAATATAGTTCTTTATAGATTGAATAATTTATGTTTATATTTGAATAAATAATTAATTAAATTTATATATGCATTTGTGCTACAATATAAAAATATTAAATAATATTTTAATAAAAATGATATATTATACTATTTAAAGTATATGATTAATTATTTCACTTAAATATTTTTGTTACTTATTTTAAATATTTGTATTGAGTTTGAGGATTTATAGTGGGCTAGACAATTTGTCTTGAGTTTGTATTTTATGATTCATTTCAAAATATTATGCAATTTATCACCTGATAAAAACCTTTGGAGAGAACAACAATTGTATATAACATAACAAAACTATATTTTAAATCAATTCGAGTGAAACACGTAACTCAATATTTGATTTTTTAAATAAAAAAATATTTATAATTGTATTTAATTTTTTATGCATTATGAAAAGAAAAAGAATATGAATAGACTCATATTCATAGGACCGGTTTTTAAGATAGAATCCTTTTAGTTTTTATTCCACTTTTTAAGTATATTAAACCAATCATCTTTCACGATTTTTAAATTTAAATTCATATTGCATACATTAAAATGAATATTAAATGCAAAGAAATTTTTTTTATTGATTATTTTAGGTTTAAATTTTAATATTAAATTAGATTTCTCTTTTATTTTTTTCCCCAGAAACGTAAAACATAATAAAAACATGAAGAATACAAATTGAAGTGAATCTTCACCCTCTTTCTCAAATCTCACACCCACCACACAAATTCAACCAACAGTTATTTGTTTTTCGTTAAATTATTTTGAAATGCAAATTTTAGATTTATCTTAGGAATAATTCACTTAATACTTTGATTCAGAAAAATGTTTGAACCGTGACATTGGATGATTATTTAGGCCATTTATGTTTTTTTTGAAATACTAATTTGGAATGGCTGTTTCCTAAATTGCATTTTTTAATAACATCATTTTATACAATAATTAACCACAATCATATAATGGTTAATATCTAGTATTTTCTCATGGTTTAGGAGTACGGTTGAACTTAGTCACCTTTGACCGTTTCTTGATAAAAATGTTGTGTCATAAATAATAAAATATAAATAATGATAAAATAAAATAAATTAAAAAAGAAAATAGCTTTCACAAAATAAGATATGCTATATAGGTCTTCGATTAGGAGTGTTTCATAACTGATTGTAGATCAACCGCATTTACAATGCTGAATTATTAAAGTTCCGACCTTTTTTGTCCAGCAACCGTCACCATCATCTTAATCTCCCATGTGAATACTTCCATGGCATCTAGTGGTAAGCACATGAGAACCAAGAATCGCTGCACCGTATTGCCGAGTGACGAGAGGGTACCTTCAGTGTCAGGTACGACGTCATATTCATGGTGCGTGCATGACACTTGTGGAGGTTGACGAGCATTGAGGAGGTGTCTTTCCCAAACCGGTTGAATAGAAAGAGGTGCGTCCCATTCAATGGCGTGTATAAATTGAGCAATTCCTGTACCATCGCTCATAGTATGATTGAAGCGGACGGCAAAGATAAATCCACCACATTTCAGGCGCATGACCTAACTTGAATACATGAAAACTCCACAATTGTGAATTAGGAAAAAGAGTTCAAGTTTAAACACCTATATCATACCAGTCATAATTCATTATTAAAGTTCAATGATGAGTTGCAATGATTAAATATTTTTTAATCATCAATTGGTACCATGTGGTTTTGTTTTTGAGAAAGAAGCCTGCAACTTAGTTGATTTCGATCATGAAATATTTTTAAATTTTTTTTCATGAATTACGAAAGAAAGAGGGTTAGGAACTGGAACCATTGTTCAAAACTTAGCCTATGCTATGATATATTACTGTTATGTTCATATTTATAGGTCTCCATCCCGAAAAATGTTTATAGTTCAAATATATTTTTTATCACAATTATTTTTACAGTTAATCCCTTCTTTTATTAGGTAAAACTAAAAATTAATTTCTTTTATTTTATAAATACATTATATATGAATAAATAAGTTAAATCAATAAATAAAAAATCGTATAAATTCTAAATTTTATTATTTCTAAAAGACTGTAACTGATCTAATTGATTAAAAATAACTTTCTTTACTCTTAATAAATATCACATCTTTTTTTATGAAGGGAGTCTCTACCTCTATCTATTCACATAGAATAAGAAAAACATTTTTTGTACTTCCAATAACTATTAATATGGTTAATGATAAATAAGGACATTATGAAAAAATATTTAATTCAACGTACTTTTCTTTGAACTAATGTAATTACATTACTTATTTTAGGAGAATATTTAAAAGGTGCAGGGCTAGTATAAATGAGGGATAAAAAACTGTATTGTTCTTAATTATTCATTACAATGACTTGTAATTGGTTTAGGAGGATATTTAAAATAGTATGAGTATTGAAGGATAATTAACAATTTTGATCTTCTACTGTAATTGTTGCATAATTTTATGCACCAATACATAATGTGTATAATATGACATAAACATTACAGGATATTGTACTTGTACATTGTAACGTAAAATAAGCCAATTATAATAAAATATCAAAATTGGATATGCCATAATGTAACAACCTGAATAAGCAACAAGGGACAATTGGTTATTCCAGAAGAGCCCGAGACATCATAAAGCAACTCCTCCTGGTTGGGGAATGGCGGATAAAGGGCGGCGCCGAACTGCTGTAGTGTGATGTCTGCGTCAGCCTCAACAAACAAGATCCCCTCACTGGTGCACTCCACCACCAGGTTCCCATTGTCGCGTTCCCTCAACCTCCCAGCAAATGGGTAGTAGAAAACCAATACCTTGGCAATGGCATCTCGGATAACCTTGACAGGGTCTTTCCCTTCCATGGAGGGGTTTTTTCGGTACAAATGTATGAGTGGAAATTGAAAGCGTAGGCCATTTCGATTGTCGAAATCAGCGAGAGGTTTGAATTCATAGGGTGTGGGCTTTGCTGGAGGAACCAACTCTGGATTTTGCCTGGTAACTTTGAAAGTTGAAATGCATGTTAATGCCATTTTAGTATGACTTAATAGACAGATTTATGTGCATGTGTAAGATTGAATTCATAGAGAAAATGGAGTGTTTAAAGAATAGAGTCGCACAATTAGAGGGAACATCTCGAACCTACACCTCATCTATAGTATTTAATTCACTCCTTACACCTTAGCATGTTGTTCAAATCATACGTAGTATGTTGTTCTCCCTATTCTAGATATTAGCTCGATGTTTAGGTTTATTATTATAAATTTTTCATAAAGTCTTAGCCTCTAAAAGATCTAAACTTTACTGTTTTATTTTAGAGAAAATACAATATTTTTTATTATGAAAGACAATAATGCTTCGTTGAATAACTGTTACTATTCTTTAGTATGGTCTGCGTCAACACTGACTTCCACAATAGTTTTTGGATCCAAATGAATAATGAATTTGTTTTATTTATAATATTTTTTTGTGTATTTATAATTTGTATTATTTTTTATCGAAATTATAATCTATATACTATGCATAAAATATAACTGATCGTGCTGTCGGGGCACGTCAAAATTAATTATATTATTTTACCTCGCTTTCCTCTACTATTTTGTAATAGTGGGAAGTAAGGGTCGATCCCACAGAGAACGGAAGAATTATTTATATATTTTTTTGTGCTAACTTACGAATGCAAATAAGAGGGGGGTTGTTGATGAATTTTGTCTACTAAACTAATAAAATAAAATATATTCTAATTAATAAAAATTAAGCAAATAAACAGAAGGCAAACAGTAATAAGAATCAATTTCAGTTCACGGTTCAGTTTTTCCTCTGTTCCAAATTATATGATTATGCGACACGTTATCAATTTAATTATGGAATTTCTACCCCTAAACCAACAACAAGCTCTGTTGATTCGATTTATCCCTTAACTGTAATTAATTAAAATAAGCTCTCTAATTAACCTATTTAATCGAACAGTCCAAAATACGCTTTTTGGATTTAATTCGTTAAACGCATTATCAATTAGGATAATAGAGTAGGCAGGTTATCAAATTCACACACTCAATTCAATTAATCTTGAATTATGTTGATTCTAATAATAAAAATTATTAGTTGCCACAAAAGTGTTCAACATCACAACAATTACGGATTGCAATTAAAACCCTAGCCCTAAATATATAAACTATCAATTGAGTTGATCATTCACAATTAATAATATATATATTATAAATCAATTCAAACAATCAACAAAATAAATTCGCACATATTAAATCAATACGGTGTCACAAATATATAAATCACATAAATATTGAAATAGGGTTCAAACATTCCCTAAATCGAAATATAAAATTTAGTTATACATCAAAAAGGACAAATTTTAGCAGATGGTGCTGCTACAATTGCCGGGACAAAAGGTCGCAATCCCGCGAGTTTAATAGTCAAAATCATCAAAACAAGAGACATCAAAATTAAAATAAGAAGAAAAGAATAAACCAAATATTTCTCTCTCTTTTAATGTAAATGCATGAATCCTTTCCTTCACGTGGCTGCTGGAATATAATCATATGATTTCCCTTTTCCTTTGTCAAGAGTGAATGTCTTCTCTCTCCCTGATGTCTACTGGAATGATAATTATATGGTTTTCTTTTCCTTTATTAAGAGTGAATGTCTTCTCTCTCTCTCTCTGAAGGTGCTGCTGCCACAAGATCCCTTTCTTTTACCTTTAGGCAGCGTTTACTATGGTAAATAGGAATTAGGCAATATAGGATATGATTGGATATGAGGTGTAAAATGAATAATATTTCTCGATTCTATCAAAGGTTTACTTTGACTGATGGATAGGATTGGTTATTTTATCCGTCATTTATATACATGTATTATATTGATGAATTAAAATGAGTTTATATTTATACCCCTGTAATTTTTTAAAATATCCTCAGTCCCCACTTGAAGACGACGTCATGTGATTGAGAGAGAATTAGGGCAAGGTCGGTTTATTTCTCTCTCGACCTTCGCAGCCGCGCAGCCAAAGGGAATAGCTTCGGTGCACCGTCGATCCGCCGGTCCTCTGGCCCTCTTCTTCACATTGTGATATCCCGTTGATGTAACTACAAGCCCCATCGGGCTGCGTGTTTAATTTCAGGTTCGAAATTTTTTCATATTTTTCGTAAATTTGTTTCCTACTTTGGTGATGGGTGATTAAATAATCCATGTTACATGGTTTCTTTTTCAGGCTTTTCGTTTGTTTGGACTAATTCGTTCAGGAAATGTCGACAATTTCATCTAAGGGCTCCGCCTTGATTGGTAAATCTTCTGTGAAATCTCTTTCGTACATCCGGACTGTAGTTCGTTTCTTAATGTTTGGCTGCGTTTAAAGATTCATACCTTGAGAAGAGATTTCATTTTCTGAAATCTGCCCGTGATTATTACATTTCTGATTTTGTGCTAATATTTAAGAAACATGTGTAGCGCTCCTGAGATCTGTCTGTGTGTTTATTGTCTGCAGATATAATTTAACCACATGATAAATTGAACAGGGTGAATCTTGTTAAATGCCTTGTACATTTCGATTAATGTTTTGCCTCATGAATTCCAATATGATGTATATATGTTGATTTTGTTGTTCTTCTTTATGCCTAACAATCATTATCAATTTCGAGTTATGAATAGCTATATTTGTTCCTTTCACTGTTCAAAGCTTGTTTTCCCAAAATATTAACTGCATTTCATATTCTAAGTTTCTGACGAAGAATAATACAGGCAGTGACGATAGTTGCACAACCATGCCGATTATAAGTGCAACTATAGAGGATGGATTGGATGGAGCTGATTCACCCCATAAAAGTAGTGTTGTACGACGGCTGCATGAGATGATAGAAGAGCTGCAGGTTGTAATCGAAGTGCTACAATGCCCGAAAATTTTTCTCTTCCAGACAATAGAAGAACATAAGTGTAGGCAAGTTGAGTTGCAAAATCATATAATTGAGCTCGAGCAAATTATTCTGAAGTTGAATGAGTCGGATCGTAGTTTACGGCGGTGTCATCTTCTCTTATTCGTGGGAATACTATTTTCCATACTTTTTATTTTCGTAGGTGTCAGGGGAGGATGTACATACTATGGTGTTCGGTAAAATTATCAACTGTTTAGTAATGATGTTAACTTCTTCTTCATTGAATGACTTGTAATTTGTTAACTTCTTCTTCGTACAGAAATTTGTAATGATGTTTTCTTAGGTTTGTGGCTGTTGTGAGTTATGTTAGGCTGCTAGGCTGCTTATTGAGTAATTTGTGTTAATGTTGGATCTTAGCTCACAGGCTGCTATGAATCTTTACTTTTGTTTACAAATTTCAAAAGTTTGTTAATTTTTTTTTTTTAAATTGGTCACACGAGTTGTAAGATGTACTGGCAATATGTCATCCCCCATCACATGCATCTGCATTCCATTCTTTTAAACACAATTCGACACAATTAAACTAATATGGAATAAGTGGTGCATCCTACACATACATACAACATAATATAGTCTGCATCTAGTTTTGAATTGCTAATCTTACAGAATCTCTAATATTCTAATGCTATACACCCACATCATATAATACATTAGACTAACAGCAGACGACAAACCTGACTTGAGTTTCTAAAGAGGTACATTTTACAATCTTCCAGCAGCCATCAACATCACCATCCGAGCTTGAGCATCTTTTGGGAGACTGAAAAATAGCTCAAGTTCTTTGTTATTATTGATTAATTCCTTAGAAACCATTAACTGCTGATCAATAGTCAATACGCCCAAGCTGCCCAACATTTTAAACAATTTCCCCCGTTTCTCCGAGATCATGACTTCGTATCCAATTTGCTTTCCGATGGTCTACAGGTTCTCATTCGTTTGTTCACAAAACTTACCCATCAGATTAACCATTTACTCACCCGTTGTGTCCTCAGCACGGCGTTTCCTCATCCTGGTTTTCTTCCTGACGGTCGCCGATCCTCCACCATCAGCGCCCGATGCCGTTTTGTGTCAACCAAAATTGAATCAATGAAAGCATTCAAATCATCATTTTATTCTCATCACCTGCTTCTAGTTGTTCCTTATCGGCGGTGAGTAGATCCTCTGCAAATTCTCCAGTCGCGCGATCTTTTCCAAATACCTCACACCAATCGTTGTACAAAGGGTAAGACTTGTTCTTCATACTCTTTGCATGCGTATCAGTCTGTAGGAAGTTTAAAGAAATAAGAATAATGAAGTAACTACTTGAAGACATGCTCAATTAATGAAAAAAAGATTAAGTTCTTACCGCTACATATTCATTCCACAGCTTCTCATCGTGCACAACGACCATGCTATTAACATCGTCCCACTCAAATCCCGACCTGCTAAGCATGGATTGCAGACTGCCGTGATGCTTCTTCCATACATGTATCTTATTGCATATATGTGGATCAAGCTTCAAATCGGTGTTCAGCAAGTAGCGTTTCATGACACGGGCGAGTGCACCCAAGTACCCAGTGCGAAATCCATTCTCGCATTTCCACCCCGTCTGGATGATGTCCTTCAACGCCATAATCAGAACTTGTTCTTCCCTTCCCGTACACACACGTCGCTTTGCAGCATTGATCATTGATGATGGATTGCTGGTTTCCCCGCTGCAACTGATGTCTTCCATATTCCTGTACACTACTCCACACATAAAAAAGTTAATATAAATTACACTACATTTTAATTTCAATAAGCCCCATTAATCATGTCATAGATGTGGAAATATCACATAAAACTCCAGACCGGTCATTCTCAATACCATGTCACTACAATATAAGAAATAGTTTCATTACATTGTAAAAGGAAGAAACAACAGAGATTGAACAACTAACATCACAACAAAGGACAGGTGCAACTGACATAGGGGAAGACTGTCTACCAAACCCAGTCATTATACATGGTGGCTGCTAAATTGTCTCTCCATGCTGTCCATTCAGGACTACTCTCGACTACGTTAACGTATCCTTCTACAGCTGCATCGGCATTCTGAAAATTTTCATCAACTTCAGCTTCTAAAGGATCAACGACCATGGTGTTCTGAATAAAATTGTGAATGAGGCAACATGCTAGGATGATTCGGTTTTGGACTCTAATAGGGTAGTATGAAGCACTTCTTAGTATTGCCCATATTTTTTTCAAAATTCCAAATGACCTCTCTATTACGTTTCGCGCCTTTACCTGCTTCATATTAAAAAATTCTTCTTTGTTTTAGGGGGCAGACATAGCAGACCCCCATTCATCCAAATGGTAGCGTACCCCACGATAGAGTGTCAAGAAACCAGACTCGTTCGTGTATCCATTATCGCACAAATAGTAGTTCCCTATAACATCATAAATACACAAATGTCAGTCACGATAATTAAAAAATATATGACTTCTGCTTGCCACTTACATAAAAATTTGTTACCTTGAGGAACTTTTAAATCGTTGTTTCTGGTGACAGCATCCCGCAATACACGACAGTCAGCGGCGCTGCCTTTCCATCCACTCAACACGTATATATAATTCATATTAACGTCGCACATTGCCAACACATTAATGGAAACGCGACCTTTTCTATTTCGGTAACGGCCTCGATATGCCTTCGGAACAGTGGCATCAATGCACGTCCCATCTAGTGCTCCCAAACATCCCTGCATGAGCAGATATGTGTTCGAATTGGGCCAATGAAATTTAGAAATAATGCAGTACGAATTTATGTAAATGTAAATGAAGCATACCTTAAAAGAGCTCCACCTATCATTCATGCAGGTTTCGTCAATCGCCGTTGGTTTAACTAACAGTAGAGGGTGTAATCGAATAATGGAGTTCTATACGCGATGGAAGTGTTTGCTGACAGTTCTACCCGACCGTTTATAATTTGACCTCACAATACGATTTTTTGTGTGATGTGCAATTATGGATAGAAACATGGCCAATTGCTCAGGGGCACTGCAATGTCGTGTGGGTTTTAACCCACCATACGTCTCAAGCATATGACACAATGAAGAGAATGCTCCTCTACTCATTCTTAAGTGATATATACACTCTTTATCCGAACAACCAATGACATAACGCAGGTATCTTAGCTGCCTAGGGACCCTACTATATTTTGCTTGAATATTCGCTGTAAATCGTGACATGGGAATATGTCGATTGTGATCGAAGAATATGCAAACTATGTTAAAAAAGGAAATACATGCATTCATTATGCCATGTAACAGAGCCAACAACTCCTCCTCGGTCATCCACATTTCTAACATACCAATACCATTTTCCATCCTAAACAAAAATTTCGCAAATCAGACACATCATAACAAAGATAAACACACACCCACTTCAATCATATTCCATTAACAAAAAATTAATATACAAAGAAGAGAACAATTAAATGGGGGGTCAAGAACATAAAATTACCCAACATATATTTCGAATTTGACATCACCCAACATATAAATCGAAAACATTTAACCAAACAGTAGAGGAGGTGGTTGTTGGTTATGTACCGAACATAGATTCCAAAATTGAATGGTATACCTGCTGCTAGGCCAACGCCGAGGACCTGGGGCGCGCCCGTGACGGTGGTCGGTGACGGAATGGAGGTCGCCGAAAGCGTGGATGGTGCAGCAGCTGGAGGAGTGCAAAAATAGGTTATGAAGCATTAATGTCGGTGGTTGGAGGAGATGTGGTAAAAGCGGTAGTTGGTCATGCGCCTTTGACCGCACTTTTGACACCCCTTTCCTCATCTCAATTTTGATATATTATTTACTTAAATATATAATCTAATATTATATATTTCAATTAATATAAATTTATCTAATTTCAAACATTTATGGTTTTTAGATAACATAATTTGTACTTCATAATATGTGTTTAAAAATAAATGTGTGGTGAATTTATAATGCATAAACATATTCATATAATGACTTTGACAAAAATATTGAATTTATGTGATATTCAAAATTTCGATGTCCCTAAGTATTATATTATATTAAAAAATTTAATATATATTTTGGTGTAAATCATTAATTTATATATACAAAAATAGGTATGACACAATTCATAAAATCAATTTATTATAATTATTTTTCCAATTTTTGGATTTAAACATGATGACAAATAGATGTTGTCATATGGTAGGTCATTCAACAACTTTTGAAGGCTTGGTTGCAGGGTTTCGTGTGAATGGTTCACATGCCAAATAGTTCTAACAATTATTGCATATATGGAAGTTGCACAACATGCATTTCATAGTGGTCTATTTTTCTTGTATGTACATAAATTTCTAATATAATATATCCAACTTTGATTTAATGAACTATAAAAATTTAACTACGTAAGTGGGTGAAAAATAAAATTGACCAAGTATATTTTGTATAGTTGTTCCCTGAACCGTTATGTATAAAGATACCCAGAACGCTAGGTGAAATTTGTTATATAAAAATTAAAAATTGGAATTTTCATAAAATGGGATGGATAACATGCGTAATAGTTGGTGGAAAGATGAATGTGATTGACAGCACGCCTTTGTCTCCTTTTGGTTCACATGGTGCCGCACATACTCCATCATGTATGTGTGAAAAGGGATTCCCACTATATAGGAATATGAAGAATGAAACCATACTCCATGAACAATGTCCCTAAATAAAATCCCTCCCCAAAAACAATTTTTATACAACAATGGTTGGAATGAAGAGATGCATGCCTGTTTTATTAATTGTCTTATGGAGCAGCAACAACTTGGCAACTGGAATCCACAGTTGCAAGGAAACTTCCACGCGCTACTCATGGCACGAGGCGTACTGAATGAAGAGCATTCTGAAAATATTACTTGGGAACAAATTGTTGAACGGCAGATCATGTTAAAGAGTCGGTACCAAACATTTCAAATGATCATTGAGACGGACGACACACGGTGGGATCGTTCCAACAACAAAGTACATGCAACACGCGCTACATGGAAGAAAATGTTGAAGGTAAAAGATGGGGCAAGATACAATTTTTATTGTACAATTATTATATTTATGATAAACTTTATATCAATTTTTTGACTCTCCAAAATTGTTTGAGAAAAATACATTTGTGGGGGCATATTTCCATAGTGGAGAACCACATTACGAGAAACTTGAAGTTCTGTTCGAGGATCGTAATTCCCGTCCTATGCAACAAAATAAAATCATCAACATATTAGATGGAAGTGTGCATCCAGAGGAACATCCTGCACAAAACACCGAAACGTTGATTGTCGTATCTGATGATGATGATGAGGTTATATCTCCAGTGGTTGCATCTGTACGTCCGCCTCGAAGTAAGCCTACGCTTGTTCTTCGAACACGTAATGATGAAATATCAATGAATATATTCCCGAATATAAGAAATGATGAAGGTGGAAGTAGTAGACCTTTTCCGACACAAAACTTTTATCCCCAGAGGCCTAGAGATGACACTTCACAAAACCAAAGCGGCGAGAGCTCTTACGCTTCTTCAAGCCCCGTTAAATGGTTTTCTTTTAAACGTGGGAATTGGTAATTTTGTGATGATCGAACTATGTCCGTATATGACGTGTTGTTCCCCAACCTCCTTTTGCATCCTACAATAAAACTACTACTACGGGAGTGGGATATATGTGTCGAAGTTGTTATTGTTTAGAATTAGTGTGTTCTTTCTCCGTTGTACCATTATTAGTCTTGGTGTGTCCTTAATCCGTTGTAAAATAGTATTGTTGTTGATGATCTATTGTTTGGTGTATTTCTGAATAGCAGCGACGAACTATTGTTCAAAACGAATTGTCATTTCAACGATAAAGGCAAACGGCAGACCCATTTAAATAATTCACATTTTAATTATCTATATAATCGAGTAAGACAATGCAAAGAATTATAAGCAAAATAAGGGCATAAAACACTTCTTAGTCAAACAACGTGTTCCCATGTTCAAGGACTACGACAGCACATTCTCATACCAAAAGCAAAAGGTAAATATTACAAAGTAGTCAAATTCTGTCACCTAATTTAAAACAAGATAGAGATTGTTTTCTTAAAACACTTCATTTAATTACACGGACAGTGAAAGCCAATTCATAGGTATGGGTCAACTCAATGATGCATCTGTGTCCGACGAGTATGCCATTCTCACTTAGGAACACTGGTAATTTATTCCTCAGTGCAATACAAGATGCTTCCTTGTTTAGCCCGATAGACCATGTTCGTCCATTCATCATTACGTTGACACGCTTTCTCACACGCTTTTTCCCGACAATATATGTATTCCAAAATTCAATAGGAATAGGCTGCATGCAAAATCAGGTTAAAGAGATATGCAAGTCATTTAATAAAAATAATAACAAACTTAAATCATATAAAAGTAGTACACGTACCAATCGAGGTGTATCAAAATATGACTTGCGCATAACAAGTGTTGATATGTCTTGAATCACACACTTCGCAGAGCTATCACGTCTGTCACGGGAGCCTTAAGCCCAATTTCGGTGTTTTATCTCAGTATTATATATATGGTCTTTGAGATCTGTAATCTGTAACATATACCGCATAATAAAATCCGTTCTCCTCTCTGCCCGTGGACGTAGCCAATTTATTAGTGAACCACGTAAATCTTGTATCTTCTTTACGTTTCCTGATTCTTGTTTATGCTCTATAATCCTATTCTGTCACAACAAACTGGTATCAGAGCCTGGTCGTTTCGATCAGGGTATTTTCCGCACTGTTAGGGTTTTTTTGGAGCCGATCAAGAATGTCTGCTTTCAACGTAAAGGTTGACAAATTCACCGGGAGAAATAGTTTTGGCTTATGGTAGATCAGGATGCGATCTCTGCTGAAGCAGCAGGGTTTGTGGGCGCCGCTATCAGGAAAACCTAAATCTGAGGATGCAGATGAAGAAGAGTGGAATACCCTAGAAGAAAAGGCCCACTCGACTATCATGCTATGTCTGTCTGACGATGTTATCATCGAGGTTGCGGATCAGGAAACTGCCGATGGTCTCTGGAAGAAGTTAGAGAGTCTCTACATGACGAAGTCTCTAACCAACAAATTGCTTCTGAAGCAACGTCTGTTCCGTTTACGCATGCAGGAAGGTACACCCCTTCGGGATCATCTAGATAAATTAAACAAAATTTTACTAGATTTGCGTAATATTGATGTTAAAGTAGAAGATGAGGACGCTGCTTTAATTCTGTTAGTATCTTTGCCTGAATCATATGAGAATTTTGTTGAATCGTTTATTACTGGGAAAGATACTCTGTCTCTGGAAGATGTTCGATCTGCCTTCCACAGCAGAGAAGACCGTCAACAGGCAACTGGCTCGGCCACAGAAAATCAGGCATCGGGGCTGTTTGTCACGGGTAAGGGACAAAAGAAATCTGGGAAGAAAAGTGGGAAGACGAATCAGAAAGGTTCAAAAGGTCTTAAACCCGATGACATCTGCAATTACTGTAAAGAACCAGGGCACTGGAAGAATAATTGTCCTAGGAAGAAGAGGAAACAGGAGAAGAAAGAGGGTGTCGGCGGTTCTGCAGCTGTTGCAGAAACTGATACAAATTCTGAAGATGATCTGGCCCTGGTTGCAGCTGGACAGTCACATCATAATGATGTGTGGGTTCTTGATTCTGGGGCATCATATCATATTTGTCCTAACAGGGAGTTCTTCTCGACCTATGAGCAGATAGATGGAGGAAATATTACCATGGCTAACAGTGCTGCCTGCAAGGTGGTTGGGATTGGCTCAGTCAGGATACGGACACATGATGAGGTATTCTGCACCTTGAATGAAGTCAGGCATGTTCCACAGATGACGAAAAATCTGATATCATTGAGTCTCCTTGACAGCAAGGGTTTCAGTTTCAAAGGTGAAGGTGGAGTTATGTATGTCTGTCAAGGTTCAAAGGTGGTTCTGACAGGCTTGAAACGTGGTACATTATATTATCTGCGAGGTTCCACTGTGACAGGTTCTGCTGATGTTGCATCATCTGAGGTTCAGACCATGGATATGACCAGGCTGTGGCATATGAGGCTCGGTCATATGGGAGAAAGAGGGATGCAGATTGTTAAAGCGGGATCTTCTTTCTGGGCATAAAGTGCAGAGTCTTGAATTCTGCGAACATTGTGTTTTTGGGAAGCTTCATCGCAGCAAGTTTCCAAAGAAGGCAGTTCATCAGACCAAGAGGACTCTTGACTACATTCATATGGATTGTTGGGGTCCGTCACGTGTTGAGTCTATTGGAGGCCACAGATATTTTGTGTCTATGATTGATGACTACTCTAGGATGACTTGGGTAATTATGATGAAACACAAAAGTGAAGCTTTCAAGAAATTCAAGCAGTGGAAAGCATTGGTAGAAAATCAGACTGGGAAGAAGATCAAGCGACTGCGAACTGATAATGGCCTGGAGTTCTGTTCGTCTGAGTTCAACGAGTTCTGCAAGGATGCAGGAATTGCTCGACACCACACTATTCGACATACACCGCAGCAGAATGGTGTGGCAGAGCGCATGAATCAGACATTGCTGGAGAGAGCGAGATGCATGCTCTCGAATGCTGGTTTGGCTAGAAAGTTCTAGGCAGAAGCAGTAAACATGGCGTGCTATCTGATCAACCGTGGTCCTCACACTGGCATTGATTGCAAGACACCTTATGAGGTATGGTCTAATAAACTTGTAGATTATTCACTGTTAAAGGTTTTTGGTTGTAATGTTTACTATCATATTAGTGAGGGTAAATTAGAGCCAAGAGCTAAGAAGGGTATATTTGTTGGTTTCGGGGATGGAGTTAAGGGATATAGAATCTGGTCACCTTCAGAAAATAGAGTTATATTCAGTAGGAATGTGATTTTTGATGAGAATTCTATGCTTAACCCCACTGTGAAGTCCATTTGTACAGAAAATTGTAGTAGTGTTGATAAACAGGTGGAGCTGCAAGTCACTCTCGATGAGTGTAAATCACAACTCCAAGGTGGAGAAGATCAACATACTACAGCTGAAAGTGCAAATTCAGATGTTCATCCAGAAGCTTGCCAGACAAGCATAGCGGTTGATAGAGCTAGGAGAACAGGTGTGAAGCCTCCTGTGCGGTATGGTTTTGAGGATATGGTGACTTACGCATTACAAGTCGCTGACGAGGTGGAAGAGGAAGAACCATCTGCAGGTGAACCATTCACATACAGAGAGGCTGTTTCAGGTAGTGAGTCGGCTCAATGGCTCGCTGCAATGAGAGAAGAGATGGAATCACTTGCCAAGAATGAGACTTGGGAGCTAGTCAAACGGCCTAAGGAGAGAAAGATTGTTACTTGCAAATGGATATTCAAGAAGAAGGAAGAAACCACACTTGGTGAGGGTGTGAGATACAAAGCTCGGCTAGTTGCAAGAGGTTTCACACAGAATGAGGGGGTTGACTATAATGAGATATTCTCACCAGTGGTAAGACACACTTCCATCAGAGTGTTACTAGCAATGGTTGCACATCAAGATTTAGAACTTGAGCAACTAGATGTGAAGACAGCTTTTCTACATGGAAAGCTCGAAGACGATATCTACATGACTCAGCCAGAGGGGTTCCAGGTTCTGGGGAAGGAAGATTATGTTTGCAAGTTGATGAGGTCTTTATATGGGCTAAAGCAGTCTCCAAGGCAGTGGTATAAGAGGTTTGACAGTTACATGATCCAGTTGGGATACAACAGGAGTCCGTATGATTGTTGTGTGTATCACAACAAAGCTGATGATGGTTCCATGATTTATCTCATCCTGTATGTGGATGATATGCTCATAGCTGCAAAGTCCAAGTCTGATATTCAAAAGTTGAAGGATCTGCTCAGTGCTGAGTTCGATATGAAGGATTTGGGTGCTGCCAAGAAAATTCTGGGTATGGAGATATATAGGGAAAGAGAGAAGAAGAAGCTTTTCTTGTCACAGAAGAGTTACATTCAGAAGATCTTGTCTAGATTTGACATGTCTACCGCCAAGCCTATTGATACTCCAAGTGCTACAAATATTCATTTATCCACTAATTATGCACTGAAATCTGTAGCTGAGCAGGTGTACATGTCTCGAGTCCCATACTCTAATGCAGTAGGGAGTTTGATGTATGCTATGGTCTGCACTAGACCAGATCTTGCACATGCTGTTAGTGTTGTCAGCAGGTTCATGGGACAACCTGGAAAGGAGCATTGGCAAGCTGTGAAGAGGATTTTTCGTTATCTCAGAGGTACGTCTGATGTTGGTCTCATTTATGGAGGTGATGCTCACGTTTCTGTGACTGGTTATTCTGATTCTGACTATGCTGGAGATGTTGATAGTAGAAGATCTATGACTGGTTATGTTTTCACTCTTGGTGGTTCTGTTGTTAGTTGGAAGGCAACTCTGCATGCTACAGTTACTTTGTCTACAACTGAAGCAGAGTATATGGCACTGACAGAAGCTGCTAAAGAGGGAGTTTGGTTGAAAGGGCTTGTAGGTGATCTTAGTCTACATCATGATCAAGTTATTGTATTATGTGACAGTCTGAGTGCAATCTGTTTGACCAAGGATCAGGTCCATCATGAGAGGACCAAGCATATTGATGTGAGGTATCATTTTCTGAGGAATGAGCAGAGAATCAAGGTGATGAAAGTAGGTACTGCTGATAATCCTGCTGACATGTTCACTAAGCCGGTCCCGCATAGCAAGTTTCGACATTGTTTGGACTTGTTAAACGTCACAAGCTGTTAGATGCCCAAGGAGGGCAAATCTGAGGCAGAAAGGAGAAGTCTGTTCATCTGGCATTGTAATGATGCATCTGCAAGGAAGATTCAAGTCAAGGTGGAGATTTGTTGATATGTCTTGAATCACACACTTCGCAGAGCTGTCACGTCTGTCACGGGAGCCTTAAGCCCAATTTCGGTGTTTTATCTCAGTACTATATATATGGTCTTTGAGATCTGTAATATGTAACATATACCGCATAATAAAATCCATTCTCCTCTCTGCCCATGGACGTAGCCAATTTATTGGTGAACCACGTAAATCTTGTATCTTCTTTACGTTTCCTGGTTCTTGTTTATGCTCTATAATCCTATTCT
The DNA here is from genome assembly GCA_028749325.2 of Caryopteris x clandonensis. Classification (NCBI taxonomy): domain Eukaryota; kingdom Viridiplantae; phylum Streptophyta; class Magnoliopsida; order Lamiales; family Lamiaceae; genus Caryopteris; species Caryopteris x clandonensis. The sequence goes on along the minus strand of JAPYKT020000007.1, from coordinate 3,927,323 downwards.
GTCACAACAACAAGTTCGTATCGGGGTAAATCATCTTGATCGGCATGACTAGGGCTGACCACCTCAGTCTTCACATTAGGGGAATCATGCATCATGATGTCAATCCCATTGTCATCACTCACTTCACTTGAAATTTCTATTAAATCATTCGTTCCATCATTCGTCATGTGTTCGGATCCATCCTCTGTTGCCTGACTACCTTCTGTCGTGGTTCGTTCGCTTCCCCGAGCATGGCCCATGACGTCGAATTTCTCAAAAAAACTGACCTCAAAAACCTCTACCCAGATCCCCCCATCCTCCAGCACATTGAAAAAAATAAACTCCCCAATTCTTATGTTATTCTCCTGCACGAAATCCTGCCACCCATATGTCAGTCGAATTTGACCAGAGTCCAGAATCTCCGTCTTCACATGCCACCGAACACCGTACTTGTTAATCAGAGTTAGCCTATTGGGTAGAGTTTCAAGAAAGTTCAGTGTGAACTTAGGCGAAAGATCCTGTAACACATAGATTAAAGTCAGCAGTTGAACACAGAGGACAAAATATATGAAGCATGCCTGATGATATTCTGTTCTTCACTGAACTGAACACGTACCAAATAAACATCCATGGGCATTCTGGGACTAGGAAGGATAACCTTGAAGCATCGGTTGAACATTGATGTCGTACCAACGTGATCTACAAAATAACAACACGTATTAGATGTCAACCGAATGAATTAACTGTACAGGTGGTTATTAATGTATTATATAATAAGGAATGGAATTTGCTACCTTGTAGAGGCGGATGTGGTTTGTGGCATGCATTTTTGGTGAAGACAAGAACATGGAAAATACACCCTCCATCATAGTAAAATAAGCACATGTCCTGATGTTCGATGTTGTTCGCATCCCAGAACTCGGGCCACACTTCGGTCAAGTAGATGATCCCATCATCGCGTATCTTTGTTGTGATAGTCCATTGCATGCCAAAATCATTATGAAGTTGCACGTTTGAGGGCAAACTACCCCCACATTTTCTACAAAATTTGGGTGGAATTCACTGCAGGAAGACAAAATATTACAACCCAAAAAGCAAAAAACTGTACACAATAATAGACTAATTTATTTACTATTAGCAAGTATACAACATATTTACCAGTCCTTGGAGGAGAAAATGAAGTTCTTATGGCAGAACTTAATGAACTTAAGTTCTCCAGCACGTTCCATTGCCAACCTCGAAATTCATCAATGCATCTCAGTAAGTAAAAAACGGGATGAGCCAAAAAACACTTAAAGACAAATATAAACATTCACGGATAAACAGGATTAAGACACCAATACCATCATCCACATATACGTAAGACAAATATAAAAAATCACGGGTAAACAGGATCACACAATTCAGGAAGACACATTAATTTACTAAGGATCCCATTCCGCCATGAATTGTTAAATCGGATATTTCCCCAAATCATATTTATTTAAGTAAGCAAAAAAAAAATCAGGCAAACCAGGAGAATCACAATTCAGTACACAGACAAGGCAAAAAATAATATACCAATTCACCCATACTCCATACATGAAGGTCAGACATAAAAAAAAAAAAAAAAAAAAAAAAAAAAAAAAAAAAAACATACATCATACAACAATATTTCGGCAACACAACATGATAAACCAAGAGTACATGTACGATGGTTGTTATGTAGACTACAGAACACAAAGTGCAAATAATCTACCATCCTCGCATATGATAAAAAATCAAAACAGACATCTCATGACAATATGATATAGATGAAGATCAACATGGATAATATTACGACAAGTTCAGCAATTTATCATTATACAGCATATAATACCCTCCACATATACATATCATAAAACGAAAGCATTTACATCAGACAACACCATCATCACAATATATTCCTAGGAGCTACATATACGAAACAATCTAACATCCACAAGATAATGAAGTAACTAAAAAAACAATTTCACAAAAGTCGAAGCACATATGAGTAGACTATAAAAATTGATACAAACTTTTATACCTTTCTCCGAGTACTGCACACGAACAACTCGTCGTCCCTTTCTACGACGGGAACACAGTGACCTACAACAATGAGAACATAAAAATTTAAATCCAAAAATTCATCAAATAAAATGTATTTAAAAATCGTGAAAGAGAGGAGGGCGGTGAATCGTGAAATTGGGGGCGGTGAAATGAGAAATTGTGGGGTGGTGCAACGGGACACAGGGGGCCGGTGAATGCACAGCGGCGGGGGAGTAACAAATTTTACAGCAGTGGGGGAAGGGCACAGCGGCGGGGGAGTAAGAAATTTTACAGCGGCGGGGAAGCGGGGGAAGGGCACAGCGGCGGGGGAGGGGGGAGCGGGGGAAGGGCACAGCGGCGGGTGAGGGAGGGAGCGGGGGAGCGGGAGAAGGGCACAGCGGCGGGGGAGTAAGAACCGCACAACAGCGGGGGAGCGGGGGAAGGGCACAGCGGCGGGGGAGTAAGAACTGCACAGCGGCGGGGTAGGGAAGGAGTAACAAATTTTACAGTGGCGGGGGAGTAAACAACCCTAGAAACCGTGTGAAACTGACTCCTCACATTGCCCGCAAAGCTCAGCGGCGGGGGAGTAGAAACCCTAGAAACTGACTTCTCACATTTGCCCTTGCGGGGAATATTAGTAAAATCGGCCTCCGGGATTGCGTGGGATAGCTTATCCCACCCTGGCTGGGGGGATGGCTTATCCGCCATTTTTGCATCAGGAAGCGTGTCCATCCCGGGTCCCGGGATAATTATCTTTTTACAATCTTACAATGTATGCGACAGATAAGCCTGGATACCGTGTCTGAATCCAGGCTTATCCCACAATGTAAACGCTGTCTTAATGAATAATTTATGATGGTCTCCCCAATTGGTTTGAATCCCTGCCTTTTTGTCTTCACCCCTCAATGATTGATGGTTGCAATGTGGGTGGAAAAAGTGATGCTCCTCCTTGCAAAGATTTTCTCCTTTTATTGTTATCAACTTGTCCGAATTCATCTTATGGTCTTGATTAGCCCTTAATTTTTTCAACTCATAAACTTCTATGTAAGCTTCCTTCCTCGGATGGGCTTAGAATGTCCAATTGTTAATGTTGATTATTGTATGAAATTGTCCAAAAAATGTTGTAGATAACCACAAAAACAAGGACATAGTTCTTGTCGAAACATTAAATAAGTAGGAAATAGAAAGTGCACAAGAATTAATTGTATTAAAAATACAATTTTATCCATTAAAAATACGCACAATTTCCTACTTATCAAAACCCCCAAATTCAAACATTTGCTTGTCCTCAAGCAAACATAGAACAAAAGCATACATATAGTTGAACGGAGAGAGCTATGCTCAGTCTTAAGATATCTCAACTCATGTACTTTCCACAAGACAAATTTAACTCAACCGGCAAGTGTTTCATAACACATATTGTTTCTAAGTGTCTCATCATTACCTAATAATTAAGTTAATCTCACACATGCAATGAGTTAACACCCTCACAAAAGGATAACTCATTTCACTCAAGTGTATAACTAGATGGTATATTTCAAGTCACTCATATTATCAACAGAGAGTATGTCATTTACCTAAGCTTGCTCGGATATCTAATTTTCACTACTTGTTAGTTGAGTTTTCATGAAATCAAAGGGTCTTCTCGGGGTATAATGTGGTAGTAGTTTAAGGTAAAATCAAAGAGGTGAAATTTTGAAGCAAGTGAGGCTAAAGTTGTTATGTATTCGTGGATTTAAAGCACTCTAATGAAATAACAATTATAAGTGCTACTATACATTTCTCAACTCAACCTTGTTATGTATCCATGATCAAAATGAGAGGAAAAGTAATGGGGATGGCAGCCTTTGACCTTATTCAATTTGAGATTTATTTGAAAAAATATATATATATAACATTTCCCAACTCAACCTTGTTATGTACATTTCCCAACTCAACCTTGTTATGTACCTAGCCGAGCACTTAAATATCAAAGGATTCCATAAATTTTGTCTCACTCGGCCGGCCAAGTTAAGTGGCCGATCGAGTGAGTGAACCGAGTGAACGCCTCGAACTCGGTTGGCCGAGTTATGTTCAGGGCGAGTGACTCGGCCGAGTTACAGATACCACTTGGCCATCCGAGTGGTCACTCGACCGAATGAGACGTCCGAGTGGTGCCTTTTTCCTCTTTTTTTTGGGTTACAAATATATATATATATATATATATATATATTACATATGTCGCCCATACAATGGGCGACTTAAAATATATATATATATATATATTAAGTCGCCCCTGCGAGGGGCGACATTAAAAATTGAAAGTAGCCCTCGCCAGGGGCGACTTTGCTTATATTTTTAAAACCCCACCACATACTATACTTTTTTTTTTTTTTTTTAAACACTACAAATTGTCAAATCTGCCTATTTATTTGGACTCTAGGCAAGATTATATACTTTTAAATTTCAAATTAATAAATTTAATATTTAATCATAAATGTACTTCAAAAATATTTCAAAATAATTTAATATATATGTAAGATCAGATTTTATGTGCATGTGTTATGTTCAAAGTGAATTCGAAAAAATGATTGAAATATGCGAAAGCCAAACAAAAATGAAAAATTTACGAGGAAACCACTTTATTATTAGAAAAAAATATTTTGTTCCCACAATGTAGATAATATATATTTTGGACTTAATTATATTTATTATTAAAAAAAGTATTTTGGTCCCACAACGTATATTGTAGACTTACTTGCTATTAGACTCCCTCTAATAGCTAAACAACTCGATACCACCTTTTTTTAATAACTCACTTGACCACACCTACCACATTATAGTTAGGTAACAGTTCTCTTATCGCAAATCAAGCAACTCTCTCTACTTATGCTACTACATAAATTGAAAAAAGCAATCAATAGTTCTTATACAATTCTCTTGGCTATTGATATCTTTCTTTTTCCAAGAATCTTCGTTAGATCCTTCCTTGTCTTTATGCGACTAGATCTCCTCACTGCATCACATGCATATCTTATTATTGGTTTGATCTAGATTATGCATATTTTCTTTCCAGATTCTGCTGTTGTTTGTCCATATGAAGATCTCCTGTGGTCTCTTTCGTGCAATGTGCATTAGACATGGACACAATTCTGCTTCGGAACCGAAATCGGAGGCCAACGGTTCGGGTTAATTGTTGACCTAGTTTCAGTTCAAAATCGAAACCTGGCCGGTTCTTGGAACCGCTGGTTCCAAACCGACATTTTGGTTCCATTTTCAAAATTGCTCGTTTATTTTTAAAAATCGGTGGTTCCAAATGTGAATTTGTAAAAAAAAGGAACCGGAAACCGGCACCGGTTCGGTTTCAATTCCACTCTTCACAGTTCTAGGAACCGGCAGAACCGTGTCTAAGTCTAACCTGCATGGATTAACATATTACATTTAAATTATGATTTTCCATATATGCCAACACACTTACTTTTATATATATAGTTATATGTAAAAATTACATTTAATTCATTATAAAGTAAGAGTATTCTTTCTATAATAAATTAATCAATTGTAATAAGAGTAAATTATTTAATATTTTGTAAAAAAAAAAAAAATAGTTAATATGTATTTTCCATCCAAATTAAGTACAGCATAAATATCCAAATCTAACCTCACTAATTAATCCAAAAATTAATTGCATCTTAACATATTAAATATGGATATTAAACTATCAAGGTGATGAATTTGATATGTTATACATCAAAATAATAAAATAGGAACAAAGAAATGTTTGTATTTTAACAAATTATAAATATATTTCTAACGAAAATATCAACTAATAAAAATTTAACACATAATTTTCAACTATATTTTTACATTTTAGAACCTGAAATTAATGTAAAATTAATTTGGTAACGTATAACTATACGCAACTAAGTTTAGTTGACTTACGAAGCCATGTAGACCCTTGCACGTTCTGATGCGTTGCTTTCCTTGTTTTGCGCCTTTAAACCAACAGATTAGTTGTACAATAGTTTATTAATTATTAGTTAGTATCAATTAGTTGTACAATTAATTAATCAACTAGTACTTGCGTCTACATTGCAACTCATGTACAATTACTTCTTTCTAAATTAATAATTTTGGAATAACACAAATTTATTGATTAAAAGAGATATTAATTTATAAAAGTAAAATACATACATCTTTATCAAATCAACTGAATTTAATAATTATTGTCATCAAGTTAATATCGTAAATAATAAAATACCTTTAATCAAGGTTATTATAATAAGAGAAATGATTGAGAAATCAATTAAGTTACAAAATTTTGATTAAAATCCCAACAAAAGTATCTTTATTTTAAATGTTAATAATGGGTGTGTGATTGTGCCTAAAAATATATTGCAATTGAGTCTTATTTTCATAGATTTTCCTATTATTTGAACTTTTATTAGATTATTAAATATATATTATCATCGGGATCAGATAGTTGTGTAAATTTTTTTTGAGAAGATATTATATTATATTTAAGAATCAATATAGTCTATAACCTTAGACTAGAATTGAAGAAATTAATATATCAAATAAGTTATTAATTCATTAAATATTAATTTAGAGAATTTTCAATCGCACGTTGATTGATATATAAGGCTACACATTTTTTTGGACTACAGATACCAATTTAACCCCTCCCTTAAGCTAGTCCTACGATCCATAGCGGCTGAGTGGTCCCATTACTCGTCCTATATTATTATATTTTTTAATATATATCGACATATAATATATAAGTATATATAATATTTATGTATTTTGTGTAATTACTATAAAAAAGCTTAAAATTAATAATTAAATTTTATAAATATTTTTTAAGCCAATATATATTGATAAAAATATAGTATAAAATTCATTATCATATTGTAATAAAAATTATAATTTATATCAATATTTATTAAAAGTGAAAATAAAATTTTAAACATGATTCCTGTATTATTTATTTATTTTTATTTAAAATCTTAATTTTATGTTGAATTTATAAAAATAATAATATAATAATAAAAATTCAACTTTAAGTAACACAGTCCCAGCTTGTGATATGTAGTGGGTCACGCCCTGTTTATATGTTGGCTGTATAGGTGGAAGATGGACTGGATCATATACACTAAGACCAGAAAATTATGCTGCTTATGAACAAACCCTAGCCCAACTAACTCCACCATGGCTCATTCGGTTCGAGCATGGGTCTGTTTTAATATCATGTTAAATTTATTGGTGATAGAATGAGTAACTCATCAAACATATAATTTAGTTTTTCTTTTTTCTTTTTTTAATGTGGAACAACTCAATATCAAATTTTAATATTTCACCAAATTTGATAATGAATTTTTATTATGGTATAAAGACTCGAACCCATAAAATCGTATTGGAAATGTAATATGAGTCGTATTTATTGGAATTTTCTTTTATTTTGTTTTATTTTGGTTCTTGTTAAAAGATATAACTGGATTTGATTTATTAGAATTGTTTTATTTCCTATTTTTAATTGATCATTATGTCATTGTAATATATCATAAAAAATTTAAAGCCCTTTTTGGAAAATAGGAGAAAGATTAGCGGGAAAATAAGATTCTCTTGTCCAATTCATTATGATAGTGGGCCAAATATGTGGCTTTATAGTTGCTGGGCCCATATATCTAACAAATCCAATAAACAAATAGACAATCTAAGAGTCCAATCATAGGCCCAACTCTCAGCCCTTCCTACACAAAGGAAAATGATAGGAGTAGTTTTTATTCACCCACCAAAAATATCTCCTTGGTTGTTTTAAAGCACACTGATACCAAACTAATTTGTTATCTTCTTAAATTTATATTGTTTCATTTTAACAAATATATTATTCTTTACAAATTATTATCTTCTTCAAATTATAATCAATTAAAAATAAAAATAAAATTTCACATTATATTTTCTTAATGAGTTTAACATATGTCGATGGAGGCATCCACAGAGCCATGGTGTAATTTATGCCACTACGGTTAGAAATAATATTAGACCAAAAAAATTAACTCAAAAAAAAAAATACTATATCAAACTAATCTTATATTTTATATGAAAACTTAATTATTTATTTATATTTGTATTTGATACCCAACACAAATAGTTCAGTCCCTTAAATCACTCAAATTCAACACAAATATGTACTCAATCCATAAAAAATTAAAATGTAAATATAACTAATATAAATTGAATAATTCTATGTCAGAAAAAATAAACATTATTTATTTATTTAAATAATATGATGTTTAGTATTTTATAATATCATGATCAATTTTCATATGTAATTTATTGGCAAAAGGCACCAGGCGGACTCCAATCCATTATAAATATCTTAATGCAAATTAAATTTTCCTTACCACAAAAAATCATTAAAAAGAAAAAAGAACAATGAAAAAGCTTGATAATCATATCTTTTGAAATAAAACTCCTTTTTTAAAAGAGTGGAAATATCAACATTGTTGATGATCGACATGATAGGCACTTGGTGTCATACGTATTCTACAAGATCGCCACAGGGTAATTTTAAATCGAACAAGTTAAAAGAGATGTGTACAAGATCTCAAGTTGAATAAGTTGTGTACTGTATCAGAGACCCAGTACAAACTATTAGTTAGTATCAGTCATATATATATGGCCCTCGTAGCTAATATCACCTATATAAGTTGTGTACGGTGTTAGAAACATAACATAAACTATTAGTACGTATCATTACGACATATGAAGATATTGACCTAAATAAATTGTGTTGTAATATGTCAAAGTCATGACACAAACTATTAGTCAATATCAATTCGGCATATATGTTCCTAATAACTGATCTCAAACTAAATAAGTTTGTATTACGTGGGATAGACATAACACAAATTATTAATTATATGTGGCCCTAGTGATAAATCTTAGACCGAACACAGTGTGCACAAACGAGCATAACACATGCGAACCAAAGAAACCAAGATCGATGATAAGAAACACCACAACCTCTATGAATGGTGCAGGTTGAAGGAGGACCCTCTAAAAAAGATCATGCATAATTAATGAATAGCAAACATGTAAGAAAACACAAACTTTAAGTATGGAACGACTATTAAATAAAAAATAAGGTGACATCATATTAGTTATCATATAATAGAAAAAGCCATTCTATAAATAAGAGGAAAAAATGTAAAATAAATATATTAAAAAGAAATTACAAGATTGCGAACTTCAAAATACATGTACTAATCAAAATTTATTGTGTTTATATCTATGTTTAATTTAGATTATAGCGATACATTTTTTTCTTTGGATTTTACATCAAAGTTTGAGCTAGATAACTAAATTTTGATGGTGATACGATAGTTCACAATCTTCTAAACAATTTTTTTTTTTTTTTTTTTTTATTGTTTATAATGAAATTTCGAATTGAGTTTGTATAAAGTTACGGAAAAGATAAATGGATAGCTTAATCATAATTCCAATGGCGGAAGCCGAGATGTTGATAAAAAGACGCATGCCTGCGCGTTATCATCACACTCACTTCCATTACCATACAAAAAAGTACAACGTTCAAAGAAAAATGTACAACCTTGGATAAACATCATTCACAGTGCCGACGTGATAAAAACCGACGTCTTCGGAGTAGCCATCGGATCATTATCATCCATTTTCAACATCTTGTCAAGCTCCTTCACAAATACTTCCATTGCTTTCGCCGGTAGGCAGATCGGAACCACGATTCCGTTCTCACCCTTATTATTCTTAAATGGAATGTAGAAACTAGCTACGCCGGGAATTGCGCCAACGCCTCCTTTCGCCGCCCCTCCGTACGCCGCCTTGCCCCACCCAAAGTCTACTTCGCCGAAGCCGGCGTGCGCCAAATCAGACACCAAATACGTCCGCACTACCGTGAAATGCGGCCGACCTCTGATCACCATTAAATCCGCCACCGATCTCACGTACTCCTCTGTGACATCGGATTTCGTCTTCCTCACGAGCTCCAACGCGTAATGTAATGGGTTTTTGGACAAAGTTTCGGCGGTGGCGATCGCCACGGGGAAAACGAATGCATTGCCGTAATAACCTTCGGGGAGCGGCGGATTGAACCGCTGTCGAGCATTCACAATGCATAGGATTCTTACTTCTTCTTCGGGTTCTGGGGAGATAGCAATTGTTCGGCAGCGCCAGAGGCAGGCCGTGAGGAGTTCGAAGGTGGAGCACCGGCGGAGATGTGGAGGCAGGCGGCTGCGGAGCGCAGACATCTCTGCGTCCCCGAAGAAAAAGGAGCGGTGCACCATGTCGTCGAGTGGGATCAGAGTGCCCTTGGGATCTGGTACGACGTCGTACTCACGGTGTGTACACGTCACACGCGGTGGATCACGCGAGTTCAGAAGGTCTCGTTCCCAAACTGGTAGAGTCGTGGGAGCGTCAGCCCCACGCGCGAGCTCGCCGACGGCCAACATAAATTGGACGAGTCCGGCGGCGTCGCTCATTGTGTGATTGAGGCGGAGGGCAAAGATGAACCCGCCGCATTTGAGCCGCGTGACCTGCAGATGACAATTTTCAATATTTAATACACTAACTAAATTATTTTTCATACATAATAGAATTCGAACTTATTAAAAGAAAAATAATAATGTATATTTTATTTAAATTTATATGTATGTGACACCGTCTAACAACTGTACTAAATGTCTGTATGCGGAGGTCGTACAAATATATAAACATGTTAGTATGTATACATAAGCATTAAATGCTGAACCAATAAAATCTCCCAATTATAAAGATATTTTTATGTATCTAAAGTGCGATAACGACCTTACATGTGACTGTAGGTATTTCCATTATACCATATCTTATCATGCTGTCATTTTCGCATCACTATATTTTTTATTATTATTTTAATTTAAGGGTCATCCGTTATATATTTATTGGGAGATAATATTTCAATAAAGGAATAAAAAATAATGGGTTGAGTTTAGAAATCTTTATTGAACTACAAACGGTCTCCTATAACATAAGATATACCATTATTTATTTACTCATTCAACCATATTTATAATAAAAATATTTGGTATGAATCAATTCTTATAAATGGCATAACTGGAAGCATTCAAAGCTTTAAAATTTCAAAATATTTCACTTTTATTATTTTATGAAATAATAAATTCCACGTCATATTTCGAAAAATAATTTTAAAAAATTACATGTGATATTCTGGCTCTGTTCTAAAACATAGTGCCCGAGGTTTAGAGCATGGTGGCCCATATCTACACTAAATTCGTTTACCTGATATGCCACAATCTATAGTCAACATTGTAGAAGTGATTCAATCCATTACTCCCCCATTTAGATGTCTGTTTGTGTGGTTTATATGATAAGAAAATATAATAAATATATTTATTATAATAATATGTCACATAATTATATAATTGTTACAACAAAACTTATGGTAAATCATAATATATATAAATAATAATATCAATTTAAAATTTCTCTATATATATTAAATTGTTATTTTCAAACGTTATCTCTATTATACGATATTTAAGTGAATTTTAGAACTCAAACACGATACAAATTGTCCAATCCTCTTTAATTTTTCAAAATTCAATACAAATATATTAACTAGGTAAAAAATATTAAGATGAAATAATAATTAAATAAATTAATAATATGATACTTTGAGATCTATAAAAAAATAATAATACTTTTTATAAATTTATAGATTAAATTCATATAAGAATATAATTACTATTTAAAACTGTAAATATTCAGGCAGGTGTAGGAGATGTACGAGTGTCAGTGTTGAGGTCGTTTTGGGTTCAACGCAAACCCGGCAATCTTAATATCTTTTTTTTTTTTTTTTCTTAAAATTTAAATTAAGGAATCTACCTGAATCAGCAACAAAGGACAATTGATCACTCCACTGGAACCGGGAACATCATACAGCAGCTCCTCCAGGCAGGGGAATGGCGGCTGAAGGGCGTCGCCAAACTGCTGCAGCGTCACGTCGGCGTCGGCCTCAATGAACATCACCCCCTCTCCGGTGCACTCCACCACCAGTTTCCGGGCGGCGTGCTCCCTCAGCCGGCCCGCGAATGGGTAGTAGAATACCAACGCCTTAGCAACGGCATCACGGATAACCTTAACAGGGTCCTTCCCTTCCATGGAGGGGTCCCTCCGGTAGAACTGTATGACCGGAATCTGGAAACGGAGGCCCTCTTGATCGTCGATGTCGGAGAGGGGTTTGAATTCGTGGGGAGTGGGCTTCGCCGGAGAGATCAGTTCTGGGGCTTTCCGGGTAACTATGAAGGTTAAACTGTTGGCCGGCTCCATTTCTGTGTAGCTTGATCTGTAACTAGATTTATGTGTGTAGAGAATGTATTTGCTTATGTATGGAAAATTAGTGCTATTGATAGCCGATGATGATCTTGATTAGTGTGATGCTTGGGTATTTATAGAAGTTATTTGTATTTGTAGGGCTAATAAATTAACAAATATTACTTAAAATTTATAATTTTTAAGAGTTGTACCTAATCAAATTAATTGAAAATAAAAATTGCCTTGATGTGAGACGTAATCTTTTTTGTTATTTTATTTTTTTGTACAAGGAAAGTACTAAATAAGAAAAGTGAAGAGCACTATACAGAATAAAGAATATTTGAAAACCAGTATCTTCTTTGCAAATTCTTGGAAGGCAAATAGAAAATCAACGGTTCCAAGTCAACAAGACTAATATGAACTTGATCGATTTAAGATGACTCTATTTTGCCCAATTTAGTCGATATGACGTTAATTGGTTGGACCTAAATTCTGGCCTATTTCTAACTAAATATATAAATACATATATACACACATTATTATTATTTTGATTATATAACTATAATATATATATATATTTATTTATTATCATTTAACTCTTTCTTCAATTACTAAAAATGAGCAAAAATTTCAAAACTAGAAGACTCATAAATAGAGTTTAATCTCATTCGATCGCACATAATTCTCACCATAGCAATCCATCAAGTTACAACTTCAATGAAGTTGTCTAGGCTGAATTCTCAATAGAAAGTTATCAAAAGTTGCTCTGAAATAAACATTAGAAGAAATAAACTATTGGTAAGAAATAATTTTATTTGAACTGACTGTTTTGAAAAAATCAAATTTTTCGTTTCAAAATATTTATTTTATAACAATGTATAAATACTGTGTTGTTAAATCTAAATACAAAGTATTAGAAAAAATAGTTCAAAACCATTATTATAAGATATTTATGGGAAAAAAAAGTTACTTATTTTGTATTAAGAAAAGGTTTTGTTTAAATAATGTACAATTTTTTTTTTTTAGTTAACTAAAGAAAAGTGTAACTTATCATAAGCCATTATTTTTCACATGATTATTTATTTGTTAGTTCGATTTTTTCAATTATATGTAACTCAAAAATATCATTATGATAAGATTTTTATTGTAACTTTAACTAGTAACTAAGTTTGCCTTTTCAAACACGCTTTTTTTTTGGACAATTTTTTTAAAATGTGATTTTAATTTTTTTTTTTTTTTTTGAAAACGGGAGAAGTATTATCTAGTCCAAACTTAAGTTTTATACTTTTCAATTATTACCTTAACTTTGTTAGTACAAAATAAGATGGTATGATATTTATTTTACTTGTACGTTTTAGCATAGTGGAATAAACAGAAAGATAAGCTATTGAAATTAGCTAAAAAGTATAAAATTTAAATTGTGGCTAAAAATAAATTTATCCATTTCAATTGGCTAAAATAAAAAAGGCCCAAAAAATTTAATGCAACGTATATCCCGTTTATATGAACACACACACACACACACACACACAATTTTAAGGAAACGCTAATGGATTATAGTCGTCAGATCATAATTGTGTCATAAATAAGTTCCAAATTTTCATAATTTTGGCTCAACTAAAATTCGTCTCTGGTCGGATATAATTTATATACATCAGATAGATTTATATATATATATATATATATATATTATTACATCACTGGAGAGAGATTTGATTAAATGGATGGCCAAGTATGGCAACATAGACAAATTGGACTCAGTGGGAACACAAAGAGGGCCCACGTGAACCACACTTACTCATAATGGACACCATTATTAATTTCCTTTTGGGAACTTTCTTGGCTGCTGCGACCAAATAGATGTTGACTTAGTTATCTTTTTTTTTTTTTTTTTTTTTTTAAACTAATGGTTTGCCATTTATACCACCAAAGTTAAAATAAAAACTTTGACAAAAATAATACGAAAACTATAAAAAAACTGAATATTAAATTGATAACTAATTGATTATTGAGTAAAATATTGAAAAAAATAAAAACATTAATTACTTCCAGAAAGTTCTTCAATAAAGTGGTTTCAAAGTAAAGTCTAAAATAAAAAGGATATTGTTGTGGTTCATAATCTTACATTGAATTGAAAAGAAAAAAAATCAAGTTTTGTTGACTGAAGTCGTGGTGAGATTTTAAATGAATAGGGACCCACCCAGAAAAGAATTCGTTGTCTTATTACAGTTCACACCTTCAAAAATGCATTTTTTTTTTATTAATAAAAAGACTCAACTACGATCACATATAGAAGACGACAACGTTAACTAATTAAATCGATCGAATCTGTATTTTTTTTGTTCCTAATCTTTCAAGGAGTACAAATTGAATAAATATCCGTAGATTGAAAATGGGATGCGCACATACAAAAAATAATAAATTTATTTTTTATGGTCAAGTCAGTCGAACAAAATTGTTGATAATATCAAAAAATGGAAGCTTGAACAAACATTTTCAATATTTCTGGTCAAAGTAAAATTCAATTGTTAGCTTAGTTAAAAAAATTAATCAAATTAAACACCACTTGCGACAATTTAATTTAGTACATATACTAATACTTAATTCATGGATAAGACTAAAAAATTCCAACTAGAAAAGTCATATGTAACTACCCAAAATTTGGGGTGGGTATCCATGCAACTCACAAAACATTTAAAGAACTTATCCATGCAACTCACAATTAAAAAGAAAAAAAGTGAAGCTGGAAAATGCCAAAGAATGGGAACTTCTTGGCACATACATGTGTTTCACTGAGGTTACTGGTCAATGATTAAGATTTTAATAAATTGAAGAATCGTTCCAACAAATGATGTGAAAGGGAAAAAAATGTTTGAAATTGTTTGGAAAATGCCTACAATTTTCCAATTTGATGTACATCAATTTCCTAACAACTTTTTTGGAAGTAGGGGTGATATTGCCGAATAAAATATGCGAAGTAGGCACAAAAAACAAGAACAGAACTAGAATTTAGATTCAAGAGAGGGGGCGGTTTTATTTTTTTATACATGACGTAAAATAAAGACAAATGTTTATCAAGTTAGGAGGCTAATGTTTAAATATAAGGAGAGCGGACTCTTATATATAAAAATAAAAAAATAATAAAAAAAAATATTTAGAGATGCAGAGAAGGTGAATCCCGTCGTACAATGTTTCATGGCATGCCTTTGATCATTTGTGACATTTCAATATGGGGTTCTTTTTCTTTTAATCTTCTCATGCCAACATTGTCATGCGCAATATATGATTTTTAATTTGTTTATAAAATATAAACAAAAATATAATTTAATATACATTTTATAATATATTTCATAAAATAAAATAAAATATGTTTTCAATAAAATTTTGAGTAACTTAATGTTTTAAGAATAAATATTTAAAAAATAAGAACTGACATATAGAAATATAAGTTTGTATTAAAAAAATATTTCTTCTGTCCAAAAATTAGAGTTATATTTCAATAATAAATAGATTAATTATACTATAATTAAGTTTTCTAATCATTCTTTTAAATTTGTTTTTTGATAATAATTTGTAACTTAAATCCAACACAAATATTATAACACACAATAATCAAATCTAGCCCAAATAATTGACCAAAAAAGAATTATACTTTCTGTATCTAATATTTATTTTAATATATATAATGAGAGTAAAGTTAAATATCATTAAAAGAAGATAAATTTGATATATTATTCATCAAAATGGATTTGAAACAAAAAATGTGTTTATATTGTAACAAAAATATATATATATATATATTGAAATAATCAAAAACAAAATTCAACTAATCAAACTTCGATACATTATTTTTAAAAACTATTCACTATAAAAAAACTTACAATAAACAAATAATTACTACTTCTAAACTAGTTTATTATTATATTACTACAACCACCTAATCTATCAAAATCCTTGATTTAATTAGAATATCGTGAATTTCCCCCCAAAAATACTTGCTAAAATTGTCCTAAATGAAATTAATGTTCTTTTATTATATTTCTAGTTCTTATTAAACAAAGGTATTACAAAAAAAGTAATTATTAATAAAATTCCTAATTATTAATTACAATTACACAAATTACATATCAATTTATTCAGAAAGATTTCCGAGTTATGCCATTATTGTTGTATTGGAACTTTATTTAAATAGATTCATATTTTATATGATCTTGTGAGGATAATTCAAAAAATAAATTACTCTTAAATATCGTAGAAATGAAACAACTATTAATATAGAAAACCATAATGTTGTATGGTAAAAATTAAAGATGTTTCCACCTAAAATATTGCATAATCTAACGACTTATTGTATTTAATTTCTGTAATTGATAATTTCCCAATATAATTTATTTCCCTAATATATTTTTAATGCCTAATATGCCAAATTAATTATTTTTAATGATCATTAATATAACATTATTTTTCATATATAAAATAAAGCATTAAATGTAGGTAATCCTAAAATATTAATCATGTTATATCTATAAGAATTATGAATTTATATAAAATTATTATCTTATAAAGTAATAAAATTTCCCTAATATTTGTGTCAAATTTTTAATTACTAAATTAAAATTACACCCATTAAGTTAAATATATGAATATATAACTAATTTGAACGTGTTACACTAGTTAAAATATTAATAATTATATTTTGCTTAATGTATTAAAAAATACTAAAATCTTATTGTAGAATAAATCTTACAATCTATAAAAACAAGATAGTCTAAAAAGAGTTTTTTGCTCATTTATAGTTTCTAAAAATAGAATATTTTTTAAAAAATGATATAGCAGCTTTTACTTAATTGAATTATATTTTTCTGTTATTTTCATAAATAC
This sequence comes from Caryopteris x clandonensis, assembly GCA_028749325.2. NCBI lineage: Eukaryota > Viridiplantae > Streptophyta > Magnoliopsida > Lamiales > Lamiaceae > Caryopteris > Caryopteris x clandonensis. The sequence goes on along the minus strand of JAPYKT020000007.1, from coordinate 3,910,088 downwards.
TTATTTTGATTTTAAAAAAAAAATTCTAATCCTTTTTTAGGTAAAATATATAAAATTAATTATCTTCTTACAATTTTTAATAATATACTTATCTAGCATGTATTGAAATGAGATATACATTCAAATAATTCAACTATTTTGGGATTGATTATTTAGGTTATATGTGAATATTTATTGTGTATTTGATTTGCGTTGTTAATAAATATTAACTAATAATTAAAAAAACTGTTTAGATAAAATACTTTTAATATAATTAATCAATGTACTTTTAACAAAGACACTTATTATGGGATGGGGAATATATTATCTTTTATACAAAACTATATCTTTTACATGTTACCAATAATATAATAAAATATTTAAATATTTTCATTAATTTATTCTTAAATCCTATTTACTCAAATTATATTATATTATATATATATATATATATATATATATTAATTTATTACATGCGGGACAATGCTAGTTAGAGGGAGAAAAAAAAAAAGTAATGGCTCCTCAAAAGGACTGCAGCATTGAACTACAAACGAATCCCATATATGGTGGAATTACATATTAGATGCAGAAAGAATACTCTAATGGTTTCTAAAAAATTGAAATACAATTATTATTTTTATTTCTAATCCATTTTCTTTTATGCATAACTGAAAGAATGTGATCGTTGCTGTGTCATTGATTATCTTTGAGTATAAATATACAAATTACAAGAGATAATCTTGGCTACTGACTAGCTACTAATTAGCTACAAATTAGGCTATAAACTAGGCTAGGAAATATACACTAACCAAATCAGTTATTTACAAAGTCAAACAAGAATATATTGCCATATATTCTAACACTCCCCCGCAGTTGTAGCGGGAGAATCACGGACGCTAAGACTGGTACGAAAGTCGTCAAACAAAACCCGTGGAAGACCCTTCGTAAAAATATCTGCAATTTGATAACGAGAAGGGACATGTAATACTCGTACTTCGCCCTTAGCGACTTTTTCACGAACAAAATGAATGTCCATCTCAATGTATTTTGTGCGTTGATGTTGCACCGGATTTCTAGAGAGGTAGATGGTACTCACATTGTCACAAAAAACAATAGTTGCTGTCCGAATAGGGAAATAGAGCTCAAGCAACAAATTTCGGATCCAACAAGAATCAGAAACCACATTAGCAACCCCACGATATTCGGCCTCGGCACTAGACTTTGATAAAGTGGGCTGCCGTTTAGAAGACCAGGAAATCAAATTATCACCTAAAAATACACAGTAACCTGATGTCGATCTCCTGGTGTCGGGGCATCCTCCCCAATCCGCATCAGTATAAGCAACAAGTTTGGTAAGAGAGGACTTATACAGATGCAAACCATAAGACAAAGTACCCTGTAAGTAGCGTATGATACGCTTCAAAGCACCCATATGCGCATTACGCAGATCATGCATATGTAGACATACCTGCTGAACTGCATATGAGATGTCAGGTCTAGTAAAAGTTAGGTACTGTAGAGCACCTGCAAGACTCCTATACTTAGTTGGATCCTCATATGGGGCATCATGAGAGGCACTAAGCTTGGATTTTGTGTCAACAGGTGTAGGACAGGGGCTACAGTTGGACATGCCAGCCCTGTCAATAATAGAAGCAGCATACTGTTTCTGAGACAAGAACATACCATTAGCATTGCGAGTGACAGCAATACCCAAGAAGAAGCTCAACGGACCTAAGTCCTTCATTGCAAATTCGGTACTCAAGAGGGCCATAAAATGTTTCCTTAAACGGTCAGAAGAAGCTGTAAGAATGATATCATCAACATATAGTAAAAGATAAGCAACATCAGAGCCCTGCCTGTAAATAAACAGAGAGTTATCAGATTTACTGTTAGCAAATCCAATAGATGTGACATAATCTGCAAACCGCTGATACCAGGCCCGAGGAGCCTGTTTGAGGCCATATAGGGATTTCCGCAATAAACACACATGATCAGGGCGACTTTTGTCGCGGAAACCCATAGGTTGATGCATATAAACAATTTCATTGAGATAACCATGAAGGAAAACATTCTTGACATCCAACTGATGAATGGGCCAAGAGTGAGATAATGCAATGCTGAGAACAGTACGAATAGTGGCCGGTTTGACAACCGGACTGAAAGTCTCATTACAATCAATACCCTGCTGCTGTGTCTTGCCATCACCTACAAGACGGGCCTTATGCCTCTCAAAAGAACCATCAGCATTTCGCTTATGGCGAAAAATCCACATAGAACGAATAACATTCACATTAGAGGGCCGAGGTACCAAATCCCATGTATGATTATCAATAAGAGCATTATATTCATCTAACATTGCACTTTTCCAATTAGGGTCACGAATAGCACTAACCGGGTCCTTTGGGATAGGAGAAATGGTGGTAGTGGTAGTCGTGTTTAAGTTGTGAAAGTACTTTGGGTTAGGTTTTACAATGCCATCTTTAGCTCGGGTAGTCATAGGATGGGATGGGGTAGCTTGGTGACTAATGGAGTGGATAGAATGGGTGGTGAGGTGGAGGTGGCCGAGGGTGAATGCGGGTTGGTTGAAGCAGTGTTGCTGCCAGGGGATGATGGGGAATGGGTTTCACTAATTGGGTTAGTGAAATGTGGGCTGTCGAAGAGGGGTGGCCCAAGCTCAGGGGTATGCATAGTGGCGGGCTGCTGGGAGTTGCCTAAGTGGGCTGTGACAGCACCATTGGAGACCGGGCTGGAGGGAGATGAAGGCCTAGTAGTGGGCTGAGGGGTAGGCCGCCCATTTGGAGGTGTGGGCTGGGCTGGAGAAGAAGAAGGAGAAGGATGTGGTTGATTTGTGCGCAAATGAGAAATGTGATTTAATGGATTAAAATCCAAAAAATCATAATCAGCGAGTGTCGGCTTGTGTAACTTTGAAAACGGAAATTCGTTTTCAATGAATTTCACATGCCTACAAATGATGATTTTTCCATTTGATAAATTATAGCATTTTGAACCACGATGATTTGGAGCGGGGCCAAGATAGACACAAGGAGTGGACCGTTCTTGCAATTTGTTAATAGTGGAAGAAGGGAAGAGAGGATAACATAAGCAACCAAAGACTCGTAATTCCGAATAGATTGGATCACATTGGTATAAAACTTGAGTTGGAGATTTAAAACCTAAGACTTTGGTAGGAAGTATGTTAAGGAGATAAGTAGCCATAGCTAGAGCATGATGCCAAAAGGAATGTGGCAAGGAAGCATGAGCAAGAAGGGTCCGAATGATGTTGTTTATTGATTTTATGTGGCGTTCAGCTTTTCCATTTTGAGAAGAGGTGTGAGGACAAGAGAGACGATAGAGCATGCCATGGTTTTCAAAAAATTCTTTAAGTGTACCGTTAACATACTCAGTGCCATTATCACATTGAAAGGTCTTGATATTACGTTCAAATTGAGTTTGGACTATCTTATGAAAAGATTGAAAAAGATGTTTGACCTGAGATTTCTTTGCAATAGGATAAGTCCATAAAAATTTGCTGTAGTCATCAAGAAATAATAGATAATAACAATGGCCAGAAGAACTAGTAATAGGGGAAGTCCATAGATCACTATGAATAATATCAAATGGAAAAACTATATGCGACAAGGAATCATAAAACGGTAATTTAACGTGCTTCCCTAGAGGACACGAAGAACAAAAAGAGTTACAAGCCTTATTACATTCAATTAATTTTTTACTATTTAGAGATCTAAGAACAACATTTCCAGGGTGTCCTAGTCGATTATGCCAAAGATCAGAAGAAAGAGCAGTGAAAGTTGAATGTTGAACGGAAGATTTGGCTTGATGTTGGAAAAGATTGGATAGAGGTCACCGGTACTGTCACATCGCATTAGTTTGGCCCCCGTCTGTAAATCATTCACAGAAAATCCATAAGGATCAAATTCAATGGAAACTTTATTGTCAGTGGTGAATTTACGGACGGATATCAAGTTTTTAATTATTTTTGGGGCATGTAAAACATTGTTTAAGGTAAAGGGAGGGTACGGGGATGGCAAAATAGCACTACCATGACCAATAATTGGAACTAAATCACCACTACCAACAACAATGTTATGATTTTTAATGCTCGAATTAACATAGGAAAAGAGAATACCTTGATCGGCCGTCATATGAGATGTTGCTCCTGTGTCCATATAGTAGTTGTTATCCGGTTGAGACAAATTAGCAAGCATGTGCATCGCGGCTTCAATGTCCGTTGGAGAAGGATTTGGAGCTGTGTTGATTGCACTGTACGCTTGAGGCCTTTGACCCAATATTCCAGGCCCACTCGTGTGTGACCCAGCTGAGGGAACAGGAGGCCTAGCAGCCCAAGATTGAGAGGGATATGGGCAAGGCGGATTGGGCCATTGAGCAGCCCATGGTGCAAATGCCCAAGGCTGAGTCTGCCAATTAAATGGCACTGGAGGAGATCAGAAGAGATGGAACCATAAATCCAGTTAAGGACTGCGGCATCTAAACGTTTCCAAAAGGCAAGGTCTGCCTTCTTGGAGGCTTCATATGCAGCGAGTTCCGTAGCCTCAGTAGGAGGAACTATGTGATTGGTGAGATCGTGTACCCTACAAAGCACCTTAAAAAGGGCAGCCCAAGAGTGATATAAACCATGATTGGCATCCAAGGTAATCGGAATGAGTGATTTGACTTTAGTAATGGTCAAAGCAGGGTGATATTTATTGGAGTCAGCCATGGTAATGATGCAGAGGAAGAAGAAGAAGAAAAGAGGATGAAGGAAAGAGGTGGGCCGTTTGAGAGGGAAAGGGAAAATTAAGGATCGAAAAACCTTAATCTGATACCATGAAAGAATGTGATCGTTGCTGTGTCATTGATTATCTTTGAGTATAAATATACAAATTACAAGAGATAATCTTGGCTACTGACTAGCTACTAATTAGCTACAAATTAGGCTATAAACTAGGCTAGGAAATATACACTAACCAAATCAGTTATTTACAAAGTCACACAAGAATATATTGCCATATATTCTAACACTTATCAAAATAATTCATATTCATGATTTTAAAATGTTGCCCTTGTAGTTATATGAAGTCAATCAGATCTTAAATGTCAATTTTCAATAGCAGTTTTGTAGTATTTGTGATGGATTTCAGAGTACTTTTATTTAATTTGAGAAGTCGATCCTCTGTGGTGCATCTTGGGACTCTTCAACACCATAGAATGGATCGATGTCCTTTCTTTTATTTCTGGGTTGGAAAATGGCCACATCACTACTTACAATGTAGTCGACTATGCGAGTTTAAACTTCAAATGTTAGGAGTTCAAATTTTTCTTTCAATACTTTTTTGATTGAGCCCGTCGCAAAATTGGTTCAGATCTCCTTACCAATAATTTCTGATCGAGCCTGTCACAACTTGTTTGGAGCATGCAGTTTACATTTCTCTTGTGAATTGTAAGCTAAGGTTTATCCAATGTGCATCCTTTGATGATATGGCACAATGCACTCTATGATAATTTACTACTTGGAGCTCAATAGCATTTGTTCTTGCATACACGATGATTATATCACCAGCCGAAACATGTCTTGTTCATTTGTTTTCTTGCCAGGAACAGTTCGATCATTAGAATAGAAAAGAACAGCAAAAACGAAAAAGGAAAATCAAGAATCACCAGAAACACTCCTACGGAAAATCTCAATGGTATCTCCTTGACCAACCTGATGCCATCTGAAATTTCGAACATCATCCATTAGGTTTTGTTTGTAAATGAAATAATACTCTTCAGCTGGGAGATCCAGTTTCATCTGCAGCAGCTTGTTCCTCAGTTCGCCGACGTTCTCTGATGAACTCACCTCAACCGGAATGGTTTCAGCGCCATACAGAATAACAACTCTCAGCTTCGCGGATCCGTTCCCATTCGATGACGACCCTAACGTTGCCGTGGGGGAAGTTGATCGGACACTCACGATTACCTCCGATTTGTCCAACAAACCGCAGTCTTGAATTGATTTTTGATCATGCAGTTCGATTCCATTTGCATGAATGACCAATCGGCTCACTGGTATTCCTTCCGTTTCGTGGATTTTTTCCTTCAGTTTTTGGATCGTATCCTTGACATCCATTTCTACCGGGACGAGGTTCGACGGCGGCAGTTTCAGGAGGAGATGGATCTTGCTCGGTTCGTTTATGGAGTCGGAGGCAACAATGAGGTGGATTTGAGATCGATCGAGGATGTCGGAATCGTGGACGTTAAGGTCATCGGGGAGGATGTTGCCGTTAAAAACCAGGGTTTGGTTGGAAACGGGAATTGCCTGGTATTTCTGGACCTTCTCTTTGATCTCGAGGACTGTGTCGAAGTAGCCGACTTCAATGGAGAAAGCTTTTCCTCCACTTGTTTGGAATATCAAGTCCATTGCTCACTCATGGGGGTGAGTGTGAGAGAGAGGAGGAAGACTGGAAGGAAATATATGCATGGTTGTAACAGCATTCCGCGCGATTTTAACCGACTGTGAGCAGATTCTGTTGACATGCGGTTCTAGAGAGAGATTACACCTTCTATATATTCATTGCTCAATCATCATTTCTGTGTGTGTGTGAGAGAGAGAGAGAGAGAGTTTCTGCATGTTTGTAACTGCAATACGAAATGGACTACTGTGAACAGATTATATACATATGCACTTTCCAGAGCTTGTAATTTTGGTTATGGTGTTGTGTATCTAGCCATATTTTGAAGAAGATGATGAGAATTAATAATAATAATAATAATAATAATAATAATAATAATAATAATAATAATAATAATAATAATAATAATAATAATAATAATAATAAAGAGTTGATCGTGAATATTTTAAATTATATTGACAACCATACACAAATTTAGAAATGTACAATGTGGTAACTAATTTCCTAAAAAAAAAATTGTGGTAGATAATTACAGTAAGTATCGATTAAATACAAATATTAATACTGGGTAATATAGGATTTGATTTAGAAGATATGAAGATTGCTTTAACATTATATATGGTGGGAAACATTATGATAATTGATTCATCATATAATATCAAATTTTGGATTATGCTTAATAATGTTATCTAAATATATGCTTTTTTTTTTAATTGATACAGTCGCCTTTAGGGGTGTGCATCGATCGGTTCGGCCAACCGAATCAACAGAATTATCAAAACCAAAATAATCGATTGCTTAGAAAATAAAAACCGAACCGACCAAAATTTTGCTTAAAATTGAATCTCAACCGAACCAAAATATTCAGTTGGTTTTTCGGTCAACCGAAATATCTTAATTTTAACGAAAAGCCTAATTATTTTGATTTTTTAGAAGTTAAACAACATGAATAACATACATTATTTATGTTATGTGAAAGAATAAAGTACAAATAATAAAAGTCAAACAAATTGAGTCGAATTTTACAAACAATATCAAATAAATCAAGAGTTTTCATGTAGTATATGCAATAAATTCGGTTATTTCGGATATTTTATCCAACAAAATTGAAATAACCGAACTTCCAAAAATAAAAAATCAAAGTCGGAATTTACCTTATGAAAACCGAACCAAATTTTAAAGATTGATGGATTTCGATCGATTAATTCAATTTCAACCGAAATTTGCACACCCCTAATCGCGTTTGTAGTTTTCGAAAATAACTTGGAGTGGAATTCTTGCTTGTGGTTTTGCCGTATTAGGGTTTGTAATATTTTGAGTAATTATATAATTATTGATGAATCTGTATTTCATTATTTATAGTTATAAGCCAAAAGATATAAGTGAGTAAAGTGTTATTTATAAAAAGTATTGTCAGGTATCATTTTTTGCTGCTGCTTTAGTAATATTTAGGAAATTAGATAAATTAATATATGATTGGTTCTAATTAGAAATATCCAAAAAAATCCGGCAACAAATCTCATTGCGATAATAATTGACTAAAATCTGGATATGTTTTCATAAATTTCCTAATGAGAGAATTATTTTTAAATATGAGTCCATAATTAAAATTCTTAATCTGTTCCCAATTATTGTAATCTGCTTATTATTTTTAGAGTCTCCATAAAATTTCAAAATATTATACCTACCTAAATTAATCCCTTCAGTTTTATCATAAAATGCAGAAATTTTTTGAATCTATGAATAGGAAAAAAGGTTTAAAAGGGCAAGCAAATTAGAAAAAGTTATAGCTTATTTATGTGATTAGTATTTTTTGGAGATATATCAAAATTATATTTAAATATGTGGAAATATTATTTTATGGTTCAAAACTCACATGTGACAAATCTAGTACCATTTTTCTATTTTTTAGAACAATTCAATACTGTCAACAGCTACGTAGTTGGCCCTAATCACCAATTATTTTAAACCTAATTTTGGGTAGTGCCATCAATAATTAGGAGAGTTTCCCTAATTGCATTTTTTTATTTTAAAAAATTAAAGATATATGTCCCCACAATTTCATGTATCTTATGGATTGATTTGTTAAAAGAATCTGAAGATTCATCTCATATGAATTTGTTTACATAATTTTCAATCATAAAAAGTATGTTGTTACAAATGTTATATTTACTTAAAATTTAATCCGTTCATATATATACATATATGTGTTCATATGGTTGATGTGAAGCAAGGTAATTCAAGTTCATCATATCATATTAATAATTGTAATAACCTACACTATGCATATTTGAAACCATGATCGTATTTCAATTGAAGAAAAGAAAATAAGTTTATAAATACTATACAATATTTGAATTTCATACAAATAAATTAAATTATAAAAAATATTATATTTGTACATCTCACTCTAGCACTGTTCGTATTGTTTATTGTAGATGATTTGGACCTTTAAATTTTAATTTTTCAAGTCTATGTTCTAAAGCCCAATTTATTTAGCCCACAAGTTTAAGCCCAATTTCAATTGCAAGATTAGAATTACATTAGCTCTATATTTTTCGGCTTTCTCCTTCTGAAATCTCGACACTGTCGTCTCAACTTTATTTTTCTATTTCACTAAATCTTAAAGCATCTCCTCAACCTCATTTTTCTATTTTGCTCAATCTTAAGACACTCTAATTTAAAATTACTAAATTTCGCACTCTTATTTTTCTCTTTACCTGGCCTCAATCTCCAGTAATCTAATTTTAAGTTACAATGTAGACAGAAATTATATCCAAATTCATGGCAACCTCGTTTCTATCTTTTACTCAATCTTCAAATTATTTGAGATTGTATTGTTCAAGTTATAAAAAATATTCCTCGGTTGCACAAAATTTAAAATTTTCACTATTTCTACTTCAAATTAAAACTCTTTGAATTTTTTTCTTCTTTCCTTTTCAATTTAGAATTTTTCCTCCAAATACCTTTGAGTTGTTAAATATTTAATCACTCTTGACATAGGAATTCTCTATTTTCTTTCAAATCATCACCTATTTCTCAAACAATAATGGTTAAGTCATAATTTCCTATTTATTTCTTCCTGCGCCTAATTCGATCAAAGTGTATTATGTTAAGCTACCAAGGGACTTTACTTAGGTTTGTTTTGCGTCTTTATTAGTTATTTTTATGTGGATTTATTTTTTAATTTAAATTAAATATTTATCAAATAAAAATTACAAATAATCGTATTCTAAAATCTAATGAGAACAGAGATACCCACATTATGGGAATGGGGCTAATTCTTCCCCGTTTGTATTGCGCCAACCCTAGTTATATGAAACAGCTTAGATTGTTATTAATTAGCTCAATACAGTCGGTGGGTCATTTGTATTAACAAAAATAACAATAAATAGCAGCAGGAATAAATAAGCATACATCTAAAGCGTACAACAAACTAAGATATCACATCCCATGTTACCAAAATGTGTTATAGAGCAACTTAAAATGAATTGTTCTAATGTACAGGGATCATAGACACCATGACAGTTTGTCTCTATTGTTATCTGCCTCGGACGATAGAAAGTAGCAAACTAAATGATGAATGACTGGATGCTGTAATCAATCTACAACAATCAGAAACCACCATCATTGATTGCTCAAGAAATATCAAATTCCTCCTACCTCCACGTGGAGCCACCGAGTCTGATCACCTCCTCAGTACCGCCAGGCCTGTTAGGCTCCTTCTCGTTGCCCCTATCCTCCTTTTGATTGCTCATGTCTCCGTATAGATCTTTAAGCTTCGCAAGATTACTAGATACTGATGCCTTTTCCTTGCTTTCATGTCTTGAGGGACTCAAACGATTCTGATCCAGTCCACTTTGTTCATAAATGCTGCGACTTCTGCTCCTGCTCCTGCTTCTACGAGAACTACGTTCTCTGTAATGTGATTCTTCACGGTCACTCCTATCATAATCCCTTCTAAACCTATCTCGGGACCTTCTATCATAATCGTACCTCCTATCCCTATCTCTATCGCCTTCCTGTGCCGATTCTCTATCTCTATCTCGATCCCTACCCCTCTCTCGGTCCCTATCTCGATCTCTGTCCCTTTCCCTGTGTCTTTCTCTGCACCTGTCCCTGTCCCTGTCCCTGTCCCTGTCTGAATATTCTCGATCGGATAAATCACGGCTCTGGCTACGATGGTGTTTGGGAGACCGTCTCGAATCATCCTCTCTGTCATAAGAAGTGACAGTACGACGAACAGGAGATGAATCCCTAGTTGATGCACGATGCGGAGCACGTTGACCGAAAGAGACAGATAGGGCTGCTTTCACCGAAGGAGGTCTCCTGGCAGTCTCCTCAGATCCACGTGTAGTCTCACCAGTCACTCCGCAGTGTTTTGTAGGTAACTTCATATTCTCAAGATTGGCTACAACAGTTCGCATAACAGGAACAGGGATGCGGGGGAAAAGCGTGTCAAAGTAATACTGCAAGAAGAAGCAAATTTGTTGAGTACTGTATAGAGGCTTGTATCGTTACAAAACCATGAAATTTGATGAGTTCCAACAATCAAAATCAGTAAATTGTGAATGACCTGTCCAAGAAGCAAATCACGCACATAGACACCCATTGTAGTCATTCGGCCATTAGAACCAGGGGAGAATTCCTGAAAAAGATTTATTGAACGACCATGAAAATATGCTTATTTGACAATAATATAGACTTCAATGCCAAGCAAAAAAATATACAACATAGCTACATGAGGCTATGAAGTAAAACTCTTGACTGTTTCAAAAAGACTCGAGAATTGGGTGGAAAAAGTTCCTCACGTGAGCTTCATTGCATCAGGCGCTCAACACACCTGAAGCCTTGGAAAATAGATAATAAAATAAAATTTAATGGAAGATAACTGGAATGTCAAGATATGCAGGTACTCAAAACTCTTAGAAATACAAGATCTTTTCCAATTGACAGTTTACACACAAACACAGTTCACCTGCACAGGAATCATGCTGATGCACCACTGAGGAATTGTAAAATCCTTCCATCCTGGGCGATCAGGTATCAGAAAAACATAACAGGAGATTTCAAAATCATATGCAAGAGTTCTCCCCACACACAACCCACTCAGGAAAATAGCAGACTCGTACAGGACAGCATGATAACTGTAAACTGATGCATGGAATCACCATTAAGCTACTAAAAGCAGGCCGCACATAGACATTGATGAGAGCTTTTCTTTTTCTTTTAATTTGAAACCCTTTCAAAAATTGGGAAGGATGTGAACACTCAACCTCCTCTCTAACAGAGGAGTCCAAGCACCACCTCACCTAGCGTGAGCTGCCACATTTCAATGCAATTTCATATTGATAAAGTGACAAACTTCTAGCAATACGAACAAGCAAGTATACTCATTCTTCGACATGGCTTGTTTTTTTTTTTTTCAAAAAATTGAAAAAATAAATTGCCAGGGGTTTGTAACTTTGTGATAATAACTGCAGCATTCATAGATCTAAGGTTTTGAACATAACATCAGTATATTAACCAGTTTATTTACCAGAACTATGGCAGCAAATAAGTCAATCTGCACTTGATTCGTTCTTATTGTATGCTTACCCCTTCTGCTTCATGGAATGCCACAGGCAAATCTACTGTAGTTTCTTCAGATTTGCATAAGTACTCCCAATCACAGTTTTTAGAACATGAATCATTCTTAGCAAACAGAAAGAAGCAAACACAAAAACAGTTTCCTTACCTCATCATCTTTTAGGTATGGTTCATACCAACTCCATAATGTCTTTGGATCTGCAATATATCTTAAGTAAAGAAATCCAATCTGCAAAATACAATGATCATTAGTTGTTGCACACCAAAAGTGTGGTCAAGCAACTAATAAAGCTGACTGCATAATAGCAGAATAGGAAACAAATGTGGTGCAAATACATGTGCTTCCAAAATTTCTACCCATATCCCAAAAAGAACATACAAGTAAACTGATACAATGCTTGTATATGCTACAAAAGGCAATAAAAAAAAATTAAAAAAGAAATAATAATAATAATAATAATAATAATAATAATAATAATAATAATAATAATAATAATAATAATAATAAATAAACAAATAAATAAATAAAAGAAAAAATGAACATGCTAGAAATTTGAATATAGACAGCAACAAATTCCAACAACTTCAAGAAGTGAATAAATACAATATTTGGCGGTCCCAGGACCTTGACTGAATGGTAACTGATTCTCTTTCTCACTGCCCACATAATTTGGTGGTAATTATAATTATTACTCAAGAAGAGGTCTTTCCAATTCAACATATGTTTATTATAAAGCAAAGTGCAGATATGTAGTTATTCACAGACTAAAATCAGATTGTTATCACTCATTGATTTACTTTGACATGATAGAGTCAAGTAGATAACTATGTCTTAACTATTATTATTCAAAGTATTCTTATGTTGAATTTGGTTCTGACTTGTTTCTAGGCTACATCTATTAATCGTGGCAGCCCTCTTTCTGCAATTATACTAGATGTACTCACTTATCTTGCATTTGTTGTCTGAAATAGTCTTCAATTTGATTATTTTCAACTTGAACTCCTTTGGTCATAGAACTTTGCAGTGTTCAGGGAAACGTTATGTATTGCCACCTGCTTACTACTCTCTTTAGTTGTACATCGTTCACATTGTTAAATTGAAGGAGGCGATGTCGGACACTGGATTGAGAGCTACTAATGCTTGTAGTCATACCCAATCCCTGCCCTCAATCCTATGTCCGATATATCAGCCCCTACGAATTAATGTCATGTAAAATATGCAACGACATTAGAGTAGTGAACATGTGGCACAGCAAAAGAAAATTTCATCAAGAACTCAAAGTACTAAAAAAGCGCTGCAGAATCAAGTTATAATCCACTTTCAAATGCAGGACCCTAGCCTATGAAGATTTATGAAGTAATAAGAATATTTAAGATGATTCAGCATGAGATTCAAGTCATTAACTACATCAAGATCTTGTCATACTTAAGATGAATATTGCATTTTAATTTAATCCACTGACATAATTTCCCTAAATTAAGCGGAAATTATTTGCATCTTTCATAATTCAATTTATCTACTTCACGAGCATCCATCCCAGAAAACGCCTAGGTGTTTCAAATGTGCCAAGCACTCAGATTCAGAAACAAATATAGCCTAGCACTTACTTCCTCATCAGCTTTTCAGGAGCTTGTTTGGATGTCTTTTGGAAAATGGAGCCATATAGACAAGACAACATGATAGCATCAAAATTCAACCTATGATTATCTAAAACATCCACATTGAAACAACATGGAGCATAAGAAATCCACTGCGAGCTTAAGTTTTACGCCCAAAAATTAACAGTGGTTGGCTAAGCTTAACTATAACATCCTATAATTTTCTTCGTCAAGCTTATAAAAAATTCACTTTAAGTTTCTTTCCACCACATGTCTCACTAGCTGACGCAAATCTATAACATATTTGTATATGTTTGTTAGCTTCTTCAATCCAATTTTGTTCCTACATGAAGCTTCTCCAAAATGAATTTCCATGACTATTTCTCTACAGGAGAAAACTAGAGTATAAGTTTTACGCCAATAACATTTACAGGGTATTTGGCTAAGCTCAAATAGAACATCTTAAAAATTATGAGCTCGTACAAACTGTTTGCAGGGTTTACAAGCAGCTACATTTTAGTTTAAAATACCACCATAAGAAGTCAAAACATCTAAAGAATAATTAATAAGATCGTGAAAATTATAAATGTCAATAATGGTACTTTTATAGGAATTAAATGAACTTGCTAAAATAAGATCTTATTCTCAAAATAAGTCAGTATCTCCTCACTTTTCAAAACATAGTTTTTAAGAGACAAACAGCCTACTTTTGAAGTTTTTAAGAGACGAACAGCCTACTTTTGAAGCTTGTAAGACCCTCTTGCCAAACACTTTAAGAGATCGTATGGGATGTTTGAAGATTCTAAACTCACCCAAACACCCTCAAAGTTTTATAAAACAAATGGAAGGATTAGTATTAAAAAATTATAGAAACCATCAAAACTAAACCAGTTGAAGCAGCCATGCAACATCTAGCCAAGCGTCAAACAAAGTAATTAATAAATAATCTTTTGATTCCTGGAAACATTTTAGTTACTAGTTCATGTTTTTAGCCAAAATTACACATATTTGGGACCCTCAACAGGTAATGAGAAAATATCACAATGCCAAGACACTACTTACTGCTCGTATGTAAGGAGAATCTGGGTGCTTCAACAGGCCATGCATCTGTTTGACGGTTAGTTTCATGGTGAAGAATTTGTAGAGAAGGCAGAATGCAGTTGACGGTCCCCGACAGTTTCCAGTCATCCATGGCTCAACATGTGTCACAGTAACATAGATCTCATCAATCACTTCATGATATGTCTTCAATCTCAATAGGTCTCGAAAGTAATCAGAAGAAAGTATATTCATACACAGAACCTTCTCCAACAATTGATCAATTGATCTCCCAGATGACTTTATTTCAGCCATTGTGGATCATCCACTGCCTGAACCCATAATGATGTCAGAAGAAAAATTATCGACAAGCCAAAATATTATAAAACAAAATACCTTAGCCTGCAAAACTAGAAGGCACAAGATCTGGAGAAAGTTTATAATGTCAAAATAGCAACTGAACAATCCAAGAACCTAAAAAAACGATAACATCAGTGCAATTAATAAATTCGAACTTAAATGCACCAAAGTTACTTTTGATAGATATGCTCAATTTCTCCACAAAATCGAATAAAAATGAGATTTCAAAAGTTACAAAGTGTTTTAAGTAATAAATCTGCCAGCGAACTTCAATTCATTGATTCATTTTCAGGTGCCTGCAACGCTACATCACGAACTAGTACTCAAAATTAGCTACCAAACTAAACACAACTTCACTAGCAATTTCAACTTTTCCTTGACCAATACATAACTTTAGTCGCGACCGACAAAGACAAATATGTACAACCAAAGTGCGGCAGAGATTAAATAAATTGACGTAAATTATTTCTCAATTCTACAGAAAATGTAATAACAGAAATGAAGTTAGCCGAAACAAGAAAATGCCCTAAAATTAACAACGAAATGGAAAACGGGGCTTATCGGCACAAACCAATCTAACAATACGCAACGAATAATTCAAATATACGAACTTCTCGAACAATAGCTTACCTAAAATCGGCGAATTGGAGAGGTGGTAGAGAGAGAAATCGCGAGTTTGTGACGAACCCTAGGTGGAAATGTTAGTGGGATGTGGACTGAAATGGTACCCCTTTTATTTTCTATTTTTATTTTAATTAAAAAATTGACTTTATTAACAAATTCAGTGTTCTTCTAAAAAAAACAAAACAAATTCAGTTAATAGAAATTGCTAGGAATTGAACCTCACCCTCCTCTCTTCTATTCTGGGTTAAATAGATAAGGATATTTGTCGCCCACAAATTCGGTTTTTTTTTTTTTTCTTTTTTATTTTGGGGGACAAAAAAATTATATTTGATCTCTTCATTTTATATAATAATAATTTACTAGTCTTATTAATTTAATCAATTCAAGAATGGAGTCACTTTTTTTTTTCTTTTCTTTTCTTATTTGGGGTGTCTGTACTGGCTTAAGAAGAAATATTCAAAAGTAATTGAGAATAAATTTTATTATTTGTTGAGGATAGAAGAAGAAATCTCAAGTTTTAAAAATAAGTAATTTTATTATTTGTTGGGAATAGAAGAAGAAATCTCAAACTCTAATAATATATATATATATATTATAAATCTGAAATTATATAGAGGATCAAAAAAAAGGTTTGTAGGTTCAGTAAAAAAAAAAGTTAAAAGTTTTTTCCTTGACACACTTTTTTGTTCTTTTCTTCTTCATTCAATTTTTTATAATCTAAACTTCGATCTAAAAAAAATTAACTTTTCATCAAATGTAAAAGTAGCAATTTGATCATGTCTTATATTTATACATCATTTTTTTATTCCTGTGTTTTAGTTATTCAATATTGGTGCTAGGATATATACAAATTGGATTGATACAAATTTGATTATTTTAAACAAGCTCTAAGAATATTTGCTATGTTTAGAGGTTTTATTATATAATATTCATATATTTATGGGATAGAGATTCCATGCGGGTTATTCTTTCTCACAAACACCGCAAAAAAATATGAACAAAATAGACATGAATAAAATGATAAAATTGTCTTTAAACTAATTTTTCTTGTTCTTATTGTCTATCTCCTCTTGCAGTGTCATTCTTTCTTGAGTGCCGACGGATCTCCAAACCTCGAGTTCCGACTCTGATCCAACCCATCTCCATTTAAAAATCAAGAGGACCCCAAAACTAGTTGGCAACCGGCTAAGGCTACTAAAAATTCAGCCCAGGCTCAACTCAAAATCATGCCCAACCTATTTTTTAATTTAAAAGTGTTCGTTGTTCAAAAATCGACCGAACTCACAAAATTATGTTTTTGTGGGCAAAATCAAACACCTCATAGAGCGTTCGGCGCCTGCCCACAAAACAAACAGTGGGTTCTATGTTCAGCTTACCAGATCTAATCGAAGCACTGAATTTGTTTTTTCATCTTTTGTGTGCAATTTTTCTTTCTTCTTCATTTCAACATTTTCCTTTTTTTCCTTTTTTCTTCTTCTGCTATTCGGTGGTGAGAGGGAGATTTGTTGTCGGAGGAGAGGGAAGAGTTGTTGTTTGATTTTTGAGAGGGAAGGGTTGTTCATGTTGCTGAGAGGGGATGATCTTCTTCTTCCTTTCAATATTTTTTTTTCCTTTTTTAAATAAATAAGAGCTTAAGTGTAAAACTGTACGAGTATGAAAAATAAAAATCTTATATTTTTTAATTAAAATATGGTATAAAAAGTATTTTTGGTGGTACAAATAAAACACCCATTCTATATATACATATATATATATATGTGTGTGTGTGTGATTTAATTTCTAAGAACATGTTACACATGCGTTAATCAAATAAAATACAAAGAAACTCCCACAAATAACTAAAATATCAACACCAGCTTTCCGACACATACATGTAG
Source organism: Caryopteris x clandonensis (assembly GCA_028749325.2). NCBI lineage: Eukaryota > Viridiplantae > Streptophyta > Magnoliopsida > Lamiales > Lamiaceae > Caryopteris > Caryopteris x clandonensis. The sequence continues at coordinate 3,892,612 of JAPYKT020000007.1, read as the reverse complement.
TGAAATCATTATGAAACATTAGATTCAATGGAACCACAACATCCAAGATTGAAGAAGAAGAAAGAAGTTATTTGAAGTACATGTCCATTTATTCCACTACCCTATTTCCACTCAACTTAAAGTACAAAACCAATGGAAGCAAAGAAAAGAACACCACCACATCGTCAGCAACGTATAAATCTAAATGTTGAGTCATTTCTTCTTTATCCACATCATCCTTCAACGTTTATCACCGACAGGAAATGCATTTGCAGTTCTTGCAAGCCGTCGTGTGAATTCTTGGCTCCTTAGGAACTGTCAAAGGCCGTGTTGATCTGTGCGTATACGTATACATATACATATACATATACATATACATATATATATATATATATATATTATGAATAGAACCAAAAAGAATAATTGTTAGAACATTGCTGCTGCTGTCAAAACTCTTGATTCTTCAGTTTATAACAATGGTACGTACCTTTGAGGTAAAAATGGCTTGTCGAAAATTGGCATCAACTGAGCTCTAGGAATCATCTCTCGTCTAAGCGTTCGAACTTCTTCCTCCTCTATTACCTTGAGCACTTTCTCTACTCGTTTTTTGGTTTGCTCCATGATATATAGCTTGATTGCAACCTGCATTTTCATACATTAATAGTTTGCAGTGTGTTGGCTAAGCCTTGTGCAAATCACGTTTTCTAAAACTTACGGAGGTGTTGAATAGCGCGCGCTGAGCTGCTCGTTGCTGCGTGTGAAGCCTGAATTCCGATGGCTTAGTGTTGTCTTTCGTCCAAGACTTATGGATAACCTATGTATAGAAACATCATCCCCAGACAGACCAGCCTCAGCACACAGTACAGAAGAACATTGTTGTTGTCTTAAACTAACAAACAATCATAAGTGTAAAGAGGCTAATTTTAAGCCAAAAAAGAAGAAAATTAAGAATAACTATACATAAAGACTCACCTTTTGAGCAGATTTCCTGTTTGGGCTCTCCATGATTACTAGCTTAATTAAATTAAAAGATAGATTTAATTATGCATGCTGCCTGTAACCGAACTGAAGTATATATAAAGTAATGAACACATAATCTTTAAAGGGGTTTGGAGATTTGTTTGTTTTCGTGATGAATTAATCACTTGCTGTTGCTCAATCACCAGCAACTTTTCTGCCTTGGTTTTTTTTTTTTTTTTGTCCATTTTCCACCAAACTTTCTGATTAAACCTCCCTCTCATGTATGTTTACATACATACATTTGACTGTATTTCTTCAAATGATTTGCTAGTTTTTCATTCATTTTGTTGGGAGGTATAAATCTAGAGGTTCCAAGATTGATTCTCATGTACAATTTATTTGCAGAATTCCCCAAAAAGATGATTTTAGAGCTAAAAAACTGGAGTTTGATCATAAGAGAACTGTATATATTGCTTCTCAGGTTTTGTTCGTTTGTTTGTTTGGTTTTTTTTTTTTTTTTTTGGTAATCTACACCATTATTTAAATGAGATGATGTCATTACACTATTAATATCTAAACGAACATAATTTTTATTTATTGTTATTATTTAAAGCTCTATGAAGAAGGATAATCTATATCTACTAAGGATATATATGGTGGATCTGTATCCACATAAGAGCCATAAGGATATGATTGGAGACAAGATATTAGGGATGCTCAACCTTCAAGGTATGATTGTGCTAAATAATTGTTTTAAAGTTGTTTGGATCTTCCTCAATTAAAAACATTTAATATTTTTAACTTGCAAAATCTTCTATGCATTGGGTGTAGCGTACAATTTGATTTATAATATTATTTGTTCAACTAAAAAGGATTACTTATTTATTTGAAAAGTATTAATACTGATTTGTTACCTTAACAAAGTTAAAAAAGTAGTAATATTTTTAAATAATATTATAAATTAAGTATACGGAGAACCCAATATAGAGACAACTCACTCTATTTAAATTAAATTGGATAAGCTCCCGTCTAAATCAAAATTAAACCAACACGCCCTAGTTTCAAATTAATTATTGTTTTAGAGTTTGTCAAAAACTAAGAATTATACAAATTTGTATTATGTAACCTAATTAAATAACACTGTCTTAATTAATCCCTTCAATTCTCTTTCCTCATAATTGTCATATTGTCAAAATTTTATCTTGTTTTATTTAACAAATAATTTGTGACAAAATTCGGTATCTGAAAAGACAACTATTTTAGAATAAAGGAAGTATTAAATAAAAAGGTAAGAGAATTAATCTTTAAAGAAGTTAAAGAGTATTTATAGTGTTTTCGAACTCAATCGTACAAACTTGCTCAACAGGATTAACAAATAATAAATTGAGTTTGTTCCATCACCCAAAAATCGGTTAGGATTGGTATATATAAAAAATAACATAATATTTTAAGTTAAATTTTCCAAGAATACTTATAGGAAAATTACTTTTTTTTTTTTTTAATTTAAAAAAGAGTCATATTTGTATAACTTATAAATAATAAGAGGGAGGGACATTTTCAAGGAGCAATTATAATTCGAGGGGAAATGTACGTGTAGTAGTAGTAATTAGTTAGCATTAAAGAAGGCATAATCAAAGTATTTGTTGTTAAATCTGTTATTGTGACAGAGAGTAGAAGGTAATATATCTGTTGAAGGTAGTTATTGGCTTGTTGTCACATGATATGTATCCCAACTTAGAGGTGGGTCTCTCATCAAGTTAGGTCATCAATTCTTAAATTAACATACTCCTCAAAATAACTCTTGCAATGCTTGTGTTTGAAGTTAATCATCCCAACCCTTTCCAATTTAAGAAAAAAAAAGAAAAAAAAGCTTTAGTAATGGATGTGTCTTTTTTTCATTTTTTAAACAAAAAGAAATTAATAATGATTTTTTTCTATTCAAAATTTAAAATAACTGTTGCGTTTCATAATTGTTTGTTAGTAACTCTCAATCAAGACAATAATTTGATTTGTATACATTTGAACTAAACCAAATTAAGAATGCCAAATAAAAAACAAAAATTCTCCAGTTTTCCGTATTTGCAACTTACCACCATAAAATTGCCGCTGATTTTTCTTATTTTCTTGGAATCTTTCCAATGGCTTGTGGGTGTTCATAACAATTATTTTTCTCACTTTTTGGTCAATCTTCCATGTGAAGGCACCCAATTCAAATATATATATTTATTTTGGAATGCTGGTAAAAAATTGGACATCATCTTCATCCAAATTTTATTGTAATCACCAACATTTTTTGAACAAATATTCCTAATTTTTTTTCAAATTTCAAGACATAATTCTCAGACAATTCATAGATTTGAACTTAAGACTTATGTATTAACATCGAATCTACTATGACCATATAACTAGGATACAATTTGTGGAAGATTAACAAATAATTATTTAAACTTCACTCCTCTTATTGTATAGCTCAATTTGAATTCAAATGATTGAAGAATTGGAACAACAAAGATGCCAACTAAAATTAGCACACATATATTTGCTTAACAGTAAAAACCAACTAATCGATCATGTAATAAGTCAATTGAACAAAAGTTTACTTTTGAATATTTTAGAATATGTAACAATAAAAATAAAATTAGTTAAGAAGGCTTCCACTATAATTGAAACATTGAAAATAGAGCGCCCAAAACTCAAATGTATAGAACTTTAAATGGAAAAAATAAAGTGAAAAAAAATTTAGAAAAATTGTCCGATATAGGTCATGTAACATAATATGCTTACGATTTGTTTGGACTTGGTTGGGCTGCACGACCTGTGGGTTGTGCCACAACCCAACCCATATTTGTTTACGAGATTGTGGGTAAATATTGTTCAATCTACAACCCTACCCACTCTAGACCTCTTTTTCCTCCATCTTTTCTCATCATTTCCAAAAAAATTATTCAATATATATTTTTTCATCCAAAATTTTTAAATATTTATAACTTTTTTATTTCAAATTCATTTTTTATAAAAAATATATTATATTAATTCTCTTCTTAAGATCTTTATTTTGACATCCATTTAACATACATATATATATAATAATCTATCATCAATTATTAAATTCATAAATTTTTATCTCTTATAATATAATAATACAAACAACACTTTACTAAATCTATTGATTTGATATATCAATAACAATTCAAAATAAACATCATCTTTTACTATGCATTTAATTGTGACACAACTTCACAACTCACTAAAGAGATCTTCAGCCTAATTCAAATATCATCTTAATTATGATACAACCTCATAATTCACTAGAGAGATCTTCAGCCTAATTCAAACATCCTCTTGGAGCTGCAGAGCAGAGGGCATGATGTTATAGAACTCTGTTTTTCATTAAGCATTGAACTTTCCGTTTTCTACCAGATATTTCTGGATTCTTCGAGACAAGAACTTCTCGCTCCCTCCTAAAGCTCAGAACCTTCCTCTCCCTCCACTTCCATGCTCTCAATTCATCCTGCTAAAAAGCTAACGAATCGGCTAAGAGCAGCAGAAAACAAACAGTCAAAAAGATTAAAATGTTCGGAGTCGTATTCCCAAATCGCAGTTTCCCTTTAGATATCTCCACCTTCACCCAAATCGACACCACCCACTGGCTCCTCGACATGAACCACTTCGTTGGAGAATCCTACGATTCCATCCGAGAAATCTGTATTTTCCTCCTCAACAACTTCACGCTTCCGCCCGACAAAGCCCTTGCTCTCTACATCCAGTCTCCCGGAAGCCCTTTTATTTTCTGCGGCGCCGTCACACTTTCCCGCCCCTCCGCCGTCCTTTCTCTTCCCTGGCCGGATCCCGAAAGCGGAAGCGTCCCCCAGCTGACGGCGCCAGATGCTGCCCCTCTGTCTGCCAAAATTGGTGTGTCGGTTGAGGATTTGGCAGCGCTTCCGTCGCTTGACGTGGCGGCGGAGAGGAAGATTGAGCGGCTGGCGATGAAGGTGGGGGAGAATTTGTTCAATTTTATGCAGTCGTTTTGTGGGGTTGATGGGTCGAAGCTCATCGTGCCGATGGATATTTTAGACCGGTGGTTTAAGAAGTTCCAAGAAAGGGCGAAGCGTGATCCTGAGTATTTGAAAGGTTTTGCTTTGTAGGTAGAGAGGTATAGTCAACCATTAGTTTGTTAATTTATATCTGTCGGAACATTATTTCTGTTGGAATGAGAGATTTTGAGTTGTTAAGTATTTGTAGTGATGAATGGAAGATAATGTGCCACCGTTCCTGTTTCATTTCTTCCCATAAACCACCGAGCCAACAAGTATATTCAGTGGTTACACAATAATCTTGATTAAGTTGGTTGAGCTTGAGCAAGTCCTGAGCCTGTTTTGAACCTGATGTTTGTGATGGATGGTTCTTTTCTGTATTGGATTGTTGCTTTTTATGGGTACCGGTTTAATTAAAGAGTTGAAACAAGATTCATGTCAATGCCTGTAGGATAGACAAGATTATTCGTTTGTAGAGCTCTATGAGTAATGCTACGGCGGAACTCGATTAACTTAATCTGCTTGTAGTTAACACAATGGGGGAAGATTAAAATGAGTCTGTTACTTAATAATTTCTTTTTTTTAGTGCTCATGTACAAAAGCGAATAGTGTAACTGTGCTAATGAAAATACTTGTCTACAGATTATCACATTAAAAAATATTCAGTGCTTAGCTGATTCCACAAATCACTATGGTAAATTGATCAGCGATCGCCGATAGCCTTACACAGATTCATCTTATCCAATAATGCTACTGTTTCTGTTTGGATTGTCTTCTTGGAGGTTCTCGAATAATTGGAAACTAGTGATTTGTCATCATCTTATCATATTTCCCCCCACCTCACTCAAACCATTGTTTTCTCCTTGTCTGTGACTTTTTATGTCATGGCTTGAGGATGTATTACAGATTGCTGAAATATAGTAGTAAATGCACTCAACCTAAAAACATGGGAAACTGAATTTAGTAAAGCATTCTCATAATGGAGGGTATTAGGATATAAGAGGAAGTGAGTGAGGATCCATCTAGTATATTGGATTTTGTATTGGACGATATAGGAGAGAGAAACAAAATACTCTGAATAAGCCATGGTAACTTCATGTGAATTTCAAATGTATATTACAATATCTGAGTCTTGATTGAGGTTTTTTTATTCAATTACTTACTTGAATATGAAAGTTCATTTAAAAATGTTAATTAATATGGAAATGATGTTGATTCTATGAATGAAGAAAAGTTTATTCATGATTAAGTGTGAGCCTGAGCATGAGATGTGGATGGTCGTCCACCTGTAGTTAATGATAATGGAAACAAAATTGCTCGTTGTTTCATTAGTTATTCTTAATGGTAGGGTTCGTTTCTTTATCTGCTGGTGTTTCTGTATCTTTCATCTTGTTCTTCTATTGGATTGATCATCTCTTATCTGTTTATTTGTGTTGATCTTGAATTTAATCACTGATGAATGTTTGAGAACCAAAAATTTGAGTCTTTTGTACTCTGAATTTTTCTGTGCCAGTTAATAAATGATTGATTCCATATCATATTGGGAATTTTCTCAAATCAATGATACTTCTCCCAAAGCCCCTTCAATCAGCAACTTGTCTCTTTGCTTACAGATTCATTTTTGAGATTGAATTATTTATGTGAACAATTCTTGGTTTGAATCTGCACTCTTCCAGGTACATGAATTTTGCTTCTAATAACAGTTCTGAGAAGCATGTTATTAAGTGGCAGCCGCCTGAAAATGCATGCACCATCGGCTCCTATTTACTAATACTGAGATGCTTATTAAGAATCACATTGTTACCTATGGACTGACTAGTTTCTTTTTTTTTTCAGTTCTATATAATCAGCAGAAATTGTGGTAATAATGCAGGCGGTTATATGGGGTGACTTTGTATGAACTTTTTCTCTGCCAATGTAAAACTTGATTGAATTCTTCTTCAGAAATAGAGTCCATTATTGCTGCAGCTACTACCGTGGAGGTTGTTCTATAAGCATGTGAAAAACCATTTTATTTGTGCATAATTTGAGCTTTTGGGGGAGAAGAATGGAGGGGCAGTTATTGTTGTGGCAACTAACCTTTGTATATCCATCTCCATGTGATCGGTGCATCTCAGTGGTTGAAGCTACATTATTGTTCCAAATTTATGAACTTGAAGTAAGTTAACCTTTTAAAATGTGGGAAACGACTTAATTTTTGGTGTTAATATTTTGATACTGAAATTTGGAAGTTAGGTTCACGAGACTACAACTTCTCCATTGAGGCTGCAATCGAAACAGATCTTAATTTTTTTTTTCTTAATAGTATTATCTTCATTTGCCAAGACAAATCATATCTGGAAAATATTTCCCGGATAAATGTCCAAGCGATGGGAGACCTTACAAGAGGATACTTATAACATTGCGCGCGCACATAGGAAGTGTGTCGGGGCCAAGCTCAACCTAGATGTCCCCCTTACGTCTGCCATTGTCATCTGCACACATTCTCGCCAAAAACGAAAATCTAGTTCGACCATGGTATAACTCATTTATAAGCAGGGTAGGGTGGATGCTTGGGGATTGGGATGGGGCAATGTGGATGTTTTTTGCCCGCTATTTCATGTTTTTTTTCTTTCTAAAAGAAAGTTACATATATATATATGTATATAACAATATTATTAATTAATATATGTTGTATATAAAAATAATAAAATATAAGTTAAATATAAAATGAAATAAAAGAATTAAAAATCAAATTGGATTGGATAGGAAGGTCGAACATAAGTGGTCTCAAATTATGTGGTCGTTTTTTTGGGATGAAGGGTGGGGTGGGATAGGTCAACTTGAAATGACCTGAGATAGGTAAAATAATGAGATGAAGTACATAAATTGCCACATAATTAGTGAGATGATCCAAAATGGATTATAATGGGATGAATTGAAATTGTTATTCCTGATTTAAGTGGAGTAATTAACATTTATGTTTAACTAATTTGAAAATATAGAGATATACGAATGACAGATTAAAGTTTGCAATTATAGTTGGCGAAGAAAAGAGCTTAGTCAAGGCTTGCACTATTTATTTTATATTTGTTAATCTTTTGAATTGTTCAAATTTGACTTGATAAAAATATAATTTTTGATTATATTTACGAATATGCATAAATCTTATATTAGTGATGCAATTATTATATAATAAAATAACGACTACATTCATAGTGTTTGTGAAAATTATTATTTATTATATTATATAATATTATATTAAATCATCTAGTTCATAAACTATTACTAAACAAGTAGTTCAATTTAGAAGTTCTATTCATTTCTTAAATGATTATATTTAAGTCTATTCGTTTATTGAATGCAAACTTTGTACGGAACATATTATTCTTTGTTCAAGAGCGCTATTGCAACTCCCGTAGTGATCCCCACTTTGGCCGCAAATGCTTCGGTCAATGTTGGATCTGCACAAAATATTTTGTGTTCCCCATGCAACCGCTTCCAAAACCTGGCACCATTTCTCGGTTTATCCTCCCTCTACACGTCCTCAACAAATCTATCCTCTCCCCTTGCTCCCAATCCTCTGTTTCTTTTCCTCTTGAGTTTTCCATGGCCTAACCAATTTCGCCCAACAGCGATCACGAATCAGTGCTTGTTTTTCCTACTGACACCTAGTCAACCACAATAACCCACTTCTTCTGAATGCACACTAGAGAGTTCGAAGAAAATGGCGGATGTGTTTGATGCTAAGAAGCCCAACGGTGTCTTGGTTGCGGAGGATGTACGGAGAAGTGACAAAATGACGGAAGATTTGACCCTGTACACCATTTTTAACCGTTTGATCTCTGCCATCTTCTTGCCGGATCCGGAGTCACCCTCTCCTTTGCTTCAGAGGATCAAAATTTCGCTCTCTGTTAATATTCCTCTGCTTCGTGAGGCTTCGAGCAATACTGGCCGCCGTGTTCTCATCTGGGCTCGCCGTGGCAGCCCTCTGCGCGCTCTGCTCCTTGTCTCTGTGAGTGTAATTCAACTTGCAATTAATATTTTTTCTATGACTCCGTTTTTATTTTCATTATTATCTTACTTTGTTTTTGGTAATATATATACATTTATATATATATATATATTGTTTTTAATACGTGGGGTTGCACAATCATTGATTATCAATTTGATTTGGATTTGTTGCTGAGATTTAGTGTTGTTTTGTTGTCGCTATAAAGATAGAACATTTCTGATAGTGTACTGCTCTATGATCTTCCTTGGGCCACAATTTATGAATGTAGTTAAGAGGACTTACAGATATTTATATTGTGGCTTAAGGTCACCATGCCATTGTAATTTCTATCGACTCCTTATGATAATGCATTTGGGGATGTCTTTTATCTCATTGGCGTATGATGCATTTTCTTCTATCGTTTTTTGTCTATGGCCTTCAATGTCGAATTGGCTAGCATTAGAATAGAAGGAAACACTACTATGATTCTGGGGTTTGATGGTTGATTTCGACACTTTGACAAGCTTGGTTATGCAGCTTAAACTTGAGTTTCTTCAGTCCTCACCTTGCATATATTCTTCAAAGAGTTAGAATAGATCAACCTCTCTAACAATGCCAAATTTCTTCTCCTTCAGATCCCAAAAACGGCAATGATTTGGATGAAAATTAACAGTGGAATTTAGATCTCTAGCAAGTTTGGATTGGTATATGTAATTAAGACTTGGCTCGGCAGAAATTTGAGCAGTGTCTATTCCTTTAACTTTGGTTAAGGAACTATGAACAGTGTTTACTGTTCGACTCTCATTGCAAGGAGTACAGGTGTAAAACAAATTGAAATTTCCTTGCTCCTGAATCGATGATCCATGAGTTAGAGTTTTGGTACTTTGCAGAAGAGCTGTACTAAAGTTACCTGATTGGCATAAATTAGCAGTACTGTGGGAACTTTGTAACACAAACCTATAGAGTCGCTCAAGTTGTTCCTTAGATGGATTTGGGATCCTTTTATCTCCTTGCCTTGGTCGACTTGAGAAGTCCTTCCACCCAATATCTTGATAGAGGTCCATTTTCCTGGTGCAACACATTAAGGGAACACTAATACAGTATGACAGTTATGCTCTTGCTTTCTCACTTAATTCATAATGCTTCAAGCCATATTTCCTTAGCTACTTCCCATGTATCATTTTCTGTTGTACAAAGGATTTAGGTGCGGTCAATTACTATTGCAGACAATCACTATTGAATTCTCAGCATGCCATGCTTCCGTCTTCTTCTAGTTTTAGAAGCTTTCAAGTGCATCTAAAAGGCCCCTCTTCCCTCTCACAAAAAACCTTATGGATCATTCCCATTTAAAAAAAGTATCTCCATTGAACTAGCTGGTTTCTTGCCTTTCTCTACCATATTCCTGGTTCCGAAGCAATACCAAACCTCCTTTATAATCTGGCTTCCTGACTCTGGTACCATGATGGTAATAGGATATTTTTCCCAGAATTTTCTTGTCTAGTTCAGTGCAGGGAGGTCTGATTCATACACAGTACAACACTAAAAAAAGGAGAGGAAGCAATCAACTAGGAGAAGTAGCATGCTAATATAATGTGCCGACTGCTAATGTGTCAATGCCACATCAGCTAGGGAGCTCCAGAAACACCTTATATTTAGATGAGGGAATTAACTCTCCTGCTGATGTAGCCTTGACACATTAGTGGTGGGCACATTAAGGTAGGGAATCAATTCCCTAGCTATTACCAATGATCTTGGGAAAAAAATTATATCAATCGAGCCTAAGAAATCAGCTAGCAAATAATAATTGAGCATTCATGTTATTTTAAGAAAATATAGTCTTTGCAATTCCTTACAACTTTGTATGCTGTAATTTGACGTAAGACACCTTAAGAATGCATTTGATGGTACGAGTACAGCAACTCCAATGTTCTTGGAGGAATATGGTTTTTTCTATACATTCCTCCATAAAACTGAAGAATAAATAGTCAAAATAATGAGATAAGACATCATACTTTCAATCTTTGGAAAGAAATACATCAAGGCATCTTTTATGTTGTTAACTCTTTCTCATCCAAAGATTTAAATATTGTGATTTTTCTAAAATCTATTATCTTTTTGGAGACGTGCTTTAAAATGATGTTGCTTACCAAGAGAAAGTGCATAACATAACAAGCTAGAGTTAACGGTATGTTCGTTTTAGCTATTTGTCAACTGTCATGCTAAAGTATGTGGACACAGAAACCCCTGCTCATAGTCTAACAAGGTTGGAGTTATATGATTATTTTATCCATGCTTGTATTTCTTATCCACATGCTCTTATATGAACTTCATTCTTTTCTTTCATATTTCATGTAATAATACTCTACCATTGCTTTTATAACTCTTTAAGACTTGTTGATTTCCAAAAGTTTACTATAATTTCGGGCCTATATAATGACTTTAAGCTTCTGTAAGTTGTCAGTTTTCTGTTAAGTAGTTACTATAATGTTGTTCTGTGAATACTAATGATTGCGACAGGTTGGGACGGTTGCTCTTCTCACCTTGACAGGGTTTGTGGCCTTCGTGCTTTTCTTTGTTGCGGCGACCATCAATGCTGTTGTCATTTCTCTTCTTGTGTCTTTAGCAGCGGCTGGTGGATGTTTGGCTCTATTCTTTTCATGCGTTGCTGCCATTTATGTTGGGGCATTAGTGGTAGCTGTGTTTGCCATTTCCACAGCAACAATTTTAGCAGCTGTTGCTGTTCTTATAGCTGCAGGTAATGTTATTCTTTCTCTTATCCAATATTCCACCATGAGCTACTGCATATCTATTTTCATTAGAGGTATGATTTTGACATGTGTGTGACATTCCTTAAAATAGACACCAAAAGAAAATTAATATAACACTAAAATTCTGATAAAAGTCTTATTATTATTAATACTGGGTTTCAAATCCAGAGGTTAATCGTACTCTGACAAATTTACGTAAACCAGAGTTTGGTTTCTTGGAGGTGATAGTGAAGATTTCTTAGCTTTTGAGCTGACAAGATAGCAAAATATATTAGGTCTTCATAATTTGTGATAATGATACATCTCACGTGTATAAAAACGATCCACATTCTTTCAAAATCAAAATGTTTATGCCAATTTGTCTTTCCTTATATATATATATATATATATATAAATTTGAGATGATGGCACTGTTTAGTTGAAGGTGAAAGATAAGTTCCACATTAGAACTGTAATAATAGTGTTTGTGGTTGGCCGAACCAGGTTGGATTGGGTTCTTTTGGACCTTATGGCTCGCGGCAAAGAAAAGCATAGATCTGGCAAAGCATTCATTTTCCATGACTGGATCCGCTGTTTCAGCTTACTCTACTGCTTGGCATACTCAGCACCATAATATATCAAAAAAATCAAATTGAAGCCCTACTGCATATACTGGGATCTCTCTCTCTCTCTCTCTCTCTCTCTCTTCTTGCTAGATTGGTTGGTGCAAGTGGATTGCTTTCTTTGTACCGTGTTCCTTGCAGTGGGAATGCTTTCTCTCTAGATGTTCCATGCATAATATTATGTTTACATAAATTCTCATGCGGGATTAATTGTCACAGCCACAGGAGGGTTCATTCAGTTTTTTCTTTTAGATAAAATAATTTAAAAGTATTATTCTGTCGGGCCTTTTTTCTTTTTTTGGGGGGGCTGGACTTGCAATTATTTGGGCTTGGCCCAATTTTGAAGTTATGTTCATCAAGTTATAATTGCTTTAGTATATTAGCAAGATCTGAACTTGGAATGTAGCGGCTTTTATATTTCAAGCCCGAATGGGTATGGTTCAAGTAATAATCCATCCATAGCCCAAGTCATTTGGTCTTTTTTGAATTCAGTTTGGATTGAAAAAAAAGAGAATTAAACTTCGAATGTAACTCATTCGTACGCGAACCTTTCTTTCTATCATCTTGAAAAAGATGGGCCCTTTTAGAAAAATAATTTTAAAATGATTTTTGGTTAGATGGAAACCCTTCTACCCTTGTATCCCTCTATATCCTTCTATATTATCCTCTTCCCCTATTTTCATTTTTCACTAAAATTAGTTTTTTTTTTTGTTTTTAATTCAATTTTTAGTATAAGAGATATGAAATTAATCTTCTTTTTGTAATCTTTAATTTGACAACAAAATTGTATTTATACAAATGAATAATTACATTTAAATTATAGAATATAATTTTTATGGATGAGGCATAGCTTTTTATGTATTGAATTATTAATTTTAAAATTTTGAGATATTTGATGGATTTTAATAAATAATATATCAAATATATATATATATATTTAAGCTAAAAAATATAAATAATTTTTTTTATAAAAATTAAAATATTATACTATTAATTTATTGTTTAACTTTATTGGTTTTTAGTAAATAAATTATTTATATTCAAGGACAATTCAAAATTCATTTCAAAATGTTGTACAATTTATTATGTATATATTGAAATAAACAATTACATTTAAAATTATGGAATACAAATTTTATGGATGAAGTATAATTTTTTTCTGCATTGAATTATTAATTTTAAAATTTTGATATATGTGATGAATTTTAATAAATAGTAAAAAAAATTGTTTTATAAAAATAAAAATATTTTAGTATTAATTATTGTTTAACTTCAATAGTTTTTAGTAAACTAAAATATTTATATTCAATTCAGGAACGATTCAAAATTCACTTGAAAATGTTGTACAACATATTATTTAATAAAGCTAACTTTAAAAAAAAAAACAATTTAATATACAAAGCTATATTTCAAATTGAATAATAAATAAATAATAATTTATGTACATTTTTAATAATAATAACATAATTTTATTATAAATTATTAACATAATAAATTTTAAAAAATAAAAAAGGAATAAATATTAAAGATTCTGATTCAAGATTTTGAGCTTGTGTGGCCATTGGTAAGTTTCCTTTTATTTGATCATTTCTTGGAATAGTTGTTACTATTTAGTAACTTGAGTACCCTTAAAATGTAGTTACATCTTCATTCGGTGTTTTGTTTTTGGATGGATTCTTTATGCTGGAGGCAAGCTAATGTTATGATATGTAGCTGTAACTGTTTGAGCCCGGCATCAAGTATCAAGGAGATGTGGTAACATCTAGCTACAAGGCTTTCTTTACAGAGTAATAGCATTGCAGCGACAAGCCCATGAAGGGACAATTCCGATTTGAAGGTAAAAGTGGCTATTCTTTGCCTCATAGAAATGGTGACATTGTGTAATGTGAATTGATACTAGACATCACTTTAAGAACACTTCTAGCAACATATACATAATGAAGCTCAGAAGAAGTTGTGGCGATATTTACGAGTCTTTTGTTATGTCGTTCCTACTTATCAATGGTAAATGTATTTCAGAAAAAACTTCAATTAATTCACATATATTCCACCAAGAGGTCACTTATCTGCTTTAGATCTGGTGCAATTCTTTACAGGCATGAGGCATCCCTTCTCTATTCCTTCAGATTGTAAATATGAATAGATGCGTTTATTGATGGTCTTTGGTATATGCATATCTGGCAATTCATGGATCCAGACAATGAGATATTGATCGACACTGTGTTGTCAAAGTATCCTAGTTGAAATACGCATATGTGGTAATGCAGCGAAGGTAACAAACATCCTTGTTCTTCTGAAAAATATTTCAATGTTTTGTTTCTGCCTAATGTTTTGTTCTTCTGGTTACAATTGGTGCCGTTTGACTAAGAAGTAAAGATGTCGCAGCATGTGATGGGAGAAGGGGCAGCTGAGCTTCGAAGCTCAAAACTTGAATGGCTTGCCTTATCGATGGACGGAGAGTATTGTCTACCGGGTGCCAACCACCATCAGCCGTTCCATCTTTTGCTTGTCGTAGTTTTGAGTCTGCTGCTTCAAGGTGCGGTCCTCTTCCATACATTTCCCAAACCCACTCCACCATCATTACTCGATTCCCCTGTGCTCTCCTGAAACTACACATCCAATTCCTTGTTTGCTTTGCCAGTCATCATGCATTCAGGAGCTATGTATCCCATAGTAACTGCCAACACTGTGTTGTTTGTGATTATTTTTCATGATCAACGAGCCTAGCCAGACCAAAATCCCCAAGTTGAGCATTGAAGCTCGAGTCCAACACGATATTTTGCTACACTTGATAATCCCTGTGAACACCACACTGTTCCCACTCTTCATGTAGATAGAGCAGTCCCTTCAAATTCGTTCCATGGATTGAAAACTCACTTTCCTTCCCCTCTCTGTTCTTCTAAGCATTACCCAGGTTAAGAGGACGAAAATGGACAGCCCAACAAGCAGTCCACCCTTCATTTTCTTTCCTGTAGGTGTATTGCTGGTATCTGGCCATTAAAAGCCCATGACCATGATTTGACATTATTTTTGCATTTCTAAATAATAAATTAGCATTAAATTATATGAATAAAGCCACATGAAAGAGATTAAGTTCGACGCCAATTTTGTGAAAATACTATGTCAATCAAACAGTCACAAATATATAAAGAAAATCATTGATTCTGTATTTCAATTGAGGTTAAATTTGTAAATATTTTTTATTTTTATTTTTACGTCTAATTATGAATTTGAACATTTTTTATTATCTTCTGAACTGAACACAAAGTATTGTGATGTTACTATCATACTGGTTTTTCTTTAACAATTTTTTTATATTTTAAAAAATACCAATAATTTATTATTTCTATTTTGTTTTTGATTATAATATAGCAAAGTAATTTTTTTTCATGATTTTTGATTTGATATTCATAATGCATATATACTTATGATATATTAGATTTTTTGAAATTATTTATTATTATCATATTTAGGTTAGATTATTTATTTATTGTTGATTTAACTATTTATATTGGGTTTAAGTCGTAAGTAAAAAAACTAGTTATATAATTTTCTTATAATAATATAATTTGATAATTTTAATTTTTAAAATACAACCTACCAATTTATTTAATTTAATTTTAAATTTTAAATTTAATCAGTAAGTAAATTTATATCTATAGTAACATAAGTATAACTTATATAAAAGATTTCAATCAATTATTTAAAAAAAATATATGAGATTACATATACATACATAAATAATTTTCTAACAAAAATAGTTAAATTATTTTTATTATTTGTGTGTTATTCAATTAAGTCATACATGTCAAGAAAAATACAATTCAGTTACAGACATGTTTGAGTAATAGTATAAGAATTAATTAATTTTAAATTAGATATGTTTTATGTGTTATAATTCATATTTTAATCCTATAATTTATTCATAAAAAAGTAATATATATATATATATGTATATATATATATAATTAATCACACGGGACGAATACAGGTGTCTGTGTGCGTATGTATATATAGAGTGAGTTGGTGACTGGGGTGGGTACATACATTGATTGTCTCAAGTAAAATAAGAAGCGGGGACTAAGAAACACAAAAAAAACTTTCGATTTACGTGGAACCGACTATACTAGTTTATGCATCTCTGTACAACCTTTTTCTTTTTAATTATTTATTTTAATGGTTGATTTAACTACCCTATCAAACTGTGTTATCATAATAATTTTATTTAACAAAATAATAATTATACTTCATATATATCAAGTCTGTTCGTATGAGTTATATCAAAAATAACAACAACAACAATAATAATAGTCACTTCTTTTAACTTTCAAATTTTGTAATCTAAAAAAAGAGTTTACAATACAAATATATATGTACATATTTCTTTTAATGAAAAATTCTATATCGTCTCAATATAACTGTGTTTCGATTCTATCTCTTCAATTCAATAGAGCACACACTATATGAAAATTATTACTTTATATTCTTTTTTGTTTTATACTCTCTTAAATCTTTATAATAATTCAAACCAGTAATTCAATAAGGTTGAATAGACCGGAATTGACCCTAAGAGTTCCAATGTACATCTACGTCCTCACTTATCGTCTAAGTTTAAATTTAGATAATTATGATATTTATTCCAAAGAAATTACGAGGAATGTGGTAAGTTAAGAACCTTTTTGGGAAGTTTAATTTAAGATTATTCAATTGTTACTTTTGAAGGAAGAAAGAAGAGACAAAAATATATGTGAATTAATGTGGTGTGAATGTGTATCACGATATTCCATGGGCCAACCTTTTGACTCACCATTTTTTCATATTTTACAATTTCTTTAATGTTGACCTAACCAACCATCTACCTAGCTATCAATATTCAAATTCATCTTGTCTTTATTATTTTGATATGGAGATACATCTCATATTTATTATATTTTTCAATTGTTTTTGTAAACAAAATTTTCGTTTCTTAAAATAACTACGTACCAATTGATACACATTCATCTCATATTTTGTTTAGCTGATGCATGTTTTGTTTGTACACGATGTTATTATGGCAATTCAGGTATGTCAAAATACTAGTTGAGTTAAATTATGATAGTAATTTACATCAGATCCTCTATTTTATATTTTATATTTGTACAAACAATTAGAAAGAATCGTGGGATGAAAGTACAACAAATCAAAGAACACAAATAGTGAATTCTCAATATAAATTTTTGTCTTATATTATGTGTATGAAGATGAATCGAACATATGATATCAAATTTTAATACAAAATGGAACATAAATTGAAATACGGATGAAGCTAAACTGAATAACAAATCAAGAATTCCTATTCAATTTCCCACATATATACTCCTCTAATAATATTTTAAAATTTGTATACTTCCTTTCTTGTGTACTCAGTCTTACATTTTCGCCTTTTACATTGGTCCATATTCATGATCATAAAGAAGCCAATAAAAAAAAATAAAAAAATAAAAAATTCCCCCCCTCCCCCCCCCCCCCCCCCCCCCCCCAAAAAAAAAGAAATGAAAAAAGGAACTACCTTTCTCTCATAGTTCTTGAATGCATCAAACCCTTACTTCTTCTTGGAAATAATTTCGACCAAAACCCTCCTTTAATTCCAATGTTCTTCCCATTCTCATCCTCCTCTTTTCTTCTCTGCAAGAAAAACGCCATTGATCTACTCTTCTTGAGCACTTCTTGGCCGTAATTCTTGAAACCTTTCGTCGATTTCCTCGCTCTGGAGCCCATATAATTCAGCACAGGAGATGAACAAGAAGAAGCATCAGAAGAAGACAAGGAAGAAAGATACGAAGACGACGAAGACAGGGAATTCACAGCTTTTTGACGCGAAGAACCAGCAGTATTGTTCAGCTGAGAAAGCTTCTCGTTCAGACAAATGGAGCAAACGCCGGGGGATTGCCTGTGTTTGGGGTGCTTCCTGCAGGGTGCATTGGCCTTGTGTCTACCATATGGTCTCTGATTCTGTTTGTTAATCCTTTGTTTCCAAGATTCCATGTCTCTATTTCAATTCTCTGAACATGTATATGAGTATATGTATGTATATATATAGAGAGAGAAGGGATGTAAAGTTGGATTTTGCATGGATGCTTCGGTGATATTTCATGTGAGGTTCTTGGTGGTGTTCCAAAATTGGCTTTTTTGACGGTTTATCGGGTCCTGAAAAGTGCATTTCAGGAAAAAAAGAATGACTGGATTGCACGGTTGGATATGTGTGTGTATATATATATATAAGACTTCGACTTAGACTTTTGATCAAATGTGACTTATTTTTTTGTGTTTGAATTAAATATGACTATTTTTCATTTTTGTATTTTTGAAATGTAAACACGATATGAGATGCAATGGCAATGGGCAGATACAGGGTGTCAACCGCCAGAGTGGGGCCCATCTGCCCCTTTCTTAATTTTGTGAAGGGCGGCGTCGAAGTCCACCACGCTTTTCATTTTCTACTCTTGAACATTAACATTTCATTAGCCTCTTCATAATTACTGGTTTCGAATATTCTCCAACATTTTTAATTTTATTATTTTCGCTATGCAAATAAATTCATAAAAAATTATGACCTTTTTATAAAATTTATATATTAATCATAATTTTTAATAAGACTTCTATAAAAAAATATTTTAAATATAATAATAAATAATAATAATAAAAATAACAACAACAAAAATTAAATATATAAAAAAGGAAATTTTAATATAAAATTATCACATAAAAAATAAAAAAATAATACTTGAAATTACAAAAATAAAAATCATAATTAAAATACAAATTTCATAAAACATTGTAATTTTTTATGCAATCAACCCTATTATTTATTTAGTATAACTCCATTACTCTATAGTCGCTACTTTGAGCTTGGTTACCCACCCACCATTTATCAATAAATGTTTACTTAATTGGATTTTTAAATTTAATTTATTTTCTATTATCATTTTTTATGTATTGGCCCTCGTGGACCACACTCGTTAATCCAATTATGTATTTGCACCCGTATTTATTTTTTGAATTGAATAAATCTAATCATATACTTTTCCATCTAAATTTTTTTACAACTGCTACTCTATTCCTCTTAAACCCATTCATCTTATAAATTTAAATGTACAAAAAATTATATTTATTGATGTACTGTATAATCTAATGTAGAATATTATTTGTTTAATTAAAATGTATTATTTATAAACGTAAAAATTATTATTATTTATTTGTTATTTTAATAAAATAATATTTTTCAAACAGACAAATAATATTTTTTTATTAAACAAATAATACTGTGGATAATAAACTCACTTGTTTAAATAACTATCGTAATCATTATCTAACCATCCAAGTATTACAAAATATTTTTTAACAAATTCTCATTACTTTCCTAACATAACTTTGAAACTAACTTTACAAATCTCAATCACATTTAATTCTAAAATAAACACAAAAAAAAAATATATATTATTCATTTGAACGTATAAAATTTAAATTTCCTACCGATAAAATTCCTAACTCAAGATTCGAATATGAGATACTAAGTATCAAAAATCCACCTAAAAGACTCGGAATTGAAGTTCTTTGTGAGCTTTCTCCACACAAAACAATTTGTATTGTTATTGGTATGATTTTGACTACATATTTATATATATATATATATATATATAGATCATATATAATTAAAATTACATCAAATTATAATACAGCTGATGTAGATAAAAATAACCCTTTCAGAACTAAAATAATTGATTAGAAAGGTACGTATTATTTATTTATTTAGGTTAAGAAACAAAGCAAAAGAAAAAAGTTCTCCAAAATTAGTGGATCGGGGAGCTGCACTTAGTTCAGGTTATACACACCGACATACGTTGGACAAATCGAAAATTGGGTTTAATTAAATGCGAAGAAATTAGTGTAAGAAGCTCTGAACCAATGGGCGAAAACTACGTGGCATAAAAGCGAGACATTACGTGGGAGTATAGCGCCGACGTTCATTATGGAAAACACGAACAAGTTTAAACTTGAACGAGCAAACCCACGTGTCTTACACGTTTTCTGATTATATTAAGACTTTGTCAATTCTTCTAGTCAGCAATTTTAAATAAATTAAAAAAAAATCAGAAAAAGGTCAAGAACGAATGTCATTACCGTAAACGTAGGTTGCAAGTTATACCACATCGGCCAGGACCATATTAATTTACATACATCACTATTTCTTATATTCAACACGTTTGTTTCAGCCTTCAAACATAAATTTATCTTGTTTCTCTTATTCAACGTTTTTGCTTGAATCTTGTAGCATATGTACGTATGATTGAATGTAAGAAAAATAATAATTTTCTTGACCACATCGCCAAATACATGAGGATAGACTCGGACCTGACCTTTTTAAGATATATGAACAAAAGAAAATAGAAATTCTATATTAAAAAAAATCCAATTTATATACATATAATTTCAAAGTTCGAGGGTATTTAACAGTATATAAACAACTAAATATACTATATTTATATGTATATACATTATAAGAGATTATATAAATTTAGGGCCCTCAAAATCAAGAGTACTAAATGGTCATCTCAAGAAGCTATTCTGAGAGTTAGCTCTGCAGACCTTAAATCTAATAAAAATATATTGAATAAAAGATTGAAGTTAAAAGGATATATGATAAAAGGATAAATAAATGAAATTATTAAGAGAAATATGATTAATGTAAATGTGATTAATAACTGAATGGATAATTAAAAATTAATAACTTTTTAATTGGGTATAGTGACACAAATTGGGCCGCTGTGAGCTTGTAAGAATATCGAACAATTTTTTTATTTACTAATAACCTTTAATAAAACCCAAATTTGTCCCAATTTGTAATCAATGAATTTCAGCCACAGGAAGTGTTTCCGCAATCATAATTACAAATAAGCGCAGACTAAATGAAGCAATTAAGTTTTAGTTTTCTTTATGCACGAGAAAAAGAAGTAACAGCATTAAGGACACATCTGGAGCGGGTTCTCACACTTCAAGTTGAAAGTGATTCATTGATTCTCATCCAGGGTTTGAACAGGCAGACTTTTAGTCCCGATGTTATCCTTGGTTGACAATATCCTTATTACCGTTTGATGGGAGTACAGTTCCGTATATATCCCACATAATGTCAATACAAACATATTTGATTAAAAAAGGTGCCTCCCCAGACCAATATTTTGATATCGAATAAGACACTTTTCTTGTGATTAATGATATATCAAAGAAAGAAATACTTCGTCTTTGATGTTTCTACTTCAGAAGTCTAGAGACTTGAGTGCAGGAACAAAATTACACGAAAGCAGTTCAAATCAGATGGTAATTTAAAGATATTTTTTTTCCTAATTATAAGTTTGAATGTGTCAAAACTAAGCAGCAATGCGTCAGGGGAAGAACAACGCAAGCAGCCAATGTGCTATTCAGCTTATAATGTCTGTCGAGCACATTCACTTAGCTGAATCAGAAACTTCTCTTGCGCACTGAGCTACGTATGGTTTTAGCTGAAAAACAAGAGAAACAAGCATATAAGCGATCAAGAAATGCAGAATTGATAGTTAAATAGATTAAACAGTACTTTGAGTAGAAAAGTCCGACCTTCAATCTCTGGACTTGAGATAATATCGCATAACCACTTGTGAAAAAAAAAATCTTACTTGTGCTTTCCTTAAATTTAGTACAAAGGAGACATATGATGCCCAATTAATTAAATGCAGTTTTATGTGTCTATAGCAATGACCATGGAGTGATGATAGGTGTCATGGTCCCAACTAAAGAGAAATAACTTTATGATATTGCCTGTCTGACCACCAATACCTAACTTAAATAAATGGAAAATCAATAGACACAGACAGCAACTAATGCACATATTTGGGGTTCACTCTGTATCCGGTATAAGCCTACTGCTTTCCAATGAAACTTGTAACAATATTTCTTTTCTCATTATCCCCAAAACAAGTATATTTTAAGCCAATAACAACAGATATAAAGAAGAAATCTTCTATTTTTCAACCATATTACTGTCAAAAGTTGGGCAATAACATATTTATCGTCATTGTCCAATTTTATCCAACATCTGGCAGCTGCGCAACTAAAAGATTAAGTTTAATTATTGTACTTACAAAACACTCCATTCAAATTTATTCATGAACTTTTCGATAGGGAAGAAAGTTATAGTGTAGTACTGTAGGAGGTGGTTCTTTGTTATTTTGATTGATAGAAAGCTAAGTGGCAAAGAGGGGAGAGAGAAAAAAAAAAAAAAAAGACGAGTACTCAAATTTGATCAATTAAACAACTGTCTTAGCACCTTTTCTTTGAACTGACTTTGGTTCCTTGCTTTAAACGTAGACCATCAAACTAGTTTAATTTTAAACAAAATGTGCCAATATTTCAGATGGTTGTTGGATTTGGGAGGGAGCTTGAAAAAGGTATACTTGGTTGCTTCCTTTAAAAGACAAAAGGAAAAAGAGCTCCAAAATAAAGATCTCAATAGTGATGAGCTGAGAGATCAGTATTTTAAATTTTAAAGTACTTTGTTTATACTAATTTATTATTTTTTTATTATTTTTTTGCGTGTGATGACACTAATGCATGGGAATTATAGAACAATTAGGCTCCAAGTGTATTGGCAGCACCCTAAAGACATCATCATCCTGGAATAAACTCAAGGAAGGAAACTTACTATGTTAATGTCTAATGGCTTCTCAAATGTGTAACTTAAAAAAGAGATCACTGATTTCCTATTCTATCTCTCATGAAACAGGAACGAGCATACAAAATATGAGCAACCAATCCACAAGAAGATGTATTAATTATCCGTTCACATTTGCCTGGACCAATCTAAGAGGGTGTTTGGCTAAGTTTATTTACAAGATTTAATAAGCTGTTACATATGATAATATGTTTGATCTTATCTTAAAAATAAGCTGTTGAAGTATTTGGATAAAATAAGATGATGACAGTTATAAGATGTCAATCATAACAAATGTGTAATTGCAATGATCAAATTTAAAGGAGTATGTCAAATAAGATCTTATTTTTAGAATAGAATGGGATTTTCGTACTTTCTTAAAATCAGATTACAAGCTCCGAACATCTTATTTTGGGATATAAACACTTTGAAGGAGCTTATAAGAGCCACACCCTCTTACAAGTGAACTAAAAAGGCAAAGTGAAAGACAGAAGCAGGGAAGTTGAGTGTTAACAAGACCAATAACCCCAGTAGATGAAAAAAAATCAGAAAACATGCTTACAGCATGTTCATAGGAGAATGTGTTTGGAAAAGAATGGACTGGTGTACCTTGAAGTCGGTCAAATCTGGTACCACATAGTGTGGCAACTTTTCAGGAACCACCACGTACCCACCTGCATACAAAAGTCGCACATCTCTGTTGTTCAGCAAAGGCTAAGCTTCTAACTTAGACAAATCAGACTTGATAGCAACTTAAGTGAATACTTTTAGTGACGAGATTATTCAAGTAACTAGGCACACAAGTCTACAATATGACTTGGTAATTTTAGCTTTAAGTGGATATATCCCTTTCCCATACTCAGGTATTTCTTAGGAACATATGCAAAGATGGATTATAATAGTTCTTTCTCTAAAGTCTAAACATATATTCAATTCACAAACTCTCAAATATTCCATGTCTCCAATATGTTTAAAACCAAAATAACAAGATTTTTTATCCTGCAAGTTCAATTTAGCAAAGAATCTTTTACTGTACATCAGCACCAAAATAAACTCAGCCTGTGTAGATAAAGCATATTCTAATTGCAAATTTAGACTGTTTTAGAAGTCTATTACGAAATTAATAAAATTAAGTTTTCATTGTGTAATAAGTGGATTTTGATAATTTAGGTAAAATGCACATGAGTGTTTCACATCCAGCCTTTGCATCCTCTTGTTTTAATTGTTTTTAGGGATGTGAAGAATCATCCATAAAATGCATTTCTGTTATGATTTTTTAAAGAGACATATTACGAATACAAGGCTGCCACAAGTCAGCTTCAGAAAACCGACTTATGTTAGCATTAACAGGATGTCTCTGTAATTAAGCATTTTCTTTTTTAATTTTACTAATTGAAGAGCTGCACCTTAATCATGCATATCTTGTAAATTCAAGGCTGACATTACAGCTTCAAGCAAAGGCCACCTTGTTAAGACACACCAAGAAGGCAAGATGAAACATCTATATGCATAAAATTAAGAATACATAAAAGACATATCGTATAAAGGTATGTCACTATATATGTAGAAAATAAAATATAAAATTACACTCAGTATTCTCAAAGCTGCTCTTTATTCAAAGTTGACACAAATAAATTAGAGACGTACTTTTAAGGTGCAGCAGTTCAGTTTTTCACCCTTTTTTTTTATAGAAAAAGAAATAGGTAAAAAATACAAATGTAAGCTGTCAAGACTGACATATACCTACATTGTGATACATAAAAAAATAAAACTTACAAACACACACACACACACACACACATATATTAAAATGGAGACGCCTGCATGGACGCATCATCAGAAAGACGAATATCAAAGGTGCATCTCCATTTTTAGGAAGGAATATTAAATTACACTAAACAAGAAAACTGAATAATTGAATATGTTTTGTCATTGAGACTTTGCATTTGTTTTTCTTTTTCTTAATTTTTTTACAACCACTCAATTTCACCATAGAAATTCAAGTTTTTTCATGCTCCCAGTAAACTGCCAAAAAAAGACAGCAACTTTATCTTCCAACCAATTAGCAGATTAGATTAATCAAATTCATCAGTCCATAGGTGATAGGACGTTCATATAAAAAATGAGCTTGAATTTTTTTAACAGGCCACCTTTTATTTTTATAGAAATAAAACACTTCAACCAATATATATACCTAAGAAATTTTGGTTGAGACACAGCAATTAAGTTTCAGTTATGCAGTCAGCATGAATTCTCAAAAGTAATGTTGGGAAACTTAGCTAAATAAGTTTAAGACAATATTCATTAGATAAGAAGACTCTTAGCAAATCTTATTTGGATTCGCCAGTTTGCCTATCTCATTTGAATTCATTACTGCAACATTTGTAAGGCAATTTCATGCCACATGAAACGAGCACATTATGTCAGGAACTAAATAAATAATCCCTAATTCACATTCTCACTCACGGGATTAGTTTGGCTTCTGCGGTTTTTAACAACATCAACACAACGGTTAAACTTAGTGTGCCACACCAGAAACAATCTCCAAGCACAAAATCACAAGGGACTACATTCTGATTACACCACGGTATTGTGCGTTTCTTTAGTTCGCATACATACCAACAACGCATATTATGATGTATCTCCACATAAAAGTACAATTAAAAAAAGCCGAAAGAAAGTTCCCCAATTACCAGGAAGTGACGTGCTTCTATAAATATATATGCACACACACACACACACATATATATAATTCAACAAGTAAATTTGCGCAGCTGAAAAACTTTAAAGCAGAAATTTCATTAAATAAAAAAAAATAATAATAATAGCACCTTTTCGAGTGTGAAAACCGGTGGGCTTGCAATTTTTGCCCTTATAAAAGCCCCGAGGACACCTTTTCGTCGTCAGAATATCAAGCGACGAAGTTCGCTTCCTTCTGAATACCCTCCCTAATCCCAATATCAGCCCTAGCGCCATTCTTTTTACGGCTTCCTACAGTTCAAAACTTCTGCATCAAAAACAAAAATTAAAGATCAATTTCTGCATATTTACATAGAATTATAGTGGACATTCGAGATAAATTTACTCAGACCTCAGTGAAGACGCAAATACCGAATTGGGAGTACAGGGTTCCACAGGCGAAGTGGATGATGAGCATTTTTCTTCTTTATTGGGCTTTTTGGGCCGCAATTATCTTTGCTTATGTATTGGGCCTGGATGGATTTCCGAATTAGGATCATGGTATTAGGGCCTTGATTGAAAGAGACGAGTGTCTATTCTTCCACCCCACCCTTTCTAACCTTTTTTTTTTTTTTTTTTTGAGCCAACTAATTCTAAAATGTGAAAGGAAATAAGCTAATATTCACTATTTGCATTAGGATTAGATTGATTTATAACTTTGTTTTATTAATATTATTATCAATTACTTATTATTGATATATAGCAAGTTAATTTGCACGTATTTTGCATTGGCTGAATGAAGTTAATTTATAAAAAAATTTAACACCGTCTATAAAATTAATATTCATGTATCAGAAACTTGAAATTGTTGGAAAGTTCTAGAAACAAGCCTGCTTTAAACTAGTCACACAAGTTTATTCTAAGATAATCTAGCACTTCTAAAAACAAAACATATTTACATCATTGTTCTTTACATAAAAGAAGAATAGTCTTATCGTCATGTGTCACCATCATATTTATTTGCAATAATAAACTTTAAATTTTCTTCTTTCATGACACATGTATCAATTATTTAGCGACATTTGTATTTTTCTCTCTATTTTATTTTTATTTTTTACTAAAATTTAAAAACTTCAATAACTCTTTTAATTTAAATGTGTTTTTTGCGTATAATATATCAAATTAATTATTATTTTCGTGATCTTTAATTTGACACCAATATTGTATAATTGAAAATAAAAAATTATGTTTAAATTATGATATATAATTTTTTATGGATCGAATATAATTTTTTTAATTTTAATTTTATGTATTTTATTTTGATATATGTATTAAATTTGAATAAATAATATTAATTCCTTATATGAATTATAGAGGGGGAACTCTTGCTCGATTGTGAAGAAGAAGGGTCCGACTTTCAAAAAAATAAAAATTATATAACATAATTTATATAATATTATAATTTAATGTTTCACCATAATAGATTTTAGAGAATTGCATATTTTGTATTTAGTTGGGAACACTTTAAAATTGATTTAATAAATTCGTGCAGTATATTAATTGAATAAAAATAATTTTTAAGAAAGTGATAATGCTATATAACATAATAAAAAAGTTAAAATCGCAAATATAATTGACATAAATAACTCTATATAATTTTTTATAATAATAATAATAATAATAATAATAATAATAATAATAATAATAATAATATAATTTAGCATATATTATTAATATGATAATATAAATAAAGTCCCGTACATTTGCACGGACAACCATCTAGTAAGATTATAAACACATAAAGCTAAACTATTTTAAACTCAGATTGATATAAAAACTTATTGCTTATATAAGCTTGATTCGAGAAACAACAAATAAGCATTAACATATTATCCATACTGGATAAGATTAATCAGAGCTGGTCTTCAAACTTAATTAGGTAGATGATCAAATAAATTTAAAACAAAAAATAAAATAAAATAAGAACGTAATAACTATTAATAAAAATGGGACATGTTCGGTTAGTTTTGATTCATATTACACCATTAATGCACATAGTTCATTAAGACAGCATCATCGTATGGTTTGTAATTATGCGCATATGTGACACAGTTAGTTTTATGTGACTGTCTTGTTTTTACAAGCATGCATGCATGCATGCTTAGTTTCTTTTCCTAATACATTAAACTAACAAAAAATAAAAATATGCAGTTACATTGATACATTAGTAAATCATTGACAGCCGAAATCCATGTCATCGTGAAACCCCCCAAAAAGGGGCAAAAAGATACATACATTTTCAATCTCCATACTGTCCAAGAATGGAGGGGAAAAAAAACTAGTGGAAATTGAAAAAATGGAGATCAAAAGAAAACGTTAACATATGATATATTTCACCAGCTGTTTCATCTTCTTAATTGGCAATACCTCTTTATGCACATCTAAATATAACAATATATAATAATATGCCTTCTTTCTAACCCAGAAAATCAAGAATCCAAAATTCCAAATGGAGATGTTTTAATAAGCTCTCTTCTCCTCCTCCTTCTTCTTCTACTTGCCGATATGCAGCCCATTCCATTGTGTAATCCAAACTTGGGTTTTCCCACGCCAGTTTCCTACGATTACTAGGATAATGTCCGTCACATTCCAGCTTGAATATACGCCTACAATGCAACAAAATTTACTCACCATGTTACTCGGCAACAGATCCAAATTTTCTAAAAAACGAGTATGATTGATATAACTATAAAATTATACACAAGATTAGGTATTTTTTAATAAAATAAAGTCGTAAGTAATAACATATCTTCAAGTGTATGATATAACATTTGTTATAGATCAATCGAAGGCATTTTCTATATGTACTGTTCCCACGTCGTTTCATATTCATAAACAATTGTCAAATGAGATATAATATACCTAAAAAAAGAGTCATGTTTATTCAAACTATAAACAGTCGGATTTTTTTGTCTGTCTTTTTAGATGGAAAAAGTAAAATGCTACGTCTTTTTTAAGTCTAGATGGGAGTCAGCCCCGTTCACAAAGAGCCTCTCGGTCAAATTAAAATCTGGACTGCAGGAATATGTAATGCCCGCCTAAACATCTAATTTGACACAACACCTACATTTATTTTCTTACAAAATTATGTACTTTGTACGTACATTATTTTCTGCAATAACAATTTTATTGTAACCGTGCTACATTCTTGAATATTATAAAAATCATCAAGGTCGAATGAAGTTTCTTACCTCATAGCTAGGATGATGTTTTACTCGATTGTCATGGAAAGGACAATGATCCGATGAGGCTATGTGAATCTCCACCATTGCTTTGTAACCACCCCTCTCGGCTACTGCAAACCAGTTCAAGATTCAAAACAAATTCTTGTTACAAAACAGTCTTAACAACTTATCAATCTACACCCTTACAAAACAAATGTAACATCTCACAAGCTTTAAGAAAACTTATTTTTTTTCAGAAAGAAATTATAAGCTCCAATAACATGATCTTAATGAGATATACGCACTTGTCGAACACACGGTTTGAAGAGTTGGTCCAACACAAGGTTGTTGGAACAGTATCATAAAGGAGAAAGGTAAGAAGAAAACAAGAACCATATATATAGATCTTCTGTTCCAACAAGAAAACGTCCAAAACTCAAGATCAGAAAAATAGTATAGATCTCATGTAAAGATTATGTGAGTTTGAAATGTTTGAATAATCTTAGACAAGTAGGAACCCCTCATGCGATTTATGGCAAAAGAAGAAGGATTCGGACAAAAGAAAAGACAAAGAAGTTGCTTCCAGACAGTGTCCTATAATAGATAAATTAATACATAGTATCAAAATAGGCACAATCAAGCTATACTACTTTAAGAAAAGGAGAGGCACTTAAGTCAATATATATATATATATATATATATATATAATGCTCCTTTTTTTGGGGGTCCTATATATAAATGTATATTGTATTTTATAATTATGTAATATAATTTCTGGTGAAAGAGAATAAGGAAAAGGGTTTAAGAATTCAAACTTTAATAATAAAGAAAAATAAATTATTCCATGGAGAAAAGGAAAAGCATATATAGGAGTGGCTGCTTTCTCTCTTATCCTAATACGGCTTTTTGTTTATTTTTATTATTATCATTTAAATTGTGTACTCCATAACCCAATCTCAGGTGAAAATCTTCCAAAATAATAAGATTAAAAAAAGAGAAAAGAAAAAGAAAGAAAAGCAAAAGCTGCCACAAGAACCCTTTTTATTCTTAAAATTTTGAAAAAAGTAATTGAAATGGTGGACGTGAGTCTGCATTTGTGAGTTTCAGGTACCATGCAAAAGGGGGAAAAAGGAAAGGAAAAAGAATACATTATTATCCCATGAAAGCATAATCTAGTACGTAAGTGGGCGTTCAATATAATATATATACACACACAGATACACACGTACGTGTGAGTTTTGTTTTTGACAAGGAAGCTACCTTGAGGAGTTGCTCCACAATGTGGGGGTGGTGGAAGGATAATTATGATCAGATTCTTGTTGCAAAGATCCGCCGGCAGCTCCGCCTCTTTGCTCCATGAATTGCCGCAGCCCCGTCCGATCGCCACCGCCGCTGCCTATGGTGGAGAGATCATCTTCACCAGACCCATCTGATTGCCCTTCAAAAAACATAAGAAAAGAAGAGTCCCAAAATGTCAAATTGCCAGATAATTGCCCCAAAAGAAAAAATAAGATAAAACATAAAGAAAGAAAATGTAGAATCAAATGATGAAAGAGCTGAAAATTTAGAGAAGTATACAATTAGGATAAATATGTACCTGAGGAAGCTGCAGGCTTGTCAGTGGTTTTAATGGTTCGATACATCTGCAAATTTAAGAAAAATTGACAGGAAATGGAATTTAATTAGTAGTAATATATACACACACAGATATGTGTGCACTCTGAAAACATGTAATAATGATATTAGAGTCTATCAATCTATTATCATTAAATTAATAAGGAAAGAATGAGCTATAAATTTTGTCTATCTATTAGAAATCTAATGATGATAAATAAACCTAGAGCTACTGAAAGTACTACTGTAAGACTTTCTTCTGGGCTTCTGAATCATGTCTGAAAATCATCATTAATCACGAGGCTGATGTTTGATAAAGTAATCAGCAGTATTATTGAATAATGATGATTTTCCTTTTGTCTCTTTATCATTCTTACTCCTTCTGCTACTCTCTCTCTCTCTCTCCTCTCTCCCTCTCTCTTGTCAGCCCCAAGACTTCTCTCCTATTCTTTAATACATTCATTCATACAGTCTGCATTCATCGGCTACTGTGCCGGAGAAATGGACGGAGTCCACACACCCCCACGTAGAGATAAACACAGACAGAGATTGAACAAAATATCAGATTCAGCTAATTTTCTGTATTCCTTTTTCTCTAACTAGAAATTCTTATTTCCTGCTCTTCAATCTGTAATAGCTACCTGCAAATGGCTTTTGACATGAGCAAGAGTTAGATCCTTCACATCCATGAGCTCCAGTACTGATTTTGGAGTAGCCCCTACAAATAAAAAAAATCCCCAAATCAAAATATTTAATTAAAAAAAAAAAAGAATGAAAAATAAAATTTACAAGCACAAGCCAAAAAGGAAAGATTCAAAATATTAACTTTCATGGCCGCCGAGAAGTTCTACTGCATGAACAAAACGGCTGTGAAGAGTACTGGTCCACCTCATTCTGGGCGCTCTCATGCTTCGTTTCGCCGGCAATTTGGAAAGAAATCTTGATCTCATAATCCCATGATGAGAAGCCTCATGAGAAGTTCCGATTCCATACTGATGATTATGGTGGTGGTTCCCCTGGTAGCCGGAGGAGACCCCATTCAACCTCCCTCCGCCGCCGCAGTAAGCTACAGCCGGGGAAGTGCCGTTAGGGCCTAGATTGAGCATTGGCATATGATGGTCCAATCCCCCAACAAAATAAGGTGAATTCGACTGATGAGAAAACGAAGGAAACGAAGAAGACGAAGGATAAGACATTTGATAGAAACGCATCTTTTGATCTCTCTCTCTACTGGAATGGTCCAGGGCCAAGAATGGGAAGGGACGGTTGGGATACACCGGGATACCCTTAATCGGCTTCAATCCGTCCGATGAATCAAAAAGGTTGTCCCCATGATTGATTTGATTCTGGTGGGTGTTTGATTGGTGGATATTGTGATAAGGGTTTTGTGGATGTCGTTCCTGATGAACTCTAGTGCCGCCATTGAAGCTCTTCTGGAGCTCGACTTCGTCGTTCGCCGGGTGAGCTAAGGAGAGCTCAGTGAAGGATCTATCGGTTTTGGGCTTGCTATTTGTGGAAAGATCGAAGGTTGAAACTGCTTCAATTCTAGTACTGCCGCTGATTCTTGAAGATGAATCACAGTTGGGTAGACTAATGTGGAGAGAAAGATCAGGAACTGGCTTTGAGGAAGACTCTAAGAAAATCCCTTCTAAGGGCATCTTTTTCTCTCACTAGATTTCCTTGAACTGGAACAATTTGAAGGGCTTTTTATAACTCAAGATTGTTTGAAAAGGTTGAATAAAATAAGGGAGAAACACACACACACACGCACAGAGAAACGGGAAGAAAGATTGACAATTATTTTTTTCAAAATTTTATAATAGATTAAGCTGAAAGTCCAGAAAATGCCAAAAGCTGCAAGAAGATGGGGGGTGAGAGAGGGAGATTAAGTTTAAGTAGAAGGACGAAAACCGAAATTGATGAGAGGAAAATAGGAAAAGGAACATGGAAAAGAAGAGGAATAAAGATGAATGAAACCTTCAAATCTTTTTTTTGGGATTTGTTGGGAGGGATTGAATTCCTTGTAAAGTATTGAAAAGACTGGTTGTATATATGCTTGAAAAGGCAATTAAAGAAGAGAACTCAAAGAAAGAGTGAAGAGAACTCTTTTACCCTATCCTTGAAAATGGAGATGGTGCAGAAAGAAAGATGTAGAGAGAGAGAGAGTTCTCAGAATTGCAAAGGGAAATGAAAAAGGTGGATGGTGAAGGGATTTGGTGTATGGTTTAATTCCTCGACAGTATATCTTGGAAAATGACATTAGAACGAGGCCTCTTCTCAGTCACTAGTCAATACCACAATTTAATAAATAAATATCCATATACATATATATATGTATATATATATAGAGAGAGAGTGTGTGTGTGTGTGTGTGTTTTGAAACACAAAAAGATATATAGTCACTTTTTTTTTTTTTTTTTGATTTCCTTCCCCGGAGACGACGGGTTAAAATTCTTGAAACAGAAAGTAACCCTCTTCTGTGATTCTTTTTCCCCCACCCTCTTCGCTTCTCTCTCTCTCTCACTCACGCACACACACACAGAGAAAGACAACAACACATACACTACACATTGGTGTTTTCTTATTAAATAGTTCAGACAATTAACATTTTGAGGCCATTAATTTTTTTTTTTTAATTTTTTGTCTTCCTCTTAATTTCTTTTTTTGTCTTTTTTTTTTTTTTTTTTTTACAAAGAAGGATATATTAAGATATGCCGTCAAATTTCTTACATGTGACTCGATTTATTTATGTATTATTTTTTCTTACAAGAAAAGATTCACACTCTTTGACAAAGGAGAATTAGAGTGTGGAGGATTAGTAGCCCTAACTTTTTTTTCTTTTCGGAAAGATTAAGTCAGAACTCTATATATAATTTGAATTTATTATAGACTCTTATTATAATATGTTCATATATATGGGCTAATATATTATCTCGTACGTTTTTTCCTTGTAAACTTCGCTAACTTTTATTACTGTTCAAATAATTTATTATTAATACAATATTTTATTAATAGTGTAATACGACGTGGAGATACCATACACTATATTACAATATCATAATAGTTTTGATATAAGCAGAATTATGTACATACAAACTAAACACACCTCTTATGCAAGTAATATGATCGAGATTTAAGACTTAAGGGTAATGCAACATCGCACTAGCCACATTGCCACAAGCTTGTATTTCGTATTTTGTACTTTAAATATAAATCAATATAATAAAATGTATTAAATATTATATCAGCTTATATACCTCTTAAATAACTTTTTTAACATTAATATATCTTAGACTAAATTATATCGACACACCTTATATTATTTTATGTACTATGCAAGATGCATTTTACAATTTAATAACAAATTGTGAATTATATGAACATTAATTATACCTAGGATAACACATTTTCAGATATTTTATCTCGCACTGTATTTGAGTATTAATTGTATGTTTTTACACAATTAGATTATGAATTCTTTATGTTATCAATACAGCACAATGCTTATAGTAATCACATAACATTAGGAATAATCACAACGACGACGACGACGACAACAACAACAACAACAACAACATAATAATAATAATAATAATAATAATAATAATAATAATAATAATAATAATAATAAACCGCCAATAAGAAGGGTTTAGAGTGGGTGTTACCAAACCTAACACCTGTTTTATTAAACATATTAAGACCCGAACATGAAATTATATCAAACAGGCTACACCGTAAACTGGGTACGTCTATTTATAATTTTAAATTATGTATTCAATGAAAAGATAATAATTTAATTTTATAAACTAATATTTTATAAATAATGTAGAAATGTAATATAATTTCCATTTAATAATGTAGAGATGAAATATAAAGGTTAAGACATTTCAAAATTAATATGCAGTTAATAAATAATTTTAACAAAACTAATTAAGTATACTATTCCAGAAAATCCTTTTACAATTCTATGATTTTGTTGATAAGACAAATTAATCATAAGTCAAAATTACGACAATTTACACAATATGACATTGTATTAAATTATGACAAAAATTCGCAATTTTTTTTTTTGTTCCTTCAAATTTAAATCTTATTAGTTTTTACTTTAAAAGCTTCGGAGTTGATTTCTCAAATTGTATTAAAAAAAAATAAAGCAATGAAATACTTCAAAACACGAATACTTTTATATAACAAGATCTATGGGTACCACATCCATCATATTGTAAAGGGGAAATATTTCCGGCTATATTCAATAACTTTATATTATACACACACACACACACACTAGTCTCTAAACCAATAAATTATATATCAGTGTATGTATCTCTAATCAACTTGTTCTATATCTCCACTTGTTGATCAGTTAAAATCACTTGTAGTTAATAAATCTAACATGATCGTAAAAGAAAATGCACTTATATAAATTTTATTGTATAGTATTAAAACAAAAATAAAAAGGGTTAAAGAAATGACCCGAATTAAGTTAATATGGTGTGTATATAAACCCATATGTAAAGTGTAGGTATGTGTGTATAAATAAAAAATGTAAGATGTGGAGAGAAAGATAGAGTAAGAGATCCATAAAGGGTGGTTTGTTTGGTAGCGTAAGGGTTTAGCATGTGCCTTAACCAAAAATAAACCCACATTACCTTCTAATTCCCTTTTCATACTCCCAAATATTCCCTTCTAATCTTTCAACAACTTTGTCTGGCATCTTAGGTTTTATTATGTCTTCCCCCACATGTAACGCCCATTGACTCAATCCCCCAAATTTTTAGGGTTCTTTTATTTTTCAAAACCCTAGGCTGAATCAAACCCTTCTCTACATCTCTCTCTCTCTCTCTATATATATATATATATATATATATCCTTTTCTTATTGGGAAGTAACTTCTCCAGCAGATAAACTTTTCCTTACAGGATAAAATAACTCATATTTTAATGGTGGAAATTGTAACTATTACACCATAGACGATGTTTACATTTAATGATACAAGAGTCATGGACGGTGTTCGGCTCCTTAAATTTATTGCCTAAATTATTCGGTGGAAGTAGTGTTTCCCCAATTAACCAAGGTTTAATTTTATTACAAAATCTTCTAACTAATTTTGTTCTGCCACAAGAATTTTTTTAGTTCTTTTGTCCATGAGCTAGGGCGTTTCAAAGAAAAAAAATCTAAAATTGATCCTGCACGAAAATAATTCACATATTCAAATCTTGTCGAAATTAAAATTCTTAATTAAATTCTGCAATCTCTTAAGACAAAGTTAGCCTTAATTCTGCCAATAAATGGAGTTCTAGCTTGAAATATTTCGATGAGTTGCATGTTGTTCATAGAATTTAAAATTTTCATTTTAGGAGCACTCCTAATTTATGATTAATAAATATAAAGAAGCGTCTTTCATTTAAATAAATGTATGAATAAATAAATAAAAATTTGTATATTCTTCACTTTATTTATGTAACAATTTATTATCTTATATTTTTTTAAATGTCCGTTAACACACTTTTTTGAACAATGTTGTGAAAGTTGTGCAATTATGCAGCGACAAATGCAAAACACCGTGCATTTATGATTTGCATCATTTTTATTAGAAAAGTTGCATGAACGGATATTTTTCCAAACTTTGCAAACTTTTGTGACATTTTTCCGGATAGTTGCAATAAATTTATTACAATGACATTCATAATAATCATCAAATATTTCAATATTCCATTTATAGTGACAATAAATATCTCAAATAGTGTTTTATTTGAATTTTTGAGCCTTCTACCAAAAAGTGGTGAAAAGAACGTAGGAGAAAAGTTGTGTGAACTGTCAAAGAATCAATTATTCATTGGATTGGCTGTTTTCCATTAGGAGAGCAGGGAGACATGGTTGAATATTTGGCGAGCTTAGGTAATTAAGTGGTTGGGAAATTTTATTTTTACCCATATGGTATTATTTACATATTATAAGACGAGTGTCATACATGTGGCATACTATATAAAATTTAATATCGTAATGTACTACCTGACAAAAATTTAGAATATTGGGTAATATCTACAAGGGTAAAATCGAATTGGCCGTATATAGGTAAGTGAATTAACCAACTTATTATAATTCTATTGAGGCTAGGTTTGAGCTCAAGTTCATAATCAATTATTGAATTTCACTTTTGGCTTGCGCAATAGAAATAAAACACCAGCAATAATGTTAAGTATTTGAAGAAAATTCAAACCATATTTTGTGCCCGTCTATCATAATATAGGGTGTTCCAACGATCTTCTAGAAATACTGTTCAGATTTCGTAACTTTTGCATGATTAAAACCTTTGTTTTCCTTGTAATAACATTGGACACAGCACCCTGTAAAAATAAAGAAGCATTCATCTGACAATAGAAAAGAAGAAAAGGAAGAAGAAGGAAAGTAGCAACGAAAAGAAAATGATATTCGTTCCCGAAAATTAAATTTAAAGAAAAAGAAGAAGAAGAAGAAGAAGAATTATATGATATTTGATCATAAAGTGGACTAGTTGGGCTGGAAAAGGGAACAATTATTGCAACTATTTTTTATGACAAAAATTTGAAGTACAAGTTACATAATATTTTGGGATCAATTGCTAAGAAAATTATTATGAATTTGACTGAAAATAAATTAAATCATTAAATACTTGATTCAGAATTTATCATTAATAATAAATTTAAACTTTAAAATATTAATCATAAATACTGATTAATTACTTTTTTTGGGCAGTGATTAATATGTGAAAATGTCTTTTTCTGATTTATAGATCCAAAGTTTGAATATATATTTAAAATTTGAAATCGTAAAATGAACATGGAGATGGCACATTAATTTATTGAATATGATTTATTTTTAATGAAAATTGAATTGTCCAATTTCTTTTATATAACTCATCTATTTCTACTATATATATATATATATATTATGAAAGAAAGAAAGAATTAAAGATTTAATACTTAGGGAAAATAATTGGAGATGTGTACATAGCATATGAGGAACC
The DNA here is from genome assembly GCA_028749325.2 of Caryopteris x clandonensis. NCBI lineage: Eukaryota > Viridiplantae > Streptophyta > Magnoliopsida > Lamiales > Lamiaceae > Caryopteris > Caryopteris x clandonensis. The sequence continues at coordinate 3,855,050 of JAPYKT020000007.1, read as the reverse complement.
TAATGAGTTGATGAAAATGGTATTCAATTTGTTCCTAAATTTAGGAAATTCCATTAGGAAACGTCTTTTTTGAGTTATAGTTTTCTTTGCATTCTTTAATTGGGTGGCCTTCTCGTGCTGTCCATCCACTTATCACAAACCAATATCTTGAGACAAGTGATATGACATTGTCTAGACGAAAACATGTTAGAAAAATAGCTGTTGATGGAGTTTCAATCAATAATTTTAACCCTTTCAAGCAAATTCAGATCCAGCTTCCTCACTTGATCAAACCATATTGTTGCTTAATCTAACCACTAACCCCCTTTTTTGGGAATCAAGAACTGCTACCCTAATTCATTTAGCAAAATATATATTTGAGGATTCACATCATGATGCGATTGCTGCATGTCCACACAGACACACACACATATACATATATATATATATATACACATACACACAAATATACATATATGAATTCATCGTCACACTCTGTGGGCACATTAAAATATGATTGCTGAATAATAAGTTAAAATATTGAATAATTTAATTATTATTATTTTTATCTAAAATATGCAGTTGTGATCTAGTCACATCAATTTTATTTATATATGAAATATGCAGTTGTGATCTTGATATATCAATTTTGTTCGTATCTAGATCTCCCTTCAAGTACTAAAAAAATAGGCCCCATATGGGAGATGTTAGAGCAATTAGGCATAGTCGTAGGTTGATTAACTAACAAAGGAATTGAAGAGAAACCAACCTTATGTGTTCACCTGTGTTTCACTTAGATTATTTCTTCAAGATTTCGCCTTTCGCCCTAATTTATTTGTTCGAACCTAGAAATTATATTGATTGAATATATCCATATAAGATTTTTCATTTCTGTATCTAATAAATTATTTGACCTTGCTAAAGAAATGTGTTTTCACTATTTTAAAATAAGAGATATATTTCTATAATATACCTTAGTAATAAAACATAATATTTATTTTACAATGACCAGAATAACATTTACGCAAATTCATCATTACTAGCTAGCTATATCCGCATTTAGCATATGCATGTTGAGTAAGATTGGCTTAGCTCTCATGACCCAATCATAATCTTAGAGATCCTTTTTTAAATGGTGAAAATATTATTGTTAATATGAAAATATATATATATATATATATATATATTGAAATAAGGATTTAGTTTACATTAAGCAAGTATCACAATGTGTTATTTAGAATGTTGGATAAGGAGCCGCTCCATTTGATTTTGGACCATGTCCCAACCACAGAGATGAAGGTATGTTCTAATGCAACAATTCATTTTTTTCCCCAATTTTTTTGGTTGTTCTAATCCTTGTAGTGTGTTGTGCACAGACTAAGGAGGCAGATCATTTGTCTTAGTCTAACTTTAATTGATTTTGTGCAATATCGAAGTTCAACATCCGCACATGCTTAACTAAGCAAGATGAAACTCATTTTATTCATTTCAACAATATTTGTTATAAGTCTTAACACTCTTAACAGTTAGAATTATAATTTAGAAGTGACTAGCTAGCTGTCAAACTTGTAAATTCAAATGATACAACATACATATGGAACAAATTTCAAATTTTTTAAATTTCTAGGATTGACGAGCCACATAAGATCATTATACACCATCAATTAAGAAAAAAAAATTAAAAAAAAAAAAAAAAACCTCTGTATCTTTCAACCCACAAACAATAACAAAATATTTTGCCCAAAGTAGAGTCAGAACTACAACATAGATTTCTACCAAGAATATGGACCAATGGAAAGCTAGGGTATGGCATATTCCTTACTTAAGAGATTTGTGAACGTATAATTAATTAATATATGTAAAATAAACTAAAATAATATTCTTTCACATTCCTAATTTTTTTCCATTCAAGTTTAGTTATACGAAAAATACAGGACAACCTAAAAATTTCGAACTAAAATATCCATAATACAAAAAAAAAATTAATTGATAGACCAAAATTCATTATTTGAGAACTTACACTAAAGAGACACAAATCATTTTGACATCTTTTTCAGCTCTCTCTCGCTCTCTCTCTCTCTCTCTCTCTCTCTCTCTCTCTACATAAAATATTTTTCTTGAGGTGTACATATATGCAAAAATAAGTGGTTTCCCACAAATAAAGTATTTGCTTGATCAAGGTATGCTATCTTCATATAGAATATTAACTTAGAAATGGTATGGACCTCCGGACAAGGACATATCCCAGACATATGCCCCAAAACCTTATCCTCCCTTCTCATTTGTATTACACAGAAGTATGCCTTTCAAGAACGTCTATTATTCACACACACACATATATGTATGTGTGAGCGTTTCCCCCAATTTTCCTAGTAATACCAATAAAAAGAAGTCTTTTGTTTGATCGTGAGTTGTATTTCTCATTGTAATAAGGTGTAGTCCTACTCCATCTGATATGGACAATTTTGTTTGGCATCTTACTCACGTCAATATGGGACCCCAAGTTCCTATGAACTGTAGCATTACCAGGAGAACATGGCAATGGGTGCCTATTCCAGTCGGATCAATTGGATGACGACGGAAAATTCATCCTAGTTTCAGTTCCTGAAATGATTTTGTAGATGTTACAAGAAATAAACTACGCCAAGTGTATTATTTATTTATATATAATCACAATTTTCTTAACTATAAAAATAGCCAATAATATCTGCTTTCTCATTTTCGTGGTCAATAATTTTAGTATTTATTTATAAATTTCTTCTAGGTATGAAATTCTTGTAAATATGTCTCTAGAAAGATAAAGTCATTCAATCAGATAGAATAATGTGGCAGTCAGAGCTTGACGGCTGAGCTTTTTTTTCAGTCCTGTTATTAATATATTTTAAATCGCTGATTTTGGATTATAAAATCAGAAACAATAAAAATAAAATGTATATAAGTAAATCTGAAAATTCAATTATGTAAAAATAAACTGTAAATTACTTTTAAAAAAGTCCAAGTATGTGTGTGTTCTTTGGATATTCAACAATTTTCCATCTTATTTCTAATAATTGATTGCAAGGGAAATATAGTAATTTCCATTACTGTTATCGATCTCAATAAAGACAATTGGGGTCGCGCCACGGTCCTCCCTATATAGGTAAATATTATTTTTGAGTTGAATAAATAAATAAATAAAAAAGGATTAAATGTAGCACATATTATGCCGACATGCATGCATGGAATTAAAGAAAATATATTCTACAAATAAGGTTAGGTCCATCTATTAATTAATAAATTAAAATCCCATATGGAAACAGAGCGTCCTATAATAAAGGTAGCTCTACCTCTATAGTTCATAGACATTATATTTTATATTATGGTTTCAAGTAGTTAGGTGCAAGGTCAAATTAATAATAAAGTTTTTTTTTTTTTTCTATTTACTAATTGTGTTGGATCCAAAATTTAAAAATATGTTTTAATCGCGGTTATTTTAGTATAAACATATTTTACGAAGCAGAGTATTGAGCAACTAAAAATGATATATTATTCAAAAAATATATATTGAGTAAAAAAATATATAATGATATAATTATGTTTGACTTGAAAAAAAAAAAAAAAAAGACCAAGACGTTCTTTTGCAGCCCATCTGCTTCGACTAAAATTAATTTTCCAATGTGCTATTTAATAATAATAATAATAATAATAATAATAATAATAATAATAATAATAGTAATAATAATAATAGTAATAATAATAATAATAATAATAATAATAATAATAACAATAATAATAATAATAATAATAATAATAATAATAATAATAATAATAATAATAATAATATTTTTTCTTTGGGTTCGTTCTTGTGAGAATTTTTCGTTTTAGAGTCCTCTAGTTTCAAGTTTGTTTTGTTCCTGTTTGAATTTTTCTGATTTCTTCAGTAATTATGCGTAAAACAGATAATTCGTTATTATAATTTGATGGTTATCAACATTTAATTAAAGTTTTTCATTTGCAAACTCATGTATTTAGAGATGAAGGAATAGCGGTTTTTTTTTCCTAGTGCTCATATAATTTTCTCATAATTAAATTGAGAATGATAATACTAACTAATTTAAAAATCTGTATTCAAATAGTTTTTTCTTTTTTATTTTTTTATTAAAATAAATATGTGTAATAAAAGTTGAATATAAAGGATGTATCCCCTAACCAAGTGAGACTGTCAATGTAGCAATAATCGTTACACACCGGATGAGCAAAAAACAAAGTCTTTTCATGAATTTCATCACATCAAAATGCCTTAAAAGATTAAAAATGAAGAATTAAAAAGGCGACTGCAGAAGAAAAAAATTATGTTGTGGGCAAAACAAAGCAATGTGGAAATGGTTTTTCAATATATATTTTTTGGGTGAAGATTGGTGGCCAGAATCTGGCCGGCCAGAAAAGGGTGTATTGGTAATTTTCTATAAAATAATTATGTAAAATGTCGAATATGTCCTTTATTAATTAATGGTGGAAAAATAAGTAATTCAGTTTGAATTTGAATTTTGAGTGTGTTTCTCTTTCATCATCAATGAGGCAGTTTCTCTCTCACCATCAATAATAATGAGGATTTCAAAGATTTCAGATTACAACTTTCAAGATTTTTTCATAATAATAATTCATACCAATCCGTCTTCATATTAAAGCCAAATTTCATTTTCATTTGTATTCAAATTCTCTTTTCTTGTTCTTCGGAAAAAAATAAATGGAGATGAGATATCACAATAAGAGGCCACGAAAATTCTCTGTTGTTTTCAAAGAGGTGCGGGCTATAATATATAGCAGTTGGCAAGAGTGTGCACCTCATGTTCTTGGATTTAAAGGGAGCTTGTATTCATCATATAAAACGGAGAAGGAAGCTGTTGATGCATATAATTCATATTTTCGACCAACTACTGTTCAACCTGAAGATAGCTCTGGTGATTTTGAAGGTGATTCTTATATGGATTCAAGTGATGAGGCTGAGAGCAGTGCAAAACACAGTGATTTAAGATCTCCTTGCACGAAGAAAATTCGCATCTGTAAAAATTTCAAAATTTTCTTTGTTGGTTGTATGACTGGGTTGATTGCTAGAATTTTATTTATGTTTTAAAAGTGATTAAAGTGATTGTTGGTTTGTATTGAAACTTTTTTCTATTAAATTTGTTTTGAAGATCAATTTGCTTTTAGTTCAGAAAGTCATAAAATTCTGTTAATTAATTTACTTTAATAATTTAATGTTCTTATTTTTTGTCATTTCGCTTTTGTTCTGAAATATCACTATTTAATTCCTAATTGTGCGTAGTTAAAAAGAGGGACTAGAAATTTGTCGAAGTCGATTATAAGACAAGAAAGATGGAAATCATTAAAACAAGAGGGAAAACATGCACTAGAGCACCAAAAGTATGCTCATTAAAACAAATCTTCGCAACATTAAAATAAATTAGAGTGCACTAGAGCTGGAGTCCGGAATGACGACAACAGGCACTTCTTTCAGACTAGTAGCGCTTGATGTCGGTTTCTGGGCGAGAGATTGCAGAGCTTCAAGAAAAATAGCATACACCTTAACTAGTGGTTCTCCTTCGAGGATCATGTTTCTTAGTTCTTCATCATCGCAAACTTTCACCAGCCTATGGAGCAACGCCGTCAGCTCTTTCTTCATCAAATCGTGTTGATTCCGTGTGTTTAAATAGAGAGCCTCAAGACTTCTTGGGGATGGTGGAACACTCCACTCTTTGGAGACATGAGATTTTGTTGGTGTATTAGTCATTTTGGATTAAGAAGAAGGACAATGTATGGAAAATGGTTTACTACATGAACAATATTATGTTGACAGTTTATAATGAAGATACCACAACCTTTCAATTTCTGTGCACGGTTATTCAAGCAAATATGCAGCTCATGCATGGTTTAATGAGTTCCCATCTATTAATGATTAAAGTACTTTTGTAGATTTTTAAATGATTAAAGTACTTTTGTAGACTGTATAGCTTTATTTTTCTTTATATGAAAATTTAAAAAATAAGATTATATTACATGATAATCTATAAATAATACTATATTATATTCTAATCTATAAAATATGTGCATATTACATGAAAATCTATATAATAAGACTATATTGCATGATAATATATAAATAAGAGTATATTATATGAAATCCTATAAAATAAGAGTATATTATATGAAAATCTATAAAATAAGAGTATATTACATGATAATTTATAAAATAAGAGTATATTATATGAAAATTTATAAAATAAGAGTATATTACATGAAAATCTATAAAATAAGAGTATATTACATGTAAATCTATAAAATAAGAGTATATTATATGAAAATCTATAAAATAAGAGTATATTATATGTAAATCTATAAAATAAGAGTATATTACATGAAACCTATAAAATAAGAGTATATAACATGATAATCTATAAAATAAGAGTATATTACATGATAATCTATAAAATAAGAGTATATTATATGAAAATCTATAAAATAAGAGTATATTATATGAAAATCTATAAAATAAGAGTATATTATATGAAAATCTATAAAATAAGAGTATATTATGTGAAAATCTATAAAATAAGAGTATATTATATGAAAATCTATAAAATAAGAATATATTACATGAAAATCTATAAAATAAGAATATATTATATGAAAATCTATAAAATAAGAGTATATTACATGAAAATCTATAAAATAAGAGTATATTATATGAAAATTTATAAAATAAGAGTATATTACATGTAAATCTATAAAATAAAAGTATATTATATGAAAATCTATAAAATAAGAGTATATTATATGTAACTCTATAAAATAATACTATAATATATTCTAACTATATAATATGAGCATATTACATGAAAATCTATAAAATAAGAGTATATTATATGAAAATCTATAAAATAAGAGTATATTACATGTAAATCTATAAAATAAGAGTATATTATATGAAAATCTATCAAATAAGAGTATATTATATGTAAATCTATAAAATATTACTATAATATATTCTAACTATATAATATGAGCATATTACATGAAAATCTATAAAATAAGAGTATATCATATGAAAATCTATAAAATAAGAGTATATTACATGTTAATCTATAAAATAAGAGTATATTATATGAAAATCTATAAAATAAGAGTATATTATATGTAAATCTATAAAATAATACTATAATATATTATAATCAATATAATATGAACATATTACATGAAAATCTATAAAATAAGAGTATATGACATGTAAAATTTATAAAATAAGAGTATATTATATGTAAATCTATAAAATAATACTATAATATATTCTACTCTATATAATATGAACATATTACATGAAAATCTATAAAATAATACTATATTATATTCTAATCTATATATATGAGCATATTAAATGAAAATTTATAAAATAAGAGTATATTATATAATTATTTTAACAATTTGTATGTGTGACATGATTATGATAAAAGATATGAATATAATACATAAATCATATAACTATATAATGGGTAAAATGTAATAAATCCACTATTTTCCCAATTTACAGAAATTCTAATATAAAAAAATACTAAACTTTGTTATTTATTAATAATAATAATAATATTGTTCAATAATCTATAGAATAATACTATATTATATTCATTAGAATATAGGAATATAATATATAGAATAAGATTATATTATATTCTACTATAATAATAAGAGTATAATCTATAATTATATAAAGGTAAGACAGTTTGGCTAAATTACAATTTTATCATTTTTCCACCAAAACTGTTTACTAATTTTTAATTTCTGAAAAAAAAAAGAGATTGGATGTTATTGGAGGTGAGGACGTGGGATAGTGCAGTTCACCAATAACCTTCTTTTACTTTTTTTTTATTTTATTTTAATTTTTAAAATATTTTTATATAAATAAAATTGTGAGAAAATCTGCTAATCTACAGAAAGAATCCGTCTCTTCGTTTACCGTGGATTACTGTGCAATGAATTAGCCTTGGATTACTGTGCAAATAATCCTATTCCCCAACATATTATTCAATCCTATTCATCAACTTTAGTGTGAATAATCAAATTATAATTTTGATAAGAAACAATAGAGTATTATGTTTGTTTAAGTGTGTTTTTACTATGACCGGTAAATCATATAGTTGATTGATATATTAAGATGAGTTCAAATCTGACTTGAAATAAAGATGAAATTGGGATCTATTAATACAAATCTGGAATTGGATTTCAGTGTATAGGCACATTGAGATCTATATTAATGTATCCTCTGCCAGAATTTGTGTCGACCGAGCTCGTCCTTCCTCGTCCAGAATTACCCATCCCACGCTTTCCTCTTGTACCTCTTCGACCATAATTTGCATCAGTAACTGAAATATAACGATTGATCCTTGGCCTTCCACGAGGGCGACCAACTTCTGGATTCAAGATTGCGGTACCTCCAAAAGATTGATCTTCATTTGTCCTTGCCGATACACTATTTGCGTCTCCTATGTTAAACAAATCACTCTTTATTTCAGCCAACTTTTGTTTGATAAAATCCATCTTCCCCAAACTCCCCATGGCAGCATCAGTACACTCTTGGAAAATTCGTTCCACTTCTTGGAACTTCTTATAATCATCCGTCATGTGTGGATAACCTCCAGCAAAAAATATACTCGAGTGTCGTCTATACACGTCCTTCCTCCATCTACCCAACAGATACTTTTAATAGACAAGATATCTTTCTTGCCCTTACTCTAAAAATATGACAATAAAGGATCCTCGTGAATTCAAATTTCTTGCAATTGCAGAGAAGATAATCACCAGTAGGCCTATACTCCACAGAATACGTGAACTTCTTCACAAAGAAGTCATTAATTATGTTTCTCTCAAGCACCTTGTATTTTTCAACTGCAAGATTTTGAAATTGTGTTAGTTTAATCTACCTCTTTCAGAATCTGGCCAAATGAATGTTTAAAATTAAATTTTGCTGATGTGTATATTCATAATTATTGTGAGGCTCATTAAATTGCATTTTGATTTACGTATTTGTTGTGAGGCTCAAGAAGCAGCACGCCTGATCGGAAACCAAGAAAGAAGGAGGGAATATCAGAGAGGAAAATATTATGGAGCCAAATTTACTAAAGGGCGTAAAGGTAATTTTACAAATATAATTATTATTTATATTTAAATTTAATTAATTCTGGCCGGCCAGATTCTGATCATATAGCACGGTCCATATTTTTTTCCCATTTAATTTGGGAAAGCAGGAAAAGAAGAAGTCAGATACTATCCTCTGACATTGCCTATTTCCACGTGCACCTAATTCTTTGTGCTTTTCAACTTTTCAACACAATTATTGATGTAATGATGCCATAGTCAAAAAAGCTTCAGAATTATGTTTAAATCTCATTAATATGACTTCTGTCTCATAATTCTCACTTTTTTTCTTTTCATTACATTTAATCACATTTATCTGATTTTTTTTATAATTAATTTATCTAATTGCATATATCTTATTTGTAGAATGAAAAATTTTATTTTTTATTTAATTAATAAAATAGGAGCTTTACTTCTGAAGAATGACCTTTACTTTAACAAAATAAAAAATAAAATAAAAGACAGGGAAAGTATATTATAATTATAGTATTTGTTTATAGGGAAACATCGATGATTTGAAAGAAAGGAATGAAAAAGGAAAGAGAGACAAATTCCAGTGGGGGATTGGGTATGATATTATTAGATTCAAATTCAATTAGCTTTTAGTTAAAAGCTAGATTCCCGGGAAGTCATGTGACATTTATATTTCTCACATGATCTACAATTCTTTACTTTTTATTTTTAAACGATGTTTTAATATTATATATATGTGTGTGTGTGTGTGTTATTTTAGGTAAAATAATTAGTTATAAAAAGATTTAGATGTGTACTAGGGTTCACTAATATATAATACTAAGTATGATGGACATTATTAGCTAGGTTTATGTATCTGGTGATTGTCTTAATTCTTTTGGTCAAAACCGTACGTGCATACATTCCTACTCTTATAAATATTTTATTTATTTCTCACAATAAATAGATTCAATACATGTCGCAATTATTACTTTTCTAAACTATTCTATTGATAGTTAATGTCAATAATATTTATTGACTACAAAATGCAATTGAGAGAAAAAGTATGGACAAAATATAAGTATTTTCTTTGCTTTAAAATAATTTCTGTTTCTTAAAAGCACGATTTCATATTTTCAATAGATTAGATTAATTTACAATCTTCTAAAAATAATCATTTGATCTTATACAACTTTATTTATTTATTAATTTATTTATTTAACAATATATAATTTGTTTGTAAAATAAAAAAAAATCATATTTTTACTTTAACTATAAAAACAAGGCATTAACTTTTGACCATGACTCATTCTTAAAAAAAATTAAAAAAATGGTACACTTGTGTGGCTATTTTTCCAAACAATATTCCTCCGACCCAAAACATGTCATATTAATATGCACCATTTTCTTTTTCAGTCAATCAAATGAATGCATATTTTGTTATATGAACACACAAATTTATCTTATAATTAAAAATAACTTTAACTACGACTCAGTAATCGGGACGAGTAGTTGACAGAGGGCTGGAACCATGATATTTTCCTCTCTATGATATACAAATTATTTGAAATTTGTAGTCATCATTTTTATGTGAAAAAATACATAAAACTTTTGCTGGCTCAAAGACATAGGGTAGACCAATTTAAGAAGAGTTTTGTCTGCATTAGTTAAGTATGATCAAATTAAAGAATATATTGGGCACTGAAAGTCTCCTATGATTCTGGCCATCTTTTGACCCTAACACTCTATTATTGTTAATATTATTTATTAATTAGTAATTATTATATAGTAATAGTATGGACCCAAAGTTTATAAGTTTTTCAAGAAAAAAAAAAAAACTAAGAATATTAATTTAATATTTGATGTGCAACATTCTGAATGGGTCCATCCCAACATTAAGTGTCTCATGAGCCAGCTGTTCCCCTCAATTCAGTCATCTTAATATATTTGAGCTTTATACTTTGACCCCACTTCCCTATTTCATTTACATGCACCCTACGTACCAACAATTATGGCAAATGTACAACTTATATTGATAACTAAAGAGCATATATCTACTTTTCTTGATTCCCCAAAATCCAAGAATGACTTTTTGGAAGGGCAGTGTAGTGTTCCTCTCCCTCTGCCTTTCTGGTTTTTTGTTTTGTCCAACAAACCTCTTGTGGGGTTCAATTTTTAATTTTAATAATAATAATAATAATAATAATAATAATAATAATAATAATAATAATAATAATAATAATAATGATAATAATAATAATAATAATAATGATAATAATAATAATAATAATAATAATAATTTATTATTATTGTTATATTATTATTTTGGTATTTTTTTAAATGGATTCTCTATATTATAATTCGTTTTAGATTAAACATATGAATTCTTGTCGATTTTGCTATTTTAGTAGTTTTTTAGTAAATGAAAAGTAAAAAGTGTGGAAAAGAATTGGAACCTCCAACTTCCCATGTAAGAGAGGAGACTAGCTAGGTAGAACCTTAAGTTAGTGCAGATTGGATGGGCTGGACAATTAGTTACTGACAAGCTGTATACAGTTGAACTAAATTAATGGCAATGTTGATAATATATGCCAATGATGGGTATCTCGGTTCACTTTTATAAAATAATTAAAATTTTGGCAATTAAATTAATAAAAAAAAAACTTCTAAAAATTATAAATTTATTATTTTAAAATAAAATCTAGCTAAAAGTTAATTTTAATTGAAACTCAGAAGATTCTTGTAAAAATCTTAATTTACGTTTGAAATCCTAAAATTATTTGAAGAATTCTTTACCTTTAGTTTTTGCCTTCATTAACTTTCGTAATGATTAAACTTTTGCTGATACTTTAATTTTTTTTTCTAGAATATAAACAATTGTTTTTTTGCTGTTCATTAAACTAAGTTTGTTTTTTTGCATACCTCTTGCGCAAATTGCACATTATACATACATACATAAAATAATAGTGGCATTAATGCTAAAGAAAGACGTATAGAGCCTTAGTTTAGAAAGTGTAACGAGTTTGTAAACAAGGTCGGGCTTGGTGAGCACAGCTGAGCACACTTAACATATTGTCGTTTGAACCTGGGAACCTATAGCTCGATCCAACAAAATTGTCAAGCAGATCTGGCTGGGCCCATTTTCCAGTTCTACCGATGAATGATGAAGAATGGCAATGTCGCACAATGTTGGCCGACCAAGAGGTCAGGGAGGAAGATCTCCCTCTCTCCCTCTCATTCCTTTTCTTGTTTAACGACATACAAGCAACTCATTGAAATTTTCAAAGAGAAACAAAAACATTTGAATTAAAGGATTTAACGAAGAATTAGAAATCCCTATAAGCAAATCCGATGTTAATATTTAGATTGACTAAGACTACAAATCCATCAATTTTATTTTGAACTAAATTACATAAAATTCAAATGGATTTGAAATCCACTCCAACGTCGATAGATTTGAATGTTTAATTTCAAATACTTTGATTCCGAGTACTTCAATCCAATTGCTACCTTAAATACTTTATAGATTTTTCAGTAGTTTTAAGAATTTTAAAATGATTTTTTTATGTTTTATCATAATTTTTTGTGTCAACTTGGATGACTCAAATTTTATGCGGTTCAGATTATAATTTTAAGTTTTTTATTTAAATAAAATTAGATGAGATGATCTTAAAATTATAATTTGAGATACTTGAAATTCGAGTAATCTAAGAGGAGACGAAATTCCATGTCACTCCATCTAAGGTGATACAAAAATTTAAATTTTTTTGTTACTCCCGACGTTCTCTGGAAGAAAGTAAATAAATTCTAAAAAATTAGTAAAGTCAAAAAATGGTAAAAATGTTTTTTTTAAATGTTAAAACAGTGGTATAATAAAAATTGCTAAAAATTTGTAAAAGGTACAAATTCTTATTTTAAATTTTGTCCCATAAATATCTTTAAATTAATGACCAATTTAAGGCAATAATTTTTTCTTTCCGTCACGACTCAAGATCTATTGACTAAATTAATATCCTCTTTTAGTTGATAGATCTTAACTGATCCGACTATTATTAATTTAAAAAAAATTCACTATATATACATTGGAGTTCGGAGAATGTGGAACCAACTCCCTAAGTTTATCTCACTATCAAACAACATATACATAAGTATATTCTTTGTTTTTCAAAACTAAAATAATTATTAAAATAATATTAATAATACTCCTCGTCCTGATTGAGAAAGGAAGTAGTAAGTTTTGTATCAGCATTTAATTAAATTAAAAAAAATGTATGAAAGCAATGTTTATATATGGTTGGAAAAGGCAATGTTAATCACTTTATGTAAAGTGATTTTCATAATCTTATGTCCTTTCACTTTCTTTTGCATGGACGAATTTCTTTTCACACCTGTCTTTTCTCATTCACCACAATAATCCGTGCCCACATACTTCTAAACTACATTGCCATAAAATCATTACGTCCTGGATCATAATTATTGTTGATTTTATATAGTTTTGTCCCCTAAACAAAAACTAAATTATTTTTTAGATTACAAAAGAGTATAAATTAAAATTGTAATTATTGAATTTTAAGTGAGACTCGGGCCTGAGTTTTCTAACTTTCATTATCTTATTTATCATTATGAGACTTTAGCATTTCTTTTTTATCGTTTTGATATTAAAGAGACGGGACGTGCAATTTATTATTAGAAACTATTATTTTTAATACAAGTTTTGGAAGGCATGAGACTGTTAATCGAAAGTAATTCTTACTTTCATTTTAAAACTGTTACTTTACATTATTTTTATAAATCATTGTCGTTACATACTCCTTTCTATGAGGTGATGTCTGAAAATTATGCTATTTGTAATAATGGTCATTGATCATTGTTTAGTACAAAAATAGAAACTGCAAAGAAAAGGCATTTCAAATAGATACAAAGTCTCCTTTTATATATATATATATATATATATATATATATATGTATATATACATATTCTTAGGTCATACCGACGAATAATACTCACAAATGAATTAATTACCTGCAGTGACATTACACTAATAAAAGGTATTTTGATAAAAATTGAGTTGTTTCATTTCCGCTTTGTTTTTTCAATCCGAAACTACTTTGGTATTTGGCGTTAGTTTTCACCCTCCAACATTATTCCATTCTCTGTACTACTTTGAATTTTTTGCATCACTTTCACCGTGGATTTTTTATTGCAGTACCTTTTTTTTTTCCTTTTTTTTTATATGATTATACCTTTTTTAATATTTAATATTGTAATTTTTTTAATCTCAATTATCCAAATTGAAATTAGATCAAGCTTTTTAAAATCATATGATGTGTAATTTAAATAATAATAAAAATATAATTTAAATAAGTATATGAGATTTTAAATATTATATATAAATTTAAATAGAATTGCATAACATTACCCCACATTCAATTTTATATATATATTTTTTGAATATGATAGTTTAAGAATATAAGTAAAATAAATATTATCTCAAAATTTAATGTTAAATAAAATTACATATATAATATTTTAAACAAATATTTAGTAATAAAATTAAATATTAAAAATATAAAAAATAAAGATTATTGTGTAATATTATTTTTTAGTGGAGAAAGTAGTGCAAACTGTTGAAGAGAGTATGCAAATTTTACGCGAGAGTTGTGCATAATTTGCACTAGAGTAATGAAAAAACTGCTGGAGATGGTCTTACTGGTGTAAAACTTGTGAAATTCACAAATTGTAAAACATTAGTTTTCTAATTATTTTGTTAAAAATTATATTATATAATGGATATAATTCATTTTAGAAAATCTTAAAAATGTTATATGTTTGATAATAAGTACAAATAGTATTTTAATTCAAAAAAAATATTAATATACTTATTAATCAAAATCTATATATTAAACAATAATAACTATTTTTTCAATTCAGATTGTCTAATATTTACGTACACACCATGCATTCAATACAAAATTGTCAAATTATTTTCTCACAATTTGACATTAAATTTGGATGTTTTTATTGTGTGATAACTAATATATCATAAGTATTATTCAATTCAATTATATAGCATTTTATTGGATATATAACTTCTCCAAATTTATTTATTTAATTCATTGATAAAACTATCAATCTTTAATTAATTTAGTTGAAAATGTGTTCTTTTAGTGAAAAGACAAAAACAAATATGTGCTGATCGTGCAGACTCGCACAATTTGATCATTTATCTTACTGTGACAATATTTGACGAGACACCATCTTTAATTAATTTGTAGTGCTTTTATTTATTACATTTTCTAAATGATATACGACATAATTAACTTACTCAAAAAAAAAAGGTAATTAATCATTACGGAAGGGGCGTTACGTTGTTGCTATCATGGATTGTTAGCATTTGTAATTGGGTGTAAATTCCCACCGAATACGGTTACAGTGTTGCAGAATTGAATCACAGTTTTATCGGAAAGAGAAAGTTACCAACCTACAGAAATTATGCAGCTATGAAATATATTGGAAATAAATGTAAAATGGTCTCTACACATACATTATTGAGACCAAATTATTAATTTATTGCAACACCACTGTTTTAGCAAGCGGCAACTACCTTGTTGTGGATGATGGTTAGATGGAGTCGTAAGTTGTTAAATGCCACAATAATACTGTCGGTTCACATATCTAAATCCTCTTAATTTACAACCCCTGTTATATCTGCCGTAAAAAGTCAAAACAATGTTCACCTAATTAATTTCCCCCATTTGTTTTTCTGTTCCGGACTGTTCGATGATGTTTGTAACTAAAGTAAGTAAAGCTGTAGGTTATGACATTTCATAAATTTAAGAAATTGACAATTCCTGACCTGGGCTTCATAACTAAATTAGTTAAAGCTGTGGGTTATTATATTGGACTGGGCTTTATCTTTGAAGATTAGATTTCTGCGACGTGCCACCTTTATGTTTCATTATTTATTAATTAAAGTGATTTTAAATATCTTTTTAGATTATTATTTTCATCATAAACTGAAGGAATGTTGAATAAAAATTACAAATACATCTCTAATCAATCAATTATCTTTTGTTGGAATATGTTCTAAAATACATTTAATTTGCCACAAAATTGGACCTCAAAATTAACATTTACAATAAGATGAGAGAGTTTTGTTAACACGTTGTTAATAAATGTATGCAATTAAAATAGAAGGTGTGCCGCAGTTTACAACAAAATATCTGATTTGCGTCCAAATTTAACAAACCCAGTCTTAAAACTCTATTTTTTTTATATATTTTAAAAATGGATAACCCAATTGTCCCTAGATTAGATTAACATGAGCATAGAAACCCCTGAAATTTATGGGATATTAAAACATAACTATACCATAATAATCGAATTAATAAACATAGTAATTCGTAAGCAACACGTTTTTCAATTATCAGCATATTATTTTTAGTTATAACTATATATAACACTTTGTTAAATTACATAAAAAGGAATAATGTAAATGTGAGGATTATGACATTACATAATACTATTTAGTTATAATAAGAATAAATCAAATAAATAGGAGGGTTGACAAAATGGAAAACATAGTTGATGATGAATAATATATCCTAAATATTACAATTATATATACTTTTTATTTTTATTTTTTAAATATAATAATTATTACATATTTTTGTGTTATTCAGAACAATTTAATTCATAATTAAGGTTTAATAAATTATATGATAAATTTAACATGTAATATAAATTAGTTACTAATTGTATTCTTGCAAGTTACAAAGTAGATGCACAAGTTAAAGAATCTTATTTAACATAAGTAAATTGATCAGTATTAATATAGGTTAATATTAAATTAATTTATTTGTATATGATAATGACACACAATCAATGATGACATGTAATTCCTTTTTACCCCATATCCTTTTGTATTTAACATTTTTAATGCTTGTGTGCGAATTGAGAACAAATTCAGCTTCACTTCAGGGATTGGGTCCACTTTGCACCCGAATTGTCTATGAGAGATCCTATTCGAGCCACTGGTCTAATTTTATTGATTGGGCGGGTACGTGGTCATATATAGCAATAAGAAAATTTTATTTTATTATATTATAAAAATTCCAAAGCTTATATGCAAATTATTTAAGTTTTTAAGAAAATTCATAAATAATATATTGAATATAAAAATTCAATTTTTATATATAATTTTTCAAATTTTTATATAACTTTTTTATTTTAATTGCCATGTTGTACCATGTAAACTCACAATCAGCTAAATTAATCGTGAAATTTGAATTAAATTCCTCACGGGTGAATTGTAAATCGAGCCCAATTACTGGTGTTGAATTAAATATATCCTTAATTCGCTCAAATTCATTAGTTGTAATCCTTTATTGCTAAGGGACTTTAACAAATAAAAAATAAAAGTTATGGAGTTTGATAAGAAGTCGTTTATCATTTAAAAAAGGAACTTAATCATATTTACACGAATATAAGAAAGACAAAAAAAGAATTATTAATTTTTTTCCTCTCAAAGAATGACAAAAAACTTGTTGATATATTTGAAGGATGTAAATAAAGTTTCAATTATGCCAAAAAATCGTATCTTTATTAATACCAACAAGAAGCAAAAAGGAAAACATAAAGAATAAAAGAAATATTAAAATAGTGATTATGTGTGTGTATGTATGTATATATGTATGTATGTGTTGAGAGATGGAGACCGGGGTGGGGGTGGTAGGACAGTAGGTGGTGACAGTGTGGGGCCTAATGAAAGGAATTAAAAGAAAGGAACAAAGGCTGTGTAAAATGAATCATCCCTTTTGACGAACGAATATAATAAGCACGAAAAGACCTCTTATTCATTTATACTCCCAATTCCCAAATAGAATGAAATATTTGTACATTTCCCCACATTATTAACATATATAATAATATCTCATCATCAATCTCCATCATCAAACAACTTCCATCCTCCTCCATTAAATCTACCCTCCAACACCCCCCCCCCCCCCCCCCAACCCCAAATTTTTTTAACTTTTTTTTTTTTTTTTGTTAAAATGAAAATAGAAAGAAAAAACAAATAAAGAGAACTTGAATTTTAAGGTTTTTTTATTCATTAAAAAAAAGATTAATAACATTTTACAATCTCTATAATACCCATTTTTACTAACTATTACCAAAATAGGGAGAATTTCAGTAGATGGCTCGGTCTATCCTAAACTTCTAGATATTATATCCAAATTTTAAAGTTTTTTAATTAGGGCTTTTTAAAAAAAAAAAAAATAAATAAACTTTCCCCCAAAGTTTGATAGTCAAGCCTAACAACATTTATATACATCGATCATTTTGTTTTTCTATTTGCAGTGATAAGTGATGATTTTTTTTGTATATCTATTTTTTGTTTCGTATTTATTTTTTTAGTAATTTTTTTCATGCTTATTTTCCTACTTTTATTTTGCATGCTGCAAATAGATGGAGAGAAAATAATAGAAGAGAAGGAATAAGGAAATAGCATTGTTAATTTTCGATTAGACCTAACTTCTAATATTTAGAATCAAACTTTGGGTTATATCTAAATTAAGAGGGAAAAATCAAATTAAGCACCAACTTATAAAATTTAAATATAATATTGAGAGATTTAATATAAATTTGACCTCTAATAAAAAAAATTCTGAAGAAATATTAGCCATCATAAGATTCCCTCTAAACTATTTAGGTGATCAATGAAATAGAAAGGTAATAATAGTATAAAATTTAAATGCTTTATGTGTTGAGATTTATGTGAAATCTCTAATATATGGATGGCTTTAATTATTTAGAATTTCAAGGCAATAGCATTATTAAAGGTTATTTATGTCAAAACACAAAAAATGCACCAAGTTCGCTATTGATATCTATGTGATAGAGAATGGTACTAAGTTCGCTATTAATATCTACGTGACAGAGGTATATACTTTTAATTTGCCTTGAATAATTATATTATCTTAATAATTAATAAATTGTTTGTTTCAAAATAATTGTCATTTTAGAGTTTTTGGTACTAATTAAAGAACAACAAAATTTAATAAATATAATCCTAATTAAACAACAATACTCCTAAAAAATTATACCCTTCTTTCATAAAGTTTATGCTATTATAAATTTGTTTGATTTTTTTAAATAGGTATAAAGTTGAAATAGAGCGGTAAAATATTCTAAAACGACATTCAATTTATAATAAATTGATCTTGTAAAACAATAATTATTTAGAAGCAAAGAGATTCATGAATTAAAGAACATTTGGTCTTAGGTTCTAGAGACAAGTCTTGAAGAGATTTTGAATGGGCTATCTAGGTTTAAAATCTTTAATCATTTATACTTCGATCCGAATTTTCTATTTTACAATAATAGCATATTGTAATTCTAAAATATCAGAAAATTCAAATTGTATATTAGTAATTTTAACAAAATTAATTTAAAAAAATATATGCCGTATAAATAAGTAAAAATAATTAATAATTGGTGACGAAGGAAAATGAAATAGGATTTTATTTAAAAAAAAAAAAAAGTGAATTAGGGTTAATCCATTTGATAAGAAATTGAGATGGGGTGTTGAGTCCAGAGATGGCCCATTCCTCGAAAAGAGAGTAATAAATGCTAAAGGGACAGAAGGATACAGGACTTTTTTGGCAGAACAGAAAAGATGGATGTGAGAGAGAGAGAGAGAGATGGTAAATCATTTTGTAATCGATTGCTTTATGATTGAAGGAGAGAGAGAAAGTGTAAAAAGAAGTGGTGATGAGAGAGAAAGAGAGAAAAAAGGACTTTATTTTTATTTTTATTTTTTTCTGCTAAAGCCGTTCACTTCCTTTATTACTTTTGTAATGACAAAAGTTAAGAGAGTGGGGGGTGGGGGGTGGGGGGTGGAGGGAGAGTATGAGAAGGGCATGATGGCAGTATGATTATGAGAGAATAGAATTGTGGTTTCTTTGCAGTTGTATTTAATAGGAATCCCACTGCCCTAGGTGAAGATATATATATAATGTGTGTGAGAAAAATGAGCTTTCACATCTTAGCATGTTAAAGGGGCCTGCCGGAGTAGAGGCTGACATTGTCCTTCACGAAAGTCGCTGACCGTATTGTCTACTCCGCATTTAAAGCGCGCCCATTGTGCTGTGTACTCTGCATTCTCTTCTTAACTTCTACATGCACATTATCTAATTCCTCTTTTATTATTATTTTTTGCGTTTACATTCTTTTACCAATTACAGTAAAATTTGATAAATATAAAATTTGGTAGGAATTTATTACAAAATACAAAATTTGGTATATCGGTGGGGGGGGGGGGGGGGGGGGGGGGGGGGGGGGCGCATTGATTTTGGACATCACACAACACCCGTTGCCAAACAGTAAATATAGCAGTAGCCTCGTCTTTATTTATATATATATATATATATATATATATATAAATTTTGGTTTATTTGTTATCAATCAAACAAATTTGAAATTGTTAAAACAGTATCCAATTTTATTCTTATTCTCTCACAGTTTCTAAGTGGACCCAAACCCTGTAATTGGATGCAGAGTAAAATTATGACATTTCCAAAATGGGCCCTCTCTCTCACATTTCATTCTTTTGGTATATAATAATAACAAAATAAAATATTAAAAAGATAACAGAATTTCGAGCGACCATTTATGGGCCTGTGAACTTTGGACTTCCCTAACATTTCTTCCAGGCCCAATAATAGGTCCAGTAGTTTTGAACTTCCAGGCTTACAAAGCCCATTTATCAATCATGCCAGCAACAATGTGGGCCCATTTTCTTCCTATTAAAAAAAAAAAAAAAAAAGGAAGTTGGCCGAGCTGATAAGCTAACATCTGCGGGTGCGGTTTCGGAGATTGTATCTCTTCAAATCTGAACAAATATCAACCGAATTTTCTCCAACTCCTTCTGCAAAATTGTAGTCAGGATCCTCTGATAAGTTAACATCTTCCGGTAATTCTGTTTCGACCCACGAGAGCCAGTCCACGTCGCTGTCCTGATCATCCATGTCCCATTGCAGCTCTTTGTTTCTCTCTATCCCATTGATCTTGTCAATTAGTCTTAAGAGTATTTGATGGTTCAGCATTTCATAGTCTCTGCACCAAAGATGATGAAATCATGTTAGAAAACAAGTGATACAAACTTGATTCAAATTCATATTTGATAGAGTGGAAGTTTTTCGATTTCTCACCTGTATGTGAGTATGGAATATAGAAGCTGGATTGAGGCTGTGACCAGGAACAGCGATCGGGTTAAGGTTAGAAGCCATGTTTGATGATCTAAGCTGCACGTTTCGCATCTCAGTATGCTTAGCTCGATCAAGAATGCCACACATAATCCTGCATATAGCAAATAAATTGGTTGAACCAGTCCTTGAATTGTGAAGAATTAGCTTAAGTACAGAATCTGCTGATGATTACAAGTGTACCTAAATAAAGCCTGGGGCGGACGTTGTATGTCTGCTTCATGCTTGTGAAAATGTACAGGACAAAGATCAGAAGTGAATAAATAATGAAGACCTTGATCGATCTTGATTCTATCAGCATAGAGTTGTGCAACGCGAACAGCTTGTCTAAGGCGTTTAGCATTCCAGCTTGCTTCGATTCAAAAGCTTCCTAAAAGATAAGGAAAAACATGGAATCAATGAAAGAAGGTAATCTTGTCAAGAGTTGCAAATGTTTTAATTCAGATGAATGTTTAACCTGAGCTGCTAATATCGTCTTTGAATTCTCAGCTAGCTGAGTATGCGCGTGTTGAAGCTGTTCTTGACGATTCAGAAGCTCTTCCTGTTGTCTCTTCCCGAAATCAGACAACTTTTGCAGTGTGTTCCTACATGAAGAGACAAGATCACATGAAGTTTTTACTAATTTTGAGGTTAGTATTTATGACAATATTTGCCTCTTCTTACCTGCTTTCGTCTAATGCTTGAGACTGAAAAGTAGTGAGAATTTGAAGACCTTCAAGAGCTGCGGTTTGTGTGTCCAAAAGCAGTTTCTGTTTATCTAAAGAAGTTCCAGTCAGATTCTCAATATCATCAGCCTTATTCTGAAGAGTGGCCATTCTTGAAAACATTGCCTCTCCAACTTTGCCAATCTCTTTCTCGATTTCACCCGTTTCATCCTTTAAATTTGAAATTTCCGCGCCTAGATCATTATACGAGTCATGAAGCACTGTCATTCCTGCATCTATACTTTCTTTCATCAAATTTTGACCTTTGATCACCTCTTCTTGAGATGCAGCTATCCCCTTTGATTGCTCGTACACTTCCTCCGAATAAGTTTTTAAAACCTTCACGTTTTCTTGAAGATTTTGCGACGTTTCTGCAACATGTTGTGTTTGTAGATCGATAGACTCTAAAGAGCCATGAATTTCTTTCGAGTTTTGCAGCAGTCTTTTCCCTTGTTCGTCAATGTTCTGCAGCTTATCTTCTGCATACTCTGCAGATCTTTTTAACTCATTCACCAATCTTTCAGTCTGATGCTTAAAGGCATGAATCCTACAAAAAATAGGCCATTAAACGACTTGATGAAACATCCTTAAACACATAACTAAAATCAGTACAAAGAATTGAGGAAATAAACTCTTACTGTAATTGATGACAGATGGAATCAATCTGAAGAAAATACTGCAGGTAGACTTGATGGGCACCATCATCCAACTGTTTAAGACAATTCTTTGTTGGATAATTGGGGTTGCAATAAGGGAACGGGGACCGGCCCGAATGCTTCTGAAAACAATCACTAAGGTCCCAAGTGAGCCTATCCTTCAAATTTTGATCGGCAACAATTTTTGAACACCCTTCGAATAAATTTTCATAAGCATTCACCCAACAAGATTTTGATGCTCGCATTTGTAATTTAGCGTCCTTGACTAAATTCATCGCTTTTTCATTGCTTTTCAACGAGTCGAGGGCGAATTCTGCCCCGACAAGATCAAGGAAGGATGAATCATCAGAAGGATTCTCGGTCGTATAAGTCTGTTTGTGGGAAGAAAACCACCAGCCGTGACAAGATTGGTGAGATTGTGAGAGCAGAATTATGAACACAAGCAGCCAATACGAGTGGCGTTGATGATCCATTGCCTAAAAAAACCTGCAAAAAAACAGTGATTTAAAGTCGGAAGTTCTAATGCCCTTTTATCAATTTTATTTGTTTACTATTTAACTTTCAGTAGAACAGGACAGAGCCGATTGTACACATAGGAAGAAACACAATAATGTTTATATAAAAAATATTTGAAACTTGGCGGCCAAGTTTGGGAGTGTGATATGAAAAAGACCTTGAGAAAGATGGTTACTCTGAGAAAGAACACACACTCTCTATCTCTTTCTCTCTCTTGTACAGATGCATACAATGTGTGTGTGTGTGTGTGTGAAGATACATATAAATATATGTAGAAAAGGAAACTTCAGGGGAAAGACATGAACAGTATCTACATTATATATTTGTAGATGTAAACAATATATTTTTCGATCTTACACAATAAAATCTTCCTTTTCTTGAAAGATTTTCCAGGCCAACTCTCCTGAATCACCAACTAAAAAAAATAAAATTGTTAAATTTGCTCAAGATCTAAACACGTCGTACCAAAAAATATGACAAATTTAATCATGTCGTTTCGCTGCTTTTAAGCCGTCGTTTTAATTTGGCGCGTCCTTTTGGTTTTCAGTTTTCCATATTTTGAACCGAACGGGTGTGTAGGGAGAGAAACGGGATTTCGGATTTTTCCTACCATTCCCCATTATGGAAATTATTTAAACTAGGAAATTGTTTGAACCTCTATCTCCCCCCACCCACCCCCCCCCCCCCCCCCCCAAAAAAAAAACTATTCAAACCATTTTGATTTTTTTAAAAATTAGAATGCCACGTGATATTTTTGTAAGATATAGGTATTAAGTGTATATTTTACATTAATAAATAATTTGACATAATTTCTAGATTTTTCATTATGTGATTTCTTCCTATAGAAAAAAAAGAAGAAGATGATTTCTTCCTATATTTGCTTCTCTATTAATAAGATTAACTTTTATTCACTTAATCCTTTATTTTAAAAATATAAATTAATGTATTGGTTCATTATCTATAGCTAAAATCTTACACGTTAAAATAATTAGGTATGTTTAATGATATATTAACAAAATAGAGGCAAATTTATTTTGTGATAAAATGCAACTTTATCAATGAATTTTTTATTTAATATTTTCAGATTATTTTCAATAATACCCAACTTGCAAATATTATGAGCTCACAAAATTACTGGTCAGAGCCCCAATTGAATTTGTAAAGCTTGTCATTCAAACTATACGTTTTATCATACTTTATATTTCCAACTTTATTAAATACTCTATTTCTCAATTGATTTGATTCTTCCTACATCTAAAACTTATCATGTAATTGTTAATATATCTTAATAGTTTTTACTAACTAAAAAATGTAAATAATTTTTATTGAATATCAATTGAATTGATTGAATCAAGAAACTTATTTTAAATTTATCTATGTTTCCTCAAATTCAAATGCAAAATTTTCTTTGACCAAATCCGCATTCTTTTTGGTTAAATGCAACTATACATGGCAGAATTATGAAAGTAATATAATAGCAATGAACATAATATGCACATCGAGGCTGTTGTCTACTGCTCTACTTTATATTCTGTGTATGGTGCATCGTCTATTTTTTTTCGTATATTTGTACACACACTTATACCTATGTAAGTATGTAAAATACGTAATAAAAAACACCAAATATGCCGTGCAGCTAATGTGGTATGGAGAAGTTAGAGGAATAACTTATATAGTTGACTTACTCGAGCACTAGTTGACCACCAGACTTCAATATTTAATATAAAAGAAGCACAAAATTTCATGCAGAACAATATAATTCTAAAACACACTGCAGAAATACAGAACAATTCCTAGTCATTCACAAAAGCATAAACATGAAGAAATGGTTCGTTATTAGATTGAAATAAATAATATAGTTAGGGTAGCTAGCGGCCTGTGAACTGGCTAATGGAGGCAGTGGCATTAGTAGCAGATGATCCTGTAGAATTTGAAGTAGTTTCACCAACAACCCTATTCCCATAACTCAAAGAAGGTCTGCTTGGAGCCTTCTGCTCGACCGATCGATCGCTCAATAGCATTGCAAGAATTTCAGACATGCTTGGCCGTGAAGAAGGCGGTGACTGTGTGCAGGCCAAAGCAATTTCCACCATTTTCTTCAAATCTTCGGGTTTATATTCGCTCGAATCCAGGGCCTCATCAGCTAGTTTCTCATGCATCCCACTCTCATACAGTTTCCAGGCCTGCTTATTGCAATCATACAATATTAATCATTGAAAACAACAAGTGATCTTGAGAGAAAAAAATGCGTTTAATGTTACCTCTTCAAGAAGATATTCAGTGTCTGTATCGACATTCATGTCGCTGCTTCTTCGCCCACTGATGATTTCCAGGATTACAACCCCGAAGCTGTAGTTGTCAACTTTCTCTGACAAATGTCCATGGATTGCATATTCTGGTGCTGTATAGCCCCTGATTCAATGAATTTTTATACTTTTTATTTTTGAGCAAATTAGTCTCAAGTATAACATAACCAACAATTGGTTATGATTTCTTCATGTTAAATGAATAAAAATCTTACAATGTGCCAGCAAATTTAGTGCTAACATGACTCTGATTCTCGGGAAGAAGTCTTGCCAGCCCGAAATCAGCAATCTTGGCTTGAAATTCATTGTCTAGTAGAATATTGCCAGGCTTTATATCTCGATGGATGATGGTTACATGATACTGCTCGTGCAAATATGCAAGTCCCCTTGCTGTGCCAAAAATGATATCAAACCGTTGTTTCCAGGTGAGCGATCCTCGTTTGTCACCTAACAAACACATCCGATCAATCAATTTTATGGTTGAATAACTTTTATTAGACTCTAGTTCTCGAGTATATATGTACATACCATATAGGAATCTGTCAAGGCTTCCGTTGGCCATGTATTCGTAGATAAGAAGTAGTTCTGATCCTTTGCTACAGCATCCTAACAGACGGACAAGATTGCGGTGATGGACATTGCTTATAAGCCTAACTTCAGTTTCGAAATCTGCCTTTGCTCTGCTGTAATTTATATTCAGTTTCTTCACTGCAACAATATTCCCATTTTTCAAGGTTGCCTGTTCAGTTGCAATCATTAGTTAAAGCACAAAGAGAAAATGGTATACACGACAGAATGAAGTATGTTTTACCTTGTATACATCACCAAAACCGCCTTCTCCCAGTTTATTTTCCTCACTGAAATTGTTTGTAGCTGTTTTCAAATCCTTGTAACTGTATATATTTGGGCCTTGCAGTTCAGTTGCCCCCAAAATGTTATCTGGAAGAATAAACATATATTTTCATACCCAAACCTCACAACTACGATTCCCTTAATTTCAAGTGCAATATATCAGACAACTGCTGCTAAAAAAGGATAGAAAGTAAATAGAGAAATTGAACAATACAGAAGACAAAAAAATCACCTCTTGAAGCTGTTTTCGACTTTCTTGAAAACTTGTACCATAGAAACAAAGCAAGCAAAATTAGAACAAGGCCACCGCCTCCTACAACTCCTCCTACAATTGCTTTTGTCTTGCTTGAATTTCCTGTAAACAAAAATACAGTGAAGAACCTAATCAAACATAACATGACAATGAAAAAATCGAAAAGAAATGCTCATACTGATAGAGAACAGCAAAAGTATTACAACCTCCTCCTCCTCCTAGGAATGGTGTAATATCTATTGTCTGATTATTGGAGAAGAAAGGTGTGTCCGAATATCTGAGAAAACAGGCAGCATCAATAGCCTTTCCATCGGCATCAGGCAAGCAGCCCTGTATGTTTCCATGAGCCACAGTGAGGCAATCTTGGCACCCACTTTGGGTGATTGTTTCAGCACATTGTGCCACGCCATAAATAGTTAAGTTTCCACCGTTGGCGATTTGCCTCCTAGTTGCTGCAAAATAGCCATTGATTCTTGGGGTTGCCTGTACAAGATCCCTCAGTAGTGTCTGCCCCGTTGCATCGAATGCGGTTGGCTGGGATGCAGTTCGGTTGCCGCAGATTTGGACATTTCCAAGAAGAGTTGTTTGATCATAGAAGCTGTTGCTCTCATACCTTAAAATGAAAACATGAAACCAAGTTTGGATATATAGTAGCATACAGATGCCATTAATCAGTGAATTATGCTTCTAAACATAGCTTTTCTGATGTTTGAGTTTGGTTTGTTAATTTATTTAATATATTCATGACTCGCGAACCAATTCAAGATTTATGGAGTATAAACGTGCTTAATAAATATAAGTTATAAATTAAACTATCCACCGATTTTTACATTATTGATATATATATATGTATATATATCATGCGGTGTTGCATATAAAATTGGGCCCAAAATTGTTTATTTTGAAATTTAATATTCATATATTTATTTATGTGTCGTGTCATTCACATGTTAATTAATTTGAAGAAGCGTGAGTTAACATTAGGTAAAATTAGAGTAGATTAGTGAAAGCATGAGTTAGTTAATATATATTAAAAGATGGATGTGAATCACATGAATCTTTACATTCCTTTGGTTATTATGTCAAACTAAATAAAGAAATAGAACAACAAATGTGGGGGTGGGCTGCTATTTTTATTAATTTCTTTTTAACGGGAAGGTGTGTGTAATAATTGAATACATGTTAGTTGTCCTTATCACTCATTCAGTCTGCCGGCCGTACCTTTATTTAATTAGCAAATTGAAAATTAATTTAGATAGAGCACTATTACCTACCCAATTATTAAATACTATTTTTTCTTTTCCTTTAATACAAACATATTTTCTTCACCTGAAATTATAAACTTTTTCTATAAATAATTACTGAAAATACTAATTATTCTAAATAATTAAAAATCTGGAAAAATTATGGAGTTCTTAAAATGTGTTTACTCTTATTTTTTTTAAAATCGAAATACATTAATGTGCATACGAAAAATCGAAACACACACACACACACACACACAAAACAGAACAACAATTGACTCGTTATTTCGGGAAACGGAAATTACCTGAGGAAACAGCCATCATAGATGACCCGAGCGCCGTTGGCGGCGGAGCAGTTCCGAATCTGAGAGACTGCAGCGTCGTAGCAGGCCAAGCAATCCGCTTCAGACATGTAGTTTCTGCACTGAACCATGGCGTAAACCGGGTCCGAAGACCTCGCCTGCTGCGCCGTAGCGAACCGCCTGCCGCCGCCGCCCGATAGCTGACTCCTCAGGTCGGAGAAGGTGGCGTTGAGGTTGTTGAAAAAGTCTGGTATATTGGTAGCATTATACTGGCTGCATCCCTTATTCAGTAGATTAATCTGCGGTTCTGAATTGGCCAGCTGCCACCACGTCGACACGGCGGCCACCGCCACAATAAGGCGGAGCCAACAGGCACACCTTCCCAGGGTTTCCATTAGTCTGTTTCAATTGAAGAATATTTGGTCCGACAATTATATATTGTGTTCTGTTTGTTTGTATTTGTGCTGACTGTGTGTTGACCTTTGAGGAACCTTCTGCCGTGTTCAAACCGGAAATTCTCACAACCTCACTCTCTCTCTCTCTCTCTCTCTCTTCGTCACACCTATTGTGGTAAAGTGGTCGGTAGCTAACTCAGATTTACTTTTGGTAAATTATTAGTGATTTTACTGTAAATAAGTTTGTAAAAAAAATTGCAGTTGATTTTTCACAGCGAATTCAACCCCCCCCCCCCCCCCCCCTTTTTTTTTTTGTCCTGTATGAATATTTAATTCTATCTTATTGATAAATAGTCTTGTATTTTCACAGTGAGTTAGATTTTGGTCATTATTTTCGCCTCACCCTAATCAATGTGCTACATCAAAACTAGTTGGTTTTCGTGGTTCACACAATATATATTTTTTTAATATTAGACGTCATATTCTACGTTTATTATATGTGATAAAAATAATAAAATACAATATGAAATATTGAATTTAACATAAAATTTCACCAAGAACCCTATCCCCATGGCTGATAGACCTGCTCGGAATCCTCTGCTCGCCTGACTGATCACTTAAAAGCATCGCCAGAATTTCAGACATGGTTGGCCTTGAAGAAGGTGGCGACTGCGTGCAAAGCAGCGCAATCTCCACCAGTTTCTTCAGATCTTCGGGTTTATATTCATTTGCCAAAGCCTCATCGGCCAGCTTTTAATGCATGCCACTCTCATACATTTTCCAGGCCTGTACATTTCAATCATAGTATTTCAATGTTTAAACATGTTAGCTCTAAAGTCATTGTAATAGCTCTAAATTAAAGATAACATGTTTGATTAATAGCTACCTCTTCAAGTAGGTATCCAGTGTCTGAATCTACCTTCATGTCTCTGCCTCTAATTTCTAGGATTACAACTCCAAAGCTGTAAGTGTCAACTGGATCACCTATTCGGCTGACATATAGCCCCTTATTCACAACAGTTTATCATATTTGATTTGTTCTTGTTAAATGAATAAAATCAAAATTAGAATTTATGAGATACTTTCAGGGTGCCTGCAAATTTAGTGCTAACATGACTCTGATTCTCCGGAAGAAGCCTTGCCGACCCGAAATCAGCAATCTTGGCTTGAAATTCGTCGTCCAGTAGAATATTGCCTGGCTTTATATCTCGATGTATGATGGTGGTAGCGTCGTTTCTCCACCAAAAATAATCCGACCAGCGGTCGGTATGCCCACACTGACCAGAACAACAGCAAGCAAGATCGTCTCCCAAAGGACTGGCGAGAATTTTTCTAATCTTTTGATCTGCCAATAATCACGAAAATCAGTAGCAAAGATTTGTATTTTGAGAATGAAAGTGAATAGCGAAAATTAAGAAAATGATTTGTATCAGATATGTAAAATATTCCGGGTTCCAATTAATTCCACTCTAGCTAACTATTTCAATCATTGATGCAAAATTGACTTTAATTCATGCAAATAAATTAGTTATAACCACCGAAGACGCTTCTGACGCGGTCTTATCTCTCCTTAATTTCTTGATAATCAGGAAGATGCTTCACCAATTATTTCCCTAATCGACTGACAACCCGAGAGACGCTCTATGGATTTAATGAGCCGACAGCATTAATAATTAGAGAGACCCAATTCAAAATCGATAAACTCTGACGCAGGATTACCGAATTAAGACTGATCTTCCCTTAATTCTGAAGAATCAATGTACCACTAATTAAATCTAAACCACAATTACGGATGGCCGATTTAATTGGCTACTAATTAATTCCGGTCTAATGAATATTTCGAACTACCCAATAGATCCGAAATAATTAACCACAGTAAACACAGAGAATCACATATACTTGCATAAAATAAAGTATACGAACATATTTGATCTCATAAAATAGAATAGATAAAGTTTCCTTAATTGTTACCGGAATAAAAGAGTTTAGCTACAACCCATAATAGAATCAAGAAACCAAATAAACGATAAAAAGATAAAACCGGGCTGCTTCTTGGAGAGAAGAACGGCTGCCTTCTTGGTTTCTTGAAGTAGGTTGAATGATAATGTAAAGTATGATCCTAATGGAACTCTAGTTCAACTATATATACAAGTCCAACGTTAATGAAGCCCATGGTTACAAGTTTAACTCGTATCTTGCTGTCAAATCCCGTAGGGACCCATATGTGTGGTGGAATTGGGTCTTTAAATCGATCCTGGGCCGCTAAAAAATATTATGTTCAGGCCTAACTGGTCGGTATGCCCATACCGACCGTCTTCCAGTAAATCCCTGCTTAATTTTTCTGGATATTTTGCCCCTTTTTTTCTCCAAAGTTGAATATTCTCCTACAGTCATGTAACAACCTGAATTAGCTCGAAAATATAGGTGTTGAAGGGATAATGATCATTAAAATTACACCAAAAACTCTCCAAAAAGATGTATCAAATAACCACCATCAAATCCCCCCACACTTAAACAATGCTCGCCCTCGAGCATAACTCAAAGAAAGAAAACTGGACTCGATACTCCAAAGGCAAAACAATCATTGGCAACATTTCAACAGACAATAATCAAAGCATGATCATCCACAAACCACCAACCCTTCTCTTATGGTAAAAATGTGCATTAGCTCTTTATTCAAGTCAAAATTATGCATAGTCAATCCTGCCCTTCCAAGTTTCACTCAAATTCTCTCAAATAAGAAATAGGGTCAGTTTCATTCACTCAAATCACAACTTGACACTATCAAACACATGTTTGCCCTTAAGCCACTGTCTCTACCCGAAATATGTGATAAACGCACAAATGAAAAGGTCTTTGCAGGGTTGTAATGGGGCTAGGGGAAAATGTAGGATGGAAGGATAGAACAGTTAAATTATAGAAATATACGAGCATATCAAAATATTCGAGGCACTCCTAAAAAAACAAGCTGATTTTCAATCGAACAAGACATGACCAGCATCAAACAATTAACATCCACAACCCCTTTATTCTTTTTTTTTTTTTTGCAGAACAATAACCGGAACAGTAACATGAGTATTGTTACTCCAGAAACTGAACTCTTCGCTTTTTTTTTTCAATTTTTTTTGCAGAACAGTAACTGGAATAGTAACATGAGTACTGTTACTCCAAAAACTGAACTCTTCACTTTTTTTTTTTTTTTTTTTTTTTTTTTTTTTTTTTTTGTCTCGGCAGGTCAGCATTTTTCTATTCACAAAACAGGAACATATATCCACAAGAATCAACATTTCGGCACATAACATCTTCAAGTATAGGAGTTTTCATTTTCAGCACATTCTAACATACTCGCGTACTTCCATGGGATAAAAGCAGGCTAAAACAGGTTATGGATTAATGGTTTAGTGGCTGTAATCAATAAAGACGGCTAAGGCACATCAGGCTCACTAGTGGATATGTAGGGTTTGGATAATATATTTAGGCCAAAATTGGGTTAATCCTAAATGCCTTAATCACTTTCATGCAAGAATCTCAAAAGAGTTTCAACTATGGCAACCGGGCAAACAGGAAATCCAGCATACAAGTTGGATACACTAATTTAGAAACAAATTGAGCAATTTTCAGATATAAAATCATGCTCATCAGGCTCAATTCTCACTATATATAAAGCTGTAATTATGTGATCAACTATGCAAATTTTGTCATCCTAGAACACATACGAGCATAGACAAAATTTCACCACAAAAGAACAACAACCAAACAATCTCACAAACCAACTTTTCATATTGACCATTTCCATGCTGCCAACGACTCAACCAATACTCTTTTTTTTTGTTTTTAATAAACAAAACACGTATACTCTCCCCCACACTTTGGAAACTACAGTGTCCTCACTGTGGAAAAAGGGAAAAGATACGACAAAAACTCAAAACAAGAACTAGCTAAAGGGAAAAGGAACGAAAACTCCCCTGGATTGGTTGTCAAGGCTTCGAGGAACGGGACATCCGGCGCACCGCTTGTTCCACAGCTGTAACTAATCTGCCAACAATACCAAAATAAAGTAAGTTTAATTCCATAAGCTTGTAAATTTGCACAACCTTTTTTGGTTTTTTTTTAGAATAAAGAAAAATAATAAAAAAAAAAAAACTAAGAAGATAAAATTCAAAGAGCTTGGGTTGCCTCCCAAGAAGCGCCCTTGTTTAACGTCTTAAGCTCGACGTATCAGGTGGTTGATCATGAAAGTATCTCGGGGGCTGCCAAGGTCATTCCATCGATGGTAGCTATTTCCATTCCCCCGTAATAAGGTTTCAACAATTGTCCATTCACCTTCAACACCTTGGAAGTACTCAAACTTTGAATCTCGACGACTCCATGAGGGCTTACATTTATTACTTCAAAGGGTCCCATCCAACGGGATTTCAGTTTACCCGGCGTGATTCGAAGTCGAAAATTGAATAAGAGAACTTTCTGTCCAACTTCAAAAGATTTCCTTCGAATATATTTGTTATGGAGGAGTTTGGTGCGTTCCTTGTAGAGGCTGGCACTATCGTAGGCTTCCAATCGAATCTCCTCTAACTCTTGCAATTGAAGTTTCCTTTCTTGACCAACAAGCTCTTGGTCAAGACAACATTGTTTTACTGCCCAAAATGCCTTATGCTGCAATTCGACTGGTAAATGGCACTGCTTCCCAAAAATCAGACGGTAAAGGGACATTCCGATGGGTGACTTGTAAGCCGTGCGGTATGCCCATACCGCATCATCCAGTCAGAGACTCCAGTCTTTTCGGTTCGGATTTACTATTTTTTCTAGAATATTTTTAATCTCCCGGTTGGACACCTCAGCTTGTCCATTTGATTGTCGGTGGTAAGCGGTTGCAACTCGGTGGTGAACCCCGTATTTCTTAAAAAGGGCCTCTAACGTTCGATTGCAAAAATGCATTCCTTGATCACTTATAATGGCACGTGGCACACCGAATCTATTAAAAATGTTAGTTTTAAGAAAACTTGCAACCACCTTAGAATCATTGGTGTGAGTAGCCTTTACTTCAATCCACTTGGACACATAATCAACTGCCAATTAGATATAAGAATTTCCAAACGAACTTGGGAATGGACCCATAAAGTCCATCCCCCACACATAAAAAATTTCACACACCAAAATAGGGGTTTGGGGCATTTCATTGCGAGATGAGATGTTACCTGTTCGTTGGCAGCGATCACAATTTTTGCAGAAAAAATAAGCATCCCTAAAAATAGTTTCCTAATAAAAACCGGAACCAAGAACCATACGGGCTGTCCTTTTTGGTCCAAAATGACCACCACACGCATGGGCATGACAAAAATTCAGAATGGATGGGATTTTATTTTCAGGAACGCATCTCCGTATCACTTGATCAGCACAAGTCTTCCACAAATAAGGGTCGTCCCATATGAAATATTTTGCTTGGCTCTTCAACTTATTCTTTCTAGCTATTTCAGTCCCTTTTGGAAAAATTCCAGTGGTTAAATAATTAACTAAATCGGCGTACCAAGGGATCGTACCTTTAGCTGCTAGTAGTAGCTCATCAGGAAAATCGTCCGGTATGGGCATACTGTCCGACTCTGTTTTCAGCCTGCTCAAATGGTCAGCAACGTTATTTTTCACCCCTTTTTTTATCTTTGATCTCCAAGTCAAATTCTTGTAGCAGCAGTATCCAGCGGATGAGACGTGGCTTGGATTCCTTCTTGGAGAGCAAATACTTTAAAGCTGCATGGTCGGAATAAACAATAACTTTAGAACCAATAAGATAAGATCTAAATTTTTCACAAGCAAAAACAACAGCAAGTAGCTCATTTTCTGTCGTCGTGTAATTGCATTGGGCAGGGTTGAGTGTCTTTGAGGCATAATATATCACATGGCTTTCTTTCCCGTTTTTTTGCCCAAGCACAGCTCCAACGGCGAAATCACTTGCATCACACATGATCTCAAACGGCATTCCCCATTTTGGTGGTTGGATTATGGGAGTAGAAGTCAACTTGCTCTTCAAGAGATTGAAAGCTTCCTTACACTTTTCATCAAAGACAAATGGCACCTCTTTTTGCAACAACTTGGTTAGGGGCTGTGCAATCTTTGAAAAATCTTTAATGAAATGTCTATAGAAACTTGCATGGCCTAAGAAAGCTCGAATATCTTTTTCATTAGATGGGTAAGGTAATTTCATGATCATATCAATTTTTGCCTTATCCACTTCTATCCCATTTTCAGATATAACATGTCCAAGTACTATACCTTGTTTTACCATGAAATGACATTTTTTAAAATTTCACACAAGGTTAGTTTCAACACATCTCTCCAAAACTTGTTCCAAATTACTCAAACAATGATCAAAATTAGCACCGTGAACAGTAAAATCATCCATGAAAATCTCAATGCAATTTTCAATCAAATCAGAAAAAATACTCATCATACATCTTTGGAAAGTGCCAGGAGCATTACATAAACCAAAAGGTATTCGACGGCAAGCAAAAGTTCCAAATGGACAAGTGAAAGTTGTTTTTTCTTGATCCTCTTGTGCCACAAAAAAATTGAAAATATCCCGAATAACCATCAAGAAAACAAAAGAATGATTTTCCAGCCAATCTTTCAAGCATCTCATCAATAAAAGGCAATGGAAAATGATATTTCCTAGTAGCATCATTCAATTTCCTAAAGTCTATGCACATACGCCAACCAGTTTGAAGTCTCATTGGGATTAATTCATTATTTTCATTTTTTACCAACTGAAATCCAGACTTTTTAGGGACCACATGAATAGGACTAACCCAAGCACTATCAGAAATTGGATAAATAATCCCTAACTCTAACAATTTAAGGATTTCCTTAAGCACAACATCTTTCATGACAGGATTCAATTTTCTTTGTGGGTCTCTAGAAGGTTTACAATTTGGTTCAAGTAAAATTCGATGCATGCATATAGAGGGGCTGATACCTTTTATGTCGGCTAAAGTCCACCCAATTGCCGTTTTATGCTTCTTTAAGAGTTCGACCAACCTTTCCTCTTGTTCCTTGCAAAGCTCATTGCTAATAATGACGGGCAGCGACTCCTTCTCACCTAAGAATGCGTATTTCAGATGCTGGGGCAGTACCTTCAGTTCCAGCATTGGAGCTTTCGCTACAGATGGTAAAATAGGTTCTGCACTGGTCGGTATGGGCATTCTGCTTGACAGATGCCGAGTGGGAAATTCGCTGGTGGAACACAGCTGCATCATGGCAGCACAAATTTCCTCATCTTCTTCAGGTGTTGCTAATGTTCCAGCTGTCCCATTGAGCAGTACCTGCTCCAATTTGTCTTCCCTAAAATTATTTTCAACAAAATCGTCAATTAAGGAATCAACAACATCAACCATATACAAACCTTCACGATCCTCAACATGCTTCATAACTTCAAAAATATTAAATGTAACAGTATCACCATCAAATTCGAAGCTAAGAATGCCCTTATCAACATCAATTTTAGTTCTAGCAGTTTTCATGAATGGCCTTCCTAAAAGAATTAAAGGTCTATGTGCAGCAAAGGTATCATCCATATCAACAATGTAAAAATCCACTGGAAAAATTAAATCATTAACTTTAACCAAAACATCTTCCACCACACCTTTAGGATATGTATTAGACCTATCAGCTAATTGAATTATCACACGAGTTTCCTTCATATCTCCTAACTGAAGTTCCTTATACATAGAGAGTGGCATAACATTGATGGAAGCACCTAAATCTAGCATAGCTCTCTCAACTTTCTTACTACCAATGATGCAAGGAATAGTAAACATGCCAGGATCCCTACATTTTTCCGGTGATTTTCTTTGAATAACTGCCGAAACATTTTCACTAACCTTGATTTTTGCATCTTTCCCATATCTCATCTTTTTAGCACATAATTCTTTCAAAAATTTTGCATACCTGGGAACTTGCTTAATGTCATCAATCAAGGGTAAGTTAATTTCTACCTTTTTGAACAACTCAAGAATTTCTTTCTCATCGTCCTCTTTCTTGTTTCGAACCAACCTGGAAGGAAAAGGGGCTGCCATAATAGATTGAGAATTAGAAATTTTAGAATTAACGATTACCTTAGGGGGAAGAGGTTGATCTGGTTGTTGTGCCTCCTCAACAACTTCCTTCATTTGATCTTCATCCTTATCTTTTGGCTCCTTCTCTTTCTTCCTAACCTCTTGCTCGACCAGCTCCTTTCCATTACTCAAAGTTACAACACTAACATTCTCCTTAGGGTTTATCTCAGCTTGGGACGGAAGTTTGCCTTGATTTGCTTGTATCTTGTTCACTTGAGTGGCAAGTTGGGTGATTTGTGTGCCCATACTGCCCAAGACAGCTTGTGTCTCCTGCTGGAAAGCTTGCTGACTTTGCACCATGTTTTTAACAATTTCGCTGCTGTGTGCAAGAGTTTTCAAAATATCGTTCATGCTGGGTTCTGATCGGTCAGTATGCCCATACTGCCCGTCCTGCTGTCTGAGCGGCAGATTCCCAGGTACCTTCGGATTTTGTTGTTTCCAACTGAAATTTGGGTGATTTCTCCAGCCTGGGTTATATGTGTTCGAGAATGGATCATTCCTCTTATTCCTTTGTGTATCGTATTGGGCACCCCCCGATCCATAGTATACTTGTTCGGGTTGAGAATTCTGCAAAATAGGACAAAAATCACTAGTATGATTATTTTCCGAACAAACTTCACATATAATTTTTTGAGTTTGAGCAACAGCAAGTCCTCTAACTAAAGAGGTGAGAGCATCAATCCTATCATTGACACTTGAACTCTCTATTCCTTCGGCTCCTATTACAGGCCGGTATCTATCATCATCCTCATCTTCATATTGTTGGCCATTAGAAACCATATCCACAATGAGTTGTTTTGCTTCGGCCAATGTCTTGTTGGTTAAGGATCCTCCACAAGCAGCATCAATTATTTTCCTGTCAAATGAACACATACCACGATAAAAATAATTAGTTAGCAATTGATATTCAGAAAATCCGTGGTCGGGACATTTCCGACATAGCTGCTGAAATCTCTTCCAATAATCAGCAAGGCTCTCTCTTGATTTTTGCTTAATGTTGCTGATAGCCATTCTTAAATTGACAGCCCTTGATTCTGGAAAGAATTTTCATAAGAACTGCTCCTCCAATTCATTCCAAGTCTGAATGGAGCTCGATGGAAGGTCAAACAGCCAATCTCTAGTCTTTCCCTGCAATGTATGAGAAAAAGTTAGTAATCTCAAATTATTTTCAGAAAAACCTTGAGGGCGTAAAGTGGAGCAAACTAAGTCAAATTCAGCAAGATGTTTGTGTGCACTCTCTCCGGGTAGATCACCGAACTTGGGTAGCACTTGGATAAAACCAGGTCTAATTTCAGCGTTGTATGTAATATGTGGCAGCACAATGCAAATCGGTCGATTGTTGCGGTGACGACCCAATTCCTTTATAAGAGGTTCAACTTCTTCTCTTGGTAAGAGTCCACGTTCTTCATTATTAGCCATATTTTCTGAAATAACAGCTTCCTTGGCTCTTTTCCTTAAGTTCTTGGCAGTTTTCTCCACTTCCGGATCAAAAATCAATTTTCCTGTACGTGAAGAACGGGGCATAAAATTGAAAAAAATAAAATAAAGAAAATTGTCAAATCAGTAGATTAGAAATATCACTGTTTAAAATCAGTCCCCGGCAACGGCGCCAAATTTTGGTAGCGTCGTTTCTCCACCAAAAATAATCCGACCAGCGGTCGGTATGCCCACACTGACCAAAACAGCAGCAAGCAAGATCGTCTCCCAAAGGACTGGTGAAGATTTTTCTAATCTTTTGATCTGCCAATAATCACGAAAATCAGTAGCAAAGATTTGTATTTTGAGAATGAAATTGAATAGCGAAAATTAAGAAAATAATTTGTATCAGATATGTAAAATATTCCGGGTTCCAATTAATTCCACTTTAGCTAACTATTTCAATCATTGATGCAAAATTGACTTTAATTCATGCAAATAAATTAGTTATAACCACCGAAGACGCTTCTGACGCGGTCTTATCTCTCCTTAATTTCTTGATAATCAGGAAGACGCTTCACCAATTATTTCCCTAATCGACTGACAACCCTAGAGACGCTCTATGGATTTATGGTTACAAGTTTAACTCGTATCTTGCTGTCAAATCCCGTAGGAACCCATATGTGTGGTGCAATTGGATCTTTAAATCGATCCTGGGCCGCTAAAAAATATTATGTTCAGGCCCAACTTGTCGGTATGCCCATACCGACCGTCTTCCAGTAAATCTCTGCTTGATTTTTCCGGATATTTTGCCTATTTTTTCTCCAAAGTTGAATATTCTCCTACAATCATGTAACAACCTGAATTAGCTCAAAAATATAGGTGTTGAAGGGATAATGATCATTAAAATTACACCAAAAACTCTCTAAAAAGATGTATCAAATAACCACCATTAGATGGTTACATGATATTGCTCGTGCAAATATGCAAGCCCCCTTGCTGTACCAAAAACTATATAAAATTGCTGTTTCCAGGTGAGCGATCCTCGTTTTCCGCCTATTTGAGCAGCAACACAAACAGAATTTGTTAATTAGTTATAGAAAAAAACCAAGAAATTTAAGAATTTGGTGTACAATAGTTCTTAGAATAGAACTATATGAAATCAATTAATATACCATATAAAAATCTTTCAAGGCTCCCATTCGCCATGTATTCATATATGAGAAACAACTCGGACCCTTTGCTGCAACAACCTAACAGACGGACTAGATTGCGGTGATGAACGTTGCTTATAAGCCTAACTACAGTCTCGAAATCTACCTTTGTTCTGCTGTAACTTATATCCAGTTTCCTAACTGCAACGATGTTCCCATTTTTCAGAGTTGCCTGTTGAGTTGAAACCGATGATTAGTTAACAATGGTACACAACTGAAAAAAGTATTATATATTCTTGTTTATTATCTATGTCGGATCATTAATTCATGTAACACTGGGTGTATGTACTTGTATACATCACCAAAACCGCTTGCTCCTAGTTCATTTTCTTCACTGAAGCTGTTTGTTGCTACTTCTAAATCCTTGTAACTGTATATATTTGGGCCTTGCAATTCTGTTGCTCCCAAAATGTTGCCTGAAAAACAAAACAGTCATGTGTATGATTGACTCGTTATTTCGGGAAACGGAAAAATTACCTGAGGAAATAGCCATCATAGATGACCCGAGCGCCGTTGGCGGCGGAGCAGTTCCGAATCTGAGAGACTGCGGCATCGTAGCAGGCCAAGCAATCCGCTTCAGACATGTAGTTTCTGCACTGAACCATGGCGCCGTAGCGAACCACCTGCCGCCTCTGCCTGATAGCTGACTCCTCAGGTCAGAGAAGGTTAGTTGATGTTTTAATTTCTAAATTAAAACGTCAGATCCGATGACATTTTCATCAAATATCATAACCACTGACGTTTTACTATATTTTGAAAACACTTTTTAAATCTACACTATTTTATAAAATATTTACCTTTTTCACATTATTTAGATAAATAAGCCTTTGTATAAATAAAAGAGACATAATTTAGTATTCGTACATCCTTATTAACTCACAATCCACTATTATATTATTTTGTTGTTCAATGTTCATATTTAATAAAACCTTTCTTTCAATTGTAGCAACATGTTATGACTCGATAAAATAGAAAACCCACTTCTATATTTATTCCGACATTCTTGATCATTATTAATTCCACAAGTTTTTTAATGAGGGATTCTATAAATTCAAAATTTTAGATACAATCATCACGTTCTCCTTATATTTGTTTCATTACAACTCCGGTTATTAATATTATCAAGAGTTTTACATATAAAAAATCTCCCACATTTTATAGTTAAATATGTAAAACTAAATAAAATGTTAATTACTTAGTACCCTTTAAATTTAATAATTAATAATTAACTTATAGATATTACAAAGAAATAATAAAACAAATCATTTATATTTTTATAATAGTAATAGTAATAGATAGATATAATATATATTGATGCAAAATTTTGTAATACTGTAAATTTAATCAAGGAGAAATATTAGATGGCAGCAATTAATAAGAAATGGTCACGTACTGACGTGGCAAGGAAGAAGTGGTTTGCTACCCACAATATGACAATAAGTGCTCCAATTGGTCAAATTGGATACAAATTTAATTGGGCAACACCTCTTTCCAAATATAGTGCTCCAATTTCTTCTGATTTAGTACAGCTTAGTGGGCAACTAAATGATGCACAAATTCCTCTTTCTTTCTCCCACTGATAATTAATTAGTGTATCTGCTGAAAAAGAAATTGAAATTATCAGAATAATCTGCCCAAGTTACAGATTACAATAAAAAAGAAATGAAATTAAAATATTTATTAAGTAAAACATTATATTATAGTATTATTCTTCAATAAGAAAATGTTAAGTCCAGACGAATTTATTAAATAATCTAACACAAATGAAAATGCACCAAAAAAAAAAAAAAAAAAAAAAAGGAACACAAGAAAACAAGATCATTTGCAACAATT
The DNA here is from genome assembly GCA_028749325.2 of Caryopteris x clandonensis. Classification (NCBI taxonomy): domain Eukaryota; kingdom Viridiplantae; phylum Streptophyta; class Magnoliopsida; order Lamiales; family Lamiaceae; genus Caryopteris; species Caryopteris x clandonensis. The sequence continues at coordinate 3,813,894 of JAPYKT020000007.1, read as the reverse complement.
TTGAAGGCTCGAGAGCAGAAGAACACACATTGGTAATAATTTGTATTCTTTTTAATGTTGAACTTATATGAAAAATTATCGGTAGAATACTTAAATGAAAACATGACATGAAAAAAAGATCATAACTATGTAATTGCAAATATTAACGTTAATTGATAAATCATAACTAAATAATAGCAAGCTACAATCAAATTGGGAGAAATCATGAAAATTTTCAAACCCTAACATTAAAAATTGTAAAAACAAAAAAAATATATAATTAATATTATAATTAAGATATGCTAGAAGAACTCATCGTGATGTTGTAATTTGTCCTTAGTTATATATTAATATTATAATTAAGATCCCAAAAATTTGTGTTGTTGGGATTTTTCCCATAATGTGTTTGGGCTGATTTGATTCATATGAAATCCCCTTCCAATGGCCTCATTTGGATTTGTCTTCTTCTACTAAAAATAAGCTTATTTTCAATTAAAATAAAGTTAAGTTGGGTTAAGGCCCTAAATTAAGAGAACTTTCAAAATAACTCAATATTTCTCCACAAATATATTTAAAAGTAAGCATAAGGCCTTCTATAATAAAAAAATCAAATACAATTAAATGATAAAGAATTTTCAGTCCAGTGTTGAAGTTAATCTCTAACTTTTATTATTTAGAAACTTAAGGAGTTTCTTTCGGGTTTTGGGGTTGACAGATATTTTGATTGTAACAAAATTCTATCGTGTTGTTTTTATAATTGAATAAAATAAAAAATTCAAATTTAAAATCGAAAGAAACAAAACCTCAAGAACTTGAATGACTAATTTATAAAGACTTTTACAGATCAACAATAATCTCACCAAATACTAAAGAAAAAAGTACATACAACTCTCACCTCAAACAAATAAAAAAGTCCATACAACTCCATGGATGTTGTCCAAGTAACATTAGAGAAATACACACCAATTCAATCCCATTCATTCATAGTACTAACACATGAAGAAAATATCTGAACTAAATTTTGTTATTTATTCTGTTGGACTGACTTATAATGAAGAAGCTAGCGCCTTTGTAGTGGGTAATGGAAACAGTAGCATTGGAGGCAGACGATCCATTTTCTGCAAGAGCTCTGCTGACAGAAGGCCTCTTTGGAGCCATATGCATCGCTGATCGATCACTTTGAATCATTACAAGAATTTCAGACATGGTTGGCCTTGAAGATGGAGGTGACTGTGTGCAAACCAATCCGATTTCTACCATCTTCTTTAAATCGTCCACTTCGTATTCCTCCGAATCCAATGCCTCGTCAGCTAGTTTATCATGCATCCCATTCTCATACAATTTCCAGGCCTCTTCAAGTAGATATCCAGTCTCTGAATCTTCATTCACGTCGCTGCATCTTTGGCCACTGATGATTTCCAGGATCACAACTCCAAAGCTGTACACATCAACTTTCTCCGATAAATGCCCGTTGACTGCATATTCTGGTGCTGTATACCCTCTGATTCCATGAAAATTTAATCGTATTAATCTTGCTCAATTCTTCACTCACTTAAAATAAGGTTATATTGCTAAAAGATATGAACTTACAATGTGCCTGCAAATTTAGTGCTAACATGGCTCTGACTCTCTGGGAGAAGCCTCACCAGCCCAAAATCAGCAATCTTGGTTTGAAATTTAGAGTCCAATAGGATGTTGCTCGGCTTTATATCGCGGTGTATGATTGTTACATGGTAATGCTCATGCAAATATGCAATCCCCCTTGCTGTCCCAAAAATTATATCACACCGTTGTTTCCAGGTGAGCGATCCTCGTCTGTAGCCTATTAGACCCTCAAAGAAATCAAATTTCGTACTAGCTATTTAATGTATAACTGCACTTTCAGCTCTTAAAGCCTAACTGTAATTCTTGAGAGTACGTACGTATGTGAGATCTGTTGAAGATCAACACAAGCCCAAGTTATTTGTTGAGCCCAAGAACAAACAAAAGTCCAATCCATTTAGTAGAAGATTGTGGAAGAAAGATATTTGTGTGGAAGAGTGTGGAAATGAGATATTTTGGTGGAAGTATGTAGAAATGAGATATTTTAAGAGAAGTATGTAGAATGTGGAATTAATGTGTGGTTATGATTTTTTCTTAATATAATAATTGTATGGTGGAGAATGCTTGGAGAGTAGTATAAATACCCTCCCTTGCATTTGTGTTATGCATCCACCAAAAAATCAAATCTTCCATTCCTATAAGAAGTGTAGTGTCTTGAGTGTGAGTTGTGAACTTCCTATTGAGTGTTTGTATTTTTCTTCAAATAGTGAGAGTTCTCTTAAAGTGTTGCAGTGTCTTCTATTTTGGGTATAATACAAGTAATTTATTTACTTGTTTGGGTCCAATATTAGTACGTTTAGAGTTATACACTCTAAATATTACTCAATAATTGGTATCAGAGCGGGACGGTCAGGGATCGTTCTTGTTGGAGCTATCTTGAGTCGTGAGGAGTTTGGTACTCTGCAAATTTGTGAGTTAAGGTTGTTCGGTATAGTCGAAGTCTTGCCGGCACAATGGGTGACCTTCAAGTTGTTGGAGGAATCAAGAAGCTCAACAACAAAAACTACAATACTTGGGCGACATGCATGGAGTCTTACCTATAAGGTCAAGACCTTTGGGAGGTTGTCGGTGGCGGTGAAGCTACACAACCGGCGGCGGAAGATGCCAACGGCGTCTTGCGAAAATGGAAGATTAAAGCAGGCAAAGCGATGTTTGCTTTAAAGACTACAGTTGAAGAAGAAATACTGGAACACATCCGGGATGCCAAAACACCAAAGGAAGCATGGGACACTTTCGTTAAACTCTTTTCAAGGAAGAATGATACAAGGCTACAACTTCTGGAGAATGAGCTTCTATCAATGGCGCAACGAGACATGACGATTGCCCAGTACTTTCATAAGGTAAAGTCGATATGCCGCAAATCTCAGATTTAGATCCGACAGCTCCTATTGGGGAAACCAGGATAAAGAGAATAATTATCCATGGTTTGAGACCCGAGTATCGAGGGTTTGTTGCCGCTGTACAAGGATGGCCAACACAACCATCGCTTGTAGAGTTTGAAAATTTGCTTGCAGGTCAAGAAGCTATGGCCAAGCAAATGGGAGGAGTCTCATTGAAGGGTGAAGAGGAAGCGCTCTACACCAATAAAAGCAAAGACAGTTTCAAGCGGCACACTGATGGTGGATCTAAAAAGGGTGGTAACACTGTAAAAAGCCACCACGGAAAGGGAGGCTCTCGTCCAGGGGGAGCTTCGAAGAATCGCGGTAACAACAAAAGGTTCAATGGAGAATGTTACAACTGTGGGAAAAATGGTCACATGGCAAAAGACTGTTGGAGTAGGAAAAAACAGGTTGAAGGTAATGCTGCTACCTCTAGTTCTAAAGAGAATAGTGAAGATGGTTGGGATGCCGATGCATTATTCGCCATGGAGGAAGAAGAATTAGCTCTCACGGTAACACCAGAACATATTGACTACAAGAATGATTGGATCGTAGACTCGGGCTGCTCAAACCATATGACGGGTGATAAAGAGAAATTGCAGGACTTGTCTGAATACAAGGGAGGTCGTGTGGTGGTGACAGCTGACAACTCAAGGTTGCCGATAGCCCACATCGGTAAGACGATAGTTACTCCCCGATATAATTCTAACCAGGTACCACTTCAAGATGTTTACCATGTCCCAGGAATGAAGAAAAATTTGCTATCTGTGGCTCAATTAACATCATCAGGCCACTATGTCTTGTTCGGTCCTCGAGATGTAAAGGTTTATCGTGACCTTAAAATCTCAGAAACACCGACAATGGAGGGACGACGATTGGAGTCAGTCTACGTGATGTCAGCAGAGTCTGCATATGTAGACAAGACAAGAAAAAATGAGACAGCAGATCTATGGCACATGCGGTTAGGTCACGTTAGCTACTCCAAGCTAAGTGTGATGATGAAGAAGTCAATGCTTAAGGGGCTTCCTCAACTTGAGGTGCGAACAGACACAGTATGTGCAGGATGCCAGTATGGTAAAGCGCACCAATTGCCATACAAGGAATCGAAGTTTAAGTCCAAAGAACCATTAGAGTTAGTTCACTCTGATGTATTCGGGCCAGTGAAGCAACCATCAATTGGCGGTTTGCGGTACATGGTGACATTTATTGATGACTTCTCCAGGTATGTGTGGGTTTTCTTTATGAAAGAAAAATCTGACACATTCTCAAAGTTTAAAGAGTTCAAAGAGTCAGTCGAAAGAGAAGTAGGAAAGAAGATTATTTGCTTACGCACAGACAATGGGGGAGAATATAGCTCAATCGAGTTTTCTCAATACTTAAGGGAGTGCCGAATACGTCATCAATACACTTGTGCCAACACACCACAACAAAATGGTGTGGCTGAGAGAAAGAACCGACACCTTGCAGAACAAGTGGAAGATGCTACACTTCACGCAATGTGGTGTTTGATGAAGCATCTTCTTGGTGGTCCTCAGAGAAGGAGGTGCTACCAGACTCCATAGAATTTGGAGAAAAGCTGCAACAGAAGATGGGGGAGCATACTATCCAACTCAAACCAACTTCAGATGAACCAGGAGATCCAGACGGCGACAATGTCGAAACAAGGGTACCTCAGAATCCTTGGCAAACTGGAGTGTATCAACAACCAAACGAAGAAGATGGGCTTAATGAAACGGAAGAATCAACTCCACAGTCTCAACTTCGAAGGTCAACAAGAACACGAAGGCCAAATCCTAAGTACGCAAATGCAGCCATTATTGAAGAAGCAACCGAGCCTGAGACGTTCGAAGAAGCATCGCGGAGGTCTGAGTGGATGATAGCTATGAAAGAAGAGATCGATGCACTTCAGCAAAATCAAACTTGGGATCTCGTGCCAAAGCCAAAAGATGTAAAACCCATATCCTGCAAGTGGGTTTATAAGATAAAGCGTCGTCCAGATGGGTCAATCGAGAGGTACAAGGCACGATTGGTAGCTCGAGGTTTCTCTCAACAGTATGGACTAGACTATGATGAAACGTTTAGTCCAGTGGCAAAACTTACAACTGTTCGAGTCCTGCTTGCACTTGCAACCAACAAAGATTGGAGTTTGTGGCAGATGGATGTGAAGAATGCTTTTCTTCATGGAGAGCTGGATCGAGAGATCTACATGATCCAACCAATGGGCTTTCAGAATCAAGTTCATCCTGGATATGTGTGTAAGCTGCGAAAGGCACTCTACGGCTTGAAACAAGCACCCAGGGCATGGTATGGTAAGATTGCTGAATTTCTAACTCAAAGTGGTTATTCAGTAACACCTGCAGATTCCAGCTTGTTTGTTAAAGTGAATGAAGGAAAGCTAGCTATCGTGCTAGTATATGTGGATGACTTGATCATAACCGGTGATGATGAGACGGAAATTCATCGCACGAAGGAGAATTTATCGGTTCGTTTCCAGATGAAAGAACTTGGTCAGCTCAAGCACTTCCTTGGTTTAGAGGTTGATCGCACACAAGAAGGAATATTTCTTTGTCAGCAAAAATATTCCAAAGACTTGTTGAAGAGGTTCGGAATGCTCGAATGCAAGCCAATTTCGACGCCGATGGAACCGAATGCCAAAATGTGTGCATATGAAGGAAAAGATTTGGAAGATGCAACGATGTATCGACAATTGGTAGGTAGTCTAATCTACTTAACCTTAACTCGACCTGACATTTCTTATGCAGTTAGTGTGATGAGTCGATACATGCAAAATCCAAAGAAGACTCATTTGGAAGCAGTTCGACGAATATTGAGATATGTGAAGAGTACAATTGACTATGGTCTTTTGTACAAGAAAAGTGAGGACTGCAAGTTAGTTGGTCACTGCGATGCTGATTATGCAGGAGATCATGACACCCGAAGATCAACAACAGGGTACGCATTTAAGCTGGGTTCCGGAACAATTTCTTGGTGTAGCAAGAGACAACCGACGGTATCATTATCAACCACTGAAGCTGAGTATCGAGCAGCGGCAATGGCAGCTCAAGAGAGTACATGGTTAATACAACTGATGAATAATTTACACCAGCCAGTAGATTATGCAGTTCCGTTGTACTGTGACAATCAGTCGGCAATTCGTTTGGCGGAGAATCCAGTCTTTCATGCAAGAACTAAACATGTTGAGGTTCATTACCATTTTATCAGAGAAAAGGTTTTGCAGGAAGAAATTGAGATGAGGCAAATTAAGACAGATGATCAAGTTGCAGACTTGTTCACCAAAGGCTTGAGCACCGGCAAGTTCGAAACGTTTCGTCGTCAACTCGGTGTGGTACAAATAGTAAGGGCTAGTGTTGAGGGGGAGTGTTGAAGATCAACACAAGCCCAAGTTATTTGTTGAGCCCAAGAACAAACAAAAGTCCAATCCATTTAGTAGAAGATTGTGGAAGAAAGATATTTGTGTGGAAGAGTGTGGAAATGAGATATTTTGGTGGAAGTATGTAGAAATGAGATATTTTAGGAGAAGTATGTAGAATGTGGTATTAATGTGTGGTTAGGATTTTTTCTTAATATAATAATTGTATGGTGGAGAATGCTTGGAGAGTAGTATAAATACCCTCCCTTGCATTTGTGTTATGCATCCACCAAAAAATCAAATCTTCCATTCCTATAAGAAGTGTAGTGTCTTGAGTATGAGTTGTGAACTTCCTATTGAGTGTTTGTATTTCTCTTCAAATAGTGAGAGTTCTCTTAAAGTGTTGTGGTGTCTTTTATTTTGGGTATAATACAAGTAATTTATTTACTTGTTTGGGTCCAATATTAGTACGTTTAGAGTTATACACTCTAAATATTACTCAACAAGATCAACATACCGTATAAGAATCTGTCAAGGCTTCCATTCTCCATGTATTCGTAAATCAGAAGCAGCTCTGATCCTTTGCTACAACATCCAAGTAGGCGGACAAGATTGCGGTGATGAACATTACTAACAAGCCTACTTTCAGTCTCAAAGTCTGCTTTTGCTCTGATGTTACTTATATCCAGTTTCTTCACTGCAACAATATTCCCATTTTTCAATGTGGCCTGTTTTTTAGTTCCAAAACAAAACAAAACAACAAAAGGAGGGATTATATCAATTGCCATTTTCATGAATATTCACTGCAGTAAAGTAAAAAGACGATGATATACTAATGTACCTTGTATACTACACCAAAACTCCCCTGTCCTAGTTTATTTTCTTCACTGAAATTGTCCGTTGCTGCTTCCAAATCCCTGTAGCTGTATTTATTGGGACGTTGCAATTCCGTTGCCCCCAATATGTCCCCTTCAACAGCAAAGAAATCGTCATTTTCAAATTTTTATGTTTATGTTGATAAAAGTTCAATCCATGATTTTACAAAGAAAACTGAATCCATCCCCCCCACCCAAAAAAAAAAAAAAAAAAAAAAAAGAGTCTGATTTGGGATGGAGGGAGTAGTATAATACAAGAAGATGAAAAAGATCACCTCTCATAGCTATTTTCAGCTTTCTTGAAAATAAGTACCATAAAACCAGGGTAACTATTGTTGTGACAGAATAGGATTATAGAGCATAAACAAGAAACAAAAAACGTAAAGAAGACACAAGATTTACGTGGTTCACCAATAAATTGGCTACGTCCACGGGCAGAGAGGAGAACGGATTTTATTATGTGGTATGTGTGTTACAGATTACAGATCTCAAGGACCATATATATAGTACTGAGGAAAAACTAAAACACCGAAATTGGTGATATGCATATCTTTGTCCTGGATATGCATATCTTATATCTTCATCATATCTTTCTAAGATTTGTTCCCAGATTTACTCTTGATTCTCCTTATTTTTAGCCATGCCTTTTCTTCCTTGATATATATAGCTCTGCGAAGTGTGTGATTCAAGACATATCAACAAATCTCCACCTTGACTTGAATCTTCCTTGCAGATGCATCATTACAATGACAGATGAACAGACTCCTCCTTTCTGCCTCAGATTTACCCTCCTTGGGCATCTAACAGCTTGTGACATTTAGCAAGTCCAAACAATGTCGAAACTTGCTATGCGGGACCGGCTTGGTGAACATGTCAGCAGGATTATTAGCGGTACCTACTTTCATCACCTTGATTCTCTGCTCACTCCTCAGAAAATGATACCTCACATCAATATGCTTGGTCCTCTCATGATGGACCTGATCCTTGGTCAAACAGATTGCACTCAGACTGTCACAGAATACAATAACTTGATCATGATGTAGACCAAGATCACCTACAAGCCCTTTCAACCAAACTCCCTCTTTAGCAGCTTATGTCAGTGCCATATATTCTGCTTCAGTTGTAGACAAAGTAACTGTAGCCTGCAGAGTTGCCTTCCAACTAACAACAGAACCACCAAGAGTGAAAACATAACTAGTCATAGATCTTTTACTATCAACATCTCCAGCATAGTCAGAATCAGAATAACCAGTCACAGAAACGTGAGCATCACCTCCATAAATGAGACCAACATCAGAAGTACCTCTGAGATAATGGAAAATCCTCTTCACAGCTTGCCAATGCTCCTTTCCAAGTTGTCCCATGAACCTGCTGACAACACTAACAACATGTGCAAGATCTGGTCTAGTGCAGACCATAGCATACATCAAACTCCCTACTGCATTAGAGTATGGGACTCGAGACATGTACTCCTGCTCAGCTACAGATTTCGGTGCATAATCAGTGGATAAATGAATATTTGTAGCACTTGGAGTATCAATAGGCTTTGCGGTAGACATACCAAATCTAGACAAGATCTTCTGAATGTAACTCTTCTGTGACAAGAAAAGCTTCTTCTTCTCTCTTTCCCTATATATCTCCATACCCAGAATTTTCTTGGCAGCACCCAAATCCTTCATATCGAACTCAGCACTGAGCAGATCCTTCAACTTCTGAATATCAGACTTGGACTTCGCAGCTATGAGCATATCATCCACATACAGGACGAGATAGATCATGGAACCATCATCAGCTTTGTTGTGATACACACAACAATCATACGGACTCCTGTTGTATCCCAACTGGATCATGTAACTGTCAAACCTCTTATACCACTGCCTTGGAGACTGCTTTAGCCCATATAAAGGCCTCATCAACTTGCAAACATAATCTTCCTTCCCCAGAACCTGGAACCCCTCTGGCTGAGTCATGTAGATATCGTCTTCGAGCTTTCCATGTAGAAAAGCTGTCTTCACATCTAGTTGCTCAAGTTCTAAATCTTGATGTGCAACCATTGCTAGTAACACTCTGATGGAAGTGTGTCTTACCACTGGTGAGAATATCTCATTATAGTCAACCCCCTCCTTCTGTGTGAACCCTCTTGCAACTAGCCGAGCTTTGTATCTCACACCCTCACCAGGTATGGTTTCTTCCTTCTTCTTGAATATCCATTTGCAAGTAACAATCTTTCTCTCCTTAGGCCGTTTGACCAGCTCCCAAGTCTCATTCTTGGCAAGTGATTCCATCTCTTCTCTCATTGCAGCGAGCCATTGGGCTGACTCACTACCTGAAACAGCCTCTCTGTATGTGAATGGTTCACCTGCAGATGGTTCTTCCTCTTCCACCTCGTCAGCGACTTGTAATGCGTAAGTCACCATATCCTCAAAACCATACCGCACAGGAGGCTTCACACCTGTTCTCCTAGCTCTATCAACCGCTATGCTTGTCTGGCGAGCTTCTGGATGAACATCTGAACTTGCACTTTCAGCTGTAATATGTTGATCTTCTCCACCTTGGAGTTGTGATTTACACTCATCGAGAGTGATTTGCAGCTCCACCTGTTTATCAACACTACTACAATTTTCTGTACAAATGGACTTCACAGTGGAGTTAAGCATAGAATTCTCATCAAAAATCACATTCCTACTGAATATAACTCTATTTTCTGAAGTGACCAGATTCTATATTCCTTAACTCCATCCCCGAAACCTACAAATATACCCTTCTTAGCTCTTGGCTCTAATTTACCCTCACTAACATGATAGTAAACATTACAACCAAAAACCTTTAATAGTGAATAATCTGCAAGTTTATTAGACCATACCTCATAAGGTGTCTTGCAATCAATGCCAGTGTGAGGACCACGGTTGATCAGATAGCACGCCGTGTTTACTGCTTCTGCCCAGAACTTTCTAGCCAAACCAACATTCGAGAGCATGCATCTCGCTCTCTCCAGCAATGTCTAATTCATGTGCTCTGCCACACCATTCTGCTGTGGTGTATGACGAATAGTGTGGTGTCGAGCAATCTCTGCATCCTTGCAGAACTCGTTGAACTCAGACGAACAGAACTCCAGGCCATTATCAGTTTGCAGTCGCTTGATCTTCTTCCCAGTCTGATTTTCTACCAACGCTTTCCACTGCTTGAATTTCTTGAAAGCTTCACTTTTGTGTTCATCATAATTACCCAAGTCATCCTAGAGTAGTCATCAATCATAGACACAAAATATATGTGGCCTCCAATAGACTCAACACGTGACGGACCCCAACAATCCATATGAATGTAGTCAAGAGTCCCCTTGGTCTGATGAACTGCCTTCTTTGGAAACTTACTGCGATGAAGCTTCCCAAAAACACAATGTTCGCAGAATTCAAGACTCTGCACTTTATGCCCAGAAAGAAGATCCCGCTTTGATAAAATCTGCATCCCTCTTTCTCCCATATGACCGAGCCTCATATGCCACAGCCTGGTCATATCCATGGTCTGAACCTCAGATGATGCAACATCAGAAGAACCTGTCACAGTGGAACCTCGCAGATAATATAAGGTACCACGTTTCAAGCCTGTCAGAACCACCTTTGAACCTTGACAGACATACATAACTCCACCTTCACCTTTGAAACTGAAACCCTTGCTGTCAAGGAGACTCAATGATATCAAATTTTTCGTCATCTGTGGAACATGCCTGACTTCATTCGAGGTGCAGAATACCCCATCATGTGTCCGTATCCTGACTGAGCCAATCCCAACCACTTTGCAGGCAGCACTGTTAGCCATGGTAACATTTCCTCCATCTATCTGCTCATAGGTCGAGAAGAACTCCCTGTTAGGACAAATATGATATGATGCCCCAGAATCAAGAACTCACACATCATTACGATGTGAATGTCCAGCTGCAACCAAGGCCAGATCATCTTCAGAATTTGTATCAGTTTCTGCAACAACTGCAGAACCGCCGACACCCTCTGTCTTCTCCTGTTTCCTCTTCTTCCTAGGACAATCATTCTTCCAGTGCCCTGGTTCTTTACAGTAATTGCAGATGTCATCGGGTTTAGGACCTTTTGAACCTTTCTGATTTGGCTTCCCACTTTTCTTCCCAGATTTCTTTTGTCCCTTACCCGTGACAAACAGCCCCGATGCCTGATTTTCTGTGGCCGAGCCAGTTGCCTGTTGACGGTCTTCTCTGCTGTGGAGGGCAGATCGAACATCTTCCAGAGACAGAGTATCTTTCCCAGTAATAAACGATTTAACAAAATTCTCATACGATTCAGGCAAAGATACTAACAGAATTAAAGCAGCGTCCTCATCTTCTACTTTAACATCAATATTACGCAAATCTAGTAAAATTTTGTTTAATTTATCTAGATGATCCCGAAGAGGTGAACCTTCCTGCATGCGTAAACGGAACAGACGTTGCTTCAGAAGCAATTTGTTGGTTAGAGACTTCATCATGTAGAGACTCTCTAACTTCTTCCAGAGACCATCGGCAGTTTCCTGATCCGCAACCTCGATGATAACATCGTCAGACAGACATAGCATGATAGTCGAGTGGGCCTTTTCTTCTAGGGTATTCCACTCTTCTTCATCTACATCCTCAGATTTAGGTTTTCCTGATAGCGGCGCCCACAAACCCTGCTGCTTCAGCAGAGATCGCATCTTGATCTGCCATAAGCCAAAACTATTTCTCCCGGTGAATTTGTCAACCTTTACGTTGAAATCAGACATTCTTGATCGGCTCCAAAAACCCTAACAGTGCGGAAAATACCCTGATCGAAACGACCAGGCTCTGATACCAGTTTGTTGTGACAGAATAGGATTATAGAGCATAAACAAGAAATAAGAAACATAAAGAAGACACAAGATTTACGTGGTTCACCAATAAATTGGCTACGTCCACGGGCAGAGAGGAGAACGAATTTTATTATGTGGTATGTGTGTTACAGATTACAGATCTCAAGGACCATATATATAGTACTGAGGAAAAACTAAAACACCGAAATTGGTGATATGCATATCTTTGTCCTGGATATGCATATCTTATATCTTCATCATATTTTTCTAAGATTTGTTCCCAGATTTACTCTTGATTCTCCTTATTTTTAGCCATGCCTTTTCTTCCTTGATATATATAGCTCTGTGAAGTGTGTGATTCAAGACATATCAACAACTATAATGATAACAAGACCTGCACCTCCTCCCACTCCCCCTATAATAGCTCTGTTCTTGTTTGATGAATTCCCTGAAATTAAAAAAAAAATCGAAATTCAAGACTAATAATAATTTGAACATAAATAAATAAAGGATGTAGTGTAACAGGAATAACAAGTGCTCAAATCTTACGCAGGAAGGGCGCGAGATCTGTTGTCTGATTATCAGCAAAGAAACGGGTGTCGGAAAATCTCATGAAACAGCCTGCATCAGTAAGCCTTCCGTCGGCGCTATGAAAGCAGCTCCGAATGGTTTCATATGCAGCAGTCAAGCAACCCCGGCAGGCATCAGGGCTGACTGTTGCAACACATTGTGCAACCGCATAAATTGCTAGATTTGGGACGTTTGGGATTTCCCTTTTGGATGCTGCAAAATAGCCAGTGATCTTTGGTGTTGCGAGTTGAAGATCCTGTAGCAAACTGCTTGCCTCTTCCCCGAACGCAGCTGCTGTGTTTCTGTTGCCGCACATTAGAGCATTCTCGTTTGTCTTTGCGTAAAAATTGTACCCCTCGTACCTAAACTGAAAACATTATTTTTCGAATTATCCTTTTTTCACACTCTTTTTAAATTCAATGATTTTTTTATATGTTTGTTAGATAGTAAAATAACTATTATATTTTTAATAATTTTTGTCCCTGTAAAATTAATATATAAAATTAGATTTTCTAAACGACTTAATCGACTTAGTCCTATATATCTTGATGTTTATAAACAAGTAAAAGGACCCAATTATAGCTAATAAATACATATTCATGAGTCAAGGTCATGGTACTATTAATGACGATCAATATGACTTAAATATTTTTTTATTTTGGCTGGCAATTTTTGGCAAAATCATTTTTTTAATTTTTTTTCTGATCCGTTAGAGCATTTAGTAGTCTGGACAAGGATTCTCAACATGGAAGTTAACTCCGTACACAGTAAATTAAAATACATTGATACGCATAGCCAAAAAAATTGAATGCTTGTTAAAATGGAAAGTACCTGAGGAAACAGCCATCAAAGGTGACCCGCGCGCCGGTCGAGTTGGAGCACGTTCGAATTTTTGACACGGCGGCGTCGTAGCAGGCCAAGCAGTCCGCTTCAGACATGTAGTTTCTGCACTGGACCATCGCAAAAATCGGGTCAGATGCAGTCACCGGCATCTGCCGCTGCAGCGTAGCGAACCGCTGGTGCTCCGACAGCTGAGTTCTAAGGTCGGAGAAGGTGGCGTTGAGGTTTCCCAGAAACTCTGTTGCATTCTTAGCATAAACACTGCGGCATCCCGCACCCAGTTCATTGGCCTGCGGGTCTGAACTCACCAATTGCCACCACGCTGACAATGTCGCCGCCGCCACTACCAGGTGGAGCCACCAGGTCGACCGCCCTTTCGTTGCCATGGCCCTGATTTTGTTCAATTGATGTATAAAATTGGAGTGAGAGTCAATATATATATATATATATATATATATAGCGCTCTATTTGTGTTGCTTGTTTATATTCTATACTATTATATATGTACAGTGTTGTAAGTAGTGTTGATTTGTTCCAAAACAAATTGTGTATGTTATCGTTTTACCACCTTAAACTGCATTATTAAATGACATTAGTGATGTACGCATGACTAATTGTTAAGAAATGTTTTCAATCATCCTAAAAAGAGTTTTATTTTATAAATAATTCTTTATCCAAATATAAATTATATTTCATCAGTAAAGTTTTATTAGTCAGAATAAATAATTAAAATATATCATTTCATAAATAAATTATATATAATTAAATAAATTCAATCAATGAATTAAAAAAATTATATACAATTGAATAAATATGTTTTTATAAAGAAAGGCTCTTTAACTTTTTTAGAATAGAGAAAATACATACAAAATTTTGCTATAAAATTTGACAATTTTTATAAATCTTATCAATTTAACTATATGAGGTGTAATCTTGGGAAATCCAAAGACGCGTGCACAATTCATTTACTATAAATCTGATTTCACATCGTGTAAGACCAAAATTTAATTTTAAGTACTACGTTTCCTCTAATTTCAAACTTAAATTATAAATTGATTAAAAGTTCGCACAATTAACAAAATTAGTATTATATTAATTATTTTTTAAAAAGCCAGTTCAAAGAATGAAATCTCACAAATGTTTGAACTTTTCGGCTAATAAACCTATAAGCATATCAATAAAAATATAAAATGAAACCTTTCTTTACACATTAGACGAGTCCGGATGTGTTTTATTTTTTCTTTTTAAACAAAAAAATCAAGTAAAACAAACTTCTTATGTTTTGATTATTACAGTTAAACATCAGGGATGAATAGTAGATAACATGGGCACGGTTTCATCGATTTTGGTTCCAATTTCAAAATTATCGGTTCCTGTAGGCGGGAGGGGTGGAACCAAAATCGAACCGACATATAGCCTGTTCCACGATTTTTTTTTTTTTCACAAATTCACACTTGAAACTACCAGTTGAAATCGAAACCGCTAGTTTTGGAATCGAAACCAATGATTCTAGGAACCGGGTATTCTAAAACCTAAATCGAACCAGCTAGATTTCAATTTCAATTTTAAACCAAAATTAAGTTAACGGTTAAATCAAACCTGACTGCCGAATTTAATTCTGAACTAGAACGGTGCCCTTGGCCAGCGGTATACTTTACTCGTTGACTCCTTAATCCAGTTGAGAAAGCGGTAGACTTTGCTTGTTGACTCCTTAATCCAGTTGAGAAAGCTTATTTCTCCAATAGGAAAAGAGAATGAAAATTCCATACCTAATTATTTGACTTTTATTTTTCCGATCACATTATGGACCAAGGGTGCAGGTATTGAATAGTATTCAGGCCGGTTCGATTGAAAACTAGATTAAATCGCTGAAATTTAAAAATTAATAATTGCAAATTTATATTTTTGAATTGAATCAAATGTTCGTACGAAATCAAACCTAATCGAACCAAAATGATGCGGCCCGAATCGATCCATTTCATACAGTTAGTGTTTTATTTTTATATTTTCTTGTTCTGTAATAAAATTATAAAATTTGTAAGCATCTATATATTTTCTAGATGCTTACACATTATATATATAATGTGCAAGTGACAAGGCAACATTAATAAAATTTAAATTCAAATCATGATGATGTTATAAAATTAATGAGGACGTTACAAAATTCATTTTAATCTAGATTCGACTTTAAATTTGTTTTAAAGTTTGAAACTTTTATATATTAAAAAAAAATTGCTTACTAAATCGAATATATAAATGTTATTTATTTATATATATTAGGTTTAGTTCGACTGATTAATTTTTTTTTTTTAAAATCGAACCGAATTGATATTTATTTTGGTTGCAATAATTGTAATCAAATCGGACCGTTTGAACATATATAAACGATATAAATCAAACTAAATTATTCGGTTTGTTTCAATTTTTCAATTCCGATTTGATTTTGCACACCCTTAGGTGCAAGCTAGCTAAGTTATTTTTGTAATTTTGAAATTATTACTTATATATATATATATATTTATAAATCACCAGGGTTCAACTATAGATCAAACTCGATAAGCAAAAAATATAATATATATATATATATACCAAATTATTTCAGCTCCAATTCACTTTAATTGAAATAAATTTAAAAATAATTGTTGAAATTCAATAATATTTCAAATATTTTTAGATCATATTATATTGTGTGTTGGACTTGACTAAGTTAATTCATACACATATTATAATGTGTGTTGGACTTGACTAAGTTAATTCATACACTTATTTGGATTCAAGTTTACATAGTTGATGGCAAACTGTATTCTAAATTGGAACCATAGTTAATTGAAAAATACCATCCAAGTAGAAAAAAAACAAAATATTCTTAAACAGAACCATTTTATGTGGCCATTTAGATTCTGGATTACATAGTTTATTACGAACTATAATAACTATGCACACACTGACACACACACACACACGCGTTCTAACTTCTAAATTAAAACCATTTATGCACGTTCAAAATTTATTTTTGAATTATTCTTTGCTCATGAAATAAAATTATAGTAGAATATTCTGCAAGAGTGTAGGAACTAGGAGTGAGGAGTTTTACTTATTGATATTTTTTGCATGAGCTGGAGACTATGTCATAATCCATTTAAGTCTTCAATTTTCAGAGCAGGTATGGGAACTTGAATTCATGGTTTCATTGATGGAGTGGCGGCCTACCTTTCTTCTTTCATACATTCAATACTTTATTTACGTTATTCAGGTTGTCAAATTTTATTAATTGATGATGTTATAGTGCAATTGGCAGATTCATAGAATGTTCAAAATATTATTTATTTATTTTTTAATTTTTTTTTGTAATCACTTGTAGGGTGTAGAATTGTTTAATGGCCAAACTGGGCCACCCAAGCTCAAACGCGTGTGAGCGTCTGATAAGATGGCCGAATTGGCCCATAACCAACATTGAGGGCAAAAATGACAATTTATTGTAATTTTCAAAAAAAATTGCAAAAATATAGTAAAAAAAAAATAATTTTTAATACTAAGTAAAGTCGCCACATTCAATTTAAAATTTTTTTTTAATTTTTTTTTAATGTCGCCCCTGACAGGGGCGACTCTTCAATTTTTATTTTTTTTTTGGTTTTTTTTTAATTGCTGGAGCCTTCACTCGGTCGGGCACTCGGTCGCGCGCCTTACTCGGCCGAGACACTCGGCCCCCGTAGTACTCGGCCGACCGAGTACTTCCTTCCACTCGGTCACGGCACTCGGTCGAGCACTTCACTCGGCCGGCCGAGTGCGAACTCGGATTTTGATTTTTAACATCCACTTCAATATTACTTGGTCAAGACACTCGGCCTTAACATTATTCGGCCGACCGAGTTTGAGGAATGTGATGAGAAATATGCAAGGTGTATAAATACAAAGAGAGAGTGTAGGAGACTCTAACACATAAACGATGTGGGACAGGCAAAATGTGTATAAATACAAAGAGAGAGTGTAGAAGACTCTCAAACATAAACGATGTGGGACAGACAAAAGGTGTATAAATAAAAAGAGAGAGTTTCTATTGGACCTTATTTTATTTATTTATTTCTTTCTTTTTTTAAATTGTGTAATACCAAATTAATACAAAATTAATTTGGTATTACACAAGTTTATTAAGATTTCACCTTCTCCAATTTTAATAAAAGAAAAGAGAGACCGTGTTCCTTTTATTACTTCATGTCCCATATCTAATATGAAATTATTATTACTATAAATTAGATAAAATAATTTATTTAATAATAAAAACAAATCATAAATATTCTCAGAAAGTGTATATTTGGACCATCAATAAGTGTATATTATTGTGGGTAACAATAATAATAATATTCATTTTACAAAACTATATTTCTTACAATCTTTACAAATAAAATAATAAAATAATTTGTATATTCTTAAATATTTGTTCTTAAATATTAATTAGCTCAAAGTTATATTATAAATATATTTTATTTTATTTTATTTTTTAAATATATCACAAATCGTGCATCGTGCGGAAGCAATACTAATACTAATATGATCATGAAATAGCCAAAATATAGTTTTCGCGTCCATTATTAATTTTTAAAAATATAACTATTTTTTAAAATGGATGAGTTAACTTTTAATTAGTTGAACTTTATTTTTATTTTCTTTTTTTTGGGAATTTTTTTTTCCAGTTTGTTAAATTACAATATCGATATTTAATAAAATAAAATATTTTAAATAATTCCAAAAAATAAAATATTTTATTTTATTTTACATGCACCTTTGAATGATGAAGTGCACATACATCAAAAAGAAATTACAAAGTTATGACCCATATAAATAAATAAATAATTTACAATTTAAAAAATGTATGTGTTTATTTACAATTTAAAAAAAAAAAAAAGAAATAAATAAAATAAGGTCCAATAGAAACTCTCTCTTTTTATTTATACACCTTTTGCCTGTCCCACATCGTTTATGTTTGAGAGTCTCCTACACTCTCTCTTTGTATTTATACACCTTTTGCCTATCCCACATCGTTTATGTGTTAGAGTCTCCTACACTCTCTCTTTGTATTTATACACCTTGCATATTTCTCATCACATTCCTCAAACTCGGTCGGCCGAATAATGTTAAGGCCGAGTGTCTTGACCGAGTAATATTGAAGTGGATGTTAAAAATCAAAATCCGAGTTCGCACTCGGCCGGCCGAGTGAAGTGCTCGACCGAGTGCCGTGACCGAGTGGAAGGAAGTACTCGGTCGGCCGAGTACTACGGGGGCCGAGTGTCTCGGCCGAGTAAGAATGACCACTCGGCCGGCCGAGTAAGGCGCGTGACCGAGTGAAGGCTCCAGCAATTAAAAAAAAAACCAAAAAAAATAAAATAAAATTGAAGAGTCGCCCCTGCCAGGGGCGACATTAAAAAAAAAATTTAAATTGAATGTCGCCCCTCGCACGGGCGACTTTACTTAGTATTAAAAAAAATTTTTTAACTATATTTTTGCAATTTTTTTTGAAAATTACAATAAATTGTCATTTTTGCCCAACATTGAGGCGGGTTGTGCTAAAATAAAAATATATAAACAGCGTTTAAAATCCCAAATCTTGTGCTCACCGTAACTTACTATTATCATTTGAAACAACCCACGTCCAATTTATCGGACTTGTAAGCAATCTTAAGCTAGAATTCTAGAAAGTCAAGCCATGAGAAGAATTACATCACTTTCGTGATTTATTTGTAAAATCAAAAAAAAAAAAAAAAAAATTGTGCTGAATTATAATTTTATGAAAATTCGCGAGGAACTATCTACCTATATTACTATTCAAAGAATTGAAAGACTTCCATATCAATTTATAGTTAATAAGCTTGCTTATACTGAGTTTTTGGTTAGCAATCCATGAATATAATAACAATAAACAAGTCAAAACTCAACTCACACTGAGACACGATATGGAATGTTGTGCCGGCAATCTGACATGGGAGTATAAATCATTGTATGTGTAGATTAACTTAATTTATTGGGTGATGATGAGACACTTTAGGAACAATATATGTTATGAAACACTTGAGCATAGCTCTCCCCATTCAACTATGTATATGCATTTGTTTTATGTTTGCTTGATAAGTAGGAAATTGTGCGTATTTTTAATTGATAAAATTGTATTTTAATACAATTATTTTTTGTGCACTCTCTATTTCCTACTTATTTAATGTTTCGACGAGAACTACGTCCTTTTTCTCTTTGGGGTTATCTGCAATATTTTTTGGACAATTTCATACAGTCTGATAATCCATCCATAGGTATGGGATCTACCCAGGGCAGCCCCTCTTCTCAACAGGGATAGCCTGCTCACCCCTTGTATTGGACTTATCTTAGCCGGTTAAGGGATTTGGGCAGTCTCGATATAGACTTCCCACGGATTACCTTATAGTTGCACACCTACCCAAACCCTACTTAGTCAAGCGCTAGCGCCCCTGCAATCAAACTAAAGCGCTAACACCCTATCTATAGGCTATAGACCTAAGTAGTTGGCCATCCTAAGCCCATCCGAGGAAGAAAATTACATAGAAGTTTATGGGTTGAAAAAGTTAATGGTTTAATTAATTAATTAATTAAGCCCATAAGATGAATTAGAGCAATAAAAGAAGGAAATCCTTGCCGAAAGCGGCCATCACCTTTTCCACACACATTGCAGCCGCCGCAGAGTAGAGGCATCAATTGGGGAGAACACCATAACAACATCATTAAGAAGAAAGAATGGATTCCAGCGGCAGGCCCCTTTGATGATATCCTAGTAGCCACAGCACGCTCATGCATTCACACTGAGAGGGGGTCATTCAACCAGCTTGGCTTGAATCTTTTGGTTTATTTTTTCCTTCTTATTCTTATTGTGATGTCTTTCGTTTTGACTCCAATTCTTAGACACGCGATGTGTAATTAAATTATATATTTCGGTTTAGAGAGATTTTGAATCCTATTTCAATATTATGTGATTTATATTTTTATGACACCGATTAATTGTCATTGATCAACTCAATTGATAGTTTATATATTTATGGCTAGGGTTTAAATTGCAATCCGTAATTGTTGTGATGTTGAACCAGTATGTAGTAACTAATAATTTTTATTATTATAATCAACATAATTCAAGAGTAATTGAATCGAGCATGTGAATTCGATAGCCTGCCTACCCTATTATCCTAATTGATAATGCATTTAACGAATTAAATTCAAAGAGCGTATATTTGGACTGTTTGATTAAATAGGTTAATTAGAAAGCTTATTCTAATTAATTACACTTGAGGAATAAATCAAACCAACATAGCTTGTTGTTAGTTTAAGGGTAGGAATTCCACAATTAAATTGATAACGTGTCGCATAATCATATAATTTGGAATAGGGTGAAAACTGAACCGTGAACTGGAATTGATTCTTATCACTGTTTTTCTTCTGTTTCTTTGCTTGATTTTTATTTATTAGAGTAGATTTTATTTTATTAGTTTAGTAGACAAAATCCATCAACAACCCCCTCTTAATTGCATTCGTAAATTGGCATACAAATAATTCAACCGTTCTCTATGAGATCGACCTTTATTTCTCACTACTACAAAATAGTAGAGAAAAACAAGGTAAAAAATATAATTAATTTTAAAGTGCCCCGACAGTACGGTGAATATTTTTATTATTTTCTTTTTATCTTTCTGTTTTGGAATTGGGTTATATTATAGATTTATATAATAATATATTATCATTTATATATATATATATATAATAGATTGATATCAATTTCATCATTATATATATTTATATTTATATATATTACACGTTACATCATTTTATTTAATGATTGTATTATAGGTATATAAATATTTTATATCAATTCACCTATTTTGGTATTTATAATAAACACAAAAATTGGTTATAGTAAATTAATATGAGATTATGAAATATAAATAACCAAAGATATTTTCATGATGTAATATTTTAATGACATATCATTTATAATACTTACTATTTTTATGTTATATATTTAAATTTGAATTGTGATGTATTAATTTAGTATATAATTAAATATGTAAGAAAAATGAATAGATAGGAAATGGGCTGGCCCACATAGGGTCTAGGTTGGGCCAATTTTGGGTTGTGAGCTTTCAAGGTTCTGAGTTGGGTTGAATAATTTTTTTAGCTAATTTAGCTTACTAAAACTCAGTCTACTTAGCTTGATGTTGTTTATGTAAACGATTTGGATTAACTCATAACAAGCAAGATTCGAGCGGGGCTGGATCAATTCATCCTATGTGACAAGTCTAAGCTTAGGATAACATTTGTCTTCATAAAATATAAGGTGGATTTGACTTAATTTAGGCACATAAAATCATGGAGTAAGGTGGTGTTGGCTTGTATTACCTGAACAAGGATATTATGGATTCGATGGGTAGATGGAGTTTATGTACATGATAGATCTATTTAGAAGTGGGCCCGGGATGATGATGATTCGACATTTATTGAGAAGTTTGCACGGATCATATACTAGATGGTTGGAAGATTTTGATTCTCTTGATAATTCTTTTAAGTACCTAACATCTATCTCAAGTTTCAGATGACATATATAAGTTTTAAGGTAGAGGTTGAAAAATTTTGCAGTTCCGATTTGAACACCTTTGAAAGTAGGTATTCCATCTATGTACTCGTTTGTCATGCGACTTTCTTTGAAAGATCACATTCTCATAAAGAAACACTTGTTATTCTTGAAAATTGATCATGGTTTCAAATTTTGTGAACATGATTTGGAGACCGTAGAACATCTGTATTTTGCATGTGATTTTACTTGGGAGTTCTGGAGACGCATCCAAGAGTGCTTAGGGCACTTGATTCAATGTCATCGTTACGAAATCATGTTGATATATAAATGTGTGTGTGTGTGTGTGTGTGTAACTGATCATTGTTATCATTTACTTGATTCTGAAGTGATATAATGAAATCAAGATAGAACAGTGTTAATGTCACACATAACTAGCTGTTGGAGAAATATTGGCAATCTCTATCTATCTCTAGGTGTAAACCAAATGAAGACAGAAAACATCACTCTTCAATTCTTTCATATAATTGTAATGTCTTTATCTCTTCAATTCCATCATATAATTCAAAATTAAACAGGTCTATATTGCAGTTGGTCCCTCACCTTTGTAATTAATTAAAAGATAATACTTATTATTACAATGCTTGGTAACAGAACCCTACAGGTAGCACTTTTCTGTGCTGGCACATGGAAGCTAGCAAGCTCTATACAATACAAAATACTAGAGGAGATTAATTAGGAAGAAAATAAAGAAACCAGAAAATCATAATTATACAATCTTGGGACAGCCCCATGAAAGAAACCATATGAGAAGGAAGGTTGAACATGGTCTTAATAGTATCAGAATAAAGGATCATGAAAAAGAATCAAGAAACAAGTTCATCATTGTCCAAGACTTGTAACATTTGATGATGCTATGTTTAGATTGTTTTCTAGGTGAGGTGCCTTCTGATCTCTTAAGTGTTAACTAAATCCTACCTTTGTTACATTACTAGTAAGATGATAATCATTTGCTCAAGTTTACATAACTAGTTTCAGAAACACATAATTAAACAGATAATCACTTTACTTTCAGATCATGTATATAATCGAGCATATATTTCATACACTCACATGTTCACAGTGATTAATGTAAGCGATGAAGGCTGAAGCAGAATTACTGTTTTGATTCAGACCTACCATATCGGTGTACATAAACTATAGACTGAAGTAAGAAAAATCAAGAAGCAACACGAACAGCTTTAAGTATATATTCTTTGAAGATCAAAATCAAGGATTGTAGCATCCTATAACAGATATATTGAATCTCACAATACTGTTCTTGAGAGTTACAGTGCCAATTCAAATTACTGTACATTTTCCAGTAACGAAAGTGGCAAACTTAATCACAACTAACAAAAACTGTAACATCCTGGGATGTGTGTGTGGGTATAGGTATATATATTAAGAAGACATTTGGCTAAGTAATTAGGATTTCGCCTTTTTTATCTTAACAGCTTAGTTTAAATAAACAAATTAGGATATGCAGCCACAAACCGAAAAAACTTCAAATTTAAGAATACTATCAACTCCAATTTGAGTCATAACTTCTCTGAAATTCAGCAAAAAAGAATAATAGATGGCATTATTGAGATCTAGGGCTAAATTTACAGACAATAGAGAGAAATTAATCGCAAGAAAAGTAAAAAAAAAAAAAAGTTTTAATTCACTTACTAGTTGAACTCTCAGATAGAAGCTGATCAAGTAAATCAGATCCCAAGTCTTGAAAAACCACCACATCCTCCTCTCTAGATTCTTTCTTTTTCGCACTCGTTGTTCGTTTCGTCATCTTGTGCGACTCCTTTAGGGCTTTAGCAGGTGACGACCCCTCCTTGCATCTATAGTTCATCTTCTGAAGAGATTCCACAACTTCTTCAAGGGGAAAATTGAGTGGAGCAGAAGGGCCTCTCATTGCAAATGCAGCTTGATCGTATGCTAAAGCTGCTTCTTCTGCAGTGTTGAAAGTTCCAAGCCAAACCCTCATTCCATTTCTTGTTGAATCCCTTATTTCTGCTGCATACTTCCCCCATGGCCTCTTCCTTACTCCGATGTACCGTTTCTCGATTTTACTGCTATCTCCATTGCCATGGCTGGAAGATTCTGCTTCTTCTGTTGAGGAGATTTGAAATGACATGAGATTTTGCTCTTCTTCTTCTTCTTCTTCTTCTTTCATGAAAGGTGAAGGATCCATCAGAAGAGATGAAGAAGCTTGACACAAGTATTTCAATGGTGTGAGAAGAGCAAAAGGGGCTAAAATGAGGTTGGATTTTGTTGCATAATTAATGAGATGTAGTATTATTTTTCAACAACTTGTATCTCTTGGCTTCATCACAAAAGTTTGATTGGATATTTTTTTGTTTATTATATTTTAAGTTTGGCCAATGATGGGACAGGAAAAATTAGTTTGGTTTCCAAGCTGTAAAGACTTGAGGAAAGTTGAAAATTCTTCTATGGAAATATGTTTTGTGGCAATGGAAATATATGTTCATGTACTAATAATTTGGGTATTTTTAATGCATATTCATTAACTCTTCATTCAACAATGCCAAAACTTGTATTAATTATCTCACATAATGTATTTTTATACCATAAAACCAAATATTTTTCAAATTTTTACTTCTCTTTTCTTGGAGTTGTACTTAGGTTTACAGTTTTCTTGTTGATTTTTTTTCTCAGTTTTTAGATTTTTCTTTCAGTTTTAGGGGTTTAACTTCTTGTCTTTTAATTTTAATTTAAAAATTTTTTCTCTCTCTCTCTCTCTCTCTCTCTCTCTCTCTCTCTCTCTCTCTCTCTCTTTTTTTTGTTTGTTTAATCAATATCTTATCTTTTTAGGAAACAACTAAGATGTTTGTGAAATTGCCTCGAAAAAGATCTATACCTTCAGAATTAGCTAGCGACAATCGTTGCTAAAGAAAGATTTCTTAGAGATTAAATTTGTTATACGCCTTTCAATTCAAAATAAGTAAGTTTTTAGAAGTTCTATTATTTTACATATTATACGATGTTTTCTTGTTTTTAGGGTCAGGGGTCCTAATTTACTTTAAATTTATTTGTAGGCCTATTTATAATATGTCCTTCCCCCCCTAACCTTTATCCTTTATTTTTTATTAATTAAGAGTATATTAAATATTTAATTTATTTCTTAAAATGTACAAGTATTTATAAAAGAACATTTATCTATCACTCAATATTTTTCCGTTTATAGAAAGTCGGTTTGGAAACTTTAAATTAAAGCTGTCCCTCATTTCGAACAGCGAAACGATGCAAGCAAGTTGTTTTGATGTGTTACTTCTTTACATATAATCACATCAATCGCATAAATATATAAGAAATATAGTTACTTCCAATCTTATTCATTGAATAACACACACATATGTGTGTCTGTATGAATTTGTAATTACAATATGAATAAATTAAATTACTATTTCTATTTCTATTTCTTTATTTTATGAATGATTTAAATACCGTTAAAAGAAATATATAAAAAGTGTAATTTTTAAAATATTTATGTTCGGGCCCTATATATGAAATAATAATGTTAAGGGAGTTAATTTGGATTCAAAAATATAATTTATTATTAAAAATCACATATCTCAAAATGTTCTGGTCATAACTGTTGCTTCTTTCTTTTGTCAATTTCGAATGAAGGCTGCTGCATCAATTGTATGGTGTAGTATTAGTCTTGGTCCTGTATTTTGTCTTCTTCCGTCGGCGGATATTATCTGAATTGCTTTCTTTGGTATCAGACCCATTCAAGAAGCATAAATTACACAAAATAATGTTATAGTACTTAATACTTTAATATAATTAATTATAGTTTGTTTCCTAGGCATAATAAAATATATCCCATCAAATATTTATATATATATATATAGGTTTGTCATGTCCTTTAGTACAGTTGATATCAGAATATAGTATGCGATACAAAAAATTAGGACCGTCAATATAAATATTGGAGGAACAGCAAAAAATTATTGATGATAAAAGATTTTAGTATTCAGAATTGTGCGTATTAATTCTTTTTTCTTTTATTAAAAAAATATTATGTTACCACTGACTTATTGAATGGTCCACCTCATCGTCCAACTACAAAATCAAATAATTTGACACATCTATATATAACACCATATGAATGAGTAGACTACTAATCTAAAGCTACCATGCGTTCGTATCGGAATGCAATAAGTGATGATCCTTAGAGTCGCAAATATAGATATTGGAAGAACAGAGAAAAAATTTGCGATGTTAAAAGATAAAATTTATTGATATTGTAATATTGTTCTTCTTTTAATATAGTAAAAGATCATGTTACCACTGACTTATCAAATTATCCAGCTCAACATCCAACTGTAAAATTAAATTATTTAATATATCAAGATACAATATTATTTAAATAAACATTAAAAGTAAATATTAAACAATACCTCGAATCAAAATAAATATTTTAATCTTTCAAACAAATAGATATAGTTGTCAAGTAGATGTAGTTGTCAAGTGGCATCTATGCACATACCATGAGGTTTTAAAGATTAGTTTATAATGAGATAATTAATAATACCCTAAGGTTTGTAATGATTTCCCCCCACTAATCGTATATGAAATGTCTCATTTAGTAACTTCCAATCGCTTCTCTCACATAATACAGAGCAGTAACAGAGAGAGAAAAGAAGGGGGGGGGGGGGGGGGAGAGAGAGAGAGAGAGCTTTCCAAACTTTCCTTCGATTTTATTATTATAAGAAACCCCTTTTTTTCTTTTTTGTCCATTGTGTTGGGCACTTTACATTGGGTATTTAGATATACTTTCGTCTGATAATTTTTTGACAACCTACATTATGAATTGTTCGAAACATTATAGGATATTAATTAGCAGGGTCCAATACTGTATCTAAGTCTACCTTTAATTGTATTATTCTCTTTCCAGAAAGTTCTAGAAACAAAGCAGTAGGGCATTCTGAACTCCATTTATGATATCATATTTAAATTGAAATCAATTTATAAGATTAGTCTCTTAAGAATACAAATTCATTGTAATTTTAAATAGAGGAAACACAGCCTGTAGCCTAATTATTATGCTTTTTTCAAAAGCAACTTTCCCAATGTATATTCATAAGATAATATTAGATAACTAGTGCCACTTTTTTAGAAAATATAGTATGGCCAAAAGTTAAATTAGATAAGCAAAAATATTTTTTAGCCATCTTTGGTACTATACTTTTTCTCAAAACTCATCAACGTCGAGATATATTGATTACTTAAGAGTTGTGAGTTAAATAATCAGCAACAAACAATGAAAGAAATCATATATTCTTGAAGCTCATGATTCTTCAAGAATTGTTAGATAAATTTTAAGATATTATATGTTGAATATGAAATTTGGGTAAAAACATACATTAGTAGAAATATGATACGGAAAAGAAAAGAAAAAATGTTTTTAAAAAGTAGAATTTTCTTTTAACCATTTTCAAGTAGATTAGAAATATTAAATATTAGGGTAGCATTTAATTAATATAGATGATTATTCTAAAAATATGAAAACTCTGGTTACTCACCAAATTAACTCACTCATTAACCACCCTATCAAATCTAAGTTTGAACCCTTCCACTACTTACTTGATCAGGATTCCACAGAAATCAAACAACAAGTATGTCAATTTGGGTCCCCCACAAAAAAATACATAGATGCAAACACACACACCCACACATATCAACCATAAAAAAACAGGAGAAGGATGATTCAAAATATCACTTACAACCCGAACACCCACATTGCGCCGGAGCAGGTCCTGTCTTGAAGCACCACTCAGATTTGCTTTCTTTATTTCTTTTTCCCTCGTCGCCGGAGGATCGGCCGGCCGGCAAAGCATTGCGTCTTAAAACCCTAGCCAGTCTGAGGCCTGATTGTTCTTCTCCGATTTCAGGTCATTGACAAGACAAACCGATACATGTGTATATATATATGTATGTTTATGAGCATGCATGGTGTGTCAGAGGCAATATTTTGGGTCGAGTAAGAGTTGAAAAATCAAAGAGCAGATGAAAATTTGGTGTTTTCTTACTTTGGAAGAACTGGAGTTATTATATTATTCTAAACTGGAAAGTTTTAATTATATATAATATATATATATACACACAGTCATCTTGACAGTGTCGTTTGTCTTCTTCCGTCGGCGGATCTCCCATGTATCCCACTCTCAAAATCACACGCTTATACCTAAGAATTGAATAATAGTTTATTTTTTCTTTTCTTCAATTCTCTTAAATTTAATACACGGATGCACGAAATATAATAATATTATATTCCTTTTTATTAAAAAATATTTCTAATAATAATAAATTAAATTTTAGAATCAAATTCAATATAAATTCTTCAATCTACTATAATTTCAAAAGTTCAATGCAAATATTTCAATTCACTAAAAATATTGAGGTAAAACAATAAATTATAGTGTAATATTTTTATTTTGAGAAAAAAATATTTGATATTTTTATGTTTATATTTCAAATATATATATAAGAATATAATCAATTGTTTATTCAAAATTCATCAAATATATTATTTCATCTTTTAAATTATTATTTAAATATTCATTAAGATATTCATTTTTTTATTTTTAATCACCGGATATTTTGTTGATGGGTAGATATCTGTTTTAAACTTGTTGGGATATTCCTAAAATATTATATTTTCAAAATTGTATTAGACAAGTTACTAAATAGACATAAATACAATTCCAAATGCATGCACTTTGAAACTATCAATCAATTTGCGGCCTTTATTGTACCAAATATGTGGGCTTTTATATATATATATTTATATATATATATAATTATATATAGTTGCACTTCACGTGATTCTCAAGGCCCAAACCAATCAATTATTTCAAACTTCCTGTGATGATATGGTGTTCTAGTGAACATCATTATCTTTTTTTCTTGTTTCTTGAAAGGTAAACTTACAAGGAACAAATTGTGAAAACTACAGTGTTCAGAAAAGATAAGAGGGCGAAAGAAAGGGCAACTTGATCTTCACAGCAAGCTTGCTCTGAAACTATAAAAAGGAAATACTTTTTATTTATGTCAATTTTATGTACCCAACCCGTCCGTCACATCAACAATTTTTGTCAATTTTAAAAATTCTCAATTTAATAGAATGAGGGATCCGTTGATAGAGATATAGAGTTGTATTGCAACTAATATAATTTGCATCATATTTTTACACACATCCATATGAATATATTATATAGTTTTATATAAATATGTGATGAAAAATACATAAAATGCAACACATGTAATTTACATTTGCAGTTATATTTCATCTCCCCCAAGAGATTCAACAACATTTCCTAAGGGGAATCAAAGGGCCATCCAAAGCTGCCTCTTCTTCGGTTCCAAGCTAAAACCTCATCAATATCCCATTCCTAGTGGAATCCCTAATTTCTAATGCATATTTTCCCCATTACTCACGCAGCATCGCCAAACCTTCTTTCCTTGCGTATCCGTTGAACGAAAGTCTATTGTCGTCTTGTTTGAAAGGGGATCGATGAAGACTTCATTGTAGCTTGTCGGATTATTTCTCTTCTCTTTGGCTATAGCTTCATGGTGAGGTTAGGTTTTCAGGACAATATTCTTGGACAAAGTAAATGTCTTAGCTACATTATACTTCCAACAGTTTGATGGAATTTTACATCGTTGTATGTATTATAATTTAGTCTGAAAATTTTGGTGAATTTAGAAAAATAAAAAAATTATCAATATATAAAAAAATAAACCGAAAAAAATAGCTTCACGGCACAAAACTTCTGCCCATATATCTTTCCATAATTATGTCTTCATACATTTGATTATATCAATAGTCAATCACCGTTTGTGCTGAATTATTTTTTTGTGGACGAATTTTTATATATTGATATATTTTTTAAATTCATCAAAAGTTTGGGACTAAAATACAGTAATACTTACAACCAGTGTTCCATGAATTGTTGGTTTTGAATCTTCAAACTGTGAAAATACAAGAAGGGCGGCTGTCTAAAAAATTCAATTATGAACGTTTTGTGATGATGTTCTCTGCTACAGTTTGGAAGTCTTGTCACGTTAATGTTTCTATCAGCAATATGCTTAAATTATTCATTTCTTTATAATGGACTCCATTAATTATCATATACAGTGTACTCTTTCGCTTAAGTGTCATTTTATTTAATTAAGAGAGAAAAAAAAAAAAACCAACTTAAATAGTATTTTAGAATTTCAAGAGATAAGAGTCTTTAAATAATGAAAGAGAGATCAGTGTCTTTCATCTTCCAAAATTGCTTTGAAAATAAGAAAGAAAAGGTGTTAAGAAGAAATGCCTTCTACTGTAGAATGAGTTTTTTTTTTTTTTTTTTTTTTTTTTTTTTTTTTGTATTAGATGCACCATGAACTTGATTTATAGTATTATTTTATTTTACTAAAAATTAATATTTATTTTTAAAAAAAATATTGTTATTTTTTTAAGGTAACGATCCATAAAAATACTTTTTAAGTAAAAAAATAATTTTTTTACTTAATCAAGTAATATTCTACATTAGACCTATAATTTTTTCTGCTATTTATACTCTTATGTATATGATATATGTTATTTTCTTATATCATGATTGCGTTGCCAAATAATATTAGACACAACATACATTGTAGAAATAAAAAATAGAATACATTATTATCTTAGAAACAAAGATTCAACAGCCTTAAAAGTGTTATTAGCTGGTAATGATAATTAATTTAGCTATTTATTTCTGTAAATTCAAATCATTTTATAAATTGAAAAACTGGAATATTATTATATAGAAACCTGGAGACCATCTCTTGGTTTCAAAAAAATGGGTCATCCTATCTAGTATAATTTATATTTAACGCTCATCATTTCAAATGAATATATAAATATTCAATATTCAAGTGGGTGGCATAATATCTTTTAAAAAAATAAATTTATGTAACCCAAATGCTTGAATTTCGGGCATGGCGTTACCTTTTGTCCTCTTCCGTCGGCGGATGCCATCATGCCACCTAAGCAACGTTTTTAAGGAATGGGATCCAATTAGGACTTACTTTGTAAATCTTTAATTATTTATATTTATATATTTGGATATAAGGTATTGTTTTCTTGGGAAGAATGTGATGAAAGTTTCACTGTCCCAACATTAATTAGATTATCTTATAGCAGTAACGTCGGAATTTGAATAAGAGGGTACGATTCTTTCAGTTGACTCGACTTTGGTAATAGAATTTGTTGTTGCCACAAACTAATTAGGAATCGGTCTCAGTCGAATCAAATCATAAGAATAAGTTAACTTTGGTCCTCATTTCTCATTTTTTGATTCTCTTCCTATTACCCTAATTTCTTATTTTATTTTAATATGATGCAATAAATATCATCACTATATTTAAAGCATATAATTTCCATATGTCCTAATAGAAATGAATGGGGTGATATTTAGCTTTGTACAAGAACATGTTGTATATTGCTATCTAAACTAATATCATAATTAAATAATCTAAATATACTTTTTTTTTATCTTAAAAAAAGATTTTTTTATTATAAATAAGGTGTCAATTTTATATTAGTTCAATTTTGTTTTTCTTATTTTTTAAAGAGTATTTCTTTAAGTTTATTAAAATGCAAACAACTTTTTTATTTTCACTACATCTTTCGTATGATATATTAAATAAATTTCATTTTATGATTTTAAATTTTACACCCATATTATATATTTTTGTTGACTATTTGAATTTGAATTTTATATATTGTGCATTTAATTCTTTAAATTAAATTTAGATTGCAAATAAATATTAATTGATATTTTTACATAATTAAATAATTCATTTTTTATTAATTTATTAATTTTAATTAATTTTAATAAAACGAAAAGGAAAGTGCAATTTATTACTGTTACCTTGGCTTAGCATATAATACGTGTATATAAGATGATTAAAACACTCATAATTAGTTAAGTAAGTTAATAATGATTTAATTAATTTCACGCTAGTCCTAACAGATTTTTGGTTAATCGGGTCATTTTAAATGAGCTCGTAATATAATGAACCTAACCCCTAATCCCATCGATTTTCGGACTAATCGGGTTACAATCGAATTATGAGTCGAAATATCCAATTTACATATTTAAATTAAAAATTTTAATTAAATGCATAATATTCTATTTAAAATACTTTTTTAGATAACATTAAAAAAATTATAGCTTTTATAACACTATACACAAATTAAATATTCATACATTGAAGTGATTTATAATATTTGATATTCTCAATTCTAACTTTAAGTTCATTCACATTATAAAATTTAAAATTGTGTTTCATTTAATATCTACATTTAAATGATAATTGATAATGTAAGGATATTGTCAATTATTCAAAAATCTTAATCCATCTATATTTATATGCAGGATATAAATCAAAGATATGGAAAGGAAGGTAACCAAACAAAGGACAAGATATACAAAGATACAATCATCAACCATCTAGAGATATTTAAGGAAGCAACAAGAGAAGAGATTCTGATCCTTGAAGGAGATTTGTGAAGCATATCAAGGCTGATATGATGAAGATACCGGCGGACTTAAGATATGCATATCAAGGCTGATACGATAAAGATACCGGAGGATTCAAGATATACATATCAAGGCTGATACGATAAAGATACCGGAGGACTCTAGATATGAAAGATACACGAATATAAATAAGACCACAGGCAGAAGATGAAGCTCACCTATGTTACATTATATTACCCTTATCCGAGCATAGTGCAGTAAAGAGGCTGGTGGAGAAGCTATCAGATTCGGAAGAATACGATAGCTCAACAAGTACTAAAAAGTGAACCGACTGTGAACTACGTAGAGTTCATACAACATCATTGATCCACCACTAATTGAATTCGGGAGAGTTCAGCTACTTGCAAATGGGAGTTTGCATCAAAATCCATCTAGGGGACTAGATGGTCAAGTAAGGTATTAGAAGAAGTAGTTACACGAGTAGACTAGTATTCAGATAGAGTCTAATACGTGTAAGTTCTATTTGTAATATTTGTGGGAATAAATTGTTCTTCTAATAAAAATACTTGAGAGGAAGAAGGGATTCTTCCTTGTAAAAATCACAAAGTTCTTTTCAGCTTCTGCAATTTCAATTATAGTTCGAACTACTGCTGAACTAATACACACGCGCATAAATTCTAATCTTACAATTGGCACCAGAGCAGGTTCCAATTTTTTTTAAACAAGTAGATCTAGGGACAGATACATGGGATCATATGAATGGACGTCACTGCGTCCACCCTCGCTAGATGGACAAAACTATCCATTTTAGAAATCCATGATGATCATCTATTTGAGATCCAAATGATGTGGAGAAGCAATTCAAACAAAGTGGACGTGGCCGAAAATGCAGGATGGGAAGGACATAACGAAGATTGTTGACAAACCAAGGACCTTATGGACGGAGGACGAAAAGTGTGCTGAAGATGCAAATTACATAGCGTTGTATGCAATCCTAGCTTCGGTTGATGCAATGAGGTACAAATTGATCTTACAGTGTCAAACGACTAAAGAAGCATGGGATGCACTACAAAAACAATTTTGAAGGGAATGAGTCCGTGAGAAAATCAAAACTGCAGAGATTGGCCACATTATTCGATGGAATTCAAATAACCGAAGAAGAGAACATTGAAATGTACATTGCTAGGTTCAGTGACATAGTGAATCAATGTTACACCCTTGGGGACGCAATAAAAAAGGATGTCCAAATCATGAAAATCATGAGAACCTTAGCTCCTAGATTCAGAGAAAAAATTACAACCCTCGAATCTTTCATGAGAGTCACACCAATGTCATTGGATGACCTGATGGGAGAACTAAGGACTTTTGAGATAAATAATCGAATGGACGCACCGAAAAACAAAGGGATGGCACTGAAGTTGGAGTCAACCACTGAACTGATCGAGAATGATGTAACAGAAATTGCTGACAAAATGGCACTACTAACAAAGAATTACAGCAAGTTTGTAAAAAAATACAATCAGAGGCAGCAGTTCACCAAAAATTCGAACCTTGGTGAGAATATTAGAAAAGGAGGAACCAGAACACCAAACTCCAAACAAGGTAATCGAAAAGACTCTGATCGATGCAGGGAATGCAGAGGGTATGGACACTATCAAGATGAATGCCCAAATTTTCAAAGGAAAAACAAAGTATTGAAAGCCACGTGGAGTGAATCTGAATCTGAATCTGAATGAGAAGAAGAACCCGATGAAAAGGAAACAACATACCCCAGTAACCTTGCTACATATACATCATCAAAAGATCTGGTATGTCTCACTTTAGTTGTACAAACTAAAGGGGAACTGGAAAGCACAGAAGAACCTAACGTTGATGATTTGACTCTGGAGGATCTGGAAAGACTGTATCTGGAAGTAACCGCCAGATGTACCGCAACCACTGAGGTTATTCAAAGATTGGAGAATCAAGTAAAATAATACAAAAGTAGAGGTGCAGTTACCATGGAACATAAAGAACTATGTCAGGTGAAACGTGAACTGCAAATCACAAGGGAGATCAATGAAAGGTTAAGTGATGAACTGACTGTGTCCCAAAGAAATGTGAAAAATCTGGAACACTAGGTTCAGCTTCAAGAGATGGAAATTAAGTCCCTCAAAAACAATCTGGAGACAGCACATAAATCTGTTCGCAACAATCATCAGGTAAGCACATCATTAGCTGATAAACTAACATAATATGTGTCCAAATTGCAGGATAAAGACTATGAGATAACTGAACAACAGACTGAGCTGGATAAAGCGGTACGAACTATACAAGGACTGAACAAAGGAAAGGCTAAATTTGATGAGATCCTGGCATATGGAAGGTCTCAGAGTAACAAAACTAGAATTGGATACACTGAAGAAAGACCATCTGGACCAATAACCTTTGTACCAGCCTTGTTCTCAGTAGCCGAATAGGAAAGCTCAAATACTGCAAGTGAGTCAGGAAAACTTGACACACAAGGTACAAGAAAATTCATTCATATTTGTCACTATTGTGGAACACCCGGACACATTCGACCAAGGTGCTACAAAATGAAACATGACATCCGATCAGGTAACATCTTTAATTGGAATATGTATGGTGTCCTTGAGAAAGGTCCTACCTCTTCAAAAACTGTGAAATCAAGAAATGTTAAAAACAGAATGTCACATGTAAAAAAAATATGGGTTGCTAAGAACAGCATGTATCTTACCTCATCAATAGTCTCACTCGGGGCGAACAACACCGTAATATGGTTTTTTGACAGCGGATACTCTCGCCATATGACCGGTAATGTTACATATCTTACTAATATCACTTTAATAAATGGGGAATCAGTGACCTTCGGTGATGGTAAGAGTGAGCATGTCATTGGACAATGAACTCTCAATATACATAGCCTGCCTAAATTATCTAATGTGTTTCTTGTTGAGAATCTTAAGGCAAATCTGTTAAGTATCAGTCAAATTTGTGATCAAGCACCACAAATTAACTTCACTCATGACAAATGCATAGTTGTTGATAGGAATGATCAATGCTTACTTACTAGGACTCGATCCACTAACAACTGTTACCTTCTTGACAGGAGTCATGTGTGTCATAATGCCAGTACATGGGCAACAGAAGTATGGCATAAAAAATTATGACATATAGGATACAACCACCTCATTGCCTTGTCGAAGTCACAATGTGTACAAGGACTGCCTAAATTACAAACAAAAATCAAGGAATCTGTGGGCCGTGTCAACTCAGCAAACAGGTAAAAATTTCACATAAGGTAACACAAGACATATGCACAAAACATATTATAGCCCTATTGCACATAGACTTGATGGGTCCGGTTCAAATTGAAAGTGCTGGGGGTAAGAGATATATTTTTGCGTGTGTTGACAATTTTTCAATATATACCTGGGTAAGATTCCTTCGAGAAAAATAAAAAACTTTTGGTGAATTTGACAAATTGACACAATTACTTGAAAACGAAAAACAGGACTCCGTTGTTCGAATACGGAGTGACCAAGGTAGAGAATTTGAAAATACTGCTTTCATTGATTTTTGTACCTCTCGAGGTATTGCTCATAAATTTTCAGCACCTAAAACACCACAAAAAAATGGAGTAGTAGAAAGGAAAAACCGTACCTTAGAGGAAATGGCCAGAGCCATGATGATTGGTAAGGAAGTAGCTCAAAAGTGGTGGGCTGAAGCAATAAACCTCATACCAAATCTGGAAAGGCAAAACTCCTAATCTAAGTCATCTTCATGTATTTGGTTGCGAGTGTTATGTATACAATGATAGATAACAATTAGGTAAGTTTGATGCCAAAAGTGATACTGGTATGTTCTTGGATATTTGACTAATAGTAGAGGCTATCGTATCTTCAATCTTAGAACTCAAACACTTATTGAAAGTTCTAATGTTGTATTTTATGACTCCTTGATAAGACAGGACACATATTTAGAAGAATCAGGTTCATCTGGTGTACGCTCTACAGGAAACTAGAAGTGTGAGGATGTAGGAGAAACTGAACAGGAATCATCAATGGACGACTCTGATAAATGTGAACCTTCCACCAGAGTTCAGAAAGAACATCCTAAGGAACTTATCATTGGAGATCTCAACGAAGGAGTAAAGACACGTTGTAAGCCTAAACCAGATTAAAGGAAAATGGAGGGACTAGTTCATCATGCCTGTTATACCTCTATGATCAAACCTAAACATGTAAAGGAGGCTCTCAAGGATGAAAACTGGATCCTAGCAATGCAAGAAGAATTGGAATAGTTTGCCAAAAATGATGTGTGGACACTTGTATCACGACCTGACAGTGCGAACATCATTGGAACCAAATGAATTTTCAAAAAAAAAAACTGATGAACAGGGAAACATCACCAGAAACAAAGCCAGATTGGTGGCCCAAGGATACACACAGGTAGAAGGGATTGACTTCGAAGAAACATTTGCTCCAGTTGCACGACTAGAGTCTGTAAGAATACTTTTTTTTCCTTTGCTTGTCTTAAGAAGTTTATATTTATCAAATGGATGTGAAAAGTGCATTTTTAAATGGTTTCTTAAAAGATGAAGCGTATGTTGAGCAACCCAAAGGGTTTGAGGATCCACATTACCCAAATCATGTCTACAAACTAAAGAATGCACTGTACAGCTTGAAGCAAGCTCCAAGAGCTTGGTATGAGAGACTGACAAAGTTTTTAGTTGCCCAAGGATACAAACGGGGAGGAGTTGACCAGACCCTGTTCATCCAATGGTCGAATAATGACATTATCATTGCACAGATTTATGTGGATAACATTGTATTTGGATCCACATCCAAACACAAAGTAAATGACTTTATCATGGTAATGTTGCAAGAATTTGAAATGAGTATGGTTGGTGAACTATCCTACTTTCTTGGTTTGCAGGTTAAACAAAGAAAAAATGGGATCATGATACATCAAGGAAAATACGCCAGAAACTTGGTAAAGAAATTTGGACTTGAAGGGTACAAAGTTGCACACACGCCCATGGGAACAAATAAAAAATTATCGAAAGACGAAAATAGAATAAGCGTTGACCCAACTCTGTACAAAAGCATGATTGAAAGTCTCCTGTACCTCACGGCTAGTTGACCCGACATAAGTTTTAGTGTAGGATTATGTGCTAGATATCAGTCAAATGCAAAGGAATCACATCTCAAGGCAGTAAAAAGGATCATACGTTATGTGGCAGGTACCACCGACTATGGCATAAAATACTCCTTTGATACTAAACCTTTTCTTGCAGGGTATTATGAAGCTGACTGGGCAGGTGACGTGGATGATAGAAAAAGCACATCAGGAGGGTGTTTCTTCATCGGAAACAATCTCGTCTCATGGCTCAGCAAGAAGCAAAACAACATCTCTTTATCAACAGCAGAAGCATAATACATAGCTGCTGGGAGCTCATGCTCCCAACTAGTGTGGATGATGCACATGTTGTGCGACTATGGTATGAACTTGACTTTCATGACTTTATTCTGTGATAATCTGAGTGCTATCAACATGTCTAAAAACCCTGTGCAACACTCCAGAACTAAACATATAGACATTAGACACCACTACATCCGGGAGATGGTTGAAAATGGAGTCATGATTCTTGAACACGTTCCCACCGTAAGTCAACTAGCGGATATTTTCACAAAGGTCTTAGATTCTAAAAAATTCATATCCCTGAGAAAATCTCTAGGAATCTGTTGTGCTGTCTAAATAAAAGAATGTTTGAAAGGGGTAGATGTTCCAAACCATCCTAATAACATAAAGTCTCGCACAGGTTTCAAATTTGGTTTGTCTTGAACTCTGAATATATTATACCTCTCTCTCGTATAAGGAAAGAGCTACAAACTAGAAATGATGATGTGGTAAGCTGTCAGCCTTATGATTGAGCCCCAAGCACAGAAAATGACAGGTATGTGAAACCTACCTTCTCATGTTCACTTAAGGGTCGCACAAAAGTAGTGGTTACAAGGTCTTGAGCTCGTCACACGGGGTTTTCGCAGTGTGGTCTTTTATTGTGTGGTTTGCGAGCTACTACACAAGGGATCGGCAGAAGGAGTTATAATGATCAATCATATAATTATCTTAGTGCAAAACAGTGAACATATACGTGAGAGAAGGATTGCAGATTTTTCTTAGTGAATCTTCAAATTGAATTGCCTGACAAAGACTAATGTATAAAGATGGTTTGTGAGTTTTTCTACACCCAAAAAAAAAATTAATAAAAAAAATAAAAAAAACTGCCTCTCTATTTTTCCTCTTTGGGTATATATGAATTTTTAGATAAAGAAACGTCTTGTTGATCTCTGTCCTCTAGTAAAAAATGCGGAAATGGCACATGGAGAAAAGAAGACATGGCTTTCCCCTCTTCCCACTTTCGGACGTGGGCTCATGCACATGTTTAATCCGGGTGGTTGCTAAATCGGGTATTAATGTTATAAAGTGGGCCCTACCAAGATTCTCATGCATTAACAAGAAGTCGAACCGTTAGTCCACTTATTTCTTTTCTCGAGTGACATTTGAC
Source organism: Caryopteris x clandonensis (assembly GCA_028749325.2). Lineage (NCBI taxonomy): Eukaryota > Viridiplantae > Streptophyta > Magnoliopsida > Lamiales > Lamiaceae > Caryopteris > Caryopteris x clandonensis. Next base: position 3,774,723 of record JAPYKT020000007.1, on the reverse strand, counting down.
AGTCCACTTATTTCTTTTCTCGAGTGACATTTGACACTGATAGTGCTCCTGCTATTTGCCATAGACCCCCTTCTCTTTCGTCTTTTCTCTACAGGAACTCAATGGTTAACTTCGGGGATGACTTCAATGGGTAACGATCGAGTTGGGCAGTAGTACCTTTTATCAACCCTGAACCGTTGGAGATATTGCCTCCTCTAGTTCTTGAGACGGAGTCTCAAGGTCATTCGTTGGCAGCACACAATGCTGAACAACCTGCTCCAGTTCCCTCCTCGCCGATACACAACGTAGCACCACTTTCTGGTTCTTCTCCCTTGAGCGAACCACAGCCAAATGTCACTGCAACCACACCTCCACCGAAACCCTCAGAAACATCGAAAGCTGAACCCTCACCATTGGCTGAATTCCCAAATCCAGCAGGCATACCAGTGACCAAACCCCCTCAGAAACCTAGCGCTAAATCCAAAACACAGCCAAGCTCCAAATCCATCGGAAAAGCGTCAGCTTCACAAGCTAAAAGGAGACATTTAATGGTTGAATCAACCTCTGGAGAGGAAACACCTAAATCTCCTCCACGACGCTCACACCAAAATCGGGGACCCTCTCCTGCTGATCACACATGCGTCGTCTCAAGGGCGACCCACCGATGAAAATGATACAATGGTAAGAGGTAAAGCATTCTCCAAAACCTTTTATACCAAAGCTGCATCTGATAGCTTTAAACTGTTTTCGGCTATGGACTTTTGGCCTGAACGAAACCTAAACTTGAAACAATTTAATAAAACTCCCATCATGACATACATTAGGAATTCTGGATTAGAGATAACTGTGACCAATTTAGGAAGGTTTTATGGTTCAATTGTGCACAAATTTTACTCTAATCTTGTCACGGGGATACAAGATTCTGACTCCCCTAGGTTTGGAAATTTTTTTGTCCGTAATAAGATAGTCAACTTCAGTGTTAATGCCATAAATGACTTTCTGGAATTGAATGGGGTGGAGGATGATGATGAACATGAGGTCGACCTATGTGAGGTTGTTTAATGCCTTAGTGATGGAAAGCTCACATGCTGGACTAAGCCAGGGATCTCTCCTTCGATCTTAACTCATGATGGTAACTGGCTGCACAAGATCGGACAACACAATTGGACTCCTACGTCCAATAAGTCCCATCTAAATATAGCACAGTGCATGTTCCTCTATAAGGTGCTGAAAACCATTCCTATCGACTTCGGAAGGATAGCCTATGAGATCATCATGGGGTTTGCTGAATGACTAGACCCCCGAAAGAAACTCCAATTCCCAACTCTTATTTGGGGCTTGCTCTCATATCAGGGAATCAAAGCTCAATCATCTGATGTCCTCCTCAAATTCGTACCTCTGTTGAAAATGGCTTCCAGAGAAGCAATTGTCTACACCAGACCCCGAGCCATTGAACCTACACTCAGGCCCTCTAAAGTGGCCGAAAATTTGCCTCTTTTCCTTCATCAGCAGCTGGAAATTTTGGACACTCTTGCTGCCGAAGTGGCAGCACAAAAATTGTACCTTACTAACATCCTTAAAAATCTTTAGATGTTCCCTTGCAGGGCGAACCGTCCCGGGCCTTACATCTTTTGGCAACCGGTTCTAAAAAGGGGGGGGACATCAGCTAGAAGATCCTCAGCTGCTGCTGACAAGGGAAAGAAGAAAATTAAACCAAAACAGTACAAAAGGAAAAAGGCGGAGGAAACTGAGCAAGAGGAGTCCGAGGAGGCTGAAGGAAATGGATGGGAGAGTGGGAGCAATTCTGACTGATGTTGGCCTGTTTTGTTAGTGAATCTATGTTGAACAATTATTTTGATGGTTTGTTTGTTTGCCGAGTGAATTAAGACAATACTACTATTTTAATGGTTTGTTATGATGCTTGAAGACAATGTTACTGTTTTGTTTCTGTCCTACGGATAATTTCCGAATCATGTTATTGAATGCTTATGTTTGATTAAGTATATTGCGAGTCATGTTGTATAGGTCTCCTTGTGGTATATGTTTCTTCTTGCAGACTGCAGGATGACTCTGGCCTGAGATTTTCGAACAACTTGCCAAAGGGGGAGATTGATAAGGTAAGGATATTGTCAATCATTCCAAAAAATTTAATTCATCTACATTTATATGCAGGATATAAATCAAAGATATGGAAAGGAAGGTAAACAAACAAAGGACAAGATATGCAAATATACAATTATCAACCATCTAGAGATATTTAAGGAAGCAAAGCCACGGCTGGGAACAAGAGAAGAGATTTTGATCCTTGAAGGAGATTTGTGAAGCATATCAAAGCTGATATGATGAAAATACTGGATGACTCAAGATATGCATATCAAGGCTGATACGATAAAGATACCGGAGGACTCAAGATATGCATATTAAGGCTGATACGATAAAGATACCGGAGGACTCTAGATATGCAAGATACACGAATATAAATAAGACCACGAGCAGAAGATAAAGCTCACATCTGTTACATTCTATTACCCTTATACGAGCAGAGTGCAGTAGAGAAGCTGGTGGAGAAGCTATCAGATTTGGGAGAATACGATAGCTCAACAAGTACTCAAAGGCGAACCGACTGTGAATTACGTAGAGTGCATACAACATCATTGATCCACCACAATTCGGGAGAGTTCAGCTACTTGCAAATGGGAGTTTGCATCAAAATCCATCTAGGGGACTAGATGGTTAAGTAAGGTATTAGAAGAAGTAGTTACACGAGTAAAATAGTATTCAGGGGGAGCCTAATACGTGTAAGTTCTATTTGTAACATTTGTGGGAACAAATTGTTCTTCTAATATAAATACTTGAGAGAAAGAAGGGATTCTTCCTCGTAAAAATCACAAAGTTCTTTTTAGCTTCCGCAATTTCAATTATAGTTCGAACTACTGCTGAACTAATAGACACACGCCCAAATTCTGATTTTACTATAATATTTAGAACCTTCTAGTAATTAAACATAAATTTTCATATTTTTTACTAAAAGCAATTATGTTATATAAAAATTAATTTAAAATAGTACATGTTAATATTTTAATACTAAAATATAGACAAATAAAAAAAAGTACGGGCTAGCCCTATATCGAGCTTTTAACATCGGCGCACAAACTATCACGCAATGCATCAAATTTTTGACAAGTTTTTCGGTTCAACAACCTTAAACAAGTGCTTACGATCACGTCCCCTCCCAAGTGTTAAAGAATACTATCTGTATGGCCTCTAAATACGATGGCTGATCGTCTCAAGGATAGTAAGCATTCAAAATCTTTGAATTTTAATAATTAAAAATGTTGATTGTTGAGTATGTTAGAAACATTAATATTGACGAATATATTTTTGTACAAGGCCCATTCAGTTTTGTTTTCAAAACATGAACAATATGAAATTATTTTCAAATTTAAAAATACTTTTAAAAGTATTTTATTTTCTTTATCTTAAGTATATATATTCCATAATTAAATTAATTCCAGTATAATTATATTTAGTTTCCAAAATTACTCAATACTTTCATATCAGGTTTGCAATGATTTTTTTATCGTAATTTGCTTTTTTAGTATATTATGATGATATAAACCAAATTGGTGATGTTGTAAATGAGTGTAAGCCGAAGTCACATCTTAACCACGTAAAGCATTAGAGTGTGGCTATATAGCATCCCTATGTGATATATGTACACTTCCAATTTGTTTGAAATTCATACGGCTTTGTTACTTTCACGATTGGAAGATTTCTAGGTGGAGAGAATTTTTTTTTTTTTTTTTCTAGTGAAAGGATATAAAAGTTATAAAATGGGATAGATTTAGTATAAATAAATCATTTTAAAATTTTAATGGTTATATTTAGTAGTGTATTTAGAACTATTCTTGAAAATTTTCTTACAGCAGAATACGTTTCAGAATACGTTTTGTTTAAGTACCATTGTCTCAGAATACGTTTCAAACTCCACTCGAGTCAAAGTCTCAAAATTGGATCTCAAACTATCGAGTTTCTCGTATAAAGAAGGATAGCAATTATTATTCACATATAAAGAAGGATAGCTATTATTATTTTAAAAAAAATTAAAAAAAAAAAAAAAAAAAAAGGCAACAACTGGGAATATATATATATATATATATATATGGCAAGTCAGCAAATTGAAACATAGCTATTCTGCAAATTTAATCAAAGCGCAATTAATATAATAAGAAACCAGGTTTCATGGCGTCAGTTAGATTTGCTTTGTGTATGACCATATACTTGCCAGATAATCACTTGTCTTTTCATGAAAGTCGGCTTGATATCTGACAATCACTAACCTAAGAAACACAAATAATTTGCCAAATGTTATCAACTAATGACTGAACAAATGAAATCGGTGTGTCCATTAATGAAACTTCAAAATTACAACAGTAGATTTTAGATGTAAGAATCATATTAACACTTGATTTTGACACCTTAGCAATACATAAACTAACATGTTCTTACATTGGGTAGGTAATCATTTGGGTTCGAGGAATACACCGTTGAGATTGGCATATGAATGAGATCATAGCCATTTCGGTTACAGCAGAGGGAAAGTAGGTTTAATTACATCTTCGTATGTCATTTTATGCATAATAATACATATACAGGACAGCAGTTTTGAAGCAATGTGTATGATGGAATTTAGTAAGTCTTGGTCTGGAAAGATTGTTCCGGAGAGACAATGCTTGGGGAGTTTTGTAATGAGGAAAATACCTAATAATTGCATTGTTATGATACAACTTTATGGACAATTTCCTTTCATTTATCATGACAATGTAGCATACGTTTTTTGAATCATTTTGCAAGTAAGAAGAGAGGTCACAAGTCGATCACTTATTCATCCATCATTTACAATGAAAAGGTGAATCAAGTCGAGTTTCATCAATATAGTCGACACACAAATGCACTAGTTAGAGGTTTATGGGAATTCATTCAGCATTGGTTTCATTAACTCGGTATTTAATACGAATCAGTAAAATATCAAAATTCATAAAAACTATTATCCAACAAGCTCTGTAAACAATTCGAGGCCTAATTTGAGAAATTAGAAAGACGACACTTAAAAAATCCCCAAAAGCCCCACATATTCGCGGCCAATGAGTTGCTGTATCCCTGCAAAATTGATGTTGTTGATGGATATAACCCTTTGATTTAATATATGCCATTCAAGTCGCCATCAACTCAATTCCAAAATCTCCAGACTAAAAGTAAAAGAGTGGGACTCCTCAACTAATCTCACTTTACATGGTTGTCAAGTGGATCGTAGTTCCTACAATTTCATGGGCTTAATTACTATCCTCAAATGCAAGTGATAATCATGGTGATTCAGTTCATTTCTTCAAAAACTAATTTCCAAAGAACAAACAAGACTTGTGGTCAACAATAGATCGAAGGGAAAAAACAAGTAGCCCAGAAGAAAATTCATTAAATAAAGCAAGATGAATATATATATGTACCGATCACAAGAGATGCATAAAAAGCATTTGCTGTTCACTCACTAGTTGAAGTCTCAGACAAGAGCTCATCTAACAAATCAGACCCCAAGTCCTCAAGAACCACCATATCCTCCTCCCCAATTACTTGTTTCTTTTTAACACTCCTTCGTTTCGTCGACGCATTTATCATCTTGTGTGATTCCTTTAAGGCTTTAGCAGGCGATGACCCCTCCTTGCAGCTGTAATTCATCTTCTCTAGAGATTCAACAACTCTTTCCAGGGGAAAATTGAGTGGAGCAGAAGGCCCTCTCATTGCAAATGCAGCTTGATCATAAGCCAAAGCTGCTTCCTCTTCAGTGTTGAAAGTTCCAAGCCAAACCCTTATCCCATTCCTCGTGGAATCCCTAATTTCTGCTGCATATTTTCCCCACGGCCGTTTTCGAACTCCGATGCATCGCCTTTCGGCGTTGTCGAATGAAAGGCTATTATCCTCTACCTTGAAAGGTGAAGACTTCATTTTTGAAACTATATTTGGCAGACAGCATGAAGCTGAGAGTACTGTGAGGTATAAAAGAACACAATAATTTTAGGTTTTCTGTTGAGAATAAATGACAAGATTCTTGGACAAAGTAGATGCCGTAGCCTTATTACAATAGTTTGATATATAAAAATTTGTTTAGGTCTATGATGATAAGGGATTCAGTGTTTATAATTATTATATACCTGTCTGAAATATTAATCAGTGATGGAAAATGTATTAATACCTGACGATACAGAGGGTGAAGCAGCAAGCATTTAAAATTAATATTGTTTTCTTCTTTCAACTTGTAGTCCATGGATTGTTGTTTTTTGAATGTTCAAACTGTTAATATATAAGAAATGCTATTCAATTATGACTGTTTGGATGATGAAAATTTTGCAATTTTAATCCTGTAATTAAAGGGTGCTATTGTTAGTCTACTATATATATTAGTAATTTTTTATTTTGTGCCATTTGAAGATCATGGTCCATGAATCCTAAATTTTGTCGAAATTTCAAAAGTCGCACAACAAGTCACATGCAATTTTTGTGCAAAATTTAGTGATTGGATTAATTTTTTTCTTGGCATTGCATCAAGCTAGAAGTTGGTGATTCCAATTTTGTAATTTTACCAGTTTTCTGGTGTAGCTTGAAAGTCTTCCTAAGGTTGGAAATTTCTGTGTGTGCCTACTTTATCCTAAATGTTATTTTCATGACCTTTTTTTTTCCCTATATCTCGACACATAAAGACTTAGTTAAAGTAGCAGTCTTATCTTTCAATATTAATTAAAGTGACAAGTTGGATCTTTTATTATATCTTATATTTAATGTTGTTTATATATGTAGAATATAAAATAATGCTATCATCATCAAACATATGGTATGTATTAATATAGCAAAATAAGATTTGGAAAGTTATTTTTCTGTTGATGATGCAATTGATAGGGATGCGTTTGGATTAAGCTGAAGTGAATTGAAAAAATACTATTTTTAAAATTTTGAAAATGAAAAATAAAATTTAATAGTATAATTGTATTTAATTTTTGAGATTGTATAGATCGAGTAAGTTTTACATGTCATATTTATATGAAAGAAAAATGAGTAGTTAAATATTATATTTTGATTAGATGTGTAAGTAAGGGTTGAATCATTAGTGTAATAATAATAATAATAATAAGTGTAGGTAGTTAGAATATCGTAGGATTTTATTGGATTCAGAAATTCAATTTTATATCTTGAAACAAACGGGTGCTTCAACATTCAAAATATATCTCGGTGAATGGAGAACCAACATGCCTAATGTTGTCTTTTTGTTTATAGATCTACTTGTACGGATGGAGAATTGGCCGATTCAATTTTGTGTTTGTACAATAATTATTTTTTTGTGTTGGATAAATCAACCCTAAACTCAAGTCAGGAGAGATATCATTTCTCTGGCTAATTGTTTTGTTCTCTCTCAATCATATTATACAAATTTTAATATTAATCATTATTTAATTATTCAATCATTATATAATACTCTGTTAGCACTTTCTCATTACTTTTGGAGCGAGCATAATTTGATATATACTTTACAAATTGTATCATAATCCAATCACAAAAATTACAATAGAATTCAACTACTCCTCCAATTTCCTAAAATAAAAAGATTACATGCCTTAAATGCTCAAAGTGTGGATCAAATTACCAAGATTAGGGTTATAAATAGAAGTAAAGGTAATATCAATAGTTTATTAAAATATTAATATTAATAAAATAATGGTGTAACAGGACAGGAAATCACAAGTTATTACACACGCCAAATGCATTAATTTTGTCGTATATCCTTTGTCCTCTTCCGTCGGCGGATGCCATATCGAAGTTGTCCTTCATTTCGCCACAGGAGTAGTGGGGCCCAATTTGGACATATATATTATTAAAATATGCAACTTAATGATTTATTTTGCATTACTTACATTCTATATCCAAGTTTTACCTAAAAATAAGAATGATCATCGTTTCCTGCTCACATATTTTTTTATTCTATTTTTATGTTATCTTTTTAATTAACTGAAAATATTGTATTATCATATCATTCTATTTTTGTATTGAGATGTAAAATATGCTATGTTTATGGTATTTTGTTAAGTCTTGTCAGCATTATCTAAGAAGACTAAATACAATTAATTAATAAATGTAACAAGATTTCCTGACGTCAGTTAGATTTGGTACCATTTATGAACAATTGCATATGCATAAACATTTTGTCCTTTACATCAAAGTCAGCTAGCCTGAGATCTTAAAAACCATATTAAAGCAAAGAAAACAAATAATTTGTGCAAGCATGCTCCCATGGCTTTCAACAAATAGACCTCAAATCTTTGATTAATAGTAACTGACATCTTGGAATATATATATATATATATATATCGTAAAAACTTTTGTGAAACAGTTACACGTGTGACACGATATAAGGTATTACTTGTTTAACTATAAAGTATCACTATTTTTTAATATGTATTACTGCTCATTAGTTACCTTAAAAAATAGAAATATTTTATAGTTAAACAAGTAATACTTTATAGTTACATAAATAAGACATTAAATCGTGTCGTACAACCATTTAACAAGAGACCCACTATATATATATATATATTTACACGTCAAATTTATTTGCGTTGACTACCTCAAAATCAAACTAAATAAACAAACAAATTATGGTACAAAACAAAACAAATTTTAATTGAAAATAAAAGGATACTGTATTAATTTTAAGAATTTTCGCCCAATTAATTACTCGTTAGGTCAAGTGACCAACACTAAACATCCAAGTCGTTTGAAATAGACACTGCACTGGCCATAAATAATTCATCTTTTGGGTGAATTCTGGCATTATAATTTAAACTAATTCCAAATAACAGCACTCTTTTGCCAACGTTATCCGATTTCGAAGCGAATTATAGCCACTGTATTTATGCATACACAAATGAATAGTGAATACTGTACTACAGGGCTTATACCCCATTTCAGATGCATATGCATATGCATATATAATTACTGCTCCTACACAGAAAAGGGTTGGCTTTGTACATCTATCTAACACAATTGGGCCATACTATTGGAGCAGCCCAAACTGCTGGGCCACTTGCAAATCTCAGATAACGCCCTTGATGCAGCCATGACTATGACTATGACTGTGACTGTGAATAGATGCACTACCATTTATTTCGAGAATTCTCGTTCATAGCAAGTTACAGCTTACAAGATGTTGCTTTTTTTAATGTAAATATACAAGAATCCATCTACACAAATTTAAAGTACAAAGCAAGAATTAAGTACCTAAAAGTCTACAATCAACTAATTCAACCATTAGATAGAGATCAACTTCGATAAGCTTTGATTCAATAATTATTCCATAATCTTCTTCTTTTTTTCTCACGAAACTGAATTTTATTTTGGGTGCGGATATTCATATCCCTAATATATATATATATTTTTTTTTTCTATTCTCAGCATCTTCTTCTTCTCCTTATTTCTTCAATACAGAGAAGTTTGAATTGCAAATTTATGAAAAAATCTTTTCTTCTCCATCTTACTTCAATACAAGAAGTTGAAATTGCAAATTTATTATTTTCTTAAGATTCGACTCCAAATTTGACGGGATGTCTTATGTGTCATCACTCTTCAACTGTCTCCAAATTAACCTCACAGCTCACACAACACAACCCAAAAAAAAACAAAGACATTATGCCAGCTTTTTTGACTCCTGCCTTGGTCAAAAAAAGTTCACAGAGAATTGGATTTTGAATTAGATTAAAAATCTGAGGGTGCAGAAGAAACTAGATGGGATAATGAAGCGAATCCAACCATTAATTAAATAGACGACCCAGATCATCCGAACTTTACAAACTCCACCATTTTTTTAATACAGACTTTAGAGATACGACTTGTAATCTGTAATACAGAATTTTCCATTGGAATTTCTTCAGGAAGAAATTAAAGAAAACCAATTTTGCTTAACTGAAGTCGAACATCCAAAATGCAGCTGTAATGATCACCATTTCCTCAAAAAGTAGCACTGTACTGTGAAATTTCAAAAACCTTTCACATCCAGAGATTGCTGGTAAACAATATACGAAATGAAAATTCAACACAAATCAGATCCATGCAACAACAAATTTGAAATATCAACAATCAAGCTAGAAAAAGATGTATTTAGAACTAAAGAAGCATAGTGCAAGAAAATTTTGAGCACCGTACCTGATGAGTTGCTCCAGGGATGTGGCACAGCTGCTGAACAGCACAAGAGAGCACGAGAGAGCACAAGTCGATACCATATCACAAGAGCCCATATCTTGAATACAATTTACATGACAAAAAAAAAAAAAAAGGGCGACTCATATTCAAGTTACCAATCTTCAATCAATTTCAGTAATCAAGATCATAGGTTTAAACCATGCATTAGCAATAGTTGATGTATATTACAGCAAGAAAAACATCAACCAAGATTTTCCCATTCCAATAGACAAAGAAGGAAAAACGAACAACACACATCTAACTGGTGGGCATACATACCATCTACTGCTTGATATTAAGCAAGGTTTTTGCTTCAATGAGTTCCTCCAGCAACTCACTGCTTGTATACTTGTTGAGCATTTCCTGCTTCCTCTTCTCTAGTACCTTCTTCTTTATCTCCTCCTCATCTGGCAGCGGCACATGAGCAACAAATTCTTTTTCCCTCTCCTTCTCCTCTCTCTCCCTCTCTTGTTTCCTTTCTTCCTCTACCACATCCTCTTCCTCTTCGAATAAAATCTTCGACACAGCACCCACCTCTGCCACCTCGCCACTTTTTACAGCTCTCCTTGCTTCCATCTTTATCTTCTCCATCTCCTTCCAATCTGCCAAAGCAGCAGCCCTCATCTTCTGCTCTGCTGGTCCTTCTAGTTTCTCTAATATTCCATCCTCCTCATCCCTGTAACCATAATAGCTCGCATCGATCCTTTTGTATATATCATACCTACAAAGGATTGGTCAAAACCAAGTTAGGACAGGCTGTAGACAAAAGTAAACAAAATTACAAGGAGAATCATACTCTTACAAATTCAATAAATCAACAATAAGTTATTTGAGGAAGAAAAAATCACAAATAAACTCAATATAGATAGTGCATGCAAGACAATTAAAAGAACCAGATTCCAAAAAGATAATAAATAAATAAACAAAACCCACACACACACAAACACGCACATATGTATATATATATATATATATATATTTACAAACCAACATCAGCACAAAGTACAGTTACCATTAGTTACAAGAAAAGAAAATTCATACAGACTGCACTCACACATTTAACGGACAAACCCAAATACTTGAATGGACTTCTCCCCCAAAGCAACCAATGACATTGTGACTCAACATCTGCCCGTTCCCTTGCTTAATTACCATCCTCAGAAATCATCAATTATCACAATCCTATATGTATATAATATATTACACAATAATATGCTCGGAAGTTCACACATATGTATTTTCCATAAAAATGAGTTTTTTGGTGAAGCTAGGCATTTACTAAATCAATGATCATGTTATTCAACCGTCCAACACTTACTTCCTGTTATAATAGATAGTTATGTGGGTTGTTGATTCTCAGTTTTAATAGATTGCTATACGATATGCATCTTATAAATTTAACAAGTCAAGAGCTAGATCAAGTTTCTAACCGAGAGAAAATGCAATCAGAAGACCATCATATCCATCTCAGGCATGTTAAGTTAAATGTAAACATTTATCTATAATTAAGAACAAAAGGTGGTATTTAATTTGAAAACATCTTAAACAGCTTATTTCAGCAACCTAAATAGCGCACTTGAATTTTTTCTCGTACACAAAATAAATCACATAGAAATATATTGTCACAAAAATACATATGGGTATTTGTAGGAGTCTTCTTTTCCCATCCATGATATAGTCGTATAAATTACTAAATGAGGCTATACAAGGATTTTCAGATATGTGCTTGTTACGTTTAAATTTGAATTTATACATGTCAGGCATCAACAAATTGCTTTGAATTATTTTTGGTTCTTTAAATTACCTTGTGCGCCTCTTTCGCAACTCGGGAGGCTTTTCAAACAGCTCCTTAACACCAGGCAACTTCTTTGCCGCGCCAAAGTACCTATACCCCGGTCCCCTGCCACCTGGGTTGGGCACATCCACAATATTACCTTCCAAATCAGTCATCTTTGCTGAATGTCTGGTATAATTGGGTCCTCCGAGCTCAATGATACGCCGCTCCCAATGCGTTTTTTCTCGAATCAGCTTATTAATCTCGTCGTTCAAGTCCCTGAGACGATGTTCTCCGAGGCCTTCGTTCTGAATTTCCGCGACTTTACGACCGATTTCACGCATGATTTGCTGGCGCCACTTGTCCGCCTCCGCCAAGTCGCGACATTCCGACGCGAGGAAGGGCCGCCGCTCCTTGGGTTTCTTCTTCTCCTCCGCTTTCATGGTGATGAAGCGGTTCAGCATCGACTGAGCTTTCTCCTCGTTACGAGCCATGGCGGAAGAATTGGGGGTGGAATTGGAGAATAAAACCCTAATCTGATAGTTTTGAGGTTTGAGGAATAGATATTGAAACCTGAATCCTGATTCCTGATCTAGCCGACTTTCATACTTTTACGTCGTCGTTTCATACAGTGGTTCGACTAGCCTTCACGAGTTGTTTGGATTCGGGTTGGGTAGCGTCATTGGGCTCAGCAAAACTTGGTCTGGACTGCATACATCAACAGTGGAACCTGGGCCAATTTTTGGGCCACATTGGGTTCACTTATGGTTTTGTAGATCTTCACTGACGAACCTTAATTTAAAATCTCTTGTTACAAAGAGTAAGGGAGGGATTAAGATAAACACATCTTGTATTTTAAATATTTTAAAATAAAAAATCAAATATCAACTGAAATCGAAAATTCAAACTCAAAAAAAAAAAAAAAAAAGTAAAAATAGAATTAAGGAATTAAGAGAAAAAAACTAACACCAGATTTTGATGCTATAAAATAGATAAACGAGAATATTTGAATCCATATGAAAAAAGTGGTGATGAAGAATAATACCAAAAAATGAAATTGAAATATTCAAAATGCCCCTGGAGGGTTTCCATTCGTTTTAAATAAAATAACTTAATCGAATAATTACTCTAAAATTCTCTCACAGTTTCAAATAAAAGTTTTATTTAATATTATAAAATTTGATTATTTAAATTATCGTCTATCACCATCTGGAGGCCTTTTGCAAAGTATGTTTTACAGAAACTGGGGTACTTGGTCTTCAAAATATATTGCTTGTATTTTAATAATGTTGCCATCATTTAAATTCCTATTAAATTCTATTTATTTTTTAAATTCAATATTAAATTTCTACCTTAAATCTATTTATTTTTTTGGTATCAACAAGTCTCCCCCGTCGGTGCTTTGCTGATGATTGAATCCTCAACCATATCATTTGGGGGAAAGAAAAGTAATTCCTGCTGGATTATAAACCAATTTAGGTGAAAAGTATAAGAAAAAAAATGGAACCTTTATACATTTTTTGAATTTAAAAGGAATTTTTAATTTTAAACAAGTAATATTATAGATCAACTGAATAACATCGATAGAAGGGAGAGAAAAAAACACTCAATATATATATATATATATATGTGTGTGTGTGTGTGAACATGTGCAAAAGGGGTTGATTTGATAAAACTAAAGTAAATTATGATCTCCATATTTCTATTCTATATATTTTTGTACCAGGATTTCTGACGTTGGCACATGTGTAGCCACTTAGATGGGCTGGCCAACAATAAGCCAGAACAAAAGCAGAAGGCAGTCAAAGTCTTGTGTTCTATAAGACAGAGTTAGCATATTATTATTCAATGGTCGGTACTTCATAGCAAATTATATATTATAAAGTTATTAACAAATAAATCAGGATTGAAGCATATTTTTCATACTTATAAATATCTATAGTTCACACTAAAATTATTCTCAATAAAACATAAAGTTTGTTTCTTTTGGGTTTAAGAAAGTCAGAAAAAATTTTGATTGTAAAATTCTTGATCTTAAAATTATATGAATGTATGTCTTTATAGGAATTGTATTTAGGATAATGATATTATAATGTTAAGTTTGGATTATAAAATTCAAATTAATAAATCACAAAAAAAATTATAGTAAGTTCAAAGTCAATCCAAATTAAAATTGAAAATAAGAAAACTATAATGTAAGTAAAATTAAATTTGAACTTGTTTGTTACAAAAAAATGTAACACATTTTGTTTTTTCTGCTTCATTGGAGAAGTGCCATGAAATTATAAAAAAATAAAAAATAAAAAAGGTACATCTGAAGGTACAAGGAATGGATCTTTCAATTGTTTTCTTCAACAAAAAAACTAGAACATCTTGGTCCGCCGCGGAGTACCTGCGCTGAACCGACCGAGTCAACGTGTCAAATCTTAGCCAACCCCTTTTACTTTCTTTTTCTCCTATTTATATTATTATGATGATGATGAGTAGGCCAAAAAAAAAACGAAGAAGAAGAACTTTTATTTTCAAACATTCAACAGTCAACATTCAATTCAAAAAATACAACGTTAACATTTTCCCTATCCCACGATTTTTGAATCTTTCCTAATTCCTAACTCCTTTTCCCCTAATTCAAACCATGACAGCATACATGCCTATAAATATGTGTTTCTGTGTGTTGTATAGGCTAGTAATAAGAAACACTCCATTAAAAGTTCTTCCCCAATAAAACATGTATATACCTTAAAACATTTCCATTTCTTTGATTTATATCGTGCGGCTTCTACATCATGACTTTCTTGTGGAGGCGGAGGCGGAGCAGCGGCGGAAACCGTAAAGGAGATGACCCAAGGGGGGCCAATTCCAACATGGAACTCAAAATTCCGACCCACTTCCGATGCCCCATTTCACTCGACTTGATGAAAGATCCGGTGTCGCTGTCGACCGGGATAACATATGATCGGGAGAGCATCGAGAAGTGGATTGATACGGGGAACATAACATGCCCCGTAACCAATCAGGTCTTGAGAAACCTCGATCAAATCCCAAATCATTCCTTAAGAAAGATGATCCAAGAGTGGTGTGTTGAGAACAAGTCCTACGGAGTTGAGAGGATCCCAACTCCGAGGATTCCCATTACTCCGTACGAGGTTTCCGAGGTTTGTTCAAGAATGGCGGCAGCTGCACGAGCTGGTGACGAGAATAGTTGCCGAGAATTGGTGGGGCGGATCAAGAATTCGGCTAAGGAGAGCGAACGCAACAGGCGATGCATTGTGAGCAACGGGATAGGTGCGATTTTCGCAGATGTATTCGAGACATTCGCACGTTTTTCATTCGAAAAACATTTGATTCTTCTCAAGGAGATCATGTCTGCATTGACGTGGAGTTTCCCTCTAGGCAAAGAAGGCGCTTCCAAGCTGACGAAATCATCGATTTCCCTACGTTGCATGGCGTGGTTCTTGAAGGATGCAGATCTTTCCTCGAGACAAAACACCATTTTGGTGTTGAAAAACCTTATAATTTCTACTGATGGACAATCTTGTGTGGATGGCCTAATGGAAGTAGAAGGCATAGAAGAGACATTGTTCCACATAGTGAAAGTACCAATTTGCCCTAAAGCTACAAAAGCATGTCTAGTGATTATCAACCATATGATGCTATCATCACACAAGAAGAGTCACACGATCACATTGAGGTTTGTCCAAATGGGGTTGATTCCCTTAATTCTTGACATCCTCATCGACGGTAATAAAACCATATGTGAGAAGGGTTTAGGCGTCTTGGATAGCGTTTGCAGCTTCGAAGAAGGGAAGGTAAGCGCGTGCAAGAACGCGCTCACAGTTCCACTAGTCGTAAAGAAGATCTTGCGCGTTTCAAATGCGGCGACAGAGTTTTCGATCTCGACCCTATGGAAGATAAGTTCGGGGGGGAATGAAAATGGTGTGATTGAGGCGTTGCAGGTTGGGGCCTTTCAGAAGCTGTTGGTGGTGCTACAAGTTGGATGTGGAGAAAGAACAAAGGAGAAGGCGACTGAGTTGTTGAAAATGATGAATGTGTACAGGGGTAAGGTAGAGTGCTTTGATTCATCGATGGGATTCAAAATGTCACAAGGTCAAATTGAGCCGTTTGGATAGGTTGTATACAAATTCCAAACATATCAATCATTAGTTTCTATTAGAGCAATTCGAACCTTTTTTTTAATTTATACCAGATTTTTTATTTTAAATATACATAAGTATTGTACTTGTGTTATTTATGATATAAAATTGAAGTATTATAAGACATATGTATGATTAATTTATCCAGGCTTTGTGTTGTTCTCTCTCTCACACGCTTTTTGTTTTCTTTTTTGCCTCCTATTTTTTTCTTTGTTTTATCAAGCCTGAGGCTGAAATCATTGACTTAGGATCTACCATTAAAGTATCCCCCAATTTGCTACGGAGCTTTTCTTGGACATAAGAGACCAAAATATCTGTGAGACGATTCCTAGTAAAATAAATAGTTAAATGTGTTAATAAATAAGAGTTAAATAGGATAATAAAAATAAAACTATACTATCAATACAGTCAACTCATTCAACATATATTTTGTGCTCATTCTTCTTATTATTTTTGAGAAAGAAAAACATTTTCAACAAAAAAATTGTTTTTTGTAAACATTGATAATTATTGTTGAGTGAATATTACTTATTTAAAAAGTATTATTTTTTCTTTTGAAAATTATTGTTTTGAAAGTATCATTGATTAAAAAAAAATCACTATCAAAATTATAAAAAAAAAATTGGTTGAAAAAATAATTAATTTTTTTCAAAAAAGTATTTATTTTGAAAGAGCTTCAACTTTTTATTTTTTACATCTACTAGTGTTATTTTCCCAAAATCTAATATTTTCTTTTTTTAGAATATATTGCATATGTTATAAAAATCTTACTAATGAGACTAGAAAAAGTATAAATTATCAAAATTAAAAGTGTTACTTTTTGTTAAAAAAAAAGTATTTTTAAAAAAATTGGAAAAAAAAAGGTATAAATTTATATATATCTTTAAATCCATTAGTAGTAATTTTTAAATAATATCATGTATGTTTAAAAAGAATTACCGGTGAGATTAAAGAATATCCTTATTAAAATCAAAAGTATTACTTTTTATTAAAAATATATATTTGATTTTATGTGAACAATTAAAAAAAATATCAATTTTATCCTTAGTATGTTTTATTAATTGTTAATACTTTTCAAAAAGCAAAACTATAACTTATTTTTTTACAAGGCATCAATTTTTTTCAAAAAAAAAATCACTTTTTTTAGAAAACTCAATATATTAGTAATTATTTTACAAAAATAGTAAAATGATAGGTGTAAAGAAATCATGTTAACTGCATATTGACTGCACCGTGGGTTTTTATATTTTTGGTTCATTTAACTATATCTTACTACATCATTTTGTAGGAGACATAAGATTATTATTATTTTAAATCATACTTTAAAAGTAACATGTCATTACCCTGTCAAAAAAAAAAAAATATATATATATATATATATATGGCCAATATAATTTTATTATATATCATATACAACTGAAATTACATATGATGTTTAATGATTACACGTCAAAGTATTACCTTTTAGAATTAATAAATGGAATTGAATATTAATGCAATAATAGTACTTTCATTGGATATTAAATTGATTATGATTGTTTCTACCCATCTTACTTGTTGATATAACATACAATTTTTTTTAGTTAATAAAATAACTTTAAATACGATAGTAAAATTTAATTTATCAATAACATTAAAATAAGAGAGGCTACTAATTCTAATTAACAAACACACATGTAGGCACATTTAGACAAGATCGTATAGTTTCATAAAATGAATCGGAAACCATCCATCATATTATTTACCACAATCATTAGAACTAAATAATTATTGATTTAACATTCTAGTTGGTAATATATTGTGCTAACATTTGAATGATGGGCCCTATTAATTCAATTCATCGAAATAATAATTTCATTAAATACAAGAGATATATGGATAATGAAGAACTTGAAGGACATATAAAACTAATTAGATCTCATAATTCTTGAAAAATCAAATCTTTGTTATTCCTTAATTGGAAAATTAAGGTTTTAGCATTCCATAAAAAATTGCACAAACTTAGAGATAAAAATAAAATATGGACATCCCTTTTTCAGACATCTTTCCTTCCTTATATTCTATCACACTTCATCATCTTCTTTAATAAACTGTCATTCTTTTTAAAATAAATTGCCCACTTGGGAGAAAGAGAGACTTCTCTTTTCTAAAATTTTGTTGTTACAGATTTCAGTTTAGGTATGGACATGTGTTATGTGCAGTTTTTTATTTTTTTATTTATTTAAAGTTAAGGCATATCCATATCTTATTCAAAATTGTCTCTTGATTTATCTACTTAATTGAATGTTCTTGCACTTTTCAAATGAGTCTATTTTATATTCATAATATTTTAATTCATTCATGTATCCTACTAGCACTTTTCTTAATGAAATTCGTAAGTTCTACAAGATTAGACATCAAAATCATAAGAAATGTAATAATTAATTCATATAATATGCATCTTATCACTTATTTAAAACATTAAAAAGAAATTAAAACGTCAATCTTTATTGTAATGAGAATTTTATTTAGTGGGAAAGAATATAAGATAAATTAGAAAGTTGTGGAAAGTCAAAATTGGAGATGATGTGAGGAAATGGATCCATAAATTCAGTACAACTTGTGATTCATTCTGAGAAACTTGCGCTGCTTTCCCATTGGGATTTGCAATTTATGAGAATTGAGATGGATTTAGTGCGTTGAAAATTGAAATACAAAACTCTGGGGATTGCTATTTTCGGACTCTTATTTAAAAAAAAAATATATATATATATATATATATGTATATATATATATATATAATAAACACATAATATGTAATTCAATAGTTTTTGATAAGTAATTGTATTTTTGTATTTTACATATTATTTTTATAAGTAATTGTGTGATTAGTTATATTGCATAATGATGACGTGTGGCTCATATTTGACCCACTTAATTTTGGGTTTGTGTTTGGTGGGTTTAATTAGATTAGTGTGCTACTTAAGTAGGCCTTTATTAATTAAAACTTCACTTTAAACATAAACATATTAAACTTAGCTGTGGGAACTGGTGAGGTAGCGGGAGTTTCATTGTTGTTGAGGGTTTGGGAGCCTTGTACCAAAATACTCATATTGTACTCATTCTCACATAGTGATTGATCTTCTTCTCCCGTGGTTTTTTGCTCCTCTATCTTGAGGGGATTTTTCCACGTAAATTCGTTGTCTCTGTTTACTTTTCTTATTTAATATCTTGTGTGGTTAATTTGTTCGATCAAAATCGGTGCCTGATCCTAAAAAATTGGTATCAGAGCCTCGTTTGTGGCAAAGATTTGCGGTCGTGTGATAACAATGACAATCAAAAAGTTTGATATTGAAAAATTTGATCGTTCGGTAAATTTTGGCCTATGGAAACTTAAGATGAAGGCCATATTGATTCAGAACAGTTTGGAGAAAGCGTTGGTGGGAATATCGAAAAAGCCTGACAGCCTGTCAGATGAGCAGTTTGAAGAGTTGGACTTGAAAGCATTATCCACCATACAATTGTGTCTTTCTAATGAAGTTTTACATGAAGTGGCGAAGGAAACTACTGTAGCATTGTTATGGCTCAAGCTGGAATCACTCTACATGACGAAATCAGTAACGAATCGTCTGTTATTGAAAAGTCGATTGCATGATCTTAAACTTGTTGAAGGTAAGCCTATTAAACCTCATCTTGATGAATTTGACTCTATTGTTATGGATCTGCAAAATATAGATGTTAAATTGGATGATGAGGATTTGGCTATTAGTTTGTTGTGTTCATTGCCTGCTGAGTATAGACATTTTAGAGAGACTGTTTTGTATGGCCGTGATGAAATTACTCTGGAGGATGTTAAAAATGCTTTACTGCAGCGTGAATTGATTGAAAATCAACTAACTGTTAAATCTGACGAGTCACATGGTGAAGGGCTTGTTGTAAGGGGTAGAACGAACGAGAGAAAATCTGGTGAGAAACAAAAGTCTCGGTCTAAATCCAGGCATAAAAATTTGACTTGTCACTGCTGTCATCAGAAGGGTCATATTAGAAGATACTGTCCGGAAAGAAACAAGAAAAAGAATAATAACTCAACGGGCCAGAAAAAGGAACAGAATGGTGATGCCTCTGTAGCTCAGGAAGACAGTGACGGTGATGTTCTACTTGCTTCTGATATATTGTCTAGGTTCTCTGAAAAATGGGTGTTGGACTCTGGATGTTCTTATCATATTTGTCCT
Source organism: Caryopteris x clandonensis (assembly GCA_028749325.2). Taxonomy (NCBI): domain Eukaryota; kingdom Viridiplantae; phylum Streptophyta; class Magnoliopsida; order Lamiales; family Lamiaceae; genus Caryopteris; species Caryopteris x clandonensis. The sequence continues at coordinate 3,754,327 of JAPYKT020000007.1, read as the reverse complement.
AAAAAGAATTGGTTATCAACTTATGAGTCAGTTCAAGATGGAGTTGTGTTGATGGGTAATGATGTTGCATGCAAAATTAATGGTATTGGCACTATTAAGATAAGAATGTTTGATGGAATTGTAAGAACATTAACCAATGTTAGACATGTTCCTGAAATGAAAAAGAACCTTATTTCGCTGGGTACTCTGGATATTAATGGTTTTCGTTGCACCATTGAAGATGGAGCAATTAAAGTTACTAAAGGTGCACTTGTTGCGATGAAGGGGAAGAAGGTCGGGACATTATATGAGCTTATGGGGTCTACAGTTGAGGGGATAGTCTCTGCTGTGACATCTGCTTTGTCTGAATCAGATGTTACTAGATTATGGCACATGCGATTGGGGCATATTTGTGTCAGATGATTGACTGAGTTGTCAAAAAGAGGATTATTGTATGGTTAGAGTACTGGTTCTAAGGATTTCTGTGAGCATTGTGTGTTTGGAAAACAAAAAAAAGTAAGCTTTAGTGCTGCAGTGCATAGAACAAAAGGAACTCTTGATTACATTCACTCAGATATGTGGGGTCCATCCCGAATGGTCTCAAATGGTGGTTCACGGTATCTGCTGACATTTATTGATGACTTTTCTAGAAAAGTTTGGGTCCACTTCTTGAAGCAGAAAAATGATGTCTTTGGAGTGTTCAAACAGTGGAAGATATTGATCAAGAAGCAGACCGGTAAGCAGATTAAGCGACTTCGGACTGATAATGGCCTTGAGTTTGTTGAGCAGAAATTTACAGAGTACTGTAAGGATCAAGGAATTGCACGACACCGTACTTGTGTTGGGAGGCCACAACATAATGGGGTTGCTGAGAGGATGAATAGGACTTTGATAGAGAAGGCTCGTTGTATGCTATCACAGGCTGGATTAGGTAGGGATTTCTGGGCAGAAGCAGTAAACATGGCAGCCATCTGGCTAATCGTTCTCCGAACAAATCCATTGAGTTGAAGACGCCAGAAGAGTTGTGGTCTGGTTCGCCTGCCGATTATTCTAACTTGAGAATGTTTGGTTGTCCTGCCTATGCATATGTAAATGATGGTAAGCTGGAACCGAGAGCTAAGAAGTGTATATTTCTTGGTTATACATCCGGAGTGAAGGGTTACAGGTTATGGGACCCAAGTGCATCTAAATTCTTAACTAGTAGGGATGTCACCTTCAATGAATATGTGTTTCTCCATCAGAAAGTGTCTTCCGCTGAGAAATTGCCAGAGCAGGTGGAGAATGTGAAAAACAAGAGTACTTCGGACAAGGTGGAGGTGGAGTTTGATTTAGATGCTGAGGCTAATCAATTATATTCAGATAAATTTTCTTCTACTATCCCTGAAGTAGAAAAGCCCAGCAGCAGGTGTAGAATAATAATATTGTTTCTGGCAGAACTAGGAGGAATATCAAACCTCCTGTAAGGTATGGTTTTGAGGAATTGGCTGGTTATGCTTTTGCTGTTGCAGAAACTGTTGATGTGCAGGAACAGTTGTCCCTTTCTGAGGCCATGGCCAGTAAGGATTCTGCAAAGTGGCGTGCTGCTATGGAGGAAGAGATGCAATCTCTTTATAAAAATCAGACATGGGAAATTGTTAGACCACCAGCTGGCAAAAGAATTGTTGATTGTAAATAGGTCTACAAGTACAAGGAAGGAACTCCAGGGGTCGAAGAGCCGCGTTGCAAAGCTTGCCTGGTAGCACGTGGGTTCAGTCAAATTCCTGGTATTGATTATGATGAGATTTTTTCCCCTGTTGTGAAACATACATCTATTCGTGCATTGCTTGCGTTTGTTGCTATGCAGGATTTGGAGTTGGAGCAGTTAGATGTAAAAACAACATTCTTGCATGGTGAGCTTGAGCAGGAGATTTACATGCGTCAACCTGACGGTTTTATTGTCCAAGGCAAGGAGTACCAAGTTTGTTTGTTGAGGAGGTCTCTCTATGGACTTAAACAGTCGCCTAGACAATGGTACAAAAGGTTTGATCAATTCATGATTGAGCATGGGTTCTCTCGAAGTCAGTATGATAGTTGTGTGTATCTGAAACAGAAAAAGCATGGTTCCTTGATTTATCTTTTGTTGTATGTTGATGACATGCTGGTTGCAGCAAAAGACATGTCTGAGGTGGGCAGAGTGAAAGAAATGTTGAAAAGTGAGTTTGAGATGAAGGATTTAGGGGCTGCAAAGAAGATTCTTGGCATGGAAATCATAAGGGATCGAAAAAGAAAGAAATTATAATTGTCACAAGAAAAATATGTTGACAAGGTGATTGAGAGGTTCAATATGAAGGATGCCAAGCCTGTCAGCACTCCTTTGGCAACTCACTTTAGATTGTCAGCTTTAGATTCACCAAATTCAAAAGCTGAAAAGGATTACATGTCACAGGTTCCATATTCAAATGTTGTTGGTTGCATCATGTATGCAATGGTATGTACCCGTCCTGATATTGCTCAAGCTATTAGTGTTGTGAGCAGGTATATGGCAAATCCTGGGAAAGCTCATTGGCATGCTGTGAAGTGGATTTTGAGGTATTTACGAGGTACGTCTGCTGTTTGCATTGAATATGGCAGAACTAGTGATCAGTTGATTGGTTTTGTAGACTCTGATTATGGTGGAGACCTTGATGATCGGAAGTCTACAACTGGGTATGTCTTTTGCCTTGGTGGATCTGCTATCAGTTGGAGATCTGGTTTGCAAGATGTTGTTGCTTTATCCACAACTGAGGCTGAATACATGGCTATTACTGAAGCTTTTAAGGAAGCTTTGTGGCTTGGTGGATTAGTTAGTGAACTTGGGTTGGATGAATGTGCTCCTATTGTGTATAGTGATAGTCAGAGTGCTATTCACTTGGCAAAGAATCAGAATTCTTTCCACCGTCGATCGAAGCACATTGATATTAAGTATCATTACATTCGTGATGTGATCACTAAGGAAAAGTTGGTCTTGAAGAAGATTGGTATGATAGACAATCCAGCTGATATGTTGACTAAGCCACTGCAGACGTCCAAGTTTGAGCATTGCTCTGACTTGGTTGGTGTTCATGAGCCATGAGGCCCTTCGGGGCAGTTTGGAGGAGAGGATCTTGTTATATTATTGTAATGTTAAATGCTGTGTCAAGATGGAGATTTGATGACGTGTGACTCATATTTGACCCATTTAATCTTGGGTTTGTGTTTGGTGGGTTTAATTAGGTTAGTGGGCTACTTAAGTAGGGCTTTATTAATTAAAATTTCACTTTAAACATAAACATATTAGACTTAGCCGTGGGAACTGGTGAGGTAGCGGGAGTTTCATTGTTGTTGAGGGTTTGGAAGCCTTGTACCAAAATACTCATCTTGTACTCATTCTCACATAGTGATTGATCTTCTTCTCCCGTGGTTTTTTACTCCTCTATCTTGAGGGGATTTTTCCACGTAAATTCGTTGTCTATGTTTACTGTTTTTTTATTTAATATCTTGTGTGGTTAATTTGTTCGATCAAAATCGGTGTCTGATCCTAACACATAATTTTATATATTATTTGTAATTTTATCGTTAATAATTTTATATTTTGTCTCTCTGTAATTTTATGAAACAATCATAATTTTATTCGAGTATTTTAAATAATTAAATCTTATTTTACAGTTTAAATTATAATAAAAAGTATACATTATTATTTTTATTATTTATTAGATTTAATAAAATTAAATATATAACAAAAAAATATAATATTCAATACAAAAAATAGGTTTACTCTAACGCAGAGACAGGATCATTGCTGGAGGAGATAGAACTTGTCCACAACTCCAGCGCATCCAAAATGCTCCCTCAGTTTGAGAAAAATAAAAGAGGTGTTAACTGAATTTCAAGAAAATAAAAAAACAAGGAATTTTAATTATGAAATAACAAATTGGGAGTGGTTTGAGCTTCAGCAGTTGACTTTCCTAGAGTTGTCAGTCACAGTAATATAATAGATAGATACAGAAACATAACATAACAGTGATCACACACCTAGCTACTAAATATTGCAATAAACAAATGAAGCAAAGATAGTAGTTCCCTATATAATTAATTAGAAGCTGGGAATCATTGACCTTCATAAAACAAATTAAGATTGTCATAGTACCAGCTAATTAGTGTGTTTTTGTATCCTAATTATAAACACATTAAGTTCACTGAACACTTTTCCCAAACTTAACCACTCTTGATATCTTCACATTTAAGACACCAAAATCAAATTAATCACACACTACGATAATGGAATTCTCTTTCAATAACCTCTTCTTTCTCTTCCTCCTCCTCTCCTCCAATCTTCTCACTTTGTTTGTTTCCACTACTTTCTACTCTTCTTCTTGCTCTCTCAAACCTCAGCTACAGACCGCCGCCGCCGCTGCCGACTCATCACCTCCGGAGGAGGACGCCGGCGATGAACCCGATACCCAGACGCTAGACCTCCCTCCCGAATTCGTCGCCTTCACATCTCCACAAAAGCTCCCGCTTGGATTCAACCGTAATTTTGATTCGGACCAAATCCTCCCCTCCGTCGGCAGCTCATGCACGCTCTTCCAGGACGAGCTCCGCCGCTACATGTCCTACAAAGTCAACGGATCCTGCCCCGACGACGAGCTCCTCGCCCAGAAACTCCTCCTCAGAGGCTGCGAGCCTCTCCCCCGCCGCCGCTGCCGCCCCGCCGCCCCAAAAGAAGCCGTTGAGCCATACCCTCTGCCGAAGAGCCTCTGGTCCACCCCGTCGGACTCCTCCGTCGTCTGGACAGCCTACGCCTGCAAGAACTACTCTTGTCTCATCAACCGCAGCCGCAACCAAAAGGGCTTCGATGACTGCAAAGACTGCTTCGACTTAAACGGCCGCGAGAAAAAACGGTGGACCGGCCAAGTGACCTCGAATCTCGACTTCACCATCGACGAAGTCCTGTCGGTGAAAGAACCTGGGACGATCCGAATAGGCCTCGACATCGGCGGTGGCGTGGCGACGTTCGCCGTCAGAATGAGGGACAGGAACATAACCATAATCACAACCTCCATGAATCTAAATGGCCCTTTCAACAACTTCATTGCAGCAAGAGGGGTGGTACCGTTGTACATCAGCATTTCGCACAGGCTTCCGTTTTTCGAAAATACATTGGATATTGTCCACTCGATGCATGTTCTGAGTAACTGGATACCGACGGAGTTGCTGCATTTCATGATGTTTGATATATACAGAGTGCTTAGGCCGGGTGGGTTGTTCTGGCTAGACCATTTTTTCTGCGTCGGAGAACAGTTGGAGAAGGAGTACGCGCCGCTGATAGAGAGCGTGGGGTTTAAGAAGGTGAAGTGGGTGGTGGGGAAGAAGCTGGACAGGGGGCCGGAGCTTAATGAGATGTATCTTTCGGCTTTGTTGGAGAAACCATTGAAGAATTCTTGGTGATTAATTATTTTGTTAAATTTTTTATTTTTATTTTTAAAGATGGTTAATGTTTGTTTTGGTTCAGTTTTTTTGGGAATCTTCACAAATATTTGAGAATGTTAATTTTGTTTCGGGTGGGAATATAATGTTTTCCTATTTATGTGTTTCAATAATATAATATTTAAAAATAAGATAAAATTGCATTGAAAATTCTGGAATAGTATCGTTTAGGAAAGTATTTATTTTGAAAGAGCTTCAACTTTTTATTTTTTACATCTACTAGTGTTATTTTCCCAAAATCTAATATTTTCTTTTTTTAGAATATATTGCATATGTTTTAAAAATCTTTCTAATGAGACTAGAAAAAGTATAAATTATCAAAATTAAAAGTGTTACTTTTTGTTACAAAAAAGTTGATAAGTAGGAAATTGTGCATAATTTTAATTGATAAAATTGTATTTTTTAATACAATTAATTCTTGTGCACTCTCTATTTCATACTTATTTAATGTTTCAACAAGAATTACTTCCTATTTGTTTTTGTGGATATTTGCAGCATTTTTGGATAATTTTATACAATAATCCACATAAGCACTTGGCCATCTTTAGCCCATCCAAGGAATGAAGATTACAAAGAAGTTTATGGGCTGAAATAGTTTTGGACTTAATTAATTAATTAAGTCCAAAATTTAATTAAAGCACATAAAGGGAATTAGGGCAAAATGGCAAGGATAAAAGGGAGATTGAAGACAAGCAGCAAATTCATTCTAGGATTGAGGGTGTGAACAAATAAACAAAGGGAGAGACGCCAGGAGACAGGGAGAGAGAGCAAGGGGACAGATTCACGGAGGAACTCATCTTTTGTGAATTTGGGTTTATTCCTTCCTTCTTATCTTTGTTTTAATGTCTTTCATTTGGATGATTTTAATTTTTAGACACGTAATGTGTAACTAAATTTTATATTCCGGTTTAGGGAATGTTTGAACCCTATTTCAATATTATGTGATTTATATTTTTGTGACACCATATTGATTTAATATGTGCGAATTTATTATGTTGATGGGTTGAATTGATTTATAATATATATATTGTTAATTGTGACTGATCACCCCAATTGATAGTATATATATTTAGGGCTATGGTTTAAATTGCAATCCGTAATTGTTGTGATCTTGAACCCGTCTGTAGCAACTAATAATTTATATTATTAGAATCAACATAATTCAGGATTAATTGAATCGAGCGTGTGAATTCAATAACTTGCCTACCCTATTATCCTAATTGATAATGCATTTAACGAATTAAATCCAAAGAGCGTATTTTGGACTGTTCAATTAAATAGGTTAATTAGAGAGTTTATTCTAATTAATTACACTTAAGGGATAAAGCGAATCAACAGAGCTTCTTGTTGGTTTAGGGGTAGGAATTCCACAATTAAATTAATAATGTGTAGCATAATCATATGATTTGGAATAGGGGAAAAAGTGAACCATGAATCGGAATTGATTCCTATTACTGTCTGCCCTCTGTTTATTTGCTTGATTTTTATTTATTAGAGTAGATTTTATTTTATTAGTTTAGTAGACAAAATTCATCAGGATCCCCCCTTTTTATTTGCATTCGTAAATTAGCATAAAAAATATATACAAATAATTCAACCGTTCTCTGTGGGATTGACCCTAACTTCCCACTACTACAAAATAGTAGAGGAAAGCGAGGTAAAATAAAATAATTAATTTTGACGTGCCCCGACAGCACGGTCAAAAGTATTTTTAAAAAAATTGGAAAAAGAAAGGTATAAATTTATATATATCTTTAAATCCATTAGTAGTACTTTTTAAATAATATCATGTCTATTTTTAAAAAGTATTACCGATGAGATTAAAGAATATTCTTATTAAAATCAAAAGTATTACTTTTTATTAAAAATATATATATTTGATTTTTTTGTGAACAATTAAAAAAAATATCAATTTTATCCTTAGTATGTTTTATTAATTGTTAATACTTTTCAAAAAGCAAAACTATAACTTATTTTTTTAAAAGGCATCAATTTTTTTCAAAAAAATATAATTTTTTTGAGAAAACTCAATATATTTTTTAAAGTGTAATTATTTTTCAAAAATAGTAAAATGATAGGTGTAAAGAAATCATGTTAACTGCATATTGACTGCACCGTGGGTTTTTATACTTTTGGTTCATCTAACTGTCTCTTACTTCATCATTTTGTAGGAGACATAAGATTATTATTTTAAATCATACTTTAAAAGTAACATGTTATTAACCTGTCAAAATATATATATATATATATATATATATGGCCAATATAATTTTATTATATATCATATACAACTGAAATTACATATGATGTTTAATGATTACACGTCAAAGTATTACCTTTTAGAATTAATAAATAGAATTGAATATTAATGCAATAATACTACTTTCATTGGATATTAAATTGATTATGATTGTTTCTACCCATCTTACTTGTTGATATAACATACAAATTTTTTTAGTTAATAAAATAATTTTAAATACAATGGTAAAATTTAATTTATTATTAAAATAAGAGAGGCTACTAATTCTAATTAACAAACACACATGTAGGCACATTTAGATAAGAACGTATAGTTTCATAAAATGAATTGAAAACCATCCATATTATTTAACACAATCATTAGAACTAAATAATTACTGATTTAACATTCTAATTGATAATATATTGTGCTAACAATTGAATGATGGGCCCTATTAATTCAATTCATCAAAATAATAATTCCATTAAATACAAGAGATATATGGATAATGAAAAACTTGAAGAACATATAAAACTAATTAGATCTCATAATTCCTGAAAAATCAAATCTTTGTTATTCCTATATTGGATAATTAAGGTTTTAAGCATTCCATAAAAATTTGCACAAACTTAGAGATAAAAATAAAATATGGACATCCCTTTTTCAGACATCTTTCCTTCCTTATATTCTATCACACTTCATCATCTTCTTTAATAAACTGTCATTCTTTTTAAAATAAATTGCCCACTTGGGAGAAAGACAGACTTCTCTTTTCTAAAATTTTGTTGTTACAGATTTCAGTTTAGGTATGGACATGTGTTATGTGCAGTTTTTTATTTTTTGATTTATTTAAAGTTAAAAGCATATCCATATATTATTCAAAACCGTCTCTTGATTTATCTACTTAATTGAATGTTCTTGCACTTTTCAAATGAGTCTATTTTATATTCATAATATTTTAATTCATTCATGTATCCTACTAGCACTTTTCTTAATGAAATTCATAGGTTCTACAAGATTAGACATCAAAATCATAAGAAATGTAATAATTAATTCATATAATATGCATCTTATCACTTATTTAAAACATTAAAAAGAAATTAAAACGTCAATCTTTATTTTAATGAGAATTTTATTTCGTGGGAAAGAATATAAGATAAATTAGAAAGTTGTGGAAAGTCAAAATTGGAGATGATGTGAGGAAATGGATCCATGAATTCAGTACAACTTGTGATTCATTTTGCGAAACTTGCGCTGCTTTCCCATTGGGATTTGCAATTTATGAGAATTGAGATGGATTTAGTGCGTTGAAAATTGAAATACAAAACTCTGGGGATTGCTATTTTCGGACTCTTATTTAATATATATATATATATATAATAAACACATAATATGTAATCAATAGTTTTTTATAAGTAATTGTATTTTTGTATTTTACATATTATTTTTATAAGTAATTGTGATTAGTTATATTGCATAATTTTATATATTATTTGTAATTTTTATCGTCAATGATTTTATATTTAGTCTCTCTGTAATTTTGTGATACAATTATAATTTTATTCAATATTTAAAATAATTAAATCTTATTTTGCAGTTTAAATTATAATAAAAATTATACATTATTATTTTTTATTATTATTATATTTAATAAAATTAAATATATAACAAAAAAATATAATATTCAATACAAAAAATAGGTTTACTCTAACGCAGAGACAGGATCATTGCTGGAGGAGATAGAACTTGTCCACAACTCCAGCGCATCCAAAATGCTCCCTCAGTTTGAGAAAAATAAAAGAGGTGTTAACTGAATTTCAAGAAAATAAAAAAGCAAGGAATTTTAATTATGAAATAACAAATTGGGAGTGGTTTGAGCTTCAGCAGTTGACTTTCCTAGAGTTGTCAGTCACAGTAATATAATAGATAGATACAGAAACATAACATAACAGTGATCACACACCTAGCTACTAAATATTGCAATAAACAAATGAAGCAAAGATAGTAGTTCCCTATATAATTAATTAGAAGCTGGGAATCATTGACCTTCATGAAACAAATTAAGATTGTCATAGTACCAGCTAATTAGTGTGTTTTTTGTATCCTAATTATAAACACATTAAGTTCACTGAACACTTTTCCCAAACTTAACCACTCTTGATATCTTCACATTTAAGACACCAAAATCAAATTAATCACACACTACGATAATGGAATTCTCTTTCAATAACCTCTTCTTTCTCTTCCTCCTCCTCTCCTCCAATCTTCTCACTTTGTTTGTTTCCACTACTTTCTACTCTTCTTCTTGCTCTCTCAAACCTCAGCTACAGACCGCCGCCGCCGCTGCCGACTCATCACCTCCGGAGGAGGACGCCGGCGATGAACCCGATACCCAGACGCTAGACCTCCCTCCCGAATTCGTCGCCTTCACATCTCCACAAAAGCTCCCGCTTGGATTCAACCGTAATTTTGATTCGGACCAAATCGTCCCCTCCGTCGGCAGCTCATGCACGCTCTTCCAGGACGAGCTCCGCCGCTACATGTCCTACAAAGTCAACGGATCCTGCCCCGACGACGAGCTCCTCGCCCAGAAACTCCTCCTCAGAGGCTGCGAGCCTCTCCCCCGCCGCCGCTGCCGCCCCGCCGCTCCAAAAGAAGCCGTTGAGCCATACCCTCTGCCGAAGAGCCTCTGGTCCACCCCGTCGGACTCCTCCGTCGTCTGGACAGCCTACGCCTGCAAGAACTACTCTTGTCTCATCAACCGCAGCCGCAACCAAAAGGGCTTCGATGACTGCAAAGACTGCTTCGACTTAAACGGCCGCGAGAAAAAACGGTGGACCGGCCAAGTGACCTCGAATCTCGCCTTCACCATCGACGAAGTCCTGTCGGTGAAAGAACCTGGGACGATCCGAATAGGCCTCGACATCGGCGGTGGCGTGGCCACGTTCGCCGTCAGAATGAGGGACAGGAACATAACCATAATCACAACCTCCATGAATCTAAATGGCCCTTTCAACAACTTCATTGCAGCAAGAGGGGTGGTACCGTTGTACATCAGCATTTCGCACAGGCTTCCGTTTTTCGAAAATACATTGGATATTGTCCACTCGATGCATGTTCTGAGTAACTGGATACCGACGGAGTTGCTGCATTTCATGATGTTTGATATATACAGAGTGCTTAGGCCGGGTGGGTTGTTCTGGCTGGACCATTTTTTCTGCGTCGGAGAACAGTTGGAGAAGGAGTACGCGCCGCTGATAGAGAGCGTGGGGTTTAAGAAGGTGAAGTGGGTGGTGGGGAAGAAGCTGGACAGGGGGCCGGAGCTTAATGAGATGTATCTTTCGGCTTTGTTGGAGAAGCCATTGAAGAATTCTTGGTGATTAATTATTTTGTTAAATTTTTTATTTTTATTTTTAAAGATGGTTAATGTTTGTTTTGGTTCAGTTTTTTTGGGAATCTTCACAAATATTTGAGAATGTTAATTTTGTTTCGGGTGGGAATATAATGTTTTCCTATTTATGTGTTTCAATAATATAATATTAAAAAATAAGATAAAATTGCATTGAAATTCTGGAATAGTATCGTTTAGGAAAGAATGTATCAGCCATGGGTTATATTTGAAATGTAATGTTTGGATTATTTGTGTTATATTTAAGTTACAAATAAATATTTATAATATATTTATAAAATTTTATTAAAAAATTTAAATTTTAATACAATTAATCAATGTATTTAGAAGCAAGACTAATATTCAAGAAATATATATGTAAATAAATAATAAAACACTTTAATATTTTTAAATATTAATTTTCATAAAATTATATTATAAATATATTTATTTTATTTTTTAAATTATATTGTAAATCGTGTATGGGGGCGATACTAGTTAATAACTAAAATGTGAAATTCAAACTGAAAATAATTGGTCGTAGAGTCGCAGCAATCAGAATACCTCCTCCGTGCCCTTCGTGCATTTTAAAATGTATGGAATATTTGCATTCTTGGCCCAAATTAATAAGGCAATTATAATTGTAGTCCCATAATTTTATGAAACTTATCTTCTAAATGGGGATGTATAATATTTAGTTTGAAAAGAGTAATATTTATAAAATCTGGGCCTTGGAAACAAGTGGAAATATATTGAAAGTTGAAAAATGTACAAAGCCGAAGCTACAAGAAACTTCAGCCTGTTTCATTGATCAAATACAGTTTTTGGCCATCTGCTATCATATCTACCTCAAGAATTCTACCTCCATCTTCCGTCAAAACAGACGAGGCATCATGCAAGCCGAGCTGGTTCGACGCTGCTTCTACCAGCTCTTCAATGGTGTGAGGGACCCACATTACGACACCGAGTCTTCTACCTTCCTTAGGATCCCATGGGTGGAAAGGAAACACGGTGCACTTCTTCGGATGTGTCTTTTCTGTTTACAAAACCAAAAACCGGAATTAGGATGTTTCTGAATCATGTGTCAACTGCTGATGTGACGTAAGGAAATTAGTTCCACATCATGATAGTTATGAAAAGTTTGGTTACTCACCACATCAGTTGTGGATACATTGTCGAGAACATAGGTATAATACTGTGGAAATTGAAGTACCTGTAGCCTCTTGAGAGCAAGAAGGAAATTCAGATAACTGAGCCGTCTTCGCCTCTTCAAGAAGTCGAATCAAGTTTTTGTTTCCGCACATTCTCCCTTCGTCCAATGGAGTGTGTCCCCATCTGGAGAAAAAAAAAAAAAGTTTTATTGAATCAAAATTGGAGATAAAAAGTACCAGTGTAAAAGAATCATCAGTTACAAGAAAAGGTATTGTACCTGTCCTTGAAGAAAACACAGGCTCCTGCTTCTACTAGCAGCTTCGCCATTAGATATAATCCTTGAGAGGCAGCTACGTGAAGTGCGGTCCGGTGATCGTAGTCTTTGGAGTTGGGATCAACGCCATAGGACAACAACCTTCTAAGAAAATCCGAGTCGCCTCTTGCCACCACCGTACACAAGAAACTACCAGCATTGTCGATGTTCAGCAAGGCCCCTTCTTTGGAAAGCATTGAAGCGACTCTCTCATGGCCGCTCTTGATGGCTTCAAGTAATGGTGTATTACCAAAGTTATCTGTTCAGAAAAACGCCACCATAAGTAATTTGAATTGAATATGAAGAGAATCAGTAAATGTGTGGTTTTTTTTAATCTTTTTGGTTACACAAAAGTAGGAAAAAGTCCAATCCACCATAAGTCTTTAATGAGTTAACATTTTAAGGTTAATGGACTTTAAATTTTTTGTTCTTCTATCAGTAAAATGAATAAATGTAACTGTATGCAATATTTTTCAGGAGATTACCTTCTGTGTTGATGTCTACGCCTTCTTGTATGAGGAAAAAAGTAATATCTTCGTACCCTCTCGATGCAGCAAGGTGCTGAGGTGAGAACAGTTAAATGTATAAAGAAAGAACACGAGAGACAAGGCGAAGCCAAAAAAAAAAAAAGAACACATGAATCATGAAGTTCTACCCTTAATTTGAAGCACTATATAGAACATGCAGCATATATTTACATCTAATATTAACAGGTAAGTATTCAGTCCATACCAAGGCTGTTCTTCCATCATAATCTTTCTTGTTGAGATCAGCTCCAGATCGAATTAAGCCTTTCAGTTGATACAGATCACCGTAAAAAGCTGCACTATTCACTCTCAAAGCAAGGTCAGCCTCTTGTTTGCCGATATGGAATGTGATATCCGACTCCAGTTGCTTCAAGCGAATATTAGATTCTTTTCCCTATCAAAGTTAATGATATTAGATGTTTGCACAAACTATGTTAATTTGCAAAGATCCAACCAGTTTTATGTAGTAATGTAATGTGATTACTTTTAACAAGTTAGTCAAGACTTTACGCCCATCATGAAAATATATCTCGAGAATATTGGAGAAAGATTGTTTGTCAATCCTTAGGAGTCGACACAGTTCACATACACGCACGGTATATGGCTGTGGAATGTTGCAAAGAATGGAAACCTCTCCGAATATGCTGTTAGGCTCAAGAAGAGACACTGTTTCTTCTGATCCATCGGCCCCTATTCCCACCTCCTCCTGTAAAGGCATTGCACCGGTTAATCAATCTCACATCCGAGAGAGGTAGCCAAAGTTAAGATAATGGAGAAATTGAGGTAGCAATATCTAGGACAATGTATGAAAAGGGATCTTTGTTCTCAAATTCACAGACAATCTATAGAAAGTTGTACCAGAACACCGTGACAAACAAAGTAGAGTTGATCGAAAACATTTCCCTGCTCCATTATTACTTCTCCCGGTAGAAAAAATTCCTCATGGACCCGAGTTACCTGCAGAGAATGTGATATGTTAGGACTGAATGTTGAACACGTTGAAGAAGGGACCTGCCACGAGATTACTGAATGAAAGACCAACTTACAATTTGATTGATGAATTCTGAGGAGCAATCTTTGAAAAGAGGAACATTCTCAACGTATGACTTGTACAGAGTCTGAGATATCTGCAAGAAGTAAATGAATTTCACTGAAAAAGCTCATTCTTTTCATCTAAAAATGCAAAAAGACCAAAGAATCATCTCTAAATTTGAAAAGATCAATGTTAGCTTGTTGTATGAGTGATCTTTGGCTTCTAACCTTGGCACGAATGGACATTGGGATATCTTGAAGAACAGTATCATCAGTATAGCTGCTTTCATACTGCAGACGCAAATGCCCTTTTATTTGATTACGAAGGTCCCTTCCCAGTTTGTTTCTATTCATGTATTTGATAACATCAGTCATTTTGTCCCTATATCTCACTGTTTTCGATCCTTTGACGATCAACGCAGTCATGTTACCGATCAAATACGCACCAAGAATCATGTCAAATGAAACATAGATCATAATGAATATCATTTCTCTAAGATTCACTGCATGTATATCTCCATAACCTGTACAAAAAATTGATAAACAGGATTATATAATATAAACTAATTTATAAATTTGTTAGTAAAAATAGAAAATCGCTAAGCTTGATGTGTAAAACTAGGACTAACCTACAGTAGCCATAGTGACAATGGCAAAGTATAAAGAAGTTGTGTATCGTTTCCATATATCAATCTCTCTGAAGTGGGAGTAACTATAGTCGCCCAACTTCAAACTCCCAATCCACGTGTACCCTTCCTTCTCTTCAGGGAGGGTAGTTGCTAAGTGGTAGAAGATGCAAGCTGCTGTATGCGTACAATAGAGTTCAACACTGATCAGTTTTACAATTCTTGTGAAGAGATAATTGATTCTGATGTCCTTTTCCATCCTCTGGAAGAAATCTATAACTTTACGAACCCGAGTCAGCCTCAGCCACAAAAGATACCTCACCTCTTCTTTTCTTCCACAAGCCTAATTAGCATGTTCATGCTATATATTAGCCAAACAAACACACAAGATCTACAAAGAAAAACTTGATTAGAGAGCCAAACCTTATAGATAATATCCCAAGGCATACAAGCTAGAAGGTCAAAGATGAAATGAGATTTGAGATACCTGCAGAAAACAGAAGAAAAAAAGAGATCAATTTTTTTTAGTCATTTAGGGTGTGGCAAAATGGAATTAGGCAACAATTTGAAGCAAAATGGCAGATAGCCTAAAATGATACATGTAAAGATCATGCTACTCTTAGTTAATGAAACTGAATGCAGAAGCTCGAGACAGTAGATTTCTCGAGCTTCACATGCTGGAGACAGCCATTTCCGTGAGCAAGTCACACCTTTAACATATTTCATAGTGTAACTTAAGTTTTTTTTAGTGTCGTAATCACTATAGCCTCTGTCTCTCTCTTTTTGTGGAATAGATGACAATATCAAATTTTCTGTGAACTCAAAGGGTCAAAAACACATATTTCAATAGAAAAGAATGGTGATGATAATGCAAAAGGTTAGTGCATAATACATGCAACAATCTGAGTTTAAAGTACAATAACTAGTGTAAGTGGTATAAAAATAGATATACCGGAGGGCAATCGGATTGCGCTTGAAGACCATTTTGTAAGAATGGCTATCTCTGTAGGCCACGAAAAATTGCAAGACAATGTCGAGGAGGAACGCCACTTGACCAGCAATGTCTAAAAAGAATAAGTTCTTAGGCAGTCCTCTGAAGAATCCAAACTCCATCGGAGTAAAGAATGATGAGTAAATTGCCCATATTAGTATGAATTTTTCCCATGCTTTGTACCACCTGCATTTTTCCTTCAAGTGTAAAAGTTCTAGTTGTAAACTAATGCTTGATCAGTTGAATTAACTCTGCTTAACCGCAAAGAACGTCCTTGCATGGCAAAAGTTTCGTACTTTTATGCAATCAGATTCCTCTAATGCAAAACAGTTTCCATCGCCTATTCCTACACTTTCAATACTAACAATATGTGCATACACTATGTACACGTGGGGTGTGATGATAATATGGCAACAAAGTTTCGTACTTTATATGCAATCAGATCCATGTAACACGAACAGTTTCCGTCGCCTATTCCTACACTTCCAAAGATAACAATGTGTACATTGAGAATCTCATTTATATGCGTAGAAGATGATGATAATATGAAAATAAAATGTCAGAAATTAAAGATCTCAGGTGCTTTTCATGATCTATGTTGAGTATCAAATTGAAAGTGATAATGCCACAGGTACCACCTTTCTTGAAATTATGGTTATGCTCCTTGGAATTTGCTTATGGAGAAAATTCTACTTATTCTTTATTTTCTATCAATATTTTAATTTTGTGTCACATGCAATATTACATCAAAATCAACAACATAAAAGAGTACTTTAATAGATAACATAATATAAAAGTAACATACAATATAAACTGATGACGGAGCAAATACTATATAACATCACATGTTATGCACCAATAATGTTGTCCAATTGGTGCCCACAAAAATTGAAGGCCCTAACTCACTGTACAGACATTTATGGCGAAGCAATTAATAGGGAGGACAATTATGCTGGCTTCTTTAGTATATTACCTAATTTCGACTTTCTAAATGAAATTCTTCAATAAATAGGGTGCCATATATACTATGAATCATTTTTATGGTGGAGAGATAGGAGACTCGAATAGATTGTCCCAAGTTTTTTTCTCAAAATTGTCCCAAGTTAAATGTATTGATCCAGCTATTTTATACATATAATATATCACAAAAACTCCTCTTAAACGGTTGCACATGTGACACAATCAAGATATTACTTATTTAACTATAAAGTATTACTTGTTTAAGCATAAAGTATTACTATTTTTTTAAGTATATTACTTCTGATCAGTTATCTTAAAAAATAGTGATACTTTATAGTTAAACAAGTAATATTTTATACTTACACAAGCAATATTTTAAATTGTATCACACGTACAACCGTTTCACAAAAGACTCACTCATAATATATTGTAATAATATTAAATTCAAAATTATATACTATTTCTAATAAAGAACCCCATGGATTTTCTACATACAATATCAATAATATTGGGCTTTTGGCATTAAATTCATTAGTATAAGATGATCTATTGTTTATGGTATATTAAACCATATTTAGAACTAAGATAAAAACATATCCTTTATATTTCCTAAAAAAACACATCTTTTATAATTTATGTAATAATTTTTTATTTTTTTTAAATGAGTTGATAACTTATCGATCCGAATTAATTCCACGCGTCAGTGCACTTATCACTAATTCACTGAGCTGTATTGATCCAAATTAATTTTCTTTACTAATACAAAGTCAAATATCAGCCACCAAAATTGGTTGGAAGTCAAATTGTTGGAACACGTACACCAGCTCAGCTGACAAATAGATTCCCGCCACGTTTCCATCACATCATTGGCGGGAATGTCGCTCCAATTTTCTCATAAACCCCACTACTCTGTAAAATACTAAATGCATCCCCCAAATCTTCATAAAAGACCCAAAAATACTCTCTCCCTCTCTCATACACAGACACAGGCACGCAAGCAAATATATATATACACACACACACGTATGAATAAGTTTGTATTCACCTGTTATCGGGATGAATGAATAAGCCTTGAGAGAGGTCTTTCAAGCCATTGACGACGCTCTGTTTGCTAAATCTCCGGCGAATTGAGTCGAGCCCGAACTCGTTCTCAATAAGCGTGAATCGGCTGCCGCGTGATGATTTCAATGGGTCTCTTAAATCCTCCACAACATATTCCTCTCCACCATTAATATCGCTATCCAAACTGCCCTCTGCTCCATTAACATTGCTGCCAACCTTGAATGATTTTTTCTTGAAAGATCCCATCATTTTAGAGATCGTCAAGTATTAATCAATATACGTGGAAGGATAATGAAAGAAAATGGCGAATCTGAATGGATTTTAATGGAATCCCTGAAGAAATATGAGGGGGAGGGTTTTGAGCAAAATTTTGTATATATATGTATGTGCGCGCGCGCGCAGGATAAGTGTGAGTTTTTTATGGTGGTAAGTTCTTGAAATTTATGGAATATTTTTGTGGAGTGGAAAATGGAAAGAACGATGGCCGGAAAAAAAATGGTGGGAAAGAATCACGTGAGATGATTGCAGAGTGGCGATTGGGAATCACGGGAAAGGAAGAACATATGCTACTGTTGCAAATGGCTGTCATCAAAATCTATGGCTGGAGTCGGCAGTGAGATATGGAGGATATAAATAGGATCTGATGAAAGCTTTCCCTGTAGAAGTCTGTGTGTTATATACTATTATAATAATGTTTAGCATAAAGTTTTAATCATTTCAGTAATGATTTTTTAATTATTATTTTAGATAATTAGCATGTAGGCAGTGTTTGAGGATAGAAAATGATTTAATGAAATCTTAGATTTTTAATAATTTTGTCAAAAGAAGTAAACAAATGTAGAATTATTTTCAATTTATTTTTACAAAAAATACCTAAAATCAAGTAAAAACACCCTAAACCTGCTTTTGAATTCTAGCTTAAAGTAATTAATCATTAATCATTAATCATTTGAGATATGTCTGTTTATAGATTGATTTAATTTGTATAAATAGAGGATTAATCAATCTAATCATTAATTTTTTTCTTACTAAAAAGGCAGAAACAACAACTCCCTTAAACAAACGCACCTAACATTTGGATTTTGAATTATAGCTATTTTATTTAAGCAATTCCAGGAAATAAATAAACAGTCCAAACAGTTTATCATAATCTGAAGAGGCACTTACAATCTACTAAAAAATTCTGCAATCACGACAAGAGCATATAAAAAATAAAAAAAATAAAAGAAAAAAGTTAAATTAAATTGAATCTCGATCTCTATTCTGATAAATAAATAATTAAAAAAAACAAATATCTGACTCTCATTAATATATATAAATAAACAATACATAATATGTAAACAATTTAGAATTCACCAGTGCCGACTTAGAAAAAGTTTATTAAATGACATAAATATGATGAAGAAACCAGAACCGTTAGTTCTGCAAACACGTTGCGTGGTTGGCTTCTCCACGGCGGCGATTGCTTAGCTTATAGTTTACCTTTAAATTCATTAAATAAAAATAAAATAAAATAAAAAAATAATCGATTTAATCAATTTGGTTAATTTCACCGTTTTAAATGGGGTTTTTTTTTTATTATTATTATTTTTTCTGGTGAACAGATTGGATTGACAGTAAATTCTTGGTTGAAAAATGAAACGTAGTACTACTAAACATTATAGAAATTCCAACTAGATTTAATTAAAACGTTTGACCTAACAAAAACATACCAAGTACAAAGAATTAAAGAACAAGATTTGTGACTCAATTATCAATCCAACGTTGGAGTGCTTCAAATATTTACGGTGGCAATCTCTCTTTCTGCAGATTTGTATATTGAGATAGTTTATTGGGTCACAACCAATCCATATTGTGGGTTGACTCCAATCAATTTATAATGTTGTAGCGCTACATCATAATGATGTCATTCTACGATTAAATTAATTCATTCATTTTAATTTTGTGTATTATAGCTGGTGGAACAGCACGTATTTAATTTTTTTTTCTTTTTACTTTTTAAGATATGAGCTCGCCACATAATGTTTGATTTATTAAATATATGATATAGGTTGTAGGCTATTGCAGATAGGTGAAATCAATTTTGAGAAAGGAGGTATACATATGTTTAAGATAATGTAATTTGAAAAGAGAGTGATGTAAGACTTTATCTCAAATGTTTTTCTAATATGTTACACTATGATTGATTTGGGTCATATTACCCTTCCACTTCTCTTACATGATGCCTGAATTTGAGTTTTGTTTTCCATTATTGGGAGGGAATATTACTGAAATCTGAAATCATAGATCCTTAAAACTTTATGAAATATAAATTAACTAAATTATGCATTGATATAAAATTACGAGAAAGTCTATTTAATATTTCCTTCATCTCAAAAAAATTATAATTTATTTCAAAAGTATTTTTATTTTCAAAAAAAAAAAATTATCTTAAAGCTCAATGCCACATTTTATAAGTCAAAGTAAAAATGAAAAATTTATATAAGCTATCAGTTATGGACTATAATGGCTCCCCACTATAAATAATAGAATTGCTTAAATTAGGTTGGTGGGCAATCAGTTAATTAGTGCCACGAATTATAAGTAGATAACATTGTCTGTATGTATTGTGTATATATATATATATATATATATAGGTGCCCCTTACCAGTTGATAGGAGACACTATTTCACATCTTATCCTTAAGATTGTGTCAACTTTTTTCACTTAGAATTTGGACCCCAAAATTTCAAGTTATATCCATAGTCATGTAATTCCAAACATTCTGGTGGAATAAGGCTGTGTTTGGATTAAGAATTCAACTATTGATTTGAATAATACTTAAAATTCACAATGAAGTTTATTGTACATCATCTTTCATTCATTTACATAGAAATATATAGTTTTTTTTTTTTATATACAAATACAAAGTTATATACATGGTTATTCATATATTATAACTCACATAGTAATAAACGCACAAACAAACACACTTAATCAAAATAGCACACAATCACACATACACATAGTAACACGCTAAATTCACATAAAATTCTTCCAACATGTCTACAGAAATTCAAACAAATGAAGAATAAATAGATTTTAAACACAAAAAATCACAAATTTGTTCATCGGAAATCACTTTAAATTTCACATAAATTATAGTAACACTTCCAAACCCAATTTGCCTCTAGAACCTTCGACATGGGACCCATCAAACCACGTACATCAGTATCTGAATATAATGAAATAATATACCACTGTCTTCTCATTTCAGATGTTAAATATATGATGATAATATCTGTATATATATATTTGTATATATTCATATAACTACGTTGTTGGTCAACTCATATTGATAAAGCTATATATATGTTACATGTAACAGGTTTGTTCCAATTGTGTGAATTCCAGTATGGCCATGACGTTACACGATAAGTGCAGTTAGACACATGCAAGTGTGTAAGAGCCCACACAAACCCTAATTAATCACCACACCGACCCTCTTTGGACCTTTGTGCTCCATTTATTTACAATTTAATTATCTCACTTATAAACTTAATTTTATAGTATAGTTTGTTCTTCCATGGACTGGGATGGAGATGAAGACATTTTTAGTTTGTCATCTTTCATTTATTAGAATATCTTCATTTTAATCTCCATCGTTAATTTATACTAACTGTTCAAATCTAACGTCCTAATGATTATATAATTAGAGCCTAAAATATTTTATTTCAATGTAGATAAATATAAATGAAATGTAACAAATCATAAAATATCCTAATAGATAAAAGATAATAAATTAAAACAAATATTAATATCCATGCATGAGACAGGCTATCACTACAAGAAAAATGAATATTAAATGAAAATATACCTGTAAAACGTAAAATTTTATGCTAATTTCATATATTAAGTGATGATGGTTAAGTTTATCACTATTGACAAATTTATGGCAATTACTTTTATCATTGCCAAATTGAATTCTATATACATCGCTAATGACATCGCCTTCCCTTTGGGTGAAGGTTAGGATTTCGAATATTATACATCCCATTATTTGGATGAAGGTTAGAATTTCGATTACTATACATTTAGCCATAAACTTAGATAAGATAAACAATATTTATAGACAATAAGAAATCAATAATTGCAAGTCATACCTAACCTTGTACAACAAATTTATTCATTACATCAAATTAAAGAACACGTATGTGACCCTTTTTTCTTTCTTTCTTTAATCTCCATTATAGTTGTTAATTAAAATTAAGCTAAAGGGAGCTCAAACCAATTAAAAAGAAAAAAGAAAAAGTGTGAAGGAAGGCAATTATTGGAGGAACAAAAAAATTTAGGAAGTTGTGAGCCACACAGTGTGGTGTAATGGAAATCTACGAAGGTACAAACCACTAACTGTTATTGTTTAAAACCCTTAAACCTCATTTTATTAATGGTGATAAGATGATGTTTAAACCCACTTAGTTAATAACAAAAAGATACTGTTTTAATTAAGTCAAGACCCTAATTCCCACTTCTTTACAGATTATGCTAAAGAAAATCTATCAGATATATATGCTTTGGCTTTCATGAGTTCCTCTCTCCATCTATACATATATATATATATATAATCATACACATATGGAGCCAAATTATTTTTTTTTCTCACAATTAATTAAAGTAGTGGAAGATGACCAAATGCAGTTCCATAATAGCTGTTGGATTGGCAGCATTCCAGTTTCTTTAGCAAGAAGTGGGATTGAAAGCTTCTCCACAACTAGGTTTAGGTGACTTTTGAATTTCCTGGTTAAAGTTTTTTGAGAAACCGTGGTTGATGGACTTAAACAATAACAGTTAGTGGTTTGTGCCTCTACAGATTCCATTACAGGGAAGTGGCTGTTTCATAAGTCACAAAATAGTTTCTTAATTTATAGTTGCCCTCTTTCTTTTTCTTTTTTTTCCCTTTCTGACAAATAATTTCTAGAAATTCCCAACTGACAATGAGAATGATAAAAATATTAACCATGAAAGAGAGAGAACTTTCGCTGGTTTCATTTGAATTTGGATGGGACATAATTTGAACACGCTAATAATGGTAAGGACAAGCATGGTGCCTTTTCAGGTATGCATCGCAAGTTCATAACTATATTTGAATATGGTAACAATCATATTGGTTGTTTATGATTATAAACCTCTTAATATATCCATGCAAGCAATACTATATTTTTTTATTATTTAAAAAAAAAAAAAAAGGAGATAAAACAGATGGATTTCATCAGAAACATTATAAGGTACTAGAGGATACAGTTTCAGAAAATAGTAATATAATTATTTAAAATAAAATACATAATTATATAAAAAATACTTTTAATAAAATTTGTTTACAATAAAAATATCTGAGAATATAAAAATATATTAAATATTAAAATGTACCACAATTAATTTATAAAAAATTATATTTAAAAATTAAAATTTTATTTTTATATATGTAATATAAATATCAAATTGAAGATCATGAAAAGATAATTAATTTGATATATTTTTTTATAAAAAACTAAATTAACATGAAAAAGTTATAAATTTAAAAAATTAGAGTGAAAAATATCGAAATAGAAAAAATCTAATCAAACGTCGTATTTTTTAAAAAATAAAAAGGTAATTTTGGCCGAAGAATGTATTTCTATAAATTTTTTAAACTTTTTTATTTTTATTGATGAAACGTAATTAAAATGGTACTTGCCCGTTGACATTAATAAGACCTATTTCACGACAATTGCATGTAGTTCCAACAGAATCATCAATGATATACAATCATTCCAATACAAATTAGTGACTCAACTTCTTGCCAGGTTAGTGATAGTTTATACAATTAACCCCTCTTCTACACAGGGGCGGCTCCTCCTTATCAAGTGGGTGGCTGTTTAATTTACTATTTGACCCCTGCTTGTACATCTCCATCACAATGTTACACTTTAACAAAAAGAATCCTCCATTCCTCGTATTTAATTATGCTGTTATTTTCGTTCTCATGCTGCTTTTACTAATATACAATAAGAATACCATCTATACCAATCACGTGCATTTATAACATAAAATACGAAATTGGAGTGCCCATAATAGAGAAATTGGCCTGGTATTTAGTAAGCAGGAACAGGTCGTAACTATAAACAAAGTCATCGTACGTTTCAAACCCACTTGAATGGATAAAATATCGATTAGATTCCTGAATTGTCAGAGTTCACCGAGTTTGAAGTCACTTAGAAATCTTAGTTTAAAACAAGCTCCTGCTGCATCAGATTTTCTTTATCTTTGACAGCTGAGAATGACAAGGCAGGGAGTAAAGCTGCACCACCAGTATTCGGGTGCTATGCAGCAATATTACATACAAATTTTACCAGTGCCCTATGCATTGAATACTGGTCCTAAAATGTTGATAAGATCTATTAAAAATATATTTTAAAAAATAAAATTAAAAAACCTCCAGATGTTTGGTTAAGGTAAGGATCGGATAAGAGATGATGAAATAGGCTGTTTCTCAAGAGTTTTGACGCAATATAGTATTTTTTTTTTAAAATTAATAAAATATAGTGTTTTGAAGAGCCTTAAAAATATAAGTAAAGTCGACTTCAACTTTTAATGTCGTCCCTTCCAGGAGTGACTTTCAAAATATATATTTTTTTCTTTAAGTCACCCATTATATGGGCGATATATGTATAATTTTTTTTTTAACTCAGAAAAAAGAGAAAAAATGCGCCACTTGGACGTCTCACTCGGTCGAGTTACCACTCGGATAACCGAGTGGTACCTGTAACTCGGCCGAGTCACTCGGCCAACCGAGTTCAAGGCGTTCACTGGGTCGGCAACTTAACTCAACCGGCCGAGTGAGACAAAGTTTTTGAAATCCTTTGATATTTAAGTGTCGGCTGGTTAAAACTTTTTTTTTCCAAATAAATCTAAAATTGAATGTGTGGTCAAAGGCTCTCGCTCATTACTTTTCCTCTCATTTCTATCATTATTGCACCACATATTTCTCACACTTCTCTCTTCCTCATTTCTTTCTTCAATTTTTCTTCAATCTTCATGGTTCTTTCTTCTCTCTTTCTCCAGAAATTGTGTCAAATTTGTTCAGGTAATTATTTTTCATGATTCTTTGTGTGTGTGTGGTGTTTTGTGTGTGCACACATGTGGTGTTTTGTGTGTGTGTTGTGTGCTTGTGTATGATGTGTGTGTGTGCTGGTGTATGTGATGTGCGTGTGTTGTGTGTGTGATGTGTGCGTGTGTGTGATGTGTGCTGTGTGATGTGCTGTGTTTTGGGTGTGTGTATGTCGGCCTGTTTAATTTTTAATAGATTTTGTTGAATTTTCTACTACTATATATAAATTGTTATAAATTTGTCGTTAATAATTTTATTTTCTCATTATTTGAAGTAGGAACTCTGGGAATTGTTGTTGTTGTCGTGCATTTATCGTGACCCTCAAATTGTTGTTTTTGCATTGGGATATTGCTTCATTTCAATATCAGGTTTGAATTTTACTAATTTATTAGTTAAATTTAATTTCATTATACTTTTTAATTATATTGTTTAATAATACATCTTATATGCAAAAAAATAGTTAACTCCATATATAAAGTTCATTAATACATCTTTATTATTTAAGATATGGAGTCTTCAAACAATGTCGGTATTGTTGTTTAAGTTGGGGATAGTAGTGATGGTCCACCTGTTTGTGCAACAAGAGTACCTCGCGACATCGGATATTCTGGGTTGGTATCAAAATTCTTTGAACTGACAGGGATTGATAGCAATGAATATAAATTAAACATATCCGCTTCACTATATGCAAACAACAGATATCATCGTTTACCAATTAACAACGATGATAATCTATGATTTTTCTTTGCACCGGATGCGGATAATCAATATGTAGAATTTCATATTGATCAAGAAGAATTGCAAGATAATGCTCTCCCAGATATTCTCCCAAGTAATAAGTATTATCAATATGTTTCTTACTTAAGAGGTGATGACATCAATAATTCAGTATTTGTCACGCAAGACCTTACTGGTGGAACGTCAAGGTCCAATAATGACACTATTTCAACTGAAAGATAAAATGCTCACACAGAGGATCAACCACATGATCCATTGATTCACAATTTTGGTGTCAATGAACTAGAAGATTCTGAACCTGACGAAGACGAGTTGTCTAGTGAGTCAGATGAAGATGAGGTGGATATAGGTGATATTCAAACTATGTATTGCCCAAATCAAGAGAGCCCACCATCCAATCAACAACCACCGCTTTCATTAAGTGCTCAGAAACATTTCATGCATCTGAATATCCCGTTCTTCAATGCATCATCACATGAAATGTTTGTGAACTCATTTGATCTACCGAAAAAAATTAGATATTATAATGCTACTGAAGGAGTGCTCACAAAAGGGATGGTTTTCAAAGATAAGAAGAATTTGCAGTCTGCGGTGAAAGACTTTTCAATTCGTATAGCAAGGCGTGAGTATCGAGTAGAGGAAAGCACACCTCGTATATGAAAAATCAAATGCAAAATTAGTTGTGAGACTACACATTGCAACTGGTGGTTGCGTGCAGGATACAAACAGAAGATTGATATGTGGGAAATCACTAAGTATGGAGGCCATCACACGTGCCTAATGAACGCGGCGTCTGTTGACCATCATAACTTGTGCAAAAACATGATTGATGCGTTGCTAACTGGAATGGTTCAGACAGATCCCGGGTATGAGATTAAGTGTGTTCAACAACAAATTTATGATAAATTTCAATATACAATCTCATATCATAAGGCATGGCATGGTTTGAAACGAGCAATAGAAAATGTGTATATTTAAGTTTCGAAATTGTCAATACTGACTTCGAATGGGGTCAACACTCCATCGAATAACAACAAGAGGAGTACGAAATAATTCTATCAACTATGTCGGATGCCCACGGAATACAATTTCAAAATTGAAAGAATGAAAGTGTAATGGTTTGAAGTGCAAAGGAAGAAAAGACGGGCAACTCATTTCGCTGATGTAGAATGCATGAAGAAAATGGGCATTTATGAGAATCTGAAAAAAAAAATTGTGCAAGAATATAGGGTGGAGTAAATTCTTTGGCATGCATGAGAAGACGTATGAGCCATTGGTCATGACCTTTTTTTTGGAAAACGAGTACCAATTTCTTCCGGCCAAAGATATCAATGAGATTTATGGATTTCTGAAGAAGAAGTGCTCTAATCTACCCGTTGCCAAGATCAATTTTCTCAAGTTCAATCCAATTACTTTTTGGAAGGAAATAACGGAGGTTTTTCTAGATAAACCATCGGTATACAACCCTAGTAGATCGAAAGCATCGAATATTCGAAGCCCGATCATTCGATATTTTCAGAGGTTCATCTCCAATACAATTTTGGCTAAACCTGAGCCTGGGGTGTTTAACTTGGATGAACTGTTCATACTATGGTGCTTAATGAAAGGTCAGAAGTTCGATGTAGCGACAATGCTCTTAAGGCAATTTGTGCGAACAAAACATAAGTAGCTAGTCATATTGGAGGGTTGATCACTCCAATTGCTCGACACTTCGGGGTGAACTTGAAAGGGATGGAAGAGACGCCAGGCGAGACCACTATAAACCTCGAATTGTTTTGCAACATGAAGATGTGCTGTTACATCCCGGCACCAGAAAGTTGTATTTGATTTTATCAGATAAGAAGACGTTTGCACTGCCCAATTCTTGCCTCACAAATGTTGCTGGAGGGAAGGTCCACAATATTCTACTGAATGGCTCGGTTCACATAGAAACCATCGAGTAGAGTGAAATTGAATTGAAGAATGAGGATGAACGAAGGAAAATGAGGAGAAGATGTACGGATACCCGAACACAGCAACCACACTATCCACCTCAATTTCAAGGGGGGTGGAACAATTGGTCAGATTAGAGAAATGCTTTGGATACGCGTGTTGCCAACCTAAAAAAGTATATGCATCGTCAAGCATACAATTCTCAAATTGCACTTGACATGCAAAAGCAACAATATGAGTGGCATGTGCAACAAGGCCATTTTGAGAAGCGTGAATACCCAGCTTATCAACCATTCAACTCATCCAACATACCGTACCGACCACCTCAGTGAGCACGTCCCAATCCCTTTTGATAGGATAGTGCATGAACTAGGAGTATGAGAAAATGACTACTTGTTAAGAATACATTGTTTTGATTTGAAAGAAGTGCATGTTTGTGAAAAATATGGATGAATTGTTTGAGTTAGCTGCTTATTGTTGATTTTGAGTAATATAAAACTTGATTTGAAATTTTCCCTTGTAAGCCGTAATTCTTATTATTTGTTGGAGCTCAATAAATTAAGCAATTCATCAACTCATTATATTTTTACCAAAAGCTTGGACTAGCACACGAGAAAATAAAAATTAAAAGAAGAAATAGTTGTTGTGATATATTTAAAGTCATGGATCAAACCAGTGAAACAAGAAAAGGGACGAAAATGGGAGAACGAACAAAAAATCGAGAAGATGAAGAAAAGAAAAACTCCCGAGACCGAGTGGACCGGCCGAATGAAAAGATTTGAAAGAATTCCACAAAGTTTTCAACACTCGGCCCCCCGAGTGGAGTGCCGACCGAGTTCTCCGGCCGAGTGAATATCAAGACTGGGTTGGCCGAGTTATGTCCAGGTCGAGTGACTTGGCCGAGTTACAAGTACCACTCGGCTATCCGAGTGATCACTCGACCGAGTGAGACGTCCGAGTGGCGCCTTTTTCATTTTTTTTTGGGTTACAAGAAAATAAAAAATAATAATAATATATATGTCACCCGTACAATGGACGACTTTAGAAAAAAAAAATATATATATATATATATATATATATTGGAAGTCGCCCCTGTCTGGGGCGACTTTACTTATATTATTAAACCTCTCAAATCACTATATTTTATTTTAAAAAATTTTAAAAACTATATTTTGTCAAAACTGCCCTGTTTCTCTTTCATTTTCCTCACTGTTGTGTTAGGCAAACGGGGTTTACAAATCATGCAATTCACTTAAGTTTCACATTTCTGAATTATTTTTCTAGCAACCATACAAGCAAAACTATTATCCCAACTGATTTATTTTCCTCACCCAAAACAAAACAAAAATTGCATCAATCTACCTCTTCTTTAGCTACTAGGAAATTTGAGAGGGATTTTGATAAAATATAGTATTTTAATAAAAAATTTAAAAAAATCTTGCGTTTTAAAAAACTTTAACAATATAAGTAAAGTCGCCCACAGGGTGGGCGACTTATATATTAACAGTGTCGCCCCTCCCAGGGCCGACTTCAGTTTTAATTTTTTTTTTCTTTTAGGTCGCCCATAGAATGGGCGACATTGAATAATTTTTTTTTAAATTGTTTTTGAACTCACGAAAGAAAAAAGGAACATGTACTACTCGGAATATCACTCGGTCGTTACTCCACTCGGAGGGCCGAGTGTTGAAAACTTGTTGGAATTCTTTCAAATCTCTCCACTCGGCCAGAACTCCACTCGTCTGGCCGAGTGGAGTTTCTCTTTTCTTCATCTTCTCCATTTTTTGTTGGTTCTCCCATTTTCGTCCCTTCTCTTGTTTCACCGGTTTGATCCATGACTTTGTATATATCACAATAACTATTTCTTCTTCTAATTTTTATTTTCTCATGTGCTAGTCCAAGTTTTTGGTAAAAAGATAATGA
This sequence comes from Caryopteris x clandonensis, assembly GCA_028749325.2. Taxonomy (NCBI): domain Eukaryota; kingdom Viridiplantae; phylum Streptophyta; class Magnoliopsida; order Lamiales; family Lamiaceae; genus Caryopteris; species Caryopteris x clandonensis. Next base: position 3,724,858 of record JAPYKT020000007.1, on the reverse strand, counting down.
GTTGACGAATTGCTTAATATACTGAGCTCTAACAAAACAAAAATTACGGCTGTATACTGAGCTCCAACAAATAACAAATTCATGTTGTTGACGAATTGCTTAATATACTGATAAAATCAAATACAACTTTCTGGTGTCGGGCTATAACAAGCACATATTCATGTTGCAAAACAATTTGAGGTTTATAGTAGTCTCGTCTGGCGTCTCTTTCATTCCTTCCAAGTTCACCCCGAAGTGTCGAGCAATTGGAGTGATCAACTCTCTAATATGAGTAGCTACTTGATATTTTGTTCGCACAAATTGTCTTAAGAGCATTGGCGTTACATTGAAATTCTTTCTTTTCATCAAGCATCATAGTATGAACGGTTCATCCAAGTTAACCACCCCAGGCTCAGGTTAAGCCAAAATTGTATTGGAGATGAACCTCTGAAAATATCAGATGACCGGATTTCGAATACTCGATGCTTTCAATCTACTAGAGTTGTGTACCGATGGCTTATCTGGGAAAGCGTCCGTTATTTCCTTCCAAAAAGTAATTGGGTTAAACTCGAAAAAATTGATCTTGGCATCCGGTATATTACAGTACTTTTTCTTCGAAAATCCATAAATCTCATTGATATCTTCGACCGAAAGATATTGGTACTCGTTTTCCAACAAAAAGTCATGGATACCGGCATCTTATCATCATATCTTACATCAAGGACCAATGGCTCATACGCCTTCTCATGCATGCCAAAGAATTTACTCTACCATATATTCTTGCACATTTTTTTAGATCCTCATAGATGCCCATTTCTTTCATGCATTCTACATCAGCGAAACGAGTGACTCGTCTTTTCTTCCTTTGGACTTCAAACCATCTTTCACTTTTATTCTCCCAATTTCGAAACTATATTTCGTAGGCATCTGACATGAATAATAGAATTTTTTCGTACTCCTCTTGTTGTTCTTCGATGGAATGTTGACCCCATTCGAAGTCAGTATTGACAACATCCATTGTATGATTTTGGAGACCCGACAAAAATGGATACGTTGTTGTTACCTAAATGACATGGAGTAAGTAATCTATTCATATCAACAAGTTCAAAAGTTATATCTTCAATACAATATTCATTCTCAAGCATATTTTCAATACGATATTCATTCTCAAGTATATATTCAATACGATATACACTTTTCAAGTAATTTTATCATTCAACGTTGAAATTCATGGGATATTAACATCATTTGATCATTGTTCTAGACAAAATCATACCACATTCCCAATTTATATGATGCATACCAAGTGTTCGATAAAAAAATTTATATGATGCGCCACTCGACAACTGTGCCTGGATTTCATTTTTTTAGAGCTCCCAAAAATTTGGGTAGTTTTGAAACTGAGCTCTCCCGTGTACCATACACATTTTCTCTTGCTCGTTTCAAACCATGTTATATCTTATTATATGAGATTGTATATTAAAATTTATCATATACTTGTTGAACACACTTAATCTCATACCCGGGATCTGTCTAACCATTCCAGTTAGCAACGCATCAATCGTGTTTTTGCACAAGTTTTGATGGTCAATAGACACTGCATTCATTAAGCACGTGTGATGGCCTCCATACTTAGTGATTTCCCAAATATCAATCTTATGTTTGTATCCTGCACGCAACCACCATTTGCAATGTATAGTCTCACAACTATTTTTGCATTTGATTTTTCATATACGAGGTGTGCTTTCCTCTACTCGATACTCACGCCTCGCTATACGAATTGAAAAGTCTTTCACCGCAGACTGCAAATTCTTCTTATCTTTGAAAATCATCCCTTTTGTGAGCACTCCTTCAGTAGCATCATAATATCTAATTTTTTTTTATAGATCAAATGAGTCCACAAGCATTTCATGTGACGATGCATTGAAGAACGGAATATTCGGATGCATTGAAGAACGGGATATTCGGATGCATGGAATATCACCAATATCCACCTCATCTTCAGCTGATTCACTAGATAATTCGTCTTAGTCAGGTTCAGAATCTTCTAGTTCATTGACACCAAAATTGTCAATCAATGGATCATGTGGTTGATCCACTATGTGAGCATTTTCTCTTTCAGTTGGAATATTGTCATTATTGGACCTTGACGTTCCACCAGTTTTTGTAAGGTCTTGCGTGACAAGTACTGAATTATTGATGTCATCACCTCTTAACTAAAAAACATATTGATAATATTCATTACTTGGGAAAATATTTGGGAGAGCATTATCTTGCAATTTTTCCTGATCAATATGAAATTCTACATATTGATTATCTGCATCCGATGCAAAGAAAAATCATAGATTATCATCTTTGTTGATTGGTATACGGTGATATATGTTGTTTGCTTATAGTGAAGCGGATATGCTTTATTTATATTCATTGCTATCAATCCCTATCAGTTCGAGGAATTTTGATACCAACCCAAAATATTCGATGTCGTGAGGTACTCTTGTTGCACAAGCAGGTGGACCATCGCTACTATCCCAACATAAACAACAATACCGACATTGTTTGAAGACTCCATATCTTAAATAATAAAGATGTATTAATGAGCTTAATATATGGAGTTAACTAATTTTTTGCATGCAAGGTATTATTAAACAATATAATTACAAACTATAATGAAATTAAATTCAACTAATAAATTAGTAAAATTCAAACCTGAAATTGAAATGAAGCAATATCCCAATGCAAGGACAACAATTTGAGGGTCACGATAAATACACAACAACAGCAACAATTCCCAGAGTTCCTACTTCAAATAATGAGAAAATAAAATTATTAACGACAAATTTATAACAATATATATATAATAGCAGAAAATTCGACAAAATATATTACAAATTAAACGAATTAAACCGACTGACATACACACACCCAAAAGATAGCACACACGCACACATCACACAACCACACACACAACCACACACACAACCACACACATGCACACATCACACACCAGCACACACACCACACACACACATCACACACACCAGCACACACACCACACACACACATCACACACACCAGCACACACACCACACACGCACACATCGCACACACCACACAGACACAGCACACCAACACACACATCACACACGCACACATCGCACACACACCACACAACACACACACACACCAACACACACACACACTACACAACACCATACATACACAAAAAACAGCACACACGCCACACATACACAAAAAACAGCACACACGCCAGCACACACAACACCACACACACACAAAACAGCACACAACATACACACACCAGTACACACACACAAGCACGCACAAAACTGCACACACACAAAAAAAACCATGAAAAATAATTACCTAAACAAATTTAACACAATTTCTGGAGAAAGAGAGAAGAAAGAACTGTAAAGATTGAAGAAAAATAGTGAGGGAAATAAGGAAGAGTACGGAGAGAAATGAGAAAAAGTAATAATGATAGAAATAAGAGGAAGAGTAATGGGGATGGTAGCTTTGACCACCTTCAATTTCAGATTTATTTGAAAAAAACACTTTCCAACCGAGCAACTTAAATATCAAAGGATTCCAGAAATTTTGTCTCACTCGACCGGCCGAGTTAAGTGGCCGATCGAGTAAATGAACCGAGTGAACATCTCGAACTCTGTTGGCCGAGTTATGTCGAGACTGAGTGACTCGACCGAGTTACAGATACCACTCGGCCATCCGAGTGGTCACTCGACCAAGTGAGACGTCCGAGTGGCGCATTTTTCCTCTTTTTTCTAGGTTATAAAAAAAATTAAAACATATGTCGTCCATACTATAAACGACTTCAAAAAAAAAAATATATATATATATATATATATATTTTGTAAGTCGCCCTTGAGAGGGGCGACAATGAAAATTGAAAGTCGGCCCCGCCTGGGGCGACTTTGCTTATAATTTTAAACTACTCCCAAATACTATAATTTTTTTTTTTTTAAAACACTATATCAAAACCCTCGAAATTTGGAACCTAGTCAAATAAAGAGAATGATAGTGCTCAGAGGTGCTTTGCTCTCCAATCAACTTTGATAATCTCGTAGTCTTAATCATCACTTGATGAATCTTCATGCAAAGATTCCCTGCGTGTGAATTCAGTATCTTTACCATCAACAGCAGAGTTTGAAGCCCTAAGCTCCAGCTTCTTCCTTCTTGACATTTCCACTCTCTATATATGTCCTGGAAGATCAAATATGAAAAGTGGATTTATTAGAGCTACAGGGTAGCCGCAGCAGACTGAGATCCTCAAAATGAAATTTCATTTTTCACGTTTGTAATTTACCTTTGTTCAACCGCCTCCTCCTCTTCAATCATTTCAGCTGCATCAAACTGCAATTTCAACAACAATAATATGTTAAATCATACAGCTTCGCAGAGAGGAAACCACATATGATAAATCTTCTTGGACCAATTTCTCAAACTCCTTGTATTCATCTCTGTCCAGATTGGTATTCAAATAGAAAGGAGGAAAAAGAAAACACATACAGAGGACAGGGCCAGATTATCAAATTGAGAGGAATATGATGTGCTTCAGCACAAAAATCTGGTCAAGGAAAGTCCATCAAGGCAGTAACATTCAAATGAACTTAAACAAGATAAACAAAAATCTATTGTAACTAGGGAGAATGATAAGAAATCCTCACATAAATCACCAAGAACAATCAATGATTTTCTGAGAAACACAGCAATGGTGGTTAATCATAATCCATACATCCATCTGGGAGGGCTAAAAAGCAGTCACCAATGGGAATGTGCCACTTTGTATATTACTTACCAATAGTGCTTTGGTTAGCAAAGTAGAGCAGTAAAGCTATGATTAAAATAAAAAAAAAAGTTCACAAAAGTGTTCTTATTGGTCCGTCATTTTCCATTAAAACCCGAAGGATTATTAATGGCTGTCTGATAAAGTGGTAAACCTAGATTGGAAGTTTCATGATTATGAAGGGCGGGAAGGAATTGATGATGTAGCTATTTCAGAGGAATGGTAAATTGCAGTTACCCTGAAGATTCAACACTTTTTGGCACTGAAGATAAACATATTTGTTACTCAAGACATAGAATCTTTCCTTTTTTTAAGAAACCATGTGCCTTTATATAGCTTAAAAGAGGGACTAATCTAGGTTCTTGATTTTAAAGATGACCAAAAATTTCCTTTTCATTAGAGACATGACCCTAATGAACTTCATTCTTACGGAGCTTAGAAGATCTGAATAACTTCAAAAAACTACTTCAGATAGTCCTCTATATCAAGGTCCATTATCATACTTACACATCAAAAGTATATGATCAAGGTAATCTAGACCTGTCATAGGAGTCCAATGGAGCTCTCAATATTCTTTTGTCAAATCTTGACTAGTTTTATGCCTTTAGACTTGAATGCATACAATTCTTGCTAACATGCCTCAGCTTTTTGATAAATCACTGGCTGGGAAGGACCATACAAAAACCTCCATTTTTCCCAGCCAAATAGAAGATATCAAAATAAATTCTAGATGACCAATAAAAGAAACAAATTTAGGCCCAAAAAAAACAACTGATGAGGACCACTAATCAAAGATCATAGAATTTGACTCCATTTTATGTCAATAAATATCACAGAAAATCAGCTAAACTTATGCCCTACCGTCCCTACTATCATCAAACCTATACAAATGTACTGATAAGTCAAACAAATGACCCATTTAAACAATATTTTGACCCAGAAACAAAACATACAAGGAATTTTTCCAAAAAGATATTTTACCAGTTTTTTGTCTCTTCTTCTCTTGATTATCAAAAAAATCTGGAGGCAGTGTAGACGATCGGTGCTTAGGCAATGCAACTGAAGGTTCACATTTGTTGTCCAACTCTCTGGAGGAATCAGGTTTAGGCTTCGGAAAATCTTTCCCAGGCTCAGACTTGGCATTATTTGGCCAGTTTAGAGCAGCAGCATTGGCTTTAAGTTTTTTAATAGCCTGAACAAGAAAAAGTGATGATGCAAAATAAGTTCAACAAGGAGTAATTTGATTTTAATTGATAAAAACATCGCTAATAAAAGTCTAATCATTTCTCATTACAGGCGGGACAGAAAACTCATTGAAAGCTTATCGTGCCCCAATTTATTAAAAAAAAGAAAAACAAATTTCCCTGTGAAAGACAAGATTGTCCTATCTGTTGGTTGGAAAGCAGCAAAAAGAGAAGGGGCAGACAGAGAGTAGATGTAATATTAACCAGCAAAATAAATTTGAATATCCAATCATTTATGGGCAATAAGGGGAAAGGAAGAAAATTGAGGATTTTCATCTGTGACACTGGCATATAGTGTGGAAGACAGGGGAGGAAAGGGGGCTAGGGATTCAGCGGAGATGTAGACCGTGATATACTATTTATTTTCATCCCATGTCTGCCCCACAAAACTATTGAAACTTGAAGAGCTTAACCTCATAGAAATGGAAAATTAACCAATAAAAACTGTAAACTTCATGAAAATATATATATGCTACAGTATAATGTTATATTGTTCCTCCACCAAATTATGGATCTAGTAGGTCTCACCTGATATTAAGTTTATAATGAGAATTGGAAAACTGGAGCTTATACATTTTTATTAGTTTACGGTTGCAATTTAAACTCTATCCCTATATATATAAATTATCAATTGAGGTGAATCACAATTAACAATATATATATATATATAAATATTATAAATCAATTCAATCAATTAACATAATAAATTCAAATTTAATATGGTATCATAAAAATATAAATCACATAATATTAAAATAGGATTCAAATATTTCTTAAATCAAAATATAAAATTTAATTACACATCATATGTCTAAGAATTGAAGTCATCGAAGCAAAAGATATTATAATCAAAGCAAAAAGGAGAGAATAAACCAAATTATAGAATGAATAAGCATCAACTCATTCTCTTATCCAAGGATGAAAATATCGGTATCGGTGGAAATATCGGTACCTTAAATTTACGGATATATCGATGGATATATCGGTATCGAGTATCGGTATCGGTAAAAATTAGAAAATTGATGGAAATTTTATTAAAATGATGGAAATTTAACATGAAATTTTAGATAATGTTCCTACTAACTTTAATACATAAATTAATCATAAAATCTCAACAAAATGAATTATTTATGAGAAACATATCAATAACAAAAAACATAAGCAGTCTGAAGTGATACAATAATTATTCATACTTATTTAATATATTTTTCATGTTTGATCAAAACAAAAATTAAAATTCGTCTCATATTCCTGCATCTTACTTTCATAAATTGATACTTAATAATATAAGAATATTTACATAATTAAACAAATTGCAAATACAAAAAATTAAGAAATACATACTTTAAAGAAAACCAATGAGTATTCGTATAAATCAATTAAATCCTTGATGATGCCTTACAAAATAAGCTTGTTGATAGTTGATACCAATAGTTGTGATTCAGTAGCTAAATCCCCTCAATCTACCGAAATGAGAAAATAATAGAAAAATGAGAAGAAAAATATATCTACAAATAACGAGAGTAAATATATGAATGAAGAAACTTACGTAAATAAGAGGAGAAAAAATATTTTTTCTATAATTAGCAAGGATGAAGAAAATGAGCAGAATTTGGCTACTGAATGGAACTTGGGAAAATTACGGAAGAAATTATGTAGTATATAAATTGCTACTCTGAATTTGAATTATTGTGAAAGAATAAAAAAAAAAAAAAAGTACAAAAGCTGCCTGCCTAGTCCCCTATGAAGATTGGAAGCATGCGTGAAGCCTGAAGGCTTTAAATTGTTTAATGATATGTTGTACACTTTATACCTCCATTCAGAGTATCAGCCTTATCAGTAGTCCAAGTAATTATTATGTTTCTGAAATGTTGAAAATATCTCAGGCTTTAAGCCACGAAAAAAAAAAAATTCGAACCGACATTTTGGCGATATTTTCAACCGACACACGATATATCGCCGATACTATCGGCGATATATCCCGATATATTGGAAAATCACAACGTAGCGTAATCGATACCGATATTTTACCGATACGATACCGATAAGGACCGATATTTTACCGATATTCTGTAAAAAAATTCGTTCCCCCTAAATTTCGTATCGGTGGCCCTGATTTGGCGATATATCGCGATATTTTCATCCTTGCTCTTATCCATGCTGCTGCCGCTGGAAAACTTTTCTTTTGTCAAGAATATCTTCTCTCTATCTGAAGGTCTCTTTCTCTCTTTTTTCCCTTGATTTCCCTGCGTAGGTTCTTCCCCTTTAATTCCTTCTGCCTCTCTCCTTTTCTCTCTCCAGAGCGGCTGGTCTCCAAAAGTGATGGCTGCCATAATTCTTTTTTTCTTCTTCTCCCTCTCCTGGCAGCTGATGCTCCCAAATAATGATTGCACTCCTTATTTTTTAGGCTTAGTTAATTATGGATTTAATTATTAAATAATAAAGCACTTAATCTTTAGTCCATAATTTCTTCTTGGAGCAACTGTTTCTTTTTTTTTTTTCTTGCCCCACCTCTCATGTAAGTTATTATTAGAAATTGTTCGTAATTTGCTACAAATAACTACAAAAATAGAAAAGATGTAATTTTTGTCGAAATATTAAATAAGCAGAAAATAGAGGATGCACAAGAATTAATTGTATTAAAAATGCAATTTTATCAATTAAAAATACGCCAAATTTCTTACTTATCACCTATAAATATATAGTGTATGTGAATCAATAATATAAATACATTAGACTCTCCATGATATGTCTTATTTCCTTTAAATTGCATTAATGAATTTCTTTTGGTGTTTATATTTTTCTGTCACTTTTGCGCGTTCAATTTCGCTCGATAAAATGCTTTCTTCACCTTAGCATCCATATCCAATTATTCTTGTATTTACCCGAAAATTTTGACAAACATTACCTTTAATTTTCAAGTTATTCTGAAAACATATACCGCAATTCTCAATAATCAACCTGAGAATTTTTACTTTGACTGAAAATCAGTTTGCAGATAAAAATTCGTGTTGCTCCAGTGTAATGTCTGGCAACGGTGTCGTTCCCTTTGAGGACTATAACTTGGGTGGATACCGGGTCGGTGTGGGTTGATATGATTAGAGATATCGGCTAGCCTACGGGTGTTAATGAGCTAGGTTGGCTTGCGAGTTGCTCGAGCTCGACTCGGTCAAAACTAAATCAAAGCTCGACTCAACTAGGTTCAGCTCAAGCTCGACTCGAACCATTAAAGAACCGAGTTAAATTTACTTAGGCTAGCTCGAAAACTCGTGAACATGCTCGATTATTTTTTAATTAATTAATTTATATATATTACCCAAAAAAATGAGTAATAAGTTACTCAAAAAAATTTATAAAAACTTATGAAAAAAGACATGGAGTAAGAAGAATGGCAAGGAATAAGACAATTGTTGATTATTTCGTAATAATATTGTACTTATGAAAATATGAAATATTATTTATTGTGAAAAATTTTAATGGTGTAAATTTTGAACTTTTTTTGTTGTGAAATGTGAGTTATTTAACATGCATAAATCGTATTAATAGAGCATAAAGATACACCTGAGTTTTGAGCCGAGCCAAGCTCACAATTGTATATCACGAGCTCGAGTCGAGTCTAACATTTTGAGCTCGGCTCATTGACAACCCTAGGCTAGCCTTAACCATTTTGGATTAATCGGATCATTTTAAATCAGCTTATAACATGATAAATCTAACCTTAATCCAATAATTTTTTTGGTTTATGGAGCCACTTTCGGGCTATGAGCCGAATATTTAAATTTTAAATTTTAATTAAATGCATATAATATTCTGTTTAAAATATAATTATATATAACATAAAAATCTATATATTCTATAACTTTTTTAAATTTAAAATTTTAATTAAATACATATAATATTCTATTTAAATATAATAACATTTATATTACTATACATAATTTAAATATTCAAACGTTTGAGTAATATATATCATTCAGTGTTCTCAATTAAGTTCTAAATTTAAATGATAATATTTAGCGTGTGTTTTTATTTCGATACTAACAAAGAAGAAGAAAAGTGGAGGTTTTTTTTTCAACCCAAAGCAGACTAACCTTATAGGGCTTAGGGATAATTGAGTCTCGAACTAAACGAGTCAATTTTAAACAGACTAATAAAACCTTGTTCGATATTAGTTCATTAAATAAGCTGACAAAAATTCGATCTAAATTGATCAAACATACTGGAACACGGTTGAAATATGATGATTATGGATTATGTTTGACCTATACTGATCGAACAATATTATATATGTTCGATCATTTATGATTGAACATGACTAATGTATTCAGATATAATTGATCAATCATGTTAAATCAATCTCCGATGATCAATTTAAAACACGCCAAAAAAATAATAAGTGCAATTACTATTTATAATTACCACCGTAACACACACAAATTATCAATGAGAACAGAAATAGATAATTTAAAGAGGTGTAAGGATGTTATTCAAAATTGATGGCGGTTGTGCGAAAGGAAATTACGGTAAATTGTCACTTACTAATGTTCAAATATGTTTAGAGTAAATAAAACACAATTGTGCAAACAGTTAAATAAAATAGAAATAATCGCAAACCTAAGTGCAATTTCAATTAGAAGCTCAATTTTATACAAAGTGTCTTTTAAGATTGTTTTCTATGTTAAAAGACTTCATTAAATAAATAAATAAATAAATAAATAAATAAAAAAAAAAAAAAAAGATGTAAGGACCTGAGAATACTATTTGATGTAAGGACTGAATTGCAGTTTTATGGTTTTACTTTTAAGTAGAAAAGTATTCAGCTTTGTTGCATAACTAGTATGAATATATATTTATTTTTATAAATAAATTATAGAATTAAGTTAAGATATATATTAATTAGAATAAATAAAAATAATTATTCTTAAAACTTATTAATTCTTATATTATACTTAAACACACTGGTAATCATTTTATATCATTTATGACATATGTGAATTAATTGAATACACACAACTAAAAAAATAACTTGACTTGTCTTATAGAAAGTTAGCTTTTTAAAATAATATCATATTTTTCATTAAAATAATTATTTGAATATTTTTATACAATTAATTATGTTTGTAGTATAAATTTACTTTCAATAAATTCAAAATATAAAAAATAAAATAAATAAAATGATTACAAAATTATAATTATCTAATAGTATTGTTATAAGAAATTATATAACATTTTTTTATCTACAATTAAAATTCAATATAAATCGTCCAACTCATAATAAATAATTAAAACTAACCTAAATAATATATTAATAAACAATTTAAAATTTTATTCTAAGAAACTTTTTTTATATGTGCATCATGAGTTTCAAATTAAAATGACAAAGAGAAAAATAATTTAATATATTATATATAAAAAACATATTAGAAGCGGACTTTTTTTTTTTTTTTTTTTTTTTTTTTTTTTTTTTTAATTTTCTATAGAACAAATTGTTAAAAGAAAATAAAAAAGGAAAACAAACGGACGTAATTGTAATGACACAATAGTTTTTCACACCAAATTTATGACTAGAATAAATTCACGCACACAGAAACACACACGCTGAGATGGGAGAGAAGGGAAAATACTTGGTATTGCTTGGAGCTGGAGCTCTATTGGGCTCTGCTGCTAGCGTTGCTATTTTCAAACTTCTGCCCAGGTATACCATAAAAGCACAGACGCATACTTGTTGTGCTCTCTTTTGTTTTCTGCCCTCTCTCTTCAAAAATGTTTTTTTTTTTTATTTCGTGGAAAATGGTTTCTGATAGCGAAAGGGTTTCGTGCTGTTGTAATTGGAAGTATGTTGATTGGTTTTTTGTTTTTTCTTGATCATTTTCGCAGACGGAATGGAAGGCAATGTGCTAATGCAGAGGCAAACGAATTGCATGGTATGCTAATTGACACGCTTTTTGTTCTAACTATATTCCTTAGCGGGAGTGTAAAGTGGCGTACGGTCTTTAAAATGAGTAATCTGTGAAATTTACAGCAGTGGTATTTTTATTTTTATTTTTAAATCTTAAAATTTTAGTCTACTTTCTTTTTTCTTGGGAATAATCGAGACTATTTGGATTTTTTTGGGCAGTCCAGCTGACTCTTTCTGTAGTATTTCAATTGGAACAAGAGTGAGATTGGTAGTTGGATATGTAGTGATCTGAAATGTGTATTGTGCTATGATATTCAATATGGGATGCAGCAGAAGTTTGGGTCTGAGATTTCAAAGCTGAAAAATAGACCCCTGACATGCATCTATTACTAGACTATCGGATTCTAAATTTTTAAAAGGCGACTGCTAACTTGGTAGGAGCATATTACTATCTGCAACCACTCATAAAAAGTTTGTCAATCAATTAGTTTAGTATGTTTCCCTTAAAATACTTAATGATTTTTCTATTAGTTTGCATGTATGACCCAAAGTAGAAGTGCAGCAGGTGATTTTGCTTACCCTGGTTGTGTATATGACGATTTGTCTACCTAGGCAGATGAAACTCTGTGTCGTAACATGGAAGAAATGTTATATATGTTCTCTATAGTAATGCGTGCAATGTTCCACGACCTATTCATTTAACATGTGAATATGTGTTCTTGTTACAGACCTTAAGTTATTGGAGGATGTGAATCATGGCTTGAGGGGTCCTGACCTGCTAATGGATGAAATTGTGTCTGAACAACTAACAAGGTTCTTTTATTTTTATATTTTTAATTTATTTTTTTGGATTGTACTGATTATTCAATGACGAATAAGTTTCTTGCGGATGTCTCCTGGCGATGAACAATGACTTTTTATCACAGAATTAATTTGCTTCTTATATTGTCGAACACAGTATTTTATGTTGGCAATAGATAAAGGACATGCATGAGCTTACAAGAGATTAAGATGCTAGAATAAATCTTCTTCTTCCAGAGCTCCTCTATAATTTAGTTGTATGTCATGTAATTCAAAGACGGCTGGTTATTTGTGAACTATTTAGGAGCATTTTGTCATGCAATATTAGTATAAGGTCTACAACCTGTTTTTGTTTTGTTGCAGTTTGCTATTACAGTTTAGATATCAATGCAGTTATTTCTTTCATCAGGAATATTCAATTTTTTGGCCTGGAACACCAGAAAAAAGTTGTGTCTTCATATGTTGTGGTTATTGGTCTTGGAGGAGTTGGGAGTCATGCTGCATCTATGCTTCTGAGGTCTGGTGTAGGCAAGCTTCTTCTTGTTGATTTTGATCAGGTTTGTTAACTTAACAAATGTTTCATCCTCTGTGGCTACAATGGATGATTTCTAATTGGCTACTCATCTCTTTGTTGTTTTTCTATTGTTTACCATAATCCATAGAAATGGACAATTTGAGAATGAATGACGAAGTTCAACAAATTTTAGAACTTCACTTAATATAATTCAATTTATTCAATATCCTTTTATATAACTATTTTTGATAGAATAGGAAACTGGTGACAGGTCCTTATACTATCATCACCAAGGGACGTGGGTGCTTATTGAAATGCAGATCAGATGGCATTTATTATTCATGTTCTTACTTGAGTGTATCTCTTAAATTACAACACATTGTATTTTTATTTAAGAATTGATTGTTACTTATTAATTATTTGTAAAGGTCTCAGTTTCATCATTGAATAGACATGCTGTTGCAACAAGAGAGGATGTTGGTACACCGAAAGTGCTGTGTCTGAAGAAGCATTTCTCCAAAATTTTCCCAGAGTGTCATGTAGATGCAAAAGTGCTACTATATGATTCGTCGTCTGAAAATGAAATTCTGTCTGGGCACCCTGACTTTGTCTTGGATTGCATTGATAACATTGATACCAAGGTCAATAACACTTCCTGATCTTTTTGTTTTTCCGTTGTGCCTTTATCTCAATTTCTTTTACTACTGATTGTTAATTATTGATCTAACACTAAAGCTCCTTCTAATATCGTAGAAAATGTTCTTGATACGTTATTTGTATTTTTAAAGAAAATCCTTAATTAGGAATGGAAGCTATTTGCATCTTATTTAATATATACATGTTCAAGCTTCTATACTTGATGATAACAAATCAAGTATCAACATATGTGATATGACTCGCATTCTTGAAAACTCTGCCGTATTGATAAAAAGAATATAACACTGGACAATTATTTGATCACATAGACATTGTTTTAGAGAAGTGGATGAATTGCGGAAAAGCTTGTATTCTACTTTTGGTCTTTGCTATACATATACACACACACACATTTTTTGCACTGGTGTTAGTTGTCTCTCAAAAAAGTCAAAGCCATTCTGTTTCTGAAATTTAAAGACCAGTTATCTGAACAAACGATTTGTCATATGCTCTCGATCTAAAATGTCTAAGTCTGTTGATAATCATGTGTTGCAGGTTGCTCTTCTTGCTGCATGTGTGCGGAGGGGATTGAGAGTTCTATGCGCTACTGGAGCTGGGGCAAGAGCTGATCCAACAAGGATTCGTGTAGCTGACTTAAGAGAATCAATCAATGATCCACTATCTCGTTCAGTAATGAGTTGAACTCTTGATTTGCATAATATATTCATGATCGATGATATCCTTAATTATGAACTTGCATAGCTGTTTTTGAAGACATGATACATGAATTGTCAAATACAACGTCTTTGTACCACATGAATCCGTTATTACGTTTTGATTGAAATTGAGTTTATTTCATGATTTTGTAATCCAAAACTGCACCTCTTGTTGAAGCATGTTTTTGCATGTGTATCTCAGCCAATCTAATGTGGTCAAATTTGGTTGTCATGTGCATCTTTGATGTTTTGAAAACTTTTTTCCTTTACCTTTACTTAGATGTTCTTTTTAAGATTTGCATGAAATTTTAGGCCAGAGTTGCTGAGGTAGGACCTTTTTTTATTTTAACCTTTATGAGTAATGGTTCAGAAACAAGTACTCATATATAGGTCCCTGATTTCTTATTGTAAGAAACAAAGATTTATTTGTGGGTAAGAAGAATTTGTGTGTATTCACAACTTAACAAAAAATGCCGGTACTACATGAACCTGTCATGTCATAAACTGCTAACTTATGTGAAGATAATAACTTCATTAAATCACTTTTTCATTAAGCTGTACTGTTGCCTATATTTGCTACTGATGCTTATCATTTTGTAAATGACATTAAGCTTACGCTTATTATCTCTTGAATCTGAATGTACACAGTGACCAGCTTTAGTGTTTTTTCATGTTTTTCACTAATTCTGATACCATATTTGGTGAAGATGACTTCATAAAATTGGAAGGATGTATTCTGGTTGGATATAGAAGGTGCCTCTGGATCTATACAACTGATGCCATTCAAATGAAATTTGGAGATCTGGTGTTTCTAGTTTAATTTTAAGTTTCTAATTCCTTACACCAAACTCTACCTTAAGATACCCTAATTTGCTATCCTGAGGGAGACAAAATTCAGTGAACAATCATGTAGAGAGATATCTTAATAGCCAAAAGATAGGGAAAGATAAATAACTGTAAAACTCACTATAGTACTCAAATCCAGGTCTCAGTTGCACTTCTGTCTTTTAATTATAAGGAAGTAAAGGACAGAGCATAGTGACAGCATACAATATTCGTTCACTCTCTCAGACACCTAAATGAGCAAGTAAATCTTCATGCTGCAGGATGAATGAAATTAGTTAGAACCCCCATGATGAGAATAGGAATGTGCATCTGGTTTCTCAGATAATGAAGTTTACTGATTCAACATTTTATTTTATTAAAAAAAAAAAGGTCATAAGTAGCCAAGTGAACTCAAACACATCAGTTTTCAGGTCAGGCACCGGTTAAGAAAGAATTACGGCATTGAAGGTGGTATTCCTGTAGTTTTCTCATTGGAGAAACCCAAGGCCAAACTACTTCCGTTCAAAGGACCAAGTGGTGAAGAAGAAAATCCTTCAGATTATCAAGTAAGCACTTCAAACTTTATTGGAATTTGTAATGCTATTCTTGACACAGTCAGCTGTATTCATAATTTTTCTCCTTTTCATATTAATAGAATTATGTTACACATAAAAATGGTACTGTTTCACAAATGAATAATTAGAAAAACTTTATATTTTGTCTTTCATCCTATGCAGGTTATTTATCTGAAGTTGTTAAAACTAGCAAATTTAATGAAATTGATTCTCAGATTGTTCCAGGTTTTCGAGTTCGCATCATTCCAGTCCTAGGAACCATACCAGCAATTTTTGGACAAGTCATGGCTTCTTATGTTGTAACTCAACTAGCAGGATTGGATGTTCATATGGAGCCAGTTGTTAATTTTGATATGGATCATTACCGTGTCCTCCATCAGCGCCTTATTGAGCATGAAGAGTTACAATATGGCACACCAGAGCAAGTTCAGGTACTCAGTTCTGCACATTCCGTACCAAAATATAGCATTTCCTCTCTTGCATATCAAGGAGAACTGGAACATTTCGTACGTTTTACTTGGTTGCTATATTTTTTTATGGGAATATGATTCTTCATACCCATAATTCATATATAAGATCCTTAGTGCCATAAAATTGTTAGCCATGCTATCATAATAATGTAGTGTATCTTAGTATTGAGGTATCCTGAATCCCTTTTAGTTAGAAGAAAAATCAACATCTTAAATAAATCCTCACATATCCTAGATCCCAAGGTCACCAAAGCTAAATCCAAGTGCCACCCTCCACAGCGGATCAAGGAATTATGGTAACTTTAAGGGATATTTGGATGTATCTTTGAGGAATTTTGTGAATTGACAGAGATGTTACATGTGGAATTCGAGTGGGTTGAAACAAATGGAGAAGTGTGTCAGTTATAATATGCGATCGTAAAATACCACTAAAGATGAAAGGGGAAAAAAAGCAATGTTAGAGAAGATACATAGGCTTTCTCCAGATAAACACAAATTTCCTTGTAGTGACACCCTAGGAACAGGATAAACCCAAAGAATTGCTTGAGAAACAATGTCAATTTGTTCACAATAGAGGCTGTGTGCATGTATCTGATAAAAACCGAAACCAGAAAATCAACGGAAAACTCCGCTGCCCAAAGCCACCAGGCTAATCACAATCTTATTCATAAGATAATCCCCAAATTAAACCCTAATCAGGGATTTAAATACCCTCCTAATTACCAAAAATAGAAATCCTAATAAACATAATCAGAAAATCCAAATAACAAAATTAAAAATAAAATATAAAACTAAAACTCCTCAGCTCACGAACAGCCCACGAACAATGGGCTCAAGCCCGTCCCCGCCGTCGGTAGACCAACAGGGGCCTCGGTCCCTCCTCTAGGCCGAGCCTCTGCTCCCGCTCCATATCAATTCCATCCTCCTTCGAAACAACCTTGTCCTCAAGGTTGAAATCCGGAAACTGACTCTGAAAACTAGTTTTACTCAACCAAGTAGCATCATCAACCGGCTGCCCCACCCATTTGACCAACAACTGCTCCTCCTCCACCCTCTTCTCACGACCAGTCCTCCACGCCAGCACCTCCTTGGGCTCAAACACCGGCCCCACAGGTAACTCCAAACTCTCTGGCAACTCCGCCTCCACGGGATGCTTCCCCACCACCCGCCGCAGCTGTGACACATGAAATACGGGGTGTATACGGCTGGTGGGTGGCAAGGACAGCCTGTACGCCGCTGTCCCTATTCGCGCCTCAACCACAAACGGCCCATAGAACTTGGGTGACAGCTTATGGTACGGCTGGCAGAACATCGTTGACTGCCAATGAGGCCGAACCTTCAAGAATACCTTGTTGCCAACTTGGAAAACCACCTCCCGTCGATGTTTGTTAGCCTGCTTGACCATACTGTGCTGGGCCTTTTCCAAATTACCCTTCAAGCGCGCCATCATAGCATCGCGGCTGCCTAGAACATCCGCCACGGCAGCCACTCTACTTTCGCCGGGCAAAAATTGGCGAATGGTGGGAGGTGCCCACCCATACACAATCTCGAACGGAGTAACCCGGGCAGCCGTCTGAAATGCAGTATTATACCAATATTTAGCCCACGAAAGCCACCGTAACCACATCTGCGGTTGCTCCAAGTAAAGCAACGCAAATAAGTCTCCACCACCCGATTTAACACCTCTGTCTGGCCATCCGTTTTCGGGTGGTAGGCGGAACTAAACTTCAATTGTGTCCCAGATAATGCAAACAACTCCTTCCAGAACGCACTGACAAATAAGGAGTCACAATCACTAACAATCGACCGTGGAATCCCATGCAACCGCACCACTTCCTTAGCAAATATTTCTGCTACAGAACGCGCCGTGACAGGCGGCTTGAGTGCTATAAAGTGCCCATACTTGGACAAACGATCCACCATCACCAAAACCGACGTATACCCCTTCGACTTGGGCAAGCAGGTAATGAAATCCATTGAAATATCCTCCCAAATCAGTTCCAGAATAGGCAATGGCTGCAGCAGCCCGGCCGGCGACATCGCTTCATACTTGGCCTTTTGGCAAACCAAGCATTGGGCAACATACTCCTGGACTCGACGGAACATGCCCCTCCAATACACATTTAACGCCAATCTCCTATAGGTGCGGTTGGTCCCTGCATGCCCCCCTTCCGGTGTATCATGAAATTCTTCTAACAAACGAGGAATCCACTTAGAGTCGGAGGCCGGCACCAAGCGCCCCTTAAAGAATAGTCGGCCCCCCAACAGCTCGAACCCCGGCTTGCTCGTGGGTTCTGCTTCCAATGCCCGAACTATGCCTCGCACAAACTCATCCTGTTGTTGCTCTACCCCAACATCAGCCAATCCCAACCACCCCGGTCCACTAACCGCAACCAATGAGGCCTCTTCTCCCCTTCTCGAAAGGGCATCAGCCGCGGCATTTGAGACTCCCGTCTTATACTCAAATCACAATCATACCCCAGTAACTTCGCCACCCAAACCTGCTGCGATGGCGTTGCTATACGCTGAGTGAGGAGATGTTTGAGGCTGCGATGATATGTTCGCACCACAAATTGCCGCCCAATCAGGTATGGCCGCCAATGTTGTACCGCCAAGGCCAATCCCATCATTTCCCGCTCATAGGCCGACTTGGAGAGGGTGAGATCCGCTAAGGACTTGCTGAAATATGCTGTAGGCCGCCGTTCCTGCATAAGCACCGCCCCAACACCCGTGCCCAACGCATCACACTCCACCACAAACTGACGATCAAACTGGGGCATAGCTAACACGGGCGCCTCAGTCAATGCCTTCTTAAAGCGCTGAAACGCCTCCTCGGCCTCTGGTGGCCACACAAACTGAACTGGAGCCTCCTTCTTCAGAAGGGTCGTGAGGGGGCGAGCAATGAGGCCATATTCTCTCATGAACCGCCTATAATACCCTGTCAGTCCCAAGAATCCCCGAACCTCACGGACCGAACGAGGCCTCGGCTAATCCACCACAGCACTGACTTTCGCCGGATCCATTGCCACCCCGGCCTGAGAAATAATATGCCCCAAGTATGCCACCTTGAGACAATCGAAGGCACACTTCTTCTGATTAGCCCTGAACTGATTCTCTGCCAAGATACTCAACACTAAATTCAACTGTTCACGGTGGTCCGCCCACGACCGGCTGTACACCAATATGTCGTCAAAGAAAACCAATACAAACTTCCTCAAGTAAGGCCGGAATAAGTCATTCATGGTGGACTGAAATGTAGCCGGAGCATTCATTAAACCAAAAGGCATCACCAGAAATTCGTAGTGCCCGCTATGCGTCCTGAAGGCGGTCTTGTGGATGTCCGGTCCGGCCACCCTAATTTGATGGTAACCGGAACGCAAATCTATTTTGGAGAACACCACAGCTCCTGCCAATTCATCCAGCATCTCCTGTATCATCGGAATGGGATACTTGTCAGGAACAGTGGACTTATTTAGCTCGCGATAGTCCACACAGAACCGCCAACTACTATCTTTCTTTTTAACTAATAGGAACGGGCTTGAGCTCGGCCGAATAATGCCTGCTCGCAACATGTCATCAACCAACCTCTCAATTTCATCCTTCTGCAAGTGGCCGTATCTGTATGGTCGAACAGACACGGGCTTGGCCCCCGGGGCCAACACTATTCGGTGGTCCGTCGGGCGACGTGGGGGCAGCCCCCGTGGCTCCTCAAACACCTCGGCGTGCTGCCCGAGGACACTATCCAACTCCCCAGCTGTAGCATCAGATAGTATTGTAGGTTCGCGGTCAAGAACAACCGCCCAAAATTCGACCTCCGTGGTCTTGATCAGGGTGCGAAGACTCACCAAATTTCGGCACATCGCCGGATCCCCCCTTAACTCCACTCGACTTCCACCCCACTCGAAACTCATGGTTAGAGTTTCCCAATTCGTGCGAACTTCCCCCAATGTGGCAAGCCATGCAATTTCCAGAATTATGTCAACCTCGCCTAGAGCGAACACATAACAGTCGGCCTTGATAGCACACCCTGGCAAAGAGATCGGTAGTTGTCTACACACCCCTTCCGACTCCTGTCGATGCCCGTCTCCCAACTGCACCCCAAATCTGCCCGTCTTATCCGGATTCAGCCGAAGTATGGAAACCAAGGATGAGGAAATAAAATTGTGGCTCGCACCACTATCAATTAATATCGTCACCGTTCATCCGCCTCATAGTGCGGGGACTAAAAATTCCGGCCATAGAATAAACCGGAAAATCCCCATGTTCTCCATCCGAACCCACTTGGTCTTCCTCAACTTCCTCCTGCCCCGTCACCTCACAATACTCATACTGCTGGAGATCCAACTCCTCATCCTCCTCAACCAACATCACTCGCAGATGTTTGAAAGGGCAGTCATGCCCGGGTGTAAGAGGTTTCTTACACTTAAAACACAGCCCCTTCGATCTAAGATCATCTAATACCTTCGGCGGAAGTCGAGTGAATCTGGAACGGGCAGAGGACTGACCGGACAGCCCGGAGTTTGTTCCTGGAGACTGCCCAGCCGCCCTAGAAAAACCGCCGGTCGACCCCCGCACACTGCCGCCTCCTGCTGCCGTACTACCTCCCCCAGATGGCCTCGAAAAATTGCTCGAACGCATCCCCGAACCACTGAAAGTCTGACTCCCTCGCCCTCCATTCTGAAAAGATAGATTATCCTCAATATTGCTGGCTAGTTCCATTGCCGTCTCCAAATCATTTGGGCGAAGCAGCCGTAATGAGCCCCGAATCGGGCCCTTCAACCCGTTCATGAAATAGCCTAAATAGTGTGCCTCAGTCAGTCCTGGAACCTGACCCGCCAATTGGACAAACACAGAGATGTAATCCTCCGCCGTTCCGGACTGCCTGACCCTTGACAGTCGCTCGAACCTGCTGCCCTTGAATCGCGTGTCAAAACGCGCCACCAGCGCCTGTGTGAACTCGTCCCACGACATACTTGGCTTCCGCGCCCGCATCCACGCCAACCAGTGCAAAGCAGGCCCATCCATGGCAACCCCAGCTGCTGCCACCTTCCTCTCCGGCGGAGTGCAGTTCAATTCGAACTGCTGCTCAGCCCTAGCTATCCACCCAATCGGATCTTCCCCCTCAAACGATGGTAGAAGCACCAAGGCAGCACCCCTACGCGTCTGATCGACCACGGGCTCCACCACGGTGGGTATGGCGGACGCCGCCACCTCCTCTTGTGTTGCACCAGCCGCTGATTGCGTTGCACCCACCGCTGATTGCCCCTCCGACGACAGCTGCAGAATTGCCTTCGACAGCGCAGCCAAGGACGCTGCTATTTCAGAAAGTTGCGCACCATGCGTATCCAATTTCTCTCTCACCTCGGTCTGATCGGTCTCCAGCCTGTCCAAACGGTCGCTGTTCGATCTTGTCATTCCGGCGGAAACGGGATCCGGAAGGTCGGACCAATTGATAAAAACCAAAACCAGAAAATCAACGGAAAACTCCGCTGCCCAAAGCCACAAGGCTAATCACAATCTTATTCATAAGATAATCCCCAAATTAAACCCTAATCAGGGATTTAAATACCCTCCTCCTAATTACCAAAAATAGAAATCCTAATAAACATAATCAGAAAATCCAAATAACAAAATTAAAAATAAAATATAAAACTAAAACTCCTCAGCTCACGAACAGCCCACGAACAGTGGGCTCAAGCCCGTCCCCGCCATCGGTAGACCAACAGGGGCCTCGGTCCCTCCTCAAGGCCGAGCCCCTGCTCCCGCTCCATATCAGTATCACAGAACTTGAGTTTCTATTGTTATGCGAGTAATTTAACCATGTAAAGGCGAGAACATGAAAGCTTAATTCAGCTAGAAATGAAATTGGGGGGAAAATCCATCCAGATCTGATGAGGCAGCCATAAAATGACTATTGTACTTAGTCACGTGGTACTCTGATGACTGCATTTCGTGCACCTTTTTTTTTTTTTTTTTTTTTTTTTTTTGGTAAATGCCATCTTGTCATTCCTCAGAACTGGTAAAGTCAATAAGTGGTATTTACAGTAATTCAGGTCACAAATGGCATGTAACTTCTGTAGGTGGACGTCGAGGAGGTTATGTATATAGCTAAAGAGTTGTGGCATGGCCGAAGTGCCAGAGATGAATCACCTAAAGATGTTGGACGCGGGATGTGGCGTTCAGTCAATGAGTTAATACTTATCAGGTATGGATGTTACAGAAATATTCAGATGTAAAAGCAAAACTTTCTTTGTAGGGCTTAGGAAAAGATGTATGGATTTATAATTAGTAATTCTTAAAGACTTATATTTTTTTTGCGCATGAATGGAAAATCGGACAGATGCTCTAATAGTCTTTTCCTAAACCTCATCTTTTGTTTTCTTTGATTGATTAATTTATGGAAGGACAGATGGAAAGTGGAAGTTAAGGATCACTCTGAATATGATTTCTTATGTCGTTGGTTATAGAAACCTTTTTTTCATGAATTTGTATGACTGGTTAATGTTTTCAACTTGCTTCCACACTGGACCAATGATTGCGAGTGGTGTTGCCCAAATATTTATATGATTCTTGATGGTTAAGCATTACAAAAAGTAGATTCCATTTTACATTTAGAAAATAACTTGATCCTGATATTTGCCAGTTCAACACAACTTTTATATTTTTAAAAAATTGTTGTTTATGAAATCAGAGGTATGTTTGAGATATATTGGTATTTTGGGGGTGAAACTGGAGAGGTTTGCCAAGCAAGATTCAACCACAA
Organism: Caryopteris x clandonensis; assembly: GCA_028749325.2. Classification (NCBI taxonomy): domain Eukaryota; kingdom Viridiplantae; phylum Streptophyta; class Magnoliopsida; order Lamiales; family Lamiaceae; genus Caryopteris; species Caryopteris x clandonensis. Next base: position 3,701,611 of record JAPYKT020000007.1, on the reverse strand, counting down.
CTGAATTGATATATCTTATGTGAATGTTTTCTAATAATTTTGTCCTGATCGACCTTTCATTTCAGATGGGATCACTCGAAACCAGCTTCTGTCTCAAATCTAATCCTCCTTAAATTTAAAGAGGTATTTGTACATGACTCAACTCATTTCCATTCAGCAATTAAAATGCTCTCCCAGCAGTTATACTCATCAATAAATTTGTTGATTACGAAATTCTCTTTTTTTTTTTTTTTTTTTTTTTGGGTGTGCCGGGGGGTGGGGGAGGTTGGGTTGTTTTCAGGGTTACTAACTGATGGGCAGTAAACTAGGCCTTATGCCTGGGTGGGGTTATAGGGGGTTAGGCGAGGCATATTTGAGAAAAAGTGGATGCAGAGGTGGGCAACTGCCTTACAACTAGATGGGGGACTATTACAGCACAAAACCTACATACCTTGAGAGGGTAGTGTAACTTTATGGGATATTATAATTTCAATCATTATAGGGTCTTTTGTAAATATGTCAAATCTCAGATATGAGCTTAAAACTTAGCCCGCATGAAATGGTGATACGGTCTCAACTATTATGGTTTCCATCCAATAACAAGAATCAGCTTAAATCTTCTGAATATAAGATAAAGAAAGCGAAATATCAGACGGATAGATCCTCAGAAAACCATTTCTTGCAGGCTGATGAACATGAATCGAGGTCACTGGAAGATATTAAAGAACGAGAACCAGATTTTTTTGCCAGAGTGACATCTGTTCTGAAGCGAGCTGAATTTGACTTCGGTTTGTGATTCCAATGACTCCTGAAATCGACTTGATGAACAATGGTTGGCTTCTTATACAAGATGTCTGAAAAGAGAGTGACAAATGTTTTTTTTTTCCTATTTCTTTTTGGTGGTAATGGGGAGATTTTGATACAGGCTGGTCCTTCTGTTTTTTCCCCTAGTGCTTACACACTTAAGTAGAAGTAAGGAAATATCTGTAACGGTTAGGAACATGTAACTTTTTCATGAAATCAAAATATTTAAACTCTTAATTTGATTAAAAAAGGAGACTTTAACTTTTGAAATATAACTATTATATTAAGAAAAAAATATTTTTGAAACAAGACACGTATTTAACATAGAGATTGATTGCTCAGCAATCTACAACTTGATTTAATTATTCGGTAATCTAGTTGGAATCTACAACTTGATTCAATTGATTAGCCAATAATCTTTGTTTTCAACTGTTTATTTAAAAACTTTCTCTTTTTTTTTCTTTCGATTGAAGTTTCCACGTTATGTATTACAATTACTTCATTTTTTATTATTTTTAAATTTCCCTCACTGGGTCCACTTTGTGACGTAGAAATAAATCAATGGGTGTTTACAATTTATTAACTGGTAAATAAAAAATTATGTTTTAAGTTTTTTCCCTTGCAGGCTTTATTTATTTGCTTGCTTCAGTTTCTTTTTTTAATTTTCCTTTTCCCTTACATGCGGCGAACTTCAAGTTTTATTTATTTGTCTTTGCTCTTTAATTTTTTTCAACTTCCCTTTTTTCTTTCCAAAAAATGTGGGAACATCACACAGATGAAATGTCAAAAATGGGAAGTTTATGGGGGAAAAAGTCGAAAAAAAATTGGAGGATAGCAAAATTATAGGGTTGCGTTTACTTTGAAGGAATTATATTAGGTTGAATAGGATAATGTTGTCTTATATATATGATTAGTGGCCTGATTATGTATCTTATCCTGTGTTTACATTGTGTGATAGGCATCATGTATTATTTTTATCACATGTTTACTTTATGGAATTGTATATAAAGATGGAGGATAATCACTTAAATACCCCAGTTAATTACCCAATTTATTCGGTACCTACTTCCCAGCGGATGAAATTATGTAAGCCTTTGCGACTTCGCCCTCTTTCTCCACCAGTCGCTGTTAAGTCATGGAGCTGTATCATCCAAAGGAAACTCGAGCTATAATTTCTAGCGTGCGTGTGAATGGTGGATAATTCCGACTTCATGGTAGTATTCCAAGGTACTGTTACTCCTTTTTCCCAAATTTTGTTATTTGTAGGAGTTGTCTAGAATGAATATCTAAAACCCTAACTACAGTTGTGTATTGTCCGACTAGTTCGGTTGGGTTGAATTCGCAGTGGGTAGACCAGTAAAATACAAAGCAATGTCAAAAGGATCATCAAATATGGAAGAATCGGAAAAATGTATACCCAATTATCTCCTGTTTGGTTTCCCCCCATCTAATAATTCCCCTACACATGAAAACAATTATAACCTTTGTGATGTTGTTGTTGTGCGGGAAATCATATTTGTTAATAATTGTGTCTCCCTATCTAACCTTTGATCCCGGAAGAATTTTACATATGTATTAATCGTGTGTCTGATTTTCGTCTGTCTAATTTTTGTTACTCATTTTCACTGAATGTAGATTTCTTATTACATTTTGAAGTCTTGCTGGTGATAAATAAGTTCTATCCCTTGATATTGTAATAATTGGTGTAGATAGATGTATTGAGTATGTTGTTGCTTAATTAGTACAAAAGCCTATATGATGTTTTTCATTTCAATTGCTGGTGGTATGTATGAATTGTATTGTTCATTGAATTCATCTTCATCTTTATGTGGCTTGTATGTTTTCCCTAGATATGTATTTAGTAGTTCGATATTGATGGCACGCTTGTGTGGTGGGTGTATCTTGTGATCGTGCATTTACACTTGAGTTGGTAACCCAATACGTTTTAGTTGAAATAGTATATCACTGGGGGTGTAGGATTATGTGTGTGATGATTTAAATGAGCTGTGCAATACATTTGTAAATGGTTGTATTGGTTGCATCTAATTCCATTTGACATGTCTGCTGGTTACTTGGTGAAAAATTGAAACATGAATATGTTGTTTTGCTAACATTCATTTAATCAAATCTTCATGCAGCGACCGCCGATAGTTACATTTCAACCATCTCATCCTCCAGCGGAATGAACTATAAATCTCATGGACTAGATGTGGGTAGCCTTACTCAACGCGGTCGTACTATGTTTACAGATTTGCAAGAGACGATACATAAGCAGGAGGTCGCAATAGAGGTGCTTGAGTGTCGTTAGGTCATTCTTACTGAAACAATTGCTGACCTGAGGGCTAGGGCGGTGGATTTAGATGCGCAGATTAGCCGTTTGCGACAAGTTTCATTGCTTTTGGTTGATAATGTGCATAAACTACATCGTATAACCAGATGGGTGATGTTCGTTGTATTCTTTTGCATTATATTCTTGTTCTTATTATGTTCAGGATGTCGTTATCGGTGATGAGTACCATTAAAACTACCTAAATTTCTTAGTAGTGATGTTAAGTTGGTAGTATCTTTAGTGTTGTTGTAAATTGGTGATCTAATTTTACTGCTACTAATATGTTGGTAGGTTGTCAATCCACCAAATATAATTAACCTACTTCCAAAATACGAGTATAGTGGCAAGCAGGGTCGAATCCACAGGGAACGAGAATTAAATGCTTTTGAATAAAATAAAACAAAAACGGGGGGTTTTGAAGATTTTCACCTAATCTACTAAATACTAAATTAATCAATCTAGCAACTACAAGCTTACACGATATTAATGCACACAAAACAATTTGGCAAGAAAAACTATTAAAATAGAGATAATACTAAGAAGAGAGAAATTTGATTTAAGGGTTTGATATTCAATTATACTATTGATCATAGACTTAACAACTAAATTCTTGCAAATTCAAGCAATTAACCTTGGATTTATTAGGATAGCCTTCTAAATCCTTTGTTTTCCTACTTAATTAACCAAACCTAGCATCCGGTCAATTCTTATTATTAATCAACTGGGCACGATAGCGTTCCATGTTAATTAATAATAGCATTAATCTTAGTGAAAATAGGTTAATACTAATATCAATAATTAGGATAGCCATAAATATCAATATTAGTCATATAGGTTCAATTAGGATAGGCCATTTATGATAGCATAATTTACCTATTCTAATGCTACGATTATTCATCCATTTACACTACTAGGAGTATAAACTCGTGAATAGCTTTAGGAGAGTAAATATTCATTTGATTTGTCAATTCAAATTAATATAAACCTCCATTAATAATCATTTGAACCTATTAGTACTTGAATATAAATCAAGATAATCAATACATATCTCAAAGCCTCACAATAATATAACCGAAATACGAAACCCTTAAATCAAACCGTAAAATTAGCCACTCATATTATAATAAATCCTAAACATAACCAATATCATTAATACAAGAAATAAAATAAAAGAGAAGAGATAAGATAAAGTGAAAACTTACTACAAAAAGGAAGAAGAAAAATGGGTCTCTTCTCCCCTAAAAATTATCTCTCTACACAAATCCTCAAAAAGAAGCAAAAAAAGGAAGCAAAAGTGTTTCTCTCTCCTCCTCTTGCAAAAGTGGCGTGGCTGATGTTGTGAAAATTAGGGGGTGATTTCTTTTTTTCCCAACCCTTTTTACTCAATGGGCCATAAAATGGGCTTTTACATTTTTGGGCTTTTGGGTTGCTTCTTTAGGCTTTTGGGCCGTTTTCACGTTGGCCCGTTTCTTTCACTAATTGTCCTTTTTTTCTTGACTTTTCTCCAACTGCAATTAATTATTTTCCTGAAATAAAGAATGATTAATTAGATCAATTAATTGCAATTTTGGAGACAAAAATACGGAGGATATGAACACAAAATATGGAATATTATAATCATAGCAAATCTCCCACACCTAAATCATGCTAGTCCTCAAGCATGCATAAGAAATTAGCACAAGGTGATAATCAAGAAAAACATTCTCCTACAATGTTCTCAAATTGCTATGCAATGACGAAATTAAGATGATAATTCTACAAGAGTGAGTGATCATGATTCATTTAAATTCAAGGAAAATTCATGTCTCATCAATTCTTAGCAATTTCAATAAGCTCCAATGTGACTAATTCAACACCTCGCTAATGGATTTGCTCAATTCGCTCTTTTGTGTATGAATGGACATTTTTATATTGTTACACTCAATTTCAAAGCATAACACATCATTGCTATAAGCTTGCTCATCAATAAAATCTCTACCACTTTGTCATGTATCCATGCAAAAAATCAAAGGGTCTTTCCAAGGGTTGTAATGAGGCCATGGGTAAAGGTTGGATAAAAATGAAGGGAATATAAGCTAAACAAGTCAAGAAGATATATGAATTTTTACACAAAGTCCAAGATGAGAAATAATCCACCTCCATTTGCACTATTCAACATGAAAACTCTTTTATCACATTCTCACTTGATATTCTCCCCATCAAGCTCAAACATATATAAACAACCAAGTAGTAATATGTATATTACTCTATTTACAACTCACAATCACCAAAATAATATTGCACTATGCACTATTAGGGAGTATGACGAAAAACAACCATTTTTTTCTTTTCTTTTCTTGAATTTTTTTTTCGATTTTTGTTTTTTGTTTTTTTTGTTTTTTTGGTGCCCAACCTCTTTTCAACCTCCAACTCTTTAAACACTATTGCATTTCATTCACATAATTCTTGACAAGAAGGGTTCGATCAAGGTGGATAAAATGAACAAAAATTGGTTAAGAGGTTTATCATGTATTTGTTAGAACAAAAAAATTGGCTAAAGGCACAAATGAGCAAACTAGGGGAAATTGCATAAGTATGGATTCAAAGAAAAGGCCGTCAAGTGGTTAAGCGTAAATGCCCTTATCATTTTTAGTGCATGAACACATTATGTGGTCTTAAAATGCATATTAAAGCAAGTTCTTGAATGAATATTATATGTTTGATCACACACAAAACAAAAGATAAGGCTCGAAAGCTCACAAAAAGAGGTGATTGTGTGTTGAACTATGCACATTTTCGTTCTATCCATTGAAAAAAAAATAATGAAACACATCATTTTAAGCATATACAAAAATAATCAATCTCCCTTGTAGATATTATCACTCTCATTCCAACAAAGCACAACAATTTAACAACAAAAAATAAAAGCATTTACGTATCATACACCTCCCCATTCATACCAAATTCCCCCACACCTAAACTCTACATTGCCCTCAATGTATACCACCAAGACTCGTCAATCAGAAAATAAAAGAAATAAGACAAAGAAAGAACTTCCCTGAAAGACGGCCGACTGTGGGAGGTCTCGAAGGTTGGCTTGTAGTGAGAATCTCCTCTTCTTCTTCATATTAGGTAGATTCACCATTATTTCCTAACATCAAATTAGCCACTCATTCAATTATAATAGTTAGGAATTTGACAATATGTGCAAATGAATCTTTTGAAATTTATGAATTCAACTCTGGCTTCTCAATCAATCGGCGAAATGAATTAATCCCTAAATAATATGAATAGTAAGAAAATTCCGGCACATCTTCAAGGGATACAATTCAATATTTACCGTCATCAACATCACCCATCTATATCTCCAACAATTCACAAAAAAAAAAATCAAAGACTCAAGCAGCAGTGAATGGAGATGGGTAACAGCAGCCGCGGTAGGACAGCAGGGAAAGAAGACGGGCAGCAACGATAGAGACAGTGGCGCGACGGGTGCTGGCGCGGGCGCAGGCTGCGCGCCGTCGCTCGCTGCTGCGGGCAGGGAGGGAGAGCATTGGCGCAGGAGGGCAGTGGAAGGAGGCGTGAGCGGCTCCGGCAGGGCGCGACATAGTCAACAGCGCAGCGGGTGCGGCGCAAACGGCGAAACGGAGGTGGAGGAAGGAAGCGGCGCGGCACGACAACGCACAGAGGAAGAAGAGGCGCGGCGGGCGCGGCGCAGGCGGAAGAGGAAGCGCAGCTGCGCAGCGTTGGTCGCGCGCGACGGGCAGGAGGAAGAAGAGGCACGGCTGGCGCTTGCGGCGCTGCGCAGCTTGGTCACGATGGCGACGCGGTGCAAAAGGGGAGAGCAGCGATGGCGCCGGGAAGGAAGGGAGATGCGACGGCGCAGGCGCGCTGGGAAGGAAAGGCTGCGCTGCGGCGGCGCAAGCTGAAAAGGAGAGGGAAGGGCGCCGGCCCTGGTGGAAGGTGAGAGAGAGAGAAGGGAGAAATGAGAGAGAAAAGAGAAAACCCTAGCCCTACTCTCTCTCTCTCGTTTTTTTTTTTTTTTTTTTTTTATAAAAAAACTGAACATTTGGCCAAAAATTTGGGAAAAACCAGAAAACTATATCTTGTTAGGCGTGATCACACCTAACACTCCACTGTCTATTGAGCGTGATCACGCCCAATTCAACCTTGTCCATGAAATTTTCAAGAAAAACCACTTTAATTTAAGCGTGATCACGCCCAAATTGAACTAATCTCTTGAATATTTCCTAATTTTTGGACTTGGAAAATTCTTATAAGATGTTATCTCGCCTCCAAAATTGTTGCCCGTACCTATTTACACAAAGAAAACAAAATTTAATGAGAATTAGAAAACAAAAATTGAGCTATCCAAATACGAAAAATAAAAATAAAAATAAAAATAAAATAAATAAAATAAAATTTTTGTTGCCTCCCAATAGCGCAATTTTTAAACGTCGTTATGCTCGACGGTCTTCCTTTCTCAATTTGTCAAATATCGAGGGCTTTCTAACTCCACATCCACTAAGTAAGATATGTCTTCATTCTCATGGAATACCTTCAACCTATGTCCATTTACCTTGAAATCCTTCCCGATTTCTAAACTTTTGATTTCCACTGTACCTTAGGGAAAAACATTAGTAATAACAAATGGACTGAGCCATTAAGAACGAAGTTTACCTGGCATGAGCTTAAGACGAGAATTGAACAATAACACCTTTTGTCCAACCGTAAATTGTTTTCGGATAATTGAATTATCATGGAACAACTTGGTTTTCTCCTTGTAAATCCTAGAATTCTCGTAAGCTTCGAAGTTCTTCTAGCTCTTGTAATTGCAACTTCCTCTACAAACCAGCTTCCTCTAAATTCATGTTGCAGCGTTTTACAGCCCAATATACTTTGTACTCAATTTCAACCGGCAAATGACAAGACTTTCAAAAAACCTACCTAAAGGGGGACATCCTATAGGTGTTTTATGTGCCGTTCGATATGCCCAAAGAGCATCGTCTAGATGAAGACTCCAATCTTTCCTTCCAGGATTGACCGTTTTTGCTAAGATGGACTTTATCTCCCGATTAGAGACTTCTGTTTGGCCATTGGATTGTGGATGGTAAGCTGTGGCCACTCGATGATGCACGCCATATTTCTTCAACAATGCTCCAACAGTTCTATTGCAAAAATGGGTGCCTTGATCACTGATTATTGCTCTTGGAATTCCAAACCTGCTGAAAATATTAGACTTTATAAAACCTACAACCGCAGCAGAATCGTTAGTCCTAGTGGGTTTTGCTTCCACCCTCTTCGAAACATAGTCAACCGCCAGAAGTATATACAAGTTGTTACAAGATGACGGAAACGGTCCCATAAAATCTATACCCCAAACATCAAAGATTTCACATATAAGAATAGAAGTTTGTGGCATTTCGTTCCTTTGAGACAATGAACCCGTTCTTTGACACTTTTCACAACTTTTACAGAACTCATAAGCATCTTTGAATAAGGTTTCCCAATATAAACCAGTGTCCAACACCTTTCTAGCCGTTCTTTTCGGACCAAAGTGACCACCACAAGCATAATTATGGCAAAAACTCAAAATGGATCTATGCTCATTTTCAGGTGTACACCTCCTAACTATTTGATCAGAACAAAATTTCCACAAATGAGGTTCATCCCAAACATAGTATTTTGACTCATATTTTATCTTTTGCTTGCGTGATTTACTAAGATCATTATGTAAAATTCCCGTAACCAAATTATTAACAATATCTGCATACCATGGAATAATACCTTTCACCAGAAACAAATGTTCGTCCGGGAAGAACTCAGAAATGGGCAAAGGTTCTTCATCTTGCACTATCCTACTCAAATGGTCGGCTATAGGATTTTCGACTCCCTTTCGATCCTTGATCTCAATGTCAAACTCTTGAAGCAAGAGAATCCAACGTATCAGTCTAGGCTTCGACTCCTTTTTGGCTAAAAGATACTTCAATGTTGCATGATCAGAGTAAACATAGACCTTAGAACTAAGCAAATAAGACCGAAATTTATCTAGAGCAAAAACTATTGCAAGAAGTTCTTTTTCAGTGGTCATGTAGTTGCGTTGAGCCAAATCCAAGGTTCTTGAAGCATAGTAAATGACATGGCTCTTCTTATCAATCCGTTGGCCTAAGACAGCTCCCACGGCATAGTTGTTTGCATCACACATAATCTCGAAGGGCAATTTCCAATCGGGTGATTGAATAATTGGAGCAATGGTCAACATACTCTTGAGCATGTTAAACGCTGACTTGCAATCATCACCAAACTTGAATGGTACCTCCTTTTGGAGTAAATTGGACATTGGCAAAGCAATCTTCGAAAAATCCTTGATAAACCTACGATAAAATCCTACATGTCCAAGAAAAGCTCGAACCTCTCTAACATTAGTAGGATAGGGTAAACTTATGATCAAATCAACCTTTGCTTTATCGACTTCAATTCCTCTAGGAGAAATTACATGACCTAATACAATGCCCTCAGTCACCATAAAATGACATTTCTCATAATTCAGCACCAAGTTAGTTTCAACACATCTTTTCAAAAATTTTAACAAATGCCCTAAACAACCATCAAATGAATCACCATAAACGGTAAAATCATTCATAAATACTTCAATGCACTTCTCAATAAATTCTGAAAAAATACTTAACATACATCTCTGAAATGTACCTGGAGCATTGCAAAGACCAAATGGCATCCTTCTACAAGCAAATGTTCCAAAAGAGCATGTGAAGGTTGTCTTGTGTTGATCTTCTTCAGTGATCACAATCTGATAATAGCCTGAATACCCATCAAGAAAACAAAAGTAAGCTTTACCAGCCAATCTTTCTAACATTTGATCAATAAAAGGTAAAGGAAAATGGTCCTTTCTAGTAGCTAGATTGAGCTTTCTAAAATCAATTACCATTCACCATCCATTTTGCACCCTCATAGGCACCAACTCATCATTTTTATTTCTTACCACAGTAATGCCCATTTTCTTGGGTACAACATGGATCAGACTCACCCACTTACTCTCCGGAATAGGATATATGATGTTAGCTTCATAAAGTTTCAAAATCTCTTTCATCACGACCTCTTTCATCACCGGATTTAGCCGTCTTTGGGCTTGTCTTACTGGTTTTGCATCATTCTCCAGGAGAATTCTATGCATGCAAATCGCCGGACTTATGCCCTTGATATCTGCCATTGTCCACCCGAGTGCAGTCTTATATTCCTTTAAAACTTGGATCAACTGTTTTTCTTGATCATCAGTTAACCGGCTCGAGATGATCACCGGTAAAGTTTTCTTATCTCCCAAATAGATGTACTTCAAGTGTTTCGGTAAAACTTTCAACTCCAACTTGGGGGCCTGCACAACAGAAGGTAGCAATCTTTTGTTTGAAACATTAAATTCATCAATTAAATTTGTTACCCCCATGTGAGTTTCCATCAAAGATTGAGACATTTCGCAGGCTTCAGCTATTTCTTCCTCCACGTCCCACTGTGCTTGTATATCGAATCTTTCACCCTCGTAGTCTTCTTCAAACACATCCTGCACAATGGAATCAATTATATCAATAGAGCACACAGAATGATTTTCTGAAGGATATTTCATAGCATCAAAAATATTGAATTTAACAATCTCTCTGTTAAACTCGACGGAGAGTGTTCCTTCATCCACATCGATCTTTGTTCTTGCAGTCTTCATAAATGGTCTTCCCAACAAAATAGGGGCAGAGCTAGTGATGGTGTCTTCTTCCATTTTCAAGATGTAAAAATCTGCTAGAAAAATCAACTCGTTAACCTGCACCAAAACATCTTCAACGACCCCTTCAGGATAAGCATTAGAACGATTTGCTAACTGAATTACAACTTGGGTATCTTTCAAGGGACCTAAATTCAAAGCACAATAGATTGAGTATGACATGACTTAATAGATGCACCTAAGTCTAGCATGGCACAAGGCATAGTAAACATACCGGGATCCTTGCATTTATTTGGAAATGACTTTTTTATCACAGCAGATACATTTTCCCCCACACTAATCTTCTCATCATTTCTCAATCTCCTTTTGTTAGTGCACAACTCCTTTAGAAATTTAGCATACTTCGGAATTTTCTTTATGGCATCCAACAAAGGAATATTTACCTCCACTTTTCGAAAGGTTTCCAATACTTCTCTCTCATGATCATCCTTCTTGGATTTTGCTAACCTGCTAGGAAATGGAGGAACAACCACATTAGAAGTACTAAGTGAAGAGTGTGGGAAATTTACCTTTTTGTGGTCCTTGGGCTTTTCCTTGATGATTTCTTCCGCTTCTTTCTCTTTTTCTCCTTCATTGGTACTTTCAAGTGAAGATGGTCCCCATTGTATTTCCTTTCCACTTCTCAACGTCATTGCACTTGCATTTTCTCTTGGATGTACCTCCAGTTGAGATGGAAGTCTTCCCGAATTTTGAGCTTCCATTTTACCAACAGATGTTGCCAATTGGCTAAGTTGGTTTCCAAGACTTTGAATGCTCGTTCTTTGCTCTTGAATGCTAGCTCTTGTCTCTTGTTGAAATTTTTGAGTGTTTACTGCTAGAGCTTTCACGAAATCTTCCAAAGACATTCCGGATTCTGAAGGTTGAGACTGTGGTGGTGGTGGTGGTCTTATATAGCCTTGGTGAGGAAAACTTTGTTGGCCTCCTTGATTCTTGTAGCTAAAGTTCGGGTGGTCTCTCCACCCCGGGTTGTAGCTATTTGAATAAGGATCATATTTCCGTTGAGGTTGTCCCGGAAATCCTCCCATGGCATTGGCTTGTTAAACATCTTCCGGCAATGAGGGATATCTATCCGAACCATGACCAACAACCGAGCAAATTCCACATACTTGAGCTTATGGCATTTGTCCCCCTACAAACTTTTCCATCAAAGATGTCAACGCTTCCAACTTTTGATCGTAGGAGCTCGTGTTCACTTCATTAACTTGATGTGGAATACTTTCTTGTCAAGTTCCAAACTGTTGTGCATTAGCAGCCATGCTCGAGATGAGACTTCTAGCAGCTTCTGGTGTCAAGCTAACCAATGCTCCTCCACTTGCAGCATCAATCATGTTTCTATCAAAAGTCAAGAGCCCTTCATAGAAGTATTGGACGAGTAATTGCTTCGGAATTTGATGTTAACGACAACTATCACATAATTGCTTGAATCTCTCCCAATACTCATATAAAGTCTCACCACGTTGCTGTCGAATTCCACATATATCTTTTCTAATATTGGCTGCACGTGAAGCTGGAAAGAATTTTTCAAGAAACTGCTTCTTCATCTTATTCCAAGTGGTAATAGATCCGGAAGGTAGATAATAGAGTCAGTTCTTAGCTTTGTCAGCTAAAGAGAATGGAAAGGCCCGTAGAGAAATTTGGTCTTCCGTCACAGTTTGAGGTTTCATTGCAGTGCACACAACATAAAACTCCTTCAAATGCTTATGAGGATCTTCACCTGCAAGTCCACGAAAGGTAGGTAATAAGTGAATAAGACCGGATTTCAACTCAAAAGTAGTATCTGTAGGAATTTGAATACATAATGGTTGTTGATTAACATCAGGGTTAGCCAACTCCCTTAAAGTCCGTTGAGCTGGAGCTTCTATGTCTTCTTCCTTTATCTTACTTTCTTCAGATTCAGTATCTGCTTCAGATTCAGACTCGATCCAATCTAAAGCCAAATTCAAACCAGGGGATGATGAAGATAATTGTTGAGCTCGTAGTCTAGCTTCCTTCCTTAAGGCTTTTGCAGTTTTCTCGACTTCTGGATCAAATATCAATTCACCTGTACGAGAAGAACGAGGAATAAACCAGAAACAAGGAAAAACCTAACACAAAAGAAATTAATTAAACACCGTTCCCCGGCAACGGCGCCAAAATTTGGTAGGTTGTCAATCCACCAAATATAATTAACCTACTTCCAAAAATATGAGTATAGTGGCGAGCAAGGTCAAATCCACAGGGAACGGGAATTAAATTCTTTTGAATAAAATAAAACAAAAACGGGGGGTTTCGAAGATTTTCACCTAATCTACTAAATACTAAATTAATCAATCTAGCAACTACAAGCTTACACGATATTAATGTACACAAAACAATTTGGCAAGAAAAACTATTAAAATAGAGATAATACTAAGAAGAGAGAAATTTGATTTAAGGGTTCGATCTTCAATTATACTATTGATCATAGACTTAACAAATAAATTCTTGCAAATTCAAGCAATTAACCTTGGATTTATTAGGATAGCCTTCTAAATCCTTTGTTTTCCTACTTAATTAACCAAACCTAGCATCCGGTCAATTCTTATTATTAATCAACTGGGCATGATCGCGTTCCATGTTAATTAATAATAGCATTAATCTTAGTGAAAACAGGTTAATACTAATATCAATAATTAGGATAACCATAAATATCAATATTAGTCCTATAGGTTCAATTAGGATAGGCCATTTATGATAGCATAATTTACCTATTCTAATGCTACGATTATTCATCCATTTACACTACTAGGAGTATAAACTCATGAATAGCTTTAGGAGAGTAAATATTCATTTGATTTGTCAATTCAAATTAATATAAGCCTCCATTAATAATCATTTGAACCTATTAGTACTTGAATATAAATCAAGATAATCGATACATATCCCAAAGCCTCACAATAATATAATCGAAATACGAAACCCTTAAATCAAACCGTAAAATTAGCCACTCATATTATAATAAATCCTAAACATAACCAATATCATTAATACAAGAAATAAAATAAAAGAAAAGAGATAAGATAAAGTGAAAACTTACTACAAAAAAGAAGAAGAAAAATGGGTCTCTTCTCCCCTAAAAATTATCTCTCTACACAAATCCTCAAAAAGAAGCAAAAAAAGGAAGCAAAAGTGTTTCTCTCTCCTCCTCTTGCAAAAGTGGCGTGGCTGATGTTGTGAAAATTGGGGGGTGATTTCTTTTTTTCCCAACCCTTTTTACTCAATGGGCCATAATGGGCTTTTACATTTTTGGGCTTTTGGGTTGCTTCTTTGGGCTTTTGGGCCGTTTTCACGTTGGCTCGTTTCTTTCACTAATTGTCCTTTTTTTCTTGATTTTTCTCCAACTGCAATTAATTATTTTCCTGAAATAAAGAATGATTAATTAGATCAATTAATTGCAATTTTGGAGACAAAAATACGGAGGATATGAACACAAAATATGGAATATTATAATCATATCATGTATGTTGGAAAATATTCTGGTCTCCTGTAATTACGTATCCGGACATGTTAAGTAATGATTATTGTAATTTTCTGTGTGAACTTACAAACACTACATGCAAATGTATGCTCAACCTGTCTCTCTTATGTTGTGTAGTGCAAACATAATGAACAACACTTGTGTAGGGTCAAAGAAATAATAATGTACACACGGGCCGAACAGTGGGACACTACTACATATATTTATGTATAAATAACAATACTACAATCATCACACTCACTCCTTATAAGAGACTCATTTCCTGCTATAGCCAACAACTATCCTAGATTTGTGTCACTCCCAAATCCCAGCCTTCTCGTAACCCATGGCTCCAAAAACAACTCAAGAGAAGGTATTTTATACACCTTAATGGACGAATGAAGTGGAGACAATGTTCATTGACTGTCTCCTTGAAAAAGTGGAGGCCGGTACCTGGACTGTTAGCCAGCCCAACTATCACGCCGTGCTAACAGCAATGGGTGCTTAAATCAAAGATATGGCACAAACTTCTCCTATGAATATATTGTTGACCGAGTAGAGAAATTGAGCATGCGTTACAAGGTCTTCAAGTGGCTCATTGCTAGAGACGGTGTCGCCCATGACCCCACTACTCATTACATCTATTGCTCGAATTCTCGTTGGAAGACAATATGTCAGGTGAGTGTATCTTCAATGCCTGTAAGTCAAGTAAATCTCAAAATCAGTTTTGGCTAAATTAAATCACATAAATTTACAACTTGGTATGTGGTTTTTTTTTTTAAATGATATTGATTTAAGATCTTGTTTAAAGGAAAAACAACTAGCAAGGGTGTATAAGCGAGAAGGTGAAGCAGCGTTCGACGCGCTGCAGATCTTGTTTGGCCAGCCTTCTTGTGTACATTGTACACAGATTTCTGAAGAGGTTATTCAGCTTTCAAGTGAAACAGACACGAACTCGCCTGACACTTCATCTGTAATTGAGATACCGAATCCCTATCCCTCGGACCGGAGCTCCCTACACTCTTCTGACTACAGCTCGATTAATAGTCAGAACTCCTTCTGGTCGGAGTTAGCATGAATCAATAATTCATCCGATACTGAACCATCTAACTTAGAAGGATCCTCGAACCAAGGTCCTAATTACAGCGGCGAACATAGCTCGGTTGCATCGTGGTCTCCATTCAAGAAGCGTTGAATCTTGTTCGTATGTCCATCTGTGTCGTATATTATATTGTTGTTTGCTTGGCTAGACTATTAATGTGGAATAATGATCGTCTTTAATAAATACATAATTTAAGGTAAATAATAATGTATTGTGTACTTCGGTAGTCGATTATTGTAATAGGATTATGTTTAATAATATCCAAAAATAATTCAAATACACATTCCCACATTCCATTAATTATAATTTTTATATGTATAATATTTAGTCTGGAGGAAACAATGTATATTTACCGATATATATTTAAGTATTTATATTTATATACTTTATTTGTGAGAGGCATATAATAGATATATTCCAAATGTCATGGACCACATCAAGATACAACATGTCTTCACAATACAAATCACATATGTCCATCAACAGTGTTTTCAACATTTTCATTATGCAGGATGTGACACTCCACATTCAAATTTTAATGGATGGAAGTTTATGTTTGTATGATTACTCATGTGAATAAATTATGCATCCAAGTCACATGTTCCACTTACAATTTCACGTGAATGGGACCTATGATTCAAATTATGGAGGTTATTGTTTCCTCCGTTTATTTATATACATAAGAAGGCCATGGCCAAATTATATTGTCGAGAAATCATTAGAAGGTGGTTCAATTTCTTATTTTTTCTTCGATAGCATCAAACCGTCCAGTCTCTCGTCAACCACATGCTCCATTTTGTTCTGAAGAAATAACGTGGACAGACGAAGTCGTTAATAGATTTTTGGATGTTATGATAGAACTAAAGGTTCAGAGTGGACTTGGTCGCAACGGAGCAAACTTTGAGGCAATCGGTACTGCCATTGGTCGACTGAATTTTGAGTTTGGTGCAACATTTGATAATGTATATGGCAGAATAAAGTTGGAGTTGTTAAAAAGAAGGTACTTGTTGTTCGAGTGGCTTGCACATCTAAGTGGTGTTAGCTACGACCCTATAACCGGTCTATTTAGTATCCATCTAATAACAATGGAGCGAATAAGTAAGGTAAGTACATTTACTCAAAAATACGCCCTTATAACCAATATATTGCATGCATTTCTAATGTGGAAAGTTTTATATAGGAAAAACTACTGAGCACGCTAGAAATGATTGGCCGTGGAGAAAAGAGGTTGCTAGAGTTGAAACTATTATTTGAAGATTAGAATCGGCAGGCATAACTTCGAATCTTTATTATAGGTCAATGCTATGTTATATAGACTTTCTCCCATCGTGTATGCACTATTTCAGTTATCATAATAAATTTAATGTAATGTCGTTATAGTTGCAACAATGTTAATTGTGAAAAAAATTTCTAAAGCAAACACCTCCAACTTTACCGTCATGTAGCCTATCAATACACCTATCGAAGGAATACAACAAACTCCACCGTTCATTGGCCGAATATAATATTCTACAAAGGCAGGGAGGGGTTCTCTTTCCTAGATACACGTAAATCCACATTACACATTTAATTAAGAAAAGCTATTGTCCAATGCCCCAAATATTTTAACACATCAAACTATTGGATCGAGTTTTGCATAAGAACATACAGGGCGTTAAACACTCTTCACCCCAAAACTACATAATAATTAAAAATACTAATAGTTCCAACCGGTCATGTCATCATACATACATATATATTACCAAAAAGAATTGAACGACATTGTGATAACTTCAAGTTCTATTACATCTTACATACGTCCGGAAGCCATCAACATCACCATACGGCCCTGTACTTCTTTTGGAGGCTGAAGAATAATTCAAGTTCTTTGTTGTTATTGATTAACATTTTTGCCACAATCAGTTGTTGATCAATAGACAAGACACCTAAGTTCCCCAAAACTTCAAACAACCTTTCACGTTTCTCGGACATCATAACTTCGTATCCAATACGCTTCCCAATAGACTGTAGGTTATCATTAGTTTGTTCACAGAACCGTCACATGAGATTTACCATTTGCTTGCCAGATGTATCATCACACTATCTCTTCCTGTTCTTGTTGTTATTCTTTGGGTTTGACGCACCAGCTTCCACGCCCGATGTGGTTTCGTTATCAAATGAAATTGTGTGAATGGAGGCATTCACTTCGGGAGTCTCATTCTCGTCTCCAACTTCAAGTTTATCTTTATCGACAGCTATTAAATCTTTAGTGAATTCTCCGGTTGCACGATCCTTTCCAAGCACCTCACACCAATCATTGTATAGAGGGTACATTTTATTTTTCATGGTCTTTGCATGAGCATCTGTCTGAAATCAATTGTGCACAAGCCTATGTGTTATATTCACACGTGTTTGTTACTTAATTCGAGAAACTTAAATCTAAACATAAAATTCAAATAACGTATCGCCACATATTCATCTCATAACTTGCTTCGTGGACAACAATCATGTTGTTCTGATCATCCCACTCGAAACCTGATCTACTAAGCATGCTTTGTAGACTTCCATGATGCTTCTTCCAGACATGAAGCTTATTACCAATATGAGGAATAGCCTTCAAATCTGAATCGAGCAAGTGTCGTTTTATATACCTAGCCAAGGCGCCCAGGTAACCGATGCACAATCCATTATCGCTCTTCCAGCCCCCTTATATGATATCCTTTAAGCCAAGGATAAGTAGTTGTTCCTCCCGTGCACTCCAAATACGCCTCTTTGACGATGTCTGCTTTGAACCGCGACTACTTTCATCACTGCAGCTGATATCCTCCATACCCTGCAACGATGGGAAACTGAGTTATAATGCAACAAATTAATCCAACTACACCCATCGGGGACTCCCATTAACCTACATTACATAAAGTACGGGGATAAATAAGTGTTGATGGCGAATTATGAAAATAATAACTATTGACAAACAAAATATTGAAACCACTTAAGAAAGGCTCAAATAAATCCGAAATCAGATTTACACAATTTCCAATCACCATCCATTGTATAAATGGAGGGAAAACACAAATGTGCAACGAAGGATCATAACAATATTTGCACCGTCAGAATGTGTGATATTACAACTTCAATATAGAAAATATGTGACAAACTTAAAAACATCATGATTCACAAATGTATCACATGTGACATTATTCATTCCACTCATTATACAGCTGCGCAATGAAGTTATCTCGCAATTTGGTCCATTCGGGCGTGTTCTCAACAACGTTTCTGTAGGTCTCACCGCCGCTGTTTAAATCATCCAAATTTTCATCTACATCCTCTTCTATTGGGTCCACAACCATTGTTATACGGATAAAATTGTGGATCAGGCAACAAGCAAGAATGATACGGTTTTGGACTTTAATTGGGTAGTATAAAGCTATTCTAAGGATTGCCCAACGTTTTTTCAAAATACCAAATGACCTCTCAATTACGTTGCGAGCTTTGGAGTGTTTCATGTTGAAGTACTCTTCCTTGTTCTGAGGTGCAGAAGTTCCAGCACCCCACTCATCTAGATGGTATCTTATCCCACGATACGGTGTCAAGAATCCATTTTCGTTCGTGTAGCCATTATCACACAAGTAGTAGTTTCCTAAACAAGTTATGTACACAAATCAATTAAGCAGAATGTGAGGGAATAAATTATAACGTAACACAATCGTATTCCATAAAGACAAAAAAGAAGGCGTACCTTATGGTACTCTCAACCCATTTGTTCGTGTTACAGCATCACACAAAATGCGTGCGTCAGCAACACTTCCTTCCCAACCAGTTAGAACATAAATATAGTTCATGTTGAAGTCACAAATTTCCAAAACATTAATAGATATATGTCCTTTCCTATTTCGATATCGCCCACGACATGCCTTCGGAACATTTACATTGATGAACGTCTCATCCAATGAACCCAAACTGCCCTGCAAATCGTTTGTAAAATTGGATAAGTTGTGGAGAAAACACAGTAAGAAGTAGTAATAAGTTATAAGATGTGTCTGCATAATGTACCTTAAAGCAACTCCACCTATCATTGGTACAACTTTGGTCAACCGGCTTTGGTTGTATTAGTAGTATAGGGTGCAGACGTATTATCGAGTTCAAGACACAATGGCAATGTTTGCTAGCAGTTCTACCGGAGCGATAGTAGTTGGATTTCACTATACGGTTTTTTGTGTGATGGGCTATAATAGACAAAAACATTCACAATTGCTCAGCGCTGCTCCTACGTTGGGTCGATTTCAATACACCATTTACCTCAAGAAGATGAAACAATCTATAGAATGCACCTCGACTCATTCTTAAATGATCTATACATTCTTGATATGATATTCTTATAGCCTGTCGGAGATATCGTAATTGTCTGGGAACCCTACTTAAAATACTATATTTTGAACGCTGACCCGCCGTAGTAGCACGGTGTCGCGTATGTCGTTTGTGATAAGAGAAGGTGCAAACAAGATTACAAAATATCATCAATGCATTCATTATGCCGTACAAAATAACAAGTATCTCCTCATCCGAGAACTACAATATTATGAAACATCCATCCTAGACGGCAAATTTGTACAATATAGACTTTTAGACGCAATAAAACAAAACAAGAATACGAAACTATACAAACTAAACATATAAGTTAATTATATATGCGACGAATGAAATTACACAAATTTTGAGATACAAGAAAAAAATCAACACCACAACTAGAACCGAGGAAGAATAGTAAAGGGGATAAACATTATAATCTTACCTATTTTTCTTAATTTGTTGTTACCTAGTACAACCGGCGCTCGAAACTGCACCTCCGCCGATTTGTCCTTCTTTATTTGGTCGTACTTCAGCTTGCGTTGGAGCTCTAAACCGCACATCCGCCGATTTATCCTTCCTTTTGGTGTCGTACTTCAGCTCGTGTTGGAGCTTGAACCGCACCTCCACCAATTTTTCCACCTCGTACTTCAGCTCGCGTTCTAAATGGAATTGGAATAAGGGTTTCCTTTGAAGTGGGGGGAGAGGAGGGTGGGGGGAGGGTTGGTTGCTTTGGTTTGGGTGTCACTTTAAGTAACTCCATATTAATATTTACATTTTCATTTTTGTCAATATGAGTTTATTTTTTAACGTAAATGTAGAACTTCCTAGAAAATTAAACATAAGGAAATTTTTTTATATATTAATATATATGTGTTTGTTCATAGTTTTTTGCTGTTAGTAATTATGGAAAAGGGTTATTTACCCAAATAATGTAAAAAATTAAACATTCCGTAAAATAGGGTGGGTTTAAATTCGTTCACAAAATAGGATAAAACATCACGTTCGGTGACGATGTATGGAGAAAACATCTTTTATTTTCCAATTATATATATATGCATCGTGTCAGCTACTGTATAATATATATTGCATCAAGTCGGCAATATTAATCAATAATAATACAGATGGAAAACAAGAATGATATGTACACTTTGAACCACCTACTTCTAGATATAATAAATTTATGATCGATACGGAGTGTTTGATGGGTTGAAAAGTTGGTATGCAGGCTATTCACGCTCCTCAAAATGTCCTTGCTACATGTGCCACTCGTATTGTTGTCTCGGCATGTCAAGTGTAATTTGAGAATTATATGCTTTGCGATGCATATATTCTTCGATATTGGCAACCCGTGTATCCAAGGTATTTCTCCATTCTTACCAATCGTTCCAACCTCTATGAAGTTCTTGTGAAGGGTGGGGTTGCTGAGAAGTCCCGGCCTTATACTGTGGCAAATTTTTCCTTCTTCTTCCATGTGCGTATGCAAGTAGTTCTGCTTCACCCATCATCTCATCCTCATTTTATTCTTCGATATCGACATCCATAGGTTGTGTTCTTGTATATGTACTTCTTCTCCTCCTCTTCCTTCTTTCCTCTTCATTATTAGTTCTCTTTCGCTCTCCTCGATGGCATCAGTGTGGATTGAGCCATTAAGTAGAATATTAGATACTTTTCGACTGAAGGCATTTGTTAGACAAGAGTTAGGTAGAGCAAGTATTTTCTTATAAGATAAAATGAGAAACAATTTTCTCATGCCGGGGTGCAACAAACACATCTTCATGTTGATAAGAAGTTCAAGGTTGATGGTGCGTTCGTCAGGAATTTCTTCCAACCCTTCCAAATTAATCCCAAAATATCGAGCAATTGGAGTAATCAACCCTCCGATATGGTTTGCTACTTAGTGTTTTGTACGCACAAACTACCTTAAAAGCATTGGCACAACATTGATTTTTTTCCCATTCAACAAAAACCATAATATGAACAATTCGTCCAATGTAACAACCCCCTGATTTCGATTTTGCCAAAATTGTACTTGAGAGGAGCCGTTGTAAATATCAAATCACCGGGCTTCTTATACTTGATGCTTTTGATCGGCTAAGGTTGTAAACAGATGTCTTGTTTGGGAAAGCCTCCGTTATTTTCTTCCAAAAGCTTATTAGATTGAATTCAGGGAAGTGTATCTTCGTGTCTGGTAGATTGGATAATGCATTCTTCAAAAATCCATAAATTTCATTTACGGTTTCCAGAGAAAGCCTATGAAACTCATTACTCAAGTTGAAGGTTAGGGCTCCTGGCACGGTATCATCGTATCCCACGTCAATGGTCGAGAAGAATTCTAGGACCAACCGCTCATATGTCTTATCTCGTAAGGCGAAGAACTTAGACCACCTAATATTTTTGCACAACTTTTTTTTATCCTCGTAAATTCCCATCTGTTTCATGCATTCTTCATCTGCAAAACAAGTGGCCCGTCTTTTCTTTCTGTACACCTCAAACCATCTCTCATTTCGAGTATCCCAACTTTCAAATTCTATGCATTATGCATCGGGCATAGTTGCTAGAATTCTCTCGTATTCTTATTTTTGTTCTTCCACGGAGTGTTGATTCCAATCGAAATCAGTAGCTATAACTTCCATTGAATGAATTTGAGTTATAAGTCTTTGCTCCTCTTCAAATCTATGTCTACATCTTCTTGTCGACCCATATCATCAACGGTCAGACCACGAGCACCAAATGGATACGGATATATTTTCTCAATGGTACCTAAAAAATATTAAGATATGTATCCACTCTTATATTAATTATATTACTTGAAACATGCACATCTTTTATATTATTGTAACATACTTATATAAACACTACATTCATATTTCATACACCTATTAAAGCATCCCTATCATCTATTGATTCCTTAATACATTTATTTATTTCATTAATAACATGAAATAATCGTAAGGATATTATAATGTATGGGATAATAACAATATCATTATTCAATGCCAATAAAGTTGTATGGCCAATTTTTATGATGCACACCAAATGTTCGATGAAATACTCCAATGAATTAAACCAACATAACATAACCCGATTGATGGCATAATACTCCAAATTCAAGGTATCACCAATATATCACTCCAACTAAATAGATGGTTTTTCCAAACATACCTTAGTGGGAAAAGATTATAGATAAATGTGTGAAAAGCCCCAACCTTCTAATCTTCACAAATGTCACCGTGAGTGCGATTTAATGGATGAAATGGAAGATTAAAGATGTTGTATGATATAGGTCTTAGAATTTGAGTAGAAACTCGAATGGTTTTACACAACCTCTAGAGAAAGGTGAGAGTAGGGTTTTGGAGAATAAGAATAATGAGTGAGGAAGGGGAAAAAAATAATATAAAACCAAATTCTGAGACAACTCGGTCGTCTGACTCGGTCTACCTGGTGACTCGGTTAACCGAGTTATGGATTTTACTCAGTTATAATACTTGGGCATGAAGCATACTCAGTTAGCCGAGTGAAAAAATATTTCTGGAAAGTTGGCCGCTGGTTCGCATGTCACTCGGTCGATGGAATTGGTTTATCGAGCGATGGAATACACTCAATCATGCCACTCGGATAGCCAGTCAACTTGGTCGATCGAGTGGAAAAAATTGGAAACTTATTCGCTCGGGCTGATCTCACTCGGGCGATGGACTCAGTCTACCGAGCGATTGAATCCACTTAGTAATGGCACTCGGTCATGCAGGAAACTCGGTTGGCCGAGTTAAAAAATAAAATTCTGGAGGCTTCATAACTCGGTGAACACTCAATCATCACTTGGTCAACCATTTAACTCGATCGGCCGAGGTAAGTTACAATTTTTTAAAAACTCCATTATTTTTGGAATTTTTTTTAATATGTTTTCTTCGCATAATTATATATTTCCTTGATATTTATTAATATAAATATATTATTAAATATTATAAAAAATTCTTAAATACAAATTATAAATATATATACATACACTTGCATATACATATATACATATACATCAATGTATATAGGGCCATATATATGCATCGAATGTATGTGATGGGTGACATGAGTGCTACATATATATATTTTATATATATATTAAATTATTACAACCTTAGCATTTAACCTATTTAAAAATATACTAATTCTGAGAAATGCACAATGGCATTGGCCGTAAGAAGAACATCAAGTTGGGCAGCAATACATGAGTGCAAGTAAATGGAACTTTGAGAATACGAAACAAAATAACAAATATTTGCCCAAGAAACAAAATTTATATCCATTCCACAACATATTCTAAAGGCTTCATAAAAACTACCTGAACAATGGGAAACAACTCCGAAATATTACCAACAAAACATATTATACCACCAACATAATATCAAACCCTCAACTATACAAGCAATGTAACGGCAATTTATAACGACCATTCCCTAACAAATGAATAAAATATTCACATATAAGCACGACCATATGCTTAAGTTCACAACTATTTGGTAACATAAATGCAAATTCCAATAATGTACATCAAAAAGTTTCAAAACAAAAGATGCATTCGCATTTTCAGTCAAAACAAAATCATCAATAATCCGATGGGTCATCGCTCAAGGCTTCATCCTCACACTGAACTTTCACTGAAGTAGTGGATTCACCCTCACTTGCAGCACCATCTGAAATCTTCATCGCATTGCTATAGTTTTCCCCACGCAAAAGGTCCCACTTCTCATAACGACTAGTTTAAAAAATAACAACATTAATAGTTGTTTCACTAATGATATGAAAGAAGATAAATTCCCCCAGAGAAATATATCCAACCCGATTGTCAACACAACACTTGTTGGAGAAGGGCATTCCACGCCAACCACCCACCGGGCACCATACTTGTTGACCAGTGTGAAGTTGGTCGGACGTGTATTCTCGAAGCTGGGCCTGGCATCTGGGGGTAATTCCTTCACAAAAAAACAACATAAATACATTCATGAATCTCACAGTCGCCAACACAAACAAGATAGACAAAGGTGGAAAACTATAAAGTTGGATCCATGTACCATTCGTACAGGTACTTAGTTAAGGATATTTGGGAAAAATACCTTAAAAAATCTCTTCCATATTGGAGGTTGCTGAAAATGACCTACGGGATCGTACAAATGTCAGCAGTTAGGAACTTCAATCATAATAAAGTATTGAAATGCAGAGCTAACCTTGATGATTCGGGGGAAATTTTTTACATCCATTTCGCGTGAAGACGCGAATATAAAAGTTATAAGCACAATCATATGAGAAGATGCATATATCCTGATGCTTTACATTGTTGTCGTCTCAAAATTTAGGCTATTATTCCATCAGCATTATGGTGCCATCATCATCCACACCAGAAAATACAACCTACTTCTCGCCCAAGACATTGTTAAGCACAATAGTCGTATGAAGCCGACCACCCACTTTGCTGGTAAATTTTGGGGGTAGTCTCTGCAATAATCTGAAATCCCAGATTGTGAAAAAATTAATATTACACAATAGTCATTAGAACAGCAACAACTAATAATAGTGAGCATGTTCTAACAAAAAAAATTCAGTTGCTCATCTAAGTAATGTATAGAATGTCTTACCAAGCCTTTGGGATCATAGATAAACCTATCTCAGCATAGTTTCATGCAGTTGAAATAACCTTCTAGATCCATGATATATGTTTCAAGTAAGTGGTCCAATATTTATGTCAGAATTTGCATAAACTATTCCGTGGCTATGAACAATGTCAAATGTATCGTAACGTAACAACACAACAGAAGGGTTTAACAATTTATTTCATAACCTTCATTCAAAAAACAAAGTTGGGTTTACCCAAAGTAATTTTGTTTGTAAGAAGCATACAATATCTAAATTGACAGCACCAATGAATGACCTAATGTTTTCCAGACAATAATGATTACCAACCAACCATTAATACCAAGTGCAAACACAACTTTCCAATGATACGGTCTTACCTCCTCCTTTCTATTTTAAAGACGGTTTCTTTACATGCACACCCTATACATTTTTTTAATCTTAACTCAATACAACAAATAAAACTAAGTTGCAAGCCTAAAATACATTAACAAGCAATTCATGGCAGAGGCAGAGAGAACAATTATCGCAAGCAAATCATAAATCAGATGTTTTAAATTCAGAACTCAGAAACAGATTCATAGCAAATAAAACTAAGTTGCAAGCCTAAATTACACAGAAGGCAGAACTAACAAATATGCCAAGCAAATCATAAAGCAGCTGTTTCAAATAATGTAATTGACCCTCCATTAACACAAACTAACCCTTGACCCAACATAGAACTCGAAAGAACGAAATCATAGTCATCCAAATTGTGCTATTATTACTTGTTTTCCAAAAACTCATGCACATCTATATGTTATAAACACAATACAGAGTGGATGTCAAAGAAATTTAATAAGCACAAACATTTCCCCCAAATCACAACGTTCGAGTGCGAAAAACTCTACACCAAAATAATAGAGAATTTCCTAAACCCTAAAGAACAAAAATCACCTTATTACGCGACGGAGCCTTCAAAGAGGATGAATACACAAAAGTCGAAGAAATCTTCAACTTACAGAGGTTTCCGCATCGTTGTCCCATTCCCACAAATGTCGCGCAGCGTCATTCCAAAATATGAAGCAAAATAAAAAACGTTAGGAGATGCGAGAACATAAATTTTAAAAAACGACACGCTACAAACGAAACCACCACTAAAAAATGTTAGGAAATGTGTGTGCAATGCTAGAAGAAAAACGAGCAACAGTCGGGGAAATAACATGTATTGATGTGCAGCGATGCAGGGCTAAGGTTCGCGAACAATTGATGTGCAGCGGCGCGGGGCTAGGGTTCGCGATGAATATGTGCAGCGGTAAGACTTGATTCGCGAAGAGTCGAAGAGAATGAGGGCTGGATTATTTCGGTAATTACAGCTGCTATGGAAGGGTAAAATAGTCAAATAACCACACCGAATTGTGAGGATAAATTATCAGTCCAACCTAGGCTGGATCCCGAATTCTACATTTTTCACTTGGTATCTGTGCCAATTCCGGGGCCCGGGATTTAAACACCTTTTTCGACCCATGAAGTAAACGGCGGATAAGGTCGGATAACGTGTCCTAATCCCAAATTATCCCTTGAAGTAAACCCTTGAAGTAAACGCAACCTAAAGGTAAAGGCCACTATAATGATTTGGGAGGGGAAATATTTTATTATTTTACCGATAAAGACATAAAGATATAAGTTCTTCATCCTAAAAATAAGAGATTTTGTCCATATATAAATTGATTAATTGTATTCAAAATTAAATTATATAGTATATTTTTAAAATAATTATATAATATTTATTTGAAGTCCAAATTCAATACAAATAATTCAATATGTAATAAATTTTCAAATATAACCCAAATATTCAATAAAAATAATTATACATTTTTGCATATAATAACTTATTTTAGTATATGTCATACATGTGTGAAATAAAAAATGTTGAAAAAAGTAGTACTTTAATATATTATACGTGAAAAATGTAATAGAAACGAAAAAAATTATTTGTATTTTAATAAATTGAAAAGAATATTCTTAAAAAAGCCAAAAAGTAAAATTTAAACTAATAAAAAACTTACACATCGTTTGTCAAAATATTTTTAATTTTGGACAATGAAAATGAGTCGAAAAACTATATTTATATTATTTTTTTTTTTGTTGTTGTTGTTTTTGTTATTATTATTATAATCATGAAAATTCAGTCAAATACTCAAAGTTGCACGTCAAGATCAGAGAGGCGGAATTGTCCAATTGCTGTCAGAGCATCGGAGCTCCATTTTCGACCATGGATTAGGGTTTTCTGTTCGAATTTTAGATATTACCAGTTGCCCTTTCCTACCTCGCTATGGAGCCGAAGCTCGCGCTTTTGCTATCTTTGTTCTGTTTTATCGCCCGCCTTCACCTCTCCTTTTCAGGTTCGGTCAGATCACCATTTTTTTTTTTTACTGAGTGAAAAATTCTAGCCTCTGGTAAATTTTGATAAGTTTGATCTTCCTTCAGCCTCTTCTTGTTTTATTTTGAAGTTACGTGAGAAATGCTACGACTATTTGGAGGTTTCTAGTGGCTGCATTTTGGTTGGGAATGATGGTTACAAACTATTTGGATTTGAATGCTTCCCTGATAAAGTAAATAATATGGAGGATTGAATTTTTTTCTTTTAGTTGTCTTTAACTTTTGGGATTCCAAATTTAGATATTGATTGAAATCAGTGAAGAACTATGTGCCTACTTGAAGTTCTTGTTTACCTAGTTTCATGGGAGTTTTACTTGTTCGATAGATGTTGTTTAAAAACCAGGGTCTCAATTAAAATAAGAGATCATTAAAGGGAATGCTGGCAAAGTTGAGTTCTGTGAATATTTTTGGTAAAAAGTTAAGGCTACATGTGGAAAAATAAGATATACTAGTTGTGAGCAGTTAGTCAAAGAGAGAAGACTGTATTTCAGGCAACTTAGAGTACGGAGAATAGGGTGGGTGCAGCGAAGAAGATGTACTTTTAGTTGGAATATATTGTTTTTTTTTAACTATAATGAGAAGTTGATATTTCTAAGTAATTAATATTTGATTCAACTCAATGGAAACGTGTTATTGAAATGTGTGAGTGTGCTGAGTGCTAACAGACCGGGGATACTTTAGTATGTTTCTAGTTGCCTCATCGAGAAAGATTTTTAGGTTAATAATGTTGTATTTTAAGTTGCAGCATGGAACTGCAAGTTCACTTAAATTTGTTTGACTTAGATTTATGTCTGCAATAGGTTTTATAGTATGGTGACTTATTTCTTTGATTAATTCGGTGAACAAGTTTGTTATGAGATCAGCTAATATGAGTAAAAGAAAATGGTATGAAAGTGAATTGTTATTTCATGTACTAGTTCTTGTACTTGTTGGGTAGGTACACTGTCGGATGAGAAGATCTCTTCTTTACTTCAACTGAATTCATTCTCTTCTTTCTGGGGCTATTAAATGTTCATTGCATATGGTAAATATGGCAAAGTTGTTACTGAGAGGGCCCTAGTCAACGATGAGCTAAAGTTCTAAATTGATTTATTAATTCTAGTTGCATGAAATGCTTTCATGTTAAACAGTTTCATGTTTGGTTTTAAATTGGAGACGTGGAAAGCACTGAGCTCTTTTCTTTTCTTTAAAATGTTATCCGTTTGTTAAGCATTTTACACTTGTTGTCATTATTTATTTATTTAATTTTTTTAGTATGCTTGCATTGCATGAAATATCTTGGTCCCGTGCCTTTTTGTGTTTTTCCTATTTTTCTTTTTGTCATATTTGTGGCATATTTAGCTTTTGTTCTACTTTTGACTTTATGATATTGTACAGCTTCAGGAGAGAGAAAATCATTTGAGTCAGTTCCTGACCTTGAGAAGACCATGTATACCCAAATTGAGGGATTCCCATGTGTCCGACTACTCAACCTTTCGGGGGAAATTGGTTGTTCAAGTTGGTATTTTTATCTTATCACTCATAAAGATGCATCTATTTGTATTATTCAGCCCATTCACTAATTGTCAATTTGCCTTTTAGATCCTGGCCGTGGCAAAGTTGTTGCTCCTGTTGTTAGATTTAAGGATGCGAAGGTTTTCACTGGACCAGCTGCGATCTTGGTCTCTGCGAATGAATTTGAAAGCTTACTTTCAAGGCATGTAATCATTTCCTTGTGCAGGCCTTAGATTCTTGAAATTGTTTTCTCAAAAGTTTACTTTTTGCGATTGGGTTAAGAATGATTTTTTGGAGGGAATATATTGGGAAAAAGGTGGAACATGTGTGGTTTCATTTAGGTATTCTGTTGGCGAATTATTTTCAGATGGTTTACTTATCACAATGATGTGCGTATATACTTATCATTGACTCGCTAGAATTGTGTTTTATCTTTTCCATGTCTTAACTATAATTTCATGGGGGTATCTGGTCTCTGTCCATCTACTTGTTGGCTGTTCATGATCCTCTCTGCATACACATTGTGAACTTCCCAAGCTTGTTCTTTCAAATTCCAATTAATAGATGTTATTCTATCCATTAAGTTAATCCTGTTCTTTGTTTCTGTTGCAGAGTATCAAAAGATTCTGATTTTGCTAGGAAAGTGGCTGGGATATTGGTTGAATCTGGAAATCAGGTTCAAAACGGTTTGAAGGGTAAATGGACAATTACTTTTTCTTTTGTGTGAAGTAGGTTAAGAAAGTTCTTTGGAAATAATCTATCCTATTTTACCGTTCAGGGTTTTCTCCAGATGTGAAGTTTCCACAGGCAGAATTTGCTCCTTATCGAAGCAAGAATTTTGAGTGGAATCCAGCTGTATTTTTACATCCCTTACTAACTTATCTGCATTATTCCTCAGTTGTTGATCCTCTTAATTAAATACATCAGTTATGCTATTTCTCAAAGTTAACGGTTTCAGTTAGCAATATAAAAAACTGGTGAATGACATTCTTACATTAGGTTTTAAGCCCTTCCTGTTTGATCAGCCTTCGGCTGAGTAATTTATACCTTCCTTGTTTTAAATTGATTGAATTAAAATGAGAACATTTCTGGGTGTGGCTGGAGATGCCAATTTATAGGTGGCAATCTGCTTTCTTCCTCTCTCCAGTTTAACCTGGCATGTTCTTTTTCTTAAACTGATTATCACATTTGTCCTCTGCACCCTGCAGGGATCTGGAAGCATGTGGAAGGCTTATAATTTTCCAGTGTTTTTACTCTCTCAGACTAGCACGTCGATTTTGCAGCAGGTAGTTGGGTTACTTGGGTACTCAAAAGATGTCATTCCCTTACCACACTTTTGATTTCTTGGTTAATCATTAAGTTAATTTTGATTCCTGTGACGACATTATTAAGTAATTATTTTTTTTATACTCTCGTAGGAAAATAAAATGAGCTTACACATATTTATACCTAATCATATACATGGATCTATGGTATTTTATTTTTCTGACTTGTTTTTGGCATCCTGTTTATAAAAGCTCTGCATTCATCCCAATCGTTACTGTTGATGTATCAGATTATATATAGAAGATGGCTCAAAGTTAGCTAATCATGTGATATAGATTTGTCTTTTTGTTGAAGTGGAATATTTTTTGTTCTTTCTCCTTTATCTAGTGACATCATTTTTTTGCATTTGTTATTTTACCTAAATTCCTACATAAAAAAAAGAAATAAATTCTTGTATCTGCAGGCTGCCATAACGAATGAGAATAGCAAGAAGGCTTATACTAAAGTTGTTTCTGAGTTTGATCTAGTTATGCAGGTAAATAGTTCTGCAAAAATTTATAAGTCAACTTCTCCTACTTTAACATACTGCAGACACCAAGACTCTGTAATTGATTCTCATTCTAATATATTTCAACCAGACTACAAAATCTGGTACACATGATTCAGGCTCTTGTTTGGAAGAAGGAACTTGTCTTCCTCTGGGTGGATACAGGTTAGTTTCATAAACTCTACTTCAAATTCTTATTAAATATTTACAATTATTGTTGTAAGGAAATTTGTGATTATTTGTTTCACTGGTTTATGAACATCAAGATTCATGATGCATATTTTCTGGAATTTGAAGTATATAAGGTTGGAAATATAGTGTGGAATTTGCTTTTACAACTTCCTGGACGTAATGTCTGAATTTATGTGACCACATAATTGCGATTTCAAATTTTCTATAGGGTACTGCAACTACTAGCTGAAAATTTCTTACTATTTTCTCAATTGGCTTGGTCCGTTTTGGCTCCAATGAGGATGGATATCAAGCATGTTTGTGTATCTGCTTGGACACGCAAATTGCATGGTCTATGATAAAAGATTTGTAGAACTTGTATTAACTAAGGATATGGTTAGTGGGGTCTGAAAGTAGTAAGGACATGCAAGATGCTTTCAAAATATTTTATTATGTACATTTAGCCTCATGAATTTTCTTACCAACAAGTTCTCCAAGAAGGATCTGAGTTTGGTGATGCATTAAATTAGACAATAAAATTAGCTATTTAGTTAACAACATGAAGTTTGAACTTAGCGTTTTGGACCTATGTGAAATGTTGGATGCGCAAGGTTATTTTTAGGGTTGTACATTTGGTGAGTGTAGTCTCAACATAGAGGATGTGAGATGTGTAATGCATTAGTTGTTGAAATTTTGGAGCGATTTTGAAGTTAACATTTCCTTCATCAAATGTGTATATATTTACATATGTATACTAATGATATGTATAGATGTATTATAACAATATTATTATTGTTGCCACAACCTGCTCACCACCACCACCTATGTTTTAATTAATTTATTTATATCATTTATTCGACTATTTATTTATTTTTTAGCTGCACCTCTTTGTCCTAGTTTCTTGATTTTCTTAGAAGTAGATTCATTCTATACTGTTTTGATACTTCTGGGAGATATTGGCATGGGTGGAGATCTCCACTACCACCACAAATATTTATGTTTTTATTTATTTATTTTTATTATTTATTCGTTTATTTATTTATTTTTTGGCTGCACTACTTTGTCCCAGTTTCTTAGTTTTCCTAGAAGTAGATTCATTCTTTAGTGTTTGAAACTGCTGGGAGATATTGGCCTGGGCAGAGATCTCCCAACTCGAAGCTGCATTTTAGGTGCTCTAACTTTATGGATATACATATTTTTTTAAGTTGTGTTTTACCCTTCATTGGCAATGACTTTCGAGAGCTTTGCTTCAGTGGGGTGGGACTTTGTAATAAACAACACCAGATTGTGTTATGCAACAGTTAAAGGCTCATGTATTGCCTTGGTTATGATTATGGTATTCAGAATGTTATAAGGCCTGACCTTAGTTTTTAACCTCTGAATCTTTAATTTGAAGGGCAGTGTCTGGTCAGCGCTTCCACCAATTAATATCTCATCTTCGCTTAAGGCAAAACCAATTATATTGGTGATCACATCTATGGATTCTGCATCTTTCTTTCGTGATAAAAGCATTGGCGCAGAGTCACCTATATCTGTAAGCTACCTTAATTTTGTCATTCCAGGATATATTTACTTGGATGTGGGGAATCACTTGTTATATCTTTGTTTTTTATGAACGGCCAGGGGTTGATTTCATTGCTTGCTGTAGTTGATGCGCTCTCACATGTTGATGGATTGCAAGAACTTAATAAACAGGTTGGTCTCTGTCGGGCATTTATGACTTGTAGATAATATTCACGTCTCCGTTTCTGCCAAAGGTTTCTGTATTTAGCATGATTCTAATACTTGTAGGTTATAGTTCCACTAGAATTCATTTTCGCATCAATTGCAATTCCGTTTTACATAATAGAACATCTTATCTACTACCTATTGCTGTACTGGTTATTGTTTACTTGTCTCTGTCATATGGTTCGAGTGTGAGACCTTTTGTCACATTTTTATCTTTTTAAGCTATACATGAGGAATTATTCAACTTGTTTTTATGCTTCAGCTTATTTTTGTGGTTCTCACTGGAGAAGCCTGGGGCTACCTTGGTAGCCGGAGATTTCTTCTTGAATCTGATCGACAATCAGACAACATTAAAGGACTCAACTTGTCAATGGTTGAAACGGTAGTTCTCTTTCGCCACTTTATTTTAGATTAATCATGGGGATGTGTACAATATTACAATGTGGAGTTGTTGCTGGACTGCTTGACGTGGTTCTCTTCTGGAGACCTGTTAATTCAAGACATTATATCATGCTGTAGGGCACAAGTTGCATGCTCCATTCATAATCTTTTAGATGTTTCATTACTAAAATATCTGTTTTCATGTTTTCTCATATTACAAATTTAAAAAGCATTTAGTGTTTCACTTTGCGCAGATATTCCCCTGTCTTTTGTAATGGTGACAAGTTTGTGCTGACTTGTATCTTGTCTAAATTATTTTCCTTCTACATAATCCTTCATGTTTTATAGTCTTCAGTTGTCTTAGTAAAAGTTATCATGAAAAGTTAAATAATTTTGATGCTACATGGGGTTTAAATACTTGAAACTGAGTTGAATTGATGGTCCATCATGTGTGCTCATTATTCTTGCTTGACCTAAGCTGAATAGAGGATGTAGGCTGTCAACCTTTCTTTTTAGTCCCACCGTACTTATTTTTGCATCCATTACGATGCCTTGAGAGTTATTTTATGGATTGATATTTGACTTTCTATTTCAGTCAGTACTGAGTATTAATACCTGAATACCTTCAGCTATTTTTCAAATTCAAAAGATTGTCATGCATGTGATACTATAAATTTGCACATGTAATATTTAACTGTTTAAAGATTTTTAATATTTTTGTGTAGGTAATGGAAATTGGATCAGTTGGAAAAAACTATCCTCAGGGCACCAAAACATTTTTCGTTCATACAGCAGGGGTAAGACAATGTTCGGACTAGTTGGTAAACCTAGTTACATGGAACTGTAGTGTCCTGGCCTTACCTACACTACACACTCTTCGGGATTTCTATTTGCATTTTATCATGACTTTGATGCAGCAATAAATTCTCTCTCTTACTCTATAAACTGTGCAGGTTACGTCTTCCGTGAATGAAACTTTAAGTGCGCTAAAACGTGCACAAGATTCCCTGATAACAGAAAGTGTTATGGTCAAAACAGCCAGTTCATCTAATCCTGGGGTGCCTCCATCTTCATTGATGATGTTCCTGGAAAAGGTCAGGACTGATACCTTCTTTAACTACAAATTGGCTTATGTAGCCACATCTTGTTCCTGTTTCATGGCATCAATGAGTGTGTAGGCATGGGTGCAAATTGACCAAAACAAACATGAAAACAAGAGAGAATACAAGTTTAACATTATTTTATAAAGGAACTAAAATACTTCTCCTGTTCGTCAAATATTGTCGTCTTGAATACATATCCTGGCAAACAAGAATTGCTGATCATGCTTGAAAGAACGTACAACTTGAGTAATCTCTTATAAGCTTAACATAAAAAATTACCTGTGGCATCATCGCAATGTTGTTAAGAACAGCAACCTCAAAGAGAATGCAGGGGCATTTTTGTTTTTGGGGTATTGCATTGGATAAGTTGAAACACATGCAATTATCTGAAGTTATTTGGCTACATTTTTCTAGAAAATACAATACATCCTTGATTTGTCTCAGGTTCCAGATTCACAAAATGTTTTAGAGAAATGTGGTTCTAATAATCTTGAGATAAATCTCCTTCATTAAATTTTTTCACCATATTTATGAGCTTTGAGATTAGTTAAGTGCGATTTTATTTCTTTTGTTTCACTTGGAACTGCCTCATATTGATTACATTTATTTGAAGAAAATTACTATATGTGGAGCAATGTGGTTTGTTAAGGTAAATAAGTTTGATTAACAATTTGGAGAACTAAAAGGGAAACATGATTTCTTCAATGAGTCTTAAGCATTGCTATTATGTAAAATAAAATGACTCTTCAATTGAATCATGATTTTTTTTCTTATGCATACATATAATGCTTAAATATACCTGGATGTGACTGCATATCTGAACGGAAATCTTGTTAATGGCAATTTTAAAATTCTGAAGATCAGAATATCGCACCAAAAATCAAGAACCAGCAGGTATCACATTGTTACAGAAGAGTTCCCTTTCCATTCATGCTCTACTGATTATTCAACATAGGTAAAATCTCTTATTAAGTGAACTAACTTGTAATTTATCTCTAAATAATTCATCCAACACTCTTATCAAGTTCATAAAGCGAAAATTAAAATATTAATATTCTAAGCAAACTCATCCTTAGTCTGGTTTAATCTTACACTTGAACTAAACACACCTTGGGAGTTTTTCATAAAAAGATCTTTTATATAGTTTATCTTACATGGTTTTGCTGATTTGTACTTTCTGAATCAATCTTGCATGCAGATGCCACAGATATCTGGCCTTGTTCTGGAAGACTTTGATTCTGCTTTTAGCAATGACTTCTACCATAGTCATCTTGATGACCTATGTTAGTGAAACCAAATTCTTTAATGCGCTATTCACCATATTCATATATAAATGTGTGTGTGTGTGTGTGTCTGTGTTATCTTTATTTTGTATTTGTTAAAGAGTGCACATGGTTCTTTGATGCAGCAAACATAAACTCATCATCCATTATAGCAGCTGCTTCCCTTGTTGCTCGAACTCTATACATCCAAGCTGGTGGCAATGATGCTTCAACTATAAACAATATAAAAATCAACGCCTCTTTGGTGGAAGAACTTCTTGGTTGTCTATTAAATTGTGAGCCTGGGTTATCTTGTGAGCTAGTAAATCATTATATTTCCCCTTCAACTACTTGTCCGAGCCATTATGTAGGTGTCATTTTGGGAGAACCATCTTCCGTGCCTTATCCGGCTTATGCTGGAGATATTTCAAGGTTCGTGTGGAACTTTTTAGCAGAGAAAACATCAATTCCATCAAAAAATGTGAGTTCTTCGTGTCTTAAAGATTGCAATGGTGATGGTCAATTATGCATCAGACAAGAGGCTGTTGAGAAAGGTCTATGCGTCTTCTCAGCAACCAGGTACCTCATACCCAGCTGACCATTTCTAGATAATACATTTGCTTCTAGTAGATTCAATAACACAATATCTAGCTTGATGTATCTTCATAGTTATCTTTCAATTCAAGAAATCATATACAATATCCTGATGCATGTGCCAATGAATATCTGAGACAAA
Organism: Caryopteris x clandonensis; assembly: GCA_028749325.2. Taxonomy (NCBI): domain Eukaryota; kingdom Viridiplantae; phylum Streptophyta; class Magnoliopsida; order Lamiales; family Lamiaceae; genus Caryopteris; species Caryopteris x clandonensis. The sequence goes on along the minus strand of JAPYKT020000007.1, from coordinate 3,665,097 downwards.
ATTCTACCCTATAACTGGATATAGTGACCAAGGTTGTCCTAGTTTTTGACTTATTTCATATATCTATATAAACCTGGGGAATAACCTCTGAGTTCTGCTTGTCTGACCTGTTACTAGCCTCAATTGTTCAATGATGTACTGACAACATATGCTGTTACTACTACCTCCCTCTCTCTCTCTCTCTCTCTCACTCTCTCTCTCTCTCTCTCTCTCTCTCTCTCTCAGATATGTTCCTGCATACTCAACTCGCTTGAAGTATGAATCAGGAAGCTGGACAGTGCTACCAAGCAACTCATCGGATATCATGGGTGTGAATGATCCAGTTTGGACAGAGAGTAACTGGGATACAATAAATGTCAGGATGTACACTGTCCAAAATGATACTTATGACCGGCTAATTCTGATGTTGGGTATTCTAGTTACACTTTTCGCTTACCTTCTAATAGTTGTAGTTAGAACTCTTGTTAGAAAGGCACTGAAGCGAGACTAACATACTGTTCTCTTCAGGAGCTCTCTCTCTCTCTCTCTCTCTGATTTCTTAAATAGCCTCTTAGTTATTTAGATTCCTCTCAGAGCAAATTATTGATACTGCCAACAGGAAATTGGAAGTGTAAAGAAACTATACTTTCTCTTTAGCACTCTGCCCTTAAATGAGATGTAATATGTGGATGCAGCATTTTAGGGACTGCATCTTTGTCTTGGATGGAAGCAATTGGTGATGTTAGAATCAACGTGTTGAAATGCAATCTGAATTTTCTGTTGCAAAGTTTTGTTTGTTGCATCGTGGTGTGTGTAGCGTAGATGAAACACTCTTTTGGAGAAAGATGATTCAAGCTGATTGAAATGAGGTGTGCTTGTTTTCTCAAAACTGTGAATCCCAGCAACTGGCAATTTTGTTGGATATTTCAGAGTTATGCTATTTTTTGAAAATGAATTAAGTTTATTACAAAGTGTATGTGCTAGAATTGTAAGGATTAAAATTTGTGAAAGGATTAGATTCTAAAAATGAATCACACTTGCTCTGCTTCTAAATTTCTGCACGTGTTTTAATTTAAGTATAATATTTTTTACGTGAAAAATAAATTTTTTTAGGTAAAAAGTATCTTTTTAAGAGATCGCTAAAAAATAATTTGTATTCACTAAGACCATCTTCAGCAGTTTTCATTACTTTAATGCAAATTATGCATCATTTTAACACAAAATTTGCATATTCTAACAGTTTGCACTACTTTCTCCAATAAAAAATAATATTATACAATAATTTTTATTTTTTTATTTTTAATATTTATTATTATTACTAAATATTTGTTAAAAATATTATATATGTAATTTTATTTAACACAAATTTTGAGATAATATTTATTTTCCTCATGTTCTTAAACTATCATATTCAAAAAATATATATGTAAAATTAAATGTCAGGTAATGTTATGCAATTTTATTTAAATTTGTATATAATATTTAAATTTCATATATTTGTTTAAATTATATTTGTATTATTATTTAAATTACACATCATATGATTTTAAAGAACTTGATATTTCAGTCTGAATAATTGAGAAAAAATAATTGCAATATTAAATATTAAAAAAATATATAATCATATAAAAAAGAAAAGAAAAAAAAAGCGGAGTGCTATTGGAGGATGAAAACTGAAGCCAAATGCCAAAGTAACTTCTTGTTGGAGAAGCTCTACGAAAATATTTTCTTCATCAAAAAAATATTATATATTAAGTACATTTTTTTTAGCTAGTCAAATAAAAAGTTTTTAAATAAACATATACTTTTAAGATAAAAGATAATATTTTTTAAAATTGTGTAAGAAACATTACTAATAACCCAAAAAGTTAATACTTTATGCTTATGCGCAAGCCAATGTGGGTAAATATGCTAGAGGATAATTTTTAGAAAGGATTCAAACATTTTTTACAATTCAAATCGAGCTACCTTAATTACATTGTACAACTGTGACAAAATTGAGCATTGATTAATAAGCCAGTTTAAACCAATCATCGACCTAAATGGACAACTTGAATCACATATTTATATTATATTTCTTGAATCAAATTTCACACAATATTAAAAAGTGAACATGCACATACTTTTAAATCACTAATTAAAATGCATATTTATAATTTTTATATATTACTAAGAAATTAATTAATGCACTTATAAAATTTTAAGTATATTTAGATAAATTAAAGTTTTTGGAGCACCATATTCAAGTAAAAAAAAGTAATAATCCTATAATTTTTCGGGCCAGTTCGTTCGATCATGACTTGTTTAAAAAGTCTAATGGAATTTGAGCTTAAATTTAATTTTATTATAAATATCTGAAGCTGGAAACTCAACTTGGACCTAATTGCCTTTAAAATCTCAAGTGTTTAGAGTACAATTGATTTTGTGTTCGAAGTGGACATATCAAAGATTTCAAGCCCATACTCAAACTCCTCACAAATTGGTTAATTCTGATTGGCCCAATTAGCCGAAGCCATATTGATATTGGGTTAACCGGGTCAAACCGACTATCCGTATTCACTTGACCCATATTAATGTGCCTCGTCCCTTGCTTCATTCCTCTCTCCCCAAATGAACTGAAACTAGAAATTGTGGAGAACACAAGCCCACACCACACCCCCCATCTTCTGAAACTCGTCTTCACCAACAATCCGGACCCTGATTGTCTGAAAATATCCTAATGGGACTGGGTCAACTCGCTTCTAGGACCATTTGCCGATCCGCCCGGCTCGCCGCCTCCAAACCCCAACTCTCATTCCACCGCGCTATCGTCACCACGCCGGAGCTTCGCAACGCCGAAGCAGCTGCCGCGGAAGCCCAGACCGAACCGGATCTCCCCAAGAGGGCACCCGTGGCCGGAGCCCGTTTCCATTATTCCAACCCGGATGACGCAGTCGAGGTGTTTGTCGATGGGTACCCAGTCAAAATCCCTAAGGGAATGACGGTGCTTCAGGCGTGCATGGCCGCTGGCGTCGATATCCCGAGGTTTTGCTATCACGACCGGCTTTCCATCGCCGGAAACTGCCGTATGTGCCTTGTCGAGGTGGAGAAATCGCCTAAGCCGGTTGCCTCCTGCGCTATGCCTGCTCTCCCAGGTATGCGGCTAATTTTGTGCGTTTTCAAGTGCTTTATCGAAAAAGGTTCAATTTTGGCTTGGTGGTGCTGGATTTCTGGGTTTTTTCAATTCATTGATGTTTATGGTTGTGAATGATAAGAATATAAGACTGAACTTTATGGGTCGATCTACTTGTGTGTTTATGAGTGTTGATAACTGTTGTTAATATAGAGGGTTCCGGAATTATGTATCCTTTATCTGATGGGTGATGCTTAATGGATCCAAAACAATAAGCTGGAACTCAAGTGAAAAAGAGAAGATAATCAATATTGCTTGTTCATTTTGTTTTTATATTTTAGTGCAAAAGAAGAGTCTTGATCTTGTATGAAGTGATTGGTCATGGTATATGCATTGTTGACCCTAGCATTATATATGGTATTTTCAATATGAAAAATTGCTAGACCTATTTTTATTTTATATTTTTTTCACTGGGTATTATGGTCTGAGTATGCATAGCGGGTATAAGGATATATGATATCCAAGATTTTTGTCACGTATTGTGCTGATATGCTTTGTCTTTGGTGTTAATGAATAAATATGTTCTTCACTTGATTTGGTTGCAAACATTTTAAGAATCTATGTTCATTCATTGATTATGTTTTGCAATTTTTTTTTTCGGGGTTTTGTTTTTATATTTATTGTTTCTTTTCCTTTATCTGTTGCATAGGCATGAAAATCAAGACTGATACACCCCTTGCAAAGAAGGCGAGAGAAGGGGTGATGGAGTTTCTCTTAATGAATCATCCATTGGACTGCCCAATTTGTGATCAGGGTGGAGAGTGTGATCTTCAGGATCAGTCTATGGCTTTTGGTGCTGATCGAGGACGTTTTACTGAAATGAAGAGATCAGTGGTCGATAAGAACCTTGGTCCATTGGTCAAGACTGTCATGACTCGATGTATTCAGTGCACAAGGTGCAAGTCCACCCGTGCTTATTCTTGTCAGTTTTAATTTAATGTGCTTCAAATATCAGATGCACTGGGGTTGCAAAATCTCTGTGTATTCTCCAGTGGTGGGAGCCATATATTTCATAACTGGAAACTGGTTAATAGTTCTTCAACGAGTTTTTTTTTTTTTTTTTTTTTTTTTTTTTTTTTTTTTTTTTTTTGTTGGGAGGAGGGGGGGGGGGGAGGATTTGCCCGGTGATAAGAAGGAAGCTGGGAATCATTTTACTGCAGCAGTATCCTTCTATGCTTCCAACCACCCCATTTCCCTTCCTCCTTCCCAATCCAAGCTTCTTCTTCTTCTTTTTTTTCTTTTAATCTGACAAGACTGAGCTGAATTGTTGGTTTCACGATAAGTCTTATATTGGAAATAAGTGTACCAGAGATCTGTGATGCCTAATAATCATTGTTTCCTTAGTTCAGTAACTACTTTTGTTGTTTATCTTCTCCAAACGAAGTGTCCCTTGACTGACTGCAATTGTGAATTGGTAGCTGTTTTAATGAAGTTTTCATGGTAGTCAAGCTTATGCCTTGCTCAACTTTAGAATTGGTACTTGTTCTTCTACAGCTCACTTATATATCATAACCTCTTGTGTTCATGCTCAATAAGTCATTAATGGAGCACTTTGTTCTATTAAAGAAAGTTGAAAAGGAAGGAAAGTGTTGGACTATAGGGGCGATGTTGATTGATTAGAAGAAATATGTTCTTTAATCCTATGTGCCTATTCACTTTTGGGATAGCTTTTATATATGAGTGACAATTTCCAATTATAAAGCAAGATTTCAAGCTAGAATCAGTACTAATTTCGTTGAGTAATGTTCTGATATGGGCATTTTCTCAAATAGGTGCGTGAGGTTTGCCACAGAAGTAGCTGGTGTTCAAGATCTTGGCGTTTTGGGTCGTGGCAGTGGAGAAGAAATTGGAACTTATGTTGAGAAACTTATGACAAGTGAATTGTCAGGGAATGTGATAGATATTTGTCCTGTAGGTGCCTTGACCTCAAAACCTTTTGCTTTTAAAGCCCGTAATTGGGAGCTGAAGGGAACAGAAAGCATTGATATAACAGATGCAGTTGGTTCAAATATTCGTATTGACAGTAGAGGTCCTGAGGTCATGAGGATTCTGCCGCGATTAAATGAGGTAGCTTGTGCATCTTTATTTCTGTATCTTACCCTTTATCTCCAAGGCATATCTGTTCTATAATGTTTGCATGTTAGAAGATTTAGCCTCATTTTGCTTTCAGCATATATTTCTTGTTCTCTTTAAAATCTAGTAATACTAATGAAGATGTGCTAGTGGAGGATTGTTGGTTAATGCCTCCATAAGGTGACTCGAAATCTCCAGTTGGCTTAGTTGAGTTGTATGTAATAACACCTTTATTTGTTCAAATGCATTTTTTTTTATCATCACTCTATATTATGGTATTCTGTACCTTCCTGTTGCTGAAAAGCTGTTCTAGTGTCTATAGGATTTCAACTACGTCTGTATCAATCAAAATGTTGTTTTGCTTCATATGTAAAAAATAATTTGAAGTTGCTTTTTGGGTGTTATCTTTTTTGCTCTGAACTCCCTATGGCAAGTCTTTGTACTGTGAGCTAAACCATTGGAGTTATGTCTGGTTTGTGTCACGATTTTAATGCTATAAATCTTTACCATGTGAGATTTGATTTTATATTTTCCTGAAGCATTAGTTCATATAATTTGTTGGGTGCATGTGTGCAGGACATCAATGAGGAATGGATATCAGATAAGACACGTTTCTTCTATGATGGTCTGAAGAGACAGAGATTAAATGATCCCATGATTCGTGGTGAAGATGGACGCTTCAAGGTTGTGAGCTGGCGTGATGCACTCGCAGTTGTTGCAGAGGTTATCCACCAAGTTAAACCAGAGGAAATTGTTGGCGTTGCTGGTAAGCTGTCCGATGCAGAATCTATGATGGCGTTAAAGGATTTCTTGAACAAGATGGGATCAAATAACATCTGGTGTGAAGGAAATGGCACAAATCCAAATGCTGATCTGCGTTCTGGATATATTATGAACACTAGCATTAGTGGGTTGGAGAAAGCAGATGTTTTCCTTTTGGTTGGCACACAGGTAAATATTCTTCCCAATCATTATTGATGGCTTATAATTGAAGCGTTTGTGCTCAGAATCTATTGGGCTTCGATCCATTGGTGCTGGTTAAATTTATTTTCCAGTGTAGGTTATGGTCTTTGGCAGTAAATGCTCAAGTAGGTTTACAGAATGACTCGGGGCAAAGTTAAATGTAAGGAAATAACAAAACTAACCCTTCAAGTTTGACCTGGGAAAAGTGGAAAACAGTCATGGTTCATCAATTATGGGTACCCTTGTGGTATTTGTTTGTAGGATACAAATTGCACCTACTGAGGAGATACTTGTGGCATGGGGTTATATATTTATTTCAAAACAGAGATGGTAGATTAAGAGTGCATTAAAATATGACCTACAAGTCTTGTAATTTGATGTTGAGAAAATAGAATTGCTACCCACCCACCCCGGGAAAATAAAAACAAATGCACGCTGCAGACGAAGATTAGGTGGATTTGATTATTATAGATCATCAACTTGATAGAAGTTAAAGAAATTACCATGAATACATGCTGTTCCGTTCTCTGTAGCACGAACAAATATAGAATTATGCTGTATCTTTTATCCTTCGCTTCTGACCAATTATTTTAAATTCTCAGCCAAGAGTGGAAGCCGCTATGGTGAATGCAAGAATCCACAAAACTGTTCGAGCAACCAATGCCAAGGTGGGTTACGTTGGCCCATCTGCTGATTTCAACTACGATCACGAGCATCTTGGCACAGGCCCAGAAACCCTAACTGAGCTTGCTGAGGGTCGCCATCCTTTCTCTTCCACACTATCGAATGCTAAGAATCCTGTCATAATCGTTGGAGCTGGGCTTTTTAATCGGAATGATAAGGATGCAATTTTCTCAGTGGTTGAGAACATTGCAAAAAATACAAACGCAGTTCGGCCCGATTGGAACGGGCTCAATGTGTTGCTTCTCAATGCTGCCCAAGCTGCTGCCCTGGACCTTGGACTCATACCAGAATCTGAAAAAGCCATTGAATCTGCAAAATTTGTCTATTTAATGGGTGCAGATGATGAGAATTTGGATAACCTCCCTGATGATGCTTTTGTGGTTTACCAAGGTCACCATGGTGATCGCGGCGTGTATCGTGCCAATGTGATTTTACCTGCCTCAGCTTTCAGTGAGAAAGAAGGTACGTATGCAAATACGGAGGGTTGTGCTCAAACTACGGTGCCTGCGGTCCCCACTGTTGGTGATTCGAGGGATGACTGGAAAATAGTTCGAGCGTTGTCTGAGCTGGCAGGTGTTGGACTGCCGTACGATAACCTTAGCGCAATAAGATCGCGTATTAGAACTGTAGCACCCAACCTATTGCGTGTTGATGAGAGAGAACCAGCTGCTTTTTCGACGACTTCCTTGAGACCTGAGGTTAAGGCCACGATGGATAAGGCTCCGTTTGGAACTGCAATTGAGAACTTCTATATGACAGATTCGGTTACTAGGGCATCAAAGATCATGGCGCAGTGCAGTGCAATGTTGAAGAAATAACCAGGTTTTAATGCTTTCAATAAGGTGCAATTTCAATATTCTTGGTGCAGTTCCTGATGGGGAAAAGAAATTCAGAAGAACATGGAGTGAAATGTAACTTTAAAGTGCAGCATTGCCGTAGTATTTTGCTCATAAATGGCAGGATAACTTTTATCTATGGTGTGTAACTTGATATCTGTTGCCTGGCCAGCGGATGAGTTGGTTATTTGTTATATCCATCAATTGGAGAACGTTTTTTTGTTTTTGTTGCTTATAATCTTAATAAGATTCCTCACTTCACGGTTGTTTTGTGTTATTACTTGAATAAATAGTATTTGAACCCACTCAACGGACGACTTGTTTATTCCTCCCTCTTTTCCTTAATATACTTATGTCCCTTTCTTTGTTTTTGCTCCTGCATATATGTTCTCATTCTTTATTTATAAACAGGCTCGGGCTGGCGTGTGTAGTTCAAAAAGTTTCAAAGTTTACGATTCGATTTTATTACCCTCTTTAAAATTATTGGTTTAATTTGATGTTCGATTGACTTAAAATTTTATAGGACTAGCCTGCATAGCCATAGCTCCATTTTTCTTCTCAATTCCTAATAATGAAACATCAACGTACAACAATTATTTTAGTATATATAGTATTTTTTAAATAAAAAATTATAATTTAATCTTAATTATTAAAAGATTTTAAATAGTATTGTTTAAATTTAAAATTTAAATAATATATTACATGTTTGAAATATTATAAAGTGGATGTACGTAGAATTGAAAGTAAAACAATTTAGCTCATTTAACATCGCTAATTATACCCAAAATATTGAAAAATTATATATTTTACTAAACACATTTATTTTTGTGGATTAGGTTGCATTAGATTCGTCTCTAAGTGCGAATGATACTATTTTCACATAAATATATTGTTTTTTTGAATGTGGTTATGTGCGAATTTGGATTTTCTACATTTATTCCTTGTAAATTCCTAAGAAAAACTTTTAAGGATATGAATCAAAATTGAAAAATGGCCCAACACACTTGTTATAATTACTTGTCCCTCTCTCCGTAATAAAAATAAAAATAAAGGATCTGTTTCAATATTTCTGTCATGTAATTGGCCAACTTTGAGTTCACCATTCGGCCCACAAAACCGGTGCATAAAATTATGAACCGGATTGAACCAAAGGAGTCGCATCTCCCATTACAACCGAACCCGAGCGGCCCAACGCAGGCGACGGACAGTCGGCCGACATTGGTATTTTTGTTTACTTACATTCAACTTTCTCTATTCAGCACCCACGATGTTCTTATGTTTTTTATTTGTTAGGTCAATCGCTTTTAGGCATAATTTTCGATAAATTAAATTTTGAAACAAATGCTCTTAATTTTGACAATCTTGTGCTACGCGTTTGTTGGATTCTCTGAACTAGATTGAACTGAATGTTGCTTGCACTTAGATGAGGATGGGAAACGAGTGCCTTTTCAGCTGTTCTTAGATGTGTTTAAACATGAGATTGTTAGCAGTTCGTCAAGTGTTTGTTGAACTTGAAAACTGGAAAAAACTATCGCTTTTCACTTGCATTTTATGAATTCTAGTTCTTGAATTGTGACCCTTATTTATAAATTACTACGTGATGAAATCTCTTTCAGATGAATTTTTGTAAACTTTTAGAATACATCATGTAAATTTAGAGAATCATGAAAATCAAGTGTTTGTAGATAATTGCGAAAAAGTACGTCACTTTTTGGGAATAGAAAGGCCTTTCACATCCTTCACTTCCCTGAATCATTTTCCAGAGCGAGAAATCGTGACAGTTGAAAAAATAATAATAAAATTAGTAAATAAGAAAACAATGAACCGGAAGCATTTATGTTTGTGTTGAATATCTTTTTAGGAATTTTGCAGCAACTATTCCTGTATGAAAGAATGTCTATTTTATCGGATTGCGAGTGCGTGCAACTCTGACTTGTTGAGAATCTAGTGCCTCCAACAATGGCTGGTTCTGATTCCAGTCTAACTGTTGACTGCATGATTGTATTGCCACGCCGAGAAAAGAAGAATAGGACTGTGATCAAGTTTGCTGTCCCGAAAAGACAAAAAGAAGTGCAACTATGGACACCATCAGACCATGAAACAGATCCGTACAGACTTGTATTCAGAAACTTGCAAACTCTGAATTCCACCGTTCTTTCCTGGACCAAATACGAAATCCTGTTATCTTGGATAAGTTTCTCAACGTTTTAGGATCAGAAAGAAAGATGCAGATGGTGATTTATGGGATTGGTAGCATTGAATCATTTGAACCCCGTCACTTGCAGCTTAGCCACGCCATTTTGATGAAGAGAAGCTTTGATTGGATTGGAGAAATAGAGGTGTTTGATCCTATAATTTCTTTGACAGAATTCATGGTTTTGACTTCTCTGGGCTGTTCTGTTCTGTCAGTCAACGAGCAAGGTCTGCAACAAGCTCTTAAGCCTACCCTGTTCTTCATGCCGCACTGTGAGGCAGAGTTGTATGACAATCTCTTGGAAACAAACTGGGAAATCAATAAATTGTATCGCATTATAGTCTTTGGGAATAGTTTTGATGCATATGAGAAGCATGCATGGCTTTGCAAGAGCTCGGCTTTGATACAATCAAGAAAGCATGCCTTGGCCGTCAGAGGCTTCACTCAAGAGGTCAGAGTTAGGGTTTTTTTTTCAAAATAATGCGAAAAAATAAAAAAATTTACGAAATAGGCATGTTTTGGAACAGTTTTTAAAAATAGGTAAAACGTCACCGGCGATGACGTTATTTCAAAAAAACGTCACCGGAGGTGACGATTTTAAACTTAAACTAAAGAACGTCACCTTAGGTGACGTTCTTTAGTTTACATGTTATATATATATATATATATATATATTATATATGCATACATCATACATGCATATATATATAATATATATGTATACACACTGACATATATATATATATATAAAACTGTATGATATATATATATTTTAAATATATATTCTTATTAATATATATATATATATATGTATATATTGATAAAATATATATTTATATATCAAAATAAATATTAAAATATAATCAATAAAATTAAAATATTATAATTTTATTTAAGATAATAAAAAATATTTAAATTTATTTTTATAATACATATATTATATATATGTATATGTATTTATAAAATATATATTTATAAATAATAATATATATTTTGAATATTTATATATATATATTTTTATTTATTAAGTAAATATATAAAAATATATATTAAATTATAATTTTAAAAAGTAAAATATTATAATTTTATTTAAGATAATAAAAAAATTATTAAATTAAATAATAATTTTTAATTATTAATTCACATTTTGAAAATAAATAATATATATTTATAATAATAATATATAAATATATATATTTTTTCGGATATTATATATATTATTATTTATAAATATATTTGTTATAAATTATATTTCTAAATTATATTTGTTATAAATATATTTGTTATAAATTATATTTCTAAATTATATTTGTTATAAATATATTTGTTATAAATTATATTTCTAAATTATATTTGTTGTAAATATATTGTTTTAAATTATATTTCTAAATTATATTTGTTGTAAATATATTGTTTTAAATTATATTTCTAAATTATATTTGTTGTAAATATATTTGTTATAAATTATATTTCTAAATTATATTTGTTATAAATATATTGTTTTAAATTATATTTGTTATAAATATATTTGTTATAAATTATATTTGTTATAAATATATTGTTTTAAATTATATTTCTAAATTATATTTGTTATAAATATATTTGTTATAAATTATATTTCTAAATTATATTTGTTATAAATATATTGTTTTAAATTATATTTCTAAATTATATTTGTTATAAATATATTGTTTTAAATTATATTACTAAATTATATTTGTTATAAATATATTGTTTTAAATTATATTTCTAAATTATATTTGTTATAAATATATTGTTTTAAATTATATTTCTAAATTATATTTGTTATAAATATATTGTTTTAAATTATATTTCTAAATTATATTTGTTATAAATATATTGTTTTAAATTATATTTCTAAATTATATTTGTTATAAATATATTGTTTTAAATTATATTTCTAAATTATATTTGTTATAAATATATTGTTTTAAATTATATTTCTAAATTATATTTGTTATAAATATATTGTTTTAAATTATATTTCTAAATTATATTTGTTATAAATATATTGTTTTAAATTATATTTCTAAATTATATTTTTTATAAATATATTGTTTTAAATTATATTTCTAAATTATATTTGTTATAAATATATTGTTTTAAATTTTAAATATATAATATATATAAAATTACACCATAATTTTTCAAACATTGGCTGTGCCTCGGTGGTCAAGAGCTGGTTGGCTGCGACAGAGGTTCCGAGTTCTCGATTCCTGCCAACCCCAATTTATTTTGGGGCAAAAAAAAAAATGAAAAAACGTCAGGCCCACTGACGTTTTCAATGAAACGTCAGTGGGACTGACGTTTCTGGCCATGTACATGTGTGTATGTATGGTATGTATGTATATTATATATATATTATATATATATTTTAAATATTTCTGTAATTAAAAGAAAATTATATTATTTATTTTTTAATTTTTATTATTTGTATATATATATTTATATATATATTTTTAGAAAATAAAATTACACATAATAATAATTTTAAATTATTCTTTAATAAAATTTTTTTTATTATTTTAAATAAATTATAATATTTTACTTTTTAAAATTATAATTTAATATATATTTTATATATTTACTTAATAAATAAAAATATATATACATATTCAAAATATACATATATTTTATAAATACATATATATATATATCTATATATATATATTATATATTATATAAAAGAAAACAAAATAAAAAATATAATTTAGAAATATAATTTATAACAAATATAATTTAGAAATATAATTTAAAACAAATATATTTATAACAAATATAATTTAGAAATATAATTTTTAACAAATATATTTATAACAAATATAATTTAGGAATATAATTTATAACAAATATATTTATAAAACAATATAATTTAATATATATTTTTATATATTTACTTAATAAATAAAAATATATATATATACATATTCAAAATATATATTTAGAATATAAATATATATAATTTATAAATATATATATACATATTTATATATTATTAATATATATATTATTTTATTTTTAGAATATAAATTAATAATTACAAATTATTTTTTAATTTAAAGAAATTGTTTTTACCTTAAATAAAATTATAATATTTTACTTTTTAAAATTACAATTTAATATATATTTTTAAGTATTTAATTAATAAATAAAATATATATACATATTGAAAGTATATATATATATATATACGTGTGTGAGTGTATATATATATAATATATAATAAATAAATAATAAAATATATATATTCATGCATGTATGATGTATGCATGTAGTGTATATACTATATATATATATATATATGACAATTTAGAATAAACGTCACCTAAGGTGACGTTTTTAGATTAATTTTTATAATATATTATATATATATATATATATAATTATAAAATATATATTTTGAATATATATATTTATATTTTTATTTATTAAGTAAATATATAAAAATATATATTAAATTATAATTATTCATAAATATATATATATATATTACTTTATTTTTAGAATATGAATTAATAATTAAAATTTATTCTTTAATTTAAATAATTTTATTTATTATCTTAAATAAAATTATAACATTTTAGTTTTTTAAATTATAATTTAATTTATATTTTATATATAATTACTTAATAAATAATAAATATATATATATATATAAATCTAAAAACGTCACCTTAGGTGACGTTTATTCTAATTTTTTTTTAATTTCAGATATATATATATATTATTATTATTATGTATATATCATTTATTTTGAATATGTATATATGTATATTTTTATTTATTAAGTAAATATATAAGAATATATATTAATTTATAATTTTAAAAAGTAAAATATTATAATTTTATTTTCAAAATATAATATCTGAAAAAATATATGTATATATATATTTATTATTATATATATATTATTTATTTTCAAAATATGAATTAATAATTTAAAATTATTCTTTAATTAAATTTTTTTTATTATCTTAAATAAAATTATAATATTTTACTTTTTAAAATTATAATTTAATATATATTTTTATATATTTACTTAATAAATAAAAATATATATATACATATTCAAAATATATATTATTATTTATAAATATATATTTTATAATTACATATACATATATATAATATATGTATTATAAAAATAAATTTAAATATTTTTTACTATCCTAAGTAAAATTATAATATTTTAATTTTATTAATTATATTTTAATATTTATTTTGATATATAAATATATATTTTATAAATATATACTTATATATATATTAATAAGAATATATATTTAAAAAAATATATATATATATCATACAGTTTATATATATATATCAGTGTGTATATATATATGTATGCATGTATATGTATGCATATAGTATATATATATATATATAAAACATGTTTTGGAAAGAACGTCACCTAAGGTGACGTTCTTTAGTTTAAGTTTACAATCGTCACCTCCGGTGACGTTTTTTCAAAATAACGTCACCGGCGGTGACGCTTTACCTATTTTAAAAAACTGTTTCAAAACATGCCTATTTCGTAAATTTTTTTTTTTTTAGCATTATTTTGAAAAAAAACCCGTCAGAGTTAATGCTCTTTCCGATGATTATTTTTGAGCATTTCATGATTTGAGTTGGCATTTTTTTATCCCTGCTATTATGGCACCAGTTTTCCGTGATTTATTATGTTAAATTTTTTGAAGTTAAAATCTATACATTGCCATAAATTTGTAATATGTAAATTGCATCTTATTACTACTTTGATGTCATAACTGGTATTGTTACGATAGAGGATCTGCAATGATATATTTTTCTGAAATTTGTTAGCAAGAGCTTAGGCATATATCAAGTTAAGACTTCCTATCCATATCATAATGCCGTAAAATTGTTGATGTGGCCTAAATTTGATTAGCTTGCCATTTCATTTACATTCCAAAATACAAAATTGGATGGACTAGGGTTCCCTCTATTCTTTACTTGAAGTAGCCCAAAAACAAGAAGCTCCATATAATTTAATTTAGGCAAAAACTTGTATGTTACAGTCTCACAAAATGTATTTTTGTGAGATAGAGCCCAAATATATTATATACATATATATATATATATATAGTTATTTGTTTTCACTTTTTCAATTTTCTATTATTCTTTTCCTAGGATTTTCTAATTTTAGGGTTTTTTTATGTTCTCTCTTTTTTTAGCATTTTCAAGTGTGTTTTTTTTCCTAAAAAAATTCCATTTTTAGTGTTTCTAGATTTTTCTTATTCTTTATTTTTTTAATTTTTCACTTTTCACCCTTTTCAATTATATATATAAAGATTATGGTCTCATGTAAGATAATTGTGAGACAGTCTTAAAGGCGACCTACTCTTTAATTTATTAGTTGTTTTATGATGGTTTGCTTCTATTTTATATGAAGCCCGTTTGAGACTTGGGCTCGTTATTACCCTTCTTGGCACCTAAAGTGCGGATTTGGCCCATGAGATTGTACAAATTTATTTAATATAATCAAAATATGTACAAAAGAGGTGAGCTAAAAATATTAATATAAATAAATTAAATAACATCTTAGGGATCGAAAATCAGCCCCCACTAAACCGCCCATGAAATATATGCTCTATTATTCTTCAACTTAGATTTCTGATCACTACCTACTAACTTCACCAATCATAACTCGAATTTCTCCCATACTATTATTATCTAATCAACCCTCAATAATGTTGGAATCAAATCAAAGTCTAGTCGTGTCATATATAATTAGTCTAAATATGAGTTTTTTATTTATTGATTTTTGCTTTGTCGTTGATCATATCGATTCTCAATCCCTTTATAAAGTCGCTATCACACATGGAGTTTAGTTCCTTCTTCCACTATTAATTATCCTTGTTGAATAGTCTCCATCCCAATCAAAGTTTAGTTCCTCTTCTTAAAAATCAAATTTAATTAAAAGTACGAGTCCTAAAGATAAGCATCAGTAAATTACGTCCATTGATGATCAATGTGGTCCAAGAACAAGTATGGGCAAGCATTGCACTCAATTTTTGTTTATATGCTTTGAAGAGGCTTTAGGTTATGCTTATGAGATGGTTTGGGGACAGTATGGCTGATGTTGATGTCACATGCGTACATCCCACCTCCTGGTCCAAATACATTGTATTTGGATACTACGTAAATTTTAAAACTACTTAAATTCTTTATTTCATATCGTATTTAATTGTATTTGATTATTTGTTACACTTGTATTTGTGTGTTGTACTAATAAAATATAACATGAAACTATAAATATCGATCAGGTAACTTAACACACCGCAAATGTATGCATCATCAGAACTGATGAAATTATATATGGTGCAATAAGGAGTAGATAATCTGTCTGATTCAGCTAAGGACATTTCCTTGAGAAACTAAATAATTCATGTATTGTCGTTTACGTAACATTCTTTTCAATATTGTCCAATTTCATGCCAAAGTCATGCTTGTTGTTGATTATGAACTGATTGATGAAAAGTACTCTTTGTCCATCATGGATTTGATGTTAAGGGATGATCAGTTATTAATTTATTTTATTTTTAAGAAGGGGAGAGAAAATTGAAAAAGGCTGAAATTGTTGAGCCTAAAAACAATGTTCTTGTTGCAGAAAAAGATCAATACATATATAGATATATAGATAATAAAAATAATAATATAATCAGTTTATATATGATGTGTGTTAAAGTCATCCCAATGTAATAAAATATCATTTAGTGACCCACAGGTTCATTAATATTGCAGGAAACGGCAGAAGGCTTTATAAAAAGAGCAGATAAGGTTTAGGAGTAGGTGCAAACATAGCAGCATGATTCCCCAAATCCCCATTATGAAATGCAACAAATCTGTAGACAGGAAGACAAAATTCTGCAGTTTTTGCTTTAAACAACGTTTGATGTTCAATTATTTATACGTTTGACGGATGTGGGTGCATTAGTCATTACATTTTTTATTTTATTGTTTTGTCCAAATAATAAACAGAAAACATAAGTTGAAGGAGGTAGATGCAAATACAATATTATTTCGAATAAAATATAATAAAACCACCGAAATATTTGCCTCCTGTCTAACCTTTTTGTTTTTTTTTTTTCCTTTCTGTTTTTTCCCTTTAACTTATTGTCTTAGTAGAATAGTTAAGTATACAAACTAAAACTGAGCAAATATTGATTTGTAATGATTTTATGGAGGTTCGACAGTCAGGTTGGGATGTTGATCTTTATTTTAGTTTATAGTGAGAAGGGTATAAAAGGTAAAAATAAGGTATATTTAATAAAAAAAAATTATTGATTTTTAATGAGGTATATTTAAATTTTGAGGAATATTTAGAGATTTCGAAGGTATGAATAATCGCTCCCAAAATTAACTAAATATTGGTCACACATTTTATAAAATTTAGCTACATGGCAAAATACACTTTGTTTGTGTGTGTATGTGTGGCTGATAGTATATATAGTTGTTATTTTCGTTACTTGTAAATTTAGACATCAACCAAGAATCAAAAGCGACAATAATTTAGTTAGTCCAAAAATGATTGGCGGGAATTTGACCTTACTACAGTTATTGGAATTTCATGCAATAACACTATTGTACATATATGATTATAATAAAATGATTGTCTATCTCGAAGAGTTGGGTATTTATATATATGAGTGAGAAATCAAGGATGTGATTGGAGAGCGTCACAATTATTGGAAATGACGTTATTTGTTACGGTGACAAGTCAATTTTTTTTTGGAATTTATAGAACTATTAAAGTCTAACAATATGTATATTTATTTCGCTTCAATTATGATGAAATACTATCTTCTTATTTTGCTATTTGAATCATTTAGAGTTCATATATTGTTATTTTTAATCTGTATGTATATATATATATAGCTGTATGAATATTATATTTTAATTATATATTATCTTTATTTTGCTTGATTACATATACCATTTGAATGTTAAAAAAAAAGAGGGAATTCTAATTATGAACAAGTACTTCATAAAAGAAAATAATGAAACAAATAATAAGGTACATTTTTTTGTATATATTTCTTTGGCATTATATTTAGTGCAGAAACATGATTTAATATAGTATGCACTTATCATTTTCATTATAACTAGATGTCTGCTCGTGCGATGCATGCTATATAATATATTTATTATATTAATAATTTATAATAAAATTATGTGATTATTATTCAAAAATATACATAACCTATTATTTATATTAATTATATTTATGTAAATATTATTCAATTTGAAATATAGTTTTACATTATATTGCATTTTCATTTTTAGTTAATTTTATTAAATAATAAATTGTTCTACATTTTGAAGTAAATTTTAAATTGTTTCTTAACTGAATATAAATATTTTAATTTACTAAAAACTATTGATATAATATTTTATTTTTTTACATTTTAAATTGTCCCTCAATAAATTAAAAGTATAATATTTTATTTTGTTAAAAAATTATTTATATTTTTAAGTTAAATCCATATAAAAATTTGATATATTATTTATTCAAATTCATCACATATATCACAATTTTAAAATTACTAATTCAATGCATAAAAACTTAATATTCCATCCATAAAAATTATATTCCAAAATTTTAAATATAATTATTTATTTCAATATATAAAATATTGGTATCAAATTAAAGATCACAAAAGAAGATTAATTTGATAGATCATATATTAAAAACGAACTTAAAATGAAAAAGTTATTTGAATTTTAAATTTCATTAAAAAATTAAAATAAAAGAGAGAAAAAAAATTAAAGACTGACATATTTCAATTAATTATATATAGACAGATGTAATAAAAGAAAAAAAAATTTCCGATTGTTTTATATATTAAGTATAGAAGATGCAGAAATATTGAGATGTAGGGATGGTATGTAAAATATTAGAGCAGGCGGTAAGCATATAGAGATATGTAAACGTGCATATGTAGACTAGAACCGATGAAGTCCAAGGATGCCCTATTTTCTTCAATTTAATATTTCTTTTATTTTACAAAATTACTCATATAAAAGCATTAAAATATAGAGAACAAGCAAGACAGTTCAGAGGCTATTTACATTTGTATAACTAAAACAGTTCAGCGCTAACTTATTTTATCATTTTATTATAATACTTACAAACATGTATAGAAATTCCCACAAGAAAATAATAGGGTTAAATAAATACACAATTTTATCTCATTTTATAATTTAATCATGTCATTTAAACATTTTTCATTTAATTATAAATCATAATTTATCAAATATTAGATTTATATTTTAACTATCACTTATCGTTATGAATAAATTGAGTTGTGTTTTCTTTTAATTAAGTGATATGAGATATCCTATGAGGTAGCGGGTGCCGAACTTTTTCAATCTCATTAAAAAACTATAACCATGTGTCAAGTTATACAAATTAAAGAATTCATACATTAAATTACAATTTTTAAGCATATATATATATATTGTGTATATTGCGAAAGGTGGTAAAAAAATAACACATTTTTATGTAATTAACCAAAAAAACAAGAAAGGAATTTGTCATCTAAACCTCAGTGGTCGCCATAAATTGGCTATATATGGAAGCACGCCAAATTATTTAATTTTGAAAAGAAATAAATATTAATAGAATAGATAACTACCGAATTGCTGAGAAAATATTGATTTTTATGGAACAAGTCCCGTAAAAATAATTAAAGACTAATTAGCCACCTAAATTGTATTGCTAAAGCTCGCCCTTGATCACAGTTTTTTTTTTTTTTTTTTGGTTCCAATTTTTTCTTATTACTATTGGGGATAGGTTTTTTTTTTTTAAATTTATTTAAAAGAAATCAAATTAATTGCACATGCAACCAAATTTTGTACACATTTTGTAAACTCATCTAATTGCATGCAAGTAATAAAATCATAATTTATTTATTTTTAATCTTTTCAAAAGTACAAAAATAATTTCTTAGGACTTTATCTTCAACTTCTAGAAATGTAAACCATCCCAATCAAGATCGAGAAAATGAAGTTTTCCAATGGTCAACTGGAACCCATTGTGAAATGAAATCGGACAAAAGTGAAAATGGGTGGTGGTTTTAGAGCCTTACAAGTGTTGCGTGGGCTCCCAAGAAAATATACTTCAATTAATAATTGGCATAACATGCCCTATTAAATTTAATTAAACAAAAATTAAGTTTATTTTGTGTGGTTGGTAATGGATAAAGAAACTGACCATGGTCGCTGGTTGCTTTCACCACAATATATAATTTCATGCAATCATAATAACAAAAGTGACATTACCTTATCTCTAATATATAGTATAGTCTCCAATAAACATTAATTTGAATTGATTTAACACTTTGATGTAGCCTTGTTATATTAAATTATTCGAGTGAGTGCCCCCGGTATTATTGCCTCCTACCACTCCTACTTGCACTATAAATAATATGCTATTAAAGCATCAAACTTTGTTCCACTCAGAAATTATATATAAGAGATTAAAGCTGAATTTCAAATAACAAATTCTAGAAAAAATTAAATTAAAAAATAATTGAATGACTTGGTCGTGGATTACAAGTTCATCTTCAAAATTTATTGTCAAATTCTAACATACAAATAGTGTCTCGGTGTTCACAAAACTATATTGAATGATCTGTTCGATGGAGAATTGGTATTTGATACGGCCCAATTAACTAACATAAATGAACGAATTTGGGAAATATTTTTAAAAATATTTGATAATTTGGTAAGTCACTATATACGAAAATTGATTAGAATCATATTTAATTTTCAAAATAATTACTTAGCTGATTTTTTTCAGGAGGTTGAAAATAATAATAATAATATTTTAAGAAAAAAAAAACTTCCTGTTTTGTTAAAGTCTTGAAATTGAGATTTCGATATATTATGATGTAGGGTTTGGTTGCTGGCAATGTTAGCCGTGGACATA
Source organism: Caryopteris x clandonensis (assembly GCA_028749325.2). Taxonomy (NCBI): domain Eukaryota; kingdom Viridiplantae; phylum Streptophyta; class Magnoliopsida; order Lamiales; family Lamiaceae; genus Caryopteris; species Caryopteris x clandonensis. The sequence goes on along the minus strand of JAPYKT020000007.1, from coordinate 3,644,221 downwards.
ATATTAGTTAGCTATGATTCCAATGAAGTAAGAAAATGATGCATATCTGTACAAACGTCACATTCAATCATCGAAAACAAATGAACACTTGTACGCGTGTCGTGAACTAATTTCAACTTTCTATGATTCTAGATTAGGGTTGGGAATGAGACTACCTCTTATATTACATATTCGACACTTGGATTTGGATTCAACCTTGTCTTCTCTTTTCGTATTTCAACACATTTTTTTGCATTTCTTTTTCCCCCTCCACAAATGACTCTCTCTCTTGCTTTTCGTCCACCCGAATCCTAGTTTCATATCTAATAATTGTAAGTCTTATTATTTCTTCACTAACTTGCTACAAGAATGAAAGTAGTAGTTAATACAACAAATATATATATTATTATGGATAAGTTGGGGTGGAACTCGAATTTTTTTATTTAACTTCGTGTTATCAATCTTTGATTGTATGGAATTTTTGTCGCAAAACTTAAAATTCTCCATAGTATGACATCTGTTATTTTATATTATATTTATCAATAATCAACTAATATAATTACATAATATTAGATCACCAATTATTGATATGATATTAATATATTACATATATCTATTGTATAACCTTCTCAAAATAGTCAAACACAAAACCAAATCCACTTGCTTGAGCATTAACTCTAAGTTTATTTTTTATTTTTTTACCATATGTTATTTTGGATCCACATTTGGATGTTACCCAATGCATATTTCCTCCAAACATAGCTCTAAGTCATGCTAGTTTCTAACTTTTGATATCTTTGTATTAAGATCTTGGCTTGTTCTCAACTAAATGGTTATGAACTTTTGAGATCTTTGTTATGATACACTTATATATTTTAGATTTAATTGTACAATTATTTAAATTCAAATGCTGTTTGAGTTTTTTTTTTTTTTTTTTTTTTTTTTTTTTTTTTTTTTTTTATCAACCACACCATTATATATATAATTAAGTTAATTAACTTATAAATTTTCTGAAACGAAGAAGCCTCGATCCCAACACCATATATTTAAATTTGAAATAGCATATATAAGCCGATTCTAATTAATATCCAATTTCCTAATGTCACGCTTATATCGATAAGAATAATTTAAAGGAAATGCAATAATATATGTTATTGTGTGATCCATTATTGCGCACACACATAATTGGATAGGTAATAACTAATAATGGTCGTATCTGAGTCGTATAATAATGTTTGTGTAGGTTATAATAGGTGTAAGAAGGGAACATTAATATTTGAAAAGCTATGAAGAAGAAGAGACATCATCATTGACATTCGTACTTAAATGGTCAAGTGTAATAATAGCTTGAAAACGATGGCTAGGAGTATAATAAGAAGAAGCATGAATTCACCCATAAGATTTGTTGCCAATGATAACACAATATGGGAACCAAACCCAGCTTTATTCTTAAGATTTCTCCATCTATATCCCTTCGAATCTAATTTTGCAAGCTGGCATCGAAACCCAAGCTTAAATCATATTGTACCGACATTACTAACACAAATTCTGAAGTACTCGCGGCGCTGTTGTTCTTTTTCTTACAAATCGAATATAAACTTTTTTATTTTTTGAAAAATGAATTATATTTATATAATAATTTAAATTGTGATACGAAATCAATACAAATATTTTATTCCAACTTCTTCCATCACAATCACTAAAAAAAATAGAAAATATAATAATATTTTTCATAAATTTATATAGGTATTACCGACTCTAAAGCTAAAATGAGAATCAATTCTAATTGAGTACAAAATGGGGTAAAAAGCAAGGGAATTAAAATAATCTCAAATAATAAGCAAACAAAGTGAAATCACTCAAAAAAAAGAAAAAAAGAAAAAAAAAGAATAAACTCTATGCAATGGAAACAAAGATAATATTAACAAACGAATATTTACGAGTAAAATAATTAAGCTACACTCTTATAAATAAAATTATAAGAAAAATATTAAAGATTTGTCAGAGTTTCTTCTTATACTCGATAATAGTAATAAGTTTTTTTCTTTTTTCTTTTTTTTCAAAACAGCGTAATAGTAATAAGTTCATCAATATTTTTTTTTGAAATACTTAAGTGTAAAGTAATAACTTTTTTATTCTAACGAGAAGGAAACGTTGATGATTAAATGAACTTGAAGGAAATAGACTTATATTAAAAATTTTGAGGAATAGAATGTGGATTATATATATATATATATATATATATTATAGCTCAATAAAAGAAAATGAATTATTAATGTGAGAAATTTCAAGAATTAACTTGAATTTGCATTTAGAACATGACATAATAAAGCGTAAAAATTTATATGTATCACATATATTGTGCAACTTAATAAAGAGTATTATTTATTTAATTAAAAATATTATTTATTTATTTAAAAATAATACTATTAATTTATTGTACTAAAATAGATATAATATTTCTAATTAAATAAATAATATATATATATCTATCTATATATATATATATATTTAATGCATGTGTATTCAATGCACACAACATGGAGTAATTTAAGTATCCCATAAGGGACAGGTTCGTAAGTATGTTAAAGATACATGCACAAATAATTTTTTACTACGCAAAGACACGTGTCATCCATCCCAACTGTGATGTGAGCCGGAACTTTGAAAATGATGATTTGACATCAGTTACGTGTCCCTCATATATATGTGCATCAGAAGATCTGAGTTGATAATCTGTTAGACTAAGGTCTACTACATAAAATATAAAATGAAATTATATTCTATATTTAATTAATTGATATCAATAATGTATGAGCTGGTCTTCAATTTTTTTTTTAAATATTCAACATCAAAATATAATATTTCACATGTATAATTTTTATTATTTTAATCATAATTATCAAACAAATATAATTTATATTAGTAAATAAATCTAGTGCTGGAAAATCATTCTGAACTCATTCAAAACTTCCAGCCACGAGACTTGATTTGGATGAACAGTAATTACATGTGAAACATATGAATGAGTTAATACTTATGTGTATTATAGTTCACATAAATAAGAATTTATAATGGCTTGTATAATTAAAATGAATTTTGTCCTTACAATTATTAAATTAAAACTGACTAATTTAAATAAAATTGATTTTTTATATAATATGATATCACCTGCGGCTCTCTCCCTAAAGTAGAAGCTAAGCTAAGCATAGTGCTCTGACAATAGCACCGAACTCACCCTACACCACTACATGCTGCATTTTACACCAATCATCAAACTTTATTATTTGATTCAATTACCCCAATCATTCAAATAATATTAAAATCTAATGAACATGATTCCAATAAATTTAGATATTAAGTTCCTAATTAATCTTGTTTTGGAGAATTGGATCGTGTGATTTACTTCAAATAGAAACAAAAGGAAAATGGATCATGTGGAAATAGCAAATAAAAAATACTATTAATATGGAAGATGGATTCTATGGAATTTAGTGCCAAATTGCATGCACCAACAGAAAAATCATGTGTAATGAGGGCATAAATGGGCCCACCAGCCCTGTGGGTCCAATACATTTCGGTGATGAACTAAAAATAAAAGGTAATATGAACAGAAAATAGGAAAGAAGTCTGTATTTTGGACAAGTGTGTATTCTTAGGAATGTTATGTTTTTTTTCGGCTTTGTCGCTTTTAAATTTCTTAGTTAGCAAGATAGAAGAAATTAAAGTGAAAGCCCTCAAAAGCAGTTGTATTATTATTTTTTAAATAATTTTAATGCAAGCCGTGTTGATTTTTGAATTGTGAATAAAAATATATACATTGATTAAAATGAATATGTAATAAAATAAAATGGAAAATGTGAAGCAGTTTTTGTGATTCTAACCACCCAATTCTTTTTCATTATTTAAATAATTGAATATGATTGTGGAGTATTTATCTTGGTGGTTAGTCAAAAGCATTGAAGTATACTCATTGTATGGTAGAATGGCAGTAGCTGTAAAGTACGGTATTATGTCATTAGTGAAACTGAATTCTCCTCTTTTTTATTTTTTCATTTAAATAATTCCCAAGATAATTGAAATTAATGACAAAATATTATATTTCCTTCCTCCCACAAAAATATTTTATTTTTATTATTTGAGGTTCAATCTCCTAAACATTATAATATGCATTTATAATACTACTTTTATTCATTAATTTCACTTATTTAATCACATATAATTTGTTATAGAAATAAAATTTTAAAAAATAATTTTCATTACTAATATGGGATATTGACTTTGAGAACACGATTCTCTTTTTAAGTTTTTAGTCATGGATTGTCGATATTATTATTATTTGAACCAATTATTTTTGTTATTAATAATATTATTGAATTATGCAAAAAATGATAATGTGAGAATACAAGAAATGAGGGGAAAAGGGATAAGAATATTGGTGGGCAAACCTATATACAGTATACAATAGAAGCTAAGAAGCTAAGCGGTGATAATTAGATACAACCACTCAATAATAAGCAAAAGGGGGCAGGAAACCGCGTCCTCTCTTTTTTGGCCGCGCATTGTTCATTCAAACCCATATAAATATCACACACCCCCCACACTCCTCCACCCACACCCCCACTCCTCACTTCAAAGCCAAATCTTCACCCCCCCCCCCCCCCCCCTCTCTCTCTCGAACTCTCTCGCTCATGAAAATGGCTTCCTGCAATTCTCTCTTTCTCCTCTTTTTCACGATGTTCTTGGCTTCCTTCCACCTTACTGCTCAAGAGAACACAGTATCTTTGTCTTTTCCTCTGACCTCAGCACCCCTGTCGGAAAACTCTGCTTCTAAAGCCAAGTTCCTCACGTCACTCTTGGCGAAGAAGGCTGCCGTCGGCGGCGTGGCATCGTCGGCGGCGTCTAATTACAACTACCAGTCAGCATTCAAGTATTCAATGGCTCTGATTGTTGCTCTCCCCATCGGCACGCCGCCGCAGACTCAGCAGATGGTTTTGGACACCGGCAGCCAGCTTTCCTGGATTCAGTGCCACCGGAAAACCCCTCAAAAGCCCCCTACCACGACGTTTGACCCTTCTCTCTCTTCCTCCTTCTCTGTCGTCCCCTGCAACCACCCCCTCTGCAAGCCCCGGATTCCCGATTTTACCCTCCCCACGACGTGTGACCAGAACCGTTTGTGCCACTATTCTTACTTCTACGCAGACGGGACCTTGGCCGAGGGCAATCTCGTCAGGGAAAAGTTCACTTTCTCTAGTTCCCAAAGCACCCCTCCCCTGATTCTTGGGTGCGCGACAGAATCCGGCGAGGCTGAGGGCATTTTGGGAATGAACCTTGGCCGGTTGTCGTTCATTTCCCAGGCTAAGGTAAGAAAATTTTCTTACTGCGTGCCTCCGAGACAAGGCAGCGACAAGATTAACCCAACGGGAAAATTTTACCTAGGACAGAACCCAAATTCTCCTTCATTTAGATATATCAATCTTTTGACTTTTCCTCAAAGTCAACGCACCCCCAATTTTGACCCTCTTGCCTACACCGTGGGATTGGTGGGGATCAAAATTGGAGGGAAAAAACTGAACATCTCCGTGGCCGCCTTCCGGCCGGATTCCTCCGGCTCCGGCCAGACGATGATCGATTCCGGCACCCAGTATACTTTTCTAGTGGACCCCGCCTATGCAAAGATAAGGGATGAAATAGTAAAATTAGCCGGACCCAAATTAAAGAAAGGGTACGTGTATGGAGGTTCATTGGACATGTGCTTTGATGGAAATCCGATCGAAATCGGACGGTTAATAGGTGACATGGCTTTTGAATTTGAAAAGGGCGTGGAGATTTCTATCAATAAGGAAAGAATTCTAGAGGATGTGGGAGGTGGTGTTCATTGTCTGGCCATCGGAAGATCAGAAGCCCTGGGTGTAGCAAGCAATATTATTGGCAATTTTCATCAACAAAATCTTTGGGTGGAATTTGATATGAATAATCGGCAAGTAGGGTTTGGAGTCGCCGATTGTAGTAAAGCTAAGTGACATGTTCTATTAAATTTAGTGCACATTTGTATATCTTTATAGAAAAAGTAACAAGAGTAAATAGTCATGAAAAAACAATAAATATGCTTTTTTTTTTTTTTTTTGTACCATTGGCAGTGGTTGTGTAGTCTGTACATAAATACAAATAATCGTATGTAGATGTACTTTGTGTCGTGTGAAATTGTGATGGGAGTAATGCACTTTTTTCTTAAGTAAATTATGTTTCATATTATTGCTTCATATTTGTCAGTTTTTAATATCTTGGTCTCTCTACTTTTATTTCAAGTTCTTGTATATTTTAGGCCAATTAACATTTTTTATTTTTTCAATAAAAAATTTATCTTCATACTTTCATTTGATTTTGACTCTTTAAATAATAATGATGGAACAAATGTTAGTGACATTGAAAATCTATGAGAACCAATGAAACTAAAGTGCATGAAATGTGTTTGGTATCAACGTCAAGATATTTGAAACAGTTGAAAGAACATGCGTTCAGTTTTCTTCGTATACCATTAGAAATGTTGGAGCTTGGACCAAATTTCATTCAACATCTAAATTCGATAACTTCTCAATCTATCTCTCACACGCATAAAAATATCTTTAAAACACTAAATCACAAGAGAAAATTTCAAAAAGAAAAAAAAAACATCAATATCAAGATTCTAAAACTTCCTTGAGCTGCATTTGATTGAGTATGTTTGTACCCCACGCTAAATGAGCCACTAAAATAATACAACAAATGTAAGCAAAACAAGTTATTGGGGAGCAAAATACCATTTTTCCATTGTGATAGTATTCATGTTATTATGAATACAGCGTATAACATTATTACTTTATGTATGCATTATGTGAAATATGATATATTATTTTCTATGTAAAAAAGAGTTATATTTTTATCGATTCTATGAGGTACAACTAAAAATAAATATGCAGTTATACAATTTATTTTATTTAATAATTTAAATTATTAAATTATATGTAGGCTATTTAATAAAATAATTTTTTTTATTTTTATTAATAAAATAAAATTATAACATTTAAAAATAGAACTAGTATTTCAAAACCAGGAGGGCATTTAGTTGGAAGGAACAATAATAAAACAACAAGTTTGTGGGGTGAATGATATAATCTATCGTATGCTTACATATACATATAATATTTATTTTCTTGAATAAACTGAGGAAATTAAGTGCAGTTGTTCAATAAAGATTTTTTATGAACGCTGGAAAGGGGATAGTTAAATATTCCAAAAGAAAAACTAATGACATTAGTTTTTATATATTTATTTTTAAAATACAAAATTTATATATTTTCCTAAAAAAAAAAATTGCCGTGGTCGGTCAGCAATTTAATTTAATTAGTGCGCCACTTTGAAGGGTGTCCACTCATTTAACCTTTTGGACCTCAGTTGTTTTTGGGGATTTGCGTCTTGATGAAATTCAACAAATTGCTTTTTATTTTATTTTATTTTCCTTTATTTTGATTGAATAAGGATGTCATTTAAATCATATAACTGGAAAATTAAAAAGACTAATGGCTTCTCTTTTCCCCTTGTTTGGAGGCTGTCAGTCTCAAATTCCAGCATCTTTCTACGTGTCACATTCATCTTAGATCATGCGACACTTGTTCGACCCATAATATCCATAAATTTATTTTTCTCTTCCACAAAATAGTTTGATATTAAAGGAAATTATTTACACACACACACACACATTTTTTTTTTTATTACTTTTTTGCCGGAAGACTTGTAGAGGACTATAGCGGAAGCTTCACTTTTATGGGGGTTTTCAATAAGTCAAAAGCTTCACTTTTTTTGTTTTCAATTTTAATATTTATTTATTTTAGAAAGATAAGATGTACAATTAAGGAAAGATTACTACATTCCCAATCACCACGTGTGCCGACAGGTTACCATGTGTTAATTTGAAATTATTTGTAAGCAATGAAACATATCATTTGTATTTAAATAGTAGTTAATAACTCCGCATGTTATTCTGTATTTCATTTTTTATATAATAAATAGTATTATAATTATAATTATTATTATTATTATTATTATTATTATTATTATTATCATTTCAAACATTTATATACAAAACAAAAAAGTTAGAGCAAAAATATTGATAATCTTACCGGAAGAACCTTAACTGTAGGAAAAATTCTACATTCAGCAAGTTCTTGATAATATGACGTGTACTACAATTTTAAATGCTCAAAAGATACTGACACTGTTAATTATTAATTATTATATAGTAGTAACTGCTAGAAGAAATTTATATATCTTTTTTTTTTACTATGGTTGTAAATCAGTACATGAGATACATGTTGGAGAAGAATCAATTATGCGAAATGCAGGACAAATAAGTGTGCACCATTTGTTTGGGGTTTTGTCCCATGTTAGTTGAAAAATGGTAGAAAGGGAGACACACCAAATGAATTAAAGGAACTGTTGAGAGTCACAGCATCACATGTAATATATAAAAATCGTACACTGTGGTGGGCTCCACCCCCTCCACTTCTTGCTTGCAACGTGGAAGACAAAACTCATTTATTCCTATGTAACTTCACCGCCTAAGAATTTCTTTATAAAATATTTGTAGTCATTTCCCTGTCCCATTACACACTAACATTTTTAAATTAATTTAAAATTTTGGAAAAATAAAATAAATTATTAAATTATTTCTAATAAATTTCACTCGCTTCCCAACACTCTTTAAAAACTTATTTATGATAATTGTAAATATTATAGTCGAATTAGACAATGTTAATTATTTCCTAAATCTCCTTTTTTTACTTGCTCACGTGGCACACACTCGTGTGGTGTCAAATGTCAAATCACTTATTTTATCCATCTAACTAATTAATCCACTGTTTTAATCAGTCCGACGAGATCACATGCGTTTTACTTTTCGTTAATTTACTTTTACGAACGTCATATCAACATTATGTGGTGAGATAATTCACTCGCTTCATTTTATTTTAATAAACTTATTTTTGTCACTTTTATGTAAATATACTAATTTTTATTATTTCTAGTCATATGCTCAACCATATTACACCTATCAGTTACTTTCAACCATAATGCCCACACAAAAATAAGTGGTACAAAAAAATAGAAACATATTTATGTCTAAGTATTATTTTTCACGAAATAGAGTTTAAAGGAGAGAAACTAATTTTATCTATATACCATGTATATTTGTTGATAATATTAATTTAATATTATTTATATATGTAATGTGTGTTGATAAAATTATAATAAGAAATATAATGTTATTTTAAATAAAAAATGTGGTCCAATTAATAAGAGGGCCAAAATAGAGAAAAATATTAATTAACAAACTAAATAAATTTAATTTTGAGTTCAAATTTAATCCCTCAACTATAACGGAATCTTAAGTAATTCGGTCTCTTTGTTATATATTTTGTCAAATTTTAGTAATTCGACTTTTTTATTATAAGTTTTACTTTGTTTTAAAGTGAGTATTCCACATATATACACCAACATATTGAATCGTGATATAAGATAAAAGAAATAAGTGAAGAATAAGGTTCAGTTTGCTTTTAGGTAACCTCATAAACAAACAGACGATTTAATATTTTAAGAGCAACCAAATCACATGACATATGATATTCATATTACAAATTTCTTGAGATGTCAAAACATTATCTTATCTTTATTTGATTACACTACGCATTCACCGTTATTTGGTATAGATTATAAGTTTAATAACTTCAACCGCTAATTTTTTTTTATAATTTTACACATCAGGTTTAAAGTAGATTTTAAATTATTTCTTGTTTAAAAAGATAGGTGATTGAACTTCTAAATAGCCCAAAGAATCCCTGAATTTATAAATACAAGATAAGTATGATTCTTCTATATATTTCAAGAAAAAATATTTAATAAGTCTAAAACTCATCAAATAAAATTAAAAATATATTTTAATAAATCAATAAATTAAAAAATAAATTATGAAATTATTTAATCATTTAGAAATAAAAATAAAAATATCTAAAAATTATTTAATTGATCAAAACATATAAAAACTGAAATAATTTAAATAGAGTAATGAACAAAAATTAAAATATATAGAAAAAAACATAACAAAATTATCAAGTTGCAAGTACTTTTTAATTTAAAATTAGTAAATACTTCCGCAATCTCAAAATACGAGTCTTGTTTGAAAATTATTTTTTTATCCAAATATAATCGTCATAGTTCAAAAGTCAGCATCTTAAAGTAACAATGCAAAAAGAATTAATTTCATCAATAAGTTACATGTGATTAAATAAGTTGAAACTAAAGAAAATCATATAAGTAATATTTATTATATTTAGAAAATTGTACTGTAATCATATTAACAAAAATAAAAATTTGTACATTTGTGAAATAAAACTTTTACTTTGAAATGAGAAAACTAATTTTCATATTATATTTTGCTAACTTCTAAATTTGATTAAATACATTTCTAATTTGATTTGTTAATTTTTAAATTTATTCAGAGTAAGCTTACTAAAGCTGAATCAAAGTCGTACCATCGGCCAAATATCCATTTGCATAACTAGTACTTAAGTATGTCTGTAAGTCCATGGAGATTTACCACATCAAAAGTCGTGGTAAAAACTTGGTCAATTTTTCAAAAGTGCTCAAGTTACCTAAAGAGATCGAATAGTACAATTATTTTTAGTTTTAATTAGTTATTTCGATACAAACGAGAATCTTATCTATCTTGTAATTAAAGATTTGAAGACTTATTTAGTAAAAAGTACGAACAAATAAATTACTTACTATTTTGAAATAGTTAGATTCTGATCGGAAAAAATAAAAACATAACTGGTGTGATCATACATGTGCGCTATGTTGGTGTCAGTGGGAGACAAATTTCTTCGATCGTCCAATCAACTTTGCTTATATTTTTCTATTTTTTCTCCTTAATCTTTTTCACCTAAAATTTTGAGTGTTAATTTTTTTTTTTTTTGGTCACAACTCTATTTTTCAATATTCTTTTTTTATTAAATATTTAATTTGATATCCATAACACTTATACTTATATATAAATCAGAGTAAGACAAAAAGAAAAGGAAGGTGAGAAAGCTTAAAAGATATTGCCTTTGGCTGAAGGCATTTGGGTCTTCCCCGTGACGTTTAACTGTAAACCAGCTTTATCTTAGTCGGCAGCAATTGGGGGATTCTATACTAACTCATTCCATGTTTTAATTTTTAATTATGTTTACATGTGAAACATCTATGAATTTAAGCAAAGTATATAAGTTTCGGTAACAATAGACTTTACTCAACTCTTTTCAGCTTAAATTCTTTAAATAATAATGTGTTGCGAAAAGAGAAGAGAGAGTCTTTGAACCCGTTCTTCTATTCTCATGTATTTGAAATATAATTTGGTAGGAGAGTTGTGGTAATGGAGAAAGATGTGGATTATTTCTTTGATTTTATGAATTTTTACGACAAACTTCTTTCTAATATGTATCATACACACACAAATTGTTGACTAGTGTTTCTTTAATGATGGGTCTTTTTTTTTTTTTTTTTTTTTTTAAATAAGGCCCATTCGGATTTTTAATTTGATACAGATCGATTATCCTTCCCTCTCATATTTTTTACGTACTAATTTGAAGCTTTTCAATAACTAATCGAGTAGAAATGAACCATTCCAGTCTGATCTATAAGAATGAGAAATTGAGTCATCTATATATATATATATATACACACACACTAACAGAAGTACCGAACATCAAATTTTACCGCCTAAACTACTTTCTAAGTATGATATTTATTTTCTATGGAAATATATACCATATCTATGTATATATATTATGATATCTATTTTTCTATACAAATTTATATCAATATATATATATATCTATCTATATATATTTCATTAATAAAACTACAAACGACACTTATTAATTTTCAAGTTATTATCTATCAAAATATGTTAATTTAATATTTTTTATAAAAATTTTCAAAAGATTATAACTTTTTTGTTTCATCTTCAATTTTTTTAAAAATATATCTAATTAATTCTATTTTCACGACCTTTAATTTGACATTCATATTGCATATATATACACACACATATACACTAAATTTAATCATAACTACAAAATAATTTTTTTAAATTAATTGTGATATATATATATATATAAAGAAAGGTATCGTCTTAAATAAAAAATCAAAATTTTCTTCCTAAATTACTTTTAGTTATAATATTTTTTTTTTATAAATCTTTATTAATATCTATCTATATATAAAATATAATAAAATAATTTAATTAATAGATCCACGATTTAATAATTACTAAAAATTGCAATAAAAAATTATGATAGTGTTATTAATTTTAATTATTTTATTATAAGAGGATATCAAAACAAACTTATAAATATTCTATAAGGATAAACTTTAGTTCAATTTAAATTCTATAATTCTACAAATTTTGGGATATAGATAACTAAAATATCTAATAAGTTAGATTAATAAATCAATATGAAATAATAAAATTTACATACTACAATAAGATTAATCTGTATAATTATATTTTCATCAAATTTAGTGTTAAAAAAAGAAGAAAAATTTAATATTTTATTTTTTAAATTTTAAATGACCACAAAAATTAAGATTATCTTTTGACACAAAAATTGTCATAAAAAGAAGAAAATGTTCTATGTTGCACGTCTTTCGGATAGATTTAACATCTATACATATGTGTATATAAATATATATCTATATATATATATTAATAAACTGATTGTTTCAATATTTGTTATTAACATTTTCCCGTCTATTTTTTTTTCACAAATGGAAGGACAGATTATTATGAAATTTTGTTATATTACTAACCAATAAGCATTTATTTTAATTTTTTATATTTTTATTTGTTAATATTGACCGTGCTATCGGGGCATGTCAAAATTAATTAATTAATTTTACCTCATTTTCCTCTACTATTTTGTAGTAGTGGGAAGTAAGGGTCGATCCCACAAAGAACAATTAAATTATTTGTATATCTTTTGTGCTAATTTACGAATGCAAATAAGAGGGGGGGTTGTTGATGAATTTTATCTACTAAACTAATAAAATAAAATCTACTCTAATGAATAAAAATCAAGCAAATAAATAGAAGGCAGACAGTAATAAGAATCAATTCCGGTTCATAGCTCAGTTTTCCCCCTATTTCAAATCATATGATTATGTGACACATTATTAATTTAATCATGGAATTCCTATCCCTAAACCAACAACAAGCTCTATTGATTCGTTTTATCCCTTAAGTATAATTAATTAGAATAAACTCTCTAATTAACCTATTTAATCGAACAGTCCAAAATACGCTCTTTGGATTTAATTTGTTAAATGCATTATCAATTAGGATAATAGGGTAGGCAGGTTATCGAATTCACACATTCGATTCAATTAATCCTGAATTATGTTGATTCTAATAATAAAAATTATTAGTTGCTACAGACGGGTTCAACATCACAACAATTACGGATTGCAATTTAAACCCTAGCCCTAAATATATAAATTATCAATTGAGGTGATCAATCACAATTAACAATGTATATATTATAAATCAATTCAACCAATCAACATAATAAATTAGCACATATTAAATCAATACGGTGTCACGAAAATATAAATCACATAATATTGAAATAGGATTCAAACATTCCCTAAACCGAAATAAAAATTTAGTTACGCATTATGTGTCTAAGAATTGAAATCATCAAAATGATAGACATCAAAATCAAGATAAGAAGGGAAGAATAAACTCAAATCCATAAAAGATGAATTCCTCCGTGAATCTGTTCCCTTGCTGCATTCACACCCTGGAAGCTTGATGCTGCTTGCTTTCCTCTAGTGTCTTCACCAAAGGTACTCTCTCTCTCTCTCCCTCCCTCCCCCTTGCGTCTCTCCTTCTCTTTTCTTTGTTCACACCATGAATGATTCCCCAGCTGTCTGCCTTGAATCCCTCTTTTATCTTTCTCATTTTGCCCTAATTTCATTTACGGGCTTTAATTAAGTTTTTGGCTTAATTAATTAATTAAGTCCTTAACTATTTCAGCCCATAAACTTCTTTGTAATCTTCATTCCTCGGATGGGCTAAGGATGGACAAATGTTTATGTGGATTATTCTATAAAATTATCCAAAAATGCTGCAAATAACCACAAAAACAAAAAGGAAGTAGTTCTTGTCGAAACATTAAATAAGTATGAAATAGAGAGTGCACAAGAATTAATTATATTAAAAATACAATTTTATCAATTAAAAATATGCACAATTTCCTACTTATCAAATCTCCCCAAACTCAAACATTTGCTTGTCCTCAAGCAAACATAGAACAAAAGCAGGCACATAGTTGAACTGTGAGAGCTATGCTGAGTCTCAAGATATCTCAACTCATGTACTTTCACAAGACAAATTTAACTCAACTGGCAAGTGTTTCATGATAGATATTGTTCCTAAAGTGTCTCATCATCATCCAATAATTAAGTTAATCTCACACATACAATGATTTAATACCCTCACAAAAAGATAACTCATTTCACTCAAGTGTATAACAGGATGATATATTTCAAGTCACTCAAATCAACACAGAGTATGTCGTTTACCATAAGCTTGCTCGGATATCTAATTTCCATTACTTGTTAATTGAGTTTCCATGAAATCAAAAGGTCTTCTCGGGGTATAATGTGGTTGTAGTTCAAGGTAAAATCAAAGAAGTAAAATTTTGAAGAGAGTTAGGCTAAACTTGTTATTATTATTCGTAGATTTTAAAGCACTCTAACGAATTTACACTTTTAGGTGCTAGTATACATTTTCTCAACTCAACCTTGTCGTGTATGCATGATCGAACTACTATATTGCTGTGCATTTGCCACTTTTTCTCCATTTTTTTGCAGCAATACCGAGACTGGTAGTATTCACTATTCTGCCCCACGATTTTTTTTATCGTGTTGGCAACAATACCGAGACTAGTACTATGCACTATTCTGCCCCCCACAATTTTTTTATAATCGTGTTGGCAGCAATACCAGGACTGGTACTATGCACTATGCAATACCTGGGCTCGTATCCCAGCAGCTACACCATTTTTTTTTCGGGCAGCAACATAGCATAGTAGAATGGGATGTACAAAACAGCAGTAGATTCTTGACAATCATCAATAACTAGTAAGTAAGCCCCTATGAGACAAATGGTACACACGCTACCTTTATCTTCACTTAATTTGTTAGGAGTCCAGTCCACAAATATTCAAAACAGTTGTAAAGGTGAGGTGCATGACAAGATATGATTAGGGATGGTTTAACAAGAAAAAATAGCCAAGGCTCAACGAGGTATCCTAAAAGATCAATTATTGGGGTGATTTATGCAAAAGGCTCAAAGAGGGTGTCCTAAATGCCCTTATCATCTAACATGTAATAACTTAAAACAATAATTCCAAAAAGCATAACCGAGCAAGTTCTAAAATGAACAACTAAGTTTGATAATCCCACATGAAGGAAAAGAGCATCATGTATATAAGTCATGCTCACAGGCTCAAAACTCACTTCAATAATCGGGTTGTGTATCAAATCAAACATGCAAAAGGTAACTCAACTGTAGGTTTAAAGAGACAGCTTTATAAAACTATATCAGTCAATCGCACTTGCCACATAGAAACAATTTGAACTTAGGAACTAAATATCATATTCTCATAATTTTCATCATTGCAAGCTTCCCCTAACTACCACATGCATGCATTCATCCCTCCCCCCACACCAACATCAATAACATGCTACAAAATCATGAAAGATAAACAATAGTAAGAGGCATAATGAATAGTGTGGGAAAGGAGTCACCGTTCATCCGAACGACGAGGAGGGTCAACGTGAAGTCATTCGGCATGAGAGGGTCACTATCTTCTGCTCCAGCTGCCTAAAAAAGAAAAAGAGAAAAAAGAAAATAAAAAGAAAAAGAAAAAGAAAAAAATTCACAATATATATATATATATATATATATATATATATGCATGGGTTGCCTCCCATGTAGCGCCATTGTTTAACGTCGTTGGCTTGACTCAAGACTTTTCTTTTTAATGAACACTCCAAAGAGGTTTTGGAATTGGTCTCAAAGATGACACATTTGCTGCTACATTCAAGGTCCATCCATTCATCTCTATCTTTTTCACCATTTTAGACTTTGAAAACTCGATGAAAGAAATACCATATGAGATTTTTTTCTGAAAATATAGCTACACCCATTTGATCTCATCATGTAAGTGTATACACATTCCATCTACTTTGAACACTTCTTTAATCTCATTCTCTTTGGACCCCTGTGAATTTTAGATGGAAAAGACAATGGGTTAGTCGTAATAGGAGGAGAAATAGGTTGATTTACCTTATTCCCGTGGTTGGGCAGTTCCACACTGGGTGACCCAGTGTCCAGTTGTACAGCAGGTTCCATACTTGGTGACCCAATGTTCAGTTGTACGGCAGGTTCCACACTGGTTGACCCAGTGTCAGTTTCTTCAGCATCAACCTTCTCTTTCTCAGTGTCTTTCACAACAAACCCGGGCTTGTGAGGCTCTCCAAGTTGTTTCCCACTCCTTAGGGTAACAACACTTACATTCCTTGAATTTATCTCGGGTTGGAAAGGTAATTTCCCACTATTCTAATTCTCTAAGAGACTCACCGTGGTAGCTAATTGGCTCATTTGCGTCTCAAAATTTTTTATGCTAGATTGGGTTTCTTGCTGGAATTGTCGCATATTTTGTTGAAGTAGTACCGTGTTGGAAGCTAAAGTTTTCATCATTTCCTCCAAGGTTGCACTAGAACTTTGCTCCAGTTTCTGTTTTTTGAAAGTATTGGCCTTTCGGCTGTGTTGGTAGACGGGTTTGTTCTATTGATAGTCATTGTGTGAATTTCCCCATCGAAAATTAGAATGATCTCTCCATTTTGGGTTGTAGGCATTCGATTGAGGATCATATCTCCTCCCTTGAAAATTCTCGGTACCAACAACATTTGCATGTGCATATATCTCCTCAAGAAAAATCCTAAAGTTGTCGGTGGTATGATCGGTGGTCTCACAGATTTTGCACGGTTTAACTTATTGACTAGTTCCTGCAACAATCTTTCTAACAAAAGAGGTGAGCTCATTTAATTGATATTGAATTGATGCATCATTTACCTCTTTTATCATCTTATATGATGAATCACGGCTGCCAAACTGCTGTGAGTTTGCCGCCATGTTCCAAATCAGCTCTTTTGCTACTGTCGGGGTCTTGTCTACAAGTGCTCCTCCACTGGCCGCTTTTATAATATTTCGGTCCATCAGACTCAATCCCTCATAAAAGTACTGGATCAGAAGTATTCACTAATCTGATGGTTTGGGCAACTTGCAACAAGTCTCTGGAATCGCTCCCAATATGCATGAAGTGTCTCTCCATCAATTTGCATTATACCACAAATCTTCTTCCGTATATTGGCTACTCGAAAAGCTGAAAAATATTTTTGTAAAAAAAAAAAAACTCTCCATCTCAGCCAATTTGGTGATAGATCGTGGCAAATAATACAGCCAATCCTTCGCTAAGTCCTTCAAGGAAAATGGAAAAACAACTTAATTTGCTCATCAGTCATACAGTCTTCATACTTAAGCAAACCAAATGAAACTCCTTAAGGTGCTTATATGGTCTTCACCTGCATAACCATAAAAAGAAGGTAGTAAGTGTATAATATCATAATTAAACTCAAAAGTAGTATTTCAACTAAATCGGGAAATGTAATGCAAAAAGATCGTTGAGCAATAGCAGAATTTGTGAGCTCCCTCAAAGTTTGTGTTGCTTCCATTATAATTTCAAAATGGATGTTAGCATGACCTGCACAAAATTCTCCAAAAGAATGTCATGAGACTACATAAACTACGGGGAAAAAAATTAGAAAGGAAAAAAAACAAAAAAGAATAAAAAAATTACAAAAACTTCACAGCTGGACATGACACTAGGCGACCCAGTGTCAGTTCTGCTGCCAATATCTCTTTTTTTCAAAAGCAACTAACTCAAATATTTACAGAAAAGTATGAAAGAAAATAAATAAAATGAAGAAATGTGAATTCCACGAGAGAGAAAGAAAAAAAACAGAAAAATTTGTTGAAAAAAAATAAACTTCTACAGTTCACACTAGGTCACATAGTGTGAAACCTGCTGGCAGCTTAGATCTTCAACAAATAAAAACACACAAAAATCAACACAAATAAATATCACAAATAAATTCACACCGTTCCGCAGCAACGACGCCAAAATTTTGACCGTGTTGTCGGGGTACTATTTTGTAGTAGTGGGAAGTAAGGATCGATCCCACAAATAAGATGGGGGTTGTTGATTAATTTTGTCTACTAAACTAATAAAATAAAATATACTCTAATGAATAAAAATCAAGCAAATAAATAGAAGGCAGACAGTAATAAGAATCAATTCCGGTTCATGGTTCAGTTTTCCCCCTATTTCAAATCATATGATTATATTAGACATTATTAATTTAATCGTGAAATTCCTACCCCTAAACCAACAACAAGCTCTGTTGATTCACTTTATCCCTTAAGTGTAATTAATTAGAATGAGCTCTCTAATTAACCTATTTAATCGAACAATCTAAAATACGCTCTTTTGATTTAATTCGTTAAATGTACTATCAATTAGCATAATGGGGTAGGCAGGTTATCGAATTCACACGCTCGATTCAATTAATCCTGAATTATGTTGATTCTAATAATAGAAATTATTAGTTGCTACATATGGGTTCAACATCACAACAATTACGGATTGTAATTTAAACCCTATCCCTAAATATATAAACTATCAATTGAGGTGATCTATCACAATTAACAATGTATATATTATAAATCAATTCAACCAATCAACATAATAAATTCGCACATATTAAATCAATACGGTGTCAAAAAAATATAAATCACATAATATTGAAATAGAGTTCAAACATTCCCTAAATCGAAATATATTGTATTTTAGAAATTTTTATATATTTTTTACTTTAAATTTGACTCGATTTAAAAATCTAGAATTTTAATTTTACCGCTTTATTATATCTTTTTCAATTATCTCATCTTTGATAATGTAATTTTGATTATGGATCTCCTTCGATGATGTTCGAAGTGCGAAAAGATTGACCTTGTCTACCTCTAATTTTAGGGGGGGTGGGGGAATTCTAAATATTTTTTATTTAATTTCTCCCTGTTAGTTTTATTGTTTCATTTCGATAAAAGGAGGCTGGAGCGCTCTGTCCCTCTCTCTTTTAAGCTCGGAAAACGTGGCAACTGCTTCGCTAGTGTTGAATTTTTATTATATTTCCAATTTGCTTGGGACCAAGCCCACTTCTCCTAGTCGCCCAACTGGGCCTGGACAACCTAACAACAGGCCGAGGTTCTAGAGCGATTCTACCAGTGCAAATCGGCCCGACCGAAATAATCGACTTGACCGGCCTGTCACGGTCCGAAAGGAATAAATCGGTCCGACCGATTGGGATAAGAGGGTTCGACCGATATGAATCAGTCCAGCCGGATTAGAACGGACGACGGAACAAACCGGTCTGACCGAATCAACCTTATTTAAGAACATGGGGAAGTTATGAATCACGTTGCACTGCTCCACTAGTGCTAGACTTTTTTTATATTTCCAATTTGCTTGGGCCCTAGCCCACTTCTCCTAGCCCCCTGACTGGGCCTAGCCTCCCTACAATGGGCCGACGTTCTAAGCGACTCAATCGAATTAGGTCGGTACTTATTTAATTTATTGCAAAGAGCAGACACCTCAACGATGGAAACCAAAATTTTATTTTTTTCAATCTGTAGGAAGATGTTGTATTATAGTCTATAGAGGTATAGAATCTGAGATTTTCTGATGAATAAAACATGGTAGACGAGAAAGTCCAAGCCTTGGTTGTGAAAGATATGAAGGAAATGCTCCTTTTTTTTAGTTAGCAATAGATATTTTTTTGCGCACGGGCATTATGTCATGTTAGAAACATGATATATATATATATATATATATATATATATATCTTTAATTGAAGTTTCATCTCTAAGTATCTGGTTGTTCTTAATTGCGTTGCAATATGATTTTTGATTTTGAGGTTGAGTTGGCTTCACCCATTCAAACTATTGAGATTGTGTTGTGATGAGGTAATAATTGTCATATATTCGAAGAATCTAATTATATTCGATGTTGCATGCAGGATACAAGGGAGATACTCAAATCAAGGAAAGAAGTCAGCGGTTGGAGAAAATAAAGAAATGAAGATCATCATCCAAGGAAAGATAAATCAGGAAAAGATACATTAGAAAAAAGAGACCGGTTGACTTGAAGAAAGAAGGAAACAAAATCAGCAAGATACCAATAAAGCAGATTAGGTAAAATCCAGGAAGTAAGTTGGCAGAAAATTAAACGCAAAAGATACTCTTCATTCGGATATTCAAGAGGAGCGCGGCTTTAAATAAGAGTCAAAAAGAAAACGAAGGGCATCTCTGTTACATTTTATTAACTCCATAATAGCAGAGTGTAGTGAATTGGCCGATAGAAAAGCTATCAGATTTGGAAAAATACGATAGCACAGGAAGTACTCAAAGGTTAACTAACGGTGAACTACGCAGAGACGAAACTATATCATAGTCCCACCACTAACTAGACTCGGGAGAGCCCAGCAATTTGTAAACGGGAGTTTGCAACAAAATACATCTAAGGGACTAGATGGTCAAGTAAGGTATTAGAAGATGTGTTTACAAGAGTAGACTGGTATTTAGGGGAGCCTAATACGTGTAAGTTCTATTTGTAATATTTGTGGGAACAAGTTATCTTCTAATAAAAATACTTGAGAGGAAGAAGGGGTTCTTTCTCGTAAATACTTATGTTATTTATTTAGCTTCCACAAGTTCAATTACTGTTCGAACTACTACTGAATCATTACACATGCGCACAAATCCTGATCCAACATGTTGCTTTAGTTTCATGTTTCCTTGCTTACCATAGCCTTTATATGATATGGACCAGGTTTGTCATCTGCTTCATCTACAACGAAGATTTGGGAAGCTTAGATGATCTCCATTTGGTGGCAGCACAGCATGTTCATTCGTGCACATATATGCGTGCCTAGTTTTGTGTCTCCTTCTTGTGGTGACAACCGGAGAGCTCTACAAAAGTTTAGTATACTCTATCTGAAGTCCATAACAACAGATCTGTTGAGGTGCTAACTGGTGTATTTGCTATAGTTCTGTCCTTTAGGAATTATGAATCAACCATTAAGATTGATGTTGTGTAAGATAATGAGATTGAAATTATCATTAATGTTGAAGCACATTTTTTCTTGTGAAGATAAGAGGGTGGAGTTTAGTATTCAATAGCCGAATGCTGGAGCTGAGCATTGCCTGTTGGATGGCCTTCAAATAACAATGAACTGTCTTTTTCCTTTGCCCAATTTTGTGTTATAATCATTTCCAGATTATGCATTTATCAACATATGTGAATTATTGGATGTCTTAAAGTTCTTTCGATTCGATCTTCTTCCTATTCGATCCTTTATTGCATATACATGTGTTCTTAAGAACTTTTTCTCGTCTGCAGATATAATAGTCAAATGTGTTTTTTGTAATCAACAGAGAAAATATCTACATGTTGTCTTTTATATTGTTTGATGATGTATGTTTTACCTTTTCCGGCAGGTGGGGCATCAGCAGGAATCATTGGAACTGAAACAGGGTTGCATAATAGAATAAGCTCAAAGTGAAATGGCCAAAGGAGCTGTAGATGAAAAGGACATCAAGTTATGATTTCATTTACGGATTTAGTTGACAAAAATTTCACCAACTCTTGGACAGAATTTCATTATGGGCCTTCTATTCGTAGATTGGCCCACGATTTAGATCTGAACCCAATTAAGAATAAGACAAGCAACTGGGCTAAACCCCAATAAAGTGAACTTTTTTAAGTAAATTGGAACATCACCCACTGGCCTTTATAAAGTTTAGATCATATTATTTATATTTTTGAAGTTTGGACACTCCAATTTAACTCACTGAAAATATATATTTAAAAAAAAAACTAGGTAAGAAAAATTAGTCAAAAATTGTAGAAAATCTTTAATTTTGTCAAGCAAAAAATTACGTTTTGAAAGTTCAAAAGTTTTGTAATTTCTGAAATTACGTTGGAGGATTAAAAAAGTGAGAAAAAATGTGTTAATCCTCAACTTTCCATAAAATTTTATTTTGTTAATTACCATAATTTGTTAAGTTTATACTAGCTACTTCTTCTGAAGTATTATGTTTTTATGTAAAATGTATTATCTTTGAGCAAATTTTACATTTTTATTTGAGCAGAGGTTAGTGTATTGTTTTCTAAGTATATATATATTTTTTAAATATATGTACGAATTTGTTTCAATATGAATTCAGTTTTTTTTCTTTGTGCTAAAGGAGATTGTTGTATCATTGTATACGACGACAAAAATATACCAACCAAAGACGATCATCAGTCAATATAATGATATATCATATCTTCTTTCGTGACAAAAGAAAAGAGGAAACAAATTCTCAGTAAATAAATTAAAAATAATAATAATAATAGTAATAACCAGATAACAATTAGAAAATTGAACTTTTACAATTAAAATTGAACTTTATAAATAATGTTTTCTTAATCCAACATATATTAATAAAAAATAATTTGTGATACAATGTCACGTTTAAACTAAAATTCTATTTAATTTCAACAGTGAAAATAAATTTACAAACACGCTTCAATATAATTTATTTATTATTTAATTATAATTAAAAAAATATCTTTGTTTAATGTTTATCTTTAAGATAAGTTTTTGTATCAATTAATAATAAGGACCACCCCCTCCATTTACGATTCATACATTTGACCCTCCATCATGACATTGTCATTGGACTTTTTTGAGCAGCGAAAGACTTATCAATGAGTTGTAATAGAAATTTTGATTTGTAGCATTCATGGGATTTTACACTACATCGTGTATCGTAACAGGATGAGATCATTCCAGCACAATTGGTGGGTATCTAATGTAATGAACCATGACACAAAACTCAATATGCAATAGAAGATCTCGGTAAAATCGAACATAATCCATCGAAGACCTCGTACGGTAAAGTCTAACATAATATTTACGAAAGAACATTTCCACTAAAAAAGAAACAGCCACCAAAACCACACTGTTACAAAGCTTTGTGTGAATGATCAGCATCTTAAGAACCTGACCAGCCATAGAACTAGTGCCACCATCATGACATTGTGATTGGACTTATTTGAATGCTTCTGGTGAATCTCCACCCATAAAGCATAATAGTTTCCCCACTAACAACATTTATTTTTTCCAAACTGCGTTTCCCAAAGCATGTATCCATGAAACGAGTCAACAAAACCTCAGTAGCGAATAACATATGTTGCTCAGGCCACCATTGTCAAAGGCACTAGGCCGTAGCACTAGGTGGCACTATGTGCGGCATATGAGGGTGACAAAGGTGACCAATGGCAGCCACCTAGGCGGGGATTTTTACAACACTAGCTCAAGTGAATAGCAAGTCAAACAATGTATACACAACAAAGAATTAGCATATCTCGGGAGTGTATCCACACACCATGAATATGATCCCCTTACAAGTTCTAAATATATTCTCAAGCATCAGAAAAGCCTCTTTCATATGTATAGATTGATCTTTATGTTTCCCCGCTCAACAGCAAGTATCTTTTCAGTTATGTTGGTCTTTATAACAGCTTCTTGAGGTTTTTTTTTAAGCTGCCAATTAATGAAGTATACGAAGCATAATCAAGAACAAGCCCTTTCGCACAGCGCAGCTTAGCAACATCATCGGGCTTTCCGTATTTACAGTGACCTTCCAAGAGGATGTTATATGTGATATCATCAGGCACAACCCCAAGATTTAGCATTGCAGTCAGGAGCATATTTGCATTTTTCATCTGTCCTAGCTTACAATAACCATTCATAAGAACATTATAAGTGACAACACTTGGTACAATTCCAGCCTTCTGCATCTCTCTGAGCAACGCAGAAGCGGTCCTAACATCTCCTTTCTTACAGAACCCATCCATGATCATTGTGTATGTTCCAATGTCAGGCTTTTGACCGAGTCTCAGCATTTCCCTCAACATTTTCTCTGCCTCAACTACTTGTTCTTCTTGACATAAACCAGCAATAAGGGCTGTGTACACCACGTTATCGAGTGCAATACCTTCCTTAATCATTCTTTTCTTAAACTCAAATGCAGTTTCCAAATCTCCCTCCTTACAACTACCATCAATAAGGGTAGTGTATGTGATTCTATCAGGCTTCAATCCCTTCATACTCATCTCATCAATAAGGTCTCGTGCTTCCTTCAAATCTCCCTTCTTGCAAAGCACGTAAATAATGGTATTGTATGTGATCAAATCGGGTATCAAGCCTTGATCCAACATTTGTTTATAAACTTTCATGGCCAAATCAACCCTATCATTCTTGCAATGGCCATCAATTAACGTAGTGAATGTAACATCATTTGGGGTTAACCCATTGTCAAACATTTCCTTCAACAGTTCATTTGCATGATTCATTTTTCTCTCCTTACACAGCCCATTAAGAAGAACATTATAAGTATAAACATCAGGCTGAACTCCATTTTCCTGCATAACACTCTTTAGCCTAAATCCTTCATCCAAATCCCTCAACCTAACATAACCATTCATCAAAGTGTTGAAACTAACAACACTAGGCATTAAACCCCATTTCCTAATCGAATCAAAAACTGATTGAGCTAGACTCATTTCTCCTTGTTTGCAAAATCTGTGCATCAAAATATTGAAAAAATATAAACTTGCTGGATGCCCACATTCCAATATCTCCTCATAGAATCCCCAAACTAACTTGAATGAATTCAACTTCATCAAATGTTCAAGCACCTCCCTACAAGTGTCAAAGGGAATTCGAAATTTATGCTGTCTAGTCAATCTAAAGCATTGAATTGCATCAAGAACAAGTCCTGATTCTAGATAAGCATCCATCAATCCAGAGAATATATAAATATCAGATTTTTGAGTACCTCTGGTTTCAAGAATTGCTGCAAACACATCAGATGCAGAATCTTTCCCTTTTCTTGAAACTATAACTTGAAGTAAGTTCTTGGCTTCTAAAAACATTTGGTGGGTGCAAAGAAAGTGGATCATAGTGCAATAAGAGTGCAGGGTGTGGCGGAAAAAGGAGTTGCCGGGAGAAGAGAGCCATGTGAAGAAAGAGAGGATACAGACTGGAGATAGAGAGTGGGGATTTTGTTTGATGAGGTTTATGATATGTTTAGCGTTCAGAGAAGGGAGGAGGTTTTTGAGGGAGACTTGAAGGGGCTTTGCCGGAGAGTTTTGGATGGCCTGAGAAAGGGCGGTGAGTGTGGGGTCTGGGTCTTGGAGCTGGGAAGATGGGAGGGGATTAAACCACTTAGTGGTGGTGGTGGTGGAGACGGCGGCGGCGGAGTAGCGGTGGTGGAAGGGAGGATGAAGGAGGAGGTGTAGGATTCTTGAAATGTTCTTCGTGGCCATGCGAAAGTTTGGGCTTTCCTTTTTCTACTTAAAACGTAACCACCATTTTTAGGCTGTAATTTGATTCCTGGGCCGAGATAAAAATTTCTTTTTTGGGCTTGATAACTGTAATGGGCTTCTCAATTTCAGTGGCTATAAAATATTATTTCACCAACCCGTAGTTCAATTTTAGTTTCCATAGCATTGATACGTATGTGCATGGAATAGCTTGGATAACTTATGTGCATATCGGATGTACATAAAAAAAGAATTTAAAGTATCACTTATTTCATTATAAAGTATTACTTGTTATTTAAAATTATAAAGTATTACTAGTTATTTAAAATATATTACTTCTAATTAATTATCTTAAAAAATAATAATACTTTATAATTAAATAAGTTGTACATTGTTCACAGACGGTATGGCGTGAGTTCTCGATCTGAGCAAGAATTTGAGCTATGTACACTTAGATTTATAAAAAACTCAATATACTGGTGAGGTGAGACACAGCAGCGGGCCTATAAATTACAACGGGCCTTAACAAATTTCAATTTTAAAAAACTTTGATGTGTCACCACGGAGTTCGCATCAAATTATAAATATTTATTTATTGCATATAATAAAACAAAATATAATATCCATAGATATATTTTTATGAGTTGTATTATTTGCATTTATATTGATATATATATGTTGTATATGAATAAATAGTGGATTAAATTCTTATATGTTTTTTACCTATAAATATAAAATAATATAAATATAAAGTTTAATTTATATAATTTATTTTATCACTTTAATATTTATAGTGGTATACACATTTTGTGTTGAATTGAAACTTTAAAAATTCACTTTGAAATGTCATGCAATTTATTGTTTACTAGAGATAGTTTATGAGGAAATAACAATATAATATGAATAAAGAATTATTTCAAAATGAATAATATTTTTATAAATTGTGACTTATGTATTTTTTATAGAAACAATAATATATTTTCATATATTATTGATATAATAAAATATATATTATATCTCGTGTATAGCAAGGACGGATATCTAGTATATTGTAAAGCCATTCAAAATAAATTTGATGGGTAATTCTTACACAGTCTGTTAATTTTTTAAAATAAAATTATATATTAATATTTTTGACTTATAGAAATGCATTTAAAATTTCACTTTTCAAAATTGGAATCATAAATGAATTTATATATTTAAAATTTTGATAAAGTTGTATAGATCTAAAGGCATATAGACTACTCTACCAACCGCTCTGTTGATGCAAGAACTTGTAATAAAGAGGGCATTAAATGTTTGAATAAAAGTAAAGGAGAGAACAATTCAAGAATATTTTACTTGAAGACGCCATACAAGACTATATACCTTGCTCGCAGTTAAGTTGTAGAAGATCACATTATGTGTCTCGTCTGCATTTATAAGTTTTCACATCTAAACATAACCTCTCTTAATTATTTATTTATCATTTTAGAGTTTATAATAAATATATACAACTATAAATTGGTATTTTGGACTATAATGTGATCATTATGTTTTCTAAGCCTACTTTTTATATTTTGAAAAAATTCAATATCTTAAGATAATCGGTCTAATCAGGTTGAATAAGTCAGGCACCAACTGTTTTAATGAGTTACTTTGCGAAAAAAGAAACATCCTTCCTCTGTCATCTTTTCACACTAACTACTAAGCCTTGATCCCCATTTCTCTTTCTTTCTTATCGCCATATCCTATTTCATTTGTCAGTATCTTTCATCCTCTTACTTGATTTTCAGTTCAAGCAATACTGAGGGAATTTTCGATTTTTTATTTGAGCAAGATAGGTTATGTGGCTTTATAACTACACACTTACTTTTGAAGCTGGGTCTTGAATCCAATGCAATAAAATGTAGTTCATATCTCTCGCTTCACCACATCTACAAGGATGGTTTATAGGGTATATAACTAATACTGCATAACACTTAAAAAATAATAGAATTCGATGATGAAGATTCATGAATTAGCTAACAAGGTTTGGGTGACACATTTAAAATTAAAAAATATTGATTTGCAATAGTTGGAATGAAATGAAAGTGACACGAGATTAACATTTTCTATCTCGTGTAACCTATTTACACGAGATTAACAACTCTAATTTTGCCGACAAAAAAGATCTAGAGAGAGACTGGATCTTGAGATGAATGACTAAAATTAAACAAATGATTTCGTACTAAATGGTTAAAAAAGGGCTTTGATCGTATATAATAATGGTTAGGAAAAAAAATCACAAATAAGATATTCATTTTGAAAATGAAAATATGATAAAAAAAAATAAAAAAAATAAAAAAAATTAGAACTTCACAGAACAAACAACGAACAATCCACAATTATACGATCAAAGCTTACTCGAGAATAGACTGAAGATTGCAAATTAAACAATAGAAATCACATTCATAAAAAATGATATAATTACAGTTCCCGGATGTGTATATTTAGTAGAAGTTAATATATATAACAGAAGGAAAGGAATGAACTAACATCACCACTATATATATAGTAAACCACCCACCACGGCGTTCTGATTAAACACGGATGGCCCACGGCCGCGGCCGACAACTGACAAGTTCCACCACCGCCACCCGCCCTTTTCCCGGCCGCCCCTGCTTCTCCGCCACGTCATCTCTTGATGAGGCACACACCGGAACGCGTCTTGACCAAAACCCTTTTGGCATCTTCTTCTTAGAATGAACCAAGTCGTTCTTGGCCGCCGCCGAGTCGCCGCCGTGGTGCTTAGCATGACTAGACTCTATGTAGTGATCTAGCTGCCTAGATATCCTCTCTATCTCATATCTATCAAGGAGAGAGTTCTTAGCAAAACTAGTATTTTGGTCTTGTTGTACATGTCTCGATGCTTCCAACTTGTACCTTGATGGTCGAGGCTCTCCTTTAGCTCTCCAGACTTCGGCTTCTCGGATGGACCTCCCATCAGACCCAGATCCATGTTCATACCATGCCCATGCAGCTGATTTAGCCAAACCCGATTCATCGACTACCAGGGTTTCGGATCTTCTAGGTTTTCTTTTGTCCATGAAAGCGTTGAAGGATGAAGACGGCATTTTTTTGTCCAGTTAAAAGCGTGGAATAACTTGTGGGAAAGTGAAGCTCCACGCTCTAATACTAGCAATGTGTGTGGCATAGTCGGTTTGATAGTGGTATGGAAATTCTTATTATATCCCGTTAAATCTTACAACATATATGACCTTTAATTTTATGTATTGTTTATAATGATTTTTTATTTTTTATTTGTCTAATTTATATTTAATTTTACTGAAATTTTAACCATTAGTTGAAAATTATTTATATGACATTTCTAATTTTACTTGTTCGGAGCTAGCCAATCATTATGTTAATAATTTATGAAAATTTATGAAATTTATGCATGATCACGTATAAATTGGATAAAATCAAAAGTTAGAGGCTATTATATAAAAATTGCAATTTACATGAAGCACAAAATTTAATTAGTAAAGAAATAGGAGATAAAGGTGATTTAAAAAGAGATAAACAAAGTAATTACTTGGAAAAGGTTGGGTGGGTGTTGAGAATGAAAGGTGTTGTTTGGAAAAGGTGGGTTGTTTTGATGCCATTCATGTCCGTGGGTGGGCCACTAGATGATATGTTGTTAGGTGAGGAATAATAAGTAATTTGTCTTTAGGGATTGTGGGGTTCTTGTTTTAATATTTCCAACTCAAAACTCTGTTTATTATGAATTCAGAAAAAGACATTAAAAAGTACTCACTTTTCAGTTGTTCGAAGTTAGCCCAAAAACACAATTTTGCACTTTGTAAATGTACATGCTCGCATAATATCCCCACTGTCTCTCCCGATTGAGTAAATATAAATTGTGACCTTACAAGTTATTTTGGATTACTTGACGAGTAAATCAACTCCGAAAAGCTTGTCATATTTCAGAATTAGTCGAGCGAAGTTTAGATATTTGGTCTTGAAAATATTTGGAGAAAAAAAAAAGAACTATATCTTGAATAAGTTTGGCTTTTGGATTCTTTTATTGCAAATTATATTTCATCTTCTATTTTAATATCTTTTAGAATATTTCCGTTGATATTTGTCAAATTCCATATTGAACAAGAAATTGATGTATATTCACTTACAATAAGAATCAACTACAAAACACAAAGTTATTTACTAAACAGTTGTCCCATGATTCCATAAATACCCAAAAGTGTATTTATAATAGTTAAAAGTGGGTCCTTTCAAAAAAAGAAAAATAAATAAAGTTTAAAGTGGGCTGTAATAGACTTTCTACAAGCCTGGATACATTTTTGCTAAATGGGCTTCAAAGGATAGGTTTCGTTTTCTTCTTCTCCTTTTTTTTTTTTAAGTGGAATTTTGTGTACTATATGTATAAATATGACATCTATTTATACCATCTATACATGACATTATTGAAATACCTGGAGTTGATATACTTCTCTTAAACTTACAAATTATGATTGTTCTTACTGAGTTGGACATGGCATCATGTATGAACTTCAAATTGAGCACCCTTCTGGCATCTCATTTATGACCAACTTGTGATTATAGCTGGTCTGAATTTTGGACCCATTCTTTATTGATGGGGTCCTAAAATATATTATTCCACTCGTTGAAATTTTTTGTTTTTTGATATGGTCCTGAATTTATTATGTTATGCTGTCGGAAGAATGGACTATATAGTGTAAATTCACATTCAATAAACATACATCTGAGTACATATATATGTCATACAAGTATGGCAACTGATTTATGTGTTTACTTTGAATGGTAGGAATTATCGTGAATAAGATAAGGGTGTGATAGAAGGTGGGATTAGGATAAGAAATGGTTCTTATATCCAATATTTACTTGAATTGATTTTGGTCAGGGGTTAAGATGAAAGTTAGTCACATCCATCACAATCTACCATTTTCTTTGATGTATTGTTGATAGTGTAGGTGTTATTTCCTATAATACCCTAAGAAACTTCTCATTCTAGTAGATTTCAAAAAATAAAAATAAATAAATAAATAAACTTGAACAATGGGATAATCTATTAGATCACAAAACATGGGATCTATTCTCAGTCATTTAATTCAATTTTATCTCAAAATTTGTGCTTATTCCGAGTATTTGGGATAAGATCACTTTTTATCATTGAAGTAAACATGGGATAAGGTAGGATACGTTATCCTTATCCCATATTATCCCCTCATGTAAACACTGCCCTAATGTACCATTTTTATAGCTAATTATGATGTGTTGGTGTTCTACACATTAAGGCAGTGATTACATTGAATGAGTTGTATTAGGTTGTATAGGATAGGGGTGTGTTATAAGAGGGATATATGTGTGAATTATGTATCTTATCCTATGTTTACTATGTGTGATATGGAGGATGTATTATCCCTATCACTTATCTACTTCAAATAATTGGTCATAGAGACTTGTGTAATTTTACAAGACTACCCTTTTATTAAATAAGCAATTAAAAAATTCTTATTCATTTACTTCACTCCTATTCGCACAACCGACGTCGTTTAGGCCAGAACAAGGGATATAATCTCGAAAACACGTTCTTACTTCTAAAATAGATGGATTTCCGGGCTTTTCTTCTACATAAACTCGTAAGCAACAACTCTTTATCTTCCCAACAGTAAGAGCTTTACCAAGTTGGGATGTGATAGCTTTCTGAAAAAGTCTACTTATATCTGCATTTCCAAATTAAGAGGGGGGGAGAGAGAGAGAGAGACCAAAGTGAGCATTCAAATTCCTCTAGTAGAACAGAAAAATTTCTATATAATGAGGAGCAGAAATAACAAAGCTTTATGCATAGCCATTTTTATGGTCTCGTAAAATGATTGCATATGAATGTTGATATTGTTGGGTACCGTCGGTGCCCACTGAGGGATCAGAGTGTGCCTAGGCTCACCCCGATTCGAACACACAAGTCAATCGGTCGTTTCGGACCAGTCACACAAGACTGTCGTCGACAAAGAGCACGGAACCCCTTTCCGGTAGCACTTCACTTCCAAAACCTTTCCCACTCGAACCCACACAGACTATACACCGAGAACCTCACGAAAAAAAGATTGACACTCAGTATAGACAAGAGAACAGTAGAAGGAAGAGCAGTGAGAAAGCTATCGAAGATGCCGTCCTAAGAATCGAATGACCGAAGTCATTATATAGGCACGCATTCAACTAAAAAACCACCGAAGGGTCACGTGGTTTCAACATTGCAATAAAGGGAGGGAAGACTGTCTGGAAAAAGGGTGCTACTCATCGCAGGAAATGGGATAGACTGGGAAAGACGAAGGGTGCGGGGAGAAGAGAGCGGCGCTCTCGCAGATAAGGGAAATTAGGGCACGACCGAGTGCCCTAAGTCATCAGTTAAGAAGAGAAAAGAAGGAGAGATGGACTAATGGCCTAGGCCCAAATTTTGGGCAAGCCCACAATTGAATTGGGCCAATACCCAATTACATTCTCCAACTTATTGGACCAATCCTCACAATACCGATTGACAAGTTTATCCGGGGCACAGGCAGTTCATCATCGCCCTTACCACTCACATACACACACCTGCACAAAGGAAAACAAAGAAAATTGAGGGAAAAAAAAAAACAAACTCCAAGTTGAGAATGCAAAAGATACATAATTTTAATCCAAGGAATCAAAATTCAATTTATTCATGTAGTCATTGGTTTTCTCAGCAGACAGACATTTAGTTCTCATATCAGCAGGGTTGAATTGTGAAGGTATTTTTTCAAGTTTGATTGTTCCCTTTTCAACGATATCCCGAATTAAATGATACATAACATCTATATGTTTAGTGCGATCATGGAAGAAATGATTTTTACAGAGTTGAATTCCAGATTGGCTATCAGAATATACCACAATATCACCTTCTAAATACCCAATTTCAGATAACAGGCCTTTTAACCATATAGCTTCCTTTAAAGCATCAGTAATGGCAATGTATTCAGATTCAGTAGTGGATAAAGCAACAACATGTTATAGTTGGGATTTGCAATTGATACAGGAACCACACAGAGTGAACACATATGAAGTGGAAGACTTCCTATTATCTCTATCATTGGCATAATTAGAATCAGTGTAACCAATCAGATTTACACCTTGAGCACATTTTGAAAATCTAAGACAAGTATTGATAGATCATTTCAAATACTTTAACAGCCATTTGAATGCATCCCAATGGGGCATACCAGGGTTGGACATGTATCTACTCAAACAGCTTACCGAATATGCAATATCCGGTGGAGTGCTTACCATGAGATACATAACTGAGCCTATAGCATTAGCATATGGCACCTTAGATATTTCATTGATTTCAGGATCAGTTTTTGGGGACTGATCCTTACTTAGCACAAGGTGAGCAGCAAGGGGAACATTTGTAGGTTTAGCATTAGACATAGAGAATTTACTCAAAATCTTATTCACATAAGAAATCTGGTTCAAATGCAGAGTGTGGTTTTTTCTATCTCTAACAATATCCATGCCAAGAATTCGTTTTGCCTCTCCAAGATATTTCATGTCAAAATTATCACTCAGGAAATTCTGCACATATTCGATAGATTTAATGCAAGGACTCACAAGAAGCATATCATCGACATGTATCAGCTGAAAAGTAGGAATAGAGGCATCACACTTAAAGTAAAGACAGTGGTCATGCACACTTCTTTTGAACTTCAGGTCCTTCATGCACGAATCAAATTTCTTGTTCCATTGCCTAGGAGATTGTTTTAAACCATACAAAGACTTTTTTAGTAAACATACATGGTCAGGTTTTTGAGGGTCAATAAAATCATCAGGTTGATGCATGTAAATTTGTTTGTCAAGTTCACCATGCAGGAAAGCAGTTTTTACATCAAGTTGTTTTAATTCCCAGTTAAAATGAGTGACTAATACCAACATTATACGTACAGTAACAAACTTAACAACAGGAGCAAAGATTTTTGTGTAATATATCCCCTCCTTTTGAGTAAAACCTTTTGCTACAAGTCTAGCTTTAAACCTAGTGCTGTTACATTATTCTTTTACCTTATACAGCCACTTACATACAACAACAGAGCAGTTAGAAGGCTTAGGTGCAAAAGTCCAAGTTTGGTTAACATGCAGGGAGTTCATTTCATCATTCATAGCATTTAACCAGTCAACAAAGTTTTTGGAATTCACAGCTTCCTTAAAGGTTTTAGGTTCTAGATCAGTGGGAGATTCATACACATTCAAAGCATGCATATCCATGTGATAATCATTAAGTCTAGATGGCTGCCTAATGTTTCTTCTAGGTCTATCCCTAGTAAGTTGATAATTATCATTTTCAACATTTTCACCATCATTTAAATTATCATGCAAGTTATCAGAATCTGAAGCAGATAAAACATGCAAGTTTGGTGTGTGCTTCACCTCACTAAGAGTCGTGTCGTGAGCAACAATAGGCACAGAGATAGGCAGGCAAGGAAATTCAGTTTCATTAAAGATAACATCTTTGCTGATATTTACTTTAAAACCAGATTCATTTTTTAACCATAGTCTGTAACATTTCACACCTTCAGGATAACCAAGGAAAACATATTTTTTAGACCTCGGTTCTAACTTATCCAATTTTTTATGCACAAAAGCAGCACAGCCAAAGATTTTTAAATTTGAAAAATCAACAATTTTACCTGACCAAACAAGTTCTGGGTATTTCCTATTCAAAGGCACAGAGGGGGACCTATTAATTAAATAGGCAGCAGTGACAACTGCTTCACCCCAGAAGCAGCTAACGTGCTTCTTACTTTCTCAAGCAAGGTTATGTTCATCCGTTCGGCCACACCATTTTGCTGTGATGTGTAGGGAACAGTTTTGTGTCTTTAAATACCAGAAATAGCACATAAATTATCAAGTAGGTGATTACAGAATTCAAGTCCATTATCAGTCCTAAGTTTCTTGATTTTCTTACTAGTTTGATTCTCAATTAAAGATTTCCAGTTTTTGAAAACTTCAAACACATCAGATTTATCCTTTAAAAGCAGAACCCAAACTTTACGAGAAAAATCATCAATAATGGACAGAAACCGACTTTTGTTACCATGTGTAGGGGTAGTGGCAAGACCCCACACATCAGCATGTAGGTATTCAAGTATGTCAGTGCATTTACACAGATTAAGGGCAGGGGAGATTGGGAAACTAACTATATGTTGTTTGCCCTTGAAACATGATTCACAGAAAGGCATGCATGAAAGTGTATCATTTCCAAATGATCCTACTTTTTGCAGCAGTTCAAGGCCTTTATTACTCATATGTCCTAGTCTACAATGCCAAAGTGCAGTTTTATCATCCTTTACTACATTTGCATGCAAGACAGGTTTGGTAAAACACATATATAGGTTATTACGTTTTTCAGCTTTAAGGACCACAGAAGATCCTTTCATGATAGACATAACACCCTTCCCCCATTTCCCCTCATATCTTTCATCTTCTAATGCAGCACAAGATATGAGATTACTATTTAAGGCAGTTACATATCTTACATTTTCAAGTTAAGAGCATGTCCAGATTCACACATAAGTGAAATATTGTCTACACCTAGGATAGGACATTTCTTATCATTTGCCATGGATACAAAACCATCTTTTGTTTCTTTAAAGGAGCAAAACAGATTTTTAAACGGAGTTAAGTGAAAGGTGCAGCCAGAATCAATAAGTCATTCATTTTCACACAAGAAAGATGAATTTACATAATTAGCCACAGGAGTTTCACAAAAATCAGTTACCATGAAAACATCTTCATGTATTTCCTTTTGAGACACATTGTTAGCCTTAGGCCTTTTAGGTTGAGGACACACATTAGCAAAGTGATCAAGTGTTAAAACATTTCTTGTTTTTATTAGGGGGATTATTCACTTTTGCATTTTTATCCTTAGACCTTTCTTGACCGTTTTTGTTTTCAGAAAACTTTTTCTTTTTCTTAAAAATTCTTTCCTTTAACAAACATGGCATCAGCATGGTTTTGATGTTTTATACTCATATTGGCTTTTAAATCTATTTTTTTACTTTTTAGTCCGTTTATCACAGTGTCAAGATTAATCTGATCTCTACCATATTTAATAGCAGATTTTACATCACTAAAGGAATTAGGTATAGCATTTAAAAGCACAATAGCAATATTCATCAATAAATTTATCACCAGTTTTCTTAATGTCTTGTACAAGTTTTTGAAAAGTGTTCATGTTTTCATCAATATATTTAGACATATCAAGTTTAAACTGGAAAAATCTTTCAAGTAAGAACATTTTGCAGGGTAGTGAAGTTTCAATGAATAATTCTTCCAATTTATCCCATAATTCCTTAGCACTTTTTTGGTCTCCGACTTTTCGGATAACAGAATCTGAGAGATGTAGGATGATGGATGAGAGTGCAATCTCGTCCATCTCTTCCTTTTTCTCGTCAGTCGTGGCATCAGAAAATGCAAGGGTGATACTTTTGAATACACATTGTTGTAACAGTATCCCTTTCATTTTTTGTTGCCAAATGCCAAAATCAGTGCGACCATCGAATGGTGCAAGATTATAGGAGCCCATTGAAGACATATTGTACACACAAGCACAACAACATTCACACTATTCACACAAATCGAAAAGCTGAGGATATCCAAGTTCACACACCGATTTATCGGCTGCGCAGGGGGTCACTCAGATCCGGTTTTAGCAAAAAAAAGTTCAAGTGGACAAAATATTACACACAAGTAATATCACCGATTTTATCAGAGATTCCACAGACCGACAGATATCAATATCAGAGGACAACAGATAATATCTGCAAGTAGGCTTGGCACATAAACATGCCCGGTTCAACTGGTATCTACCAGCAATCACGCCCAAAGCCTATTCGGTGCAACCGGCAACTAAAGATTTAGGTTCAACCGTTTTACCAGAGTGAGGTTTTTGGAGGACTTCAAAAGATTGATCTCATGTCTGTGAATCGTCGCACGTCGAGCAAAGGCGTGACGGGCTGGGGATGAGGAGCGAACGACCCACCAGCCTCGGTTCAATACCGAGGAGCAGATCCACCATCGGCAGGGTATCACGGAGGCGACAGGGGCAGCAGAGTCGCACGGGGCCGACGGGGCAGCGAAATCGCATGGGGTGACGGCGGGTTGTCGGCGACTGCAGCAAAATCGCCCAGCGGCGGCGGCGACTGCAACGGTGGTTGGCGGCGGCGACTGCAACGGCGGTTGACGGCGGCGCAACCTGAAGCTCTGATACCACTGTTGGGTACCGCCGGTGCCAACTAAGGGCTCAGAGTGTGCCCAGGCTCGTCCCAATTCGAACATACAAGTCAATCGATCGTTTCGGACCAGTCACACAAGACTGTCCTCGACAACGAGCATGGACCCTTTTCTGTAGCACTTCACTCCCAAAAACTTTCCCACTCGAACCCACACAGACTATACACCGAGAACCTCACGAAAAAGAGATTGACACTCAGTATAGATAAGAGAACAGTGGAAGGAAGAGCAGTGAGAAAGTTGTCGAAGATGTCGTCCTAAGAATCGAATGACCGAAGTCATTATATAGGCAGGCATTCAACCGAAAAACCACCGAAGGGTCATGCGGTTTCAACACTGCAATAAAGGGACGGAAGACTGCCTGGGGAAGGGGTGCTACTCATCGTAGGAAATGGGACAGACTGGGGAAGACGAAGGGTGAGGGGAGAAGAGAGCGGCGCTCTCGCAGATAAGGGAAATTAGGGTACGACCGAGTGCCCTAAGTCATCAGTCAAGAAGAGAAAAGAAGGGGAGATGGATTAATGGCCTGGCCATATACTTGTTGGGTCTGGGCCCAAATTTTGGGCAGGCCCACAATTGAATTAGGCCAATACCCAATTATAGATATTACTTTCCCAATTTAACGATAGCATAATCAATCCACACGAATGCATATGCTTCTAAGTTTCTATAGAAATCTATACTTCAATCAGAAACAGTCCGCCTTTTTTTTCGATCGAAACCATGAAAATTAAATAAAGTAAAAAAAAGTTGATACTACACAATTACTCGGGCATATAAAACTAGGCACAAAACCCAATGTGAGGGTCCAAACTTCCTATAAAATATTTATATGTGATAAAGCCCCAAAATACAAAGGCATAAAAAGCAGCACCAAAAGACTGCAGCTATTGTAGAACTAATCAACTTTGCTAAAATGCAGCAGCAAAATCAGCAAGAAAGGGGTAAAACAACTACCCCCAACCGTGTCTTCAACCCAGCAATGTAGCAGCGTCAAGTCCAAGGCCAAATGCAGCAGTGAACCGAAACTGGCAGCAGCAACGAACAATCCATAGACATCCAGGAGACATCAACAAAAAACAGCAGGAGTCACATGAGTAAAATAGCAGCAAAATCAGCAAAAAGACATCAGGAGCTACAGGAGTAAAATAGCAGCAAAATCAGCAAAGAGACATCAGCAGGAACAGCAGGACTAAGTTAGCAGCAAAAACAGCAAGGTTTACAGCAATCAGTCCAGCCTTAGTAATTCATCCCAGCAGCAGCAAGAGCAGCACACAGAGTGAACATAAAAATGCAGTAGCAAAGTCCAAATGCAGCAGTGAACAGAAAATGGCAGCAGCAACATATCAGCACATCCCCACAGCAGGATTGCAGCTTCCAGTCCACGAGGCCCAAATCAGCCAAGTTGCAGCAAGGTCGGCAGGAAAACACATGATTCATTCAGTAAATTTAGCCAATGTGGATAGGTCTATGCAAAACGAACAGCAGAAACAGCATGATTGCACACAGGATATGATTATCAGCACTTATAGCAGCAATTAGGCAGCAAAATACCAACAACAGATAACCAATATGCAACAATTGTTACAATATCAGCTCGTCCACATGGTAGGATTGCAACAGCAAGTCCAAGAGGCCCAAATCAGCCAATATGCAGCAGGGTCGGCAGGAAAACCCATGCTCCATTCAGCAAAGTTAGCCAATGTGGATCAGTATATGCAAAACTAACACAAGTGAACAGCGAAATTGCACACAATATATGGTTACCAGCATGTAAAAATAGCAGCATTTATGCAACAAAAGGACCAAAGAAAGACAACCAATATAGCAGCAGGCACGGCAAGAAATGCCACACGCATAGCAGTGAACAATAAAAATTTCAACCAACATTCAGTATGACCATTAGAATAAACTCCCCTTCAGCTGCTATCAAGAACGCAACAGGCAATTTTAATGGAATCAGTTATTCTATATAGCAGCTATGGAACAACAACCGTAGCAGGCCCTGCAAATAGCAGGACTACTCACCCGAAATGCAGCTCAGCAACCAAGGGGTAAAGCATCAGACCCCAATATCAGCACATCCACTCATCAATCTTGTAGCAGCAAGTCCTAGAAACATCAATTGTGGGCTCCAGTGTGGCAATATCAGCGAGTCCACATAGCAGGAATGTAGCAATAGTCCAAACGGCCCAAAACATCTAAATACAGCAGGGTCGATAGGAAAACACATGCTCCATTTGGCAAGTTTAGCAATTGTGGATAGTTATATGCAAATCGAACAGCAATGAACAACAATATTGCACACAAATATAAGTATCAACACAAATAAAAATATATCATCAGTTATGTAGCAAAAGAAACACCAGACAGGACCATCCAATATGCAGCAGAGAACACCGTCAATACCCTATAGCTGCATATATGTGATATTAGCAGTAGTAGCAGGTATGCAGCAAAAGGACCAGTGAACCGAGGACAAGGACGGCAAGGTAAACAACTGCCCAAATGGGCAAGCAAAAAAGTAAATTCCAGCGTCAATTCCATTATGCAGCAAGGACGGCAAATTTATCCAGTGTGAGATTGGGTATTTGCCAAACTAACGGAAGAGAACAACAAAGGTGAACTCAATATATGTCATATCAGTCCTAAGAAAACATCCATCATGCGTGCAGCAAAGGGAACCAACATAACAAAAATATCCAATATCCAGCAGTGAACATCAAGGTGGCCCACAATATTTGTGGTACCAACATTAAACATGCAGTAGTGTCAAGGCAATAGTCTCAAGGCACAACACAATACCCAAATAAGTAGCAAAGTGCCGCATATCGTAATCCTATCTTGCATCAGCAACTCCGGCAAGAGCATGTCAAAATAAATGTTTTTTTTTGCATATATATATATATATATATATATTCAGAAAACAGCAGCAACATGAAATCAATACTAGCCAGGCAGGAGCAGCACTAATAATCAAGCATCAAAGAACTCATACAGGCAAAGAATTGACCATCGAGTCTAGAGGCCTCTCTGCTATTAATAAAAAAAAACAACATATTTCAACCAATCATAAGTTCAGATTGAGAAGAAACTAAGCTACTACTAATGCAATGCACTGAAGTAAATGACTTAATATAGATTTTTCACTTGTATTACCTGCCATTCATCGAACCCTTATGTGCTTTTCGAGTTCAACTTCTTGATAGCAACCATTATCCTATGACCAAATTTCGATGGAAGGAGTGTCGTCTGATCAACCCAACCCTTATACATAGTCCCAAAACCTCCCACCCCAAACACCATATCACCCTTGAAATTCTTTGTGCCATTCCTCAAATCAGCAAAACTATAGACTTTAATATTAGGAGTGGGCATTATTTCTCCAATGTTCAAATAGGTAACATCACTTAAAGCTCTTGAGAACTGGCTGAGACCGGCGCTAATGCTCGTGGCAGAGTGACCCCCATCGTTGTTGTAATTACGCGACGTACCTGAGTTACATGTAGAAAGTATTAAAAATTTCAACTGCCCAGAAAGTGAAAAGATCATTAAAGCTGAAAATGAAGTAAAAGAAAGTACCTGAAGTAACCCAAACCAATTTCCCATTATAGAATTCCCTTCAATTAATGGTTCTCCTATGACAGCTACAAAACAAGCAAAGTTTGGTTCCAAGAATCCGGAAAAGCTAGTAACATAATGGAATAAAGAAAAGGAAAAATGGTACAAACGAAACCCACCACTGAAGTCGGCTGCTGGAGGTTCGCGCCGTCGGAAATCATACCACTCTTCAACGGACTAAGCTTTGTTTTGGGTTTTGGCTAATTGAAATGGATGTGTGTGCAATGGGAGAAGAAAAAACGACGAACAGACAGAAGGAACGTATTGATGTGCAGCGGCGCAGGGCTAGGGTTCGCGATAGGAAATGAGGAGGGCAGGGCAGTTTCGTCAATAGAGGAAAAGTGGAAGAGTAAAGTAGTAATATTACAGCAGCGGATTGTGAGGGATTAATTATCACCCCAACCAAGGCCTGATCTGTTATCCTACAATTTTAATGGGCTCTGTGTCAATCCCGAGGCCCGAGATTTAAACAACTTTTTTGACCCATGAACATTTCTTAATCCCAGAGTATCCCTTCATTTAAATGCAGCCTAAATGTATAAATTTTCTTACTTAAAAATAAACCAAGTAACCCACAAAAAATCAAGATCTAACAAATTTGGGTGCCTCCTTCTAAGATTTATTCCATATATGCAAACATAATATTTTTTTCTCAAAATTAAATATGTATGAAATATAAGTTTTATAGAGTGTTAAAATAAATATTACTTTTTCATAATAAAAATATTATTTTAATTTAAACAATTACAAAATTAAAATTATATCATCTTTTCAGCAAGATATAATATTTTTATTGTTAGAAAACTAATATTTGTTGATGATCTAAAATAGCATTACTTTTATCTAAAATAAATATATTATTGTTATCAAAATATATCAGGTTCAAGATGTATGCACGTACAACAATCGAGATCAATGTATTTAACGTGAATACAAACTGAATCAGTCAAAATTATCATATCTTATTTATTTTTAGATAAAATTCAAATTATTACATATAAAAAATTAATACATTTGATGGATATAATTTCCATGAAACCTGTTATATTAAGAGTACCTACACCAGGGCCATGACCACTGCCAACCACGCTTGAAATGAGTATTTTGAAAAAAGTAGGGGAAAAGACAATTTAGTGACTGTTGTTGGATAATAATTGCAACCATAATTTAAGCCGAGAAATTGGCACGGCACGGCGTCTTCAGGCTTTACCATACGCTGTGTATGAAAACGACTTCCGCCAACAATCTCTCTCTCTCTCTCTCCATCTTATTCCAATTGCCAATTGGGTTTATGGAGTGAGTAGATAAGAAAATTGGAGGAACCAGTTTCACGAAAATCTATTTCCATCCTTAGATTGGCAACGTGACGACAGGGAGCATGGATAATTGAAGATTCTGTCTTACTCTTCGAACATAACATTACCCTAAAGACCAACTTAAAATGAAAATTCCAAATATAAAAAAGACGATTAATATTTAAAAAATTGTTGATGTCTATTACAATTTTTAAGTTTGACTTGAAATTGCATCCCATATATCTGTTGTATTAATATAAGTTGGTTAAAAAAAATATTATTTATTGTTCTTAATGTTCTATAAGCGGCCAAGAAAAAAGCATATAATAAAATATTTTGTAAATGTATATAAATGGATCGTCAGGACACTCCAACAAATTGCAATCCATATTCCACCATCAATAAAAACTTAAATCGAGTCAAAACTAATGTGTGATATTGAGGAAATTATTTTGAGACGGTACAACAGAAAAAAATTGAAAAAAGAAAATTATATATATATATATAAT
This sequence comes from Caryopteris x clandonensis, assembly GCA_028749325.2. Classification (NCBI taxonomy): domain Eukaryota; kingdom Viridiplantae; phylum Streptophyta; class Magnoliopsida; order Lamiales; family Lamiaceae; genus Caryopteris; species Caryopteris x clandonensis. The sequence goes on along the minus strand of JAPYKT020000007.1, from coordinate 3,601,876 downwards.
TAAATATGTTGGAATGACTACATCTAAGAATCTTAAATTTGAGTGTACAGTGTGAGAATCAATGGTAAGATACATATACGATAAAAATATATTTATAAACTTCAAGTTTCTTGAATTAACTTTTATCCACCTAACACCGATAAAAGAAATCTGTCCTCACCGACAAAATTTCAGTTCTTATCATGGAAAAAGGAGGCAATGCAAACCAAAATCTAAGCAATAATTATATAAAGTTGGAATGACAGGGTAAATCAAACCTTCAACATTATTAGTAGTAGTCTCAAGTCTTATTTGAAGAGGCTGAATCAACAAGGATAGAGAAAACTCAACCTTTGCAGCCTCAAACAGATAAACACCAAATAGTAACAATGCAGACTTCTCCAGAGACAACAATCAGAATGTTCAACTAAGCTACAATTCTGTCTTTAGAATGTAAGGAGAAAAACACTTCCACAATACTAGGCCATCATCAACATCCTTACTGCTTTCCAAGGATGGTTGTCTCAGCAATCATCGAAGTGACCACGTAAGGGTCCATGTTTGAGGCCGGCCTCCGGTCTTCAAAGTACCCCTTGCCTTCTTTCTCCGTGTCTCTGCCTACACGGATCGATGCACCACGGTTTGCAACACCCTGCACAAAGCCAAGCCAAGATAATTTGATGAGTTCATCAAGATTTTTAATTACAGTGTTTAGAACGGCTAGGAAACAAAAATTTACCCATTTAAAGGTGTTGATGTCAGCAGTTTCGTGCTTTCCAGTGAGACGACGCTCGTTGCCCTCTCCATAGGCAGCAATGTGTTCTTTGTGCCTCAGTCCAAGCTTTTCGATCGCCTTCTTGATGATTTCATAGCCTCCATCTTCCCTCATAGATTTGGTGCTGAAAAGAGAATCGAGAGAAAATGGGATTCAACAACAGAATCCATGTCGCAAATCATAGTATATTCTATACGTTCGAAATTTTACCTGTAATTTGTGTGGGCACCAGCTCCATTCCAGTCTCCCTGTAGATAGTAAGATGAAACAGCAACAAACGAAGATCAATTGGTGTAATGAGCTTATCAATCCTCCCTTATCAAGAAGTGGAGAATTACACCAAGCCAAAAAAAAAAATGCAATAGAAATGTTCACCTCGATAGGCTTGGGATCAAAGGATACAACAACCCCTGCGATTTCAGTGATCCTCTGTACACAGAATAAACATTTCAATATAAAATATGTGATTCAACAAAATTGTCTTTTATCATGAAATTTTACAAGAATATCACCTCCAATATGTAACGAGCAATCCACAGCTCATCACCGGCTGAGATGCCAACAGAAGGTCCAACTTGAAATTCCCACTGTAAATATTACAGCAGATAATAAAGTTAAATGTTGGGAGGCAATCAAGATATACAAATAGGTAGTGAAAAAGAATTCTAGGCAGCTGACTCTACCTGGCCAGGCATCACCTCCCCGTTGATGCCACTTATGTTAACTCCAGCATATAGACACGCCTTGTAATGCGCATCCACTATATCACGGCCAAAGGCTTTGTCAGCTCCGATTCCACAGTAGTATGGGCCCTACATGCAACAGAAGACTAAATTATGAAAAAGAACAAGATCACTGGATGACTCTTGAGCATTGACAGATTAACAATGATAAAATAAAATGTGGATGCATTATCCATATTGCTAATCAAGAACAATAGGAGAGTTTGCAATTCATGTTAATGGATGCACCGTAGAAGACTAAATTATAATCAACACATCAAATATTTTTCAGGTAGGGATGAAAATTACCTGAGGTCCAGGATAGCCTCCAGCTGGCCAACCCAAGGGCCACTTGACTTGTTTCTGTAACAGAGTGTATTCTTGCTCAATACCATACCTATCAAAAGCAATAAACATTAACAATCAGTGTGTATGTTAACACACACACACACACAGAGCAATGCGTGATATCCTGTAGTCTTTTGTTATAAAATAAAGTACTGGTACTTTGCATTGGAGTTGAAACATTACAACGAGACACCATGTCCTATATGAAATATGTTCTATATATGTATGTATGTATATACGAGAATAAGTCTAAGGATCAGGGAAAAATTACTAATCCATTACCATGGTACTTCAGCAGTAACATCAGGGTGGCTGAAAATCTGGGCTGCCTTGTGTCTGTTGTTGGTTGGAATAGGTTCACCTGCGGGGGTGTAGGCATCGCACATGACCTACAATACAGGACGGAACTCCCGTGTGAACAAATTCATAATACAAAATCGTATTCAAAATAGCAGATCATATGAAAAATCTCACCAGAATGTTATTCCCCCTCCTGAATGGGTCTTTGAAAATAGCTTGAGGGCTGTGTTCATTGCATTGTCAAAAGCATTAGCATTCGAAACCTTTCCCTCATATAGCATCATATCAACAAAATAAAATAAAGAATACAATGCACAACACTTACTATAGGATAACTTCACTATCTTCTCCAGGAGCTTGGCCTGTGCTAGATCCATCGTAATTCCATTTAGGCAATTTTGAAGGATCACTCACTGGCCCAGAAAGAGTCTGAAACCGAAAGGAAGGATCATCGATAAATTAACTAAAATATCAAAGATTAATTAGCTGGCGCTTCATGATTAAGTTGATTGTTAAAAATAGTTACTGACCCTTGCTTTGCTCCTAAGATCCATACCAGATCCACCGATCCTATAAAAATTATACGACACCAGGGCGTCATTAATCATCCAAGTGAGACAAAAAAAAAAAAAGAAGAAAATAAAATATAAAAAAGAAAATTAATAAAGATTTAGGCATTGAGTTAAAACCATGAGTAAAATGGAATCAAATATAACAGGATTATCAAGCCAGACAACAAGAAATCACGTCAGTCTGCTGATCCAAGAAGTAATATAAATGAATTCTTGAAATTTCCTAAAATACGATCATGATAAGAAAGAACCGATTGAACTATAACCGTGTCTATCTATATAAAGATAAGAGATCGAAAATGGGGGGCGGACATAGATTGCGGAATCCATAGAAAGACAAGAGTCCAACAAAAGTCATACGTATAAAAGAATAAGAATTGGTAAGAAGAACGATCTTTGACTCCAATCAAAACGAAAATAATACAACTTAACAGTGGAAAAACAGATTTAGATTAACGTTAGATCCATAGTAAAATATTGTGCGATAATCAAGAATTGGTAAAAGATCTATCTGTGAAACATGAGAAAATTTAAAGAAACAGAGAGTATATCTTCAGGTGATAAAGTTTTGGTCCCTTAATCAGAACAAAGAGAAAAAGAAACAGGACAGTGCCTACTTTCTATGAAATCTTCAAAATAACAGATCAATACTTGAAAAGGGGAAGAAGAAACCAGAGGGCCTACACAGTGGTTCGAAACAGGACAATAGAAACACAGAAAGTTAAAGTCATCACAAGATGAAAATCATTGGTGAGAAAACTGGAAAATCAACAACTCAGAAGTTGAGGTCATTAAAACAAATCCCTGACTATATTTCTCGCCGGAAAAAAAAAAAAAAAAAAAAAAACAAGGAAAAGAAAAAAGACAATACAACTGAAAAACAGAACAAGTGTTGCAACACAAGAACCCATCAAGAGAGTGGAGAATAACTCACCAAACATATTCGGCAATGATTTTCTTAGTGCTTTCTGAGAGGTTGAGATTGAGGAGATCTGTGAGGAGAGCCATTTTGCAATGCTTTCGACTGGTTTCTCTCTGTTTTTCTCTCTCTACGAGAATAAATGATTGTGTACCGAAAACGAAGGGGGTGGAGTACCGGTTTTATAGTCGCAGCTCCATAGTTGCTGACATAAAATGTAGGCAATTATGACCTGTATAATTCAGATTAAATAATGCTGGCAAAATTTTATTATTTTAGATTACCATTGGATTATTTATCAGCATTGAAATTAACATCTTTCCATTTATTTAAATATATAAGTTAGTCAATATTTGAAAAGTCATCCTCTATCATGACCCTTTTTTCCCGTGAAAAGGCGCCGCCGTGATCGGCAATTTCTGATCTGTTTTCAGATCACCGTTCAACTCTCTCCACCGCACCATCCTTTTTCTCGAATCTGAATTGATGAAATGTGCATATACACATAGCATGTGTGTTTTTAAGTGGAATCTGCATTAAAAGTTGTTCCAATTTCGCCGGTGATTCTGAAATTTGATCGAGTTAGCCTTTGTTTTCATAAATTTTCTGCCGGAATCAGATCGCAGCTTTAAATTTTTAAGGTCCGGCGATTGCAGGGGAGGGGAGTGTTCGGAGAAGTGGGGAACTGCAGAGTGGTGTTAAAGAATCTTCACTTTAGATTCTCTATTATACTTTCAATTATTTCAAGCTAATTATGGAATGTTTGGATTTGAACGCGGATGAATTGATTGTCAAAAGATTCATTCTCATTTGTTTGCAATGTAACATCAGATTATTCAATTTAATAAATATCCTATAACAACTATCAACACCTTCTCTTTTTAATATCGCTACCAATTATTTGTATTTTAATAATCAAAATTAATTATTTTATAATTATTCAATGATTACTTACATTCATTTATATAATATTTACAGAAAATTTTATTTTATATAATCTCAAAATAAACATATAAATTTAAGATTATATTTTTTCTATTATATAAAAGTAATTTTAAAATATTTAAAAAAGTTTTAAAAATAATTGATAAAATTATATTAAAGTTAATTTTAAAAAACAATCGAAAGACTTTTGATTTGAGACGGGTTATATTGAGGCATTTATTCCACCTTATTTGATTAAATATAGAGGGACGCCACATTTCCGTAGGTAATTGTAATGACATTTATATTAAAGAAATAGGTGTAAAGTTTTATCCCCGGATGAAGCAAAATTATAACCACTTGTGTGCTGTAGGTAAAAAATTTACCAAACTTTTACGCATGTACCAACCTAACCTATGCAGAAAGGTGGTATGTCAAATTAAATGATATAATAATGTTGATGCCATGTGCCCCATCTTGAAACTTTCAATCAATCAAATCCCCACCCAAAAACAGGAAAAACAATAAAATCTTTTTAATGACATAATATATATATATATATAGTATATTAGGAATTGCTTGAAATTTAGATGTGTGTATTATGTTTGATTAGAATGGTAGATGTAAAATAATAGAATATTATATAAGTCATAATTAATATAGTTTGAATGGAGTATGATCGATTCTTCATCTTCAACCTAAAATAATTTGGGTTAGACTCATCTTCAAAATGTTTTAAAATAAAATTTAATTTTGATATTTATATATTAGTAATAGGAATATAAAATTCTAGAAAGTTTAACATTTAATGTACAAGGACAAGAGTGAGAGCGTACTGTGATGATATTTTTTTTAACAAAACTTGACTTGATTCTCAAACTATTTTTTAAGTAATATTATCAGGAAATCTTTCCTAGAAAATTGTTTTGGAAAAAATGACGTAATTATCTTTTCATTATAATTTAAGTAGGTCAAATTTCATTAATTTTATAATTACTGTATGCACTGATATTTTAATATAATAATTTAATTGAATTCACCCTAATTTTTTGTTAAATGTAAAAAAGAAAATCAATTTTAATGCTGCTATTCGAGAAGTAAATTATGAAAGAAAAATAGTTGTACGGTGAAGGACGATGACAGAAGAAATGGCAAGTCCGTGGGACGTATCGGTTTAACCGCCACGTGTCTGTTCCGTTCGAAGAATCCAAGAGCAACACTCAATTGGGGGACCCACCACCACCTTGAAACTCCCAATCCTATTGGCAAGTGGTGTCCGCCGTGGACAAGATTCTTTGCCTCCTTTTTCTCCTCGACAACAGCACCCACGCTCGCTGCACTAAGCTTTTTCTTCCTCTCTTATTACATTAAAGTATTTTCATATTTTAACTTATTAACTTTTCGAGGCTATTTTTATTTGGTAAAAGTTTTTAATATGCATTTCACGTGTTCTTAAAATAATCTGGTCAGGATTTAGCAGCTGTTTATAAAGTTTTTTTTTCTAAAAATTAACTTACTTTTAAATAAAAATATTATTTTAAGAGAATGAATTATGCACCCGTATTCGCTGAGTCGGGATATATTCATATCAAGATATGTCAATAAATAAATGTCTTTTCTTGAAGCATTATTTATATATACTCATTGAATACATGTATAATTTGAATTCTACCCTTTATATTCAAATAAAAAAGTGGAGAACAACAAAATCTTCGAAGAATAGCCTATATCCATATGTTACCACCACATTTATTTGTAGTAATAATTTTTTTTTTTTTTTTGACTTATGTCTCAATTATTTACTAATATTTGTATTTTTCTCTCTTTTTTTACTTAAATTTAAATAGTCAAATAATTTTTTCATTTTAAATATATTTTTTACATACGATATATCAAATTAATCATCTTTTTGTAACTTTAATCTAACACCAATATTGCATATTTTCAAATAAAAATTATATTTAAATTATGATACATATTTTTTTATGGATATAATATCGTTTGTTTATGAATTTAAGTATTTATTTTTATTTTTATATATGTATTAAATTTGAATAAATAATATTAATTTTTATATGAATTTGATCTAAAAGTATAAATATTTTTGAAAAAATAAAAATATTATATGATCTAATAAAGATAAAAACTCATGCAATATATTACTTAATAAAGAAATTTTTATGAGAATGATAATGCAATATAACATAATAAAAATTTCAAATCACATAATATATATAAATATATTAACATAAATAATTTTTAATTAAATTGTTATAATAATAAAAATAATATAGTTTTAACATATTTATTTATATAATAGAATATGTTATGTCTCCTGCATTGCACGGATAGCCATATATATTACTCTAAACATAACATAGTTTTTTAATAGAAAATAAAAATAGTTGATTGAACATATATACATACACACACATACACACATATATATATATATATATTTACGTTTATCAATGTATTCTTCTATTTTCTTCGTATTCTATCATTGAACATGTTCGTGTTGGTGAGATTTTAAGGTGCTATAAAAAAATAAAAAAGTGGTGAAATGATATAAATGTATGGCCTCACATAAGAATAAAGGGTATTGGTAAAAAAATCATAGATTTTGAGTTATTTTATAATTTTTTAATATTTTTTTTATTATTTCATCACAAAATTTAATAGTTTTGCAATTTCGGTTAGTAACAGACAATTTGAGTTGTTAATATCTATATCATATTTTTACAGAAATTGACACAATGTCCAATCATCACTCCAATTAATAAAAATAAAAATGAAAAGAAAAAAATAACGCGATTGTATGGTATGCATAAATTAGATAAATTATGTAAATATAAAATTAATAGAGAAAGTAAACGAATTCATGCGCATCTAGTTTATTGTGATCACCTGGCGCCAAATTTAGGCTATATTTTCTCTTTCTATACAAATTATCTTAGATTAACAAATTATCACATCTCACCTTTAAAATCAAAATTATGATAACATACTATGGTCAAATATACAATTCTTAAATACAGATGAATGTTGGAAAAAGATTAATTTCATTAAATATATTGATTTTTATCTTGAAAAATGAGATGTTTTTAAACAATACAATTAATTATTACATAAAATATAATTTTTCTAAAAATTATAATTTTGTACTTATATACCTACTTTTATTCATTAATTTAACTTATGAGATCATATCAAGCTTGTTAGTAAAACAAAAAAACAAAAAAAACAAATAAAAATATTATTAAATAAAACAAAAAATAACATCTAAGCATATTTTTTTTTCAGAATTAATGAAGTATTTATTTATTTATTTATAATTATTTTTGTTTCAACTGAAAGTGGGGTTTCGAATTTTGAATATAAACCAATATGCCTTCAATGGTGTGGACTGCTCTAAGGGGTAAAGATAGTTCATAACATTGCAGGGACTCCACTAAATTTTACTTTCAGCATCAACCTCAGCTTTGAACTTTTGGCAAAGCTTTCTAGAACGAACAGTTAGTCAAAACCCTTTTTTCCTTTTTAATAAAACTAATAAATCAATTCCTACTCTGAAATTTAGGAATTGGGAAATATGATGAATAGTATTTTATTTTTATTTTTTTGGATTTTATAGGATTTCATCATTAATGCTGGAGACTTGTAATATTATATTTTGAGAAAAAAAAAAGTGTTGATAATGATTAAATTATTATAAAATAATTAATTTGTTTTGTTGAAAAATGTAAAATAATATAAAAGTAGGTAGCTAGAAGGTTAAATAAAATTATATGTTTTCATATTATACTAATTAAATTAATAAAAATAAAATTCATTATCGACGTTCTTTCCGATTATCAAAATATTATAAACTTATCTTAATCTTATAACTTTAGTATTACCTAGGACGTTAGTTTTGTTAATAATTTTATTGTACATATTTGGTACAAATTTAAATGTTTAAATAAATATGAATTAATTGAAATATTTTAATATCTAATTAATATTTCTCTTGTGTGTTGTATGGTTTATAAAATAATAAAATAATAAGTTATTATAAAATAGTAACCTAATTTTTTCAAATAAAATCTATATATATATATAAATAAAATAACTTTTTTCCAATTTTGTTTTCCCGCCTAAACTTTATTACTTAATGTAGAATAAATATATTGTTATTAAATTAAATTTGAACGTTTTTATCTTTAAAAAATTTATTCGATTTCGAAATATAAAATTTTCCACAATTTTAGGTGTTTCAAAATAAGATGATATCAGGATGAATATACTACTACATTTAATATATGATTTGAAATATATATATTTTATCGAATATTAATCAAATCACTAAATTCTAAAATTTAAGAAATATATGAAATCTAATAAATATATGATTCGATCTTCTTGAATCATTTTATCAAACCAATTAAAATCGCACGATCTTATAAAATCTACGAAACAATAATCTATATATATTTATATATATATATATAAGTAATTTTTTTTTAATATTTTGTTTTCCGACCTAAATTTCCACCTTATAAATGCAAAAGTATATTTATTTGTGGAATTTTTTTAAGATAAATTATTACAATTTAATTGGATAGATTAATATAAAAAAATCTTCGAAATTTGCTTAATTTATATTGTTCAACATAAACAAATTCAAATTTTAAGAAAATTTTGTTAACTTATAATATATTCAAAATAAAAAATAAACATTGGAATATTTGTTAGAAACCGTAAATTATTGTAGTTTTATTATATTGTGGAAAGTCATTAACAAATTTCCTAAAATTTAAGCTATCAAAATCACCCAATCACGTGAATAGAATTTGATTTTGTCAAATATGAAATTAAACTTTCATCAATCTTACCGTAATTCAAAATTATTTCTCATTTTGTCTCTCTCTTCTTTCTATATATTTTATCAAGATTACAAATGGTATGACAAGTATAACAATATGTCCCCAATTTCAGTTGTCCCCAAACCCTACACTCTTTAAAATATTATTTTCAGGTTTATTTTATTTTTTGATTTTTTATTCATATGTTTCTTTTAATTTATTATAAACATATTTTTATCTTCTTAAATATTTTTCTTTATTAATTTTAAACGAAAAGTTCGTTCATCACTTTCATTTTTCATTTGATTGTTCTTATGATTTTCTGTTGAGATCTGCAAATGATTCGACGTATAACCATTGTGCGATTATTCATTAGCTTTCTACGTATTTGTTTCTATCTGATTTCAAATTTTGTGATATTATTATATTTAATTGGCGATTTGCTTAATATTTTTATCCCTAATTTGACTGTGTAATTGACAATTTTTACGAGATATGTACAAAACTTTATTTTCTTTAATCTGCTCACATCTCTATTAAAAACAAAATTAATTCAACCTTCTATAAATCGTGGATATCATGCTTATCAATTTTTGAACGAGAACTGAATTACAAATCCACACCTTTTACAATATATTATATAACTTGAATATATGCTTATATTACAAAATATAAAGAAAAAATATATTTGGTGTATCGCAGAGGTCCCACACTAGTACATAATTATATAAAAAACATTTTTAATAAAAGTTGTTTAAAGTAAAAATATCTCACAATATATAAATATATTAAATATTAAAATATACCACAATTAATTTATAAAAAATAATTTCTATTTATAAATTAATATTTTATTTCTATATATATAATATGGATATCAACATAAAAGATCATGGAAAGATAAATAAGTTGATATATTTTTCATAAAAAATAGAGTTAAGATGAAAAAGTTATACGTCATTGAAAATTGGAGTTTAAAAGTAAAAAAAAATACTGATTAGATATTATACTTTCTAAAAATAAGAATGTGATTTTAGCGAAAAAATGACATATTTTTCATACAATTTGAATAAATTGAAGCATTTTTAAGTTATTTAAATTTATGACAAACTATGGGATAGCAAAAAAAAAAATGATAAACACGTTGTTTATAATAAATATATAATTTTATTGTTTATCAAATATAATGGGTCTAATGGTCCATTGATTAAGTTTAGGAGATCGATTCGATCGATTTTTAAAAATCAGATTGAATTTATAATAATTTTGATTAATTCGATTTCACTTGATCAATTTATCCTAAACCTACGTATCGTTGTCTCCAGTAAATCATAGTTTCGTTCGCATGGACAGCTCAGTTGGTTTCTGGGTGGCAGATTGCCGCAAGAACGCAGGATCGAGTCCTGACAGCTGAGTTACCATGATTGGGGATGGGGATCCTGGGGGCAGGAATTTCGCCTTTTGCCCCAAGTAAATCAAAGCTTCATCTTGCAAGTGTTACCAATCGACGGTCAAGATTTTCTGTGACGTTGACTTTTCAACCGAGGTTTTCCGTGTCCTGCAGCACCAATTATGCTGCAATTGCAGAAACACATTCGACGTTACCAGTTGCCCAATTTTTGAAGTTTAAGTCTAATGGAAATATTACTGTCATTAACTTCCATCAAACATATGCATGCAAACCTTTCAAATTATTAATAATAGTTTAATGAGAGGCAGATACTATTATGGTATTATCTTTTTTTAAACATTTGAAAATACATACCAAATAAAATAATTATTTTTTAAATAAATAAAATTGTCACTAGTAATATAAATTAATGTTTGCATATATAATACTTAAGTAATTTATTTTTTATACATATAATGACATATAATCGTTTATTTTTTTATTGGACAATTGAGATGGAAAACTTTAATTTTGTATCATTTAGTACATTTATATTCGCGATTAGTAATATAATAAGATTTGTGCTACAAATTTTTGCGAAATATCATGACTTTTTTTTTGGACAAAATATGTGGGGACCACGTAGGAATTCAAATATATTCCATATACACTTATTCAGATTTGTTAGAGATATTATGAAAATAGGCATGTTTGGTCCTGATCCAAGTTAAACTTTAATTGACGTATCGAATAAAAGGAATCAATTTAATTTGTGGACGGAATAAGTCTAATTCAATTTTCAGCCTAATGGGCGCATCATTTACAAATATATGACTTTCTGATTAAAATATTTTCGAGGAATATTCATTTTCCGATTTCTTGTTTAGAATATACGACACTAGACTAGAATCTCTATTTTATAACAAGACAAAGTCAATGCAGAAAATTTTCAAACAATTAAACTCCATGATTGGCAGCTTCGTCATATAATGTGGTTGTCTCTAATAACCAACACAGAAGCAAAACCCTTAATATGGACTTTTTTTTTAATGTTTTGGACATATAATAATTTCCGCATTTTTTTATTATTTACATTTTTTAGCAACTTTTAAATTAATAAAAAATTAATTTGACATTATATATATATATATATATCATACTAGATGGTCATGTGCGATGCACGGGACATAATGAATATAAATATATGTATTATTTGATTATAATAATAATAATAATATATGATAAAATAATATTATTATTATTATAAATAATTGCATAATAATAATTTTAATCAATTATACTTATAATAAATATTATGTGATTTGATTTCTTTATGTTGTTGTATTGTTATTCTTTTACAAATTGCTTGATTAAATTAATAAATTGTAGAATTTTTTTAAGTTAATTTTAGAATGTTCTCAACTCAATACAAAACATTCAACTTACTAAAATTTATTAAAGTGGAATAATAAATTATAATATTATATAAGTAAAATGATATAATATTTTCATTTTTATAAAAAAAGTATAGATCAAATTCATATAAAAAAATTAATATGTTATTTATCAAATCCAACACATATATTAAAATAAAAAGAAACAATTAAATTCATAACAAAAATTATATATGTATATATATAGATATATTTTATTTTATTTTTGTAAAGAAATAATTATTAGGTGGGTTCTGCGGATAGAAGCGTGCAGATAGATAGATGTCAATTACCGCTTAAAAAAGTCAATTGCAATAATAAATGTCGTAATTAATTTATAGGCACGTCAGAGTTGCTGACTATGAAATACTAAAGTCAGATCTTATTTATTTATTTAATTATTTTTATATCCCTCAAAGTTGTACTTCTATAATCGAATAATAAGAGTTTAGGAGAATTCAAACTCCTAACTTCTATTATTAATAAGTGTTAAGTCATCTATAACCACACTAATTATAATATATATTGCCGATTACACTAATTTAAAATGTAGAATTCAAATACAATAATATTCTAATTATACTTGTATGCAAATAAAATTAATTAAAAAAATAAGAAACCATTCAAACTTGATACATTTCGATACTAACAACCTTCCAAATCCCAAATTTCAATCAAATGGTTGATTTTTTTCATTTATTTGAAGCATGGACAATGAAGTGATAGGCAGTTGCTAAATATATATATATATATATATAATAAAAATATCTTACAATCTACAACTTTATATATATAAAGATCGAAGAAAATTTTCGATTAAATTACTTAAAAACTATCCCGCGTAAGTATAGGTGGTGATAATCACGTTGCAAGTTATGCTTTTATGATCATCATTTTCCAATAAATTATGACTACTTGTCGAAAAACTAAAAAGCCCAAACAATAAGAAATTAAAATCTAAAAAGGTCGTCGTACTTGTTTTACTATATGAAGCTCCCGTCTTTTCGATAATAGAAAAAATAAAATACTTCCAAATGCATGTGGAAAAATGGCCGAAAAAGAAAGCAAATTGCTTTCATTGAACATGAATACAAAATTCTTCAGAAACTGTGATATTTTATTAAGAAAGAAGCATTGCGTTTACACAGCACAGATTCCAATTTGGATGTTCAAATCCAGAAAGGTCATCGAAAAGGGCACACAAGTAAACAAGACTCCGAAGGGCTAACTAAGTCGACAAATAGAGACAAACTCAGATGTTTGATTTCCAATAGAAGTAGCTGTCGATTAATACAATGCTAATTATTTGATTCATAGTTAACTACTTCTAATCTTCGCATCGATTAATAATAATTTGAAGTTGACAATTACTAACCATCGTATTAATTAATTAAATATATTCATTTAATGGAAACTAAACAATTAAGAAATAATTAATGACAGAAAATAATGAGAGGGATGTGATGGCCAACTTGTCGCCAACCTCACCATCGCCCATCATTTTGTTTAGTCTTTCGTTACGATTAATTATGAGCCTGTAAAGTCAATACTCCCTTTTTTTTTTTTTTTAATTTTTATAATTGCTTACAGAGAACTATATTATATATATATATATATTTTGTTCTGAGGTTGGATTTGAAGTAAACGGGTTCGAATCTGTAACTTGTATCGAGTTATGTTAAAAGTGATTGTTACTAAATTATCAAGTATTAAAATAATACCAAATATTATAATAGTGAATAATTGTACTTAATTCAAATATTAGACTCCTGGCCCTCAATGAATATTTTCTTAGATCTAGATTTTTTATTATTTATTTTGTGGGTTGGTGAGAAACAGGCATACAAACATTTATATAAATAAATATATAAATATAATGATATTATATTATCTTATTTTTGCTTAAATTATTGGTGGTGTACATGCTAGTATTCTCCGAATCTAATGGCAACAGCAGGAATAAAATGTTTATTCACGGACGGGTTCTCCGCCTTAAAAAACTGAAGAAATAACTCAATACATCGTATCTAAACATCCAGCCTCTATCATCCATTATGTTATCATTTTAATATTTTTTATATAGATTAGATGTTCTTACGTATACTATATGAAATATAATATATTTTATTATAATAAAAATTTATAGTAAAATTATATTTATTATTATTAAAAATATACATAGCTTATTATTTATATCAATTATATAAATATTGTTCAATTTAGAATATAATTTTTTATTATTGTATTTTTTATTTTTTGAAAATTAACTTTATCAAATAATAAATGTGTACAATAATTTGAAGTGAATTTTGAATTGTTTTTGAATTGAAAATAAATATTTTCATTTACTAAAAGCTAATGAAATTAAATAATAAATTATAGAATTATATAAATTTAATATTATAATATTTTTATTTTTATAAAACAATAATATATATTTAGCTTAAATCTATTTATAATTTTGATACACTATTTATTCAAATCTATCATATCAAAGTTTTAAAAATAATATTCAATTCATAAGAAATTATATTTTATACTTTAAATATAATTTTTTATTTCAATATATGCAATATTGATGTCAAATTAAGATCACAAAAAAAAATATTAATTTGGTATATAATTTGCTAAAATAGATTTAAAACAAAAAAATATTTGACTTTTTTTAATTTTAGTGAAAAATACAACTAGATAAGAGAGAGAAAGCGTGTATAAATGACACGTATCAATTGTTTGTGAAAATACATGTCAAGAGAAGAAAAATATTCTGACGATTATTCTTTTATATTATAGAAGAATAGAAAGATTTTTACAATATAATCATGTATATTGTAGTTGATAAAATGGAAGTATAATTTTTATAATCACCAATTATTCTTCATATTGTCTCAATAATTTATTATATAAATAATTTTTTTTTTTAGAACTTATTCAGGTGGTAATTGTGTTAGACATAAATTACTAATTATTTTAAATCTTGAAACATGACCCTCATAAAATGATTTGTAGACACATGGTTTTTTAATTTTTAGAACGATAATAATAATTATCGGCGCTTCAAATTTCAAATGTAATTAAATTGAAAAAAAAAAAAAAAGAAGAAACATTTGAAGATGATTAAGCAAATATATAGTTTTTTATTTATTTATAAATTGAAATTAAAATATTTAATTGAATAAAACGTGAGAGGCATAACCTGGCTTTTAGAATTGTTCCTACGGAGGAGACTGCAAAAATATGCGATATACTGCTCATCTTAGAAGCAGGTAGGGCATCTGGTGCCGCATTCGCAGAAGCATCCACGAACCTATTCTCTTCTATTTCAGGTTTCTATTTATTATCACTTATCCACATCCAATCCGAATATCGCACCCCCCACATAAGTCTCTTTCTTTTTTTTTTTTTTTTTTTAGAGGAAAATCACGAGCGTAAAAGCCTTTACTCCTATAATTAAATGTTTTAATGTTTCATCATTTTATACATCGATAATTAAAAATTCGTTTGAACTTTATTTGATTAAAATATTTGACTCAAATTTAATAAGTTAGATTTGTTACATCAAGTATAAGAAAATTATATTATTTGAGTTTGACTCGATTAAACCTCATTAAAATTCGATTCGATTAATAATTAAATACATTCAAATATAATATTAATAACTCAATAAATTTAAAACAATTATGAACAATAGTATGTAACTCAACTCGACTCGTTTACAATCTTAATTTTTAGATATAAATAAAAACTATTCATTTAATGTGATACAATTTTAACATGTTATTTATTGGTACATCAACACGTAGTTGACCAATTGTGAGGCAATTGGAGAGACTTATTAACATTGTTATAAAATTAGCCTAGGCGGCTCAACGGTGCACCAATTTACACATCCAAGTTCTTTTCGCAAAAAAAAATCAAAAAAATCAAGAATATTTAAACATACATTTATTTTCCGACCTTTTTTATTTATTTTATGAATATACACATATAATTATAAACCGATTAAAATATAAGATAAGGATGAATAGATATATGTGAAATCTAAAATTTAGGACGCACATATCGAATCAAAGGAATTGCTTCTATATTCTGCAAAATCTTATAATTGGAAAAGGTGAGCAACAATTTAAAAAAATATTGAAGAAGGGGAAACCCCAATTTGACACTTGATGTGCGGTGGATGGTGACAGGGACTTGGCATGTTCTGAAAGTAATGGTGCTGGGTTAAATCGAATGTTGATTGATACCTATTCAATTATTTCTTCTTTCAACCTATAAATAATTAAGAACCAACATTCAAAAATAAATTAAAAAAGAAAAAGAAGCAGCATGTAAAAAACAAATCAATATGGTCTAGGACAAAGTCTAATGTCTATGTCTGATGTGCCTATTTATATCATTTTTGTTTGTATGAATATAGATATATATATATATATATTCATCTATATGGTTAAATTAACTTTTTCTTTCTTTTGGCCCGTTTAACGTTTTCTTTTGTAGATCAACTGCAAATTGACCCTTGTCTCACCCGATATGTTTCTTTTATCTTTTTCCTTTCTCCTGATAATTATATGGCTAACACACATATACATATAGATATATAATTTTGGTAATGAATATAATCATTAATTGGACCTATGCTGAATTTGCAGGAACATAACGTGTCACTAGAGGCCGCTGCCTCCGTTGATTTTTTTAACAAAAACTTTAGTATAAATCATAATTTGAGTAATTTTTTGAAGTTGGAGTCGTCCTCTTTTTCAATTATTACTAATAAAAAGAAAAAGAAGTAAGATTTTTGATCAACATTAATGTTTCATTTCATCCACCGCAAGCCCACACCACCTAGATTGATTAGTGTATTGCAAATATATATAGCGTAGTGTACCATGTTTCATCTTATTCAATGTTATCAATAATTTTATATTTATATTGTATATGTAATTTAATATATACAAATGATGTTATTTAATACAAACGAACATTTAAATTATTGACTAATATTTCATAATGCTATTTAAAATCCCAATTTTATTAATATTGCATCCAATTCTTTTATAAATGACAAAGAAATTATAAATGTGGAATTATATTAAAACTGAAATTTGTTTCTTATTAATGAAAAAGTAATATTAGAACTTAACGGTATGTTTAACTAATAAGTAGGAAATTGTGCATAATTTTAATTCATAAAATTGTATTTTTAATACAATTAATTCATGTGCACTATCTATTTCATACTTATTTAATGTTTCAACTAGAATTACTTCCTTTTTGTTTTTGTGAATATTTGCAGCATTTTTGGATAATTTTTTATACAATAATCCACATAAGCACTTGGCCATCCTTAGTGATCTAAGGAATGAATATTACAAAGAAGTTTATGGGCTGAAATAGTTTTGGACTTAATTAATTAATTAACCCAAAACTTAATTAAAGCCCATAAAAGGTAAATGATTCGTCACTTCAAAATCAATTAAATGAACCTACATCTTTTGTTAGACAGATTGCTACAGGAAAACCATGTAAAATCTGTGAGACTGCCGATCATACCACCGACGATTGTAAGATCCTTAATGAGGAAATAAATGCACATGCCAATGCCGTTGGCACTGGAAATTTCCAAGGGAGAAGAAATGACCCCAATTCGAATACTTACAACTCGGGGTGGAGATATCATCCAAATTATCGGTGGGGAAATTCATACAGTGGACCACAACCTGAAAAGGCTCGTCCACCACCACAACAGAGAGGCCAATACTTTCAAAAACAGCAATCGGAACAGAGCTCTACTGCAACCTTGGAGGAAATGATGAAAACTCTAACCTCCAACACGGTGCAATTTCAACAAAACATGCGACAATTCCAGCAAGAAACTAAATCTAGCATCAAAAATCTTGAAACGCAAGTGAGCCAGCTAGCCACCACCGTAATTCGCCTGGAGAATCAAAATAGCGGGAAATTGCCTTCTCAACCCGAGATAAATCCAAGAAATGTAAATGTTGTTACCCGAAGGAGTGGAAAGCAACTTGGAGAGCTTAACAAGTCCGGGTTCGCTGTGAAAGACGCAAAGAAAAAGAAGGTTGACGCTAAAGACAATGACACTGGGTCAACCAGTGTGGAACCTGTCGTACAACTGGACACTGGGTTGCCCAGTGTGGAACTGCCCACCCACGGAAATAAGGTAAATCGACCTATTTCTTCTCCTATTAAGACTAACCCATTGCCTTTTCTATCTAAAATTCATAGGGTTATAAATGAGGATAAAGAGAATAAGATTAAAGAAGTATTCAAAATAGATGGAATGTGTATACACTTATATTATAAAATCAAATGGGTGCCACTATATTTTAAGAAAAAAAATCTCATATGGAGTTTCTTTCATCAAATTTTCAAAGTCTAAAATGGTGAAAAAGATAGAGATGAATGGATGGACCTTGAATGTAGCAGCAGATGTGCCATCTTTGAGACCAATTCCAAAACCTCCTTGGAGTGTTCATTGAAAATGGAAGTCTTGAGTCGAGCCAACGACGTTAAACAATGGCGCTACATGGGAGGCGACCCCATGTGTGTGTGTGTGTATATATATATATTCTCTTTTAGATAGCTGGAGCAGGAGATAGTCACCCTCTCACGCCGAATGACTTCACGTCAACCCTCCTCATCGTCCTGATGAACGGTGATTCCTTTCCCACACTTTATGCTTCTTATTATTGTTTATCTTTCATGGTTTTGTAGCATGTTACTGATGTTGGTGTGGGGAGGAAATGAATGCATGCATGCGGTAGATAGGGGACGCTTGCAATGATGAAAATTATGATAACTTGATATTTACTTCCTAAGTTCAGATTGACTCTATCTGGCAAGTGTGATTGACTGATATAGTTTTATAAAGCTGTCTCTTTAAGCCTACGGTTTAGTTACCTTTTGCATGTTTGATTTGATACACAACCCGATTATTGAAGTGAGTTTTGAGCCTGTGAGCATGACTTATATACATGATGCTCTTTTTCTTCATGTGGGATTATCACACTTAATTGTTCATTCTAGAACTAGCTCGGTTATGCTTTTTGGAATTACTGTCTTGAGTTATTACATGTTAGATGATAAGGGCGCTTAGGACACCCTATTTGAGACTTTTGCATGAACCTCCCTAATAATTGATCTTTTAGGATACCCCGTTGAGCCTTGGATACTTTCTTTTGCTAAACCATCCCTAACCATATCTTGTCATGCACCTCACCTTTATAACTGTTTTGAATATTTATGGACTGCACTCCTAACAAATTAAGTGAGGATAAAGGTAGCATGTATACCATCTGTCTCATGGGGGCCTATTTACTGGTTGTTGATGATTGCCAGGAATATACTATTGTTGTGTACATTCCATTTTACTATGCTCTATTGCTGCCCAAAAAAAAAAAAAAAAAAGAGTGTGGCTGCTGGGATACGAGCTCAGGTATTGCATTTGGTACTTCTGCCAACAAAAAAAAGAAATATATATATATATATATATATATTCGTGGGGGCAGAATAGTACATAATACCAGTCTCGGTATCACTGCAAACACGACGAAAAAAAATCGTGGGGGCAGAATAGTGCATAATATCAGTCTCGATACTACAGCCAACAAAAAAAAACAAATTAAAATTAAAAAAAAAATACAGCAATACCATAGTTCAATCATGGATACACGACAAGGTTGAGTTGGGATAATGTATACTAGCACCTGTAAGTGGATATTCATTATAGTGCTTTAAAATCCACAAATATTCATAACAAGTTTAGCCTAACTTTCCTCAAAATTTCACCTTTTTGACTTTACCTTGAACTACAACCATATTATACCTCGAGAAGACCCTTTGATTTCATGAAAACTCAATTGACAAGTAGTAAAAATTAGATATCCGAGCAAGCTTATGGTAAATGACATACTTTGTGTTGATATGAGTGACTTGAAATATATCATCCTGTTGTACACCTGAGTGAAATGAGTTATCCTGTTGTGAGGGTATTAAATCAGTGCATGTGTGAGGTTAACTTAATTATTAGGTGATGATGAGACACTTTAGGATCAATATCTGTTATGAAACACTTACCGGTTGAGTTGAATTTGTCTTGTGAAAGTACATGAGTAGAGATATCTTGAGAATGAGCATAGTTGTCCCTGTTCAACTATATGCCTGCTTTTGTTCTATGTTTGTTTGAGAACAAGCAAATGTTTGAGTTTGGGGATATTTGATAAGTAGGAAATTGTGCATAATTTTAATTCATAAAATTATTTTTTTAATACAATTAATTCATGTGCACTCTCTATTTCATATTTAGCATAAAAAGATATACTCTCTGTGGGATCGATCCTTATTTCTCACTACTACAAAATAGTAGAGGAAAATGAGGTAAAATAAATTTAATTAATTTTGACGTGCCCCATTAACTATAAATAAAAAAATGTTTCACATGCAAATCGAAAAAAAAAAAAAAAAAAAAAAATCCGAATCCGAACAAAAAATTCTTTGACCAAAATTTCAATTTTGGTTAGTTTTGGACCAAAAGTGAAGCCCAATTGAGTGGGCATAAAAACATGTTAGATAATCCTTTTTCAACTTACGAAAGTAGAATTCAGCCCAATTTGAACATATCAATTAGCCCAATAAGTCCTTTCCCGCTTCAAATATATTCCCAAAACAATTTCAAAAAGACATTCGGGAAAGTGACAATGGCGATCAGCGAAGCGGAAGACCACCGGAAATTGTCCGTCAAAATCGCTAAGGTTCTCGACGACGTACGAACCTCGAACCCAACTCATATTCGAAAACTCAAGGAACTCGCTGCTATCCGCTCCTCGTCGCCGGTCAAATTCTGCTCGGCGTTTTGCGGAGCTCTTACTCCTCTCTTCCATTTTCAGCGCCGCACCGCCTCGACTGAACGAATTATCAAGTTTATCTCTGTATTTGCTTTCTCGAATGGCGGAAAAGGTGATTCTGGTGGTGAATTTCTGGAGAATTTCCTCAACTTTCTTCTTGTGGCTGCTGGTGCGTCCAATAAGACTGCCAGATTTAGGGCTTGTCAGATCGTTTCTGAGGTATGTTTTGTTCTTTTGCATTGTACTTTTCAGTGCTGTGCAAGCTTTGGCATCTTTGGAAATTTTTTCTTTTTGTGAATTCTGATTTCTACTTCCTGTAGTTAGAAAAGATTAAGTTAGACCGAAACTCGGAGACTGAAAATCGGACGAGCGGAATTTAGCATATATAATTTTCGTTTTGCTTTTACGGCTAGGTATTAGTATTTTTAGGAGTTGAGAAAGTTAGTTAATTGAGTGCCAAACCGGGTTTAGTTTTGGTTTTGGCCAGAGTTTTTGTTTCCTCAATGCTGGAAATGTCGTCAGTCCTTTCTTGAGTTGGGTTTTGTTTGACTATTTCTCATTGATTTGGGATGTTCTCTATCGTAATTGGTCACTCGCTTTTTGTAATTTGTATTACTTGCCAATTTGAGCAATGTGATATGATTTGAAATCAAACATTTATGTCCTGGAAGTCAAAAGGCAGTAACTTTACGTCTTTATTGCTATGCTATGCAGATCATTATGCGTTTGCCAGATGACACAGAAGTGAGCGATGAACTTTGGGATGAAGTGATAGAATGTATGAAGCTACGTGCTGGTGACAAGGTTGCTGTAGTTCGAACATATGCAGTTAGATCTCTGGCACGCTTTGCAAACGATTCAGAGAACAGTGACATTCTTGAATTGCTCCTTGAAAAACTGCCGCAAGAGCAGAATGGGGTATGTTCTTTATTTATTTGCAATCGCAACTTCTGGATATTTTTCTGGTTGCCTGATTATATATTCAAATGAAATGGCAACACACTGATGTATAGCTGAAAGATGTTAAATCATATTTTTAGTGACTTCATCAAAATGCTAAAATATTTTCTCTACTTCAGGAATTTTGTGTAGAGGATTTTTTCAATGACTATCTTGGAGAATTGTTCTAGGGGCTGAATGTTATATCTGGTCATGTTCTCTAAGTTTAATGATAGAATATTTTCAGGATGTTCGGAAGATTTTTGTGTTGTCTTTACCTCCTTCAAGTGCGACTTTACCCATGATAATTGATTGCACTCGGGATGTATGTGAATCAGTTCGGAAGGCAGCATACTGTGTTCTAGCCAGTAAATTTCCACTACAGAGCCTCAGGTAATTCAATCAGTTAGTCCTATAATATTTTACTCATTTGTTGATATGCGTTTCAATTATAACTTTTTAGTGTCATGTTCTACTCCGATTGTGTTGCATTTAGATATGTAGCCAGTGTTCCCACAAAATTATGTCGCTTCAGTTAGGACTTTATTAGTTGGATGTCTACATTCCACCTTTTATATTGTTTGCATGCTTTTCTTGTTGTATATTGCAGCATCAAGCTCAGAACAAATATTCTTCAGAGGGGCCTCGCTGATCGATCTGCAGCTGTTGCAAAGGATTGCTTCAGGATGATGAAGGATGAGTGGCTTGAAAAATGCTGCAATGGAGACCCTATAAAACTACTTAAATTTCTTGATGTTGAAACCTATGAATCAGTTGGGGAGACAGTAGTGTCTACTCTCCTTAAAGCAGGATTGGTAAAATTGCAGGATGGTCAATCTATTCGAAAGTTCTTTATATCCAATGGCGACTCAGCTGAAGGTATTTGCCATATCTCGATTTACACATTAGGGGTGTAAATTATTTGTCTTTCGTATATTCTTCTTTGGTTACATTTCAATCCACATAACATTTTTATACAACTCATCTACAGCAATCCAATGTTCTATAAGTTAGAAACATCTTCCGCAACATAAGCTGATGACACCATTCTAAACGCCTATGCTTTCTGTGACTTTTGATCCATAGGGTTTTCTCAGAGTTGTTCCTGTCGATATGCAATACTTCATAGTTTGACTGCAGTTCTCAATATAAGCAAGAATTTCAATAAACCTTCAGTTTAGTTTCGCTTGCTAAATATACTGACATTGCAGGTTGAAATTTAAAAACACTTCGCTTATTAAGATTGTCCATTTTAAATCTATCCAGAAAAGGATTGTGTATTTTGCTTATTGCTTATTTCTTTATTTCAAATGCGGCGGTAGTTTATTTTTCTTGAGTTTATCCAAAAATGTGATTATTGAGGTCGCATATTCATTCTTTATGCGTTTATCAATATACAAAGCAGGACAATGCAATCAATCTATTGAGCTAATGGACGCAGAAGTTGCTCTTTTTTGGAGAATGGTCTGTAAGCACCTACAAGTGGAAGCACATGTAAGTACTGACTAAGAAACGGTTATAGCTTTGGTTTGATCTAGAATTTATTGTGCTGATTGACCAAACAAGATCTTTTACCTTCAGATTGTCGAAATGTTTTCAAGTTAAGTTGACATCTTTCTCTATGGTTAAATTTTTAGAAAGAAATTGTTAGTATAACCACGATTAATTTGTGAATATATATTAATTAGCGAATCGTCCTTGCATAGACTATACTTCTATTTGTATGTGTGTGTATTCTGTGACCCGTGGAGTGATTTCTAGGTCTTTTATGCGTGCATGTAAATAATCTGATGCTTGTTTTATGTCTGGATTCTGCAAGTGACAGAGTTGCTAGCTTTATATTTTCTGTCAGAAGTGTGCTTTGCTCCCAGTCATTTCTTACAAGCTTTATATTGTTCTTTATCAGAAGTGTGTTATGCTCCTGGTCATTTTTTGCCCACTTATGTTATAAGTAGAAGCATTTGTTCTTTGGTTTGTGGTAATATAAAAGAACAAATGAACGCCCATCTTGTGGAAATTTAGATGATCTACGGTTAAAATGTTGTAATTTGCTACTCGTTCTTTTGTTTTTATAAATCATTGTTGCGATTAAATGGTAGTCTTGAACTTAGCTCTTACGGGTTGGTTGTTAGTCAAACCATTGCACTCTGCTCTTTTAATTTTTTTCTGCTGATTGGGCCTCATTCCTTAGGATCACTGTTTGTCCATTGAACTCCTGATAATTATGCCTCTTTATGGTTGAATTTTTTTAATTTGTCTGTGAAGTCAGAATCCACGTACTTCCCAGAGAATTGAAGATTGGCATTGCTGGGCTGGTGATTAACTAGTTGATGTTCAACTCTAACCTATCTTTCTTATTATTTGTTGTGAAACTTTCAATTGAGTATAAAATGACAGTGTTTGGGCCATACATCATCAACTGAATAGTGGAAACAATAGTTTTAGTACATTTTTATAAAGAATTGTGGCCAGACCTTTTGCTGCTTCCCAGCAAACTTAACCTTTTCTCATGATCAACCAGAAAAAGGGCTCTGATGCTGCTATGACTATGGGCACAGAATCAGCAGTATATGCAGAGGAAGCTTCAGACAACAATGATCTTCTTGATAGAATTCTTCCTGTCTCTGTTTTTGAATACGTTGAATTGGTTAATGCTCACATTGCAGCTGGTGGGTGAAATTTAGTAGAACATTTTTTGTTAACTTCGATACCATACATTTTTATGCAATCTGATTGTGCAGGGCCAAATTACCGCTTTGTATCTCGGCAACTTCTGCTTCTGGGTGCTATGCTTGATTTCTCTGATGTTTCAAACAGAAAGGTGGCCAGCGATTTTTTTCAGAGTTTGTTGCATATTGCCCTCAATCTTGAAGTGGATGAGAATGGAACTGAAGTTGTCATTGGAGATGGTTTTAATTTTGGAGGTGAGAGAAATTGGGCTGCTGCTGTTGCGGAACTGGCAAAGAAAGTCCATGCAGGCAGAGGAGAGTTTGAAGAGGTTGTTCTTACAGTGGTGGAGGAGCTTGCTCGACCTTGCAGGGATAGAACAGCAGATTGGAAGCAATGGCTGCACTGTCTTGCTTTGATTGCACTTCTTTTGGAGAACACAACTTCATTTCGTCATATGCTGGGAAAAGCCATTGATCCTGCTGAAATTCTTCAATCTCTATTGCTTCCAGGGGTATGCCTCTGTGATCTCTCTCTGAACTGGGTACATAATATTGTCAATGTTATTGTCACTTATTCCCCCAGTGAGTATTTTTATAAATGCAGGCAAAGCACTCCAATCTGGATGTCCAAAGGGCGTCTGTTAGATGCCTTGGTCTTTTTGGGTTGTTGGAAAGAAAGCCTAGCGAGAATATAGTAAAGCAATTAAGATGTTCTTTTGTCAAGGGACCTTCTACTGTTGCAATAATGGCTTGTAAGGCATTACTTGATCTTGCAGTATGGCATGGTCCTGATGAAATGGATAAAGCCATGAACTGTAATCTCTCATCACATCTACGTGATAAAAAAAGCTCTCCAATTCCTGTTGATTTTTGCAATGGAAGTGAGGATATTGATATTGAATTGCTTGATCTGTTCTATGCGGGACTTGAATATGATTGGGATGATTCTGTAGAGGTTGAAGAAAATCAATCAATTCAAGATGTTCTAGGAGAAGGTTTGGCAAAGATTCTTCTATTAAGCAATAAGTTTCCAAGATCACATGAATTGCTATTGGCTAAGGTCATTGAGCTGTACTTCAATACTGAGGATGATGAGTTTCAGAGGTTGCTCACTTCACTCAGTCATGTAGTTTGGTCTATTTTGTGCTCCAATTATGTAAAACTAAATGATTTCATAATATTCCGCAGGTTGAAACAATGTCTATCAGTTTTCTTCGAGCACTATCCATCACTTTCCATAAATCACAAGGTTTGAGTTTGTACAGCAGCATTTCTACACTGTTTTAACTATATATATAATTTTCTCATAATGAATTTCACATTTACTTGCAGAAATGTTTATCAAAGGCTTTTGTGCCAGTAATGCGTTCCTTGTGGCCTGGTATCAATGGAAACGCCACGGGGTCTAGCTTGATGGTGTCTAACATGCGTAAGCGTGCTGTCCAAGCCTCACGCTTTATGCTGCAAATGATGCAAGCTCCTTTATTCGCAAAAGAGACGAAAAAGCCAGATGATAATGAGAATGAGAATTCTGGTGTTGAGGAAGATCCTTCACTTGATTTTGAAAGTGGAGAGGAAGGACTTGCACTCCGAGTTGCAGTAGAGGTATGTACATTTATTTCATTGTTGCAAGTACTTCGAGATTCAAAAGTACTCAAGAATTACTTTGGTTTAGCTGATATTCAATTATTGTTCCACCAAATCAAGGTGGCAGGCTCCAATGCAAAGAAGACAGCTGCAGAAAAAACATATGTGGCCGCACTTTGTAAAATACTAGTCTTGCTTCACTTTCGGGTTTCTGAACAAGAGGTCATAAAACTCATGCGAATGATTTTGTGGCGCGTAAATGTATCTGTAGCAGCAGCTGAAAAAGATCTTAAGAAGGAACTAAGACATATGGCTGAACGGTTAAAGGCAATAGACAGACATCCAGATGAGAAGTTAACACCCGATCAAATTACTCTGATCTTAGGTAATGAAATTTTTTACCTTATGTGAGTATATTTTGTTCATTTCTCATTAAACTTACATCAAAGAAGAAAATTCAACTCCCCACTTAAGTGCTGCATTTTCTGCTAATAATGAGTAGACAGTCGATACTGAATAAAAAATTTAAATTAACGAGAACTGTTGATGTTTAAAAAGTTTTTGGTGCCGAACTACAGAATAACACGTGATAGACTTAAATATTAAAGAACATGAGTTTGTACTGAATACCATTGCTGGCTTATGAACAGAAAAGTTGGAACTTGAGTTCGACCTGGGCGATAATGAGTGTTCCATGGAAGTACCCCCAACACCAGCACCACAATCAACCCGAGCAAGACGGGTCAGAAGACGAGCAAGGGCCATTGAAGAATCTTCCTCTGAGGACGAAACTTCTCCCACCTCTGTTGTTCCTGTTAATCCTTCTGTGATCAACAGTCGTACCCAAAGGGCGAGCAAGACAGCAGCATTGACGAAAATGACAGCCAAGACGGTGATTAAGATAGACGAGTATGATGATACTGATGGTGAGGACGAGGATGAGGCGGGGTCCCAAGTCACCTCCGAAGATGATGATTCTCAACCTTCTGATTAGTCTGGGGTAAGTTGAATGATCTGATCAAATATCTTTAAGTTTAATTTTTTCAGTCCTTCAATATTGAGAGGCGCTAAGCGGTGTTGGTTGAAAATTGTTTCTGCTTTGTGTGCATCTCGTACAACAAGCTGAAATCTTGCAAGCTTCTTGTATGATTGTATCCTTTGCCTGTATGAAGAGTGCTTTTATTACAAATTAATACTCTAGCATGTCTTCTGGAATCCGGCCCAGTATGCCGTTGGGCCTGGACTAATGCTCCACATTATTTTATGTAGATTTGTGTGGTCCAAGAGTTTACTATTGAGTCGTGGGTCCAAAGATAATAAACCATAAGTGATTCGGTGATTTTATTTAGTTCATACATGAAAATCACAAGAAGAGTATTGTTGGAAATTAAATCGCTTTTACAAGGTTTGAATGTTGAGTTTGATATGTCTATTGTCAAACAGCGTCTGTACTTAATTTATCAAATTTATTCATAGTTCATGAAATTAATTAAATTTAAATTAGATCAATAAAATATGACTTAAATTTGCTATTGTTTGCTCGCCGCACGATATAATGTACTTTCAATATAATATATTTGCTATTTTTTCCAATAAAATCTACTCGTTTTTAACTAAGGGCGCACGAATTATGTAATAAAACGAAATAATTATAGTATGTATTAAATGCGGCAAACATTAATTGAGGAATGTGTGGGTGTGTATAGATAATTTAATAATTAGGGGTAAAATTATTATAAAGTTAAATATATATATATATGTGTGTGTGTGTGTATATTAATATATCAATATATATAGTTTTAAATTATAAACTAATCTTGGAAACAATTTTTTTTTAATTTTTTATTCCAAAAACAAGTATTGTAATTCACAGAAATTAAGTATTTTGATAACTAGTAAGTTTAATATGTATGCATAATTAGCATGAGTAAATGAAATGAATAAATTAATCAAATTATAAGCCAAATATTCTTTACAAGTCAGAAGCTAAGAAGTGAGTTCAGTTTATTTTAATTGAATGATTTTTGATTAAATGGGCTTTTATCTGTGTAATTCATGAATGTCTAGTTATCCTAAATTTGCCCATTACTCTATAGAGTTTAAATTTTGGTTAAAAAGAGAAATAAAAGTAAAAATTGTTTGGTATAGTAATTCTGTTCCTTTGGATATGCTTTTTTTGTTTCTACTTGCACTGCTTTTGTTTTCTCGATGACCCCAACCTTAATTTAATAATGCTAAAAATAATCCTTACTGTTGATGCCGGTCGCCGGCCTAGCATTCATTTGTATTATCCCATATTTAATGTTGGTCTTGAACCCTGTAGCCACCCTAACTACTTCACACTAATTATTCCCCTTTACATATTATATTATTATAACAATATATTATTTATTAAAACCTAATAATAGCCTTGCAAAATACTCTTAATATATAATCTTAGCTTAAACAAATGAAATGCCATTTACGAAGCAATTTCCACAATATGAGACAAAACCGTTACGAATTTTTAATTCCCTGCTTTATTTCAAATACATACATATATGTCATGTTTTCTATATAACATCAAATAAGGCTTTTCTATATAACATGCAGCAAGTATACATTAGTTCTTCTTTTTTCTTTGACTTGCTTTATTTCAAATATTTTTGTTTGAGCTTGATTTTAATATTTGTAAAAACACATAAAAAAAGATCCTTGCCTGAAAAATCTAAAACTCAAATCTTATGAAATATCGTTATCTACTGTAAAGAGACATATCATAAATTTATACTATAAGAGGTAAGAATAGTATTTTTTATTTACCTTCACTGTAAAAAAAAAGGCACGTATGACGTAAGTGTTCATTATTTAGGACATAATAGTTATTTAAATGTCAATGAAGTTCCTCTAGTGTTGGATATATCAATGAAGCTTTTCGTTTAAACCTGGTCTATCTATTGTGAATATTTGTTCGTGTTAAGATTCATATACAAAGTGGCAAAATTTACTTCAAATCAATATTGTATAAGTAGTTATTAATATAATCGATCATAAAAAATAACTTATTTGTGGATGCAATTGTGATTATTTAAATTTTTTATGTTTATTTCTCTGATTAAATCTTGTGCATAACTAAAATAAAAAAAGGAAAAAGTTTGCATGATGCAGGAAAAATAAAATTAAGAAAATTAATTGGAATGGGATTATGTCAATTCACCAAGTCTGATCAAGAATCGCAGCTGAAGCATTTAATTATTTAAAAAAAAAATTAATAAAGTGCAAGTAATGATGATTAGAAATATAGAAGAAAGAAAAATAGGTGATCCTAATTGACTTTAACACCGACAATGCGTGAGGCGATTTCATTAGTTTCAAAATCGGGAATGTTCCCTAGAGAGGGCTACTTACACATGCCAATTGTCAATACCCTATCATCAAATTTATAAAATATTATGATCCTCTTATTTAAATACGTATTCAAGAACTTTATTGTATAAGTTATAGGGCATTTATAATGTAATAATGTTACAAATAATACCAAACCCATTTTTTTTACTACATTACTTTGGTCCACATATGTATTTTTTTGTAAGAATGTATAAAGAATTTAGTTTCTAATTTCAAATTTTAGAGAAATATATGTTTAAAAAGTACTAAATATACAACAAAAATATAATTTCTGTAATTAAGCCTAAATATAGCTCAAAAATTCTATATAATAGTTTTGGAATAAAAAAATATAGACCAGCTGATAAAAGTTGTTGAGATAAGTGCGTTGACCCTTAGCTGATGATAAATAATTTCTAATTTATTTGATACATATTTTTCAATTTGTTTGTCATTGTATTATTGAAGGACCATACATAAAGATCGCTCGAAATGGAGCGCTACCCAAATTACCAAATATAATTCCTACCCACACTATTGTTCCGACATTTAAAAAAAAATACCTATTTGATTATACTATACTAAATCAAGGTCCAAATCAAATTGAATAGCTTAATAACAAATGACATCCCTACCCACACAAATTCCCACATTTTTGTCAAAAATACCTCTTTGATTATGCTATACTACATCTAGGCCAAATCACATTTGATAACTTAATACAGATAATTATCAAAATGTTTGTTTTTGAATAATGAAACACATTAGATATATCTGGTAGAATATATTAATTTTATTTCTAAGTGACTTGCTTCCGAACCTAAATAACCAAACTTATGCAATACTTGGCTACATAAAATTGAATCGAGCGATGATCTAAGACCCTTTATTATGAATCATAACTTATGATTATTGGTGGATGTTAATATTATCATACCGTATTTGACATTTTTGTTCATTATTCATAACATTAACATGAGGTGCACTTTTATTAAACATGAAATATATATTTTATGGGATCAGGTCGAGTAAATAAGATTGGATAGAACAAATTAATTCGTGTGATTAAATATATAAACTATTAACTTATTTATTCGTACCCTACCTAAAATAAAAATATGAATAATAAGATGGAAAATATGATATTTTATATACGGGTAGGGTAAGGTACACATACCCATACCTACCCTACCCATTTACTTGATATAAATCCAAGGAGTAGATTCGGATAGATTGAAGAGATTCTCAAAGTGTGGGCTTGATTTGTCTATGGTTTCACACAATGTATTTAAAAAGGGATTGATAATTCTGAGAGGGAGGAACTTGCCACTTAATTTCATGAGAAGCATCGGAGCAGCGCACACTTGCAAACCCAGGTCAACTGCTGCCTGTTGCTCCATATCACCTCTACTTATTAAGGACTCACAGTAGAAGATCCAAATTATGTACACAGTAGAACTCACAGAACGTTACTAATACTATTGTAACTTAATATTATGCTTCATCTTTGTTACGCTGTCTTAAACACATTATTATGTGATACCTTTTTGTCTTGTTTTGATTTTGTTTTGTTTTGAACTGCTATGAAAATATTAAATTGTAAAAAAAAAAAAAAAAAAAAAAAAGGAGAAAGAAATTAAAAAAGGTGGAATAATATATATTATCACTATGGCTGATGCAGCTGAAGAATTTAACGGAATCCTTGGTAACGGTCAAATATAGAAATATTAAATTTGAAATAGAAATGAGTACTTTTGTCAAAGAAGACAAGAGATTAGTTTAGAAGTCGTAAGGACAAAACCTCTTCGCTCTCTCACTTCAAAATAATTCAAATAATAATAATTCATAAGCCCTAAATCTTAAATTCTATGGCAGCCCTCAATTTTTTTGTGGCCTCAGAATTCATAATTTATGCATGTCTATATATGCATGTTGTGTATGTATACATACATATATATATATATATATATATATATATATATATGGTCTTTAGTTAAATAAACATCTCCTAAAAAACTAGAAATTTATAATTATAAAATTTTTTTATTTGTTGATTTAATTTATCCACTTATATATAACTTGCTTGTAAATATATAAAATATTGCTTTTGACAAATAAAATGAAATTTTAACTTTTGAAATAAGAGTAATTTTTTGAACAAAAAATATTATTGAAACATTTTTTTTTTTTAAATAAACAAAGAAGTATATACTATCTAAACAAAATGTTTTGGGCCTAATTCAAAATCGGGCTGTTTTAGAAAACAAAATTTCCTCAAATTTATTGGAGTAACCTAATCCGGCTCCCTAATGTGACAACAAAAATAAGATTTGGTTGAAGTCTTGTAGGATTTGCTGGACGTAGTCTAAGTTTTGTGATAACAATACTCAACGATACATTTTGATTGGGTTTAGGGTTCCTGTCCGGGAGATTAGTGATCATAGAAATGTTTTAATCTCCAAGGCTAATGTTGGGATCTCCAGTACCACTGGAATTGAAATCAACCCAAATCAATTGATACTCGACAACCCTTTAAAGTTTTATTCGAAAAGTTATCAAATGAGTTTATATATCTTTTACAGTTGATAAGATTTAAAGCTCAGTTCAAGCATGAGCTCAATAAGTGAATTTTTGTTTTTAGATATTAAATTATTTGAACTCTACTCATGTTAAATACTCGATCAAAACTTAATTAATAATCAAACAAGTTCAATTTCAATATTAAAAGTTTGAGAATATTTTAAACAGACTCAAATATAATATAAAAAACCGATAAGATTCCAAACAAACTTGAATAATAATAATAATAATAATAATAATAATAATAATAATAATAATAATAATAATAATAATAATAATAATAATAATAATAATAATAATAATAATAATATGTTAGGCTAGTCTATATTTGATGATTAAATGATATAAGGATATAAAGGAAAATATTAAAGGAATAAATCTAGTATTTTGCATAAATAAAGGCAACATCATTAAGTATCTTAGATTAACTAACTATTTCAACAAATGTTAAGAGGGTAATATTA
Organism: Caryopteris x clandonensis; assembly: GCA_028749325.2. Taxonomy (NCBI): domain Eukaryota; kingdom Viridiplantae; phylum Streptophyta; class Magnoliopsida; order Lamiales; family Lamiaceae; genus Caryopteris; species Caryopteris x clandonensis. The sequence continues at coordinate 3,569,198 of JAPYKT020000007.1, read as the reverse complement.
TTCCCTTATATAAATTCATTAAATATATGGTTGGTAGGGATTAATATGATGAGTGTAGAAAGATTAAACAAAAAAATAATGAGAAAATAGTAGATGTTTAAGTTTTTAATTAAATGCAGGCCAACTCATACTCATGCAAACAACAAGCTGGATATTAAACAAATGCACAGAAAATGTGACGTAAGATATGACTATTCTATATAATTAAACAACTAATTAAAATACGATTAAGACATACCAATTTGAGATATCTACCTCACCCAAATTGCGCCAAAACATGTTTTTTATTTTATTTTTTATTGTATATATATAAAAAGATAAGAACATACAAACATTTTATTAAAAAGCAATGTTGGCTTCATTAGGGAAAAAAAGAAAGAGAATTACAAGGTCAAGAAACCATTTACTTTTCGGATGGATCATGTAATGCAATTTTATACTATTACTTATCATTAAATATTTTGTATATATTATAAGTTCTTCTCCGATCAAACATATAAATTAAAGCGATCAATTTAATGTATGTGATAGATTTATGATTTTTTTTATGCGTAAATAGGTTGGTGCAATTATATGGAATAAAAATGTTGTGAATGTGATTTAAGGCGTTGTTCCCATAGAATCGATTGCACATGTAAAATAGTATTATTTTTATAACATTTAAATATTTGTGAGTAAAAATAATATATTTATTAATTGTCCGAACAATATTATTTTTTTATGATTAAGATTTGAATTTGCACCATAAAAGTGTTACTTTTATCTAGCTAATTAAAAAAAAAAAAGTCAATTCATAATTATATTTTAGTAAAAAGTAAAAACTTTGTCAAAAAAATCTGACATTTTATTCAAAAAATTATTTTTTTTATAAAAAAAGTATTAGGTTCAAAACATAAGAACGTTCACAATAAAATATTTATTTACTTTTTCCGATATAAAATAAAATTTACTTATATGTGGTGCAACTTTATATTTTTAGATTCAGTAAAGGTTTAACTTTAAAAATTAAATATTTATTAATATGACTTTGTTTATTTGTTTATATAACTTATTCAATATGTAAATTGCTCGTGAAAGCAAAGATTTCAACTTTAAATTTAACTAAAAGAATTAAGTTTAAAATAATACCTTTTTTATGTAAAAAATATTTGAAAAAACATAACACTTAATTTGAGATATGGTAGACACGGCGTGTACAAGTATCTTCCCAAACAAAAAGAGGGTAAAAAAAATCCTGTTGATGTCCTTGGAAAACTATCAAAGACTACATACAAAAATCTCATAAAAAGGTAAATATTCTTAAATAATATTATATAGATTTCGATATAACAAACTAACAATAATTCATCAACCAATTTTTATGGTATATAAGTTATTGATAACCTTACTCTGAAAATCAACCTCCATTTAAGATTATAAGATCGACGTGTATGAATAAAATATTAGTTAAGTATGATAATAAAATTTAATACGATATATTAAATTCTATACGAATTTAAGAATCATGAAAAAAGGAAAAACCAATAAGAATTGCTATTTTATTCGTAAGAATAAGAATTCACATCTATGAAATAAAAGAGTGCACTGCATAAATTATATAGCATATGTGGAGTTGCTTGTGCCTTTCAAGACAAACAATTTTAGTGGAACATCATATCATTATAAAGATGTCTTTTTATATATGCGATTTATTTTGAAATGGAAGACGCAGTTTTTAAAATTGAAACGTTATATAAAGAGGTTGGCTGGTGTTTGTGCTTTCAAAAAAATTCCATCTAAAGCGCAAAGTGGTACGTTTGTGTCGTCAATGTCTATTGTTGTTTGTGATCATGAAAAAACTTTCTCTAATCCTAAGGTTGTGTGTTCCTACAAAGTGAGAAGTTGTTAGAATCTCGAAAGCGATAAAACGAGGCTGCAAATGTAGTCCACAATTGACGCGTCAGCGACACGTACTCACATTGCCCTCCCCCTACGTTTGGGGTGGGGTGGTGGGGGTGGGAGGCCTTTAAAACTGCCATTATTTGCCCAACCGTATCCAAATGGAAACATAGTAAATGTAGGACAAAGTCTTGCTCTTCTGTCTTGAACAAATTAAAAACCTTGTGGCCTGACTTCTGCGAACTTCACTGCAAATAATTTTCTTTTAAGAAAAAAGAAATTGTCTTTTTCATATATATGTTGGTGATAATTAGTTAATCTTGGAATTTCTGCGCTGGTTGTGGGGAAGAAACAAGAGACAAACATGGAATTGAAGAACATGGTTGCTCTTGTTTCTCGTACTGGAAGAGATATGCAGCGTTACAACTTCCATGGTCACCGCCAAGTTGTCGGGTTTGTCTCTCTCTCTCTCTCTCTCTCTCTCTCTACTACAAACTACACATGGTTCCATATTCATCTGTTTATCTCGAAAAATGGAGTAAACTACTGGTTTTTTGGTGTGGTTAGGAGTTGACTTCATGTGAAGTAAACCTTTTGAGGGGAGGAAAAAAGGGCAATTAGTTCAGTTTCATGAAATTTGAAGTAAAATTCTTGTTCTAAATTGGATTTCTGAAGTAGTGCTAAGACTCTACATTAGTTGTAATAATTCTCTCCAATGATTGTAGAGACTAGACGTTGGAATAATGCATCAGCATATGACAATTAATCATTCATACAATTTCACAGTTTAGCAATTACAAATTATGGCCTCTGAGGGGTTCATGCTTGTCCGGAAATTACTATATATATATATATATATATATATATATTTTTTTTTTTTTTTTCTTTTGTTGAAAAAAAGCAAGTGTGTAGAATATGATGATTTCTTCAACACGCATAGAAAGAGTGGTGAGAAGTTTTCCAAGTCGGTCACTGTTTTGACTTAATCAGGGAAATAGAATTTGGACTTTCTAAGAGATAAACCTAAAAGATTTCCCAGTCTTTGCATGTAGGAAATGAAGTTTTAACCGTTTGTCCTGTTCAATTATGTCTTCTCTCCTTGTTAATCACTTAAACACTCAGATATGTTGAGAACTGAGGCAGAATTTCTCGTATTAATCGAGAAGATGATGTATATGTAGATGAGTCGAAAATGGCACATTTTCTTGGAAATTCGATTCATAATTCTATGTTTATGTTATGCAGGTGCATTCCTTACAGATACAAAGGTAATCACGGGATGCCGATGGGGGATGAGGACGAAATTGAGGTTCTTGTCATCACTTCACAGAGAAAAGGAAAAGGGATGCTGTTTCCCAAGGTATTGATCATTCCCATTCTTTGTGATCGTTTTTTAGTAAGTACAAATTTGAGAAACTTATGATTCTTGATTAATTCAACTCAGGGAGGTTGGGAGATAGATGAGTCGATTGAAGACGCTGCTCTGCGCGAAACGGTCGAGGAGGCAGGGGTCGTCGGCGATGTTGAGGTTTGTTCTTTTGAATCAAAATTCAACTCCTATGGGAATGGCCATTTTCATAGAATGTAAAACTATAACTGGACTTGAACTTTTTTTAGTAAACACTTTCTGCTAAAATGTCTGAGAAACTGATTTTTTTTCCTTAACTCTCGAAATTGCAGCATAAGTTAGGCAAATGGAATTTCAAGAGTAAAAACGACACTTGCTACGAGGGTCACATGTTTCCCTTGCTCGTTAAAGAGCAGCTCGAGTTCTGGCCAGAGAAAGAAGTCCGTCAAAGAATATGGGTACGTTCTACAACTTGGTAATTCTCTGTGCATTTTCAAGATTTTCACTTCAAAATAGAATGAAATTCCTGATTCTTCGTACATTGAACTAACAGATAAGTGTTAGAGAAGCTAGGAAAGTTTGTCAGTACTGGTGGATGAAGGAAGCGTTAGAATTGCTAGTGAATCGTCTGTCAGAACAAGCTAACGAGGCTAAGATGGACAATGGTTCAATTAGCCAGGGCTGGAAGTCTAACTTGTAGCAGTGAAACCCGAGCTATCTATCTGGGGCTGGAAACACCGCCATGAACAAGTGACTTGAATTTGAAGGAAATGCGAAGCAGATATAGCAACTGTCTAACTCTTCGTTTTTGTTTTCTTGGAATATACAAGTCCTGTATAGCTCAAGGTAATCGGTAATCTAATTAGTTGTTTTTGAACAAGAAATTACATTCTGAACTATGTAAGACCTTGTTTTTAAGACTAATGCGTAAGGCATTCCTTAAACAACCTCGCTCTATTCCATTATGCTGTGAAATGCGATCTTGTAAGGATTGGTCTGCTTTGTTTAGTTTGTATAACTGTCAAGTATGTCGGAAATAAGACACACTCCTATGATGTTCTTGACAGCTTTTCTTGAACAATTTATGCTAAAAGCAGAGCCATTTGTATTTATTCAAGAATTTATAGAGATAATTTTGAAGCAACATAGAACTACACAGAACATCTTCATCATCAAAGTTAATCATCTTTGTCTTCGTTGATTTCGTAAAGTATGATGACAAGAGCAACTATGAAGGCATAATCAACTCTTGGATAGATAGTAACATCAAAACTGTCCTTCCCAAGCACCACGCTCCCAACTGTGTGCTTCTTGTGCATCTGCAATTCGATCTTCCAACAATTAGATCAACTACATCATTATTATTGATCTCGAAATGGGCAGAATGTGCGATCATTACCTTAGCGATGACAGACGAGTCCTTATCGTGTATCTGACATGACCTCTCAAACCAGCTTCCAACAACCTTAAAATCCCATGAACTTTCATCCTCGTTTTCAGATAGAAACACGTCCATTTCGGTCCTGAACTGAACAAATGTAGATTTTCTTACACTGAAGAGTAGTTCAGATTCTTCTGAACTGCCTCCCCTGAAGACCTGCCACCTTTTGTGTGCACTCAAATGCTGGAATAGGAAAAAAAACAGTGTGTTATCAATTAATTATCAAAGTTTCTTTCTTACAGAGGATTAATCATTAGAAAAGCCTAATTATCGTCAAACTTAAATAATAAGAAATATTGAAAATTATGGAGAAAATTACACCTTTTTTTTGAATGTGACAATGGGAGTGCCTCCAGAATTGAGGAGAACATGGCGATCGTGAAGACTCAACAGTTTGTCTATCACTTTGAACATAGTGTTGCCGCTTTCATCTTTGATTACAAAGTTGCCATCTGTGATGGCCAACAGTCTCCTCACGATAGTTAGATGAACATTTTCTTGAACGCAGAAATTTGGACTAATTACAGCTATCAAATTCTCTCCATTCCCTCTGGGACTCTCCATCTTGAACTCTTGTGTTTGAAATACTTCACACAAATTATATATATAAGGATCATTAACAACTTAATGAAGGTTGTTGTGCTTTAAGCTTTGAGATTATTCTTCAGATTAGGTCTGGCTTGATTTAGAAAAATTGACAGACAAGAGAAAGAATATTTCGGTGTATTGTAATTGTTTTAGGAGCATAGGTTTTCCTGTCGGTGGTTCCATTCTTGCTTTGGACAAAGTCGTCATAACCTGTTTTTGGCATTAGCAGAATGTGAAAATTTGTCTATTTTATGGTATGTTAAGTTTATCTTGGTTTAAAAAAAAAAAAAAAAGAAAGAACTGGTTCTCTCAAGAAATGAACAAAGGATTTTTTTCTCACAGGCTGACAGGTAAGAGAGAAACATTTTAGTTTGGAAGGAGAGAGAATAAAGAAGAGATATCCCACATCACAACACAAACAATTTTGAAAGGTTATAAATTATGGAAGATAAGTTCTAAATTTCGTTGAGCTTAGTAGCGCGGGCATATAACCCAAGTGGGAGTATTATGGTGATTGAACATCGGCCAGGCGGTTGGACCTAAGGTTACAATTGGCTAGCCTGCCCATTCCAAGTGAGTTGGGCTAAGTTGTCCAACCGAGGCTGCTTCGTAAAAAAATCAAATTGGCTAGTCCTAATTGAACAATCACTTTTTTTAATACATTAAAACTCTAGAGAACAAATTACTCTTTTAATTTTATATTTTTTTTTAATTTTATGTATATCAATGTAAATTTATTTAATTTTATTTTTAGTATTTTTAGGCAATTTAGCTGCTTACAAACTCTTGTTCTGGTACCTTGATAATGGACCTGTATTAATTTTCTTTTGAATTTCCTTTAAAGACGTTATTTGGTGCATTAAGCAAGGTATATATAAATAATTATGTGGTTAATCCCCTTTTAAAAGAAATCAAGAAAAGTAGATATGATGTTAAAGGCACATTGATTTTTTTTTTTTTTTTTGTAGGTCGAAAGAGATTTTATAATTCACTATATTATTTTTATAAATAAATGGGTGGTTGTTTTAAAAATCATCTTTTTATTTCTTACAATCTTTTTACGTTCCGATCTCATTTTGAGGATTTTCTCAATCTGTTTTTTTTCTTGGTATGTTAGGGTACTTACGCTCTTCATGTCTACCGATTGATCATGCTTTTTAAAAAGTAATTTAAATTCATTATATATGATAATCAAAAGTGGATAGTGGGGTTGTTTGTAATATATTGTGCTTATAAAAAAGTCATTCAAATTGATTTTTTTGTATGAAATTCAAAAGTACTTTATTCACTAAATCTCTAGAATTACTTTTAATCAATTTGAAATAAATATTTGGCTGATTCTAAATATTAGCTTAAAAATAATTTTGATAATTAGTTTTTAGAATTCACGAACACTTTAAAATCAAATTTGTTTTATAAAAAGGAAAGTGATTTTAAATCCAAAATGGAGTTTGAAAGCATCCCAGTAAAATAAAAGTGATTTTGATCAATTTTTTCACTAATTTATGAACAAAAAAAATCCTAGAATCACTTTCAATATGTATGAAGCATACAAGTGGCATATTCTGAAAATTACAATCTGACTTTTTAGATTTTAGAAACACTTTAAAATCACTTTTTTTTTTTTTTTTTTTTTTTAATTTTTTTATTTCTTAAAAGTAATTTTAAGTTCAAAAAAGAGTTTGCAAATACCCCAGACATTAGTGTAAAGTTCGCGAAATTCAGTTATTGATTTAACAAAATTTAAATAAATAATAATATTTTATTTTGATATACTGTTCATTTTTGTAGATAATATTTTTCATATTTGATATATATGCAAATTCAGTTTAAAATTTATGTAATGTATTTGTCATGTTTTATTTATTAACCCTTACGTAAATAAATAAACTTACACATCCTTCACTTCTTGTTTATTATATATAATTAATAAATTAAATATCCTTTTGCATTGAAATTAAATCTAAACTAGTAATGCACCCGTCCGTTGCACGGTATATTATATAAAAATTAATAAAAAAAAAAAATATATATATAATTTATTAATATATTTTAAGTATTTTTGTACTAAATTTTAAATATAAACAACAGATTTATATTAAAAATACTATTATTAGTCTATAACTAAATAAATGAATAAGTTTAATAATTTATATTATTTTAATATAATATATTATAATAAAAATAAATTGAATAATACATATCATTTATAACATTTGTAATTGAGATATATTTCCTTTTAAATACACCTTATAATATAATATAAAATAAGTAAATTATTTATTAAATCTAACTATTTAATATGCATAATTTGCGTAACTTAAAATATATATACATAAAATTAAATAACCAATTTATTGAAACAATAAAGTGATTATACATTTCGAAAAACTTCATGAAACACTATATTTTTTGTTGAACTTTTTTCAATATTATCCTCAGAAGAAACTAGAATCTTGGACTTTCTGTACTTCATAGCAGGTGTCCCTTCTTTATACATTAAAATATTAGAGAATATTTTAACCACGAAAATATTGTCGCTATTGTAGTGAAAAAAACTAATTCACCATTAGTGAGCCGATTATCATCCACAAATTCATTCCAACCCAATTGTAATAACCCATACATTCCTAAAATTTCTAGCAGAAACACTCCACTCAATACCACTTAAACTTCTTAATACACAAGAGAAGGCAAACTCCACGACACAGGCTCCATAAAAAGTTTAAGAATAACCTGAAATACAAATAATGATAATGCTAAAAATAAAATAAGTTACCAATATTTATTAATTGTACTATATTGATCAACAGTTTAGAAAAACTTCATTATTCACATCAAGATTGATAGTTGTGTAGAATATTTTTTGCGAACAAAGATTCAATATATCAGACCTAAGATTGCCCAAAGGTTTGGAAATTCCTTCAAAATAAACAAAATATTTTGTTAGCAATATAAAGCATGTATTAATGCTATATTAAAAATTAAATGATATATATTATTTTGCCATCGGGATGAAATGAAGCAAATACAAAATTGGATTGCATTGCAGCACAATTCTTAAAGTAACCACTATCTGAAAAAAACTATAAAAAAAATGTAGATATCCATCAAATTTACAAAGTAAAAAATCTCCATTGATCAAAAAGTTATCATCATAAAATTTATTCCATCCTTATCCAAAGAAACTGCCATTAGAATTCTTACGAATGAATATGGACCATTCAGCACCATAATACCCCTTTAAATAACACTGATGACATGATCCACCTAGACCTGACATGAACTGTCCAGGAAAAATTTTAAATACAAATTTTTTTGATCAGTAATATATTAAAATATAATTTATTACATTATATTTCAAATTTAATAATCATATCTTTGCCACTCGGTCGACACCTAAATATAACCTCAAAATGATGAGCCCAAGCTTGGCATAAAGGTTTGTATGAATAAGTCAACATTTGAAAAATAATGAATGAGAATTTCGTATACAAAATATATCGTTTGATAACTATAATTAACATAAAACATACCATCGTATGATGTATCTGTGTTAATAAAAAATTTAAAAGATAAAAAGAATTAACTTTTGTTTCATTGAAGTTATATTGTCATTTATCATGGAAAAAAGGGACATATTTTAATATTTACCTACTTGGATTATTGTATTTTTAACTGGGTGGCCAAATCATGGTGAGATGGAAATGAATGCTGTTGGGATTGTGAGGATTCCAAAATTACCAAAATTAGGCATGAGACTATAATTACATTACTAAAATTATTAAGTCAAACTATCCTAATTATATTTTATTAGTAAATATATAAACATTAATTTTGATCCTATATTAATTATTTTAAAATATTAAAATTATTTCTATATACTAAATTCAAAAAAATTCTTATACAATATTAATAATAGTATTCAAAATGGAAATATTTTTATTAAGAAAATCAATTTTAAATTTGTTCGCATATATTAAATGGATAATTTTTCCTTAAGAAATTAAGATTTATACAATACATTACATTTAATAAATAATTTCAAATATTTAATTTTATAATTTAATAAAATTACATTACCTGCAGTCAAGATGTGATTAATCATAGACCAACCCCTCTTTGCAGTTAAAATATTCCTCTTTATTTGCGTTGATTTATTCATTAATTATAATTTAATTAATGAATGCATGAGACTACTACATAATGATACAATTATGACCACGTTGATGTAGGCACGGTTCCATTGTTACTAACTACGCTCAATATTGTGGACAAAATGAATTCTAAAATTTCTCGATTACTCATATATTTAAAAATTCTATAAAATATTGCGGACAAAATACATACCATTTCATAAAAAATAATCCTACAAATTTAGGAACAATAATTGTATTTAAAAATATGGTTTAAAAAATTAACTAAAAATCATGCAAACAAAAAACAAAATGTTAACATTGAATATTTCCTACAAAAAGCATTTAAGAAAAGTTTGACCTATTAATTAACTAAACAATCTTTGTGATTGAATACAAACAATTAGCTCATTATTTAACTTAAATATAAATTTAATAATATAAATTTGTCCAATTAGATGCTGCCATGTGTACTTAAAGATTAAGTAATGATTTTAGACGGAAAAATACAATGGTTTCTAATTATGTGTTGTTTCTGCTATTATATATATAGATTATTAATTAAGTCTCAATCAATTTCATGATAAATTTACCATACAATAAATAGTAATTAGTAACCGACAACTCTTGTAATATATAATAGAATACATACCAAATTAAATGTATATTTTTTACATAATTAAATTTGTTACTATTAATATGAATTAATATTTTCATATATAAGATTTAACTTATATATTTGTATAGACATGAAAATAAATGATGTTATCTTATTTTAAAATTTTTTATGGTACAACTGAACTGGGAATCAGAATTTTATGCCATTTGCCATATTTGTCGTCTCTATTATTAACACAAGTAGATTAAAAGTAAATGAAAATTGAGTAGCACTTTATTAGTTTGCATGAATATCCAGCTGAAAAAGTACGTAATAAGTTTGGTGAGTGCGATGGTACAGGACATCTTTGTCCGTATACTTAATTAGCTTACTCATTTATCTTTACACCAAAAAATAAAATAAAAATAAAAGCCAGCCTTTTTTAAATAAGGAGCTATACAGAAGTATGGAAAGGGCTGGAATACTTTTTCGCACGAAGAATTACTGCATGCTTGATTCTACAAACATTGCAAAATTTTGTGACGTAGCATCAGTACAAACATTTTCCCCAGAGAGAGAGAGAGAGAGAGTGCGTGTGTGTGTGTGTGTATGTGTGAAAGTAAAAAATGAAAGTGAATATTATCACTAGTTACATGTATTAAGGACAAAAAAAATTGTAGATTTTGTAGACACGATGATGAAGGAAATAGGGAAAATTTTCAGACGCATATCAAAAGTTAATTGTTGTAATATTATATGAGTGCAATTCCTGTGTAAATATTCAATAGATGTATTTATAAATAAATAAAAAGTTAAACAAAATTTTGTAACTGAATCTGAATTTTAAAATAAAAAGTTAATTATTGTGCATGCTTACTATGCCATTTTCATCTTTTTAATAGAGAATGAAATATGAGATTTTTTCAAGAAAAGTGTATTTTAAGATGTTTGTATATATGTATGATTTATCAAATGTTTCAAAAATTACGTACTAATAATAAAATATGATTAGTGTGGAATTTATACATAATTTATGGCTTTTTATTTATTTATTTTTTTAAAAATTGTTTTGTCAATTCGATGTGGAATTAATATGATGTAGTGAGTAATTTAAACTTTTCATTAATTGCTACTTACATCTATGAGTGTGACACAAATGCATCCTATAGCTTTGGAGTATTGGGATCACTTAGTTATCTTGACCTTTAGAACTTTAAGACGGACTTGTTCTGAATGTAAGGAGCTTCGAGACTAACTTATCCATTTTATGTTGACCGCATTATTAAAGGTCATTTTAGTTTTTTTATATTTTTTTTTTCTGTAAAGAATGAGTATGAGGCATATGTTCTCTTGATAAGTGAACAAAACCCCATTTTTAATACAAATATATATCAATGATATATAGAGAACGTTATATTCAGTTATGTCTGTAAATTTTAATCGTACTTAATATATGATATCTAATTTATGGATCGATAATGATTTATAATTTATAATTTATTTTAATTTACACTCGATTTCGTGGGAATTTTATCAAAATTTGTTGATGTGGCGATCGAGTTGTCTATGTAGCAAATTAAATTAAGGGTACCTTTATGTTGGAAGTTTCTTACAATTTTTTTTTTTAAATTTTAACAGAATCAAACATAAATTGTATGAAAAATAAATTAAAAGTCTTTGTTAAAAGAATCATATAATGGATCGAAGCCAAAATTAGCGGCCATAGTATTAAAAAAAAAAATAAAAAAATATATGTTATATAACATAGATAATCAACAATCACCAGAAGGGGCTAGCTTTAGCACATTTTTTACATCCTTATATGTATAACACCGTGTCAATAACAATTTTTGGATCTAGACAAAAAAATTATTGACTTACAAACAGAAAAGTACGTTGCCTTCTTGCATCACCATTATATATTGCCCTTATTAGAAGGATTGCGATTAAGGGGACATATTGATAATTGTCGCACACACTACACACACTGACTAAAACATGGCCAAGAATGCATGTAAGCTTCTTCCAATCTCAGCGTTGATCCTCCTCCAGCTTTTCTTCTTCATTCTTTCCAATTCCTCTGCGGATACCTTCCTCTACAGCGGCTGCTCACAGATAAAATACACCCCCGGCACGCCCTACGAGTCAAACCTCAACTCACTCCTCACTTCTCTCGTAAACTCAGCCACCTACTCTTCATACAACAAGTACACGATCATGGGATCAAGCCCGCAAGACATCGTTTACGGGCTTTACCAGTGCCGGGCCGACTTAGCCATGCCCGACTGCGCCACCTGCGTTGCCCGGGCCATCACCCATCTCGGCCCCTTATGCCCCCAGACATGCGGCGGAACCGTGCAGCTGGAAGGCTGCTTCGTGAAGTACGACAATGCTTCGTTTATAGGGGTGGAGGACAAGACTGTGGCGATGAAGAAATGCGGACCGTCGGATGGGTATAATGCGGATGAGATGGGCCGCCGCGATGCGATGCTGGCGGGCTTGAATGGGGAGGGTGGGATGTACCGGGTCGGAGGGGCTGAGGATGTTCATGGGGTGGCGCAGTGCGTGGGGGACTTGAGCATGGGGCAGTGTCAGGACTGTGTGACGGAGGCGATACGGCGGCTGAAGGCGGAGTGCGGTGGCGCTGTCTTTGGTGATATGTTCCTGACCAAGTGCTATGCGAGGTACACGACTAGTGGGGCCCAAAATTATGCAAGACCCAACCATGGTAAGATTTTAATTACATATCCCTTATAATTCCTATTATGTTAGTATTATATTTTTAGTTGATTATGTAAAGATAAAACACTTAAATATATTAATGATGCCTTTGTTTCTGGTGTGCAGATTCATCCCATAGTGAGTCCGAGAAGACATTTGCTCTTATTATTGGATTGTTGGCTGGGGTTGCATTGCTGATCATCTTCCTCACATTCTTGGGCAGATTGTGTGGGCGAAACGGTGAGATAATTATACGGCCTAAATCTTTTATTTTAAATGGTATTTTAATTTTGTGATTTATTTTATTGGTATGTATTATAGTCTTCTCCACCTTTCAATTTAATTAAGATCCCACACATAATTACATCATCAAATTCACTAAACAATTGGCTTCTTTTTCTGCAGGGAAATAAGGGGGAAGTTACCATAATGCCCGTTTCTGCATTCTTCCTGGATTTGCCTTTTGATACGGTGATGGATATCAACGTGGCTTTCCATCTTTGCTTATATTTTTGATTCAATTATTTAGGGTTGTGTCCCAGAAGGAAAAGAGTGAGGGGGAAATAACATGTAAAAGCTTCCTTCATTTATAAAAGAGAGAGGGGAAAGGAGGATTTGAAGATTCTCCACTTGACAAAGTTTGGTGTTGTATAAATTGCCCATTCTTTTTGTAAATTGTGTTACTTTTGTGTCATTATGTGATTAATCTTGTTCATATGCAGACTCAAACATTCTCTTTATGGGTTCGTTCAACTTAGTTTTTGGATTTGGAGTGTTGCAACCAACTTTTGGTGTATTAAAGTTTATTGGCAACTTTTGGTGTATTAAAGCCAACAAACGACCAATGGATTTCATGTCCCCCAAATTTTGTTTAATTATATTGAGTCTCATGTCCACCTGGTGCTCGTTGCAAAATTTAGTAAGTAATATTTTTTATATAAATTAATAATTATTTTTAAATATATGAGTAATACAATTTGTACATGAAAATTATAGAGGCAAATTAGAAATGGTTGTTTGCAGTGTATAATGTAATTGAGATTACTAATTAAATAGGATTGAAAATTCAAAACAAGAGATATAATTTTTTTCATTAGACAAAATTATCTCGTATTCAGTGTTTACAGTTTACGACAATCATCTCTAAATACAACGACTTTGAATATAAAAATTGAATACAAGAATACTACAAACACTTAAATATTTTGGGGTTTTTTTGTAGACTGGACCAACGGGCTTAGAAGCACCATCCTTGTGGCGAGCTGGCTGTATCATAGACAAAGCAAATTTGATTATTTTTTAGTAAAGTACTCTTACTAATAAGTAATGTTACAAAAGTCGACAATTGATAGTCGTGCGTTTAGGACCGCCTACCTAGCTTTTATTTTTTAAATATTTTTTTATTTCTTCTTAGCAATTTTGTTCTTTAGATTCTAACAATATATTTTCAAAATATACCATTAATACATAATCATAACATTTAATTATGTATAATTCTTAAACTAAAAAAGTTAAACAATTTTTAAGAAATTAAAATGAAAAATAAAAGAAAAACATATGTTTGAGTCGCCTAGGTGCTCACCTAACCTGACTTATCACCCTCCTAAACACATAAAATACCTAATGAAATTGTTTTTCACATAATCGAATCAGCTAACCAACATCAATTTTTGCATCAATGCTAATAAGGTTTATAAACTTTCCTTATTTTTTTCTACGTAGGATGTCGTTTTCAATATTTCACTCCACTTCAATTATTTCCCAAGTTTAGCCGGCTAACTTTATACATTAATTTCTCATTCATCTAAAATTGCATTTGAGAAACTAAACATTTTCACTGTATGTACTTGAAACTTAAATTTCAATTTTATAATTTATTTCCATTTTGATGAAATGAAACATAAATTTAAAATTGTTCAAACAATGATGAACACAACCTCTTATAAGATAATTCACAACATAAATCAATATAAATATTATGAGTGAAAGCACAAGTTGAAAAGCGGGAGGATATATCATTGAAGGTAAATTAAAATACCTTTTGTATTATTTGATAGATGTAAAATAATTATAGTGCATACTCTGAAAAACTATTCGTACAAAATATTACTTAATGATGAAGGTTTCATTTGATAATGAAGAAGGATAATATGGTTCCATGATGTGAGTTGAATAAGACATGAAACAAAGTTGTGAAAGTTAGCTTTTTAACATATCTTTGTCTAATAAAAGTGAGATACAATAATAATAGATGTATAATTTTGTGATATATTAAAATGTCAATGATAATTCTAGATTTAAGTAATATATCTTTATAATTATATATAATTAAAAAATGATTATTTAGAAATAGTGTGTGGTGTATCGTGCAGCACAATATAGAGTATTATTTATTTAACTAAAAAATATTATTTGTTTACTTAAAATATATTACAACTGATTTGTTATCTTAAAAAAATTAATAATAATTTTTAAACAAACAAGTAATACTGTAAATTGGGAGCATAGTGCACCGGATGCACAATTCATAATTATTTTTATTTCAAATTATGGGATAAATTTCATTTAATGTGCAGTGAAAAAAATATTATGAAAAAAAGTATAAATTGAGATTGAGTTTGAAATTTGAAATTGATTGCTATCCTTAAATCTAAAACCAAATTGAAACTGGATCAGTTTGAGTTTATTCATATTTGGTACCCTAATTGTAGATCCAAATTGAAACCACAAATAAAATGAAATTATTAAAAAATGTGTCTTTACAGTATATTTACTTAAAAATAAACAAGTTCTAAAATGTATAAGTATTTGTTGAGTGATTTATTTATTTCATTTGATTTTGAAGAGTAGCAGTTGAGTGGTTTTGCAATTTGCCAAAAGATGAGGGGGGAAGGACTCGTGTGAGTTTGCAATAAACGAAAACTAAATCATCGGCGCTCTATCAATTTCTTTTAGCTGATGAAAGTGATTGCGGCTTTCCACTCCCCTTTCATTATATTTAATTTGCTTACCTTTCTTATCTTGTTTCTGTCAACTTTTCTATCTTCCTACTAATACTATAGACATGGCCGGCCACTATTCCGTCGGTTTCAGTTCCGATTTTAAAATTATCGGTTTCATGATTTTAATTTTAATTTTCTTTTTTTACAAATTCATATTTGAAATCGCCGGTTTAAAAGCAAAACCATCAATTTTTAACCAAAATTATAATTTTAAAATCGGGTATCCCAAAATTAAAACCAAACCAGCTAAATTCTAATTTCAATTTCAAACCAAAATCGAATCAACATTTAAAGTGAGTTAAAGTGAATCGTTGACCACATGTTCCTCTGTCTACTAAAACTATGCTTTTTAATTTGAGCTTATTAATTAGGTTTTTTTTTTCTTTTTTAGTGGGGTTTGATGGGTCCATACATAAAATAATTTACTATGCTTTTTAATTTGAGCTTATTAGTTAGGTTTTTTTTCTTTTTTAGTGGGGTTTGATGGGTCCATACATAAAATAATTTACATGTGTCTCTATTTATGACAAATTTTGGTAATAGTGATAATCAATTGAATTTAGGGTGTTAAAAGTTAAAAAGCTATACATAATATAAGGTTTGGCAGTTGAGTGATGAACAATTAAAAATGTTAAAGTAATTGCATATGCTGGATATATTCTGCTAGATGAAATAATAAATTACAATTTAATTTTTGAAAATTAAAGTTGCTCAAAAAGTATTTTCTTAAGACATCACAACTTTTAGATACATTATTTTGTGACATGATTGCTCGGTTATTATAAGAGATTTGTATCTTCTATATTATATTATATTATATCTTGTATTTTAATATAATTATTGAATATAGAATATATGTATATATAGTAAATTATTAATTATTATATACTGTGTATTAAATAAAAAATGAAATATAAAATAAAATGAATGTTTTGCTGTTGGATATCAGCGTCGCCGTCAAAGGGCTCAGAGGGTGCCTGGGCTCGCCCCGATTTGAACACATAAGACAATCGACTGTGAAGAACCAGTCACACAAGACTCACGTCCACACAGAGCACCAAACCCCCTTCCCGGTAACACTTCTCTCCCTAATCCTTACCCACTTGAGAACCCACAACCTATAAATTGTAAATCTCATGAAAGAGATTGAACACTCAATATAGACGAAGGAGGAGGTGGAAGAAGAACATAGTGAAAAGTGTAATCGCAATGCCATCAACAGAACGAACGGAGTTGTCTTATGGCAAGCAATAACCGACAAACCACTAAAGGGTCACGCGGTTTCATCACTGTATTAAAGAAAGAAGACTGCCTAGGTAAGGAGAAGGTCTCACCGGACACGAAGAGACGAGAGGAGGAAGAAGGAAAAGGGGGCAGAGCTGCACAACACAGAAAGGGGGGCACGAATGCGGGACAAAAGGGTGGGCTAGGGTTAAGAGGGGGATAGCAATGGGCTGGGCCAGCATAAATCCCAGCCCAACACCAATGAAAGTTTTGGGCCAATACCCACAAAACCAATATTCTCCACCTTATTGGACCAACCCATACAAACCAATTGTCAAGTTATCTGGGGTGGAGGCGTTTCATCATCGCCCTTTACACACACACACACACACACACCTGCACAAATGAGAAACAAAAAAAAGTGAGACAAACTAAAACCAAGTTCTGAATGCAAGAAATACACATTTTAATCCAAGGAATCAAAATTTAAAGTATTCATGCAATCATTAGTTTTCTCAACAGATAAACATTTTGTTCTTATATCAACAAGATTAAATTGTGAGTGTATTTTTTCAAGTTTGACAGTCCCCTTTTCATCTATATCCCGAATGAAATGATACCTAACATCTATATGCAGTGCGATCATGTAAGACATGATTTTTGCAGAGTTAAATTCTAGATTGGCTATCAGAATATAAAACAGTATCACCTTCTAAATATCCAATTTCAGATAACAGGTCTTTTAACCAAATAACTTCTTTTAAAGCATCAATTATAGCAATGTATTCAAATTCAGTGGTGGATAAAACAACAACATGCTGAAATTGGGATTTCCAACTAATACAAGACCCACATAGAGTGAACATATATGAAGAGGAAGACTTCCTATTATCTCTATCATTGGCATAATTAGAATCAGTGTAACCAATCAAATTCACACCTTAAGCACATTTAGAAGATCTAAGTATTAACAGATCCTTTTAAAGCCATTTCAATGCATCCCAATAAGGCATACCAGGGTTAGACATGGATCTACTTAAGCAGCTTACTGAGTATGCAATATCCGGTCAAGTACTTACCATAAGATACATAACCGAGTCTATAGCATTAACATATGACACCTTAGACATTTCATCAATTTCAGAATCAGTCTTGGAGACTGATCCTTACTTAGCACAAAATGAGCAGCAAGGGAAACACTTATAGGTTTAACATTAGACATAGAAAATTTACTCAAAATCTTATTCACATAAAAAATTTGATTCAAATGCAAAGTATTATTTTTTCTACCTCTAACAATATCCATGCCTAGTATTTGTTTGACATCTCCTAGATATTTCATATCAAAATTTTCACTTAAGCAATTCTACACATATTCGATAGATTTTATGCAGGGACTCACAAGTAGCATATCATCGACATATATCAGCAGAAAAGTAGGAACAGAGGCATCACACTTAAAGTGAAGACAGTGGTTATGCACACTTTTTTTGAACTTAAGGTTTTTCATGCACGAATCAAATTTTTTGTTTCATTGCCTAGGAGATTGTTTTAAACCATACAATGATTTTTTAAGTAGGCATACATGGTCAAGCTTTTGAGGATCAACAAAACCATCAGGCTGACACATGTATATTTGTTTGTCAAGTTCACCATGCAGGAATGCAGTTTTTACATGAAGTTGTTTTAATTCCCAGTTAAAATGAGCAACTAATGCAAGCATTATGCACACAGTGACAAACTTAACAACATGAGCAATGATTTATGTATAATCTATCCCCTTTTTTTTAGTAAAACCTTTCGCTACAAGTCTAGCTTTAAACCTAATGTTGTTACTTTCCTCTTTTACTTTATAAAGCCATTTACATGCAACAACAGAGTAATTGTTAGGCTTAGGTACAAGAGTCCAAGTTTGGTTAACATGCAGGGAGTTCATTTCATCATTCATAACATTTAACCAGTCAACATAATTTCTAGAGTTCACGACTTCCTTATAGGACTTAGGTTCAAGATCAATAGGGGATTCATACACATTCAAAGCATACATGTCCATGTGATAATCATTAAGTCTATATGGCTGCCTAATGTTTCTTCTAGGTCTATCCTTAGCAAGTTGATAATCATCATTTTAAACATTTTCAGCATCACTCAAAGTATCATGCAAGCTATCAGAATCAGAATTAGGCAAAATAGGCAAATTTGGTGTATGATCCACCTCACTTAGAGTCGTGTCATGAGCAACAATAGGCACAGAGACACGCAGGCAAGGAAATTCAGTTTCATTAAAGATAACATCTCTTCTGATAGTTACTTTAAAACCATGTTCATTCCTCAACCACAATCTATAACCTTTCACACCTTCAGGATAACAAAGGAAAACACATTTTTTAGACCTTGGTTCTAATTTGTCCAGTTTTTGATGCACAAAACCAGCACAACCAAAGATTCTTAAATTTGAAAAATCAACAATTTTACCGGACCATACAAGTTATGGATATTTCCCATTCAAAGACACAGATGGAGACCTATATATCAAATAGGCAGCAGTAATAACTGCTTCACCTCAGAACTTCTTAGAAAGTCCAGAAGCAGCCAACATGCTTCTTACTTTCTCAAGTAAGGTTTTGTTCATCCGTTCTGTTACACCATTTTGCTGTGGTGCATAAGAAACGGTTTTGTGTCTTTGGATTCCAGATTCAGCACACAAATTATCAAGCAAGTGATTACATAATTCTTGTCCATTATCAGTTCTTAATTTTTGATTTTCTTACCAGTTTGATTATCATTTAAAGATTTCCAATTTTTAAAAGTTTCAAAAACATCAGATTTATCTTTCAATAGCAGAACCCAAACTTTTCGAGAAAAATCATCAATAATGGACATAAACCACTTTTTATTACCATGTGCAGGGTACTGACAGGTCCCCATACATCATCATGCAGATATTTAAGTATGTCAGTGCTTTTACACAGATTAGGGGTAGGAAAAATATGAAAACTTATCCTATGTTGCTTACCTTTAACACAAGACTCACAGAAAGGCATGCATGAAAGTTTATCATTTCCAAATGATCCTACTTTTTGCATAATTCAAGATCTTTACTACTCATGTGTCCTAGTCTACAATGTCAAAGTGCAGTTTTATCATCCTTTATTACATTTGCATGCAAGATAGGTTTGGTAAAGCACATATACATGTTGTTACGCTTTTCAGCTTTAAGGACCACATAAGACCCTTTCATGATAGACATAACACTCTTTCCCTATTTTCCCTCATAACCCTCATCTTCTAATGCAACACAAGATATAAGATTACTATTTAAAGCAGACACATATCTTACATTTTTCAGGTTAAGAGCATGTCCAAATTTACACATAAGTGAAATATTACCTATACCTAGGATAGGACATTTTGTATCATTTGCCATGGATACAGAACCATATTTTGTTTCTTTAATGGAGCAAAAAAGATTTTTAAACGGAGTTAAGTGAAACGTGTAGTCAGAGTCAATAAGCCATTCATTTTCACATAAGAAAGATGAATTCACAGAATTTGCCACAAAAGTTTCACAGCAATCAGTTACCATAAAAACATCTTCATGCATTTTCTCTTCAGACATAATGTTAGCCTTAGGCCTTTTAGGGTGGGACAAGCATTAGCAAAGTGACCAGGTTCTCCACAATTAAAACACTTCTTGTTTTTATTAGAGGGATTATTCACCTTTGCATTCTTATCCTTAGATTTTTCTTACCCAGTTTTGTTCTTACGAATCTCTTTTTCTTAATTTTTTTTTCCTTAATAAACATGGCCTCGGCATGATTTTGATGCTTTATACTCATATTTGCTTTTAAATCTATTTCTTTACTCTTAAGATCATTTATCATAGTGTCAAGATTAACCTAATCTCTACCATACTTAATAGCAGATGTGACATCACTATATGAATCAGGTATAGCGTTCAAAAGCACAATAGCAGTATATTCATCAATAGATTTATCACGGTTTTCTTAATCTCTTGCACAAGTTTTAAAAAATGTCCATATTTTTATCAATATCTTTAGACATATCAAGTTTAAATCGGAAAAATCTTTCAAGTAAGATTCTTGGCACTTTTTTGATCTCCAACTTTTCGAATAACAGAGTTTGAGAGGTGTAGGGTAATGGATGAGAGTGCAATCTCATCAATTTCTTCATTTTTCTCATCAGACGTGACATCAAAAAATGCAAGGGTGATACTTTTGAATACACGTTGCTGTATCAAAATTTCCTTCATTATTTGTTGCCAAATGCCAAAATCAATGCAACCATCAAATGGTGCTAGGTTATAGGAACCCATAGAAGATCTATTGCACACAAAAGCACAACAATATTCACACAAAAGCACAACAATATTCACACAACTCACACAAATTGGAAGGTTGAGGATTTCCAAGTTCACACACTGATTTATCGATTGCGCAGGAGGTCACTCAGGTCTGTTTTATCAAAATGTTCAAGTGGACAATATTACACACAAGTAATATCACAGATTTCAGAATGTATGTATTCAACAGAATATAAGACAATATATCAGAAATCAGAAACCAGCAGATTACAACACCAATCAGCAAATAGTCCTGCCCGGTTCAACCGGTATCTACCCGCAAGCAACCCAAACCTATTCGGTGCAACTGGCAACTAGAGATGAGGGTTTAGCCTCTTTACCAGAGCGAGGTTTTTGGGAGACCTCGGGTTTTGACCTCCTGTGAAGCGGCACGCGTCGGGCAAAGGTGCGACCGGCGGGGAATGAAGAGCTGACGGCCTACCAGCCTCGGTTCAATAACCGAGGGGTAGATCCACCGTCGGCAGACAGCAGAGTCGCACGAAAGCGACGGCGCGCAGACAGCAGGGTCGCACGAAAGCGACGGCGGAGCGACACCAAGTCGCGGGTCGTGACGGCGACAGCAGCAGGGGAATCGCACAAAAGCGACGGCGAAACGACACCAAGTTCCGACGGCGACAGCAGCAGCGGGAAATGGCGGCGCAACCGTGGCTCTAATACCACTGTTAGGTATCATCGTTGCCGTCAAAGGGCTTAGAAGGTGCCTGGGCTCGCCCCGATTTGAACACATAAGACAATCGGCTGTGAAGAACCAGTCACATAAGACTCACGTCCACACAGAGCACCAAATCCCCTTCCCGGTAACACTTCTCTCCCTAATCTTTACCCATTCTAGAACCCACAACCCTATACACTGTAAATCTCACGAAAGAGATTGAACACTCAGTATAGACGAATAAGGAGGTGGAAAGAAGAACAGAGTGAAACATGTAATCGAAATGCCATCAACAGAACGAACAGAGTCCTTCTTATAGGCAAACAATAACCGGAAAACCGCCGCAGGATCACGCGGTTTCATCAGTATTAAAAATAGAAGACTGGCTAGGTAAGAAGAATGTATCACTAAACACGAAGAAGTAAGAGGAGGAAGAGGAAAAATGGGGCAGAATTACGCAACACAAAAAAGGGCATGAATACAGGACAAAGGGATGGACTAGAGTTAAGAGGCGGATGGCAGTGGGCTGGGTCCATTGACAGGCCCAGCATAAAACCCAGCCCAACACCAATGAAAGTTTTGAGACAATACCCACAAAACCAACATTTGCAATCATATTTTCCACATAAAAATGAATTTTGATTTGAGTATTTCGTAACAGTTATAATAAAAGTTGAAGAAAGCAAAGGCAAGAAAGAAAACTACTGTCTTGACCGGTCTTCACAGTCCAATCATGTACCGGAGCACAGCGGATCGCGCCTCTTATCATCTTCTCCAAGGTACCAAATTGACAAGCCGGTAGAACCTTCCAGACGTTCTAGAGCGCCCATTCTACACACCAATCCATCCTTAGCCAAAAAAACCCCCTCTTCCCATAAATTCATTGATTCCCTCAAATTCCACGCACTGGAAAATAGATAAAAATAGAGTGAAAAACAAAAAGAGAATTATGGCCCTCTTTGGTGACCCATTCCGGCGGTTCTTCCTCAGCCCTACTATCTACCGCACGCCGCCGGGATCGATGGCCCTTCTCGACTGGCTGGAATCCCCAACTGCCCACATCTTCAAACTAAACGTTCCAGGTAAATCTCTTCGCTTTTTTCACCAACCAAAGCATTAGAAACACACGTACATATATACTTTTGATCTTGATCGGCTTTTATGGCGTGTTTGGATTCAGGGTACAGCAAGGATGATATTAAGGTTCAGGTTGAAGATGGGAATATATTGGTGATTAGGGGTGAAGGTGGGAAGGAAGAATTACCGCAGGGGAAGGAGAAAGACATTGTTTGGCATGTGGCGGAGAGGAGAACTCTGGGGAAGGGGCATTTCTCGCGAGAAATAGAGCTGCCTGAAGATGTGAAGATTGATCAGATCAAAGCTCAGGTGGAGAATGGCGTGCTCACGGTGCTTGTACCCAAAGATACAACTCCCAAACCTTCTAAAGTTAGGAATGTGCATGTAACTAGCAAACTTTGAATTTGTACTCTGATATATCAATGGAGTAATCACTGATCAGTGCTTCAGCGTGTGTGAAGTGAGCTTTATAGCGCTAAACCATGACTGCAATTATGTAAAATATCTTTGTCTTCTAAATATGATACCAACTTAATGTAAAATCACTGCAGGAAGTTATCGAGTATGAAATGAAGTCCAGTGTGATACAATTAATCAAAATCATAAATCACCATACGATGATGTTTTTTTCTAGGTAATATCCTAGATTACTGTTACTATTTTTCTTTTTCGGTCTGCTTCATGGTATTTAATATGGCTCAAAAAAGCCAAATCATAAAGTGGTCTTATATGTTACAGTTTTATTGGTGAAGCATAGTTTTTCTTGGAAACGCCAGCCCAGAATTGAATTGTCAAATGGGCTGCACATAATGGGCTCAATCGCGCCTATATGAATCCACCTAGCAAGTGGGCCGAATGGAAGTCTTGAAGGGGCCGGACTTAATTGGCTCAATCAAAGCCTATATATGTTTCCACCTGCTAATGGGCCGAACTGATCCTTGCTCGTCTTGTAACTGTGTTGGGCTGGGCTTTTTAACAATTATATAGCATATAAATTATGTGTACTGAATTAGTCTCGAGCTAGGCCTGGACTAGATGGGTTGGGTGCCGGCTGATTCATGAGCTGCTCCAATGGCTGTAGAGGGCTCGTCAATGTAGTCTCCTTTTTTTTTTTTTTTTTTCCTTAACTAAATCATACTTTGTTCCTTATTTAAGTATCTATGATATTAGCATAATTAACATTTTGTAGTTATTTACTTATATTAGATTAAGTTTTAAGTGCCTAACGTTGTCAATTAATTACATAGTCTATCAAAACTTCATAAAAAATCTACTGCAGGATCATCTGCCTTTCATTTTTATATGATTATTTTTAGAGAAATATAACATATATAAAACGAGCCTGGGTGAATATGCTGTGGGCTTGGCGGGGCTGAGCCGATGCCTGAGCTTGCTTGGCAGGCCTAGAAGCTTTGTTGGGCTAAACAAAAATTAGGTTACTATAACTCATTTAGCTTACGTAACTCCAACTATTTAGCTTCTCACAATTTACAGACAATCATGCAATCGGATGCTTGTAAGTCGATCCATTTGACAAATTTAGCATCCTAAATTTCTAAGGGTGCATCAACCTGCTACTTTAGACGCACTCAAACATTACATCAACAACTCGAATCCTCATTCTTCTTCTTCGTCTTAATTGTTTTTTGGGTAATTACGTCATCGTTTTATTTTTTACTTCAAGATTTAGTAATGCAATTCAACCTTTTATATTCATAATCTCTTTTGTAAATGGTTTTAATTTCATTTTATTATTTGCTACTTATTTCTATATTATAAGGGAAAAAATACAATACTTTATAATAATAACAAAAATTACAATAAATATTATATTTAATTATTCTTCATAAATAAAATGCACATATATGCATACTAATTGCGACCAGCTACTGGCACCCAGTGCCCTTAACCTTAACATTGTGCGTGGTTGATGGTTAAAATCTTCAATGTTTATAAGAGCTATCATGTATTTCCACCAGTTATAAAAATTAAAATATATTTGAAGTCATATCTTCCTATATAAATATTCAAAATTGACAATAATGTATAATTTATAGTTTGTTTTTATATAAAATGATATGAGACATTAGCCCTTAGGAGGCGCAATTTGTGTTTTTCGGTCCAATCCCGTCTACCCAAACTTAATTGGCCAATTATCAAAGATCGAATAATCTAAAGTTCTCTCAGACTACTAATTATTGAATTTAATCACCTAATTACCTAAAATCTACTAAATTTTATTACACTGATCTAATAATATTTGGAACTGAAATATTATTTTATAAGTGATCTTATGAGCTCTAGTTGTTGGTAGTAGAATAGATCGTATTTTTCATAGCATAGGTAATGGAACATTAAAGGTAAGGAAAAAGGAAATATTTATATCTATATAAAAACATGACATTTTGGCCTACAGGAATGTCATTTTTCCGTCAAAACTGTCCTGCTATTTACTAATGGGTGCGGCTATTCATACTCCAAAAACCTCCAAATATACCCCATAATAATTATGATAAAATTAGACATAATAAGTTGACTAAAATACCCTTATATATTTATATTTTTGTTATTTTGTTCTTATTCTCAACTGCAGAAATCCCGTCTTGTCTTCTTCTTCTCCATGTTTTTCAATACAGAGAAGTTGGAATGCAAATTCATCACTTTCTTGAGATTCGACTCTAAATCTAAAATCTTTCACCGCGATTGTCAAAGTCTCCATATTTTTTTAATATAAAAATACGAAATTGGAATTGCAGATTTTTACTTTTATTGTCTTCTTTTCCATATTTCTTGAATATTGAAATATTGAAATGCAAACCTTTGCAAATTCATTCATGGATTTGTTAAGAACTGTGTGTACAAGGTTTATATATATATATATATATATATTGTCTTCTTCTTCTTCATATTTTTTAATTAAAAAAATACAAAATTGAAATTACAGATTCATTCATAACTTTCTTAAGAACTATATGTATAAGGATTCATATATATATATATATATATATTCCTTCGTCTGAAAGGATTGTAGAACTTTGAGTTCATAATTATTTTCTCTTCATCGTCAGTCTTTGGGTCCTTAGATGTATACATGGCCACATCCTATAACAAAGTGTCAACCCTATTCAGCTGATTGAACCTCTTCTGATTTGCCACTTTTCTGCAATAAAATAGCCAAAATCTCAGAAGCATATATATATATATATATATATATTTATCATAGAGCTATAATATAATAGAATTATTTCATAAGAAACATTATTTTTCCTTTTAGTCTTCTTGTGTTACTAATATTTTCTAGAAAATACTGATTTGAAGAGAGGAGGGGTAGGTTAAGAGAGAGATACATTTATGGTAAATTAAAGCAGAGAAATTGCAGAGTTTTTTCTGGGGAGGGTTGGGCAGTCAGGTTTGAGATTCTGATTTTTTTTTGTTTTTTATTTTTTATTTTTTAATAAAAAGGGTATAATAGGTATAAATGGGGTATATTTAGTAAAAATAAGAGAATTATTAATTTTAACTGGGGTATATTTAGACTGTGGGGTATATTTAGACATTTCAGGAATATGAATAGTCGTACCCTTTACTAATACATAAAATAGTGAGACTAGGAGAATTCTTGCAATCCTAAAATGGTAATCTTTCTTGAATATGTAAAAAAAATATTATCTGATGTGTCATTACTTGAATTGAATTATTATAAGAAGAAAATGATTAAACAAAATTTCTGATTCTGTTAAACCTCAACAAGCTACTTTTCCATGTAGTGCTTAATCTATTTTGTATTTTGTATTTTTTTGTATGTATATGTATTTTTGTTAAAAGTTGAAATATCAATAGGTATCAGAAAACCTGATTCATAGGCATAATAATAGCTATGAAAACCGCCCAAAACAATTAAACTTGTATATACAAAAATCTGATTAAAGCAGTCCTGTTTAACATAAATTTTGTAGTACAAATATCTTATTAATAAAAATAACCTGTACTATTTTTAACAATTGAAGTATAATTTGACATTAAAAAAACATAACAATTTTCAACCCTTGAATTAAATACTAGACATGGTAAACGTTGAAATAATATATAGCATCAATCAACACTAAGTATTTGTGCAGATTCGCAGCCGAGACATAATGACCAACATTTATTTACAGATTCCTTAAAATAGTTCCTGTAAAAAAACAAGAAATAAAATAATGCATTAGTCAATTAGTAGGGAAACACCTAATATAAATTTATGATAATACAGAACTAGAAACTTGAATCAAACACTTCACATGCAATTTCAGGCTTAAACTCACCTGTTATATATTCTGCAGAAAGACATCAAACTATAATTATCTACTATTATTTGTTCTATCAAAATCCGTAGTGATTGTTCACCTTCAGCAAGAACAAACAAAATGAAAGTAATGATAACATAAAACATCACATTTTTTCAGAAAAAAATATTGGTATGTGTAAGAAGGCAATCACTAATTAAAAATTCAAACCTTTTTTGGACTCTTGAAATTTACCTTTGCTTTAGTAAAATATAAAATAACAGATTTAGTAAGTAGAACTGAATTTGTTTTTATAACCAAGAAGATTAAAAAAAAAAACAATTCTTCACATTTACGCATTATTTTCACTAACAAATATTGGTGCAATTAGACTTAAACTCAACTTTTATATATTCTGCAGAAAGAAATTAAACTATAATTATCTAAATATGAAGTAGTATGTGTTCTTCAAAAATCCTTAGTAATTGTTCAACTTCAGCAAGAACAAACAAAATAAAAGTAATGATAGCATACCAGATCACGTTTTCAGAAAAACCATTGTTATGTGTAAGAAGGCAATCACTACTTAAAAAATCAGACATTTTTTGGACTCTTGAAATTCACCTTTGCTTTAGTAAAATCTAAAATAACAGATTTAATAAGTAAAAATGAATTTGTTTTTATAACCAAGAAGATTAAAAAAATAGTTATTCATATTTACAGATTATTTTCACAAACAAATGTTGGTGCATTTAACAAGGCAGTCAGTGAGTGATTTTATCTATTTAAACTTGAAGTCAATATTTTTTAAGATTTTTTTTTGTTTCAGAATATCAACAGATTATACACATGGTCAAGTTATCAGATAAAATAGATTGCAAACAAAAATTGGGTGTGTTTATCCAAGAACAAGAAAGCAGTGATTAGCTCTTTTTAACAGTTTTTTTTTTCCAAAGATCAGTGCCTTTTCAAATTCAAGTTTCCCTCTATATATATTTACTTTCAGATTTGGTCACTCACCTTTTATTCTTGTGGCTTTCTTCATCATATCATACTGTAGGAAAATGGCTCCATTGTTCAGTCTCCTGAAAGTTGTTGGTCCTTCTAGTATGAAGTGGGCAGTGAAGCTTCTACTTATTCGATCCTACCAGCTCTCTATTTATGGAAATCCTATGAGAATTCAAAGTACAAACTGTATATTTGATGACTATGAGGTATTGACTAGAAGCTGTTCTAGATTCAATAATTGCATTTCCTCTAATTTTATTTATTTCTACTAATCAATATCTTTTTTATAATGTAGGGTGAAAGAATCCATGCTACTATTAGAACTGATTTAATGTGGAGATACAATGTCACCTTGACAGAAGGAAACGTTTTTGCAATAAAAAACTTTGTTGTAACAAACAACAAAATGTGTTACAGGACAACTAACCACCGTTACATGCTAATAATGATTCATGATACAGAAATCAGTGAAATATTTGATGCAGCATTTCCATTGCAGCTGTTTGATTTCAAACCATTCCTGGAAATTTGCAATGTCGATGAAATGAAAGAAAATGAGATATTTGGTATTATTACCTCAAAATGACCATTTTCATTAATATTATTTCTATGCAGTTACATAGTGTTTTCTCATATATGTTACATTTCTATGTCATTGGTAGGGTTTGTAATGTTGATCCGTGTCAGAATCGTGTGCGCAATGAGCAAGAAACAACTACATTGATGGAAGTAGTTTTGGAGGATCCTCAATTAATATTTATATAATATTCTTATATTCTTTTTATTATTCAGACTTAACTTGATTACTTCATTAGTTTTGATGTATTATGCAACTGAAGAATTAATACTTTATCTGCAGACAAAATAGATTGTATTGTACACTTTGGAGGAATATGTTGATCAGATGATGGATCGTGTAAGAGCTGGTGGTGAGGCTCCGATTATGGTTTTGCATTTCTGTCGGGGGAAACTTTGTAGAGGTCTAATATTATTTATATCTAAAATGTTGATGAAACTTTTATACAGATAGCTATGACAGTACCTCAAACTCACTTTAATTTCTTCTATATATCCCCTTAACAGATATAGTATCTATCTCTACTACCTACTATGCAAGCAAGTTAATATTGGATGGTGACATAGGTGAAATTTCAGAATTTAGGACAAGGTTATAAATATTATTCATTCTTATTTAAAGTATTATTACTTTAGGATTCTAAGAATTTAACTTAAATTATAATGAAATTATGTGATACAGGTTTTCAGTAGAAAGTAATGGAGAATCTACAGTAACAACAAGGTCGTTTCCTTTTCTCACTCTAGAAACTGATGATTTAGTAAATGGAGCAGGTACTGTACGCACTATCGAACAGATCAGAACCTTAGGAGAGGTATGTGTTGCTTCTATTTACATTTAAAATGATCTTTTATTAATATGCTGATATAAATAGTAAGTAATAATTGTCATTTCTATCGAAAGATAAGTAAAGCTGAACACAGATTTTATTGCGTGAATTGTGACCTGTTTGATTCTACTGGGATGCCAAGGTTTGATGTATTTCATGAAATAGGACTTTTATTGTTTTCATAAACACCAAATTGTTCGTCTTTAATTTAATTATATATATTTATATATATATTCCAAGGTATAAAATGCAAGTTCTAATTCAAGATGACACGGACAATGCATATGTTTTATTGTGCGATCAGCATTGCACTAAGTTAATTGGCAAGACTGCATTGGACTTGCTTGAACACAACTTGGAGGTTCTCAAATTTTTAATCCTACTATTAATTTCTTCTACTAAAAAAAAATTAATTTACTTCATATTATATAAACAATTTTTTGTTTCTGTTTTTTTAGTTGGGTGACTCTGACTTATATCCCGAGGACATGTACAATCTCCTAGACCAGAAGGTATATTTGAAGATTCAAGTGGTACCTGAGCATATATCTAATTCTATGGAGCTTATAATGTGAAGAAAATGAGTAAGGAGAATCGTGTTATCTCTAACACTGTTACTACTTTGGTTGGAAGTCTGGTAGTTAGACAAAATATAAGTACATTAATAAAACACTATAAATTTCTAAGGTTTTTCAAGAATTAATTAATGCAATATTTTCTCAAAGTGTTGTAAAACTAGGGTATGATATTGTGGGCAATAGTGAAGGGGATGTACTAGATTGTTATGAGGTAAAATTTAAAATTACTGTTTTACAAAAAAATATCACTTTGATCTCCTTAATTATATTAGTTTATTTTATTGCAGGTTGTTGGTTCAGAATGTGAAGTATCCACACCATTTAAGAGTGTATCTAAAGTGGATTAAGGAAAAGAAAAACTTGAAGAAAAATCTGTGAAGCGTAAGTTGTTTGATGAGTTCTCCACAAATGCAAATGACAAAAAGAAAGTTTTCATTAAGCAAGAGAAGTGAAGGAAACGTAAGTCTGAATCGAAACTGTAGTTTTTGAATGAACTATAAGATTGAAACAACAGTCTATTTTATCCGGTAGAATGTGTTTTTGATTCTAAAGTTTAAGTATGTTTATGTTCCTCCAGGACTATAAGGAACTAGGAATTATGACTTTGGAATCATTTTGATATTTTGAACGATATTCTACTTAGGATGTTATGACAGTATTAGTCCTTTTACGTTTTTCAATTTATTGTGTGTTTTTTAATTAAATTTTTTTATTTATTAATTTTCTATATACTCACTTAAATTATTTCTCAGACATAGATAAATAATAAAAAATTATTATTTTTTCTACGCTTCAATTATTTTGAAGTTTTTGGAAGAACAGCATATTGATTATATCAATTTTGCTGGGATTATCATTCCTTTTCGGGATTTATCTAAAAAAAATCAAATAAAAAAAAAACACAAAAACACATGCACTTAGGGTGCAACAGATCACGTTCCTGGGCTTCTGGGAGATGTTCCTGTTTATGATCTGGGTGTTTACAGATCCAATTTATGGATTATGTTATGGTTGGTCAAGATTTAATTTCTCTTCCTTTGGCCTTCACAATTGTGTGATGTGTTTTGGATGTTATATGTAAGAATCGACCACCTCATTCATGCTGGGAGTTGTGTTCGTCACCGAGAAGGTTTCTGACACAGACGGATTCTGATTTTGATTGTGAGTGAGTTGACTCGTGCGGCGATCCATTTTGCCTAGGGTTTCACTGAGTCCCAACTGAGTCAAAATCTGACTCAGCCCTAACTCAGCCCTATGCCCACCTACGTCAAATCGTATGCATCATCCCCCCATTGGGGGTACATCGTCCGGCCTGGCAGTCCCAGGTGAGGATTTATTGATATCCACCCTTCCATGCTGCTACAATTTTGCGGTAGTTGCAATTTTGCTGCTGAAACTTGATATGTCTCCTGCTGCCGAAGCCTACTTCCCTGCTGTGGATGATTCCTGCTGACTTCACGGTTACCTGTAGCTGCTGCTTTTTTGCTGTCTTTTGCTGTGGTGACTTTGTTGTTGGGCATTTCTGCTGTGTTGTGTGGTTGTGCTGCTCAGCTGTGTCGCGGGCAGCCTATTACCTGAGTGTGGTTGCTGTTGATGGCTGCTAAAACCTGCTGTACCTGCTGCTGTTATTTGTTGTACCTGCTGCCGATTGCTGCTGCTTACTGGTTGCTGCTGTCCTGCTGCTGTTTGCTGATAGTTGCTGTCCTATTGCTATTTATCTGGCTGCTGATACTTCTTTCCTGATGTTGTAACCTGCTTTGTCGCCTGCTAAAGAAGAGTGCTGCTGCAGACTTGTTGCTGCAGCGTTGGTGCAGGGGCTGCCGTTGCTGCTGATATCTGATTCGTAGCACTTGTTCTTTCCCTGCAACCTTGCTGAATTCTACTATTGCTGCTACCTACTGAGTACTGTAGCAGCAGCCCCGTTAATATTGTTGTTGCTGTCCGGTTACTGTTCATGTGCTCTTTTTGCTGCTGCCAGTCCGTTTGTTGGTCTTGCTGATTTCTCCTGATGGCTACTTGTTGGTGCTAAATGAATTGCCGGTTTCTATGCTGGTTTGAGATTGTTGCTCGCTAGTGTTGGCTTACACATTGGAATGCTGATATCAGTTTTTTTGAAGACACAGTTGGGGCCTGATAACTACTACTTGGAGGCTATTTTGCTCCTGCATTCGAGCTTTCTAGTTTGTTATATTAGCCTTTGTGTTGGTGGTTTTTATGCTACTTTTTTAGGGTGCTTGTTCTCGTCCTCGTGCTGGGCTTCGGGACTAGTTTTTTATTTCTTCGGGTATGCTCGAGTATTGGTGTACTACAAACTTTTTTTTCTTTTATTTAATTTCTGCGGTTTCGACCAAAAAAAATTTTATTATTTGTAACTTCTGTTTGAACTCCTTAAACTGCAATACAAGTAATACATTATTTTAGTTACTGAATCATGTTATCTGATTTAGTGAATTTAGTTCATCTGTTCATAGTAAATATAGTGAAGAGTTAATGATCTGATAAATGCATAATAATCTATGAATAAGATGACATAAGTTTGTGAATTTACTTATTACATGCTTAACAAATATAGTCATTGTAACAAGCAAACAAAGAAACATTATCCAATATTCCAATCTCTGCAAGTCATATAAAATCTATGAACTCAGTTTAAAACCAATTTTAATAAACACATAAATGGAGATTTTATATAACATTATAGAAAGGAATACACTTATCTTTTGCAGACTTCTTTAAAGATTGCACTTGAGTAAGATGAAATTGAAATATGATTGAGTACTAGATAATTCTGTACGAAAATAAGCCGTGTTAATTAGGCCAAAAAATTTAATCACATTTAACTTAAACATAAGAATAAAGACAAAGATGTTAATTCTTGACTGGTTTTCTATATGCATAAACAATATCTAAAAAATATTGTATATTATACAATAGTAATTAGGATAATAGTAACTAATATAATAATTTATCTTTTCCAGGATTCTCAATAACTTTCAATGGACTATTGCAATGAAAAGATTTTTATATGTTACCATTGGTTATGTAATAAAAAAAATTGTCTTATTTGCATGATACCTTAGAGATATAAATCTATTCAGAAACAGGAATTAACAGTTGCTTAATCTTTATATATATATATATATATATATATATATATATATTAATTTAGACAAATACACTGTTCGAAAAAACAGAGTCATGAATTAAGTTGTTGATTAAGAAGCAAATAACATAGTCATGAATTAAGAAGCAAACAAAAGAAACAATATTCAATATACAAATCTCACAAAGCCATAATAAATCTATGAATTCAGTATAAAAAAAAAATCTAAAAATTGATAAATGGAGATTTTATAAAATAGTACAGAAAGTGAAACACTTATCTTTTGCATACTTCTTCATAGCTTTCGGTTGATTCATTAAAAGAAAAATATGATTCAGTAGCAGAGGATTCTGTAAGAAATTAAACCATGATAAATAACACAACTTTAGTTTGTGCTCATAGAACTTAAAACATTACAATGATGTCAAAGAGGTCAACTGATCAATGATTATTTTTTTGCATTTGGTTGATATTCAATATTTGTTGTCCACACAAAAACATTATGCACAAGTTATTAGAATGGCAGAAAAGTTTCTTTATGAGCAACAATATCATTGAAGTGTAATCAGTTTTTCCAAGAACTGGTGATTATTATATTTCTTTATTAAATTATTATTTCATACTTATCACTGATTTTCTATATGCATTTGTTTGACCTATTTTATTTGAAAAAAGGAATAAAGATATTATACCTAACTTAGCACCATGTCAAAAACTTTCTTTTTAAGCACCAATTACATTGAACTGTTCTCAGACTTTCCAAAAAGCTATTATTATTATTATATTATTCTATTACTCTATTACTCTATGTTCTGTAATAATTTACAAAGTCATATTCACACGTTAAAACCACTATAAGAAGGCATATGTTCATCTCAATCCATGCTTCACATGTTGTCATTTTTTTTTTTTTTTTTTGCAAGACTCCCAAATAAAGATATCACACTGTACCTACACTGATGAGAAAGATAACACGTTCTACAGTTATAAACAAGAAACATAAAATAGATTTACACCTTAATTAAGGTTAGTGTGCAGATTGTTTAAGTTTTGAGAAACATATACAAATCTCATATACTACATTTCTAACTATATATGTGTCACAAATTTTGAAATAATTGAATATTAACAGTGTATACATGCATGAAATGTTATAAGTTATCCCTATTATTTATATTTTCCAAACTTCTGTTATTAGATTTATGCTCATCAACCTACTATACAACTTAAACTCCTACAAGGTCTAAGTTTACCAAAAAATATTAACACACTTATTTAAGGTAATTGAAGGAAATGTATTCTGTACCCTTTTCTCATTCCATTGTACAGGATATATATACAATATACAAGCTTATCATAAGCCACTAATTAAGCTACTAAATAGGAAATAGCTAAGTATAAAATATTCTAGATATAAACAAGGTAACTAACTTATTTACAAAGACCAAAGATATATTCTGACTAATATATCTTAACACACCCCCTTAGTCTAAGCGGGAGGATTACGGACGCTTAGAGCACACGAGGGAGTCCCTTCGTAAAAATATCTGCAGTTTGGTGCCTAGAAGGAACATGGAGGACACGAACATCACCTTGTGCCACCTTTTCTAGAACGAACAAAATATCCATCTCTATATGCTTTGTACGTTGATGATGTACCGGATTTCCAGAAAGATAAATTGCACTCACATTGTCACAATACACCAATGTCACCTTTTTAATCGGACAATGTAACTCTAAAAGTATATTACGAATCCAACATGACTCGAAAACTACATTAGCAACACCCCTGTACTATGTCTCTGCACTAAACTTAGAAAGAGTAGCCTGATGTTTTGAGGACCAGGAAATCAAATTATCACCCAAAAACACACAATATCCGGATGTAGAGCGTCTCATATCAGGACACTCACCCCAATCAGCATCTGTATATGATATAAGTGTCAAAATAGATGATGGATAAAGATGCAAACCATGCTCAATAGTGCCCTGTATGTATCGAATAACCCGTTTAAGAGCAGCCATATGACTCTCTTCTGGATCATGCATGTGTAAGCATACCTGTTGGACCGCATATGATATATCGGGTCGGGTGAATGTAAGGTATTGCAAAGCTCCAGCAAGACTACGGTACAATGTCGGATTGGCACAAGGGGATCCCGACGAACTAACCTTCGGTTTTACCTCAACCGGTGTTGCCGAAGGTTTGCACGAAGCCATCCCAGCTCGTTCAATAATCTCCTCTGCATATTTGCCTTGTGACAAAAATAATCCACCCTTATGTCTTGTCACTACTATGCCAAGAAAATAATTAAGAGGACCCAAGTCCTTCATAGCAAATTCCGAGCTAAGAAGGGACATAATAGAACACCGCAGAGTATCAGATGAAGCAGTAAAAATAATGTCATCAACACATAATAGCAAATAAGCCACATTCGTCCCCATACGATAAATAAAGAGAGAGTTGTCACTCTTACTATTAGTAAAACCAATAGAAGCAACAAAATCTGCAAACCTCTTGTACCATGCTCGGCGTGCCTGCTTAAGACCATATAATGACTTCTGCAACAAACATACATAATCACGGTGAGTTCGATCACGAAAACCAAGGGGTTGATGCATATATACTGTCTCAATAAGCTCACCATGTAAGAAAGCGTTCTTGACATCAAGCTGATGTATAGGCCAAGACTTTGATAAAGCAAGGCTAAGAACAGTACGAATGGTAGCCGGTTTCACCACCGGACTAAAATTCTCCCCACAATTAAAGCCAACCTGTTGTGTTTTGCCATCACCTACAAGACGGGCTTTATGCCGCTCAAAATCACCGTTAGATTTCACTTTATGAGTAAAAATCCACACAAAACAAATAATATTAACATCAGGCAGACGGGGCACCAACTCCCACGTCTTATTTTTAATAAGAGCATTAAATTCATCATCCATGGCCATTTTCCAATTTGGGTCACGAAGAGCAGAAATGGGGTTACGAGGCAAAGGGGATTTCGTAACATTAGTCGTCATAGCACTGAAATTTTTATATTTCGGGTTGGGCTTGACTATACCATTCTGACTTCGGGTGACAACAGTAGGAGGGGGGCTTTGGATGAGAAGAAGGTGGGTTTGGAGCCGTGGAGGGAACTAGGCCAGAGGTAGCAGTTGGGCCGTCAGGTTGGGTAGGACTCAACTGGGCCGTGGCTGATTGAACAGGCCCACGGTCCAGCGGAGCCCTATTCTACCCACCACGTGCTAGGGGAGGGAGAAGGAGGAGCTAGGCATGGGTAGCGAACTGGGCTGGGAGGGGAGGTAGGAGTTGGCGGCCTAGTTCGGTTAGAGCCAGGAGAAGTGTGTTGGGCCGATTAACTGACCGTAGATGGTTGCCCAGATGAGTGCAAATGGTGAACAACATAAGGTGTAAGTCTATCATCCAAGAAATCATATGCATGGGAAGGGGGAGTATGCAATTTTGCAAAAGGAAAAACATTCTCATCAAACATAACATGCCGGCTAATAATTATCTTATTAGAAGACAAATCATAACATTTGTAACCCCTATGATTCGGTGGATACCTAAAACAAACACACGGTGTTGATCGAGGTAGAAGCTTGTTAATGGTAGTGGATGGAAACAAGGGATAACACACACCCAAAGACACGTAAGTGAGAGTAAGAAGGTTCCTTTTGGTAAAGAACTTGGATAGGAGAGTTATATTCTAGCAATTTACTTGGGAGAATATTATGAAGATATGTTGCCATTTGTAAAGCATGGTGCCAAAATGACGGAGGTAAGGAAGCATGAGAAAGAAGAGTGCGAATGATATTATTCAAAGATCTTATTTTTCTCTCGGCCTTTCCATTTTGTGAAGACGTATGTGGACATGAAAGACGGAAAGACATGCCATTAGACTCACACAAAGCCCAAAAAGGACCGTTATCATACTTCCTCCTATTATCACATTGAAAAGTTTTAATAGGTCGTTCAAATTGAGTACGAATAAATGCTTGGAAAGCTAAGATTTTATTAAACACATCCGACTTTTTAGCCAAGGGAAAAGTCCACAAAAATTTAGAAAAATCATCCAATACAAGCATATAATAACGATGACCCGATGAACTCAAAACAGGAGATGTCAATAAATCACTATGAATAATATCAAAAGGCATAGAAGTACTAGAATTCGATGAAATAAAAGGCAATCTAATATGTTTTCCAAGTACACAAGAATGACAAACACTAGCACTAAAATTGTGAGTACATTCAATGCTTTTATTACTACGAAGAGCCCTTAAAACAGAAGAACCCGGGTGTCCCAATGGATCATGCCAAAGAGAAGATGCTAAAACTATGAAGGTTGATGGAGTAGAATTTTTGAAAGTGGTAGTGAGAGGATAAAGATCTCCTTGGCTATCACATTTCATTATTGGCATCCCCGTCCGATAATCCTTCACAGAAAAACCATAAGGGTCAAACTCAACGGTCACACAGTTATCAGTTGTAAATTTCCTAACAGAAATAAAAATTTTAATGATTTTGGGGGCATGAAGGACATTAGTGAGGGACAAAGGCGGGTTTGGGGAAGGCAACGTAGTATGACCACAACCATGAATTGGAATTGTATGACCACTATCAACAACAATACCATTATGATGATTACTCAAATTAAAATAAGACGAGAGATTACCATTGGAGGATGTCATGTGCGAGGTTGCACCGTTGTCCATGTACCACGAGGGGATCGGGTTGGCTCAATGTCATGGTGTGCATAGCCGAGTCAATATCCGTCGGAACATAAGACATGGGCTGCTGTGAAGCCGCATAAGCATGCTGTGGGCGGGGACCCAAAACACCGGGCTGCTGTTACTTCATTGGGCCCTGAGGTCTAGCCCAGCCTTGGTTGGAATATGGGCAAGGTGGGGCTGCCCATTGAAGAGCCCAACCCCAAGGCTGGTACTGCTGCCACGGTGGAGGAGCAGACCAGCCCTGCTGCTGCTGCTGACCACTGCGGCTAGAGTTCTGACCACCGGAATTCTTGCCGCCACCACCGCCGGGACTGATTTCTCGACCACCACCACTGGACTGCTTACGACCCCCTGTTTTTTTCTGGTTTTTATTTTTGCCGCGAGATACCCCTGAATCACCCCCTGAGTTTGCAGAATCTCGAGGAGCATTCGCCACCATAGCCGAGGCTGATGCCGTAGCCGCCTGTTTTGCCAAGCCAGCCTCCTCCAATGTGAGCGTTGAGCGGGCTTGGTAAAATTGAGGTAGAGGGTTGCTCTGCCTAATTAAAGTAGCAACACCATTGTATGGTTCCGTGAGGCCGGAAACCAATTGAAGGACAAGGCGGTTATTATCCATCGGTGCCCCTACATTCTTCAACTGATCGGAGAGGCTCTTGAGCCGCTGACAGTACACCGAGATGTTAGGGAAATCCTCCATATCAGTGTTAGAGAACTCATGTTCAAGAGTTACGGCACGAGAATTTTGATTGTCTTGGAATATGTCACGCAACCTATCCCAAGCCTCCATTGCCGTGGAATCAGGTTCCATAATGGTGTGCAAAAGGTCCTTAGAAATCGTGGAATAGATCCACCCAAGAACGGTTGCATCCAATGTCAACCATAGCTCATTTTCCTCATCGGTCGAAGGTGCATCAACCTTCTTTTTCGGAGCAATAATATCGTGTAGAACCTTGTGAGATCGAGCGTTAATTTTGAATAGTTCCGCCCAAGTAGAGTATTCAACATTCTCCATTTCAAGGATTATGGGGATGTTGTTTTTTATATTTGACACAGTGAAGGCTGGATGAAAGGAGTTCTTGGAGTCCGACATTGTTACAGTGCCAATAGAGAAGAAGAAGAAGAAGAGAAGGTAGAAGAGAAAGAATGGCGGAACAACACTAGGGTGTAGCGGAAAATGCCCTAGACTGCTGATACCATGAAGGAAATGTATTCCATACCCTTTTCTCATTCCATTGTACAGGATATATATACAATATACAAGCTTATCATAAGCCACTAATTAAGCTACTAAATAGGAAATAGCTAAGTATAAAATATTCTAGGCTATAAACAAGGTAACTAACTTATTTACAAAGACCAAAGATATATTCTGACTAATATATCTTAACAGTAATGCATTCAGATATTCTGTACATTTCTTCATAAAAGCAGTTTTTATTGAAAAGAAAGACTACTTAACTTCTGTAGCTTTTTACAAAATGAATAATCATGAATATAATACATTTAAACAAAAAACAGAATGTACCTCAATATAAATTAAGCTACCTGATTTCCAAAATGCCCTTCACCTTTGAATACTTCATCTACTAGCAGGTACTTCGTGTACATTAATGTTGTTTCAAAAAGAGTACGAAATCAGCAAAGAGTAAATGGATTTCATAGCAGGCGAATTAGTACTACAAAAATAAGTATTAAATAATTAAAGTAATACAATAATCCATGAAAACGTTGCAGAAATCCATTCAGCCCAATACTAACTTTGTATATACTTAGCTAATTAAATACATCATACCTAAAGAAACTTTTCTAAAAAAATTAGTATTGAAAAGTTGAACTTCATCAGAAACACATGTACTGACCCCAAAAGATTGCTCAATTCTGCAACTATTTATTAGATTTTACCAAATCCAGCAGAGCAATTAATTTTTTCAAATATATTATGCTAAAGAGATAATAAGCATAAAAATTAACCTAATGGATATAAACAGAGTTAAGTGTATTCTTAATACTATATATCAATCTGTGGAAATTGAAGATACAAACTAAGCTTCAAAAATTTCGTTGAACAAAATTGCCCAATGAAAGAATACTCCATCTATTTCTGTTGGCGTATGAATAAATCTATGAATTGAACCTTAAGCATATTTCTCAACCCTTAGGTTTTATACCAATCAAGAACCCAAAACAGCATACAAGAGTAACCCATCCATCAACGAGAACAAAAATTGAAGGATAATCATAGAATAGAATACTTAGCTTTTTTAACAGGCCGAAAATCCTAACCCCATTCAAATACCCATCATTTGAATGCATAACTTAGAAATCCTCCGATTTATGTTCTGTAATCGAAAGAATATGAATGGTGAAAAATCAAAACTATATACAAATTAGAGGACAGTTTAGCAAAATTAGAGGAATGTCATTTTCTTTATTTTCGTTGAACAAAATTGTCCGATGAAAGAATACTTCATCTATTTCTGTTCGCGTAGGAATAAATCTACGAATTGAACCTTAAGCATATTTCTCAGCACTTAGGTATTTTATACCAATCTCGAACCCAAAATAGCATACAAGAGTAAGCCATCCATCAATGAGAACAAAAATCAAAGTATAAGCGTAGAATACAATACTTAGCTTTTTGAAGAGTTGAAAACTCATAACCCAATTCAGATACCCATCATTTGAATACAGAACTTAGAAACCCTCCGATTTATGTTCTCAAATCAAAAGAATACGAATTGTGAAAAGTTTGTGAACACAGACTTTAATTCTGAAAATTCATACATAAAATAGGTTAGATTTTAGGGTTTGAAGCAAAAAAACATAATTCTAATCTTAAGGATAGATTAAAGTACAAACCTTCTGGAACAGTCTGAAAGTCTTAATCCAATTCAGAAATATATTGAACGAAAAAAATTTAGTCCTCATTCTTTTCTTCCAAATCAGAAAGAAGACGATAGGTGTAAAGTCTGCGCACACGGACTTTGAGTCTAAAGAATGAAATGTAGGTTAGAAATTAGGGTTTCAGGCAATCGTCATTCTGGGTTCTGAGGCCAACTTCCTTTTCCCTTTTCCTTTTTTTGTTTATCTTTTATTTATTTTAATGAAGTAAATAAAAAAGCTTATGTGCCAATTTTGGAAATGGGCCATTTGTTTCCCTTAAATGGCCATAAAATATTAGAAAAAAATAAAATATGGCCCAACTAATATTGAATTATACATTCTATTAGGCCATAGGGCGGGCCTATATTAATTTAAAATATTATATTAAATTATAATTTTAAATTAAAAATAATATGTTTTATTTTTAAAGCAATATTATTAATTTCTATGTTTCAGAAATTATACTTTCTTAATTTTATTTTGTAGTTGTTGAAGTGTTGTAAATTTTTCAATAAATAATTATATTAAATTAATTTAATAGCAATGCCTTATTACTCTTATTGTATGGTAACTAACTAATTAAAATCAATTTTGCTGTTTTATTGAAATGCAAAAGATTATATTATTCATGTCAAATTATCTATTGCTTATTGCTTATATTATTAAAGTTTGAAAGTAAGTTAATATTTTTATACATACTTTTACTATATTAATTATTTATTATTCTTTTTTTGAAAATTTTTATATTCATTTATTTAATTTCCTAATTCATATACTTGAAATTATTATTTTGTGTTATATATATAAACAAATTATAAAGTATTTCTATTGCCCATTGTCATATTAAAATTATTTTATGTTATTCTAGCATAATATTACATTAATATTATTATTTATATATAGTTATATATATAAAGATATTTAATGGATTTTTTAATATTTGATGATTCTAAATTATATTCATAATTCAAAAGCTGACTATTTCAATTCATGTCAACTAATAAACATTATTCCTCTATTTAAATCACTTTCATATCGTTTCACATTTTTTAAGTCAAAACTTAAAATATATTGATTAATGTAATCGTTCATTACAATGTCTTTTTTTATTGAATTGATATGCTTTGCTTATTTAATTTTTGTAGCAGAAAATCGTTTTCCATGCTCAGACATTTTGGTACTGAGTGGAATTGAAAATAATTTGAAGAACACATTCGAACAATCAGTTACCCCTTTAACTGATCTTACAAATAGTAAAATACTTTACAATAAATGTGGTTACAATAATATGTACATCTTTTTTATGTTAATTTTAATGCTGCAAATTTTTTAATATTTTTATGATGCAACAATGTCTGGGGTAGGTTGTGTGTCGTACTGTTTAATGTTTTTATTATGTTATAAAAATAACTATTTCTTATATTATTTCACTCTCTAAATTATTTATTATATTTTTCTACATAACTTTTACTCTATATTTTTTCTTAGCTAAAAATTTTATATGTACATTTATTTAATTCTTTTTAATTTTGTGAATGATATATTTCATATTATATATAAATAGTTTTTAAATGTTGAATATTGTACATTGTCATATTAATAAATTTTTTGTTTCAATCATAATAATAATAATTGATTTAAAATATTATATCCTTTTTTATATTTCTTCATTTTATGAAATATTAAACTATTTTAAAATTGTATTCGTAATTGTAAAACTCTAAGATTGAATAGTTGTAAAGTAATATAAAATATTTCTAAAGTTATATTAATTAGATCTAATTACACTACATTTCAATCATAACTAATAATATACTCATTGTTGAATTGCATTTATAAAAAAATTATCTAACGTAACCAAAAATGTTTGCTTATTATAGTATCTTGGTTATTATTTGACAATTTTATTTTTTATCTTCTAATATAATATAATGTTTTATTTTCTTTTGGAAGATTGTTAATTTGTATTGAATTGTTATCTTTGCTTATTTAATTTTTGAAGCAGAAAATCATTCTCCCAGCTCAAATATTTATACAATTGGAGGAATTCAAAATACTTCGACGAACACATTCTCACAGTCAGTTACCCCTTTAACTGATCTTACAAATGGTAAAATATTTTTAATAAATTGAGGTGATAAAATTATGTACATTTTGTCTATGTCAATTTTAGTGACGTAAGTTTTTTGTAAAGTTTGTTCAAGCAGAAGGGTTGGGCAGACGATTGCATCAAATTTAAACATAGGAATGAATGAAACTACTAAATCATCTACAATTGATGATATTAATGATTGTATGTTTCTTAACTTAACTCATCATGATGATTTCTCTAACAATCCTACGTACTCAACAATTCCTCTAACAATGGAGTTTTCAGATCTTCTTGAAAGTCCAATAAATCATTTAACCGATGATAGTATGAATTCTATTTTGTAGTGAAATTTGTGAATTTTTGTTTAAATTCATATTTATATATGTATAGCCATTAAATATACCTTGAAATTTTTAGTTAATGGCTATATGGATAATGAAGAAAATATTGTAGCCACTAGTACTTACTCATTACTCTTTGAGCTTATATATAGAATTCTCCAATTTGAAATTTTTTATAACACTAACGTCCGTTTAATATTTCAGAATGTTGTGATTATGGTGATCCAACTTATAAGTGTCAATATTGTGGTACGTATTTCTGGCA
Organism: Caryopteris x clandonensis; assembly: GCA_028749325.2. NCBI lineage: Eukaryota > Viridiplantae > Streptophyta > Magnoliopsida > Lamiales > Lamiaceae > Caryopteris > Caryopteris x clandonensis. The sequence goes on along the minus strand of JAPYKT020000007.1, from coordinate 3,525,468 downwards.
CGAGGAACGATTGCGGTCATATTTTAAGGCAAGTCAACAAAAGTACTCAAGGTGTTGTAGTCAAGGGAAGGTCCAACTACCTCCACTAAAAGAGCCACCGAATCTTTTAAACGATCTTTTTCATGAAATGACTGATAAGAGCAGACATTTTATGGATAATATATCATATAATAACATGTTTTCTTTTACCTCAATGGGCGGTAAAATTGATCATTCACCTAATTAAGGCAATTCTCCACCTATCTTTAAATTACACGGACATAATTACCATTTGATTGGTAGTTTATTGCCCACTGAAGGATGTACACCAAAGTTCGCGCAATTATATATATACGACACTGAAAATGAAATCAACAACCGAATCCATTGTGTTAGGTTTGTTATTTTTCTATTATTATACAAACATTAATTTTTTGTACATCGCATTTAATTTACAAGATTCCTTATTTTTATTCTATATTTTTAAAAAAAATTGAAATATGCTAGAATAATGAGATTATTAATAATCTACACTAAAAAATTGTTTCAGATTTGAAAGAAATGCTTGATGAACATAATATTGGTAAAATCTTTTAGAATAGCAAGAGATAACATGTATGATGGAGGTAATTCAAATGTGAAGTTGAGATTGATCGGTAGGAGGGGACAAGATGCAAGGAGGTATTATTTGCCTTCGGCATCTGAAGTTGCTGCTCTTTTAGTGGGTGATTTTGATGAGTCATTGGGGCATAGAGATATAATTGTTGAAACCAAATCCGAACAACTCAAACGGATTAATGAATTGAATGTTGCGTATCTTGCGCTACAATACCCTTTTTTATTTCCTTATGGTGAAGACGGTTATAGAGAGGACATACCTTTCTCGGATTCTACAAATACTAATGGTGGATGAAGAAAGAAAGTTAGTATGAAAGAATGGTTTTCTTATCGATTGCATGACAGAGAACAACAACCTCCATCCATTCTTGTGCAAAATGATTAACATAACAGTTTGTTGTAGATGCATACACCATGGTTGAATCAAGTAGGTTGACTTATATTCGAACACACCAAAAGTAGTTACGTTGTGAAATGTATAAAGGTTTAGCTGAAGCGTTGCTCCATGGTGAAGTTGATCCATGTGCTCTAAGAATGAGGATTATACTACCATCAACTTTTACTGGTGGAGCTCGATATATGATTCAAAATTATCAGGATATGATGACAATATGCAGATGGGTTGGCTATCCAGATCTATTTATAACATTCACGTATAATCCAAAGTGGCCAAAAATATCACTTTTTCTGAAAAAACTAGGTTTGAAGGCTAAATATCGCTCAGATGTGGTGTGTCGTGTTTTCAAAATGAAGTTGGATAGTCTTATAAAAGGATTTATGACAAAATAAAATATTTAGTGTAGTTCGTTCACGTACGTCGTTTAATTTAAACTATTATAAAATATATTAAGTGTTTTGGCATACATTTGTAATGTTTATTATCATTACCAAATTATTACAATAATTTGTTTCTCACTTAAACTTTTTTTTAGTGATCTACACAATTGAATTTTAAAAACGGGGTCTACCACATGCACATATATTATTATTTATGGATCAACAAGATAAGTATCCTACTCCCAACGACATTGATAGGATAATCTCAGCTGAGATTTCCGATGTAAACAAAGATCCTAATTACTACAATGCAGTTCATGAGTTCATGATTCATGGTCCGTGTGGTGTGGATAGACCAAAGTCTCCATGCATGTCATCTGATGGGTGTAGTAAACATTTTCCAAAAGAGTTTGTTGATAATACAACTGTTGACGAAGATGGTTATCCAGTTTATTGTCGTAGGAATAATGGTAGGACTGTCGTGAAGAGTGGAGTGGAGCTTGACATTAGATATGTTGTCCCTCACAAAAGATATTTATTACTTAAGTATGGAGCACATTTGAATGTTGAATAATGTAATCAATCTCGATCGACCAAGTATTTATTTAAATATGAGAATAAAGGATATGACCACGTTACAACTTCTTTCTATAAAAGTGCAGGTGATAAGGAATCATCAAAAAATGTTGATGAGGTTAGCATGTACTATGATTGCAGATATGTGTCTCCATGTGAAGCTATGTGGATGATCCTTGGTTTTGAAATTCAATTAAGAATCCATCCGTGGAACGTTTGAGTTTCCATTTACCCGATCAACAATCAATTATTTTTTCGGATGTAGATCCGATAGATAGTGTTATGGACCGTCCGACGATTAACCAAAGCATGTTTTTGGCATGGTTTGAGGCCAATAAATTATATGAAGAGGCACGGCAACTTACTTACGCTGAATTTCCATAAAAAATTGTTTCGAAAAAGGATAAGCGGGTATGGACAAAAAGAAAGTACGGATTCTCATTAGGTCAATTATTTTATGTGCCTCCTGGCAGCGGAGAAACTTATTATTTAAGATGTCTACTTAATATCATCAAAAGTTCTACATGTTTCGAAGACTTAAGAACAGTAGGAAATGTTACATATAAAATATTTCAAGAAGCGTGTTATGGCCATGGGTTATTGGACGATGACAAGGAATACATTGATGGCATAGTTGAAGCAAATGAATGGTCATCAGCGCATTCGTTGAGATATTTGTTTGCAACTTTGCTTTCATCTAATAATTTAATAAAACCAGAAGATGTTTGGGATCAGTGTTGGACATATTTGTCAGACGACATACTATATAGACAACGTCGCATTCTTAATCATCAAGTTACACTACGTTATATTTGTACGTGGTCCTTCATTTCCATTGATGTCTTAATTTAATATATTGACTTAATGGCTTCCTTTTTTCTTTTTCTTTTTTTAGACCTGAATATGTCTGAGGTTGAAATAAAGAATCTTACTCTGGTGGAGATCGAGAAATAATGCGAGTACTTGGTACGAGTTTGAGAGAATTTGATAGAATGCCCTATCCAGATATGAATAATTTTTCGAGTGTGCAAAATAAATTAGTCCATGAAGAGCTACGGTACAATCGTGCTGCTTTAGCTGATGAACTCTCCATTTTGATAGCAAATTTCACAGATGAGCAACGCAATGTTTATAATACTGTTATGAATGCAGTTGCCTCAGACAAGGGTGGTGTTTATTTTATTTATGGTTATGGTTATGGTGGTACTGGTAAAACGTATGTCTGGAGGACTTTTTCTGCAGCACTTAGATTAAAGGGAGATAATATTTTGAACGTGGCTTCCAGTGGCATTGCAACACTTCTGTTGCTAGGTGGTAGAACAGCTCACTAAAGATTTTCCATTCCACTTAATCCCATTGAGAACGGCACATGTTCTATAAGTCAAGGAAGCAAATTAGCAGAACTTTTGGCAAGGGCGAAGCTCATAATATGGGATGAAGCTCCAATGATTCATAGACATTGTTTTGAAGCGGTAAACAACACTTTGAAGGATATCATGCAATTATTCAATTCAAGGAACAATCATAAACCATTTGGCGGTAAAACAAGTAGTTTTTTATGGAGATTTTAGACAAATTTTGCCAGTCATACCAAAACGTACACGTCAGGACATTGTTCATGCAACAATTAATCCATCTCCGATTTGGCAACAATGTAAGGTGTTGAGATTAACTAAAAATATGAGGCTTCAAAATCCATCTGCTTCTAAGTCGGAATTGATTGAGTTGAAAGATTTCTCTAATTGGATTGCAAGAATTGGGGATGGAACGGTTAGCATTCATCATGATGGGTATTCAGATGTAGAAATTCCTCACGATATTTTGCTGCCATATTCTTTTAATCTAATTACGAGTATTGTGCAGAGTACTTATGCATCAATGCCAAATTTTGTTGATGAACCAACCTTTTTAAAAATTCGTGTCATACTGGCACCCACTCTTGATGTTGTTGATTATGTAAATGAATACATGACTTCACTAAATTCAGGTGATGCAAAATATATTTGAGTTCAAATAGTGCGTGCAAGTCTGATTCAAATATTGATTTTTTAGCTGATGTACACACAACTGAATTTTTGAATGGTATAAGATGTTCAGGTGTTCCAAATCATCAACTACAATTAAAGGTGGGTACTCCTGTAATGTTACTGCGAAATATTGATTATACAGTTGGTTTATGTAATGGTACTCTGACAGTTATTACAAAGCTTGGAAATCACGTTTCGGAAGCGCGGATTTTAAATGGAGCTAATGAAGGGCATAAAGTGTTAATTCCAAGATTGTCTTTAACACCGTTTGATTCAAGGTTACCTTTTAAATTTCAAAGAAGACAATTCTTCTTATTGTATCATATGCCATGACAATAAATAAGAGTCAAGGTCAATCACTCTCGCATGTTGGACTTTTGTTGAAAAAATCAGTTTTCAGTCATGGACAATTGTATGTGGCTGTTTCAAAAGTAACAAATCGTAATGAATCGAAGATTTTAATTTCTGATAAAGATAATCAAAACAGTATTTCAACTAGAAATATTGTGTATAAGGAAGTTTTCCAAAATTTGTAATTTCAGTTTTTGTAATTATTGATGTTTAACTAATTTGGAATTTCTATGTTGTTTCCATGTTTTTTTTAAATCCTTTTATGCAATAACAATGCGTTAATAATGTTTATTTTTTAAATTCATGTATATATATGTTAATAATTTGTATTATAACTATACAATATAAAATTACTAAAATACAATTCAGATAATATAATATTATTTTTTGTGCTTTTTTTCTTTTTTGTAAAATTATACGTGTATATTTTATTTTCGTGCACCGCACGCTGAGATACTAGTTAGTATTAAAAACCAAAATAAATTTATTGGACCGTTACAAGTGTCGTGTTTCAACAAAAGCGGGCCGCCTAATCTACCACGTATAGGCTCGGGAAGGAGCCCATTCGGCCCGTCAAAGATACTTTCCTTAACCCACTCATTCTCTTCTGCATTCTCACCGAACCACCAGAAAATATCGACCATTTCTATCTCTCTAAAGTCCCCTTTCCTCTTTCTCAGATCAACATCCATCTATGGCTTTGGAGTGGGTAGTCCTCGGCTATGCCGCCGGCGCAGAAGCGATCATGCTCCTTTTCCTCACCCTCCCGGGTCTCGACCCGATCAGAAAGGGCCTAATCACCGTGACCCGTAACCTTCTCAAACCGTTCCTGTCCGTGGTGCCCTTCTGTCTCTTCCTGTTAATGGATATTTACTGGAAGTACGAGACCCGTCCCACCTGTCAGTCTGATTCCTGCTCCCCCTCCGAGCATCTCCGCCACCAGAAATCCATCATGAAATCGCAGCGCAACGCCCTTCTGATCGCATCCGCCCTCATCTTTTACTGGCTTCTCTACTCTGTTACCGGTCTTGTTGTCAAGATCGACCAGCTGAACAAGCGGATCGAGAAATTGAAGGCTCAGGATTGATTTTGACCCCATTTCAGGAAGGAAACCACCGCCCTTTTGTTGTTGGTATTTTGTTATTAGTTTTACGGAATGTCTTATGATGACTCGAGTTTATGTTTTCGTAATTGCTAGGATCTATTCTCATTTTGGTTGTTGAAGAATGGAAAATCTATGTGTTTGATCTCAGCTGCACGTATAATTGCCTAGTTATTTTCAAGGCTTTAACTTTACTGTTGTAGGCAGTATGCTATTAAAACTAGGATTGCATGACTTGGCGATGAATAATATGTGTTTATTCTTTTGATAAAGTCTCTTTGCTAGTTTTTAGATGTGTTTAAATCAATGTTGGATCTTGGATACCAGAAATGTGCTTTAACTGTGAGATTTTACAATGTATCTATATATTCTCTTGATATTATTGCTATCCACATATTTGTCTGGCTTTCATGGTTTCTGATTCCTTTTGGTTTAATAAAAGGCAGATTAGTATGTTTAGTGGTTATTGTTGGAAGTATATTTCAACTCATTATAGCTCTTGTAAGATGTGTGTCTACTGCAATTGTGCTAGCTTAAGAATTTGTTGCATACGCATTTAAGAAAAAATCTTGAGCTTTTGAAGCTAACATTTGATGTTAGTGTGTTTGGGGAGCAGTGATAGTAGTTGTATTACGTAGAATTATGGCAAGCATTGATTAGTCCTAGAAAACGTGCTATTTCTTGGGGTTACTACAATTGTATTAGCAATGGAGATATCATTTGAGTGTTGTTTGTTACGCTCAGTTTGAGCCTAAAATGTGATTTCATTTCAGCCGCACATATTAAAGACCAACCAATTGGATCGCCCTGTTTTAGTTAGTGGGATAAGGGCTAGGATCTTAAAGACTCCGGTGGATCAAGCTGTTTTAATTACTGACAAATAGAAGCCTCAAAGAGACAGGTTTGGGCGCAAGTATATTATGCACAAGGATATGGTAAATGATTCTCATGCACTAGTTTATAATTAGATGGGCATTCATGTTGGGAAACATACCCAAGAAAGATGATTAGTGTAAGGTTAACAGTGCATATGCCTATGGGTCTACGATTCAAGCCGTGAAGTATGCTACCAACTTGTTCAAGTTGTTCCAGTGAATATAGGAAAGGCGTTTTGAGAATAGATGGTCAAATTTTAGTTCTTAATAAGAGAGAGTGCTTCTCGAAATACCCCGCTTATATGTGATGTGTTCCTGCTATAGGTGATCTTACATGATTATGATATGTATCTGGAATATGGTAGCCCTTGTCATGACTTCTAGATGTCGAAGAATGTATTTTGAACTGGTCATATGCACCATCTGAAATGCGTGAAAAAAAGATGTATTGATTTATTTTCCTAGAAGTGATCAAGCGTCTCATATATGTGTTCGAAGTTTGAAATAGCCTTGATTATTCTTGATGGAATAGTGAGATTTGTCTCCTACTAGACTACATCACAAAAGCAATCTTTTAACATTTTGCACGCTAACAGCATTACCATACCATTATTTTCCAATCATTGTGGTGCTTGATCTCTGGTTATTGCAGGCGCAAGCTCTGATACTATTGTAGTTGCATTGGTTACATTATAGTCAGTCTTGGTCATTTTGTCCTGTATTAAGTTCATTTTTTGCGTAATGAGCTCTAATATATTCCAGAAAGTTACAACTTACAGGATGTCAGCTGAGGCGTACTGCTAAGGTATTTATGTATTGGGTGAGGTTGTTGGTGTCCCATTGTAAAATGCAGTGGGCCTGAGGTTATTTGTAGAGGAACTTTTGGTTGATTTTTTCTAGATTGATATTATGGAATGTGTTGGATATTACACCCGGTGGAGTATTCATTATAGGTTAATATAGAGTCACAGCCATATTGTTGATGCTGAAATCTGTGTATTTTTTTGAACAAAAAAATAAGATCTGTCAAAAATCTAGTTAGATAAATATGTGGTCGGGAAAAATTTGGCATTTGTAATAAACGATTTTGAAGGATAATAGGCATAAAGAATGAAAACGTATGGTTACTTTTAAGACTTGTTTCAGTGAATCCTTCAACTTCAATGGACCAAGTTAAGCTATATATGAATGAGCAAGAAACACTATGAATTGAAACTTCCCACTTTTGATGTGCCGCAGTTAGAAAGACAGTCGAAGGGTGGGGTCGCGCTAAGTCAGTCAGAAAGCCTCCAAATTCTCTCCTGCTACGCAAAACCAATTCAGATTCACTGATTCATATATGTTCTGTGTCATTTTTCTGTGTGCGTGTGATATTTTTTCGGTAAAATGAAATAATTTTGTGTAAATAGTAGTATTCTTTTAGAAATTTTATGGAGTATTGAAAGATTATTTTGACGAAAAAGTATTATGTTTTAAATTATAGTTTTTGTAATTTTTTAATTAAAAGTAACATTTTACGTGGAAATAATCAAATATAAATACTCTTAAGATTGTTTAACATTCATAAAAATATTATGATGTAGTGTGGGCCTGGCAAATCCATCGGGGTGCGTCTTTGGGCAAAACTGTGCATTGTTTACTTCTTGGTTTTTTGTTTTCTTTTTGGTGGGGGGTGGGGGGTTCGGATTGGTTTAATCGTAAAATAGTTAAAACGCAATAATAAAAAAAATAGAAGATATTTGTTGACCTATTTTATGTTTAGAGATAATATCTTTTTAATTATCATATAAAATATTTTATATTTCATTTGTATTTTTTAAAAATTATTTTATTATTTCTTATAAAATGATTTTTCAAAATTTTGAATCTCAATCTTGAAAATATATTTGTTTTATATTTATTTCACTAACTTTTAATTTTAAGAAAATTGAGAATTTTACTGTGTTTTATTTATATTTGTCTTTTTTAGTATTTATTTTTATTTATTTCGATCAGAATTCAGTTTGGACAAAAAAAGTGACAAGTAAATATTCATAGATATGATGTGAGGAATATATACACTTTTTCCTAAAAAAATATTATGTATGGTGGGCAGGGCATGGGGCAAAACCATCAGAATTAACCATTGCTAACTAACACTGATTTAAAAAATTAAGAATTTAATTTGTGTTTTATTTATTTATTTATTTTTTTTTTTTTTTGTGTTTTGGTATTTTTTTCTTATTGATTTCCGTTAGTTTTGATAGACGACTAACCATTGGTAACTAATGGTCATTAAAAATAAAAAATACTTACCAACCATTATTGCTAAGCAATTAAACATTGGTAACTAACGTTGATTAAAAAATAAACAAAACTTGCCAGAATCGCTAAGGAGTGAACAATTGTGATTGTCCATAAAATCTTGATATAAGATTGTAGTACTCATTAATGAAGCTTTTCTTTTGCTTATTTTTACTCTTTCTTTCTTTATGTTCGATTGTTGAGAGCTTAACCATTGTTCTACTGTTTAGTTCGGTGAAATAGATGAATGAATCCAAGACTCTTTTTACTGCGATTGGTCCCTGCTTATTTAATAAAATTTTATTAAATTATTTATTACTTTGAAAAATAAACATTTAATTAGTTTAAATACAATATTTTTATAAATAAATATATTACAAGCGTGAAGATACATACTACTATCACACAGCTAGAAATTATATTGCTAGCCCATTATATGAAATTTTTTTGGATTTTCTAATGCTTTTATCCTTTTATTTATAACATGCAATGTATGTCACGTATAAATACTTCTTCCAATTTTGTTTTATTTTACTTTTTAATGTTGTTGAATCGTTGCTAAAAACATTTGTCTTTTATAATCATTTTTCGTTTCAAGATTATCCATATTTCTATCTTAACAATCTATCAAAAAAAATTAATTTTAAAATTGATGAAATAAATGAACAAAAGTTCATTAAAATAACATAAATTTTTGGGGTATAAAAGTATAAAAACTAGTAAAATATAATTGGCAAGAATAAAGTATTAAAAATAATAAAAATATAGGATGGAAGATATTGGGATTTCCTTATTTTATATTTTTAGTTATAATAAGGCATAATTTGGGAGGGAGAAGATGAATAAAGGAGACAAGGTTGTCAGATAATCTATTTGGTCTTCCTTTCTAAGAAGCTGTCTTCCTCTTATTTTTATCATATCATAAATGGAAATATTGTCGAAATTTTCATTTTTCGTGTTAGTCCAAAATATTCTTTCGCGTGTAAATTAAAATACAGTCTACTCTCACTTATAAATAATATGTTCCAACTCTGCAAATGTACAAATTATTTATTTATTAACCAAAAAGTCTAACATTAATCTCACAACCTCAAATGGGTCCCCCACTCAACTCGGTCTTAGAGCGGTACAGCATTACTAAATTATTGTTTAAAACATTAATAAATAAAAACTTGTTTAAACTACTAAATATTTATACTTGTATAGAATTATGGTAATATAATAAAATTATTTCTTAATTGTACAAATTATTTTTTTGTCGAAACACAATTTTCTAAAAATTATAAATTTATATTTATACAATTTTTTATTTATTGATTTGATTTATTCAATCATATATTAGTTATTTGTAAAATCAAATAAATATTTTTTTATTTTAACCGATAAATGACAAATTAACTTTATTTTATATTAAAATGTTTTTTTAAATGATTGTTTTAGAAGAATGAGATTATAATGCAGCAGTGATTGAGAAGATCATTTCAAACCTGTTGTCATTCTTCATTATAGTTCCAAATTATTATTTAAATATAGAGGAATTAGTAGCTGAAAATCGTAGTAAACGCCCCAATTATAGTTTGAATAGTGCAAGTCAATGGCCCGAATCCTCAAATTAACCCAACCCATGCTTAAGAGGTCAAATCATGTTTAGTATCATATTCCATTCTATATTACAACCTATACTTTTATTTATTTATCATCACTTGTCAATTTTATAAAATAATATAGCGTGCAATAAAATAATTGTAAAATATAATTTTAGATTATTACATCATTTGATTCCCACTTACTTAATTGTCTGTGGGAGACGTTGCAAAACAGCCGATTTCTCACCACAATGAATGTCATCAATGTGGTAGTTCAGACTGGAATAAAAAACACACACATATATACATATACAATATATATATATATATATATTTGTTGTATATAAGTTATTTAATTTATAATATTATTTATTTAATTAAAAATTATTATTTATTTATTAAAAAATACTATTATATTTTTAAGAACATAAATTAGTAATAATATTTGTCAATCTTTTGCAATATATAAATAATAATAGTGTTATTTTAACAATATTAAAAAAAATAGAAAATCAAAATATCCACCTCCATAGACCATAGTGTGGCTAAGTCAACCAAAATGTGTTGCTGTGCTGTATCAGAGTAGGCTTCCATAATTAATTAGTTACTCACTCCTACCAACGAATAATTCACTTCTTTCATAGGGATGGCCTTAGGGGGTCACCGCGGTCGTCTTTTTTTGGATTTTTAGAAAGAAAAAACAAATTTAATTCTATTTTAAATTTTAAATTGATATGTAAATATTTTGCCTCCTATTCTTTTAAACTTCGTCTTTCTTACTTGATAAAATTGTAGTCCTTTATTTATATATAACTGCCCAATATTTGTCTCAAGACTCTAAATTATGGATCAAATTTCTATTTATGTATGGTAATATAATAGTGCAACATCCGTGTATTACATATAATATTCTTTAAATATAATATTCATTACAAATTATTTTAAATATATATGATAAATAATTAAGTATTGAATATATATAACAGGTTACATTTTTGTTAATTTGAATATAAAAATATTAAAAAATAATAATGGTCATATAAAATGTCCAATATACTAAATTTTACATACCAACAGTATGGAAATTTAATGAATGTAGTTCAATTTCAAGATTTTAAATTATTTATGAACTACATTATTTGTTATTTTCAAATCTTGTCCCAAATAATAATTTCAGCACTTTCTACGTTTTCAATTTATTCTCAGTTTATTCTTACATGGAATATTAAACTTAATGTGAAGCAGTTCAAAGATTGAGATTAATGGCCACATTACTTTTAATGATAGAGTATATTTTAACCATTATATTAACTATTGTCTGTTTAAGTATTTAGTTTTTTCTTATAAGTGGAAAAATAGGCCTATTTTCTTACAATTATTAATTTTTAATACTATAAATATTAATAAAAATACAAAAAGCGGTCCTTGTTGGAATTTTATTTTTTATCCTTATTATATTTTGTTAGTTAATTAAATCTGTGATCTCTTAAAATCATATTTTGGTTGTAAAATATTGTTGCTTGTATATTTAATTGGTGTATTAAAAAAAACAAAGAATCCATTTTTTTAGTTATTGTTATTTTATACATTCTTGGTGATGTAAAGATTGATAATGGGTTCAATGTAGATAAAAATCATATTTGCATTTGTCCTATAAGTTTTATTTTAGGACGCTTTTGAAGAAATTCTTAATTATTTATCATTTTGTAGGAATTACATATATATATATACATATATGTATAGCAAGTGATTAAAAAATTATTAAATTATTCAGAAAATATGAATTTGGATAAAATGTAATAGTCATAGTCGCATGCTCGTGACAAATTTAAAGTGAAGAATGAAAATAGAAATGAATTTGATAAACTTAAATTGTGACATATGTTGTTAGTGAAATAAGGAAATGTCAAGTATCATAGGAGGAATGTATTTGAGTAGGTCTCTTATAAGACCATTTCGTAAGGTTCTTTGAAATTTTGGGGAAAAAAAGTATGAATATATATTATTAAAAAAACTGAAAAATATAGAAAATCCTATAAAAAATTAATAAGAAAAACATATAAAAATCTATGAAAAAAAACTGAAAAGAACAGGTTAAGAAAAGAAAAAAAAAAGCTAAAAACCTAAAACCGTAAAAAAAAAAAAAAAAAAAAAAAAAAAAAAAAAAGAATAAAAGAATAAAAGGAAAAAGAGAGAGAGAGAGAGAGAGAGAGAGAGAGAGAGAGAGAGAGAGAGAGAGAGAAAACAAAGAAAAAAGAAGAGAACTTAGAAATTGATAAAGATAGTTTTAAAATAAATAAATTTGAATCTATCACAAAAATATAACGATTTCATAATATTTTTCTACCTATTTCTACTTATTTTTAATTATTATTTTACATTTCATTTTTATTAAACTACATGTTACAGAGAATAATTTTCTATAATGCACATAATATGCACTGAAAATATAATATATGGTATTGTGGAAAAAAAATTATAATTCACTTTTTTTTATTACTTTTTTCATGAACAAATCCGAAATTGAAATTCGGTCCCAGTTGAGAAATGCACATTGATTAACTTGTGTGATCTACTTTTCATAAATTGACATTGTGTTTTTCTTTCTATTTCCTTTTTATTAATATTGAAAAGTTATTAATTGTCAATTTCCATTCTTCATCTCATTCTCTAACAACAGGGTTCAACATCATATTTCCAATTAATTGTAGATATTTCTACTTCTACACTTTTTTCTTTTTTGATTTGAGATAAATATATAATTTTAATTATTGAAATACACGTGTAGCTACATTTGTTGATTGAATCTATTATTTTTTATAAATGATATTTTATTTTATATTTATATTTATATTTGTAAGGTAAATGAGTATTTGTCCAAGTGCAATGCATAGTTAATATTGGAAGAGATGTGGATGTTTCCCAACCCTTTTTACCTCAGTATCAGCAATTTTGAAAATTAATTATCAATTACTTATAAAATTCCTTTCCATTGATAATGTCATTTTAATCATAAAGGTTAAATAATAATAATAATAATAATAATAACAACAACAACAAAATACTTTGTCCCAAAGAAAATGAAAAGTTGGAAATAATAATATAGTAAATAAATAAATTAAAAAGGAAGGTGGCCCTAATATGGCCAACACGGTATTTTTCACTGTCAATGGATTAATTAAAAACCAGAACGCACACGCCCAATCCCCATTACATTTAACACATACACACACTCTCTCTTCTTACAGTCTGTGCTTCCCTCTCTCTCTCTCTCTCAAGACGTGAAAAGAGGAGCAGCGAAGAAGACAACATGAGACTCTCTTGACTTCATCAAAGCCCGCAAATCTTCTCAAATTTTGGGAAATAAAAATTGGTGGGCTTTCTTTGCCACATTATTGAAAATGGGCTCTATTAATTTCCACCACCTCCTTCTCGTGACGGTCACCATTCTCCTCCTCCCCTCCGCCGCGCCAGACATCGCTTCCGACAGAGCGGCCCTCCTAGCTCTCCGCTCCGCTGTTGGTGGCCGTGTCCTATTCTGGAATCTCTCCAGCGCAACTCCCTGCTCATGGGCCGGCGTCACTTGCTCGCCGGGAAACTCCTCCGTCGTCGAGCTCCGCCTCCCCGGAATGGGTCTATCCGGCCAGCTTCCGCCGAACACCATCTCCAATCTCACGAATCTCCAGACGCTCAGCCTCCGTTACAACTCGCTCTCTGGCCCACTCCCGGCGGGCCTATTCTCTTCGCTGACTTCTCTACGAAATCTTTATTTACAGCACAATTTATTTAGTGGCCAAATCCCCGATTCTTTATTCTCTGTTTCATCCCTTGTGCGCGTGAATTTAGCGGAGAATAACTTTTCCGGCCCGATTCCGCTGTCATTTAACAATTTGGCTCGTTTGGCAACACTATACTTGCAGGACAATCATTTTTCCGGCCCTATTCCTGACCTGAACATACCCACTTTAATTCAGTTCGATGTTTCGAATAATAATCTTACGGGCCAGATTCCAAGAGGGCTTTCTGGAAAGCCGAGGAGTTCATTCACTGGGAACTCACTCTGCGGCGCCCCGCTGGACTCTTGCGCTGGTGAAAGACCCAAGAAAAAACTCTCCGGTGGGGCGATTGCCGGAATCATAATCGGTTCCGTGCTCGGACTTTTCCTGATCTTATTGCTAATTTTCTGTTTGTGGAAAATGTTGGCTGGAAAAAGAGCAAGATCAAAGGATCGAGGCGGAGCCAACGCAACAGGGGTTGAAATTCCGAGAGCAAAAACTGCGGAGGCTGTGGGAGGAAAGGATGAGAGCAGCAGTACTTTTGCAGCTTCAATTGCAGCAAAGGGGAAAGATAAGAGTGAAGGCAATTTGATTAGTGGTGGAAAGAAGGGGTTAATTTTCTTTGGAAATACAGGGTGGAATTTTGATTTGGAGGATTTGTTAAGAGCATCGGCCGAGGTTTTGGGGAAGGGCACATTCGGCACCGCCTACAAGGCGGTGATGGAAACAGGGGTGGCGGTTGCGGTTAAGAGGTTGAGAGATGTGAATATGGGGGAGAGAGAGTTCAGAGAAAAAATGGAGGAGATTGGGAGAATGGATGATGAGAATTTGGTTCCTTTGAGGGCTTATTACTACAACCGAGATGAGAAGCTGCTCGTATACGAGTACCTGCCAATGGGGAGCTTGTCTGCACTCTTACATGGTAAAGAATCAATCCTTTTCATGTTCTTGGAATGTGTTTTGTGGATGGATTTAAGGTTGACTTCAATGTCTGAATTTAATTCTTTCTTTTCTTTTACCAGTTGATATGGAATGATGACATATTATGCTTCATTAGGTATAGATTATCAATTTTTGTTTCATTCAATTTATCCGGTAATATGCTGTGATTTTGAACAATTCTTGAGATCGTTAATTGCAGTGAAGATGACGAATTAGGCATTATAAAATCCAGCTTGAGTGGCTGAGATTGTTTCCGGATTCTTCATTTGTCTGTTAGCTTTTATCTGGTTCTTGAAATCGAAGAACAGACTGTACGCATTTGTCTTACTTTACATTATATATAAAAGATCAAACATTGCTGTCTTGTTTGCTGCATTTTCCAGTCTATCCTGAGGAGCCCCCAACCTTTTATGTCTCAACTCAAAATAATTGTGAATGTCTTGACATATTATCCAACAATTCTATCCTTAAATGTCTTCATATCATACATGTTTTGTGAGGAATCAAATACCTCTATCATTACGCTCGCCCAAATACCTAGATTGCCCTTGATTCTGATTACTAGTAGACCTATCTTGCTCCTGAAGAAATTCTATGCTACCTCATCATGTAATACTTAAAGCCTACATGATCTACGATATGTGGCACGTCTGGAAAAAGCCAACTGTTTGTGTTTATTCAGATGTTGTATCATGTGTCCCACATCCTGTGGGCTTCAGGCCCACAACAGGATAAGGTAACATAGACTTTAAGACTTCTTGATAATTACACTTTAGTTGTCAATGTTGTAGGAAACAAGGGAGCCAGCCGAACGCCATTGAACTGGGAGACGCGGGCCACAATAGCCCTCGGGGCAGCCCGAGGAATCTCGTACCTTCATTCACGCAGCCCGTCAATGTCTCACGGCAACATCAAGTCATCCAACATTCTCCTCACTAAAGCATATGAGGCCCGTGTTTCTGACTTTGGCCTCGCCCAGCTTGCTGCCCCTGCTGCCACCCCTAACCGTTTAGTGGGTTACCGGGCCCCAGAGGTAACAGACCCTCAAAAAGTCTCCCAAAAAGCGGATGTCTATAGTTTCGGAGTGTTGCTGTTGGAAATGCTAACGGGCAAGGCCCCGGCTCATACAGTGACGAATGAAGAGGGGGTTGATCTCCCAAGATGGGTGCAGTCGGTGGTCCGAGAAGAGTGGACGTCTGAGGTTTTTGATGTGGAGCTTCTTAGGTATCAGAATGTGGAGGAGGATATGGTACAGTTGTTGCAGCTTGCGGTTGATTGTACGGATCAGTACCCTGATAAGCGGCCGTCGATGGCAGAGGTGACTGGGAAGATTGAAGAGCTTTGTCGATGGGGTTCGGAGGATTCAAATGATGGAGACATTCTTGGTGAAGAACAGACTGCTGTTCGCTCAACCTAGAAGGAAAAACTGGATTTCAGCTTAGATTTTTTTTATTTTTTTAGTTTTCTTTTCACTGTTTGGATTTATTTTTTCTTGCCATTATTGAGGTTCTTTGATTCAGAATCAATTGTGCATTTGTTTGTCACTCTCGCTCTCTCGAAAAAAAGAAAAAAGTGCAGTTGTTACAGTTTCATTATTCTTTTTCTTCCCCTTTCCAATAAATATTTCTTCAGTTGTGTTATTATTTGTGTTTTTGGGGGGATGCCTTTCGTATTAATGTTGTGTTTTATTTTATTAATATTTGCAATTGCAATATTGCGTGTTTTTTTCTCTCCGAACTCCATCATGCCCTCTCAAATTTATTCTTATTCAGCTCTCTCTCTCTCTCTCTCTATCTCTCTATACACACAAAGTGTTCGTGTGTGTATCTATATATGTACATGTATACCTGTGATTAATTCCACGCGGTTCCAGCTAACAACAATACATGTGAAGATGTTCTATGTGGTTCAATACAAAATTAAGCAAATATCTTTTTACTTCTTCTTCCACTCCAAAACATATTTAAGTATATCAAAACTATCATAAATTCTTGGGAAATGTATAAAGTTATCTTTCAAACTTATGCCTAACTTCTAATTAAATCTATAATTATTTTTAATTTAAATAGACACTTTATTTTTTTTAAATAGATCTAATAAGTTCCTATACACCTAAAGTTGAGAAACATAAGACCTTTTTTAATATTAAAATAACTATATACCTTTTCAAAATATTTAATAAATATAAAAATTAACAAATTAAATAAATATATATTAAAATAAACCAAGAAAATAATAACATGCATTCTAAAAATTATTTAATAACTTCAAAATTTTAAAAAATCTAAAAATTGTTTTAACAATTTTGAAAAAATATTTACTAACTTGGGAATTTGTTTTTTTCTTATAAATTTTATTTTTATTCTTCCATTTACTATTTATATTTTCTAGAAATCTATTGAATAATTTTTAGATTGTGTTTTTAATTTTTAAATTATAAAATAAGTTTTAGCATGCATGTTGTTATTTTATTTTATTTATTTAGATATATTACTGATTTAATTTATTAATCTTTAAATTTATTAAATATTTTTTTAATATATTTACTCATGTTACTATGTAAGAGGGCCCTACTTATATTAAATTTAAAAATTTAGGGTCTTATTTGACTTATTTAAAGATTTCAAATGCCAATTTGAGCAAAAAAATAATTAAAAATTTAAATTGAACTTGCAGTATGAATTAAAGGGCAAGATTCTTATTTTATTTGTTACTCCATTATCCTTGGTTATTATTATTATTATTATTATTATTATTATTATTATTATTATACCACTACTACTACTATCTAAACATATAGTTCAATTACTAAAATATATTGAAAATTGTGTGGAAGACATAATAGATCTTGCGTTCAGAATATTTTATTTGCAATGCAATGTAGATAGAACACATTTTACGTATTTATAGTATTATACAAAAATAATGATATACGAGTATTTTTATTTAAGTTTATAATAACCCGGATCCAGACCCGATACAGTATTCCAAAAGCGATTTCAAAGTTGGTCAAAGTTGTCCTCTCTCTCTTTTAGAAAAGAGAAGCAGCAGCAGCAGCAGCTTTTGTAAATGGTAGCGTTCGTCTTTCATTTCAGTCATATATTTTTAATCACTTACTTTTCAGTTTGGGCCGACAATCAACAATAACATTGTTTTTGTCAAAATCAGAGTTAAGAAGTGCGCGCTTTTGGAACTTATATCAAACCCCAATATTCCATTCTATAATGTAATGAGTGGTCCACTATTATACTTTCTCCATGTTATACTCATGTTTTTTAAGAAAAAACTACAACTTAGAACATGAATGAGATTATCTCCAAAATTATGAGAACTAAATTATACACTTTAATCCTCAATCAAATCTTTTAAACTAAAACTTTGAATTTGAACCATGAATAATTAATCTTGAACTTGAATCATAAACGATAAACTCTCGTTCTTACGAAATAGTAAGTAAAATTATTTAATTTTTTAATAGAGTACAAGTAAAGCATAATAAAAAATTGTGATCAAGTGCGATCTCACTCAAATAGGTACAATTTGGCTTGGATATATCTATATTTTGATTCATAAATAGAGCAATATTTATTACTTATTTCACAAATTCATCACTTACATAAATAAATTTGCGGAATAAGGGAAAGGAAAACCCCTAAACCCTAAAATTATGGGTCCAAAGTCCATATTACTTGGACCTATACTTTCCAATTTTGTTTCATTCAACTCCAATGATTGAAAGATTTGATTTTATTAGAAAAAAATAGAATAAATAATCATTTGTACTGCTTCAAATATAATCTTGGCCGTTCCTCCAACAAGAGTAACAAAATGATCGGGGCATTAATCCGAAGTTCATAATAGAAAATTTTTAAAATTTGCGTCCTTCTTCTTGTTATTTTATTTAATTATATATTTTTATTTGATGAGCATTTTATCCTGATGAAAATATAATCCTAACATTCATCTGCACTCCAAATTTCAAAGGAGAGTATTTTCAATTATTTTTATGTACTTTTTTATTTTTTTTGAAAGAATAATTAATGATTCGAAGATTAAAAAAAAAAAGAATTTTTAGGTTTTTTTATAGCTTATGCAATTTAGTAAAATGTATTATAATATATGCATACATAAAATCAGAAACAGTGCAAAACGGAACATTGAGATGCTCTAATATCTAACTATGGCAAATTCAGAATGGTAGCCAGAAGGGATTAAGACCTGCCTACAGATATTCTAATAAAAATTTACTAATTTCATTTTGATATTACTTTCATTAGAAATGCTTGAAATTCTAAGATAAAACAAGGTTGCTACTAACAAATGAATAAATCCTAATATCAGTCGTAATGAATATTAAAGTTCAACATATTATTTTAAGACATAATACTTCCAAGTAATAAACATTAAAATATAAAAAGTTTGTTAAAAAATACTCATTACCGTCTTTTCAGTTCTAAATAGTTGGGCTTCAAACCCATCTAATTTAACTTTAACTCCCGCTATTCAAGTTGGGCTTCACCGCTCATCAATTTGGGCAGCCCAATTGATTGAACTACCAATCATTTATTTTTATTTAAAATGAATAAAAATCCTTCAATTCTCATGATAAGCATTTTTTTTACTAGTTGCAGTGGATTTTAAATTTATCCAACTACAAACCCAGCTAAGATATTTTGTTATTTGAATCTTTATGCTAAAATATCTTGAAATATTTAATTGGATGTAGTATTTTCCATACCATAGTTTGAATTAAGCATTTAGATTTAAGTTCCAATCATTGATGAGTTTGATGTTATTAGAAAACGGGACTACAATTCCAAATGCCTAAACTAAATACGTAGGTTAGTGAACAATGTACTCTATTTTGTTCCTTTAATGTGTTTTAGAAAGTAAAGAAGGGAGAAGACAGTGGTTTGAAAAGTGGACACATAAATGTGATACATGTGTGCATGGCATGGACCTAATAATCACTATCCTATACTCCTAAAATCATGTGTAACATAAACAGATCATCATTAATGTTTTGTTCTTTTTTTAATGATGTGGCAAGTCTTTATACATACATACATATATGTGTATGTATGTCATCTAACAAGAGGCTTGTACAGGCACCAGTTCGTAATCCTCATTAAAAATGTGATACAAAGGATATGGCAGATGAGACAAATGCATAAACAAGGGGGTCAAAAAAGGAAAAACCAATTGTGTTCGATAATGAGTCCACGTCAATTAATAATAATAATAATAATAATAATAATAATAATAATAATTTTTATTTGGACACACCCTTCTAATAAATTCTAGATCCACCCAGGTCAAATAATATTTACCAACCCAAAACTTGGGGGTCATTGAACATTCTTGAGATTTTCCAACTTAGGGATACATGTTTATGTGGTCCCTACATAACTCATTGAACATTCTTGAAATTAAATTATGATTTTAGAATAAATTAAACTCTAACACTGCATGATTAGTTCTTATCTAAATCTTGTATAATTTGATTTGTAATTATTTTCGCTAATCTTAGAGATTGATATAAACTAATTAAAAAAAATCAGTGTGTGTAAAAAACTCTAAGCAATTTAAACAATATTTTCAAGTCAATCAACATCATGAGGGACCCTCATGAGAGAAACAAAGGGGAAAAAAAAGAGTTAATAGTCTATTTGTAGTTTAAATATATGAGGATTAAAGATAACTTTAAATTAAGTGCTGCAATCCTTTAAATGTATTTAATGAATACATTGGTTTGCAGTATAATTATTAGAAAAATTAGAATAACTCGAATAATAATAAAACAAATATATTATTGGTGACGCAGAGATCGAGGGCCACAAAAAATGTGTGAAGCAGACTGAAAAAAAGAAAAAAAAAATCTCAGAAGGACTAGTCCAATGAGAAGGGCATAAACAAACACAATTAACAAAAGAAAAAAACATAAATAAGTAATAAAAAAGCATTGAAAAACAAGTAAGTTGAACAAATTCCCCCTCATTCAAGTTTGATTTCTGTATCTGGATACTGTTAAGTGGCCTAATGTTAAATTATTGCTATTCATAGAAATATGTAAGCTGTGAATCTTATCTGTATTTGTGGACAGAGCTCACTCTTAACATTAGGAAATTTTGAATAAGATATCAACTTCAATAATAATAATAATAATAAAAAGGAAACAAAAGCAGAAAAAGTTGACTGAGTTGTACAGTTTTCATCAATCACGTCAAGAAAACTGGGCCAATACTGTCCATACGATAAATTATTAATAACAAATGTGTATATCGTGCCAAATTGATTTTTTTTTTTTTTCAAACACAAGAAAAACAAATCTCCATTGTTTTTAACACAAATTTGAATCTTTTGGTGACACACTTTTCTCAATATATGGAAACTTGTACTGTAAATAATCCAAATGTCAGTTATAGAGTATCTGTAACTCACCATTTTGTAATAAATATTTTATAATATAATTTTAAGTTAATTAATTTTTAATAATAAATATATAATATTATCTAAAATATTTTATTATTTTATTGTAAAAATATATAGAAAAAGACATAATCTTGTATAAATATATATTCTCTATCTCCTAAAGTGAAGTCTTATTTCTATAACCTCAGATAGATAACTCTAGCGATAGTAAATTGATAACTAATACAAAAATATATTTATTTAATAGTTTTATAAGAAAAATAAATAGTTAATATTTATTTGTAGTTCATCCAATACAAAATAATGCCCTAACAATAAATATAAAAAAATTTAATCTTAAATAATTAATAAAAAATAATTATACTTTTTGCATCTAATATCTTATTTTATTTAAGGAACTTTCTAGATTTTATAAATTGGATCGACATTGTTAATATCCGGCGAAATATAACCCTCCACGTAATTAAAAGAAAAAAATAGATTAATTATTATTTTTCTCTAAAATATATAATTTATGGTGAGTATAAGTGTATTACAAAAAAAAAATAATAATAAAATTATAAAACCACATATGCATTAATGAGAGTAGTTGGCAGTGTCGAAATCCGTGATTGGAGCGTAATTAAACTCACGAGTCCCCGTGCCTAAACTCATTAAAGTCCTCCAGCAAAACAGAAGAAGAGAATAGAGCAAATGTGCATGTCATTCATTACTCTTGCTTCTACTCATTTCTAACTAAATAATCGATTAAATTTATGAATTATTAAAAAAATTAATATTATAATAATTGAACTATATATCAATTTATTAGCAATAAGTTTTTAATTATATCATCATATAATTTTTAGTTATAATTAGATAGATCATTAAATTAAAGTACACAAAAAAATAATTATTCAAGTGTGCATTATAAAACTATTTTTGTGTACTCTAATATACCAAATTGATTTAATCTCAATTTTTGTAGAATTTTTTTAATTTGCATTAAAGCAATTACTTTTTATATCTAAAATGGCCATAATAATATTTTTGTTACTTTTGTGCAATTATTTGCACACATTTTTACTTAATCATAAATGTATTAATTTTTTTGTTGAAATATATTATTAATATTTTATCAAATAAATTATTCTTTATTTAACAAATTAATAAATATATTTTGAAGAAATGAAGAAAATTAGTTTTCAATTAACAAGAAAGTGATACATAATTTTCAAAATGATTTCTTTTGAAAATTAAAAATTTGACGAGAAATAACAATTTATTATTATTATTTAGTATAGATTTGATAAGAAGGAGTGTGCATCAGTTAGTTCGATTAATCAACCTAATCGAATTTATAAAACCAAAATAACAAAAGATAATAATTTTATAACTGAACCAACCGAGTTAGCCAAAAATTGAATTAATTGAACAAAATTATTTCAGTTGGTCAACAAAATTTATTTTATTTTTTTTAGCTAAAAAATATTAGCTGTGGCCAACGTAAAACCCAAAATTGTTATGAGCAAGCTGCTTGCGTGTTGTACAGAAGATACACATATGTTGGAGGCAACTTTTTCTTTTAGTTAGACAATTTTCCTTTGTGCGGCCTAATTTCTTTTTTCATATCTACTGTTTCAAATTTTTGGGTGGGTCGCAGTTGCACAAATCTTAGACAATTAACAAGAGACTCACTTATATAAATATAAAAAATTACCCTTCAATATTCTTTTTTTTCATTTTGAATACAATAATTATTACATCTACCTATATTATTAATAAAACCATCAAATATGTCAAAATGATACAAAATTGGAGCATCTCAATTTTATTGTCCAATTATTACATATCATTCAAGATTTCATGACTTTATTTATATAAAACAAATCAATTATATGTGGAAACACTAATTTATAATAACAATGGTCATCTTATTCCTGAAAACATTAAATAATATCCTAAAAGTTTGTTGAATATTCTTTTTTATTTGTAAGATTGATAATTATTAATCAATATGTATTAGATGATATGTTTATCATATAATCAGTCATAATTAATAATTGAAATTAATTTGAATAACAAAAAAAAATGTAAATAACATATTCATAATGAAAAAAATATATAAATATACATGTAATTATTTAGGGTCAATATTAATACTCAAATATATTTTTCATTTTGTTAATCCTACTATTATGTAGTCTCATATTCCACACATTTGCATCATCTTTTTGTATAATTTAATTCAGTGTTATATATAATTATAAGTATAAAATAGATTGATATAATTGAAGAGATTATTGCTAATGAGTTAGTATATTTTTTATTATGATTATCATAATTACATTTAATTATAATATCTTTAACATTTCATAAATTTTATGGGTTCTATGGAATATTTATTTATGATTCACGTCAATTTTAACTATTAATAACCTTAATAAATTACATAATAAACTTACTGCGTAATACATATCAATTATAATTATCAACCTTATATGTAAAAAAAAAAAAAAACATGTCAATTATAAGATCTTATTTAACATAATAAGATGATCACTATTAATATGAAATAATATTTTTATAATTTAATATTAAATTTATTTATTTTTATATAAATACTGACAGAGAAATAAAGAATGATATATATACTTTAATTGGACAATAGAACTAATGTGCCTCATTTTTATGTCATATGACACATTTTGATGGTTCTATTAACAATATAGGTAGATGCGCAAGCACACTATTTCAAGTTGCAATGTTATTATCTTATGTCTAAAGTTTAGTTGTCATATCAATCGAATTTTGTCAATAATTCAATTTATAAAAATTTAAAAGTTTGTAATGATTATTACCAAATTTTAAAGTAAAAATTACAAATTGGATAAAAAAATTGTTATTTTTGTACCAATAACCCTTTATTTACTAATCTTACCTCATTGTTTGGTCGGTTGAATCAACTTGAAACCTTATCCCTGAACACCAAGATCAATCAAAATCCATTAAAATTGACTTAGTATAAGGAGCTGACTTGAGCATTAAAAAGTTCAGTTAATGTTTTTGTGAAGTCTCCTAATATTAACAACTTAGTCCGTATTAATAAGGTTGGCAACTACGTCACTTATATAGTTGGAGCATTTATTTTTGCACAATAACAAATTTCCTGTAACCCAATTTCTCAAATATTTACATATTTTCTCTTCCCCATGTCGATGCAGTATCAACAATTATTTTTGTATCATATTTTAGTATTAATAATATCGGAATAAAAAATTAAAATTTAAAATAAAAACCCTAGTTCACATAGCTGTTGAATTCTTAGATTTGCACATTCGTATATTGAATCTAACTTAATAAATAGGTTTTGATTGGATGACAACATCATCATGCCCATATGCTTTGGGAGGAAATGAGAAAAATAGTAAAACAAGTCCCGTAATTATAGGGCACTTGTTATTTTAGTGGCTTTGAAATTAAAGTTTTAATTAATATTTTTTAATAATTTTAAATTTGTGGATTTACTCCTAATTTTGAGGAAAATTATAAAATTTGCTTGAATTTTACACATATGACTACATACGTTACCTGAGCTTATTTTTCGATCAAATTTTTCTAACGTGGTACTAAAGTGCACATCACATGGGTAACAAAAAATCATATACGATGGTGTATTTTATTTATTTTGCATATGAAGTGCATGTTCAACATCAAAACATGAGTTTGATTGTGAAATAGGTTCAAGCAACATGCATAAATGAGTTGCACTTGAAATTCTAACAATATTCTTAATTCCCTCTAAAATTAAGACTATATTTACAAATTTAAAAGTTTTAAGAGAAGTTAATTGTGAATTTTAATATGAAAATAACTGAACTTGTAAGTGTATAGTTATGGGATTAATTTCTCAATTTTCTCGGAAGAGAACTCATGAAAAGAGGGCCGAAAGAGATAAGTGATGCAACTCACCAAGCTAATACAATTACAAAAATAAATTAATTAACGGCCGGGACCACAAAAAAATAATTATAAATTATATGTAGTTCATTCTAATTAAATCCACAAATTACTATGAGTAATTAATAGATTAAATTTGAAATTCAGGATTGTAAATATGGAAATTTAACCAAAGAAATCATAATTGCAAAAACGAATGGGAATTATCATATTCAAAGAAATATGTAGAAATCTGACAAGAATATTTTTATTTTTTTGTGATTTTAACAGATTATTGCAACGTGACCAATAGATATATGAGTTTTTCGAAAATGGGTTCTTACTATTTTATAAAGATTATAAAATTAATTTTTTGGCCTTAAGTTAGAAATGGAAAAAAAAAACTCTTCCGTCAAAAGAAAAAAGTCATATTATAATAACAGTTTTTGTTTAAAAACATATATATTTTAAAATCTTAATTTAATTTATAAATTATTAATTAAAATTATTTTCGCATAATGGTTATATGAGAAATCTTATTGGGAAGCAAAATTATGTTGTTAAACGTCCATTTGATGTCTATTCCAATCTCTGATGAAGTTGTCGAATCCTTTCTTTATTAATAAAATTTATAATTGTATTAATGTTTGATTGTCTTTTTGGGATCATATAATACACCAAATTATGACTCTAAATAATTTTGAGTCTGTTAAAATAAAATAATGCTTTTCAGTTTTGAAAAAGAGTAATGTGTTAAAAATAAAATTTGTTAAAAAAAAGAAAAAAAAAAAGATATCTTCAAAAAGTCTTGTTTTATTAATTTATTATTTTCTTATGTGATTGAATAAGTCAAAATCAATCAATAAAAAAAGTTATATATCAACGAATTTATGGTTTTTAATTGATTGTACATTTATCAAATTGAAATTTTTTTTATACACTTCCAAAATATAAATGTTTTTTTTTTCTTTTGGAAGGGATGGAGAACATACCTTTTTATAATTTTTTTAAGCAATAACACACTTTTTAAATTCTCAAGTTTATATTATTTTCTCCCGTCTAACAAAAGTGTCATGTTTCAAAAATGTTTTTTTATTAAAAAAAGTCATTTTAAAAGTAAAGACATCGTTTTATTAGACTTTGAATGTTAGAATAAATTTAGCTTCCCTTCACATTAATATATATTAAAATAGCTTTCAAATAATATATGACAACTATATATACTGAAGATTTTCAATTAATTTTAATTACTAAAAGCAGGGTAATATGAAAATTTTCTTTTTTATATTTATGATAATCTTATCTACAACTTTTATATTTTTACTAAAAATATTATGAAACAAATGTTAAATTATCAAATACTGAAAATCATATATATATTTTTTTTGTAAATAAATTGAGATAATTTTTAAAAGTTGAAAGTGTAATTTGAGGATTGTTATGAGTTTTCAAATAATTTGTTAAGCTAAAAGAATCAATGTTAAATCTATGATAAAATTCACATAAATTTTTTTCAAACTTATTTTACTACAAATCTTTAATGTAATTTTTAAAGTATGTTATTCTTACATTTTTCTTGTAAAACATGTTAATATTATTACAAGCAGATAACTAAAAACTTGAATGTTCGTAGTGCAATTGGTAAAGTTGTTATGAAAGAGTTAGAATCACAATTCTTACAATTATCGTAGGAAATGACTTTATTAGTGTATGTATATCCACCACAAATAGGATTAAATGAATTTATAAAAATAAATATTTGGAGTCCAATCTAACCCGTCCTTCTAAGATTAATTTTTCTTTTTAAAGAAAGATATATGTCATTAAAAATACATGTTTGAGAGAATAACAAGTAATAAGTTCGGGTTTATAGAATTATGTATTTCAATTACAAAATAATAAAAATAAAAAAATTAATTTTTTGTTCTTTATGATTATTTATACGGAATATCTTATTTAAAATATGTATAAATTAATTACTTCTTAACCAAAAAAAATATTAAAATTTTGTTTCAACTATGCAATATAATAATTATAGGATAAGATATTGTAGTGAGTGTTGATATGGATATACAAACATAATAGATTAGACATTATAAGTAATGAATGTATTGAAAATAAAGTAGAGTATCGTAGATTATCAAAATAATGTGTTTAAAAATGGTTTGAAACTTTCAAATTAATAATTGCATTTATTTCTATATGAAGAAGCAAGTTAAGGTCTAAATTATTAGTTAGCGAAGTTTTAGAGCAAGTCTTTTAGACCTAAAACCTCCTTATTTATTTTGCGAATAATTAATTTGTAGGTTAAATTGATAAGTAAAATGGTGATGTCTAAATTAAAATTTTAAATTTCAAAATAATATTTTAAGAGATGCATGTCACATATTAACACAATAATTTGTAAGATATTACAATTTAATTTGATGGTTAAGTGGATCAAATTAAAGGGAATGAGCGAGAAAATAAATGTAGGCCACGTAGATCTTGAAAATTTAATTTAGTAACAACATATATCACAATATGATAAAATTCATATAATATATTAATAAATCATTCAAATACAATTGATAAAGATAAAAGGTTCAAAATTTCAACATCCATACCTTTTATTTGTGAATAAACATGAAGTTTTTTTTGTTTTATTTTATTATTTAAAAAAACACAAATATTTATGCCAAAACTTTTTGAGAGGAGTTGAAGTCGTCAAAAAAATATTTTTTCTTATGAATTTAGATTTATTTGAGGGTGGTTTTTGATATAATACATTAGACAAATCAATACGTCATACTAAATATGATTATATTCAATAAACCTAACACCTTATGGTGTGGAGAATTATTAATTCCTTAATGTATATACAGTCAAATAAAATTATTACGATTATTGCTGATATAATTTTAAATTCACATAAGAAAATAGTTAGTTATGTACATAAATTAATATTTTATTAAATATTATTAAATTTGATAATATAATTCATTAATCGAAAAAAGTATTTCTTTCATTAATTTTTATAATATTCAAACTAAAGACTAAATTAAAATTAAGTCATCCTCGTACTCTTTTTATAATATACCATTATGTTCCATACAACTAAATAAATTTATAAAAAGTATAATTATTTTATTAGAAAGTGGAATAGTAAAAAGGGTACAGTCTGACACGTCTAATTTAATAATGGGCAAAGCTTTCACGTGCTGCAGTAATATGTGGTGCCTCCTCTTTCATCTTATTCATTCATACAAGCACGTGTTTTTCACGTTGTCAAAACCCAGCCATTCATTGGCTCTCGTGTAGCCCCTACACCCACCCTATAATTTATATCCATTATTATAATAAATAATGTAATAGTCCACCATTTTTCCCCATTATCTGCTTCAGTTTTTTCTTTTTTTCTGAATTCTGTCTCCTTCTCCAAATTCTTGTTCTATATTATAAAAAATGGAGATAGATTTTCTGGGTTTGAATTCTAGAAAATACACCGTGGAGCAACAGGGTTTCCAGAATGTATTCACTGATGCAGGTATTTCTTTTTAGTTTATTTTCCTTCCCTTAATTTATCTTATTTAATTTGGTTTTCCGTTCGAATGGAAATTTGATGAAATTCATGTTCTTGCAGCCATCGAAGGGGTTGAGACATCCTTGTCCCTCAGTTCAAGTTCTTCCCTCGATTCCCACAAAGAGATCCTTAATTTTCCCGAAGTTCGTCTCTCTCTCTCTCTTTAGATTGTATGAATTATGCAAGTATTACTGACTAGTTGGATTCAAACTTATGTTTGGGTTTATAATTGCTGTTACAGAGGAAGAAGACATGGGAATTCCCAGCTCGTGATAAGATGATTCCTTCGTCCAGTGGCAGCACACTTTGTAGTTTGTCTGCTTACAACCACGAAAATTGTGGCAAGATTGAACAGCCCGGTCTACTTCTGGTGGCGACACCGGCTTTCCACCACTCCGCCGCCACCGGATTTCTGTACGACCTCAACAACGCCGCCTCGACCAACTTAAGGTATCCGGATCCTATCCCATTTTTTGTGTAATCTTTTTCCTACCATCACGCCAGTAACGGAGCCAATTGGCTTTTCTGATGCGTTTGTGGATTTTTTGAAATTTTATCTTATATTCCATGTTCAAAAGGTTTTTTTTTTTTTTTTTTTTTGTTGGGGAAACGCGTTGATACAAGATGTTAATGAAGTGCGGAAATGCTGATTTTGCTCTAATACAACTTTTTTTCCTTGCTCTACTTAGCTACGGATAAAAATTAGCGATACTTAATATGGATAAATATTAAAGAGGCAAAAAAACAAAACCCTAAAATGAATAGAGTAGAAGAGTAATAAATTAAGAATTGGAAAAAAGTAAAAGATAAAAAAAGAAGTACAAGAAGCAAATCATAGCCTTTTCCTTTTAGTGTATAGTTTTTAAAATACTTTATAGGACCATCTTGTGTTGCAGGCCGATTTCTAAGATATTTTTTATTTTTTAAAATAAATATTTGTAGAAAGGTAAGCCAACAAGATTGTTCATACGTATGCGCCACACCTGTCCATATAGCCCCTCCTGTTAGATTGAGCTGCCCAATTTTGTGAAAAAGCTTCTTTCTAAAGACACTCACTACTTAGATCATTGTTTATAAAAGTCATCTAGGAAAAAACCCAGATATTTTTCTCTGTCCTTAAATTTGGAATAAAAAAAAACTTTAGGACCGGCATCTCAACAAAAAAAAAATTAATAAATTCTCTGGTGTGAAATCTAAAATGTTATTATTGTGATACGTGTCGAAATGTTTTGGGTCCATCCCTAATCACGTGTTGATTGTGATTTATAACGGGTGCATGTGTGATGCTCGTTGATCCCCGTACAATACAGATAAGCATCGACAGACATGCGACAATCGAAACACTCATTTCTTGATATTTCCTTTTGCAGGATCATGCCTCTCATCCCACCCGACCCTCCTACTTCATTACCCTTGCTCTACTCCCCATGTCCCACTCCCAAGGTTTCTCTCTCTCTCTCTCTCTCTCTCTCTCTCTCTCTCTCTCAGAGTACAATATATATATATATATATTATCTCTCTCTCTCTCTCTCAGTACCATATATATATATATATATATAATTTATTCGATAATTTCAAGCACCTTATTCCACCATTCCCATGAACAGGTTGAAAAAACCATATACGCAGCTGGAAATGTACCTAACAGGCTTTCAGGAGGTGATAATACTTTGCTGATAACTGTTGTAGTAAAATCCGTTATATGGTGATTTATTTGGGTTATTTATGTGGGTTTCTGATCTCCGTAATGGAAACAAACAGGTTATACTCCGACAGTGGCTATGGCTCGGAGGGCAACCTTGGCCAGATTCTTGGAGAAACGGCTGCATAGGTATCAAAAGCTTACATTCTCGTATGATGTAGAATCGTTTTTTCTCATATTCTAACTGCACATATTTGTAACACTAAAATAATAAATATCACCTTCTTGGCAACAGAGAAATCTAACCACAACGATTTTTTGCAGTAAGACTCCTCAACCATAAGTTGTAATTTTGTATCATATCCAATGCACGCTATGTGTATGCTGATACTCTCATTAATACACGTATATATTAAATTAATAATAATAATAATATCATTTTATACATACAATAAGTAATACCATCAATATGAAATAAATGATTTAAAAAGCTTTATTAACAAAACTGATTTTGTGACAGGGTGAATCAAGGAAGGACACCCCCTCGCATGGGAAAATCAGTAGTGAATGCCACCAATTCTGAAGCCAGTGAGATAAGTATTGCCAAAAGCAACAAGAAGAGGAACAACAACCTTAAAAAACAATAATGATATCAAAGGTAAAAAGCACATTTCACCGTCATACGAACAGCTTCTTACCATTAAATACTCCCAACACTCAAATTAACAGATTATCGTGTTCATTTCTGCAGACTTGCAATGCAGCAACGAGACCAGCAACGACAAAGCCAGACAGGAGCAACTTACAGTAACTTCTGCTCATCAGACAGTACAACAACTACCAATTATACGATTAGTATAATCCACCTAAGCGAACAACATATAAAGTGGTCATATTGTTTCATATCCACGATGTGGTTATAGAGAAGCACTGAATTAATACGAACAATAAGCATAAAGGCAAGAGATTAGTGGAGAAGGCCTGTTTCGGTTCTTGATTTCTATTAGCATTTGAACCCAAACAAGCCTCCTAGATTGGTTATTTTTGCTGTATTATGTTACTGTAGACCGTTCATTATCATTCATATAATTACACTTTATAATAAAAATAATCTTTTCTTACAGGAAGTTTTCATCAGGAAGATTCTGCTCTAAAAAATGTTAACCTTTTCTATTAACATTTACTAAAACCGGAAGATTATAGAGCCTAATCACAACACACGTGTGTTCATTTCCTATTTGGTAAAAAACTAGACAAATGCTTGTCTGTTATAACTGGTGGGACAATTGACAATCAAACACACAGTAGTAATGTTCAATCTTAGCATAAACAGATCCTACTTACTAATAATTGGGTATTGCTGTAATGGCAGATAAAATAAAAGAAAAATGCATATATTACCCTGTGTACTAAAAAAAACTTTTTGTCTCATTTACTTTCTAGAACAAGGTAAAAAGAAGTTGAAAGTGCAGGGGCAAAAGTATGTAGACAAAAAAGTCGAATTTAAATAAATGGGGAAAAGTAGCAGGAAAAATCGAAGTACATGGGGCAAAATATGCATTTTTCCATAAATATAAAGAGATATATACGACATCTTCAACCACAAAGGAAACCGGCATGCTACAATATAAACATTTCATTGCAAATAAATCCACGGAACATCTGATAGATAAAAAGTAGCTAGTACGTTCGGACTATTAACTGACATTCTTTGAAATCACCGACTCTTGGATTTCACGGTGAGCTCTCTCATTTTGCTGTTTTAGAGTGTTTGATAAGCCAATCAATGACAGCATCTATGTTCACTGAATCCTTGCAAGAGATCATATAGCAGCATACTTCCCTATCGGTTACTGAGTTTAAATCTCTGGAAGAAAAAGAGTAACAATATAAAATAAAATCAATGGCAATAAATGTTGTAAAGGTTGAGAAAAAGATGGGCAACGGCAGAGATCATTCAGTGCATTAAAATCTGTACGTACAGCTGATCAACGAGGGCCTGCTTTGAAAGAGCTTCTGACTTGTCAATTTTGTTTCCAAGGACAAGCAAAGGTATCCCACTTAATGAAGGTTTCTTCAATAGATCATGCAGTTCACTACGAGATATAGGGATGCCATCTCTATCCGCAGCATCAACAACGTATCTGCCCCAAATTACTGATCATCAATTATTTGAAGTTATGCTTAACTTGGTTATTATTTACACCTCTAGGGGAAAAGGAAAGAAAATTAAAACTCCCCCCCACCCCTACCCTCCCTCACAACTACTTAGGAGAGAGATATTTATCTAACTTCAATCCGGACCACAAGCGCTACTGTACACAGCAAGTGAAATCCGATCCAATAATTTATTTGATCTATGAAGAATCAAAAACTCCAGAGAATGAACACAAGAAGCTCAAATCTTACTGACTTCAGAATCAAAAAAAATTCAATGATTAAAATTGATAATTTAATTTAGAAATTATCCATAGAGGCTTGGTTGTCGGGAACTTTAGAAAGTTAACTATGAAATATTCAAATTTGACATATCCTAAAAAACTCAGCCATCAACAAATTGTACATTAAACAGTCAGTATCAATTTCCATAAATTGTTTCAGTGTGGGCAGTTAAAGCATATTAATGCAGATGGTGCAAATAGTCAGTGTCTCAACAAAAAAAGGATAAATTAACATAAATACAATTTAAGACAGAAATAAAATATATCTATAGAGAGGTAATATGAATAAGAAAAAGTACTGGAAGCAAGAGAATTACACGATGGCTGAGACTCCACGACAATAACGCTCCCACATGGAACGAAATCTACGTTGCCCTCCCAAGTCCCAAAGTTTTATGGTCACATTTCCTTTTGTAACTTTACGCATATTAAATCCCACCTGTTTTGGGAAAGAAAAATAAATATATGTTAAGAATTGTTATTTCCCAAAGATTGGCAAGCTGATACAGGGTTGCATAAACGAGAAGAAAAGATACGTACAGTTGGAATCATATCCTCACTATAGCCTCCTGTCTGGTCGAAAAAAATATCCATAAGAATCATGAATCAGCAATAAAACGGAAGTAGAAACAACAGAGTGCCGATAGCTGATGCATGTACGTGTGTGTGAGAGAGATATATACAGAGAGCTGGAACTATTTAAAGTTCACTCACAGCAATGACGTTAACAAGTGATGTCTTTCCTGCATTTTGAAGACCTACGAGAGACAGCTCCATTTCCTGCTTGAAGAATAAGCTGATATCGAACAGTCAGAAATAAATAGCTCTAAACTATACTGATCAAAATCGCGTAAAGGTTTGTTATCTGTTCTTATATAATGCTTATTAGGGCAATTTTCAACACAATAACAAAAATGCAACTACTACCACCGGTGGATAACTGAAATATGATCTCCCTCATTATATATCCACTCTAAATTGGCCAAAGATAAGAGGACACCTATAATTGGTCAACAAATGCATGCAAACAATGACTAGGCAGTTTCTTGACACTCTTATTGAAACCTTACTATACATACTTCAGACAATATTAAGTGGGATAACGATTGTTTCCCGACCCGTATTTCTAGTGCCTCGAGAAACACACAGAAAGCATACAAAGAAACGAATGGAAAACAGATGTACAGGCACAAATGCAAATACACAGGAGAAATCCAAAATAATGAAACAAAAGAATAAAATGCATTGGTGAAAGAAGATTAAAGAAATATCACATCATTAAGTTTAATCTAGCACACATGAATATAGAAGATTGTATCTTCAAAATAAGTATGAAAGGACACCACTGGAAATTCTTAAAACCCAAGCTTGCCAAATAAAAAATAGTAGGAAGTCCGTAATCCTGTACGCACCAAGGCATCAGATGTCCGAATCTTGTTGTAAACTGGATTAAAAGATGTGAAAATAACTACGAAGTCAAGGAAGGAAATGGCAAAATTACACTAAATTTAACACTCGTGAGGCCATGACAAACAGGCTATTTACTCAACATTTCAGAGTTAACCTAATGATGTGGATATAAATTATCACAAAAAAAAACTAACCAAGATGAACTAATCATTACCCAGTAAGCGAGCATCTCATTATTCCAATAATTAATCAAAGGAGGAGCGCCGAATGTGAATAATTTGGCGACTTTGTGGGATGCAGAAACCAAAAGTGGACAAAGTCAATTCCTAAGGAGACAAATATGATTTTTCCCCATGCATTTCATAATCTAAAACCATAGGTAATTGTAACCAGAAGTATCTGAAAACCAATTAAGAGAGAAAACTCTCAATCCATACTCACACAAGCTCCACGTCTTCGCAATTACATCACCAAAACTCATGATTCCCACTATTTCAAAATATCCTAAAACTCAACTTTCAGGTAATCTGCAGATTCTGTGCCTCTGAAAATTTCTCCAAGAATATAAAAAAACCAAAACCAACAACACAGTCTGAAACCTTTGATGTAACATAGACTACAAATAACCTTAAACATCATAGAAATAAAAAGACGTCAAGCCCACAAAGAAGACTGCCATTAAAGCATTTCAACAACAATTTCAAGAAAATAAATAGTGCTAAAAAACGAACAGAAAACAAAATACATAAAAAGAGAGAGGAGAAAAATAGATACCTCCGGAGCCAATTAAGGATAGAATCCAAAAAACCCATCTTCAATAAGTTACGGTGAATGAAATGTGGAGAAATAAATTTGAGGGGAAGAGGGAAGAAAAAGATAAATGAAACGTTTGGGTGGAAGTAGAGTTCTTGAATTCTCAGAAGGCAGGGAAGGTGACAGAAGGGGCGCGTGAAAGGAGAAATGCGACAAAAGAGTTGTACCTCACCGACTGAAAAGAACAGTGCGATTTGCAATTATACCTTTCCTCGCTTCTCCTCTCTTGCCTTAGGGAAGAAGTACTCCTACAATTTAATGCTCATCTTCTATGACGCAAATATACATACTACATACTTATATTTTCTTATCTTCAACACAACTTCATTTTTTAATAAATGTATAAATTTGTTCCACAACTTTTCCCCACGTTTAAATTAAATTACATTTTTTTTAATATACACTTAAACATTATAGATAGATCATCAAATAAAATCCTAAATTTTTTTATTCAAGATAAATATATCCCTTTTAATTATTAAATAACTAAATATATTTTTAAAAAATTACAAATTAACAACTTAAACAAAATATATAATTAATAAATGTATTTTATTAATTAGATCATTTTCAAATTAATTAAATATTTTTTTAAATATTTCTGTTATTTTAATAATTAGAAGGATCATATTTGTTATGAAATTAAAAGTTCAAGATCCAATTGACTTATTTAAAAAGTTGAAATATGTATTTGAAGTTTTTGTATCACAATTGCATAGTATAATTAGAGTGATTCAATCCAAATATGTGGATTATTTCTAATAATGAACTCTTAATGTATTTAGAGTTGTTATGAATGGAATTTTTGTTGAGTTCCAAGAGTTATCTATGAGTTATTATTTATTTATTAAATTGAGTTTTCCCTAAGCAATTGGTATAATCAAATATTAAATGATTTCATCTGATTTTAACATATACCTAATATGAAGTGTTTATTGTATGAATGAAATTCAGTTGCAAGTTGCTCCACGTTATGCAACTATTTTCATTTACTTATTATGATTGGTATTTAACAAAGTTTAATTTCATAACCACTTTTTTATTAAAATAAAATCTAACTCTAGAAAACGTATTTAAACTTTTGTCTTTCACATAGGTTATTTAAGTTTTTGGGCGGTATTAATAATTACATTCAAGCATATTTGATTATTAGTGGAATTCAATTTAATATCTTTTAAATTATTGAATGTCGAAGCCTTTCTAAAAAGTATATTAATAATTCTTTTATATTTATTAAATGAAGTTCAATCAAAATTTCACATGCATTGCATTTGTTGAGTGAGAAATTGAATACTTTAGCTCGATTGTTAGCACCTTGCAAAGAACATTTCATAATACTGGAATAGAATTAGAAACAATCTCGATTTAAATGTTTATTATAGCTTAAATGCTATTATACTAATTTTTTTATAGGCCATAATGTGTTTATTAGGCCAAACAATGTGCATATATATTTATAATCCAAAGTTATTCAAATTCCAAATCAATTAAGGGACGTGATTCGACGTGATTGCTGAGAGACGACATCCGCCGTAGATGGGCTCTGTTCCAAGACAACTTCATAACCATCACTCCAGTTCTCCATGCCTGAAGCCATCACTTGCCAAAACAATGCACCTCCACAGGGCCCTCCGCTTCTCGCACACCCATAAACACTGTTGAAAATCTCCCCAAAATACGTATCTCTTTTTCCCACATCGAAACCTGCTGATCTTGAAGACTTGCCAAACTCAGTCACCAACAATGGCTTTCTAAGGATCGTTTTTGAGTCGTCTACGTGTGTTTGAATCCATTTCTGAACGAACTCATCTTGTACCTCATCGTTCGACCCAGGAACCCTGCATTCAAAATTTTCGTTTATTATAATGTAATATTATTGTATCTTGTATAAATTCCATGTTCTAAAGATTTTAAAGTGCACAAACCATTGGTCGGGGTAGAGATGAATGGTGGCGAAGTCGACTTGTGGAATACGATTGTTGGAGATGAAATCGGTGCCAACTTCGTAACCTGGATTGTTTTGTTTCTTTTCGGGCATTGATTCCCCGTAGAATCCTTCCAACCCCACTTCTAGGAGGTGCTTCTTGTCCATAGATTTCACATGAGCTGCCATTTCCGCCACCCAATCCTAAATATCGATCAAGACACAATGGATTAGATGATTTAAGGACATGATCCAGAGAGAGAGAGAGAGAGAGAGAGGGACTTGAATAGCTTTCCCAGAGAGGTCGGATTGGCAACGAGGTTCATTCATGAGCTCCCATGCAAGAATGGAGGAATCGTCTTTATAAGCTACTCCGGTTATCGAATTAATCCTTGTCAGCATGGCCTATAACAACATCAATTAGAAAATTAAACGACTTTAATTATAACGAAAGAAAATTAATATTTTCCCAAGAATTCTATTTTATTTAAAATGTTAAAGCTATCTAAAATTGATGTGTTTACATTATAAATGCTATTCAAAGAACATTTAAAACTTAAACAATCCAAAAGGCACCGTATTGAAAATTGTTTTAATGACTTTTCCTTTCATTGTTTTCATTCCTTCACAATTCCAAGAACAAGAGGGAAAGATACCATACATTTTCAATCAAAATCTACTATTTCAAATATTTCATCCCGTAGTTAATCATGAAATCGAGATAAAATACTTTTTAAAATCGTAAGATAAATCTTACCTTAACATGATTTTTGTAGAACCCTTTAACAATAGGACTAGTGAAAAAGTCATCATCATTGTTCAAGTACTGGCCTTGATCCCTAGCCCATTGAACATATTGCCTTTTCCCTCCAAATCCTTCCCAATTGTTAACCAATGTCAAAATAAGATAAATCCCATGTTTCTTAGCTTCGGAAACCACAAAATCCAAACCCTGAAAAAGTAAACACGATCAAACACTTATCTCATATAATTCACAGACCATACATAACTAGCTTATGTAACTTTGAACAACATACCTTAAACATATCTTCGTTATATAAGCCCGGAGACGTCTGTAAGGCTCTATAACCACCATCACTAAAAGCCCACGTCCTTGCAACATTCATTCCATACTTGGAAGCCTGCGCAAAGGTCTCTGTCACCTTGTCCCTAGTCGATGGGTCTGAAGCCATGTACATTAACCAGTAAGCATTAAAACCATTGAAATAGAACGGCCTTCCGTTCAACACAAACTGGCTGCCCCTCGTCCCAACAAATTCGCCACGGCTCCGCCTGGCTTCGCCTGGGTAAGCTACCAGAAGCGCTGCAAAAACAAATAGTATAGCCAAACTCTTTTTCCACATTTTGGATCAAGTGATAATTTTTGTCCTTTTTTTTTTCTTTTTTTTTTTCCCTCAAAGGTATTGGGATGTTTTATGTGTTGTTGGTGCTGTAATGCATGGAGAGAAGGGGTATATATAGTGAAGATTGATAGTCAAGTATAGGTATGGGGGATGGATGGGCTATTGCTTGCTCATGATTCTTAGCACAAACTGTGGTTTATGTTTTTTTGTATGGTAAAGGCGTTAAGATGGCAAAAACAAGTTGAGGCATGAAAAGGGAGTTTTATGGTTTGCCCACTTTATTTCCTTCCAAATCTAGTATGAATATGGCCTCTCTCTCTCTCTCTCTGATAATAATAAGATTGAGCTTCCATTAAAGCTACGTACGTCCATTAACTTCAAGAAGGGATGGTGATACTTTCTATGAGTTGATGAATTATTTGTCGTTTGGATTTTTTTCCTTGGCTTTTCTTGTCTTATATTGGCAATCTATATCTTATATTTTGAATAGCGATTCTAATATTATCAAATGAGTGATTATGATGGTGCATTTGACTGTCTTCTTAATTTGATGCATTTAATAG
Organism: Caryopteris x clandonensis; assembly: GCA_028749325.2. Classification (NCBI taxonomy): domain Eukaryota; kingdom Viridiplantae; phylum Streptophyta; class Magnoliopsida; order Lamiales; family Lamiaceae; genus Caryopteris; species Caryopteris x clandonensis. The sequence goes on along the minus strand of JAPYKT020000007.1, from coordinate 3,486,507 downwards.
TCTTCTTGTATTCTATTAAAATCAAAGTGACATTTGTTGCTTCTAATTAAATTCTTTTTCACAGTTCCCCTAAGAAAGAAAGATTATTATTATTGTAGACCTTTTGATTTCCTGATATATTATTAATTAACCACCCCTATAATATTTTATTGGCTACATACAATGAATTGTTATTTTTTATATATTTTGTGTTTTTCTTCTATTATAAAATAATTATTACATGAAATATGTATATAATAACATCATTAATTAATATATACAGTGAATATGAAATATTTAAAATAGAAGATGAAAGATCAATAAAATAGAGAATGGAAACCCACTTATAATGGTATGATCAAATCTATGTTACTGGTAGCTAGGGGTTTAGCGTTCAAGCGGTTCTTCTCTATAGCTTATTGAAGATCATTCACTGTTTGATATAAATTGATAATACAAAATGTTGAGTATGCTTTAAAATTTTTTAAATATATATAATTCATATAAATTATTTACTAAGTTAAAAAATCTAAACAGTTATATATATACATCTGTGCATCCAAATACAAAATTTAACCTTCTTAGAGATTTCAAAAAAAAAAAAAAAAGTATATAAGAGGGTTTTGGGATTAAATCCAATCAATAAATCGTCGTTTAAATATATTATTTTCAACCACTATTTTCATAAGATAGAAGAGAATTTTGAGGGATAATGCTTTTCGAATTTGATCTAAACAATCATTACTTGGCATATGTATATAATAATATCACTAAATAATATATAGTATATATTAATAAATAATAATAAAATGAAATATAGAATGAAATAGAGCATCCTAACCATTTAAAAAAACGATGTTTCTAAACACACCACAAAATTACTATTCACACCTTTTTAATTTTTTTAATAAAATTAAATATAATATAAATGACAAATATACCCTTATATATATTTTAAACGAAATCATAATATTGTTATTATTGTTGTTTTTCATTCTTGACTCTAAACACACACACTAACTCTATATTCAAAGGAATAAAAATAAAATATAAAATATTTTATAAGAAATTAATAATAGACCATACAATATAATGATATAGAAAAAATATAATCATTATAAATATTAGACAAATAAATTATGTATTTTCTGTCAAATGACTAAAATCGCGCACACGTTCGCCCAACGAGGCCGAACATACAACAAGGCATTTGGCCAACTGTGGCCGAACGACTTTTTGTATGTTCGGCCCTGGTTGGCCGAACGTGCGCACGGTTTAGTTTTTCAACGAAAAATACAGTATTTAATTGTGTAATTCATATAATAATTATATTTTCTATATCATTTGTATTTCTATTTTTCACTATCAATTACTTACAAATATTTCACCTTTTATTTTGATTCGTTTGAATATAGGGTTAATGTGTGATGTGTTTGATCAAGAAGGAAGAATATCAATAATGAAAATATTAATATTTATTTTTTTAAATAAAATTACATAAGGATATATATATATTATTTATATTTTATTTAATTTTATTCATTAAATTAAAATAGTGTGAAAAATAATTTTTGTGGTATGTTTAGCAACAGCCTTTAAAAAATAGCATCTAACCATTTTAAAAAATAGCATCAAGATATACATATGAGAGAGAGAGAGAGAGAGAGTTTTCTCAATTATCAAGATCCAAAGGGTAGAATTTTGAGGTGTTTACGTGTTTCCAAGGATAGCATTTAGAGATTATTTTATTTTTTGTTTTTTCAATTATCAAGATCCAACGCCTCTTAAGGCTCAACGGTTCCACTTATATAACTGTAACACATGTAGTTCAATAATAAATCAAACGAGGGTGACAAATAATAGTAGAAATTAAAAGTGAACATTAGATTTTTTGTATTAAAAAAAAATGTAATATTTTCTATAAAATTTAGTTTCAATAATATTTGTGTGTAAATAGGTTATGTAGTTTAAAGGGAGAAGTTATAAATGAATTGTGTTGTATGACATGAACGTGACTACCCTTTTTCCAGAGGACAACGAAAGAAAAGCAACAACCATAAATTGTTGCACTATGATGCAAAATATGGTTGCCAACTTGGCAATAGGATATGAGGCAACGGCTAACAGTTAACTTCCACGGAAGAAAGCACGTCGGAACAAACTGTTAACCGTAATTGCAATCTAGGATACTAATTTGTCCTCTCAATCAATGAATGAATGATGTTCTACTAGTTTAGGCATCACCATACTTTGAACATGAAACTGTAATTGTTAATCTGTTTGTTGGCACCGGAATTAAACATTAATGTTTCGATTACTCTTTTATTAGGAGGATTCACTATCCAAACGCAATACTTTCTTAATTATAACTCACGTATTATGCCTTCTAAATTTTCTTTCAGTTTTAGGTACGTTTGTATATGCACAAGTCTACTTTATGTTTTTTCTCTAACTAACAAAGAGAGAGAGAGAGAGAGCAAGATTATCCGTAGATATTATTTATAAATAGAAAAGTATTTAATAACTACCTTAATTCTCTATTTTATATTGAATAAGATCAACCCACTTGAATGACTTCTAATAAGTTTATTGATTCAAGTTAATTTATCATTATGTATATAAATTTAAAATAAATAGACAATTATATGCACATTTACCATAACAAAAAATTCAAAACATTTGAATTATCACACACACACACACACACACACACACATATATATATATATATATATATGTTTTCTAGTACTCTTCTATGACTATAGAGTATTTATAACGACTGTTAATGAGTTGTGATTTTGGGCCACATTCAGCCCATAAATCGACATTCCATTATTTGGATATAATCCCATCTGTATATACTCCAAAATCAGCCTGTAAGCCCAAGGTGGGCCCAATTTTGTAAGGAGCCCAGAGTTTTAAAATGGATTCATTCGGTCCATCAACAGCTCAGCCCATTTTATTTAAGGGTTATTGAGAAGGAGGGACAAATTTTATTGTACATTAATATTTTTTTTAAATTAATAACATTGGAGCAGTAAAAATTAATTAATTAAAATCGGTTTTAATTTTTTGAGGGTTAATTTAAGACCTGAGTTGAGTTCGGAGAAAATTATTTTATTAAAGCAAAATAATTAATTTATCAAATATAAATTTAAAGAGGTTCTATGTATATAAGCTCGTGATTGAAATCAAGTTTTTTTTCCCTTTTTAAGAGAAAATAGGTGGATAAACAAATGACCACATCTCTATGACATCATGCACACATCACAATGATCTCATTATTATAATAAGAAAAATAATATAACCATTATTATGCGGTTGAGGGGAAGAAACAGAGTCAGTTGTGTCTGACTTAATAAGCATGTAAGAACTCATTTTGTGAATTGCCATATGTAGGCTCAACTGAAAATGGACAAGCTGAATGAGTTGTCATGTCATATGTTGGCTTAACTGAAAATGGACAACCTGAATGAATGCAAAACTCTTAAACGTATACACCTTCAATTCTTCTTCGGAAATTAATGACAACAAAGTCTAAGGAATTATTATCTCTTAGGAAAAAAAAAAACTCCTTATTCTAACTCGAATTTAAGTGGTATTCTTTTGTAAGAGAAAAAAAAAAAAAAAAACACAACTGTATTATTAATAATATTATTATTATTAGGCATTATTATTATTCTCAAAATAAAATTCGATATGGATATGAGATAAATAGATCTTTTAGGAAGTTGGGCTTAAATTTTGTTAGAACTCATTTATATATAACTAAGCAAAGTGTTGACTCAAATTTTATTGATAACGCTAATTAGGGGTGTAAACGAGTCGAGTCGAATGTATCATTGTTCAAGATTGTTTGAAATGTTATCGAGCTTTTAATTTTTATTTGAGTTTGGTTTGATTATTAATGAGTCGAGTCGAACTCGAGTAATTTGATATTTTATACTTGTTTTAACGAATTTTGTTTAACGAACTTTAGATTTTATCAAACATAAAAATGTGTTCAAACTTTTTTGACATTATTATCAAATCGAGTTCAAACGAATTTTTAACGAACAAACTCGAATTAAGTATCAAATAACTTAATTTAATTTTCAGTTCTACCACTAATCCCAATTATTTAATTTGAGTTTGGAGTAAATAATATATATAGATGAAATGTAAGAGTGAAGGTTCTTTGGTAATTATGAGCCCATTGACTGACATTATCATTATTATAAGTTTGACCCGTACAAAACCTCATCCATAGTTATACTAAGATTCATAGATTTCGGCTGTCTGAATGATTCTTATTTTTCCTTTCAAAATTTAGTTAAAAATAACGATAGTAGATGATGGTCTAAATCTAGAACATATTTATATAATAATAAGTAAGTCATTTTCAATTAATCATAAAAATTACTCCGCCCCTCTTCATTATCGATCATACTCATATTTCTTTTGAATTTTCCAACGCTGAAACCCCACAAAAAAAAAAAAAGTCATCTCACCTTAAAACCTAATCTAGCACATTTTTTATGTGACAAGAGTAGATAAAATTTTAAAACAAAAAAAAAAAAAAAAAAATTGGAATGGAGATGTAAAATCATATTATTTGTTTGGTTTCTTAATCATGTTTATAAGAAAAAAAAAAGCTTATGCAGAAATCGAAACTAAGCATTTTTTTCCCTTTTTTCTTTCGTTTTTTTTTAGGAAAAAATTAAGCATCTTTAAAAACACCCTACCCCATTCCAAAGAGAAAAAAAAAAAAAAAAAAAAAAAAAGTCAATCTACTTCATTTTAGTCAAAATGTTGAATTTCATACTTATACCCAACTCCCAGAACCTTTTAACCATACATAATTACCAAATTTCAAACACTTCACTGTCATAGCTCTATCAATTGTGCCAAACAAATTAAAGAGGTCGGAGAAAACAAGGGAAAACAAAGAAAGCAAACAATGTAGGAGATTTGATTGTGTACACCGTACATTCTATCTATGATAATATTTATTTAATTAAAAATAATATTATTTATTTATCTAAATAGTGTTATTAATATTTGAAGATAACGAATCAGTAAATAATATTTTTTAAATAATAAATAATATTTTTTAATTAAATAAATAATACTTAATATCAAATTATATAGTAGATTCGATCCATATAAATTATTGAGAATCATGTATTATCAGAGTAAAAAAAATATACAACCTCATATATACATCTATTAATAGAAAGAAAAAGAAAATGTGCAATGAGAAACCAGCTTTTATATTTACTATTTATAGAAGTGCGAAACTGAAAATTCAACTTGTTTTGTATTTGAGGTTTTAAAATTAAGAAAGAAAGGATGAGTCGTAGTGGGCAGTTATCCTTGAAAATTGAACACTATTTTTTTAGGGAGACATAAAATAAATGCATTTGACTTCACATTTGAAGTTTGATCAAAGCATCTATAATATTCAATGGTGATTAGACTACTAAAATTATATATTTGTGGACACAAAGTCTCTCCAATTTCTAGATAAAAATATTTCAAGACTATCCTTAATACAATGGGCCCACCCCACTGCAACTATCACCAAATTCGTTCAACAAATTAACATATGGTTACAGTGGTAAATAACATAACATAATAATAATAATAATAATAGCTATTTTTAATAAAAATAAATAAGGAGCTGAATTTTTTTCACATAATATATTTGTGTGTACATGTAGAGAATGTTTGTGTGTGTGTGTGTATATATAGAGAGAGAGAGTGGGGGTTGGTATAATAGCGAGGCTCAATAGAGAAGCTTGCATGTAGCTTCATTAAAATTGTCATGGTGAATTTCAGAAGAATATATTTTTAGACTTAAAATAAAAAATAAGAATAATAATAATAATATACTGTCTAAATAGCATGTTATAAAAATTGGCAGGGGTTGGGCGGATGATAGACTAAGGCCTAGCTTCGGAACAATGTCTAATTGAAATTAGGTAAAGTCTTAACAAGAATATGTCGAGCCTAAGAGGAGGGTAGACGAACCCCAAGACAAAATTAAACACAAAGTACCGTCTAACCACTAACTAGACTTGGGTAAATATTTTTAGCATAGTACTAAAAAAAGGGAAATTGAATATTCAGCATCTTTGTTGTATGCACGTGTGGTTTTTCAATAAATTTGAAGTTATCTTTTTATCAACTGCCCATAAATTAAAAGAAATTATTATTATTTTTAAAAAATTATATAGCATGCAGTTGAGGATGAGTTATATTATGAAATTATAAAATAGCAAATTAAAATTTACTAATCATTAAGATTATATCTAAAGAAAGACCATCAAACTTAACGTGCATGACAACTATATATAAAATTGGATACTAAATTAAAATAAATAAACGATCCGGCTAAAAATACAACCTATGACATCCGACCTACTTCATATATATATTATCGAAGACGACTCACAATTGTATGTATAAAATTCAAACAAATATAAATCAAAGAGTTGATACAATATAAATAAACAATTTTTCCAATATATTATATAATAAATTATGGTCAATATAAGAGATATTACAAAATATATTTTACTACTAGCTAGCGAATTCATCATTCTCGTCCATGAAAAAAAAATGTGGCAAAATAAAGAAGAAGAATTTTGATACTTTAATGGATATTTGGCCATTTTATTCACCAAATAGTTTACAGAAAATTGATCGAACCAACTAACCAATTTACACGAGATTAATTACAAGGGCTCAAAAATTCCAAGGCACTTCATCCGTGACCATTATAGGGTACTGTACCAAAGAAGGATCACCGACCGTTGCATTATCCAATCCGCTCAAGAAATCATCGGACCATATGTTGTTGATCATGATCTCGCTGTAGTAATCGTCGAAACTCGGCGAAAGCTGCAGTTCTTCCATCATGTTTTTCGATGAGGTTGAAGATGACGAAGGTGTTGATGAGTTATCGTCGCAGGAGAGCAGAATTTCGTGGGGCTCTATCACTGGAATTTCATCTATGCAGAAATCGTTGTTGACTAATTCCATGGGGTCAAATGTGCAGCTGTCAATGATTCTGTGCTCTTCATTTTTGGCTGACTCGGAAAAGGTCGGCTCCAATGAGGTGGGCTGATCAGCCGCCGCCGGAATAATCGACTCCTCCGCCTTGTTCACGCTCTCATCTGTTTCCGGCGGCGGCTGTTCGGTGGCGGGAGGTGGGAGAGGCTTGTGGGTAAGAGGGTCGATTCCCATTTTCCTTAGTTTCTTCTTAATGTGGGTGTTCCAGTGATTCTTGATCTCGTTGTCTGTTCTTCCTGGGAGGTGAGAAGCAATTTTGGACCATCTGGAAAAAATCAAGAAAATAAATAAATTAAATAAACACTATAATTTAATATAATTTAAGTTGAGAAAAGATGATGATATTATTATTATTATTATTATTATTATTATTATTATTATTATTATTATATGATGCTTTAAAATCAAATTAAGAAAGAAAAGATGTGTGTCGGGCTGCATGTGGCTGCCAATGCAAAGAAATCCACTAAAGGAGCACAATAATGATGGATATACACTGAAAATGTCTCCCACACAATTTGGCAGCCTATTTTTTCATTTATTTAAAAAAATAATGATTTCTTATTTTGTATTACCGACGCTAAAATCAAGGAAAATATTAAGACCTGTTTCCAAGTTGAGCATGAAGATCAATAACCATCTTCTCTTCATATTCAGAAAGAAGCCCTCTCTTCACGTCAGGCCTCAGGTAATTAGTCCATCTTAATCTGCAGCTCTTTCCACACCTCAACAGCCCTGAAACATTTCCATCAAAACAAATTTTATATCGACTCACCAAATTTTATCGATGTTACACAAGGTGAAATACAACAAGTAATTCTCGATATCTGTTAGTGTAAATATACACACACGTGCAAGTGAAGCATAGATAATGGGTGTAGCATTTAGAATCGGAGACGCAACCCTTCAAGAATCCAGAAAGAATGGAGAATGAAATGTACCTGCAAGTTTAGGGACAGCTCTCCAGCAGCATTGGCCATTGGTAAGAATGAAGTTGATGAGTTTCTTGTCTTCCTCAGCAGTCCAAGGCCCTTTCTTCAGACCAACTTTGTCACAGCAAGGCTGTCTTCCCATGATCACTTCCAACTATATGTCCAGATCCTCTATTACTCAGCTTGATGATAATTGCAGATGGTCGATGAATATTAATTACAGATAATTTATTAGAATGAAAACAAACAATTAATGCTGAGAAATTGAAGAAGTCTGGAAGAGCAGGCTTAACCAGCACCAGAATGCACCTACTTATATATAATACAAAATGCTGCAGACAGCTCAGGTCCACCCCTCTAGTCTGTGTGAAACAATACTGATAATTCTTACAAATAACAAATAACAATTAAAAAAAAAGTAGTAATTTGCGCCACACGGTTTCATATATTTAATAATTAATTTTATAAAAAAAAGTAATGAAGGTTGAAATTTTCAGACTGACACATGGTCAGACATATGAACTGTGACCCTGCCTGCGTTCATGTCAACCTCTGAAAGCGCCACCTCAACACACACCTTTCCCTTGCTTCAGTTTCAAGCATAAATTATCTCATACTCTATGTTAATTCTATTATTTATGCTACTCAAATTTTATTTTATTTTTATTCTAAGGAGCATTTCATATTATTTTATTGATGCATTTAATGTGATTAATATATATTTAGCATGTATCGAGTGTATGAATTTTAGATGAGCTACAAAGAATTTATAATTACGGAATTAATTAGTCTTTAGCAATAATACAATCTAAATATGATATGTTAATATATGATCAGTGTGACGTCCGATGTGAACGCACATGAATGTAAATAAACTGAATACCATGCAATTTATGAATATATAATGCATGTGTGTTAAATTAGACATACTAAAAATTCTTCTCCAAACTACATTAATTAGGGGTTGTTTTCTCTAATCAGTTTTGTCTTCTATTTTCAATTTTAAAATATTTAATAAATATATGTTGATTAATGATGTTATTATATACACATATAGCATTAATTAGTGTTACTTATATATATAAAAAGAAAAGATCGGGGTAAATAACCAATAATGTATATAATGTATTAATTTATAATAAAATAGAAGAATTGATATATATGGAGAGGAGAGGCAGCAAAATGATTGTCATTATACCTTGTAGGGTAACATTATTTTTGTAACACTCTAAAAGTGGACCCACATTCTTATATGCAAAGCAAACACTGTCCAAGGTTTAAGAGCCAAAGATTAAAAGATAAGAAAAATAGGTGCAGTGAAGTAATATTTAAAATAACCTATACGTGTTTCATAAGCCCTTAACCCCAACTTCATGTCTTTGAGTGAATGGCAAAGTTAATGCATAATAGTGTATGTATGTGTGTATATATATATATATATATATATAATACACACACACACACTCACACATCTATGTTTTAGAAATCTATAAATATGTATTACCTATATAGTACAGACAAATATAATGCTCCTAAATCTCCTCACACGCAAAAATAATTCAAGAACAATTATTTATGTCCTTTTTCCAGATAATTTAATTCTTGGTGTCACCAACGTAAAACAAAATTTGGCATCATTGTTTGAAACAAGTAGTATGGAAAATCTAATACTCTCTCTTTCCAAAAAAAATAAAAAATTAAATAATAAAGACATGTTTGGAAATTTTACATAACTTGAAAAAAGAATCATATTTCAAAAAATCAAGATCTCATTATAATAATTAAAAATACAAACAAATTGCATATAATTGATTAAGTTAGATCAAGAAATTAAAATAATCGTATAATTATAAATTTATGAGAAAAAATACTATAATTTACTTAATATAAATTGTAAAGCATATACAATTGTGGGCGGTAACACATAGCTAGGCTTTGGTAAACTTTTTGCAAGCCTAAAATTATCATTTACCCCTCTGTAAATAATCATTATCTTTGATTCAAAACATTACTAACCTAGACTTTAGTGAACCTTTTGCAAACCTACAACTATCGTTTATCTACCCCTTTGTCATCAAGTAAATATAAATAATCAATCTCTTCGATTTAAAATATTACTATTTCGATCAAATACAAAATTTCTCCTTCAAGAGTGTTTTCCACTTTCAAGGGTACATTTCTTTATCGGATCACTAAATTGAGCATAAAAATTAAAAGGTTCAAACTATCTTTTGTGAAGGTAAAATGATAGTAGTCAAGCAATTCTAAGTCTATAATTTATTTATTTTTATGAATATAAACAAAAGATGAGGAGCTAGTATTGAAATATATAATGAATAATTTTATAAATGCATAATGGTGCACATTATGTTACTATAGTGATTAACTTAAGTCAGACACACACACATTTAGATATTGCATGTGTGAACAGTATACATGTTAATCAACAAAATTAGATCACAACTAATCTCCATTGTATTATATTATACGTAAGCCATGTTGATCATGGATGATAGAGACAAAATTGTAAAATAATTTTCTGTTGAAAAAAATGAATTTTATATTGTGCAGTTCAATATAATTAGGAGAACGCCTCACTAATCATGAGGATATATATATATATATATATATGTGTGTGTGTGTGTGTGTGTGTGTGTGTGTGTGTATAATGTAACGTGGTGAGTAATTAATTAATTTCAACACATACAACAGATTAATTATAACTTATTTATTTTAATTTTAAGTGATATAACATATTTTAAAAACATTAAAAATTTATTTTCAAAATATTAAAAGTCCACTGCAAAAAATAGAAACCCAATAGCCCCAAAAAAATGTCTACAAATTCCAAACATGTTTGATCGGTTGTCAAATCTCCAAATATAAATCAACCCACCTCCAAAATACGAGTATAATGGCGAGCATGGTCAAATTACAGAGAACTGAAATTAAACTCTTTTGAACAAAATTAAACAAAAATGGAAGTTTTGAAATATTTTTACCTAATTAACTAAACACTAAATTAACTAATTTAGCAACCACAAATTTACGAAAAACCAATATACTTAAAACAATATGACAAGAAAAACAATCAAAAAAAAAACTAATAAAAGGGGAAGATTTTGATTCAAGGGTTTAATATTCAATATACTATTGATCATAGAACAACAAACAAATTCTTGCGATTCAAGCAATTAACCTTAAATTTACTAAGATAGCCGTTTAAATCTTATGTTTTGTTAATTAATTAACCAAAGCATCCAATCAAATTCTTATTAAAAACTTTAGGTGTACCCATACCCACAGAAGCACTCCAGATCGGTTTATACGCCACAAACCTGTATCTCATAATTTACAATGGATAAAGTATCTCATGAAATCTACCAAATATTTATATGCTCCCGTTTTTTTAAAAAATTGAATCATAAACAAAAAAATATTTAAAACAAAGGAAATTAGTTATATTATATTATTATGGTTCAAACATTATGCCCTAATACAGCAATATATACTTTTTATATAAAAGAGACGGCTATTCGTATTCCAATTTCTTTCTTATATATCACATTAATCTTAATAATCCAAGCACCTCCTAAACCTAAAATATAATAGCACCTATTAGTTAAACAAGATTATTCAAAGAACCGCCTAAAATTTGAAATGTAATTACTCTTCAATTTGAAAATAAGTATTTTGTTTAGATTCCAAAAAATAATGATGTGAATACTTTTACCACGTCAATGTTGGTTTTTCACCAAACCTATGGTCCTTTTTATCCTCTGTGGTGACAAAATCTCCCGTGTTTCAATAACAAAACGCGTTTCCAGAATAATGTTATCACTATCAACCAGCTACAGTCACTTCAACCCAACTTGATACTTAGAACCACGCTTTCGTCATATGTGAAAACAAAACTCAATGGTGGAACTTCATCTGTTTATGGGAATCAAAACTAAGAAGATTCCCTTCACACTTTGTTTCATTGGTTGGTTTAATGACACTACCAAACTACAAATTCCTGTCAATAATAGTTAAATGATGATTTTTTTTTTTGTTGAGAAAACAAGAAATTAAATTGGAAATTCATTTTAATTTGATAATCATGGTTGAAGCGGTACTGAAATTATTGATATGTTGTCTCAGTTCTATGTGCAATTTGTTTTATATTAGGTTTTTCAATACAACTAGCTCTCATCAGTAATACGACATAAATATTAAGTTTTATTTTCTTTGAGCAAAATAGTAAGTTTTTCGAATTTTTGAATTTATTTATCCTTATAAGGAATTGTTGGAAATATTAGTATGCGCATAAGCATTTTCAATTTGAGGTTTACTAAAAAAACAAATAAAAAGAAATTAGCAAATGATTAATCCGCTACTTGGACATTCTTTGGGTATTTTAAGGTTGTCGTGTTACCCCCAAAGAAAAAAAAAAGTCAACGGCTGATTATATTGTCAACAGTTGTGAATCGACAATTGATGAAATAAAAGCACACATTTTTTATTAAAAATAAACGGCACATCCACGTCATAGTCTTGTGAAGCAGCCGTCACAGCAAAATCGATTATTTTCGGATTCTAATCTTGTACTTTTTCTAATATAATTGTTATATGTATTAATTTTTGTAAGACTAAGTGATATTTATATATATATAAGTAAAATGTGTGTTTTCAATTTATATTTTCCAGCTCAAATCTTATTATATATACATGTATATAATTATTAAAATATTCTTTATATGTAAAAATATCATATTAAATTATTAGAACACATCACATTAAATTCCTAATAATTAGGAATATATGATCCAACATTTTTGAAGAAAAATATAGTTGATAAAGAAATTATCTCCATCTGTCTATATGTGTACGCGACTAATATATCTAGATATATAGTGGGATCTTTAATATATATATATATATGATGTGTATATCTATATTGTAAATAAAAAAACCTATATATATATATATAGGTATAGGTAAAATGTATGTTTATTAATTTATTTTCACAATTGAATGTTATTTCTAAATATATAAAATAAAATAAGTAATGACATATTAGTTATTTGTTAATATTTTGATTAAATGTAATACGTGATTTTATCCATTCATAGTTAATTTACAACAGACTTGATACATTTTAAATCAATATTCAGATTCTCTAAAAAAATCAATATTTATTGTAAATTTACAACCGACTTGGTACATTTTACTTCAATTAAAATTCAAACATTGTTCTTTTATATTTACTTTGTAAGAGATGCATTTTAATTTTTGGGTCGATTATAAACATCCGTGTACCAGATTTCTTACAAATTTGTGACAAGAGGAAATTAGATCCACGATAAAATAGTTTTCTCATGTTGTGATGTAAATTTTAAACTGAAATTTATTATTATTAATTATTCTCAATAATTTAGATATTATTACTTTTCTAACTTCTTATAACTTCAGAATTATTATTTATATTTACAAAATAGCATCTTATACATCACACGACCCTCATCTTGTAAAGTAATATATACACACTAATATGTAACATCATCATAATCTTTTTAATTATGTTATGCGAATTATAAAATAAAATAAATTATTTGAATTTAATGAAAATTATTAAAGACTTTAGGAAAATATATAAATGATATTTCTCTCTAACAATTTAAACTTTTACATAAGGGTCATTTAAGATAATATTAGAGCCAAAACAAGTGAAAATATTTTGTGTTCAAATCTAACATCTATCTTTTTAAAAGGTAGAGCTTTAGTTGGTCTGCCTACACATATTACCGTTTAAATGAAGGGGCACGGTAAAGATATTAAAGTAAATTTATAAATCCACGTATTCATGTAAAGAGATGTTTAAAATGTTAATTTTCTCCATTAAAACATGTCCACATGAGATATGAAAAGCTTAACTTATCTTTACACGGATATTAAAAATATATAAATATTATTTTTTCCTAATAATTTAAATTTTTGGAGGAGGAGATAAAAAATCTTGTATGTCCATGTGTTACCTGCCGACATGGGTGGCTTTCCAAATCAATGATGTTTTGTGTAATTGTTTAGTATTATTTATTCCTCTTATGATGAAGTAAGAATTAATGGTGGGGTTAAACTTTCAATTAATTGGTTTAAAGAGTTGGATCCCGTGGATCTGAACATGTACTTCGTCTTCTCATATCATTATCATAACTACTACATTTATATTTAATTAGTGGAATTACTTTCTCTACTTCCAATCACTTAAGTTGTGAGTTACATATTCAGCTGTGCTCCACTTTTCCTATTTATTTTCTAATTTTTTGTCACACACTACATTTCTGGTATGATGTGTATAAAAATACTTCTTTAAATATTTGTATACATAAATTATATATATATATATATATGTGTGTGTGTTGATGAGAATATTTTAAAGATGTTTATTCAGAAATATACAAAGTGTATAAATACAAGGGGAGAGTGTAGGAGACTCTCAAACGTAAACAATGTGGGACAAGAATAAATACAAATACACATATATGCTCTCAATACTCCTAATACACCCCCTCAAGATGGTGGGCGACTAACGACACCAATCTTGTCCAATAAGAGACAAAGGCGAGTCCTAGATAGCGGCTTGGTGAGTGCATCGGCAAGCTGATCAGCAGAGGAGACATGCGAGACACGAAGCTGAGCAGATTGAACTAACTCCCGAACAAAGTGATAGTCAATAGCAATGTGCTTCATCCGAGAGTGAAATACCGGATTTGCACACAGATACGTAGCCCCAATGTTGTCACAATAAAGAACTGGAGTAGCGGTGGACAGAGAAACGGCTAACTCAAAAAGGAGTGACCGAGTCCATTGGAGTTCCGCAGCAGCAGCGGCAGCAATTGCTCGATAATCTGCCTCCGTCGAAGATCGAGCCACGGTCCGCTGCTTACGAGAGCTCCACGAGATGGGATTGGCACCGAGATAGATAATAAAGGCACCAGTGCATGTGCGGTCATCACAATTACCAGCCCAATCAGCATCTGTGAAGCAATGAAGAGACGGAGGAGAGTCACGGCATAGATGAAGAGCAAGATATCGAGTGTCATTGAGATAGCGAAGGAGACGTTTCACTGCCCCCCAGTGGATCTCAGTGGGAGCATGCATGAATTGAGATAACTTGTTGACCGCAAAGGCAATATCTGGCCTAATAAGAAGAAGATACTGAAGACTGCCCAGAACACGACGATATAAGAAAGTATCAACAGGCTTGCTACCATCATTGAGAGACAATGTGACATTGAGAGCAAGCGGAGTCTGAATCGGTTTAGCATTGAGCATATTATGCTGAGATAGAAGATCACTGGTGTATTTCCGCTGGGACAAGTAACACGAAGACGAGGTACGAAGAACCTCCACACCAAGAAAGTGGGACAAAGGACCAAGGTCCTTAATAGAGAACTGAGAAGCCAAACCATGCACCACACGAGTGAGAAAGCGATCATCATTGCCTGTAAGGATAAGATCATCCACATACACCAAGGAGTAGGCAGTAATGCCCTGAGCGTGATAGACAAAGAGGGACTCATCAGATTTAGTGCAGGAAAAACCAACCGAGACCAAAAATGATCGAAGAGCATGATACCACGTCCGAGGAGCTTGCTTGAGGCCGTAAATGGACTTACAGAGTTTGCAAACGAAGGTAGAATGATTCGGATCAGTGAAGTCAGGAGGCTGAGACATACAGACCTCATCCGAAAGTGAGCCATGAAGGAAAGCATTGTTAACATCGAACTGTCGAAGAGGCCAATTACGGGTAGTGGCAATACTCAGAACAATGCGAATAGTAGGGGCTTGACAACAGGGCTGAAGGTCTCAAAGTAGTCAACTCCAGGGCGTTGATGAAAACCTTTAACAACGAGGCGAGCCTTATATTTATCAATAGAACCATCAGGCTTTCGTTTGATGCGAAAGACCCATTTGCAGCCAACAACATTTTGGGAGGAGACCGGAGGAACAAGATCCCAAGTACGATTCTCTTGCAAGGCAGTGAATTCCCGAGACATAGCCTCACGCCAGCGAGAGTCAGCAAGAGCCTGGGTCACTGTAGAAGGCTCAACATCAAGAGACAAAGCAGATGTAAATCCATACCTTGGATTTGGTTTAAGAATGTTGTTGCGAGACTGAGTAACCATCGGATGGTGCGACGGAGGATCCAAGGAGAGCACCGGTGAAGGCACAGGGCTAGGAGGAGAAGATCCAGGAGTAGGCGGTGGCAGGGGTGTATGTGTTGGCACAGGCGGCACAGCATCAACCACAGGAGCGGGAACCAGCACAGGTGGAGGGACAGGGATAGAAGTAGAAGGAAGAGAGTCAGAGTGTGAGGAAGGAAGAGGAGAGGCGACGGAAAAGGGGAAGATATGTTCCATAAATTCCACATGACGAGAGGCATAAATTCTGGAGGACGAGCGATCAAGATAGAAATAGGCGCTCTGGGTGGGTGAGTATCCAACAAAGACATAAGGATGAGATCGGGTGTCTAATTTGTGAGAGGAGTATGGACACAGCCAGGGAAAGCACTGACATCCAAAGACACGGAGTTTGGAGAGATTTGGTGGGTCATGAAAAAGTTTCTCAAAGGAAGAAACCATATCAAGATCAACCTTGGGAAGACGATTAATAAGATAAACAGCCGTGGATATGGCGTAAGGCCAGTACTGAAGAGGCATGGAAGAGTGATGAAGACCAGTGTCAACAATATGACGATGGCGTCGCTCTGCAGCACCATTATGTTCGGGTGTATGGGGCGGGGTGGTGAGGTGAGTAATACCGTGAGACGTAAGGAAAGGACGAAGAGCTAGGTATTCTCCCTCATTATCAGAACACAGAGTCTTTATTTTGTATTAAGAAAGTTTTCAACTGACGCTTTGAAGGCAATAAATGTAGACAGAACATCAGATTTCCGCTTAAGCGGGTACAGCCAGACATACTTCGTAAAGTGATCATTAAAAACGACATAATATTTATAACCATCACATGATAAGACAGGAGAAGTCCAAACATCACAATAAATTAACTGAAGCGGGAAAACAGAATTTAGAGAGGATTCAGTAAATGGCAGTTTATGACTCTTAATGCATTTACAAGACTCACAACTAAAAACATCGGACTTATTTGTAGGTATATCATGACTAGATAGAGAGGAATGTAAAATCTTCGTGGATGGGTGGCCTAGGCGAGAATGCCAGAGAGAGGATGACTGTCTAACCGAGGATAGAGCTGAGAGACGAGGTGGAGACGAAACACCAACCGGCCACACATACAAGCCATTAACGCGCGGACCCTGAAGCATTACGTCCCCCGTACGATTGTCCTTCACCTGAAAATCAAAAGTAGAAAAGAGAACAACAACATCATTCTGCTGACAAAGTTTAGAGACGGAGAGAGAAGATTCCTCGCCATAGAGGGAACAAGCAAAACATCTTGAAAATTAAGATAAGAGAAAGCGGGAGCATACGGAGCATGCAAGGACATCATCAACGCCACCATACGGAGCATGCAAGGACAGGTTTGCCAAATCAGTGGTGATGTTGTGAGAAGCCCCAGAGTCGAGAATCCAATCAGAAGGTGATGACACGGACGTAGCAGTGTGAGCAGAAGGATAGGAGTAGGCCGGGGAAGGTGGCTGACCCGACGGAGGAGACGGGGCTGCATAGGCCCAAATTTCCGGGCAGTGACGTGCCGAGTGGCCATGGGTGCCACATAGCTGGCATCGGCCCTGGTAGCCACGGCCCGGCTAATGGGCAGACGAGGCAGGGGCCGGCTGGAACTGAAGCCACCCGTAGACCGGTGGGACGAGGCCTGCCTCGCTGAGGATGCTGGGACGGGGAGCGGCCTGGTGCAGCAGGGGGATGTCGAGAGGAGGCAGACGCAGGGAAGGCAGTGGCAGGGTGGTTAGACGTGGCTGCCACCTAGGCCGCTTGTTGGGCCTCCGTACTAAGCAACTTGTCCAGAAGTTCGTCGAAAGAAACGGGTGTATCCCTGGCCTGTATAGCGTTGCTAATCTCCGTATACGAGTCATCAAGGCCATTGAACACCTTAAGGATCAATTCCTCCGGATTCGTGACCACACCGAGAAGCGAGAGTTCATCAACAACTCCCTTAATATCAAGCATAAAATCAGAAACCGAACGTGTACCTTTCACCGGATTGTGAATTCGATTCTTGAGCGCAAGAATGCGCCCCCTTGACGATTTGCCGTAGATGGAGGCGAGAGTCTCCCATGCCCCACGAGAGGAAGTGGTGGCAGCAATGAAGGGAATAAGAGTGGGCGAGATGGACCCAATTATGGCCGAGAGTATCAATTGGTCTTGTCGAACCCATTGCTCATGAAGTGGATTCGACTCAGACTTTGTGCCAACAAGAATAGTAGATGATGGACAAGGGTACGTACCATCAACATAACGGTAGAGATCGTAGCCGAAGAGGAGAGTCCGGAACTGAAAACTCCATGCGACGTAATTGGAAGAGGTAAGCTTTAGCGGCGCCTGGGCCGCAGTGTTGATGGAGACGAGGGGCAGCGGCGTGCCGTCAGCAGTAATAACGGAGAGAGAAGACGACTGCATGGGGTCGGAAGATGCAGCAGCGTGAGGCGGCTACACGAGGGATTGCGTGAGGCGGGTGGGAGGTATGAACCAGAGGAGCAGCGGCGTTGCAGTAGGTTCGTGGGAACCAAGACTGGAACCGAAAAAAAAAAAAGGATCAAGGAATTTTTGCGGATGCCAAATTAGGCTCTGGTTACCATGATGAGAATATTTCCAAGATATTTATTCAGAAATATACAAAGTGTATAAATACAAGGGGAGAGTGTAGGAGACTCTCAAACGTAAACAATGTGGGACAAGAATAAATATAAATACACATATATGCTCCTAATACTCCTAATATCTCAAACGTAAACAATGTGGGACAAGAATAAATACAAATACACATATATGCTCCCAATACTCCTAATATATGTGTGTGTGTGTGATATCATATACCTCGCTGAAAGCAAATCATATGAAAAAACTCACAATTTTTCCCATATTGCAATTTCACCACCTTTTTTTTTTTTTTTTTTTTTTTTTTTTTGGAGTTTTAGATCGAAGAAAATTTTCTACCACTTACAAATTTATTATGTACTTGTGGAAAGTACGCATCTTATGGGTAGATTAATAATATTTGTTACCGAATCATATAAAGAATGGTTTGTTTTTTACAAGCTTAATTTCAACTTAAATGATTAAATTTTCATTAATATTAATAATTGTTGGATTGACAAAAAAAAAAAAAAGGAAGGGTACTATAATTGTCACGTTCTACTTTTAATATAATGCTTATAGATTTATTTATAGAATCAAATTAAGATTAAAACATAAATAAAATAAATTGATTAACAGTATTTCAAAAAATAAATCATTTAATTTTTATAATAAAATATTTACCTAATTTTCATTTGCACCTCAATGTCAATACAAATAATCCAATCTAATATAGATACTCAAATATAATCTAAATAATCAATCAACAAGCAATTACATTTTTTTAAATTTAATATCTTATTTTTAATAAATTCAATAAAAATGTCAAAATAAAGAACAATGCGATTCATGTTCAATTTTTTTGTTTAACAAAAATTTACAAGTATTATACCAAAATTTTAGATAATTTATAATAGGCTTATTGATGCAATTTAGTAAATATGTTTAAATTTAACATAATCTTGTTTAATTTACTTCGTCTATTAATTTTTAAATTCTAATATTTTCAAAAATAAAAATTGATTCAACTTGTGATAAAGAAATTCCGTACATACTAAATTCCTTACAACGTTATACCACAACCTATCCAAGTCTCGTATATTAATTGGCATCAAACTACCTCCAATCTTGTCAGAATGTGACATTTTTTGTCTCACCATATGCCCAACCTTACTATGCACCCCATTCATCAAATTCTAATGATTTAAACATGACACAATGCCCAAAAGTGCAATTTTGATGAAATATTGCTTTTGTAAGCATGTCGTAAGCATATAATACTACTCAATTTATTCACATAAAATCATAACCAAATTAAAAATGACAAAATAATTTAATTTTAGAGGAATTTGTGGACAACGGTCGTTACAAGTCTGTAAAATCAAGTTGGATAAGATGTCTGTATCGTGAATTGAGAATCTTAATGTGACCTCATTACATCATCACCACAAAGTGGAACTTAATTAATTATTTTAAAATACAATATATATATATATATATATAATATAAATTATCGACTGCATATTGTGAAAACTAACTTGCATTGCACATAATTAAATTATACCTACAATAATATTTCTATCAATAACTCTGTATTAACCCCGAAGAAAACATTTCGTAGTTAAATTCCTCTAATTTGTTTACTTGTTTTAACTATTCAGTTATTTGTTATAATTTTTGATGTTCTGCATTTTTGTGTGGCATATCGTGATCAACTATGCAATAATATTAAATTAAAATAAAATGTTAAATATGTTGTTAGTTTAAGAGTACGAATCTAAATTTCTCTTCACTCATTTAGTTTGAAGGATGCACCATATTACTCATGTGGGATTGTTACGAAAACATCTTATATATGTAATTTTTTATTTTTTATTTTATCTTATCCATATATTGTATATATTGATAGCTTTAAATATGTTATGCATACATTGTATGCTAATTACAAATAATATAAAATTACAATGCAATGAAAATTAGAGTATGATAAGAAAAGAAAAAAGCATAAAGGCGAAGATATTTTTAGTATATAAAGGTTGCAATATATAAAAGTAGAGTAGAGTATCTTATAAGAATGATTCTGGTAAACAAAGTAGTAATAAACAAATAGAAAAAGGCAAAATATAGTGGAATTACACGAAAATGTATCCCATTTGATAATGATTGTTGTGAAACTTTGTAAAGTGGGGGTTGGCAAATATATTACTATATCCACACCACACCCCTACAAAGAAAAAGTGATGTAGAGGTTGGCAAATTTGGCAATCATATTCCTTTTTTTAATTCTATTTTAGTATTGTATTTTATTTATTAATATATATAATTTATCTAAAATATACTCTGTATATTAACGATATGTTTGAGAACGTAACAATTTATTTTTATGTTTGTATTTAAATTTATTTTTGGTATCGTGTGACTTCATCCCTATTGCTTCTATCTTTAAAAAAATAACACTATTATTTATCTTTCTTCCTTTATTCTCTCTCCACCTCACTTAATACTCTTACAAATTATAAATAATTATTTTATAATTAATCGGTTAATTATTCATTACAATACTATTTTTCAACATATATTCAATATAATACATAGTTACAAATTATACATTATTCAATTCTAAAAAAACACAAGAATTATATTATTTACTTTAAACAGTTACAAACACAAATTTGGTTTGTCTTTAAACCCTATTTTTCCTATTTTTTGGGGGTGGGGGGAAGGTGATGAAGCATGGGGCGGTGGGCCGGTTGGGATCCATGCGCATAAATTCTATTGGTCTTTTGAAGTGGATGATGGGACCCGCACATGCATGGGATGACCAATTCTTATTTTCCATCATTATCATCGTCACTCCAAATGAATTTCTGCCACAAATTATAGGCTGTTTAATTAATAAATTATATATCCATGTTATCATATATTGTTACTACCACAATACAATATGTCAATACATACGGCGCAAAAATACGACACGTAATGTGATAGTGTTATTGTAACGAATATAATTAATTTTTTTAATACTAAATTGTGAAACTCATATCATAATATCAATTTATGTTCTCATGTTCAATTTTGTGTATGGGTCGAAACACTACCGCTCATCTGAATTCTTAACATATTTTAATAAATTTTAATTTAAATAAGCTTTAATAAAATCGAACATAATTAATTTGAAATAATTTAATTTTTATACTCAATTTTTATTCACGGAATTTGAACTCTGGCCAAATATTTAAATTTGATTTACTCGTTTTATACCATGACTACAGCAAACAAATGCGTGATGTATTGCTGACATACACATCTTATATGACAAAAGCCAATTCTATATTTATTTTCTCCACTACACTATTTTTTTTATTCTTTTTTTTTATTTTTTTGTAATTATTCTTTCTTTTTCTATTGACATAAATGCCCCTTTACTGAGTACGCGGTTTTATAACTCCTTTTGACTTTCAATATAGCACCAAAAATAAACTAAAGATAGATTGAAAAGTTGAGTCCACATGTAAGTGTAGCACATTGCCACCTCACCAAGGAAAATGACAAAAAAAACCCTCAGAGAGGAAGAGGAGCACCAAACATATTTTGGTAGCATCTTCTCCATTTCTTAGATTGTTATGTGATATCACTTCCGTTAATGATTATATTTACAATGATAATGGGTTCATAGCTTTATTACATGTTGTACCTTTTTCACTGTCCCTCAAATTTATAATCTTATCTTTTGCTGCCACACTCAAGTTTCCACATTGTTCTAATTCTTGCCAAGGTGTAGCGATTTGGTGGTGGGGTGGAGACATCTTGTTTTGGGGGCACTTCTGCACTCATTGCCTTACTTGTTTCAACCATTTTCTAACACATCTCAATCACTTTTTTGCCTTTGATTGGAGTTTGTTAGGATTGGGTACTTTTTTCTTACAATCTTTTTGAGTTGGTGCATAGTACTTTGGCATTACTACTTTAAGTTTTTTTTTTTTTAAACAAAAAAATATATCTTTAATGAAATGCATAAAACCAACAATTTCGATTGGTTGAGAGTTGTGAATTAATAATGAATCCGTCGAACATCATGTTTGTTATATTTGGTGGATGATGCCACGTTGGACTAGGTCTATGCTCTGCAAAAAAACGAAACACACAGAACTTGAATCACTTTTGCCTTTTTTTGAAATTTTATGTATTAACTAATGTTTTGCTATTTCATAACTCATGAATTTTTATGGGATTCACACTAGCTGTATATTTAATTTTTTTGACAACAATTCTAGCATTATACCGAACATATATCAATATAGGGTCAACTTCTGACAAATTCAAAGAAAAACAAAATATATTAAAAAAGATAAATAAATCTACCAATGACACCATTGTGCCGTAGGTTAGTAAAAATTACCATAATAGTTTGATACGTTTACATGAACCTTTAGTGATGTTTGTAACTAATATATACGTGACGTGAGTTTATTTTTTAGTACCACACCTGTTAAGGGAACTATTTCATCAGAGAATTACATAACTCAAGAAGTTGTTTCTGCTATTTCATGAGGATGCTTGTAATATAATGACATAATAGAATTTTATTTTAAATAGACCAATCTCAAGAATTTTTGTAATTGAATCGAGAAATTACAATACAAACATTCTAATGCTATAGTTTATATGTCCCAAAAAATAATTGAGGCCCAAATAATGGAGCTCAACCAAATGCGGAGCCCAGAATTCAAGGCCCAACCCATCTGTTACATAAGAATGTGACTATAGCCACCTGATCTCTTAACTAAGTTTTACCAGAAGGAATCTCCCAACTTACAAAAAGACAAATGCCCAAACTTTAGAAATAAAATTTTAATTTTATCTCCAAAAATCTATAATTGATAATTGAAAATAGTGCACCACAATAAGATCTTTGGCATACACTACCGTGTGAACAGTCTTTACTCTTCGACCAACGTCATAGAACATACCCATTATCCACAATCCGACATTAAGTCTAATCAAGACCTAACTTGCGCAGGTTACTTGGATCAGCTTTTAAACCACCACTTCCAACTCAACTCCAAGCAGAGCTTATGCTCAGGCTCAGCAATGCCCAATTCACCATAAACCTTCTTAACTTGGGGTATTTTACTTTTTTCCTCTTCATATATTTAATTATTTAAATCTGCGGTAAATATTTGTCAAGTTTGATGAAGTGTATTTAATCAAACAATAACATGTATATCTATATAAGAAATGAAGTCAAGCTCAAAGTTACTGAGTTTGAAATTGAGTCTAGTTCAACCTCTATTGAGTTTGAATCAAGTTGCGTTTGGAATATTCCATTTGAGGTTGAGCTCAAGTCTGAAGAATAGAACAAACACAGAACACAGGTTACACAGCAGATGAAGCTGCGAGTACAGACTGATATATATCTTACTATTTTAATCTTCTATTGTAAACAGTTTTTCCTCTCGTTTCATTTTGTGCATGGGTAACATCACGGTAAACATGATTTACATAGAAAAAAAAAAAGGATAAAGAACACGAACTGTACAAAAATGGCAATATATGGAAAACATGACAATTGATCCGAGGTATCCACCATTATAAACCTCAAATACACAAATTATGGTTATTGGCACACAGTAATGGCCTTGATATCGAAACAGTGAAAGCAACATATAACCTAAATCATGACACTTAAGTCATGAACTTAACAATGTTATCTAGCAGAAGCACAAAAGAAGTGTGTGAATTTTCAATCTTCATCCTATAGAACAGATGACTATCTATGTTCGGATATTACAAAAGAACGGCCCAAGTTGTTGAATTTGTTCAAACCTAACTCATCAAAATGGACTGGTGCAATCAAGACTATCAACTTCAGAACCTATTAGAACCACATTTAGCTATATGCAGCTTTCTATTCACAAAATATGTACAGTTTTGAGAAGTAATCTGACCTCAACTAAGTTCTTGCTTGACTTGCAAGGGATGTTCAGCATTGTAT
The DNA here is from genome assembly GCA_028749325.2 of Caryopteris x clandonensis. Lineage (NCBI taxonomy): Eukaryota > Viridiplantae > Streptophyta > Magnoliopsida > Lamiales > Lamiaceae > Caryopteris > Caryopteris x clandonensis. The sequence goes on along the minus strand of JAPYKT020000007.1, from coordinate 3,461,767 downwards.
TCCATAACCTTTCTAGGAATATCAGTGGGGATAATCGTACCACCATTATAGCCATCCATAAGCAACTTCCCAATTTTAGATCTCCATTCAGAGCTATCTTTCTCAAACCTCCTATCATGGACTACGCGGTCAAAGTAGTTCAGCATTGTTCCAAGACCAGTGTTGGGTACCCAACCGTATTCCATGAACACCTTAGCTTCTCCCTCTGTTAAATCATCACCAACCTGTAGATTATTTTGACAAGGAATTAAGATTGCAACCTCCCGAACGACAAGTTAAAAGCCAAACTAAGAAGAAATGCAGTTCACAGCATAATTAGTTGGGCAAATTACAAAAACTACAGGAGGTTTGGCATGTTTAAAGAAAAGCCCTACCATGTTCAGTAAGTACAACTGCCCCTAAGGTCTGTATTTTTTTTTACAAATACCCCCTCAGCAGGTGCAATTTTTTGAAGGGGAAAGAAAAACAAATGTCAATATATTTGTAAGCTCTGAGAGAGAGCTTGGTTTTCTTTTAGCCAAGCCTCGGGTAGTTATTTAAGCAACCCTAATTACTTTGAAGAAGAGTAGACTTTTCTAATTTATCTGCTAGGACTAATAATATGTGCATCTCGTTAGATATCAGATTCCCATAAAAAATGTCAGAATGCTAATATGGTTAAATTAATATGACGCAAAGCATGATCAATTAGAAAAGATTAATCACCAGTAATGCTTTGTTCTCAATTAAGGTAATCCTACTGCAGCTGGTAAGCTTCATGGCAATAACTAGTCGTTTGATTTGCCAATTTATAGGCAAGGAATCTTCCAATTCAAAGAAGTAGGTTGCATAACCATATTCAGGGCGTTCAAGAACTATCCTGTAGACATGAAAATATTAGTACAGTCTTCATCTTTTTTGGATATATTTACGGACTACACCAAGCCTTTTGAAAAAGATTGCACTAATGTTACCTGTTATGTCTTTTAAAGACAAAGATAAAGGACTGGAGGTCTCGGCACCATCCCCATTCAACCGGCCAATGTCGAAGCTGTAGATAGCGTGCCTGTAGAGGAATGAGGCAATCAAGGGATTGACAAAATCAAAGAGGGAGGGAGGGAGTGCGTGTGCACAAGAGAGAGAGGAGAGAGAGAGAGAGAGAGAGATCAGGGTACTGTAATTTGCTGTCTCATATAGATCAGAATGCAGGGACCAAATTAAAGTGTAAAGAAAACCTGCTCCACGAGTGAAAATAAACATTCCAAACAATAACTAGCCTTCTCCACCTTAGTGCATCGCAATGGACCAAGCTTTAATAACGAATCCGTCTTAGTAAAAAGCTGTTTCCATATAAACAATATCAGATTCTACTAAAGATATCGAAAACTTCAATGCAACAAACTAATCAGTAAAAATACACCAATGGTAGACTGGCATTCATAACAATTTGCTGCTAGAAGTATGTAGACAGATGAATCATTGGCAAGAAATGGCAAATTGATATCAGTAAATAAGCCAACAGAAAATGAAAACCTTATAGCATTACCAGGAGATGAACGAAGACATTGGCAATTCCATACAGACTGACAAGTAAAAAAAAGACACCTTCAAGTCTTCAACCAACAGGTTGGGGCCAGAGAGCATACCAACAATCAACATATCCCCTAAATAGTTTTAATTTACGATAACTGGACAGCAGTAGTGGAGACATTTATTAATATTTGTAGAGAATGAGCTGAAGAAACCCCACCGAATGCAGTAAGAACATAACAAAAAATTTAATGAAAATGTCAACCACATTAAGGAATCTAACCAAACCCATGTCACTTCATGATTCCCATTCCACTTAAAACATCATCTTCATGTGGTTTACAAAATGGGGAACTATTAAGAAATCATGCTCTGAAATTACCATAGCACTAATTTAATCAGAACTACATTAAATAAAACTAATAATTTTTTAAAAAACTGAAAATTTGCACTTGTTTCAGGTTGTTGCTTGAAATGTTGAGCATGCACATAAATCTATAATTGTACTTCCCTTTGATAAATAATAAGGAGTTATTTTGCATTTGAGCCCAATAAGATCTTGAGTATCTTATAGGGTTGTCACAGCATCATCTGTCCACACATCTATTCAGTTACACCACAAAACATTATATATAAAATTTCCCTTTACAAGTAACAAATGGATAAATTTTATAGCCAATAACTACCGCATGCCCAAAAGTGAAATCTAACTTGCCCAATTTTTGTCATACAACTGCATGATCTAGAAAATCATCAAAAGTGCACATGGAAGCATAAGACAAAATAAAGAAAATATCATGAGGCATGATGGTATGGTAGAAAGGTGGATCTTCAATCAAATGACAAGGAAAGTTGTTCGTGTAAAACTGGTCATCATAATTACACTTTACGCAACAATATTTGGGGAAAAATAAAGAGATGGCACAATAGTCAGCAGGCAAACATATTGGATAACAAATGTGTGACAAATATCAACGGAATAGAGAACTTCACAAATCCCTTATGACCACCTTTGTTATGACTTCTTCAAGCTCTGCAAAGCTGTCTTTCATGGATGAATCATCCGAAGTATCATTGTTTTCTGGTTCACCATAAAGCTTAATTTCGTTAACTGAAACACCGTTCTCAATCAACACCTGTCCACAACAGATAAATCACCATTCAACCCAAATTGGAGCAGAGAACAGACATATAACTGCTTACAGTACCTGCAAGAGTCCAGGGGCATCTTCCTCCATAGCAGTTTCAACCGAATCCCTGCAATTAACACCAAAAGAAGCAAAATAAATCTTCTGCACTGTTTTAAATTGGGATTTCCACATTAACTCATTCTTAAACACCAAATAACTTACGTAACAGTTTTTCGCCTCTTCCTTGGGCGGTTGATTTTCAGCGATTGACCAGGTTTGGATCCAACAGGCCTACATGGAACTGTTTTGATAAAACCTTTTGAATTTTCATGGATGTCTGAATTAGGATCATCTCTCGATGACAACAATTTCATTCGATCCCTTAGCAACATATGATCCAATTCATCTTCATATACATCAGCAGCAGTTTGAACTTCACTTTTCACTGGTACAAAGTTACTAAATTCCATTTGACCCAGTGTAGTTTCATTGGAACTCTGACAGTCGTAGTTTGCCGGTTCAATTTTAATATTTGCAAAGCTCAGAGTGCCTGAAGTTTGCACAGTCCTAATATCATCAGACAGAAGAGTCTTTCCATTGCCCATTTCCTTTCTTTGAATTCCCAGTGAACCTGAATGCATGGATCTGATTCCTTGAGAGCAGTGACCTAATGTCTGAGGAAGTTCATAAAATAAACTCACAGTACCATTTGATGTACCAGATTTGGATGTCCTATCATTTTCATGGACTTGATTCCCTGAGACCATGTGCTCTTGATCTTCTATAGAAGTTTCCTGAGGAAAATTAAATCCATTACAACTTAATAAAGAACTTGAAAACTGAAATAAGACTATCCCAAAAAAATATAAAAATAAAAATAAAAAAAACATTTTGATCTTAAGAACTGCTGGACAGCTGGAAACGATATGTGCAGCAGACAGCTGTTAAGCGGTGGACAGTCTTGAACTGACCAGAAAGAATAGTTTTCATACAGGAAATGCAAGTATGTCAAGAAATAAGTCTCCATCCCATAAGATACATAAGTTGCACCACCCGACATTCTTTGCCTTCACAAACAGATAGTCAACAAGTCACACCAAGAGCAAATATTACTAGTAAGTTAACCCACTCATCACAAAAGAACAAATGTAGCAGATTCCTATTTGATTTAATTCAATCTCATGGAATACTTCTATCTGGATAATTCTAAGAAAGAATGTATTTGCTTAGTAGTGATAAGTGAGTGTTTCATTTGATTTGCAACATAGCTACTGCATTGTAAGGGCTGTTCCCTATGATAAGCTTCTGGAAGAGGAAACTTCAGGTACCAAAACAAATAGTCCTGTAAGATTTTTCTCCTGATTTTTCAAGATTCAAGGACTAAGTTAAATTGAAGAAAGAGGATTATCACCATGAATTTCATTTTATGCTATAGACCTGCCAGACAAAAGAACTGGTGCATAAATATTCTTCAACCATATTATGAATATAAGCAGGCGGGCTGAATCAACCACTGAATGATTTGTAAGAAAGCTCTGAGGAGTGTGTAATGACATATATTATAATGAGAGGAAAACTTGAAAAACAATATCAAGTTTACCAGATAAATCTTTAAGACAAAAGAGGAGCCCAAGTCAGATAATCATAAATGAAATTACCAGAGAAGCCTATCAAGCAAGTGAATGTTAAAAAACATAAGTTAAAAGACTAGTTAACGTGCCCACTTCAACTTATCAAACAAAAGAAGAGTACCTTCAGCACCATTGATGATAATCCCAAGCATTCACTGAAAAGAATGGAAGCAGAAAAACAACACACTCAATAATATTATCAAGCAGCAGAAATGAAGAGGAAAAAAATAATGTTGCCGTTTAGGATCCTTGGATTTTAGAAAATATAAAGCTTCTAGAAATTGCAGGTGCTTATTAATTATGGCACTTTGCAACTATTCATGTCTTTCATAGTGCTAAACGCTAAACTACCCAATGATAGTTTTTTTTTCCCTCAAGAAGGCAAATGTAACGAATATGAGTTATGATGGTCTTTCTTTACCTTTTCCGATTATCCATTATATCCTTTTTGATAAAACACACCGAGAGAGCATATCTTGTGTCAAACTAGCACTCAAAGAATCAAGTTGAGCACTCAACAAGGAATTTACTAGCATGTCACAAAATTAAAGAAGCTGATATTTAACTGGGCTAAGATTGATTATACAGAAAATAAAACCTGGTTAGGAGCTTCCTCAACCGTTCCTTTAATGTTACATGATCAAGTTCATCAAGAAAATCTTCAGTCATCTCAGGTTCAGATTGAAATGCATTAATCCCAGTGAGAGAGGCAACATTCGTACAGTCGGTTGAAGAACTCTCAACACAGATGTCAGCACACTCAACCTTCACTTTGAAGGAATTTTGGGCAGCCAGTGACTCCCGGGGGAAACTAATATCAACTGAACCAACTTCATCAGATACAGCGGCGGAAGTAGCTTGATTTGAGTTCAAAAACTTATGTTCTAAAGTTTCTTTATCTTTACCGTTACATTCTCCCACATCACCTGCATTTTTTCGTTTGAAGAAAATTGTAAAAAAATTTAAAACTCAAGGTAAAAAACTATATGATTAGTACGGCAACAATAACTCTGATACACCAACGAAGCTTCACCGTTTTCATTAATATTCTGCGATTTCAAGTCCGAATCGACGGAGATACGATTGCTCGCTAACAGCAACTTGAGCCGCTGTTTCAGGGGCACGCGCTCGAGCCCTTCCGACCACGTTGTCTTTTCGGCATCACTTTCAAGATTGATTTCCGATTGAGTCATCCTTGAAAAAGAACAGAAATAAGGCCTGTGCTGTTAAAACGTTTCCCCGGGAGTCATTGCAATGCCGTGGTATAATCTTCGTTAAAAAAGGGGTCAAAGACCTAGGGTTTTCGGTACACACGCAAGGCGTGCGTGAACGCCGGGGATGGGGGGAGGTCTGTTTGTACGGGGTAAAATTAGTTGGCGCGGAAGAAGAGACCACAGAGATTCCAAAAGTGCCCGCCCAGTGATGTGAGAGAGAGAGAGAGAGAGAGAGAGAGAGATCAGATCGTTTCACAAAATGAGATAAAATAATCTGTGCTTGATTTCCTAATTCTAACACAACAATTGGGCCTGGATGGCCCAGAAACAGAAACTTAAGGTTCACTTTGGGATTGGGCCACATATACAACAGTGCTCACTAAGCCCATACTAAAGTTTTGTATTTTCCTCCTTTATTTTTTTATATGTTAAATATTCAATCACTGATTTTCACTAAATAAATATGATCAAGAATTTCTTATTTTCTTTCAATGATTCCTATTCTTTTAAAAAATTATGTTTTAAGTTTTTTTATTTATTTTCATTCTAAGCCCAATCATCAACGTGTATTATTATATTAAACTATAAAACTCATATAATTTTATTTAGCTAGCATTGAAAATAAGGTATATAGACAATATAATTTAATTTGCATTGTTGACTGACATAATATTATATTATTAATTAATATAATATTTATTTATCACATTATTAACCAATACAACATACACATTATAATATTATTGATCAATATTTATATTTTTTATTAATGCAAAATTCACATATTATTGTATTATTGACCAATGCTAGATTAACATGATTTAGAAGATGTAAGATTAATGTTTTGTTATACGAATTATTTGTATGGCATTTAGTTTAGACAGTTTAAACTCCATAATTAGAAGAAAGTTCATTCTAACCTTATTTGACTCTTTCAAAGCAGTTCGGAGATGATGAAGAGGCATAAAGGGTGTGGTGAAAACATATGATTTAATTTTATATTTTCACATTACTATTGTGTGATTAAAAGTTATTGTATAATGTTTTTATATTCAAGTAGTTTTGAATATGAAATTTAAAAATATTCGTAATTTATAAGTTATTATTAAAACTTTTTTAAATATTATTGTAATTATGTTCATATGTATTTAAACTTTTAATATGCTGACAAGCCCCCCTTTTAGTAGAGATGTTAATAGGGTTGAGGCCCGCCGGGCCAGCCCTTTTAACCGAAAAAATAATAGGTTTAGGGTCCAATTTTTTCAGCCCGTTTGACATCCGGGCTTTTTAGCCCGGACTGTTAGACCCGCGGGCTAAACGGGTTGGTCCGCGGTTTAACCGGGTTGGCCCGCGGGCTGCCTTCAATTTATTTTATTTTTTTTATAAATTTTTTTTAGAGAAGAAGCTTCGATAATGCTGTCTGTCTAAAATATATACATGAGCACTGCCTCATTTTGAAATCCTCTGCATATCAAGTGTGGGAACAGGCTGACAGGCACACATATAATACCTACCTTAGTTTTATATTAATATATACATAATCTAATATATATATATATAAACATGTAATATATACATATAATAATATAATAGATAATTATATTATTATATTAATATATACTACATATGTACACTATAATGTATACTATTATATACATATATAATATTATAATAATTTAATTAATATTAGTAATATATTATAATATATATGTATTATATTGTAGAATGTGTAGATTTGTAATTCAGTGATTATTTTTTTGTATAATGAGTAGAAATTTATTGTAATTTTATGTTTTGTCTTTTCTTCTATTAGAATTAGCCTCCATTTTCATCTTTAAAAAAGGACGAAACCCTAAGTCCCTAACTTCAGCCCCACCGCATCGCGTGAGTCCGCCGCATCTCTCACCTGAGTCACCATTTTTTTACTCATGGCCCGATAGTAGCCCGATTAGCCCAAAACCCGTTAGGGTTAGGTTCATGATATTGTTAGCCCGTTTAAACTGGTCCGATTAGCCCGAGGACCGATTAGCCCGAAACCCGATACGACTAGCCCGAAACCACTAGGGCTAGCCCGATTAACATCCCTACCTTTTAGTTTATAATTCGACATAATACTTTTCTATGATTTTGAAATTATGTAAAACCCCTACGTGGTTTTATTGATTTTGCATGAAATCTTAAATTTGTCAGTTTTGATGAAGTTGAGATGTACGCGCGTTTGATACAAATTAATATTTTTTTTCAATTTTTAGTTTCTAGAATTACAATGATGTCCTTTATAAATATAATTTTCTTTTTTTTATTTCTTTTTTCATAAGCACACAGGTTGTTTTGCCCGAAGAGAGAGACAGAGAAGTTTAGGTTAACGATTTACTTAAATTCCTTGAGAATTATTTATCGACAAATTACAGCTTGAGAGTGCTCATATTAAGAATATTGACTCTTAATTGATTCATCTACCATCAAATTTAATTTTGGACAAAATAAAAAATTTAAAAAATATAAAAATTAAGGAAATATACATGCGGATTTTTTTAAATTCTTTGAAGATCGAGAACATCACACTCTGCAAAATTAGGAACAAAGAAAGAAGAAGAAGAATACAATTTTATAAAATAAAGAAAACCCAGAAAAAATAAGGAGGAGAATAATGAAGTGTCACATGAAAGAGAAAATCCAAAAAACAAAGACAAATAATGCAATGAAAATGGAAAAGGAAGATGAAGGAGAAGGAAATTTTATATAATAGAGAAAATCATAAAAAAAAGTGGATAACTTTCTCTTTTTCTTTTTTCTAACATTACCACCTTTTTTAATTCAATATGTTTCCCTTCATTCAAAATACAATTACAATCAAATTAAATATTTTTTCCCTTCATTCAAAATTTCAATTACTCATAAACAGAAGAAAAAATAAAATAGAACAACTTGCATCATCATCCCCAAGGACCGTCATCACCATTAATTTATCACGATAAAATGAGGATGACAATAGAAAACAAGCAATAGAGCAAATTAAGGTATTACGTAGATGCACCCAAAAGATTTATACGCAAGGCCATAGTTTCATTTTCGATATGTTCATTTATGTGTTTCAATCTCTGTATTTCTCTCAATATTTCGTCCATTTTTTTCTTTCTCTAAATTGAAAATCTATATATATATATATATATATATTAAAACAAAATGACTTTTTCCAATTTCGTTTTCCCGCCTAAACTTCATTACTTATTTATAATAATTATATTATTATTAAATTAAAATTAGATATTTTTATTCTATAAATTTTGATACGATTTCAAAATCTAAATTATTCTACAAATTTAGATGTTTCAAAATTAGTTGATATCAAGATGAATATACTACAATATTTAATACACGATTCGAAATCTATATATTTTATCGAATATTAATCAAATCACTGAATTATGAAATTAAAAAAATATATGAAATCTAACAAATATATGCCTCAATTTTCTCGATTCATTTTATAAAAAAAATCTATATATATATATATAAGTAAAATTACTTTTTAAAATTTTATTTTTTCGACCTAAATTTCATCCATATAAATGTAAAACTATATATATTTATGCAACTCTTTTAAGATACATTATTACAATTTAATTGAAGAGATTAATATCAACAATTTTCGGGATTTGCTTAGTTTCTGTTGTTCAACATAAATAAATTCAAATTTTAAAGAATTTTTGTTAACTCATAATATATTCAAAATCAGAAATAAAATCATTGTAGTTTCATTATATTATGGAAAATCATTAAAAAATTTCCTATAACTAAACTATCAATTATTTAAAATCACCCAATCACGCGGATAAAATCTAATTTTGTCAAATATGAAATTAAATTTTCAACAATCTTACCATAATTCAAAATCATTTCTTATTTTTGTCTCTCTCTTCTTTCTATATATTTTATCAAGATTATTACTAAATATTTTAATTAGCAATTTACAAAATATTTTTGTTCTTAATTTGACAATGTAATTGGCAAATTTTACGACATCTGTACAAATCTTTATTTTCTTTAATCTGCTGATGTAGCTATTTTTTTAATTTAATTTGATTCAACCTACTATAAATTGTGGATATCATGCCTATCAATTTGTGAACGAGGCTAATTCTAATAGAAGAAAAGACGAACATAAAATTACAACAAATTTGTACTCATTATACAAAAAAATAATCATTGAATTACAAATCTACACCCTTTATAATATACTATTTAACTTAAATATATGATTATATTACAAAATATAAAAAAAAATCTTCTGTGTATCGCACAAGTCTCACACTAGTTTAATAAAAAATGAGGCCAACAAAGGTAATGCCATAAGGGAAAAATAAAAAAATGACGTTGTTAGGGTTTAGTTTGCGAAAAGGGAGCATGTGCAAGATTTAATGAAACTACGCAAGGATTTCACACAATTTCAAAGCCACAAAAAACTATTGCACCGAATTATAAGATTACAGAGAGATTCGACACATTTTACCCGAGTTTATACATAAACATTTTACTAGTTTTGTTTGCTATTATTTATTATGAAATCGAACTATTATATAATTGAAAGAATTTCATCAAGATTATAATCACATTAATACATCTGCCACGTTAGGAAGCCATAATGCTTTCATTTCATTTTAATGAAATATATATTACTTTTTCTAATTTTTTTTTTAATTTAGGGAGTAAAGTATTAAGCGAGAAATTAAAACTGACCAACTCAGTTTATTGCACGTGTTAACTTAATCTAATAGATTGTAGAGTTACATGTGACATCAAAATTATTGCATTTTTTTTTTCTTTCAAAAGAAAAGCCTTTTTAGTCCGAAAAATAAGTAAAAAAATAAAATAAAATAAGCAACTTATTCGACCGTTGAAACCAGCTGTATTCTCCGACAACATCAGAAATCGCGTCCTGTTCGCACATTTGGCCCTCTCTTCAATTTTTTATATGTTGCATTTACTTATTTTTTATCCCATAACTGAAATATATTAAGTGTACTATTCTAACTGCAACAAATAAAATATGCCATTCAATATTTATTCTCAGTTGAAATATATTGCATGAATATATATTTATATAATTTAAAAAAATTATATACATTAAATGCATTATAATATAAATTAAAAATATTATTTATTTATTTATTACTGCTAATTTGTTTTTAAAAAGTATATAGAATTATTTATATATAAATAAGAAATACTACAGTTAATCTACACACACCATTTATACTGTTGACGTAAGTTATAAAACGATATGAATAATCTAAAAAATAAAGATTGAAGCAAATAAAAAATTGAGATCGAAATTCGAAGCAAATTTGAGTCTGCCAAATTTTTAATTCATTGTATAATATATATTGTTAATTAAAAAAAAAACCTTGTCTTCATCCTTCCAATATATAGTCCATCCAAAACCACCGCTAACCCCACCCTACCGCTGCTCTCCACCCCGTAACTTTGCAGAAATGCTCACATTAATCCAAACAGCTGAAAAAATATTTGCTCATAACGGCTACCAACAAAGTGCTTTGCTTCACCCGAGGCAGAAACTATGGGACTGTAAAAAAGGTCATACCCCGTAAAAACCAAAACAAAGAGGAGAGTGAAGCATGAGAGAGAAAGATGAAAGAAAAGTAATAAAGGAAAACATAGAATAGGACAGAATGAAGATGATATTGTAGCCGTCGGATCAATCTGACAAGAACTTTTTGTGATTGATGCTCAACCATCTTCCCTCTTCTTAAATACCTTTCACTTACCTCGCCCCTACTCTTTTTATAATTCCCTGGAAATTCTTATTACATTTGCGCTCTCTCTCTCTCTCTCTCTCTCTCTCTCTCTCTCTCTCTACATCACCACTCTCTTGCAGAATTTCCCCCTTTCTTTTCTACGTTCTGTGTAAGTTGGGTGTACAAGAATCTGAGGAAAATGGCATTGCTGCTTTTTCTGTTGGTTTTGACAGTGTCAGCAGTTTCTGCTGATGAAGGTAAAAAAAAATGCAATCTTGCTAGCTAGTTTGCTTTGAAAACACTTTGTTTATAAAACTAAGTTTATTTTAATGATGGGTCTTTTCTGTTTGTTTCCTTTTTTTAAAGGGTTTTGTATGTTTCAGTTTGGTTGGTTGTGGGTGTTCATATCTGAGCTTGTAGCAATGTTTACCCGTTCTATATTTTAGTATTGTTTTAGCTGAAGTATAGTATTTGAGGTGAATCAATAACAGGAGATCAATTGCATGTTGACAATGAGATTTTTTTTTTTTTTACTTTCAACTTAGATTTCACATATGTATTACTTCTTAGGATTTGCTTGTATATATACATCACTTCATGGGGTCGGCTATATAGATCATATTTCGTCATCGAAACGGATTTTTCTGGTACTATGATTCAAGAATGATGTAGAAACACAGATTGGCTTTAGGATGGTAAAGTTTCAAATTTTTAATATGTGAAGGGAGGGGAAAAGTTGCCCAGCATCTTCCTTTCTTGTCATCTTTGTCTTGTCGGGTGCAGTTTAGTTTGTTGGCATCAATGCTGAAAGAATATTGGTATAGTGTAATGGCTGTAAGAGGGGTTGGGCCTACACTCCCAAGTTTGGAGTTCTTTTGTGTTTTTATATTTTCTTTTATTTTCTTTCTTATTATTAATTCTTTTTGTGATGATGTATCATTTGTCAAAACAATCAATTTCTTTTGTGAGATGCAAGATTCAGATACCAGATAATTTAGCTTATCATGTGATTTCCAGCTCATTCATGTATGTCTGTTGCATTATGTATGTGTGTATCTGTGAGTCCAAATATATGCAACAAAAAGTTGTGTCTTTTGTGAGAACTCCACAGATGCAAGTGGTATCACGCTCTGTTCCCCACAACTCAATAATTCAAGTTATTTTTCAGTGTCTATATTGTTTTATCCATGTTCATGTCTTTTCATTTAGAAGTTTGCATGTTACGTTTCAAGAATCTTTATTATCTGCTGATCAAGACTGTAACGCATGATTAAGTGATGTTAAACATTTGCTAAAATAATAATTTGAAGAGATTGAAACAGGTTATAAGATGTTTAATAATAGCTTATAAGATGTTTGTCCTACCATGATAAAATGTGAGGGAGTTTTAGAATTTTTTTAGAAGGCCTCAGTTCATCTTTTCATATATATCAGAAACCCCTTATTTTTGCTAGATTAGAAGACTGTTGAACGAGATTTCTTATCGGTACAATCATATCTAATTTCATATAAAATTCAATAAAGAAACAGTATGAGATCTTTGAGTTGTAAAATATTTCATATAAGGCTAGCCAAACATCCTCACGATCATTGAATGAGTTCGACAGTCTCGGCTTAATCCTTTTCAAAATGAAAACAATCTTTTTATCAATTATATGCTGACATTCTTGATCATTTTAATCTAAACCATACTATGTGAGTGAAACTTTAACCTTAATTCAACTGAGGCTGCCAAAATGACAAGGACTTTGGTTTCACTCTTTCAGATGCCTTTATTGGAGTGAACATCGGAACAGAGCTCTCAGACATGCCTCACCCCACTCAAGTAGTCGAACTTCTGAAAAAACAACAAATACGGCATGTCAGGCTGTACAATGCAGATCGAGGGATGCTTCTCGCCCTTGCTAATACGGGAATCCGAGTTGCCATCTCTGTTCCAAATGAACAGCTGCTCGGGATTGGTCAATCCAATTCCACTGCAGCCAATTGGGTTTCTCAGAATGTGGTGGCCCACTATCCTGCTACTAATATTACAACAATCTGTGTCGGTTCTGAGGTTTTAACAGCCTCGCCGAACGTGGCACCTGTCTTAATTGATGCCCTCAAGTACATCCAGTCGGCCCTTGTGGCCTCCAATCTTGCCCGTCAAATCAAAGTTTCGACCCCTCTTGCTTCTTCCATTATTCTCGATTCTTTCCCACCATCCCAAGCCTTTTTTAACCGAACGTGGAATCCAGTCTTAGTCCCTATGCTCAAGTTCTTGCAGTCCACAGGGTCATATTTCATGCTCAACATATATCCTTACTCTGATTACATGCTGTCAAACGGTGTCATCCCATTAGATTACGCGCTTTTCAATCCTCTTCCTCCAAATAAAGAAGCTGTGGATTCAAACACACTCCTTCACTATTCAAACATCTTTGATGCATTGGTTGATGCTGCTTACTTTGCAATGGCTGATCTCAACATCACTAACGTTCCCATTTTGGTGACTGAATCGGGTTGGCCATCCAAGGGCAATTCAAACGAGCCCGATGCAACTGCTGACAATGCCAACACTTACAACAGCAACCTGATAAGACATGTGTGGAACAAAACCGGGACCCCTAAGCATCCCGGTATTTCTGTTAGCACTTATATTTACGAGCTGTACAATGAAGACATGAAATCTGGTCCTCTATCGGAGAAGAACTGGGGCTTGTTTGATGCACAGGGGAATCCAGTATACATTTTGCACTTGACTGGATCTGGATCCTTGTTGGCTAATGATACCACAAATCAGACGTACTGTTCTGCAAAAGATGGTGTAGACTCTAAGATGTTGCAGGCTGCTTTGGACTGGGCTTGTGGGCCGGGAAAGGTGGACTGTGCACCATTGTTGCAGGGTCAAGCTTGCTATGAACCAGATACTGTTTTTGCACATGCAACATATGCATTTGATACATATTATCATCAGATGGGGAAGACTCCAGGGAGCTGTGATTTCAACGGGGTGGCTACAATCACTACCACAAATCCAAGTAAACACAACTTTTTTCCTTCCTGAAATTGAATATTGTTTTTCATTTTGAATGGGCTTATTCAAGCTGATTGTTGATCAACTCTTCTTCTTTCTTTCTTTTTAATATGGTTGCAGGTCATGGGTCATGCATATTCCCTGGAAGGTAAACATATAACTTCTGATACTACACTCGTGCATATGGTTATTAACTTGCATTACATACTAATGGACATGGTTAGCCATTTGCATGGTTACACTTGCACACACACAAAATTCAACATCGTAATGATCGGACTGCCTTTAGAAAAGTATGAAAACAAGGTTGTCATGGTGTGCTAGGGCTTTCATTCAGAGAGAGAGAGAGAGAGAGAGTTAAGAGGCTTGCATACTTACACATACACACACATAAGCTGATGTTGAACTACCTTTACAAAATAATATAAAATAAACGTTTTACTAAGTTGAGAAATCAAGATTGAACTCTGTGTTATGTGGTTGGTGCTGCAGTGATAGGAATGGCTCGCTTCTAAACAGCACAATTCCAGCTATGGATTCCAAAAGCTCGGGCTCTTCTCCAGCCAATTTCCTATACAGAAATGCATTTTTCACAGCAAATATTGTGATTGGCATGCTATGGGCAGCCATTTTATTGTAGATTGGTTATGTTGGAAAGTAGCTCGATTATGACGGCCTAAAGAAGTTTTGTCCATGTTTCTCCACCACCTAAAGAGGTTTCTTGGTTTTGGTAGCTTAAATTTAGAGCAGGTTAGAAGCACATTGATGCGTATTTTTTGGAGAGGTAGCCTGTACAGGGAACATGTTTGTTTTAACAATTTGTATTCCTGCAAACGGATGAGGGGTTGGGATTTGTTGAAATTAGGTGGTTTCTATTGGAACTTCACCAATTTGAAATTCCTTTATTGAGTAAAGTTGATGACAAATTAACAACAATGTTACATTCTTGAGTCGTGGTATTTCATTTATGATAGTATAGTATAAATTGTTGATTCTGCAATATTCTTTCATGAAAAACTCAACCTCGTTTACATTTGCGACAATTGGAGAGGGAAAGGGAAAGTAATTGAACCATCGAGACTTCATTAATTTACCATAATGAGTACTGACCATGTAAAGAAAGAATCACTTATATAATACAGAAATTAAAGAAGTTCAACTGTTCAATTCCCCCTTCCCTGAAAAATTTCCCCTTGTCTTGATATCATATAAATACATTTATATGGATACTGGTTTATAATGGACTGTATTGGAAATCTGAGATATGGACAGATATTCTGAGCTATTATGTTTAAAAAAAATATGTTTTTTAGTCTGTAAGTTCCTCTCTTATAACTTCAGCATCTGTTGTTCCTCTTGTCATCTTGCCCATTTTTAGGAGGCTGACTATTTATCTCATCTGAAAATTCAGGTTCTTTTGATGAATTAGAATCCAATATAGATGGATGACACTTACTGCTATCTCGTCTTTCCAGTGACCTTGGAACTTCCGTGACACAGCTTGGATCAC
The DNA here is from genome assembly GCA_028749325.2 of Caryopteris x clandonensis. Lineage (NCBI taxonomy): Eukaryota > Viridiplantae > Streptophyta > Magnoliopsida > Lamiales > Lamiaceae > Caryopteris > Caryopteris x clandonensis. The sequence goes on along the minus strand of JAPYKT020000007.1, from coordinate 3,445,998 downwards.
AAACAAGTTGCTCCTTCCCTTTCTGGTCGATAAGATCCATACGAGTTCCATCTGCAAAACACAAGATAAATTTTGCTTCAACTGAATGGATAAAAATTAGCTAAAATGAAGCACTATATGTACCTTCTTTATAATACATTTTTCCAAGTGCTATCTCAAGATGAAGTTTCTTTGGCACTAAACCATTCCTGCACAATGCGAAGAATCAATGCTTGTATTGCAGAATTCTGTACTGAGAAAAATGAGACAATATCATATCAAGTATTCAGTACCTGAAAGCTACAAAGACCGCGCACTGAGCTCTTAACTGTTTCAATTGTTCTTTAGATGGAAGATCTGCACCAGAAGCCAGAGAAACACGAGATTTTCCAGTAAACACAATGCTGCCATCTTTATACATAAATACTCATTTTAGATTACGTACTGCTACAGATGAAGATCTGCACCTAACAACACCCGAAAGATTATAATTTGAAGAGAAAAAAAAAAAGAATCGAACAGATAACTAAAGATAGAGAAAGTTAGTGTCAATTATGAGACATATATAAAAACAGGAACACCTACAAGTGCTTACAAGGAGCCTGCTTGCTATCAGAGGCACACAGTCCAGATCAAAACCGAGAAACTCATACTAACTCAAAAATATTGAATCAAAATCAATGTTCAAGGTTTACCGCTTATATCAGCTGCTGCAGACCCTTGATGCATGTCTTGTCCACCACTTCCTGGACCAGTAGGTGCCTTTGTTGATGCATCGGTCTCAGGTGTTCCAGTCTCATTTCCAGATTTAGACTCCTTAGCAGCCCCAACCTCCTGAGAAGACCCTGCAGATCACCATACAAGCATTTTATGGCATAGTACTCAATAGCATTACACCGATTTGTCATTTTGGTATCACTATGAAGATGCTTTTTAGTTGTGTAAAATATCAATATCATACCAACTAATTGCTGCGATGCAGAATCTCCAATTTGTGCTCCATCTGTCAGTGGAAGGCGAGACAACTTTAAACTTTCAACATCAAGATTGTGTTCTTTGGTGAAAGTTTCCATGGTCCTTCATAGAGAAAGTAAAAGAGAAATATGAAACATCTAACAAAATAGAAGGTGCAGATTGAAAGAAAACAGATTCACCAAAATATCACAAAAACCAGAAAAAATGTGAAACAACAATAAGCTTGTTTAGTTGTGTTATAAAGGCCAATGTACTAACTCATTACTTTCAAAAGATACCCAAATCAATCTTTTTATCTCACATGGACTAAGGGATGAGAAGGAGATATTTCACAGGAACACACACACACATGTATATCATCTTGTGCTTGGGCAGCAATGCATACATGAGGTTCTAGCTGTACCCATCATTAATGATGAGTTGTTATTTCAAATATTAAATCAACTGTATAACCTGCTCTTGCAACATGAAGCAGAATCACCAAGTATGAATTATTTTCAGTTTTAATCACCATGTAAGAGGATACGACAACATTAAAGTAAAGCTTGCGCACTAGCATCGGTTTGTTAAAATAAAAAGTTTGCACAGGATATTAATTTCCTCCATAAAATTATCAACCCAAATTATCCCACCTTTAGTTTATATACATATTTAGTTTCCCAAGGCAATCAGCGCCACACATTTCACTTGTACTTCATGATACAACTGGCGTGCATAAATTTGGCAAACAATATATTAAACTACCCAGAAGGGAACAAAGATCAAATTTTGTTTTCAGGTACCTATAACAAGTCAGCCACCAAAAACCATCGCTTCTTTTACCAAAAGGATAAAGTTCCCAGCAACGCAGATGTCCTTCTCGCAAATATAAGCATCTCACCAAAAAAAAAACGCAGAATTATGCAGTTCACACTATACAGATGAGTCAATAACTTAACATCTCCATCGACGGTCTTGCGTCCACATGTGTAACATGATCCATTGATAAATACGTGTACATGCTTAACAGAATCAGGGTAAGCAGCAGCAAATTAGGGGTTTTGCTTACCTTATAGAGACCCAGAGGCTGGATTACACTCTGAAATGGAGCTACATGAATAATTAGAACTACCCTTGGGTATTTTCTCTTAATTCGTTGTATTCGCGTTGACTAGTCTCTGTGTAACCTCCGTCCAAGCACACGAGCCTTGTTTTCAAAACTACATAATTATTATTTTTTTAATAAAAATAATACTCTTATTTCAACATGAGGCGAGTTAAATCATTGTACTTTCTTTATTTTAAAATAAATTTATTTTAAAGATTAATGACAGATTATCAATTAATATTAAGGTTTTAAAGGTTAACTGAACTACGTGATTTCAGAGTTAAGTAACAAACTCAAAAAATATTGCTAAGTAGTTGTATATTGGTGCTCGATATATTTATGTTTCATTTTTTATTTAATATTTTAGGTATTTTATTTTTAAAAAATACAATGTATAATGAATTCATTTATTAGCAATGAGTGACTTCCTCGTGAAAATAGAAAAACAATAAGATCAATTTGGACTCTAGTTTATGTGTTAGATTACAAGTCCGTGATTCGATGCTTTTAGCTTCTAAAATTGTTGATTTGATATCGATCGATGCATAATATGCATTTTACTACAAAATTATTGATTTGACATCGATTGATGTCACATAAAATGTATTTTACTACAAATTTATGTTGTCGTTCAAAAGATTATCAATCCATAACCTTGAGAAAGTAAAAGTGACAAATAATAATATACCATATTATGATTTAATTAGTTTGCTTTTTAGTTTATAAGTATTTCACTAATTTTCTGCTAATTTTTGGTAGCTAAGAAATTAACAAATAATAATACATGTTAAAAATTAATTATTTTATACAAATAAAAGTCACTGACTCAATAAATTTATATTAAATGTGCAATACAACCATACAAAAACAATAATTTTAAAAATATAATAATTAGTAAAAATTAACAACATAAATACACCAATTACATATTACAATCTTTAAAACACAACACATAAATATAGTGTGGGATAGAGATGCCCACTTTGCTCTTCGATAAGCATTAATCAAATATTTGCGGATAAATTTCATAATTCCAGTGAATAGATTTATGTATAAATTTTATGTTATGTGTGATTTTACTAAAATTTGTAGCACAAAATGCAATGTTCTATTTGATGTGAAAATAATAAATGAAATTATGTATAATGATTATATCATTTTAATATCATTATTATTGTGTTTGATTAATGATGTATAATATTAAATAAAATAGAAAAGTAAATAACTTTAATAATTAAATAGATTGGTAAGAATTATCTATCAATAAAACTGTAAAATTTGGAGTTCAAGGGGTGCAGACTATATCTGTAAATTTTGAAGATGGAGTTAGGTTGAAGATAACGCCAAACTGCAAAACTCCAAATTTAAAAAAAAAAAAAAAAACTGCATATTGGAATTTTCGAATTAGAGATGGCATAACTTAAAATAAAATAAAAAATCTAAAAACCAATGAAGTTCTCCATAAGAAAAAATTCAACAGCCTAGGCCATTTATGTAAATTACAATTCCTTGTGATAGATGTTATTATAGACTGTAGAGTACCCCTAAAACGAGAAAAGAATTAAAAAAAAAAAAAAACTATAAAGTGCATAAATATATATGTGAGAGAAAATATTTTGTAAATTTAATATTAAAAAATGAGAGTTTTTGAGTCGCATAAATAAATTTGAAAAAAAAAAAACAACTTATATAGGAGTACTATTGATTATTGCAGCTTAAAGTTATAATTTGCAACCAAAAAAAAAAAATTATTATTATACTAAATTATATTAAATACATCCGTTCCAAAAATTAAAAATTTATATATAGTTAGCTATTTCGGTCAATTTTATTTTATAGATCCAAACATCTCATTTAGAGATGTTAGTTTTATCCATAGGATTTGGTTATCCAACGAATAAATAGGTAATTGGGTGGATACTGTAGGAATTTGATATTTTTTTGATTGAATAAAGTAAAGTACAGATATAGGCTACTACCCAATTACCCTCTATCTGTCTATCCATTATTTAAAAAAAAATATTATTATATAAGTAATATATTATATAATTTAAATTTAATCTAATATATTGCATATATAATATAAAAAATATTATAAATAAAAAAAGTATAATATTTATATGTTATACATATATTATATTTGATTTTATTATATAAATTTTTATATTGCATATATGTATTTTACATATTATTCATAATATATATATATTCGGATAATTTATTTATCTGATAGATTATACGATTATCTGACATATAAATAGAAAAATCTATCCAAATCTAATAGTGAATGGGAAATACATTATATTTTTGGACGAAACCTCAACCTTCCATTCGGAAAAAGACAAAATGGTGCAAATGAATCGCTGCCTTTAAAATAAAAAAATATTGCTATTAAATATAACTTAGTAGTAAAAAATGTTCAAGGCATATTATTTATGAAGTAATAAGACCGATTATAGACCAAGTTAAATCCTAAAAATGAGAAGTGGCTATATGGCTGAAAATTTCAACTAAGTAGTAAAAATGAGATCATGGAACATATTTAATTATTTTTAAAAATGGATGTTCATGCTTGTAGCCCAAGCTCGAGTTAGTCTATAAATATAGACTCAAAGTCGGGTGATAGTTTGTGTTTTCATTTGGCATCGAGAACCTACGTTCCTGAAAATTTTGGTGTTGCAATGGACACTTCCATGTCCTCCCCCGGGTTTTTTTGTACCAATAATTATGACTGTTGGAAATTGAGGATCAGGCAATTGATTAAATCTCTTGATCTAAGAGCCTGGGCTACAGTTACGGATGGTTGGACGCCTCCGACAAAGAGGGTGATCCTATCATTAAGTCTCAGTCAGAATTGATTATTATGGGATCAATTGATTTTAACATGTACATGTATATCAAGACATGCAAAATTAGCTGAAGAAGCTTGGGATATTCTCAAGAAATATTGTGAAGGTAATGTTCGTGAAAAAAAAATGTGTATGGTGCAAAGTCGATTTGAGAATTTGAAGATGGAAGAAAGTGAATCGATTTCGTCATATTATCTAATAAGGAGATCTGCTTCTAATCGATTAAAAAATGAACCGAGGAATATTAATGATGTTCAATGTACACTAAACATGTAGAGGATTTGAACACTATGCGAACAAATGTCCAAACATTCTTCGTAAACGTGAAAAATCAATGTGAATATCACTAAACGAAAAGAAATCAATGAATTGCATAGGAGGAAGAAACAAATGAATTGCATCCAAAAGGAATTAAAAGTATAAGGATCGTATTTTTGTGAGATGGGAGTTTTTTTTTTTTTTTTTCCCCTTCAGTATAACTAGATTTTGATAGGGCTTTTTTTTTTCCTTTTCCTTTTCTTTTTAAGATTTTCAGTTTTCTTTTCGAATTTTCAGTTTTTCAATTTTGTAAATTTTTTTTGGAATTCAGTTTCTTAGAATTTATTGAATTTTTTAAAAATAATGAAACGTCAAAAATATTGGAAAAGTTCGTCTAAACCCAGAAAAATGGATACTATTCAATAAAAAAAAAAACTTAAAAAGTCTCAACATAAAAAAGTGAGAAGATTGCTTTTAAAGTTGAGACTGTGGAAGAAATAAAGAGGAATATTCTAGAAAAAACAAATAACGAAAAGTTGATTTAAATTTGATGTAGAACATCTCCTTTTATATTGGGAGGATCTAGCTGTTCGTTGCACAAATAAATTGCTTTATTCTTCCCTTTTATTTTTGTCAGGAAAAAAAAAAAAAGTTGTTTTGGTTCTGTTTTGAATCCTTTGGATAACCATTTTATTTGCTTTCTTTTGATATAAAGCATACCATATACCTTAATTATGGCCACCTTTATTTGCTTTTCATGTGTAAACTCTCTCTTTGAAAAATTCCTTTTGTTTTCGTTTCTTTTTGGATTAAATTTGGAAACTTTTCTTTTTTCGGAATTTAAGTTGAATATTTGCATTCATTATATCTCAATTTTAGCGAACTTTCAACTATAAATATGTAAAAAAAACAAAAGCAAAAATCAAAATTAGCAAACTTTCAAATTTAAATTCCCCATTTTTTTCAACGTTTCCCCCCCTTTTTTTTTCTTTCCATTTTCCTTTTTTTTAAAAGAAATAGTAAAAAATTAAATATGAAATCTGTAAATTTGCCTTTAAATCTTGTGGTGGTGTTTTTTTCAATAAATATATGTATCAATTTAAGAAAAGAAAAAAAGGATAAGGTAGTGAGAATGTAAAAACCTGTACTAGGAACTAAACTGAATTTAAATATAGTATTGTATACAAGTGCATTACTTTTAAAGTTTCAAAATCAAATGTTTTCTGTATCCCAAGAAGCGGCTTGCTTGAGAAATATATTTTTTTTTAAAAAAATTATTAATCAAATATACATATTACTTTTTATATTCCATTAATTTTTATTTATACTCATTTAATTAATTTTTTATTATTTTTCTCAACCACATTTCACTTAAATATTATTATCGTATCATTAAAATTTTCATTACTAACTAAATTTGATCTTTTACACATAATTTTTGGTCTGATTATTTGAAAATTTGAATTATATATATACGCACATATTATTGAGACGAAGGGGTATATTTGAAGTTTATGATAAACCTAATAAAATCTAACAATAGTTCCGGCTGAATTTATCACGATTACGAAGGTTCCTTATTTCCTATAGTAATGTGATTATATTTTTGCATATTAAATATAATTTTTAATTCATTTAAAATTTGAAAATGAACTATCTTCATAAGAAGTAGGCAGTATTTCTTAAACTATAATATTTGAATATTTAGATGCAATGATTGTTATAAGTATTATATCAACGTGAAGACTCGATTAAATATTTAATGAGTGCATTGGATCTATGGTTGATACAAGTTCAAATTTGATTAAGAATTGAATTTGTAGATTAAATTTTGAGATGAAATAAATGCTTATTCATTGACATTAATGCACAGGTAGCAATTATAACCTATTTTGAAATACAAGCAAGGATTTTACTCAAGAAAAACACAGAAACTTACTGTAATATACTACCCTATCCTACTCTACATTTATTTTATCTTTCTTGTGTTATTAGTATTCTATTTTTATAATGCAATTTTGGATGTGTACGTTTAATAAATTTATATCTAAATAAATAACAAAAAAATATATTTATATTAAAATGTGCAATAAAAAGTTAAATTTGGATGAAAGAAGGTATTCAAACTCCACCCACCGCCCTAAATAAATATACTTTGTTTGGGCTCATCTTGGAATCAAATGAGCCCAAGCCTAAATAAATATTTTGATATTGCTCAAAATTCTCCATTTTTAAGCAGTCGTCCAAGATGTGGTTGCATAGTTGCATCTTAGTGCAACATAGTAGGGGTAAGGAAACAACCACCACTTGTCTTGATTGTGTGCCAAAACTAACAGCAGCAGCAGACAATTATTACTCATTACCAGCTAGTCAATTCTTCGAACATTTCACGCGCATTTTGTCTCTTTCTTCTCCGCCCCTTCTTCACTCGTTCAACTAACCCAAACGCCCACTCAAGTTTTACAGATTACAAGGTAAAAACAAACGAACAAAGCATACTTAAACCTCAAGACAAGCACCGGAGTTAACCCATTTTTTTTTCTGTTTTTCAGTTCTTGATTCTCCAACCCACAATGGGGAATCAGCATATTTAATTATTTACGAAGAAAATACAGCTCCGACCCACGTGAAGCTTCGTGATGTCTTTGCTCCCCACGTGAGCCCACCATATTTAAGCCCCCCTTTCAAGAAACTCTGAAACCTCCAAATTGCAGATAGTCCGTTTGAGAGATGTCGGTTTCTTGTGGGGTGGAATGCATGTTGGTTCTGGGGTGCATGCGCTGGGCATGGAAGCGCTGCACCTATATCGGTTCCGACGACAGCGCCACCTGGCCCATTGCTACCGGGGAGGAATTCGAACCTATTCCTCGCGTGTGCCGCATCATTTTAGCAGTATACGAGCCTAACCTCCGCTGCCCCAAATACTCCCCTGCCGGCGGCTTGCGCCTGAACCCCGACTGGGTAATCAAGCGCGTCAACTACGAGCAAACCCAGGGCGGTGCTCCGCCTTACATAATCTATGTGGACCATGATAATCGCGAGATAGTACTAGCAATTCGCGGCTTAAATTTGATAAAAGAGAGCGACTATAAGATGCTGCTCGATAACCGGCTGGGTATGCAGATGTTTGATGGAGGATATGTGCACCGTGGGCTGTTGAAATCTGCGATTTGGGTTTTGAATGCTGAATCGGAGACTTTGGCAACATTGTGGGAGGAGAATGGGAGGGAGTACAGGATGGTCTTTGCGGGGCACTCTCTGGGATCAGGTGTTGCAGCTTTATTGAGCGTGATTGTGGCGAATCATGGAAAGAAATTGGGAGGCGTTCCGAGGAGTTTGGTGAGGTGTTATGCGGTGGCTCCGGCACGGTGTATGTCGCTGAACTTGGCGGTTAAGTACGCCGATGTTATATATTCCGTTGTGCTGCAGGTGAGTGATTTTATTACACCCTTGCCTTGGGTTTCCTTGTGATTAGCTTGAAAGTTTATGAACTGATTTTGGGAAGCTGATAATGAATTATTTGGATATGGATCTTATTGGGCTTCATTTTATTTGTTTTTCTTTGCTGCTGAATGGCTGTCTCACTGCATCTGTTAAGGACTTCACTCTGTGAATACTTCTATTTGCTCTTTCTTGCGCAGTTGGCTTTGGTCACCTTAGTATATGACCTAGTTATCAATAGAAAAATGTTGAACTATTGTAATATTTCTGAATTGCATAGACGAAAAAAATCTATATAACAGATCTCAATTAGCAATCAATCAGCAAGGTATAAAGTTCGTCTCCTTATGGTCATGTCAAATTGCAGACGCCTTGCTCTGTTGCCTCAAAAGGAATTTTGTTAGGTTTAGTTTCAATACATCAGTAAAACATGAGATTCTTTAAGCATAAAAATAGCTAAGTCAAGGTTAGTTAAAGTTTGGAAATCTCAACGAACAACACCCCTCCCAAAATGTATAAATAGCTCACTGCAAATCACATACTGTATGTCTCAGTTGAAAAATGATTCACTAGATTTGCATCTATCACGAAGTTTTCGGCATAATCTTGTGAGTGTACTGATGATTCCTGCATTTTTCCTCCTGTTCTTTCTCTTTCAATTCCTATCATTATGGCCTTTTTCTTCTCCTTTCCTCAAGCTGTATAGGATCAGCTAGGGCTGTCATGCTAGCCAAGTAGAACTGTCCTGCCATTAGTTCCCACATAAATCTGGATCTTTTGTATATTAGGCAAAGTTGCCCTAAACAATGATGTTGTCCATGACATTGCATTTTTGTAACTGTAACACTGTTTCACTTCGGGCTGTTGTGAGAATCAGAGATACAAAGAACCTCTATAATACAATGGGACAGGGGAGACTAAAATAAGATTGATTCAAATACTATCTCTCTAATTCACTGGTGACGGAAGGAGGGAAATCTGAAACTTAGGGAAATATTCAAGAATGCAAAGCATGCCATTCACTCACAACCAGATCCTTGATCAAGATGCAGGGCCTGTATGTTTGCATCTCTCTGGTGTAATGTACATATTTGTAAGCTCCTCTCAAATCAATTTTTTACTCACACATTTTCAGGATGATTTCTTGCCAAGAACGCCAACCCCGTTGGAAGATATTTTCAAATCTGTCTTCTGGTTAGTTGTTATTAATAGTGTGAAGCTTTTAAAATGTCATGGTTATTTAAGTTTTTTACCTGGTAAAGGAGTGAACTTTTACCGTCATTTAAACCAGGCGATAATGCTTTGGACAGTTTGCCCTGCTTATTGTTCCTCATATGCCTGAGGGATACTTTCATACCTGAAGGCAGGAAGCTCAGAGATCCAAGAAGACTCTATGCTCCTGGTCGGATTTATCATATAGTGGAAAGGAAGTTTTGCAGGTAAACTGCAGCTGTACTAGTTTAAATATTTAACTACCATGTTGAATACCACATATATGTTTAATTGGGTTATCTTCAATAAATTAATAAGGATTGCAAAGATTAACCTCTTGGACCGATGAGATGAGTAACGAACAACAAACATTGTATGAAATCTAATCTATGTTTGGAACTTGCAGATGTGGAAGGTATCCTCCAGAGGTTAGAACTGCGATTCCTGTGGATGGAAGATTTGAGCATATTGTCTTATCATCCCATGCAACCTCTGATCATGCTATTGTCTGGATCCAAAGAGAGGCAGAGAAGGCCTTGGAAGTAAGTATAAGCCTGCTTTGGAGCTCTTCTCTTTTTTCTTTGTTTTAGATCAGGACAATTCTGTCCTGAAGGTCACATTATATATTGAAATAATTTCGACATTAACACGATAAAATTATCTCAAATGACTACTTTTGTCCAGGGCAAAATTACAAGTCATATAAAGATTTCATATAAAGACACAGTTTAAATGTTTCGGGTAAGTTTGGGTATTATAAAAACTATTAGAGTAAAATTGACCATTAGACTAAACGTTTGGGGTATGCACGTCCTTTGCCCTTTCCTTTTTCTTCGCTTCCATTGTTACTCTGTGTGCAGTCTATTCTTTTGTCTCCGGTAAACTTACAAACATGATATAAAACCATGTTGGAGCATAAATTTTGCTCCCGAACCCCAAGCGTTTTATGGTTTAGAGCATGATTTCTTTTGTATTTCCCTGTCTTAGAGCAGTTACAACAAAGCTGTTGTGCTCTTTTGTCTTTGTTTTATTACTGAATGGAGTTCACTGTTAATATTTCCTCATTATGTGACGGAATATAAGTATTTAGGTTTCAGAAGAAAATCTTCACGGGAAAATCTAAGTAAAATGATCTGCTTTATATTACTCGAGAAACGCATTGGATTCAGAATCATTGCTAATAAGAGAATGCTTTGCAGAATTTAAAGGATCTTAATACAGAGACCATCACGACTCCACCAAAAATACAGAAACTTGATAGGAAGCTCACGTTAGAGAAAGAACACAAGGATGCACTGGAAAGAGCTGTTACTTTGAATATACCTCATGCTGTAGATCCTGATGAAGAATCATCTTCGTGCAACACTGAAGAGGGATCATATTCAGGGGACAAAAGTCTGGAAACTTGTAATGACGACACTGAAAATTCCTCAGAAAAAGAAAAATCCTTCGGTAAAAATGCTAAGACCAACTGGAATGAAGTAGTTGAGAAGCTTTTCAGGAGAGACAGATCTGGACAAATGCTATTGAAACGAGATGTCTCTGAGTCGATTACAGATACACGCTCCTAGCTTGCCTAAGCTGATTTAGAAATTTATGTTTCTTTGTTAGTTTGTTTTCTCTATTATTCTTTGTGCACAAGATTGTGTACATATTACCATGTATATGGTCCTTCGATTGTTCTATTGTAAATCAGCATGCAAACAGTTGTGAAAACATACCTTCACCTTCAAATTCAAGGGGCATTTACTTAGATTGGATTTAATATGAGGAATTGACCTATAGACCATTGTTATTATTCGAAGTCACTCTCTTCATCCCAAAAAAAAAACAAAAAAATCATAAAACAAAACCCAGGCAAAGCCCAGATAAATTAATTCTAGAAACATCTGGATTCTGTTATATGCAGATCTAGAATCTATTTCACAAACACCCGTGTCCATTTGTGTGTTAAAGTATGGTAGATACTTTTGAGAGGTTTCCCAGGACAGGCAGCTCTCGAGCAGCTTAGGATGGCAAGGTGCAAAATTTGTGTCAACAAACATTAGTTGGGTGGATTAAAGAGTTCCTCTTTGAAACCATACTCATGTTTTTTGCTTCAAAGTTCAAATCAAACAGACTTTTCCCAAAGCAACATGATTTGGATTAATAAGTCCCTCTTAAATCAAATCACTGCAATCTAGAAAGCTTTTCCAAACTTTGAAGAACCTTATGCACCTCTACAGCTTGTGGATCAACTTCATTCCTAGCAATAAACTCATACACTGCATCTTTGATCTGAATCCAGCTTCTACCAGGTGGTTTATCCTGCTGCATTCTTCCTCTCATTACATTCCTTATCTGTAAAACTTCACTCCACTTATTCTCATTTGCATACATATTAGATAAGAGTACAGGTGCTCCTCCTCTCTCTTTCAATAACTCAATCTTTCTCAAAACAGCTTTGCCAATCTCCAACTCATTGTAAAGCCTACAACCACTTAACAAAGATCCTAATATGGAGAGATTAGGCTCCATTGGCATATTCTCAACAATTCTATAAGCTCGTTCAATCATCCCAGCCCTTCCCAAGAGGTCTACAATGCATCCATAGTGACGAAGGTCAGGCTGGATCCTGTATTTCCTACTTAGCGATACAAAAATGGATAAACCTTCTTCAACCAGTCCAGAATGAGCACATGCTGAAAGAATAGATACAAATGTTACTGCATCAGGTACAAGACAATGTACTTGCTCCATTTGAACAAACATCTTCAGAGCGTCCAATCCTCTCCCATTCATACCATATGCAGAGATAATCGCCGTCCAGGAATACAAGTCCTTTTTAGTATTTTGAATGTTGTTGAAAACTTGGGTTACATAGCATAAATCTCCACATTTTGCATAAGCATCGATCAGAGAATTGCCAACGGAGATGTCGAGTTCAAGCCATCCAGCCTTTTGTAGAAAAGAATGTAAGCATTTGGTAAGGACTATAGATCCTAGACCACCACATGCTGACATTGTAGAGATGATAGTAACTGCATTAGGCTGCGGTTGAGAATCATCAGCTACCAATTTTTTGAAAACTTGAAGTGCTTTGCTGTGATTAGATTGGGAGACAAGCCCTGATATTATGCTTGTCCAGGTGACAATATCTTTATCAGACATTTCATCGAACACTGACCACGCATCCATTGCAGAATCCCGGGCTATATAAGCACTGAGAAGGGAGTTTTGCACAAATAAATTATGAAAACCTAGTTTGATTATGTGAGAGTGAAATTGTTTGACAGAACCTAGATCGAGACTAGCACCACTGGCCTTGAGCAAGAATGGAAATGTGTATTTGTCAGGAAACATTTCTTCTCTAAACAATGTCATGTAATAATGTACAGCAATCGTAGGATTCACTCCTGCAAAGAATCTGATCATTGTGTTCCAAGAAAAAAGGTTGGGCTTTTCAATTATGCTGAAAATCCGTACTCCAAAGTCCGAATTTCCCATCCCACTGCCGACTTCCAGTTCAACCAAACTCAAATAGAGAAAGCGGCTCATGATGAACGGGTTGCGTTGAAGACCCGAAACAAAAACGTAACAGAGAAGCTGTTTGAGATGATCCAGTGTTTTGTTGCATTCTTCTTCGATGATTTTTAATCTCGGGTGTCTTTGAAACAATTGATTATGGAGAACCCAGCTAGAAGAATCAGTTTGAGACGAAAAATTGATTCGTTTGCAAAAGTTTGACGGCGGCAGCAATGATTCTCGGAAATGCTCAAGAAAATTGAATCTTCTTCGTGGAGAGAGATTCTTGATTATCATCCCAAAATTATAAACGGAAGAGCTGACGACGAAACAGCAGCAGCAAGCGGGAGCAAGAAGATGAGTCGCCGAAGAGAAACAACAACGGCGATTGTACGGTGAAGGTCGACATTCGATCAGGAGTGATTTAGGCTTTGGCTGTATCAGAGGAATCCTCTGAACAAATATCAGGTTTACAAAAAAATAAAAAATAAAAAATAAATAAAAATAAAAATTGACCAGTGTGATTTGAGTGAAATGCGGGACCGAATCCTATTGAGAAGAATGTTAACACAAAAATATCTTTGGTCTATGTTAAACCATCATTACCATATAATTTGGTATTTGTTGTGTCTTGTTTGTTTTTGGGGCGCCGATTTTTTTTTTCTTTTGCTCATTTTATTATATCTGAATTTTACAGACAATTACTAAATGTTCATTTCTTCAATTTTTGTAGGTCAGTCACTGTTAAAACTGATGAAAATCAATAATGCAAACTTGAGGTCATAGAGTTCAAAGAAGCAACACAGAATATCAAAAGATAAAGTATAAGAGTTAAGCATGGACCTATAACTTATGTCACCTAAATGGTATTTGTAATATATATATTTCCGAAATCAATTTTAGTAATATTCTTTCTTCCGTTGCAGAATAAATTACATTTAAATCAAGAAGAGCGGGAAGGTACAAAAAAAAAAAAAAAAACAAAAACAAAACAAACAAACATGACACTAAATGTCAGCCCAAAACATGGGACATGATATAACAGTTTTGGTGTCCATATAGGCCATCATTAGCATATAATTTGATCCTTGCGAAATTGGTTGTCTTTGTTTTAAATAGCTTGTAGGAATAAGACAAACTATCTTTACACTAGACAAATCCTACTTCTAGTATAAACAGTAGCCTCTCCATATTTGTGTTGCATGCCATTATTCCACATATAGAATGAATCTTGTTTCTCTATTTCCATAGCCAATTTCTTCTTAGCTCCTTCAAATTTCTCAAATAAAAGCATGCTGCAACAAGTGTCATATATATTTTGGCATGAGGTGACAACATTCCAATGAATCATCATTCTTGTTGAGACCCAATATCCCGCTCCATATTTTACTCTCAATTCTTGTATGCAATTCTTTTTGTCTATCTTTCCGTTCAAACAAAACACATCCCTAGTTTAAAAGTTGAAAGAGAATGTGTATCTATACTGTACTTCTGATTATTTACAAGACTTGCTACAGCAATTCAATTAGTTTTCTAAAATTAATAGAAATCAATTTATTGAGAATAAAAAATAGAACATAGAGAACTCAAACCCCACACAAGTGAATTGGGATATCCCCATTCCCTAACCCAAGTGAATTTGGGATGCAGAAGTTAGCAGGGATAGGAATACGGATAGGGATCTGGGACGAAGATGGAAAGCCAATACCATTCCAAAAGTCAACCCAGAAAATTGCCGTCCAAAGATTGAGGTATTTCATCAGAAGTGAAGGGCGAAAAAGACGCACAGAGAACAGCATTTCAAGAGCTAGAGATCTACAGGCATAATAGACAACGTCATCCAAGAAATAGATGCAACGCAACAGTTAAAGGGAAAACCAAGAAACTAGGCTAGCTCATAAATATGAGATACCTCTGTTTGTTGAACAGCAAATAGCATAAAGTGACAAAGTACAACTCAAATTTACACCAAAGCTACAACAATACACTACAACACCAAATGTCAAACATCACTGATACAAACATCGATCGAACACATAAAAACTTCTAAAAGTCAAACAGCCACTAGTCAAGTGAACTTGAAACAATTTCAAGCCTCCACACCATTCTGAAGAGGCTGTGGCTGTACCTTCCTCGGCCTTCCCCTTGGCCTTCCAGTCTTGGAAACACTAGGAGGTCCAGCTGCAGCTTTCGCCTTCTTGGGGGCAGATGGTGCATTTGGGTCCTTCTTCGGCCTGCCCCGGCCCCGAGATGGGACCACAGGGATGGCCGTCCCCTCAGCCAGAGGATCCTTCGGCTTTGGAGGGCGCCCTCGGCCCCGCTTGAGGGGGGCATCCGGACCAGGCTTGAGGTAGTTGTTTTTCACGAACAAAAGCTCCCCACTGTCCTGCATTTTGGACAGGTGAGTGGTCAGCAAATCTTCATGCCCAGCTGGCAGTTCTTCATAGTTGGATTCCATGTATTTTGAGATCGATGACTTGTTAGCGCCCTCTGGTTGTTTCGATGCTTCGATTGCTTCCAATATCATCTGGGGAAGGGGAAAACAGATTCGTTAAGGGGAGGAAGTTGGAGCTCATGAACACTTACTGTGAAATTGAGATTTACATAACTAGGAAAGATCCCAGATTTGTTGCATAATTGTAGGGTAAAAGAAATAATTGCCTATTTACTTGCATAAATTCTTGAAAAAGTTCCCAGATTTTCAGGGAAAAGCAGCCCCACAAGGCAAACCCTATGGAAACACAAATTAACACCAGAAGATAAGGTCTACCTTATTTTTTCACATATGCAAAACCAAGATGAGGGTTTCATATACACAGAAGAAATATAAGAACTCTACGGTATCGTTCTTCAACATAAAACAAGATAGATCTTAAATCCTCAAACACAAATCATATACGAGCAAAAAATTAAAAAGAAACAGAAATGAAAGAGCTCAATTTGAAGCATAAAACATATAAATGAAATGAGGGTTAAGAAACAAATATTTGTTATTTGATGTGTCACCTGTGGGTAGGAAGGGAGTGACGAGGACTTGCCGAGCTCTTCAGTCGCCATTGAAGCTTAACTGTGAGATTACAGTTTACGAAGAGAGAAGATAGAAAAGAAAAGATGAATGCGAAAAAGAAAGAGAGGGAAACCCCACTGGCAGGGAACTTTTAGTTTCAATAGCGAAAAGGAAAATCTGAAAACTTAAGAGAGAGAGAGAGAGAGAGAGAGTGAGAGAGAGCTTATCGACAATGTAAGTCAGTGCCTGTTCGAATAAATTTGAAAAAATAACGAAATGTACGGCTAAGATTTGCACAATCCGACGGATATAAACTAGTGAATATAGTGACCTCGCGGATCGATGACGTGTCAAGGGTCAGGGATTGTGGGGCAGCCCTTTTTTGCTCACCGACTGCAGTAATTGATTACTGCCCCAAAGAAGATATATATTTCTTTACTTTTATTTAATTGTTGTTTTCCTTTTGACCATTTTGATGAATTTAAAATTAATGCAGCCGGCCTAAAAATACCAAATAAAATATTATATTTTATGTTACATCATTTTGATAGATAGTTGCGTATATATTGAATGCAAAAAATTGATAAAATATCTATAACTTTGCTCTTATTATGAGAAGTAATTGATAAAATTATTATAATGTTATAAAGTTTTTTTTTTTTACTTTTAAAATATTTTATCAAATTCATAAAAACCAACTGTCAAAGGTAAATTAATCTATCGGATGGTGGTCTAGAATAATTTTCTAATTATTAATACATATTTTTTAACCACTGATTTAAACTATAAAATAAGAAATATTTAAATTTAAATATAAAAAAATCCATTACAAATTAATCTGAAATAAAAATTAATATTTTAGCATTTTAAAAAACAAGAAAAATATTAGGAAATAAAATCTAACTTTCAAAAATCTTAGAATTGCTCCAAAACTTTGAAAATGATATTAAAACATTGATAGATTAAACCCTGTCATTCTTAGGAGACAAAGTCGAAAAGCATGAAAAAAAAAATATTTTAGAAACCTAAAAATTATTTGAAAACTAACAAATTAAAAAATATAAAATCAAATTTCTTTTTAAATATATAAATTAATTAAAAGTATGATGTTATTTAACGAGATTCAATAACTATTAAATTTTTTTTTGAAATTATTTAAAATCTCTAAAAACTATGATAGAAAATCTGATAACTATTATTGTTGTTCTTTTTCTTGTTGTTGTGGTTGTTGTATTTTTGTATAGTGTGATATTTAATATTTTTATTTTTGTATCTCAACCAATCTAATTAAATTTATTTTTAAGTTATTTTAATTAAATAAGATAAAAATAAAATAATAAAGATGTGTAATTTCAATTATAATAAAAAAAGTACAATAAGATTTAAAATACAACACATAAAATTATAATTATAACATAAACTTAGAGAGAGAGAAGAGAGAGAAACATAAAATTACAATGATAAAAATTATAAAATTACACAACATAATGAAACACAAAATTACTCATTAAAATACATATCATATTGAAGTACAATATAATTTCTCCAAACTCTCCCAATTTTGGATTTTTTTTTCAAACACATTAAATATATTTGTATGTTGCTGCTTGTGTCCTCTTCTGCATGATATTTTGTTGTTCCAATCGAAAGTATTCACGTAGTGCAGGATCAGTAATAGTATCCAAATTCATTCTTAAAGTTATGTTTTCCTCTTTTACCAATTCTAATTCATATCTTTTACTTATTTCAATCTCACGATTTTTCAACTCAATCTCACGAACTTTCAACTGATGCTCATGATCTTCTTTTATTGTTTGTGCAAAAGCATCATCATCTTCATTTTGTTTCATCTTCAATTTTGTCCTTTTCGCCTCCTCAGGTCTCTGTGATGAAGAACTACTACTAATACTAATATTTTCATAATTTAAATCTATAGAAAATGAAGACAAAGAAGGATTAGATGAAAGAGGGGACTCTGAAAAATTATCTGCAGTTAGCTCTTCAGCTTGCACCAGGAATTTTAGAATAGGCCACACATGGGCAAATTTGAATCCAGACTCATATCCTTTTAGTGATCTCATGATATCATTTGCACGACTTAACTGCACAATTTAGACATAATATTGAAATCAAAAGATTCTATATAATAAATGAAAAATAAAGTAGGGATAGAACTTACAATTGTTTGTTCATTTGCACCACTTGGATTAAGTATCTTAATTTGTTGCACACATTTGTTGAATTTTCTAACATGCTTGAGAATGATTTGTATGCGACATTGTAATGATCTTTTGTCACGATCTTGCATGCTAGAGTTTGGTTTTTCAGAGTTGTATTTCTCCACCATACGTTTCCAAAATAGATCTTTGGATTGATTCATACCCACCCAAAATAGATCTTTGGATTGATTCATACCCACAATTGGACCATGTGAAATTTCAAGATAGATACCAATAAGGTGTTGATCTTCAGCAAAAGTGTAGTTTGTAGACATTTGAGAGAAAAAAATGTATAAGAAAGCAAATATATTGTAGATAAAAAGAAGTTGGGGAAGTTTATGTTAAGAATCTTGTGGGCTATAGTATATTTATAGAAAATTTGTAGATGAAGTAGATAACAATCTAACTGGTTGTTGTTGAAAGCACATGGATTGTGCTTTCTGTAAGTCTTTTTTTAATTTAGACAATTAGAGTATGATTGAGATTTAAAGATGACAAAGAATCCAACGGTTGTAGTTCAATACACATGGATTATACTTTCTGCAACTTTTTATATTTTAAAACTATAAGTGTAGGGCTAAGATTCAAAGTTGATATAGATTATCAATGACTAGTGTTGAAAGCACAAAGATTATGCTTTCTACAAAATAAATTCAAATTCTTACAAGTAATATATGTAATACCCAATTTTCTTTATTATTGAAAATAGACTTATAATTAAATTGTCATGATTTTATAATAAAATTTATTGATGATTATGATACTTGATTTATATATATTTAAATTATCTGTGCTATAGAATTTGATATTAGTCCGAGTCATGTTAGAAATTAGTCAAAATTTTAGAATTTTGTTATTAACTCAATTTATTTTTAATAATTTCATATATCATCTCACTTAAATTTCAAGTTAAAAAAGAAAAAAATATTTTATATCTATATATGTTTATTAAAGAGTAAGTAATTGAGGTACATATTTATACTTTGAGATTTTATAACTTTCCATCGCCGAAAATGAACAGTAGCTTGAACAAGTGTTTCTATTCAAAATCGGGTGACCCAGGTAATTGTTTTCTTCCTTTTCTTGATTTAAATATTTATTTTATTTTGTTGGAATAATTAGTGGGGTTACAAATTTTATTATTATTGGCGGTGGAATCATAAATTTTATTTTGAAGTTACAGCCCATTCTTTAATTTATAAATTTATTTACTTATGGCTGAGTATTCAACAGAAACAGATCCACAGGGACCGCTCGAACTGGAGGGACATCCAAATACAGATATATTCCATCTTCTCAAAATTCATGAGTGAATTTTCACACAATCTGCTCATTTCATTTATGTTCTGTACATGAACTTCACCAAAATCTAACAATAAGGGAAAACAACTTGTGCCTTAGAATTATGAACTGTCCTAAACAATCTTGTCCAAGAACGCACATTGGTCTAAAGGAAAATCGCGTTTGCTTTCTCATTGTTGATCTTCAACGATCATTGATGGCTCTGATATTGGAATTTCAGCCAAGTTTCTTGCAGAGAGTTCGACGGACTTCAAATCACGAAGATGCTGCAGAATTTCTTGCAGAAGAACCAGCCCTTTGTTTCCTTTCATCATGGACCGTATGCAGTGTTCTAGAAAATCCTTATCTTCTTCTAGAGCCTGTAGCCTCTCATATACATGCCCGAGCTCCTCCTGCATCAACATTTTGCTGTTATTCGACTCGATTCCGTTGGATACCAGGTGTGTTTTTTCTTTCTCATGACCATCAAAAAGTGGGAGGAGTTTCATTGCCACAAGATCCATTGTTTCTCTCTCATGATCATCGGACTTCATTGTCCCTTTTTCTTCGTCATCATGCAATGCCAAGAGTCTGCCTTCCAAAATCTTGAGCTCTTCAAGAATGGATACCCTTTCTTCATCAAATTCTGCTAGAGATACATCAGGTATCACCACATCTCTGATGCATTCTTCTCCTGCTTCTCCTAAACCCTCCAAAGAATCATCCAAATTGTGTTCTTGGTTGGTTCCAAATTGGCTCTCGTCATGCTCGTCTTCACAATCGAGATCAATGTAAGTATCAAAGTCACTGTCCTCATTGTCCCTCTCTTCGTGATCTAAAACCTTGCTCCGGTAAATTTCGAGCTCCTTCTCAAGTTCTTTCTTCTCCTTCTCTCTCTTTATCATCAGATCATTCAAGAGCTGCAAAGCTTCTTGGTCGTATTCAGCTTGTTCTTCCATCATTCTCTGGTACTGAAGAGCTTCGATTTGCACCGCAGCCTTTTCTTCTTGAACTCTTGTTATCATAGCCATTGTTTCCTTTGCAGCTTCTTCTGCTGCTTTTCTCTCTTCTTCTAGCTCTGCATATAATGCTTTCAGAGCATTCTCTTGAGCTTTTATCATAATCTTCAACTCTTCTCTGCTCAAACACTCATCATCAACTTCCATCTCCCCGATTAAGCTTCCATCCAAACAATCTGATCCATGTTGATTGATCAAAGGCACAACATTATCATAACGACCAATTTACTTGAAAGTGTTTGAATATGAAATCCAGTAAAAACTTTACCTTGATTGCGCGTCTCTTGCGCTTCGGGTTGACCAATAATCGCACTGTTTGTAACTAAGAACTCTGCATCTGAGCTAGACCGTAGAATAGGTCCTCCTACAGGCATGTTGTAATCTTTCTTTTCTTCAGACTCTATTCACAATCACAATAATGCAGCATTAGCACTAAAGGTAGCAGATTTTCGCAGGCTAGAATCGCATTTTAGTCCATGATAATGAACCTATACAGGTGCAGTGCAGGTATACCTGGAATTTTTTCCGAGTCGTAGGCTTCTTCAACGGACAGCCCTTGTTCTTCCGTCAATGGGTGTTGGCTGGAAACAGAGGGCGAATTGATGAGCTCTATGCATATGAATTTATCAGTATCTGTGTAATCTGCATTCTGCAAAAGCAAATCAGTTAAATAAACCGATTCTTCGTCTTCGTTGCATCCAAATGGATCATCAGTTTGACTGGAATTCCATTCTTGAACCTCAGCAACCTCTCTCTTTTGCCCACCATCTTTTTCAGAAGCCCTTTGATCATCACTATCATCTTCGCGTCCCTTTTCTTCAACTTCTATCTTATGTTTGATTAGATCCAATGAGGCCGTTTTTTGGATATAATCAACAACATCCCAAGAAGGTTTGAAGACGAGGGAGGGAGGATAGTCCTTTCTGCTTAACTTTTCATCACAGCAAGAACAGCGATTCTCCTCGCCGTCTGATACACCCTCACTCATCGATGTAAAGAAAGCGACCGCAGATGATGCTTCATTCCTCGTCTCTGGCGAAGAAGACGAGCAATTGCTGCACATATTCTTGGATTCAGCCAATCTTTTGTGATTACAGCAGTAACTCAGCTTGCCAATCTCGGCTCCATGAGCCTCACAGACATTATCAAAATAGGAATTCGCGATGTTTTTGGGGTCAAAAATGTGATCTAATCTAGAACACCATGTGCAGGAAGGTTTGAGGCCAAAGAAATTGGAAAACTTTGCTATCAGATATGAGAAGAAGGAGTTCAGCAGGAGTAGTAGTATCAGAATCCATTCAAGAACTGCATAAACTAGAATCACTGTAATTTTGTGGCAGTTCTTATGAAGCATTGATGCAAACTTGTTGGCGGCCATGGATATTTCTGGGCTAAGCTTGTGTGCATGAAGACACAGAGAACACTGTGATCTCTCTCTTTCAATCTCTCCCTCTGTCTGTTTTCAGTCTTTCAGAGAGGCTCGTGTGAATTGATGTAAGTATTCCTTTGTGAAATGGAGGAAAGTTCATCATGGATGTTATTTCTTTAAATGGGGGCAGTTTAGCTGAAAATTGACAATTATATTAATTTATAAGTTGCAAACGATCTTGGTTCGGTGCATTTTTTCTTTGTAACTTTATTGTCCAGATTTTACAATTAATCTCTTAATACTAAATAATAATTACATATTATTTTTTATAATATAATAATCCATTAATATTAATTTAATATTTTTACCATAAAATTAAAAAAAAAGATATATCGCTAAAAGGTAAATATTAATGATGTGATTGAAGTTCTTGGAGCGGGCAACTTCCTTTTACAACTATCCTTTTGAAAAATTTGGACCCTTTCAATTTCTAGATTGATTATTGATAAAAAGGGGTATCCACTTTAAGTGGGACCCAAGATCAAACAAATTCGATCCATGTCATGTTCTATTCGAATTAAAGTTGATTCAAATTAAATCCATAATTGTGTAACTTCAAACACAAAGATTCAAATTCAATAGAGATTATAATAAAAAAATGGAAGAGTCTGTGCGCGTGGATAGGTTAATCGCAGGATTTATGCAATTAATATATTATCTAATGATATATTTATTGCTTTTCTCGTGCTAAATGCAGTTTTGTTTATACTAATTTTCCTTTTATTTTCCAGAATGTTCTTTTATTCTCACAAACATTAAGAATGGTTTAAATGTTGATGATAAAATAAAATAAAATAATATGATAATATATATATATATATATATATAATTATCTCCTTAATTGCAAAGACGTCGGTAGGCTAAGTTGTTGCATTTGACCTTTGACATTGATTCAACAGTGTTTTACTATAAAATCATGTTGGTAATGCTTCACATCTTCTTAGCTAAAAAGGGAAGACCTTTTTCTGCAATTTTTTAATTGGGGCAAGTAGAACAATAATTCGGCCCACCACCATTGCATAATGAGTTGCTAGGCTGGTAAACCCACCAAAAAAGTGTACGGTTTCGCTCATAATGAGGAATAAAACCTTCTTTTTCCCTTTCTTTTTCTATTAAATTATTTGTGTCTATATATATATATATATATATTTATTTTTAATTTTTTTCCTTTATTACAATATAAATTGAGCGAATTATTATGTTTTACTAATTTGATTCACATGTCCTTCGTATGATTGGATATCACATGTTTTCTTTTTTAATTGTAAACAGTTATATTATAGAAAGATCAAAGATGAAGAGGTTGAATGTTTGATTCTAATGAAAATTGAAGAAAAACTAAAATTTCCTAACAAAGAAATGCACGAATATTGTTATGTGAACGGTAAATCACATTTGAACATTCTTCTTCACGTTTGTGTTTTTATATTTATTTCGTTAATCTGGCAAATTAGGTTCCTTGATATTGTTTGGATACACTCTAATAGCCACATTAAAAATATATAAATATATATATATATATATATATATATATATATATATAAATATACATATATATTGTATGAATATCACTCATTTTTTGTGTACATTTGATTTTCAAAAATCGACTAAATTTTACGAATTTCATTTTCTCCCAAGGAAGCATGTGCATTTGAGGAGACAAAATCAAGTTTAGGATACTCTAATTATTTCAGTATAATTGTACAGTTTTGTCACTATTGTCACACCCTAACCAACATTTCATGATGATTATGATTATTTATGCAGTTATAAGTAGTACAATTCCAAAATTATTACAAGGAGTTGAACCCTATTAATTTATTCAATTATTGCTTGATGGATCAATGAGTAACATTGGAGTAAAAATATTGTAGTTTTCCCATATTACAATAAAACGTTTCTAGGATATGATTTTCTTATAAATAATTGTACGATTCTCTTATAAATTAATCTGTAATTTTGTAAATACTGAAATTAGTATAGAATTGGTTGTTTTATTCATCAAATGTATGGATCTTTAAATATGTAAATAAATATATTCGACCTGTAAAATTAAAAAAATCATGAATTGTGCCCCTAGAAGATTTTTCCGCACAAGCACCTCTTCGCAAAAAAGTAATATTTAAAAAAAAAAAAAAATTTTAACAATCGCAAGATGTACTATCTTTTCTCAATAAAAGTGATAAGTTTTCTTGAAAAATATCAAATCCAAATATGCAAGACGTTCGCATAACAGACGTTGAATCCATATGTTTTGGTGCGAATCCAGGTTGGATCGATTAAACTATGCATGTTTTTACCATATTTTATGTAGAATCCAACCCGTTGCATGCATATAATGCGTACAAAATTTGGCTGTGGGCCAGCATTTAATTGACACATCCACATAACCAATAGACAATGAAGAAAGATTTTAGTTGTGAAACAAATTATAGTGAATTGTGGAGAAAAATTGATGAAACATAGCTATCGAGAATAGACATCGTGTTGTAAAGGGCCTATAGAAAAGGTTGTAAATGCAAAAAAAGTGGAACAAAATGGACCAAATTAAGGAGTGCGATAAGGATGTTTCAATTATATAATTGCACAGATTAAATGAACAATAATATCAAACCCACCCAACCCGATCAATGAAGACCTAAAGTGGCAATTTACCTGAAAAGATAAAAACGATGATAATTTCTTTCATCATGAAATATTCACATTTTTCAATTAGCAACTTCAAGGATTGGGGAGAAATAAAATGACTAACATTTCAATATCCTTTCTGAAAAACAA
Source organism: Caryopteris x clandonensis (assembly GCA_028749325.2). Taxonomy (NCBI): domain Eukaryota; kingdom Viridiplantae; phylum Streptophyta; class Magnoliopsida; order Lamiales; family Lamiaceae; genus Caryopteris; species Caryopteris x clandonensis. The sequence continues at coordinate 3,420,960 of JAPYKT020000007.1, read as the reverse complement.
ACCATCATCCTAAACTAGACCTAGTAACTTCATAAGCTAAGAAGCATGCTGCATTTGCTGGAACACTGCGGGCCATCGCAGGCCCGAAGCCCTTATACAGGCCCTTAACTCCTTCTGATTTCAAGATCTTTCGGCACGCATCAATGGAGCCAGAAAATTTTGGATTCTTGTAGTCGTCGACCTGAAGAACACTCTTGACTACATCAGTTGGATAAACTGAACCCCAGAATGAAGCTCCAGCCAGGCCTCCGGCTAATATTAGCGAACCTCTTCCTAAACTGGAGGTATCCTGGCCTCCTGCAAGATACTGCTTCAGTGCTTCGTAGACACCGAACATGGCTGCATTTCCTGGAACTTCACGGGCCAAGGTTGGCATGATCCCCTTGAAGAGGCCCCTAGCGCCTCCTTCTGATTTAAGAACTTGTCTAGCCACATCCATCGGCCCACCATACTTCACGGCAACTGTGCCTGGGCCTGAAGTTGCCAGTGCGCTTTGGGCTTGTAATCTACATTACGGGAGCGTTATAACATTCATTTTCATAGATAAACATCATCATAACCTTCAGCAGTTACTAGATAATAATTTACTAGCAGGATTTTAGAGAAGGGACACTTCCAAAACCATTTTAAGGACGTGTTAGGAATGCTGTTGTTGTTTCTGTTATTGCTGTTACGAGGGAACCTTGCCCAGTATGGCATGTTTCTCAGTGACTATGTTTCCTTGGCCGTGTAAAACATGTATGAGCGTGAGGGATTTGAAATATAAGGATCTCAAATAAATAAATTCAGCTACACCCAAAGTAAAGTGTGTTTCAGATCCACCAGAATGGAAAAATTAGTTCCAAATGAGACCGATTGCTTTTAAATTCATATCACTGCGAACAACCACCAGTGAATTTGCTGATATGGATTTCAAATTTATCCTCAAATCCGCAATCCAAATGCAGCCTTAAAAGCTCTAGATTCGAATGCAAAATTGTGTGGATGCATAAGTTCATTTGGATAGTTGATGCTAGGCCTAATGAAGCATCTACAGAACAGGAAAGGGAGTTGACAATCAAGCAAAATATACCACAGTAATTCAATAAAGACTATGAGCCAACACTGACCTGCACTTGATCAACTCGGTGGGGCAAGCCAGAAAGGATACAGCAACACCAGCTCCAGCCCCAGCAACGACCTGCTGGCTCACGGTAAGAGGAGCACCAGGTGCAGATCTCAAAATTGCCTCCATCTGGCCTCGAACTGTGAAGAGCACAGCATTGAAGGCTGCCACGGTGGCAAGTGGGGCCCCCATGCCCTTGTACAAACCCCTCGGACCTTCTGCAGCAACTGTTTGCTTCACGGCATCTAAAGCACCAGCATATTTTGGAAGCTGCCCGGGAAGCGGAGCAGGTTGGCTTTGGAGCTTCACCTTAATGGTGTCAAAAGGGTGCCCACATATCAGTTGTGCTGCCCCTCCGACTGTCCCAGCAGTTAGATCTTTTGCTACATCACCCATCTACACTTACCACAAAGAAACGAGCGAAAAATTAGACAGCAGGTGCAGGTGCAAGATAATGTAGATACTACTGAGGATTGGCAGTTTCCTGATAATTCTTGAAAGGTAGCTACGTTAAAGTAAGATTTTCAGTTTTCTCAGGATTCTTCCATACAGGAATTTTGTGGCAAGTGAAAAACGCAAACGAAAATCATTGAATGATAAACGCTGAAGAATTAGAACGTTAATCTATAGCATTGACCATAATTAATTTTTTTTTTTACCACTATACAGATATATAAAACAAGATATCAACATATGCACATGCTTCATAGGGATACCATACGAGCACTTAATTGAGCATAGTTTTCGATGCAGAACACTCATTCTTAGAAATGAAAATCTTCTAATCATGAATCTCGAATATGAAAAAAACTATTTTGCTCAATCGAATAAATATATATCTATATATTTTCCATTGTCCCTATTAGGATCAGATAGGGCATGTCCAAGGGCTGCTTAGATGATCTTTCAAATGCTTTACTATTGAGAAAGACAGTATAAAAGGATCCATGTATTGCAAGTCACATATCATGTTATTCTTTCTCACAGCGAAATGCATCGTAATAATTTTCTCTTTCTATCGTTTGAAAGAAAATCCCACAAAGTCACCAAGAAGTATACGCAATTGTAAGTAAGATCCACATTTTCACTACACAATCCATAAATTTATCATATAAACAATTCAGAGAGTGTATGCTTTAGATACATTGATTTCACGTTAAAACAAAGATTCAATATAGATTCCGAGTTCCATAGAAGATTTAAGATAACTTGTAAGATACCATCAGTTTTCCAAGAAAATCAAAGAACGATCCGGAAAAAAATCTCACCTTGTTCGTGCCCTTTAATCCCGATTGAATCTTGTAACCAAAAAATCACCCGTTTGCGCTAAATTACCAGAAATGCAATCTAAGATTTCAAATCAGAGAGCAACACAGTCAATCTCTGCCCAAATATAGAACCCCCACTGCTATATAATGTAAAGACTAGTAAATTTAGAGAAATGGATGTCATAGAAAAAGGAAAATACCAAAAGGATATTAGTTAGTTTCCACCTAGACCATACATTAAATCTAGTAAGTATGCAACTGGTTGCCTGCCCCAACCATGGAGTGGGAGAGAGACGATAATGGGCTTATAGTGTTTGGTGCGCCATAGTTTTTCCCTCTACATAAGAAATGCCAATAAGTAATGGTTGGTGATAGAGAAGTAAAATTAAAGGAGGAAAGAACGAATCTTGGAGGGATTCAGAGCCACATGAGTGAAATCTAAGACACGACAAACATAGAAATTTGAACTGCAGAGTGAGAGAGAAGTGGGTGAGGTAGATGCGGCCGGAGTTATAGGGACAATCTCCACCTCTTACAGGGACAATCATGACAAAATCAAAAATGAGAAGGAATGGAAGCGTTTGCGAGTGAAAGATAGGATGTCGGATCTTGAGAGATTCCTCTTACCAAAATCTTTACCAATAAAAATTGTTGTTATATTTTATTTATTATTATTATTATTTTTTTTTTTTTTTTTGAGAAACCCAACAAATATTACTTCCTTTTTTTTGAGAAAAAGCAAATGTATAGAAATATGATTTCTTTTTTTTAAACGAAGAGAATAATAATTATATTAGGATAGAACATGACAAATTCATTGAATGTTTAAATTATAGTAAAATAGAAAAAAAATATGTTATAATTATCGAATTAATAAAAATACTAATTCATTAATGACAATATCTGTAATTATATTAACACATTATAAATATATTGTATTCTTATAAACTAGGATTCATTAGTACATTAGTTTTTCTAATAAACAACTATGTTATATAAAGTATTTTATTGTAAATATTTTGTATAATATTTAATATTTGAATTAATATGTAATAATTACAATCTGAATATGTAATAGTAAACAAAATAATATCCTTGACACATTTTTTTAAGTATATAACTAATAATATATGATATTTATATATTTTTTGTTATTCACATAAAATTTTAATTATTAATAAATTCTTAGTAAATTTTACATGAAAAATAAAATAGAGAAATGTCATTTTTTTGTCATTTATCACATTTGATAGCTCAAGGTAGATGGTTCAATTTTTATTTACCCAAAATTAATTTTGAGAAGTTCAACAATTTGTAATTATTTAATCAAATTAATATTATATTATTTAATTTCTTCAAAATTAAATATTTTTAAAAATTAATCAAACTCGGATAGCACTAATTCATTATAAACCAATTCTCAACCATTAAAACATTAGAATTTGGAGGCCATGTCATAGTATTTAAAAAAAAAAAAAAAAAAAAAAAAAAAGGAATTTGGTGACAACATCATATACTATCATAGTGCGTATGACTTGGATTAGCATTACTGCGTTTTCCGCATCACATCATTCACATCTGCACTGAAAATTCAGGACTCTTTTTTGTTTAGTTAAATTTGCGAATTTTCAATTTGCCAGACTTTAGAGCTCTAATCATGTTTAATTTAATCTAATTTCAAAACATAAAATATGACCCTTTTCTTTCTTTTTTTTATTTTTTTTATTTTTAAATTTCATATTGTAAGTCTCAATTTAGACCTAAAACATATCTAACTACATCGGAATTATTAATATTTGATATGATATTTTTAACACATTGTATGTATCAATTAATATTGTCATTTATGTATATAACATATAATGATAATCATAAAACACAATAATATAGTAGAGGATCTCATAGACGCATAGCCTGCACCTCAACAACACTAAGTATTTTTATAGGTTGTGTTTGGACAAGACTGTAAGCCTCCGTGACACAATCGACCGTGGGTTGTGAGGTTGTGCACAATCATATACATAGTAAAAAATGGTGTTTGTGATAGGGTAGGTTGTGTTACTGTAGATATTAAATCAGTAGGTTTAGTAGAATTTTGTTTGTATTATTATATTGTGAAATGTGGAGAGTTGAATTTAATAATTGTTGATGGATGATTGATATATATACATTCGTAATATATATAAAATATATAGAAATTATAAATAAATTATAAAAATATAAATATAATACATATATTGTTATATCAATACATTACTAATATACAAAAAATATAAAAGTGATAGATAACATATACATCATAAATAAAAAACAAAAATAATATATAAATATAAATATGTTGTACATAGTCTAGATTGAGTGTGCATCATACCATCCATTTTTAATCATGTAATATATATATATATACCTTAATTATCAATATACTTTACATTTCATAATTGAAAATACAAAATTAAAGTAAAAAGTTCAAAATAAGAATAATTTCTAAAAAAATAAATTATAACATTAGAAAAATATAAAATAAATATTTTTTCAAAATTTATATTTTTAAAGATAATATATAATTTTTTTTTGCAAAAATCATTTGTATCAAATAATATCACTTTTTAACTATATATAAGTAAAAAAATATACCACCATTAACTTAAACAAAAATATTTTATATTTAAAAATAATATTTAATTTTTATATATGATAAATGAATGTCAAAATAAAAATCTTAAAAAAGAACAATTAATATAATATATTTATTATAATATTTTATTTTTATTTTATATAAAAATATTTAAAGTAAAAAATATATATCATCATCGATTTTACCGAAAATATTTTATATTTTAAAAATAATATTTTATTTGTTTATATAATAAATGGATGTCAAAATAAAGATGTCAAAAAGAGGATTACTTTGATATATTCATTATAAAAAATAAATTTAAAATAAAAAAAAGGTATAAATAATTAAAATTTTAAGAGGAAAGAATTAATATTGAATGATTTGAGAGATCAGAGATAAAAAAAAAGGTGTAGAGTATATAGGGCACAACCGATTGTGCCCATCCCAACCCAAACACACCCATAAAGTCGCAAAGCCAATGGACTGGGAAGGAAAGAAGTAAAAAACAACAAAAAATTCATCTTGGCGACTCAGTTTGCACCACCAGATAGATAGCCTATACTCAATCACAGGCATTATTAAAAGAGTCCAATTAAATGAATAAAATTATCATAGACAATAATAAAGGTCAACGGAAATTTGAATCATCATTTGAAAGTTATCATGCTAATATTAAATCGTGGTAAAGAACAAGTATATATACTTTCGAGTTTTATGATGAATCAAGACTACCTTGCCAATTCCAGCAGAAGCTCAAAAAGATCCAACTGGGATAATTTAGTTGTTGGTCCAAACTTACACAAGCTTATTCTATGTTAGTTCCTTCATCCTAGTAATTGTCTGCAGATTCAATACCTTATTGTAGAAAAAGGAAAATGAATTTACCTCTCTGCTACCAATGAACTTGCAAGTTGGGTAGAGCATTCCAGGTTCCAGCTCCAATACTTTGCAAAACTTTCAGATAGAATGTTTAATCATCCCCATACATCACAAAAATGTGTTTGTTACACTGCACCATAAATAAGACTAACACACACCTTGTAACTATCCTGTTAACTTACGAATGCATACCTAAAAGGCATAGCAATGATGCGAGCAAGAAACACCAAGATAGAATAGAAGTACTAAAGCTCCAGTAATAGATGTGCTTGAATCTACTACAGGTGAAATAACAGCCTGAATTTCACCACTATATAAGGCAATTTGGATTTCGGTGCCAATCAGTTAACAATAAGGCAGATAATCAATTGCCAATAACAAACTAAAAACCAGAAAAACATATGATATTGAACCAAGAACTCTTTATACTCCATTACCAAATGTACAATTATGTATACTAGCTATCCTCAAAAGTAAAAACCCGAGCAAATGACCTCTAAACAAACGCAAAATGAAACTGCAAAAATAAGGGTCAATTCTTTTTTCTACTTTACCAACCCCATCAAGAATTTTCATATTTACTCAATGCTTTCCAAGACAATGCTCAAGGACCAACCTCAGTCGGCTTCCTAATACATCCATCTCCGCAATTCTTTGCTGTTGCCAACGCATTTCGAAACTATCTGCACCCACCCTTTCACCACATCCACCAGCCAGAAGACTCCTCAATTCTTTGAAGCACTCATCAAACACATTTATCACCACCTTAGCCGCTATTTCCTCTATTCTATTACCACAGCTGAAATCAATATTCTTCTCGGTCCCCCGAATCACCCCACTGTATGAATCACGTCTCTCATCCTCCATAGCTGTCTCTTCCCCTTCAAGCTCCACATTCACCTCGCTCAACTTAAACTCGTCATTGATATTACCATAATCAAAACAATCTCCAAGATTAACCCCGCCTTCATCACCACACCCATTCTCATTATCAACACAATCCAACTCCATATTAGCATCATCCCCATCATTATCTTGATCAAAACCAGACATGATAACTGGCAAATTAGGCGAAAACTCAACCTTAACTCCAACAAGACCCGACTGTTTCAGAATCCCATCACTATCACCATCAACAGCACCATCACCATCACCACCGGTATTATGATTACTATGATGCACGCTCACATTCCTAGCGCCGCTGAAAGGTGATGTGGCGGCATATTCCGGGTGCCATAGCCGTTTCGACAAGTCATAAAGCGCACGATCATGCACCGACAACTGCGATCGATCCAGACCATTAGACAACCGGGAGGAAATAACGCGGAACTTCTTCCTGAGCCTCCGGAGCTTCTCGGAGAGCTGTGATTTCGTATACGGCTGCGACATAGTGCCGGAGAACCGGTCGTAGAAGATCCCTAAATCCCTCGGGAAGGCTAAATTTTGTGAGGAGCAATCCAATAAGCCCTTCAAGAATCGGATCTCGTCCGGCTCGGTCCATATCCGGTGGAATTTGAAGGGCGGTACTCCGCTGTTATTCGTGTCGTGATTTGGTTCAGGTTTTGAAGGATTAGGGTCTGGGGTTTTGCGTTTGATTGGGAGTTTCGAAGCAGAGGGCTTCCCGTGGTTGGGTTGAATTGTGGTGGAGTCCATGGCTAGGGTTACAGGATTTGGGGCTCTAGGCCTCTAGCTCAATCACTACAGTTTAATTCTCTTTTTTATTTTTTTTTTGGTTTAGAGGGCTAATTAGGTTTGAATTTACGCTGTTGAGTTGATTTGGATCAGGTGATTAAGCAATTGGGATTTAGTGTTTCGTTGAAAGCTTAATTGGGGGAATTTATTTTGGCAAGTTTTTGGAATGGATTGAGGTCAAATGAATTTTTAAGTTTCTCAGTTCTTAATATTTGTTTTGATAAAACCTTATAATATAATTTCATTTTCCAAAAGTGTAAAACAATATGAAGTTTCTCTCTCTCTCTCTCTCTCTCTCTCTTCGTAATACATTAATTATGTTAAATTTTATATGTTGAGCATCGGAATGTAATATTTCTTAGTAGGTCTCATGTGTCATAGTAGTACAATACAATGGGCCGGGCCGGGCCGAGCTGTGTCTGCTTATGTCCATGTATAAAATAATATTTTTACTTCACAACTAGTATATTGTTTTAATAAGTGTTATGTTTCACTTTAAAATTATTATGTTTTAATTTAAAAAATAGCACTTTCCACCAGACCCCGCACATACTTAGTATATGCACGTGTTAATGAGCTCACTTGCTAATGTGTTATGATTTTATATAAATAATTTATTTTTCTTACATAAAATAAATAAGTGTAATTTTAATACAATAATATTAGGTATATTAACATATATCTACGATAGATATATGATTTTTTACGTACTTTTCATTTGAATAATTACAAAATGTGTATTTAACAATATAATGCTTTATAGATGAAAAATAAATATTTTTTAGATAAAATTAGTACTTTTTGAACAACATAAAACTATATTATTTTTCATAAATTATACTTCAATTGCACTATTTAAATAATTTCAATCATATGTAGTTAAAACAAGTGGTTTTTAAAGAATCTAAACAAGCATACAATCCATCCATTTTTTCTTTCACAAATAAATTATATATGATTGTCAAATTAACGAATAAGAGAAATAATATAAGTATGAATTTATAATTTTTAAAAAATATTTCTTTATCCAAATTGACTAGGAGTAGAAAGTTGTAATATTGAAAAACAAGATTATTATTATTATCATCATTATTATTATGTGATATTACTTTCACAAAAAATGTATTATATCCAATTGACTAGGAATAAAAAATTGTACTATTAAGAAACAAATTTTTTTGGTGATATTACTTTCACAAAAAATGTATTATGTCCAAACATAGCGTATAAAAAATGCATTCACGCAACAAACAAGTATGCTTGTTTATTTTTATCGAATTCAAGTTGTATCAATGTAGATCTATGCATTTATTAGTGAAAGTGAGTTGAACCCAAACCCTTACGAACTTTGTACTCATCCAATCATGATATATAAGCAATTGTGAACATTTTTTTTTTAATAATTTATGAATTGTTTGTCTAAAATATTATAATTATATTATAATTATATGATGTAGTTTACAGCCGTAGTGAATACAGTAATTTATTCAAAATAATAAATATCTTCGATCACCTATTTTTATAATTTGTAATAAATTAATATTTAAATTTAGATAAGAAAGACCTATTAGAAGCAAAGACGAGATATTAATTTGTTACGGAATATAAAAGTTCGTGATCCGTGGAGTAATTTTCTGTGCGTGTGCAAATAAAATAGAATGTAATATTTATAAAATTTTAACATAATTTTTATTTTACTAATTTTTAAAACTTTCTTTTATATTTTTAAATTTTTGTTAATTTTTTCACTTTTTTTTTTTTTTTTGTGAAAATTATGTCGGAAGCAGCACAAAATTGAAAATTTTAAGCTATTTGAGATGTCTCTCATGATATAATTTACAAAAAAACCACAGATGCAATAGAAAGGAAGAGAAAAAAATCAGAACACCAACACATATGTTGAAAACTAATAAATTAAAAAAAATGCTAAAATATTTATAAAAGTTATAAATAAATGAAGTTACTTTAATTTTTATGTTACCTAATTTTGTGATGAATGTTATCAAACACCCCCACCCAAAAAAAAAAAAAAAAAAAAAAAAAGAAAACTGAAATTGCCAAATATGCCAAAATTTGGTAATTCATTTCAGGGATTGGACCAAATGGAAGATAGAGCAAGTCCGTGCCACACACCCTATTTGCACTCTCTAGAGCTTACAATCTAGGACAAAAAACAAAAAATAATAACAAAAACAGAAAAAAGAACAAAAAGAAGAGAGAAGCCCAAAAATGTCGACGGCGAGAATCTCACCGTCGGCGACAACACTCTCTGCCTCCATTAAACGCCTCTCCCTGAGCCCTCGTATGACCCCGATGCTGTTCGCACCGAGAATTCGCGGCCGACCTGGAAACCGGGCCGTGACAATCTGCTCTAAAGTATCGGACCCGCTTGAAGTCTGCGCCAAAGAGTCTCTCACGACTCCCAACAAGCTTGGGGACTGTAAGTTATTATCCTCCTCATTTTAGATTGAACAAAAATTTAATTTTCTCTTTTCATTGTGAAAGCCCTTTCTTGCTTTTCCGCTACTTCTGAACTCTATTTTTTTTTTTTATAAATAAAATTTAAAAAATTCAGGTCCCTTCACGCAGAAAGTTTTGCTTACATTAGAAGAAAAACATCTTCCATATGACTTGAAGTTGGTTGATTTGAGGAACAAACCTGAATGGTAATGGCTCCAGTGACATTTTCCATTTCCCAACTCTATGTACTTGTCGTAAATTTTTGCTACCATTTTGTCTGATTACATATTGTGTACGTAATGCATAGGTTCTTAAAGATTAGCCCAGAAGGTAAAGTTCCATTGGTAAAGCTTGATGAGAATTGGATCCCAGATTCTGATGTCATAACACAGGCACTGGAAGAAAAGTTCCCTGAACCTTCACTTGCAACACCACCAGAGAAAGCCACAACGTATGTTTCATCTTTTTTTTGCTCAACTGCCTAGTTCCCACGTTTGATTATTGAAGAATGTGACTGTGAAGTTGAATTTCTTGTAAGAACTCAGCTGCCTCGCCTGGAGTCCTTAGTTGTCATTGCCACGAGTGTTTCTGTTAACCTGTTTGCTGAAATTTGTCAAGGGAGTTTCAGAGTACAGTTAATGTCTTTTACAAACATATTGAACTTATCAGACATGTTTCACCAACTACACTAGACTAGAAAACGACATTGCAGGTTCATTGTCATCTGTTCTATGTGACAGGGAACGGATGGTGTAATTATTTTAATGTTGCATTTAATATCTCCCAAAATCATGGACACTTTGGATAATTTCTTGAAGAAAAAGCCAAAGCTTGAGTGTGAACATCATTTTGCTTATGGATTTCAGTTTTTTTAAGGAAAAGAAATGAATTTTGACAGTTTCAATTGTTCCTATTCTTTTCGCGTTTGTTGTCCTGTTGTAAGCATTTCACATGCTTGAATACATGAAACTTTTTGTATATTACTATGATGCTTTCTAGTGCATGTCGATTAGAGCATAATGTTCCTCTTTTCATGCCACCTAGAGCAAGCATTTCTGTTTGGTTTGTTAATTATCTCAGTAGAGAAGATACAACAAATTCATTGGATGTAACAATGATAGATCATAGTCTATGCGATCCAAATCACCCGAACCATTCTGCTATGAAAAGGTCATAAACGGGAATCGCTGTTTGATAACATCTCTTTGATTACACTGTAACAGTGGTTGGGTCTATCTGGGTAAGAAACCTGTGCTTTTTCTGTGATTTTAATGACTCCCTATGTATTTTTGTCTTGACTCTGTGTTCAAGACCTTTTAAAAAAAATTATGGCTTCTTTTAGTTTTGAAAATGCTTGCTAACATCTGAAAGATGGTCTTCACAGCCTTTCTTATGCTTTTGTGAATGATTTGTAGTGGTTCAAAGATATTCTCCACATTTATTGGGTTTCTTAAAAGCAAAGACCCCAGTGATGGAACAGAGCAGGCATTACTCACTGAGCTGACCGACTTCAACAATTATCTTGAAAAAAATGTGAGGATTCAGTGTTTACTTGTTGACATCTATTTGACGTATAACTATTATTACTTCAAATTTAGTATAGACATATTTAAACAACTTGCTCTCTTGTGTTTTAATACCTAATTACAGTGATCATTGTTGAATTAAGTGTTTCACGATATAATGCCAAACTAGGGAAGCTAATCAAAGTGACATTTTCACTGATGCTTGTATGAAATGTAACAATTTTTTCCTTTGAGCGTTAAACGTACAGGGTCCGTTTATTAATGGGGAGGTGATCTCTGTGGCCGATTTATCTCTTGCACCTAAGCTCTATCATCTAGAAGTTGCTTTGGGACACTATAAGAAGTGGTCTGTTCCAGATTCACTTACCTATCTGAAGTCATACATGAAGGTATGGTTAATTGGTAGGAAGTTATGTATGGACTTTTTGTTTATTTCCAGCATTTAAATTGCTTTGTGGCCTCACAAGCTTATTATGAGTTCACCTGTCCAAACTTTTTGTGCGAGCATAATAGCTTATAAAAACACGTAGGTTATATTTGGATTGAGGGATTTGATGATAGAAATGATAGACATATCACTGAATCATTGATGGTTGTTTGGAAAATTGGATTGCCAATAAAGATAAAAGCTGTAGATTTAGTGCTACATGTATTCACCCGAAGCCTCAGTTATGTTGATTGTTCTGCCTAGAGAAACTCATTTTATTGCATAATTTTTTCGGAATATCATATGCAACACAATATGTAAGAACTGTTTTCACAATGTTTGGCAGACCATATTCTCGAGGGATTCTTTCATCAAAACTCGAGCACAAGTAGAAGACGTGATTGAGGGTTGGAGAGCAAAAGTGGAAGGTTGATTGATCGACTACTGCTATCATCATCATCATCATCATCACTCGACACTCGCTGGCTTTGAGGCTGTATCCCAAGTATGTGAGCATAGGTTGTCATTTTGTTATACTAACATCATATTTCTTCTCTCTCAGATGGGTTCTTTAAAAGCATTCTTAGACTAATTAGTGTGTATCATCTGATGATGTCCATATTCAGTGGAAGTTGTCCTAATGTAGCCATAAACTGAGATTCTATAAGCTTCTGCGGAATAAAGTTAGATTGTTTCTAGCAATGATCTCATAAATAATAGAGAACAACCTTTTGGAGATGGGAATTTTTAAGATAATTTTGTAAGTAATTTTTAATGCTACACATCCATCTTCGATTTTCTGTCGTTGATTATGTGATACAGCTGCTAGAAGTTTTGTCCGATTAACAATACACAACTTATAAATAAAATTAGAAATTTCTTACGACATTGATGAAGCTAATAAATTGATTCACTCATATCTTAATAATAAAAAATTGAATAATTGAATACAATTACATTTATGACTTTTGATTCTACTTAATTTTATATAAAACGTTACATTTTAAATAAGATAAATCAATTAATCAACAGAGGACGGTAACTTTGGATATGTTCAAAATTATTGCTGATATTGAGACCAAACAATTGAAGTAGACATGATCTTTGCCTGATTCAGTATTGTGCCCCCAAACTGCTACTTTTGGTCTTGCTTCCCTTTCTTCCACGTGTCTTAATAAATATTCTTTTATTTTACTTTTGTAGGAAAAGTACTAAGAGTTTTAATAAATACATAAATAATTCCATTTTCCCACGATAATTCGAGTAATGTATTATTACGAGTTCTCAAATAGATACTTATTATTGTAAATGTATATTATTTTCCCCAAAAGAAACAGCTAAATATGTTTTTAATCTGTAGATTTCATATTATTATATACATACACTTATTATCTTATATAATTTTAAAAAATAGTAATTATATATAAATCATGTATTGAAAGTAATAATTAAAACCTTTTTCAAATTAAATAAACAAAAAAAAAAAGAAGTAAAATGCTAATTTTTAATCCTTTTATATGGTGTCTTGGAGTTTTGAAAAAAATTAAGAATATTTAGGAATGGACAAATACATTTTAATTAACTAATTAATTAGTTATGATAATTGAACACACAAGAAATTCTTTATAAAATTTGTAGATGTAAGTAATCTTAAATAATTAGTATAATCTTAAAATGACAAATAATTGTAATTAGTATATCAAATAACGATTTCATCCAAAAAAAATTAATTCTTTACGAGAAGAATGATTATATATACACACACATATATATTGAAAATTATTTATTGTTAGTTCATCCTAGTCTATCAATTATCGAATAACAATTAAGATTTGATATTACTCGTTTAGGGGATAATCTCTTGGTCTTACTTCTTACAAGATCCTTCTGTGTTTTTTTTGGGAATTATTAAACTTGTTACAAGATCATCTTTCATAAAGATGACTAACAAATTCTTGATAATTTCATTATGTGTCCAAGTTTATACACACACCGCACCCATGGCGATCAATTCTGGCGGGAGGCTATGTAACCAGCAAGATGGTACAGCGGTGCCGCCCTCAAACTATCAAACTGTCTTAGCTCCTCCACAGCTTTCGCCACCAATTCACTGGCAAACTCCTTTGCCTTCTCCAGCCCCATCAGCTTCGGATACGTCGCCTTATTGCTAGCCAAATCTTTTCCGGCAGTCTTCCCCAACTCCTCCGACGACTTTGTAACATCCAAAATATCATCCACCACCTGAAATAGCAACCCAATATTTCTCGCATACATCCTCAGCCTCTCAATCTCCTCCCTATCTCCTCCGCCGATAATCGCCCCACAAACCACCGCCGCCTCCAACAACTTCGACGTCTTGTGCACATGAATATACTCCAACTCATCCACACTCACCTGCTTCCCCTCGCTGCACAGATCCACAATCTGCCCGGCGACAAGCCCCTCCGACCCGACGGCTGACCCGAGCTCGACAATGGCCTGAACCACTCTACTGCTGTCCACATCTCTACACTTCGCCGCGACATTTTCGAAAGCGAGGGACAACAATGCATCGCCGGCGAGGACTGCCGTATCTTCGCCGAAAGCCTTGTGGTTCGTGGGAATTCCTCGCCGTAAATCGTCGTTGTCCATACACGGGAGGTCGTCGTGGATAAGCGACATAGTATGAATCATCTCAATCGCACAAGCCACGGGGATGGCCGTGGACTCATCCCCTCCGACAAGGTCGCAAGCGGCAAGGCAAAGAATCGGCCGGACACGTTTTCCTCCAGCAAGGAGAGAGTATCTCATGGCCTGATGGATTTTGTACGGGTTCTGGAAAGGGACAGCATCGTCGAGGGCCGTGTTTATTTTCTCCGCCATTGTTATCATGTATTCTTGAAAATTGAAATTGGGAAAAACTGGATTTGGGGGAGAGAGAGTTTCTTCGAGTTGGATTGAAGGTACAACCATGGATGTTTTTGCAGCATTGTTGTGATTGATTTTCATACGGATAATCTTATTGTTATGGTGGTTCCAGCCTGAAGTTTTGAAAGTGCAGAAATATTTTTGAAGGGATAAACTTTCATTAACAGGAATGGTTCCTAGAAATGCCATTGTTCTGTCAAGAGAGAAAAAGGGTTTGTGAGTGGTTTTATATACACAAATTCGGATCTCTACATACAAATATATATATACACCACAGTGCGCATATTCGATTTTATTGATTCTACATACAATTAATTACATTAGGTATAAATTGTGTAACAAAATCACATCCGTATAATATATGTATAATTATATTTATGATAGAATGTGTACATGTAGCATCTACAATATCGATTAGTCGGCAGAGAAGAAGATGCTATTTTGTTTTATAGCAATATGGTTTATGATTATGCCGCTAAACATTAATTGGACTTTGCTGTGTTTAGATATTATTATTCAAAAGCTTAACATGTAAAGGATTAGGTAAGCATTAATGGTAATTGTCATTGTTCTTATGCCATGATTCTTGACTATGATTTCATGTTCCAAGTTGGGTCAAAAATAATAAAATTCTATTGGAAAAGACATGGATTTTTTTTTTTTTTTTTTGTAAAAACTTATCTCCATTGTATGTACCGTACAACATAATTTATAATATTACATATTTCACTAAACTTGAAAAATATTCCTATTGATTTATTACCTTAGAAAATATAGTAATATTTTAGGGTAAACAAATAACAAATTTTAATCTAACAAGTAATATTGTAGAATGAATGGACCGTGCACTAGATGTATAAGAGACTTATTCAAATTTTTTTATTTTTATTTTTATCATATTTCAGTCTAATAAACCTTTTAAGGGATCTTGATTATTTGGTAACTGGAACAAAAAAGTTGATCCTATCTATATGTTTTTATTACAAATTTTGTCAATCTTTAATAATTATATTCATAGATAATATTTTCTTAACTTTTTTGTGGATAGATCTAAACTAGGAGGAGAAACCAGTTGGAAGATGATGCTAGTACACGAAAAGATTCCACTTTCAAAATACCAAAATGCTGCTTGAATAAGCTCAAATTCAATCTATTTTTGTCTCTAGTTTTGGGCTCTAAAAGGGCATCACATTATCATATTCTCTTCATAAAAGTTAATTCCCATGTAATTAACTCATACCTTATGATTACCACTTTTTTCCAATTTTATATATATAATAAGGCTCCGTCTAAGTATATTATTGCAAGTGCATGCAAATTAATGATGAAATATATAATTGATGCTTGTACATTATTAAAAATATATCACGTTACGTATCGTAACAAAAGAATGTAGAAAATTGTTGTACGAGACAGACTTTTTAAATTTTATAAAAAGATACTGCATATTAGTTATTAGATGATGAACAAACTAACTATATTGGTATATAAAATTATATAAATAATTGTTCAATTAGTGGAATTCTTGATTTATTGTGGTGTAATGTGTACTCTTGCTACAAGTAGAAGAAGATAGTTTAAGCCAAAGTCTCAAGTGTTGTTGTGTTATGAGCTTCCAATAATTTAAAACAATTGGGCGCTAAAATCTTGTAATCCTACCTTACTTTAATTTTGCTTTTTGTTTGCTCACTATGCATAATTGTATTGTATTATATTATATACTTAATTTAAAAAAATAAAAAAATTGGACCGTTTTTCCTCCTAATGCTTGATCTCAATCTTTGTCTTCGAAAGTGGATTTTGTGTAAAAATAACAATGCATTTTGGATTGGATTATTCATAAATCTAATGGCATGGCGCGTGCTCACATGTTTATCTACTAAATAAATATCCCTTTTGAAAGTATATATTAATTTTTATTTTATATTTTATGTTTTATTTAAGGGTTCAATTTTTCATTGATTTTCTATTTCCTATCTGTATTCGGATTCTAAATTTTCAGGTAGATCTTAGCCCAAGGCATTTAAGGCCAAGGCCCAGAGCCATGTTTGGACACACATAATCAGCCCAAATAATGGATTCTATTTATGTTTGGGCCACCATATACTGGCATTGTTTATTTATTTTTACTTTCCTTTCGAAAACTTGAAAAAAAATTAAAGATGCGCTGTGAATTTTATCAACAGAAACTATATACAAAGATGGTTAAATTGGTACAACCAGAATAGTGCTCCCTCTTTAAAATAACAGTCATATTTAGTCTGAAATAAGAGTTATTTTTTCGAAAATCAATAAATTATTTTATGTCAAAGTAAATCATATTTTTAAAATTTCATAAATAAGGTATATAATTGAATAAGTTAAATTACATAATAATTGGATAAGTCATAATTTATGGTTAAAATGATACTTTTACCTAATTAACCAAAGAAAAAAGAAATGCCTTTTCCTCCATCTAAAATATGGAGAGGAGTCCATTTATTTAAAGTCATAATATTTTATATAAGCTAGTTAAAAATACAGTTTCATAAATTATTAATTTTTGCTTTTGCTTTCTTATTTATAAATTGAACTTATTTAATAAAGCACTTCGTGTCTACGTCATACAGATATATTACAGATATTCCACTGAAAAATAATTTTATAATTTTCATATATAATGGCCTGGGACTAGTGGCTCCAATTTCCAAGTGAATGAAACTAGCCATGCTTTCCTACTGCAAACGCTGCAGGAGATGGTGTGGGCCGTGTGGGGAAGTGGTCACGTTTTCAAGGCCTTGTTCATTCTTCACGTGGCCCAATACCGACCTCAACCTCTCTTACAACATACATAGGGATGTTATTACAGTCGGTACAAAGACACGTGAATATGGCCCTTCGATTTTAATTTTATAATTGTCAATTTTTAAAATATAAATAAAAATTTAAAATCAAATTAATATAAAGATAGTTTTAATTTTAAATTTTGATTTTTTTTCAAATTTAAAATTAAAATTAAAACCACCAATTCAAAACTAAAATTAAACCTGACAATTCAAAATCAAAACCAATAATTTAAAACTTCAATTCTAGTTCGAATTGGAAGAATTATTTTAGTCCGAATTTGAGGATCGATTCAAATTCTTGAAGAGAATTGATGCTACTTCATATTTCAGTTTCTGTCTTAGAAGTTAATGGAATATAATCTTTTAAGTTAAATAGTTAATGAATTTAATATGCCATTTATACTTTATTTAATTGGGCAATTAAAAGCTGTTATATGTCAAGTATTGAGAGATAGTTAAACCTAATTAGAATTTTAGTACCTTTTATTAATGATGTGACTCCACAATTTTGAATATTTTAAAAAATAAAACATACAATTGGCACATCTCCTACCTCTTTTATTACATGCCCATCTCTATCTCATTCAGTACAAAAATATTAATTCGTCACATTATTTTGTCAATACATGCTAATTCGGGACGTTATTTCTTCAGTTCACACTTAATCTTAATTTCATCTGTATCCACAACTAAATAGTTATATGTCGGTATATTTATCTTTGCAATAAAATTTATCTTGCTTTCTTAGATTATCTATATAATAAGTTGATAGTTCGTAGTATTTTATGGTATAATATACTTGAAATGTATTTCACCAAAATTGAGAATATAATGTAGGAGGTGAGATTGTTGGCAAATGTTCTATTTAGTCTGAAAATATGTTGGTATCTCTACATGGTTCTTCTTTGTATATAATATAAAAAAGGTGAGAGAAATCGATTATATTATTTAGTTGAAAATTATCATACATTTTCAAAATCGAATTATCTTAAATTGGCTCAATGCATTTATCCAAAACCATTAAGATAAATCCAACATATTCTTATGTGAAAAAAAATATTTTATTTTTAGCTATATATCGTGTAATTATATATAGAACATATAATTTTAGAATGAAAAATTTTTATTTGCTAATATTTTTAACATGAAAAACATTGATTATTAGTGAGTTTGGTAAGTTCGTAAACATTAAGTTCATAAACATAAAATATAAACGAGCTTAAACACAAATTTCTAAATTATCTATAGTGACGGTTAAAAAAATATAAGAGCAAAACAAGTACCTTTTCTCGTTCATAAAAGAATAAAATAATAATAATAATAATAATAATAACAACTTTCCAAATGAAATAAAGCCAAGTTGCTCTAAAATGTGTATCAATAGAACAACTCAATCGTTGAAACACCAAATAAATATCATTTTTCTGGCATTTCGCAAGAGGAACTTACCAAAAATATTTTGATAAAAATGTAAAATAGTTTTACCAAGATAAAAGTAGAAAGTTAATCCAAGCAAAAAAAGATTAAAAAAAAAAAAAAAAGTCAATCCAAGCAAGAATACTGTTGCAAGGACTTCTGCTTATTCCGCTCTCCTTTTTCAAACTTTCAGACATGTTTATTCAAATGTGAAACCGTTTACTCTTGTTTAGTCATTCTTTAACAATCAAGATTAATTAAATTCCATCATAATCAGCTGGAATATACCACTTATGCCTTAATCTACACCAAACCAGAATCATAATCAATCACCTGTTTTCCCTTCAGGCACATAAAGTTTGAAATTAAATCAAATTATGTCGTGCTCTAAGTCGATGAATCACGGCCCACTAATTGAACCATGGTGCAACGAGCTCTGATAGCAACTACTGCTATATACTTTCACATTTAACTTATGTGTAACTCAAGTTGGGACATTTCACATTATTCTTGCTAATTAAAAATACTTATTTGATTATATGATTGAATTATATAGTAAGTAAGTTTGAACATATTTGATTTGTTAATTCGCCCAATGCATTTTTAACTTTGACTTGATGGATGGTCAGATAAGTTCAAATTTAATTTTTTTTAAGTCTCATAAGAATAAGAAAATATTTGATAAATAATATAATCCTATGTATACATGGTTGAACTTGATTGGCTAAGATTTATGACTGTATTCTATATTCTACACTATTACATTATTTAATGTATTTAAGATCATAAATTTTATACGCACTCATATAAATGTGTAGTACATAATGCATTAGATGCATGATAGAAAAAAATCGATATATAAATAGTGGGCGAATTTGACTGTATACAATACTTTTCAAAAAAATTAACAAAATATAGTGTTCGAGGGATTTTGAAAAAAATAAGTAAAGTCGCCAGTGATATGGGCGACTTTAAATTATGTATGTCGCCTATACCACAGGCGACTAAATTATAATTTTTTTAGTCGCCCATTGTATGGGCGACTTTCCCTTTTTTTTTTTTCCATTTTAATACTTGTAGAGTGTGTGTGCGCTCAGTGTGTGTTTGTGTGTTCTGCGTGTGTGTTGCGTTTTTGTTTGTGTGTGTTGTGTGTGCTTGTTTGTAATAATAATAATAATAAATTTAATAATCATTATCATCACACTAACAATAATAATAATTATTATCAAATTAATAATAATCATTATCATCATAGTAGTAATAATAATAATAATAACAACAATAATAATAATAATAATAATAATAATAATAATAATAATAATAATAAATACTTGAATCAAGTTATCGATCACAATTCAATTCATCTCCGATTTTATTTTCTCAATTTGGCACCACTTTAAACATAATGCATGATAATGTGATTTCGAGGACTACATCATCATCTTCATCATGTCGTCCAACATTTAGTTTGAATATTACGACAGATGATAATGAATCAGATGGTAAACCTAATCCACAAGAAGATCGAGGTAGAGGCAAAAGAAAAAAATCAGACGTCGTTGTTTTACTAGATCACATTATAATTATTAATTTATTCTCTATGTAATGAAACAAATTACTTGATTTTAAGTAATTAATAATAATAATAATAATAATGGTTATTAATTTTATTATTATTTATTATCATTGTAATGATTATTATTAATTTAACACTAATAATAATAATAATAACAATAATAATAATAACAAACAAAAACAGAACACACACAGAGCACACACAAACACACACTGAGCGCGCACACACTCCACAAGTATTAAAAAAAAAAAAAAGGAGGTAAGTCGCACATGGGCAACATAAAAAGAAATTAAAATTTAGTCGCCTATGATATAGACGACATACATTTTTTAAAGTCGCCCATACCACTGACGACTTTACTTATTTTTTTCAAAACCCCTTAAATACTATATTGTGTTAAATTTTTTTGAAAAGTAGTGTATAGAGTTAAATTCACCAAAATGGAGAGGGGTAATATTGCGTAAAAAATGGTGAGCAGTGAGGCAGTTGCAATTAAACCCTAAAGAGATTTTAGTTATTAGGACAACTACAATTATTAGTCTCTTTCCATATGCAGGCTTTGGATGCCCTAAATGTGCAAACAACACAAAACAAAATTAGATTGCAGGCCACACATTAACAAGAAATAAGGCTTAATTTGTAATTATTTCGTGGAACTTTGGAATAATCAGAAAAGAAGAGGCAGGCCAAGATCCTTTCCCGAAAAAAAATAAATAAATAAAAATTGGCGCTACGAATTTCTAATGAAAATGGTAATATGTAATTTGTCATTTGCACCTAAAAGCATATATAAAATGTTATTTTACCACTAAAAAGCATATATAAAATTTAGAATATTGGTAAACACAAAACCGGGTATGCATTGTAATTTCACAACTGTATATTTTAATTAACTTTTACAAGATTTTGACAATAAACTTATGACCACCATGTATAAGTGATCATTTTGATATTACAATATTAATGAATTCAGGAACATGAACATGTATTTTTATTTTTTGTGATTACATTCAAATACTTATTTAAATTAATTTATGTGTTCGTCAAAGTCTTATTACAATACTTGGTTCGTTCATATTCAATTCATTTATTACTTCATCATGCAACCCCTAAGAGCATCTCCAGCATAACATCCAAGTCGCGGTCGGACATAATATCATTGCTCTAGCAATGCGCCACATCATGCATCAAAATGATTTTTATTTTTTTGGATTTATTCATCGTTAGTTATGAATCTGCGCCACTCTTTTTTTTATGTTTAATTTAATTGTTATATATTTTTATATTGCATTAATATATGTTTTGTATCACAAATAATTTCAGGTTATTTAATTTTGTATTCTTTTGAATATAATTAATTTTAGAAATGCATATTACATATATAAAAATTATTCCTTAATAGATCACGTCTTATCTATTTAATAGATACAATGAATATTATAAAATATTTTTTTAGTACAGAAAATAGTATAAATTACTGGAGAAGAATTTTGTACTAAAATTATGTAAAATCTGCACTAAAATTGTGCAATAGCAGAAGATAAAGTAGATAAAAAAATATTATTTGTACAAAAGTACACATGGTGGTACAACGGTAGGAGATATTATATTAGTTGCATAATTTGATAAACGATTGGGAAATGATCAAAATTTAATTGTATTTTTTCTAAATTATCGGAAATATTTTTCAAAATCGGATATAGGAAAATTATTAAAAAAGAAAAGACAATGACCGAAATGCCCTCTTAAAATATGTGTGCGGCTCAAGTGTTGTAATTTTGGGTGGAGATTTTGTTGGTAGGAGATCCAAGGTGATAAACTGCAACTTTTGCATAGTTGAGGTACTAACAAATTATGCTTCCAATTTCTTTGTCTGAACTTCCTAATAATTTGGGGGTACAATTTATTATTATTATTATTATTATTATTATTATTATTATTATTATTATTATTATTATGACAAAAAATTAATTATCTTATTGCAAGTAAAGTAATAGATTTTATAGATTCCTACTCATTAATTGATCACACTTTTTTACACAGAAGAGGAAAAGGGGAAGGGATGATATAAGTACAACCAAAAAAGAAAAAGAAGATGGTAAAAACAAAATTGTATTTAACCAAAACAGAAAAAATAAAAAGCTTTTGAGGATTAAAAAAGGTAAATAGACAGGATTTGACTCATTTGAGTGGCTGTATCTCAATCCCTTTGGGGTTGGGGGTGGGGGTGAGCGCGAACTGAGTCTACCCGGAACTCAGAACCCGTCCGGAGTCAACTCACCCCTACTCACCCGCCGTGAGCCGCCATGCGGAGGTGGCGATAAGCGGCCGAGTCTGCCAACCCAACGTCAGGCACCCCTCATTCTCCTCTACTCTGTATCCATCTCCGCCAGCAAAATGCGCCAACAGCATGCTCGCCTCCTTGAAAGCGTTGGAACCTAGGTGGGCCGGGTGGAACCCGGCCGAGTTCATCCGCGCCTGCCACTGCCCCAGCGTTTCGTGCCTCTCCACTCGCTCCACCCCTTCACAGGCGACAACGTTGCATATCTGCCTCCCCAAGTACACCTCCGTCATCATCAAATCCTGGCTGTTGGGCTGAGTCAACCCGGAGCTCTCTAGCGAGTCGAACATGGTGGAGTAATAATGTAACGCTTCGTTAAACCTGTCCAAGAAGACATCTCCATTATGGTTTCCCTCCTGCTCAACAATTGTTACGATATTTGGGCTTAGTTCCTTGATCAAATTCAGCACTTTCTCGATTGCGCCGGGCCTGGATAACAGCCTATGAAGCTCGAACACCGAATTCACGGCCACCGCCTCCACAGTGCTCGGTCCAATATCAAACAATTTTGCATCAAGATCAGCCAAAGAATTTGCTACGAAACCACGAAATTCGAACTCTACCCCGATTGTCTCCGCCAATTGGGCTAATTTCAATCCCACTTGTTGCAAAGCATCGGTGTTGTCGGGCTGGGGCGGCCCGATTCCTGTAAGCTTAAACGCCGGCGGGCCGCCAGGCCGGAGAGCTAAAGCCTGCATCAAGGCAGGCCATTGCATCCCCTGTTTCAAGCTGAAATCGATAACATGAATTCTGTTTGCTCCAGAAAAAGCTTCCAAGATGGCCTGATTGGCTGTAAAATGCGCGAATTTCAGATACGGGCCCGTTTCATAGAAATGCATCTGCAAAACATCGGAGTGCGAGGATTCAAGAGGATCCTGGGGGAAAATCTTGTAAATTTTTCGGGCCAAAGCCTCTGCAAAATATATTGCAACTTTTCGCATCGCCCCGATTTGAGAAACGGCTAAAATTCCGACGTGCTTCACCAGAGCATCCGCCATATTCATGTTTCCTTGTTGAACGGCCTCCGCGCAGGCCATCAAAGTGTGAACAAGTCTCACTCCCGCTTCCTGCGAATCCACCAGTATCACCGGCCGGGCCGCCTCCGCCATGGACGGAGAACCATTTTCAAGAAACTCCGATTTAATCCTCTTATTACCACTCTCGGAGTCGTCAACCAGATCATCCTGTTTATTACTGAAAATCGCTCCACCAGGAATCGCTCTCAAGTCATCGAATTTTCTTTCTCTTTCATCACTTGAAAAACTAATAAGATTGTTGGAAGATTCGCTGGGAAGTCCAATTTGGTCGAATGTCGAATTGCTGAGCTCAGATAACATACTTTCGACCCACCCAGAGAGATCAGACGGGTTGTAATGAACAGTGTTGTTTGAGAGAGCCGAAGCTCCATCTTCCATGGTGGAACCCATAGCCATCTCCAATTGTTCTAGCTTTTCTGCAACCTCCGCCATATCCGAAGATTTCACTTTATATCCCAAAACAGCGAATAGCTCGTCCGTACCAGCATCCGGCTGCTGCTCCGCCCACATCTTTTCTTTCCCAGTGGAGCTGCTGCCACTGCCATCCGCCGGCGTGTTTCCAAGATCTCGATCTCTTTTCATTCTGGAAAATTCTTGCGGCTGAGAGGTTTATCTTTGACTATATTTTTGGTGAGCAATTATTTCAAGGCACATGGATCATCACAAATTTGTGAGCTGAAGCTTGAAAATCATGGCTTTGTTGGGTTCTCTGCATCACTTCTTTCTGCGTTAAATTTGATATTTTTGGGAAAATTAGCGGTAAAATAGAATAATGAAAGGGGCTAGTGACGAAGGCGCGAGCTTCAACAGTGGAACAGAGAGGAAAGCTGGAGTCTGGAGAAGATAAGGAGGAGAAGAAGCCCAGCCATAATAATGGTCCTATTCTTTTATTCTACTTTTTATTATTTTTTCCACATAATTATTCTTAAATGAAATACATTGAACATTTCTTAAATAATATTCTGAACTGTTTAATTTAACTAATATCATAATAAAATAATTTTCATATTTTTTATACCCAAAATATTAAAAAAAATAATCTGTCAGTTTTTAATTAGTTGATATTTTCAGGACTAATATCCAATTTATTCATTCCTATTATATTTTTAAGGTATAATAGGTCAAAATTATTATTTTTATGATGTTTGATTCAACACCCATTTTATATATATTAAAATAAGATATGCAAACAATATAATTGTTTTATTGTTTATGTTGTATTTAAATATATATTGTGTATTGAATCAATTTTTACTAGATTTGAGCGGCAAATAAATAATAATAAAATTTTTAAAAATTTATTAAATAATTTAAATTTTAATAAAATTTATTAATTTATTTTTAAAAAGCAAATATCTATTTTATATGTAATAACAATAAAATAATAAAATATTTTAAATATTCTTAAACATTAATTACACCTAAAATTACATTATAAATATATTTATTTTCTAATTATTCAATTTAGGGCGGAGAATCGCCCCGCAAAAAGGGGGATACGGTTGGGCTTGCTGGTAATAAATTAATAATGTACGTAGTGCCCTTTAAAGGGCACATAAAATTTTGTTTTCTGTTTCTTTTATTTTTTGTTTTTTGTTTTTTGTTTTTAAAACTTTGCACTAATGAAAGTAAATATTTTTTTTGGCAGATAAAATATTAAATGATATTAGTTATCTTTTGTAGCCTATCGAATTCAAAATTCAGGATTTGAGTTTAATATTCAAAGTTCATTGATTATGGGTTCCAAGTTTTCGGATTCAAGATTTATAATTTACAATGAAATTCTTTTTGGTTTTTTAAATTCTTAGAGAGTACGTTTTGGAATAGAACTTGATCCATTAATGTATTGAGCACTAATTCTTTTTTCCCTTATTTGTAAAAGTAATTATTAAATACGTATAAAGGTAGTTTTCGATATTTGATAATACTAGTATTTTTTATACGGTGCACGATTTATAATATAATAAATTATTATAAAGTAGTAATATAATTGTTCAAAATAAAATACATAATTTTATAAAATATATATTTTTAAAAAATATCTAACAATATAAAAATATATTAACTATTAAACTATACTATAATTTATGTATGAAAAAATATTTTATTTTTATATATGCCATATGAATATTAAATTGATGATCATTGAAATATGATTAATTTACTATATTTTTCATAAAATACGAAGTTGAAATGACAAAGTTATAAGTTTCTAAAAATTAAAATAAAAAGACAAAGAAAAAGAAAATTCTGATTGAGTATTATATTTTCTAAAAATAGAAAGATACTTTTTGGCCGGACAGTTTGTAATTTTTTATAATTATTTTACTTTTATATAGTTATGGATTAAAATAATGTGATATAAATTATTATAATCTTATATTTTCCTTATAATTTTTAAATATGTTAAAGTTAAGTATATAGATAAATATACATTTAATTTTTAAAAGTTATGATTGAAGCAATCTGCCAATATTCCGTGTGGAGTGATAAGGACGGGTACTTGTTCCACTCTTGCACGCCACTGATTTATTGTTATTTTGGTTTGGTTAAATAGATGGCTCCACAAAATAGAAGTTTCTTAATAGCAAGGAAGTTTCCAAAGAAGCCTGTATTAGAGATTACAGAATTTAAACGTAAACATAATTTAAATAGTAACAGCGGCGAATAAAGATGTTAAATGCATCAAATCCTCAAGAGTGGGCTTATTTTACCCAATAATAGGATTATGACTTTTTGTTATTAGTTAATTTTAGTCAGGGATTTCTTAAGACTAATACATTAGTATGATCTATGAAATGGGCAGGGTTCTAACCCCAATTATTATTTCAAAATTGAAATATAAATAGAAAATTTGATGGTATAATCATTCATATAGTTTATTTAGAGAAATAGCACTATATATATATATATATATTTATGTTGTATTTGAGTCGGACATACGTCAGCTGTCAAAAAAAAAAAAGTAAACCGCACATCAATGCTTCCAACAAAAGTCGTAACGATTCGATATGTTAGTTTCACTATTATTGACATTAATGAACCTGACAGAAGTCGTGACGATTCTGTTTGTTAGTTTCGCTACTATTGACAAGGACGCCAATGCTAGCGAGTTTTTTGTCAGAATCATAAGTTTGCGTGTGTTGTTCAATCTATGAATATGATAATATTGTCTTTGGGTTTCACGAAATCCTCATGGTTTTGCTGCTAGGTTCACTTAATTTTTTTTTCATACATATAAAGATATGTACACAATTATAAATTCATAATTATCCTTATGTTTAATCGATATAAGAATTTAGTTAACCATCTGAACATACATTTCTCCTTCAAAAAAATCTCACTTAGACTCCAACTCTTCTTACTCGCTCAATATCTTTACTTAGGCGATTATTCCTAAGGTTCGATTAACTTTGGGACCTAGCTCTAGTATCTTTGTTGGACATATTAAACTTGTGTGAAAAAATCAAATCGTTACAAAAATAATATTCGTTTTAGAAAATTTTTAATTAACACAATTTTATTTTAATTAAGATATATTCAATTATAAACTTACAATCATTCTCATATCTAAGTGATGTAGATTTAATTGTTCATCGCAATCAAAAGTCTTACATATGGACAAATGGCCAATATGTAGTTGAGAGTATAATTGATTTAACCCTACAATTTAATAGGGTTGCTTATTTTTCTGTTTGTCCATAATATCTGAATTATCATTAATCAAGATTAAAAAAGAAAAAGAAAAAACTCACATAATTTCATCAAATTATAAAATTGACATATGTTAGATTTTATCAACATAAATTCTCCGCTATAAATCTAGGATTATGCATATCTTGAATACTTCTTCAGTATTTATTTTTCATAACAAAAAAAGAATTAATACATTATATCAAAGTGGTAACATATAACTTTATAACTTCTACTAGTCACAATGGGGGTGGCGTGGGGGGTACTTATTGATCTTTGTGAAACTTATATTATATGACCCAACAAATTAATAAAGGAAATGGATAACCACGGAATTTTTCCGTTGGTTGTACTGAACAGCATTGATGATTGTACTTGGTTGGTCTATGGTAATTTACCAGGCAACAATAATATTGTAGGGCCAAGTTATGTAGCCCCCCCAGTCTAGAAGTATGAGAATAATAGTGTCCCATGCCAGAATCCTTATCCTCTCTGTCTTCTCTTGCTCTGCCTATTTTTGTTTGAGTGGTCGCTTTTCAATACCAAAACTGTAACTTTGTAAAATCTTTTGATGGAACTAAAATTCGTATACTTTGTGTGGATGAGACCACCTACACCCATGGGAGTATATGATTTTTCTTTTTTCAATTTGTGTGTATTTTCTTTAAGTAAATTAACTTCAAATATTATTAAATCAGACTGAATTAATAAGCTGCACGTGAAATTTTAAATGAAATCATGATATTATTTGGGACATTAATTGAAATTGGACTTTGAGAATTAGGTTTGAAATAAATGGCATAACATTTCAAACCTCATTATGAGTTTTAAGGCTAAAACTTAAAGTGAAGTCAGAAGCTAAAAAAGTGGGGCAAAAAAAAAAAAAAAAAAAAAAAAAAAGGGAATAATAAAGGATAGAAATAAAGAAAAGGGGAAAAATCAGACTTTTGGAATCTGAGATAATTAAATAAGTGAACTTACATAATCTCCCTTATTTAACCTACATAATTAAAAAGTCCACTTTTGCTATTTCTTTTTATAATTTTAGATAAATATTACTTATTTTTCCTCAAACTCTTCTTATATTTAAATTTCAATTTTTCATTCACTTAAATATCCTGCTGATCATAGTTGAGTTAATTTTCTTCCACATCATTCAGAAAACAAGTTTTAAAATAATTATAGTTCAAAATTACATATTTCACAACTATAATATCGGATATAGTTTTGTGAAGTTAGGTTGGATGCAAGTTTTAATAATAATTTTATTTGCTACCTAGAATTATTTATTTGAATAATTTATACCTAAAAATGAATGGAGAAGCCATCACAATCATAATGCAGGTGCGCCGGTGTACTTGAAGATACATTAATCCTCTAATAAAATATAATAAATCACATCGACTTTTTAACTCTGTGTGACCCCTTTTTGGAGAAATTGTCAAACCCAAAGCACAAAAACATTAAAATAATTGATTAATTTAATCTATCTGTCCTTATCCACAATGTCTCTGTAATTGATTAGGATTAAAAATAACTAGCTGTGGTTGGTAAATCACATCCGAATTAATGCAGGCTTAGCCTTTTGACAAATAATAATGATTCTTATTGGTTAATGACATTTAATTATTCGAATAAGTCATCACATTGATAATACTAGGATCTACATAAATTATGCTTTTATTAATAGGATTAATAATGGAAAATAAAATTATCTATACAAATCAAAGGGTCCCATTTATTTTACTCCACAAAATTAAATACAAATAAAAAAATTAAGTCTGTGTGTGACATATGTAGCTTTTTGTTTGCTAACAAAAATACAATGGTTAATTGATGGATCATCAAGGGGTAAGAGGTAGGCACAACGATATTGGGTTTGAGTCATCTTTGATAAAGATGATTCTTTTTTTGTTCTAAGATAAAAATATTATAATTTTATTAAATGACATGTGAAGGGCCCTGTAATTAAAATAAAATATCAAGTAATATTGGAATTTTAATTGGATGGTCGCCAACTTTTTGAGTACCAACAAATTACTCAACTTAAACATAATATGTACTCTTGCTCTGTAAATGAATTTTAATTTTTATGGAAATAATACTTTTGTAAATTGTTAAAAGATATTACTTTTATTTGATTCATTTATGAAAATAGTTAAGTTAAAATTATAACTTCAGTAAAAAGTAATATTTTTTTAATAATATAAAAAAGTTAATATTTTTGAAAAAAATATCAGATCAAAACTGCATGAGAGTAGGAAAAGCACATGCAGAACAAATAAAATTTACATATTTTTTAAGGAATCTGCATTGAACTAGCTAGATTCATATATTTTTGTTATTTTCAGAGTGATATCCAACTAATTGTATGCAGTAGGACCTATGTAAGTGATGTGTGTGTGTATATATATTTGGATGGTTATTAAAATATTTTTAAACTTTAGATTTAACATGTGTAAATTAGTTTTCTTGTATATATGAGATTATGAAATCAGAATTCAGCTTTTCTATATATATATATATATATGTATATGTGCATGCATGCGATATTTTGGTGGTAAATTAAAGATAATGAAACAAATGAATTTCATATTCAATTGGTAAAAAAGATTAAAAGTAGTTTTCACCTTTTAATTAATTTTAATTGAGAAGTATGACAACAAGAAGATTGTATCCTCCATTTTATTTTATATTTTATTATTTTTTAATATATGTTATATATTAATTTATAATATTATTAAATATTCATGTGATTGTTTATTGTGAAATATATAACGAATCACTGATGCAAACTAACCTGCAACTAGAGAAGGCACGGTTTTGTTGGTTTTAATTTTGGTTTTAGAAAAGTTTCTGGGATTTTGAGGAGTGAAATCAAAATCGAGATGTAGCCAGTTTCGGTTCCCGGTTCTCTTATTTTTGTTTACAAATTTACATTTGGAACCGCCGGTTTAGAACCGAAATTGCCGAGAATCAAAACCGATGGTTTTCGAAGGATAATTAGGTTTTGATTCCAAATCAAAATCGGATTAACGATTAAATCGAACCGTTAACTACCAATTCAGAACTAAAACCGTGTCCGCATGGACAGCTCAGTTGGTTCCTGGGTGGCAGATTGCCACAAGGACGCAGGATCGAGTCCTGGCAACCGCAGTGGCCGCTGAGTTACCATGATTTAACCATGATTTAATTCCTCCACCAATCTCTGTCGAACCGGGGGTGGGGGCCCTGGGGACGAGGGCTTTCGCCTTTTGCCACAAGAACTAAAATCGTGACCATGTCTAATTGCAACCACCCCGAGATGTGAAATGATATATCTATCCGCATCATGTAGCCTAAATTGGAAGTTTAGTCCTGGATCGGATATATGCAAACATACAAACTGAAAAATCTAACGGTTCCAAAGTGGCACTGTGTTTTGGGCTATGAGTTCTTACCGAATTTCAATAGATAGCCCATCAGTAAAGTGGGCTCAGAAAACTGCTAGGATCCAAGTAATAAGGAATTAAAAGCCCAGTATGGATTGAATTCGAATAACAAGTAGCCTGGATTTGACTTGCACGGAACACAACCATCGGCCCAGTCCATATAGTATCTTTAAATTAATTGTTAATGAATGTTAAGTTTCCCACGGGCAATGGACAAAAACCTTATAAATCTAAAAACAATGTTCAGAAATGGTTATTGACTTAAAAATAATGTTTGCCCATTCAACCTAATTGGAAATATGAAATAGGTTACCGAGGTTGACTTGTTACTCCTTATATTTGATTCAATATACCCCTCCATGCTTTATTAACTTTTGACTTGCATTTAAATATTTAGTGGCAAAGTAATTAAATAAATAAATAAGAGAAAGAATTTCAACATTTATGCTTGTTTCCTATATTATTTTTAGGGAACTTTTTGTTTATACATTTATTAGTCTCATGGGCTATTGGAATTTCAGTCTTAATCAAATTGAAATTCATAAATAAATTTCATAACAATTTTAATTTTACGAATTTTATCATAATTTTTAATTTTTTTATATGTTGGCGGAACCAATAAATTCACCAATAGGTGGTGTTGCAATTTCAAATCCACGCCAAATAAGTTTGACCTGAAAAAAAGGTTAAGCAAGGGATGTTAGACGCACAAGTGAAATTCCAATAAAAAATTGAATATTACCCAAAATTTGAACTGAATTCATAGAATTAAATTGTTCCAGAACTTAATTGCAACTATCAATTTGGATGGAGCTAAAATTGTAAATATGTTATAGTTATAGGTCTAATTTTACAATATACTCTTTATTATCCAGGCAGTTTTATATTTTATTTTAGCTAATTTTATTAATTCTATTATTGAGATGCTTTTACTTTTAATGTTCCAGTTTTTTCTTCTCTTTTATCTCATTTGAACAAAGGGAACCCTATTGTTTTTCTTCCTAAGAAAATATAATTAATGTCTGTCCTTCAGTTTTTATTTTCACCTTTTTAGTAAGTATAAGGGTCCAACAACAAATTACGAATAAAATAAATATAAGATAATTAAATGCTACATATATAATTCATAAGTTTTTTTAATATCATGATTTATGTATTAACTTGGATCTGATCTCTTATTTTATAATTGCAATATTTATGTTAAATTAAAAACTTTGAAAATAAGATTTAATTTGATTCATATGTGAGATTAGCTATAAAATAGTTGTTCTATTATGAAATTTTCGACGAAAAAGTTTAGGGAAAAATAAAAACTGTTACCTACCCTACTTCCCCTCAGACGACTAGGCTGCACTTATATTCAGTTTGCTCCAAGTCTTACAATTCAATGAACATATTTAATGTATGTATGTACTACACTAAAACCAAATTTTATTGATTATTAATTTTTTTTAATAAAAAACTACTCGGGAATTAAATGGGTTTTGCATTAGTTTTGAACTAGTAAAAAGTGTTTTTTTTTTTAAATTTATTTATCAAATTATGAAATATTGAAATTTTAAATGTGAGTTGGCCCATTAACAAATGAAAGAAGAAATATTAGTTTATATCTCTAGTGAACTTCACTGGGGTGTGACCAAACAATTTTAAATAAAGTGTATTTAGATAATTCGAGAGTGTGAATAGCCGTACTTAATATTAAATTTATATTAATTTGGTTTGTTATTGCAATTTATGTAATAAGTTTTATATTAATTTGGTTTGTTATTGCAATTTATGTAATAAGTAAGTATTCAGTATTCATCCATCATTAAATTAAAGTTGGGTTTTAATAATTTAGGAATGTTTGGCTTAATATAATAGGAGACATAATTAGGCTTTTAATTTTCTTTTTCATAAATCTATCGTATTAATGGAACAAGACAATCTTAAAATTAAGAGAATCTTCTATAATTAGGTCAACTGTATTTCTGGTCACGGTCTTACATAAGAATTTTCATAAAAATAATATTTTATTAATTTATTTAAATAATAAGTGTAGCCTGTTAGCTAGCCAGAATGACAACCATAAAAGAATTATCATTTATAAAATAATAAATAGTATTAATTTATGGAGTATTAATTTGCTTCACCAGCCTTTCCATAACAAAAGATTATATTTTCCCTAAAAAAAGAGAAAAAATCAATTATTTATCATAAATATTATATTATAATTCCTGTGAATTATTCGTCTTCTCTGACTAGTAGTTTATCTGAAGGAGACCATTACTGGGTACCCAAATTCCACCAAACTGGCCTAAACGGTATTGAATGGTCTTCGAGAATATTTGACAAACTTTTATCTTCAATATTTCCATCCTCCAGACTACCACTTGCGTACGTTACAACTTTAGAAAGAGAGAAAAACATAGAGAATTTTTGTCATAGCCGTCTATATACTGAACATTAATTCCCCTTTGTCTGCTAAAACAAGTATTTACGTCTTTTTATCTATCCATTTTATTATTCATTAGATATTAAAACAATTACTTATCTTTTACAAGTCGATATAATTTGTAGTATTCATTGCAAACACTGTCAATAATATTTTTTGAATATAGAAAAATACTAACAAACCTTGTTTACATGACTCAATGAAAACTGTATTGAGTTATGTCCCCATAGTTGAATAAACCTTCGACCCATAACTAACGGTCTTATATGTCAATTCATTAAAAAGAAATAAATCATTTACCAAGTAATAATTGTAAAAAGGTCAAAAAAATACATTCAAATATATGGACAAAATGCAAAGAAAAGATATTTCTCATGATATAAATAGAATATGATAATATTAGTTTGTCCATCTAAAAGTAAGAACCATATCTTGCAAACAATCTTACTAATTTATTAATTTCTTATACTTTTATTTTATTGGCTTTATAAATAAAATTTTATTTAATTTGTGACATTAAAATATTTGTAAAACATAATTCTTAATTTAAGAGACACAATATTATTTAAAAATGAATGCCATCAACTCATAATTATACCTAAACACCTAATACAACCGAAAGTCAAATTTTGAGTCTTCATGAGATTTCGTTTACCATCTCACTAACTTTAGACTTTATACTTATTTTAGGAATTTGAGAGCCCCCTAAGCTAAGTATATATACATCAGAATGCATCCATTACAAACTAATTATTAGGAATTGGAGTCTTGGTTCTGTAGTTGTAGGGAACTACATACATTCCACCATTAATATTCTGCAGAAGGTATGTACTCTTTTTTTTTTTTTCCCTCTTATATATGAAGTTAACATGCAAAAGGGTTGTTTGAGTTACATTCTTCAGCACCCAAAAAAAAAAAAAAAAAAAAAAGAGAAAAAAAAAAAAAAAAAAGAGAAGTTAAGTTCTTCAGAATTTACTCCCATTTACGATGTGTTGTTTTAGCATACATCTTGTAATTTAATTATTTTTCAGGGTTTTAATTTGCTGTAGTAATGTACAAATGTGTAGTTGCAGCAAATATGGAGAAAGATCGACGCTGCTTAATTCAACGACGGATTGTAATAACACTTTGTTTCTTCTTCCTTCTCGATTCTACTACCAAGATCCATGCAGACAGGTTTCTATCTCTTCACAATACTAATTTTGCTTATTACAATACAATATATATATATATGTATATATATATATAATATAACATTGATTTTCATTAATTGTTTGCAAAAATTACATATACGGTATAGTTCATGAGAAAATAAAAATTTTCGTCGATATTGAAAACCCAAGTCAAACGACGTAAACTAAATCAACAAAAATACTAAATACAAAAACTTTTAAGTCTCTAAGAAATGCAGGACCATTGTGTGACGTATTATTTCAATGCCGAGCATTTTCCTAAACTCTCAAACTTCCCCCAACTAATTTTTGTATGTGGTTGGTCAATTTATTTAATTAATTATTAAGAGTGTGGTTTGAGGATTTGGAGTTGCAGTCTTGATTGGAAAGTAGGCGTCCAACCACACATAACTTTCTTCCCCTCTTTGAAACAGACTTTTTCATAAATAACTAATCCTACTTGTGGAGAAGTTCACCCCAACTGAAACCTGCCACCTTTGAATTTCTTGTCATTACTTTATCTAATTCTACACACCAATCCTACATACACATGCATGCATATGTAGAAATATATAGATATAGTAGATGTATCTACTTCTCAAATGTACACATATCCTCATTTTTATATACAAATGAATAATAGATATTGCTCTTAGTATATTTCATCAGGTGTATCATTTACAAGATTATTGTACAGATGATAAAAACTCAACCTGACTAGTTTCACTCAATTCCTTTCAAGACCATGAGAGTAAAGATTAAAAAAACTTTAATATTAACCTACTTTGGAAAAAAATTTGTAACTAGGATCTTGTTTGTTTCCTCCTTACTTGAATTTTATTTATTTCATTAAATTGTTACATCCGTGTGAAACAAGCTCCAATTTAGTCCAACTTCGTTGGAAATTGACAAAGTTGGGGTTGTTTGCAAGCCAAGTACAAATTTAAGCCAAAATTTCAGTGATCTTGGGTTTTCTTCGTTAATGCAAAATGAAATTGAAAAATATAATTTCTGTGTAGACGAAAAGATCAATTTTCTTTTCATATGACTTTTTCAATTTTGCCTAAATTATTTAGTCCAAATTCATTGAAAATTGAATAATTTGCTGGCAGCGACTGTTCATGTACAAGTCACGTAATTAATTCTAGTGAAACTACGTAGGAGAATAATTTCTTTTTATATTTAAGACAAAAATTGAAAAAAAAAAAAAAATCGAACAGGACCAAGATTTAGGTGAACTTTTCTTTTGATTGTATATATACTCTGTGGAAAAAGTTTGGGTGATTAAATAAATGGTTAATTATAAAATCCAATATATAGTATGGGTGTTGTTTTAAATTGACATCTAAAAAATTCCAATTGCTATCCTTAACATACATGATAGACTAGCTGCAACATAGAGTGTTTTTTCTGATAATTTTTTGGTAAGAAAATAAAAGGAAATTATAATCTAAAATTAATTAAATACTTCCTCCATCCAATCAAAAAATATATTGTTTGTAAATAAGACTCTTTTTTAAGACATAGGAAGTAAATTCTAAAACAAATATTAAAAATCTAAAAACTATGATAACTTCGGAGAATTACAAATTATTTTTTTGAAAATTACAAATAATATATGAAACTAAAGATAAAATATAAATAGTGTGAATAATTCTTGAAAATTACAAATAATTTTGAAAGTAATAATAAATTTGCAAACAAATTCTGAAATAATATTGCATATAAATTCTAAAATTACAAATACGTGTGATAAATTTTAAAATAAATTCCAAAATTTATTTCTGTAGTTTTAGCAATTGGCATTTTCTTTGCTATTTTACTTATTTTCTTTTTCCTATTTTGCATTTTCTGTGAATTTTTATTCCTGTTTTTATTTATATTATTTAGTATTTTTATTTATCGTTAGTTTTTATGGATTTTATTTCTTCTATT
Source organism: Caryopteris x clandonensis (assembly GCA_028749325.2). Taxonomy (NCBI): domain Eukaryota; kingdom Viridiplantae; phylum Streptophyta; class Magnoliopsida; order Lamiales; family Lamiaceae; genus Caryopteris; species Caryopteris x clandonensis. The sequence continues at coordinate 3,384,219 of JAPYKT020000007.1, read as the reverse complement.
TGGCATGTTTCTATAATTTTCTGTATAGTATTGTTTTTAGAATTTATTTAGAATTTTATATAATTATTTGTAATTTCAAAGTTCAATTTTCATTTTCATTAATTTAATTTGTAATTATAAAATGTTATTTATAATATTTTAATACTATTATAATTTTCATATATTTTTTAAAAAAATTATTTTATTATTTTCAAGTGTTTGAATTAAATTTTAATCATGTATACTATGGGAAGGAATTGGATTAATTTATTTTTGTTAGGTACCAATTTAAAAAAAATGCATATATTGTACATATTGCATTTTGTGTTGACCATCAAATAAATTGATTAACTATATTATTTGCCTAGTATATTTTTCTAAAAAAACTTTTTTCTTGCTTAAATATATTAAAATAATAAAAACTGCAGGTTGATTCCTCAGAGTAGTCAAGAGTCATCTCCTCCCGTCAAACTCCATCTACTGGACAACCATGTAAGTCATGAACTGAAGCACAACAAATTAATGGCAAAAGAGATGTAAATTATAAAATAGTTCTTCAGTAAATCCATTAATTAACTCTCAGAAAACACCAAGTATGATCAAATTGTGCATTTGAACTTGAATTCTGCAGGTAGAGATTGATAACGGCATCGTTCAACTTACGTTGTTGAATCCGGAAGGCAAGATCACAAGCGTCGGATACAAAGGAATCAAGAATGTTCTAGAATATCGAAATAAAGAAACACAAAGAGGGTGAGTTTCTATATTTTCAAGTGGATCCATTGATTTTTCACAGTTCCTTCTTCTTCACTGACTGATACTGTGGGTACGCAGTTATTGGGACATTGTGTGGAGTAGGCCAGAAATAGGCAAGAGTCATTTCGACACGTAAGATCTCGATTTCTTCGTCTTTCTTGATTTTCAGAGTTTAAATGTATGAGTGGGAAAATGTTTAAGAAATATATCCCTTTTCTGTGCAGTCTTGACTGTACAAACTTCAGGGTTATAGCACACACTAATGATCAGGTCGAAGTTTCCTTCACAAAAACATGGGATGTTAATCTTGGTGATGATGTGGTACCCCTCAATATCGACAAAAGGTGTGTTTTGTGCCGGTTTTTACAGTTTCTTATAATTTTAACTAGAGGTGGTAAATCGGGGGACTTGGATGGCCTACCCTATAGTGAGTACTAGTACTTTATGTTAAGGTTGATTCAGTAAAAACTATTAGGATATTTCACGTGTAGGATATTAGGGTTATAGTACTTTTGTTTATAAATGCCTACGAGACTTGCCCTGGATGCAGATCCCAATTTCAAACGTTCTTTCAAGTCAGGTCAAATGGACTAGATAATCTATTTCAAAAAATGTTCATCTTCTAATCCAACTCCATTAGTATACAACACGTATAAAAAGTGATTGATACCATGATGAAATCAGAAACAAATACGTGGTGTGTATTAATTGAGTTTGAATAGGAAATAAAACACCAAATAGTCTAGCTCAAATTGCCACCTCTAATGAACTAATTTAACTATGATATCTTACTAAGTTTGGTATCATGTCTTAATAACTATTTTCCAGGTATGTAGTCCTGCGTGGAGCTTCTGGGTTCTACTCGTATGCAATATTCGAGCACATGGAAGGTTGGCCTGATCTAAACATTGATGAAGCAAGAATCGCAATCAAGCTGCACCAGGACATGTAAAATTTCTGTTCTAACTTAAGCTGATTAGGAAGACACTTTTATGTACATAGATCTTGAAAACTTGCTGATGAACTTTAATGGTTAATTAGGTTCCATTACATGGTAATATCAGACAATAAGCAAAGGGTGATGCCAACAGACAGCGACAGGAAAGTTGGCCGGATACTTGATTACAAGGAAGCCGTTTTGATAACAAATCCGGGAAACCCAAGACTCCGAGGAGAGGTAGAAACATCGATATAATATCCGAACCACTTTCAATTTTTCCAAGAATATAGTACATTGAGTTGTATTTTATGCTATGATCAGGTTGATGACAAGTATCAATACTCTTGTGATAACAAGGATAGCCATGTCCATGGTTGGATCGGCTCTAATCCAAGCGCTGGATTTTGGGTGATCACGCCTAGTGACGAGTTCCGAGCAGGCGGGCCTGCCAAACCAGAGCTCACATCACATGCTGGACCAACTTCCTTGGCTGTGAGTGTACCAAAAATGTTGTTAACGAACATAATTTGTGTCGTGGGCTAACTCGGGTTAGTTTTCATCGACAGATTTTCTTTAGTGGACATTATGCTGGCCCTAATTTTGGAGTTAGATTGCGCAATGGAGAGCATTGGAAGAAGGTGTTTGGCCCAGTTTTCATGTACTTGAATTCAGATTCAGGCAATGATCCAAGCCCACTTTGGGAAGATGCTAAAAGACAGGTCATTTCTTGCAATAATAACTAAGTCACACCAACCTTATTACAAGTTTGAAAATCTTTGCATTTACATTTACATTTTTTCTGTTATATAACAGATGTTAGAAGAGACCCAGAAATGGCCATATGATTTCCCCTTGTCAGGTGATTTTCCTCGTGCTGATCAACGTGGTACACTCACTGGCCGGTTACTTGTACGAGATAGGTACATCAGCAGGGCTCTTATACCAGCAAAATCAGCATATGTTGGATTGGCTCCACCTGGAGATATTGGATCTTGGCAAAGTGATGTTAAGGTTGAATCTCTTTCTACATACAAAATGCTGCCTGAATTAGTTCAAAGGAATCATGGGATTTTGCTTATGTTCTCAGGGCTATCAATTTTGGACACAAACTGATGAAATGGGCTACTTCACGATAAGAGGCGTACGCGCAGACACTTATAATTTGTACGCTTGGGTGCCAGGGATCATCGGAGACTATAAACATGATGCTGACATTGTGATCCGACCAGGTCTGTCCCTCTCTTGCGCACACGCACTCTCTTTTTCTCTCATACTTTTTATGATGGGGAAAATTATGTATGTATTCTTCCAGGATCACAAGTTCATACCGGCAATCTTGTGTACTACCCTCCAAGAAATGGTCCAACCCTATGGGAAATCGGGATCCCTGATCGAACTGCAGCTGAATTCTACGTACCTGATCCAGTCCGGGGCCTTGTAAACAAACTATTCATCAACCATACAGAGAAGTAAGCTCTACAGCTTAGTGATTATCATACTTCTTCTATATTTAACAGAGTAACTAAGACCTTACTGACAAGAATATTTGCATCCAGGTATAGGCAATACGGTTTATGGGAAAGATATACAGATTTATATCCTGATGAAGATCTGATTTACACCGTTGGCGTCAGCGATTATCGTAAAGATTGGTTTTTCGCCCATGTAAACAGGTACAACATCAACTGAGACCTGTTTTTAGCAATCAACCAGCTTTCAGTCCAATGATATTTTGCCTAATTGACAATGCAACAATATTTTCCAGGAATATCAACGAAAACTATATACCAACCACATGGCGAATCGTATTCGACGTAAAAAATGTCATCAGGACAGGAACTTATACGCTGAGACTGGCATTGGCATCTTCCAACTATGCTGAAATACAGGTATGTTCATAATATATAATCTCATGCTATAACAGAGTTTTAGATTGTTTCGTGCTTAAAATCTAAAAAAGAAAAGAGGGGGAAAAAATCTGACTTGTTTTATGTTATAAGGTATGGACCAATGACCCGAATGCTCGTAGACCTCAATTTACGACAGGAAGGATAGGCATGGACAATGTTATTGCAAGGCATGGAATTCATGGGCAGTACTGGTTATACAATGTAAGTTTGTCAGGATTGCAGCTTGTCAATGGAAAAAATACAATTTATCTTAGGCAATCAAGAGGCTCGTACCCTTTCAACGGCGTCCTGTACGACTACATCCGCTTGGAAGGTCCCCCTGGAGCCTATCATTAGAACACACAAGATCATCTATTCCAGATAATATTTCGTCTCTTATTATCACATTAATTTGAATGTCATATATATAAAATGATGTCATCAGTACGCATCCAAAGAAAAGATGGAAAGCAATATGACTGAGGACGACAACTGGAACTAGCTAGGATTGGCAAATAGAATTATAATTTTTTTTTATTTTTTTTATTTTTGGTAGGTGTCCAGGCCTTCCATGTTAGGAGAAGGGCCTGTTTAATTCTTTACCTTATATTATTTTATTTTTCCCTTTTTTTGTGATTTTTTTTCAATGTGTCCATGTATCCAAATATGAAGTCTTTGTTTAATTTATTGCATTTTTTTCCTCTCCTGATATTGGTTTGGAACAGGAGAGCTTTTCTTTCATAATTTTATATCACTTCAGCTATGTATTTTCTTCAAACTCATCCAACTCTGTGTGTGTGTATATAATAGTTTGATGGGCTGATTTAAAGCCCAGTAAAGATTCTCATAAAGCCCTTTCTTATCTTAGTAATTTTGTCCAACATATAAATGATTGAAGCCCAGCCCACGCCTTTTAGTTTAATACCAGCCCAGTTATTAAGTGAACCAACCTAAAACCCAAACCATATAAGCCCATTTCTTCGTTCTTTGAGGTTTTATTAATTGGTACATTTTCCAAAATTTTGGGAAGCTAAATAGTAATAATTTTTGAATAAATAAATAATATTATAGAATAATATTAGAATAACGTACGATACACCCAATATACAAAAAACTTAGAATAACGTACGATACACCCAATATACAAAAAACTTACTCAACAGTAATACTAGTTAAAACAGTAATACAAATAAAAATAAACCTCTGAATGTTAAAACAGTGTGTGTAATTATTGGATAATTTAATAATTCCTTCTTAAATTGTAGAGGCACTTGTTTTGGAAGGTTAAAATTATTTATTTGTCATTTACAATAAATAAATAACGTTAATGGGTAGCCGATGAACGCATGCGTCGCGTGTGGCCTTTTATTTTGGATTTTGTTTTCAATTTAGAAAGATTTTTATATGTATGTGAGTGTGAATCTCTCAAATATTTTCACCTGATAAGGACTTACCCCAGAATCTTCTCAACATAAAATATTATTCTATTTTTTTTTTAATTTGAATTTTGGTAATTTTATTTACAAACTAGTATAATGAACATTTAAAAAATAAAATAAATTTAAAATATAATTACAGTTAATAAATATTTAAGATATAAAAATATTTTATTATTTTTAAGGTAAAAATATGTAAAAAAATATATTGTATAACAAAATATATATTTCCCTCATCTCAAAATAAAAATATTATTTTTTATAATAAATTAATTAAGTGTATACAAATTAAATTATTTAATATTTTTATGAAAATATTAAAATTTAATCTCAAATAATTAACAAAAAATAATTATAATTTCTTTATATTTAATATCTCATTTTAATATATATGAGAACCATGTAAATTAAAGATTACAAAAAAGATAGATTAATTTAATATAGAATAGGTAAAAAATAGAGTAGAAATGAAAAAGTTATTTTGTATCTTAATAAATAAACAAATTCCAAAGAAATCAAGCTAACTTATTATTTAAAAATAATAATTATTGTAATGTACAACCCACTCCCCTAATGTTATTTGCGACAATTTTAGAATAATACTATGATTTGATTTTTGTAAATGAATCTAAATAAACCTCATTCAATGAAGCTGTACTGTGTACAAAAAAATAAAATTTAGAAAAATAAAAATAGAGAAACTCAATATTTACAACTAAAACTATAAGCAAAAAAAGAACAGGAAATTAAATCAACATTTTCCCCGTAGTATGTGTGTTGGTGCGCGTGGGCGCCTCTCCTGATGAATATAAAATGAAGCTCATTGCCCATATAATTTCCTTGAGCTGGTATTTTTCTTTCCTGAGTCTTGTTGTAAATGGCAACCTCACTGGAAACACAGCACCCGGTTAAGGCTTTTGCATGGGCTGCTAATGACCCATCTGGGATTTTTGCGCCTTTGAAGTTCTCCAGAAGGTAGTTTTTGCGGTTGAAAATTTTCATTTTTATGTTGAATTTCTTTGCCTCCCGGTTCTGGAAAAATGGATGCTTTGAGCTGTGTTATCTATAATTTTTTGGTTATTTATAAGATACTTTAATTTTTGTAATGCTGCAGGGCAACTGGTGAGCATGATGTGCAATTCAAAGTTCTCTATTGTGGTATCTGTCATTCAGATCTTCATATGGCCAAGAACGAGTGGGGTTTCACAATCTATCCATTAATACCTGGGTAGGGTTCTCTTTCTCTTTCTCTCTCCCTCTCTGTGTATGTTTGTGTGTGTGGATCTTCAAAATGTTGATCTTGATATTGGTTAGTTTGGGTATGAGTTTTTGGGAGTTCTTTTTATCTTCTAATTTTAAACTAATTTGAACGATCAGTTTTAGCGGAGTTCATTTTATCTTTAGCTATTTTGTATTATCTGCTGTAGAGAAACTGAAGCGTGCATATGTAATGAAAAATTGTGCTTGTATACATCTTTCTTGTATCCTATCTGAACGAAGCTCAAATGGACCAATTTCTGCATTTAGGTACCAAAATCTTCCAATTTTTCAACTATGTATGCTTCAGATTCTGCCACCACTGCCAGTAGCTTAGTTTAATCTTGATTACACTTTTAGACCATATCCTATTTTCAAGTAGATGCACAATCAAGATGGGAAACGCGCAATGCTTTTTACGTACTGATAAGCTGATTGATGCACGCTGCACAGGCACGAGACCGTGGGGGTTGTGACGGAAGTCGGTAGCAAGGTAGAGAAAGTCAAGGTCGGGGACAAAGTAGGCGTTGGATGTTTGGTCGGATCATGCCGTCAGTGCGAGGAGTGCATCAACAATCAAGAAAGTTACTGCCCCAAACAAGTACTCTCAATCAACGCGCATTACTATGATGGTACCGTCACATATGGAGGATTCTCAAACATCATGGTCTGCGACGAGCATTTTATCATCCGTTGGCCCGAAAACCTTCCCCTCCAAAGTGGGGCCCCTCTCCTCTGCGCTGGGATCACAACCTACAGCCCATTGAGGCGATTTGGGCTGGACAGGGCCGGAGTGAATGTTGGTGTTGTCGGGCTAGGTGGGATCGGCCATCTCTCGATTAAGTTTGCTAAGGCCTTAGGGAGTAAGGTGACAGTCATTAGCACGTCGGCAAACAAGAAGAAGGAAGCAATCGAGACTTTTGGTGCTGACGAGTTTTTGGTTAGCCATGACCAAGAACAGATGCATGTAATTGTTTTTGACTTGGGGTGGAGTAAATGATGCAATGTTAATTAATTTTAATTTTGATTTGATTTTTATCTTGTTCTGTGTATAGGCTGCTGCAGGCACCTTGGATGGTATCATTGATACTGTCTCTGGAAATCATTCCCTTTTACCATTAGTAAATTTGTTAAAGCCTCATGGTAATCTTATCTTGGTTGGCCTTCCACAAAAACTTGAGGTGCCTATCTTTCCCCTGGTTCTTGGTAAGCACACACACACACACTCTCTCTCTTCCCCTCCCCCCCCCCCCCCCCCCCCCCCCCCCACCCTCCATTTATGATAAACATTGGGCCATTTTGGAATGATAGGAGGGAAAGCGATAGTTGGGACAGCGAGTGGAGGGGTGAAGGAGGTGCAGGAGATGGTGGAATTTGCAGCGAAGCACAATATACTACCAGAAGTAGAGATAATCCCAATGGATTATGTGAACACGGCTATGGAGCGTTTGGAGAAAGGGGATATCAAGTATCGATTTGTTATTGATGTTGGGAACTCAATAAAGTCTGAGTGAGGTTGTTATGGTGTTTGGCTGCAAATATGACTGGGTCGGATCGGCCCAATCGACCCGAGTGGAAAACTCAGGTCCCAAACTTCAAAAGGTCTTGCTGGGTTCAATGCTTGCTAGGTCTTGTTTTGGTTTGCCTCAAGCATTTTGGTTGGTCTATTTAGTTATTGGTTTGTACCTTAATTGCTGATATTAGTTACAAAATCTCGTTTAATAAAGGAAAAAAAAAATAACCATTTCGTAATTTCATATAAATCAACCGCCTAAACCAATAACAAAAACATCTAAACAATAACAAAGCATCTATTCATACTAATAATACAAACTTAAAATCTTAATACCAATATAGTTCTACTTAATAAATAAAAAGTAACATATCAAAATATATCGTAATAGATTAAAGTTAAATAAAACAAATTAAAAATATATCATAATATCTAATTGATATATCTTACCTAATTGATATATCTTACTACATACTTAAATTATTATTTTGTTTAATTGATTAATTAATTATATACGATGTTATGACTTTAATTACATTATTATACATTTATTGCATAATTTAATTTTAATCAGTGTGAAAATAATTATGTTTTACTGGTTCAATATTGTTGTGTTTGATTTTGATTCCCTGTTGTGGATCTTGAGTTCTTTGTCATGTATGCGGAATCCCCATTTCTGTACGGAGCTTGACAAGGATGACAATGGAACTCTGGAGTGTTTCCAATGGATTTAGTTTTCCTTCATAAAAAACCTTGTCTTGTTTGGTACTGTCCCCAGATTTGAAGGCGGCGACATGCTTTTTAACTCCTACAGCCTCGCCGACGACAAACTATTGAGTTTCAAAAAGGAGTGCCGGCGCCGGAGAAGATTGATCATAAATTCCGGCAGGCGACGCCCGGATTGTGGGCTCCTCCCTAGCCTTGTTAGCTTCGTTTAACGACCACTACCACGATCTACTTCTCTCAAATCCCGTTTCCGGGCGACACATACAGCAATTTTCAATTGTCAGCACTCAAATTTAGCCTCCCAATATTTCAATCTCCTTCCCACAATGTATTTTTTTTTTTCACGCTGTAGTTCCTCTTCAAATTCTCCAACATATAAAAAGATAATAAGATTGTGATGGCATCTTTCCATCTTGTCAATAGCTTTTCCGCTCCTCTCATTGACGTCGTCTGTGGTTCTTCAACAAAGTGTTTATTTGATCGGATTATAAAGTTTGTCTATTTGTCCCATTATGAATCAGAGTTTTGTTGTTCTTTTCTATTTTTATAAAAAAAATATTCCTACAAGAAGCGACGCATGCCTCACGCGAGGTGCGGCTGTTGGATGGTGACATTTGCTAAAAATATCAGTTGCCCACAAGCTGCTGTGGAAGATCTAAAACGTGCGGATGCAAATTGCACAACGTAGTCTTATAAAGATAACTAGGTTAATTGTCATATAACTGCCGATTTCGTACATTTCAGCAGCACTTTGAATCTTTTGTCTTGTTAATGGCGGCATCACTGGAAACACAGCACCCTGTTAAGGCTTTTGCATGGGCTGCTAGAGACTTCTCTGGTATTTTTGCTCCTCTCAAGTTTTCAAGAAGGTATCTTTTCTGATTCAAAGATGGGTGCTCTGAGCTTGGTTTATTTTTATGTCGGTAGTTATCTCCAAGACACTCAATTTGGTCTAATGGTGCAGGGCTACGGGTGAACATGATGTGCAGTTCAAAGTTCTCTTCTGTGGTATCTGCCATTCAGATCTTCATTTGGCTAAGGATGAGTGGGGATTCACAATCTATCCTTTGATACCTGGGTAAGACTCTCTCTCTCTCTCTCTGTAAGACTCAAAGGGATAACACCAGCTGCTGAATTATGAATGGATTCTTATGAAGTTTATCTAAAAAAACATATTTAGTTGACAAAACCTTGCAACACTAAATACATACTCGATGTTTTTTTGTGGAGAAACAAATATAATCTGTCTTGAACATGAAATATGTACATTGGTCTATCTTGTATCTTGTTATATTGGTTTAGATTAGCACATCCGAAAGGAGTGAAACAGAGAATAGGGTGTTACGTTTCTTCTGAGGGCCTGCCAAGTGTTTGCTATTTGATCTCAGTAAAGAAATTGCAGTTCACCAGTTATTACTCATTATAAACAAAATGTGGACTGGTTGATACATGCAGGCATGAAATTGTGGGGGTAGTGACTGAGGTAGGTAGCAAGGTGGAGAAATTCAAAACAGGGGACAAAGTAGGGGTTGGATGCTTCGTTGGATCTTGTGGCAATTGCGATCAGTGCACCGACAATCAAGAAAACCACTGCCCCAAACAAATCATGACAATTTCTTCCGTGTACTACGATGGAACGGCCACCTATGGAGGTTTCTCAGACATCATGGTTGCTAACGAGCATTTTGTTATCAGTTGGCCCGAGAACTTGCCCCTTGATATCGGTGCTCCTCTCCTGTGTGCCGGGATAACAACTTACAGCCCAATGAGGCGCTTTGGGCTCGACAGGCCCGGAGTGAACGTTGGCGTTGTGGGGCTAGGTGGGATCGGTCATCTCACTGTGAAGTTTGCTAAGGCCTTTGGCTGTAAGATCACAGTTATCAGTTCATCCGTAAACAAGAAGAAAGATGCGATAGAAACTTTTGGTGCTGACGATTTTTTGGTCAGCCATGACCAAGAACAGATGCTGGTAATTCTGTTCAACAAACCTAGATTTAACTTATCATTTTAATGAAGGAATTTAAATTTATAACGTCGTGTGTATAGGCTGCTGCAGGAACTTTGGATGGTATCATTGATACTGTCTCTGCAAATCACTCCCTTTTACCATTGGTAAATTTGTTAAAGCCTCATGGCAAGCTTGTCTTGATTGGTGCCCCACAAAAACTTGAGGTGCCTATCTTTCCTCTTCTTCTAGGTAAGCATGGAGTCCCATTCTTTTTTCTGGTATTGCTCTGCAGAATATTATTAAAAATATTAACATTTAGTGATAAATTGGGTTAGGGGGGAAGGCGATAGTTGGGACCGCAGCCGGAGGTGTGAAGGAGACGCAAGAAATGATCGAATTTGCAGCTAAACACAAGATACTGCCGGATGTAGAGATTATCAAGTTCGACTACGTGAATACAGCTATGGAGCGTTTGGAGAAAGCAGATGTGAAGTATCGATTCGTAATTGATGTTGTGAACTCAATACGGGTGGAGTAAGAGAAATTATTTTATTCTAGCTCTTTGGTTTCACCATGTCAGCCGGTCTTTTCTCAATAATATATTTAATTTCTAAGTAAAAGAAATTAAAAATACGGAAAATATATTTTCAAAGCTATAATTCATTTCATTTTAAAGTCTCCAAAGCTATATATTTTCACGCGAGCTTTAAGAAAACTACTAAAAATAAAAGTTATATATTAGAGTAATATTTTCATAAGTGTTTTGATTGGTTTAACCGATATAATTGGGAACCATTGGACTAAATAGACATATGTAATTGAATAGACAATAAAAGAATTATCTTGAGCTTGAAGTATATCGGGAATTGAAAAACTTCTCAACATTCGAAACAAATTTTCTATTATAATACATAAGATATGATTATTTATATATGCTTCTAACATTTATATTAGATGTATAATAATTAATCTATGATGTTACTATTTAATTTTTATAATATAATACAAGGATTTTTTTTTTTCGATTAATCAATTAATTGAACAGATTTAACATAGAGAACCAAACCATGCTTGTCAAATTAATGGCATGCAGTGTTCACGAAAAATAAATTTCTTTCATACTTGAAGTCAGTTGTTTCAAATTTAATGCTCTTAGGCTTTGATTTAATAAATAAATAAAGAATATAAGTGACAATCGATGACTAATAAAAAAAGTGTATTTTATCAAATGTAACTCTCATTACGGAACAAATAGAGTATTTATTTGGACCTCGTAAAATGAACTTCGAGTTAGTATGGTTTGTTGGAAAAACTAATATATCCTTCAATTATATTACTTAGCTCATTTATTATAAGTGTCAATTTAGCATAAAGGTTTTATTTTAGAAAAAAATATCGTTGTCAAAATTAATATATAATTTCCTTTAATCTCTCAGGATGATTTATGTTATATGTTATATACAAATATTTAAATTGGAAAACGATAACTCAGAAGTTAGAGAAAAACACAATTTTTATGTGTGTATATATATGTAAAGTATGTGGCAAAATTGAAGGAAAAAAGGGATAGAAAAGAAAAAGGAAAAAACTGGGGCACAATATACATTTGCAGAAGTTTCCTAATACGACATAATCGCACGCTTCTCACGAGGCCCCTATTTTCGTTCATATTCGTATTTGAGAAAAAGTTAATATTATGTGGTGAATAATGAATATAGAACAAAAAAAACCAATTAATGATTTTGGATGGACGCTCACGTTTGCTTAAAATCATAGCCCATAACATGTTTCTGGAAATTCTCCAATTTGTGGTTATAATTACATAACATTGCGTCATATATATAAGTGTTTGTATCTAGCACACAAAATAATTATTAATAATATTAATTAACAAAAGAACATAACGTGTTTGTATCTAGCAAACAAATAATAATAATAATAATAATAATTTTGAATTTGAATCTTTAATTTCATTCGATGTTTCATCTCAAGATAAAAATAAGAAATGTAATGGAGGATTCTGAGCACTTGTTTTTGCTCATTTTGCTGGATGATCTGTTGTAAATCTCGACCTCACTGGAAACAGAGCTCCCCGTTAAGGCTTGTGCATAGGCTGTGATTGTTGAATATTTGCTACATATTTTTGAAGAGTTTTGATGTAATTTTGATGATCAATATCCTTTTACCAAATATGTTATCGAGCTGATTCCAATTTGTAAATAATTGAAGGTGAATACTCAATTTTGGAGGAAAAAGAGCAGAATTTCTTAAAAAGTTGAAGTAAGGGATTTATCTGATGCACGGGTAGTATGACTATACCAGCCCATAAGACCTGAATAAATTTTCCACACCCTAAGATTAATTTAAGTGTCCATTTCCACTCTGTACATAGGCAGCCCATAAAACTAAACAGAAAGATATGAGCTTAAACTTGTAGTTATAAACTTTATTTTTGCTCATTTTACTGAATAATCTATTGTAAATGACGACCTGACTCGAAACAGAGCTCGCCATTAAGGCTTGTGCATGGGCTGCTAAAGACCCATCTGGGTTTTTGGCTCCTCTCCAGTTCTCAAGAAGGTATAAAAGTTGATAGGTTGTCAATCCACCAAATATAATTAACCTACTTCTAAAATACGAGTATAGTGGCGAGCAGGGTCGAATCCACAGGGAACGGGAATTAAATTCTTTTGAATAAAATAAAACAAAAACAGGGGGTTTTGAAGATTTTCACCTAATATACTAAATACTAAATTAATCAATCTAGCAACTACAAGCTTACATGATATTAATGCACACAAAACAATTTGGCAAGAAAACTATTAAAATAGAGATAATACTAAGAAGAGAGAAATTTGATTTAAGGGTTCGATATTCAATTATACTATTGATCATAGACTTAACAAATAAATTCTTGCAAATTCAAGCAATTAACCTTGGATTTATTAGGATAGCCTTCTAAATCCTTTGTTTTCCTAATTAATTAACCAAACCTAGCATTCGGTCAATTCTTATTATTAATCAACTGGGCACGATAGCATTCCATGTTAATTAATAATAGCATTAATCTTAGTGAAAACAGGTTAATACTAATATCAATAATTAGGATAGCCATAAATATCAATATTAGTCATATAGGTTCAATTAGGATAGGCAATTTATGATAGCATAATTTACCTATTCTAATGCTACGATTCTTCACCCATTTACACTACTAGGAGTATAAACTCATGAATAGCTTTAGGAGAATAAATATTCATTTGGTTTGTCAATTCAAATTAATATAAACCTCCATTAATAATCATTTGAACCTATTAGTACTTGAATATAAAACAAGATAATCAATACATATTCCAAAGCCTCACAATAATATAATCGAAATACGAAACCCTTAAATCAAACCGTAAAATTAGCCACTCATATTATAATAAATCCTAAACATAACCAATATCATTAATACAAAAAATAAAATAAAAGAGAAGATATAAGATAAAGTGAAAACTTACTACAAAAGTGAAGAAGAAAATGGGTCTCTTCTCCCTAAAAATTGTCTCTCTACAAACTTTTGCTCAAAAGATGAAAAGAAAATAAAAGTGTCTTCTCTCTCCTGCTCTTGCAAAAGTTTCTCACGGTAGATTGTGTAGAAATTGGGGTGGAGATTTTTCTTTTCCCTATTTTTAACTTCTTGGGCTCCAAAAATGGGCCTTGGGCCTCCCCTCTTTTTTTCTTGAGTCTTTGGACTTCTTCTTGGGCTTTTGGGCTATTTGCACATTGGCTCGTTTCTTTCACTAATTGTTATTTTTTTCTCGATTTTTCTCCAACTGCAATTAATTATTTTCCTGAAATAAAGAACCGATTAATTAGATCAATTAATTGCAATTTTCGAGACAAAAATACGGAGGATATGAACACAAAATATGGAATATTATAATCATATCAAATCCCCCACACCTAAATCATGCTAGTCCTCAAGCATGCATAAACAATTAGAACAAGGTGATAATCAAGAAAAACATTCTCCTACAATGTTCTCAAATTGCTATGCAATGACGAAATTAAGATGATAATTCTACAAGAGTGAGTGATCATGATTCATTTAAATTCAAGAAAAATTCATGTCTCATCAATTCTTAACAATTTCAATAAGCTCCAATATGACTAATTCAACACCTCGCTAATGGATTCACTCAATTCGCTCTTTTGTGTATGAATGGACATTTTTATATTGTTACACTCAATTTCAAAGCATAACACATCATTGCCATAAGCTTGCTCATCAATCAAATCTCCACCACCTTATCATGTATTCATGCAAAAAATCAAAGGGTCTTTCCAAGGGTTGTAATGAGGCCATGGGTAAAGGTGGGATAAAATGAAGAGAATATATATGCTAAACAAGTCAAGAAGATATATGAATTTATACACAATGTCCAAGATGACAAATAATCCACCTCCATTTGCACTATTCAATATGAAAACTCTTTATCCCATTCTCACTTGATATTCTCCCCATCAAGCTCAAACATATATAAACAACCAAGTAGTAATATGTATATTACTCTATTTACAACTCCCAATCACCAAAGTAATATTGCACTATGCACTATTAGGGAGTATGACGAAAAACAAACCAATTTTTTTTTTTTCAATTTTTCTCTCTTTTTTTTTTCGATTTTTCTCTTCTTTTTTTTTTTTTTTTTTTGCCCAACCTCTTTTCAACCTCCAACTCTTTTAACATTATTGCATTTCATTCACATACTTCTTGACAAGAAAGGTTCGATCAAGGTGGATAAAATGAACAAAAAATGGTTGGTTAAGAGGTTCATCATGTATTTGTTAGAACAAAAAATTTGGCTAAAGGCACAAATGAGCAAACTAGGGGAAATTGCATAGGTATGGATTCAAAGAAAAGGCCGTCAAGTGGTTAAGCCTAAATGCCCTTATCATTTTTATTGCATGAACACATTATGTGGTCTTAAAATGCATATTAAAGCAAGTTCTAGAATGAATATGATATGCTTGATCACACACAAAACAAAAGATAAGGCTCAAAAGCTCACAAAAAAGGTGATTATGTGTTGAACTATGCACATTTTCGTTCTATCCATTGAAAAAAAATAATGAGACACATCATTTGACCATAGACAAAAACTAATCAATCTCATGCATCTCTTGTATATTATCACTCTCATTCCAACAAATCATAGCAATTTAACAACCAAAAGTAGCATTTATGCACAAATCCCCCCACACCTAAACTCTACATTGCCCTCAATGTATACCACCAAAGCTCGTCAATCAGAAAACAAAATAAATAAGAAAATAACAAAAATAAAAATAAAAATAAAAGAAAAAAGACAAAGAAAGAACTTTCCTGAAAGACGGCCGACTGTGGGGAAGACTCGAAGGTTGACTTGTAGTGAGAATCTCCTCTTCTTCTTCATATTAGGTAGATTCACAATTATTTCCTAACATCAAAGTAGCCACACATTCAATTATAATAGTTAGGAATTTGACAATATGTGCACATGAATCTTTTGAAATTTATCAATTCAACTCCAATCAATTGGCAAAATTGATTAATCCCCAAACAATATGAACATTAAGCAAATTCCAGCACATCTTCAAGGATACAAATCAATATTTACCATCATTAACATCACCCATCTACATCTCCAAAAATTCACAAAAAATAAAATCAAAGACTCAAACCATACCTATTAGCATGACAACACAATATCGAATTCTACAAAAATCTAAGATAAATAATAAAAGAAAGAAAACCAGTGAATCGAGATGGGTAATAGCAGCAGTGGTTGGACAGCAGGAAAGGAGAAGAGCAGCAGCGATGGAGACGGCGCTGGCGCAGGCGGCAGTGGCGCAGGGGCGCAGGAGTGTCGCAGCGCGTCGAGGAGGGATAACATGGCCGATGGCGCTGGGCAGCGGTTGCGCTGGGAGACGAGGGAGAGGAGGCGGAGCAGGAGGAGGGCGGGGCTATGCGCGACTAGACGCTCGCGACGGTGCAAAGCGAGAAGAGATAGAGGGGCGGCGACGGCGCGAGGAACGGTGCGGGCATGCGGAGCGGCGCTAGGGCGCGGTGCCAAGGAGAGAGAGAGAGGGGTGGCGACGGGCGCTGGCGCGACGCGAAAGAGAAGAGAGAGACGGCGGCGTGCGGCGCGGGGAATGAGAGCAGATGCGACGGCGCAGGCGCGCTGGGAAGGAGACGCGACGGCGCAGCGGTGCTCGCGCGCAAACGGCACGAGGAGGAAGGATAGGCGCGGCGGGCGTTCGCGGTGCTGCGCAGCTTGGTCGCGATGGCGACACGGCGCAAAGAAGGAAGAGCAGCGACGGCGCCGGGAAGGAAGGGAGATGCGCAGCGCAGGCACGCTGAGAAGGAGAGGCTGCGCGGCGGCGGCGCAAGCTGAAAAGGAGAGGGAAGGGCGCCGGCGCTGGTGGAAGGTGAGAGAGAGAGAAGGGAAGGAATGAGAGAGAGAGAAGGGAAGGAATGAGAGAGAGACAGGAAACCCTACGTGCTCTCTCTTTTTTTTTTTTTTTTTTTTTTTTTTTTTTTTTAATAAAGGAGAAATTTGTTTTTTTTTTTGTGGCGAGAATCTGGAGAAAAAAAACAGAAAACTAGGTCTTCTTAGGCGTGATCACGCCTAACACTCCACTGTCTATTGAGCGTGATCACGCCCAGTTCAACTTTGTCCATGAAATTTTCAAGAAAAACCACTCTAATTTAAGCGTGATCACGCCCAAATCGAACTAATCTCTTGAACCTTTCCTAATTTTTGGACTTGGAAAATTCTCATAAGATGTGATCTCGCCTCCAAAATTGATGCCCGAACCTATTTACACAAAGAAAACAAAATTCAATGAGAATTAGAAAACGAAAATTGAGCTATCCAAATACGAAAAATAAAAAATAAAAATAAAAATAAAATAAAAAAATAAAATTTGGGTTGCCTCCCAATAGCGCAATTTTTTTAACGTCGTTATGCTCGACGGTCTTCCTTTCTCAATTTGTCAAATATCGAGGGCATTCTAACTCCACATCCACTAGGTAAGATATGTCTTCATTCTCATGGAATACCTTCAACCTATGTCCATTTACCTTGAAATCCTTCCCGGTTTCTAAACTTTTGATTTCCACTGCACCGTAAGGAAAAACATTAGTAACAACAAATGGACCAAGCCATTGAGAACGAAGTTTACCTGGCATGAGCTTAAGACGAGAATTGAACAATAACACCTTTTGTCCAACCGTAAATTGTTTTCGGATAATTGAATTATCATGGAACAACTTGGTTTTCTCCTTGTAAATCCTAGAATTCTCGTAAGCTTCTAATCGAAGTTCTTCTAGCTCTTGTAATTGCAACTTCCTCGACAAACCAGCTTCCTCTAAATTCATGTTGCAGCGTTTTACCGCCCAATATGCTTTGTGCTCAATTTCAACCGGCAAATGGCAAGACTTTCCAAAAACCAACCTAAAGGGTGACATTCCTATAGGGGTTTTATGTGCCGTTCGATATGCCCAAAGAGCATCGTCTAGACGAAGACTCCAATCTTTCCTTCCAGGATTGACCGTTTTTGCTAAGATGGACTTTATCTCCCGAGTAGAGACTTCTGCTTGGCCATTGGATTGTGGATGGTAAGCTGTGGCCACTCGATGATGCACGCCATATTTCTTCAACAATGCTCCAACAGTTCTATTGCAAAAATGGGTGCCTTGATCACTGATTATTGCTCTTGGAATTCCAAACCTGCTGAAAATATTAGACTTTATAAAACCTACAACCACAGTAGAATCGTCAGTCCTAGTGGGTTTTGCTTCCATCCACTTCGAAACATAGTCAACCGCTAGAAGTATATACAAGTTGTTACAGGATGACGGAAACGGTCCCATAAAATCTATACCCCAAACATCAAAGATTTCACATATAAGAATAGGAGTTTGTGGCATTTCGTTCCTTTGAGACAATGAACCCGTTCTTTGACACTTTTCACAACTTTTACAAAACTCATATGCATCTTTGAATAAGGTTTCCCAATATAAACCACTATCCAAGACCTTTCTAGCCGTTCTTTTCGGACCAAAATGACCACCACAAGCATAATTATGGCAAAAACTCAAAATGGATCTATGCTCATTTTCAGGTGTACACCTCCTAACTATTTGATCAGAACAAAATTTCCACAAATGAGGTTCATCCCAAACATAGTATTTTGACTCATATTTTATCTTTTGCTTGCGTGATTTACTAAGATCATTAGGTAAAATTCTCGTAACCAAATAATTAACAATATCTGCATACCATGGAATAATACCTTTCACCAGAAACAAATGTTCGTCCGGGAAGAACTCAGAAATGGGCAAAGATTCTTCATCTTGCACTATCCTACTCAAATGGTCGGCTACAGGATTTTCGACTCCCTTTCGATCCTTGATCTCAATGTCAAACTCTTGAAGCAAGAGAATCCAACGTATCAGTCTAGGCTTTGACTCCTTTTTGGCTAAAAGATACTTCAATGCTGCATGATCAGAGTAAACATAGACCTTAGAACCAAGCAAATAAGATCGAAATTTATCTAGAGCAAAAACAATTGCAAGAAGTTCTTTTTCAGTGGTCGTGTAGTTGCGTTGAGCCGAATCCAAGGTTCTTGAAGCATAATAAATGACATGGCTCTTCTTATCAATCCGTTGGCCTAAGACAGCTCCCACGGCATAGTTGCTTGCATCACACATAATCTCGAAGGGCAATTTCCAATCGGGTGATTGAATAATTGGAGCAATGGTCAACATACACTTGAGCTTGTTAAACGCCGACTTGCAATCATCACCAAACTCGAATGGTACCTCCTTTTGGAGTAAATTGGACATTGGCAAAGCAATCTTCGAAAAATCCTTGATAAACCTACGATAAAATCCTGCATGCCCAAGAAAAGCTCGAACCTCTCTAACATTAGTAGGATAGGGTAAACTTTTGATCAAATCAACCTTTGCTTTATCGACTTCAATTCCTCTAGGAGAAATTACATGACCTAATACAATGCCCTCAGTCACCATAAAATGACATTTTTCATAATTCAGCACCAAGTTAGTTTCAACACATCTTTTCAAAATTTTTGACAAATGCCCTAAACAACCATCAAATGAATCACCATAAACGGTAAAATCATCCATAAATACTTCAATGCACTTCTCAATAAATTCTAAAAAAATACTTAACATACATCTCTGAAATGTACCTGGAGCATTGCAAAGACCAAATGGCATCCTTCTACAAGCAAATGTTCCAAAGGGGCATGTGAAGGTTGTCTTGTGTTGATCTTCTTCAGCGATCACAATCTGATAATAGCCTGAATACCCATCAAGAAAACAAAAGTAAGCTTTACCAGCCAATCTTTCTAACATTTGATCAATAAAAGGTAGAGGAAAATGGTCCTTTCTAGTAGCTAGATTGAGCTTTCTAAAATCAATAACCATTCGCCATCCATTTTGCACCCTCATAGGCACCAACTCATCATTTTTATTTCTTACCACAGTGATGCCCGTTTTCTTGGGTACAACATGGATCGGACTCACCCACTTACTCTCCGGAATAGGATATATGATGTTAGCTTCATAAAGTTTCAAAATCTCTTTCATCACGACCTCTTTCATCACCGGATTTAGCCGTCTTTGGGCTTGTCTTACTGGTTTCGCATCATTCTCCAGGAGAATTCTATGCATGCAAATTGCCGGACTTATGCCCTTGATATCTGCCATGGTCCACCCGAGTGCAGTCTTATATTCCTTTAAAACTTGGATCAACTGTTTTTCTTGATCATCAGTTAACCGGCTCGAGATGATCACCGGTAAAGTTTCCTTATCTCCCAAATAGATGTACTTCAAGTGTTTTGGTAAAACTTTCAACTCCAACTTGGGGGCCTGCACAACAGAAGGTAGCAATTTTTCGTTTGAAACATTAAATTCATCAATTAAATTTGTTACCCCCATGTGAGTTTCCATCAAAGATTGAGACATTTCGCAGGCTTCGGCTATTTCTTCCTCCACGTCCCACTGTGCTTGTATATCGAATCTTTCACCCTCGTAGTCTTCTTCAAACACATCCTGCACAATGGAATCAATTATATCAATAGAGCACACAGAATGATTTTCTGAAGGATATTTCATAGCATCAAAAATATTGAATTTAACAATCTCTCCGTCAAACTCGACGGAGAGTGTTCCTTCATCCACATCGATCTTTGTTCTTGCAGTCTTCATAAATGGTCTTCCCAACAAAATAGGGGCAGAGCTAGTGATGGTGTCTTCTTCCATTTTCAAGATGTAAAAATCTGCTGGAAAAATCAACTCGTTAACCTGCACCAAAACATCTTCAACGACCCCTTCAGGGTAAGCATTAGAACGGTCTGCTAGCTGAATGACAACTCGAGTATCTTTCAAGGGACCCAAATTCAAAGCACAATAGATTGAGTATGGCATGACATTAATAGATGCACCTAAGTCTAGCATGGCACGCTCAATCTTCATATTTCCAATAACACAAGGCATAGTAAACATACCGGGATCCTTGCATTTATTTGGAAATGACTTTTTTATCACAGCAGATACATTTTCCCCCACACTAACCTTCTCATCATTTCTCAATCTCCTTTTGTTAGTGCACAACTCCTTTAGAAATTTAGCATACTTCGGGATTTGCTTTATGGCATCCAACAAAGGAATATTTATCTCCACTTTTCGAAAGGTTTCCAATACTTCTCTCTCATGATCATCCTTCTTGGATTTTGCTAACCTGCTAGGAAATGGAGGAACAACCACATTAGAAGTACTAAGTGAAGAGTGTGGGAAATTTACCTTTACCTTTTTTTCATTGGTACTTTCAAGCGAAGATGGTCCCGATTGTATTTCCTTTCCACTTCTCAACGTCATTGCACTTGCATTTTCTCTTGGATGTACCTCCGGTTGAGATGGAAGTCTTCCCGAATTTTGAGCTTCCATTTTACCAACAGATGTTGCCAATTGACTAAGTTGGTTTCCAAGACTTTGAATGCTTGTTCTTTGCTCTTGAATGCTAGCTCTTGTCTCTTGTTGAAATTTTTGAGTGTTTACTGCTAGAGCTTTCACGATATCTTCCAAAGACATTCCGGATTCTGAAGGTTGAGCCTGTGGAGGTGGTGGTGGTCTTGTATAGCCTTGGTGAGGAAAATTTTGTTGGCCTCCTTGATT
Source organism: Caryopteris x clandonensis (assembly GCA_028749325.2). NCBI lineage: Eukaryota > Viridiplantae > Streptophyta > Magnoliopsida > Lamiales > Lamiaceae > Caryopteris > Caryopteris x clandonensis. Next base: position 3,362,539 of record JAPYKT020000007.1, on the reverse strand, counting down.
CTTGTAGCTAAAGTTTGGGTGGTCTCTCCACCCCGGATTGTAGCTATTTGAATAAGGATCATATTTTCGTTGTGGTTGTCCCGGAAATCCTCCCATGGCATTGGCTTGTTGAACATCTTCTGGCAATGAGGGACATCTATCCGAACTATGACCAACAACCGAGCAAACCCCACATACTTGAGCTTGTGGCATTTGTCCCCCTACAAACTTTTCCATCAAAGATGTCAATGCTTCCAACTTTTGATCGAAGGAGCTCGTGTTCACTTCATTAGCTTGGTGTGGAATACTATCTTGTCGAGTTCCAAACTGTTGTGCATTAGCAGTCATGCTCGAGATGAGACTTCTAGCAGCTTCTGGTGTCAAGCTAACCAAGGCTCCTCCACTTGCAGCATAAATCATGTTTCTATCAAAAGTCAAGAGCCCTTCATAGATGTATTGGACGAGTAATTGCTCCGGAATTTGATGTTGAGGACAACTAGCACATAATTGCTTGAATCTCTCCCAATACTCATATAAAGTCTCACCACGTTGCTGTCGAATTCCACACATATCTTTTCTAATCTTGGCTGCACGTGAAGCTAGAAAGAATTTTTCAAGAAACTGCTTCTTCATCTCATTCCAAGTGGTAATAGATCCGGAAGGTAGATAATAGAGCCAATCTTTAGCTTTGTCAGCTAAAGAGAATGGAAAGGCCCGTAGAGAAATTTGGTCTTCCGTCACATTTTGAGGCTTCATTGCAGTGCACACAACATAAAACTCCTTCAAATGCTTATGAGGATCTTCACCTGCAAGTCCACGAAAGGTAGGTAATAAGTGAATAAGACCGGATTTCAACTCAAAAGTAGCATCTCTAGGAATTTGAATGCATAATGGTTGTTGATTAACATCAGGGTTAGCCAACTCCCTTAAAGTCCGTTGAGCTGGAGCTTCCATGTCTTCTTCCTTTATCTTACTTTCTTCAGATTCAGTATCTGCTTCAGGTTCAGACTCGATCCAATCTAAAGCTAAATTCAAACCAGGGGATGATGAAGATGATTGTTGAGCTTGTAGTCTAGCTTCCTTCCTTAAGGCTTTTGCAGTTTTCTCGACTTCTGGATCAAATATCAATTCACCTGTACGAGAAGAACGAGGCATAAACCAGAAACAAGGAAAAACCTAACTCAAAAGAAATTAATTAAACACCGTTCCCCGGCAATGGCGCCAAAATTTGATAGGTTGTCAATCCACCAAATATAATTAACCTACTTCCAAAATACGAGTATAGTGGCGAGCAGGGTCGAATCCACAGGGAACGGGAATTAAATTCTTTTGAATAAAATAAAACAAAAACAGGGGGTTTTGAAGATTTTCACCTAATATACTAAATACTAAATTAATCAATCTAGCAACTACAAGCTTACACGATATTAATGCACACAAAATAATTTGGCAAGAAAACTATTAAAATAGAGATAATACTAAGAAGAGAGAAATTTGATTTAAGGGTTCGATATTCAATTATACTATTGATCATAGACTTAACAAATAAATTCTTGCAAATTCAAGCAATTAACCTTGGATTTATTAGGATAGCCTTCTAAATCCTTTGTTTTCCTAATTAATTAACCAAACCTAGCATTCGGTCAATTCTTATTATTAATCAACTGGGCACGATAGCGTTCCATGTTAATTAATAATAGCATTAATCTTAGTGAAAACAGGTTAATACTAATATCAATAATTAGGATAGCCATAAATATCAATATTAGTCCTATAGGTTCAATTAGGATAGACAATTTATGATAGCATAATTTACCTATTCTAATGCTACGATTCTTCACCCATTTACACTACTAGGAGTATAAACTCATGAATAGCTTTAGGAGAATAAATATTCATTTGATTTGTCAATTCAAATTAATATAAACCTCCATTAATAATCATTTGAACCTATTAGTACTTGAATATAAAACAAGATAATCAATACATATCCCAAAGCCTCACAATAATATAATCAAAATACGAAACCCTTAAATCAAATTGTAAAATTAGCCACTCATATTATAATAAATCCTAAACATAACCAATATCATTAATACAAGAAATAAAATAAAAGAGAAGATATAAGATAAAGTGAAAACTTACTACAAAAGTGAAGAAGAAAATGGGTCTCTTCTCCCTAAAAATTGTCTCTCTACAAACTTTTGCTCAAAAGATGAAAAGAAAATAAAATTGTCTTCTCTCTCCTGCTCTTGCAAAAGTTTCTCACGGCAGATTGTGTAGAAATTGGGGTGGAGATTTTTCTTTTCCCTATTTTTAACTTCTTGGGCTTCAAAAATGGGCCTTGGGCCTCCCCTCTTTTTTTCTTGAGTCTTTGGACTTTTTCTTGGGCTTTTGGGTTGTCTTCTTGGGCTTTTGGGCTATTTACACATTGGCTCGTTTCTTTCACTAATTGTCATTTTTTTCTCGATTTTTCTCCAACTGCAATTAATTATTTTCCTGAAATAAAGAACCGATTAATTAGATCAATTAATTGCAATTTTTGAGACAAAAATACGGAGGATATGAACACAAAATATGGAATATTATAATCATATCAAAAGTTATCATTCAAAGTTTGCAGTTCTAAGAAACTGACTTATTTTACAAGACAGAGAACATCGACTAAACGTTTCCGAAGATGGGTGCTTTACGGCTTTCTATCTTGTCTAATGGTGCAGGGCTACGTGTGAGCATGACGTCCGGTTCAAAGTTCTCTACTGAGATATATGTCATTCCGATCTTCATATGTCCAAGAATGACTGGGGAATCTCAATCTACCCTTTAGTGCCTGGGTAATCTTCAACCTCTTGCCTTTTTTCTTTTTTTCTTTATTCTTTTTAATTGATCATGTAATCTGAATATTTCGCCTAAATGTGATGATGATCGCCGATTGATAAGTTAATCGATATGTGCCTTACTAGCATTTTTAGCGTGAAAAGATTATTATGAATGAATCTTTAATAAAGTTGATTTTCGTTCATGCTTCCGAACAAAAGTAGGATAAGCGAAACGCTTTCTGAGGGCCTCTCAACTGTTTGCTATCTGTTCTGAGTGAAGTTCAAACCGACCAATTTCTGGTTTATGGTACTTGCAGATTCTAATTATATATGACATTCTATAGTACTAATGGGGTGGAGATTGACTGATGCGTTGCACAGGCATGAGATTGTGGGGGAAGTGACTGAGGTAGGCAGCAAGGTGGAGAAATTCATGAAAGGGGACAAAGTAGGCGTGGGATGCCTTGTGGGATCGTGTCGCCAGGAGTGCAGCAACGATCAAGAAAATTACTACCCCAAACTGATACCCACTTCAAGTTGGGTGTACTACGAGGGGACCGTCACATATGGCGGTTTTCTCTAACATGATGGTCGTTGACAAGCATTTTGTTATCCGCTGGCCCCAGAATTTGGTCCTTGATGGTGGTGCTCCTCTTCTTTGTGCCGGGATTGCAGCTTACAGCCCGTTGAGACGCTACAGGCTCGACAGGCCCCGAGTGAATGTGGGCTGTTGTGACAGAATAGGATTATTGAGCATGAACAAGAAACAGGAAACGTAAAGAAGATACAAGATTTACGTGGTTCACCAATAAATTGGCTACATCCACGGGCAGAGAGGAGAACGGATTTTATTATGCGGTATATGTTACAGATTACAGATCTCAAATACCATATATATAGTACTGAGGAAAACCTAAAACACCGAAATTGGACTTAAGGCCCAATACTACATACCGTCGGGCCGGGGGCGTCTCCGTCCCCCCGGACCCCCAGGTGTGGTTTCTTCCTTCTTCTTGAATATCCATTTGCAAGTAACAATCTTTCTCTCCTTAGGCCGTTTGACCAGCTCCCAAGTCTCATTCTTGGCAAGTGATTCCATCTCTTCTCTCATTGCAGCGAGCCATTGGGCCGACTCACTACCTGAAACAGCCTCTCTGTATGTGAATGGTTCACCTGCAGATGGTTCTTCCTCTTCCACCTCGTCAGCGACTTGTAATGCGTAAGTCACCATATCCTCAAAACCATACCGCACAGGAGGCTTCACACCTGTTCTCCTAGCTCTATCAACCGCTATGCTTGTCTGGCGAGCTTCTGGATGAACATCTGAACTTGTACTTTCAGCTGTAGTATGTTGATCTTCTCCACCTTGGAGTTGTGATTTACACTCATCGAGAGTGACTTGCAGCTCCACCTGTTTATCAACACTACTACAATTTTATGTACAAATGGACTTCACAGTGGGGTTAAGCATAGAATTCTCATAAAAAATCACATTCCTACTGAATATAAGTCTATTCTCTGAAGGTGACTAGATTCTATATCCCTTAACTCCATCCCCGAAACCAACAAATATACCCTTCTTAGCTCTTGGCTCTAATTTACCCTCACTAACATGATAGTAAACATTACAACAAAAAACCTTTAACAGTGAATAATCTGCAAGTTTATTAGACCATACCTCATAAGGTGTCTTGCAATCAATGCCAGTGTGAGGACCACGGTTGATCAGATAGCATACCGTGTTTACTGCTTCTGCCTAGAACTTTCTAGCCAAACCAGCATTCGAGAGCATGCATCTCGCTCTCTCCAGCAATGTCTGATTCATGCGCTCTGCCACACCATTCTGCTGTGGTGTATGTCGAATAGTGTGGTGTCGAGCAATCCCTGCATCCTTGCAGAACTCGTTGAACTCAGACGAACAGAACTCCAGGCCATTATCAGTTCGCAGTCGCTTGATCTTCTTCCCAGTCTGATTTTCTACCAACGCTTTCCACTGCTTGAATTTCTTGAAAGCTTCACTTTTGTGTTTCATCATAATTACCCAAGTCATCATAGAGTAGTCATCAATCATAGACACAAAATATTTGTGGCCTCCAATAGACTCAACACGTGACGGACCCCAACAATCCATATGAATGTAGTCAAGAGTCCCCTTGGTCTAATGAACTGCCTTCTTTGGAAACTTGCTGCGATGAAGCTTTCCAAAAATACAATGTTCGCAGAATTCAAGACTCTGCACTTTATGCCCAGAAAGAAGATCCCGCTTTGACAAAATCTGCATCCCTCTTTCTCCCATATGACCGAGCCTCATATGCCACAACCTGGTCATATCCATGTTCTGAACCTCAAATGATGCAACATCAGCAGAACCTGTCACAGTGGAACCTCGCAGATAATATAAGGTACCACGTTTCAAGCCTGTCAAAACCACCTTTGAACCTTGACAGACATACATAACTCCACCTTCACCTTTGAAACTGAAACCCTTGCTGTCAAGGAGACTCAATGATATCAGATTTTTCGTCATTTGTGGAACATGCCTGACTTCATTCAAGGTGCAGAATATCCCATCATGTGTCCGTATCCTGACTGAGCCAATCCCAACAACCTTGCAGGCAGCACTGTTAGCCATGGTAACATTTCCTCCATCTATCTGCTCATAGGTCGAGAAGAACTCCCTATTAGGACAAATATGATATGATGCCCCAGAATCAAGAACCCACACATCATTACGATGTGACTGTCCAGCTGCAACCAAGGCCAGATCATCTTCAGAATTTGTATCAGTTTCTGCAACAGCTGCAGAACCGCCGCCCTCTTTCTTCTCCTGTTTCCTCTTCTTCCTAGGACAATCATTCTTCCAGTGCCCTGGTTCTTTACAGTAATTGCAGATGTCATCAGGTTTAGGACCTTTTGAACCTTTCTAATTCGGCTTCCCACTTTTCTTTCCAGATTTCTTTTGTCCCTTACCCGTGACAAACAGCCCCGATGCCTGATTTTCTGTGGCCGAGCCAGTTGCCTGTTGATGGTCTTCTCTGCTGTGGAGGGCAGATCGAATATCTTCCAGAGACAGAGTATCTTTCCCAGTAATAAACAATTCAACAAAATTCTCATACGATTCAGGCAAAGATACTAACAGAATTAAAGCAGCGTCCTCATCTTCTACTTTAACATCAATATTACGCAAATCTAGTAAAATTTTGTTTAATTTATCTAGATGATCCCGAAGGGGTGTACCTTCCTGCATGCGTAAACGGAACAGACGTTGCTTCAGAAGCAATTTGTTGGTTAGAGACTTCGTCATGTAGAGACTCTCTAACTTCTTCCAGAGACCATCGGCAGTTTCCTGATCCGCAACCTCGATGATAACATCGTCAGACAGACATAGCATGATAGTCGAGTGGGCCTTTTCTTCTAGGATATTCCACTCTTCTTCATCTGCATCCTCAGATTTAGGTTTTCCTGATAGTGGCGCCCACAAACCCTGCTGCTTCAGCAGAGATCGCATCTTGATCTGCCATAAGCCAAAACTATTTCTTCCGGTGAATTTGTCAACCTTTACGTTGAAAGCAGACATTCTTGATCGGCTCCAAGAAACCCTAACAGTGCGGAAAATACCCTGATCGAAACGACCAGGCTCTGATACCAGTTTGTTGTGACAGAATAGGATTATAGAGCATGAACAAGAAACAGGAAACGTAAAGAAGATACAAGATTTACGTGGTTCACCAATAAATTGGCTACATCCACGGGCAGAGAGGAGAACGGATTTTATTATGCGGTATATGTTACAGATATATCAAGACAGCTTTGCGAAGTGTTTGCGAAGTGTGACAGCTCTGCGAAGTGTGTGATTCAAGACATATCAACAAATCTCCACCTTGACTTGAATCTTCCTTGCAGATGCATCATTACAATGCCAGATGAACAGACTCCTCCTTTCTGCCTCAGATTTTCCCTCCTTGGGCATCTAACAGCTTGTGACGTTTAGCAAGTCCAAACAATGTCGAAACTTGCTATGCGGGACCGGCTTGGTGAACATGTCAGCAGGATTATCAGCAGTACCTACTTTCATCACCTTGATTCTCTGCTCATTCCTCAGAAAATGATACCTCACATCAATATGCTTGGTCCTCTCATGATGGACCTGATCCTTGGTCAAACAGATTGCACTCAGACTGTCACAGAATACAATAACTTGATCATGATGTAGACCAAGATCACCTACAAGCCCTTTCAACCAAACTCCCTCTTTAGCAGCTTCTGTCAGTGCCATATACTCTGCTTCAGTTGTAGACAAAGTAACTGTAGCCTGCAGAGTTGCCTTCCAACTAACAACAGAACCACCAAGAGTGAAAACATAACCAGTCATAGATCTTCTACTATCAACATCTCCAGCATAGTCAGAATCAGAATAACCAGTCACAGAAACGTGAGCATCACCTCCATAAATGAGACCAACATCAGACGTACCTCTGAGATAACGGAAAATCCTCTTCACAGCTTGCCAATGCTCCTTTCCAGGTTGTCCCATGAACCTGCTGACAACACTAACAGCATGTGCAAGATCTGGTCTAGTGCAGACCATAGCATACATCAAACTCCCTACTGCATTAGAGTATGGGACTCGAGACATGTACACCTGCTCAGCTACAGATTTCGGTGCATAATCAGTGGATAAATGAATATTTGTAGCACTTGGAGTATCAATAGGCTTGGCGGTAGACATGCCAAATCTAGACAAGATCTTCTGAATGTAACTCTTCTGTGACAAGAAAAGCTTCTTCTTCTCTCTTTCCCTATATATCTCCATACCCAGAATTTTCTTGGCAGCACCCAAATCCTTCATATCGAACTCAGCACTGAGCAGATCCTTCAACTTTTGAATATCAGACTTGGACTTCGCAGCTATGAGCATATCATCCACATACAGGACGAGATAGATCATGGAACCATCATCAGCTTTGTTGTGATACACACAACAATCATACGGACTCCTGTTGTATCCCAACTGGATCATGTAACTGTCAAACCTCTTATACCACTGCCTTGGAGACTGCTTTAGCCCATATAAAGACCTCATCAACTTGCAAACATAATCTTCCTTCCCCAGAACCTGGAACCCCTCTGGCTGAGTCATGTAGATATCGTCTTCGAGCTTTCCATGTAGAAAAGCTGTCTTCACATCTAGTTGCTCAAGTTCTAAATCTTGATGTGCAACCATTGCTAGTAACACTCTGATGGAAGTGTGTCTTACCACTGGTGAGAATATCTCATTATAGTCAACCCCCTCCTTCTGTGTGAACCCTCTTGCAACTAGCCGAGCTTTGTATCTCACACCCTCACCAGGTGTGGTTTCTTCCTTCTTCTTGAATATCCATTTGCAAGTAACAATCTTTCTCTCCTTAGGCCGTTTGACCAGCTCCCAAGTCTCATTCTTGGCAAGTGATTCCATCTCTTCTCTCATTGCAGCGAGCCATTGGGCCGACTCACTACCTGAAACAGCCTCTCTGTATGTGAATGGTTCACCTGCAGATGGTTCTTCCTCTTCCACCTCGTCAGCGACTTGTAATGCGTAAGTCACCATATCCTCAAAACCATACCGCACAGGAGGCTTCACACCTGTTCTCCTAGCTCTATCAACCGCTATGCTTGTCTGGCGAGCTTCTGGATGAACATCTGAACTTGCACTTTCAGCTGTAGTATGTTGATCTTCTCCACCTTGGAGTTGTGATTTACACTCATCGAGAGTGACTTGCAGCTCCACCTGTTTATCAACACTACTACAATTTTCTGTACAAATGGCCAGTGTGAGGACCACGGTTGATCAGATAGCACGCCGTGTTTACTGCTTCTGCCCAGAACTTTCTAGCCAAACCAGCATTCGAGAGCATGCATCTCGCTCTCTCCAGCAATGTCTGATTCATGCGCTCTGCCACACCATTCTGCTGCGGTGTATGTCGAATAGTGTGGTGTCGAGCAATCCCTGCATCCTTGCAGAACTCGTTGAACTCAGACGAACAGAACTCCAGGCCATTATCAGTTCGCAGTCGCTTGATCTTCTTCCCAGTCTGATTTTCTACCAACGCTTTCCACTGCTTGAATTTCTTGAAAGCTTCACTTTTGTGTTTCATCATAATTACCCAAGTCATCCTAGAGTAGTCATCAATCATAGACACAAAATATCTGTGGCCTCCAATAGACTCAACACGTGACGGACCCCAACAATCCATATGAATGTAGTCAAGAGTCCCCTTGGTCTGATGAACTGCCTTCTTTGGAAACTTGCTGCGATGAAGCTTCCCAAAAACACAATGTTCGCAGAATTCAAGACTCTGCACTTTATGCCCAGAAAGAAGATCCCGCTTTGACAAAATCTGCATCCCTCTTTCTCCCATATGACCGAGCCTCATATGCCACAGCCTGGTCATATCCATGGTCTGAACCTCAGATGATGCAACATCAGCAGAACCTGTCACAGTGGAACCTCGCAGATAATATAAGGTACCACGTTTCAAGCCTGTCAGAACCACCTTTGAACCTTGACAGACATACATAACTCCACCTTCACCTTTGAAACTGAAACCCTTGCTGTCAAGGAGACTCAATGATATCAGATTTTTCGTCATCTGTGGAACATGCCTGACTTCATTCAAGGTGCAGAATACCCCATCATGTGTCCGTATCCTGACTGAGCCAATCCCAACCACCTTGCAGGCAGCACTGTTAGCCATGGTAACATTTCCTCCATCTATCTGCTCATAGGTCGAGAAGAACTCCCTGTTAGGACAAATATGATATGATGCCCCAGAATCAAGAACCCACACATCATTACGATGTGACTGTCCAGCTGCAACCAAGGCCAGATCATCTTCAGAATTTGTATCAGTTTCTGCAACAGCTGCAGAACCGCCGACACCCTCTTTCTTCTCCTGTTTCCTCTTCTTCCTAGGACAATCATTCTTCCAGTGCCCTGGTTCTTTACAGTAATTGCAGATGTCATCGGGTTTAGGACCTTTTGAACCTTTCTGATTCGGCTTCCCACTTTTCTTCCCAGATTTCTTTTGTCCCTTACCCGTGACAAACAGCCCCGATGCCTGATTTTCTGTGGCCGAGCCAGTTGCCTGTTGACGGTCTTCTCTGCTGTGGAGGGCAGATCGAACATCTTCCAGAGACAGAGTATCTTTCCCAGTAATAAACGATTCAACAAAATTCTCATACGATTCAGGCAAAGATACTAACAGAATTAAAGCAGCGTCCTCATCTTCTACTTTAACATCAATATTACGCAAATCTAGTAAAATTTTGTTTAATTTATCTAGATGATCCCGAAGGGGTGTACCTTCCTGCATGCGTAAACGGAACAGACGTTGCTTCAGAAGCAATTTGTTGGTTAGAGACTTCGTCATGTAGAGACTCTCTAACTTCTTCCAGAGACCATCGGCAGTTTCCTGATCCGCAACCTCGATGATAACATCGTCAGACAGACATAGCATGATAGTCGAGTGGGCCTTTTCTTCTAGGGTATTCCACTCTTCTTCATCTGCATCCTCAGATTTAGGTTTTCCTGATAGCGGCGCCCACAAACCCTGCTGCTTCAGCAGAGATCGCATCTTGATCTGCCATAAGCCAAAACTATTTCTCCCGGTGAATTTGTCAACCTTTACGTTGAAAGCAGACATTCTTGATCGGCTCTAAAAAACCCTAACAGTGCGGAAAATACCCTGATCGAAACGACCAGGCTCTGATACCAGTTTGTTGTGACAGAATAGGATTATAGAGAATGAACAAGAAACAGGAAACGTAAAGAAGATACAAGATTTACGTGGTTTACCAATAAATTGCTCCTTTCTGCCTCAGATTTTCCCTCCTTGGGCATCTAACAGCTTGTGACGTTTAGCAAGTCCAAACAATGTCGAAACTTGCTATGCGGGACCGGCTTGGTGAACATGTCAGCAGGATTATCAGCAGTACCTACTTTCATCACCTTGATTCTCTGCTCATTCCTCAGAAAATGATACCTCACATCAATATGCTTGGTCCTCTCATGATGGACCTGATCCTTGGTCAAACAGATTGCACTCAGACTGTCACAGAATACAATAACTTGATCATGATGTAGACCAAGATCACCTACAAGCCCTTTCAACCAAACTCCCTCTTTAGCAGCTTCTGTCAGTGCCATATACTCTGCTTCAGTTGTAGACAAAGTAACTGTAGCCTGCAGAGTTGCCTTCCAACTAACAACAGAACCACCAAGAGTGAAAACATAACCAGTCATAGATCTTCTACTATCAACATCTCCAGCATAGTCAGAATCAGAATAACCAGTCACAGAAATGTGAGCATCACCTCCATAAATGAGACCAACATCAGACGTACCTCTGAGATAACGGAAAATCCTCTTCACAGCTTGCCAATGCTCCTTTCCAGGTTCTCCCATGAACCTGCTGACAACACTAACAGTATGTGCAAGATTTGGTCTAGTGCAGACCATAGCATACATCAAGCTCCCTACTGCATTAGAGTATGGGACTCGAGACATGTACACCTGTTCAGCGAGACCCCCGTGACAGCTCTGCGAAGTGTGTAATTCAAGACATATCAACATGGGCGTTGTAGGTCTCGGTGGCATCGGATCATCTCACCGTGAAATTCGCCAAGGCCTTTGGGTGTAAGGTCACAGTTATCAGTTCGTCTGCTAACAAGAAGAAGGAAGTCATTGAAACTTTTGGTGCTGACGAGTTTATGCTTAGCCAGGATGAACAACAGATGCAGGTAAATCTACATTTGGGACTTGGAAATATAGATTTATTGTTTTGGGAAACTTAGGATTTATGATTGTTAAATTTGGTGATGTCTAATATTATTATTGTTATTTTTCTTTTTATAATGTCGCACTAATTTTTTATTTTTTGTACTAAATTTCATGAGAATTTAAAAACTCTAAATATGTGAGCTGAGGGTTGGACTGACTACCTGTAGGTTAGTAATTTTAGTTAGAATTTTTAATTTTTTTAAAAAAATTATGGTAAAATTGGAGATAGGTCGAGAAGAATAAAAAATTAAAATTAATTATAAAAAACTCGTAAAATTAGAGGTCATATATTATATAGATAAAAGGTAACGAAAATAAAATGAAAATTTTCCTATGATTTATTCTATTTACCCTTAACAAAAAGAAAAAAAAAAACACGTTTACATCACTGGTCAAGTGACTATGTTTGTTAGTTTTACCTTTTTTTTTTTTTTTTGGTTTATAAAAGAAAGGGGAACCAATGGGGTCATTTCGGTCCCCCTTCAAATTTTAATATTTTTAGGGATGTTTTAATAATTTTATAAATATTTTCTTTAAAATATTTTATATAATTAAAAATATTTCATCTAAAAAAATCATATTTTGAGTTATCTATTTGTGTGAGTTTAGTGCACTCTATTTTATTTTATGTTTACTTACTTTGCAGTTTTCCAATTATTAAATATACATATATGTTTCTAAAATTATAAATTTATTACATATAAGTGATAAGGGGCATTTATATGAATAGTATTAAATACAATTTATTAAGATTAGGTAAAAATATACCATAGAATTAAATTTAAAGAAATTTAGAAGAGAAAATAATCTCTTAAAATTTCATAAATTATTTTTATATACTAAGTATTTTATAGTTTCTTCAACTATTGATTGTTAAATCTGAAATTATGGAGTAATTTTTTTTTATTTTGGCTAAAAGACATGAGTGACATTGTTTAATTTAATTATAATATTATTAATTATTTGGTAGGTGAATTTAGGAACATATTTGATTATATTAAAAAAATTAAATTATTCTACTTTTTATTTTTATTTTTAAAATTGATATACATTAATTTATTTTAAAATCATAGTTGGGTCCCTTAATTAAAATTTCTGACTTATCGACACTATGTGTAGCCGACAAGAACCAGACCGTTTGACCTAAGTAGCGTGCATTGGTTTGTACCCTAAATAGTAGTAGATGGTTCCATTCTGGGCTGGACAACTAAAACAAGGACATAGTTTCCAAAAAATTGTTTCCTTGGCAGAAAACCAGTATAACTTAATCTGTTGTCAGGGAAAAAGAAGCTTTTCCTTTCTTTAATGGCTAAATTTGAAATTTCAGTAATTGATTTTTAAATATAAACTAATCTGTTTGTATTTATAGGCTGGTGCTGGCCGATTTGATGGTATCATCGATACTGTATCTGCAGATCACTCTCTTTACCATTACTAAATTTGTTAAAGCCTCATGCAAAGCTTATCTTGGTTGGTATTCCACAAAATCTTGGGGTCCCCATCTTTCCCATGATCCTAGGGAAGCATGAAATTCCCATCCTTTATCTTCCATTATTACAATTCAGCTTTGCAGGTTTTGTACATTAACATTCTTCCTGGAATGACAGGAGGGAAGGCCGTAGTGGGGACACTGAGTGGAGGGCTGAAAGAGACCCAAGAAATGGTCGATTTTGCAGCTGAGCACAATATACTACCAGAAAAAGAGGTAATCCCAATCGATTATGTGAACACAGCTATGGAGCATCTCCAAAAAGAAGATGTCAAGTATCGATTTGTTATTGACGTTGGGAACTCCATAATGATTGAATAAAACTGTTTTTATTAAAATTATTGCTCCTTTATTGCATTACGACCTTGAAATGTTATATGTCAGACAAAATAATTTTATTTATAAATGCATATCATATTAATTCGTGAGTGTGTAAATAGATGATGAATATTATAGGTTAGGTATATCTTCTTTGATAACTACAACTCTTTGACATTGCCATCGATCCCTACATTACTTATTTCGACAAATTATGTATATCAAAAGGGTACTCACCTAGTCTAGTGAAATCATTTTTTTCCGGCTAAACCTATTTCTATTTTAATATTATTAAGACACTTTAATGTATAAAAAAATTTCAACAATGATATATATTAGTAGTGTTAAAATAAACGAACCACGGTATAGAATAAACAAATTCCAACTATATATCAATAGTCGAGACCATAATAGGAGAAATGATAAAAAACATGTGGCAGCATCGTTTCTCCACCAAAAATAATCCGAACAGCGGTCAGTATGCCTATATTGAAACAGAACAGTGGGACCGGCGAGAATTTTTCTAATCTTTTGATCTGCCAATTAACACAAAAATTAGTGACCAATATTTGTAGTTTGAGAATGTAATTTAATAGCTAAGATTGAGAAAAGAATTTTATCAGATATGTAAAACATTTCGGTTTTCAATTAATTCCACTCTAGCTAACTATTTCAATCATCGATGCAAAATTGACTTTAATTCATGCAAATAAATCAGTTATAACCACCGAAGACGCTTCTGACGCGTTCTTATCTCTTATTAATTTCTTGATAACCAGGAAGATACTTCACCAATTATTTCCCTAATCGACTGACAACCCGAGAGACGCTCTGCATATTTAATGAGCCGATAACATTAATAATTATAGAGACCCGATTCAAAATCAATAAACTCTAACGCAAGATTACCGAATTAAGACTGATCTTCCCTTGATTCTGTAGAATCAATGCATCACTAATTAAATCTAAACCACAATTACGGATGACCGATTTAATTGGCTACTAATCAATTTTAGATTAATGAATATTTCGAACTACCCAATAGACCCGAAACAATTAACATCACTAAACCCAGAGAATCATAGATACTTGTATAAAATAAAGTATACGAACATATTTTATCTCATAAAATAGATTAGCTAAAGTTTCCTTAATTGTCACCGGAATAAAAGAGTTTAGTTACAACCCATAACACAATCAAGAAACAAAAATAAGAAAATAGAATGATAAAATCGGGCAGCTGCTTGATATGTTTATAATATTCTACATTTTAGATCTACATCCTCCTTATTTTATTTGCCAAAATGCAATTAATTGATCTAATTAATCATTCTTTATTTCAAGAAATTAATTAATTGAATTTGGAGAAAATCTAGCCAAAAGACGAATTTTACGGCTCTTCAACGATGCATCGGGCCAAGCAAAAGAAGAAAGAGTCCATGAAAAACATTACATCATTTTTCTTGTTTTTGTAATGGGCTAGCCCATAGTAATAAATAGTTTTTTTTCTTAGTTTGGCCCATTAGGGTCCAAAACAACATTTGTCTTGTAAAAGAGGAGAAAACAAAAATATTCCCTAGGTTCCAAAAAAAAAAAAAATCATCCCACGGCACTTTTGGAAGAATGGGGGGTAAGAAGTGACTTTCCTCTTTTCATTTTCTCTCTCTTTTTCCACTTTTGGGAACCATGTAAGAATTGAGTTATCTCCTTTCTTTCTCTTTTTTTCTTTTATTTTATCTTTTCTCTTCTCCTTTATTTTATTTTATTATAATATGAGTGACTAATTTCTTGGTTTGATTTAAGGGTTTCGTATTTCGGTTATATTATTGTGAGGCTTTGTGATATGTATTGATTATCTTATTTTATATTCAAGTATTAATAGGTTCAAATAATTGTTAATGGAGATTTATATTAATTTGAATTGACAAATCAAATGAATATTTATTCTCCTAAAGCTATTCATGAGTTTATACTCCTAGTAGGTAAATGAGTGAAGAATTGTAGCATTAGAATAGGTAAATTATGCTATCATAAATTGCCTATCCTAATTGAATCTATAGGACTAATATTGATATTTATGGCTATCCTAATTATTGATATTAGTATTAACCTGTTTTCACTAAGATTAATGCTATTATTAATTAACATGGAACGCTATCGTGCCCAGTTGATTAATAATAAGAATTGACCGAATGCTAGGTTCGGTTAATTAATTAGGAAAACAAAGGATTTATAAGGCTATCCTAATAAATCCAAGGTTAATTGATTGAATTTGCAAGAATTTATTTGTTAGTCTATGATCAATAGTATAATTGAATATCGAACCCTTGAATCAAATTTTTCTCTTCTTAGTATTGTCTCTATTTTGATAGTTTTTCTTGCCAAATTGTTTTGTGTGCATTGATACCGTGTGAGCTTGTGATTGCTAGATTGATTAATTTAATATTTAGTTAATTAGGTGAAAATCTCTCAAAACCCCCCGTTTTTGTTTCATTTTTATTCAAAAGAATTTAATTCCCGTTCCCTGTGGATTCGACCCCGCTCACCACTATACTCGTATTTTGGAAGTAGGTTAATTATATTTGGTGGATTGACAACCTATCAAATTTTGGCGCCGTTGTCGGGGAACAGTGTTTAATTAATTTCTTTTGAGTTAGGTTTTTCCTTGTTTCTGGTTTATGCCTCGTTCTTCTCGTACAGGTGAATTGATATTTGATCCAGAAGTCGAGAAAACTGCAAAAGCCTTAAGGAAGGAAGCTAGACTACGAGCTCAACAATCATCTTCATCATCCCCTGGTTTGAATTTGGCTTTAGATTGGATCAAGTCTGAACCTGAAGTAGATACTGAATCTGAAGAAAGTAAGATAAAGGAAGAAGACATGGAAGCTCCAGCTTTACGGACTTTAAGGGAGTTGGCTCACCCTGATGTTAATCAACAACCATTATGCATTCAAATTCCTACAGATGCTACTTTTGAGTTGAAATCCGGTCTTATTCACTTATTACCTACCTTTCGTAGACTTGCAGGTGAAGATCCTCATAAGCATTTGAAGGAGTTTTATGTTGTGTGCACTGCAATGAAGCCTCAAAATGTGACGGAAGACCAAATTTCTCTACGAGCCTTTCCATTCTCTTTAGCTGACAATGCTAAAGATTGACTCTATTATTTACCTTCCGGATCTATTATCACTTGGAATGAGATGAAGAAGCAGTTTCTTGAAAAATTCTTTCCAGCTTCACGTGCGGCCAATATTAGAAAAGATATATGTGTAATTAGACAACAGCGTGGTGGGACTTTATATGAGTATTGGGAGAGATTCAAGCAATTATGTTCTAGTTGTCCTCAACATCAAATTCTGGAGCAATTACTCGTCCAATACTTCTATGAAGGGCTCTTGACTTTTGATAGAAACATGATTGATGCTGCAAGTGGAGGAGCATTGGTTAGCTTGACACCAGAAGCTGCTAGAAGTCTCATCTCGAGCATGGCTGCTAATGCACAACAGTTTGGAACTCGACAAGATAGTATTCCACATCAAGCTAATGAAGTGAACACGAGCTCCTTTGATCAAAAGTTGGAAGCGCTGACATCTTTGATGGAAAAGTTTGTAGGGGGACAAATGCCACAAGCTCAACTATGTGGAATTTGCTCGGTTGTTGGACATGGTTCGGATAGATGTCCCTCATTGCCGGAAGATGTTCAACAAGCCAATGCCATGGGAGGATTTCCGGGACAACCTCAACGGAAATATGATCCTTATTCAAATAGCTACAATCCGGGGTGGAGAGACCAGCCGAACTTTAGCTACAAGAATCAAGGAGCCCAACAAAGTTTTCCTCACCAAGGCTATACAAGACCACACCACCACCACCACAGGCTCAACCTTCAGAATCCGGAATGTCTTTGGAAGATATCGTGAAAGCTCTAGCAGTAAACACTCAAAAATTTCAATAAGAGACGAGAGCTAGCATTCAAGAGCAAAGAACGAGCATTCAAAGTCTTGGAAACCAACTTAGCCAATTGGCAACATCTGTCGGTAAATTGGAAGCTCAAAATTCGGGAAGACTTCCATCCCAACCGGAGGTACATCTAAGAGAAAATGCAAATGACGTTGAGAAGTGGAAAGGAAATACAATCGGGACCATCTTCGCTTGAAAGTACCAATGAAGGAGAAAAAGAGAAAGAAGCGGAAGAAATCATCAAGGAGAAGCCCAAGGACCACAAAAAGGTAAATTTTCCACACTCTTAACCTAGTACTTCTAATGTGGTTGTTCCTCCATTTCCTAGCAGGTTAGCAAAATACAAGAAGGATGATCATGAGAGAGAAGTATTGGAAACCTTTCTAAAAGGGGATATAAATATTCCCTTGTTGGATGCCATTAAGCAAATCCCGAAGTATGCTAAATTTCTAAAGGAGTTGTGCACTAACAAAATGAGATTGAGAAATGATGAGAAGGTTAGTGTGGGGGAAAATGTATCTGCTGTGATAAAAAAGTCATTTCCATATAAATGCAAGGATCCCGGTATGTTTACTATGCCTTGTGTTATTGGAAATATGAAGATTGAGCGTGCCATGCTAGACTTAGGTGCATCTATTAATGTCATGCCATAATCAATCTATTGTGCTTTGAATTTGGGTCCCTTGAAAGATACCCGAGTTGTAATTCAGTTAGCAGACCGTTCTAATGCTTACCCTGAAGGGGTCGTTGAAGATGTTTTAGTACAGGTTAACGAGTTGGTTTTTCCAGCAGATTTCTACATCTTGAAAATGGAAGAAGACACCATCACTAGCTCTGCCCCTATTTTGTTGGGAAGACCATTTATGAAGATTGCAAGAACAAAGATCGATGTGGATGAGGGAACACTCTCCGTCTAATTGACGGAGAGATTGTTAAATTCAATATTTTCGATGCTATAAAATATCCTTCGAAAAATCATTCTATGTGTTCTATTGATATATTTGGTCGAGCATAACGACACTAAAAAAATGCGCTATTGGGAGGCAACCCAATTTTTTTTCTTTTTTTCTTTTTTTTCTCGTATTTGGATAGCTTAGGTTTCATTTTCTAACTCTCATCGAATTTTGTTTTCTTTGTGTAAATAGGTTCGGGCATTTTTGGAGGCGAGATCACATCTTATGAGAATTCTCCAAGTCCAAAAATTAGAAATGGTACAGGAGATTAGTTTGATTTAGGCGTAATCACGCTTAAATTAAACTAGTTTTTCTTAAAAATTTCGTGGACAAGATTGAAATGGGCATGATCAGGCTCAATAGACAGTGAAGTATTAGGCGAGCCCACACCTAACAACACATAGTTCGCTGATTTTTCTCCCAAAAATTTCAGCCCCTTCATACAATTTAAGGCGTGCCCACGCCTAACAGTTTTGCTGATTTTCTCTCCCAAAAATCTCAGCCCCTTTATATATAAAAAAAAAAAGAAAAAAAAAGAGAAGGGGTAGGGTTTTTCTCTCTCTCATTTCTCTCTCACTCTCATTTCTCTCTCTGTACGCTGCACCAGCGCTGCTGCTGCCCTTCCGCCGCGCCACCGCCGCACGCTGCCACTCCTGCGCACTGCTCTCGCCTGCCTCCTCTGCCTCCGCGCGCCCCCACTCCTGCGCACTGCTCGAGCCGCGCCTGCTGCTGTCTGCTTCGCGCTCACGCGCCCGCACCGTCCCTCTTCCCCGCTGCTATGCCGCTCCGCCCGTGCACCCCTGCGCCACTGCTCTCTCTCCCTACCCGCGCCGCTTCCGCCGCACATCCGCCTCTGCTGCGCTGCGCCTGCGCGCCGATGTCTCTTCCTTGCGACCGCGTCTCTTTCGCCTATTTCTCCTTGAGCCAGCCGCTGTTCTTCTCCCCGCACTACCGCTGCGCCCGCGCCCGAGCCCGAGCCCGCGCCACCGTCGCTGCTGCTGTTCGTCCCTGCACTCATCGCCCCAGCTGCAATCCAACCTTCGAATCCTCCCCACAGTTGGCCGTCTTTTAGGGAAGTTCTTTCTTTGTCTTTTTCTTTTATTTTTATTTTTGTTATCTTTTTATTTCTTTTGTTTTCTGATCGACGAGTCTTGGTGGTATACATTGAGGACAATGTAGAATTTAGGTGTGGGGGAATTTGGTATGAATTGGGAGGTATATGAGCATAATGCTAATTTTGGTTGTTAAATTGCTATGTTTTGTTGGATGAGAGTGATAATATCTACAAGAGACGTGTGAGATTGATTAGTTTTTGTCTATGCTTCAAAAAGATATGTCTCATTAATTTTTTTCAATGGATAGAACGAAAATGTGCATAGTTCAACATAGACACGGGCACGGTTTCGGTTCCAAACCGAAACCGCCGGTTCGAACCGGCGGTCAACGGTTTGGTTCAAACCGGTGGTCAATGATTCGGTTCGAACCGTTGACCAGTTCCGGTTCCGGTTTGGAACCAAAACTGTATTACATACGGTTCGATTCCGGTTCGCCTATTTTTGGAACCTTGAAATTAATTTTGGGCTGCTGAAAAACAATATGTTCAGGCCCAACTGGCTGGTATGATCATACTGCCCGTCCACCAGGTAAATCCCCTGCTCGATTCTTCTAGAAATTCTGCTCTTTTTCCTCCAAAATTGAATATTCACCTACAATCATTTACCAACTGGAATTAGCTCTAAAATATATGTGGTGAAGGGATATTGATCATCAAAATTACACCCAAACTCTCCAAAAAGATGTATCAAATAATCACCCATTAACACGTCACAAAGTAAATGATCGAATTTGCAGTTAAACACAATATCCTACTACAAAAAAATACCTTATTAGCGGCAATACAAATTATAGTTCCAAAACAAGAGTTGTTTTAAAACCAGTAGCATTTATTTTATTGTTTTGTGATAGAATAAAGTAGGATTTATTAATAAGTGTCAATTATACGTGAAAAAAGTGATAAAAGTATGTTAAATAGTTGTTTTATAATGACCAATGATTGTATAATGATAAAATTATTATTGAAATTTATAAAATAATTGGATGGTAGGATTTAACCAAACCCGGAAAATAAGTTTTACTCAATTCACAATTAAAAAAAAAATAGCCTTAGATATTTGCAGCAAATTTATAAGTTTTATTTAATTTCTTAGCCACCATTTTAATATTTCAACTAATTAAAAGCTAACCCATTATCTTTCATAAGTATTTTTATTTTTAAAAATAAAAACTGAATAGAAAATTATTTTTACTATTTTGTTTCTATACTATAAAACTTCTTTAAACTAATAACCTCAGGACTACTGAAAATTTATTAATTAAAATAGGTTAATAATTAACTGAGTATTAATTAGTTTATAAACTCTCAGTCGAAACTAAAAAAATATATTTTATTAAAAATGTTGAAAAACTGTTGATATTAATTTAGAAAGATTTACTGTATATTGTAGAATCAGTTTTCTATCCAACTACTATTTTTATAGCAACTTTTCAAATTCCATTTGGATAGTTTAAATTCTCTTAGATTTAATATTTCAAGTTTTATTCATCTTACAAATTAAATGCATAAAATTAATTTCATTGTGCTTCCCAATAAGGTGCAACGGACCTAACGGTTATTTATGGAGCGACCTAACTAAATTTAATTCTATGTTGCAGTTGTACATTAATTATTCATTACATTGCACTTTTCTTTATATATTCATATACATATGAGTTTAGAACCTATTCAACTCAGATCCAACAAATAATGCATTAATAATGGGATCCCAATTTGCAGTACGATCTAGTAGTAATACACTTTAAAAAATAATGCTATTTTATAGTTACACAAATAGTACCTTACATCGTTCACACGTACAACCGTTTCACAGAAATTATTTCGATAAACAAAATATCTTAGCTGGTATATAGCTCTTTTTAAGACTCCTAATTACATTTATGAATATCCCTTATTATACTCATAAATTCCACATCCAACAATTAGTTACAAACTTTTGAAAAAATTATAATTAATTAGCTGTATCGTAAGAAAGATAATATATGAAATAGAAATCCAACAAAAGTAAAATTCTTAAAGAGACATAAAGATAAAATTACTTTCACTCTTTTTCTTCATCCTCTTTTATATTCTATTAATTTCATCTTTAACTAAAAACAAAAGTATTATATATGGTTTTTTCTTAATCATGTTATTTTGAATTTTTTTTCCTTGGCCATCACATTATCACGGTCCACCAAGTTAATTTTTTTATTTAAAAATAAAAAAATAAAATAAAAAATATATATAGTATTTATAGTCTTTGTTGTATTATATAAAAAAGTATATTTTCCCAAATTAAGTAGTTGGTCTCGACAGTTACTAAATTGATTAATGAGAATTGTTTGGTAGGTGGAGAGGGATTCATCAGACTGGTTGGTCGTAAATTAACGGTGACTTTATCTATAGATATATAAAAGACAATTTGTAAAACAAAAATATTATCATAAATTTTCTATTAAAAAATTAACCATATGACTGATAAATAAATAATTTATTATTATATTTTCTTGCAAGAAATTTGATAAATCGTTAAATTGTAGCTAGTTAGTGGATGTTTGTATTTTTTTTTAAGTAGCTTAAACTTTATTAAATTATTTATTTAACAATTTTTAATATAATTTTTTATATATTATGTTTTATTTAAAAATAAAAAATATTTATTTAATTTGATTTAAGTTTTGTTTTATCTTATTATTATGTTTTTAAGAATAACTATATTACAAAGAAATATAATTATTTTTAAAAAAATTTAGTTTGAAAAAAAAGGTAGTACGTCTTTTATGATTGCTTTTGCATATATTTTAGATTAGAAGAAATATTACAAGAATTAGTTATTTGTTGATTGAAAAATAATTTATGCCAAAACTTAAACAGTAAAACTTAATTGATGATTTTGCTCTTTGAAGAATAAAAAAACCAAGTTTTAAATAAGAAATTTTTTTAAAAAGGACAAATAAGTCTTTAAAATTTTAAATATACGAGAAATATGACCCTCCTAAATATTAAATTAATTAAATAAAATAAAAATATATAATAAATTTAAAGAGTAACAAATCAAATCATAGATAGACTCAAATAAATCAAATAATTAAAATTTTAAATATAAAAAAGTGGTGAGATTTGGTATTTGTTATGTTTTTTTAGATTTTTTTTATTATATTTAAATAATTTAAGAACATTTGATAGTTTTCAAAGTTTTTAAATAATTTTAGATTTCATTATTTTATTTTTAAATTTTCTAATAATTTTTAATATTTTATTTAAATATATTTTATATTTAATAAAAAAAATAAATTATTTTGTTATTTTAGTTTTTTGAAATTGTCTATTTATTTGATAATAAAGTTGAGAGGTTTATTTGAATAATTTTAAAGGTTAAAAAATAATTTAAGGTTCAATTTAAAGGTAGATACTAATTTATATATTTTTGGTTTAAAATAATATAATTTATTTTGTTATTGTGATTGTGAAGTATATTTTTATTTTAACCCACGAATATAAAGGTTTGGCAGCCATATAGAAAGGCAGATTATAGTCCCGAGTGAATTGTTGCACGGCTGCGCCATTTATAGGTGTTGTGAATTGTACATTTTCAAGAGGGAATTTTAACATATAATTTATAATTAAATAAGTTAAATCAATGAATAAAATAATTTGTATATACCAAGAGAGGGGTTATATATTAATCATACTAATCAAAAACAAAAAAATTATACTATAAAAAATATTTTTTTAATTCTTTAAGAAGGAAGGAAAAATATTTATAATTTAATAGTATGCATTATAAGCCCACAAGTTGATAAAAGCCAACATATAGATTAAAAGTATAACTTTGTTTGACAAATTCTAAATATTTTTGTCCTATTATTTACATAAGAAAAATCATCCACCAACAGCATTATTTATAAATTATATGTTAAAATTCCCTCTTGAAACGTACAATACAAATTGGTGTACTAAAGAGTGAATAAAAATTTAAAATATCCCACAGCATTATTTTTATATACACATATAAATAATACTAGTTCATATATACAGTAATATTAGCTATATTATAATAATAATGTACATTTATAAATTATAGTCAGATTATATGATTGTGATGCGACGAAGTAGACACATTTGCCACCAATTATATCTACTTCGTCGCATCACAATCATATAACTGACCAATTAAATTATTATTAATTATTTTAAAGCCATTATCAACTTACCTAATTTTATGTCGGGAATGCTCACCATTTTCGTCACTCTTTACTTTATATCATTTTCTTTGTTTTGACCTAAATTTATAATCTTCTTTTGACTCTTGTTCCCTGTTTTATTATGACAATATACCTCTATACACTTAGGACGGCAGTTGGACATGTATTTCATTTAAATAAATTAATTTAAATTAAGCAAATTTTGGATAGATTTGGAGCGGATTAAAAAATATATTTGGGTAGGATTTTAGATTTATGTCTTGGGTACACACCATTAATCGAACTCTTTTGTTTTTAAATGTCATACCAAAATGTTATATTACCTAAGATAAATTTATTACTTTAAACATATTTGTCTTTTTGTAGTTTTGATAACAATGACAAGATCATACTTGATATTTTGTTAATTATTCATAAAATATAATATCTTTTTTAAAATTTAAATATATAGTAGACGGGGTTTAGGAACCTCATGAATATTACTGAGTGGGTTTGGATGAATTCTATGTATTTTTCTTACCAAATGATGGATTATAGCTGATATGGATTATTATAATTATTAATTTTTCTAGTAGTTTCTTTAAAATTAGGTTTTGGGTGGATATGAAATTTATATATTTTGTTAGTCAATGTTCAAAATTTCAAAGTAATATGTACTATAATGATTAAGAAGGTTACTCTCATCTAGTTAACAAAGAAATAAAAATTGTATTGTTAAGAAATACTAGTATCTTCTTCTGTGCGATCTATGGACATATAATTATAGTATAATATTATTATATTTAAAAATATATAAAATTAGTAATGTTAATATATATATATATATATATATTTATATTCAATAATTTGTATATAAAGCATGATTTTAATAAGTATATAAATATTAGGCAAAAATGACAAAATATTATGTTTTTCAAAAAAAATTGCAAAATTATAATAAAAAAAAAATATTTTTTATTTTAAGTAAAGTCGCCCCTGCGAGGGGCGACAATCAAAATAAATTTTTTTTTTAATTTTTTTTTTTGAAGTCGCCCCTGGCAGGGGCGACCAAAATTTATTTATTTATTATTATTATTTTTTTTTTTTAACGCTGGAGCCTTCACTCGGTCGGGCACTCGGTCGCGCGCCGTACTCGGCCGGCCGAGTGCGAACCCTTACTCGGCCGAGACACTTGGCCCCCGTATTACTCGGCCAACCGAGTACTGCCATCCACTCGGTCACGGCACTCGGTCGACCACTTCACTCGGCTGGCCGAGTGCGAACGCGGATTCTGATTTTTAACATCCACTTCAATTTTTCTCTCTCTATCATATCTATTACCACCCAAACACACCACACATTTATCTCTTCCTCATCACTTTCTTCACTTCTTCTTCACTTCTTCTTCACTTCTCCTTTCAATTATCCTTCAATTTCCTTTCAATTTTTCTTCTATATTCACGTTTCGGGTTTCTCCATTTCTCAAAGGTAATTTTTATCTTAAATTTTATGTGTTTGGGTGGTGTGTATGTGTACTGTTGTGTGGGTGTGTATATGATTTTTTTGTGGTATTTTGGTGTGTGTATGGTGTGTGTGTGTTGCTTTGTGTTGTGTGTTGCTTTGTGTTGTGTGTGTGTAGATAGTGGTTTTTTCTCCATTGCTTGTATTGTATGTTGTAGGTGTGGTGTATGTATGAAATGTATGTATTGAATGTATGTATGGAATGTGGGTATGAAATGTGGGTATGAAATGTGTGTTGTGATGTGTGTTGTGGTGTGTGTGATGTATGTTGTGGTGTATGCTTGTGTGTGTGTTGCTGTGTGTGTTTGTGTGTTGTGTGTGGGTTGCATTTTTGTGTGTGATAGGTGCGTGTGTATGGTTGTGTGCCGTGTTTTGGATATGTGTATGTCGGTCGGTGTATGGTTGTTGCTATATATATTGTTATAAATTTGTCGTTGATATTTTTCTGTTATACATTATTTGATGTAGGTACTGTTGAAATTGTTGTTGTTGTTGTGCATTTATCGTAACCCTCAAATTGTTGCCGTTGCGTTGACATATTGATTTATTTCAATTTCAGGTTTGAATTTTTCTATTGTATTAGTTTAAATTAGTTTTATTAAACTTTGCAATAAAGTAATTAATTCCCTATTTTAAGATCATTAACACATCTTTATTATTTAAGATATGGGGTCTTCAAACAACGTCGGTATTGTTGTTTATATTGGGGATTGTAGCGATGTTCCACCTGTTTGTGCAACTAGGGTACCTCGCGACATTGGATATTCCAGCTTGGTATCAAAATTATTTCAATTGACAAGGATTGATAGCAATGAATACAAATTGAACATATCCGCTTCACTACATGCAAACAACAGATATCATCGTATACCAATCAACAACGATGATAATCTATGGTTTTTCTTTGCACCGGATGCGGATAATCAATATGTAGAATTTCATATTGATCCAGAGAAACTGCAAGATAATGTTCTTCCAGATATTATGCCAAGCAATGAGTATTTTCAATATGCTGCTTATTTAAGAGGGGATGGCATTAATAATCCGGCAGTCGTCAGGCAAGAGCATACAGTTGGAACCTCAAGGTCCAATAATGAGGGTATTCCAAGTGAAAGAGAAAATGCTCAGACCGATGATCAAACAGATGATCCATTGGTTGACACTTTTGGTGCGAATGAACTAGAAGACTCTGAACCCGATGAAGACGAGTTGTCTAGTGAATCAGATGAAGATGGGGTGGATATTGGTGATATTCAAACTATGTATTCCCCAAATCAAGAGAGATCACCATCCAATCAACAACCATCATTTCCATCAGGTGCTCAGAGATACTCCATGCATCCGAATATCCCGTTCTTCAATGCATCATCACATGAAATGCTTGCGGACTCCTTTGATCTTCCCAAAAATTTTAGATACTATGATCCTACTGAAGGAGTGCTCACAAAAGGCATGGTTTTCAAAGATAAGAAGAGTTTGCAGTCTGCAGTTAAAGATTTTGCAATACGTATAGCGAGGCGTGAATATCGAGTAGATGAAAGCACACCTCTTATATGGAAAATCAAATGCAAAAATAATAGTGAGACTACACGCTGCAACTGGTGGTTGCGTGCAGGTTACAGAAAAAGGATTGATATGTGGGAAATCACTAAGTATGGAGGCCCTCATACGTGTCTAATGAACGCGGTGTCTGTTGACCATCGGAACTTGTGCAAAAACATGATCGCTGCGCTGCTAACTGGGATGGTTCAGACAGATCCCGGGTATGAGATTAAGTGTGTTCAACAGCTAGTGTATGATAAATTTCAATATACAATCTCATACGGTAAGGCATGGCATGGTTTGAAACGGGCAAGAGAAAATGTGTATGGTACATGGGAGAGCTCAGTTTCAGATCTACCCAAATTTTTGGGAGCCCTACAAAAATGGAATCCAGGCACAGTTGTGGAGTGGCGCCACATGCCCGAAGAGACAAATGGTATAAAAATGTTGAAATATGTGTTTTGGGCGTTCAGGCCATGTATAGATGGGTTCCAGCATTGTCGTAAAATAATTAGTGTCGATGGAACTCATCTTTACACTAGATACAAGCACAAGATGTTAATTGCTGTTTCCATGGATGCAAATCAACATCTTTTACCTTTGGCGTATGCACTTGTGGACGAAGAAAGTTTTGGTTCTTGGTCATGGTTTCTTCGTATGATATCGAAACACATTGTTCGCGGTAAAGAAGGAATGTGTGATTTCAGATAGACACGCCGGTCTTTTGAAAGCTGTGGAAAGAATTCCAGATTTTCAGCCACCTCTTGGAGTCCATCGTTTCTGTTTGAGACATGTGTGTTCGAATTTTAATAGCAAGGTCAAGAATGTGAAGTTAAAGGACATGTGTTGGCAAGCCGGCTCAGCGTTCACAACCAGAGAGTTTGAAAATATAATGGATCAAATTAAGGTGTTGAATGAGAGGGCATATGACTACCTGTGGAAAATTGAAAAGGAACAATGGACTCTTGCCCATGACGGAGGTTGGAGAAATGGAATTTTGACAACAAATCTGTCAGAGTGCATGAATGGCGTGTTAAAAGGTGCACGACGGCTTCCAATCTGTGCCATTGTGCAGGCTACATTTTATCGGTCGATTAAATATTTTCTTGACCGGTTGACACTGGGCCGTGAGATGCAGCAAAGGAACCAGCCATGGCCTGATGAGGTGTACAAGAAGTATGATCAACGACAACGAAAGGCAATGGAACATCAAGTCCATAAGGTCGATTTCACTGATCAAACAGCTTCAGTGAAGACATTCGTGCCAGGAACAACGAGGTGCTATACCCACATTGTCAAGTTGATGCTAAGAGAGTGTAGCTGTGGAGACTGGAGGCAAAACGGCATACCATGTTCCCATGCAATGCAGACTTGTCGACATTTTGGAGTAAATCCGGTGATTTACATGAACTCAGTTTTCAATACAAGTACGTATGTGGACACCTATAGTGGTAAGTTTGAGCCATTGCCTGATGAATATTATTGGGATGAGACTTCCTTCCAACTGTGTCATAATCCAGCCTTGCGTGAGAAGAGGACTAAAGGAAGAGGCAAGACGAGTAGAATTGAAAATGAAATGGATTGGGCACAAACACGCGCTAGACAACAATATCGGGCACAGGATCAAGCTGCTACCCAGGCCGGAACTTCATCTGCCCGTAGATGAGATTGTTGTGTCTGAAATATTGTAATGGTGCTTGTTTTAGATATTTGACATGTATTTTGATAATGTGTATTGAAATTTGATTTAGCGTTGATGTTAACTTCGCACGGGTTTTTAGTGAGATGGGTTGCAGATTTTGTCTAATTTGATGATTTTATGTAATTTTCCGATTTTATGTAATTTGTTCCATTTTCACTCATTTATTGTTCATCTTATTGATTTAATCTAATTGCAGTATGGAGTTCTACGGAGAATATGGCCCTATTAGTGGGGATATATTAAAGCAACAGCACATGCACCGATCTGAGGATGTATTTGCAGGAGAAATTGACCTAAAATTAAAGTGCAGACACGGAAGTGGTATCTTTTGGAGACTCGATGACCATGATCCTTATGAGGTTGACCCAGACGATGATGGTAGGGAAATACTCAGACGTACACAAAGGTGCCGTAGAGGCCGCTCCACTACAAACTGGGTTGAAACACATGCTTTTTTTGTGGAATGGTGGTTTGACAGAAATTGGAATATTGTCTCTGCTCCTGCAATTGGTTGGAATGAGTCAGACGTCGAAGATGGTTATACCAGATGGTATGAAAGAATAACACGTCGTCTAATTACTCCAGGGTTAAATATGCAAGTGGGATATCAACCGCAACCGAATGCACCCATAGAAAAAATGGTATGTGGCAGTATTTTAGTATTCAAATTTATATGTGTGCTGAATATGTATTTCATGTTTTTGCTGTGTATTGCCAACTTACTGCAGGAAAGTTTATGGGAAGATTTAAACAAACTTGTCATAGATGAGGAACCGTATCTTAGGGAGCCTTTCAGACGATCAGTAGACGAAATATACACGCAAGCTAGAGCTCACTTTCATGATCGTCGCCCATCATTCCAACGTATACATTCACATTATGATCCCGAACCGCAACATACATCACAATATAGCCCAGAACCACCCATTTCTACCGGTATCGACATGCAAAGTAACAGTTATTACGCCGCCACCCCAGACTGGGATTTTACGGCAGACGGTCAGTCGTTCACTTCTCTCTTAGAATCTGGCCGTTATACATCTCCACCTCCAGCATCATGCACTTATGGAAATTTTCTGCCTCAGTTCAATACATCCCCGATCTCATATTCCCATTCTAGCACGCCATTGAATATAGTACATGATCATGTGATTTCGAGGACTGCATCATCATCATCATCAGGTCGTCCATCTTTTAGTTTGAATATTACGACAGATGATAATGATTCGGATAGTGAACCTGTGCCAGAAGAAGAGCGAGGTAGGGGCAAAAGGAAAAAAATAAGGCGTCGTTGTTTTACAGGATCACATTTTGATTATTAGTTTGTTATCTATGTAATTAAACGTACAATGGTTACTTAATTTTACATACGATGTAATTAGACGTACAATCTTTACTATTGTTATTATTATAATTATAATAATAATTATTATTATTATTGTTTTCATTATTAATAAAATCAGAAAAAAGAAAAAAAAAATTTGGTTCGTACTCGGCTGACCGAGTACCGCAACATGACCGAGTAAGACAACGTGATGCCCGAGTGCGAAGCATTTCAGACTTCCTTCGCACTCGGGCGGCCGAGTATCTGCGCGGACCGAGTGCAGGAGACCGAGTATATCAGGTGCACTCGGGCGGCCGAGTAAGGCGCGCGACCGAGTGCGAGACCGAGTGCGAGAGCACGGAAACATTTTATAACCCCTCTTTTCCTCATTCTTCTCACACACAAACACACCCAAACCCTAGCCTCTTCCAATCTCTCATCCTCAATCCAAAAATTTTCATTCAAAGCCATCAATTTCTCAATCAAAATCATTGTACCCATTATTTCAAACAACAAATTGCTCCAATTTTGGGATAAGGTGGTGGATATTTGAAGGATTCAACCAAAAACACCAACTTTCGTTTTTTCAATCTAAAGGTATGTTTTCATTAACCATTGCTTTTGTTCATTACATATGTTGATGAGAGTCTTATTAGGAGCATTTTGACATGAAACTTGATATGTTTTCTTGCAATTTTTCATTGAAGTTTTTTATCGAACACTTGGTGTGCATGATTTTTTGTTCTATATAGATATGTTTTCATGTTAATCTAAGGTTGTTGTTTGATTATGTTAATGCTCTACTAATTTGGAGTATTATGGCATGAAAGAATATAGATTTTTGGTTAGTTTTCATTGAAGTTTTTTATCGAACAATTGATATGCATTATAGAAATTGGGAATGTGGCATGATTTAGAGTGAGACCATGATGAAATGATCTTAATACCCCATGAATTTCAATGTTGAATTATGAATTTGCAAAGATGAATATTGTATCATAGGAATCTTCATTTTTTGTTCACATGGATTGGATGTAATACTAATTCATTATCATCTAGGTACCCACAATGGAGCATAGCATGGATGTTGTGAATTCTACTTTCCAATGGAGCGAACACTCCATTGAAGAACAACAAGCTGAGTACGAAAGAATTTTAGCGACCATGCCGGATGCCTACGGCATAAACTTTCCTGATTGGGAGACCGACAGTCATAGGTGGTTTGAGGTACAACAGAAAAGAAGGCGAGCCACTCGATGGGCCGATGTTGAGTGCATGCAAGAAATGGGCATCTACGAAGATTTAAAAAAAATGTGCAAGGCTATCGGGTGGACTAAGTTCTTTGGCATGCACGAGAAGACGTATGAGCCTCTCGTTCTTGAATTCTTCTCCCAGCTTCATGTTGGATACAATGACACGGTGCCCGAATCCGTGATATTTCAGCTGGGGAACGAGTCTCGCTATCTTTCGGCCGAAGACCTCAATGGGATTTTTGGATTTCCCAAGAAGAGGTACTCAAATCTGCCCAATGAGAGGGTCAGTTTTCCGGAGTTCAATGTTGTGACTTTTTGGAAGGACATTACAGAGTCTGATCCAGCTCACCCATCGGAGTACCAAGTTAGTCGGTCGAAAGCATCTAGTATTCGAAGCCCGGTCCTTCGATATTTTCACAGGTTCCTCGCCAATACAGTTTTAGCAAAACCTGAGCCTGGAGCGGTCAGTATCGATGAGTTGTTTGTGCTGTGGTGCTTGGTGAAAGGAAAGAAATTCAATGTGGCACCAATGCTGTTAAGGCAATTCGTTCGATCCAAAAAACAAGTTGCTATCCACATTGGAGGTTTGATCACTCCCATTGCTCGCCACTTCGGGGTGAACTTGGAAGGGATGGAAGAGACACCAGGCGAGACAACTATAAACCTGGAAATGCTGTGCAACATGAAGATGTGCCAATTACATCCCGGCACCAGACGATTGTATCTGATTTTATCAGACAAGAAGAGGTTTGCACTGCCGAACTCTCGCCTGACTAATATTGCTGGAGGGAAGGGCCATAATCTTCTACTGAATGGCTCGGCTCATACGGAAGCTATTGAAGAGAGCGAGAATGAATTGAGGAATGAGGAGGAACGAAGGAAGAGGAGGAGAAGGACTACGGATGCCCGATCAGAGCCGATGGAACTTGATGTGGATCATGCACAGGCCGATGAAATGATGGGTGAAGCACAAATGCCCTCGGACGATCAGGCCGGACCTTCACAGCATCCACAGTATCCACCCCAGTATCAAGGGGGGTGGAATGATTGGTCGGATTGGAGAACCGCCTTGGATGCACGTCTGACCAACATAGAAGGGGATGTTGCCGACATGAAAGAGTATATCCATCGTGAAGCTTACAACTCCCAAATTTTACTTGACATGCAAAGGCAACAATACGAGTGGCATGTGCAACAAGGCCATTTCCAGGAAAGGGAATATCCACCGTATCAACCATTCGGCCCATCGAACACACCTTACCGACCCCCTCAGTGAGCCGGCGCCGACTAATTTTTTGTTGTTTTTTGTTGTTTTTATTTCAAACACTTGACTTTGTTGTTTTTTGTTCTTCATTCATGATTTTGAGAACTATTGTTTATTCATGTTTTTGGTTTTTTGTTGTTTATTCATTATTTCTTTATTAAACATAATTTTTACTTATAAAACAAAATTATAGTTATTTGTTGGAAATTCAATTAATCAATACATTTCAAGATGTTATAACAATATCACTTAACAATTTCATCGAATTTTTACCAAACTAAATAAATTATCTAATTTAACTATAACACGATAAAAAAAAAAAGGAAAATGTACAAAAACAGGACGACGAACGAGAAAACGAGAAGAATACAAAAATGAGAAAAATTGAAGTGGATGTTAAAAATCAGAATCCGCGTTCGCACTCGGCCAGCCGAGTGAAGTGGTCGACCGAGTGCCGTGACCGAGTGGATGGCAGTACTCGGTTGGCCGAGTAATACGGGGGCCGAGTGTCTCGGCCGAGTAAGGGTTCGCACTCGGCCGGCCGAGTACGGCGCGCGACCGAGTGCCCGACCGAGTGAAGGCTCCAGCGTTAAAAAAAAATAATAATAAAAAAAAAAAAAAAATTTTGGTCGCCCCTGCCAGGGGCGACTTCAAAAAAAAATTAAAAAAAAAATTTATTTTGATTGTCGCCCCTCGCAGGGGCGACTTTACTTAAAATAAAATTTTTTTTTTTTTTTATTATAATTTTGCAATTTTTTTTGAAAAACATAATATTTTGTCATTTTTGCCTAAATATTATATATAAAGTTATATGTGGACATTAATTAATTTTATTTATAAAAGACAATCATCAAATTACTAAATATTTAATATTAGCTTTTGAAATCAAGAAAATTGAATAAATTGTGATATATAATGTGACCATTTTTTATTATTACATATAGCATCGAATCTGACACAAATTCATAATTAATTTGTTAAAATCAAGTAATTATGAAGACATATGAATTTTTTTATTAGTATTGATAAAATTAGTAATATTACCAATATTAATAAATAAAAATATAAAAAATTAAATGAATGCTTATTGGTTATCAATATAACAACGTTGTCTAAAAATTCAAAATGAGCGAAAAAAATAATAATAACAAATATAGAAACAATCAGTTTATTATTATATATATAGACGACTTATTTTAAAAGAAAGGAAATAATAATTAAAAATTAATTAACTTTTCAAAAATTATTTTTTAACTAAAATAATTTTTGAAAGGTGGAATTCTTTTGGTTTTTCTTTTTGGCCAGAGGGAGTACTTTTGTTTCAATTTATTTTAACAACAATATATATATATATATATATATAGTAATAGGAACACAACAAAAATGAAAAGCAAGAATTTTGTCGCCAATATTTTTTGATATTTTAGATTAAGTTTTAATTTTTTATTTAAAAATACTTTTCATTGGTTAATTGTATATATTTCGATATTTAAATTATTTTAACATAAAATAAAATTGTGAGATAATTTTATTAAAATAAAATATTATTAAAAATATATGTTTCATTAATAATATATTTTATTAAAAAATATACCATTATTTTTAGAGGATTATCAACTTATTATAGTATAATAAAAATTTCAAAATATAAAAATCAGGGAGGAATACTAATTATGCATAAAATCATTGTTTACATCTAGAAGTGCGGCATTTGTTCTGTACCACCAAGGCAACAACTATCGTTGAACAGTTCGAAGTACTTTTTTTTTTTTTTTTGATTTTTTTTAGTATTTTGAAATAATGAAGATTTCGATTTGCTTGGTAATATGATTATGGATGTTTCTAAAGGCATCATTAAATTTGTTTTGCACATCATAGTAGTTTTATTAATAAAATTAAATATAATATAAATAACATAAATATTCTTATTTAAAAATTAAAAACATACATAAATTTTAATTTTTAATAGAAAATTATGATTTTTGTGTGTGTTTAAAATAAATATTTATTTATTTATTAAAAATCAAAATTTATGTATATTTTTTATTTTTAAATAAAAATATTTATGTTATTTATATTATATTTAATTTTATCAATAAAATTAATATGGTTCATAAAATAAATTTAGTGATGATTTTAGAAATAATCTACGACTATTCAACAAAATAATTGTCGTTAAATTATATTTACCTGCTGTGTCCAACTTGAGTTTTCCTACTGAGCCAGTTTATATTCAGGGATCAGGGCCGACGTCAGAGGTAGTTGCCAGCCCGCTATAAATACCACTCCCTCATTTCTGTATCCGATTCACAACCCATTTACTTTTATTTCTCAGTTCACTCACATTAATTGATACTACGATTTTTTCAACGCTCTCAGTAGAATCGGAAATGGAGAAAACACCGGAAACGGAGCACCCAGTGAAGGTTTTTGGGTGGGCCGCCAGAGATACATCTGGGGTTTTTTCTCCTTTCAAGTTCTCTAGAAGGTGTGGATCTATGGCCTTGATCGTGAATCGAAGTTTTGCTGTTTTCGTCGTTCTTTTATTTAAATTTCACTACCTTTTCATTTTTTGTTTCCATTTTACTCGATCTTTGTGCATTTGGCTGGTTAATTTTTTTTGGATTGTTGTATAAGGTGGTTTATGTATGGTGCAGGGCCACTGGCGAGCATGATGTGCAGTTCAAAGTTCTGTACTGTGGTGTCTGCCATTCTGATCTTCACATGATCAAGAATGAATGGGGATTTACTCAGTATCCTATTGTGCCTGGGTATGGTTTCAATCTCTTTCTCTGTCTCTCTCTCACCCCACTGTGTGTGTTTTGTTTGAAAGATACAGATCTGCTTTGCTTGTGCTTTGTATTGCATTCAATTGATAAGTTAATGTTTTGGTTGATTCATGAATATGTGTAATCCGAAACTTACTTGTTCTATTTTATGTTAAGAGGAGTTCAGAGAAAGTCAACTCAAAATTGTTAATCTGATCCGGAAATTTTATAGAGATTTTTTTTATTTTTTTTTAAAGCTTGAATCTGTTGAAGAGATTAGTGATCTTGGGTTCTTGGGACCAGCATTTGACCATGGAAGTTCTGATCCGATGTCTTCTGGTCCTGTCATGCTTGGACAGCAAGACGGTTCTAAGCCCATAGATATTGTTATAATTGAATCGCTACTATGAATCCCAAATATTTTGGATATCATTGAGTACTACGTAGCCGTCCATATATCACAAACTGCAGCATGTTTCGCTACAGATTTTGATGTTCGATTTCATCTTAGATTAATACAAGTCATTCTTCTTCTCTTTGATGTTACTAGCGGATTCTGATTTCATTGACCTTTTTAGTTAACCAATATTGTTTTTCTTTAGCATAACGATTTACATACAATATTTTATGTTTGATGTAGGCATGAGATTGTGGGGGTAGTAACTGAGGTGGGTAGCAAGGTGGACAAATTCAAGGTTGGTGACAAGGTCGGTGTTGGATGTTTGGTCGGGTCATGCCGTGAATGCGGCCAGTGCACCTCCAACCTCGAACAATATTGCCCCAAACAAATACTCACATACAGTGTGCCCTACCTTGATGGTTCTATCACTTATGGAGGCTATTCCGACCTCATGGTAGCCAATGAACACTTTGTTATCCGTTGGCCTGAAAATTTACCCCTCGACATTGGTGCTCCTCTTCTATGTGCCGGTATCACTACTTACAGCCCGTTGAAGCACTTTGGGCTCGACAAGCCTGGCATGAAAATTGGAGTTGTCGGACTTGGTGGGCTTGGCCACTTAGCTGTTAAATTCGCCAAGGCCTTTGGGACTAAGGTTACTGTTATTAGTACATCTTTGAGTAAGAAGGAGGAAGCGATCAAGAAACTTGGTGCTGATGAGTTTTTGGTTAGTCGTGACCCTGAGCAGATGCAGGTAATTTAGTGGAGACTTTGGCGGACTAATTTAAATTCCTATCAACTGTGTAGCTAACTGTAACTTTTTTGATTTGTGTATAGGCTTTTGCTGGAACTTTGGATGGTATTATTGATACAGTCTCTGCAACTCATCCCCTTCAACCATTGATTAACTTGTTGAAGACCCACGGGAAGCTTATCATGGTCGGCGCTCCAGAGAAGCCACTTGAGCTTCCCGTTTTCCCCCTCATTGTTGGTTAGTATCCCGGCCCATTTTCTCTATTTTGTTTCTGTTCCATTTTCCTACGTAGAAAAATGAGGTTATTAACGACTATAATAATTGAATACCAGGGAGGAAGT
Source organism: Caryopteris x clandonensis (assembly GCA_028749325.2). Taxonomy (NCBI): domain Eukaryota; kingdom Viridiplantae; phylum Streptophyta; class Magnoliopsida; order Lamiales; family Lamiaceae; genus Caryopteris; species Caryopteris x clandonensis. The sequence goes on along the minus strand of JAPYKT020000007.1, from coordinate 3,326,054 downwards.
CAATCTCGGGCAGTGCGATTGGAGGATTGAAAGAGACACAAGAGATGATCGATTTTGCAGCGAAGCACAACATACTACCAGATGTGGAGATGATCCCTATAGATTATGTGAACACAGCTATGGAGCGTCTTTTGAAATCTGATGTCAAGTACCGATTTGTCATTGACATTGCGAAGTCGTTGAAAACTGAGTAATGTTGAGTCGGACTTCTGATGAATATTTATGCACTGAAGTCATCAGACTATCCTCTTTTACATGTTTTCTGGGATCTTTGTTCAACGAGTTCTTGAGTTCATCTGCCGATTCTGAATAATGAGTGATAGTGATGAACTTGTGCATTCACATTGTATGAGAGAGTTATTTTGTTTATTGCAATTGAGGACCTAAATATCACTAGTGTAGCCAACTTGTTTTGACTTTTAGTTTGTGCGTTAGTTATGCTGACAATCTTTGTTTGTTTCTCTGGTTTCTTCAAATTTACCTAATTTGTCACCATTGGCAAAACCCAGTGTCACAACCAACACCGGTTTGAATCATCAATTACCCAAAACCTTCTCAAACTTAGAATTACACAGAATCATGAGCAGATTCCATACCTCTACAGTGTACAACGAACTGTTTTATTTTCTATTAAATTTTACGATCATTATTCCACACTGTGTTGAATTGGTCGAACATAGATAAATATTTTTAAAAAAATAAAATTATATTTTGATTAAATCATATATGCATATAAATGTTTAAATTGAAACTTTAGTTAATATAATTGATACATTAATTATATGCTTATTACATTTAAAATTTAAGATCTTTAATACTGTTAATTCTAGGAAAAAATATTTCCTCTTTAACAAAATGTGTTTTGTAATAGGAAAATTAAGAACTAAGGAAGTTATTAAGTTTTGGACTTTTTTCCTCAAAAAACAGAAACAAAAAAAGTTTTGAATCTTTAGATCTTCATTTTATTTTTATTTGGCCGACTTTGGAAGATCGTGTTCTAATTGAACATAAAGTAAAGTTAAAAAACCCTATGACAAAAACTCTACAATGATTTGGAATTTTGGATCAATCCACCCAACATTATCCCTCAAACCAATGACAAGAACTGCTTAATCACCAAAAGGTTGTAAAGCACCGAGCCCTTAATTTACTCCGTCTCTTCAATTGTTGTAATATTTTCACCACAAAAAAAAATAAAAATAAATAAATAAATAATTGTTGTTTCTCCGTCCCAAAGTTACAAATACTTATCAAATTCTTATGGAATGATAAAATTTGAAAATATATAATTTCAATATTTAGAAAATAAGCAGTGGGTATATTATAAAGAGAGTTTTTTTTTTTTTAATCACTTAAAATAACTGGTATGATATATAGTTATGAATATATTAATTTGGGTCAGATTCATGATTATGTGTGAATAAGTACAAACGTTAGCATTGTAGTGTATCTCAAAATGCCTCTGCTCATTTTTGTTTTGCTTACTCTTGATAAATATATAGAACAAAGTCATGAAATAAACACAAATGTAGTGATAAACATTGAACATGGAGTTACATGATATTACAAACAACAACCCTAACTAAATTACTACAACATACGAATACAATCAAGCCCAGAAACAACACAAACTGATACACTGTTCCAAGAAAAAGAGACAGAGGGTTGGGGGGGGGGGGGGGGGGAGAACTATAATTCGAGTAAATCAATGAATGAAAATGGAGAAGAGAGATTAGTTCGAAGGGGGAGGTGTGAGGAAAGGGAAAGAAGGAATGGTAGTGGGAATGGTTGGAATAGAAGGCATGGTAGGCAGTGGGGTGGTTGGCATTGGCGGCAAAGTGGGCTTTGGGAGGGTTGTCGGCATCGGTGGCAAAGTGGGCTTTGGGAGGGTCGTCGGCATTGGCGGCAGTGTGGCGGTTGGCAAGTTTGGCATGGCGGGGAGTGGTGGCAATGTGGCCTTAGGCAGCGGCGGAATTGTTGGCAATCCCGGTTGAGAAGTCTGCAACAGGTGGCGCGCCGCCCAGCTTGCATGGAAGCTTGAGAGAGAGATCACCATTATTAAAGATAGGAGAAGGTGAATGTTAGAGGCTGCCGCCATTGATGGGTAGCTTTGAGTTTTGACTGGTACGATTGATGATCTGATCAAAGAAGCTTGATATGTTTTGAATGATTATTAATTTGTCATGTATTTATAGAGGAGAGACTGAATTATAAATGTGAACAAAGTAGTGATTAGGTTAACTTTGTTTGATGTGTCAAAGACTTGTCCAACACATTTTATCTTAACAAAGAGTAGCTAAATGAAGCTCAACTATCTTCAGAAAAACTTGTGGAGTTTAGGTCTAACAAGAAACCTATTTTTCTTTGGAAAAAAATGGTCATTTTTTATAAAGCTTCAATATTCTTAATCAAATGCATTGGTCCCTCTATAATACATGTAAAAGGCTCCTGGCTTAACAGGCTGGTCCGTTTAGTTCGAAAAATTATAAAGTTAGACATTGATTTTAATAATTTATTTAAAATAGTTCATTCAACATTGAACTCGAATAGCTTAAAACTCTATAGGACTAATTTGCTCAAGAATAAGGCTGGCCCCTAGCTTACATTTTTTTCTTCTTCTTTGTCCTTCTTTCTAATATCAAAACAATGACATAATATTTTAAATTAATTTTAATAAAAACATAATTGATTTTTTATTAGAAGAGATTATAATTTAATTGTAATTATTATAAGATTCTAAATAGCATCATTTAAGTTTAGAATTAAATAAGACAGGAAAACATAATCTTAAATATTGTAACGTGGATGCATTTATAATTAAAATTGAGAGTATTAATTACTATATACCACTTGAATGTTTGAATATTTAAATTTCTAATAGTAATATCAATGTTATAATATATATTGTTATTTAATCTAAAATTATATTATAAATAAAATAGTATATGCATTTGATTAAAAAATAATTTAGATATGTATTCTAACTATTTCAATTTATAGCATAATAGTGACCTGAATATCATAAAAATTGGTTAGATTTAGAATTAGGGTTAAGTTCATTATATTACGAGCACACTTAAAATAATCCAATTAATTCAACGTGTGAAGTCTGAAATCATTAAGACTAATTCATTTAATATCCCTAATATTACTTAATATGCTCGGAGATAACAATCATCGAATCTCCTTTATTTGATTCTCACCATTGGATGGAGTGATCGATCACCTATTCAATCGGTACGCAAATTCAAATTATTTAACTCCACACCTGTAAAATTATATGCCTTTTAACCCATTCTTCCATGCTCTATGTAACATATTTCATGTCTTAATTATAAGCGAGAAGGCGGGCCAGGCCGAAACTTCCCCCACCGTTTGAAGGCCCATTAATTCACCTAGTGGTTGATGGGCTATGATCCAATAATTTTTTACATGTCCAAGAGGCTATATATAACCAATCGCATATTTCCTATTTTCGTAGTCTCAGTAGAGCCATTACCAGAGTTTTTTATTTCCAATTCTTCGTCGGCTTGTTTATTTGATGGGATAAAAGCTTGATAGAATGGATATTCTTTTATATAATATTTTCATAACTATAATAGTCTAACATAATGAATTGGTCTCAATACATCAAATTAAATCGCATTCCTATGATCTATAATCAAGTATGACCCTACAATTAAGGTACTATTCTAAAGTGGTTACAGTTTTTTTAAAATTAGATTATGGAAATTGGGGTTATCACATAAACAATAATTTGTAACCTAAATTTAAATTGGTAGAACTCAAACTTATAATGTTGTAGTCTTGATGGATGCCTTTTCTTACTTTTTTCAAGTGTTTTTTTAGTTTTTAGCTTGAAAAAAGCTATTTTGGTATGTTGGTGAACAAATTAATGTTCTTTTCTTATTGTTAAGTGAAAGTTGTTTAATACCAAACACTACAACTTTTAAAATTTGACCAAATTTATTTTTATTTTCAATCATCATTATTTTTTTATTTGAAGCAAATATATATTCAAAAAATAACTTTTTAATCATATTTCAAAAGTTGAAGGGAGGAGGGAAAAAAAATTGTAATAAAACCAAAAAGTGGTTATGTGAAATAGTCGTCCATGCCGGCAATTGCTTATGTGGTTAACTTCCCACTTAAGTAGTTTTCCCTCCATTAAAACTGAGTCCGCCGATAAATTACATTTGGAATATAGGCACAAAAATAAATAAATAAAGAATAATAGTAATAATAAATCTAGAAATTGAACTTTAAAAAAAAAAAAAAGGAAATACAAGAGCAAAATTGCAATTTCCTATTCAATTTATTCAATAATTGAATAGATTGATCAGAAAAAGGCGCGGAATTATTAAGCAATAACAATCACTCTATCCTCTACTTTTTTAATTGTGTTTTTTTAAATGATTATAGATAAACAATAAATAAAGTGTTATGTTGGATCGAAAGATATTTTATTTATATCCAGAAATAGAGTTATATACAAATACAAGGTGTGATACTAAAGTATGTAATCGATGTGGGAGAACGGACAATACAATGACAAATACATATTTACAATTACTCCTAATATACCCCCTCAAGATGGCGGGCGGTTGAGGACGCCAATCTTGTCCATAAACAAAGTGAGACGATTTCTGGATAGAGGCTTGGTAAGCGCATCAGCAAGTTGGTCAGCGGAAGAGACATGAGAGACGCGAAGTTGGGAAGATTTGACCAAGTCCCGGACGAAGTGATAGTTAATGGCAATGTGCTTCATGCGAGAGTGAAACACTGGATTGGAGCAGAGATATGTAGCACCGATGTTATCACTATAAAGAGTAGGAGTGGCCGAGGTCATAGGGACAAACAATTCTGCGAGAATGGAACGAGTCCATTGTAACTCAGCAGCAGCAACAGCAATAGCCCTGTATTCGGCTTCTGTAGAGGAACGAGCAACCGACCTTTGCTTGCGAGAACTCCAGGAGATGGGATTAGCACCAAGAAAAATAATAAAGGCTCCAGTAGAAGTACGGTCATCACAGTCACCAGCCCAATCAGCATCTGTAAAACTGTGAAGAGAGAAAGGAGAATTACACTGGAGATGAAGAGCATAATGACGAGTGCCATTAAGATAGCGTAGGAGGCGCTTGACAGCACCCCAGTGAGAGTCGGTTGGGGCATGCATAAACTGAGATAGTTTATTAACCGCGAAGGCAATGTCAGGTCGCGTGAGAAGGAGATATTGAAGACTGCCAAGAACTTGACGATATGTAGAAGCATCAGACGGGCCACTACCATCAAGAAGATGAAGCTTAGCACCGGGTGCGAGTGGAGTTTGTACATGTTTAGCATCAAGCATGTTGTGACGAGCAAGGAGATCTGTGATATATTTACGTTACGACAGATAGCAGGAAGAGGATGTACGAAGAACCTCAACCCCAAGGAAGTAGGATAGAGATCCGAGACCCTTAACAGAGAACTGAGAGGCCAGATCAGTCACTACCCGTGATAGAAAACAATCATCGCTGCCAGTGAGAATCAGATCATCGACATACACAAGGAAGTAAGCCAGAATACCCTGACGGTTGTAGACAAATAGGGATTCATCGGACTTGGTGCAAACAAAACCAACAGATTGGAGAAAAGCACGAAGGGCATTGTACCATGTGTGTGGTGCCTGCTTCAAACCATAAATAGACTTACACAACTTGCACACAAAGGTTGGATGATTAGAATCTGAAAAACCAGGAGGTTGCGCCATGTAGACCTCATCAAGGAGAGTGCCATGAAGTAATGCATTGTTCACATCAAACTGCCTAAGTGGCCAATTGTGTGAGACAGCAATGCTGAGGACAATGCGAATAGTAGCAGGTTTGACAACAGGACTGAATGTCTCAAAATAATCAATGCCCGGGCGCTGGTGAAAGCCCTTCGCCACAAGACGAGCCTTGAACTTGTCAACAGACCCATCAGGTTTCCTCTTGATACGGAAGACCCATTTACAGCCCACAACATTCTGAGAGTTATCAGGAGGAACAAGATCCCAACTGCCATTCTGAAGTAAGGCAGTGAATTCAGAGGACATCGCATCACACCATCGAGAATCAGCAAGGGCCTGAGAGACAGTGGCAGGTTCAACATCAGAGGACAAGGAGGATGTGAGACAATACCTCGGATTTGGTTTGCTGATGTTGTTATGGGACCTAGTCACCATAGGATGATGAGTGGGCGGAGCCGGAGGTGGTGGCGGTGAAGGAGCATGCCGGGGGGACGTTGGCGTAGGCAGTGGCGCAGGTGGGTCAGCAGGACCAGGAATGAGAACAGGAGGCGGCTGAGGAAGAGCAAGGGAATGTGTATCCGGAGATAGAGGGGGAGAGGAAGAAGGCAAGGGAATGGTGAAAGGGAAATTGTCCTCAACAAACTCAACATGACGAGACGTGTAGAGCTTGTTGGAAGAGCGGTCAAGATAGAGGTAGGCACTTTGGGTGAGAGAGTAGCCAACAAAGACACACGGTAAGGAACATGATTCAAGTTTATGAGATGTGTAAGGGCGTAACCATGGAAAACACTGACATCCAAAGACACGCAGTTTGGACAGATTGGGAGGGTGATGATAGAGTTTTTCATAGGACGAAATCATACCAAGGTTAACTTTGGGTAGGCGATTTATCAGGTAGGTGGCTGTGGAAATGGCATATGGCCAATATTGAAGAGGCATAGATGCCTGATGAAGAAGGGCAAGGCCAGTGTCAACAATATGCCGATGGCACCGTTCAGAAGCACCGTTGTTTTCAGGAGTATGAGGTGGAGTAGTGAGATGGGTGATGCCATGAGTTACCAAAAAATCACGAAGAGCTAGATATTCCCCCCCCCCATTATCAGAGTAAAGAGTCGTAATTTTAGTTCTGAAGAAATTTTCAACTAATGCTTTATAAGCAACAAAGGTTGGCAAAACATCAAACTTTCGTTTTAGAGGATATAGCCAGACGTACTTAGTAAAGTGATCCACAAATATGACATAATATTTATAACCATCACATGATAAAACAGGAGAGGTCCAAACATCAGAAAAAACCAGTTGTAGCGGCATAACAGAAGTTAAAGACAACTCAGAAAACGGTAGTTTGTGACTTTTGATGCATTTACAAGAATCACAACTAAAAGAGACCAGTTTATTGAAGGACAAATTATAACTAGCAAGAGTATAACTCAAGATTCTAGAAGAGGGATGACCGAGACGAGCGTGCCAAATAGGAGGGGATTGCCTGACCGAAGTGAGAGCAGAAGATGCTGGGAAGGAACTGATACCAGCCGGCCACACATATAACCCATTAACACGTGGACCCCGTAGGAGAACGCCCCCCGTATGACTGTCCTACACCTGAAATTCAGAGGCAGAAAATAAAACCACAACATTATTCTGCTGACATAATTTAGAGATGGACAATAAATTCTTTGACATGGAAGGAACAAGTAACACATCCGTAAAGGTGAGTGAATTTAGATCAGGAAAATGTAAAGTTCCAATGTGAGAAATAATCAACTTGTTACCATCACCAACAAGAACATTATCATTTCCAATGTAAGGAGCATGCAAAGACAGATTGGCCAAATCAGTGGTGATGTGATGCGAGGCCCCCGAGTCTAGAATCCAACTAGGTTCAGAAAGAGCAGAAGCTGCGGAATGAGCCAACGGGGAGGAGTATGCAGGCTGACCCCACTTCCGAGTCGACGAAGATGAAGGTACATAAGATTATATTTCAGGGCAGCGACGGGCAGAATGTCCTTGAATGCCACATAGCTGACATTTGCCTTGATATTTCCTAGGAGCCGGGAAACCGGGAACCCGCAAGAGGATGAGGCTACAGGAAAGGCCGTAACAGGCTGTACCAGGGAGGCAGACATACGGCAGCAAGTTGTGTCTCAGCACTGAGCAGTTTTTCGTGGAGTTCCTCAAAGGAGACGGGCGTGTCACGGGCTTGGATGGCATTGCCCAATTCCTTGTACGAATCATCCAAGCCATTGAGGACCTTGAGAACAAGATCTTCAGGGTCGGTGGCAACCCCTAACAGAGAGAGTTCGTCAATCACCCCTTTGATGTCGAGCATAAATTCGGTGATGGAGCGAGTGCCCTTGATCGGGTTGTGGATCCGATTCTTGAGGGCCAAAATTCGTCCCCTGGACGATTTCCCGTAGATAGAAGCGAGAATGGTCCATGCTTCATGCGAAGTGGACGCTGCGGCAATGAACAGAATTAATGATGGGGTGATCGAACCAATTATCGCACTTAATATCAGTTGGTCCTGGCGAGACCAATGCTCGTAAAGGGGGTTGGGGTCAGTGTTATCTCCAATCCGGACGGTAGATGAAGGGCATAGGAAGGAACCATCAACATACCTGAACAAATTGTAACCTGAAAGAAGGGTTCGAAACTGGAAACTCCAAGCTACGTAATTGACAGAGGTTAACTTGAGAGGTGCTTGCGACGCGATGTTGAACGCCACGAGCGGGAGTACTGTGCCATCGGATATGGTGATTGACAGCAGCGGTGTTGTCATGGTGAAGCGCAACAGGGAGTGGAGGCAGGGAAAATCGTGACCGGAAGTGAGGAACGGGTTGCAGAAGGCTGCGTATGTGAGGCAGGTTTCTGGAAAAAAAAAGATTAGGGTTGTGTACATGAGGCAGTTTAGATCCAAAATTTCAGGCAGAAATTAGGGATGAGGATCGAAAAAAAAAAAGGGCTTTTGCCAATTAGGCTCTGATACCATGTTATGTTGGATCGAAAGATATTTTATTTATATCCAGAAATAGAGTTATATACAAATACAAGGTGTGATACTAAAGTATGTAACCGATGTGAGAGAACGGACAATACAATGACAAATACATATTTACAATTACTCCTAATATAAAGTAGGCAAAAATTTATATGAGATCTTCTTACAAAATGTATTTTTGTAAAACGAAGTGTTTTTTTTTTTAAATTGTCTTATTTTCTTTAGGGTTCTTCAATTTTCATTTTAATTTAGAGTTTTCAGTTTTTTTTTTTTTTTCAGATTCTTTTTCTTCAGTTTTTCAGATAATTATGGTTAGATTCACAATTTTGTGAGTGAACAATAAATTCTAATACTTTCTAAAAAAAAAAAAACTAAATACTAATATTTCAGCTAATGTAGCGCGTTCGTGAATGTGATCATTTTGTTTTGCTTATATGCAATTGATATATAGGCAAAAGTTATAACTTAAATTTAATAAATAGAGCATGATAGTGTAGATTACAAACAATCAGCTGCCTAATTAAAGACAACAAATGGACACAATACATACAACATTGAAGCCCCAACAAGAACAAGAACAATAATACCAACTCAAGAAATAGCAAGACAAGTAAACCCTAATTCCAGGAAATTGATGAACACGAAAATGGAGAATATGTAGAGACTACTAGTTGGAAGGGGGTGGTGAGAGGAAAGGGAAAGAAGGCATAGTGGTCGGAATAGAAGGCATGGTAGTCGGAATAGAAGGCATGGTGGGCAGTGTGGTGGTTGGCATTGGCGGCAATGTCGGCTTTGGGAGGGATGGATTAGTGGGCAGTGGCGGCAGTGTGGCGGTTGGCATGGTGGGGAGTGGCGGCAATGTGTTAGGCAGCGATGGAATTGTGGGCAAGCCCGGTTGAGAAGCCTGCAATAGGTGGCGTGCCGCCCGGCTTGCGTGGAGGCTTGAGAGTGAGAGCACCATTACTAAAGACAGAAGAAGGTGAATGTTAGAGGGTGGCGCCATTGATGGATAGTTTCTCGAAATTAATTGCTGAAATATTAGTAGTAGTGTTGGATGTGGAATGAGAATTTGTGTCTTGTATTTATAGGTGAAATAGATGAAGAGTTTCTGGAGTTTGATTGGGTGTGGGGTCCGGTAAGTATGAAGAAGTGCAAATTAGGTTAACTTCCAACGTTGAATAGGCAGATTGGTTTAAGAAATTAATTGTTGTATCATTTTGAATTCCCACAAACAAAGAATTAATAATGCAGTTATGCTCAACTGTGTACTAAGTTATAACAAGAAAATGAAAAAGGGAGGTGGACTAACTCACCAGTATATATGATGATGCAACCATGACCTGTGTAAAGTTATATATATATATATATATATAGGGAAAGTTAAAAATGCTTATTGATAAAACTCAATATGATTTATAATACTGATCTCAATTAAAATTGATAAATACGTGTAGAAATATCACATTGTTAAGTAAGTCAATTTAGGCATCAAAGAAATAAATTTAAAATAGAAATGTTTTCCCAATTTTTCAATAACCAGTTAATGTTGTGACTAAGATAAAATTGTTCTTCACCTTTAGTAGGAGTGGACTCCAAAGCAAAATTACAAGTTCCATAATTATTAGGCAATTTTGAAATTAGTTTTGTATCAATTTATTGTAAAAGTATATTTTTTTATTTTTAAATTGTAGGATTTTAGTTCTAATTTTGTGTGAATTCAAATTAGAGCGGAAAAATTCAATATATTTGAATTGGAACGGATGAAGACCAGTGTAATCATGCCTGAATAAAATAATGCAATATTCTTATCCTAGTTGGGTTACTCCTGGGCTTTTTGTGTGGGCCGCTCATGGACTTGGGACCTCGTTTGGGAATCACAGAAACTTCCATATAAACTCATTTACATTCCAGAGTAGTGTAGTGTTATACAGGATGATTAAGTTTTTTTTCTTTTTTTTCTTTTTTTGGTTAATATAAAATGTATATAGGAGCCATGGAGTTTTACTAAATTTTAATAAAGATACTGGTAAAGTGTACATTCTTTGCGCATGAATGATCGATAATTTATTATTGTTGTAAGAATATATTATGTCCAGTGGATTATTAATATTAATCTTAAGAAATATTACATAGAAGAAAGTAAGGACAGAAGTACATGTCTCACTGCCTGAACTGCGTTGCACTACGTGGCCACTGAGCTAGGTAGACACTGAGTGAAAAAGAAGGATACGTGAGATCTAACGGTGGTAGATCATCCTCCAACCTCCACCCACACAAATGTACATACAGCCGTGGCCCCGCCGGGGAGCGCACTCCAAATTTCTTTAAAATCCACTAATTTGGCCTCCATTAGCATTAATCATTCGCCAACTTTACACCACCAAACTTCTTCGGTGTGCTTTTACTGTGCGTTTCTGAAACAAAGAGTTGAAGAAGCTGGTGGGTATAATCATGGCCAGGTCTCCAGAGAAAGAGCATCCAGTGAAGGCCTTTGGATGGGCTGCCGCAGACCCATCTGGCCTCCTCTCCCCTTTTCACTTCTCCAGAAGGTTCTCTCTCTCTCTCTCTCTCTCTCTCTCTCTCTCTGTCCCTCTAGAAAATGACTGTATGTGTTTACAGGGCAACTGGTGATGAGGATGTGCAATTCAAAGTGTTGTATTGTGGCATTTGCCATTCTGATCTTCACGCGATCAAGAATGAATGGGGCTTCTCTCAGTATCCTCTAGTTCCAGGGTGTGATTCAAGACTCTATTTTTATCTTCCTATTGTCGTTCCTTGTTTTATGGGATCTGAATTTAGTTTATGATTGCTAATTCTAAGATATTTAGACTACTTATAACTAAACAGCGTAAGGTGATAGATAAATTAAAGTCTGGTTCAAAACTTAAAAGTACATGAATTGACCCACAGAGAAATTTTGGTAATTTCAGGCATGAGATTGTTGGAGTAGTGACAGAGGTAGGGAGAAAAGTTGAGAACTTCAATGTTGGGGATAAAGTTGGTGTAGGATGCATGGTGGACTCATGTCGATCATGCGAAAACTGTGAAAACGATCTGGAGAACTATTGTCCCAAAATAATCCTCACGTACAATTCAATTCACTACGATGGGACCGCCATGTACGGTGGCTACTCCGACATCATGGTGGCTAACGAGCATTTTGTCGTTCGTATTCCCGATAACTTGCCCTTGGATGCTGTTGCTCCTCTTCTATGTGCAGGGATCACAACCTACAGCCCATTGAAGTATTTTGGACTGAACAAACCTGGTGTGCACATTGGTGTTGTGGGCTTAGGTGGCCTGGGCCATGTTGCTGTAAAGTTTGCAAAGGCGTTTGGGGTTAGGGTTACAGTTATCAGCACGTCTCCGAACAAGAAAGAGGAGGCACTTGCAAGCCTAGGTGCAGATTCATTTTTGATCAGTAAAGATCCAGATCAGATGCAGGTATTTCGATTGTTTTTACGAATGCTGTCTCTGTTCTCTTTTCAAAGATATTGTCATCTTTGACGGTCCTATCTCCTATGTGTTAATCATTTCCTTGAGAAAATGCTTGTGTAGGCTGCTATGGGTACAATGGATGGTATTCTTGACACAGTTTCAGCTGCTCACTCTCTGCTGCCGTTGATCGGTCTTCTGAAGTTGCATGCAAAACTTATCATGCTCGGTGCTCCCGATCGGCCCCTTGAGCTACCAGTTTTTCCTCTAATTGTAGGTAAGTGGCAGAGATGGGAACTTTTTCGTCACACTTATTATTCGTATTATGTCAAGTAAACGATGGATAACTCCTATCTTAATGCATCCACCATTCTGTGTTATTTTGGATTCTCTATTTTTTAGTGTCTAATGTCATATTTGATTTCACTGGTGCATGTCACGTTTTCGGAGAATCTTGCATGATTTTGTGCGGTCGTTTTTTGATACGCTTAGGATATGTGTAAAGATGAAGTGGAGTCCATAGAAAAGATAGCTGACTTTGAACATTGAATTTATAGGGAGAAAGAGCATTGCAGGGAGTGGCATTGGAGGGATGAAAGAGACGCAAGAAATGATCGATTTTGCCTCGAAGCACAATATTACTGCTGATATTGAAGTTATCTCAGCTGATTATGTTAATACTGCTATGGAGCGTCTTGCCAAAGCTGATGTCAAATACCGCTTCGTCATTGACATTGGCAACACCATCAAACTTCCTTGAGCGAATAATGGATAAATGATGACCCTGCTATGTGAAAAGGAATGGATTTCAAGTTGCCCACATCATGCATATTGGCTGGTAGGGTCTCAATTCTCATATGCAAATTGTACAACTTTGATTTGGAACCCAACAGTGGAAAATTAAAATAAAGCACAAATTGATGTCAAGAACATAAATTTCTTGAAATTTACACTGAAATCCAAGAACCAGGCAAAGCAGTAGCATTAAATAATTGAACAAGAGTAGCATGCATGCATACTGGAACTGGAAAGCATTCCTAAGAGGGTAAAGATCATAAAATAAATAGGACCAACTTTTCAACAGATTCAGCTTTATGAACTTGTCACTTGCAAGATTCATAACCGCCATCCTGACATGCCCAGAACAAAAATCAATCTCCCATTCCCAAAGAACAACCCCGGGCAACGTGTTTCAGCATCAAGACATAATCAATTAATAAAAAAGATGCCAAATATAATTACAACAGACATAGCAATGCCCACTGACAGAATGACGCAAGCACCAAATGTATCTGGCTGCTTAAACCAGGCCTATCCATCGACACCAGGAATTCAAATTCAATGAGCTTAATTGCTTCGAGAAAAAGACAAAACTCATGCATCAACTAAAAGTCAAGAGCCCCTGTCTTGGAAGAACCTGAACAACTACCAGAAGAAGCATAGGAAGTTCCGCTTGAACCATCCACAGGGGCTTGGTTTAGACACTCCAAAATTAAGGATCTTCTCTTCTGCAATTTCATTGAGAATGTGGTTGCCTCTAGAATTGTAGGGACCTGTTTTGATATAATAAGCTATATGAGTCGTTGTACAAATAAGATGTTGCGAGCTCTATAATATCAGATTGTGATTTTTTACAAGGAAAAGTTTCCAGATAAGTTCATATGCTTCGTTATTCTAATAAAAGAATGCACCTAAATAGCATGATTGAAAAATAAATTTGCTAATATAAACAATATTTCAATTCTAATTTCATAAAAATATGTTACTTAATGCAAATTCACCTTACTCTTTTTCCCCCTTAGTGGGATGGGATGGGATGGGCTGGCCAGGGTTCAACAAGATATAGAACTCAACATATGTGGATTCTTGGAAAAAACACAAGATTAGTCCAGGCAATCCCGAAACTAGTGCAGTTCTTTTTGCTTTTACAATTACATCCTTTAGCTTTTGAATTGTGCGAAATTACTCATACTTTTTGTCGGAATTCAAATTTATGGCCGAAAACGCACGTGCACCGCATGTGACTCCTTAAGCTTTTGAATTGTGCAATTTTACTCATGAATTTGTAGGAATTCAAATTTATGGCCGAAAGCTCACGTCCACTGCACGTGACTCCTGTAGCTTTTGAATTGTGCAAATTTACTCATAATTTTGTCGGAATTCAAATTTATGGCCGGAAGCTCATGTCCACGGCACATGACTCCTTAAAAATTGGGGATTGTGAATTTCCGGTGATTTAAGTGACGTGGCGGTTGCCATGAGACACTTTTTACCCCCAAATCAAATCTGACAAGGCAAAAAGTGGCGCTGGCGACAGCCACATTACTTAAATCACATGAAATTCATAACTCTCAATTTGTCCGGCCATAAATTTGAATTCCGACAAAATTAGGACTAAATTCACGCAATTGAAAAGATAAAGAATTTATTGTAAGAAAAACAAAGATACAGCACTTGTTTCAGGACCGCCTAAAAGTTAGAAGACAAATCTTGCATCTTCCCATACATCTGGTTTAGAATAGTAATGTTATAACAATAAAACAAAAGGAACGCCATCAAGTTATACCTAGGAAACCACAAATACCTGTGTGTTAATACGTGCCACTTTGTGAACGCTAAGAAGGCCAACCATATCCTGGTATCCTGTAAGAAGCTTCGCCAGCTCCTTGTCTTCATCTGATAAATCATAAGTTGTGTTTCTCAGTAAGCATTGTGCCTAAATATGATGCATGGAAAAGGAGGAAAGATGCATACACACCTGGAATTGCTTTGACAGAAACTATGGTGTCAGCCAAATGCTGCAGCCTTTTCGAGAAGGTTGTTGATACGAGACAAGGAGGAAAGGATATAACAGCTACTGCATTTGACAATCTTAAGACACTTTTCAGGGTTCTGACAAAAGAAAGTATCTCCCATTCCTACGCGAAAAGTAAATGTCTCCTTCAGTAGATGATGCTTCTATTTTACAGCTACTCTTAGAAATTAGCAACAGGAAATGATCAACAATCATATATATTCTATATTCTAAGCTAAGTTCTCTAGGCATTTGATAAAGTTTTCATGTGCTCCTCTTTTCAACAAGACAACAAAATTCTAAGTTTAAAACAACAAAGACAGCTACCATGTTTGAAAATTCACACTGCGGTGAACACAGTGATTGAATAGCAATACGACCACCTGTTGTGTTTCCGCTGTTCCTGAAAGTAGATAAAACCAAAAACTAATAAGATAAACAAATCTCCAAGAAATTAGAAGCGTATGCTGTTGAAAACTTGGATAAAGATGTTTAAGGAAGACATTATAGATCTTGAATTAAGTGATAGTATATGTAGGAAGATCATGTAACTCGAAGAACAGATATCCGTGTATTCGACATCACAAGTAGCAGGAATTGGCTTTGATAACGATGATGATGACTGGTTGATTTACTAGTCGAACACCTTTAATGCGATAACCATTTGAATGAAATCATATTTTCCTTATAACAATGTCGCAAGCGTTGATATTACTATAAATCTACTATAGTTATATGGAAGTTTTGAGTTGCATATTATGATCCTAATATATAAGTATGGGATAGTAGGCAAAGATGGGACAATTAGAGTGCAATTATTTATAGTGATGTAATTTTAATACGATATCAAATGTCCTTTTGCATATTCTTCTTCAAAAAGTAAAAATCCGTCTTCCAAAATAAATATTAAAAAAATTAAAAATATTTTAAATAAAATTAGTTAAAAAAACTTAAACAAATGGTCAAAAGTTTTCAATCATAGGGACATCATAGTAATGTTTTCGTGATATCCTGAATCATGATTACACATATCTGTAAGAACATTCAGGGCAAGAGCTGTAGGAAAAAAATATGCACACACACACACACACATATATATATATATATATATGTGTGTGTGTGTGTGTGTGTGTGCAAAATGATATACCGATCAGTTTGAGTTAAGAAGCCTGAACAACGTTCATGAAAAGCGGCAAGATCAGCAGAAGCTTGAAGACTAATGCAATCAATACGCTGTCCGTTAAAGAAGTGCCTCTCCAGGGGCTTCCGCAAGTCAAAGTCAATGCAATATTCTGACTTTGCATCTGCATGTGAAGCACATGACATCATTTATAAAAAGGAAGTTTTGAAGAACTTAAGGATGCAGGACAAACATAGTATACAAAAAAGTAATGATAAAAATCATCCAACCAATACGCAACATTTATGCCCAACTTGATTTCAAGAAAATATGTTTTTATTTATGTTAGTCAAGTTATTCTAGCAATATATTAACATTTTGCAGATAAGAAGCAGCTTCTTTTGGCTGAGTAAATCAGATGTTCACTTTCTTGCCAACCCTTTCTCTCAGATAACTAATTAGTTATAAGCAACAAATGTTCAATCTTCTCCCATAAATCCCTGTAACTGAACTGTCACAATAATCCCCAGTTTTCTCTTTCTTGATGGAAATGTCTCTCCTGCCAGTTCACTAAGATTCACAAACGAAGTTTGTTACCATGTGATCCCCAAAAAGTACCGCTTCCATGAGCTTCTTCTAAAGCAAAATTAGTCGGCATGCATCATTTTCAACTAACAAAAATATCATTGTGAATATTAAATAGCAGAGAAGGAGAAAGAGCAAGCCACGAGTTTTGAAATGAAAATGATAGTGCTCATTATGAAGATACCAAGACCTAACGAGCAGAAAATAAGAAATTTTACCTTTCTGAGTCTCTGAATTATGTTCCCCAAAATACTTCTTGTATTGCCAAGCAATTCTCAGCCCCTTCTCCTGTAATTCATAATTGTTTTTCTTTAGAAAGGAACCAACTCTAAGTTAAGAACATAGAGGAGTTCATATTCAAGGACTAAGAAAGAGACAGGGATAGAGACCTGCTCTGTCTCATGGACACGAGGTTTCTCATCCTTAGAGGCCATCGGATTAGGCAATGTGCCAAGAAACCCTCTTGGATCTTTTGCAGGACTTGCATAAATAAGAGGCTGATGGTGGACCAATCCTTGAGCCATAAAATTCCTCAACAATAACATATGGTGGGGTGCCTCAGGGTCTTCCATAACCATCACTAGACTTCCCAATGCAAACCCACCTCCCAGAATCTCTATTAAGATAAAATCGTTGAGAGATTATGTCAAAAGAATATCTAGTATACAGTAATTCAGAGTAGATACAAGTTTTCGAAATTACTGTCAAGGTCTGGAATTCCAGATGAAAGGAACATGGTCCCATTGGGACCGTGCTTAAGGCCGGGAATGTTAGAGACCACGCCGGATGATTCAGAAAAATTGCGCGAGAAACTAGTAGTCCGAGGTTTGCTAGCTGCCATCAGTGTCACCGAACTTATTCCCCCACTACAACTAAAACAGAACGTACACAAATTAAGAAATAAATGTACTAAGAACCATCCATCTCAGATACAGAAAAACAGTACAAAAATATCAAGTTTGAGAAACCGTGGAATCGATGGGGCATTTCATCGAACACATGCTATGCCATCTAATCTATTTCCAATTGATAGAGCAAGTTCCCAAATTCTTTCAATCGACAGAGTATTTTGAGAAAGAGCAGTTGTGAAAACAACCTTGAATCAGGCAGAACTGTAGATATCCAAATTCAATTCTCTTTGCTTGGCGCTACAAAGTTGGTTCGTGGCACAAGCAGCTTTTGGAGGGTAATTATAAATGGAACTGTTTTGGTTAACCTCGTACCCGCAACCTCATAACAGCTCCGTCCCACAATACCATCATTTTGAAGAATCACTCAATCACACCCGCATTCAACGACACGTATCACAAACTGCTTAATAAAATAATTTTTTTACGATTTACTTTTACGACTTAATATAAATATTTTTATAAAATTAAATAGTATACTATCAATTAATATAATATTTATTATTTTATCTTATAATTTTTTAAGTGTTGAAATATTTGTATTGAATTAGGAAACATTCTAAAATATAATTTATTGTGCAATTTAAAAATAATATTTAAGAGAATAACAATACAACATAAGATGAAAAAATTAAATTTTAAATTAAATAATTATTTTGTATAAATTAAATTAATATAAATAACTATTATGATCAATTTTATAATAATAATATAATAGAATTTTATTATATATATTAATACAATAAAATATATTTTGCAACGGGAGATGCATATCTAGTTGTGCATAATTCGAGTTAGTGTTTTAATATAGGGTTGGAGCCCAATAAAGATTCCACTATATTAGAACAAAAATGGGCCTAACAAAAATGGGCCTAACATTTTATGTTAAGTGGGCTGGCGAGCTATTTAGTCAACAATGGGCCTAAAAAAATTAATCCCTTTAAATAGACATCCTCAATAGCCTACTTCTATAATTATGAGCATTGATGAAAATAACGGAATTGATAAAAGAAAAAAAAAATTGATATTTTAATTTTACAAAAAAACTGCGTGGATCAATTAGATATTAAGAATGGTAGAAGTTTTACAGACAATTTGAATTTTTGAAAAGTATTATAATAAATTTTCATAGAAAAATTTAATATAATATTTCAACAAAAACATATATTTGTGACACACACATGGATAATAAACTATATATATTCTCTCATGTTACAATAACAATTCAAAATTATTTCATATAAAACTACAAAAAAAAAAAAAAAAAAAAAAAAAAAACCTAATGAGTTGAATGCGTAATTTATTCTATTTTTATGGAATTATTGTGGGTGTAAACTATTATTTCCTTACTCTACATTTATTAGCAAATTGAATTGTAAAATTAAAACTTATTGATATTCCCAACATTTCCTATATTTTGCAAATATCAAATCAGTTTTACTTGTAAACAGACAATGATGATATCGTTTTCCAATATTTGTTAATATTCTTGAAATTTAACGATATGCATTTGATATTTCAACAATTTCTGACGGAGATTGACCTATAAACCAATCAATATAAAAATTGTTTATGTAAATATGTAGTAAGGTTTTATTATATTTATAGATATTTCATAATCGATATTTTTTAAAATTATATAACATTTTACCCCAAATATATGTGAAATCTGTACGTGAAAACTTTCCTTCTATCTATATAAAAAATTTAAATTATTAGAAAAATGCATTTTGAACCCTGACTTTGATGTGAGATCAAGGTTATAATTATATAATAGTAGGACAGTACAATTACTTTATAAAAATATTATTTTTCTGCCTAAAATAGGCTTTTTATTTACCAGTGAAATTTTTTTCTTTTTTTTTTTACTCTAATTTTTTAAGACGTGTTACTTTTTTTAACAAATTAGTCATTTTTTCATCATCTACAATTTGATATTCATATTGCATATATAATAATAAAATATTAATTTTATATATTAATGGTATATGATATTTTATTTTAAACAATTTTTATCAAAATATATTTTATATAATTATATATTTTATTTTAAAAATTATATTACAATTTTTATATTAATTTATTATACGTGGAAAAATACTGGTTTATGATAGTAACATATATTACAACAAGAAATAATAAGAAATTATCATGAATGTGTGTCGTGTGTCACAATTATTCAATCTTCATTGTTTCCCTAAAATTAAGATCACTAGTTTATAAGCTCAATTTGAAACTGAGAAACTCTATAGCAATTTAACAGGTCTAGTTCTAGCCAATTAAATATAAATAAAACTTTAATATTATATATATATATATATATATATATATATATATAGAGAGAGAGAGAGAGAGAGAGAGAGAGAGAGAGAGGCATGGAAGGAAGAAGTAATAGAAGAATAAAGGTATAGAAGGAAGAAGAAACAAAGTATGAGAAGAGCCCGTGAGAATAAAGACAGGGTAGCTAACGTACCTTTGTCGACATTTAGTGTGTGTAGTGTGTGCAAGTTTGGTTCTTTCTCACGGGTAACCCACCCCCCTCCCCTCTCACGAGATATTCCACTCTCCCAACCCACGTTTAAACTCCAGAACTACCAAAATTCCAGGCTTTCTGTTTTGACCTGTACTTGATAACTGCATGCAAATGCCTGTTGCCCAATTCTGCCACCTCATCATTATCTGTCGCTATTAATTTACGTCGCTTTTTTTTAGTTTCGACCAAAATCATCTGACCAACATAATCCTTGTATCTTCATCAAAATTTGAACATTGGGTCATTACAACAATCTGTATTAAAATTTGATTTACATATATGTTATAATATAAATGATAATATACTACGTGGAGAACTTGCTGGTGTGCGGTGGCTATATAGCATATAAATTTAACTATCATATAAATTTGTACTCAAAAATATTGATAAAATTTTAAAATTTCATAAGTAATCCTAAATAAAGAAAAAAAAAACTAACTTATATTTTCAGCAAGCCCACTCCTCCTATAGCCAACATATATTATAATACAATTTATGCACATAAAAACTAATTATTCTTTTATTTTATTTGAAGTGCATAAAAATGATTTAAGTGTGTGGTTAAAGGGTGAATGACAAGTGAAAATGTGACGTTACATAAGAAGGAAGAGACAAAGTTGTGGTGGCTGCCAAACCCTACAGCTTTTTGTCGCCTCACCCAACTGAGACCCCCCAGTGCCTGTACTCCGACCCATCACTGGTGTTGGGGGGTGGCGCCCTGTTGTTCTATGCTGCTGCTACTACTTAGTACTTACGTACCATTTTCCCGTTCTTGTATATGTGTGCATATACATACATATGTGTATTTATAGAAAATCAAAATTTTAATCTAATTTATCCTCTACATTTTGAAAAAGGTGAATATATTCTTGTATAATATTGATATTTCCATTAAAAACATGTCAATAAAAATATAAATAAAATATTGAATTTTACAACATTTGAAATTCCCACATATATAATGCACAATCCTAGGGAAGAGTTAACATGGACCAACCAAAGTATGATCCTCCATACAGTTAGTTTCAAATGGGCTTCAATCAGAAATATGGCTCACAATTGTTTTCTTCACTTTTACGTTTTCTCAATTATTATTATTTTTTTTTCTATTTTCTTTAATTTTCAGTTACAGTTTATCCTTGTGCTACATGTAAAATCTCTCCATTCTGCTTCATCCAGTTACATCACCTGCCTTTACCAGTTTGTCGCTTATATCCAACCAACCCCACCCATAAGAAGAAGAGGGGAAAAAAGGGGGGGTTGGGGGGGGGGGGGGGGGTTGTCTCTTGTGAACGATGTTTTGTGAATCTCCTTTTATTACACACACACACACACACACACACACACACACACACACACACATGAACTTTCACTACTTTGCATGCAAACTCGATATCTTGTTCCTTCATATTTTCAGTTTTTTTAGTCATCGATCCTATTTTTTACTTGTATATATTTTTATTGCTAACTAATTTGTCTTAGTTTCCTTTTTTTTTCTTTTTCTTTTTTATATAATTAAAGAACATAAAAGTTATGTACACCGTGCAATCCTGATATATAATATTATTTGTTTAACTAAAAAGTACTATTTGTTTACTTGAAAAATATAATTACTAATTTGATATCTTAAAAAAGTAGTAATATTTTTAAGTAAATAAATAATACCTTTTAGTTAAACAAATAATATTATAGATCAAGCCACAGTGCACCCTGATGCACACGTGAGTCACTCGTTAAAGAAAGCATCCATGAATCTTTCTTCATATTTTGAAGTACTTATTGCCGGTTCCTTTTTAACCTATATATAGTTTGTGACTAATTTGCCTTTTGATTTTTGTTAAAAATTGTATTTTTCAATTATATAACTAAACAAGTATATTTTTTGTATGTTGGACTAATTTTATATTCTCTTTTTTGGAGGAATTAATTTATGTTTTTCTTAATGTTCAAACACTATACTAGATCTAAAATATTCAAACTTTCAATAGCATTGCAAATATTTTCATCCATGTTATGCATCGTTGTTTATATCTTAATCAATATTCAAGTTCGGTCATCAATTTTTCAATCATTGTAACATTACGACAATCATCCATTCGTTGCAATCGATCAACCCAATCATCAACACAGGGCACCACAAGCAATGGTTTGTTTGCCATCATCTGCTTAACAGTGGTGGATCAATGGCCGAAATCATCAACTACATATGATTGATGAGTAAAATTCAATGACCTATTTCGCTGATTACTTAGAAAAACAGGCAAAATGTTCTTAATTTATGTAATTTTAAGTGAATTTATTATTAATCAAATCTTTAAAATATTTTCCATGGGAAAAGACTCTCTATGTATAGGTATATTGAATCAAACATGTATAATTACTAGAGCTAAATTGTTAGAGATTGCAGTTAAATGTATACTTGAGTTACCAATAGCTAAATTATTATTTTATACACAATAATAATTCAAAAATATAACATTATTTAAACAAACACACACACACACACATATATATATATATAAATATAATGGTTGCCACGTATGCATGTGGTGCTTGTGGAAGTGCCGTATATATCATTCTTTCTTGTGGTATCTATCTCTGTCTAGACCCTACTTTATTCCATCAGAAATATAACTCCCAAACAAAGCTTATGCTGTTTTTCTTCTTGATGAAGATCACAGGAGCCCATCAGCATCTCTCTCATTGTCCATCAACTCCATGCATGAAACCAATGAATTCATCAGCTTCTCTGCCCTCTGCAAAAGGAAACTGAACTCCCAACGCAGCTCCCCTCAACTAATTTTCTCTGCTCCTTCATCTTACCTGTTTCACTAAACTAGGGTTTCAACTAGCTCTCCTCCTAGATGTCGCCTGATAATACTCCTGCGGCGGCGAAGCCCGCCGGGAAAGACGAAACCCAGAGCTCGGCCAGCCGGAAAGCCACCTGCGGTAGGCCGCAAGAACCAACCCCTAAGTGCCCAAGATGTGATTCACCAAACACCAAGTTCTGCTACTACAACAATTACAGCCTCTCACAGCCAAGGCATTTCTGCAAAACATGTAGAAGGTACTGGACAAAAGGCGGCGCCTTGCGCAGCGTTCCGATAGGCGGAGGATGCCGGAAAAACAAGAAAATGAAGTATTCTCCGAGGCTTTCCGGCGATTCAAGGGATTCCAGTGGATCTTCGGATATTGGCGGGTTGAAATTCTTTCAGGGTATTTCACCCGCCATGGATTTTCAGCTTGGAGGGATCAACTTTCCCAGGCTTCACTCCTTTCCCAACACTGGTCTACCCAAGCAGTTTTCATCCTTAGGCAATACATCAAACACCTCTTCTGCAATTTCTTCTAGCCCTTGTTATAACTTTGATCCTTCTGCAACAAATTCCGCTCCTCTGATGGGATTCAATTTTCCTTTCTCCACCACAATCACACAAGGAAATAATACTCCTGGATTACACGAAACGGGGTCTTTAAATCTCAACAGCTGCCTAGCGTCATCAATTGAATCTTTAAGCTCCATCAACCAAGATCTTCACTGGAAGCTTCAGAAGCAAAGATTAGCAATGGTGTTTTTGGGAGACAGTCAGAAAGACGTGAACAACTGTCTCCAATATATTGAACCCATTGTTCAGAAACCCCAGCCCATTTTGTTTCAGAACCTGGAAGTATCAAAGCCAGAATGTTGTGGAGTAAAGACCCCTAGAAAAGATGGTGGAGTTGGGCATCTTTCAACAGAATGGTTTTTCGACGATGCTTATCCAACTGTGGCTCAAACTCCAGTAAGAAGCAGCTGCAGCAATGTGAACGAGAATACCAGCAGCTGGAGTGGAATTCAGGCGTGGAGTGATCTGTCCCCCTATTCTTCCCTTCCATAAAAGGTGTTCTTTAGAGAAATGCCCAACGTTTTTTATAACCGGCATTACAGTGTTTCAGGATCGTTTATTTGCATTTCTAGTTTAGTAAACTGTTACATGCTTAAACCAAGATGTATTCTCTCTCTCTCTCTCTCTCTCTCTCTCTCTCTCTCTGTTTTTATTCCTATTTTAAATTTGGTGCAGATAAGATCAAGATATGGAAAAGAATACTAAAAGAGAGAAGTAGCATTTACCTTTTCAGCTTCATTTCATTAGTAGGAAAAGATCACGAAAAAAGATCTTTACAATTGTGAAATGTTATTTTCTGTTATAATTATTTATGATAATTTCTTTCACATTTGATCTTGCATGTCCCTGCAAATACATTTCTTTTCAAGTTCAAGCAAATATAATAATCACATCATACTGTATATAAAATTTACAACAACAAAATAAAAACTGGATTTTCATTATAAACTGTATGGCTGTAGGTGTTTGCAAATCCTTCATTAGGCTTAAAATCACACTTTTTTCAAGCAAAAATAATTTAAAACTTGATTGTAGTTAGAATCAACTTTAAGTTGATTTGCAGAAGCAACCAAATGTTTGCTTAAAAATGGTTAAATTAAAGTGACTGAATTTTTTGTAATAAATTAAAGCGACTGAATTTGATTAGCAAATACTCTTGATTTCGTACTTCTACATATTTTGAAAGATGGGCACTTTTAAGCTTCATATCATATAAAAATCAACTTTTTAAAGAAACACAATGAATTAATTATTGACATTAGGGTAGGTCTTCTTTTGTTTGTTCTTTTCGGGATTGGTGATGTGCTTAATGAAAGGGTATTAACGGCATTTCGTTGGTGTTCATTCAGTTGTCAGAAAGTCTTCTCCTTCTTCTTCACAGTTTCACTGTCTCTCTCTCTATCAGGTAACTGAGTCTCCCCCTCTATCTATGTACATATGGGCCTATATATACGGCCACTATAGAGCCTATATATGGACCTGACTCACTGATTCCATGCACTGTACTTTTTCACACAGTTCCTGGGGTTTAGGCGTACAATAATTATAGCAAGAATGGTGCAATTTGGTTGGTGTCTCAAATGGTATTGAATGGAAAATAAATAAGACCAGTCTTTCATTCACAGAAGCTCCCAATGCTTTTCAACTTTACATTAACTTTTGTCATTAAGAATCTGACCGTATATAACTATTTTGTATAAACAAAATAAAATTATAAAGATTTCTAAAGTATAAACCTTTGTCATTATGAGTTTTTCGAAACAAATATGGTTTGATTCGAAAGATACTAAAGTAAAATAAATATTGATATGTCAATTTTTTGGCGATAGAAGTATTTTTTTTTTAGTAAACTTCAAAAAAAATAAAGCTTTTTTATTTGGAAAAATGGGATGTGGTTGGAATTTTCGAATCAATATTTAGTTAGGGAATTATTTTATTATCAGTTAAAAGGCATATAAACAAGGGAATGCTTATTTCGATACAAAGCATTAACAAATTATGTATTTTCAGGTAATGCATAGTTAAAATATAAATTTTTTTGTAATCAGTAAAGTTTAAAATCATAATTATTTAATATGATGTAAAATAATATTTTCATAAACATACAAGTAAACAAATTTTCATTTGGAGAATGAAAACGATTGTAAATACTCTTTCGTCATTCAAAAAAGTGTTTTTTTTTTAATATAATTATTTGTCCCAATAATTGAGTTATATTCAAAAGTTAATGTTATTATTTGTTGAAAATTAATAATGCATTTATGATATTAATATTTTTGAGTACAGTACGGTGGAAAATAACAAAAAAAAATGGATGTATGAGTAGAAATTGGTAACTTAAAATAAATTATATTTTTATTTGATTTTTATGAAACCATATGTGCTTAAATTAGAGCAGATTCTGTTTTCATAAATTCGTTGGGATAGATTTCCCCTGTCATCATCATCTGAATGAGTAATCTTGGCCGGATTAAAATATATATGCTATTCTGAGTTAAAAAATAGCAGACTTGGATTTTTTGTATGGACTTTTATATCCAGGTTATGATATGTCTACATATATATTAAATATATTCAGATTTTTATCTATATTAAATAAAATAAAATCACCATAAAATATAGTTTTATATTATAATTTCTTCTCTAAAAATAATTATGTTAGGGTCTGATTTTATTTTTATTTCTTTTAGAAAAATAAAGAAACAGGTGGAGAGAGAGGAAGAATGTGGTACGATTATAGGTCTTGGATACTGAGCCTCCCATGCTGGTACCTATTTTATTAGCCTATAGGCGTGGACCTCTTTTTTTTTTTTTTTTCTTAAAGAAAAAAAAAATTAGGTAAATTTAAAGAGCGAAAACTAGCGTGTACGATGTATGGAAAATATTTTTTTTTTATTTTTTTTATTTTAAGAGGTAAAATTCGGCCAGACCAATTTTCCTTGGTTGCTATTTATGAAATCGGTCAAATTTTGATTTAATCATTTTTATTTTTATTTATTAATTTTAGAAGGATATTTTTATAACTATTTTAAATAGTCAGTGAGTTTGAAAAAATACATTAGTGATAGAAAGTCACCAAAGTTGCAATATGTGACACTATACAACCTTGTGCGTGACTTTGTCGCTATTATTTCAGTTATATTATATTATTATCGATTATTATATCTATTGATTTTAATTAAATTAAGAGTGTAATTTTATTTTTTTAGTGGTGTAAAATGAGATTAATAAATTATTATGATAGAGCAAGAGTTGAATTAAATTTTTTTAATTAGTTCATAATTGATTAATGTTGCGTCTGAATTAATAACCGAATATTTTGTCTATATGGCTATTTGCAAGGGGTCTAAAGAATGCAAATGAAATTCCAAATCCCAATTCATTAGAAAAGCCAAACTTAAATACCAACCTGAAACAGTTGAAGATTCAAATACGAGGATCACATTTATATATATATATATGTGTGTGTGTGCTACTTTTTCTATGCTTGTTCATGCTTTTCTCCTTCTGTTGGTACCAACTTTTGTTACCTTCCTAAAAAACAATTGCAAATTTGAATATATATATATATTTTTTTTTTTGGTGGCTGAGGTTAACGAGGAAGAAGACAGGCGAGGGGGGCGGGAGGAAACGTGATGCATTACAGACTATGAGGCGGGGGGGGGGGTTCTTCCACTGCCAAATTTTACATGCATCATGCAAGAATTTCATGAGCCATTTAAAAAAAAAAAAAAAAAAAAAAAAAAACCTTTATATCTTATTTCAATCACATGTGGGGGTATTGGTTAATTTTAGCAAGCAAAAATTATAAATTATAAATTAGCCACTAAAATAATATATACGTATAAATTAGATTTTAAATTAGTATTTTATTATATAAGTTCTTGAATTTTTAAAATTAACATAAGGTTCATAACTTTTTGAAAAATAATACAAATAGAACCCTCTTAAATATTTAGAATAATAAATCAAAAAGATATTTGATAATTTAAAAATTAACAAATCAAATTATTTAGATAAATAAAAAATTACAGAATTGTTTAAACATGTAATAAATAAAATATAAAACTCATTTAAGATGTTAAAAAACTAAAAAGACCTAAAATTATTTCAACAAAGGATAAAAATAAAATCTATGAAAAGAACAAATCTCCAAGTCCCTACCGTCTCTTAAGTGTATATTATTAAATTATTTTATTAATTTTAATTTGTTTAAATATACTAATTTGATTATTTAACATTTAAATTTATTAATATTTTATTGATTAATTTAGTTATTTTAATTTTTATTATGTTCAGTTCGTTTCACATTAATATCGTCATGGGCTTATTTAGCCAACTTTAAGATTTTATGGATCTATTTGGGTACAAATAATTTATAATCTAATTTTAAGCATGATATTAGTTCAACAGTTGATTTATTTTGTTTTTTCTTTTATTGATAAACTTTACTAAAGGAGTGTCTATTTTACCTTTACACGGATATATTTTAAATGTCAAAAAATTCAAACTATAATTATAAATAAATATAATAATATTTATTATTTTTATTTTAAATTAAAAAATAATTATTATATTACATTATATTAAAATATATGTCTTTTAATTATTTTTACATTACAAATCATACAACACACTTGTGCAATATTAGTTTGTCTTAGAAAGTAAAATCAAAATTTTCAACCTACTAAATTATTAGCTATTATGGTCCCCTCCTTTTCCATTTTCTAATATCTACCAATTACCTCCCTTTTTCTTTTTTAATAATTATGGCTAATCATTTCACATTAATCTACTCATTACTAATATATATTATGTAATATAATATTATAATCAGCCACCGGCATCAATATTGGTATAACATTCACACTAAAATCTTTTTATATATAATTCTCAAAACAAACATGTAATTCATTATTCACCTTTATTTTACATTCAAAGAATTTCAAAGTTAAGATTTCCTCAAATCCATTTAAGCCTAACATAAAAATTTATATGCATCAAGTGCACCATGTAACCCAATATAGAATATTATTTATTTAACTAAAATATATTATTTATTTACTTAAAAAATATTACTAATTATTTATTATTTTAATAAAAATAGTAATAATTTTCAAATAAATAAATATTCAAATAGATAATATTATGGATCGAATGTGTAATACTCCTAATACACAAGACAGTACTCACTGTAAGTAGACATGTTAAACGGGTTAGTCCTGTCGGTTTCGGGCTAGCCCTAGCGGGTTTCGGGTTAATCGGGCTTTGATTTAATCGGGTCAATTTAAACGGGCTTGATTATGGTGAACCTAACCCTAACCTTAGCGGTTTTCGGGCTAATCGGGCCACTATCGGGTTATGATTCAAAATAGTTAAATTATATATTTAAATTTAAAATTTTAATTAAATGCATATTATGCTTTATTTAAAATACAATTTTAGATAGCATTAAAAGATTATATATATTATTAATTCGATATTAAAAAATACCTTAATTAATTAATGGATTTTAAAATAGAAAAATAGAAGAACATATTAAAAATGGTGTATATTATTAATTCGATATTAAAAAATAAGCAAATAAAAAGAAAAGTTCGGGCTATCGGGTTAGCCCTAACCCTAAGCTGGCTAACCCTATAGGGCTTCGGGCTAATCGAACTCGGGCTAAACGGGTTGACTTTTAAACGGGCTAATAAAATCAAGCCCTAACCCTAAAAAATTTCGGGCTAAATAGGCCGACTCGTCGAGCCATGGCCCTTTTAACATCCCTAACTGTAAGCCTAATTCAAACCTCCTTTAAGGGTATGTATGCATCAGCTTTGGCTCATTTGAATGGGGCGTATATCTCCAATTTGAAATATGAATTATGTACTATGACTCAATTTTTGGATTGGATGTATCGAATTCTACAATTTTCCCCCAAAATATCTTGATGCTTACTATTTGTTTTATTTTATTTTATTTTATTTTTTTCTCTCTATCTTTCTCACCCAACTATCTTACAAATTTTAATAACTATTTTATAATTTATCAATCATTTAATCATATAAAAACTACTTTTTACATGTTTATCACACCTTTTTTTTTTTTTTATAATGATTTAATACTTACTTTCTAGATCATGCCCTATTAATTTAAAACAAACACAAAATTTATACTTATATTTTGAGCTCACCCAATAAAAATTTCCACAAAATAAATTACCCCTCCAATCCAATATAAACATACCACAAAATATATACATATAACAAATAGAGTGTAGATGGCTATAGAGTAATGATAGAAACTCAAATCCAGACCGTAGCTCCACTATAAAACCTAGATCGAGATCCACAATTAATTGAATATATGTCAAATTTTATAATAATTATAAAAATAATCTAACTGAGCAATCTCTGTACCCTGAAATCACTCCAGGAAGCCGATAATACCAAACAGAAATATAGAAGTATTAAAGACAAATTGCAAAATTATTCATTTAATATGTGGGTGGAACCAAAATTAATTTTTTTATATTTTTAATTGCTGGATTTTGTTTTTTTAATTAAAATTTAATAAAATTATTTAATAATTATATTTATACACAACATAATTATTGTTAATTTTTATGTGTCTAATATCATATTGATTATTATAAAAAACATGTTTATTTCACTAATTATATCATAAAATGAAAACTCTTAATTTCAATATAATGAATTAAAAAAATTAAATGAAAAAGAATAAAAATTGTAAAATTAATAAAATATGGGACTAATTTTAAAATAACCCATAAATTATCCGACTATTTTTGTAATTTTACCCAAGTATCAATTTCAAAACTTAATGTAAGTAATTACATACTTCAAAGCAATAGTGGGTGCATCTATGTCTAAAACTAGAAAGAGCATTTGGTATACAATAAGAATGGTAAATATCTGGTGCTGGTTATCAAGCTATCTCTAATCTTATTCAAGAATGAACTTAAAGGATTCTTGGAGGTTGGAACCTGTTATGGAGGCTTTAAATCAGAGTAAGACATTTTTTTCTGGAGGGACTGTTTTCCCACAAAAAATAATCTTCTCCGAGGAGGTATGTAGAAGTGTATGTGAGATGTGTGAAAATAAGGCTGAAAATTCATAGCATACTTTTGTTGAATGTAATTTTGCTCGACAGTGCTAGCTAGTGATGAATATCAAAAATATTGTTTTGCGGATCGCACCAGCATGATTGGTTAGCGGCTTGTCAACTGGGGGAGACGGTGATGAAGCCGGTGGAGTGTAGTTTGTTGGAGCATGAGCCAGCGACATAGGGCTTGCTGATGGAGCGAGAGTCGGCGGCATATTAGCGATGGTGGCGGCTTCTGTCCATTGCAAATAAGGCTACGGCAAACTAGGGTACTCTGGTTATTGCAATTCACCAGTTTTACATTCACTGTGGATACTCTGTTCTTCATTCTCCATAGCATCACTTCAGGCAGCCCTATCACATCTTTCCATTCGGTCTAATGAATACTGGTAAGAGGAGACGTCCGAAAACGCCTGGATATTTTTATCTTACTGTTGCTATGCGTCATGAATGAAATTAGAGCTACCTCTACCTCTGGCATTTGCTTCTAACTAAAGAGAACCTTCTTGGTGCTATGTCTTAATGTTATAGGACTCCTATCTTTTAAAAAATGCTCAGTTTTCCTTACGATTCTGCTTTGTTTGTTCTTGTGAAGGGAAATGAAATTTGCCTTCATTTATTTACATGTCTCGTGAACCTTATAAAGAGTACAAAGAAGGACCTAGAATATTTACAAAAGGAAATAAATAATCTAGAGATATTTACAAATCAATTTTAGGAGAATGCTAATCTTGAGGATCGTCAATCGTATCTTGAGAATCTTTAATCATATCTTTAATACCCCCCTTCAAGCGCAACGTGGGGTTGGGACCAACACGAAGCTTGGACCGAAGAAGAACAAATTGCGGCTTGGCAAGACTCTTGGTGAACACATCCGCAATTTGAAGCGAAGAAGGGACGAACTTCGTAAGGAGCTTCCCCGAAGTAACCAGTTCACGAACAAAGTGAAAATCTATATCAATATGTTTCGCACGTTTGTGAGCAACTGGATTTTGACTGAGAAATAGGGCACTGTTGTTGTCACAAAGTAGCAAAGGGGGGGCCGAAGGCGAAGCAAAAAGCTCCTTGAGAAGATGAGTAATCCAAACAAGTTCAGCAGCGGTGGCAGCCATGGCACGATATTCGAACTCACAGCTGGAGCGGGCCACTGTGGGCTGCTTACGAGCACTCCAAGAGACTAGGTTGCCATGAAGGAAGATGGAGTAACCAAATGTAGATCGACGAGTGTCGAGGCAACGAGCCCAGTCGGCGTCTGAATATCCCAAAAGACCACGAGGGGACCCCTTAGAAAAAGAAAGGCCGAAGGAGAGGGTGCCCTTCACATAACGAAGGACACGTTTTGCTGCAGAGAAATGATCGGTGGTGGGAGATTGCAGGAATTGACTGAGGTGATTGACCGCATAGCAAAGATCAGGACGTGTAATTGTGAGGTATTGAAGAGCACCAATGACCGACCGATATCTAGTGACGTCAGAAAAAGCTGTAGCGATTTTTGTAAGAGCGTCGCCCGGTGGAAGTGGGGTGGAAACAGGCTTGGAATCAAGCATGTCAAATCGAGCAAGAATGTCACGAGCATACTTAGCTTGACCGAGAAATAAGCCATCGTCCGTGTAAGTTACTTCTAAGCCAAGGAAGTAACTAAGACGCCCAAGGTCCGTGATTGCAAATTCCTTGTGCAGCCGAGAGATAAACTGAGGAATCAAAGTCGGATCATTCCCTGTGATAATGATATCGTCAACATACACGAGCAAATAAAGGATAGAGTCTCCTTGACGAAGGATGAACAGAGATGTGTCTGCCCGACTGTTGATGAAGCCAAGATGAAGAAGAAAATCATGAAGGCGCTGGTACCAAGCAAGGGGGGCCTGCTTGAGACCATAGATGGCCTTCTTAAGTTGGCACACATGATCCGGAAAACGGGGATCAATGTAACCAGGAGGTTGCTCCATGATGACAGGCTTAGTTAAGAAACCGTTAAGAAAAGCATTCTTAACATCCAATTGATGCAACGGCCAATTGTGAACAACAGCAAGTGACAATATAATACGAACAGTGGAGGCTTTAACAACCGGACTGAAGGTGTGAGAGTAGTCAAAGCCTGGAAGTTGAGTGAAGTCTTGAGCAACGAGGCGGGCTTTGTGTTTGTCAACGGAGCCATCCGAAAGAAATTTCGTACGAAAAATCCACTTCGAGCCAACAATGTTTGTCCCTGCAGGGCGAGGAACAAGGATCTAAGTAGAGTTTGAGCGGAGAGCATCCATCTCGGCCTCCATAGCAGCAACCCAATGCGGGTGTTTCACAGCACTCTTGAAACCCTTAGGGACAGAAGTAGCCACAAGAGCATGAAGCAACGGAGTGGCAGCGAAGTCAGCAATATGGCGAGGCTTGAAGATCCCAGAGCGAGCACGAGTCTGCATCGGGTGAGTGCTGGAGGTAGGCACAGGTGGCTTGAAGATGTATACCAGCTGGTGCAAAATCTCTACAACATAACATGAAGAATTATTCACAATTCATGACAACTTGGTCAAGGTACAAATCTAAGCACATTCCAGACATCATTTGAACTTTTAATTCTTGACGATTAATACTCGATCATCCTTACTGTTCTTGTTTGTATACAACTTCTGTTTATTTCTGTAAAATACATATCATGATATGTTTATCCATGAATTTACTTTCGCAGCCAATAGCTTTGTTTTTGTGACCTAATCCGTCCAAGAGAACTTTCACTGGGATTCACCTCCCATCAAACAGGAAGCTTTCCATATGCTCATGTATGATCTTTGGTTGCACCATCATGCAAGAAAGTTTCCTAAATCATTGTGCAACCATCATAGGTTGTTCATTTGTTTTTTAGTCCTGAAATGTTCAAAGCTTGGACTGTTCAAGCAAGGGCACACTGGGTACATCTCTGCTGGTCTCTGTTTATGCAATTTGTTGAGTTCTTTTTGCAACTTTAGTAAGTTTGATCAAGTACTAACTAATAAATCATTTGATAACCGGCACAGGAAATAGTTAGGCAATGCTGGTTACACTTCTGTAAACCTTTGATAAATAATTAATAATTCCTTCATCAATAGAAAGAGGCCTTGCTGTCAGGACCATTCAGTAATGGTTCAGTGCCTGCCAATTAAGTTTCTCCAACAATCTCTTCCCATGTTAAGTACAAATGCATTGTATTCAATTTATTGACCTCTCATGTCTTCCTATTGAATCTCAATACCCGTCGGTGTGCCATTGTTTTCTCCTCCCCTTATCGATTCTCCCTCGCTGGAGCTACCAGAACTCAAAATGAATTCCACTGGGTTTGTAGTTGGTATTTCTGGCTTCAGTGTTAAGTACAGCAACATGGTTATGTAGAGTAGCATCACTGGGAGAATTAGCACAATGGCAGAGATGGCTGCAGCCTTGGGCATCCTGTTGCTTGTAATCCATCTTAGTAAGCTGGAAATCAAGAAATATATATTGATCCCGATAGAGCCACAGCCCAGGGTCCATAAGACCACACTTACCTGGCATTATTTATAGACATTGTTAATGAATTAAAACCTGATAGATGCTTGAAGAAACCAAAAAGGGTATTGCAATAAACAAATTCTGAATCCAGAATCTAAGTAGACTTTCACTGTGGTATTTAATTACATTCTGTTGAACTTTTATAATGGAAATCGTTTAAACTTTACCATCACGGAGCTCTTGTGCTGCCCCATCTTGGCTTCACTGCTTGTAAACTTGAGGAGTGGAACCAGCGCGAATGGAAGTTCAAAGGACAAGATCATCTAAAATCGACAATGATAAGAAATGGTGGTAACCGTTGTTGTTTTTTCTACTTATTTATATATTAAAAAAAAATAAGAAAAACTCTTTTTCTACCCGCTACTTAAGTTTCATACATTTTAGCCATTTGTTTCCCTATTATGCCTTTGGTTTTGTTGGTATGGAATAAGGTGGTATGATCATGATTGTGCTTCTACCAGCTGATGTAGGTTGTGGTACCGATAAAAAAGTAAAATATTAAAATTTGCTAAAAAGGCATAGAGCTTAAGTTGTGGATAGAAAAGATTTTTTTATATTATTTTTTCACAGGGGCTAAAATGGAAAACGTCCCTAAGAAATGTCATTTTTTTCAGAAAACGAGTATCTTTGCTTAGAATAGACCAGGAAAATGACTTGACAGCTATGTGAGGAATTACAGAAGCAATGATGATTAATCGTGCTGCTGCAGAAGGACCACCAATAATGCAGGCTATCAAGCTTGGAGCAATGGCTATGCACCTTGTCACCAGATTTCTCAACCATATCTTCATTTTCAACTCTAGGAACCCCTGCACAAGTAATAAGTCTTCATTTGGTGAAAATACTCTTTTTTTTCATTGGTCTGAAGTTTCTCGCATAATGCATCCAGTTCTAGAAGACTTTGGATGGCCGTAGCGTATGGACAGATCAAATAATATTGTGTCCCTCTCCTAGCAAATAATCCATACCTGCATTATGTATTGTCCAGCATATGTCCCGGTCACTGTTGAACTTTGACCAGACGCAAGCAAGGAAATAGCATACAGCTTTGAACTCCAATTCCCAAGAACATTCTGCACATTCGTAGTATATACGCACACATAACATATACATTCTCACATATATGCATATGTACAAGACAATATAGTGCTGAATATCTTGCTGATATATGATATGTTACTTGCGTTAGAAATCATTAAAGGAACTGTTTTTTTTTTAAGACCTTGAGCAGAAAAGCAGCAGAGTTGAGAGTGATATTCTGGCAGTGATTCTTGTTCGCCTTAGTGATATCTGGATTTGAGCACACACTGCCCGTCACTGATATTACAGCCACATTGATGAGGAATGCGATTAACAAGGCTAGTGCACTCTCCAGTAAGAAGTACTTGCTCGCTTTCTGCATGTAGAATTTTTCATTGACTTATTACCCAAAATCAAATGTGGTGTTAAGTACAAATTTAACGAAGTAGTTTATGCAAATAGGCCACGGTTTTGTGTTTGGTGTGGACTTAATAAGTTGATATTTATGCAGTGGAGTCACTCGCCCTTATGCCATCCACAGTACGTGATATCTTTCTGGAGATCACTAAAGCTGAATGAAGGTAGAGATTGTGCCTGCATACATGATATCCAGAACATGTTAGCTGTAACACCGATCTTAGATATAAAGGCTGCACTTATAAATAACTGTGCATCCAAAGTAATATTTTTGGCTTGATGTTGCTCAATTGTAGTGCCATCTTCACTTAAGATTGATAGGAACTGAAGCTCAAGAAAGGTCATTTTTGAAGTTTCTGGTCCTAGAGTAGCTTCACCTAGACTACAGTAAGAGCAGTGGTGGGGTCCGGTTATTGTATGCCATATGGGCTATGCATAGATTTTGTAGATGGTGCACCGTGTATACATCGAGACATACTAATTTATGTGGTTCCGTGTGAAGTGGATGTGACTAATGCTGCATTATTTATATATAAGAGGGCAAAAGTGGAATTACGGCATGATGAGAGCTCCTAAAAGAGCAATGGCATCTCTTGTAGCACTAGTAGTGCTCAGTTTGGGAATAAACATTCCCTTCATTATCTCCTCCACATTAGGCTTAGCTTTTGCCATTACTGAGCAGAAGCAACCTCCTACTACTAAAACCAGTATCCCAATTGTCACTTCCAACTTTCTTATCTGCATACACAAATTAATTCAATAAAATCCATTTTAAACAAACGAACTTGGACCTTTTTCGTATTAGATCTAATGTATTTGAAGTTATGCTAATTATTAGAGATAATGAAATTTGTAGAGGAGGACTTACGCCGTATCGCTGTAAGCCAAGTAGCAGAAGGGTGTTGAGTCCTGCTAGTAGAACCCCACCCCAAATGGGCACATTCATCAGAATGTTTAGAGCAAAGGCTGTACCTATCACTGCCAAACCACTCATGTAAATATCACACCATTCATGTATGTTCTTCTTAATTTGGAAGAATTAATGTACGGAAGAGGCGGACACCTTCTAATTTTTATCATGTTCAAATTTTATATTTAGGTATGCGATAATGACACTGTACGAGCATATTAAGTTAATGAAATATAAGGTAGGACATGATTAAAAATAAATAAATAAAATTTGAGAATTTGTGTTGTGTGTGAGAGAGGGGAGGGAGAGTGTCGCAAAACCTTCAGGAATGTCAGCAGCGATGACAGCAATCTCAGCTAATATCCAGAGACAATAATTGATGGGATTTGGATATTCCGTCTTACAATGTTGGGAGAGATGCTTCCCTGCAATTATCACTTCATCACTTATACAGCTTCAACTCTTTTACCAGTTCAAATTTTTAGAAAAATAATGGGATATTTCAGAAGAAAATAAAATAAAATAAAATGATTATATTAAATAAAGTGTCTTAAATGTTAAGAAGGGGGCAGTGAAATATAGAGGTCCCCTCTTCCAATCTGGGTTTCGTCCAACTTTATACTAACTTAATTGATTGTTTGATTTGTTTCTTGATCGGTTGACTTGTGAGTTCAATCACAATAATTAATATTGATAGTGAATCTTATCGAGAAAATATACATCTCATTTAGATTTTAATAGTCTAATTACGTCACCTCATCATAAATTACAAATTTATCAAAAAAAAAAATTGTTTCATCATAGATAATTATAAACATATCACATCAATGTGGGCCACATGTACTATTTAGGACTATAATTCAACATAATTACCAAGCCAAAATATGATGATCAACCAGACTAGGATACTAATGTAATATTTGTGTATCTTAAGATGTTCTAAAAATACACTTTTTCCACGGTCTACGTCAACTAATTTTCTATTTCAAACAACTCCTTGACCCCAATTAATTTCAAAAGCATATACAAAATGCAGTCTAAGACCACCTATATTTAGAAGATAATATATCAAAATTATTTAATTACAATTAATTTGTATCCAATCACACATATATGTGGATGCATGGTGTATGATCGTCATACAAACTTGAACGTACCTGTAGCCACTCCAAGATTTGCAGCGCGAGACTGAATGATAAGCGCGAAGGCAAGACCAGCAAGCACAATCCACAACAACTATATTACGAAAAATAATTCCTTTACTTAAATTTTATATGAGAAAAATAAATTAGTAAAAAGTATAAAAATAAATTAACCTCGTATTTGTGGTCAGCTCCAGCTTGTAAGTCTGTCTCCACTGCAAAATAATAGTGGTCAGCTTGTAAGTCTACAGTAGCTTTTCTTTTGTTTAAAGAAAAAGAAGAATTTTCTTACTATTTCCAGGGTCGAGGTAGGCGACGGAAACTAAAAATCCAGGGCCAATAAAACCAAAGAGTTTCTTCCATTTTGGAGTTTCTTCAATCTGTACCAATGCCATTCCCTTTTGCTTTAATATATTTATTTAGCCTGCAGCATTCTCTATTTATAGACCTAATATGATGACCATGTGCATGAAGTCCAACTCAATTACTATTATGACCTTATCATTTTTTCTTTTTACCATATTTTCTTTCAATTGCTTCTTCTATCACTATTATTATGGTGCTCTTTCTTACTTTCTCGACTTCAA
Source organism: Caryopteris x clandonensis (assembly GCA_028749325.2). NCBI lineage: Eukaryota > Viridiplantae > Streptophyta > Magnoliopsida > Lamiales > Lamiaceae > Caryopteris > Caryopteris x clandonensis. Next base: position 3,287,823 of record JAPYKT020000007.1, on the reverse strand, counting down.
AATAAAAGTAATGTTTTAAAAGTATATTTATTTAATAAAATTATTTAATGTAGTCGTATCTAATCGAATTACGAATTTTTCTAATGTCTTCAACACTAAAGTGAGTTTTTAGGATCTTGTTGGTATAGTGAAATATTCCAGAGTTGTAGTGAGACGACATTAAAAATATGTAATAAAACCTTAATAAGGAACATAAAATAAGATTCAAAGCGACACTGTTAGAGAAATTAGTTATTTATTAAACAGATATCTATATTAAAATTTCCCTCTAAAAAATAACGTAATCATTTTATAATATGATTGTAAATCCTTTTATTTAAGTTTTCTACTTATTTGGATGGCGAATGAAATTTCATTTATTGGGGCCTTTAAAATGAATCCAATAAAATGATCAAGAAATCCAATTAATATTACGTAACCCTACAAATTTACAGAAGAAAAAGACAAAAGAAGTACATTTTAGTTGAGATGGAGAGCAAAGATGCAGGAGTTAGATTGCATTTATGGAGTAATATTGATGTAACAATTAGTTGATGTCTCATTTTCAAGAGTGGACAAATTTAATTGTATTAGGATTGTATCATGTCATGTGGTACTAGAGTTCTACCTCACGTGGATTGGGCTCCATTCTTTTCTAATCATGGATATAGTAGGGATTCACAATTATTTCATATCATACATAACTGCCACACATATAATTTGTCACAATTAAATACAACACCTAAATTGTTGCTCTCCCAATATTTTAGAATTTAATGAAGATGTGTCCCACCTTCCTTCCTTTCGATTTTAATTTAAATGGACTTTGAATGTTGTAATATGTATTTCTTTTTAATAATTTTTTTATCTGAATTTTTTACTTTCATCATAACACTACAATATTACTATTTTATACCAACAATCATTATTAATCACTTCTCATATATAATAATGTATCAACAATAACTTCATCAATATTGCTTTTTGACTCATAAATAATATTTTTACTTTATACAATTAAAAAAATTATATATATATATATTTATATATATATATATATATTATAATTTTAGAATTTGACTTTCCTCTACCCCTTAAACCCAAAAGAAACACCTCTAGTAACCATAAGACAAGTTTCGTGAGATATACATTTTTCCCAGTGTAATGATAATTAAGGGTGGCGATTGGGTTTAGCATATTAACCTCTTGGTTATAATCCAAAAGTAATGTTATTTAACCACAGGGCTCTCGATTTTTTTTTTATTTTTTTTTTTTTTTTGCCTTGGATTGAAAATAGGGCATAGGAATGGATACAAATAATATTTGACCTAATATTATAAACGAACATTTGGTACACAAACCCTTCATTTTCAACATTTGATCTAAAAATTGTATTTAAAATTTAAATTTATCAAAATAAAAATAAAAAATTGGGTTGCAACTAAGGTTTGCTAGAGCAGGCTGGCTTAAAGTTTCTTAAATTTGTATTGGGGCTATCTTCGGCCCAACAGGGCAATTAAATTAATTGGGATAAATCAAAATTTTGCCTGGATTGCCCTGCGTTTTACCTCCCCCAGTCAAAACTGGATATCAGTTTGGTGAAATCGGCCCAAACTAAATTTTGAAAAATTCTTACGCCATGTTGGGCCGAGCCCATGATAATAATAATTCTTAGACTCCCAAATTTTTATTTTGAGAAAGTTTGGATTTCGAATTTCCTGATAATAAAAAATTTATAGTTCACACAATTAAATATGGAGTATAAATCGTACTGGGCCTTCAATTCTGACCAAAAACTTTTAGAAATCTAATATTGGGCCGGACGGCCCAGGCCTAATAAGTTCTGCTATTTAAACCTTCCACACTCACTAATAGGAGACAAAACCCTAGCAATCTTTACAGATATTTAGGCTAGGGTTTTCAGCGCGGACGGAATCGCTTCGCATACCTAGTTGATACCATGGAAAATCCTTCCGCCAATACGGCCGCCGTCGACGACTCTACTCCCTCCGCCATGGACGTCGAAGCTACAGCCGTGGTGCCGCGGAAACCGACGGTTGAATTCGCCAAGAAACCGAACTTTCGACCCCTTAAAGCTCATGAAATCTCCGATGGGCAAGTCCAATTCCGAAAAGTGCCCGTCCCTCCTCACCGTTATACTCCGTTGAAGAAAGTTTGGCTCGAAATCTATACTCCTATCTATGAAGAAATGAAAGTTGATATTCGGATGAATCTCAAAGCCCGCCGGGTTGAGCTTAAAACTCGCTTCGATACACCTGATGTCAGCAACCTCCAGAAATGCGCCGATTTTGTCCATGCTTTCACACTTGGATTTGATGTAATTGATGCCGTGGCGATGCTCCGTATGGATGAGCTTTACGTGGAATCATTCGAGATTAAGGATGTGAAGACGTTGAGAGGGGAGCATTTATCACGTGCGATCGGGCGGTTAAGTGGGAAGGGAGGAAGAACAAAATTCGCGATTGAAAACTCAACTAGGACGAGGATTGTGATTGCAGAAACCAAGATACATATACTTGGGTCTTTTTCAAATATTAAGGTTGCTAGGGACTCGCTCTGTAGCTTAATTTTGGGTTCACCTGCTGCTAAAGTTTATTCCAAGTTGAGAGCAGTGACTGCTCGCCTGGCTGAAAGGTTTTGAATGTCTGTTTTTGTCTGTTTAATTACTTTTTGCTAATATGTTATGGAATAGGTACTCTTGAAATATTGGAGTGTGATGAGTTCTTGAAATTTTGAGCATTTATTAATACTAATCTAATGTGTTAAGTGCTTGTTAGTCTAAAATTATTTGCATCTGTATAGTTCTTGTGCAATTTCATCATTGTTATTAGTGTTCTCATACAAGCTACTATTTATTCTTGAAGCCTGTAGCTGTTAATCCATTTCGTGTTGATTTTCAGATTCAAACTTCCGGTGGGCTCTTGCATTTTTCATCTTTTAATCTTGTTTACTAAATTTTGGCTCATTACTGAAGATTTTGGTATTTTTTTTCTATGTTGATATCAAACTCAAAATGTGCTAGAAGTTCAGTATTAGTCTCTTCTGATTATCTTGCTGTTTTCTTTTTATTAAGCGTGTGCCTTAACTTGCTAATATTTTAGAAAGACAGCTTATAATTTGTGCATTGGGGAATGAGGTATGTCTTATCAGTTGGAAGAGCTGAATGGAACAAATTTATTATGAACCAATTAATTTCTGGTGACCGTTTGGAGTGTCATGTTTTCCCCTATCTGTCCTCCTCTTGTCACGTCTCCAGCAATGTTACAAAACATGGAAAGTCCCTTCTCTTCTCAAGATAGGGTTATCCAATCTCTAATTGGTTCTATTTGATAAAATACTTGTTATATTGTGTTCCTTTTCTTTTCTTTTTGTCTGCCATTTCTGTTTTGTAGGGTGGAAGTGATTTGTATTATTGTTTACTGGATGCACTTGTGCAAACAAGATTCTGGTAGATTTGCTGATGAATGCCTATTTTAGTTTGTTATCTGAACGAAATCTCTGGGTATGAACTTAAATCTCAGCATCTCTGGTTGAAATCTTGTTTGTTAGGTATCATATGGCTTGCTAGAACAAAGCAATGTTCCTTAGTTACATCTTAATGAAATGTATAAGGAGATTCATAAATATATATCCTTGTTTTCTCTTGAACTTGTTGCCACTACTTTTTGTGATGCCCCAGGCGGTTAGCATGCTTTCATTTATTTACCTTTTGAGTATTTAATATGATCACTTTCTTCTGTACACATGGCTTCTGTTATGCCCCCCACCCTAGTGCAAAATTCTTCTGGAGATGTGAGTTTCTAGAGTACCATGCCTACTTGAATTGATGTTGAGCTTTCTTTGTTTATCAAATCTGATTTGGTATTTATCTTGTGCTCAGTATTTATCATGTGCTCGTAATTTCAGATGAATTTGAAACTGCAAATCATTTTTCTCGTTTGGTGGTATATTGTTGCGTTAAAGCTGAATTACTTATTTAGATTTCATACAGTAACTTAAATCAATAAATCTTGGGTGTTTCTATACACACCACATTTTTTATTTTGCACACCACACAATTTTTTTGAACAAAAGTAGACATGATATAATTGATCAATATACCCTTACTTAAAAAAAAAAATTTCAGAACCCTAGACATATCAAGTTACGTTCGGCCAGTGCTTGTTGAACAGGTCATATAACGTTCGGTCGATGAATGCCGAACATGCAGGGAAGCGTTCGGCCGCCGAACGCCTGTGGTTGAGTTCGGCCTGTGCACGCCGAACGCCTGTGGATGAGTTCGGTGCACCAGAGCCGAACGCATCACAGGTTGTTCGGTTGACCAGCACCGCCTGTGGTTGAGATCGGCCTGTGCACGCCGAACGCCTGTGGATGAGTTCGGTGCACCAGAGCCGAACGCATCACAGGTTGTTCGGTTGACCAGCACCGAACGCATCGCGATATGGATGAAAAAATAAACAGTGTATTTTGCGAGAAATATTACCTGGAGTACTCGACACATTGTCGCCTCTGCATCCATGATTTTCGCGTGATGAGGGGTGTGGAGAGAAGGGAATAATAGGTATTTTGGAGGTGTGGTTAGTAAATTTGAATTTAAAAAAAAAATTGTGTGGTGTGGATAGTAATTGTGGTGTGTAAAGTAAAAAGAGTGGTGTGTATATAAATGCCCTATATCTTTTGAAGCTGCCTTGTTTAAAATAAGGTTGAACTAGTGTTAATTGGAGTTCATTGGGATTCATCATAATGAATCTAACCTTTTTTCCATTAAATATGGTCGAACTTTTGTTATTTTTTTCTATTCAAATTTTAGAATGATGCCTATGTACATTAAGGTCAATTATATTTTCCCAAGCCAATGTTCGATCAAATTACCACGAGGTATGGAGTGATTTAGTGTCTTCTAATACTTGTTTGATATTATTTAAGCTTTTGTTCAAAATTTAGTGGGTGGGTAATTGAAATAAGATATAAATATGTCATTACTGTTGCTGCACATTATTATTGGTTTTTTTTTTTTGTTTTTTATCAATTATGAAGCAATTGGGATGTAATTTATGGATCCAACAAAATTCTCCACGGAGCAATACTAATTTGTGCACTTCTGTATAGTCCTATTCAAAGCTTCCTATATTTTATGAAATAACCCTCCAAGAAAGTTTTGTTTCATCGATGAATTACAGTAACTTTGGAAAGAGAAAACTGGTCCTTTAAATATCTCTTTAAAGTGAAGTATTTTTAGTTGATTCTATTTTCGTTCTCACAATAGGTCGTTGCTGATGTGACATGACAATTAGATGAGGGCTCCACCTATTTTCCCCCCCTAAAAAACATGAATTTTATTATCAAGACTCATCAAAAAAATTTACAATGTAATGTGAAGCATGTGAAATTTTGTGCTACTCAAACTCTGAATAAGAGAGACAAAGCAAGCAAATTAACACAACCTCGAGGCCCTACCTACTTTGATGGACCCTATTCGTGTAAACAAAATTACTAAATTTAGAAATATTAAATGAAAATAAAAAATGATTTCTTCACTTATTTTTTTGAATAAAATCTAAAATATTTCTTAATTTATTTATCTATTAATTAAATTATTAATTTTGATATTCATTTAAATATTGTTTGGCTATTTTTATATTTTTCATTTTATTTGGTAATGTATTGGATTTCTAAATAATTTTATATTTAATTTTGGTTTCAAAATTGTAAAATGTTTCTTACAGTTTAATTGTGTTTTTTTCATTCTAGAAATAAATTTCAGATTTTCCTTGAGCATTTTCAGATTTATTAAATAAACTTTTTGTATTAAATTTTAATTTATTATATTTATTTAAACTATGATTTAATTTAATATTTTTGATATGGAAATTTTTTAAATAATTAATTTTTTTGGCATTTAAGAAATATTTTTTATTTTAAAAAATATTGTAAGATGTATTGACAAATTTTTAATATAAAATTGTCCACCCGAGTAGCTTGGCGCAGGTAACTAATGTCAAATTTAAAGTTGACATTTTATTTTGGGAACAATTTAGTTAAGAAAATTTGAAAGCTAAAATTCAAAAAGCCGAAAATATACAGATTTTATGTAATGAAACTGTTGGATATAGAGTAGAGGATGAGGTTTAAAATGGTATTATGAATTAGTAATGGAAGAGATTGGGTATTATTCCAGTTGTCCTTACATCAAGTAACAAGATCAGAGTGTAGATAGTATTGGTAAGAAAAGGGTTTTGGGCGACCAATTATTGTAGGACATTTTTACCAACATGACTGCGAATTTATTTATGATTTAATGCCCCCACCCCCACGGCCCACCCTGCAGGGTCATATCTCTCTGATCCTGAGGATGAGAGAGAAACATAACTGATGGGATGGATCATTCTTATTGGATTCATTGCCAGTCCATCCAATTGGATTATTTTTTGTTCGAACCAATAATTTTCTCTATTTGGTATGTCCATGGAGACTCATTTTTGTGCCTTTGCCCACTTTAAAAATATATGGTTTTTTTTTTTTTGTCCATTTTAATGTTTTGTTTCTTGTAATTGAATTTGTATTGTATATCATATAATACATAATTTATATGGATAAAACAAAATAAAATAATTAAATATAATGAAGCAAAGATTCAGTGTACCACTCCTTGAGATTATCACTTTGTTGCAAACCCTTTGTGAGTGAAACTCCCTGAAGAACTACTACCACTGATCAAATCACTGGGGAATGATTGGATTTGGTTCAGCAATACCACTAATTTCATGTCAAATACGGAATTCATATTAATAATAAATTAGAAAACGATTGGCAAAGTGTTATATTTTGTTAGATTTGGTTTGTTATTGCTGTAATAGTATTATTATTATTATTATTATTATTATTATTATTATTAAAATTTATTAAGAATTTTGTTGCAAAAAAAAATTAACTTTTTAAACCATTTATGCCAAAAATAATGTAATTGGAAACTTCAAACTAACCAATAAATAAAGAGACAGACATAAATGAAAACAATAACTTATAAAACTGTGCAACTCTTTCAAATGATAAAATAAAGTATTGTGATTCAGAAAACATTATGGTACAAATATTTTTTAAAATCAACAAAAATAATAGTACAATTGTATTTATCAATTTGATATTTTCAACATCGATATTATTAAAACTTCAAGTAAAAATGCATTTTAATTTTATAAATAATTTTTTCCGGACCAAAAATATGTTTTAAATATGAATGTTTGTTTATATGGAATGAGTAGAAAAAGAGTAGTAATTTATATTTTGGCATTGTTGTGAATAAAGAAATGTGGAAAGGTAATGGAAGATGATCGGTCCAAACAACCGAACCATGTTTGACCCATTTAGGCAAACTCTTTGACCAACCTACAAATTAGTTACCTAGGCTTTTGTTTGTTATAAAAATGCTCAAATTGGGGTTGGTCTCCCACTTTTGAATTTGGATTACCGAATCCTGTTACCCACTTTTCAATAACTGCATACATCTTGTAGATTTCTTATGGCCCCCACTCCCACTCCCACTCCATTCCTCTCACTCATCTTCCATTTTTTGTTTCTTCAATAATATTTTATTTTTGCTTTCATTATCTACAATTTTCGCATTTGTAAAATATTTATTTATAAAAAATTAAGAATTTGTAAACTATCTAATCAATTTTTATTTTATTAAAAAACTATATAATACTAAATTGTGTGTAACATAAATTTAATATAAACAATTCAAACCATAATAAATGTTTAAATTTAACCCAAATAATCACTTTAAAATAATTGTATTTTTTAATAAAATACCTCATTTTAAGATATGCAATATGTTTGTGAAATTAAAAATTATGAAAATAATAATTGAGTAGATATATGTTAAAAGTTTATAAAAATAAATTTCTTTTTTTAAACTAAATAAATCACAAACTGCAATCGATAATTTTTCCCCCCACATAAAACAGAAAATTTTCGGTAAATTAAAAACTGATATGAAAACACTAGCCAATCTCTACATGTGTGTCATATATGATGAGCTAAGAAAGTTAAAAAATAAATAAATAAATTGTGTTTTAGTATGAGCTAAAAGAGTTGCTCTCATATTCATACACTTGTCTAATATTCTCATCGATTTGCTAATATTTGTGTCTGATATGAATATATTATTAATTTAAATTATTATTATAGGATATAAAATATCTAAATTTTGACATTGGCGGCAAATTTGATATATTGGCTGATTTAGACTCAATTATAGACTAAAACATTTTGACCTCACTTGTCATAACCTAAATTTTGAAGCTTGTCACATCAATTATATTATTGAAAAATATAGATCATTTGAATACATTAAATTACAATACTATGTTGATATAATAATGTTATGGAACCTAAAGTCTCATTGGATGCAATGTTTGTCAACAAGTGATGATTTCGGCAAAAATGACATATTATTATGTTTTTCAAAAAAAATTGCAAAATTATAATAAAAAAAAAAAAAATTTATTTTAAGTAAAGTCGCCCCTGCGAGGGGCGACAATCAAAATTTTTTTTTTTTTTAATTTTTTTTTTTGAAGTCGCCCCTGGCAGGGGCGACCAAAATATTTTTTTTTTTTTTTTTTTAACGCTGGAGCCTTCACTCGGTCGGGCACTCGGTCGCGCGCCGTACTCGGCCGGCCGAGTGCGAACCCTTACTCGGCCGAGACACTCGGCCCCCGTATTACTCGGCCAGCCGAGTACTGCCATCCACTCGGTCACGGCACTCGGTCGACCACTTCACTCGGCTGGCCGAGTGCGAACGCGGATTCTGATTTTTAACATTCACTTCAATTTTTCTCTCTCTATCATATCTATTACCACCCACACACACCACACATTTATCTCTTCCTCATCACTTTCTTCACTTCTTCTTCACTTCTTCTTCACTTCTCCTTTCAATTATCCTTCAATTTCCTTTCAATTTTTCTTCTATATTCACGTTTCGGGTTTCTCCATTTCTCAAAGGTAATTTTTATCTTAAATTTTATGTGTTTGGGTGGTGTGTATGTGTACTGTTGTGTGGGTGTGTATATGATTTTTTTGTGGTATTTTGGTGTGTGTATGGTGTGTGTGTGTTGCTTTGTGTTGTGTGTTGCTTTGTGTTGTGTGTGTGTAGATAGTGGTTTTTTCTCCATTACTTGTATTGTATGTTGTAGGTGTGGTGTATGTATGAAATGTATGTATTGAATGTATGTATGGAATGTGGGTATGAAATGTGGGTATGAAATGTGTGTTGTGATGTGTGTTGTGGTGTGTGTGATGTATGTTGTGGTGTATGCTTGTGTGTGTGTTGCTGTGTGTGTTTGTGTGTTGTGTGTGGGTTGCATTTTTGTGTGTGATAGGTGCGTGTGTATGGTTGTGTGCCGTGTTTTGGATATATGTATTTCGGTCGGTGTATGGTTGTTGCTATATATATTGTTATAAATTTGTCGTTGATATTTTTCTGTTATACATTATTTGATGTAGGTACTGTTGAAATTGTTGCTGTTGTTGTGCATTTATCGTAACCCTCAAATTGTTGCCGTTGCGTTGACATATTGATTTATTTCAATTTCAGGTTTGAATTTTTCTATTGTATTAGTTTAAATTAGTTTTATTAAACTTTGCAATAAAGTAATTAATTCCCTATTTTAAGATCATTAACACATCTTTATTATTTAAGATATGGGGTCTTCAAACAACGTCGGTATTGTTGTTTATATTGGGGATTGTAGCGATGTTCCACCTGTTTGTGCAACTAGGGTACCTCGCGACATTGGATATTCCAGCTTGGTATCAAAATTATTTCAATTGACAAGGATTGATAGCAATGAATACAAATTGAACATATCCGCTTCACTACATGCAAACAACAGATATCATCGTATACCAATCAACAACGATGATAATCTATGGTTTTTCTTTGCACCGGATGCAGATAATCAATATGTAGAATTTCATATTGATCCAGAGAAACTGCAAGATAATGTTCTTCCAGATATTATGCCAAGCAATGAGTATTTTCAATATGCTGCTTATTTAAGAGGGGATGGCATTAATAATCCGGCAGTCGTCAGGCAAGAGCATACAGTTGGAACCTCAAGGTCCAATAATGAGGGTATTCCAAGTGAAAGAGAAAATGCTCAGACCGATGATCAAACAGATGATCCATTGGTTGACACTTTTGGTGCGAATGAACTAGAAGACTCTGAACCCGATGAAGACGAGTTGTCTAGTGAATCAGATGAAGATGGGGTGGATATTGGTGATATTCAAACTATGTATTCCCCAAATCAAGAGAGATCACCATCCAATCAACAACCATCATTTCCATCAGGTGCTCAGAGATACTCCATGCATCCGAATATCCCGTTCTTCAATGCATCATCACATGAAATGCTTGCGGACTCCTTTGATCTTCCCAAAAATTTTAGATACTATGATCCTACTGAAGGAGTGCTCACAAAAGGCATGGTTTTCAAAGATAAGAAGAGTTTGCAGTCTGCAGTTAAAGATTTTGCAATACGTATAGCGAAGCGTGAATATCGAGTAGATGAAAGCACACCTCTTATATGGAAAATCAAATGCAAAAATAATAGTGAGACTACACGCTGCAACTGGTGGTTGCGTGCAGGTTACAGAAAAAGGATTGATATGTGGGAAATCACTAAGTATGGAGGCCCTCATACGTGTCTAATGAACGCGGTGTCTGTTGACCATCGGAACTTGTGCAAAAACATGATCGCTGCGCTGCTAACTGGGATGGTTCAGACAGATCCCGGGTATGAGATTAAGTGTGTTCAACAGCTAGTGTCTGATAAATTTCAATATACAATCTCATACGGTAAGGCATGGCATGGTTTGAAACGGGCAAGAGAAAATGTGTATGGTACATGGGAGAGCTCAGTTTCAGATCTACCCAAATTTTTGGGAGCCCTACAAAAATGGAATCCAGGCACAGTTGTGGAGTGGCGCCACATGCCCGAAGAGACAAATGGTATAAAAATATTGAAATATGTGTTTTGGGCGTTCAGGCCATGTATAGATGGGTTCCAGCATTGTCGTAAAATAATTAGTGTCGATGGAACTCATCTTTACACTAGATACAAGCACAAGATGTTAATTGTTGTTTCCATGGATGCAAATCAACATCTTTTACCTTTGGCGTATGCACTTGTGGACGAAGAAAGTTTTGGTTCTTGGTCATGGTTTCTTCGTATGATATCGAAACACATTGTTCGCGGTAGAGAAGGAATGTGTCTGATTTCAGATAGACACGCCGGTCTTTTGAAAGCTGTGGAAAGAATTCCAGATTTTCAGCCACCTCTTGGAGTCCATCGTTTCTGTTTGAGACATGTGTGTTCGAATTTTAATAGCAAGGTCAAGAATGTGAAGTTAAAGGACATGTGTTGGCAAGCCGGCTCAGCGTTCACAACCAGAGAGTTTGAAAATATAATGGATCAAATTAAGGTGTTGAATGAGAGGGCATATGACTACCTGTGGAAAATTGAAAAGGAACAATGGACTCTTGCCCATGACGGAGGTTGGAGAAATGGAATTTTGACAACAAATCTGTCAGAGTGCATGAATGGCGTGTTAAAAGGTGCACGACGGCTTCCAATCTGTGCCATTGTGCAGGCTACATTTTATCGGTCGATTAAATATTTTCTTGACCGGTTGACACTGGGCCGTGAGATGCAGCAAAGGAACCAGCCATGGCCTGATGAGGTGTACAAGAAGTATGATCAACGACAACGAAAGGCAATGGAACATCAAGTCCATAAGGTCGATTTCACTGATCAAACAGCTTCAGTGAAGACATTCGTGCCAGGAACAACGAGGTGCTATACCCACATTGTCAAGTTGATGCTAAGAGAGTGTAGCTGTGGAGACTGGAGGCAAAACGGCATACCATGTTCCCATGCAATGCAGACTTGTCGACATTTTGGAGTAAATCCGGTGATTTACATGAACTCAGTTTTCAATACAAGTACGTATGTGGACACCTATAGTGGTAAGTTTGAGCCATTGCCTGATGAATATTATTGGGATGAGGCTTCCTTCCAACTGTGTCATAATCCAGCCTTGCGTGAGAAGAGGACTAAAGGAAGAGGAAAGACGAGTAGAATTGAAAATGAAATGGATTGGGCACAAACACGCGCTAGACAACAATATCGGGCACAGGATCAAGCTGCTACCCAGGCCGGAACTTCATCTGCCCGTAGATGAGATTGTTGTGTCTGAAATATTGTAATGGTGCTTGTTTTAGATATTTGACATGTATTTTGATAATGTGTATTGAAATTTGATTTAGCGTTGATGTTACATTCGCACGGGTTTTTAGTGAGATGGGTTGCAGATTTTGTCTAATTTGATGATTTTATGTAATTTTCCGATTTTATGTAATTTGTTCCATTTTCACTCATTTATTGTTCATCTTATTGATTTAATCTAATTGCAGTATGGAGTTCTACGGAGAATATGGCCCTATTAGTGGGGATATATTAAAGCAACAGCACATGCACCGATCTGAGGATGTATTTGCAGGAGAAATTGACCTAAAATTAAAGTGCAGACACGGAAGTGGTATCTTTTGAAGACTCGATGACCATGATCCTTATGAGGTTGACCCAGACGATGATGGTATGGAAATACTCAGACGTACACAAAGGTTGCATTATCGAGTCATATCGATGTTGTATCGTATGGGATTTTATGGTGTCTACCGATGTGGTGATTATGTAATTAATAATTCATTAATCACTGCACTGGTTGAGAGGTGGCGGCCAGAAACGCATACATTTCATTTTAGAGTTGGAGAGGCGACCGTGACATTACAAGATGTCGCATTTATTTGGGGACTGCCAATTGAAGGTGGGCCGGTTATAAGTTCAGATATTTCAACCGGTCGGGCATATTGGACTGCACGTTGTGAAGTCCAACTGGGATGGGAACCCAATGCAGAAGACATAAAAGGGTCACGATTTTCACTTTTAGCCTTGGGTACACACCTAAGCATGCACCCTGTTACCGATAACAGCTCACAACAACATGTTGTCCGATATGCACGTGCATGTGCATTGATTTTGTTAGGATCCATAATGTGCCCGGATACTTCTGGGAATATGGGGTCATTGGTATATTTGAATCAACTAGAGGATATTGATGAATGCAGGAATTTGAGTTGGGGTTCAGCGGTACTAGGTTATTTGTACCATCAGCTGTGCAACGCATCACATAGGGGTCGTACACAAATTGGTGGACCCATGCAACTACTGCAGATATGGGCTTGGTCAAGAATTACCTTTCTCACTCCGCAAATGACGGGAGGCAGACGCCTAAATACAGCGGCAATTGTGGCTGTGGATGGAATTCTACCGGTTGCACCGTACGGTGCTGAGTGGTTACAATACCACAACTTTACAACTAGCTTGACGAACAACTTAAGGGCTATCCGGGAGAGCTTGGACAGGCAAACTCAACAAGAGGTATGTTTGGTACTTGATCAGATTATGTTAAATTTCGATTACATGTTATATAACACGATTTTTATCCAGTTTAATTGGAAACCTTACGACCCATACCCAGCTGCTGTGAGGGCATATATAGACCTTGGCATTATTACAGTGACGGATATGTGGATGTCAAGATGCCCTATGATCCATAATTCAATTGTGGAGTTATATTACCCCGATCGGGTATTGCGACTATTCGGGATGAGACAACGAATTCCAGAAAGCATTACGGATGTGCACGATACATTGCATAATATATGCCGTAGAGGCCGCTCCACTACAAACTGGGTTGAAACACATGCTTTTTTTGTGGAATGGTGGTTTGACAGAAATTGGAATATTGTCTCTGCTCCTGCAATTGGTTGGAATGAGTCAGACGTCGAAGATGGTTATACCAGATGGTATGAAAGAATAACACGTCGTCTAATTACTCCAGGGTTAAATATGCAAGTGGGATATCAACCGCAACCGAATGCACCCATAGAAAAAATGGTATGTGGCAGTATTTTAGTATTCAAATTTATATGTGTGCTGAATATGTATTTCATGTTTTTGCTGTGTATTGCCAACTTACTGCAGGAAAGTTTATGGGAAGATTTAAACAAACTTGTCATAGATGAGGAACCGTATCTTAGGGAGCCTTTCAGACGATCAGTAGACGAAATATACACGCAAGCTAGAGCTCACTTTCATGATCGTCGCCCATCATTCCAACGTATACATTCACATTATGATCCCGAACCGCAACATACATCACAATATAGCCCAGAACCACCCATTTCTACCGGTATCGACATGCAAAGTAACAGTTATTACGCCGCCACCCCAGACTGGGATTTTACGGCAGACGGTCAGTCGTTCACTTCTCTCTTAGAATCTGGCCGTTATACATCTCCGCCTCCAGCATCATGCACTTATGGAAATTTTCTGCCTCAGTTCAATACATCCCCGATCTCATATTCCCATTCTAGCACGCCATTGAATATAGTACATGATCATGTGATTTCGAGGACTGCATCATCATCATCATCAGGTCGTCCATCTTTTAGTTTGAATATTACGACAGATGATAATGATTCGGATAGTGAACCTGTGCCAGAAGAAGAGCGAGGTAGGGGCAAAAGGAAAAAAATAAGGCGTCGTTGTTTTACAGGATCACATTTTGATTATTAGTTTGTTATCTATGTAATTAAACGTACAATGGTTACTTAATTTTACATACGATGTAATTAGACGTACAATCTTTACTATTGTTATTATTATAATTATAATTATAATTATTATTATTATTGTTTTCATTATTAATAAAATCAGAAAAATGCAGCAAAAAAATTTGGTTCGTACTCGGCTGACCGAGTACGAACCCCGGCCGAGTACCCGACCGGGGTCGACCGAGTGCGAAGGGTGCAGGATTTTGTTCGCACTCGGTCGGCCGAGTACCGCAACATGACCGAGTAAGACAACGTGATGCCCGAGTGCGAAGCATTTCGGACTTCCTTCGCACTCGGGCGGCCGAGTATCTGCGCGGACCGAGTGCAGGAGACCGAGTATATCAGGTGCACTCGGGCGGCCGAGTAAGGCGCGCGACCGAGTGCGAGACCGAGTGCGAGAGCACGGAAACATTTTATAACCCCTCTTTTCCTCATTCTTCTCACACACAAACACACCCAAACCCTAGCCTCTTCCAATCTCTCATCCTCAATCCAAAAATTTTCATTCAAAGCCATCAATTTCTCAATCAAAATCATTGTACCCATTATTTCAAACAACAAATTGCTCCAATTTTGGGATAAGGTGGTGGATATTTGAAGGATTCAACCAAAAACACCAACTTTCGTTTTTTCAATCTAAAGGTATGTTTTCATTAACCATTGCTTTTGTTCATTACATATGTTGATGAGAGTCTTATTTGGAGCATTTTGACATGAAACTTGATATGTTTTCTTGCAATTTTTCATTGAAGTTTTTTAGCGAACACTTGGTGTGCATGATTTTTTGTTCTATATAGATATGTTTTCATGTTAATCTAAGGTTGTTGTTTGATTATGTTAATGCTCTACTAATTTGGAGTATTATGGCATGAAAGAATATAGATTTTTGGTTAGTTTTCATTGAAGTTTTTTATCGAACAATTGATATGCATTATAGAAAGTGGGAATGTGGCATGATTTAGAGTGAGACCATGATGAAATGATCTTAATACCCCATGAATTTCAATGTTGAATTATGAATTTGCAAAGATGAATATTGTATCATAGGAATCTTCATTTTTTGTTCACCTGGATTGGATGTAATACTAATTCATTATCATCTAGGTACCCACAATGGAGCATAGCATGGATGTTGTGAATTCTACTTTCCAATGGAGCGAACACTCCATTGAAGAACAACAAGCTGAGTACGAAAGAATTTTAGCGACCATGCCGGATGCCTACGGCATAAACTTTCCTGATTGGGAGACCGACAGTCATAGGTGGTTTGAGGTACAACAGAAAAGAAGGCGAGCCACTCGATGGGCCGATGTTGAGTGCATGCAAGAAATGGGCATCTACGAAGATTTAAAAAAAATGTGCAAGGCTATCGGGTGGACTAAGTTCTTTGGCATGCACGAGAAGACGTATGAGCCTCTCGTTCTTGAATTTTTCTCCCAGCTTCATGTTGGATACAATGACACGGTGCCCGAATCCGTGATATTTCAGCTGGGGAACGAGTCTCGCTATCTTTCGGCCGAAGACCTCAATGGGATTTTTGGATTTCCCAAGAAGAGGTACTCAAATCTGCCCAATGAGAGGGTCAGTTTTCCGGAGTTCAATGTTGTCACTTTTTGGAAGGACATTACAGAGTCTGATCGAGCTCACCCATCGGAGTACCAAGTTAGTCGGTCGAAAGCATCTAGTATTCGAAGCCCGGTCCTTCGATATTTTCACAGGTTCCTCGCCAATACAGTTTTAGCAAAACCTAAGCCTGGAGCGGTCAGTATCGATGAGTTGTTTGTGCTGTGGTGCTTGGTGAAAGGGAAGAAATTCAATGTGGCACCAATGCTGTTAAGGCAATTCGTTCGATCCAAAAAACAAGTTGCTATCCACATTGGAGGTTTGATCACTCCCATTGCTCGCCACTTCGGGGTGAACTTGGAAGGGATGGAAGAGACACCAGGCGAGACAACTATAAACCTGGAAATGCTGTGCAACATGAAGATGTGCCAATTACATCCCGGCACCAGACGATTGTATCTGATTTTATCAGACAAGAAGAGGTTTGCACTGCCGAACTCTCGCCTGACTAATATTGCTGGAGGGAAGGGCCATAATCTTCTACTGAATGGCTCGGCTCATACGGAAGCTATTGAAGAGAGCGAGAATGAATTGAGGAATGAGGAGGAACGAAGGAAGAGGAGGAGAAGGACTACGGATGCCCGATCAGAGCCGATGGAACTTGATGTGGATCATGCACAGGCCGATGAAATGATGGGTGAAGCACAAATGCCCTCGGACGATCAGGCCGGACCTTCACAGCATCCACAGTATCCACCCCAGTATCAAGGGGGGTGGAATGATTGGTCGGATTGGAGAACCGCCTTGGATGCACGTCTGACCAACATAGAAGGGGATGTTGCCGACATGAAAGAGTATATCCATCGTGAAGCTTACAACTCCCAAATTTTACTTGACATGCAAAGGCAACAATACGAGTGGCATGTGCAACAAGGCCATTTTCAGGAAAGGGAATATCCACCGTATCAACCATTCGGCCCATCGAACACACCTTACCGACCCCCTCAGTGAGCCGGCGCCGACTAATTTTTTGTTGTTTTTTGTTGTTTTTATTTCAAACACTTGACTTTGTTGTTTTTTGTTCTTCATTCATGATTTTGAGAACTATTGTTTATTCATGTTTTTGGTTTTTTGTTGTTTATTCATTATTTCTTTATTAAACATAATTTTTACTTATAAAACAAAATTATAGTTATTTGTTGGAAATTCAATTAATCAATACATTTCAAGATGTTATAACAATCTCACTTAACAATTTCATCGAATTTTTACCAAACTAAATAAATTATCTAATTTAACTATAACACGATAAAAAAAAAAGGAAAATGTACAAAAACAGGACGACGAACGAGAAAACGAGAAGAATACAAAAATGAGAAAAATTGAAGTGGATGTTAAAAATCAGAATCCGCGTTCGCACTCGGCCAGCCGAGTGAAGTGGTCGACCGAGTGCCGTGATCGAGTGGATGGCAGTACTCGGCTGGCCGAGTAATACGGGGGCCGAGTGTCTCGGCCGAGTAAGGGTTCGCACTCGGCCGGCCGAGTACGGCGCGCGACCGAGTGCCCGACCGAGTGAAGGCTCCAGCGTTAAAAAAAAAAAAAAAAAAATTTGGTCGCCCCTGCCAGGGGCGACTTCAAAAAAAAAAATTAAAAAAAAAATAAATTTTGATTGTCGCCCCTCGCAGGGGCGACTTTACTTAAAATAAAATTTTTTTTTTTTTTATTATAATTTTGCAATTTTTTTTGAAAAACATTATATTTTGTCATTTTTGCCGATGATTTCTATATTTTCGTAGAATATTATCAGATACAAGACTATTTTTCAAGTTCTGAAAATACAATTTTTATTAAGTGCCTCGCATGTAATAACAAATCAATAATAGTAAACGACCACTTCTCATATTAATTTTTTAAAAATAAGCTCATTTTCAGTTATAACTATGTGTACTGTTTGAGAATTACAAATGAGCAGTGTTAGTATATGAGAAGATATTCCGATTTTTTTTTTTTTATTAATAATGATCTTTGTAGTTGTTTTTGGTGTTGTAGTAACACACTCACATACACAATTCATTCCAACAGATTATATATGAACTACGTTCATAAATAATTATTTTTTATTTAGATGGTTTAATTGAAATAAAAAAATTAATATGCAATAATTTTACATACACAATGTCCATATCTATCCGTACAACTCACGGATTCAGTACTAGTTTTTTTATTATGATCATTATGTTTCAATAATATTGTTTTATTTAAATTTTGCATTTTGATCCATATATTTTAATTCAATATAGGATATAGTGAAAAAATTATATATAGGATGCAATATTATAATCATTTATATTTTATTTGAATGGAATGACTTGAAAATCAAAGTAATTTTAGATAAACTTATTTTAAGTTCTATGTATTAGAAAAAAAAATTATATTTAAAATTTTTTGTTTGGTTATGAAATGAGCGAATTTTAATTGTTTAAATTTTATCTTGATTGAAGCGCGTAATATATGTGTGTTCAGATATAATGTGTGTGAGCAGTGTATGTAATGGTTAAGTATCTCGACACCTAAATAATTATTTATAATGAGTTATAAATGAGATTCATCATCAAAATAATTTATGGAAAAAAATGAAGACACAAAAAGTGGTTAAATTCGTCACATGTGGACCCATGTAATAGAAGTATTAAAGAAGGGCCGATTGAGAATTTAGTTCACCTACTAAACCATGAATCTTTTGTCAACTATTTATCCTTATAATTTTTCTCCCTCCATTTATTTTATACTCACTCATGACTTTTTTTTTAAAAGATGAATTAATTAATATATATATCATTTTCAGTATGGATTAAACATTCTTAATTCCACATTTATTTAATATTACTCCATCCGTTCTAAAATAATATCATAATTCTCAAAATTAATATCTCATTTTTTAATCAAAGTAAAAAATTAAAAATTATAATTATACAAATAAGTTATATGTAGTTAAATAAATCAAATCAATAAATAATTGAAATGGAATATTTGTGAATTCATTATTTAAAAAAATTGCACTTCCATCTAGTAGCTAAAAATTAAAATTTGTGCTATAGAGATAGAAAAAAGTGCACTCATTTATATTGAATAAATAAGTCTGTTGTGCTTGGATCTACCGTATTACTTATTTAATTAAAAAATATTATTAATTATTTAATTAATGATAATATATTTCAAGTAAAATAAGTAATATGTTTATAATTAAATAAGTAACAATATAGATTGAATTACACTATGCATATAAGTTCCAACGATATTTAATATGTGTGTGAGACTATAGTAAAAGATTAAAAATTGTTTTTTATGGAGCATTGAAGAGGCAATTAACTAAATGATCAGTAATGTGAGCGTGCCCCATTCTCATTCTACACTTGTCTAGTTGAATTTGTTGAACTTAACAAAACTGTATTTCAAGATTCAAGATAAATTAATTAAAAAAGGCATCCTTCAATTGATTTGGTGGTTGTTTGGTACTTCTGTTTCAATGCAACATCATTGTCCCCAAACAAGCCCGCTTCTAAACATTAGTTTCAGAACTGGACGGGGGATCTAAATAATGTATCTATTAATTAAAATATTTAAAATGAGTTCGAATAATAGAAGAATTTAATTATACTATTTTCATATTTCTCTAAAAAAAAAAACTAATTCATTGAAGTTCAATTTCCGACAAATCTACTGAATTTGGAGATGGTGTTGTAAACTATATTAATGTATCAATATTCTTTTTTATTTTATTTTATTTATAATATTATTAATGCATACAATGTATCGGCGTGCTATTAATATTATTAAAAAAATGATACTATTTAATACAAAGAATCCCAACCAGTGGAAAAACGAAAAAAAAGAAAGAGGGGACAAAGTTGTTTTGGAGAAAGCAATTTTGATGTTTTATCAAATTCCAAAGTCATCTTTCCAATAGATATTCATAGGGATGGCGTCTAATAATTTATATTCTAAACGTGATGTCTTCATATTTATCTACATCGCCATGGTATGAATAAAATTATGTCGGAGCCAGTTTTTTGTGTATAAAATGTACTTTATATTAATTTCTAATATTATTTATTTATTTAAAAATATTATTATTTTTTAAGAATAATAAATTAGTGTGAACTATTTTCCTAAAAAGGGGGGGGGGGAATTTTTCGAAATTTGTGTTTCTGAAGGGACTTAAATTAAATGCCTCCACGGCAGGAAAAGGAGGAGATGCTTTTCATTTGCGGCTCAGAAAGAACTAAAATATCTCTCTTCCAAGATTCACTGTCTGTTGTGCTAATCTTTAAATTAGACACAAAAGAAGACATACCGATTACCTATAGTCTGCATAGAAACAAATATATATACAAATCCACATTAAATATTATTCATCATTATCTAATGGGACCCTCCAATATATATAATATATAATATGTATATGTAATATCTATTATGATATAAAAACTCATATATCGTATGTTAATATATTATGTTATGTAACAAATTTTAAATATTATATATAGCATGTTTTAATAGGGTAAATATCTTATCCAATTACTAAATAGTAAGCATGAATAATATCCAAACTATGGGGGAAATTAATATCTCTATCTTTTTAATAAATTTGATCCAAAAATTTATGTCTATCGGTCATCAGGTGCACCGTGCAATGCGATGTACAATATTACTTATTTAATTAAAATATGTTATTTATTTACTTACAAAATAATATCATTTATTTGTTATTTTAAAAAAATTAATAATATATTTTAATTAAACAAGTTATATTGTAAATCGAGTGCATAATAAAGTCACCCAAAATTTAATAGTTATAAAAATGTGGTTTTTTATTATCATTATTTTTTATTTGGGGGGTGGTTTATTGGCGGGAGAGAGTGCAGAAGACTATTATGGTGAGGCAATGTATGTTTTTTTGGCAAACAAGAATCGGACAAAATTACTGAAACAACATTGAAAAGAACCCGTCAGTTGGTTTCGTTGTACCTCAATGTTTTCTGATGGCCCAAGCGGTAGTTGCGCCAAAAATCACGAACCAAATCATCCGACGGCCAACATCTCATCATACTAAATCCACGCTTCCAATGTTAATTTTCTTTTTTCTAATTAATATTAATATTAATTGAAATTCTAACTGAATTAAAGGTGTTATATAAATACAGCATTTATTCCCTCCACCACACATTAAGCTCAGCTTTCCCTCTGCCCGTGCTCTCTTCAAAGTATATCAACCTTCGGAAGATATACCATTTCTTTCTTCTCCCTGCTCTCTCTTCTCTCTCTCTCCATTCTTGCAGGAAAGGAGAGGGAACGACATGGAGATTGCTCAAACGTAAAATAATGACAGAGTTCCTTTGATTCTGTTTTTATTTACTTCTGGGAAGCTTTATTGATTGATTTGAGAACTCAGAACACCCCTATGTTCTCGTAGCCATGATCATGGAAGGTAAATTAATATTGGAATTGTACAATAACATTTGCTTAGATAATTGTCTTGTGAGCTTTATAATTTTCAACTTCTCATGCAAATTATAAGTATTTTCTAACATATTTGTTCAAAGGAGGTGAAACAACCGATAAGCAAATCCATATGAAAGAAGGGAAACAGGACGAAGAAATCCTTGAACCAGAAACGTTAAATACTGCCCAAGAAAACACAGAAACAGAGGAATCCTCCGAGAATGAGGGAAAAGAAGAAGAATCCGACGAGGAATCATCTCCAAGGGGTGTTCTGGAGATTCCGATAACGGGTTCGGATTCGGATTACAGCAGCATTGATCGGAGCAGCAGTTTTGACGGCGATAAATCGCCGGTGGACAGAGGGGCTGCATGGGAGTTAAACTATAGTACTCTGCATTGGAAGAAGCTGTTTGGTCAGATAAGGAGAAAGTCTTCGATGAAATTTTCGACTATACCGTTTCTCGGCGGATACGGATACGACTTGTCGAGGAAGGCGTTCAAGAAGAAGCTGGGGAGGAATCACAGCGCAGGAGAAGCCATTGATTGTGGAGATTGTGAGGTGCCTAAGCCATCTTGGAGGAACTTCAGTTATGAAGAGCTTAAGCTGGCTACTGATGATTTTAGCCCTGGTAAACCTCTCTCTCTCTCTCTCTCTCCCCCCCCCCCCCCCCCTCTGTCCCTCTCTCCCTCTCCTTCTCTGTGTGTGTTCAGCTTCTGGATGAGCTAATTCATGGCTTCTGCTGCATGCTCTGTTTTTTTCAGGATCACTTTGAAGTTTTAAGGTTTTCTGAATTTTTTCAAGAAAAAAGAACTTTTTACAGTAATGCTTCTTTCATCCTAAAAAGAAAAATATCACAAAAAAATAATCAATCATGTTACGAATAATAACACCTCGTTTATTAGTAAAACTAAAAAATTGAAATTTTTGTTTTACAAACAAATTATATATAGTTTAGATAAATCAATCAACAAATAATATAAGTTATATAAGACTCAGTTTATGATTTTTATCATAATATATCTTAATTACAATGACAAAAAAATAAAATTTATACTCTCAAAAAATATAATTTTTTTGGGAGGAACGGAGTACTTCATAAGCTAATCACTTCAATTATGAATACAGATTAAAACTCAACATCTTTTAGAAGTTTGATTTGTGCCACATGCCCATCATACCAAAAATAGTTTAAAATCTAATGTGCTGGTTATGTTAGAGATGTAATCTTGTATCTGATTCTTTGTTCTTGATGGAAAGCATAAAACTCATGATCCCATAATTTAGTTTTCCATACAAGTGAATGTTCTTAGCACAACATACCACGATCATCCATTAAAGTTTTCTGTTTTCAACATGTTGTCTGAACACAGACATGTCATCTGTCAAATTTGTGTTATTAATGGTGGCATGTTATGTTATAAAGTAGAGCTAAAGTTCAATGAATTGTTATGGTTGGAATGTGAAGTTATCAACAACTACCCTACTTCTGCAGTCAATGGGCTTTCTCCGAGTGAAATAGTAGCCACCCTTCTCTTTTGGACAGCAATTATTTTGACTGTGTTAATTTTGGACATTGCACAATCATTGAGAAGAAATGGTAATGGTGGGACAATGAATCAAAAAAATTAATCTTGTTTGGTGAAGTCCACAAGTTGTGGCAAATTGCAGGTGTCTCTTGTAAAGTAACTTTGTCGTAGATGGATTCACACATGATTTTAACTTTTGATCAAATGTTTCTTATTGATCTCTTAGATCTTGTGTTATATGGATTACATTGAACGCAACCTTTTGCAACAAGAACACATAACAAAAAAGATCTTTTTTTTTCTGAATCTTTCAATAATTTTATATGTGTGTATTTCAAATTAATCTCTTTAGAATAATATACAACATATTACAACTAAATCTGAAAAGTCGTTAAATAAATTATTTGGTCAAGTTTGAATATTTGAATTTGAATAAATAATAAAAGAGAGATGGAAATGGAGTAAATGGTGGGTCCTTGAGTGTGAGTTTGACTGCTTCCAAATAGGGATGTTGCTGCCTGAAGTCAGCAGGTCCTGCAGGAAGTAGTTGCCCACTACCCTTGTTTTTTCCACCCTTAATTTTATATACATTAATGCTCAGTGTTGGTGCTTTTTAATTTTTATTATTTTTTAATCAAATTGAAATTTATTAGGCCAAGTTTGAGTAGTTGGAGGTTTTTATAACCTTGTTCAGCTATTGCTCTAGGGTTTGAATAATTGATTGGCAGTCTGCAGTCACCATCATACAATTCCAAATTTGATTTGGAGCCAAGTTGAGTATGATTGGTGTTGTGGCATTTGTTGGCCGCTGTAAATGTAATGTCTTGGTCAATTTTGTACGCGCGAAATTTAGTTTCCTGCTATGTTGTGGCTTGCCCAGCAACTGTTTGATCAAAAACCTGAACTAATTCTTTTGACAGAGAAGTTGATTGGAAAGGGAGGACATGCTGAAGTGTATAAAGGATTTTTAGCAGATGGCCAAGTTGTGGCCGTGAAGAAGATCATCAAGGAAAAAAAGAATGACGAGGACAGAGTTGGTGATTTCTTGTCCGAGCTTGGGATCATTGCTCACATTGATCATCCACATACTGCTAAATTGATCGGCTTCAGTGCTGATGGTGGTATGCACCTTGTGCTACAGTTTTCTCCACACGGAAGCCTTGCCACAGTTCTTCACGGTGGTGCGTTGACCTGAATTCCTGCTATTTTTATCTCTGAGTTCTCTAAATTGATTCTTGGTTAGACTTTTGGAGAAGCAGTAGACAGGAATATGAACTTTTTAGACTTAGGAAAGATCATAATATTATTACCAAACAAATCAGTTATTTCAATATTAGAAGCGAAAGGAGCAACTTTCAGCATACTGTTAATATACTTTGTTGCCATCTAGATAAGAAAGAAGCGCTAATAAAAGTCTGATAGGGGATTTTCTCAGATAATGAAGATAACTCATTATTTCAGGTTCCGAAGAGATTATGAAATGGGAAGTACGGTATAAGGTGGCTATAGGGATTGCTGAGGGGCTGGAGTATCTGCATTGTGACTGCCAAAGGCGTATAATTCACAGAGACATAACAGCCTCAAACATATTACTCTCTGAAGATTATGAAGCCCAGGTTCTTTCTCCATTTCTCTTAGTAAATTGTGAAATTGTCTAGTTTGTGTAGAATCTTAATAGCGATATGATGAAGTTTTCCTTGTGTTGTGCAGATATCTGATTTTGGACTAGCGAAATGGCTGCCAGAGAAATGGCTTAACCATGTTGTTTCTCCAATTGAAGGCACTTTTGGGTACTAGCTATCATCTTGCAGCTCCACTTACCATTTAACTATATTCATTTAGCTCTGATAAATTTGTCCCTATATTTGTTTTATATGAAATCAGATACATGGCTCCAGAATATTTCATGCATGGAATAGTTCATGAGAAGACTGATGTCTTTGCTTTTGGAGTCCTACTACTCGAGCTTATAACAGGTCGTCGAGCTGTTGATTCATGTAGACAGAGCCTTGTTATGTGGGTATGACTCATTTAGGTGTCTTCTTTGACTTCATTCCCTTGCCTAGGCGGCATAGGCAGCCCTTGGTTGTCTCTGCTTCGTTTCCTTGAATCAACCCCACCTATGTACTAGGCCCCAGTTTGCTGCTTGTCTGGCGCGTAGCTCCTTTACTACATTGGTTCTGACATTTAGTTTATGCTTCTGACTACAGGCAAAACCATATCTGGAGCAGAATGATGTTAAGGAAATAGCGGATCCTAAGTTAGGACAAGATTACGACGTTACTGAAATGAAACGTGCCATGTTTGCAGCTTCAATATGCATACATCACTTGCCCAACATGCGGCCAAACATGTCACGGGTACGCACACTATCTTTTCACATTACATACACTACATTCTTAAAACACTCAAGCCCACAAGCCTAAAATACACATCTTTTTACAGGTTGTTAAGCTGTTGAAAGGTGAAAATGAAACAGTGGAAATGAAACAGAATTCGATGGGCCTGAAAATGATGCTGTGGGACTCCTGTGACATGGAGGACTACACTTCTACTACGTACCTAAAAGACTTGAATCGCCATATGGAACTAGTTATGGAGTAGCAAAAGATCAAGACAGAGTTTCTCAATGGGAAAGTCCTGCTGTGAATCAGCAGGTCTGGATCGACCTGCTGCATAAGCACGTGTTCTAGTTGGGAACTCCTTACTACTTAGAAGATGGATTATGAATCCCTTTTTTTATGCTGGTGAAGCTTCGGATAGAAGTATTTTCATCTCATTGTGGTTCTTCTTTTTTCT
Organism: Caryopteris x clandonensis; assembly: GCA_028749325.2. Lineage (NCBI taxonomy): Eukaryota > Viridiplantae > Streptophyta > Magnoliopsida > Lamiales > Lamiaceae > Caryopteris > Caryopteris x clandonensis. The sequence continues at coordinate 3,261,686 of JAPYKT020000007.1, read as the reverse complement.
TTATTTTCTCTGAGTGTTGTTGCAAAGCTAAATATGAAGGTTTAGCTGAGAAAAAGTAGTAGTAAATTGGTAAACATAAAACCGTAATATAGATAATATATCAGAGTAGCAGTAGCAGTAGAAGTAATAGCAGTAGACATTAATTAAACCTTACTTCTGCTGGATTTTAAGTATGGGGTTGTTATAGTTTGAATCAGAGTGTCAATGCAGTGATGAATATATTACAGGGTTTTCAACTTGATAGTTTTATGAACAGGAGCTTATCCACTTACAAATCATAGGTACTATGACTATGTACTAATGGTTTTCAAGATTGTTGTCAAATGGATGTTCTATATTTAACAAGATTCAAGACATGTTACTAGATTTTATTTTATTTTTTTAAATATAGAACAAACTCATCTCATTTAATGTGTCTTTAAATGCATGAGTTTGGGTGATTTCAAATTCGAGCCACCCTACCACCTATCTATAAATGATTCCACTCATGAAAATAACGGAATCTGTCATAAGTGATCTCAACCAAGTTATTTATTGCATGAAAAATCTTTCGTTAATTATGATTGCTTCATATAGATTAAAACAATTATGTATTGTGTATAATTATGTTTGTATAATCACACCACTTTCTAAAAATTTTAAAAGATGTTGCATATTAGTTAGTCTTCTACAAATGTTGTATGTTTCGGCTCGATAATTCCAACATAAGTTGACTACATCTAAATGCTCTAAAATTAAGATTGTTCAAAAGCCTTTTTGTTAATATGATAATATTTATAATGGAGGTTTGAATCCTCAAACAAATAAGACAAAACTTAGAATTTAGTCTTTTCTTTTAATGAATAGGTTGGTTTTTTAATCGATATTTTCAAGACCTCAGATTTGATGTTGATAAAATTCTTATAAAACAAAAAATATGTACTTTATCGAAGGTCGATGTTTATTTTTCAAAATTATAAATTTGTAAGAGAATTCCATAAAAATATGAATTTATATAGAAAAGAAGCCTATTTGGTGATATTCTTTCAAAAACATGTGGCATGTTAAATGGAAGTCTCATCTAATTGATCAGTTCGCATAACTAGAATCACCTAGACACATCACTCTGCTCTTCTTTTTTTTTTTTAAAAAAAAAAAAAAGATTCAAGTAATTGTTGTTGTATACTGAATTACAAACACTTGACAATTCAAAATCAAAAGTAAAAATTGGAGGAAGTTGTAGAGAGCAGTCTCATTAACAATATGGAGTTGAAGAAATCATAAATTTCAACACCCTAACACCATAACATTGAAATTCTCAATGGATTAAGAGTGCTTCATTTTTAAATATAAAATAAAATAATAATATTGATAATGTTGAAATAAATCTTCGACGTTACATTGAATGAATATTTTTTAAACATATCTTTTTCTCTTGATAGTAATATTATACACTTCTTATTTAGCACAACAAAATTATTAGTGAAACAAGTTTTATCTGTACTTTATTTTTTTGTTATTTCTTACATCTTCGGCAAAGAATAATCTATATCCTTCTCTATATAAAATTTTAAAATTCAAATAACCTTTTTGTTACAAATTTGCTTTTGACATATGATATATCAAATTAATTATTTTTTTACGATTTTTAATTTAATATCAATGTTGTATATATTAAAATAAAATATTATATTTAAAATATAAAATAATTTTTTTATGAGTTAAATTATTTAATTTTATTAGAAATATGTGTTAAGTTTGAATGAAAAACGGGTTAAATTTCTTATATGAATTTAAGAAAAATAAAAAAAAGAATAATATTTTTTAAATATTTTTATAGAATAATAATAATAATAATAATAATAATATTAGTATTAATTATTATTATTATTATTATAATAAATATTTTCATATATTAAAAATATTATATTCATTTATATATTTATTGTTTTATTTTTTATTCTAATTTTAAATATTTGTATTGTTTTTTAGAATTATTGTAGGTTAAATTGAATTTGAATTATAAAATTCACTTTGTTATATATTTTTTATTAAAATTAAGAATTTTTTATAATGATAATGCATTATACATATGAAATTCTATTTAAATTGATTTGATCAAATATTTAAGATTTCTGATTTCTTATATTACTTCTTTTATGAATTTATTTTTGTATAATTTTATAATATAATATTATAAAATTTAAAAATTCAATAACATTGATATTTTAAAAAAGATAATATAAAATTATATAAAAATAAATTAAACAAATTAATAGATTAACATACCGGTAATAACAATAATGATTGCCCAAACCCGAATTAAGAAAATAAGAACCCTATTGCCGTTCCAAAAGTAAACGATGAATCCACAATAATCCTTCATTCACACGCTTCATCAGCTTCGAGACCACGGCGCAGCCCAACACTCCGCCGCCGGGAATGGCTACTGACGTCCTCGTCCAATTGGGCATCCTAATTTTCACCCTAAGCATTTTCTATGTCCTCCACACCCTCCCCAAGCGGGCTTTCTCCAAGTTCCGATCGAGTATACGGCCCAACAACCTGGCTCACCGCCACTTCATCCAAGGAGCTCAGTTCCTATCCAGAGCCCGAGCCTCCAGAAGCAAGTCTACCTCCCTCACCCTAGCGAAATCCGCCGTCGACGAAGCCGACAAGGCGTTGGCTCTGGAGCCCAGAGATCCGGCGTCCCATATTCTCAAGGCTATGGCGGAAAGTTTGATGGGCCACAAAACCTCTGCTCTTAAGTCTCTGGATATGGCGCTGTCACCGCCGGCGGTGAAGATGTTGTCGGAGAGCGAAAAGGGAGATGCTCTAATCAAACGGGCAGATTTGCAGATCGGGCTGAACCGGAAGAGACGGGTTGACTCTGCGATTGAGGACCTAGTCGAAGCGGCCCGGCTCAGCCCGGATAATCCGAAGGCTTTTTGCTTGTTGGGCCATTGTTATGAAATTAAGGGCCTGATAGGAGAGGCCAAAAATGCTTTTGAGGCTGCCCTGAGAATTGAGCCCAGTTTGAAGGAGGCCCGTGAAGGTTTGGGCCGGCTGGGTTCTTAATTTTGGGTTGCTGAAATTTTTGTTGCCTCGTGGGTTTAGGGGGATATTTCTTTGTCTTTTATATATTTGGAATTTGCATTTTTTTTTTTCTTCGTAGAACCCTTGAGATAAACTTATCTCTTTATGGTCCATTTATATATTATTACATCTTCGATTCCATCGCCAAAACTAAAAGCAACGTCTAATTTTGTGGTCCAATTCTCTATTTTATTTTTTATTTTATTTTATATTTTAATTTTAATAATACAAATAATATATTTATTAATAATGTCAAATAATAAAAATATAAAATAAAAAATCTTATTTCAATAATACATATAATATGTTTATTAATAATGTCAATTAATAAAAATATAAGATAAAATAAAGAATCTCATTTCCTAGCACTTAGCCACTTAGTGCCTGCACTGGTCGACTAGGCCAAATCGGGGCAGCTGGTTTGGGCCTAGCCCCGATGCCTAACAAATTTCTAGAACACTCTTTAGCCATCAATTGGAATCCATTTTCGTAATTCTGGATTGGTAGGGTCTTATACACGTGCGCAATTAAGACTTATGTACAATAAGAACATTCATTATTTTAAATTATATTTTATCTCATATCTCAACGATCTACGAACCTTATTTCAAATTATGTTATATATCATATATCAACGATTTACAGCCTTATGGAATGTTCAAAAAAATATTATTTAAGATCCAAATAATGATCGCCCAAAGAAGTGAAGAGTGATAGGTAGGAACAAGTAATCAACATTGTAAAAAAAGTAGAGAGAGAAAAGACAGCAGATGAAGAATTAAGAAAACTATTTTGCATCGCTTTATATATCGATATATCAAAACTTAAAGAGGAGCACCCTCTGGGAATGGAAAACCTGTTGAAAATTAATCCATACCCCAGTCCTCCCATCATCGTTCCTTTCTTTGACATACATAAAAGACAGAATTCAAAAGACAAGAAGCTAGTACTTACAGCATTTCAGCTTGTACCTAGAAACTAATACCTTAAACCTTTCATCCTTCATCCCAACCACCTTATGTGCCAGCCCAGCTACGATTAAAGAACTAATCCTAAAAGCAAGCTTGGCGGGTCAGACGAACATCAGTTTACAACAAAACGGGGTTAATAACATTAGTAGATCAAAAGACCAGCATTGCCTAATGCAGCTAAGCTATATAGCATTATCATCATGTTAATATGATTGGTGAGGCCATAAGTAAAACTCGGGTGGCGAGGGCATCAGATTGACAGGAGTTATCATGGATGAGATCGATCCAGAAGTGTCGGAGACTCCTAGGTTACCATTGTGGAGGGGGTGGAAGAGGTTGTGATGGTAAAATGGGGTTGTTGGATCGAAAGGTATCCCACATGGGATGCTGGAAACGGGTGGTGGGATGGCCGAGAAACTGATGCTGCTGCCGCTGCGGCTGCTGCACGGAGTTTGGAGAGTCGTGCTTAATGGTAACTTCTCTTCAGCCTCCAGAGAGAGTTTCAAGCGTTTGGCAGTCCCACCAATCGGAAGAGGGCTTTTAGCAATAGCCTCAACGTCATATCGGTTCATCTCAAAATTTGTGACCGCATTCACTCCCCTGAACTTTATCGCAGCAATGTCGTACGCCTCCGCTGCTTCTTCCTCAGTTGCTGCTCAATTATAGAAAAAGACTGATTAGCAGCAGAAAGAGAGTAAAGCAAGTAGAAAAATCTACCTAGTGCTTGAGGAATTTTTATGTTTCTAAATTAAATAAACAACAATATTTGGAAATCTAGCCCATTTCAAAGGTGTTGTACATATATCAGCTCAATTAATTTAAGTACAAGGAGTCGTGTGTACCAAATGTTCCGAGGTATAGATCTTTGTTCCCAGCTACACGACCGATTCTTGCTTGCCAACGGCCTTGCTGATGATGCCTGCATAAAGTCATTAACGATCAGTAAGAACAGCCAAGTAACAAAGATGCATGCTAAAAACAAAGCCAATAAAAGGGGTTGTAATACTTGAGAGAATCCGAACCTTGTAACTCCCCTATAGATTGAAGCACCCCTAGAGAAACCACTACTTTTCCTGAAGAAAATGGAGATAAGTTTCATGAGAACCTCTTCTACATACATGAAAACGTCGACAAATATATCAATCTACTTCGTATGCATACCTTCTAAGTGAGGCTATGAATTCTTGCTTAGTTACATGCTTCATCTCCTCGAGTTCTTTGGAATAATTGGAGATCTGAAATAGGAATTTTTCCAGATAGACCTTATTTCGTCAATCTTGCAAACCAAAAATTGATACAAATTCAACAAATAAATCAGTACAATACCGGGAAGTTGGTCGTGGCGGTAGGGCCCCAATACTTGAGAGCAGCCAAATCATATGACCTTGCTGCCTTGTCTTCCTTATCATATCCACCTGCAGATAACATAAATAAATAATCACGATCAAAATCAACTCACACACATATTTAGGACAAAGTGGAGATCCCACGAACAACATTACGTACCTAAATACACTGTAGAATACGGTCCAAATCCAGCAACGAGTACATACAAAACAGTAGAAGCCATTAGAATATTGCCCCAAGCAAGGATAGATTCATTAACATAAAACAACTGATAGGAAAATTGCAGTACATCTTGTAGTTCAATCAACTAAAATGTCTTGTGTGAGTGTTTTCTTTTTTCTTTCTCCCTGTACTTTCTTAAATGTTATGTAAATTAACTACTTCTAACTTTTGATTTTATGCAAATTCAAACATCAGTAGCCCATATTGTTTGAGAAATGAGATTTCTCAACTCCAAGTAATATTTAACATAAGGTGTAATATTTAAAAATTCGGACAAGGCTGTCAAAACAATTATATAAATAAAAAATCGGACCAGGAACGAATCCAGGAAATAAGGTGGTCAGTTCAATAAATGTACGTTTGGTGACTTGGTCAAACTCCATAGAGAGTTCGGCAAAGAAAAAGCTAAAGTTAAAGCAGATAGAACTCAGAAATTCAGGTACTAGTTTGGGCATAAGTAAGTCGAAAACCACAAATTGCAAACGATGTATCATCTCCTATTCAAATAATTATTTCGCATACTTCAGTAATGTCAATTAGTAGGCGTGATATTGTCTCATCTCTTTTGCGGTAGAACGAGGGTTAGTGTGTTATTTGCTTTTGTTGTGGATGAGGGGTGGGGTTAGGTCATTAGATGCTGTATAAACCAGAAATGTGGAACATATATTGAAGAACTCATGGGCAGAGTTTCCACCTGGAGATGAAAACCCAAAGAATAATGAAATAAAATAAATTAATTAGAAACTAGGAACAAAAGTGGCGGCCTATCTGATCAAATTAGTGAAAGATTGAGTGAAAATAGCAGGAGAAATGAAGTACAATTTGACAGATTACAGTCAATCAATCATATGATAAAAGCCTGATTGAAAATAAAGAAGTTGAAGCCAAGAAAAAAAGCTTCTCCTCCACCACCTGAAACCCCTAACATCACTCCCCCACCCCCCTCTGTAACGCCATTTAATATCTTTGAATGCATGCAACCAATTACATGTCCTTTTCGCCATTCCCTCATTCTTTTCATTGATACACAAATGAAGGTACAACTTTTCAGAGCTTAAAAGAAAAATCTAAGTTGTACCTTGACGCCCTTTTCTTGCCTGCCCTTCCCTTCTACAGCTGTTATCCCATAGATGCGCTTCATATCTTCCTGTCCATCTATGTCTGCATCAAATCATCACAACAAAGTAAATAAATAAACTTAATTGTTTTATGTTCTTCAAAAAAAAAAAAAAAAAAAAAACAAGAGTAACTTCAAATCAAGAGAAATAAATTAAAAATGGTACCTGGTAACCCCTCTGTAAATGGAAGTTCTTTGACCGAAAGTATCAGCGATTTTCTTGCAGCTATCTGAGTCAACAGCAACAATGGCCGAGTTCTTGTTGTTATTCTCAGCGCAAAGATTGTTACTATTATTAACTCCGAGAGACAAAGCATTGGTAGTCGTGGAAGCAGTGATAGGGCACTGAGAATAGCCCACTAACTCGCTACCAGACTCAACCGGCGACTGAGTCTGCCCCGCAAACGCCGAGTCATCCACCTCCGAGCCCGAGTTGGCAGAAAACGCTTGAAACCCGGCAAAAGCCTTGAGATCTTGATGATCGCCGTTGCTGAAGTAGGAGTTGCCACCGCCGGTTTGGTTGTGGTCGTAGATGTGGGTCAAGGACGAATCTTGAGTCTCCGTCGAGTCTCCGCCGGCGAAGAAATCCTCAAGTTTCGGTGGTGGCTGCATGTAGGTGGTGAAGACGGCGGAGTTGCTGTGTTCTTTCAGTTCATGACTTTCAGCTTCTGCATACATGGCTTGAGATTTCTGGTTAGGCCACCCTAAAAAAGTACAAAGAAAAAGGACATAAAAATGAGAGCGATCCGAGTTATGAATCAATAACTCAGTGCACTAAATAGCCGAGATGGTGAGGATGCAGAAAAAAAGGGAGCTTTGTTATACATTGAATGGAAAAGCGCCAAGAAATAACTGAATGAGAGATGAAGCTTGTAAAAATACGATTGGATTAAAAACTATACATACACATATATAAACGTATATATCCGATGTTTCTGTAGAGAAGTTTCAAGTAACAGAATATGAAGGTACACGGGTGCATTCTCTTGTCTTTTCTCCCTTTTTTCAAACTTGTTTCGCTCAGCAAAACAAACGGAAACATGGAGGTTTTTGTGCAAAGTTTTTTCAATAAGTTGTTCAAAGATTCCAAAAAAGCTGATGATACATCTACTTCTGTATCTATACACACAATAATGTATATATGCACATGCGAGTGTGTGTGTGTGTGTGTTTTTTTTTACCAGTGGCATAGAAGTTATCGGCGAAGGAGTAGTAATGGTGAGAATCAGAAGAGGTTGATTGCAGCATGGCAGGCTGAGAAGAAGGGTTCAGCATTTCCATTGATGACAGTGAGAACGAAAGCCAGTTGTTATCTGGTGCCATTTCTTCAAATATCCACCACTTTAACAAACACTTCTTTTCAAGAAAATTAACAATCTTCAATCAGATTTCAGCCCTAATAATAAGAATCAGAGATTTTATATCAGAGAACAAAAATACTTGAACTGGGAAAAAATCTACACAAAAAAAAAAAACAATATTTTTACCTCATTAATTAACCAGCACTGGCCACAGAATGCATCTACAAAATACGAAGTTCAAAGAAAAAAGTTTCTGTTTTTCGAGTTGGTTCTAAATCAAAAGATGAAGACAAACTTCAGAAAGGGAAGTGAGTTCAAATATTAAATCGAAGTCTTAAAAGGGAAGAAGAGTAGAAGAAGGGCACATGCAGAGTTGAAGAAGTAGGAAAATTACTCAACCAAAAGGGACACGCAAGTAAAGGGAACAAGAGGGGTTCGTGTTCATATATATTTTTTTTTTTTTAAAAAAAAAAAACGAAAACGAAAAGAGAGAAAAGCAAGAGGCTCAACCTAGCTAACTAGTAAACAAACTCTGTAGGAACAGTAGAGAGAGAAAGAGAATAGAAGAGAGAGAAAGGGAGGCAGGTGGAGGAATATAATGGGAGAAAGAGGCGGTTCAGTCTGCCATTCGGCGTAAAACCAGAGGGGAAAACGGGGAGTTTTTTGTTTATTTTATTGAGAGAAAGAGAGAGAGAGCGGTGTGAAACTTGAAAGTGGTAATAAATAAATAATGAGATACTGTGAATGAGATTAAAAAACAACAGTAAATTAGGGGGGGGGGGGGCGAGGAGGGGGGTGACTTTTGGGAGTTGGGGGTCTGCGGTGGAGGAAAATTTGTCTGGAGCAACGTCGCATAACATCCGGGGTGCCGGTCCTTCTTTTTGGAATGAAATCAAGTGAAGTTCACAATCACATACAACGACTATTTATCCCTTTTTCTGCTAAATTCGCTTTCCATTTGTTCCCCCATATCACTTCTAAACTTCTCCATTTCTAATTTCTAATTTCATAGAAATGTGGATCATTTGCCTTTCAAATTTAGAATCATCAGTTTCCTAATTTGATTTTGCATTTTTTTATATTTTTAATGTTTTCAGCTTACTATCGTCCAAAAACAATCAGACCTGAAATTGTCGGTTTCTCAAAATTTCAATTTTCAAAATCCAATCAGACCTGGATTTTGTCGGTTTCTCAAATTTCTAATTTTCAAAAAAGAACTTTCCTAAAATCAAATTTAAATTTTATATTTCGATTTTAATTTAAAATCAATTTTGAACAACTGACCAATTTTTTACTACTTTAAATTTACATTTAACATATAATGTATTGAATAATTTTCATAAAATATATATACACATTTATATAAATGTGTGATATAATAAAATATATACTCAAATGCTGGAGGAGGGGGCCGTTCGTCCATTTTTATTTAGTTGAATTAAATAAAATAACTACATATAATAACTTGTTGTGTTGTTTAATATTATAATGTGTTTTATTATAAATAATACTTCATTATTTTATTTGTATAATTAATTTTTTACAAAATAATATTAATTTCGGTAGCGAAAATTATGTTACCAATATAAATATATTTTGCTGCTTAAAGCAAAATATTGTTAATTTTTTCTTCTACTACTATTTTATTTTTAAAAATAATTTATTATTTTTATAAAATTATTAACTTATTACACAATATGTCATATGATACATAAAAGCAATATGAAATGAGACGATAAATTTTATCTAATAATTATATTACTATTAATTATAATTTACTATTATATTATTATAATTGATTATTAATTGTATAAGACAATGAAGAAATACTGATATATGTAAGTTGTGTGTATGCAATTACAGATGATGGATATTACACTTAGTCTAGTTATTTATTAAAAAAAGAAAAAAAAATCTAAAAATATTGATAAAATCAATGAACCTTACTATATATTTGTGGAATCAAATCTTTTCATTCTACATGTAGTCGATAGACTTTAATGTTCACACAAATTACAACATAGTACTCCCCTCATAAAAAATAATAATAAATAATAATAATAATAATAATAATAATAATAATAATAATAATAATTAAAGAGTTTTTTGTTTGGGTTGGAGAAAATAAGTAAACTAAGCAATAAATTCATCTTGAAATAACTCTAAAGAGAAGAAAAGAAAAAAAAATATTACTTGAATTCATATTGATTATGAAAAAGAATTATCATTGAAATATGAATTCACATCTTTAAACAATAAAATATATAATTTAAATATATGTTTATACTAAAAAATATTAGTAAAAAATACTCCGTGTATCGGATCTCATACTAGTTATCTCATACTAGTTTAATAAGTATTAAATCTAACATAATAATAATAGGGATTAATTATTTGTTACAAAATAAAATGAAATCTACCTATAATGAAATGTGAATAGTTTAATATAGGGTATATTTGTAGACATGGTTAAAAATATTGGTATCTTTGAGAATAGCGACACCTTAAATTGCAAAAACATTATGTCAAATTTTGAAAAAATAATGCAATCTTTTTGTTATAGTATTATAGAAAACTTTAATATATGTGTGTGTGTGTTTATATATATATATATATATATATAAAGAGTTCAATCGGTGCTCTCTCTTTGTCTATCCCTTTTTTACCCTTTTATTTTTTATATAATTGTTCCTTTTTGTTAAGGAATTGAATTTATATAATATTTGATGCCATAAAAGATATGAAACTAGATCGCTTTTGATTCTTGGGAGTGGGGTCCAGGCGTCCACATTGATCCGCAATGGACGTGGCCTCTCGTTGTGTTTTCAGCGAAAGTGACGTTTGATTGTTCAGACACCAATTCTTGCTTTGTTCTCTTCTTCCCCATTCACTTCAAATCCATTATGGGCGAGGGGGGAGGGGGGCCCATCAAATCAGTCTTTGACTCTTCGCCTCCTGGGGCGTTCTTCGTCTTAATATCGATTTTCATTAAAATAAAATTATTAGAAAAGAAACTTTTTATCATTTTATGCAGATATATACTCAGTTTGATGTCCAGCGCTGACATTCAATCCCATTTGCCCAAACAAGTGTGAAATGATTTCATCTTTGATCAAGACACTTCTTTTTTTTTTTTTTAAATGTTGGACTATGTCCGATTGCCAAATATATATATATATATACATACATATGTATATATTATATATACACATAGTAGGTTATATACATCCATCTTTCAGTTAGCTCGGACTACTGCAAAGCTTATCAAATTTATGGGGCGCACATTTTTTAAGTAATTTTTTTTGTTAAGTATATATAATATTACATAATTAATAATAATATATTAAAATTATATTTTAATAATTACATTTTATTATTTCTAAATTAAATTGAATTAAATAAAACAAAAAAGAGTTAACAAATTATTGTCTAAATTAAAATAAAGTTGGTTCATTATTTTTTCTTTAATTTAATAAGATTAAACCAATAAGACATTATATGGTTTTCAAATTATAGTAGTCATACTAGAAATGAAATTGAAAACGTAGTACACTAATATAATTATAGTCTCACCTATTATAATAAATATTATTTATTATAGTAATTAGTACATCACGTAATTTATAAAGAATACTAAAAAGATACATAAATAAAATTGTTACTATTAATATAAATTAATATTTGTACACATGATATTTAATTGATTTATTTTTATGTATATAATGACGATTTCTATGATGAAATGTAATTTTTTTATTAAATATTTTTTACACGCAACACTTCATTTATTTTATACGACTAAAGAAATGTACCAATCATCATTTTGTAAATTTGATATCTTCAGTGTCCCACTATTTTTTGTTCAATATTTATCTCAATCAAAATATTCATATATCTCAATTCTAAAAAATGTAATTTACACTCGATTATACTTATTCATTCAATAAATATATTATTTAATACATCAATATATTTATATAAATTAAAAATAAATTAAAATTTTAAATTTCAAATCACAACACCCAAGTGAACAGAGCCAATAATATTTTTATGTAAGTCTATACTTATGTAACAACATATTTATAATTACTTCCGCTTGTGAATCAATACAGTATTTAAATAACATAAGTCACGACTAGCACCACAAAACATGTGCCACATATCACATAAATTAGAAGATTAATTTCGTGATGTCCGTAATTAACAATGAGCTCAGGAGATTAATAATAATAATTAATTAATTAAATAATTTAATTAAAGGTAAAGCATAGGGTAGTTATAGTGGAGTCCCATCCCATGTATCGGGTCAGAAATTAAAATTTGAACCTGACCTCGGGTTTGGTATCAGGGCCGGCCGGCCGGACCAAGTTGCACCTTTCCCGTTCATATGGATTCCAACCCCATAAATATTTAATTAAAGTCGCATTTCCCAATTCATCCTTTGACTAGCATCATTGTCGCCATGTGAGACCACACGTGCCCTACTTACTAAAACATTATTTTGAAAGATAAAGATAAAATTATAACAATAAAATATAGGCATAGTATGTGTATAGCGTATAATTAATAAGATCAAATTATTCTTTTTTTTTTTTTTTAAGAATCAAAATATCTATGATGACTAGCTTTAGGGTAAGATATGTGTGTATGCTATATGTTGAAGTATTTTATGTTAAATGTGGCACTTATTATTTATATTATATATATATATATATATTATAATTATATATAATTTGTGATTTAATAAATGCATGACACTAGCATAATATATTCGATTGATGTAATAACTGGAAAATTGATTTGATGATATTTGTCTGAGCTTATTTTATATAATTTTATAACATCGTATATTTTATAATTTATTTTTCAAAGATAATAGGGTACTTATTTTTTAGAGGTAATAAGGTGTAATATTTTATTTTAAATATAATTCAATGAGGTTGTATTTGGATTGGGTGATCTAAAAATTATATTTAAAATTTACAATTAAATTTATTCAACTATTTGGTTGAAAACTTAAATCAATGAATTTTAAATTGATCGTTATCCTGAATAATAGATTTAATGTCCGTCAATTTAGTTGGGGTAGCCCAGCCAACTGTCACTTGGGTATTAGCCTCTCTATAACAATACACCACGAGACCAATGACTGGGTGAATTCAATTTATTGTCGACATGAAAAACATGATGGACGGACAGATCTATACATATCAAAATAACATCATTTATAAGATCAAAGAAGACTCAGACCAAAATCGCGTATGAAATGATCTTGTCACCATCTTTTGATCGGTTCAACTTTCAACTCTCTTTGTATAATTTTTCTTCTATTTAAAATTCATTATCATTCCCTAATATATATAAAATCACGCCATAACACATTATGATCGCAAGCTGCACACTATACAAGTACATAAATATACATATATCTTATGTACATAATACCACAACCCCATCCAAATGAATCCTATTGATGTTTGGATAAAATAAGACATGAATTGATTTTTGTATTAATAATTACATAATTGAAATGGAATTTTTCTTTAAAAAAAAAAAGTTCACAAGTGAAAGACATAGTAGTAGATAAAGCGAGCAAGGCCAATCCCACAAATATCTATCAGTATATAAAGTTGATTTATCACTTCATCCCGGCCCCCAACCAAATTTGGCAATCTATTTATTTACTTTTTGTAATTTATAAAATTAAAATATATATTTTTTCTAATTCTTTTTGAACACATAATATAACTACATTTATTTTTTCATGATCTTTATTATAACATCATTATTGCATATGTACAGTTTAAAATTTCTTAACTCTAATATATCTATCATAATACATCCATAAAAATTATGAATTTATATTAAATTTAATTATATATCTTTCAAAGTAGTAAAGTTTCATTAATACCTTTATCTAGTTAATATTTTAATTAAATAAAAATTGCACTGGATAAATTTGAAATATATGAATAAATATAACTAATTTAAAGATGTTAAACAAATTAATTTTAAATTTGTATTTTTTTGTTGTTGTACTTATGTTTAATCTGATAACTGTAATGAATTAGATTAATTAGATAGATTTGAGTAACAAATATAAGAAATAGCTTAAATTAGAATTATATTCAATGATACAATTTATTCTATTATATTTAATTTATTATTAAAAAAATTACTGATTATAATATTTATGTTGAATTACAAATTTTATAACTAATTATCTTTTTTAATAGTATTATTCAACTTATTTGAGCAATTTTCTTCCTCCATAATTTTAATTTGTATGTAAAATAATTTATTCATAAAAAATATATATACAACACATCATACATCACACAGGAGGAACACTAGTTAGGCGACTAAGATCGAACATATATTAAGATTTAAATAATATGGTTTTATTAAAACAATTGAAATCAATATTTTTTTTATTTATCATATAACTAATTAAACTAGAAAAGATGATTCCAAGACATAAAAAATGAACTGAAAAGAATTATGATATAATCAATGGTAGAATTATATGCATATATGCCTGAAAAAATCTAGAAGATGTCACGACAGTTGCAGCAAAAGAAATGTTGAAGCTCATGTAACCGTCAATTAGTTATATGATGGTTATGTTAGTTAGACGGTTAGTTATATGATGGTTGCATCAGTTAGACGGTTAGTTATACAATGGTTATGTTAGTTAGATGGTTACATAGTATGTTCTAGTAAGCTCTATAAATAGTAATTGTATTCACTCCATTTTAGATTGATACAAAATTAGACTTCTATGAATTTCTACATGGTATCAGAGCCCAGGCTTCATCCTAAGAGATATGCAATCTGCATTAACGCAAATTGGCCAACTTTGGCTGCTGGTACATCTGGAAATAAAGCTATCATCATGGCGAATGATTATCATTGTTATCTACAGAGTTCGGATAATCCGGGGATGGTTCTCGTTAATCATGCCCTAATCGGAAGGAATTATATCTCGTGGAAAAAGGCAATGCTTATTGCATTGGGTGCTAAGTCCAAACTCGGATTCATCAATGGCAAAATTGCAGCACCTGAAGAAGATACACCTCAATATGATGCCTGAAAAAAGACGGATTGCATGATAACATCCTGGATATTAAATAGTTTATCTAAGGATATTGTGGAGGATTTTATTCATACTAATTCGGCAAAGGAATTATGGGATGAAATTTCGCGGAGATATGGAGAAAGTAATGGTCCTCTGGTCTATCAGTTACAGAGAGAAATAAGCAGCATAAATCAAGGTAATGATTCAATCGTAACCTATTTTTCAAAGTTGAAGAGATTATGGGATCATATAGCTAGTGTTAAGCCATTACATATTTGTAGCTGTGAGATTGGGAAAGCTGTACTAGCAGATGATACTGAAAATAAATTGATGCAATTCTTAATGGGATTGAATGAAACTTTTAACTCAATAAGATCACAGATATTGATTATGGAGCCACTACCAGATTTTAATAAAGCATATTCGATGTTGTTGAGGGTGGAGAAACAAAGATCAGTAAATCTGAACTATCCAGATCAATTGGATACTAGTGCCTTGATGATTAGGGGAATGCAAAGAAAAAATAATAATATGCGATCAGGAACACATAATAGAGGTACAGGAAGGGGAAGAGAATTTCATAGAAAGACTAAAGAGGAGAAAATGCGAATGATATGTGATCATTGTTCAGGAATAGGACATGAAATTTCCGAATGCTTCAAATTACATGGAGAACCAGAGTGGTATAAGAATATCAAAGAACAACGAGGTAACTCATATGCAAACTTTACTGAAGCGGCAACTGATGAGAGAAGGAGCAATGCTGAATCTAAGGCTAGTCCGCAGGACATATCATCTCTCATTCAAAAAGAGTTGGTCAAATTCTTCGGATCAAAGACTCTTGTTCCTAGGCCAGATGGTGAAGATGAGACAGACTATGTCCATTTTGCTACCTCAGCAGGTATTTTACATTCAAAGAAACAAGAAACAACTTTTTTATTAGAAGATAACATAAGTGATAGATCCTGGATTTTAGACACTGGGGCAAGTAAACATATGTGCATCAATTCTAATCTTATGCATAATCTTTCTATCACCTCTAAACCTACAACAATCATCCTGCCAGAAGGGTCTACTAAAACCGTCACACATATAGGACAAGTACGTTTGAATCCAAATATCATACTTCATGATGTCCTATATGTCCCAACCTTTAAGTACAATTTGCTATCGATTCCTCAGCTTTCATCCTATTCCATCTTAAAGTGTATTTTCACGGCCACCTACTGTTTGATACAGGACCTTCAGAATAGTCAAACATTGCCACTGGAAAGTTAGACGATAGGCTCTATGTCTTCAGCCCCGGCACCACTCTTTCCTTCTTTTTGAATCCAAGGTCAGCTCAACACAACAGTTCTACTACTTCTTGCTTTTCTATAATAGAGACATGGCATCAGAAACTTGGCCATGCCTCCTTAGGTGTACTACAGCATTTAAACTTTCTTAAAGGCCAAGCAACATCGATTGCCTTTTCCATGATCATCAATACAAACATCCACTGTTTTTGAACTTCTTCACATAGATATCTGGGGACCTTGCAAAGAAACGTCAATTACTAACACACCGTTCTTTCTTACAATAGTGGATGATTACAGTAGAGCAACTTGGTTGTATCTTTTATCACACAAATCTCAAGCCATTTCTTGTGTAAAAGACTTTATCAAGATGGTCACTACTCAATTCAATGCCATTATTAAAAAAATCAGAAGTGATAATGGGTTGGAGTTTCTCAGTAAAGAAAGTCAATCTTTTTTTTCTTCCCTTGGCATTCTACATCAAAAATCTTGTGTTTACACACCTCAACAAAATGGCATTGTAGAACGCAAGCATAGACATCTTCTTGACATGGCAAGAGCCCTACTTTTTCATTCCCAGTTGCCTATATCTTTCTGGCCATATTCAGTGCTTATTGCAGCACACATCATCAATCGAATTCCTAGTTCAATTCTAAAGTGGCAAACTCCTTTTGAGATTCTATACAACAGAAAACCAGATTATACAAAGTTGAAACTTTTTGGGTGTTTGGCTTATGTAGCAAACTCATCACCTGGGAAATCCAAGTTTCAGTCTAGATCGCACAAATATGTCTTCCTTGGATATGTTTTCGGTAAGAAGGGTTATCATCTCTTTGATCTAGACGCTAACACCTTCATTGTGTCTAGGGATGTGAAGTTCTTCGAGACCAATTTTCCATACCATACTTTAGCTAATTTCAAGAATGATACTCCTCTACCTGCTCAAATTACTGATATTGAAGACAAATCTCCTTGTACAACTCCAGATATTTTACCTCCTCACTCATCAAATACATTACCTCCAAATCCATACCCTTCCTCTACTCCTACCTCACCACTAAGTAGGAGTCACAAACATAGAACTCAACCTACTTGGCTCAAGGATTATGTAGTTTATCATGCTGATACACATACTAACCCACCAACTTCCTCTCTTTTTGCTCCGTCCATTCTCTCTCGTTCCAATACGACTTATGATAATGCATATGTGGGTTACTTTAACCACGTTTCTACAATCAAAGAACCTAGCACTTATGCAGAAGCTAGTCAAAGACCAGAATGGGTACAAGCTATGAATAAGGAGTTGGAGGCTCTTAAAAAAAATGAAACTTGGGAATTGGTGGAGCTGCCTTCGGGCAAGAAGGCCATCGGGAGCAAATGGGTTTATAAAACAAAACTTAACCCAGATGGCAGTGTAGATAAATTAAAAGCGAGGTTGGTTGCTAAAGGATTCAACCAGGAGTATGGCTTGGATTATCAAGACAGTTTCTTGCCGGTTGCCAAGATTGTCACAGTGAGACTTTTTATTGCTATAGCTGCAATGAAAGAATAGTAAATTCATCAAATGGATATTAACAATGCCTTCTTGCATGGCCACCTACATGATGAAGTGTATATGTATCCTCCTCAAGGGTATTTTCAGCATCTACCAGGGCAAGTTTGCAAGCTAAAGAGGAGTTTTTATGGCCTAAAGCAAGCCTCCGGAGAATGGAATTTGGAGTTCAGCAGTAAGCTGCACGTGTTTGGTTTTTCTCACTCTGCTCATGATCATTGCCTCTTCATTCTAAAAAAATCTGATTCATTCACAGCACTCTTGGTTTATGTTGATGATCTACTCGTGATGGGATCTGATTCTGAGGTTATTTCTGAACTCAAGGATTTTCTAGACAAGACCTTCACAATCAAAGACTTAGGCTTTGCCAAGTATGGAAATAGCTCGTGGTTCTGATGGGACTTTTCTTTGCCAGAGAAAATATATTCTTGATCTACTTACTGATACAGAAATGTTGAATTGTAAACCAGCAGATACTCCACTTTCTCTTGGCTTGCATCTTCAAGAATCTCAAGGCACTCTCTTGATTGATCCTGATAGATATCGCCGATTAATAGGGAGACTGTTATACCTAAATTTTACACGACCAGACATCACTTACTCTGTCCAGCAGCTTAGCCAATTTGTGACTAAGACGCACTCAGCTCATTGGGATGCAGCTGTGCATATCTTGCGGTACCTTAAGCACACATCTTCCTTGGGAATCTTCTATCCTAGCTCCAATGAGTTTGCTCTTCTAGCCTACATTGATGCTGATTAGGCATCATGTAAAGACATAAGGAACTATAGAGTGTTCTTGGGACAATCCTTAATTTCTTGGAAGAGTAAAAAGCAATCTACGGTCTCTAAGTCCTCAGCTGAAGCTGAATATCGCGCATTAAGTGCAACTGTTAGTGAACTTGAGTGGATCTCCTTTCTCTGCACTGATTTTTGTCTCTCAATTCCTAAACCAATTCAGCTTATGTGCGATAATCATGCTGCAATGCACATTGTCGCCAACCCCGTTTTCCATGAGCGTACCAAGCATTTGGAGATCGATTGTCATGTTGTTCCTAACAAATACAAGGAAGGGTTTCTTGATTTAGAACATATCTCCTCTCATTTCCAGTTGGCTGATCTTTTCACTAAGCTTTTTGGCTCTACCCGATTACGGTTCTTGCTTTCCAAGTTGAACATGACTCAGTTTTCCCCATGTCCAACTTGACGAGGGGGTGTAGAATTATATGCATACATGCCTGAAAAGATCTAGAAGATGTCACGACAGTTGCAGCAAAAGAAATGTTGAAGCTCATGTAACCGCCAATTAGTTATATGATGGTTATGTTAGTTAGACGGTTAGTTATATAATGGTTGCGTTAGTTAGACGGTTAGTTATACAATGGTTATGTTAGTTAGATGGTTACATAGTATGTTCTAGTAAGCTCTATAAGTAGTAATTGTATTCACTCCATTTTAAATTAATACAAAATTAGACTTCTATGAATTTCTACATCAATTAACAAAAAGGGATTCCAGGAATCCAATTTCAACCGTACTTCACTTTGATTACAATTCAAATATTTAAGTTGTAATGGGTTCAATAATTCTATATAAGACAATCACAATAATAATTTAATCTCTCTGTAATTATACCCTACATAATTACATACAGAAGTTATTGTCTTTATTCAACTCTAACATGCAACTTGTAACACCTCATCCCAAATTGCTTCATAAAATGATTATTAATTAATTTTATGAAAATTTATACTTCAATTATTTAATTCTTCATTTCTTTATGAATTCATTTACTTCATGTTATGTCATTTACCACGTTAATTGCAATTTTCAGGAAATTAATTGTATATTATATAGAGCTTAAAATATATTAAGCTAATCGGGAGAGGAAAGAAATCGAATAATGAATTTTATTTCTTTTTAATTCTCAAAATAAATATTTTGAAATAAATTAAATATAAATATCCAAAAGTTTGACTATTTAAGTGCAAAAGTTTATTTCTTAACTACTGAGTTTGTTATTGTTGTTGTTATTATTATTATTATTATTATTATTATTATTATGATAAAATGTAATATATATATATATATATATATGTGTGTGTGTGTGTGTAAAAGCACATAAGCATACGAAGATAGAAGCAAAATAAATTGAATTTATGTGCAATTGTGCATGTGTAAGCGAGGAGGCAACTGGCAAGACAAGAAATAAAAATTCTCTTACAAAATAATTTTGTCTTATATACTTTTGTCTTTCATGAAAGTATCCAATTATCATACATTTAATCAATCTAACCCACAATCTCACATTCAAATAGTCCAAATGTTAAATGGGTATGCATGTAGGATAAAGTGTTGTCTTCACTTCAATAGAGCAAACTTGAGGTGTCTCCATCAAATTGATCTGGTCACAAATTTTCATGCGAAAATATTTTACAAATAAACAAATAAATAGAAATGTGAGAACATTATTTATTGCCTTGTACTAATTAAATTGAAATTGGCATGATTAAAAAAATATAACAAATTACACAAATTTGGAGAATCCCAAATTTATTGTTCAATAAAAAAATATGCCATGTCATAAATCAGTCCCATTTAATTATTTATATATATAAATAAAATATTACAATGGAAATATTTATTTCATAATAATAGCGATAGTAAATTTATGTAAGAAACATCCTATAATTTTAAAACGTAAATTTGTTATTGACAAGTTTGAGGATTAGTGTTTAATATCATGTTATATGGTATGTTTGACATATATTTTATTAATGATTAATAAATAATTAAAATTGATGAAAACAACAACAAAAATGCAATTATCATATAAATTATTAGTTATGTCAATAAAAAAATAGTTAAGGATATTAAATTGGTATAGATAAAATTGTCTTATATAAAACATAGGCTTGGTATTTGTATAGCGTATAATTAATAAGAACAATCTTCATTGTAACATTACTAAGAATCTCCCTTCCAAAAAAAAAAAGAACAGTCTTACTGAGCTGTACCAAATTACAAATAATAAAATTACTGTTTATACCATAATTGAAATTTACATAGATTTGCTTGAGCCTTATTTTAAAAAAAAACGATTAATATCGCAATTTTTAAAAATTATAAATAAAGATTTTTGTCGTCTTCTGTGAACAATCTACAAACTGAGGTTTAAAGTAAATGTATAGAGTTTATTATACGCGACACCTGTTTGTATTAACGAATGTAAATTAATATCTTAAGAAACACGTCACATTTTTATTTTATTTTTGAAATTGGTTTGTCATTTCTTGCTAAGCAACATTATTCATTATTATAGCAAGTAACATGCAAGCGACATTCAGAATGGTAAGAATACCAACTCACCTAAAGATAGCGACTTTCCACATAGCATGTCTTTTGTTTAGTTTGCGACTTATAATCTAGGGTTTACTTTTTTAATTTTGTTTCTCTGTTGGTTTATTTATTCTTTTTTTTTTTTGCGTCTCATTGGATTAAAATGCAAGACTTTCGGTGTTGCATAAGCTATGTGTGTTCTTTGATTTTTATTTTGCGTAATTATTATTATTTTTGTTTGATTTTTATATATTTAGAGTTATAGATATATAATATTTTTTTCGATAAGAATCTACTTGCTTTACAACTGAGTTAAGAATAATATTCTAAGTTGGCTAGAGTTTTTTCTACTTGCAAAAGCTTTATTCTTTCAATTGAAATAAATATCTCTAGCCTCTTATTAAATTAAAAAAGAAAAACAAAAAGGCTGGATTAATACAACAAAAAAATCAGAATTATAATACAAAATGAGACTAAACGTACAACTAATGTTGTAAATTATAGTAATTATATTATTTAATAGACACCATATATATGTATATACATATATATATATATGTAATATAGTAGAAAGTGATTCGACTAAAATATATACACCAAGAAGTAAAATTACAATCGAACTAAATACAAATGCTTTCAAAATATAGGCCAAACCCTTGGGCCTTATAATTCAAGATTACACAAATATATATGTATGTTTTTTTTGTTACGGATTCAAATATCGTCCTCTATCCAAACTCTACTGATTACATTTTATGATATGTCATCATTTTATATTTTTTCTTTTTTTAATAATAATTTAACATCTACAATTATCATTTAGCGTTACTCTATTTTAATACAAAAATAATTTTTGCTATTCAGTTAAAATGTACAATATATCTATATCCCACAACAAACGACCCTAAGACTTTTATGTTTTAGTTTACTAAGCCCTGCAACTTTTATATTTTAGTTCACTAATCCCCTGCGCTTTTATGCTTCTTCCCTAAACTCTATGTTTCAAATTTTGTTTTGGTTATTTTTGTTTTATAAAAGTACCAATGTAAAAATAAATTAGAATAAATATAAAATAATTTAGTAGAACAAAATTAAAAAGTTCAAGAGCTTGATGTATAAAATAATATTAAAATAAAACTCGAACACGATCATGATCTAAAAAATTGATTTTGGCAAAAATACATAAGATCATAAATTATGAGTTGCGATGTATGCTGAGGTTTCGATCACCCTTTGAATTCAATATTTTGAATTATATACAATCATATATATATATATAGAGAGAGAGAGAGAGAGTAGTAAAATGGATGGTGTGGATTTGATCAAAAGATGATCAACCGCATCATCGTTCTTATCCTACGTATAGGGTCATTTTTGTAAAACCCTTTTCTTAGTTTAATATAAATTAAAGTAAATTAGAATTACGAGTTACTTGCAAATTGCAATAAGTGGCTTTTGACCTTTGACCAGAAAGGCACGTGCGTGGCATCTTTTGACTGAATTATCTCGATGATCCTGCTGGGGAAGGCGCACGTGCGCGCTCTCTCTCTCTCTCTCTCTCTCTACACGCCATTATATAGTTAGCAAAATTGAATAAATATTAATAATCCTAATGAGTATTCTTAAAATTCTTTAATGACGATTATTATACACTTAATCATTCCTATTTAAAGTTTGGATTCTTCTTTTTTGTTTGTAATAGTACCTTTGCTATTATTGTGTTTCTGCCAATGTGAGCCAAATGATTTCTTTGAATGTCTAATGTTATATAATTATGAATATTTTAATGTTATATATTATGAAAATATTTAGATAGGGTTACAAAGCAATTATAGGTTATTTTCGTCATGTCTCGAATATTCTTACAGACAACGAGTTAAAAGGTATCACGTATCGATTAGTTAGAATTAAAAAAATTTAATGAGAAATTAGTGGATTGTGAAGTGTAATATTTAATATTGCTTTGGCCAATAAAAAGGAAAAGGTACATACTAACAAGACAAATAGACAAATTACAGAATAAACATGATTTATGAAAAAAAACTTTTTATTTAAATATAAAATGAAAACTATCTAATAAATACAAATATATCCATTTTTGAACTTGCATATCACGAGCTCATTCAATATAAGTTCAATGTCAATTGTTCATCATGTTTGATATGTTTAGTTACAAACATAAATTATGTTCAGAATCTTCATATATATATGTACGTAGTTATTTCTAACTCAAAACAATTATTTTTTAGTTGATTATTGGGTTAAATTTTAATATTTATTGTATATTGAATTATTGTATTAGATTTGAACTACAAATAATTATTATTGATTTTTTTAAAAGTTTATTAAATATTTTAATTTTTAATATAATAAATTTATTTGTTATAGAAATATGGCTCTGATTTATTTTTAATATAGCTAATCTAATTATTAAGAAATATGGCTCTTATTTTAGAACAAATTGAATATATATATATATATATACATATATATAATTTTTTTACATAGTAAAAAATGTTTTTGATATTTTTTTGTAATATTAATTTACTTAAAATTATATTATAAATATATTTTTGTATTTATTTAAATATATTAAAAATTATATATCGTTCGGTAGCAGAGTATTATAATATTGTCTATTTATACAGTTGGCATGAGAATTTTCTAAAGATAAGCAAGTCTAGTGGATGCCGTTAAGAACAGTAGTGGACTACTTAACCCATGTATGCACTCCAAAACTTCACGGTAATATAATATATCCTATTAATTCGACTTGAATTTGAATAATTTATTTTTAAACATCCTAAAAAATACTCCATTTATTTCTAAAAATTCTCGAATAATGAGGAGCTGTATGAGGTAAAAATTTTAGTTGAAAAACGACCTTCTTAATGTTTTGTATGCTTCCTTTCCGAGGTATAAAGGTGAAATATAGGGTTCTTCACTTCCAAAACTGCTCGTTTGGAGGTTCGACTTAGTCGATATTGAGTTGTAGGTTAACGCAAAAATCTTGCTTCAAAAATATTATTTATTCGATAAAAAAACTATATGTCAGTAGTTAGTGTCTCGTTTTATTTGTTAAAATAAAATATTGATAAACATGTGTATAACAGATTTATAGTTTTTACGAAATGATAACTTTACCAAATTGAAAAAAAATAAAAAATTACATTCTTGTAAAAGATAATTCTTTTTATTATTCCAAGAAATGAATTGATCTTGTTTTGAGGATGGGACTCAGGGAAATAAACCCAAGAGTCCCGTCAACAAAGCGGGCAAGTATTAGGCAAGCCCATAATTAACGATGGCCCAAACCGAAAACTAACTTGTAATAGTGACCAAAGAAGGCCCAAAGTCGTTAATTAAACACTGCTAAGACGGGGAGAAAATTATGATGAAAATTCTCACCAAAACGGCATAATTCTTTGTGTATCATAATAAACTAACTACTATCTTCCCCCGTTCGATGCAGAGATGCATATTATTATAGCATAATATTATTAAAATTTAAAATTAAATAAAATTAATATTTTCAAAATATATATATATATAATTATATTCAATAATTTATATATGTATCATAATTATAATAAAAATATAAATATTATATATAAAATGTGAACATTAATTAATTTTATTTATAAAAAAATCATCAAATTATCAAATATATAATATTTTTTTAAATCAAGAAAATTGAATTAAATCTGGTATATCAATGTGACATTTTTTATTATTATATATGGCATCGAATTGACACAACTTCATAATTGATTTGTTAAAATCAAGTAATTATGAAGATATATGAATATTTTTATTGATAGAATTAGTAACATTACTAATATTAACAAATAAAAATAAAAAATTAAAATGAATTCTTATTGGTTAGCAATATAACAATATTTTTTAAAAATTCATTTTTTTATTTGTGAAAAAAAATGGATGGAAAAAATAATAATAAGAAATATAGAAATATATATATATATATATCGATTACAAGTTGAACATATTAACTAAGACAGAGTCGTTACCTCTATGTTTTTTCCCCTGCCCACAATATATTGTTCCTTATTGCGGAAACACTATATTGGGCGGCAAGTAAGAATTAATTGCTTTGGGTTTGACTTATAAATCAGAATCATAAGTTTGTTAATGGGCTCTTAATTTAATTTTGAAAATGGGCTCCGGAATTCAAAGCCCTATTCCTTTAAAGCAAATAACAATTTTGAGTAATTTAAAGTTAGTTTATAAATTGTAAAATTTCGTTGAAATATAATTTTAAAGGGCATTTCTATTAACACCACATTTTTTACTCTTCACCCCACAAAAAATATTTAGATAAAAATAGATATAAATAAAATTACAATAATATCTCCAACTTTAATTTATTGTTCATTTTTTTAATTTTGCAGAACAGCCTATTCTCCTTCCCTCATTCTTCCTTGAGCGCTAACCAACCTTCCTGTTCAAAAACCAGAGCCTCCACGCGAGCAAACCACCACATGCTGTTGAAGCCTCACATAAATTGAACATTAAAAAATAAATTACAGTTTTTCAACATTCGGTGTCAAGAGACTAAACACACAAGAATATGTTCAGTTGGCGAAAACCAAAAGCCTCACAAAATGTTTAGCGCCCGCAAAACGAACATTGTGCTTTACATTCGGCCACAAGATCTAGCCGAACACATTAAATTGCTTTGTCTTTCGTCTGAGATTTATTTTCCTCCTCCTTTCTTTCATTGTTCTTCCTTCTGCTTCTGATATTCAATAGTGAGAGGGATAGAGATGAAATAGTTATAGCTGTATTTATTAACATTTTTTTTCAACAATTTTCTTCCTGCAATTGTTCCTCGAAGGAGAAGACAGAACATCTCCTTTCAACATTTTTCCTACATTTCTTCCAGCAGTTCTTCTTCAGAGAAGGAGACGAAAGCTCTGTGTCCTTTAATATTTTTCATCATTTTTTTCAATAAATAAGGGTATAAATGTAAAAATAGGTGGGTGTGTAAAGTAAAAATATTATATTTTTTAATTAAAATATAGTGTGTAAAATAAATGTGATGTAAAAAGTAAAATTTGTGGTGCTATTAGAAACAGCCAATTTTAAATTCAAAAATAATTTTCGCTATTTTATGTACAAGTAAAGCGGATTGATATTGCGCGCGTAACCTACCGAGGAAAATGTAGCAGATTAAAGTTGGCAGTTTTAAATGGTTCACTTTTTTTTATTAAAAATATAAAATAAAAATATTAAAACTGTGACAATTTTTCTATTTTTAATATTGTTTATGTGTAACAATAAAGAGAAATACAATATTTTTTTGGTTGATTACTTGGGTTAGACTTGACCATTTTACTGTGGATTGAATTATTTTTATTGGATTTGTTTTGCAAATAACTGTTAACCAATAGAATTTTAAATAATAAAATTATTGTATAATATAATTTTTAAGACAAAACACTTTTATGAAACAAGATTCTGGTGAACTTCCAAAGTAGACCAGAGAGATAATCAAGGCTAACGAATCATGGAAATTTGTACTGCACTATAATGAAATTATGAAATGAAAACTCAAGTTCTCATTTACATGATAAAGAGGCCATTGAATTGCCACTCTCTTTTAATAGTATTATAGTTTCAGATATTTTCTGCAACAAGAATTAGAAATGTGGGGAAGATTCTATCAATATATGCCTATATGTACTGTTCCTTGACATAGCTTAGTGTAACCTAGACGACAATGTTCTTATACAAGTGCCTCCCGTCAGTTGATGTCTGATCGTTATCGAACACCTAAGCATTTGGCCCAACGTAAACATCGAGAAACTTTACCTGGAAGGTTGTAATCTGAAAGCAAAGATGGGTCTGTTGCTATGTCTTCAGCGTTCGACCATATGTAAACTCCCCGTTCTTGCCTGCTGCCTGGGACCGTGTTGTCCAGAATGAATGCGATCCAGAGCGTCACAATCATGTTTAGTGATAGAAGTGCGTTGAGTGCAAAATCGAGCTGAAAGGAAGTAATAAGAATCAAGGTATTAATTAGCCTGTTTCTGGCGATTCAAGCATGCCAACATCATTCAATGCAGTTATTAACAAATACGAAAAACTTCTGACATTCACAAAGTTGATAGAAAATGCGAAAAAGCAAACAAGGGAATGATGTCTTACTTCTTTACTTCCGGTGTGGATGGGTCCATCAGAAGCTGCTGAATAGGGGATAAGATAACTGGGAAGAATCAGGCTGGACTCGGGTAGGTACTGCTGAATATAAGCGGGGATGGATAAACCGAGGAACAAAGAAACACCCACTATTGTTATGTTCCTAAAACTTGCCGTTTGAGTATACTGCAGTGTCGAGAGACCTAATGCCACAATGAGAGCCCACATGAAGCAAAGAACAGCAGCTGCTAGAGCTTGTGGAATTGAAGCAAGAATGGCGCCTATTTTACCTAACCAAAACAAGACACAAAGTAAAACTCATTTTCCTCACATGATTATAGATTGAAGCTAGTTTTTTCCAAAGTGGCTAAAACAAATGAGAAACTCTATTGTTAATATTTTCAGAGCATTAGTACCTATAAATGAGAAGACAATTAAGAAAACTGCTCCAACCTCCACGACCTTCCGGCTTGCAACCTTGGTTATGCCAATAGTATGGACATTCTCTGTCAATGTGGTAGACCCGGTCCCTGAGCCCCAAAGGCCAGCTAATACACTGCAAAAGCCTTCTAACCCAATTCCTCGACTGACAATGCCAGGTGTTGGAGCCTTTGCATTGATTCTCATGGATGCTGTGTGATATGTCCCAATCTGCACAGTTTTTTTGCAACAATTAAGTTTTGAACCATTGCTTACTTGGAAATAGTTTAGAAGATTTAGGATTTAATTGTTATGTTGCTCAATTATATTTTCCTTCAACGAAATTGTTTGCTCTATAGTATGACACTATTGTCTCCCTACTTAACTCTCATATGTGAAGGCATGAATGTCTGTTCACAATAGTAAAAAACACTTATGGGAATCACACTTTTACAAATGGTAAAGACGACAGATTAATTTTATTCTCAGCCCACTTATATCAGGATAGAAATGCAATTAACCGTGATATAATTTGATTACTACTTCAGAGAACTGCTGAGATTGTCACTATTTATAATCTGATAAAGTGGTGAAAAAGTACTAACCGAGTCAATTGATGCAACAAGTGATACAAAAATCATTATGATTGAAGTACGCAAGCGGAAGATAGGAATACCCCACTGTAAGGGGTAGGGGATCCTAACCCATGCAGCAGTTCTCATTGCATCAGAAACATC
The DNA here is from genome assembly GCA_028749325.2 of Caryopteris x clandonensis. Taxonomy (NCBI): domain Eukaryota; kingdom Viridiplantae; phylum Streptophyta; class Magnoliopsida; order Lamiales; family Lamiaceae; genus Caryopteris; species Caryopteris x clandonensis. Next base: position 3,233,076 of record JAPYKT020000007.1, on the reverse strand, counting down.
TGTCCTGCAGTGTTTCATGGTATATGCATGCTTCCTACAAGCATCAATAAGGATGTTGGAACTAGGAATGTCTGGACTGCAGCCTTTGTAGTTATAAGCCCCACCAGCTGTCAGAAAAAATGCATATGCCCATATAATCACAACGCTTAAGGGAACCTGCAAGGATTGGTTTCTGGAAAGTCATAACAAAGATAATGGGCAAAAGACACACTCGCAGATGTACTCGAAGAAGAAAGAACTACTTTTCTCTAATCATCATATGATGAATGAGTAATTACTCACCGCATATATTCGAAAAACCCTGTTGCCAAAAACAGATATTCCTCTGAGGTACTGCACATAAAAAAGACTAAGTTTATCTTTCTTACATTGAGGCTTGAGCAACAAGCACTTATGCAAAGAACAGTAAAGGAATTTAATTAGAACCAAAATGTATTAATCAATTAAGCCGAACATGCTCACCAAGGTAAAGATAAGAACCAATAAGATCTCGGGAATGCTAATTTCCACACATGCACCGGCTTGAGGGAAGCCATAGCTGAAGAATGCTAAACCTACAGCTGTAACTGTTGGTGCAACCACAACAGGGTTTATGAACCTGCAGCATATGCCAATCGGAATTTTAAAAAATAATAATAATAATAAATCAGATGTTTCACTTTCTGGACCAATATTAAGATAAATTGGATTTTCTCTTGTTATAATAGGATTGTTAATTTTCAAACCACTAGGGATTCTTTCCTGAACACTATCCCTTTTTTTGCTTATGGAATGGAATTCGACTCCCTTATAAGATCAAACATTAATGACAATATGAGCCATATACAGCAATTTACAAAAATCTCCCACACTGCTGAAGAAATAAGGAAATTCAAGATTCTGAAACCGGCGTCCTCTTCAAGATTACCTTAAGAATAAAGACATTAAACCACTGAAACCCATTACACACTGAACAATTGAGCCAACAATTATAGCTCCCTGTAATTCCCTCATGATGTGCCTGAATCTCTGTATACAACACAACAGAAGATGCAGTACAACTCATAAATATTAAGTATTGAATTTAGAGCAAATAAAAACCAGAAAATAAACTTTAACTAAGATATTATTTGGTATAGGATTCATGCCTCTGTTTAACTTCAAACAGCTTTTTAAGATTAACATAGAAATGAAAAAGATTCTTTATATTGTTTTCATTCTAATATATTTTAGCAAATTACAAAATGTAGCTGACACAGAATAAGATTTGAAATTTCTCTACAATGCTTATCCAATACATTAGACCTAAGATGATTTTGAGAGAACTTAATTACATAAAAACAGTTGTTGCAAAACTTGTGAAGTGCATCCTTGTGCTTTATGGAGTCTTCACCTAAAACCCTTAGTAAATGTTATAGAAGTTCTTATAGTTATGGGTGATCTAAATAGCTCTCTTACTTCCCTTGTGCATGGTCATTGTTCTAGTCAAATTGGTTGAAACAAAAAATAATTATATAGATATGGAAGAATTGATCTCAATCATCTCATATGATAGTACGTCGCCAACAAATAATTCTTACATGTTCAGTTAGATTCCGGAACTCTCGTGAATTCATGATAGCCAATGCAGGAGCCAAATAAACAAATGAACTGCCTTGAATGAGTGGTAGGCGAGTACCAAAGTATGTATGCAGTATTGTTGTGATGCCCGAAAGCAGCAGCATAGTGGAAATTACTGTGGCAGTATCTTTCTGTTAAAATTTCAAGAAATTATGAGGAACAAATGATGAACTTTGCATATCTTGTAAATCCAAATTCTGCGTGCATGAGCTTACATCGGTTCCACCCATTGCAGGTACAATGATGAGAGGAATGAAGATAAGAGAACCAGCCAAGGATAGGTAGTGCTGCAAACCATAGAATATAACAGGCACTGCAGGTTAAGAAAGAGGTGGGAGTGAGTGACAATCAAGAAAAACAATGAAGGTATCAATGCATGAAGTAAGGGAATGATATCGGCTCACTTTTAGCACAATATTCCCCAATTCCGCATGTAGAAAACAGAGAACCATTAGCCCAAAAGAAAAAAGGAGGACGACCTGGGGGTTGCTATAAAGGTCATGCAGTGCCTATATATAAATAAGAACATGTGTTTCGACCAAAGACAATGGCGAAGTATGAGTCAAACAGGGAAAGGAGGGCTTTGGCAATTACAAAATTAGCTCCAATTACTGAAGGGGAACTAGCTAGCCCCTTGGAGCTAGAATGAACAATGTTTGAAGTGTATAAAAATAAATTCCAAGAATTTTCATCTAGGCTTTTCACATATTTAGGTGAAGATAAGTTGATGGTTTAGCATTTAGATTTGGCTGCCCAAGCAAAAACAAAGAAACAATATGACAAATAAAGGAACTTTTCATGCCAGCCAAGCAAAAGATGAATCACTCTAGAACTTTTGCATTGGACAAGATAGGCAATTAAACACTTCCGTAATGCATATTTTAACACACTCCGAAGGATGAGAACCAACAACCAACCATCCATGTCCAGTTGTAATATAATGTGCAGCATTAGCTAAATTCTAAACCAACCACTAAGAACTGGCTGACTGTAAGTAGCTCACATTGAATGCACAAAACAGTATTTGCCTTCTTTAAGCAAAAAAATATAGATATAAATGCAAATGAAAATGTGTACTGACACTTGCTATAATTTACCAGTGTCACTCAATGACAAGAGGTTCCCCCTACTGACTAAAATAATGCTTATACAGGCTAGTAAATAATGCTTTTACAGGCAAGTACACCCATTATTGTTTCAATACTGCAACTCGCAAACTAGTTCATAAAAGCATTCAACCTAAAATTTGTTTCCATATAATATACAATTTAACAAGGAACTTTTGCATCAAAAGAAGTTGAGAAACAAACTGAGAAGTTTCAGTAAAATAAGGTAAATGCAAATTTAGAAACCCAATATTTACCCCAATGCGGTATCCTTATTGCGGTATCCTTATTGCTGGTCAGAATCATATTAAAACCATTTAAGACTCATTTTGTAGGATTTCAGGTAAAGGCTTTCCAATTGCATCAAAAGAAGTTGAGAAACAAACTGAGAAGTTTCAGTAAAATAAGGTAAATGCAAATTTAGAAACTCAATATTTACCCCAATGTCGTATCCTTATTGCTGGTTAGAATTATATTAAAACCATTTAAGACTCATTTTTTAGGATTTCAGGTAAAGGCTTTCCAAATGACTCAAAAGATTATATCAATCACTGTTCATTTCACTTTTTCACAATTCTTGATTGATTATCACAAGCTGATGAATATAACACAAGCAAGTTCGTAATGAGTAAATAAAACATCAGCAAAGCAATGCGAAGATATTAAAACTAACCATAACCAGGATTATCCTTCATGCCGAGAACCATTTTTGGCGAAGGATGCCACCCCCCATCACCGGAATCCTCTCCATCTGGGTACATATTACCACCTATCCCTCTATCGGAATCTCCATCGCCCATCTTCTGCTCCATACCCGGAGCATTTGCCCCAATACCCTGCCCATTACTAGTATCTGTCCTCAATGCAGTATTCGTTCCCAGACTTGCCTCAGCCACCCCATTCCTCGTCTCATTATCACCTCTCTCCATTCCATCTCTATACCTTATACCGTCCCTACTAAGTGGTTCAATCTCAGGCCCTCTCTTCCTAGTCCTCCCCAAAATAGGATCAATCTCAATCTTGGGTGATATTGACTCATTCTTCTCGAAGACACCCTTCTCCAAATCAAGTCTATCATTATTATTGTTTCTCCCCTCATTCAAATCCCTCCTCCCGCTAAAGCTTCTCTCAGTTTCACTGGAGAAATTCGATACAAAGCCTGTCCTCTTAGCCCAAGATCTCAACTCCCTCGGGTCATACCCTTTTCTTGGTACAAATGGCTCAATCTTGGGTTCCAAAACGGATCCCAGTTTCTCCCCCTTTTTTCTAACATCCTTGTTTTCCCTTCCTAATCTCGACCCACCTTCCATTTCAGCTTTCGCCAAATGGGACTCGGTTTGTTTTTTCAAGAAGAACAGCTTTAGGAACAACCTTTCTTGCTCTTCTCCACCTCCCTCTAAACTTATTTCAAAAAGAGAGAATCACTCCACTTGCAAAATCAAGTGGAGTGAGAGCGATTTAAGTGAGAGAAAGAAAATAGCACCGTCTGGTTTTCAATGCTGGGGAGTGGTAGCGCAGTGGAAGTGAGTTAGCCGACAGAAACATCTTCTCATCTTTTTGTTTTTGGTTCTGCCGCTCGAAAGTTGCTATCGTCCTATAGTCAAATCACTAGAATGCCCTTGTCAGTGGCCGTTGGAACAGGGAAGATTTGTGGTTTGGATGGGTGGATTGCCAGTTACGCCCCTTATGGGAAAAAAAGTTTTCTTAGTTTTGAAGCCTGATAATAATGGCTTCTTTGATCATTGCAAAGTATTGAAAGGGACAACTGAGTCGACTCGGTTGTCGGCTCAGTATGCTTTCATTTTGCTGTAGCTAGAGCGAAATAAATGTAGGGACCCACCCAGCCAATCCTCCTTCTCAGTTTTTACAATAATGTGCTCAAATCAATCTGTCGTTTATTACAATAAAAGAAGTAGGAAGATTAATTTACAAGAATTTGGTATGTATAATAATTGTATGAAATGATGAGATTGTGCTTTTATAAAATATCAAAACACGGTTACTCTTTACTATATTTAATGGTTGAGTGAAATTTATGACAAAATTAAGAAGAAGAAAAATAAAGTTAATTTGATTTAGAGCTAAGAAAGCATAATTAATGTGATTAGAGCTAAGAAAGCATAATTAGGTATCACTTTTCTGCATTACTCTACACACTTTTAAGCCATAATAAAATGTCATTTTAGAGTTTGAAGGAAAAGATAAGGTTTTAGGCAAAGTGGCAATAATAGCTTAACATAAGTCGTCCCACAAATCATTGATTCAGACATTTTAACACCACTACTTCTTCTCCGATATAATGCACGACATGTAATATATTTTATTATATTATATTAATTATATTTATATATATAAATATATTTTATTTTAAAATATAGTTTTTATATTAAAATAAATTTTTGATACTTATCTTTATTAAATAATAACTTGTATGATATTTTGAAGTAAATTTTATATTATCTCCGAACTAAATATAAATATTTTAACTTGTTAAAATATTGAGGTTAAATAATATTATAATATTATATAAATTAATAGCATAAATTTTTTTATTTTTATAAAAAAATCATGCATATTTCTGATAGATTAAATTTATATAAAAATTAATATATTACTTATTCAAATCCAACACATATATCAAAATTTAAAAAATTATTATTCAATTCATACAAAATTATATTTCATCCATAAAAACTAATATATTTCATACTTTAAATATAATTATTTTATTTTAATATATATAATATTAATGCTAAATTAATGATCATAAAAAGAATATTAATTTGATATATCATATGTTAAAAATAAATTTAAAATAAAAAAATTATTTAAATTTTAAAATTTGAGTGAAAAAAAATTGGAGAGAGAAAAAAAATGGAAGACATTGTCAATTAATTTTGAGACACATGTCAAAAACAAAAAAAATTCATTATTCTCCTTTTATGTATAGTATAGATATATACATTAGATATATTTCATATAATTTAGATTTATGTATTTATATTATCTATATATTTATATGTAAAAATTTGTGTATATACACATATTTACTTTTATATATTTACGTAATCAAATTTTTGTATATATATATATATATATATATTATTTTATATATTATATCGATAGTATAATATTACATTGGATACTTTTCTATTATTTTCATTATATATTTATTTATTAATAAATTAATTTTATAATTATACAAAAAGTCATTAGCGAGTAAAAAACTCAAAATCATAAAATATTTTTAACCCTGTTGATGAATTTAAATTTTTATTTGACTCCATTACAAAGTCAAAAAATTATAATTGTAAAATTATTTTGTGTATTATTTTTTTCAGTTTATGGAATCTTTTTTCTATTTTTAGATGTAAAGTATGATATTTATATTTATAATATTATTTACAGGTATACATATAACTCATTGAAAAACGGTTCTAAAGATATTTTGTCTTAACATTTTAGCTTACTCACGTTTTAATTAAAGCGTCAAGCCTCACAATTTCAAGCCCAGTTTATTTTTCTTATTTTGTCATAACTTAAAAAAAAAATATCTATAACTATTAAAATTAAAAGTTATTAATTCTTAATTTTGTATTGATAATTAATTTTTTGAAGTTAATACAAGTAAAAAATATAATAAGTATAAATAATAAATAAATAAATGAATAAAATAAAATTATATACATACACATAGTGAGAAATTTAATTCTATATAAGCATATATGCATGTACACATTTATATATTATATTATATAAAATTATATAATAAATATGTAAAATATTTATATATTACATATTTATATCAAGAACATACTAAATTAATATATTGCGATAAAACTAATTTTACAATTTTAAATTTTAAAATTAATTAATTTTAAAACTAAATAGTATTTATGTATAGAATTCAGTTTTAATTTATTTAATCTTGACTATATTAATAATTATTGTTCTTTTAATTTCGAATATATTAATAACTATTAACTAAAAACAATTCATATATATATATATATTTTAATATTACTACGTTTATAAAGATTTTTAAAAACTGATATACATAATATTAGTTTTTAATTAATACAAATATATGAACTTGTTGTGAAATAATTGTATATGTTATAAGATTTCATTAAAAAAATCAAAATATTTTTATCACATAAATTATATTATATAAGACACACAACTGTCGCACAAGTTAATGAGTTCAATTTCATGTAATCCTCCTTCGTTTGTCTCACTCATACCATGTCCATCAAATTATCTACATATATAACAATATACATGCAAATAAAAAATAAAAATGTAAAATTTATTTTAATAATAAATTATAAATATATGTTATTTCTAATACATAATTTTATATAATAAATATTCCGCTATATATGTATATATATATATACCTTCCGTAAGTTTTTAATAAAAAAAAGAAAGGCAAAATAGATCGGACACACTAATATTTTCATTTAATTACTACTGGATCTGACGATATTTGGTCCGATCATACTATGTATATCAAATGATGTATATATGTAATACATAATTGTATATAATATATATATATATATATTCAGCTATATATACATACATAGTATCTACGGCGATACATTTATGAGAAATTTATTTAGCTATAAAATATACATTTATAGTATTTAATTCTTTTTGGATACTTTTTTTTTTCTATTTTTAAGTGTATAATTTTTATTTTTTAATATTATTTATATATAATTACTAAAATGAAAACACGACAAAATTAAAATAGGACCTGAAAAAGTCAGGCCTCCTCATTTTATTTTTTTATTATTATTTGTACTTATTATATTTGTTAATTTGTAATAACTTGAAATTTTAATTTATAACTACAAAATGATTTATAACTTTAAATTTTATAGTTATAAATATTTCTTAAAATTTATTAACAAATAAAAAAATATAATAAAGTATAAATAAAATAATTTAAAAATAGTTCTTAAAATGTTAGGCCCTTTTTTATTAAATATATAAAAATATAACTAATATATATATATATATAATATACAATATTATACTCTACATTTAAAAATAGGAATTACTATCCAAAAACTGAAAAATAAATTAGATATACGAAATATATTTGCAATTTCAATTTTTTTTACTCTGTAATGGAATTTTTATTGTTTAGTTATAAATAAATTTTAAATTTAGTGAAAGGATTAAAAATATTATATAATTTCAATATACTTTGTAATTAATTATTGTATAATTTAACAAAAACCTTTTTTATTTATTAATAAATAAAACTCTCAACATCTATAATAAAAATTAAATAAAAAAATTAGAAAAGCGTATCTAAAACAATATTATACTATATCTATAAATCTATACGTATATAGTATATAATATGTATAGGTAATAAGAATAAAAAGTAATTAAAATAATTAAATTAGGTATCTACAAATATTTTTTTTCTTCAAAACATCACAATTATCGTCCAATTATTTTAATTATTTGCTTACATGGATAATGATGTGACAGCTAAATCATCAAATGAACTCTATAAAAAATGCAATGGTTCTTTTAACATTTATGTATAATTATATATAGTAATATATATATATATATATAAAATCAATGTAACTAAATTTACACACACTCATATTAGATATGTGTGTATTTGCAATTATATATATATATATATATATATTATAAGCACATATATTTATATATATGTAATAATCTAAGAATAAAAATATTACGTTTCATAATATTTTTATTCTTAGATTTTGAACAAAATATAATGTCACCGGGTGTAATATTTCTAACAAAAAATAAAATATTTTATACTAGTTTAAAAAATACTTTTAAACCAACTCTTTAAAATATAATATTCTGGTAATTAACCTTAAAATTATATGTTGTAATCTCTAGTAATTGTATTTTATTGCAAATTATTCTTAAAGTTGTGATATATTCAGAATAGACTCCAACATATTTGCATGATAGACTACAACAAATTGTAGAAGACTGTCTTCTTTATCATAAAGATATAATGGAGACAAATCTAAAAAATTCAAACACTTTAGTCTTTCTATGATTTTGTTAATAAATGATTGTCCATGATATACATTATTCTAACATTGTTCCAATGAAGGAGCCTTGAGAGAAGTTTCTTTTTTTTTTTCCTCCAAATTTTAACATTTTGCGTTTAAATTATTATAATTCTGTAGTCATATGATATATAAATCAGTCGTTCTAAGCATGGATGTTAAATGGGCTAGTAATTTCAAGTTAATTTTAACGGATTTTGAGCTAATTAGGTTTCATGTTAATTGAGTTGTTTTAAACGAACTCGTAATATAGTGAACCCACCCCGATCCTACCAATTTCCAGGCTAGTCGGACCATTATCAAATTATGAGCTAAAATAATCAAATTTACATATTTAAATTTGAAATTTTTTAATCAAATGCATCTAATATTTTACTTAAAATATAATTTTAAATTACATAAAAATTTAATATATTTTATAACCTTTATATGATTATAACAAATTTAAATATTAAATATTTAAGTGATATATAATACTTGATGATCTTGTTCCTAACTCTAAGTGGATCCATATTATAATAGTTAAAATCATATTGTACCATCTTATTTAAGTTCTAAATTAAAATGATGTTATTCAAAATTTTATAGTAATTAAATTTGTTTCCATTAAAAATCAACTATGTTATATAAGTTATTTTGAAATGTTGTTTGTCATTGTTTCTATATTAGGAAAAGGATATTAAAGAAGAAAAATGTGAGCCCTCACTAATTTTATAAAAAGGCTTAATCAGACATTTGATTAAATCGATTATTTTATTTAAGGTTCGATCTTATAATTTTTTAAACTAAACAAATCAGCCAATTTGGCCGTGATATTTTTAACATTTTTAATTGTAAGATGATAATGTTTCGTAAATAGATATTTGTAAGGATATGAGCATGTTTACATTAGATTGGAGGTGTTGGTTTCATATTTTGTAAAAGTTAATGTGGATGAGTGAGACCAAATATATAATGAAAATGTTAATATTTATTTTGAAATATTGTTCGATTGGATATGTGATACAGCAGTTAAATTAATCAATTTAGGGGTGATGTATTATTATATAATTTAAAACTATTAATTAACTTTATTAATTTGTAAAATAAAAAAGTATATATATATATATATATTATCCACGGTATTTTTAGGACTAGGGTGTCACAAAAATATAGAACCCTCTGGTTCCCTCTCTAAAACCTTCTGCACTTCCACATCAGACCGCCAAAGTTAGAAATTCTTCGACAACGTCGGCTGCAGCAAAACCCCTGCTCCAGAATTATAAGAGCTTCTGCAAATCCCCTCACACACTACCATGGCAGCAGTTGATTCTTCTTCCTCTTCATCAATCTTCGCCCTCAGAAATTCCCGCCCACCAGACGACACCGTTTTCTACTCCATCTTCCCCGACTCCAGCGTCACCTCCGCCGCCGCCGTTTCCGGCGAATTGCAGTCTCTCCATCTCCAAATCCTCAACCATGTGGCTCCGTTAACTGGCGCATACATCTGGCAGCACCAGCCATTCTCTCTCTCAATAACCCTCTCGCCTATTCCTCATCTATCTGGCCACCTCCGCTTTGGCGACAATCTCGAGGACGAGTGGTTCGTCGTGTTCCTCCTCTTCGAAATATCGATAACGTTCCCTAATCTATCCATCCGCGTATGGGACTCGGACGGGGAGTTTCTGTTAATTGAGTGTGCTTTCCACCTCCCTAAATGGATCAATCCGGAAACTTCCGTCAATCGCGTATTCATCCGCCGCGGCCTCCTCCACATTATCCCGCAGTCGAGCTTCCAATCGACGCCGAAATTGGAGGACGCTCTGAGATTTTTGGTGACTGGAGACAATGATTCATTGTCGCGTGCACCGGACGCTGTTCAGTTGCATTTGAGCAAGAAAATTGGCGAGTATCCAGAGCGTGCTTACAGGAATGTCCATAAAGTGAGAGTTGTAGTTCCAATTTCGGTGGCGTGGGTGTTGAGGCATGAGCCGTGCTTAATATCTTTGGCTGTAGAGGGGTTTTATGATAGGGATATCGACAGTATGAAGTATGCTGCAAAAATGGAGAAGTTTTTGCCTAGGGGAAAGCAGGAGGAGATGGTGGAGGTAGTTGTGAGGATGTCGAGGGCAATGTATGCTCAGCTGGTTCAGCAGAAGTTCCAGGCCCCTAGTTGCTTTCCTATGCCGGAGAGGAGCAAAATGGAAAAGTATGTGGAGGCAGAACTGGGGATGAAGATCGCTTGTGGGTTTGAAATGATGTATCAGTTTAGAAAGAAGCAAGGGGATGAAGGCAAGGGAAGCACATGGGAAGCTTTCAGGGAGAGTTTGGAGAGGAGCGGTTATTTTGAGGGGTTGTTGCCAGGGTCAAAGGAATACAAGAGGTTAATGGAGAAGGCGGAGGGCTATTACCAGAATAGTTTGTTGCATGAAAGAGCACGGTATGGGTTGTTGTTTATTTTTTGTTGCTTATAATTTGACTTGTTCTAGAGTCTGATTGTTTGGTTTAGTTGAATTTTTTATTTAATGTGCTAAAGACATAGTTCATCTAACAAATATTTGCCTCTTTACGGTACAGGCTTGATAAGAATTATTTTTTTATACATGTCCGCTAGTATATGTATATGTGAAATCTATTAAATTCCTGGAAACCATGAGGCAGGCGTCTTGTTTTGTGATAATAGTTCCTCTGTTATTTGAGAGTGTAGACTGATGTTATTTCTAATGTTCTAATATATAAGTCAGAATTTTGGAGTCTGATCCATGTCTGCACCTTTTGAGATCCATTTCTACTTCGTATCAATTGATTCAATCATTGTTTTCTCTTTGTGCTGTTGAAAGTAAAACGTGTTCCTTCTGCTGATGTGATGTTGCTAATGCAGTGAAGTATTGAGTGCACCTGTAAAACGCATAGATGAAATTCTTGCACTTCCACATTCAGCAGATGATTTCAAGAATTCGGAGCTTCCTCCATCAGATGATGATTCATGGCTCTATGGGGGGGAAGATGAATTAAATGCTGCTCTTCACGAGAGGCAAAATGAGATGGAGCATTACAATTTGAAGCAAAAGAAGAAACATAAATCAAACGAGAAGCAGGAGGGGGGTTCAGAATCTGCCGAGAAATTTGATGAGCATGATCTTGGGGGAATTTCTAAATGTATGCAATCCTTTATCGAAAAATTTTCAAGCTATGAAGGAGCTGAGGTTCCAGAAGACAGGTTCATCCTTCTCTTTTCTTTCCTGTCAGATTTGTGAAGTGTGATATCATTTTCTCATCTTAGGTCAGATGTTCCTTTATTAGGCTTTGGCTTATGTCTTATCTGATCTTTTGCCTGCATATCCGGTATCTTATTTGGTGTACTTAGTAACTTGGTATGAATTGTGCTTATGATAATGTAACTGTTGCTTTATGTTAATTATGTTTAGAGATTACCTGGAAACTTCCCTTTATGAAGTAGACATATATTATGAACGTATGCCTGGACTGCAAGAGAACCATGAGAATGGCCCAACTTACGGTCCCAGAGTGAAACGAAACTCCATTTAGCTAGTTAGAGCTTGAATGGCTTGACTTGGGTATCCAAGTATAGGCGAACCAACTTTTCTTGAACATATGCTCAACCTGTCCGACATTCATGGCCAGTGGTTTCTACACTTGCTGAAACTCATTTTGTATGATGCCATTACCACATTGACAACTTGTTATCCCCTTCTTTTGGTGGTGTATTTTTTCAGAAGCTGGATTCCTTCTTATTGGCTCTGGAACTTACCCTTTAATATGCGTATCACTTATGTTATCTCATTTAATGTGCATTCTGGATACTCAAGCCACTGAAGATATATCTGTTGCCAATGTCATGTCATATGACTGTATTCAAGTGTTTCATGTTTTAATTATCTTCTGGATTGAGCGTCAGTAGCTCACGTTGAGTTTTCATCTCTTGAATAAATATGTAAACTCTACAATCTATTTTCAGGAACTTGAAAGATGTAGATTTTGATGTGGATGAGTTCATGAAAGACATGGATTCAGTAATGGGACATCGCAATTCTAAAGATAATGACAGTGATCATGAAGATGGATTGTCCTCGGACCTTGATTTTGGTAATATTATAAGTATTTGCTTATGTATTGTTTTTTAATGTTTATTGCACTTATAAGCTGCGTTGATTTTGTAAATTGTCTGCTATGGATTACCTCCCCTTGGTAGTGGCAGTCCTCCTATGTCTATTGTTTCGCTGAACCATGTTATCCCATGATTCTGTTTTAGAGTTGCTGCTGAATGAGAATAAAATTTTAGAAATGATTCAGAGAACTATGGCTGGTTCCTCTAGTATAATCACAAAAAAGAATGCCAATGTTAAAAGTTCTTTGTGCTCAATTTTCAAATTATGCCTCTTGCCCCATAAATAAGTCACAGGCTTATGACATATGTGGCATGAACTTGCAGACGACGATGAGGATGAGAGCGAGGACGCAGAGGATAATGTAGATGGAGAGGATGAGTTCATGCATTCGTATTCTGATGCCCTTAACAAGGAATTGAAGGCCACTACACTCGATAAAACCTTTGTTCACGCACAAGAACAATCCTCTAAAAAGAACGATGAGGTATTCTCAGTCTATATCTTCTTACTTTGTTGAACTCCCGGCAACATTTGCTGCCTAGACCAATATGTTTCACTGGTCATATTTAAGTCACAGTTGCAATTAAACATCTTAGAAAATTTTAGACGTCGTCTTTCCTTTTATTGTCTAGTTCCTCTAATGTGAATGGGTTGAAATGTATGGATGCAGGGAACTTCGAGCAGTGTGAATGATGAAATGGAGGAGGAGTTAACACCAGTGGATGTAGATTTCAACCTGGTAAAGAATTTCCTGGATTCATACTCTTCTCAAGAGGGACTGTCGGGCCCTGCTTCGAACCTTCTAGGGCTTATGGGTTTAAGATTGCCTGACGATGTTGGCAAAGGCAAATGATTTTTTCACTGTCATTTCAGAATTAGCTTAATTATCTTACAAAATTTATATTGCTAGTGTATTTTTTGGCTTGTATTGTATATACTTGCGCATGGAGATCTTTTCTACCATAGGATACACACAGGTATTCAGAAGCCACGAAACACAGATGAGTTCTGTTATTTATTTGTTAAAAAGGAGCGTTATTAACAATTTATGATGCTTCAGAGTATGTAGTTCGGATTTTCTCTTTGTCAAATAGCATCACTAATGATACTATTTTCTGAAATTGAATAGAGAATTTAATCTCGGGATATATAATAGCCCAACAAAGAAGAAGGGCTTGCAGTCCCATAATAAAGACATTTACTGTTTGTTTTTATTTAACACACCTTCACTGTAGTGTTCGAGATCTTTCTCAATTAATCGCTTTATCCCTCATTATTCAAGAATTAGAAAGGTCATTTTCCCTAATTATTTGATTTAACACACTTCAACTGTAGTGTTTGAGATCTTTCTCAATTAATCGCCTTATCCCTCATTATTCGAGAATCAGAAAGGTCCTTTTCTCTAATTATTCTAATTCAAATATGTGTAGTGATTCGTTGGGATGGGCTTGGTCAAATAGAAAAGAACGGTTGGTGAGCCTTTCACATCCAGGGATCACGAACGACCATAGAACCCCATTCAATAAATGGATAGCTACTGCGGACGACCATAGAACCCTATTCAATAAATGAAAAGCAGCAGCAATCCGTTCTCACATACATCCACCTTATATATAATACAACAAATTTTAAATATAAAAAATATGAAGATTATAAGAAACTTAAGAAATTTAAGTTCGTGCATTTTAAATTTGAAATAAGTCGTTTTGAAGTAAAAATAAAAATCAAGTTATTTTAAATCATTTTAATTATATAATTTCTCAATGGTGGTTAAGGTAACATGAAATTATAAATAGGGACAAGCCACGACAAATCAATGAAAGGAATCCTTTCAAATCCCACTTACTGATTAATATATTTCTGACAAGGGCTTTCCCTAAATAAAGACAAAGACTTTGAAACATGACACAACAAAGGCACAATCTTGAAAGTTTTTAGGGTCTTTCTCCACCAATTAAAATTGATATTCCAAAAGGTTCTTGCCATGTAGTCCACTGTTACTGTACTTCAAAAGAATCTGAAGTCCTGTCGGTGGATGTGTGTTTTTTTTTTTGTTTTTTTTTTGTTTTGGTTTTTTGGTCAAATAAACACCTAATAAAATCAGGTCAAGAAAAGCATTATAGTAATATCTTTCTCGCAATTTGTTAGCACATCTCATTACTCTTAATATAAATTTTGCAGAGATTTAAAAATAAATTATAAGACTTTTTTTTTTTTATAAAAAATTTAGTTTGAATAACGAAAAATAGAAAGAAGAAATCCGAAGAAATGGTAATTTATTAAATTGTAAGTGCCAATAATAATCCGAGAAATTTAATTGGCTTTTTCCGCAGTGCGTTCTTGACGGGGTATTCCACTGAATCTTTATTATATTACGTCTCATATTCAGGAAGGAAGTCAAGAATCGACCAGCCATGGTATCTTCTCAAGCAACGGAGGTGTTGAAGAATGAGCTGCCGGTGGAGCAGGAAAATCTTGTTCTCTCTGGTGAGGTTAGGACCGGTTTGGTACTTGTCGACATCGTTAATGGCTTCTGCACCGTTGGTTCTGGAAATCTGGTACGTTCATCTGAAGCATCTTTTGATGACCTTCATTATTGTTGCACAAATTGGGTTTGAAGAATTGTGGGTTCATAACAAAATAATGTGGAAGTTAATTTGGAAACAGGCCCCACAAGCACCAGATAAACAAATTGGTGGAATGGTAGATGAATCAGTGAAGCTTGCCAGAGAATTCCGTAGACTGAATTGGCCTATTTTTGCTTTTCTTGATACCCATCATCCAGACGTTCCAGAGCCCCCTTATCCTCCTCACTGTATAGCTGGATCTGATGAGTCCAAGCTGGTTCCTTGTAATAATTCCTCAATTATTTCCTGCATGATGGAGTGTCTTTTTTCCTTGTCATCTGAAAGCTATTTCATATTTTGGACTTTTTATAATTTTTTGGTTTTCTTGGCGATCAGTATTTGAAATATTTGAGTTTTGCAAGTGCAAAAAAGGAACACATTTAAATATTGAAGGCAAAGTGCAACCAAAAATACAATTAAAAAACTATGTGCAGTGCACATAACGAGATCTCGGGTAGATGTTCCCAGAGATGGTAACGTACAAAAACTGATTAATTTAGATGACGATCGGCAAAAATCAAATAGTTTTGATGGTGATCGGCCTAAAAAATAGTTTGGATGGTTAAGGCCGAAGGACACAATAGTTCAGGTTGGTTTTTTTGTTTATAAAACAAAAGATTTATTTTCCTCATTCATCTTTATATTATTATGCAGCATTACAGTGGCTGGAAAATGAACCAAATGTAATATTTCGATGCAAGGATTGTATTGATGGATTTCTTGGTTCAATGGAAAAGGATGGTTCTAATGTCTTCGTGGATTGGGTGAGATCCAATGAGATCAAAGCTGTACGTGTTTTATGATGAAACTTATGGTTATTTTTTTGTGGCTTAGGAGTAGGAATTTTGTACATGTTAAATGAAGTTACTCATCATTCAGATGCCTTTTTGACCAATATTTTCTTTTCTGAAGGTATTGGTTGTAGGAATTTGCACAGACGTATGCGTCCTGGATTTTGTCTGCTCAGCACTGTCTGCTAGAAACCGTGGACTGCTTTCTCCATTAGAGGACGTAATTGTGTATTCTGGTGGTTGTGCTACTTTTGATCTTCCAATACACATAGCTAGAAACATCAAAGGTGCTCTTGCTCATCCTCAGGTTAGATCATCTCATCACATTTAATTTTGTGTGCGTGTGTGTCTGAGAGAGAGAGAGAGAAGGATTTTGTATGCATTCAGCGAACAAATTTTCTGCATCGTAAAAACATTTTCCAGTTGTGTTTTGCAAGTTGTTCAATAACTTTTTATTTATAGGCGTGTTTATAATTTTGCTTATGTTACCTGTTATAGGACTTAATGCATCATATTGGACTTTACATGGCCAAAGGCAGAGGAGCAAAGGTGGTTTCAGAAGTTTCGTTTGGTATATAGCAATAATGTCTGCTCAGTTGATGTCAATGTGTCTGTAGAAATAGGATGCTCTTCCGTAGTACATCTTGGCCACTTCAGATTAAGTTTGAACTGCACTTTTGCAGCGTAGAGTAAATAAGTTCTTGTTCAACAATCAAAGTTAAGTTTGTTGCTTTGCTTTGTATTGATACTGTCTTGTTTTTTATCTGTCCCATTTTGTTATGATAAATAAAGAAAGTTTGTTTGAGAAGGCATAGTTTTAGGGTTAAACATGATGGTTGTGCTCTCTTTTGGAACTGCCCTCTTGATCAATTTCTGTTTTCAAGGAAATGTATTGACTACAACTTCAAGACTGAACAAAAAATTCTCAGGATCTTGAAGAAGAGCCTTGGATTCAACCTATTCCAGTTTCTGCAAATTCATTTCTGTGTGCTTCATTCATAATCATGAATAAAGATAGTGCATGATTTATGCATGAATTTGTGATGTTTCAAAACGTGTTTGCAGAGACATATATGATAAGATTTTGCCTGATGAACGCATGGAACCAAAGATCAATAAACCAGAAACCAGTATAACATACAAAAGAGAAACTATGTTTTTCCTGCTTACAGGCCATTAGAGCCTGATAGTTTACAACTGAAGCCATTCTTGCTTCACATTCACAGATCCAAGAGATTAAGAAGCACGAAAAAAGCAAAAGCTTATCATCTATCTATAAATATGAACTTCTAGATACAATAATGAAATATTTGATTGATTAACCTCTGGTAAAACAAGACCTTACCACATTTACCCATCAGACAGGGGGTAAAGCTCTCACCACATGGTATTTCCTATTAGGTTGCATAAATGAGAAAAGAGAAGTCTTGTGCTTCTTTTCCTTTGTTCCAAAGATAAATGAACGTAGAGGAACCCGTGACCTGCTCATTGAGTGCTGCAATTGTGGCTGATCACAAGCAATGTTGAACTGTCCGTTCAACTGTCTTAGCGTCTTCTCCACATCAAGTTGAAGTACGCTCACATGATCAAAGCATGCTTGCAGTTCTTCCCTAACCTTGTTATTTTCTTGTTTCATGTTCAAAATCTCACCTTGTAATTTTGCTGCTTGATGGCTGCTGAATCTGATCTCGTCTTCCTCAACGCCTTCCTTCAGTGCTGTTGTGATTTCCTCCTGTATGCTGCACAATGACGAAAACCTGCGCTTCAGTTCTTCTTTCAGACGAACGCTTTGTTCCAACCAAACTGTAAGTTCTGTCTGAATCTCCCTTAAGTGCTTGTAAATAGGCCGAGCCTCTGATTTTATCTGTGACCCCACGCTTCCTTCTTGCTTCCTCTTCTCTTTGAGTTTTGATATTTCATCCTGTAGATCCTGGACCTCACTCTTGAACTTCTGGACCTGATGAAATGAGGTGCTGAATCTTAACCAGAAATCCAAGTTCTCGTCTAGTATTGCATCAAGCTCCATTCGAAGCTTCTCTTCAACAACCGAGACTGGTGGAGATTTATCCACAAAAATTGACTTGAAATCGTCTTCTTCCTTTTCTTCAACCGGAATATTAAGCTCTTCATTCACTTCCGAATCTTCTGCTGGCTTAACACTTTGGTCTTCTGAAGAATTAGAAGGTACACCACTCTCTTCTGTTGTTTCCTTATTTCTTTGCAGAGAGGTTAGTTCTTGGCGAAGATGTTGAATTTCTTGGTCCCTTTTGAGGATAGCTTGTTTTAGCTCTCTCATTTGCACTGTTATGTCGAATTGGATGTCCCTCTCTTTCTTCTCTGTGTCAGTGAGCTTCCTCTTGACATCCTTGTAATTCCTTAGAATCGTTGTGTATTCTTTAAGCAGGATCTTCTCTCGATCCTCGGCCCCACTCAAGAGCATCTGTTGCCAGCTCAGCTCGCCTTCTTTCTCTGTCTCTCCTTCTGCTTGTGCTTTGACAGGCTCATTACTATGATCCTCGACAGGGACAGCGACATCGACAGCAACATTGACAGCAACAGCGACATCTTCCTCCGCTTTCTTGTCGGAAAATGTAGCCAATCTTTCGACTGGTTTTTCAACTTCTTCTTGTTTGGGTAGAGATGTCTTTGAATGCTGCTGAACACTTATGTCGACTTCTTTCACTTCCTCCTTGTCTTCTACCTGGGAAGAACTGACACTCATTTTACTCTCATCTGTACTTGGAATTTTGTTTTGCTCTTCGATTTCCTGTATCTGGCTCTCATCTGGACTTGTATCATCTTTTTTATCTTTCTTCTTCTTCTTTGACTTACTCTCTTTATCCTTCTTCTTCTTCGATTTACTCTCACCCGGACTTGAAACATCTTCCTGCACAGAAGAAGACTTTGATTTATTGTGTGATGAATCGGTCTGTTCAACTTCTTCATCTGGTTTGACGCTACTTAGTTTCTTCGACAGATGATTGAGGCTAGAACGCGCCTCAGCAAAATTCGCTTCAAGATTGCTGTTTTGATCTTCTACATTCTTGTTCAGATTCTGAATTCTGTTCAGTTTATCTTCCATTTCTTTCACTCTTATTTTCAAATTATGTGTATCCCCAATCAGTGTCTCTTTCTCGTTTTCCAAATTCTTTATCTGTGCATGCAGCTCATCGGCCTCTGTTCGCAACTTGTTAATCAGAACAGTCTGCGATGAAACTGCAGTTTCCAAGCTGATAACTTTATTAACTAGCTCATCAATCTTCTCTGCCAATTCAGTCACTGTCAGAATCGCCATTGAACTCGTATCCGAACTCTTTTCAGCTTTTTTCTGTAATGGATCGAGATCCTTCAACACTTTTATCAAACCACTCACATCTTCATCTTTATCAGATGCAGTTTCATCATCTTCATTTTGCTTCTCATCATCATCATCATGATCATCATCCATTTCTTCTTTCATATAATTGCGCTTGAATGTCTTCAGCATCTCGCGTGCAGCCTCAATCTTCTTGAACTCCTCCTTTGCTTCTCGAGTTGACTTGTCTTGCTTCACCTGCAATGCGGCTAGGGTTTCTTGGCACGATTTCAGAGCAGCCTCGGCCATCAAAGTACGGGCCTCATTATCCTCTATCACTATCTCCACCTCATGCTCATCCTGCAATTTACTAACCTTCTCCTGCATCTCTGAAATCTGGTTCTCAATCTCCCAATACTTAGCCAGGCCGCTTTCATATGAACTCTTGACAAATTCTTTAAACGTTTGCAAGCTCAGAATATCTTTATGAATCCTGTCGATCTCCTGAAGAGCTTCGTCCTTGTTGAGGCCCGATTTAGCCACAGCCTTGTTACGGGCTTTGGATTTTGATGATGATTTCTTTTGCTGAAACTGCTTCGAAGCAGTGTTTATGAATCCTTTCAGGCTTTCCATAGGAGCCTTGGGAACTTTGGGGATGTTCCCCTTACCTTCCGGTGCATGCTTAGATTTTTTCGGAAATTTGGTAGCTGGGCTCAGACATTCATCATCGTCTTCCATTTCAAACTGAACCTGTTCGGGAAATACAGTGGCAATTGTTCGGTTGGCATTCTGGAGTTCTTTGGATAAGAGGTCATACCTATCGGCCAACGCTTTGAATGCTCGGTAGGTATCTTCGACAGAGCTTATGAGCTCCGGCCGTCTCTTGTAGTACATTTCGGCTCTTTTGGCGAATGAATCTCCATCTTCTTCGATCAGCTTCAGCATACTCTGCACTTTCTCTTCCATATCTACAGTGTGATCAAACTTGTTAAAAAAGCTTGTTTCAAGTATAGCTGTTCATGCAATATATAGACATTATTTGTGCTGGAACGGGATTGTCTGAGCTCTCTTTACATGGGTTTATGACAGCAGATTCTTGTGTTTTAATCTAGTGTTTTATTTATCAGTGAATGCAAGACATCGGGTAATGTCATACAATACCTGACCGGACGTGAATTATCCAAATTTGATAATGTCATACTAAATAGTGAATCTGAACGGGAAAAAACACACTACTGTTCCTCAAAAGACATGAGTCGAAGGTTTTTCTGGGATCATTCATCCTATGATTATGTCAAATTTATAGCAACATTATAAATCTTTTAACGTCTTCACATCAACCATTAAACCTTAATGACAAATAAAATCTCCAGATTTGGAATTGTTGGATCAAAACAAAACATTTTTTAAAGTAAAAAGGAAAAATCAAGACAAAGGAAAATGGAGAGAGTACCCATCATGCTCTGTTCGAGCCATTTTGACTGTTTTGTTCGGAGGTGGCTAGACCACCACCACGAACAAGCATTGCTCGCAGCTCTCTGCAACATCTTTGTTCTGTTGGATGATCTTCTTCTTCTTCAACAACTAAGAGACTTGAAAAAAGAAAAAAAAAAAAAAAAAAGGAAAAAATTTCTGAAACTCTTTCTCCCCTTAATTTACATGGCTGGCAATGAATCAAGAATGAGAAAGAGAAAGAGTTTCAAAAAGAGAAGATAGAGAAGAACCAGATTGTATCATTTTTTTTTTCTTCTTAGGACAAGATTGGAAAGTTTAAGACAACGTTGTGGGATTGTTGGTTTGAGAGGTATTTTCGCTCCAAAAAAAGCGTGGTGCCCTTCACTAAGTAGTTAGCCATTTAACAACTGCTATGTGAACGTGGAGGAGACCACTGCACTGAGACAGCGTGGCCGCACCCCCAAAACTCTCAATTATCACATAATAAAATAAAGTTGAATTTCACACTTATGTTTCTAATATATGTTAAATTTAAATATCAAATTATTTAAACTCGATCATTTTAAAACTAATGTTGAGATAACGTAATTGTGAAAAAATATATTTTACTTTTCTCTATTTACTTTTATTTTTCTTAATCCCCTTATGTTTATTTTTTCTAACTCACTTCCCTAAAATCAACAACAAATATGTGTATATATATCTGTATATATATATATATATTTGATATCATTTCAATTCAATAAAAAAATAGATATATAGAGCAACTCTAGCGTTGAAGTTGCGTTTAGTTGCGGGTTGTGAGCTCCAGCTATGCGCTGGAGTTGCGTTTGTGTGCAGGTTGTAAGCTCCAACAATGCACTTGGGTCTACTTTAAAAGTAATGCAAATTTAAAACTACATGAGTTCTTGAGTAGTATTGTTGGAGCAAATATTATTAATGCTAACGATGTTGACAAAGTTAGTGTAGGTGTATTTGAACAAGCTGTAACTATTAGTCAAGGCAAGAGTTTGACTATTTTTTCGTAAGACGAGATTGCCCCGTATTCAGTGCTCACGGTCTATGACAATCGTCCCCAAAAATACAACGATGCTAAAAGTTATTGGCGAATTACTTGATACTCGGAACTTTCTTTAAACTTTGAGAGAGAATACTACAAATGCTAGAATGTTTTATATACAATTGTAGTGGATTAAGATGAATGGATAAATTGGGGATCTGTTTATAATATTTGAAGAGATGTGGTGTCCATTCATGAATAAAGGCCTTTTAGGCCGAAGTGGTGTGAGTCACACCCTTCGATGAAATAGAGGCCTTTTTTAGGCTGAAGATGTGTGGATCACATCCCTTGAGCTTGCTCAAAGCTATTCAGCCTATGATACCCATTCGCACAAGCACACATCAGTCGCACATCATCACATCTTTTCTCTTCAATATTTTCATGTTATAGTTGCCAACTTTCAACATTAATTTCTCATTCATCTGAAATTGGATTTGAGAAATAAATACTCTAAAATTATCTATTGGGAACGTAGATTCCGATTTTGCAACTTATTTCTATTTATTTTCAATGGAACATCAGATTGAAATTGATCGAAGAATGGTCAACACCAATCTTTTTCTAAGCCAATTTCCAACAATCCCCCACATGAATGAAATTAATTCATGTATGAATGCAAACACCTAAAAAGTCCCGACGAACTGTCATTACATCGGGATAGGTAGTTTTTTTGCTTTGAATATTCCCTAGTAAGATGTTATTGGATTTACTCGCTGCTCAGTGAACTCGATGTCTTGAACTAGTCAGCTTTTGTGTAAACCAATACAATAACATTTACATAATAACAATTCTAATATCTTTCAATTCTCATGTTGTGTCCAATTCGGCCATGGACCATATCTTGGATTTATAAGTGTTTTTTTCTATTTGAAGCAGCCAAACTTCACACTTATATAAGTGATCTCCTATAAAGAGTATCCTGCAATACTCCACTCTAAAGGTATATGAATCATTAAAAGCATAAATGCTTATCCTTACCACACGTCTGTAGATTCGCACTTGGGCAGCTATGAGAATGAGGCATTGGATGGGTTCCAAGTGCATAACTGAACATTTCATAACTTAGTTGTCTCATTGAACCAAGTTTGTGGGATCTCCACTCATCATGGTTGAGTTACCGCTATGAATGTTTTTTAGTGTGTGGGTTTTAACCACATTCCCCTTACTGCATTATACAATAGATCTCGGTTAATGCCTTTTGTCAGCGGATCCACTATATTTTCCTTAGACTTCACGTAGTTGATGGAAATTATACCACCAAAGATCATTTTTCTGAAGGTGTTGTGTCTCCTACGAATATGTCGAGACTTACCGTTGTACATACTGCTTGTTGCTCTCCCGATTGCTGACATGCTTTCACAATGTATCATAACCGGAGGCACATATTTTATCCAACAAGGAATATCCTCTAGGAAATATCTAAGCTATTTAGCTTCTTCGTTGGCCTTATCAAGTGCAATAAACTCCGACTCCATTGTGGATCGAGCTATGCATGTTTGCTTAGAGAATTTTCAGGATACCGCTCGTCCACCTATTGTGAATACATATCCACTTGTGGTCTTGGAGTATTTTGTATCTGATATCCAGTTTGCATCACTGTATCCTTCTAATATAACAGGATATCTAGTATAAAGTATTCCATGGTTCATTGTATATTTTAAATACCTCAGAACCCTAATCAATGCTATCCAATGATCTTTTCCTGAATTGCTCGTGAATCTACTAAGCTTACTAACTGAGTATGCAATGTCAGGGCGTGTACAATTAGTTAGGTACATCGAACTGCCAATGACCCTTGTGTAGTTCAGTTGAGATACTGGGTCTTCTTTATTTTTGGCTCATTGTAGACTTAGATCAACCAGTGTCTTAGTCGGAGGTAAGTCCAAAGCCTCGAATTTCTTGAGTACATTCTCAACGTAGTGAGATTGTGACAAGACAATTCCATCAGGTGTCTCAGAAATTTTAATTCCTAGTATGACGTCTGCTAGACCCAAATCTTTCATGTCAAAGTTGTTCTTTAACATGTTCTTAGTTTTCACTATTATATCATGGTTGCTTCCCATGATCAATATATCGTCTATATATAGACAGACAATTACATAATCATCGGGTGTGCCCTTAATGTAAACACTTTGTCAGAGTCATTGATCTTTAAGCCTTTTGACAACATAGTTCTGTCAAACTTTTCATGCCATTATTTAGGAGCTTGTTTTAGGCAGTATAATGACTTGACAAGTTTACATACTTTATGTTCTTGTCCAGCTGCAACAAACCCTTTAGGTTGTTCCATATATATCTCCTCTTCTAATTTTCCATTCAGGAATGTTGTTTTTACATCCATTTGGTGTATTTCAAGGTTATACAATGTTGCAATGGTTATGAGCACTCTAATAGATGTGATTCTTGTGACAGGTGAGTAAGTGTCAAAGAAATCATATCATTCCTTTTGTTTGAACCCCTTGGCTACCAACCGAGCTTTGTACTTATCAATTGACCCATCAGCTTTGTACTTCCTTTTAAGGATCAATTTGCAACCTGGTGGAAGATCAACATCTCCCAAGTATGATTTTGCATGATGGACTCAATCTCACCGTTAATAGCTTATTTCCAGAGAGGAGCATCTGGACTAGACAATGATTCGTGGATTGACCTAGGTTCACTTTCTAATATGTAAGTTAGAAAATTTGGACCAAATATTTTGGCCACTTTAGCTCTTTTACTGCGTCTAGGTTCCTCTACATCTTGCGGAGAACCTCGTACAACTTCATAAGTTCTTTTGTTGAAACTTATCTATTTCCTTTCTTTGTTTGGAAAGACGTTTTCAAAGAATATCGCATTCCTTGATTCTACAGTCATTCCCTCATTTATGTAAGGAATTTCTGATTTGTGCACTATGTATCGATATGCACTACTATTGTGTGCATATCTGATGAAAATGCAATCAATAGTCTTGGGTCCTATTTTCACTTGTTTAGGTTTAGGTACTTCGACCTTTGCTAGGCACCCCCACACTTTAAGGTAATTGTAAGAAGGTTTCGTTCATTTCTCTTGTGCTTGAGGTAGTTCTTGAATTCTTTCCACGGTGGATGTAGCTGCTACTTGGAAAGATTCATCCAGTTGCATTCCTTCAACATGTATGTCATGTAGAACCAGTTACAACTCTCGTACTTGGTCCAAGATGGTCTTTGAGTCTACCATCTTGAAATCCAAGAACCTTCTGACAATGAATTTTTTCATTCCGACATCTTCTGTTGTGTATTTCTTTTCTAGAGAGTCCCACAATTCTTTTGCAGTTTTTGTACCGTATAAACATTGTACAAGGAGTCGTCTAGCCCATTCAGGATGTAGTTTCGGCACATGAAGTCACTGTGATTCCAGGCTTCCAGTGTTGTCCGCTTTTGCTCGTCGGTCTCTGTTTCTGAAACAGCTAGAGCATCTTCTTTCAGGAACCGAACTAGGTTAAGAGTTGTTAGGTAGAACAACATCTTCTGTTGCCACCGCTTGAACTCGTTTTTGTCAAATTTCGCCGGTCTTTCGGCATGAACAACTGCTGTTGGAACAGAACTTGAAGTCATGTTCAAATACACTAAATCTCGTCTTACAAATTGTTGAAAAAGGTAGTGTAGGTGTATTTGAACAAGCTGTAACTATTTACTCGGGGCAAGAGCTTGACTCTTTCTCCGTAAGATGAGATTGCCCCGTATTCAGTGCTCATAGTCTACGACAATCGTTCCCAAGATACAACGACTAGGAACTTAAGGATCGCAGCACAACGATGCCAAAAGTTATCGGCGAATTACTTGATACTCGGAACTTTCTTCAGACTTAGAGAGAGAATACTACAAAAGCTATAATGCTTTATATGCAATTGTAGTGGAGTAAGATGAATGAATGATTTGGAGATCTATTTATAATATTTGAAGAGGTGTGGTGTCCATTCATGAATAAAGGCCTTTTAGACCGAAGTGGTGTAAGTCACACCCCTTGGTGAAATAAAGGCCTTTTTAGGTTAAAGAGGTGTGGATCACATCCTTGAGCTTGGCTTAAAGCTATTCGGCCTATGATACCCATTCGCACAAGCACACACCCAGCCGCGCATCCTCACATCTTTTCTCTTCGATATTTTCATGTTTTAGTTGCCAACTTTCAGCATTAATTTCGCCTTCATCTGAAATTGAATTTGAGAAAATAAATACTCTAAAATTATCTATTTGAAATGTAGATTTCGATTTTGCAACTTATTTCCATTTATTTCCAATGGAACATCAAATTGAAATTGATCAAAGAATGGTCAACACCAATATTTTTCTAAGCCAATTTTTAACAAACGCCTCGCCTTGCTGGAGATGGTCTAATGGCGCAGACTTCTACGCCACTATTTTTTTTTCAAATGTTTTATTTAATTATTTATACATTTTTGTATTGAATACTATATTCTTTTTACATCACAATTAATTTAATTTAATTAATTATAAAATTATTCAAATTAAATGTGATAAAAAATAAAATAATGAAAATGTGCAATTGAGCATTTATAGGCTGAATATTCTAATTTAAAAATTTAAACATGTAACATGTAATTTGATTGTAATATTATTGTGAAGTTAAAATTTTTATTTTTTATTACTATTGTTCAATTCTATATGTATTTTTTTTTAAACTTCTGATTAATTTTAAAAATAGAAAATTAAAATGTTATATAAATATTTTTTAAAATAGATTACCTATTATGTGTTTAACAAATATGAAGTAATTATCGAAAAATATTTATAAGAAATATTATACAATTATTTTTTTTCCTGCAGAAGATATTGTAAACTGCTCGAGAATGAATGTAGAATATACATTATTTTAATGCAAAGCCAATTTTGGTGCAAATTTACTCAGGAGTTATGTAGACGATTATAGATGACCTATCCATCCAACCTACCCATACAATACTTTGTACAAATACCCCGTGCTATCCGAAATCACTAAAAAAACTTATTTACTGCACATATAGGCTTACAATTCTTCTCTCTTAAAGAAAAAGCATTTATTAATCTTAATAAGTACAAACAACGTCTTAATAAGTGGAAGAGTTAGTGATGGAGGTAATTGGTATTTAATTAAAGATTCTGAAATTGGATTGGGTATGCACGATTATTAGCAAAAATAATATATATATGAAAGACAATTAGGTGGCAATGGAATGAGCCACTTGTCAATAGTTTGTTCAGAAACCCATTATTTTCGTAAATTTGTTTTAACACAGATCAATTTGAAGTTAAGAGTACTATAATAACTTTTTGTAAATATTAGTAAAAACATAAAGTATTATTTTAAAAATAAATACTAATTCACGGTCTACTTTCATTAAGTACTTCAAGATCGCCTTTTTTTTTTGTGGTGTGAGCATTATCAAATGCAAGAATCCAAATTTCATTGAAAATTTGGACTACAGCTGAAAAGACCATTGAAATTATTCGGACAATCATAGCAATTGAACAACAGTGGGAGATGGGCCCAAACTGGTAGTCTTGAACATATTTTTTTATTTTATATATATATATATATATATATTATTGTGAACAATTATTTCTAGGCCAAACACTTCTGGCTTGATTTATTTATTTTACTTTCTTTTTTATTTAATTCAGATGGATTTTAGACCTAGCAATCTACAGTATCTTGTCGTGTGTTTCTCATTCAAATTTTAAAGATATGTTCTTAATTCATAATCCTCTTATTCAAAATTTTCAATTCTATCGTAATATTAAAACATCATTACCGTATGAAGTAAATAATAGAAATTATTTCTTATAGTATATAACAATACATCAATATCAACTCTTCCACTATTGAATTAACATGTATAACAATTTTATCCTATACAATTTTTTTCTAAAAAAATATATTCATAAAATTTTTAGAATTTTCACGATTTTACAATAAATTTTCTAGACCATTGGCACATCTATTTTGGTTATGCACCATATTTTGAAGTTTACGACAAAATCTTACAAGAAATTGGCTACACAAACAACTGCAGAGCAAGAAGAATCTAAATTACACTTTCTTCTTCACATAACTTCAAATGATTTGAAACCAGGACTAGTTACATCCTAGTCCTACATTGTAAATGTACCTAGTCGGGTAGCATTTTCATGCATGTAAAATTAACTATATACTCATATATTATGTAAAATGAATATTTTAAAAAACAATCTCTCTTCCAACATAAATATACTTTCATGCTATACTTGGTGGATATCTATCAAAACATAATTCTGCACGTACGCACTCATGTGCATGTAGAACAAGTATTTACAGAATCACATACCACTCATATGGATGCATGAGAATGATGCTACATTCCGTGTAATTCACTTATAATGTTGAATACATCGCCTAGTTAAAATAATAGGTACATTTAATCATAATCGCACATATTCATATAAGTGCAAGTAAAACGAACTGCAGATGCAACACTCTCCATTGAGTATTAACATAGAATGCACATCCTCATAATGTAATAACATAAAAATAGTGGTTAGAGGGCACCAATCAGGATAGATAACAACGGCCACTAATAAGAGTAAATTGGGTATCTCAGCCTTTGGATGGCCACATCAGATTAGAGCAGTGGGGTCCAGTTAACATCTCTGTCCTAACATAACTGACCTGAGGAAGAACAAGACATAAAAAAAAAAAAAACCACTTTTCTTGAATCACTTGTTATCAAGAAATGGTAATGTTCACATGCTCTGCCACCCCACACAAATATCAGAGAGGTATATTTCCACCAATCATTTATAAGTTGCAAGTTTTTGTCCAATTTTGCAGTCCATCAGAAAAGACAGCAAGCATATGGTTAGGACTTAGGAGGACCTGTTTTTCAGTGATATCTGATGGGTAACAAACTGCAAAAGTTGCAGGAATTCAGGGGAATCATGGATATGTATTGCATAAAGAATAGAAACATCACATTTCAGAAGAGAATTGGAACGAATATTTACAAGACTTTATTTACTGCAGAAAGTTCAAAGTCTCAAGACATTTATACCACATTCACGATGGTTATATTTACACCGACAATCATTTACCAGCCACTTAAGCCTTAAACGAACAACCTGAAGAGTGTAACATAATCGGTTGTTGAGCTAGGGATCTGCCGCCCTGCTGACACAAAACCGTTTCCTCACATTCCCTGCAACAAGCTCGAGTTTTGGAAATTGTAAAACGTACAAGTCGGTGATTCTATTCAATGATGGAAAAATTTAGTAGTAAATAGCATGGCCGAGCAATGGGAGGCTCAAAATTTCTGAAGAGAGGAGAGCCACTGTTCCACGTACTCCCTACCCCCTGCAAAAAGAAGAAGTTGGAAATTTAGTTGAACCCTTAAGAGCATGATTACAGACGAGGCAATGTATTGAAGAGAATATGCAAAATTTCCCAATTGGATTGCATAAATGGCAAGAGTTTAAGAATTTGAATAGGGAATAGGCAAATAGTAGATCAGAGAGTGCATAATTGCCACTACTTAAAAAGAAAAATCAAGAAACATAGCGAAAAAAATTAAGAGTTTCCGGTCTCTCCTTGTTGTGGCCTGCCGTTGCAGCCATAATGATCCCTTTTGCGTAATTCAATCCAAAAATGAAAAGAAATTGTTTACCACAACCTAAAAGGTTTATTTTAGTTAGCAATCGAAGTGAAGTTAATGTTTACCGAATATTGCCCTTTCTTTTGCTATTATCATGCTCCAAAGTTGCCCATTTTTCTTTCGAAAAAGGATGTCCCCATCCGATAAAGTCAAGACACAAAGCCAACCAAAAGGTAAAAAAATATTTGAATTGTGTAAAACAGCCAACATACTTTTCATAATAACCAATGATATTCTACATTCTATTAGCTAGAAAATAGCATAAAAATGATTCATCAGCCTCCAAATTTCCTCCTTGTGCTCAAAACAAAACAAAACAAGCCTGAAACATTTGAGTTGTGCAAAGAACAGAATGGTGATACAACAAAGCCTGATGTAAACGACGTAGGCACGTTAAAAACCGCGTCTTTCAGAACATAGAGTTCTCGATGATTCCAAATACACCAAACATAGAACATCCAAGAACAAATAAAATTATGTAACAAGTATCACAAACCAATCATAATCATTTATCATCCCTGACATAAAAACAACGCCCAGCCCCAATTGACACACACACAAACACACATAATATTATCACAGTTGTAAGGCATTTAAATACATCCAACGTGTTGATAGGCAGACTAGCCTTACCAGCAGGATAGCCATTTGAAATGTTCTTAACAGCACTCAAGAACTGAAGGCTAGGGTCCTCCTTCATTTCCTTACAGTCATTCCTATAGCAAGGGACCAACACAGCAAAACTGTCATCACCTTCATCATCACTCTGGAATCCGGGGGCGTGTGGCTCCAGCCACCCGATAGACCAGTCGGAGTCCTCCGATTCCGACCCTGATAAACACTCACCGTCTGATGGCACCAGCACCACATCATACTCTTTGTCAATCCCTCCGCTCCTCTCTTCCCTACTCTTCCATTTCCTCTTCGATTTTCTATTCGAGCTCGAAGAAGACGGCATTTTGCTACCACCTCCCTTCATTGAGTAGGACTTTCGACTTTCAGGCTCTCCTCTCGATCCTAAACCCCATTCACCCAAAGAATTTTTTGAATTTATTACCGACCCATTAGAGACTTGCTCCTTATCTTTTCCACCCAACCACAACCATGAAAATCTAGTGAAAGAAAGAGCCATTGGTTCTCCTTTTGATTTTTCAGGGCACACAAGGTCTGTGGTACTGTGTTTTGAGATAAGAAGAATCAATAAATTTGGAAGTAGAGTTGATTCAGGGTCAAGAAAATAGAAAGTTTTCACACAAGAACATAATTTGAGCAGAACTTTACAAATACATCATATCTAAGCCTCCGAAATATAAAATCAAACATCAAATACCAACTCAAACCAAAAATGCGGATTAGTAGTTTGATAAATGGCCCCTTCAAACAGTTACTTCAGGAAATTTTTGAGGTCTCAAAGAATTTTTATGTGCAACTTGAAGTTCAAGGAGAATATGTATAAATCACAAAGGACTTCAACAGTTAAGAAAACAAATTTTTTTGTAAGTAAAATCCGATAACATGATTAAAGACGCCCATATTGAAAAGGCCCATTTGTCCGTCTCGTCACCCACCCATAAAGATTGCAGCTTTGTGAAGTTTCAGGATAAAACCAAACGGATTCACCGCCGGAAACTGTATTCGAGGTTGGAGAAACAAAAAGCAGTATCGCCAGAGAAAAACGAGACTTCTCAACAGAATGAGAGCCCTGTAACAAGAACGAGGAGAAAGAAACGGAATATATTTTGAAATCCCAAAGATTCATAGCTATATCCCTCTAAAATCTCCATGTCTTCTCTCTCCCCCAATCAACCCAATTCTTTTAAAAATGAGAAATGCCCTGAAATACTAATTGGTCTGGCCAGGGAACATCCGTGACGTGTAACATTGGGTTATTTTTGTCCCACTCAGTTGCAACAAATTCTAAATTGGCCCCAAGATTTTTTTATTGCTTTATTATTATATATAATTATTTTTTATTGTTTATAAAGGAAGAAGGAAGATTCTTTTTGTTAATAGTATTGTTAAGGTTTGACAAGCGGCAACTGCGGGGCATGTTTATTTGGACTCTAGACCCGCCCCATCACCATTCTGATAGGTTTTTGGATTGGCACTTTCTGAGATTACTCAAAGTTCGAGTTCATGTTTCAGTTGGGAAGAATCTTTGATTTGTACTCTGTTCCGGATATGATATTTTTAGTAAAAATTAATTTTTATACTATAAAATAAATAATTATTATTACCATACTTAAAGTTTAAAAATTTACAATCTGAATTTTTCTTGAAGAACAAACCTCTTGTGCCAAGGTCTCACACATATTTTATATAAGATCAAAATTTTAACAAATAAAAATAAATAATATATAACTTTAAAAAAAATTAAAAAATAATAAATATAATTTTTCTTAAAAATATATAATTTTATATGAAAAAAGAGTCATTTGATATTTTAGAGAATAATGGGTCTGATAGATCCAATATATTAATACTTAAAAGTAGAACTGAACTGCTACGGATTTGCCCTTGGATCAATTTTTGTGGATTTGGATGATGACTGGACAAACTTGGTCACATACAATGAAGTACGGTCCCTACTCAATTAAATACTTTATTTCTCTTTTTTCTTTTTCTCTTTTTTTAGAAGAGGCTTCAAATAAAAAAGTAATTTTTATATCTATTTTTAATTATACAACCACGACTTATATCTGCTTCTTTCTTGTCAAACAAGCTTTTGCTAAAAAAAAAAAAAAAAAGAGGAAAGAAATATAAAGAGAGGCATATATTCTGAATGATGAATAGGTGTAAAATTAGGTGTAGAAGAAATAAGTTGGAAAGTTGGCAAGTTCTTCCCCAAGCAACACGAATACGACTTCCTTGAGTGTTTAAATTCCAAAAGGAAGAATCACAGAAAAGCAACATAATTTCTGGATAAGATAGGATCTATCTCACCATATATCCATCCTTCTTCTTCCACTTCTTCTTCTTTTATTATTATTATTATTATTATTATTATTATTATTATTATTTTATTAATATATCAGTCGTGCATGTCATATTACTAGCTATGGCTTGCGGGTTGTGAGTAAGAAGAACATGTATGTGTACCAGATGAAATTAATTTTCATGGAACTTCCTCCCCTTTATCAACTCTTTTGACCTAATTGTATGGTACCAATATTTAAGAGCTTTTGCACTTGAGACATGGGAGCCGCGCGTGGGCGGGGGCTTTTGCACAAAAATTCACCCCAAAGACCCGTAGATTTAAACCTTGATCCGACTCTAAATATGTTGTTCGAATTTTTTAAATGAGCTATTAAAAAAATAATATAATTTAAAAATAATAAAAATGCATGACAAAATAAAATGATGAATTTATAGAAGACAAAAGTTGTAAGTTGCAAGGTATGAGAAAGGCAAACATGCAACTTGTGCTGCACTTTTAGAATGATTGATGACTTATTTGTGTGCATATGAGACCAACAACAGCTATTCCAAAGCTGTTTATTAAGTTTTATTTTACGAAAGCACTTGTTGGTCAAATTTTGAGTACGAATGAAACAAGAAATTAATGTGCCCAAGTTGTTGGAAAGGAAATGAATCAATGTGCAAGAAAAAAAAAAAAGTATATCTTAAGTAATTAAGTATTATTTTATTTAAAGGTGTCCAAATTCAACTCACAATTTTCACCAACTTGCAAGTTTCATCACTTATTTAAATTACATATATCTTCTTAAATATGGTGCTATTATTAATAGAAAAGGAAATACAGTTGAAAGTACAATTAAAAGTGAAAAAAAAAAAAGAAGTGAAACTATCATACAATCATACTGAATCGGGTGTAAATGAGTCGAATACACCATTTATTTTGACATGTTATCGAATTTCTAATATTATTTTTAAGCATATTTAATTATTTGTTGAATTGAGCTTTAATCAAATTAGTCTTAATTTGAATATCAAAACAAAGTCTAAACAAAGTGTATAAGGAATGATATGAATCAACTATTGCATATTTTAATAACCAATAATTGAATCAACTATTACCAATATTATAAAATTAGCAAAAACAAAAGAATTCCTGGTGTAAATCCTTAGACACAAATGAATGAAAGGCGATTTCTTGGAGAAATCATTTCCTAGCCCTCAAATATTCCAATAGTTAAAAGTGGCAGTGCTTCCTACAAAATTATTCAGTTAATATTCAATTTTGCTAGTCTTTTCTATTGTGTTACAAAATATTTATTTATTTTGTTATTCAATCAAAAATATTAATTTTACGAATGTTATCGTATTTATAAGATTTGAATGAAAATTGGATTTCAATTTTGAGGGTTATAAGGCTGACCAAACTTATCAGTAAAGATTCGATGTTTGTTATGCATAAAAGGATTTTAAAACTATTTTTTACTAATTTACTTATTAATGATTTAGTTCTCAAATCTAATTATTCACGCAGCCAGCTTTTTTATTTTGAGAAGGATTTTTGTTTTACTATTACTTTTTACTAGATGTTTATCTGTGCAATAATATATTTTTATTATATTAATAATTTATAATAAAATTATATTATTATTATTTAAAAATATTCATAATCTATTATATTATATCAATTATATTTATATAAATATTATTCAATTTGAATTATAGTTTGTTATATTAAATTTTATTTTTATATTTTAAAATTAGCTTTATTAAATAATAAATTATACATCATTTTAAAGTGAATTTTAAATTTTCTCTGAGATGAATATAAATATTTTAATTTACTAAAAACTATTGAAAATAAAAAATAAATTATAGTATTATATAAATTAATAGTAATTTGATATACTATTTATTCAAATTCATCGTATATTTTAAAATTTTAAAATTAATATCAATGCAAAAAAAATTATATTCCATCCATAAAAACTATATTCCATATTTTAAGTGTAATTAATTATTTTAATATATATATTATTACTGTCAAGTTAAATATCATAAAAAGAATATTAATTTGGTATATGATATATTAAAAAAACTTAAAATGAGAAAATTATTTAACATTTTAAATTTTAGTAAAAAAAAAAAAAGAGAAAATAAGGAAGTGCGACGTATCTCAATTAAATGACATTATTATTATTACTACTAGTATTATCCATATGCGATGGGAAGTGAGTAATATATTTAAATAATATGATAAAATATCGTAAAAATTTAGTTTTAAGTAAGTTACTTTTTAATATTCAAAATAGTTTATTACAACAAAGATATAGTTTTATACAACAAAAGATAAAAAAATTTCGGGGTCCCAAAATAAAGGTTTTGTTCCTAATAAATTGATTAACTATATTAAAAAAGTTATTTAATAATTTCTAAAATTTTTGGCAACATTATTTTTAGTTCAAATTCAATATAAACAACCACCGATGCAAAATAAATATTCACCACTAACTTAAAAAAAAATTATATTATTTTAATTTAATATATGTGATGGATGTAAAAATAAAAATTATGAAAAAATAGAGCAATAAACAAATTATACATTAAATATTGATTATAAACGAAAAAACTTATATTTTGACAAATTAAAAAATATATTTAAAAAAATCAACTGATCAAATGGTAACCCATTATTTTTTAAAAATATTTTATGTTTAGAGATTTATGATTATACTAATAGTGATAGAGATATATATTAGGAGGAAACGACTGGTGTGGCATACATTGAATGGGTAATAATAGGGTGAATAAAACTTTATGTTGCACAACGCTGAATAATATTTAATTATATATATATATATACTATTTATTAATTATTTTTAATATGTTAGTATTCTGCAGTTGGCCTATTTATTCCACCCGTTTTAATTTGACCATTTCAGTTATTTTCAACTTTTCTACTTCCACCAGATTCTTTGAACATTTGCACCTTCATCACCCCACCAATTCTACAATATTCCAATGCTTCGGCTAATAATATACTTTAGGCCAAAAGAAGAAGTAAAATCAAAGTACAACTTTAAAGTAAGGAATGTTCGGATTTTGAAGACTATCAACATCTTCTTTTTCTATTATGATGAAGATCAAAAGTTCGATTTGTACATATTTTTTATCTAACAACTAACATAAAAATAAGAACAAAGTTGTTAAAATATATTAATTGTTTATTGAGGCAGAATGTTGAATTAAATCACAAAATTAATATGAAATCATGTCGCTTAAAATAAAAATTTGTAATTTCTTATGCGCACGTTATATATATTTTTTAAATTATTTTATTATATTTGAAGGCCAATAAAATTAATATCTACATTAAGAATACGAAAGAAAAGAAAAACGGTTCAACGATATTGATGTTTATGATTCATGAATCTTCTCTTTTGTAGGGTTGTGTGATGTTCAAAAATAATCATAAACGCGAGAGAGAGAGAGAGAGAGAGAGAAATATATAAACGTGCGTGTGTGTGTGAGAGAGAAAGGGACCTCAATATTTGGGGAAGAGATTAATCGTTAATAAAATAGAAATAACAATTAATGACATGGTCCAGTTAAATATAATACTTATTACAGGTGGCTTATTATGGTAAGGTGCTACTTTTATTAATTTTTGTTTCTGCATTGTGGGATGAGATGGGATGGGATGGGTTGCTAAATTATACTTGGAATTATTAATGTGGCACAACAGGATTGGGCACTAAAAAGATCTATAGGTGGGCCATGTTGGAGTTAATGACGTAGCTTCATTTAATTATGAGGGTTGATTGATTATATGACAGCTGGAAAATATGATATTATTATTTATTTATTTAAAAAGAAGAAACTCTCTCCATTTGATGCGATTAATCGGTTCGGTATTTGAGTATAGCTATTTTAATTTGATTTAAATTCGATTTTTTTTAAATAATTTATACCCCTAAATATAATTTATTTTGACTGATGCGGGCTC
This sequence comes from Caryopteris x clandonensis, assembly GCA_028749325.2. NCBI lineage: Eukaryota > Viridiplantae > Streptophyta > Magnoliopsida > Lamiales > Lamiaceae > Caryopteris > Caryopteris x clandonensis. Next base: position 3,196,387 of record JAPYKT020000007.1, on the reverse strand, counting down.
TAAAATACACACAGGAGAGAAAAGGGCTTATTAATTTTAAATTCCCACATGGATTTTAACTTGGGCTAGCCCAATAGGAATTGTAGAGTTCCTATCAGAATCTGAAAAAAGCCCAAATAAAATTATATGGGCCTCAAGTCTAACGGCTAGTATCCACTAATTATAAATATTTTCGAAAAACAAAAGGAAAGAGAAAAATATTGCAACAGAGATCTCCGACGCCGTTAAAACGACAAACGACCACTTCTCCGTAAAATATAATTTGAACTCCAACGGCTATCTATTCTCAAAAACCAACTTCTTTCACCTTCTGTTCTACTTCCACCCTTCAAAATTTCCTTCCAACAAACATTCTTTCCAAAGAATAATCAAATCAAGAACAAACGGATACACACACACACAACAGAGATGAAATCTTATTTTCTGACCTCTAATGCGAATTCCACTTCTTGAATCTAAACAGGTATGTTTTTTTTTTCTTACTAAGGTTTTCTCGTTGAATTTATGAGTGCTCTCTAATAAGCTAAAGGCTAAGAGTTGCTCCTTTCAGTTCATTCGAATTTTCAGGAACGTGTAGCAGCTTTTTCTTATATTTACTTTTAACCTTTTAGCTAGCATAAATATGGAGTTTGATGTATGATTTATGTGTGTTCTCACTTGAATATATGCACTGAACCATCCCAAGATTTCACTTCACCACAAAAAATTTCAAGATTCAGACACTTATGTGATCTTGGTCACTCAAAAGTTTCGGAGAGTTGCCTCCTTTATTTTCGGCTAATACACATTTCCAGATTTTACAACCAGAGAATTTATGAATTTGTGTAGTTATAAAATATTAGGCTTGGAGCTGAAGATCTAATGAGAACTGTAGCTTTGAGCGCCTAAGAAAGCGGATAATATAGGATATCACTGTATTTGAAATTTTGTGCCCTTTTTTCAGTGTAGCATAATATATTACTCGTGGTCAAGATATAATCTGTCTAATGTTCCATGGGAGAGGTCTTAGGTCCAGCTCATGTTGTCATTTCTTGCAACTGTCAATTGGTGGAAATGCATGTTTTGCGGTGTTTCCTAGAAGAAATTTAGGCGAAGATGAGGTGTAAACTCGCATAGTTTTATATCTTTAAAGTTTCAACTTTCAAGAATCCAGCATTTTTATAGTTAAATGTGAAGGCAGTATTTTTATAAACTAAAATTACAAGTGCTGCTGATATTTGTTAATGCTTTAGGCAAATGAGTGGAACTCAGAATATGGCTTTTGAGTTTTATGTTAATGTATAGAGTGACTGATGTTAACAGTTTTTGGATTGGCTCTATTTTGTTTTGTCTGAATTAGTTTTCAGTCAAACTAGGTTATCCTTTCTGCGATGTCTCTGATAATGGTTACTGAACTGGTAGAGCTAATCTTTCTCTTTATAATATTCCCAACCAGGAGTTGTCTCCATATCTAATTGCAAAAACAGGAAAATGGATGGTGTGTATGAAGATCTGGATGAGGCTAAAGCTGAGATTGAAAAGCTGAGGGAACAGTACCGCGTTAAATTTGAATCAGCTGATAGTTTAAAGAGAGCCCACAATGATCAATTGAACAAGAATAAGGAGTTAAGTCTCAAGTTAGAGAAGCTATCCCAGGAACTCAATGAGAAGGATGATGAGATCTTTACTGTTACGCAAACGTGTGAAGAGCTGAAGTCTAAAGTGACAGAGAAAGAATCCATCATTAGGCAGATTAGCTCTGCGCATGATAGACTTCGTCAGGATTGTACTGAAAAGCTTCACAAGTTTGAAGAAGAGAATAGAGCACTAGCATTGGCTTTGGATGATGCAAATACCAAAAACGTCGATCAGGAGCAGCAAATCTGTGCCCTCAAACAAGAGATTGAAGGAGTTAAGAGGGTTCTAAATCTTTCTCAGAAGAAATGTTCCGAAGGTGAGAGTAACGTGGGGTTCAAAGATAGGCAAGGGAGAGAAGATGTTTTCTTCAAAGTAGAGGAGGAAAAAAGGAAGTTTGAAGAGCAGCTGAAATGGAAGAAGGAACAGTTTGTTCATTTAGAAGCAGCCCATGAAAAGCTTCGAAAGCAATTTAAAATGAAGGAAAAGGAGTGGGACAAGGAGAAAGCCGAACTTATTGAAGGCATATCCTCTCTTCAAACAAATTTGGAATCTCAAACCCGGATTTCACAGGATCTTAAAAGTCGGCTTGAGATGTGCAATGGGGCTCTAGCTCATGCAGAAACCAGGAGAAAGGCTTTAGAAATTCAACTTCTTGAATCAAGAACAAGTTTGGACAATGTGTGTGCTGAATATGATGAGGCTCAGTTGAATTTTGAAAGCTTGGCCACTCAAAGGGATCAAGAAGTTGCGGCTCTAAGAAGCTCATTGGGGACGAAGGAGATTCTTTACAAAGAAATGGAGTATCAGTTCAGGAAAATGGAGCAAGAAAAGCAAGAGATGTTGCTTTCCTTGAAAGAGCTGCAAGAAGCTCAAATTCGTGAATCGGGATTTTCCTCAGCTTCTAAGCTTCAAAGCAAACTCAAGTCTTTGGAACAGGTGCACAAGGGCTGTTTGACGAATCTGAAAGTGAAAGAATCCGAATGGTGTTCTCAGATGGAGAAGTTGTCGGAAGAACTAAGTTTATGCAAATCTGAATTAAAGAGTCGGGAGAATTCTATGAGTGAGCTCAACAAAGAATTGGAAGCTTGTGATTCTTTGATATTGAAGCTGGAATTACTCAATCAGGAGACTTCTCTAACTTTATTGGTTTTGAAATCAGAGTTTTCAGAAGCCCAACTCAGGCTTGCTAAAAACCATTCATGCATGAATCTGAAGAAGAAAGAGTTGGAGGAAAAGATGTGTGAGTTGATGGACCAGTTGGAGAAGAAGAAGGGTGCTCTTAACAGTGTTCAGCAAGATCTTGAGGAGGAGAGAGAGAAAGTGGTGACTTTGTCGAAAAAAGTGCAGGCTCTTGAAGAAGTGGAATTCTCACTGCAGAAAGAGGTGGAGAGACTCAAAGAAATGCTTAAGGAATTGAAAACTTCTCCACTACCATCCAAAGAACAAGTGCTGATAATCCAAAGTGACTTGGAAAAGGTCAATGAAGCTCTCGAAAGAGCGGATAAAGAACTGTATGAGAAGTACTGCGAAGCAAATGAGATCGAATTTGAGTTGCAGATATGGAAATCTGTTGCTGAACAATTGGACGCCAACCTCAAACAAAATTACCAAATGCGTAAAGAAGTCGAAGCTTCACTCCTCGCCCAAATGGAGGTCGAACTGAACCTCAAGCAGGAGAGAGAAACCCTTAGCCATCAACTTGAAGAGAGAGAGAAGAGAATAAACGATCTTCAGCAGAAGCTCGACGAAGTAAACGACAGCATGAGGGTTGAAGGAGCTTCTAGAACCGAAAGCTCGTCTCAAGTTGATGCAGAGAGCCTTCACCAGATTGTGGAAGAGAAAGATCAGAGAATATGCGATCTGCAGCAGCTTGTTGCATCATTAGAACGCGAGTTTGAGAGCTCAACAACTTCATTTTCTTCTAAACTGTGGCAGATGCAGAAAGAGATCCACGTTCTCCGCGAATCGTGGGAGAAGATCAAAGCAGATGAGATCTTGAAGGAGGTCGAAATTCAGGAGAAAAATGTGATGATCGTGGAATTAGAAAACGATATCGGTAATTTACTGGAGAGAGTGGACCAGCTAACTGAGAATAGCATGTCTCTATCGTCGGAAAACAGCAGCTTCGTAAATTCAATGGGGTTGTTGTCTGAAAAAATGGAGAAGCTGACTGTTGAAGATGTTCAGCTGATGCAAAGCCTTGGAAGGATGGTGCAGTCCCTGGAAATTCCCAGGGCCCGGCCTGAAGACGAGCAGGAGAACAACATCAACAGCCTCTCATCCTTGACGAAGAAAGTTGAAGGTGTTCATGATGAAAGGTCACCATTGAGAGCCATTAACAGTTAACAGACGTTAGGAAAGTTCCAGTTAACGATTTATTTATTTCTTTTTTCATTGGTATTTTTCTGTACGCATGGAATATAATTTTTTTATTCCACTCCTGATATAATCTAGACATCCAATTATGTTCGTAAAATAAAGTCTGTGTGTTACATCCCACATTGTTGTGCGACTGCTCTCAGAACGTGTATATGATGGGTGGTAGAAGTAATCTTGTTCGCCGGGCTCAGTAACGTGGGCCTGTGACCCAAGTGGGGGAATCATTGTGATTGGACAATGGGTTGGCTCAACTAATTGGGCTTAAGGTAGCAAGTTGCTGGTCTGCCCGGTCCAAGTAAAGAGTTGGACCATGTGGCCCAAGTGTAGACATGGGCTATGTGGCTCCTAGAGTTGGAGGGTATAGCGTCAGGCTGGTTTCACAGAGCAGCGAAAACCTCCCTCTCCTTGCAGTGGAAGGATAACAGGCCGGTGCTCCTTAAGCCCACTAAAGTTGGATGGGCTAGCCTTAATAGAACAATCCCTTTTTAAAATGCAATATTTTTTCGTTTGCAGATATTTCTTTAAACTCTATTTTGCATTATTTTTTGTGTTTTTTATTTTATTTTTAAAACAAATATTTCACACTATCTCTTTACCGCGATATAAAGTTGGACTACCCAAACCCTCACGAGGAATTGATGCACAATATATGCATGTTGATTATGAACTCAAAAATTAATGACTGTGTCGTCAAGCTAAGTAAGTAAAACTTTGGACAATAATAAAGTTCATCCACAAAATTTTTTTTAGAAAAAATTAGGTTTTGATTGAGAATTTCTAGATATTAAGCTAGGTTTCATAAATAATAATTTCGGAGCATGAAATGTTAAAAATTAAGATGAGAGAAAACAATTTCTTGAAGGTAAGCTTTAAAAAAATATATAAATTATTAAAATTTCATATTTTTTTTTTATAATTGGTATATCTAAACTATGGAGTACAAAAAATTATTTATGGCTAAAAGATGCCGGTAACCATTATTTATTTTAATTTTTTTATTACATCATTAATTATTTATTTTAATTTTTTTATTACATCATTAATTATTTATTTATGTGAATTTTGTAACATATTTAATTATACTGATCTAATAAAAAGTATTGATTTATAAATTTATTTAGAAATGTGTTATACATAAATTTATTTAATGTTCCATTGTATTGGAAGTGGTATGGTCCAACAATTTGGCAGTATTCATTATCGAAATTTCGTTCACGGAAGAAACTGAGAATTTGCAGTGGCACCCACTGAGGTCGTTATTCGACCACGTGGACAATTATTCCATACGTCGGCGGCACCTCTTTTTCGCCGCGTGCGGATTATCCACTACTTTCACATTTTATTAATCCAGAAATTTTGGATACGATGATATTAATTTATAGTTTAAACCACAGATTTTGTTAAAACAGTTGAACTTTTGGATGTTTTTAGAAGAGCTGGGTTCAATTTTATCAACTTTGAAATTTTACAGAAGATATTTTTAGTTTTTACTCAAAAGCTCAAAGTATTAGTTCCGTAATGCATATGTAACTTGTTACCTGTTTTTCATCCAATATGGATATCTTCAATTCCTGTTCCTTGCAGCTATCTCTAGAGCTTGGAACTGGCAGCAGTAACCCTAGGAGCAACAAACGATTTCGGGTGCGCATTTCTTCAGCCTTTTTTGTGTTATAGAAGTAACAACTGTTACCTTCCATTATTTGCTCCAATATATCGCGTTTCAATCTGCAGAATTCCAAAGCAAGAGGCGAATTATGTGTGCTCCGCAGCAATCTCTCATCATTTTCATTGGTATTTATCCTAGTTATCTGAATTCTACTTCGGTACTCTAGTTTGAGTACTGTATTAAGTGGCAGTGTTTTTGGTTTCGATTGAACGATCAGTTCTTGAAAATTGAAATCTGATTTACTAGTATGAAAATCTTCATCCGATTTCCATAGTTTTTGTTTCAATTGAAGTATTTGCTCCTGTAACTTGAATTTCTTGTGTTAGGGTTTATCGTTTGTTTTTTAGATAACTTATGTTTCCCCCTCAATCTGCAATATCTGGCAACAGTATTCCTGGAGCAGAGATCTTTCAAAAAGGATTCGCAGACGAATATGCACCATTCCGTCTAGAAATCATCAATGTAAATGCCGCTGTTTCCTAAATACAGGTCCCTCTGTGGATGCTACGTGTATAAATAATGCTACTCTAACTTTAACGAGGTAATTTCTTTCTTGGTTTTAGATTATTTTAATCGATCCAATCACAAAGATTGATTAGAATTTCTGAGATCGCTTGTGGCCAGGTGGTCGTTAATATTTACAATTGATGTTCCTTGGGTTGATTCCACTTTACTCGCCTTGTTCTTGATGAATACTATTTTGCATTCCTGCCCTTTAAAATCGTATCAATGTAGCAATACTTAAAAGTTTTCTAGTAAATAAAACATTTTAGTAAATAAGGTATTGTTAATAGATTTTAATCATCAAACGGATTAATCAAGTTTTATTGAAACTATGTTCAATGTGAAATCATCAGTTTTATCCGTAATTTATAATTAGTAATTGTCTTATAACTTTCTCCCTATAAAAAAAAATTGTATTATAACTTTATAATAGTAAAACTAACGCAACTGAATAATACTATGTTAAATATTAAAACTATTATAATTTAATGAATTGTTATTTCTGTCACTTGGTTATGATCATTATTTTTTAATTTTACAAATCCAATAACATATTCCAGTTTCATTAATATTAGGGAATTTTGTTATTGAATATCTATGTATTTAACACAAAATTACTGAAGTTATTTTATATATTTTTAGATTTTTTATGAGTGGGAATTTTAAAGATAGAGTGTATTAGCTAATTAAAGACATCCTAATGTTTGGTAATTTAATAGAAACTATGACAAAATTACAACTTTACTATGATTCAATTAAAAATATTATGCATAATTAAACCTTAAATGATTTTAGATAATGTATGTAGTACAGTGTATATATAGATACATTAACATGATTTCACTTATATATACAAAATTTAATAATATTTTAGAATAAGGCAATGTATCAAGTGAGACAATGAAAATATGTATGGCCTTATGGAGGTAAAATGATGAATAGGAGGAAGGGCAAAGTAATTCTAAGAGTAGAGGGTTAAAGTGGGGTTTACCCTCTTCCTTTTATATGGAGTGGACAACAGACTCTTAACCTCATAGTGGCATGATGCAACCGTACTTTGGCAGATGAATTCACTTTTAACTGTGTATGAGTATGAATTCCAGGATAGTGTCAATTCAATCAGAAAAAAAGGTTAAAAAATGAAAACTCTGTATGTTAGATCTGTTTTGTTTTCGGATATGCTGGTATTTTACATCATATTGAATTTAAGCGAGCATCTGTGTATCTGGCCTTTGGTTTCAGACATTCATTTCCTTTTTTGCTCGTCTGCAGGTCATTTAATTATTTGAGAGGAAATCCACTTATGATCAAATTGGCTTCAGCCGTAGGTGTTGTTATATTTGCAATATGGGGACTTGGGCCACTTGTGCGAGAAAGCAGAAACATTTTTCTGAGGGTATGTTATTTGGTTATTTACTTTTCTGCATGCATCTTTCTTAAAAGCTCATTCTTTTATGCTTTCTGTTAATATAGAAAGAGCCTATTTGAAACTGAATTGACTTTTTCATCACCCAAATTAAGCCAACCTGCATCATACATAATGCAGAAAAGTGATAGCAGTTGGAAAAGAAGTAGCACATATCATGTTACAACATCTTATATTCAACCTTTACTGCTATGGGCAGGAGCAATCTTCATCTGCAGGTTAGTTATTAACTAATTGAGCGAAGAACAGTCTGATATTTGTAACATACTGAGGGGAAGTCAATATCTTACAGGGCATTGGATCCAATGATTCTTCCCTCAGAAGCTGGTCAAATTGTTAAACAGAGGCTCCTAAATTTCGTCAGATCATTGTCAACAGTACTGGCCTTTGCACGTTGTGTCTCGAGGTCAATGTCATTATCTGTTGGCTAATACGGTTGAATGAGCTTATAATTTTCCTTTTACGTTTATAATTTCTGTGCTTTCTGTTTGCTTGGTGTTTGAAAGTAAAGCGTCCTTTTGACATTCATTATTGTTAGGATCCTGAGGGATGGCTCTGGGCATCAGGGGTCTATTCCAAATGTTTGTTTACCAGTGATTGACATTTTCTTATATTTTTCCTTTCTTGTTTTATGCAAGTAGCACTGAGTCTCTACAATTACATTACATACTTTCATGAGTTCCCTGCTCATTGACATGCATAAAGTATGTGAAAACAACATAGTTACAAAGATACATGGAATTGTACATACTCCCAAACAGTTGGATCTAGATATGTGATTTTCCACCGTAGTTATGTAAGTGAATATGCAGACACAAATGATCAAGTATATAAACTTTGTATAAATGCGTAAAAGGAGAACTGCTGAAATTTGATATAGGATATGGCTTTATATTAGATGAATTGGACTGTAAATTTTTAAGCTTATTTGTGTCATTTGACCTTTCACCATTTTGGAAAGCGTGTCCTGAATGAGCTGCCTACAGAACTTGCATGAGTGGTGGTTGAAAGATAGTGAAACATGATCGGCTGTATATATCCGCACCTTTGCGTCATATGGCTTAGTTCATTTTCTTTTTATCTTACTTTTCAATGAAAGAACTATCTACGTTATCTCAGGTAAAAATCTGGTCTTTCATGCATCTGCTTTTCTTGTGATTTTGTACACAAATATTTCTTATCCAAAGTATTGCATGTTCATATATTTCATGATACAACTACTTAGTAAGGACAAATTCAATTACTTCATGCAGTGTAATTCAACAAGCACAAAAGTTCTTCATGGAGACAAGTGACCCCACTGATGATACAAGTGTATGTTCCTCTCTTTGTATCATGGAACTGGATTTTTAAATTTTATATTTTGCTGCATATAGTATATTTTATGAGTAACACTTTTTTGGCCCAATATTGCCCTCAGTTTCTTTGAGTAGAATCACCAATGTACCCCAACAACCTCATTTGTCACTGTAAGTGCATTCAAGTAACTTTTTTTGAATAAGGCTAAAGAGACCTCAGGAAAAATGTCCTCATATAAGCTTATAGCTGAAGTACTTTCTTGGACCGATCTTTAGAGTAATACTGTTTTCCAACTTTCCTTTTTTTTAGCTTTCATGCAAATAGTATAGATGCACAATCAAATTCCAATTGTAGCAGCAGTGAAGGTTTAGTTTCGCAAGCATCTCATTGTGATATGCAATCCCCTTCTTTTACAGAAGCTAAATGTCACATGCAGAAGGGTAATGTCCCCATTAGATTAAGTATGTATAACAACAGTGTGGGAAAGGTTTTTGGAGCACTTTCCAAATAGTGTGGTTCGGTTGCTTATGGTAGGCAAACACAAGCCGATTGGAGGTTGTTGATGAGATGTCTGAGTAATTTTGTTTCTTTCAGCTCAGGTGGACTGCCTTTCTGAAGTCTCTGCCGTCTTTCATTGAATTCCAACCCCTAGACTAATCTGTAACTTGTGGCTTACTAGAGTGGCATGTTTCATAGCATATTGCTTCCATTTACTTTTGATTGGGGCTAGCCTATATTGAACCACGTTCATCATCCCTATCAAATGACTTCATTTTCCTTCTGATTTTAGTAAGATGCATGCCTTACAACTTTGATTATCTAGACCTCATATTTATCTGCTTGAATTCAAGGTCAGGAAACTTTAACTACTGTATCTTCATTGAAAATTTACTTATGCAAAGTACACTTTAATTGAAGTTGTCGATTACCCTAATTCATCAATTGTCTAGTGTGGCATCTTATAGGGAAATGCAGTGATGATGATTATGCTCTCAACGCCATAGTTAACAGCATGCTTTAATTATAGTTATCTTTTACCATCATCCATTTCTCCATGAAATTTTGCTCTCTGATATAATAATCTTTCAAGAGCATCATCGATAGTAATATTGTGGACTTAGGAAATGTACATTAGTGTCTACAATGGCTTTATGCTGTCCGATGTGGCTGATACATGCTCCTTAATTCACTTCTTGATTAAGTGACATAAATTTATATAAGCTAGCAACGGTAATGAGTAGCTTAAAGTAACTATTGTTTATTCCATTATCATATATAGAGGAGCAATAGCCAACTAAACTGTGTTTTGATAGGTTGTTGAGTATGATTCCAATTTAAAGGAAAACTTTGATATCATTAATGAAAATACTCTAAATGCTTAAGAATTGTGTTCTGGTAATTTAAGGATCCTATTTGAGCCTCCCCAACCTGATGCTGTGGAGCCTGAAAATCACAAAATATCACTCTAATAGTTCGATATAACTGAGGTGATAAAGGCGCGGAGCACAAGCCAATAGTATGTGTTATCATTTTTGCTACCTGTGGTACCAGGTTATATACATGCTATCTCCTGGATCTGATGCCACTAGATCGTGGAACTGATTTTCTGTATTTGTTTGCTGGAAATGCTGCAATTCTATAACCAACTCTATAGTCACAGCTGCTTATAGAGATAAATTATTTTGTGCTTAGAAGATGAGACAATCTCTTAAATGAAGATATTTCCAACTCCATTAATTTCTTTATTTGCGTCTTGGCAGATGGGCTTCCAGTTTGCTGGAAGAACTGTTTACACAGCTGTATGGGTTGCAGCACTTTCATTGTTCATGGAATTGCTTGGCTTCTCAACCCAAAAATGGATCACAGCAGGAGGGCTTGGGACAGTTTTGATTACTCTCGCTGGACGTGAGGTGTAAATAAGTTTTGAATTTTTCTGCTTAAGTATTTTCAGTTAATTTCTACCGTCTCTCCTATTTTAAGAAAAACATTGTGTAACGAAGATTTGAATGGTCTTCTATGCCTCTCAAAAGCATAGTTAATTGTTATCTTCAGATATTCACAAATTTCCTATCAAGCGTAATGATCCATACAACCCGGCCATTTGTCTTGAATGAATGGATTCAAACTAAGATTCAAGGCTATGAAGTTTCTGGGACAATTGAGGTTCGTATGGTGTCTCTTATCGACTTCCAGAAAGTCAACTTTTTTTATTTTTTATTTTTAGTCGTAAGTTACTGATCCTATCCCAGATAACCACTGATATCTGATCTATCTACTGTTTGGACATCCTAATTAAACGCGTTTGAAGATAACTCATGCATCAACTCCCAGAGTTGAAATTTATGCTTTGCATTGTCGAGTGTCCGTATATATCATTCTCTGTACAATATATGGGAATGATATTTTCATGATTTCAATTTGCAGCATGTGGGATGGTGGTCACCAACAATTGTTAGAGGTGATGACCGTGAAGCTGTCCACATTCCGAACCACAAGTTCACTGTGAATGTTGTGAGAAATCTCAGTCAAAAAACTCACTGGCGCATTAAAACGCACCTGGCCATTAGTCATTTAGATGTGGGCAAAGTCAATGTGAGGATTATTTTTATAAATTCGATATATTCTGCTGCAGAGATTGGGTCAGTTTCTCTGGCATCTTATTATTTACTAGTTACCCTCTGTGCAGAACATTGTGGCCGATATGCGCAAGGTTCTGGCTAAGAATCCTCAAGTGGAACAACAGAAATTGCACAGAAGAGTGTTCTTGGATAATATTGATTCCGAAAATCAGGCCCTCTTGGTTAGTTGTGTCTTGAATATTCTCCTATTGTCCACTTACTTTTGAGGATTACAACTCTTTTCTGGAAGAATTTATATAGCAGATAGTTATTTTATATTACTAACAAAAAAAAATTATAATAAAAAAAAAAAAAAAAAAAAAAAAAAATCTGTCAAAATAATATAAAAGCAAGAACTGTTTTATCTAGGTTCATTTTCCAACCAGAGAGAAACACCATGTCATTATCAGTTATGAACTGCTACTATTACCATCTGTTGTCGTCCATATATTAGTTGAATTTCTGTGGGGTCATTCACCTTTATGAAACTTAATGATTTAAGCTATAAGAGAAATCTTAACCCACCGGATACTAGCAATTTAGAATTGCTTTGCTGTACACTTTTTATATAAAATTCCAGTTTATGTTAGAGGAGCCTTTCAGTTTCTAACGATAATTTTTTCTGAAGAAGATATCTGTTTGTTTTGAGGATATTATAGGATCACCTGTGTATATTATTTTGTGATGTTTGCCTGAAATGCTGTGATCTGATTTAGCTCCAAAAACACAGATCCTGGTATCCTGCTTCGTGAAGACCTCACGTTTTGAAGAGTATTTGTGTGTTAAGGTAAGGTTTCCATCCTTAGCTATTCTACTCCCTCCTCAACTTGGTCTGCATGATCAATATATCAGTGCATTCTGTAACCCAACACCAGTGGTGTAAATCATAACATGAGAGATTGATGCTGAGCATAACTAATGTGTTGCAATTCATATCGAGACTGTGTGGACAGTAAGTTTATAGGTACCCTAGACCTTTTTTTCTCCCCGAGAAGGAGACAACCTAGGGTCCTGCCTCCAGGGCTGCTTTGATATATAAAAATAGTCCTGTGTCATCTTGACCATTTCCCCCATGTTATCATGTAATTCTTATATGTTATGATCTTGCTTATCACTCCCCTATTTTTCTTGGGTAAAACAGGAAGCTATTCTTCTCGACCTTCTCAGAGTCATTTCTCACCATCGTGCTCGACTAGCCACTCCCATCCGTACAGTTCAGAAAATCTATAGAGATGCTGACTTGGACAGCGTACCATTTTCGGACACCTTATATAACTGGGCAACTGCTTCCGATCGCCCATATATGTTGATTGAGCCTCCTTATAAAATCAATGGGGAAGAGAAGACTAAGACTCAAGTTCGATCAGCACATATAAATGCGGATGCCGATAGCAAGCCCATACCAAGATCAACACCTGATCCTAAACTGGATGCTAAAGGTGAAACAAATTTGAGCATGGATACTAAAACTGGAGAAACAGAATCGAGTGACCACAGTACAAAAGATATGCAAACATTGGATGACAAAGCTGGTGAGGAGCTTGGACATAAGGCGAAGGTTGCCGCCAAGGATGCAAAATCTCCAACTAGACCCTCTCTGGAAGAGAACTTAGTTCTTGGTGTTGCTTTAGAGGGCTCGAAGAGAACTCTGCCCATTGATGAAGATACAGTGCCCCAATCGAGCCCAGAAGATACCAAGGAATTGGCTTCATTGCGCAGTGGTAATGGTCCTGCGGCAACCGACAAGGAAAAAGGTGATACTAAGCAGTTGAACCCGCCTGGTTCTTCCGCTGGTGATCAGTTAGATCAGCAAAACTAGTAGAATTATTTCATTTTCTAGCACATCTGGAATTTCTTGTGAAGCTCCAGTAGCCAAGGTTGTATGTTCTTATAAGTGCAATGAGCCCCTGTTGTAACTTGACACACTGTAAATAGTCACTTTATCAATCAAAGAGCTTTTAACCGTGTAATTCGTTAGTTAAATTACATTTACATGTTGAATTGTGCGTGCGTGTGGAGTTTTTCTATTGGCAGTACGATTTTCTATTATATGGTAATATTTTGTTTCATACTTTATGTGCCCTTGTGTAAAAAAATTATTTCATACTTTGGATGATTTTGTAGTATTATGAAATCTTGAAGGAATTGAAAAACCAAAAAAAATAAGTAAGAATCGGGTTATGTACCATTGAAATATATTTTATGATACAGTCTCATATAAAATGAATGTCAAGCACAAATAGAACACTTCTTAAATTGCTACACTCCTGTCCTCAAGCACGCACACACACAAAGGGCCCAAAAACAAGAAGACTCAATCTTGAACTATATTTTTAACTAAACCTTTTAAAATTGCCAAGTAAATCACATTTTTGAAAGTTATGTACAATTCCAAGAGATAATTTTATTATTAATAAATATGAAAATATCACTCAAAATTGTCATTCTTGTCATCTTTCTTATTATCAATTTTGACCAAAATTTTAATTTGGTCATAATTGCACATAATTTTCAGAATTAAGACTTAACTGCAAAGTTAATAAATTTGATAAGAATTACACTGAAATGCAATGTTTTTTGTTTCTTTTTTTCTTTTCTTTTTTTCACTAAACAAAAGGAGAAGATCCTAGAACCTACATATGTTTCATTGTTTGAATATTTATTTTATTTTAATTTAGACCCTCTAGAAATCCATTTGTAATATTCAAAAACAAATTAAGATAACACCTCCAAACTTTCTTTCTTGTTTACTTTGCGTGGAGTGTGTTTGTTTTTGTCCACCTTATTAATGAGAAATGGATAATGTAATTTTATTTTTGTACTAAAAAAGTATTTTATTGACGGAATAAATTTCAACAACTACTTTATTATTATTCAGTTGTCCAATTATTACGAAACAATATTTTAACCCATTTGCATTACTTTTTCAGCACCATAACAGAATGTTTTACAAATTTTATTAAATTCAAACCCAAAACAAATGCAAAATTTACATATTTCATTTTAATTTTCTATACTCCTACCCATCAAGGTCAACTACAACTATAACAAAGATGCCCCTCATTCATCCCTACCCACCCACTACTACCTGGTTCTCAGCCCCCTAGGACTCTCACCATCTCACCTACCCCAGTCACCAGTCTCCTTTGTGACTCATAATGTTTCTTTTTTTTTTCCTTAAATAGTGGATGACTCATAATGTTTCTTTTTTTTTTTTCCTTAAATAGTGGATGACTCATAATGTTTCTTTTTTTTTTCTTAAATAGTGGATCACACATTATTTTATTATTGAATATTGTTAATATGCTTGGTGTTTGTTCTATTTGGACCTTTGCCCCGCCCCTAAATGAAATTCGTCTGCTCTATCCCTACACGCATATTTGAACTTTAGGTTCTGAGAAATTTTATTGTTGTTATGTCATGTAATGGATTCTCAATACAACAAATCCACTACTCTGAAATACAATATATACACACACATAATACACATATATATACATATACCACATATTCATATGAACTATGAATATTGCACCTTGTATATTTTTCACTTAGCATGTTTCTAAACAGACTTGGAATCAAATACTATAAATCTCCCACAACATTGCACACCGTCGCTCAATGGCTGATTTGATCAAGAAACATAGCTAAGTAGACAAATGACAATCCCTATAACATAAAATAAAATACAAAATATTATTATAATTTTTGAAGTTTTATCTGTATAATTGTTCTTGCAGAGAGGCAAGATGTGCAGCAGCACATTCGTTATGAAACATAAAGGTAGCAAAAAGTATGATGAACAGAAATAATAAGGTGTAATAAACAAAATAATAATTTGAGTAAAATATGTTACACCAATATCCTATCTACTATTTAAGAATCTGCAATGCAATTCAAACTCGAACAAATGATTTACAACCCAAGATTCTACAAAGATTTTCCGACCCCCCGATGAATATCTTTGCGACCAAACGGGCCACAGGCCTCCTCTAGAACTAAACACGAAAGGGGTCCTTATTTATTTTTAGTAGTACAAGCCAGTAACACAGTAAATACAGGCTCAATTTGTAAGAGATCAATACAATGATCTTATATATATATATACCCCTCAAGCACTGCACATGCAATCGGGAGCAGGATATGTAAATATGGACTGTGTAGGTTTGCGTAATCTCAGCTGCCCTTGCCTGTTTTTGTGCCCTTCAACTACAGCATCTTGGAATTCCGGCCAAGTGAGGCTCTTGTTCAAGAAAAGCTGCCCTAAGAGGGCCATGTTTGGCCTTACGGTCTTCATGTTTTCATATGTTCGATGGCCCACCTGGTGTTTGAAGTGAATTTGTAAACTCAGTCGAATTACATAGGAAACTCGGTACTTAATATAAGAAGGAGAAGTGCATATCTTAGTCCCTACACTTCCTTTTTTTTTTTTTTGGGTTATAACTCCTACATTTTATATTCCAATATGTTACCCCCTGCACTTCTATTTTGGTAACTTTGCCCCTTCATTGAACAAAGTTACTGGCTAGTCTAAGGAAAATGAAAGTTCTGGGGGGAAATCCTAATGGAAATAAAATTCATAGGCAAAACACAATTCTTGTTATAAGAACGCCAAAATGTAACTACTTCAAAGTAATTACACAATGGCGAAGGCAACATTTTAATGTTGGCCTCTATTGAGATATGATGTAAAGCAAGAGGCAATTGCATATAGGATCTATGCTTGTCCTGGAAATTATTTCAAGTACCATCAATATAGTTCACTAAAGCTGCAACTTATTCAAGGGACAACTAAATTGAGTGTTACAATAAAGATTAGAGTTTTCACAATGGTCGCAAGAAAGACTTAATTAGAAGAGCTTACCACAGCGTTGTGCATGTTTCCAGGTGAAGCAGAAATGAAGATATCACTGTGCATGCTGACGTAGTAATCAACTGCAGCTAATAGGGAAGCTTTTCCTTTAATTTGAGCTCTTTCTTCTGAAGAAGCCAGACTCTTTTTGTCTTCCATAAGAGGAAACAAGCTCCTCAAGGTCGAGATCCTAGCTTCCCCGCCATATACCTGGAACAGAATGACATAACCAATTCAAATTACAAAACCACGAATGTTGCTACAAGTTAGTCGGATGCATTTACTAAAACATAATGACAATAATCCCACACTTTCGGAGTCATGGATACCATCTTTGACATTTACTTTTATACAGAATGTACCTACTGATTGTAATACCATGAGGGGGGGGGGCATTTGTAATTTTACAATGTAATAGATTTTTTCAGGTGGGGTGTGAATAGTCCAAAAGTGAAGAGTAGTTTCTGTTAATTTTGGTTTTTCTAGAAAAAAAGGTAATATTTTTTTCCGACCTTATGGGAAGCAAGATATAAACGAGTACTGTTGTCGAATCCCAAAGCTGCCAGCAGCAATCCAATTTCTTCGGGAGTCAATGGGCACCGTCCTCGGCTCCTCAACTCCTCGTCGGTAAATTGAGAATTCAATACCCTTCCCTGCCAAATAACCTGTCGGTACTTGGCCAGTGCCAACTTTTCAGCTTTACCTCCACCAAAATCGCATGCTGAGTGAGCAGCCATATCCTGACAAAACACCCAAATTAAGCCTTCATGCTGCCTTAAAGTAGAGAAACTTATCATCCCAAGGACCTTCAAAGTACATTATAACATCTGTTGCACCATAGAGATATAAGGGCACCTTGTCAAAACGAAGATGGAGGACGACAAACTTTCCACTGCCTTTCTTGTCCTTGGAATTAGCGACTCCTTTGAGGTAGGTAGTGCTGCCTGCTTCAATTGTGCTCGGAGAGTTTCTCAGACGACTAACAAGAGCATCCCCAAGAGATTGGATATGAGGAACAAAAGTCAATGCCTGAAAGTTCACTTTACATCGTAGTCGTTGGATGTCCTCCGGCATATTGTCAAAAGCCAGACGGTGAGAAAATGGAGCAATTGCAGCAATTCCGTAACTGGAAGTGCCAAAGGTAGTACGGTTATGCCAACATTTAAAGTGATGCATAACTAGAAAGAGAGGTTTTACATTACTCATCAGCAGAAAAACATGCCAATAAAGTACGTGGTTCAAGTTAACATGGCAGTCAATCTCTTGTAATCGGTGCAAGCATATCATGTTAGCCAGCAGTATGGCAAAATACTTTGTTAATGGATAATTATGATACAAGCTTTTATATTCAGCTCGGGACAAGGCTGAGCTTGTATTGCAGTTCAGATATCAGAAAATCAAAACAAATCTCAGAAAGACAACTTGACGCACTTAAAGGATTGGATACACATACCAAAGCTGAATATTATAATGTTCAAGATGGTTATAAAAAATTTATATTCCCAGTGATTTTAATCCACGTAAATAAAGATCATCTCTTTTTCACCAACCTCTGCAAGACGGGTAAAACATTCTCCATATACCAGTTTGCCGAAGCATGAACTGGCGCTGTTTTAATTCTGGTAGCTCGAATAGCTGTCGCATAATACTCTCGTGTGCTCCAAAAATATTCATCAGGCAACTCTCTAACAATAGATACATCATCTTTCAGTACATTAATGAAGTGATCCACATCAAATATGTCCATGAATGTGCTGCAACAGAGAGGGGGGGAGGGGGGAGATGGGTACAAAATATCAATTAGTTATAGCTTCAAATAGAAGAACAAGAGAATATTATTTCTGTAACAAGCTATTGTGGAAGGCATGAAAATAAAAAGGAACCTTGAATCTTGCCAAACAGGATTTACTTCCAGATATGGAATTATGAGAGTTGCATTCAAGATTTTCGCAACAGCAACGGCATCGCAGATCTTTACAAACAGAAGTATACAAGTCAGCGGCTAAGACAACTGACACTAATTATTCTAGGAAAAAATTGCTCATATTATCTAAAAGAGTAACTAGAACTACTCACACCCATTCTTTGCTGATTTAGTCCCCCATCAAGAAACACCTGAATATATCCCTGAGATTTCTCTGGCAATGCTGCTTCACATGAAGAACGTTCATCATTCAAAGAGAAGAAAAGGGCATATATCTGGGAACCAACTAAAAATTTACTAATATTCACACATAAAACTGAAATTCGACAGAAAATAAACTCATGCCCGAACAAGCTTTTCTAATGATTATCACAACCAAAAAAAAAAAGGGGGGGGAAAGAACAAATAAAAACCAACAGAACTTTCTTATAACTTACTGGAGGTGCTGTCTGATCGAACACAACGCTTCAATGGCTGGGGAGCCAAAGGCCTCCATAAGTCAGCTAGTTGTCTATCAGACTGAATAAAAGAGGAAAAGATGAAAGAAATCCAGTATCAGTTAGACAAAGCATGAAAGTTTATTGATTAAAACATGTAAATTGATTGGTGATCTTACGCACAGTTTGGCGCTGCAGAGCACTCTTAAGTAAACGAGAGTGTCTAGGTTTTGGAGCATTCCACTCCTGCATTATATTTTCAGTCTGTGAGTATGAAAATTGAGTTCATCCAATTGTAACCTCTAACAAACAAGATGAAGCCTTAGTCGATGAAAGAAACCATAGGTATCAGTAAAGATGTAGTCTATCTGACATAATCTGTTATAAATTTTAAAAAATAAATTACTGCTAGTTCTAAATTTTATAGAAATTTAGACCTAGGTTCTTTTGATACTTTCATCTAACGTTAGTTTTAATAAGAGCCAAGCTATCACCTACCACCAGACATGTGCTCACTTCTAGATAATTGCGCAAATCTCTCCTTCTAGGAACCAGGAGAAAACTTCCAAAATAGATTAAAGCAATTAATTTCTTGATTAATGCAATTCATTCACTACTCTTGATGCAGTCAAACCCATGCTCGTCCCCCAGAAGCATTTGAATCACACAACGAACTCCTGAAATCTTAATGGAATTTTAGGCATACATGTCTAGAGACTCAAACGACCTACCCCATATTCAGAAATCTCTCTCTCTCTCTCTCTCTCTCTCTCTCTCTCTAGATATACACACACACACACATATATATATATATATTCTTCAAGCTTATGCACGCAAACTCGCTACTTTTTAACCTGTTCACATCAATTTAAAGAAGAACTTCCATACTCTTTCCACAATCCATTTTTCGGCTACCACAGCTAAATTTCAATAGTACATCCTATCCTATTTCTTCTTCTTCCACTCACCTACATTTTATGAGGATGTCGACAAACTGGGGAAAAAATACTACAACCTTGTTCAAGAAAATTTGCCCCACCGACAGAGTTTCGACAGCCTGAAACTTAAGAATAATAGAGTGCCAGAATCCCCCAATAATTAAGCTTTTCCATGACTACCTTGTTTCCAACCTTCACAAGAAACCACAACACAACACACTGAAATTGATACCTACTTTTTTTCTTTTTTCTTTTTTTTTTTTTTATTTTTTAGATTTTTTTTCACTTGTGCAGCCCTCTCTCATCAAGCAAAATAGACCCATTAACCATAAAGATCAAGCAAACTAGATATAACAAAATGCACATAGATAGTACAGTTAGGAAAACAAGAAATTCACAGAAGAGAAAAACACATAAGAAAACACACACATACTGAGATCAAGAGCATACCGAGAGGAGAGAGGGAAAGGCGTGGCTCAAAGGAGTGAAAAGGCTAGGAAAGAGAAGGGGAAGCAGCAGCACAAGAGCACCAGCCATAGCTCCTCCTCTATGGCTATCACTGTGAGAAAGAGAGGGCTGCCTCATAATAATAATGGCTGTTGATCTTTAATGTGCTGCAGGCAGCAGTATTATTATTATTGATGAATAAATAATGGGTTTAAATCTTAATCTAGGAACACTCCACTAAAGCAACTTTCATGGAGGAGAGAGAATGTAATAAAGAGGGACGGATTCATTATCAGCATCTCACATGTCCACCTATCTCCGTATATGTATAAGAATGCAGTATAATTATATTTTCATCAGAATAAAATTAGCAAGCGTATAAAGAAGACAAATCCTTTTCTAACAAATATGGTGGGAAATTGGAATTCCCTTTATCGATCTTTGTGTGACAAGTAATAAATACGCCTAAAGATTATTACTTTATCAGACTAGAACATGAAAAAACAAATTCTTGATTCGCTTAAACACCACTTATCATAGTTATAGTGCGAAAACGATGGCAAGCAACTACTTCTAGAACCCACAACACACACACACACACACACAAAAGTACATATACAATGCAAATACAAAAAACAGCTTGACTGAAAAATCGAAGCGATCAATAATACTGGGCCTGTCCTTTTCAGATGGGGACCCCAACCAGCCCAACGGATAGATTTATTGGAAAGAGAGAGAAAGGGGGAGAGAGAGAGAAGCACCGCTTGTACGTGTCACAAAAGGAGTGAATCGTGAGCTGTGTGGGCTTCACTTTTTCGCTAGTCTTTCACGGAAGTGATGCGATTCAGCTGATGTTTTTATTGGGTTTTTGTGTTTGATGAAAAATCAGTACTACTTCGGAAAAAAATAATGGGGTCTCTTGGCTTTAATGGGCACACCTGGCACTGCACCACCGACACCTTTCTGTCCGCCATGGTCAACATTTAGCTACTCTATGCGTGGGAGTGGGCGCTAGATTTTTTTTTTTTTCTTTTCGCAAATTCTGTTTCATTTTAATTCAATTTCAGGTATTCTGTTTCATTTTAACTCAATTTCCGGTATGTTTGTATTGACGTTGTCCCCCATTTGTACTATGATTCAAGTTTGTGACATATTTTACAAGTACTATCGGACTAAATTTCAGAAAAACAAATATATTTTCTTAAACCCACATGATCTAAATGTTTAACGTGAATTTTTGCCACACTCCTCCACGTGGCTCCTAATATATTTTTGCATCTATCAAAATAATCCTAATTTTGTGGATAGCATGTATTATTTTTATTTCATGTGTACTGTTATAATATATATATATATAATATGATGTTTTTTTGGTGTGGTTTGGCGCATTTATGCAAAAGATGGGGAATTGTGTGTAGGGCACCAAAATTATTGAAAAGTTTGATACAACATTGATATAAAGAAAATAGTATTTTAATGTCGTAATATAAAAATAAAGTTCGGTATTTTAATTTTTTATATACATGTTATGTATACATTTCACATATCTATATATATATATTCGATATATGGATAATATTTTGATATAGAACAGAATTTATCGATAGCGATATAAATTTTAAATTTTTAATACAACATGGTATGAATTTTTATATATTGAAATATTTGTCACGGAATATGAACTAAATCACCGAGTTATGTGATATTTCTCTCATTTTCAATACTTCTATTAAGAAAAACAGTCCTTTTAATTAGATACATTGTCCCAAATTCTCAATTATCTTGTCTTCAACCTATATTTAGCATTTTTATTTTAGCACATTTTGAAACCTGAAATTAAGTTAGAGTTTCAATAAATTTTTTGTTTCAGTCTTTAGGCCATATTACAGTAATTTTTCGAGTTTCACTGCAGACATCATTAAAGAGTTCTATCTTTTCTTTTCCTTTTTTTAAGTAATTAAAGTTATTTGTCCGATGATTATGACTTGTTTTACGGACATTTTATTTCATAAAGTCTAAACCTTGATACGAAATTCTTGGATCACAAAGATATATGCATTTATAATGCTACGTGTTTTTTAAATAACTTTCTTCCATATGATTCATCCTCCATTTCCCAACAAATTATATTGTATCTATAACTATTTTTAATTATTAAATTGTATTTGTTTTAATAAAAAATTAGTTGTTGAATATCGCATACCCATAAAATATACGTGTTTGCTGCACATGTGTGCAGGATTAAGAAAATTTAGAGATATTTTATTTTATTATAAAAATCATACACTATACAAAATAATTTTAAAATTTATAATAACTTGATAAGAGCAATAGTAGATCGTCAAACATAAATACTTTCACATATTTATAGTTAGAAATATCCAATATATTGGATTAATACACCACAAAAATAAAGGTGCATAAAAGTTATAAAATTATTCAATTAAAGTGGTTCAGTAAAATTTAACATATTGGTATAAATAATCATAAATTATATATATAAATATTATAAAAAAATTATTTTATTGAGGGATCAGATTAAAAATAAATAAAATTTTATTATTATAAATTATGATCATGAACCTTTGGGCGGTTTTGTGTAACATGTTTTATATTATCTTTGCATAAAATTAAAAAATAATGAATTTGATTATTTAAATCGTCTTTCACACTATTATAAATTCAAGTGTAATTCTACTCAAATAATATATAATAAATATATTTCTAAAAAATCGTCCACCCAAGCAATATTGTTTACACGTAAACCCAATTATGATAAAACCCCAAACAAAATGTGAGGAGAAAACAAAAGTAAAAACAGGTCAAATGTATAATGAATATTCAAATACATGTCTAATCGAGTAGCATAGAAATAGTCCAAACGTGGACAGAAGAAGTATCAATCATCGTACCAAGAGCAACTAATTAATTAGAAAAATAATTCTCTGTCTTATCTTTAATATATATATATATATATATATATATTAACAAGTTAATCAAGCAATCTAATACAATATTTTAATCTGTAGCTTTCTAAATTGCAGTCGGTAATCCATATCAACATTTATTTATTTTCTTTAACATTTTAATCAATAAACACAAATTTATGTGCATTAGATGGACCGTACCATACAATCTACCATATTTTATTATTTAATTAAAAATATTATTTATTTATTTAAAAAATAATATTACTATTTGTTATTTTAGAAAAGCAATAACTATTTTTTTAAATAAGTAAAACTATAAATTGATTGTGCGGTGCATCCAATTTACGGAATACTGCTCTTTTATAAATACAATAGTTGATAATATTTTATTTTTGTTTTCTTTTTTCCTTTTCTTTTTGGGTTTATGTTATCATTTAAACATTTTAATATTTGATGATAAAGATACCGGGTTAGAGTATATAAATTTATTTGTCATGTGATTGATTTAATTTTGCAAGCATAATGGGCTAAAAATCTCCCTACAGAACGTGGGCTTTTTGTGAGGTTTTATTGGGCCTCAGAAAATGATCTCGGCCCAAATAACGTGACTTCTAAATAAATACACCCTGTGCTTCATACAATAGCTGAGAATAACCTGGTATTAATTAGCTCTGCAGTGACCACAATTATGCCATATCAAAACTTAATATGGGATAATGGATTTTACTTGATCGATAATGTTTGACATATAATATTATGATTTGTTATTTGACAATGATGATATACAATATTAGAATTTGTTATTTGATAATGCATGAATTTTATATTTGTTATATAAAGTTATAATACATATAACCATATTAATATATAATATCGTGTTTGGTTAAATATATTAAGATAATGTGAAATATATATATATATATATTAACTATTATAACATTAACATTTTCAATAATTTACACACTTCTATATATTTTTTCTCTTATATAATATTTTAAAAAATCGAGCAAGATCAACATAAATTCTAATATTTTCTTCGCAATTTTTTTCATTCGATCATTTGTAATTTTTTTTAATTATGAGGTTCTTAATTTTAAAATTTATTAAGATACTTTAAAAGTAAACTTTGTATCACAGACGTATATATAATAAAAATATAGTTGGTACGTTCTTGTGAGTTTTATCCAAGAGATTTTTTTTTTAAAATTTTAGCTTGCACTTAATCCAATATGTGTCTTATAGTTTTACGATTTTTTTGTTCTCTAAATTTTAATTTTGATTCGATTCTCTAAAATTTTAATTTTTTTCATGAATTCTTGAGATGGTGGCCGATTTGATTATGTAACCACTATTAAGAAAAATATGAAAAAATTTACACAGAGAAAATGAATTATTAAGAACAAATTAGAAATTAGGAAATAATATTTTAAATTCATAAAAAACTAAAATTTACCTAATGATTTAACTAATTTCTCTTGCAATGTGCTGCCCTTGAGACAATTTACTTCATTAAGTACTTATTTACTTAAGACAATTTCTATTAAAGTTACACAAGAGTAATTTTGACCATTTACTTCAAATTATAAATAATTTTCTGTTATCTCATTAAGACCACACACATTGTCACCTCTTATCATATATGTGATGATACAGAAGTACTTATTTATTTCGTATCATATGCTATATACATGGCTAAGGACAGACTCAAATTTTTGCCATAGGAATTGCAAAATTACACAAGAGTAATTTTGATTTTTAGGTAAACTGAAAGATGTAAAACATATATTGCTGTCATATGAGAAAAATATTTATCCAGATCTTAGCAACCTATTTGGCATTGCCTCATTATTTTACGGTGACGGTAGAGTTTGAACCTTACTCCCCATTCCCCACTTAAAAAAAAAAAAAAAAAAGATGAAAACTTTTAAAATTTTAATAATAAAAATATGAAGATTTGAGGGCACCAGAGCAAATGAATAAAAGATGAGAAAACATCATTATTTATAAAGGATGAATATTTTCAATATTTAAATATGTATAGAGTCCAAATGTGTTGTTAACTTTAAAACTGACTGAATTGATGATTGCAAGTAACCTTATGCACAGGTCGACACTACCAATTAAATGTCTTAATACACTGAATCATGTATTGGGAGTTAGCCCTAAAAATTAAGCACCACCGGTCCATGTAACTCAGTTATGCTCCTTCATTTGCTGTTAGCCACCGTAAGGCAACCTGTAAGTCCATAGTTATTTGTAACAAATTAAATTAATAAAACAGTTATTTATCAAGACGAAAATCAATATCTTTTTTATGCTCATCTTATTTCTTTAAAAAAAGAAGTGTGGTGGGCTCACCCCAGCTTAAGAGATGTATCGGAGCTATCAGAATCTTGTGGAGGACTAATGGAGTTACATGCGGTGACAGATTCAGATGACTGCCCTTCATCGTACACTATGTTGTCTGATTCAGCTCTGGCATTCATGTTTCTGCGGCCATCTGATATATTCCCCACCTTGTATCAATCAATAACACTAAGTAAACTTCATTTGCAAATTAAACTTACATGATTTTTGTGTCTGTGTTTGTGTTGTTTAGAGAGTGAGAGAGAGAGAGACTCTATAACAATAAAATATCACCTGTTGTCTCAGTCGTTCATTCTCCTCCATTAGTTCCTTTCCCTGCATGTTGTACAACGTTTTCCATATGACAATGCATAAGAAGCTGTACACATATATACATATAGAGAGAGAGAGAGAGAGAGGGAGGGAGAGAGAGTCGATACATACCTTTCCTTGAAGTTGTTTGATCTCATTCATGATTTTCTGGCCCTGTTCCAGATCAAACAAGTTTTAGTCCAGGAAATCACAGCATGAATACAATGGAAATGGAAATTACCACAACTGATCACCTTTTTCTCTATAACACTGCTCAATCCTGCTTCAAGTGACTTCTCCAACTGCTGCAACTCCTCGATGCTTAATCCTTGGAGCTCTTCGCCTCTCATTCGCCTACGAATTTATTGTCGTTACATACACACACACATGTATATATATATACGACAAATGTGCATCACATCATAAAGTAGCTTGTAACGAGAACGTGTGTGTGGGTGTATATACACACCTCAGTTGATGAGTTCTCACAGACACTTCTTGGCTTAATTTGGAGTTGCTGCTGTCTTCAACTAGCTGCATCAAATTACAACCATTTTCAGCCGCGTAAATGTGTAAATCTTAATTCTGGAATATCAGAAAAGAGAGTACCTGCAGCTCAAGTGAAGGTTGATCCAACTTATCTAAATTCTTCGAGTGCAAATTATGCCGTTCTAGTATTTCTTTCATGCTACATATATTGGACAAAAACAAGACACAGCAATTAGTTTAAGCCCACGAATTATAACTTCTCACGTTTGACAAACAAATAACCTTAAAGTATTCTACATCTATATATATACACATATTTAGATAGATATGCAATTCGTATACGTCTTTGCTTTACCCAAAAGTTTGCATTATTGGAAGCAAAGATAGATGCTGCCAAAGAAATGAAGGCAGTCAAAATTAACAACCAATCTTTCCTTCTGTTATAAAATTATTTGTAAGACTGTTGTGCACCTCGTTGGTGGGTACGCAGCAATCCAGTGAGTAATATTTTTTACATAAAAAAAATTATTAAAAAGTTTAACAATTATACTTTTTAGTATAATAAATAATATTTTTAACGGTGCACGTAAATTTAAATTATTGATATGTACCCAAATTTATTAGTTTCAACTATTTCAATAATAGAGAAGGACAAGTTACGTGTGTAAGATTAAGACAAGTGACAAACATCATAAACTCATAAGTAGGACATATGACAGAAAAAGAAAACAACAATTTGGACACGAAATTCATTTAAGCAAAATAATGCGCGTACATGTAATATCTTGTTTTTTTTTTTTCTTCATTCCAATGAACAACTGTTGAGAAAAAGGACATAACATCTTAGTTATGTTTTGGAAACTCACATAGACAAACACACAATGAAAAAAATGTAAGTTAGGAGTAATGTCAATATGAATAATGCCCATTTATATTCACATACTATAAACTGGTTTTTTCACTTCTAGCCATCTAGGTTGTTTTGCGATCACGCCTCATACGTGTTAGATGGGATTATAATTGTGATTTGAATTTTGTTGTTTTTCATCATTTTTTACCATCATAACGGGCTCCACTATTTTAGCAGCTACCCTAATTTTACCGCTATAGGTTAGCTCGATTATATGAGATTGGCCTGTTTTGGTCCAACTTCATGCAATTATTTGTTTTTTGGTTTTATTTACAGGTTGGAAATTCCATTCTAATTTCTCGCACTAAGGATGTTGGGATTAAGGTATTTTATTTTATTTTGTATTCAGTTTATTATTTTAAAATAATCACCATACGACCATACGATACGTGTATAACAACATCATTAATTTATAAAAATTATGTATTAAATATTTTAAAATAGAAAACGGAATATCAAATAAAATAGAGCCCTGGGATGTTGTGAATTAAAAAAAAAAAAAAAAAAAAAAAGGTCACAATGGGTTTCTAATCTTTTAAGATGTAAAAAAATAAAACAAATACATAAAAAAGACAACCATACTCCTTCCATATATTTCGAGACTTTGAAAAATCGAGACGACATATTTCATTCTTGAGACATGTGGAAAGAATATGGCACTTCATTTTTCTTCCACTACGAAGATATCCTACTATCCTAAATTGTCAAAACATTTATGTCTTTTCTATATTAATATAATAACAATTGTCTTTTCTATATTAATATAATAACAATGTAGCTTCAGATAATATTTTTGGCTCATTTTTAGTTTAAAATAATAATGTCTCATGATACTTGATTAGTTGAATTTTTTTCTTTTTTCTTTTTTAATATTTTTTTTTAGTAAAACACAAATACGTTTTTCTTTTTTAATTCATATTTGACGCATAATATATTAAATTGATTATATTTTCACAATCTTTAATTTTAGATCCATATGACATGTACTAAAGTGAGATATTATATTAAAAAATAAAATTAGATTTTAATTATTATTGTGTATTGGATTATTGGAATCAAATTTGGGATGCAAATACATATTGACTAATTTTTCTACAAAAATCATTAAATAGTTTAACTTCTAATTATACAATTAATTACTTTATAATTTAAAAAAGACTTATTTTGACACAGAATATATTTTCGTTATACAAAATCATATATATATTTTTATATATTTACAAATAAAATAATAAGATAATTCGAATATTCTTAAATATAATTTACTCATAATTATATTAAAAATTAATATTACAAACTATAAATCCTACCGAATAATACTAGTTATTTTTTTAACAAGTGACTACATGACCGGCCTATCCATTATACCACAATACATTGTGTAGGGCTCCGCTAGTTGTTGGGGCCACCGAAGTATAACAAAATATTAACAAAATGCGCTGTTATAGTTCTATGAGAGTTTACACAAAATACATTCTAAAACATATTTCTATAGCTTTTGCATTCTTATGGTACATTGTTAAGCTCTTTAAGAATATTTCGCCATATATGTTGAATTTGTAAATTTAGGGTTTATGTGTTGTGTTTTTTAATCATGGGAAGGGTATAATAAAAAGGAGTTATATTGATATGAGATAATTATTAAATATTTACATTAGGATATTTTTGTCATTTTTTATTATCTTTTTTTTTTTTTTTTTTTTTTGTGATTTGTTTTAGAAAAACACCAATGAATAATACAGTCAACACTGCCCAAGGAAAACTCAGATAAGAAACATGTAGCACAACATAAGACCAGATAAAGATGGAAGGATGCCACTACCCTCTGTCTATGCCAGTTGACAGAAAAACAGACATATATTATGTGTGTGTGTGTGTGTGTGTGTATGAATAGAACATTTCCTGTCAGCTTATCAACAATTAATGGCCATCCTTTTTTTGGTTAAAAAACAAAAGAAACATACACACACATGATAGGTATAAAGAAAGAGAGAAAGAGATATCTGTATGTATATTTATGTGTAGAGAGGGAGAGAGAGAGAGAGAGAGAGACCTGGAACTAGCGTAGTCGAAGAGTTTGCCAGTGGAGGAGAAGATGATGAGGGCGACATCGGCATCGCAAAGAACTGAGAGTTCTTCAGCTTTCTTGAAGAGCCCTCTTCTTCTCTTGGAGAAAGTGACTTGCCGAGCAGTTGCGTTGTCGATCTTCTTGATCTGAATCTTCTCTCTCGCCATGTTTATGGAAAATACACCTCAACTATATATATGTGTATAGCGAAGAATAAACCCGCCCGTACGCGATCGACTGATAATCGTAGGGTTTCTGTATTAAGCGAGTTTAATTAACTGGTGGAATGAACCAGTTTAAGAAAGGCACTCGGAGTGAGAAAGACTGCATTTTGCCATTTTTAGAGGGGAGATGAGAATAGCCCTAAAAAACAGGAAAAGAGGAACGAACAGGATATATATATATAAAGGAAGAGAGAGAGAGGGTGAGGATTTTCATTTGATATGGTTTCATTCAGATCCAAATGATGTGTGCGTGCGCGCGTGAGAGAGAGAGAGAGAGAGAGTATTGATGTCCGAGAAAGTCCAACGATACAACACAGTAGTACATATAAGAAGGGAGAAGAATCTGGTTGCAGGAGAATATATAAAATAGGGAAAAAGAGAGATGGGATGAGCTGCAGGAGAATTTGTTGCTTTCTTTAACAGAAGTTGGATTCCATGAATGATCTTGTGCGTGTGTGTTGAGATTTTTTATTTTTGGTTTACTGAAAATTAATGCTACTGTTCCCCAGTTGGCCAAAAGCTCACCAATGAATGAATCATTATATACTTCACATAATCATAGAGAGAGATTGGTGTGTATTGAATGTATGTGTGAGAGAGAAAGAGAGATAGTGGTGTTCACAAACAT
This sequence comes from Caryopteris x clandonensis, assembly GCA_028749325.2. Taxonomy (NCBI): domain Eukaryota; kingdom Viridiplantae; phylum Streptophyta; class Magnoliopsida; order Lamiales; family Lamiaceae; genus Caryopteris; species Caryopteris x clandonensis. Next base: position 3,166,373 of record JAPYKT020000007.1, on the reverse strand, counting down.
AATTTGGAAAAGAAAGAGAAGTCTTTTTTGTGGTGAAGCATGCTGCCATTTTTCTTCTATATTCGATTCTCTTGCCTTGATTGCTTTGGAGATTATTTGTGAAAAAAAGAACCATCCCCCCCCCCCCCCCACACACACACACATATATATATATATATATTCAGTTTGAATAAGATGATAAGAGCAGGATGAGGAATCTATTGAAAGCACAAGTTGAATAATTAAAGGGATCCCATAATTAAATAAACGGGATGTGTGCCTAAACACACACCTATTCACGTATATTAGTATATTTTTGTTCTAATTAGTTTTTGACAATTCTGTTTTTTTGTTACTGGTCATGAATAGTACATTCAAATCTACTGAATCGTCAACTTTTATAAACAAAATTTGAATTATTATGGAATCATCTTTTCCACAAACTAAAAAAAATGTTTAAAATATTTATTAAATAATAATTTCAAATTTTTTATTATTGTGAAAATTTCTCCCAAAAATCACAATTTAAAAAGTAAAAGAAAAAAAAGAATTGGATCAGGTCAGAATTGCAGGAGAATTGGAATAAAAATTAGATTGAAACGATTCAAGAACCAACCATGAACCATCACTGTAAGGTTAAGATTGATGTTCGTTTTTTAACGAGCTATTAATCATTATTTTAAATCATGAACTGACTATTCTTAAATTGTAATTAAATCTATCAGCACAATATAATGCGTTATATTATTTTTATGATATATAATATATAATTACATTCTCATTTTTCATATAGTCTCTATTTCAGTACAAACTATATTTTTCAAGAAGTCTCTCTTCTAGAATGTGGATAAGGCAAAAGCATCAGCACAAAAACTTGCTTGTTAATTAATTTATTTATTTTTATTGCTAATTTTTCATAGAAAGGGTAATTTTAAGTTTTGCCTCCATTCTACTATTTCCCTTCACCAAATAGAATACCTGTACTTTTTCTTTTTTCCTTTTCAGTAATACCAGAATGTTCAGTAATGCATAATTTGTAATAGATTATTTATAATAATTATTATGATTGAAGTAATAAAATAAAAATAAACAAATGATTATATTTACAAAAACTAAAATACCAAATACATTTTTATTTTATAGGTACAAAATGAATAATAACGAAAAAATAATTGTATTTTACAAATCTAATATATTGTTTTAAAATAAACAATATGAGTATCAAATTTAAAATCATGGAGAGAGGATTAATTTAATATATCATACATTAAAAAAATTGATTAAAAAACAAACAAATATACTGGTATTTAAAAATTTGGAAAAAAAATGAAAGATTTGAACCAATCACAAGCTACAACATATAGTATAATTTTTTTTACTGAAAATTGCCAAAATATTTTCAACATTGACAACTCATTTTCTTACATAATTTTACTATATAGAAGTGGTTTTCTTATTATATTAATATAATTTTTTAATCCTTCCATATTATCAGTTATTTATTCTCTTTTTTGAAACAACATCTATCGCTACCAAAGAATAATTTTAACAAAATTTTATTATGAAAAAATGCCTTAAAAATGCATCACAATATAATTTTGAGTCTTACACATAAATTTCAATCCACAGTCCCAATATGACAATTAATGTATTCTTAAGACCTTTTACAGAATTGATTTTGACAATTCACAAAAAAGTTGTTACCTATGTTGTGGTACGTGAGTGTTGTCATATGTACATTTCCACAACTTCCTAGGAAACACATTTCCAAGGAAATTAATGTTTGATCAATATCTATCAATTAATCGTGACTAATTGTACCACACAATTCTAATTGTTACATATTTAACATCCAAGATTCTTATGGGACAATCTTAAAACAAATGTACTCTTAATTTTTGCTATATAGTTGTCCCTGCTAGTTTTATATCTCCCAAAATGGCTTCATGTCATTTGCATGCCAAATATATACAACACACACACATAATTAAAGGTGAGCCACATCCCATTATTTTTCTTTTACGTGAATGCATTTATTTAAATTACAACAAAACAATTTTGGCATTAATGTAAATCCAATTAGGGGAAACGCCCAAAATCTGTAGTGTGTGCAGAATTAAATTCCTTCAGTGGTGGACACCACATCACGTGTAGCCAAACGCGGCAATTTGCAATTTAAATATCCATAAAATAATTCAAGGAAAGTCGGTACCTTTATAAATTTATACCGTACCCCAGCAGCAGATTTTTATGTGGAGCAAAATCTCCACAGTTATTGCTCCTCCAATAAGTGCTTCGCTGTTTGAACTTGTACGTTGGGGTTCAGTAAAATTTTCGTCCACTACGAGTACGATCGCGGAGTTTACTCCTGCAATTCCGGAAAATTGAACTCTACGCTTCGAAAATTAGACTCATGTGGCAAATTGTGGTTCCACATTAATTATTTAGTACTGTTGTTCAAATAAATAAAAATTAAAAGTAAGTAGCTCTTTGTTTTTCCCTTTCTTAATTTGAAAATTCACAAAAAAATCATCAATTATTAAAAAACAGCATTGTAATTTTAATGCTTTGATATATTTTTATAAAATATTTTGAAATAACAAAAACTTATATATATAGATTAACTTTACCTCAGTAACAATTTTATAATATTAATTTATATAAATTTCTACTAAAATATCAGATATAATAAATATTAGTCATATAACATGTTAAACTCCTCCTTTTCGTGAAACTAAGTCATATAAAAGCTGTATAATAAGATTTCTATTTTTGCAATGTCTTACTTCATAATTTATGCACACACCACTCTACAATTTATTTACATATATTTTTCACTTTCTCTTTCTATTAATTCTTTTTTAAATTTAAAAATTTAAATAACTTTTTTATTTTAAATTAATTTTTGACATATGATACATTATTTTTTTTAGGATCTTTAATTTAATATCAAGATTACATATATTAAAATTAATATATTACTTTTAAAATATGATATATTTATGGAACATGTTTTTTTAATATATCTTTTTTTATAAATTGAATTATTTATTTTTCTTTTGATATATAATTATCCTCGTTTATGTAAGACAAGAATAACTAACTTTTAGACTCTGCTACATGTTATCTTTATAAATTTTATTAAAATATCAAAAAAAAAAAAAAGAGAGAGACAAAAAATTAGCAATGGTAAGCAGTTACTATTCTTTTTATCCTTTCTATAGTATAAAATATTATTCTTTATTTTCTTAACATATATGTCCCTATAATTCCTTCACATTTCTATTTTCTCATTCTCTCTTTTATTTATTTTTATTTTTTATAAATATATTTTTATAAAACTAAAATATTATACTATTAATTATACTATTAATTTATATAAATAGATTGTTTTCCTTTAATAAATTTTAGTGTGTTATAAATTTTGTATTGAGTTTAAAAATATTCAAAATTCACTTTAAAATATCGAACAATTTATTATTTAATAAAAATAATTTTAAAAAGATTGACAATACAATATAAAGTAAAAATACAAAATAAATCATAAAATTATTATATAAAATGATAAATGATTATTATGAAAATTGATATAAAATATAAACAATCATTTACATATATAACTTAAGAAACTAAATAATATAAAAAATAACACGTCAAACCAATTTGACCAGTTTCAACCATTGAAATTCAGTTCAACAGAAATTTTCAGTTTTTTTTTTTATTATTATTTTTGTTTTATAGTTTGGTTCACCATTTCTGGTTATTTCATTTCAATTGGACGGGACAATTTTATTTTAATGTAAGCAAAGGTCTCTTATGAGATCGCAATATATAAAATTATGTTTCTTAAAATAAATATAATTTGAAAACTCTAAAAAATAAAATATTAAGAAACTGAAAAAAGAGAAACCTAAAAATCTTAGAAAAAGGTTAAAAGAACTGAAAATTGACAAAGAATTATTAAAAAGAAAAAAGAAATAAAACAATGATGTAATCACTGGACTCATTAAAGTCTTGGAATTTGTTAGAAAAAGTTCTTTTAAGCAAATTGCCCAAAAGAAATACCTTTTTTCTAAAAGAAATATAATTATTTCCAAACTGAAACTGCCTATCTACCCTCCAGCCAACACAAATACACACATATATATATATATATATATATATATAATATAATATAATATAATATAAGCCATTCCAAGAAAATAAAAGAACAAATATATGCCTTCCATTTCAAGAAAAACAAAATAAAAGTCAACCAAATAAAAATACAGTTTGTAACCCATCAGTTTTCACTGAGGCCATTTATTTATGGGTCACTTTGATATTTTCAATTATATTCAAATTAAAATATTTTTGTCATAATGGTATTATAAAATATTACCTCATAAATAAACTTTGATTTATTAAAAATAGTTGATTTTGCCTAATTTGGTGTAAAAAAATTAAATATGACTTATGTTTTATGATGAATGGAATATGTTATAAGAGAATATGTTGTTAAAAATAAGCACTAAAATTGTACTCTGGAAAAATAAATAAAGGTGCTACAATAATTTGTGCACTTGATTATTGAAAAGCCGATGGGTTCAATTATCTACTTTGTTACCGGGGCCCATTTTGTTAATATTTTCCAGCTGTCACCATTGCTCTTTTCAGTAGATAATGTCATTTATTTCTTGGTGAACATATGGTTCAATTTCTAATTATTCGACTTGGCCAATTTTTGGATCATCAATAGGAGTGTCCACATTTCAATAATTCAGTTAGCTCAAATAATTCAATTATGTAATTACTAAAAATTATTTAGAGGCCCACGCTCGTTTCAGTTGATTTTGGTCTATCGAGCACTGTTTTCATCCACTAAAAATTTGACATATGTCCACTTTTTTCTTTTTTTCATTAAAAAAAAGTTAAGAGTTATAATATGTGTCATTATTTAGAGACCTACACTCGATTCAGTCGATGCTGGTCAATCAAGCATTGTCTTCGTCTACAAAAAAAAATGATATATGACCATTTTTTTCATTAAAAAAAATATTAAGAAATAGAATATATGTCAATTTTCTGATGGATGAAGACAATGCCTAGTGGATCAACATCGACTGATGACTGTGCTCGGGGCACGTCAAAGTTAATTATATTATTTTACCTCGCTTTCCACTACTACTTTGTAGTAGTGGGAAGTAAGGGTCGATCCCACAGATAACAGTTTAATTATTTATATATTTTTATGTCAATTTACGAATGCAAATAAGAGAGGGGTTGTTGATGAATTTTGTCTACTAAACTAATAAAATAAAATTTACTCTAATAAATAAAAATTAAGCAAATAAACAGAAGGCAAATAGTAATGAGAATCTATTTACAGTTCAATTTTCCTCATATTCCAAATTATATGATTATGCGACATGTTATTAGTTTAATTGTGGAATTCCTACCCCTAAACCAACAATAAACTTTGTTGATTCGCTTTATCTCTTAAGTGTAATTAATTATAATGACCTCTCTAATTAATTTATTTAATCGAACATCCCAAAATACTTTATTTAGATTAAATTCGTTAAACGCATTATCAATTAGGATAATAGGGTAGGCAGGTTATCAAATTGACACGCTCGATTCAATTAATCTTGAATTATGTTGATTTTAGTAATAAAAATTATTAGTTTCTACAAATAGGTTCAACATCACAACATTTACATATTACAATTTAAACCCTAACCCTAAATATATAAACTATCAATTGAGTTGATCAATCACAATTAACAATATATATATATATATTATCAATCAATTCAAACAATCAACATAATAAATTCGCATATATTAAATCAATACGGTGTCACAAAAATATAAATCATATAATATTGAAATATGACTCAAACATTCCCTAAATCAGAATATAAAATTTAGTTACATATTGCGTGTCTAAAAATTGAAGCCATCAAAACAAAAGATTTCATAATTAGAATAAGAAGAAAATAATAAACCAAAAGACTTCTTTCTCCACCCTTCAAGCCCAGCTGCTTGCATGTTCCTCTCAGTGTGAATCCATTCTTTTTTCTTAATGTCTTCTCAATTGATGCCTCTTCCCAACCGCTGCAATATGCGTGGATAAGGTAATGCCGCTCCTTGCAAGAATTTTCTTCTTTTATTGCTTATTTAAGTTTTGAACTTAATTAATTAGTTACACCTTTATCTTTTTCAGCCCATAAACTTTTGTGCAATCTTCTTTCCTCGGCCAACTGCTTATGTGGATTATTATATGAAATTATAAAAAATTGCTGTAAATAACCACAAAAACAAAAAGTAAGTAGTTCTCGTTGAAACATTATATAAATAGAAAATAGAAAGTGCACAAAGATTAATTATATTAAAAATATAATTTTACTAATTAAAAATACGCACAATTTCCTATTTATCAACCGAACCGCCTATACTTATTGAAATAAAACTTTATTTGGAAAATGTGTATCAACCCCACTCACTAATATTGTTTACCAACTTGGGATGGGTAGTTTTCATTTACGGAACAAGTATTTTGTGCAGATTTGTGTCTCAATTTATTTAATTTCAATATGCGACTTAGTTTTTAATTATTTTCAAATTTTATTATATAAATCTATATATATATATATGTATAATAGTAAACTATATTATCATTTTTGTCACCTATTTTTATTTTCAAAAATAGAAAAATAGATTTTTAAAAATATTGTTATATTGCTAACCAATAAATATTTATTTTAATTTTTTATATTTTAATTTATTAATATTGGTAATATTAGTAATTTTATCAAAATTAATAAAAAAATAATATATTTTTATAATTACTTGATTTTTCAATTATGAATTTGTGGCAGATTCGATGCTATATATAATTAAAAAAAATGTTCGCATTGATATATCAGATTTTATTCAATTTTCTTGATTTAAAAAAATACTATATATTTGATAATTTTATAATTGTATTTTATAAATAAAATTGATTAATGTTCACATATAATTTTATATTTATTATAATTATGGTACATATATAAATTATTGAACATAATAATATATATATTTTAAAAAATATTAATTTTATATATTTTTAAAATCTAATAATATTATACTATAATAATATGTTCATGCATTACACGGAATAACATAAATACTGAAAACATTGTGGGAAGTTTTAGTAGGCTTCAAGAGAAATGAATTTTAAAATATTAAAAAAAGGGTAAATGAGAATCTTCATTTTAATTAAACAGAAACGGAACATTTAGAAGTGCATTCAACCTGGGAACTTAATAATTCTTAATTATCAAATCAGTTATTATATCCATGAGTTGATATCATCAAGGAATAACATTTTTATACATGTAAATTGATCCCAGATTTTAATGTAAGCAATCCCATAGTTTTTTTAGTTAACAAATTAATGAAAATTTAAAACATAAAAATAAGACAAAAATATCTTTACATTACTTATATCAAAATATTAAATATGGTATAAAAAGTTGCACAAAATTTAATGTCGTCGGTAGGGAGATCCCCATTTTTTTTTGAAAAACAAATTATAGGATATTGGGGATGTCTATAAATTACGATCCAGTTTACCTATTTTCACAAGTTCACCATAAACAAAAGTGGGTATGGATTGGGCCACTTTATAATAAATCAAGATATATTGGGCCGAGTATTTACATTCAGTCGTAGGCCCACTGCAAGGTTTTGTTGCCACTTTAAAAGAATCGTCAAAACCAAACATTAACCCATTTAATGTAGTTGTGTTGCTTAGAGTTGTATTTCTTGTTTTGATTTTAATTTTCACTTTTTATATACTTTTGAGATTTTTTATTAATTTTATCTTTGGTTAAATCATAAATGTGTATGATGGGTTTTTTTTTTTTGGTCAAATATATTCATTTCATTTTTTATTCAAAGTAATAATAAAAAAATTATATTATTATTTTGTGTTATAAAAATAAAAATGGTCGGACAGCCATTTGAACTACACCCAGTATGAAAACCAATTTTATTTAAACACTTTAAACATTAAGAATTTCCAAGTAGAATTTGATTCATATTCAATGCATATATGCTGAGTATTTTTTTGTTGGAATCGAATGATTTTCACAGATAGATACACTCATATTTGAAAATATTTAATTAATCAATAAATAAAAAATTAATATCATAAAATTTTATAATCATTTAATAATTTTAAAACAAAGAAGAAAATATTAATGTCATTAAATAGATTTCTAGGAAAATATTAAAAATATTAAACAATAATTAATTAAAATCTAAAAACATAACAGACCCCAAGTTATTATATTTTTTTCAATATGGTAAATAAATTTTAGCTTTCGGGTTTAATTTGTTTTTAACTTTATATTGCTGATTTCTTGATTTATTAAATATATTTTTTATTTTATTTGTTAATTTTCTATCAAATAATTTTTTTATATATATTTAATTATTTTAGAAATTAGGAAGTCATATTTGTTTTAAATTTAATAGTTTAAGATCTTCTTTGGTTTATTTAAAAACTTCATGCCTATCTCAATAAAAAATAATATAGGATTAAATTCAAAAATAAATTTGTAGCTTGTAAATTAGGTAAGTAGCGAACTAGGCAGATCAAATTATTTTATATTTTTCTGTATGATTATAAAATCAAATTATTTTATATTTTTCTGTATGATTATAAAATCAAATTATTTATAACTATACATATGATTAAATACATACTTTTTAGGGGAAAATAAATAAAGAGTAGCCTTTTGCTTTATGGTAGACGTGGAGATCTATCTATCTCCCTCCAACACAATCCAAAACGTGAGAGCAGTCTTCATATGAGTCTTGAGAGCGAACCCTCACTCCACCACAATCCTAAATAATTTTTGTGAACCCAAATGCCCAAATGTGTCCCACTGCAAAACCACCCACCTGCTGTTACCACTAAATTTTTTGAATTGGATTACGGCAAAACCGAGGAAGGAATTTAAAGCCCATAATTCAGAGAAAGAGAGAAGAGAGCTGTATACTGTATACGAGCTCATCCTTCTTTCAGTCTCTGCAGTATCCCATTTTCTTCTTGTTGTAGATTTCCATCTTTTTTGGGTGATTTTTGTGAGGTGTTGTTTCGGAAATGGGGGAGCAGAGGGGGAGCAATAACCGGTGGAACTGGGAGGTGGCCGGCTTCGAGCCGAGGAAATCGGTGGAGCAGAGGGATGATTACCGGAGGGCGTCGGTGGCGCCGCTGGCGGGGAGGCGCTACTCGATGTCCATTTCGTCGCATTCTGAGCTCTCCAAGCACGCTCTTAACTCCAAGTTCGTACGATTGAATGACAAAGTCAAGGTCCGTCTTTTATCAATTTCATTGCTGCTAGACTGCTTTTTCTTGCTCTTTGTATCTCGGCATTTATGCTCCTATGCAAATGCGTGGACTTTGGTTGGAGAAGTTGGTCTGTTATTTGAATGAGTGAAATTCCGGTTTTTTGGATACAATTGCAGCAGCTGTTTGTAGTTGTTTATACATGGGTTTGTGCATAATATACTTGGGATTGCAGAGGTTTTTGAAAATTGGATTGTTCTGGAGGACTTTGAAATGGTGCTATGGTGATTTTTTTTTTTTAAGAAATTCATGAGTTCTTGCGTTGTATTCTAAGATAAATGGTGGATGTAATACTTTTCCTTGCTTGGGATTTTCATTGAGATTGTTCAATTTAGACGGCATTTATTTATTCATTTTATTTTTTGTATTTAATACTCATTGCTCTCTGTAAATAGAATCTAGCAGGTGATTCATATTAGCAGAATTTGTACTTTGTTGTACTTGAACAATTTATTGTCATTTGTGGAAACAAGTTACAGCAAGACTAGAGTTGCAAAATAAGTAACTGTAACATGGTTCTGTGGAGAATGAATACATGAATGACTATATATATATCTCATCTGTGCAATATGACGGGTGAAGGAACTACTTCTTGTAGATACAAACACTTTGGGCCAGATGATATGAGAAAATCACAGTGTATAGGAAAATTGTGGAGATTTATGGAGAATTGTTCATGATCTAATTCATTGATGGAGGTAGACTGCTGTTAAAAGTTATGGAGGGTAGGACAATACTCATGCCACCACGTAAAATAATATTGCTGTAGGTTAATTTTTCCCTATTGCAGAAGGGTTTTTACTAGTACAGAAACTTTCATCTGCTTTTAAAGGCATTGGCTGTTGCACTCAATCATGTTGCATTAGTTCATGGTATTGGTTCTTCCAAATATGTTATTTTGAGGAATGAAAGGAGTTGAACAATGATTAAGAAAAATAGTGAACTCGGACAAAAGATTCGTTATTGTAAATTGATAGAATAGGTTATCAATGCATATCCTGAAAATATAACAAAAACTATGAAACATTAACATCTTTTATGTTGTGCTATGCTTTAAGATCATAATTTTAATTTTGTTAAAAATTTGGTGATATTGTCAAATGTCTTTGAAACACATGTAATGAATCTTGGGGTTCCATAGCATTGTTTAGCATGATATTTATTTTTCCTATTGAAGACCATATGAGTGGAACATCATGATTTTTTTACATCTTATAACTCTGTAATTTACACAAGAATTAATATACTATTGGAAGTTAATTCGTAGTTCACAAAGTAGGCAAGAAGTGGTAATGCATCTTGTGACAGGAAACAATGAAAATTCTTTGTAGCACTAACCTTCATTTTGATTTGGGGTATTATCTTATGCGTTGAATTGATTCGTTATTGTCTTTTGCTGGGAAGCTAATTCACCTCTTCCCCAACTAGAGCATTTTGAGATTTACCCAGAATATCATAATGGTGTGTTTTGATTTATTTACTTATGTTTGATTTAAAGACAGGAGAAAAGTTGGTAGCGTATCTGCTTATCATGTTTGTTATTGAAAATGACTATTTTAGGTAATTGGCTTCTTTTTTGTATGAAAGGATGAGTGTATCAGAAAATTTGTTTGGTGAGCAGGTCTTGTGGGAAGGCTTGGTTCTTTCCAAATTTCATTTAGTTTTCAGAATGAGAATAATATGATATAGTGTTGTAGTGATTTTATAGTGGAAACATACAATTTGTTTGGTAATTATGTCATGTGGGAAGGTTTGGTTCTTTCCAAAATGAGAATAATATGACTCAACTTTATATTTAAAACATATCATATATATAATATGTAAATCACAAGACTTTATATTCCTGGTGTGTACGCACTATATTAACTGGAGCAGCCGCCCGTTCTCTTTTGATTGTGCAAGAAATGACAGAATGCCACTAGCCAATGTGTTCTTACTTTTTCTTGATAGGGAACTTGACAAAGTAAAGAGTTGATTGCTACAGTTAACAACTGAGAATTGGATCTCTGATTGCGTGTTATTGGGATTCTGGTAGAACTTGATGGCAGTCTTTGATCCATGAAACCGTGATGTTAAGATGAAGCCTCATCCCCAGCTTTGGTGTTTGGCAACATATCTCTTCTAATAGTAACTCCCCCTAAAGAGAAAAAGGTGAAAATAGCCTGGTCGCAGCCTACAAAAAACAAAAATGTTAATTGCTATTGACTACAGTTAATAACAGAGGAAAAGGAGCTCCATTTGTAGAATAACAGAAATACTATAATAACATGTCCTCAAACATGATATTCAGAAAAGAGGTTCTTAATCATAAAACAAATCCGAGAGGCCATGGGAATTTTCTCTTTTGACCAAAGGACTAGGATCCATGGTAGCAAGTCATTTACTAAACATCTATTGACACTTATCTATAGTTTTGAGGTCCTTCTCAGGATATCATGTTTTGGTTGACCAAGCCAGAATATGAATTTACAGATCAAAATTCTCTCTGACTTACATGCCAACTATTTCTAAGCATATGAGCATATGCTGGTTAAATGGATAAAAAAGAGTGAACTTTCACACGTCTATGATTACTTCAAATATTTTGGTGATATCATCAGATACATGTGTTCTATGAAAAACATGTAAATCCTAATCCAGTAAGAGAAACAGTCTTAATCTGTCTTTGGCGTGACATCATACTTCTCCTGGAACATTTTATTCATGGCCTATTCAACCCCATCAAATGTAAACCTCTGTACAAATTGCTATCCCTACATCGTAATTTTTATTGTAAACTTTTTTGTGATATCTCAAATGTGAAACGAAGTATTCAAACTCTGATTCCTTGAAACAGCTGCCTTTGCTCTATTTGTGCAGCTTGTCAGAGAAGATTACTTGCATTTAAGACAAGAAGCCATGGATCTTCAAGAATATTCCAGTGCGAAACTTGATCGTGTCACACGTTACTTAGGTGTACTTGCTGATAAGACTCGTAAACTAGGTAAAATACCCTCTGGTGTTTAATTTATGACAAAATTCATTATTGGTTCACTGTATTGAAAACTTATTTTTGTAGTTGTCAAATTGTTTTGTTAAACCTTTCTCCACAAAAAAGAAAATTGTTATATTAAGCAAATGCTATGATATTTATGTGATTTATTTTTCTTCTGCAATATTGTGTGTAGGTGTTTTTGCTATTGTTTCCTTGCAGTCCTCCTCTCTTCCATGTTCAGTTATTGTGTATTGCAAGACCCAACTCAATCTTTCTACCATACCAACTTCTAATACTACTTGAAGCATATTATCAGTTGTTTTGCGATATCAACCTTTCATAATCAATATATTTGATTGACTTGAAACAAACTACACCTTCTTTCAGATCAGGCTGCCCTTGAAACAGAAGCTAGAATTTTTCCACTGCTATCCGAGAAGAAAAAGTTATTTAATGAGTTATTGACAGCCAAAGGTACTGATTCTCTTTCTTAAATGTTCTCTGGAAACTATCTCACAACCATCACACTGATCTGAACCTGCTGGACTTGACAACCGAGAACCAATTACAGGAAATGTAAAGGTGTTTTGTCGTGCAAGACCACTTTTTGAAGATGAAGGTCAATATGTTGTTGAATTTCCTGATGATTTTACCATTCGCATTAATACTGAAGATGATAGTCTCTCTAATCCAAAGAAGGATTTTGAGTTTGACAGGGTTTATGGACCTCATGTTGGACAAGGTGAACAGTACTACTGATTCATTTTCTTTCTCTCAGCTGGCTAAATAGTTGTACTAACTGATAGGCTTTGTTCATGCAGCCGATCTCTTTGCTGATATTCAGCCATTTGTTCAGTCTGCATTTGATGGATATAATGTTTCTGTATTTGCATACGGGCAAACCTGCTCAGGAAAGACGCATACTATGGTATCTTTTCTCCTGCCCCTCTTCTCATCCTGCAATTTCTATTCAGAATTGATTTATTTATTTATTGACGGAAATAACTTTCTATACTTCTTTATTCCATTGATATATATGCTTTATTGACATAGGATATGCTTGCACATCATTTTGCTTTTTTGCTGAACTATATTGAAAGTAGAATAAAGTAAGGTATCCAGGCCGTGGAAGATTGATTACCATGTGATCTACTCATTGTAATGGTAATCAATCTATTTCTTATAGCATTCCAATCTTCTTGCAGGAAGGATCTAGTCATGATCGTGGTTTATATGCTCGGTCTTTTGAGGAGCTCTTTGATTTATCCAACTCAGATGCAACTTCAACTTCTCAATATAGTTTCTCAGTTTCAGTCTTTGAGCTTTATAATGAACAGGTTATTTCTTTAGCATCGTAAAATTACAGTAAACGGCTTCATTTGCTTCAACGTTTTCTTGATGGGTTGTTTGCATATACCTCCCATGAGGTTTGGAACTTTGTCTTTCACACACCTCAATGTTGATTTTTGGCAACTCCTCACCTATGCTACAGTTGTTAAGTTGTACAGAAACTTGTACTGAAAGACGAAAGCCACTTGGCATATTAACTATTACACTCTGAGATTGCTAAAGATAACATTCATTTTAACATGGAAAACAATATATACAAGTTGGAGAAACTTAACTAAACACCAACTTTGAATTTTAAACCATATTGACAAAGAAAGAGCGTATAAGCTAAATAGTATATGATTTTGAGAACATTAAACAAGATAATCTTACAAGTCAAAATTCTGAGCGAAAAATGTGCGGGCAAAGTTTAAACTATGAAGTCCAATTATATGGTAGAAGATGCTCTCAAAAAAAAAAAAAAAAAAAAAAAAATTGTAGAAGTTACATTATTAATTTTTGTGAAAAAGAAAATATTTTAAATGACTTGATTTGATTTTTCCTTCAATTATTTATTATTGCATAGTAGATATGCTATATTTCTCTAATTTCAAGTTAAAAAATATGCATTTGAAATTTTGTGAATCAATTACAATACACAAATTAAGTGATAATACTCTTTATGCATCTATAATTTTTCTATCACTCTCCTTTTAAATTAATCTGTACTGTCTTGTTATTGATAAGATCTCAAAATCTACAATTATATATGTAAGTATTTGTTTTTGTGTGTGTTTCTATTCCCATAGAAGTTATGAAGTCTTTAAAAGGACACCCCCACCCAAACAAAAAAAGAAAAAAGAAAGAAATTTATGGGGCTATAGAATTCTGGTCTTTAAGTGCTGATTGATTTACAATCTTTGACCAAATATGTGAGTTGAGATGTATTACTAAATATCCATCCATAAGGGGGGTAAATGCGAGCCTTCAAAACTCAGGGAAGTTAGATGCAAGTAACTCTATCTTTGACATATATCATGCTGTACATCATTAATATCTGATGTTGGACTTCACCTATGCTTTTGTAGATAACAGATTTGCTTCTGGAATCTGAAAATGCTCAATCTAAGGTCTATATTGGGGCTTTGGATTATGTAGCGGAACTTGTTCAGGAAAAAGTTGAGAATCCAATAGAGTTCTCCAGGATTCTCAAAGCAGCATTCCAGAATCGAGGAATCGATGCCTTAAAGTTTAAAGTTTCCCATCTGTATGGTTTTTTTCCAATGTTGTTGCATTACTGTATTGAGTCATGTTTTGCTTATCTGCTTCGTTATGTGGCCTTTGCTTTGTCTTGACACTTGCTTTGTATGACCCCTTTTTTTCTTTTCTTTTGTGACCAATTACATTTGGTGGCCGGTGTCTTCAATCATTAGCTTGTAAAGCACTAGGAAAATAACCCTCCGTTACAAGGATACCACAAAGTTGTCAAAATTTGTCTAGATCTCTACATTGACGTTCTGTAGAATATGAATTCAAGTAGAAAATTATGCTCGATGTAAAATGAAAAAAATGTTTGGTTTGGAATATCTCTTTTACGTGTTTCCATAAAAATGAAAACTTGGTATTGCTTAGATGCGAGTTTAATATAGGATGATGGGGTCCCTCATTAATGATGTTTAAATATACTAGTTTACTAGTTGGATGAAGTTGGGGGTCACAGAGTCTATATATATTTATATATGTATTGATATAATTGTTTATTAGGATGATTTGTAGGTTGGGGTCATATTGAAATATGGTCTTGTTTGTGACAGTGTATTATTCAATGGTAGGATCTAATTTAAATATGTAGTATGGTGATTTATTAGGATGGTGGGTCCTATTGCAATGATGTACAGTAACACCAAATTAATAACCTTGGGACCAGTCAAAATCTATTAATTAAAAGAGGCTATTAATTTATCGAGTATTAATTTAATCTATAGGCCTTGATTCGGATCCGGAGAAATTGTTATATTAAATAGGTTATTAATTTATCGAGTATTAATATAATGAGGTTCTACTGTAGTTGAAAATTGAGAACATAAGGTTGGGCTTTGTATTTGGTAGGGAAAATGAAAAGTTCATAATGCAACTAAAGTCAAGTTTTGGGAAAATGTTGAACTTCTTTGCTATAATAATGCAGTTAATGTTCTCCCTCCGTTCCACAAAAAAGAAAAAGAAAAAAAGAGTCCTGTTTGTATAGCTGTTTTTAGTTATAAAACAAGACTCATTTCTTTGAGACGGATGGCATATCATATAGAAGCACAGTTGCTGCATGTATTGGTATATGCTTGTCTAATTCTGCCTTCATTTCTAATAAGGCATTAATGCCTCCAATTTTTCTAATTAAATTGTGTGCTTCTTTTTGGTTTGTGTTTGTAGGGTTGTCATGATACATATATACTATAAGAACTTGATCACAGGTGAGAATATGTACAGTAAGCTTTCTCTAGTTGATTTGGCTGGAAGTGAGAGTACAAGAGTAGAGGATGAAACTGGAGAACGTGCAACAGAATTGTTGCATGTCTTGAAGTCCCTCTCAGCGTAAGTGAAAGTCCTTAATTTCATTCTTTCAATAGGCATCCTGAATTTAGTTCTTTCGACCTTTTAACCTGTTTGCCATGAATTTAATGTTATTCTAAATTAATGACTTAATTCTGGTTGCTTTACCTTTGTTGAACAGGCATTCTAAACCATTTTCACGTGTCATGAGCTGTAGTTTTGAATATTTCTTATTGATTTGCTTAGCGCTGCATTTTTGGGTCTTTATATCCTAGTTGTGTGGTCTCTATGTATGTTCATTCTCACTCTTGTATGCCTGTGTATATATGCAAGAATTGGGATTGCTCATGACTTGCTTCCTTGCATGTGAAAGGCTGTGCTGAAGATTGTAGTGTTGAAGATAGTAGAATATTAAATGACATTCCTCTCAACTAGCTTTAGCTTTTAGTTGCGGTGGTTAATTTACATGTTATTAGAACTAGGACAAGCAAAAGGTTCTATGTTCAAATATAGCGACTAGCCTTATAAAAGAATTTCCACGTGGAAGGACTCAATACAAATTAACTCATTAGCATGTGAGACAGTGACAGTATTAGAATATTAATTTGTACTCCTCTCAACTGGGCTAAGCTTTTAACTGAGGTGGTTTATAGCATGGTACTGGAAGCTTGAAGAGGATATTGACCTTGTTTCAGTGTGATTGGTTTAATGAGTGCACTATTTGGGCTTTATATTTTTTATGCCATTTTTGTCAATTAATGTGAAAATATATGTTTGTGTTGCAGCAGTGATGTTGGCAGTCATTTTTATTATCTTTCCTTGTTCTCATTTATAGTTGTCAATGGTTTTATATGCAGACTGGGTGATGTTTTGGCATCCTTAACCTCTAAGAAGGATAATATTCCTTATGAGAACTCGGTGTTAACAAAAGTTCTTGCAGACTCACTAGGTATCCACTCCTTGTATTTTAATTCATTTTTATATTTCCTTTCTTGTGGTTTATGTTAAAAGGGTATTTGTAGGAGTTAATATCTGTGCCGCGCTGCAATTATATCTTCATCTTGTAAGGGTGTAAATTTCAATTTGTCGTAATTTGTATTAATATTTTTAGAGACTAGGACAAGTTTCTACTTTTATACAGGTTTGTTCTTTTGTGTTTGTTTCTGAAAATTGGTTGCTCGAGATGGTACTGGGCTGGTAATCCAGACCCTAGCAAATTTACAGATTTAACTAAAATTTTCACTTCCAACAATAAAAGAGAACAAGGGATTCTTGAACTATCGAAAGCCTTGTGTAGAACATGCATGCCTTTTGGTTTTTGTATTGAAATTCATGGATCATTCTCTTTCTTGTCAAAGCTACAGATTTTACAATTTATCTTGTATAGTTCCATCAATGAAATGGTCTGTGCTGCTATGGGATTGCTCTCAAGTTGCTGTATGACTTGCCAGGTTGAGATAGTGTCAATGATAAAGATGTATCTGAGCTCTGTTCATGTCGAATCCAGTACATGAACTATTAACTTATTTGTCAAAGACATGCACATACACAATCAACTTTCTTTCTTCATTTACACTTGCATTCAGTCCTTCTGTAAATGATATGTCGGAAATTACTGTTAACTCTTTTCTGCTCTTTAACTCTTTTGGCTCTCTTGTTGTTTTAGGCTTGAGTCTGTGTTGTCATTCTGTGTGCAGGTGGAAACTCAATAACATTGATGATTGTTAATGTGTGCCCTAATATGCCAAGCATGTCTGAGACACTATCATCGCTTAATTTTTCTGCTAGAGCCCGAAATGCTATGTTGAGCCTAGGAAATCGAGACACAATCAAGAAATGGAAAGATATTGTAAGTCTGCTTAGTTTCTTATGATATTGTTGTCAGTTTCGACGGATTGAACACTTGGCATTTTTCATCTCATCACAAGGAAGTTATAATACTAGATAGGGGAGGGAAAAGATTTGTCAACATGAGCTTGTTTGTGGCCTTAACTTTCCTGTGAAAGCATTACCTTGCTTCTGTTACAGCTCAAGGATTTCAGTTTGTATGTGTTTCTATAAGTGATCAAGGTAGAGAGAACTTTTATGACTCTGGGTGGTCATTTAGTAAGATTATGACCAAGCCATGACAGTGACTTCAATAAAACTCATTACCAATAATTTCATTTTGCTTACGTGGGAAGAATAGCTCACTAAAGTCTTCTGCAACTTTTCTTACAGGCCAATGATGCTCGTAAAGAATTGCTTGACAAGGAAAAGGAAGTCAGCGACTTAAAGTTAGAAACCATGGGACAAAAACAAGAGTTAAAACGTGCAAATGACCAATGTGTTCTACTCTTCAATGAAGTTCAAAAAGCCTGGAAAGTTTCTTTCACGTTGCAATCAGATTTAAAGGTTTGCGATGTTATGCTTTAAAGTTGTTGAGCACTCTTAATCCTTGTTTTTTTGTGCCTCTTTAGCTCTATAAAATTGTCACTCTGGGATTTAGGGTAGAATTTGCTTTCAACTAAGTTTATCCCCTGGATGCAAAATAAATGGGTTCATAATGATATGTTGAGCGTCACATCAAAATAAAGATGTGATTGGTGGAAAACAAGCTAAATGGAGAGGCCTGCTTCTGCAGATTAAGAACTGATTGAGCCTATTAATCTTAAGAGTTAACATAAGATAGACTCCTAAGTTGTATAAGGTAGAGTGAAAATGCTTGCATGGACAAAAGTAAAAAACCATAAAATCCCTTTGGTTCGTTTCGGCAACCTTTCCCCTCCAACCCAATACTGATTTTTTGGCTTAATCCTTCTTTCTCAGCTGAATAACTTTGTTCTCATGAACAAGAATGTTAATGTTTTATGGGTAGTTATTGTCCCAGTGATTTATTGGTCCATTTGGTAACTTTGGTTGGAGAAGTACAGGAGAATTTTGTAGATTCTGTAGAAGTTTGGGGCAGAACTAAATTTAGGGTAGCTTTGTGGTTATCTAACCATATAAATCTCAGTATTTTTCATGTTAAGATACATTTAGGGATTGTATTATGTGTGTAGCACCTCTGCCTCGTTTCTCATGGGATCTCTCATACCTTGCACGTATTTTTTTTTTTTTAACAAATAACATAGTTTTCTGTCTCATTAACAAAAAGTTGATTACTTTGGATTTCCAACAGTTTATATCTGTTAATCTCATTACATTTTGTTGGTTTTAGAAATCTGACAACCTCTTCATGTTCATTGAACTTTACGACCCTAGAAGCCTGAGAGTAACCAAAATATATATATATATATATATATGTGGCTACTTGTTTGCTCTTTGATGCTCTACATGATGTAGAATAATTTCTCAAAAGAATACTGGTTAGCTGTTTTACTCTTCCTGGAGTAATTATTGAAGCCGTTTTGTCTTTATAGGGCAAAATGTTGTTTAACTTACGCTTTTTGAACTGACAGCAGCCTGATCTATGAACATCTTTTTAGTCTCTTTGACGATCTGGATTTGTTGTCCTTTTTTTTTTGGTAGACGGAGAATATTATGCTTACAGATAAGCTTAAGATAGAGAAGGAAGAGAA
Source organism: Caryopteris x clandonensis (assembly GCA_028749325.2). Lineage (NCBI taxonomy): Eukaryota > Viridiplantae > Streptophyta > Magnoliopsida > Lamiales > Lamiaceae > Caryopteris > Caryopteris x clandonensis. The sequence goes on along the minus strand of JAPYKT020000007.1, from coordinate 3,146,602 downwards.
CCTGCATCTGCGGAACCAAATTGCTCAATTTTTGCGGGTGGAGCAAGACCAGAAATTGCAGATAGAACAAAAGGACTCAACAATTCAGATGTTACAGGTTGGCTCAAGAACAATTAATATCCTCTCTGCAATCTTTTTATTTGTTTGTCGTGAGTGGTTGACCAAGATCCTGAAATTAATGTAGTTCTGGTTGCAACACTTCTCCATTGAGTGGGTTGATGCATCTTCTACAGAAGATGAATAGCTACATACTTTAGATATGTATAGACAGAAGTGTAGAGTCCATCGATATATTCATTAGTTGTTTTTTTTTTTTTTTTTTTTGTCTTTGAAGGATATAGACAAGGCATGCTATATTGAACTATGTGTAAGTGGTTTCAGATATAGTTGCTAAACAGTTGCATTATGTGTCATGTATACTGAAATTGTTCGTGTTATGAAACACATAAGTTGCTCTAGCTTTACAACCAAACCTGTACTTTTATTTTTCCTCCTGAATTGGCAAGCAATAGTGCGATATTGCTGAAGCTAAATTTATGTGAACAGCTTACAAATGGATAACTATAGGTAGATTGTTGATTCTCTTCATGGTTGATACCTGTCTGTAGGCCAAACTGAAGAGCGTCGAGTCACAATTAAATGAAGCTCTTCTTTCCAGTGAGACTAGGACAACAAATGGCTCTGGGTCACTGAGTGGAGAGCATACAAGCAACAAAGCCACAAGGGATGATATGGATTCTACTGCAGTTACCAAGAGACTTGAGGATGAACTCAAGAAACGGGATGCACTTATTGAGGTACTTTATTGTGTTGATTGGGAATGAGTGTGATTTTGTCAGATATGTTTGCTGAACTTTCCTCCGATAGAAATGAAGTTAAAAATTTTACATTACCTTTGACTTTGAGACAAATCTGCTTCTTTTTCTGCTCAGAAATTCTATTTGTTGAAAAAACTTTTAGACATTATCTTTCCTAGCATTTTATTGTGCACCTATCTTGGTGAATATGATTGCTCTCTTTTTTGCTTCTGATTTTATTTTATTTGGCAGAGGCTACATGAAGAGAATGAGAAGTTGTTTGATAGATTGACTGAAAAAGCTTCGGTAGCTGGATCACCACAGGTACTTATCTTTTATAGAACTTATGTTGCATGATGTGAGAGCCATTCAGTTTTAGGTGGGTTGTTGTCACTGTTCTATTATCTTATGCTAAACATGTTTGATGTCATTACTTGCTGATCTATTCTCACAGTTATCAAGCCCGTCTCCAAGGGGGCCACTTAGCCAGTCTCGTGACTTGCAAAGGTGTTTTTCCATTTTCATTTAAGAACAACTTAAATTTGTTTTTTTTTTTGGTCCATGCTGTCTCATAAACTTAATTTTTTTTTTGTCCATGTTCTATACATTTATAGTTCTTGTTTCATCTGTCTGCCCCCTCCCTCAACCTAAACTCTATTTGAATTTTCCTTGATAGGAATGATAATACCAATGCCAAAGGACGCCCTGGTGATGTGGCTTCCGTACCTTTAGCCTCTGATAAGACAGAGAGATCTGTTGCATTGGTCAAATCTGGTACTGATATTGTCAAAACTACCCCGGCTGGTGAATATCTTACTTCTGCCCTGAATGATTTTGATCCAGAACAATATGACAGTCTTGCTGCAATCTCAGATGGAGCAAACAAGCTTTTGATGCTGGTAGGAATGAATATGCATATATATCATGAATTCAACTGCAGACTCTCAGGGTCAAACTTGGAAGCTGTTAATTTGTTATTTCTATTTGGTCTCCTTTAATCATATGGTTGCTCAATGATTTTTATTGGGACACGCACCTTCTTGAGGCATCTCCTGGGTCCTCTAATTGATATAGAAATTTAAGGTTAAATTGTTCCTGATATAAATTTTTTTTTGCTGCTGCATTGGCATCTTGTAATTAGCACTTATGCAGAACTGTGATAGATGATGAGAGTAATGGAGAAACATTGCTCAACTTCATTGTGATGAAGAGTTGCATGACTGCATCTGCTTGGCAAGTCCAGTTTCCAAAATACGCAGACTTAAGGAAACATACTGGCTTGAGTACATCAAGGGATCATAGAAAAGAAGCTTGCTTCAAGAGCTTGCATTTAGAATAATGCTTTACATGGAACCATCTACTAATTGAACACCTATTATTCACTGTAATACTTCCTCCAGCAAAAGAATTTCACTGATTCCTTTGCTCAACATCCTTAACTTGCTCAGATTCTGAAGTATGTGTTAAGATTAATTGGTTGCTGGAGTGGTTGAGGCTGGTGTGTGACTGGTATATTTGGATCATTTTGTTATTGCCTTTGAACCTTTTTATTGTCATATCCTGTGTGGTTATATATCTCAACTTAGAAAAGTTTGAAATCTGAATTGTCTGTTCGTGATTACTTGGTTTAATGTCTCCTTTCATTGAGAACGGCTTATATTGCAATTTGGTAGGTTTTGGCTGCAGTCATTAAGGCAGGTGCATCTAGAGAGCATGAAATTCTGGCTGAAATAAGAGATGCTGTCTTTGCTTTTATCCGTAAAATGGAGCCCAAAAGGGTGATGGATACTATGCTTGTTTCCCGTGTTAGGATTCTCTACATACGATCTCTGCTTGCTCGGTCACCAGAGCTACAATCAATTAAGGTGCTAAGAGGAATTGTTTCCTTTCATTATGCCAATTGCTTGCTAAACAAAAATGTTCTTGACTTCAGTGAAACAATTATTATTATTTTTTTTAATATGATCCAGAATAAAAAATAAAATATAATTGAAGTGAATGCTTTCTTTGTCATAAGGTTTCTCCCGTTGAACGTTTTCTTGAGAAGCCTAATAATGGACGTAGCAGAAGCTCTAGCCGGGGTAGCAGCCCAGGAAGATCTCCTGTGCGCTATGACAGCACAAGGAATATGCTGATCGATGAACAAATTCAAGGGTTCAAAGTAAATATAAAACCAGAAAAGAAGTCAAAGTTGTCATCAGTAGTTTTGAAGATACGTGGAATTGATCAGGTAACCTGCCGTATCTTTCCGTTCTTGTTTTCAGCTGTACCAATGCTATAGTTGAATTTCTTCCTCAGTTTACTCTATCCTGCCTTAATTTTTATCCTACTATAAACGGATGGTTGTTTCTCAAAGAACTTAAAAGTTAGATGAGATACTAAACTAGAGTGGAATTGACCTCTTTGATAGAGAGTAAGCCGTTATATGAGAGACTAGAATCTTTAACTCCTTTTATTAGGCTGCTTTACCACTACCGAACATATTGGAGACATTAATTAGTGATAGATGTGCAGTAGAAATTCTTAAAATTATTTTTAGTCAAATATTAATATGCTGTTACAATAATGCAATCTTAAGCTTAACATGAGTTTGGTTTTTTCTTGTATGACTGATTCCTATAGATGAGCTAAATGAATCTGTTTTTGGTTTCAAACTTAAAAATCTAAGCAACAATCAGTATTCAGTAGATGAACCTTTGTAATTTATAAGTTGAGTTTTTTTTCTTCTTGAACCTTTCTGTGCTGACCCACTCCAACCTTCACCCCACTATATACTACCCCATCCTGGCTGGTACTGCAGTTCCATGTAATTCATCTGTTGGTGATGGATTTCATTAAGTTATATAAGGAATTAGTTTAGTTATTAATAGTTTTACAAAAATAAAAAAGGCGAAAGCTCATCAAAGATGAATTTAATAGTTCTTTACTTGTGTGTTGGGGTGAGGGTGGGAGGGAATATCTTGTTAGTTATTTATAATTTTTGTGATCATCTCTTGTCACACCTTCAGAGCAAGTTGTGTGAATATAAAATTGCTAATTTTTGACTGCCAGATTGCTAATAGGTATCTCATTCAGCAATGTTTGTGGAACCTGGAGATCACTAATTTTCTTTTGTTCTTTCTATTGCTTAAATTAGGCGTTTCTCTTAACTTATTTCTATATGTATGTACAATATCTTAGCTCTTCTGCAGCACTTTCTTGACTCTTGAGTGCAATCCATGAACTTCCGGAATCTATTTGACACATCAGATTAACCTATCCAGGATGCATGGAGACAACATATAACCGGTGGAAAGCTAAGGGAAATAACCGAGGAAGCAAAAATCTTCTCTATGGGAAACAAGGCTCTCGCAGCTCTTTTTGTTCACACTCCAGCTGGTGAGCTCCAGCGTCAAATACGAAATTGGCTTGCAGAGAACTTTGATTTCCTTTCTGTTGCTGATGATACGGTAGCTGGAGCAACTGGTCAGCTGGAGCTTCTCTCCACTGCAATAATGGATGGTTGGATGGCTGGACTTGGTGCTGCCCAGCCTCCTAATACGGATGCTCTTGGCCAGCTTTTATCTGAATATGCAAGGCGTGTTTTTACATCTCAACTGCAACACTTAAAGGTGTGTAGTCTTATGATGCTCTTTGTTCCTTGCATGAGTGGTTCAAGCAATACCAGTAATTGTGTGTATATAGTATGTACTTGTACTAATTTTTGTCCAACATACTTTGCCTATCAACTAGAAGTAATATTTACCACCTGTTATGTATTAACATTTCAAGGTAATGAATGATCAGTACTTTCACTATTTTATTTGATATCAAGTTACATTGTTCCACCAGGATATTGCTGGTACTTTGGCGACTGAAGTGGCAGAGGACTCTGCACAAGTGGCTAAACTACGCTCAGCTCTTGAATCTGTTGATCACAAGAGAAGGAAGGTCCGCATTATAGTGGCACAATTTTCTCTCTTGCTCTGCCATTCACTTCTCCTCTCTATATCAAAAATATTCTTTTCCCATTTACAGTCCTATTTATCGGTTGAGATTAATATTATATTGAAATAATAAGTTCCTCTAATGCTAAGTTTTCAGCAAAAGGTGTTTTCTGCTACTAGATGCTAAGAGTCCATAGTTAGCTCATTCTTTATATTTTAATATAATTATCATGAGAGTTCTGTCCATCATTTGTGTGTATTTCTTAAGATGTACTCTTTATCTTTTTTATTTGCTCCCATGTCTTGTAAGAATGATAATAATATGAAGTAAAAAATGATCACTCATTTGAAATCATTTTCCAAGATTTGAAGTTGCAGTCATTGTTCTTCCAACAATGAATAGATATCTGACTCTGACAATTGTTGCGTAGATGCTGAGTGCAATTTATTTCAATATACTCTTTAAAGTTCCTGCTTATTGGTGAAAGACTTGGTTTGGTAGGTGTAGCAGTATAAGCACCTTATCTTTTGGTGGCAGCAACTGTTTTCCGAATCATTCATTTTAGTTTGTTTATGCTCAGATCAGCATCTTTATCCTTTTTTGTTGAAAGCGAGGGGTCTGGAATAATTTTGAATGCTTTAGTATTGTGAGAGAATTGAGAAGCAGTCAACTATGGTGCTTCTAGATAGAAGTGATGCACTGATTTATCATACTCAAAATATAATTCTATCAAACTATTCTATATTGCTTATTTTTAGTCTCTAGGTAGGATAAATTAACATCAAAATATACATGCTTCAGTTGATGCCACTGCTATGTATTACTTATATCAAGTAATTATCTTGAGTATATGCTGCTAAAATTTTGCTTGTTACAGATTTTGCAACAAATGAAAGGTGACATGGCAATGTTAAATTTGGAAGATGGTGCGACACCAATTCGAAATCCTTCGACTGCTGCCGAGGATGCTAGGCTTGCATCATTAATTTCCCTCGATAGCATACTGAAGCAAGTCAAGGTTTTCACCTTTATCTGATTTGTCTTCCTCTTCAATGCTGTTAAGGCTGGTTTCTTGAGGCAGGAAACACACAATCTGACCTGTCTTTGATTTAACAGGATATAACGAGGCAAACCTCTGTTAACGTTCTGAGTAAGAGTAAGAAGCGATTGCTGCTTACCTCTCTAGATGCACTTTCAGAACAGATGCCTTCTTTACTTGATGTTGACCATCCTTGTGCTCAGAGACATATTGAAGAAGCTCGGCATGCTGTAGAGGTATGCTGATAAATCTATATGAACGCATATAATCCTGTTTCCAATTTTATCCAGTTCATTTTCCCATCTTCATTTGGTTGGCGTGGCCATGATGTTTGTTAGGGCAAAATGCCAAAAAAAAAAAAAAAGAAAAAAAAAAAATACTCGAGGTTTGGCCTATCCACAATGAAAAAACCCTTTTTAAGTTTTGAAATTACAAATATCCCTTTGTGGTATCGCAATAACCCCTTCTACAGAAAAAAATATTATTTTCTGTACCAATCACATTCTGCACTGAGGTAGTCAAGTCTTGGTATTTTTTTTTTTTTTTTTTTTTTTTTTTTTTTTTTGGGGGGGTGTGTGTGTCTAACCCCCCCAAACCCAACCCCAACCCCAACCCGGACCAGTTAAGGAAATGCTGAGAAGTCTCACACACCCCAACCCCAACCCGGACCAGTCCAGGAAATGCTGAGAAGTCTCACACACCCCAACCCCAACTCGGACCAGTCAAGGAAATGCTGAGAAGTCTCATACGAATGAAACTTTAGTAGATCTAAATTTAATATTTTGACAAGGCTGCATCCAAGCTCAAATCTTTCCAGCTCCAATTTTTTATTCGACTTTCTTTGTGTGCAGTCGACTGCAGAAGAGGATGATAAGCTCCTGGACACAGCACAGGGCTCCAAATTCTCTGCAGAAACAATGTACAGTTCTGAAACAGATGTGGCACAGTGGAACGTTCTGCAGTTCAACACAGGCTCCACAACCCCATTCATCATCAAGTGTGGGGCCAACTCAAATTCTGAGCTGGTCATAAAGGCCGATGCTCGGGTACAAGAACCGAAAGGTGGGGAGATCGTTCGAGTAGTTCCCAAACCGACTGTTCTGGAAAATATGAGTCTTGAGGAGATCAAAGACATGTTTTTACAGCTCCCTGAAGCTCTAAGTTTGCTCACTCTTGCTAGAACAGCAGATGGAACCAGAGCTCGTTATTCGAGATTGTACAGAACTCTGGCCATGAAGGTTCCTGCATTGAGGGACCTAGTTGGTGAGCTCGAGAAGGGGGGTGTACTCAAGGATATCAAATCATGATTCTGAGTACGTATATTTTGTGTCCTGTTCCGCGTATTGCCTATCAATTTTCCCAGGGGCGGGCCTGTAATGTATCTCTGACGAGGATTTCAGAGGGATGTATTTGTGTCCTTGAAAACAGAGTATTTTTGCGCTTCGCTGGCTTGTACTCATTGGCAGTGGTGGAATTGTTCTTACTTTCACCATATTTATTGACTTCAATCTGTAAATACAAAGTATGCCCCTTTTGTTGTGTTTTTAATGAATTGTGTAGCAGTTCATGAATTAATGACATCTGTAATGTCGTAGGCTTGATTCTTACTTGATTTATTAATGACAATGCAAAATTATTATTTTCTTTAATGACAAAAAGATATACATTTAGAACATCTATAATTATAAAATTTAGAAGACGAGTTGCAGGACACTCGTTCATCATTATTTCTACAAGACGAAGAACAAAAGGGGCTGACTGCCATCTTGTTCCAGCCCTATTTGGACATGGGCTTAATTTAGGTTTAGTTTTTGGGCTTATGACCAGCATATCGGGCCTGCATCTCTACATTCAATCAATTTTAGTTAAAATTCAAAATAATGAGAATGACCCGGAAATACTTAGTTAGTAAAACTAACCTATTTGAGCATAAAAGAATACAAATTAATTTGTTTCGGAAAATATCAGGGCCAAGAAGATATTATGACCTAAATTAACTTTATAGGCCCAAATTTAGTTTGTAGCCCAAAATAGGCCCATCCCGCAGTAGGCTTCACCTGAGAACTTACCCGACTCCCCCCACCCTCTTCTCTCTCTTCTCTTTCTCTCTCTCTCTCACACACACACACACACACACACACACACACACACTGACAGAGGACCATAGTCTACAAACACAAACACACACGCACACGCACACGCACGAACACAAAGCGAAAAATGCCAACAAGAACTAGTAGTTATTACTCATTAACATGCACAAAGCTAACATTGTACACAGTTTCAGCTGTGATGATCCAGATTATTGGCCTATCCCTTTTCATTGTGGGATTCTTTCCGGTGAAGCCTACTCTCTCTGGCATGAGGTATATTTTTAGTCCATTTAATCCTTTACTACAGTCCAAAATAAATCTTTGGTATTTTTGTTTTCATTTTTTTTAAAACATTTAATTTCTTATTTGTTTCAGTGGATTGGACAGTTTTTATCCGCCGGGTGTTGATTCGATTGACTTGGATCATAATATATCAGTGTTGCCTCCCGAAAAACTTAAATCTTTGTATCAGGTTAGAGCCGTCATTTTCTTTCATATGATTAGCAATTATTACAGATTCGGATAATTTTCAGCAGGGAATTCGGTAATCTGAATGCTTCTTGAATGAATGAAAGTTCTTTCAATTTTCCTTTTAATAAGTTACAGGGATAACATTTCATGTACAAAGTTAGTATTGTTGAATACCTATCCCAATCTTATGGGGCTTGGTCATGGTGAATGCAGGAAGTATCTGGTGTTCCTCCATTATTTGATAGACTAATAATAATGGTATGTAAATTTTCTCTGTAGTGCAAATGTTTTTCTTGTAAGTGCTACTTACTAAGAATTTAATATCTATATTTGCGGTGTAGGTTATTGATGGTTTGCCAGCTGAATTTTTGCTTGGAAAGAATGGTAAGCCTCCATGTAAGGTTTTTACAGAAGCTATGCCTTATACACAGTCCTTGTTGGCTAGTGGATTGGCACTTGGGTATCATGCAAAGGCTGCCCCGCCAACAGTAACAATGCCCCGCCTGAAGGTAACTCAATTGCCATTTTCTTTATCCTGTCTCATTGCTCGAGCGGTGAAGCACGGCTGTGGGCAAAACATGTGATAATGTTGATGACTACAAACAGGCCATGGTTTCTGGAGCTATTGCGGGGTTCCTAGATGTTGCTTCTAATTTTAACACACAAGCCTTTTTGGATGATAACCTTATTGGTTAGTTTATATTTAGAAATCTGTTTGCATATTATCTAAATAACCAGATGACTGGACCTCTTATGTTTTGCCTTTCCATTCTGTATTATTACAGCTCAGTTTTTTAGAATTGGCTGGAAAATGGTGATGCTTGGTGATGAAACATGGCTTAAGCTGTTTCCTAACATGTTTGATCGGCATGACGGAGTTAGCAGCTTCTTTGTAAGTTCCTATACAAAATATCTTCAAGTATAATGGACTCCTTTGAGAGACTTAAAAAGCATCTCAATCTAGTCCATGCCCAGACTCTATATTTATTTTTTTCTATTTTTCATCAAAACTCAGTATGACTATATAACCAAATTCTGATAAATAAAAGAGATGAACATTCTGGGCCTAGGACACTGCCACTCTCTGCCTCAATGAAATGTTAGAAGTGGATCCAAGTTGCTGTCTTGCGCACCATGTAATTTTAATATGTAATTCACATGTTTACCGTAGTCTATTATGTTCTTGCGCTTGTTGGATGTCATCATTTTTCCAACTAAGGCCACGTTTGCTGATAGTAGGCTTATGCTGGTAAATCTACATCTTTGATCATGAGATTCTAACAATTCAGTCTTAGTTGTCACATTATATATTTCTGGTCTCCCTATTCAGGACGACAGTATTTTTCTTCTACTGAACCAAAAGGGATTGATTTTATCCTTACACACACACAGAGGATCCAATATGGATATTTGAGAATAAAGAGAAGCTGAAATTAAGAGATATATGCCAAAGCAAACATAGTTCTATATAATTTTTCTTTGTATATTTTGGATTGTTCTTTTGAACTTAAGCACTCAAAGGTCCAATTTCCAGATATATATTTTTTTATTTTTTATTTTATTTGTTCCAACACAGGGATGTACTCTGATACTGCAAGTCATTCAGTGTTTGCCATGCATATAGATTGGGGTGTTCTTATAATTATAGCTAGTCTTCCTGGTGAATGGTTGTGCTGCCTTCTCATAATGACGTTTCATATTCTTTCCTCTATTAAAAAAGTAGTTGTACTTAACTAGACGGACCAGCTAGACTGCTTCATTCCCCTTGCCACATCATAGCTTCTACCATGAAAGTAATACATGTTCTCCATCCAACCTCTTCAATCTGACAATGAGAGACGTCAGTCACTGTGTGAGATGATTGCACTAGTCCTATATTAAAAAATGGAACACATAAATGGTGTAGAAAAAAGATATATTACATGTTTGCAGCTTATGCTAATTTCATGCCAGTATTCCAGAATCTGAATCAAAATGTTCACACTGCTGTCTTCTGTTCTCTTTTCCTTTTCTGATTCCATTTGAACTAGAGGGAGAGGTATTTACAGAAGCAAGTAACTTTTAGTGATCATCTTGGTTGGATACTACCACAGGTGAAAGACACCATTCAAGTGGATTACAACGTTTCTCGACATTTAACAAATGAGCTTAGCAGTACTGATTGGGATCTTCTGGTAAATCCATCCTCCTTGAGTTTCAATGAACAACTTCATGTCAAAGGAATTATGTATGATTAGTGTGATAATGAGATTATGGATGATCTTATATCTGTATGCTGTTTTATTATTTTCACTGTAATGAAGAGCAAAATGTCCTGCTGTGTGAGACATTCTTTTAATCATTTGATGTCTCAACTATAACATAATGAAGGACCGAAAACTAAGCTATTTATTTACCAAAGTCATTTTGCTCATCACAGTTTTTCCATGTGCCATTTATTTTTTTTGCTGGATACTTGGCATACTTTCTTACCCTTTGTTTTCCAAGTGAAAGTCTCAAATATATCTTTGTCACTTTCTGTTATTTAATGTCTATACCTGTTCACTATTTTCACTTTAACTATGGTAAGATAAAATACTTAAAAGATACTTTTATTGCCTATTTTTTAAGAGTTACCATGAAACAAAGTAAAATAGAAGAGATGCAGAAAACCATCAAAATCATTAACAAAAGGGTGAGGACATGATTGATTTTGAGAAGCGATAAGTTTGAGTGGTGGGAGAGCACCTTACTCCTTGATTTGGAATTTAACTCATGCAGTTAGTTTGACTGTAAGAGACAAAGGACATCCTAAGTTTCTCAAAATAGACCGCAGAGATATTGCAGATATCTTATCAGATTTAATAATGAAACCCTTCTCTCACTTTAATGAGTCTCATGAATAGAAATAATGGCATAGTAATGAGAATGATAATGATATATCGCATCTATGTTTCCTTATGTTGATATTCACTGGAGCTAACTTTTCCAGATTCTTCATTATCTTGGGCTGGATCATGTTGGACATACTGGTGGGCGTAATAGGTAATGTTTTCTCACTTTCTACACGCACACACACACACACACACACACACACACACACACATATAGACATGGGCACGGTTCCACGGTTCCGGAACCGCCGGTTTTTGGAACTGTGGAAGGCGGAACCAAAACCGAACCGCCATATATACGGTTTCGGTTCCAGTTCTGGAACCGACGGTTCCCCCGGTTCCGGTTCCGGTTCCGGAACCGGCGGTTCCCCCGGTTCCGGTTCCGTTCCACGGTTCTTTTTTTTTGTTAACAACTTTCAAAAATTAATTTTGGTCTTTTGAATTTGATTATCACAAGAGATTGAATTGAATATATAGTTAACTTAACTAAAACAATTATATTTTACAAAAAAAAAATTACAACAATCAGAACTTAACTTTACAACTTATAATAAAATTACAAAAAAAATAGAAAAGTTACAACAAAAAATTAACTTATCTAAAATTATTTACTTCTTTTAACAAGAGATTACAACTTTATAAGTTTTCAATTACAACATATTAAAAAAAATAGAAGAGAGAGAGAGAAAAAAAAAAGGACTTGAGCTTAACTATAAATTAGAAATTAAAATTTAATTTCTAATTTAGAATTAAGTTGCCTGCGTATCCTCATAGTTGAGGAATCAAAGTCGACGTAGTTCTCTTTTCTTCTTGTAAGAAGTGGCGTGACTCAATCACTCCCGGATGTGGTCGAATACTCGTTTTCATCTTCATCCTCATCCTCTTCATCAAAATTTACTTCTTGTTTTCTTACCTCGGCGTTCGACCAATCATGAAGTAAAGCTTAATTTTCTAGATTTTCCACCTCTAAATTGGATCTTCGAAGATCCCAAATGTAACCGCCGGTGCTAAATGCTTGTTGAACCGAGACGGTGGATGCCGGACACGCAAATATTTCTTTTGCCATTAGTGATAAAATAGGAAAGTTTTTTGCTCTTCGAGACCACCATCTCAAAAGCTCGTTAGGTATATCAAATCCAAATTCTTCGAAGGTAGTAGACAGATAATTATCTAATTCTTGATAAAGACTATTAATCCTAGGTTTTTTTAATTTTCTAATATCATAAAACCTATATTATTGATTAAGGTGTTCAAAGTTCGGATCTTGATGATGATCGGGTTGATCCGAAACCGAACTACCTCCACCAATATCTTCATTTTCGTGACCGCTTGTACTATTTAAACTATCACCATAATAAATTTTATATTCTTTAAAACAATCATAAAGTAATTGTTTTGTGTTACCTACAATTATATGCGGATTGAGAGTGTCATCATCTTTAACCGGAAATAATGCATCGTAATACATTCTTAGTAATTCTTCTAAACCATCTTCTCTAATTTTAGGATCTAAAAGTTTTGCAACTAAAAATAAATCGAGAATTTCTTGATAATATTTTAACCATTTACTTCTCATGCTTGCAATGCAATTTTGTAAAGTGTCATGCGGATAATATGATTGTAAAATAAGTGCAATTTTAACACAATGATTTATAACTAAAGGAGAAGTGGGATAGTAACATCCGGATAATTCTTCCGTTGCATCTTTAAAAACTTTCAAAAGAGATTAATTCAACACATGTATCCTATGAACTTGGAAATAAAAGAATGTCTAATTGTTCTTGTGAAAAAAATGTACATCTTTAGTGATTTTTTTGGGTGCACTTATACCAAATGTTTTACAAAATCTTCTCCATTTTTTGCATAAAGTTGCATATCTAGCTAAATGTCCAATTGCTAATCTAATAGGACCTATATGTGCTTTAAAATGTTCCATGCCATCTTGTATACACAAATTTAAAACATGACACATGCATCTAATGTGAAAAAATCTACCCTTAAATGATAGTTGACAAATTTGAATTAATAATGGCAAACTAGCAGTGTTAGTACTAGCATTGTCAAATGAAATTGAAATTTTTTTTGTAACTAAATTATATTCTTGCAAAATAGTATGAATTTTATGAGAAATATTTGCGGCTGTGTGTGTTTGATCAAATTCTCTATATGCAAGTAATCTTTTTTGCATTGTCCATGAATTATCTATCCAATGACAAGTAAGTCCTAAAAAACTATGTTCTCTCCAATGATCCGTCCATATATCCGCATAAATTGAAACTTTTTGTTGTAAAGAATTAAACATATCAATTAAAGATAACTTAAATTCATCTACAATTTTTTCAATATCATGAACTAATGTTCTACGCGAAACACCGAACGCTTGAGGGTTTAGTGATAGTGACACATAATTTTTAAACAAATTATTTTCAGCAGTATTAAAAGAAAAAGACATGCCATAAACCATTTTTGATAAATATTTTCTCATTGTTGGTTCGAAATATTTAAATAAAGAAGCCGTAACTTGTGATTCATCGGTGAATCTGGAGAATCCTCCACGAGGTATTTGTGTTTGACGCCGATCGTTTCCGACTTTGTCCGGATGGTGACGTTGCAAATGTTTTTTGAGCGTGCCATAACCTCCTCCTTTTTGATAAACATATTCCACCCCGCAATAGTTGCAAATTGCTTTATTATTTTGCATATTTCTTTTGAAGTGAACGGCAACAATATCCGATCTTAGTGTCTCATCTCGTTCACTTTGAGTTTGCCGCGTACTTTGACTTTGACTCTCTTGAGTTGGAAGACGTTCTTCTTCGGTAGATTCATTTTGTGCACCTAAATTGATAATCATAATAAATTATTAACCATAGATAGTTGAGAGAGATATTTAAAATAAAAAAATATAAAATAATATTTAAGAGAGATATTTTATAAAATAAACATAAACCTAATTGAGCTTCAAAATCTTCTTGCCACTCGATCGGAATTTCAATATCTTCACCGTCAATATTGAGATACCTTGGAACCAAAGGAGATGGTGGTGGTAATCCGGTTCCAGCACTTGTACTCGTCGGCATAGGTGATTTTCTTTTTGTTTGTCGAGATAAAGAAGATGATCCTCTACCTCCACGTCCTCTTTGGCTTGAGCTCGACATTTTGAGAGAGATTGAGAAAGATGATAAGATAAATATAATTGAGAGAGATTGAGAAAAATGACAAGATAATCGGGAGAGATTGAGGGAGATTGAGAAAGATAACAAGATAATCGGGAGAGATTACAAGATAATTGACAGAGATTGAGAAAGATGTCGGGAGAGATTGAGAGAGATTGAAAGAGATCACAAGATAATTGAGAGAGATTGAGAGAGATTAGATATTGTGAAATAAAATGAGTAGGAAGGGGTATTTATAGGGAAAAAAAAAGATCCGTTGGGAACCGCCGGTTCCAAACGGTTCTTCAATCTCGACCGTTGAAGATCAACGGCTATTTAATCTCAGCCGTTGATCTCCAACGGCTATAATTTTCAAATTCGAACCGGAACCGGAACATCTCAGCCGTTGATCTCCAACGGCTATAATTTTCAAATTCGAACCGGAATCGGAACCGGCGGTTCCGGTTCCAAAAAACTGAGAACCGGAACCGAACCGTTACTCCGACGGTTTCGGTTCCGGTTTGGAACCGGAACCGGGTCAATGGTTGAACAGAACCGTTGACCGGCGGTTCGAACCGGCGGTTCCGGTTTGGAACCGGAACTGTGCCCATGTCTATATATATATATATATATAATATTTTAAATTAGTTCCCATGTATCTTGATCATTTTCCCATAATCCAGTGTCTTGATGGCCCCCAAACTCAAGGAGATGGATGAAGTGATTGAAAAGATCCATTCTAGTATGGCATTAACTGATGAAATTAATCAAAGAGGGACACTTTTGGTTCGTGCTGCTTTATTCTCTTCTGGAATTTCTGGTGCGCAACTAGTATTGTTCTGTATGTCTTATTAACTGTTTTAGGATTGCATAAACTAGATACTGTATGTTATATTGATAGCACTATAACGAATCAGGTCTGAAATGTAGTAGCACTAGACCTTTAACCATGCTGTAGGATGATCAGACCTTATAGACTTGTCTTACAGGCAGTGATATTGGCTTAAAGCCTTAACTTGACTGGATTTTCAAGTCAAAAGGATTTCTTTTGACACTTTATTCTAGACTAATTTAGAATGATGGCTGCATTTTTTGAGTCACCTAGGATTTACAAGGGGAGAAAATTGATGTTATGTGGAGCTGGGCTCATGTCATATAGGTCATTCCTTCTAAGGCCACATGCACCATATCTTTAATTTGGTAACCGTAAAGCATTTCCTGTGTTAGAAAAAAAAATGATTGGTACTTATCAAAATACTGAACATGTTCTATACATAATGACAGTGTCGAATACCAATATAGCATTCGCATTGTATTAAATTTGAACAAGTATCAATTTGCCTAGTGTTTCATCCTTCCCAAAGCACACTGATTGTCTTGATGTGAGAAGACTGGATTGCAAGTTTAATGATATTACCAATTGCTCTAATCAGTTCAATGAAACATTTTCAATATCATTCATAACCTGTCTCTTCATTATGCTTCCTAGGTAGAGTTGGTTCTCTTCTTAAGAGTGCCTGTTCTTTGTGGATTCCAGAAACAAAGGTGTCATGTATATAATGTCTGACCATATAGGTGCATCATCTATGTTTGACTTAAATGCTTCAAAGTAATTTGGCATTTCATTTCACTATTAATGAAGGATAGTTACATAATGATCAATAAACTTGGCATCTTTCTCAAGTGAAGCTGATATTGGTATTTACACATTGTTCAGCCTAGGAGATATTGGTCTGTCATATCATTGTTCTTCTGTGGCTTTTGTGAATTTAAGTAAGTCAAAGCAACATGAATTGGTCTTTATGGATGCTGCATCACATGTAACTGGTGAGGAGGTCATATTCACCCTTCGATGCACCTTTTTTGGGTGGCACATATTTTGCTGTTCACATATCTAAGAGATAACCTCTAACTTAGTACAAGGGTCATGTGCCTCTTCATTGCATTCCAGCAATAATGCTTATATATCTAATCTTTGTGTGGTCTGTAATCAGTTGATAGTGAGCGATCATGGTATGACTGACGGTGGTAATCATGGAGGGTCTTCATACGAGGAAACAGATTCTTTGGCTCTTTTTGTTAGTGCACATGAACTCGGCAATGTGGAAAACAGCAAAGAAGTTTACCAGGTACTTCACTTCATGTTTGGACTCAACTCACCAGCATTGTGTCAGATCTTGCAGTTTTGTTAGTTTCCATTGTTTCTAATATATCTGAGGTTTCATTATGTGAGGTTTAATTATGTGAGGTTTAATTATGTGAGGTTTATCCTGAACACACCTGTCTTGGTTTCCTTAAGAATATGCAACTCAAGAACTTAATCATTGTTCACGTTATCATGAACAATTGCCTGGTCAGAAAGTTGAGTTACTTGATCTGTGGATTATATGGGAGGCAGTAGCACTGTTGTTAATAATCAGATTCATATATTAAGATATTACTGAAGGGAGCTGAGGACAATCCTTGTACCATTTCATCATTGTTTGCAATTAATTGTTTTAGCATCTTGTGCTTGGGGAAGGTAGCGGTTGTTTGAATTTTCCATAGATGAGAACTTACACTAATAGTGATGCAATTTTGAAGAGTAAGACGCCCTCCAACTCTTTTTCTAACTCACTGGAAGAGGTGTAATAAAGTCTCTAGATCTTAGGGCCCTTGTCGTACAAAGGGGAATTGTTAAAATGCTTGTTTTTATTTCCTCATTAACTTTACATTCCCCATGGGTCTATTTTTATTTCTTCGTTAGAAAATTTACAACCAGCCAATAGTTTAATATATTATTGCTGAACTAATAGCTCATCTTTGATGAACTTATTTTCCTGATTTCCTCTCCATAATGATAAAAAGAAGCAGGTAAATCTGAATGGCTAAGTTATATGCTCATACTTTGGCATCATTAATCTTATTTTGGGTTTTATAGGTTGACATTGCGCCAACATTGGCTCTCCTCTTTGGCATGCCAATTCCAAAAAATAGTATTGGCACTGTGATAACAGAACTTTTCACGTCTCTCAAAGGTTTATTTCACCTTCTAGTACTTTATTCATGGATTTTTTTTCTTTTTTTCTTTTGCAATATTGCATCTCTTTCATCTCAACCTTTTATATTATATAAGACTATATGTGGTTTCCGTAATAAAAGAACGAATTGCAGAAGTTCTGAAGCATTTCTAAATATTTGTGATGGCTTAACCTAACCTAATCTAATCCTTCAAGAAATCTTTTCTATTTACTTGCTTTAACCAAGTAATAGCTTGTGGAGACACCTAAATTTAAGCTTGAGCCTTTCTGACATAATAAAAAAACCTGGTTCTACCAATAAACGCGAGATCTACATGTCAACACAATATGGGGTCAATGATACTAATGAAACTAATATAGAGCTGCCTCATATTAGTTGATAGGCTGTTAGTTGCCAAGGCTGCTTGATAGTTACTACATAGGTAAGCTAAGATGGCAAAGCTGTTCGATTATAGTTCTGGAAGTGCATGATTGCACATATTTCCTTTACTATATTTACATGGGGAAACACTAAAGGTAGAAGCTGATTAGCAAGTGAAATACCTATTTTGAAACAAAAAGAAAGCACTAATTATTATATGAGCTAAACTTGAGAGAATTTAAACAATTTGCTGTAAGAGGACATTTGTATTATATCAAAGCACTTAAGCTTGTCATGAAACCTATGTATTTTAGCACTTGTATCAATTTTGATTTCTTTTATTATTATTTTCTAAATCAATAGTGTCAAATGCCTTTACATGAAGTGAATGTCCTGTTTCTTCCCCTCATAAAGCAGCTGAACAACAGCTGAGGGTACTAGAGCTGAATTCGTTGCAATTACTAAGGCTGCTTCAAACCCACTTACCCGAGTCCAGATGTGGAACGTTCTCATGCAAGTCCGGAAGTGGTAAAAGTGATGGTGTAGAAAGGTTTTGTTGCTCATATTTAGCTGCCACTGCACTTCATGAATCCTGGATGTCGCAAAATTCCAGGTTATCAATTTCTTTAGCAACTTGCATTTTTTCCTTTTCCTTTCTGTTTAAATTCAAAGAAGAACTGAACTAGCAGGATTGCGGTTGTGGAAGCCCTTGTGCTCTATTTATTTATTTTTAAATAGATCTGTTATGTTTTTTTATTTTTATTAATTTTTTTCCATTTGTAAATAGATCTGTTAATGGAGATGAGTACCGGAGCATAGTTTTGGCATACAATGATTTCCTTGAAACTGCAAGCAAGTGGTTATCTAGCAGATCAACTGATGTATGTATACATTCTCAAAATTTGAAAATATTTTTCTTCCCAGGAAATAAAGAGGCTATGTACAACCTTGTCCTTCCCCAACTCTGTGTTCATGTTATTACAGAAACCAATTGGTCTACTTGCATCGGGGATCGCAGCAATGCTTCTATCTTCTTTGGGATTGATGAGTCTCCTTGTCCACCTTGGCCATGAAACTAACTTCAGGGGGGGTCAGCATGTTTCCAATACTGATAACATGACACACAAGTGGCAATTGGACGAGAGTTTTATTGTGGCTGTAATATTTATTCTCATTTTAAGTATGGGTTCAAGTTCTATGGTTGAGGAAGAACAATACATTTGGCATTTTATGACCTCTTCATTTTTTTTGATATTGCTGCGCAAAACAATACAGTCCATGATGTCCATCAGAAATGGCAGTGCACTAACTTCCACATTGGACCAAAAAATCAGAATTACCCAGAGCATATATACCATCATTGCAGTTCTCGTATGTGGCAGAATTCTCAGAGGCTGGCATCAAGGTGGTGTCAACTGGTCTTATCTACCTGACATTTCCAAGCTGCTTGAGCAGGCAGGCACTGTTCACATACAGACCCTGCATCTACTAGCGGTGCTTCTTGTTATCATCATATGTTCAGCTGTTCATTTTGCATCGCGATTGAAAATACTGTGGGCCTTGTTCTTGATGCTGATTTACTTATTTCCCTCTCTGATGATTTTGGAACAAATTCTGACATACCAAGATGGCTCACTCACATCAACAAATATGGGGAGTACTACAAAAATTCAAATAATTTATGCACTTATTGGAACTTCTACTGTGGGGCTCCTAGTTGCTGTGCCATGGTTGATGCCACTCTGTAAGTCTAAAACTGCTAAAGACAGTGATGGAGTTCTATTAACGGGCTTTAGAGATTCTATATATGTAATTGGGTGGTGTTACATATTTTCTTGGTGTCTACTACAAATGCTGCTACAACAGCCCATAAATTCAATGCCGACATCTTTACTTCTTGTGCAAATCCTGGCTTCCATATGCTATTTCTCTTCAGGCAGCGTACGCCTTAAGCAGTGGGTTGAGGTTAGATAAATTTCAAATTACTCGCACCTTCCTCTATCTTGAGTAGTTGAATTATGCTTAAAGTCTAACTCCTGTACTGTATAACTGGGATAGTTCGCGATACCATCATACATCTGAAAATTTGTCCTCTCTAAGAAAATTGGTTGGTTTGTGGGTTTTTTTTTTTTTGTTTGTTAATTTATTGTTTATTTATTTATAAATAGGTTGGTGCACTATACTATGTGGGAATGGCAGGACACTTTGGTCTTGGTAATACCAACACACTTGCTACCATTGATGTGGCTGGGGCTTACATTGTACGTTTTTCCTTGAACTTTTGCAAATGTGTTCTCATGCTAATATCTTTATCCTCAGTGCATTTAACTCTCACCATATCTGATTTTTCAATTTCCTGATTCTTTCGATTTCCAGGGCATTTCGAGCCACTCAACTGTTATTTCTGGTATTTTAATGTTCATCATCACATATGCTTCCCCAATGTTGGCTCTTCTTAGCATGTTGATGGATGTCTCCACGATTGACATAAAACCAGTTGCCAGTGACCAGGATGATGTTGATTTTGGACATGTTCTAAAGATGACCCTAGGTTACCCTTGTCTGGTTCCGCTTGCCCTGAATTCGGCTCTTCACCTTGCATACACAATTGTGTTGCTACTAATGAGGAACCACTTGTTTGTTTGGAGTGTCTTTTCCCCAAAGTAAGTTCTCACTGATTATATAGTTCTATTAACTTTGAATTCCATAGCTGGCTCTCCTGAATCTCTTCAAATTGGCTCCCTTATCAATAATTTTCAGGTATCTTTACGTTTGTGCCACAACGGTCTGTGTCTACATCGGCGTATCAATCGTGGCTGCAACTACAACTTACACATGCATGGTATTCACTATACGGCGAAAGCTGCAGGACTCTAATTGCAGCAATCGCTCGACCAAAGAATAAGGCGTTAAACCTGCTCTAGTTTTTGTTCCCATATTCGATCATGACTGTACAAAGGTTTGCTGCGACATTGTAGAAAGTTCAGAGGACTGCAGGATATACTCAAAGGTTTGCGCCGACAAAAAGAATGCAACATATCGCAAAATGGATGAAGCTCGCTCTTTGACACTACTTGTTCGAATAGAGTGCATATACTTTGACTAAGGAGGTTGAACTTAACAAACAATATTTGATGCCAGCAGTCGAACAAATGCATTTGTTCGACTTTCTAGGTTGAACAACTTGCATGTTATTTGATCTTCTTGATCCAAAAGTGTTCCTTCTATTTTTTATCGTTCTAATGTCTTTTATTTTATTTTTTGACATTGATATTACGGGAAAAGAAAGAGAAAAAAAATCAAATATGTAACACGAAAGAGATTTTAAATTTAACATATATAATTATTAAATAATTTAATATGTTCATAATTAATATTAGTACTACATCCATCCCAAAAATGAGTTGTTTTTTTATGAAAAGTCATGTTTGATATGCAACGAAAATTTGGTCCGTCATAATTTTTTTCGTACAGTCTATAATGTAAACATGAGTTGTAAATTCTCAACTCTCAACTCCGTTTTAGTACAGTCTATAATGTAAACATGAGTTATAAATTCTCAACTCTCAACTCTGTTTTAGTGCAGTCTATAATGTAAACATGAGTTGTAAATTCTCAACTCTCAACTCTGTTTTAATATCATTTGTTTTCGACGAAAAATGTTAAAAATTCTTAATTTAATACCCTGTTCGACTTGAAGGTATAAACATTGCTGAACCTATTCGACCAAACAACAAAAATAATCGATGAAACCTTGAACATTATTATTAAAAGCGGTGAATATGAAAAAAAAAAAAAAGTATATTATCAATTTCAATTGATTCCTCATACTTATTTTGCTCATCTATTGATCATTATTTCAAAATTTAGGGGTTGTATTATTTTTTGGAGAAGAAAGAGAAACAAGTTAGTGAAGGAATAATATTTTTTTTTACATTCTTTTATTTAAATTTTTTTTATCTTTTAATATTAGTAATGGTGATTTAGTTTTTTAATAATTATTTTTAATTACTTGAATTGGTGGACTGCATTTTATGAAGAAAAAAAAGTGAATTGCGAATAATTATTGCCTAAATATTTTTATTTGCTATACTAAAAAGTATATAATTAACACAACAAATTATAATATGGGTCCGACTATTCGAAAATCTCTGAATATACCTCAAAATTATTAAGATAAAATTAGACATAATTAAATTAACTAAACTACCCTTATATATATTTAAAATTAATCTAATTTTATTATTTTGTCTTTTTTTTTTTTTTTTCAGCCGCAGGCAGCCGTGTGCTGTTCTCTTTCCCTTTTTCTCATTTTCCTCTACTTTCTCCTTTTCTTTAATGGTTTAAGCCAAGCTGCTCCTCCACGGCACCACCATTGATCACTCCAACACTTTAAATCTACTTGATTTTATAATGATTTAGAATATTTTAAGTCTGTATTTTGATTCCTGTTAAGTAAATATTAAATGTTGTTGGATTTGTAGTCCCACTAACATAGAAGGAGAAAGACTGAAAATGTTGTTGGTGTGGTACTGGTGCAGGCGATTTTCATTGCATTTATGGGAGGCAAGAACATATTAACAAAGACAATTGAAAAAGGAGGCAGCTCAAAATTCATTGGACAGGGATATAAGATTTGTTGAGAAATTACAGAGAATTGTTTTCCTCTCTATCTTTCATAAACATGGTTACTCAAATTAGCATTTTTGTATTTAACTGTTCCATATTCATTCTTGTATTTTTACAACACACAATGAACGACAGAATAAGTAATATTTCGGCACTTTCAATATGCTAAAGAATTTTTTTAGATAAGAAACTCCAGAATCAACGAATTGTAGGAATACAATTTTTGAGTGAGAGAGAGAGAATAAAATAGAGACGGACTGAAGAGAAAATGAGGAGAAAACAAATGGGTTGTTTACCATTTTGTATAAGACGGGGAAGAACCGTTTGACTTCAAGTCAACAAGCCTGAATCATTTCCTGCACAATTCAAGGTTCGGATGGGGAAGTTTTGTGTGTTTGTTTTTATTTTATATTTTTATTAAAATGGTGTAATTGATTTAAATGAGGTGTATTTAGTAAAACGAAAAGAAATATCAATTTTATATGAATGTATTTAGAGATTTTGGGTGTGAATAGTGGCAGTCTTAAAATATTTCAAATTTTATTTCACAACTTTTATATTAATTTAAATGATTTGAAATTTTTATTTGTCTAAGTTATATATATTTATATTTTTTCTTATGAAATAATTTTCCATAATTTTCATGCAATAAATACTTTATAATTAATATCATTATTTTGAGAAAATGATTAATTATGCTTATTTAAATAATTATGAAGTCCAAAAAGAAATTTCATATATTAAATATGTTATTTGTTGTTTTTTATTTTGCAAAATTCTGACATCATTTTTTCTATTATTCTTATATTTTAATTATAATTTTTTAACAAAGTAAAACATAAATAATAAATTACCGGAATGAAATTGTAAAAATGTGAAAATGTTGATATTAAATTGTATATTATTATAGGCTCAAATTACAACGTTGATGGAAAAATAATGAAAAATGAAGGAAGGAAAGAATTGATGTTTTTTTATATCCATGTGAATTAATTGATAATTATCGAAAAATTTGTTAAAGTTGTTAAAGTCGTGAAACATTGAGATATATTTGTAATTTTTTGTTTTTGAATAAACGTTTATCATGTTGTTTACAAGTTATATTTATTATGAATTTTTTATTTTTTTTATGCTTTTCTTATTATTAACCTGGGATGTAAATGAGTTGTATTTATTATTATTATTATTATTATTATTATTATTATTTATTTTCTTTGCAAACTTTTGTAAGCCTTTGAATTTTACATATTATTATATTGATCCTTATACTTTTAATTTGTTTTATTCTCCTGCTTTCAATTTCTTTTGTTTTACTAAATTTATTAATTTCTTTTTTTAATTCTATCATCGTTCGCAGTTATGATAAAAGGGTTCAATAAAATAAAATTTTAAAGTTCAGAAGAATAAAATATGACAAAATGCAACAAAATAAATATGTAAAACTTAAAGGAAACAAATTATTATAATTTCGAGACTTAATAATACATTTAACCTAAATTTAATTATCTAATATTGATAATTTGATATTAGAAAACTAATTAAATATTCATAATAAGACTTTTTTTTTTTTTTTGACAGATTATTTAGACTTTAATTAATAATAAAAACTTTCCAATTTTATCGAACAGACTGTAGTACTCTGATGGCGGTGGCAGATTATAATTTGAGTACAAGCGAATTTCGAATCTATTGTCCGTTGCACAATCCTCCATGTAAATGGTTACCACGAAACGGCAACCGCGTCAAGGGGAAACCAAACCCGAAACCCAGAGGCTCCTCATCGCCGCCAATTACTTCCTCCGAAGCCGCAACTTCGCCGACTGCCACAAGTACGCCACCCGTGCCAGAGATTCTGATCCGACCCACCCTGCCCCCACTCGAATCCTCTCCATAGCCTCCGTTCTCTCCGTTTCGAGAATCTCCTCGACCCACCGCGACTACTACGCTGTTCTTAATCTGCCCTATTTTGATAACGATGCTGCTCGAATTGAGGCCAACTTCAAAACCCTCGCTTCCCTTTTAGACCCGAAATCGAACACGTGCGCTCATTCGTGGGAGGCATTTGACGTGGTGTTGAATGCATGGTCTGTGTTAACGAACCCTATTAAGAAGGCGAGGTTTGATAACGAGTTGAGGATGAAACTGACCGGTGGTTGTACGTCTGGGAATTGTTGTGGTACTTTCTGGACAATGTGCCCTTACTGCTACTACGTGTATGAGTATGACAAGGTTTTCGAGGACTGCTGTTTGAAGTGTGATAATGAGAGATGTAGAAGAGTGCTCCATGCGGTGGCGATTGGAACACTTCCACCGCCGGATGTGGTGGAGAAGGGCCAATACCTCTGCCCAGGGTTTACGCCGTTTGCGATTTGTAACAGCAATGGAGAGGGAATGAGAGAGAAACTGTGGAGCCCATTTTCGCCTGCAACAGGGTCTACAGTTCAAGGGCCGGACCATAATCTACCTAACGACGCAGATTATATTGTACTTTCAGATGATGAATCAGTTTTAGGACAAGAATTTCAGAAACATGATAATAGTGGCGATAGGAATGATGCCTCAATTGGTCAAAATCTTGAAACTGAAAATGTTAATGATGCCTCAATTGGTCAAAATCTTGAAACTGAAAATGTTAATGATGCCTCCAACATTCAAACTGAAAATGCCAATGAGAAGACTGAGGTGAGAATGAAGAGGAAAAAATCTGTGCCATGTAACCTTGAGACTGAAAATGCCAATGAGAAAACATCTGTGCCATGGACCTCAAAAAAACAGAATGCCAATGAGAAGATTGTGCATGAGGTAACTGAAGAAAATGCCAATAAGAATAAATCTACAGTGAATGAGGTGAGAATGAAGAGGAAAAAATCTGTGCCATGGAACTCAAAAAAGCTGATGGGAAGAGGAATCAGAATCTACAGCAATGAGGCTCATTTCATCCATAGGGTTGCAGAAGAAGGGCAATCAAATGCAGACGAAAACTTACGAGAATAGCTACATACTTTAGATAACAGAAGAATAGAGTCCATTGATCTATTTTATTAGTTTGTTTTTTGTCTTCGAAGGATATAGATAAGACATTCTTTGTTGAGCTATGTTTAAGTGGTTTCAAGTATAGTTGCTAAACAGTTGCATTATGTGCCATGTATACTGAAATTGTTTGTGTTATGAGACACATAAGTTGCTCTAGCTTTACAATACAAACGTGTACTTTTATTTTTCCTCCTGAATTGGCAAGCAATAATGCAGATATTGGTGAAGCTAAATTTTGGTGAACAGCACAAATGGATAACTATAGGTAGATTGTTGATTCTCTTCATGGTTGATACCTGTCTGTAGGCCAAAGTGCCAAACTGAAGAGCGAGTCACAATTCAATGAAGCTCTTCTTTCCAGTGAGACTAGGACAACAAATGGCTCTGGGTCACTGAGTGGAGAGCATACAAGCACAAAGCCACAAGGAATGGCATGGATTCTACTGCAGTTACCAAGAGACTTGAGGATGAACTCAAGAAACGGGATGCACTTATTGAGGTACTTTATTGTGTTGATTGGGAAAGAGTGTGATTTTGTCAGATATGTTTGCTGAACTTTCCTCTGATACAAATGAAGTTAAAAGTTTACATTATCTTCGACTCTGAGACAAATCTGCTTATTTTTCTGCTCAGCAATTCTATTTGTTGAAAGAACTTTTAGACATTATCTCTCCTAGCATTTTATTGTGCACCTATCTAGGTGAATAAGATTGCTCTCTTTTTTTCTTCTGATTTTATTTTATTTGGCAGAGGCTACATGAAGAGAATTAGAAGTTGTTTGATAGATTGACTGAAAAAGCTTCGGTAGCTGGATCACCACAGGTACTTATCTTTTATAGAACTTATGTTGCATGACTTGAGAGGCATTCAGTTTTAGGAGGGCTGTTTTCACTGTTCTATTATCTTATGCTAAACCTGTTTGATGTCATTAGTCATTACTTGCTGATCTATTCTCTCAGTTATCAAGCCCGTCTCCCAGGGAGCCACTTAGCCAGTCTCGTGACTTGCAAAGGAGTTTTTCCGTTTTCATTTAATAACAACTTAATTTGAATATTTTTTTTGGTCCATGCTCTCTCCATAAACTTGATTTCTTTTTGTCCATGTTCTATCCATTTATAGTTCTTCTTTCATCTGTCTGCCCCCTCCCTCAACCTAAACTCTATTTGAATTTTCCTTGACAGGAATGGTAATACCAATGCCAAAGGATGCCCTGGTGATGTGGTTTCTGTACCTTTAGCCTCTGATAAGACAGAGATCTGTTGCATTGGTCAAATCTGGTACTGTTATTGTCAAAACTACCCCGGGTGGCGAATATCAAACTTCTGCCCTGAAAGATTTTGATCCAGAACAATATGACAGTCTTGCTGCAATCTCAGATGGAGCAAACAAGCTTTTGATGCTGGTAGGAATGAATATGCATATATATATATATATATATATATATATCAGATGGAGCAAACAAGCTTTTGATGCTGGTAGGAATGAATATGCATATATATATATATATATCATGAATTCAACTGACTCTCAGGGTCAAACTTGGAAGCTGTTAATTTGTTATCTCTATTTGGTCTCATTTCATCATATGGTTGCTCTATGATTTTTATTGGGACATGTACCTTTTTGAGGCATATCGTGGTTCCACTAATTGATTAAATATAAGGGTAAATTATTCCTGATATGCAATATTTTTGCTGCTGTCATTGGCATCTTGTAATTAGCACTTAAGCAGGACTGTGATACATGATGAGTCTAGTGGAGAAACATTCCTCAACTTCATTGTGACGAAGAGTTGCATGACTGCATCTGCTTGGCAAGTCCAGTTTCCAAAAGAAACATACTCTCCTGAGCACATCAAGGTATCATAGGAAAGAAGCTTGCTTCAAGGGCATGCATTTTGAATAATGCTTTACATGCATCCCGGAACCATCTACTAATTCAACATCTATTATTCACTGTAATACTTCCTCCAGCAACAGAATTCCACTGATTCCTTTGCTCAACATCCTTAACTTGCCCAGATTCTGAAGTATTTGTTAAGATTAATTGGTTGCTGGAGTGGTTAAGGCTGGTGTGTGACTGGTATATTTGGATCTAAGGGCCTATGTTAAGCCAGAAAATGCCTTTGTACTTTTTTATTGTGATATCCTGTGTGGTTATTATATCCTAACTTAGAAAAGTCTGGAATCTGAATAGCCTGTTCGTGATATTTGATTTAATGTCTCCTTTCATTGAGAACAGCTTATATTGCAATGTGATAGGTTTTGGCAGCTGCAGTCATTAAGGCAGGTGCATGAAATTCTGGCTGAAATAAGAGATGCTGTCTTTGCTTTTATCCGTAAATGGAGCCCGAAAGGGGGATTGATACTATGCTTGTTTCCCGTGTTAGGATTCTCTACATATGATCTCTGCTTGTTCGGTCACCATAGCTACAATCGATTAAGGTGCTATATGAGGGATTGTTTCCTTTCATTATGCCAATTGCTTGCAAAACAAAAATGTTCTCGACTTCAGTGAAACAATTTTTATTATTTTTTATTATTATTTTTATATGACCAGAATTAAAAAAAAAAAAAGAATTGAAGTGAACTGTTTTCTTTGTCATAAAGGTTTCTCCTGCCGAACGCTTTCTTGAGAAGCCTAATAATGGATGTAGCAGAAGCTCTAGCTGGGGTAGCAGCCCAGGAAGATCTCCTGTGCGCTACGACAGCACAAGGAATATACCGATCGACGAACAATTCAAGTGTTCAAAGTAAATATAAAACCAGAAAAGAAGTTAAAGGTGTCATCAGTTGTTCTGAAGATACGTGGAATTGATCAGGTAACCTGTCGGTCCTGTCTTATCTTTCCATTCTTGTTTTCAGCAGTACCAATGCTATAGTCAAATTTCTTTCTCAGTTTACTCTATCCTTTCTTAGTTTTTGTCCTACTCAAGTTGGATGAGATACTAAACTAGAGTGGAATTGACCTCTTTGATAGACATTAAGCTGTTATATGAGAGACTAGAATCTTAACTCCCTGTATTAGGCTGTTTTACCATTGCCGAATATATTGAGGAACGTTAGTGATAGGTGAACAGTCACATGCTTCCTCCATCCGACTCCATCGGATTTCATTCTGCTCTTCATTCTTTTTGAAGATTTTTGGAAGAACAGCCTATTGATTCCGTCAATTCGTTGGGATTATCATTTTTATCCACAGATTTACCCAAAAAAAAAAAAAAAAACGGAAACTTTTTTGGGGATCTTCAAGTTGAAGGGTTTCAGCCATTTGTTCCTACGCTTTAAATCAATGAAGTTCTTGGATGAACAGCATGTTGATTTATCAATATTGCTGGTATCTTCATTCCCCTTCCGGGATTTCTCTATAAAAAATATAAAAAAAAAAAACTATCACCGTGAAGGTTTTTGAAGGATCGTGTTCTAGGATTGTGCGTGAGTCAACTCGAGCGGTGCAATCATTAGCTTAACATGAGTTCGGTTTTTCTTGTTTAACTGATTCCTATAGATGAGCTAAAATGAATCTGTTTGTGGTTTCAGACTTAATCATCTAAGCAACAATCATGATTCATCCAGGGTGTGAACACAGCAAGACAACAAATTTATGGAGGCATTCATCTTTGGGGGACCAGAGGAGAGAGGTACAGAAGTGAAGGAAGGAGAGAAGCCTTAAGAACAAAAGGGAGCCATAGGCACAGAAGTGAAGGAAGGAGAGAAGCCTTAAGGACAAAAGGGACCCATTCGTCTTTTGTGGATGTAGGTTTATTCTTTTCTTCTTATTCTCATTATGATGTCTTTTGTTTTTATGATTCCAATTCTTAGAGACGTGATATGTAACTAAATTTTATATTCCGGTTTAGAGAATGTTTGAACTCTATTTTCGTGACACAATATTGATTTAATATGTGCGAATTTATTATGTTGATTGTTTGAATTGATTTATAATATGTATATTGTAAATTGTGATTGATCAACTCAATTGATAGTTTATATATTTAGAGCTAGGGTTTAAATTGCAATCCGTAATTATTGTGATATTGAACCCGTTTGTAGCAACTAATAATTTTTATTATTAGAATGAACATAATTCAGGATTAATTGTATCGAGCGTGTGAATTCAATAACTTGCCCAACTTGCCTACCATATTATCCTAATAGATAATGCGTTTGACGAATTAAATCCAAAGAGCGTATTTTGAACGACTCGATTAAATAGGTTAATTAGAGAGTTTATTCTAATTAATTACACTTAAAAGATAAATCGAATCAACAGGACTTGTTGTTGGTTTAGGGGTAGGAATTCCATAATTAAATTGATAACGTGTCACATAATCATATAATTTAGGAAAAAAACTGAACCGTGAATCGAAATTGATTGTTATTACTGTTTGCCTTATGTTTATTTGCTTAATTTTTATTTATTAGAATATATTTTATTTTATTAGTTTAGTAGACAAAATTCATCAACAAGATATACAAATAATCCGTTCTCTGTGGAATCTACCCTTACTTCTCACTACTACAAAATAGTAGAAGAAAGCAAAGTAAAATAAATTAATAAATTTTGACGTGCGTCGACATAAATGGTGTAGAAAAAAGCTATACTACATGTTTGCAGCTTATGTTAATTTCGTGCCAGTATTCCAGAATCAGAATCAAATGTCTGCACTGCTGTCTTATGTTAATCAAAAAGAGTTATTTACAGAGGCAAGTAACTTTTAGTGATCAAGTTGGTTGGATACTACCACAGGTGAAAGACACCACTCAAGTGGATTACAACGTTTCTCGACATTTGACAAATGAGCTTAGCAGACTGATTGGGATCTTCTGGTAAATCCATCCTCCTTGAGTTCAATGCACATCTTCATGTCAAAGGAATTATGTATGATTAGTGTGATAATGAGATTATAGATGATCTTATATGTGTATGCTATTTTATTATTTTCACTGTGTTGAAGAGCAAGATGTCCTGCTGTGTGAGCCACTGTTTTAATCATTTGATGTCTCAACTGTAACATGATGAAGGACCCCAAACTAAGCTATTTATTTACCCAAGTCATTTTGCTCATCACTGTTTTTCCATGTGCCATTTATTTTTTGCTGGATACTTGGCATACTTTCTTACCCTTTTGTTTCCCAAGTGAAAGTCTCAAATATATCTTTATCACTTTCTGTTATTTAATGTATATACCTGTTCACTATTTTCACTTAAACTGTGGTAAGATAAATGCTTAACAGATACTTTTATTGCCTGTTTTTTAAGATTTACCATGAAACTAAGTAAAATGGAAGAGATGCAGAAAACCATCAAAATCTATAACAAAAAGGGTGAGGATATGATGGATTTTGAGAAGCGATAAGTTCGAGTGGTGGGAGAACACTTTACTCCTTGATTTGCAATTTAACTCATGCCGTTAGTAAGACTGTAAGAGACAAAGGATATCCTAAGTTTCTCAAAATAAGCCCCACAGATATTGCAGATACCGTCTCAGATTTAGTAATGAAACCATTTTCTCTAATGAGTCTCATGAATAGATATAATGGCATAGTAATGAGAATGATAATGATAATCTTAATAATAGATGGTAAATTGCATCTATGTTTCCTTATGTTGATATTCACTAGAGGAAACTTTTCCAGATTCTTCATTATCTTGGGCTGGATCTCTCATGTATCTTGATCATTTTCCCATAATCCAGTGTCTTGAAGGCCCCCAAACTCAAGGAGATGGAGGAAGTGATTGAAACGATTCATTCTAGTATGGCATTATCTGATGAAATTAATCAAAGAGGGACACATTTCGGGCGTGCTGCTTTATTCTCATCTGGAACTTCTAGTATTGTTCTGTATGTATTATTAGCTGTTTTAGGATTTTGCATAAACTAGATGCTGCATGTTATCTTGATAGCACTATAACGAATCAGGTCTGAAATGTAGTAGCACTATACCTTTAACCATGCTGTAGGATGATCAGACCTATAGACTTGTCTTACCGGCAGCGATATTGGCTTAAAGCCTTAACTTGACTGGATTTTCTAGGACAAAGGATTTATTTTGACACTTTATTCTAGACTAATTTAGAATAGTGGCTTCACTTTTTTGGGTTATTTACCAAAATAATGTATAAAAAAAATAATTCGTAAAGTAAGGTAGATTTGAAAATTATTTTTAAAATAGGGTAAAACGTCACTCATGTCCGGTGACGATGTTTGATAAAAACGTCACCGGACAAGACGTTTTAATTTGTTATTTATTTAATATTTATGATATATATATATATATATATATATATATATTTAAACATTCTATATAAAATTCTTTTTTTTTTTAAATTATATTATGTATTAATTCATTTATAATATCTTAATAAATTTAATTTTAATATAACATAACCCTTTTATATAAAAATATTAATATAATTTTCTTATATAAATATATAATTAGAAATATATATTTTTTCTTATATAAATATATATATATATATTATATAATTATAAACCAATAAAAATGATATATTTTTATTTAAATTAATCAAATCATATTATAAATAAATATAAAAAATAATTTTTTTTATTAATAATATATATTTTATTATACGTATTATTTGAAATGTATAACATTTTAAAAAAAAATTTCACTTTGTTTATTACTTAAAAAAAAAAAATATATATATATATATATTAAATGTAATGTAATATAAATTATTTGTAAAAATTTATAAATGAATTAATACATAATATAATTTAAAAATCAAAAATGGTATACATGTATTTTTTTTTATATTTTGAAATTATGTTTTATATGAATTCAATTATATTATAAAAAAAACAAATAGTATAATCTGCTCTAGTGGTTAAGCTCTTGATAAACCTTCAAGCGGTCGTTGTGTTCAAACCCCACACAACCCCAAAACGTCACGTTTAATTGGGCCATGCATGTCCATCATCCTATATATATATGTGTGTCTATATATATATATAATAGAATTAATCTATAAACTAAATTATATATATATATGTCTAAATTTTATTATTTTTATTTATTTAAAAATAAAAAAAATTATTCCTATATACAAATATCAATTATATATAAAAATGTATAATATATATAGATATTTAGAGAATTTAAAATTAAAATATATTGATCATTTTTACATTTTTTTTTTTAAAATTCTTTGTTGTATTTTTTATATATGTAATAATTATGAAATATATATTTAAATTAGTTATATATGTTATTATTTATACATAAAATTATATATGATATACATATTAACACACACATATATATACATACATACATAAATAAGTATAAGACATAATAAAGAATAAATATAAAATAAAACAAAATAAATTAAAGAAATGAGAGTGGGCCTGACGTTATTTCATTTTTTAAAAATATAATTTATGTATATATATTTATATACATACATATTTATTTAAATTATTTAAATAATACGTATAATAAAATACATAATTATAAATAAATATTCATCAATTTTTGAAAAATTATTTGTAATATGATTTAATTAATTTAAAAAAAATTATATAATTTTTAATGGTTTATAATTATATGATATATATTTATATAAGAAAATATATATATTTCTAATTATATATTTATATAAGAAATAATATAAATATATACGTAAATATTTATAATTTTTAAACAGAGAAAATAAATAAATAAATAAATGTATTTTTGAATTAAAATATTACACACACACACACACACATATATATATATATATATAGAGAGAGTATATATAAATATGAAGAATAAATATAAAATAACAAAATGAATTAAGAAACGTCAGGCCCACTAACGTTTTGAAAAAAACGTCAGTGGGCCTGACGTTATTTCATTCTTTTAAATATAATTTCTGTATATATATACATATATTTATTTAAATTATTAAAATAATACTTATAATCAAATATTTAATTATTAATAAATATTCATTAATTTTTGAAAATTTATATATAATATGATTTAATTAATTTAAACAAAATTATATAATTTTTAATGGTTTATAATTATATAATTTAAATTTATATAAGAGAAATATATGTATTTCTAATTATATTTATATAAGAATCAAATATAAAAATATATTTTATATTATATTTTAATTAATTTAAATAAGAATTAAATATTTTTATTATTTTTATTAATATAATTAAAATTTATTGAATAATAAAAATAAATAATAAGTAAAAAATATAAATATATATATATATATTATAAAAGTGATTACGAAAGATATAAATTATTATATATCTTTAATATCTAAATAAATATATAATAGTAAATGAAATATATATATTTATATATACATGCATACTTCAACCTAGAGCATCCCATCATCTTACAACATCCCATCATCTTATATCCCATCATATATATATATATAAAATAAAAACGTCAGTGCGCCTGACGTTTTTATTTTTAAAATTAAAACATTAGGCTCGGTGACATTTTTACCAAACATCATCACCGGATGTGACGTTTTACCCTATTTTAGAAACGATTTTTAAATCTATCCAATTTTATAAAATGTTTTTTTTTTTTCATATTATTTTGATAAATAACCCCACTTTTTGAGTCACCTAGAATTTAGAATGGGAGAAAATTGATGTTATGTGGAGCTGGGCTCATGTTATATGGGTCATTCCTTTTAATGCCACATGCACCATATCTTTAATTTGGTAACTGTAAAGCATTTACGGTGTTCGAAAAAAAATGATTGACACTTACAAAAAATACCGATCATGCATGTTCTATACATAATTGTATTAAGTTTGAACAAGTATCAATTTGCCTAGTTTTTCATCCTCCCCAAAGCACACTGATTGTCTTGATTTGACTGGTTCTCAAATTTAATGATATTACTAACAGATCTAATAAGTTCGATGAAACATTTTCGAGATCATTCATAACCTGCCGCTCCCTTATGCTTCCTAGGTAGAGTTGGTTCTCTTCTTAAGAGTGCCTGTTCTTTTTGGATTCCAGAAACAAAGGTGTTATGTATATAATGTCTTTGCATATAGTTACATCATCTATGTTTGACGTGAATGCTGCAAAATATTTGGCATTTCATTTCACTATTAACGAAGGATAATTTCATAATGATCAATATACATGGCATCTTTCTCAAGTGAAGCTGATA
The DNA here is from genome assembly GCA_028749325.2 of Caryopteris x clandonensis. Taxonomy (NCBI): domain Eukaryota; kingdom Viridiplantae; phylum Streptophyta; class Magnoliopsida; order Lamiales; family Lamiaceae; genus Caryopteris; species Caryopteris x clandonensis. The sequence goes on along the minus strand of JAPYKT020000007.1, from coordinate 3,112,039 downwards.
CTGGTACATACACATTGGTCAGCCTAGGAAATATTGTTCTTATCATATCATTGTTCTTACGTGGCTTTTGTGAATTTAAGTAAGTCAAAACAACATGAATTAGCCTTTTATGGATGCCGCATCAAATTAACTGGTGAGGAGGTCATATTATTCACCTTTGATGCACCTTTTTTTGAGTGTCACATGTTTTCCTGGTATTAGAGCTTTATTTTGCTATCACATAATTTAAAGATAGTCTCTAACTTAGAACAAGGTTCATGTGCCTCTTCATTGCATTCCAACAATTATGCTTATATATATAATCTTTGTGTTGTATGTAATAAGTTGATAGTGAACAATCATGGTAAGACTGATGGGTGTAATCAGGGTCTTCATACGAGGAAACATATTCTTTGGCTTTTTTTGTTAGTGCACAAGAACTCGGCAAATGTGGAAAACAACAAAGAAGTTTATCAGGTACTTTAACTTCATGTTTAGTTCTTAACTCGCTAGGATTGTGTCAGATTATGCAGTTTTGTTTAGTTTCCATCATTTCTAATATGTCTTAGGTTTCATTATGTGAGGTTTATCCAGAACACATCTGTTTGGCTTCCTTAAGAATATGCAACTCAAGAGCTTAATTATTGTTCACGTTATCATGAACAATTGTCTCATTAGAAAGTGAGTTACTTATATGTGGATTGTATGGGAGGCAGTAGCACTGTTGTTTCTAAAAGATAATCAGATTCATATATTAAGATATTACTGAAGGGAGCTGAGGACAATTCTTGTACCATTTCCTCATTGTTTGTAATTAACTGTTTTAGCATCTTGTGCTTGGGTTGGGTAAGGTTGTGTGATATTTTAATAATTTATCATGTTTTATTTTTTGATTCATACAATAATATATTGTTGTTGGTTTTAGACATCTATTTTGAATTAAGACGTTGAATCAAATGAAGTTCGTTAATTTAATTTAATTGATCCATACAACAATATATTTTTAATAATTTATAATGTTTTATTTTTTGATTTATACAACAATATATTTTTGACAGTATATAATGTTTTATTCTTTAATTGATCCATATAATAATATATTTTTAATAATTTATAATATTTTATTGTTTGATCTATTTAACGATATATTGTTGTTGGCTCTAGACACCTATATTAAAGTAAGATGTTAAATTAAAAAGTACGATCATTTAATTTAATTAATCTATACGACAATATATTTTTAATATTATATAATATTTTAGTTTTTTGATCCATACAATAATATATTTTAATAATTTATAATGCTTTATTCTTTGATCCATACAATAATATATTTTAGCATATATTTTAATATTGTTATTGGTAATATACATTAATATTAAAGTAAGACGTTAAATCAAATGAAGTTCGTTCATTTAATTTAATTGATACATACAACAATATATTTTCAATAATTTATAATATTTTATTTTTTGATGCATACAATAATAAATTGTTGTTAGCTTTACATATTTGTATTAAAGTAAGACGTTAAATTAAATGAAGTTCGTTTATATAATTTAATTGATCCATCTAACAATATATTTTTAATAATCTATAATATTTTTTTTTATTCATACAATAATATATTTTTAATAATCTATAATATTTTTTCTGAGACATACAATAATATATTGTTATTGCCTCTAGACATTTATATTAAAGTAAGATGTGAAATTAAACGAAGTTCGTTCATTTAATTTAGTTGATCCAAACAATAATATACTGTTGTTGGCTCTAGATATTTATACTAAAGTAAATCGTTAAATAGTGTGTATATATATATTTTAAAATTTTAGTAAGAGAAAGATAAGAAGAGGATTGTCCCATTATACTCATCAAATTCAATTGTGGGATTAATGATTTCTCTTGGGAGTAATCCAAGTGGTACTCTCCTTCACTGTGATATCACTAAACAACATGAACCTGGTCGTTTACTTGTCCAAGTACATGTGATATCCAAATGTTATAATGGGCTTGGATCGATTCGATTATAATTTATAAGCGTATCAAATTCAACTATGAGATTAATGATTTCAAATTTAACTGTGCTAATGGACATTCAAACCATTGAATATAACTTTCGGACCTCCAGTATGATATTCATAATTTTTAGAGGTTAACTCCCTACTTGGCTACTCAGTGAAAATTATTTGATTATGTCATAATTGTTCTAATATTTTACTAGAATTAAACCTTTTTATATCCGCACATCATATAATACCCTTTATAAATGCCAAATTTTAATATTAAAATTAAATATGTTATTAATTTCTTCAAAATTAAATATTCTCGATAAAAGTGAATTTGAAACTCACTTAATAAATTAATTTTCCAACAATATTTTTCCAACCTTTACATGAAATATATATAAAAATCATAAACAAACTCATCACAACATGCTTCCACAGTTTTTTGCAAGGCTGTTAGTGGACAAACATTTTTGTTTCTACTTTTTTTCTTTTAATTCTATGTCATTATTATATTGGCCAGAAACATGTCCGAACCGGACCCAATCTGTATGCGGGTCTGACCCATTACCATTATTGTGGGACCCCAAAGAAACACAAAAGAAATCGAGGTGTCATATATTTCCATCCATCCGTCAATCAAACTGCGCCGGAAAATCATTGTGCTTTTGAACTTGTAGGTTAATTATTATTCTTCTTCTCTCTCTCTCTCTCTCTCTCTCTCTCTCTCTCTCTCTCTCTTCCACTGGGCTATAATTGGTACTGTAATTCTTTCTTCAGCTGTTCCTGAAAGAATTATACATTTTTAGTTTTGGTTAATTTTATAAAATTGTAATCTTTTAAAAGTTTTAAATTTATGTAATCAAATATTATTCTATATTTTAAATTTATTTATTTAATGCTACACCTTTTACAAAATATTTATAACAAAAAATTAAGACACATTTACATGAATAAATAAAAAAATTAGGCACAAACAAACATTGCATCGTAAAACATGAGCTTGATTTATAATTGTTGAGTCCAATCTGGACCTTTACCTTGTAGAGGCTTCTTTTATATATCCAACTCCATATATTTAATGACTAAAAATTTAATTTTTTTAAAGCATACAAAAAATATTTTCACAAAGCAATGAATTTTACGCTTTCAAATTTAAACACATGCATTATTTCAATACAAAGTATATTAGGGTAAATAAATCTTATTATGGAAATCAAGACTTCTTTAGGTTTGTATTCTCTAATTCTATTTGGTGTTTTATTTATTATTACAAAATATTATTTAATACAAAATATATCTAAATTATTAATATCATTATATACGTGTGTTGTATAGTAATTATTCTGCAATACAGATTCAAATTACATTACTGCGGCCCAACTTTCATGTCAAAGTATATATATATATATATATATATATATAATATTTTTTTTTCTTTTTCTTTTTTGTTCGTCCCTCTCCCTATAAAAGGGACGACATGCAACCATCATCATCTCATCTGGAGAACCCTTTAGAATGAAAAACATAAACCAGCCTCTTTGAATACCTTTTTCTGCGAATTGATTTCACGGATCCAACAGAATCACAACAAAAATCAGGCCAGGTTTCATCGAGATCTATGTCTTAATGTCACCACATAATTGTTCTCCTTAATTAATGCAAATATATTTGAACACACACACACACACACACACACACACACACATCTTAAGTCTTGATTATAGAGTGTGTGAATGATAACTCGTTAATTTCTTGATCTTTAATTTTCATTTGACAAATCAAAGGAGGAGATGTTTCCAGTTCCATGTGTGGGGAGATGCAGCCCGGATTCTTATGATAATTTTCCAGCAAGAATATCCATGGCCGAGGCAAAAGCAGCAGCTGCAAGCAGCAGCCACAAGGAAGCCGAACGACGAAGAAGAAGGCGAATAAATGACCATATTGCCACCCTCAAAACCATTCTTCCCAGTGCTATCAAGGTATATAAATCTCTCAAGCACTCACAGTTTCTGATTCGTTTCATGTATGTTAATGTGATAATATAAACCGTTTTGATTTGTATATAAGTGATTTCTTTGTTTTGACGTACGTACGTAGTCCTCCATCCTAATATATAATCGTGTATGGTCTTGTTTATTATTTTTTGGTGTCATTATTTATGCTCATTTACAAATAATTCCATACGAAGAATTTGAAAGAATTTAATTCTTGTAACGTCAATATCTTACTTGATGTTCCTCTCTTGATTAATTTTCTAATGTGCGAATGCAGAAAGACAAAGCTTCTTTACTAGGAGAGGCAGTTCGACGAGTTCGAGAATTGAAGAAAGAAGCCGCAGAATTGTACGACACGAAGAGTTTTATGTTCCCTAATGTTACAGATGAGCTGAAAGTTAGTCGGTGCAACGACGAAGGCGCTGATCCGGGCTTGATGAAGGTGACATTGTGCAGCGAGGACCGGCCCGATATAGTTGCAGACCTGATACGGGCCCTGCAATCGGTGGAAGCAAAGGTGGTGAGGGCAGAAATGTCGACAGTTGGGGGCAGGACAAAGTGTGTTTTGTGGGTAAGATTGGCTGTCGGGAGTGAGAGCGATGTGGGTTTGGGGATGTTAAGGAGAGCTCTGAAGATGTCGATGGATAAGCCCGCATTGTTGGCGGGTTCGGGCCAGGCTTTGCCGGGGAACAAGCGGCCCCGTTGCTATCTCACTGGCTTGTGATTGAATGGACCGCAACTGACTGGTAATTTTCAGTGGAGACATATATGTTGACCACTATGTGATAAGTTTGATGACTGTTAATCTGTTGAAATTCGTAATATAATTATTTTCAGAAAAATATATCCTCAATATTTTAAATTTACAGATGGATATATCTAAGGTTAGTTAATGGATCCAGCCTTTTGGGTTAACTACAATTAGCTTCTATTTTGTTTTATATTTTAATTTATCAATACACGTTATATATATATATATATTAAATAACATCATTAATGAACATTCCAAATATTATTAAAATTAAAATATAAGATAAAGTACAAAATAAAATAAAAAAACTGAATCAAGTGCTGTTATATCTACAATGACCAATAGTTCCACTCATACACACTAAAAGTGCAGATAATAAACACAAAAGACTGGAGCCGCGGTTGAGACTTTCTCTCTCTAGAGAGAAGCTGTGGCTTCTCTCTAGGATTCGCTTATCACATGCTTCTTCCATCGACTCCATTGGATTTCATTTTGCTCTTCATTCTTTTCGAAGATTTTTGGAAGAACAGCCTATTGATTCCATCAATTCGCTGGGATTATCATTTTTATCAATGGATTTTACCAAAAAAAAAAAAAAAAAGAAATTTTGTTGGGGATCTTCAATTGAAGGGTTTCAGCCATTTGTTCCTATGCTTCAAATCAATGAAGTTCTTGGATGAACAGTATGTTGATTTATCAATATTGCTGGTATTTTCATTCACCTTCTGGGATTTCTCTATTAAAAAAAAAAAAAAACAAAACAAAAACTGTCACTGTGAAGGTTTTTGAATGATCGTGTTCTAAGATTGTTCATGAGTCAACTCGAGCGGTGCTCAGATTTTCCTAGGGTTCACCGAGTCCCAACTGAGTCAGACTCTAACTCAGTGCTAACTCAGTCCGATGTCCATCATTGTAAGACTCGTCTGTATTGTTCTTTCATGGGTTGTCCATCCTAGTCTGGCAGCCCCAAGCGACTAGGTATTGATATCCGCCCTATCTACTTGAGTATTGCGATGGTAGATTTGCGGTTGTTATTATCTGGCAGGCCCGGTTGAGTGAGTTTGAGTGCTAATTTCAAAACATTAGCCTTCAATGTTTTCCTGTTAATTTTGCTGGATACTGGAATATCTGTAGCCTGTTTTGGGCTTTAATTTGCATTGATAATCTTGCTGATTACAGAATGTTTTATTCCTGCTGGAATGCCAATTGTCTGCTATTGCTACATTGCTGATTTATTGCTGGGGTTACTTTGCTGTGTTGCGGGGAGCCCATTACCTGCGTGTGTTTGCTGGGGTTGTGCTATTTCATAACTGGAAGGAGTCTGCTGCTGTTCGCTGGTGGTGCTGCTACTATTTGTTTGTTCCTGCTGATGGCTTGATGCTGCACTAGCTGATGTCTGCTGAAACCTGCTGCTGTTATTTGCTGTACCTGCTGCCGATAACTGCTGTTTACTGGTTACTGCTGCCCTGCTGCTGATAGCTGTACTTGCTGATGGCTGTTGTCTTGTTGCTATTTTTCTGGCGGCTGATATTTACTTTCTGATGTTGAGACCTGCCGGTCCGTTTGTCGGTCCTGCTGTTCTTTCCTAGTGGCCCCTTTGCTGTTGCTAAGTGGGCTGCCGACTTCTATGCTGGTTGCTGTTCTTTCCTAATGGCCCCTTTGCTGTTGCTAAGTGGGCTGCCGGCTTCTATGCTGGTTGAGATGGATGCTTGCTGATGTTGGATTCCACTTTGGAATGCTGATACCAGTTTTTTTGAAGACACGTTTGGGGTCTGAAAATGCCTACTGGGAGGTTGTTTTGCTTCTGCATTAGAGCTTTCTAGTTTGTTATATTGGCCTTTGTGTTGGTGGATTTTATGGCACTTATTTATAGTTTTTTAGGATGCTTGTTCCCGTTCCAATGCTGGAATTCGGGACTAGTTTTTTTATATTCTTCGGGTATGCCCGAGTATTGGTGTACTACAAACTTTTTTATTTTATTTAATTTCTGCAATTTCGACCAAAAAAAAAAAGTGCAGATAATTCTTTTTTAGATAAATATATTTACATATATATATATATTGCATAATGTATATAAGAAAATCATAATAATCATCCCCTTAATATATTCATAGAAGAACTAAGTCTTTGTATTGGTCTTCCTATAAACCAATCATGAATTTTAAAAATAAATTAATCATGTAAATGATTTCTCAAATAGCATTTTTCTTCTTTCTCTAATATTGAATAATACCTATACCACGTGTGATTACATATATTGAGGGAATACTTTCTATTATATTTTACCATAAACAAAGAATTTGAAATCAGACCATAACCAAAGAATTTGAAATCAGACCAGATTTTTAATTTCAAATGACATTTTATTATCTTTCTAGCTACAACAATACACGTCGCGCGTAAAAATATTATTGTGACAGTATAAAAATATATATTACATATTAATAAAGTTAAAATATAATATAAAATATAATTTGAGTTATGAAATCTTGTAGGCTTAAAATGACTTACTAATAGTTTAAAAAGGGAGTGGTTGGGGTGGGGGCTTAGGATATTCATACTTTACGCAGATGGCGGTGTAACAATCAAACTGGTAAGGTAGTCCACCTCTCTTTCCATTTCTAGTTGTACGACACAGTAGGGATTAAAGTCATTGCAATATTTTTTTTTTTGTGAAATTGAAAATAATAATGATGATGATGATGATGATGATGATGATGATGATGATGATAATAATTCTTTATATAAAGAAAGAATAGCTGATTTTTTATGGATAGAATATAGTTTTTTAATAAATTAAATACTTTATTTTGTTATTTTGATATATGTTGGATTTTAATAAATAATATATTAATTTTTTATATGGATTTAATCTAAAGATATAAATATATTTTAAAAAAATATAATAATATACTATTAATTTATATAATATTACAATCAGTTGTTTCACCTTAATAAATTTTAGTGAGTTAAAATTTTTGTATTGAGTTTGAAAACATTCTAAAATTCACTTTGAAATATTGTGCAATTTATTATTTAATAAAAATAGCTTTTAAGAGATTGATAATACAATATAAATAAAAAAATAAATCACATAATATTTATTTAAACATAATTAACTTAAATAATTATTATATGTTATTAATATAATAAAAAATATTTTGTCCCACAGCCATTAGTATTAATAATATGAGAAAATTGTAATTTATGGATATACTAATTTTCAATTTTCACCAATAATTTTAGAATAAGTCCATTAGAGGTTAACCTAATATGCACTTGTTCATACTTACCCAATCATCATCCAATCAAACTAGGTCCCCCAATTAAAACACTCCATCAATTTCCCCTATAAATATGAGACATAAATTCCCATTCCATAGCTAAGAGCAGCACATATTTTCAGCTTCCAATAATTCAACTATTAATCAGCTCTCAAGCTATCCAGCAATGGCATCCTCTAATTTCCACCTTCTTCTCTCTTTGATCATGGTTTTCTCACTCTCAAACCTCCATGCGAGCTCGGCTGCACGCCGCCTGTTGCAGACTTCTCAACCGGGGCTGCCCACAATTCCACCGCTGCCTAAGGCCACATTGCCGCCACTCCCCGCCATGCCAAACTTGCCAACCGCCACACTGCCACCAATGCCGAGCACCCCTCTGCCAACAACACTCCCAAAGCCAACATTGCCGCCAATGCCAAGCACCCCTTTGCCTACCATGCCTTCTATTCCGACCACTATGCCGAGCACCCCTTTGCCTACCATGCCTTCTATTCCAACCACTATGCCTTCTTTCCCTTTCCTCTCACCACCCCCATCAAACTAATCTATAAATATTCTCCTTTTTCATTTGTTAATTTCCTGGAATTATGGTTTTATTTTTTGTTATTTCTTGGTACCACATAACAGTTTAAATCAGAGTTTGTATTGTTGTTGTTGTTGTTGTTGTTGTTCAAGGGCGTTGTATGTATTATATCCATTTGCTGTCTTTAATTTGGCAGCTGATTGTTTGTAATCTACATTATCATGTTTTATGTTCAATGGTTAGTCATTACTACATTTATGTTTATGTCATATGTGTCCATCGCAAGAGAAAAGATATGATTACAGAAACGGTCGTGCTCCATTTGGTGAAGTACATTCGTAGTGATACACTAGACTTTATCCTTCATTCATACATAATTATGAACGTAAAATTTATAGAAATCAGGTCAGGTTTGAATTTTTCGGTTTCATTAAGACCAATACAGTGTACCAATTCTGAAGGAAAAAAAGAAAAAAAATTGATTTCTCCGAATTGGCACTGGATTATTGTACTATTTTTCACAGATAATTCGTATGATGTAATAATCGACATGGCCATACTTTAAATTTAAAACTTGACGGCTTTCGAAGAACCATCTTGTTCGTTGGGTTAGAGACATGGAAATCCATGACTCATGTTATTGATCGCTAGTGAGTTTGTGGAGAAGGACAAAATGAATAGTTCCAATTTCATATAAGAGAATATATATATATATATATATATTTTAATATATATATATATATATATTCTTGAAACTTGTGGATATCTTAAAGTTTAGCAACATATTTTGTTTGTAAAATTTAAAATATATTACCTACTTAGAACTTATAAGCCAACGGTGATAGAAATGTCAAAATATTATACTTCGAACTCACGAGTCTTTGATATATATCGGCATATATCTCAAAATTTATAAATTTTAAGAAATCTTAGATAAGCTTGGAGCTTTGAAATATGTTACTTAAAAAGTATATTCTCGTTGACTTGTCCACGGAATTTTTTTCGGATCCTGGCCCATCAACAATGGCTGTAGTGTATCATGTATACAAGTTTTTGGGCTTACCTCTTGTAGGGAAACATTTGGGCCAATTGGAGACTTAAACAACAAGCCCATCATCACGCTGGAGCTATCATTATCGACTCTCATGGACTTGTCCACGGATTTTGATTAGACTGTGGCCCATCAACAGCGTTACAGCACTGGTTGTGTACGTAAGTTTGTGGGCCCACATACTGTAGGGGAAAGTTTGGGCCTTGGCCTCAGTCTCTCTTACCCATGTTTGTTTTCTGGAGTCAATCAGGCACATATCGAAAAAGGTTTATTCATAAAATAATTTACCAACCTTAGACTATTTTGTAATTCACAAATAATATTAAAAGTTTGATAATTTGCATTATCAACTTCATTATTTTTGTAATTCTAATATTATAAGTTAATTATGGGACACTAGAAGGCCGTAAGTAAATTTTAATAAAAATGAATTGAAGTTTTATAGTGCTCAATATGGACTTTAGTATAGAATTTGAGGTTAATCATTTATTTTCATTAAGTGAGATAGTGAATGTACAAAAGAGACACATGTTATGATCTTTATGTCGAGGTGTTTCGAAAGATGGTATATATATAGTGGCCAACTCTTTGAAATATTGGCCAGCTTATTTGAATTTTATCTAGAGTTTTTTTCGGTGTTGAAATTGCAAAAAAATTAAGTTTTTAATGAAAATTACAAACTCTTAAATTTTATGTAAAAATTGCAATTTGAGTTAAACTTGGTGATTTTTTCACCAATAACCTACAAAGAAAAAGTTAAAGGCATGTATAAACCCTTTCTCATTAGAAAAAATAAAATAAATTTGCACACACAGTATGTGTTTATGTGTGTGTGTTTCAGTCTAGAAAATTTTGGTAGAGATGGATACATATTTGGTTAAGATTGACCATTTTTTCAGACAGTAAACCGCCAACTGAGCTACGAATTAAAACTAATCAAAATGTTGTAAACAAAATCCTAACCCATCAATGGAAGTTGACCTAAGCAGTACTTGTTCATATTTATAATCAGAACGACATACAAAAAACTGTTGCTCAATCTCTCCTCTATAAATATTTGACAAAAACTATTATCATTCAGTAATATTAACCGCCTTCTTTCAGATCATCAGTCGCACCAGTCAAAACTCAAAGCTATCCATCAATGGCAGCAGCCTCTAACATTCATCTTCTTCTATCTTTAATGATGGTGCTCTCACTCTCAAGCTTCCATGCAAGCAGTGCGGCGCGCCACCTATTGCAGACTCCTCAACCGGGATTGCCGACAATTCCGTCGCTGCCTAAGGTCACACTACCACCACTCCCCGCCATGCCAAACTTGCCGACTGCTACACTGCCGCCACTGCCGAAGCCCACATTACCGTCAATGCCAACCACCCCACTGCCCACCATGCCTTCTATTCCGACGATTCCAATTCCAGCTTTTCCTTTCCTCTCACCACCGCCATCAAACTAATTAAGAGCTGGTTTTGAGGATCATTGATGTTTTACTGTGTTGGTTTATCTGTCATCCAGTAGTTTGCTTCAGTTTTTCGGATTTTTTTCCATGGTTGTATTGTGTTGTAATCAGCTATGTTCCATTTATTTATTTCCGATTTTCTCAACTTCATCTCCCACTTGTGCTTTTTATAGATGTGTGTGTGTGTGATAATTATTGACAGAATATGTACAGCACATAATTGAGAATTGAGAGAAGATTGGAAAAATTACCGTGAGAACGGGTGAGAGTATATTCACATATATATACACGTATGTGTAGTTACAACAATATCCTATAATTAAGGAAAGGATATGGTCAAGGTATACCTAAAATACAGGATAGACACAAATCAAATCAAATCAAATCAATATTTACAACTAATTCAAATCAATTGGTATTATCTCTATTACCCCCCGTCAAGCGCTGCGTGAGGTGAAGACACACGCAAAGCTTGGACCGTAGAAACTCAAAGGCCGGACGAGGAAGACTCTTCGTGAAAATATCCGCAAGCTGAAGATGAGAGGGAACGAACTCAGTGGAAATGCGCCCAGATGAGACCAATTCACGAACAAAGTGATAATCCAAATCAATGTGTTTAGCTCGCTTGTGTGCAACAGGATTCTGACTCAAGAAAATGGCACTCTTGTTATCACACAACAGAACTGGCCGAGTAGGAGGAAGAGCCCGCAATTCCCGAAGAAGATTAATAACCCAAACAAGTTCAGCAGCTGCATTGGCCAGGGCCCGATACTCAGACTCACAGCTGGAACGAGCAACAGTTGGTTGTTTCTTTGCACTCCAAGAAACAAGATTACCCCCAAGAAATATAGAGTACCCATAAGTTGAGCGACGGGTCTCAACACAATGAGCCCAATCCGCATCAGAGTATCCCAAGATGGAAGAGTCAGGACGCTTAGTGAACGAGAGACCAAAATGGAGAGTACCCTTCACATAGCGAAGGATACGCTTAACAGCCAAAAAATGATCTTCAGTAGGCGACTGAAGAAACTGACTAACAGAGCTGACAGCATAGGATAAATCTGGTCTAGTGATGGTCAAGTACTGCAAAGCACCAACCAGAGATCTGTATAATGTGGGGTCCTTGAAAGCAGGACCTGTACTGAAAAGAGATTCACCTGTCGCCAATGGGGTGGAAACAGGTTTCGCCTCAACCAAGTCTGCACGCTCAAGAATATCAAGTGCATACTTGGCCTGACCAACAAACAACCCAATATCGGTGTGAGAGACCTCAAGACCAAGAAAATAGCTCAAGGAGCCCAGATCCTTGATGGCAAACTCATCTCCAGTATCAGCTATGAACTGGCGAAGGGCAGCAAGATCATTGCCTGTGACAATAATATCTTCAACATACAAGAGAAGATATATAATGGTCTTACCCTGATGCAGATGAAATAGAGACGAATCAGAACGACTCTGTGAAAAACCTAGACTGAAGAGAAACGAGCTGAAACGCTGGTACCAGGCAAGGGGAGCCTGGCGAAGACCATAAAGTGCCTTCTTCAGTCGACAGACATGATCAGGGTACCGAGGATCAACAAAGCCAGGGGGCTGGGCCATGAAGACAGGCTTGTGAAGAACCCCATTCAGGAAGACATTCTTAACATCAAGCTGGTGAAGAGGCCAGCCACGCTGAACATATAAGGCCAGAACAACCCTAACTGTGGCCGCCTTCACAACAGGGCTGAATGTATGATGGAAATCCAAACCAGGAACCTGAGTAAAACCCTGAGCCACTAAACGAGCTTTGTGACGTTCGATTGACCCATCTGCAAGAAACTTTGTACGAAAGACCCACTTGGAGCCAACAATATTAGTGCCAGAAGGTCGAGGCACTAAATCCCAAGTCGAGTTTGAGCGAAGAGCATCAATCTCTTCTTGCATGACAGCAAGCCACTGAGGAAGCTTAACAGCAGACTTGAAGCCACGGGGCTCAGAGGTGACAACAAGAGCTGAGAGAAGGGCAGAAGATGCTAAATCAACCGGATAGCGCGGCTTGAAAATACCAGCACGAGCTCGAGTGATCATATGATGAGTGGGCTGAGGAGCCTGGGGTGGTTCTGGAGCTGGAGGCTCAATGTCCTGGGGTGGTTCTGGAGCTGGAGGCTCAATGTCGGGAACAGGAAGCACGACAGGATCAATAGTAGGCGGCTCCAAAGGAGGTTCATCGAGAACCAATGATGGTGAACGAGCATCGTTATCAACCGAAAAACGATGTGGAGGACGAACAGGAGCCGAGACAGGAGCCAGAGAAGAGTCAGATGAGATATTGAGAAACGTAGAGATTTCTAGATCAGTGACTTTCGTAACAGATGGTACCCGTGAGAAAGGAAAGTGGAGCTCATCAAACTGAGCATGGCGAGTGATAAAAACTCGAGAAGAGTCCAAATCAAAACAACGAAAACCCTTCTGCGTGCTGCTATAACCCAGAAAGATGCAAGGCCGACTGCGAGGTTCCAATTTATTAGCTGCATAGTCATGAAGATACGGATAGACACGGCAACCAAAGGGCTTAAAAGTATCATAACTAGGCGGATAACCAAATAACACCTGAAAGGGAGAAATGTTATCAGAAAATAAAGTCCCTGATTACACCTTCCCTGAGCCAGGATTTTCTTTGTGAGCCGGTTCTGAATGGCGAAGAACTTATCAGAAAAAATAACATCCACAGGATAATCCGCAGTTAATTTACTTATAGACAGAAGGTTCTTTGTGATATGAGGGACGACAAGTACATCTAACAATTTAACATCCTCAGAAATTTTAGTATTGCCAATATGCGAGATATTTAAAACATTGCTATTACCAACTATAACAGAACCGTTACCAGAATAGGACTCATGAGTGTCAAGAGCTGAAAGTTGGTTCGTCATATGAGCCGAGGCGCTCGAATCAAGATACCAATCAGGAGTTTGATCCGAGACATTGCAAGTGGATGTGAACGTCTGAGCAAGGTGGGCAGCTGAGTTGGAGTTGAGAGCATTCAAGTATTTAGAGCACTTATCAGCGTAGTGCTCCCCACGACATATTTGACATCTAGGCGTACGACGAAACCCACCTCCACCAGAATTGTCACGACGACCAGAATTAAATGAAGCACCTGAACCTGAACCATTGTTACCATAATTAAAATTACCTCCTGAGCGAGAAGAGTGCTGCTGCTGAGAGGTACGAGACGATGGTCGAGGCGACGGCTTAGGGGCAGCCGTCTGAAAATTCTGGCGAACGGCGGAGAAGGCAGGAGAGGGAGACGAACCCTCCATGGATTTAAGCATCATATCAAATTGTACAGCCTGGTGGAGGAGATCACGGAGAGGCGGACCTGGAGAGATAGCCATCCTAGTGTCGGCAAAACCTGCAAATTGAACCCCCAACCCGCGGAGGAACCAGTGCCGTTTATCGTCGGCGTCAATGGGACGGCCGATGGCCTGCAGCTGATCACAGAGATGTTTAAACTTCTTGCCATAGTCTTCAACGGACAGATCTCCTCGGCGAAGTGATAAGAACTCCTCCCGGAGTTGATGAGAACGGGACGCAGAGGCATAGACACTCTCAAGTGCCTCCCACGCTTGATTGGCGGATGTGCAATCGATGACCTCCGAGGCCGCGTCGGCACAGAGAGAGGTATATATGACACTGAGAAGGCATTTATCCTTCAGACGCCACGTCGTGTAAGCCGGGTTTGCAGTGGCAGCGCCGCTCTCCGGCGTGATCGTGGAAGACGGTGCTGGAGTCGTACCGTCGAGATGGCCCAAAATATCAAAACACTCAGCCATGTGTATTGTTTGGCGGCGCCACATCACATATGTGGAGGCTTCAAGTTTAATTTGCATCATATTTATCATTGTGGAAACAGGGAGAGGATCATTAGCAGAGTTCGACATGATGATGTTTGGCGGCGCCACATCACATATGTGGAGGCTTCAAGTTTAATTTGCATCATATTTATCATTGTGGAAACAGGGAGAGGATCATTAGCAGAGTTCGACATGATGATGTTTGGCGGCGCCACATCACATATGTGGAGGCTTCAAGTTTAATTTGCATCATATTTATCATTGTGGAAACAGGGAGAGGATCATTAGCAGAGTTCGACATGATGATGATGAAACTGAGATTTGGCGATGGCGGATACTGACCAATATCACCGAAACAAGAGAAGAGGAGAGCCGGATGTAAACACCGGCGAGGTAGAGAAGGAGGACGGCGGAAGAATTTAGGGTTTAGGAACGAGTTAGGCTGATACCATGACAGAATATGTACAGCACATAATTGAGAATTGAGAGAAGATTGGAAAAATTACCGTGAGAACTGGTGAGAGTATATTCACATATATACACACGTATGTGTAGTTACAACAATATCCTATAATTAAGGAAATGATATGGTCAAGGTATACCTAAAATACAGAATAGACACAAATCAAATCAAATCAATATTTACAACTAATTCAAATCAATTGGTATTATCTCTATTAATTATATATGTACAGATTCTTCTTCCACTTAACATTCAATTTGAGACGTGATCAAGAAATCAGTCCAATACATAAATAATTAGCCGGTAAAAGAGCTAATATGACAGAATTAAATACCATGTATCTGCTAAAAATCAGGTATAAAGAATGAATGGCCCCAGAGTTTTTAGCCATTTAAGGTTTGGCAAAATACGACAACCACATTTTGTGTGTGAGAGAGAGAGAAATGATGTCCGAAAGGAAATTGCCACACTTACAGTGGCTGCTGTCTCAAGCATATGAGTCTAGAGAAATTCACTGTTTTTCAAGTTTCTGCAGATCTAAACCATTTTCGCTTACATCACATATCATGAAGATGAAAAAACAGTCCCATCCATTTTTAAATGAAATAGATCTGTATCTAATTAAGTTGTGTCACATTTAATTTGAAAATCTCAAATTTTGTAAATTCATGCCTATGTGTACAAAAATGTTATCTCAGCAAAAAAAAAAAAAATGAAAAGAAATGCCACCTCTCTTCTATGAAGAAAAAAAAAAAATTAGTTTTACTAATATGTAAAAATAAATTCACTGTCAACTAAAAAGAAAAAAACTGAAACCCTCATTCTTCCGCCCTTAAAAAGTTTAATTGGCAATTAAAAAAATGTCTTAACCCCAATGAAGGAGAAGATTATCACCAAAACTTGTTGCAGATTTTCTTTAATGCATTTTTGGCTGCTGGTATGCTTCTTTTTTGTGGATTAGTATTACAATTTGAGTATTCAAAAATACTTTGCAATATTTATTTTGTTTTGGGGTTGTGCAAAAAAGCAAATTTAATTTTTTTCCCCAAAATTTATTTCTGCAATGATTTCCGCATCCAAATTATTGGTGAATAAAGCCAATTTTAATTATGAGAAACAACAAAATGCGTTAATAAGAGTTAAAATAATTTAATTCTTTTTATTTTTTCTCTATAGAAATGAAATGTAGTTTCCCTAATTTTTTATGTTGAAGTGGCACTTTGATAATATATGCATGAAGTTTTAATAATTTGGTCAGCTACATAATTATAATCTACCCAATTGTCAAATGAAATTGAAATGTTTTTTGTAACTAAATTATATTCTTGCAAAATAGTATGAATTTTATGAGAAATATTTGTGGCCGTGTGTGTTTGATCAAATTCTCTATATGCAAGTAGTCTTTTTTGCATTGTCCATGAATTATCTATCCAATGACAAGTAAGTTCTAAGAAGCTATGTTCTCTTCAATGATCTGACCATATATCCGCACAAATTGAAACTTTTTGTTGTAAAGAACCAAACATATCAGTTAAAGACCACTTATATTCACCTACAATTTTTTCAATATCACGAACTAATGTCCTACGTGAAACACCGGACACTTGAGGGTTCATTGATAGTGACACAAGGTTTTTATACAAATCATTTTCAGCAAAATTAAAAGCTAAAGACATGCCACAAACTATTTTTGATAAATATTTTCTCATTAAAGGTTCGGAATATTTAAATAAAGAAGGCGTACCTTGTGATTCATCGGTGGATCCGGTGAATCCTCCAGGACCTCCACGAGGTAGTTGTGTTTGACGCCGATCGTTTCCGACTTTGTCCGGATGGACACGTTGCAAATGTTTTTTGAGCGTGCCATAACCTCCTCCTTTTTGAATCACATATTCCACCCCGCAATAGTTGCAAACTGCTTTATTATTTTGGATATCTCTTTTGAAGTGAACGGCAAAGATATCCGATCTTAGTGTCTCATCTCGTCCACTTTGAGTTTGTTGTGTACTTTGACTTTGACTCTCTTGAGTTGGATGCACTTCTTCTTCGTTAGATTCGTTTTGTGCACCTAAATTGAGAATCAAAATAAATAAATAGATAGTTGAGAGAGATATTTAAAAAAAGTATAAAATAATATTTAAGAAAGATATTTTATAAAATAAATACAAACCTAATTGAGCTTCAAAATCTTCTTGCCATTAGACCGGAATTTCAATATCTTCACCGTCAAGATTGAGATATCTTGGAACCAAAGGAGATGGTGTTGGCATTCCGGTTCCGGCACTTGCATTCGTCGGCATAACCGATTTCCCTTTTGCTTGTCGAGATAAAGAAGATGATCCTCTACCTCCACGTCCTCTTTGGCTTGAGCTCGACATTTTGAGAGAGATTAATAAAGATAAAGAATATAAAGATGATTGAGAGAAAGAGATTGAGAGAGATTGAGAGATGTGAGAGATATGTGAGAGAGCTTGAGAGATGTGAGAGAGACCGAGAGAGATTGAGAGAGATGTGAGAGAAATGTGAGAGAGCTTGAGAGAGATGTGAGAGAGATCGAGAGAGATTGAGAGAGATTGAGAGATGTTGTGAATTGAAATGAGATGGAAGGGGTATTTATAGGAAAAGAAAAAAAATACAAAATAGCCGTTGGGAACCGCCGGTTCCCAACGGACACATGATCTTGGCCGTTGAAGATCAACGGCTATTTAATCTCAGCCGTTGATCTTCAACGGCTATATTTTTTAAATTACAGAACCGGGAACCGGGAACCGTGAACCGGAACCGCCGGTTCGGAACCGGCTATTCCGGTTTCAAAAATAACATAACCGAAACCGAACCGGATGTACCACGGTTTCGGTTCCAAACCGAAATCGAAACCGGTCAACGGTTCGAACCGGACCGTTGACCGCTGGTTCGAACCGCCGGTTCTGGTTTGGAACCGGAACCGTGCCCACGTCTACCTGGGCTTGCCCCGATTCGAACACACAAGTCAATCGGAGGTTTCGGACCGATCACACAAGACCGTCGTCGACCAAGAGCACATAATCACTTCCCGGTAGCACTTCACTCCCAAACTTCACCCACTCGACACCCACACAGACTATACACCGAAAACCTCACGAAAAGAGATAAACACTCAGTATAGACACGGGGACAGTGGAAAGAGTTGCAGTGAGAAAACTGTCGAACAAGCTGTACCTACAATCGAATAACCGGAGTCATTTTATTGGCGAGCATTCAACCAAAAAACCCCGAAAGGTCACACGGTTTCAACACCGCAATGAATGGGAGTGAAGACTGCCTGGGAAAGGGGTGCGAACTCATCGCAGGAAATGGGGCAAACTAGGGGAGACGAAGAGGGGAGGGGAGGAGAGCGGCGCTCTCGCAAGAAAGAGGAATTAGGGCACGATCGAGTGCCCTAATCTGATCTGTCAACATATAAGTGAGAAAGAGGGGTGGACTCAAGGGCCTGGGCTTTAATAAGACTGGGCCCAAATTAAGCGAGCAGACCCACAAACAAGAGTATTGGGCCAATACCCAATAACAATATGTGCCTCTAGATCCTACCTGTACATGATTCGCAACTTCATCCAATACCTACTTTCCTTTTCTTTTTCTCTTTTGTCTTTCCCCTGTCATGTATTCATATTTTCTCAGTTAGAGGAAATGTTGCACATACACAATTGACAGAGGAAAGAAAGGTGCTTACTGCAGATGTCTGATTTTGCTTTCTAACATTTTCGTCGAAAGCATGACATTGTTAGAATATACTCCGTCCGTCCCATCCCATAATAAGAGTCCTGTTCCGATTTGTTCCTCAAATGTAGATTATGCAAAGTTTATACGTGTAGATTTCTTGTTTGTGTTCCTGCAACGAGTCCTCAACGCTTTTGACCCCATCAAACCTCTCTAACAATGCATTATAGATCTTTCATTAGACCACACATTTCATAATAAAATTTTCTGAGATATAATATCATGTGTTTTTAAATTATTCTTGAAGGTGATTATTACACAATATTCAATTTTATTTCGATCTATATTTTACTTCATCCTTGCATAGCATATATAGTATAATATCAAAAAAATTCCCTTTCTTATTGCAAAGAAAGATAAAAAAGGCATTTAGTGAAAAAGGAAGATAATTTAATTTGAATTTGTTTACATTTCTTATTGCAAAAGAATGATATTAAAAGGGAATTTGGTAAAAAGGGAGATAATTTGAAATTAATTTTTTTCTTTTCTAGTTGCAAAAGAAAGAAAAGAAACTTGATGAAAAAGGGATAATTTTGAATTTAAAATTTTGTTCCTATTGATATTAAAAAAAAAAAAAAAAGACTTGGTCAAAAAAGGAAGATAATTTAAAATTTGAATTTTTTTATTTTTCTTGTTCCAAAGAAAGATATAAAAAGGAATTTTGGTGAAAATAGAAGATTATTTAAAAAAAAAATCATTTCTTATTGCAAAAGAAAGATATAAAAGGAAAATTTGGTGAAAAGTGAGATAATTTGAAATTTGAATTTTTTTTTGAATGAAAGATATATAAAAAAAAAAAAATTTGGTGAAAAATTGAATTTGAAATTTGAAATTTTATCTTTTTATTGTTGGATATAAAACGGGAGTTTGGTGAAAAGAGGAGATAAATTGAGATTTAAATGGAATGAAACATTATGACTAAATGGATGAAAACATAAATTTAATGAAAATATGGTTTATTAAAAATCATAAATTAGGAAATTATGAGACGTGATCATAATTTGATTCATTCTTAGGGTTATTTGAATATTTGAGATTGTATTTTAAAAAGAAAAATTACTTTAGGAATAAACATGTGAGGGGTACGTTTCAAATCAAATGCCATGTTAAAATTGTTTAAATCAATAAAAAAAAAAAAAAATTGGAAGTCTAAAACTGGAGTTGGGTTTTTAAAACTAAATAGGATATATGTTTTTATTGATTTTTATATAATTTTTATATTTTTATTAAAAGTTGAGGAAAAACGGAGCTAGCAAGATATTTTAGAAAAGCATTGAAAATTTTGAACATTTTTACAGAGTGTGTAATAATATAATATTACTCATCATTTTTATATCCCTATAATTTCGGGTATTTTAGCCTATAGGATGGCTGCCTCGTCTCATATAAAATACTCTTCACGTTTAAAAGATTATAAGTTAAAAAAAATTGTCACAAAATAATAATTTTGTTTCAAAAATTAATATTATATTTTATTAGTTAAAGCAAAACATTAAAATATTTAATTTCACATATAATTTACTGGTCATCAAATTAATTAAAGCAGTAACTAAAATAAAGTTGTATAAATGAGAATTTCTAATTTTTAAATAATTATACATTTATATAAGTGATAAAAAATAAAAGTTCTATATTTGTGAAACGTGGCATATTTAGGACGCCAGAAATATATGTTACACACATAAAATAAAATAAAAATTATATATATATATATATATATATAGTTCAACAGCACTTCCTTGTTAGACCTGGAAGTCCATATCATCACAAGCTTTATAGAAGATAGTTGGTCGTCATTTAGCTAATCTTGAACAAGAAATTTTAAAGTAAATATTTCTCCAATAAACAAGTCTAATTCAACAAATGAAGTTAACCTAATCAGCACCTCTTCTTACTTACCACAACTCTTCATCAATATGAACCCTATAAATATTTGACAGAAAACATCATTCTATGTATCCAACTTCATTCAGATCAATCACCAATCAAAACTCAAAAGATTTTCATCAATGGCAGCCTCTAACTTCCACCTTCTTCTATCTTTAATCATGATGGTCTCACTCTCAAGCCTCCAGGCACGCTGGGCTGCGCGTCTACTATTGCAGACTTCTCAGCCGGGATTGCCGACAATTCCGCCGCTGCCTAAGGCCACGCTGCCGCCACTCCCCGCCATGCCAAACTTGCCAACCGCCCCACTGCCAAGCACCCCTCTGCCAACTCTTCCGACTAATCCATCCCTCCCGAAGCCAACATTGCCACCAATGCCCGCCACCCCACTGCCCACCATGCCTTCTATTCCGACCATCCCAACAACTATGCCTTCTATTCCGACCATCCCAACAACTATGCCTTCTTTCCCTTTCCTCTCCCCACCCCCATCAAACTAGGCCTTGGGACATGTCACTATCATTCTGGCCATCCTTTTCATTCATTATATATTGAATTCTATGATTGTTTTCAATTATGTTGGTATTTTGTTTCTAGTAGCTTTTCCAGTAGAGTTTCCTTCAGTTCGGCTTCATCCAGAGTTTAATTACTTTGTAGGATAAAGTCTGGGCAGATTCTGTTGTAACGAGTTATGTTTGTGAGATTAATTTTCTATTTATTGTAAATGCTTGCTTTCCCCAAAATTCATCTATATTTTACTGATATAATGTCCATATGCATGAGAGAGAGAGAGAGAGAGAGAGAGAGAGAGAGATGATCTATGAAAGAAAATTGCCACAATTATAAGTTGATGGCAATGGATGGTATTGAGTCTCCACTACACCATTTTACACACATCACATATATATCAAGAAAGATAAATGACATAGTGGCTTTATCCCATTTTTGAGTTAAACTCCGTGATTTTTTCACCAATAACCTACAAAGAAAAAGTTAAAGGCATGTATAAACCCTTTCTCATTAGAAAAAATAAAATAAATTTGCACACACAGTATGTGTTTATGTGTGTGTGTTTCAGTCTAGAAAATTTTAGTAGAGATGGATACATATTTGGTTAAGATTGACCATTTTTTCAGACAGTAAACCGCCAACTGACCTACGAATTAAAACTAATCAAAATGTTGTAAACAAAATCCTAACACATCAATGGAAGTTGACCTAATCAGTACTTGTTCATATTTATAATCACAACTACATACAAAAAACTGTTGCGCAATCTCTTCTCTATAAATATTTGACAAAAACTATTATCATTCAGTAATATTAACCGCCTTCTTTCAGATCATCAGTCGCACCAGTCAAAACTCAAAGCTATCCATCAATGGCAGCAGCCTCTAACATTCATCTTCTTCTATCTTTAATAATGGTGCTCTCACTCTCAAGCTTCCATGCAAGCAGTGCGGCGCGCCATCTATTGCAGACTCTTCAACCGGGATTGCTGACAATTCCGTCGCTGCCTAAGGTCACACTGCCACCACTCACCGCCATGCCAAACTTGCCGACTGCCACACTGCCGCCACTGCCGAAGCCCACATTACCGTCAATGCCAACCACCCCACTGCCCACCATGCCTTCTATTCCGACGATTCCAATTCCAGCTTTTCCTTTCCTCTCACCACCGCCATCAAACTAATTAAGAGCTGGTTTTGAGGATCATTGATGTTTTACTGTGCTGGTTTATCTGTCATCCAGTAGTTTGCTTCAGTTTTTCGGATTTTTTCCATGGTTGTATTGTGTTGTAATCAGCTATGTTCCATTTATTTATTTCCGATTTTCTCAACTTCATCTCCCACTTGTGCTTTTTATAGATGTGTGTGTGTGTGTGCGCGTGTGTGTGTGATAATTATATATATACAGATTCTTCTTCCACTCAACATTCAATTTGCATGAGACGAGATCAAGAAATCAGTCCAATACATAAATAATTAGCCGGTAAAAGAGCTAACATGACAAAGAATTAAATACCATGTTGTTAAGTGTGTAAATTGTTTAATGTCCCACATTGGTTGTGGATGAGAAAATCTTGTAATCTAAGCCTTATATAAAGGGCTTATGTTTTGTTATTTTTTGGTGAGAATGATCACAACTACTTAGTAAAATCTCCTGGCTTGGTAGTGCCCCCAGACGTAGCCATTATTGGTGAACTGGGTAACCAAATATTGTGTTATTTGGTATTGCTATTGTTTTGTTTTTATTTCCTAACAACTGGTATCAGAGCCCGGTTGGAGGTGCAAAGACAATGGCGGAAAGAAAAACGCCGGTGGAGAAGTTCGATGGCTCAGATCTCTACCAGCCGCTGGGCGAGAAACCGGTGGAGATGAAGGATGGCGAGTGGAAACTGCTGGACAGAAAGGCGATGAGCGTGGTTCGTTTGTCGTTGTCCAAAAATGTTGCTTACCACACCACCGATGCAAAGACCACGAAGGAGATGCTGGATATCCTGTCAGAGATGTACGAAAAGCCGTCTGCAGCAAATAAGGTTTACCTTATGAGGCGTCTATTCAATCTGAAGATGTCAGAAGGGACGCTGGTTGCTGAACACCTGAATGAGTTCAACTTAATTACGGCTCAATTACGTTCAGTTGGGATTGATTTTGACGATGAAGTTCGAGCCTTAATTCTTTTATCCTCTTTGCCGGAGAGTTGGAGCGGAACAGTCACTGCTGTTAGTGCCTCGGCGGGTAAAAATAAGATGAAGTTTGATGAAGTAAGAGATCTGATTATCAGCGAGGAGATTCGCAGAAGGGAATCAGGCATTACTTCTGGATCGGCTTTAAATATAGAGAATAGAGGGCGAACGAAAGGGAAGTCAAAGTCGAGATTTGATAGATCCATGTCGAGAGGAAAGAGTCGTGGAAGGACGAACGGGTCTTCAGTAAAGTGCTGGAACTGTGATGAGTATGGCCATGTAAAGAGAGAGTGCAAGGCACCGAAGAAGGATCAGACCAATAAAAGATCAGCGAATGCATCTACAGACGAGGTTGCTGATGCTTTGATCCTTAGCGTGAGTAGTCCACTGGATTCATGGGTGTTGGATTCTGGAGCTTCGTTTCATTCATGTAGCAGTTCTGAGATGATGGAGAGCTACAGTTCTGGAGATTTTGGAGAGGTGTATCTAGCAGATGACGAGCCTCTCAAAATTGTAGGAAAGGGAAACGTGAGAATTGCTGCTCCGAATGGTTCTACTCTGAGACTGCACGGTGTTAGGCATATTCCTGGATTGAAGAGAAATCTTCTTTCAATTGGTCAGTTGGATGATGAAGGCTACGTGACAACATTTGGAGATAGTAGCTGGAAGATCACAAAGGGAGCTATGGTAATAGCTCGAGGCAGAAAAGATGGAACTCCATACATGACTACGAATTCTAAGAATTGTGTCGCTGCCATAGAAGAGAAGAATGACGCAAAGTTATGGCATTGTCGGTTAGACCACATGAGTGAGAAGGGGATGCGAGAGTTATGCACCAAAGGAAGACTGCCCGGACTCAAATCAGTTGAGATCGGTCTTTGTGAAGATTGTATATTCGGGAAACATAAAAGAGTAAGCTTCTCGAAAGGTGGCTGATCATTGAAGAAGGAGAAGTTGGAGCTAGTACACAGCGACTTATGGGGTCCAGCACCCGTGACTTCTCTTGGTGGAGCATCCTACTATATGACCTTCATTGACGATTCCACAAGAAAGGTATGGGTTTTGTTTTCTCAAAAATAAATCTGATGCGTTTGCTGCATTTCGACAGTGGAAAGCGTTGGTTGAGAATGAGACAGGTTTGAGGGTCAAGAGCCTACGATCCGACAACGGTGGTGAGTACGATCACCACGAGTTCAAGAAGTTTTGTAAAGACAATGGAATTTGCATGGAGAGGACGGTGAGAGGAACACCACAACAAAATAGAGTTGCTGAGCGAATGAACAGAACATTGAACGAGCGTGCGAGATGCATGAGACTCAAGTGCGGGTTACCAAAGATGCACTGGGCTGATGCAGTCAACACTGCTGCATTCCTGATTAACAGAGGTCTATCAACGCCCTTGGAGAACGGCATACAAGGATAGACAGACAGTTGATTCACCAAATTGTAGCAGTCAGATTGTGGAGTTGGATATTACCAACTCGGGTGGGAGTAGGGGAGACTCGGGTGGGAGTAGGGGAGCTCAAGTCGAGGAGATGATTGATGTTGAGCCAAGTACTCCACAACAGATTCCGCTGCAAAGATCAATTAGAGAACGAAGGGCACCAGATAGGTATTCGCCCTCTAATTATTATCTTTTACTGACTGACAATGGAGAACCGGAATCTTATGCAGAGGCTAAGAATGTTCCAGATGTGAACAAATGGATACTTGCTGAGAATGACGAGTTGAGCTCGTGTTTGGCTAATGAAACATGGGAAGATGACAAACTCCCTAAGGGCAAGAGAGCTCTTGACAGCAAATGGGTGTACCGAATTAAGACCGAGGTCGATGGAAGTAAGCGGTATAAGGCACGGTTGGTAGTAAAGGGTTTTCAACAAAAATATGGTATTGACTATACAGACATATTTACTCCTGTTGTGAAATTAACTACCATTCGACTTGTGCTGAGTATGGTTGTTGTAGAAAATTTGCTTTTGGAGCAAATGGATGTGAAGACAGCATTCCTTCATGGGGACTTGAAGGATGAGATCTACATGAAGCAACCAGAAGGATACGTGTCAAAAGGAGGCTCCGGACTTGTGTGTAAATTGAAGAAGAGCTTATATGGGTTAAAGCAAGCTCCAAAACAATGGTACAAGAAGTTCGACGGTTTTATGCTTGAGATCAGATTCATCAGATGCAATGCCGATCACTGTTGCTACTTCAAGAGATTTGAGAGTAGTTATATCATTTTGTTGCTTTATGTTGATGATATGTTGATTGCAGGCTCCAGTGCTAGAGAAATAAGCAAGTTGAAGAAGCAATTATCCGAACGGTTTGCAATGAAAGATCTTGGTGAAGCAAAACAGATCTTGGGGATGCAAATCAGAAGAGATAGAGCTGCTAGAAAAGTCTATCTGTCGCAAGCACAATACATCGAGAAGGTGCTTGAGAGATTTAGCATGCAAGATGCTAAGCCGGTGAGTGTTCCGTTGAGCAGCCAATTCAAGTTGTCTAAGAAGGAATGTCCGAGCACTAAAGAGGAGCGTGCTGAGATGCAGAAAATATCGTATGCTTCGGCTGTTGGAAGTATTATGTATGCAATGGTGTGTACGAGACCAGACATTGCACATGCGGTGGGAGTTGTGAGCAGATTCATGAGCAACCCCGGTAAACAACATTGGGAAGCAGTGAAGTGGATTCTTAGATATCTGCGAGGTACGACTGACATGACACTGTGTTTTGGTGGGAGTGATCTTATTCTAAAAGGATATGTCGATGCTGACTTGGCATCAAATGATTTTGATGGAAGAAGGAGTACTACGGGATATGTGAATACATTTGGTGGTACGGCGATTTCTTGGGCATCGAAACTGCAGAAGGTAGTAGCATTATCTACTGCGGAGGCTGAGTATGTGGCAATTACTGAAGCAAGCAAAGAGATGGTGTGGCTTCAGAATTTCTTGTGTGAACTCGGGATGGAGAAGAGTACGAGTACTCTCCATAGTGACAGCCAGAGTGCAATATTCTTGGCAAAGAATCCGGCGTTTCACTCCAAAACAAAACATATTCAGTTGAAGTATCATTACATTCGTCACTTGTTGGAGACGATGGTGTTGCAGTTGGAGAAAATTGAAGGAAGTAAGAATCCCGCTGATATGTTGACAAAGGTTGTTACCTTTGATAAGTTGAAGTTGTGCATGACTTCAACTTGCCTCGAAGCTTGAAGACGAGGACGTGGCACTACCATGAGTTGAGATGACTGAAGAAAACAAGTCACACCTTGTGAACAATTTCCAGGTGGGAGATTGTTAAGTGTGTAAATTGTTTAATGTCCCACATTGGTTGTGGATGGGAAAATCTTGTAATCTAAGCCTTATATAAAGGGCTTATGTTTTGTTATTTTTTGGTGAGAATGATCACAACTACTTAGTAAAATCTCCTGGCTTGGTAGTGCCCCCAGACGTAGCCATTATTGGTGAACTGGGTAACCAAATATTGTGTTATTTGGTATTGCTATTGTTTTGTTTTTATTTCCTAACACATGTATCTGCTAAAAATCAGGTATAAAGAATGAATGGCCCCAGAGTTTTTAGCCATTTAAGTTTGGCAAAATACGACAACCACATTTTGTGTGTGAGAGAGAGAGAAATGATGTCGGAAAGGAAATTGCCACACTTACAGTGGCTGCTGTCTCAAGCATATGAGTCTAGAGAAATTCACTGTTTTTCAAGGTTCTGCAGATCTAAACCATTTTTGCTTACATCACATATCATGAAGATGAAAAAACAGTCCCATCCATTTTTAAATGAAATAGATCTGTATCTAATTAAGTTGTGTCACATTTAATTTGAAAATCTCAAATTTTGTAAAATTCAGTATATCATGGTAATGTGGCCGACTAAATTAATGAAAACTCATGCCTATGTGTACAAAAATGTTATCTCAGCATAAAAATGAAAAGAAATGCCACCTCATTTCTATAAAGAAAAAAAAATTAAAATTATTTTTACTAATATGTAAAAATAAATTCACTGTCAACTAAAAAGAAAAAAACTGAAACCCTCATTCTTCCGCCCTTAAAAAGTTTAATTGGCAATTAAAAAAATGTCTTAACCCCAATGAAGGAGAAGATTATCACCAAAACTTGTTGCAAATTTTCTTTAATGCATTTTTGGCTGCTGGTATGCTTCTTTATTGGGAAATATTGTATGTATTTGTACCATAAATCTTGCCATATCTTTAGGATCTGATAACTAGTATCTTGTATATAAATATGTGTTATACGGGTGATTAATGACACAACATATTATTCTCATATCACTTCTTTACATGGTATTAGAGCCAACTGTCGGCTAGGACACAAAATTTTCAGATCCTATGACAGGCGGCGGTGAGTCTTTGATGGTTAAGACCAACGCAACCCCAAAAATTGATCCCACCTCCCCATATTACCTTGGTTCCAATGATAATCCAGGTAATACAATTACGAACGTGGTGTTTTGTGGGGAGAATTACGAGGAATGGTTGAGGTCTATTCAACTTTCTCTACGAGCTCGATGGAAATTTGGGTTTATTGATGGTTCCATTGCTAAACCTATGGAAACGAACAAATTGGAGGATTGGTATTATGTTCAATCGATGCTTGTGCAATGGATTTTGCATACTATTGATGTGTCAGTCAGGAACACAATTCCCTATTTCGAGGAGGCGAAACCTCTCTGGGATTCACTTAAGGAACGGTTTAGCGTAGCGAATGGTGCTTGGATTCAACAAATTAAACATGCTTCGGCGGAGTGCCGTCAGACCAAAACCATGTCTGTGGTCGACTACTTCGGCCAATTGCAGATGTTATGGGACGAGTTGGGGACCTGTGAGCCTATTCCCACGTGTCGATGTGGTGGCTGTACGTGTGACATTCTGAAGCAGTTACATAAACGCGTTGATGAGGAGCATTTTCATCAATTCTTGTATGGAATTAATCAAGAACTTTATGGAAACGTTCGTTCGAATCTATTGTCACAGGAACCGTTCCCTTCTTTGGCTCGTGCGTACCAAACCATGTTGCAGGAGGAACGGTTACGTACTTCCACGCATGTATTTCTGAGTATGACGAGGTCATGGCTCTTGTGGTGAAGCCTTCTTCTTCTCGCCGGGAGGGGATGTGAGTGGATACTTGGGATAAATCTGACCTGATTTGCGATTTTTACAAACGTACTGGACACGCAGAGGCTTCTTTTTTCGAAAAGAATGGTTTTCCAAATTGGTGGGGTGATAGGCCACGCGGTGGACGTGGGACGAGCCGAGGCAACCGTAAGGCTGAAGTGCGTGCGGTGGCTGGTCGTGAGGCATTACCTTCGACCAGTCCACACACGACGGGTGATGGTACCGGCGGTGTCCCGACGATAACTCCGGATCAATGGAAACAACTTTTGAACATTCTTAGTAATTCCTTTGTAAACCCTCCGGAGGATCGTATGGTGGGTAAGTCTGTGTTTTCTTGGATCATTGATACCGGAGCTTCAAACCATGTTACTGGAAATTTGAGTCTATTGTTGGATGTTACGAACATGGACGCATGTCCAGTTGGGTTGCCGGATGGGGGGATGGCAAGTGCCTCGCGGTGCAGTAGCGTGCATCTTGCTCCAGGCATAGTTCTTAAAAACGTTTTGTTTTTCCCTCAATTAAATTGCAATTTAATTTATGTGACTCATCTTATTGATGATATAAATTGTGCTGTACAATTTACCAAGAATTTGTGTGTTATACAGGACCACAGTTTGAGGACCCTGATTGGCGTCGGTGAACGGCGGGATGGACTCTACTACTTTCGTATTGTATTGAAACCTCAAGCTTTGGCAGTGAGTGGATTGACTTCTCCGGACCTTTGGCATAAATGGCTTGGGCATCCTTCTAATCAAGTAGTAAAGTCTCTTCTGGTTATTGGCAGTTCTAGTTCTTTTGTGAATAGGGCATGTGATGTATGCCACCAGGCTAAGCAGACTCGAGATGTATTTCCTCGTAGCGACTCTAGAGCTGTTGCGATTTTTGATTTGATACATTGTGATTTGTGGGGCCGTATCACACACCCTCTTCTTGTGGAGCTATGTATTTCTTGACTATTGTGGATGATTTTTCTCGTGCTGTTTGGGTATTTTTGTTGATTGATAAAACTGAAGTTTACAAGATGTTTTTGTCT
Source organism: Caryopteris x clandonensis (assembly GCA_028749325.2). Classification (NCBI taxonomy): domain Eukaryota; kingdom Viridiplantae; phylum Streptophyta; class Magnoliopsida; order Lamiales; family Lamiaceae; genus Caryopteris; species Caryopteris x clandonensis. The sequence continues at coordinate 3,082,174 of JAPYKT020000007.1, read as the reverse complement.
TTTCTTGCTTTGGTTGAGAGACAATTTCATTCTGAAGTTCGTGTTGTGCGCAGTGACAATGGCACTGAATTTAATTGCATGCGTGAGGATTTTGCTCACAATGGTATTTTGTTTCAAACATCTTGTGTGGGTACTCCACAGCAAAATGGGCGGGTAGTACGGAAACATCATCATATTTTAAATGTGGCCTGGGCTTTGCGTTTTCAAGGTAATTTGCCAATTGATTTTTGGGGGGAATGTATTTTGGCTGCTGGCTATCTGATCAATAGAACCCCCCTGCTATTCTTAATTTTAAATCTCCGTATGAGATTCTTTTTGGTGTCTCTCCTTTGTATGACGAGTTGTGCGTTTTTGGTTGTTTGTGCTTTGCTCATGATCAAAAGGCTAAGACTGATAAATTTGCCAGTCGAAAGTGTATTTTTGTGGGTTATCCTCATGGCAAAAAGGGGTGGAAGTTATATGACCTTACCACTGGTGATTTCTTTGTTTCTCGAGATGTCAAATTCTATGAAAATGAATTTCCTTTTTCATCGCGGTTGCTCCCCCTTCTACGGATCCATCTGTTATTGTACCTATCATTTCTCATGATGATGATTTAATATATGGTTTTGGAATGGAGACTGACCCTGGTGGTGTTACGGATGAAGCTTCGGGTAGTGACAAGGCGGCTTTGACCGCGACGGATGAGGCGGTCGTGGATGAGGTAATGGATGTAGAAGCGGCGGTAGTGGCGTCTGGTGACGGTGAGGGTGAGTTGGTGCGTGGCAGGCGTGCTAAGATTCCGTCTGTGAAACTCCGTGACTTTGTTACTAATATAATACGACATTTGAGTCCTTCTCCGCCCTCTCAACGTTCATCGACGTCCCATCATTCCTCAGGTACGCCTTATCCTATAGCGCATTTTGTGAATTGTGACTGATTTTCCATGGGACATAGGAATTTTCTTGCAGATGTTACAGCAGGAACAGAGCTGACTTCTTTGAAAGAGGCGGTTCAGGATGAACGTTGGCGTGATGCTATGCAAAAAGAGATATAGGCTTTGGAAGCTAGTGGTACCTGGACCATGGCTTCACTTCCGCCGGAAAAATGTGCTCTTGGGAGCCGATGGGTGTATAAGATAAAATATGACTCTGATGGGAGTATTGAGCAGTATAAAGCCCGTTTGGTGGTTTTTGGCAATCATCAGATTGCAGGTATTGATTATACTGATACTTTTGTCCCGGTTGCAAAAATGGTTACCGTTCGTACTTTTCTAGCCGTAGCTGCAGCAAAGAATCGGGATTTGCATCAGATGGATGTTCACAATGCTTTTCTGCACGGAGATCATACATAAGAAGTGTATATGAAATTACCACCTGGCTTTCATACTACACGCCCTAGTCAGGTGTGTAGACTTCAAAAATCACTTTATGGGCTCAAACAAGCGCCACGGTGTTGGTTTGCAAAGTTGGCGTCCTCTTTGGAGGAGTATGGTTTTTGCCAATCATACTCTGATTACTCGTTGTTTACTCTTCATCGGGGTAAAGTACAGCTTAATGTTCTTGTTTATGTTGATGATTTGATTATTTCTGGGAATAACTCTGCTGCTCTTACTACTTTTAAGAATTATTTGAGTACTTGTTTTCATATGAAGGATCTTGGGGTGTTGAAGTATTTTCTTTGTGTCGAAGTGGCTCTAAGTCCGGAGGGTATTTTTCTGTGCCAACGAAAATATGCTCTTGATATTATTTTTGAGGCTGGGTTGTTGGGGGCAAAACCGGCTGGTTTTCCGATGCAACAACATCATCACTTAGCACGCTCGACTAGTCCTTTATTGCAGGACGGGGAGGTCTATTGACGTCTTGTCGGTAGATTGATCTATTTGGCCTTTACGAGGCTGAATTTGGCTTATTCAGTTCATATATTGTCTCAGTTTCTACATGAGCCACAATGATCATTGGGATGCGGCGTTACGAGTGGTCCGTTATCTGAAGGGTTGTCCAGGACAAGGTATTGTTCTTCGTTCTGATTGTAATTTACGGTTACATGGGTGGTGTGACTCGGATTGGGCGAGTTGTCCTCTCACACGCCGGTCTTTATCTGGTTGGTTGGTTTTCCTTGGCGATTCCTCTATTTCTTGGAAGTTAAAAAAGCAAGTGACGGTGTCCAGATCTTTGGCTGAAGCTGAATACCGTGTCATGGTTGCAGTTACGTGTGAGCTTAAATGGCTCAAGGGATTACTTCGCAGTCTGGGTGTTCAATCCGTGTGCTATGGACTTGTTTTGTGATAGCCAATCTGCGTTGAATATCGCACATAATCTATTGAGGTTGATTGTCATTTTTTGCGTGATTTGGTTCTTGATGGTTCCATTCGCTTGTAACATGTTCCGACCGATGGGCAATTGACGGATATCTTTACGAAGGCGTTGGACAGTCGACAATTTGAATTTTTTCTGCTTAAGTTGGGCATTTGTGATTTGCATGCTCCAACTTGAGGGGGGTATTGGGGAATATTGTATGTATTTGTACCATAAATCAGGCCATATCTTTAGGCATATCTTTAGGATCTGATAACTAGTATCTTGTATATAAATATGTGTTATACGTGTGATTAATGACAGAACATATTATTCTCATATCACTTCTTTACATTCTTTTTTGTGGATTAGTATTAAAATTCGAATATTCAAAAATACTTTGCAATATATTTTGTTTTGGGGTTGTGCTAAAAAGCAAATTTAATTTTTTTTTCCCCAAAATTTATTTCTGCAATGATTTCCGCATCCAAATTATTGGTGGAATAAAGCCAATTTTAATTATGAGAAACAACAAAATGCGTTAATAAGAGTTAAAATAATTTAATTCTTTTTATTTTTTCTCTATAGAAATGAAATGTAGTTTTCCTAATTTTTTATGTTGAAGTGGCACTTTGATAATATATGCATGAAGTTTTAATAATTTGGTCAGCTACATAATTATAATCTACCCAATTTTATTTAATTATAAATTTTCAAATTAAATGGAAGAAGCTTTTACCTTTACTTAATAACTATGAGACTATTTTTGTATCTTTCCCGTTCCATTTTTTTGTAACGAGAAAACCTATTTTGCTGAATAATATAATGAAAGGCCATTATAAATTACAGTCCAAAATGCGAATTCTGTTAAATTATCAGAGAAGCTGAGGAAGGAGAAGGTTATATAATATATTATTGTCTGATCCTTCATCATTTTATTTCAGATTATATATATATTGGAAAACGGGGGTATAAGTTAAGTCTAGTTATCCACCACCACAAACCAACCCACCCAAAAAATAAATTTTTTGAATGAGAGGTCAACTAAATTTTCTTTTTGGAGCTGAACTCCAAATCATCACAAGCTTTTCTGAAGATAGGTGAGCTTCATTTAACTAATCTTGGACAAAAATTATTAAATGAAGTCTAACTCATCAAATAAAGTTAACCTAATCAGCACCTCTTCTTATTTATTATAACTAAATCCACGCCAACTCCCAGAACTCTCCCTATAAATATTTGACCCAAAACATCATTCTATATATCCAGTTTCTTCAGATCAATCACTAGTCAAAACTCAAAGCTATCCATCAATGGCAGCCTCTAACTTCCACCTTCTTCTATCTTTAATCATGGTGGTCTCTCTCTCGAGCCTCCATGCAAGCTGGGCTGCGCGTCAACTGTTGCAGACTTCTCAACCGGGGCTGCCCACAATTCCGTCGCTGCCTAACACATTGCCGCCACTCCCCGCCATGTCAAACTTGCCAACCGCCACACTGCCACCACTGCCAAGCACCCCTCTGCCAACTCTTCCGACTAATCCATCCCTCCCGAAGCCAACATTGCCACCAATGCCAGCCACCCCACTGCCCACCATGCCTTCTATTCCGACCATTCCGACTACCATGCCTTCTTTCCCTTTCCTCTCCCCACCCCCATCAAACTAGGCCTTGGGACATGTCACTATGATTCTGCCCATCCCTTTTTATTCATTATATGCTCGATTTTATGATTGTTTTTCATTATGTTGGTATCCTGTGTCTGTTTTTTTCTAGTAGCTTTCTTCCTTAGAGTTTAATTCAGTTTGGATTCATTCAAGGTTTAATTACTTTGTAGTATAAAATCTGGGCAGATTCTGTTGTAATGAGTTATGTTTATGAGATTAATTCCCTATTTATTATAAATGATTGCTTTCTCAAATTCATCTCTATGATATAATGTCTATATGCAAGAGAATGAAAGAAAATTGCCACACTTATAAGTTGATGAAGCTGAAGACAACGGATGTTGCAAGCATTGAGTCTCCACTAATTTGATATATATATTTAATGAATTTTGTTATTAAAACACATTAAAATATGCTTTTATCATATATTTTCAATAGTTATATTTTATAAGTGAAAATTTTACCTAACATCACCCTGCATAAACTCTTTATTTCATTCATGATTATGTTCAATTCATCTCAATGCCCCTGCTTTGTGACAATGATTTCATTAACTCAACAACAATGTTTACAACCTCTATTGTATTGAAGAAAAATTGGCGGATTAACAAAAGGGGGAATTTCAATTTGACTTTCAAACTATTAGAGAATAAGACATAAAAAGTATAAATTGATATTAGTTGGTCATCCAACTATGTAAAAGTTGTAATTTTCCAGCTTCAATCAATCGCGGGTGAATTTTTCGGCCAAATGACATGGAAGTCACATATGCATTTTAAGAGGGCATTTTAGTAAATTTTGAAAAAACAGATAATTATAAAAATTACAAATACACATTAAATTCTTATTTTAAACATCACAACGTCAAGATTCTTACTTATTGTCTAACACATACCATTTTTGTAGCTTTTAATTTTTTTTTTCTCATTAATTTGTTTATTTTAAAATAATAAATAAAAATATTTACATACTATTATAAATACTTTATTTCCAACATCTGAATTTCACGAACTGCTAAATAATCTGAGATGCCGAGCGAGAAAGCTATAATTGGATGATTATTTGATATTTTCTCCATTTTAACTTAAATGTTGTTTTTTATATAAAGATATTTCAGCATCCTAAATTCTCTAAATATACTCAATTTATTAAATATAATTTAGGGAGCAGCTACTCATATCCTCGAAACCTTTACACATACATAATAATATTTATGATAAAATTAAATATAAGTAAATTGACTAAAATATCATTATATATATTTATATATTTAAGCAAGCAAAACTGAGATCGGAAAAACTGAAATTGCTAGCTAATGGCTTCGTATGCTGCATTGATTTCTCTTAAGCAAACAATACACGACCTTATAAACTGTTCCCATTCTATACTCCCAGAAGTTGAAATAGGTAGGTGATGGGTGATTATTTGATACATCTTTTTGGAGAGTTTTGGTGTAATTTTGATGTTCAATATCCCTTCAACACATATATTTTCGAGTCAATTTCAATTGGTAAATGATTGTAGGTGAATATTCAATTTTGGAGGAAAAGTAGCTGAATTTCTGGAAGAATCGAGCAGGGGATTTACCTGGTGGACGGGCAGTGACCATACCGGCCAGTTGGGCCCGAACAAAATATTTTTTAGCGGCCCAAGATCAATTTAAAGGCCCAATTCCACCACACATATGGGCTCCTACGGAATTTAACAGCAGATATCAGTTTAAACTTGTAATTATGAGCTTCATTAACATTCAAAACATGGCCTTTTTGGTTTTGAATTTGTATATATAGTTGAACTAGGGTTTCATTAGAAACATCATCACATTTAGCCCTACTCCAAGGAACCAAGGGAGGCAGCCATTGTTCTCTCCAAGCAGCTGCCCGGTTTTATCATTCTATTTTCTTATTTTGGTTTCTTGATACTATTATGGGTTGTAGCTAAACTCTTTTATCCCGGTAACAATTAAGGAAACTTTAGCTATTCTATTTTATGAGATCAAATCTGTTCGTATACTTTATTTTATCCAAGTATCTGTGATTCTCTATGTTTACTGTGGTTAATTGTTTCGGATCTATTGGGTAGTTCGAAATATTCATTTGTTCGGGATTAATTAGTAGCCAATTAAATTGGCCATCCGTAATTGTGATTTAAATTTAATTAGTGGTACATTGATTCTTTGATATCAAGGGAAGATCAGTCTTAATTTGATAATCCTGCGTCAGAGTTTATTGGTTTTGAATCGGGTCTCTCTAATTATTAATGTTGTCGGCTCATTAAATCCATAGAGCGTCTCTAGGGTTGTCAGTCGATTAGGGAAATAATTGGTGAAGCGTCTTCCTGATTATCAAGAAATTAAGGAGAGATAAGACCGCGTTAGAAGCGTCTTCGGTGGTTATAACTGATTTATTTGCATGAATTAAAGTCAATTTTGCATCGATGATTGAAATAGTTAGCTAGAGTGGAATTAATTGAAACCCGAAATATTTTACATATCTGATACAAATCCTTTTCTTAAATTTAGTTATTAAATTTCATCCTCAAACTACAAGTATTTGCTATATATTTTCATGATTATTGGAAGACCAAAAGATTAGAAAAAAATCCTTGCCAGTCCTTTGGGAGACGATCTTGCTTGCCGTTGTTCTGTTTCAGTGTGGGCATACCGACCGTTGGTCGGATTATTTTTGGTGGAGAAACGACGCTACCAAATTTTGGCGCCGTTGCCGGGGACTGGTTTTAAGTAGTGATATTTCTGGTCTACTGATTTGATAATTTTTTTTTTATTTTTTTATCAATTTTTTGCCCCGTTCTTCACGTATAGGAAAATTGATTTTTGATCCGAAAGTGGAGAAAACTGCCAAGAACTTAAGGAAAAGAGCCAAGTAAGCTGTTATTATAGAAAATATGGCTGATAATGAAGAACGTGGACTCTTACCAAGAGAAGAAGTTGAACCCCTTATAAAGGAATTGGGTCGTCACCGCAATAATCGACCGATTTGCATTGTGCTGCCACATATTGCACGAAATGCTGAAATTAGGCCTGGATTTATCCAGGTGCTGCCCAAGTTCGTTGATCTACCCAGAGAGAGTGCACACAAACATCTTGCTGAATTTGACTTAGTTTGCTCCACTCTACGCCCTCAAGGTTTTTCTGAAAATAATTTGAGATTACTAACTTTTTCTCATACATTGCAAGGGAAGGCTAGAGACTGGCTGTTTGACCTTCTATCGGGATCAATTCGGACTTGGAATGATTTGGAGGAGCAGTTCTTGCGAAAATTCTTTCCAAAATCGAGGCTGCTAATTTAAGAATGGCTATCAGCAGCATAAAGCAAAAATCAAGAGAGAGCCTGACTGATTATTGGGAGAGGTTCCAGCAGCTATGTCGTAAATGCACCGACCACAGATTTTCTGAATATCAATTGCTAACTAATTATTTTTATCGTGGTATGTGTTCATTTGATAGGAAAATCATTGATGCTGCTTGTGGAGGATCCTTAACCAACAAGACATTGGCCGAAACAAAACAACTCATTGTGGATATGGTTTCCAATGACCAACAATATGAAGATGAGGATGATGATAGATATCAGCCTATGAAAGAAGCCGAAGGAATAGAGAGTTCAAGTGTCAATGATATTTGTTCGGAAAATGGTCATACTTCTGATTTTTGTCCTATTTTGCAGAATTCTCAACCCAAACAAGTATGCTATGGATCGGAGGATGCCCAATACGATGCACTAAGGAATAAGAGGAATGATCCATTCTCGAACACATATAACCCAGGAGAAATCACCCAAATTTCAGCTAGAAATAGCAAAACCCAAAAATACCTGGAAATCTGCCATTCAGACAGCCGCAGGTCGAGCAGTATGGGCATACTGATCGATCAGAACCCAGCATGAACGATATTCTGAAGACTCTGGCGCACAGCAGCGAAATTGTTAAAAATATGGTGCAGAGTTAGCAAGCTTTCCAGCAGGAGACACAAGCTGCCTTGGGTAGTATGGGCACACAAATCACCCAACTCGCTACTCAAATGAACAAAATGCAAGCGAATCAAGGCAAACTTCCATCCCAAGCTGAGATAAATCCTAAGGAGAATGTTAGTGCTATAACTTTGAGGAATGGAAAGGAGCTGGCCGAGCAAGAGGTTGGGAAGAAAGATAAAGAGGCGAAAGATAAGGTTGAAGATCAAACGAAGGAAGTTGTTGAGGAGGCATAACAACCGGATGAACCTCTTCCCCCTAAGGTAATCGTGAATTCTAAAATTTCTAATTCTCAATCTATTATGACAGCCCCTTTTCCTTCCAGGTTGGTTCGAAACAAGAAAGATGATAATGAGAAAGAAATTCTTGAGTTGTTCAAAAAGGTAGAAATTAACTTGCCTTTAATTGATGCCATTAAGCAAGTGCCCAGGTACGCAAAATTTTTGAAAGAATTATGTGCTAAAAAGATGAGATATGGGAAAGATGAAAAAATCAAGGTTAGTGAAAATGTTTCAGCTGTTATTCAAAGAAAATTACCGAAAAAATATAGGGATCCTAGCATATTTTCTATTCCCTGCATCGTTGGTAGTAAGAAAGTTGAGAGAGCTATGCTAGATTTAGGTGCTTCCATCAATGTTATGCCACTCTCTATGTATAAGGAGCTACAGTTAGGAGATATGAAGGAAACTCGTGTGATAATTCAATTAGCTGATAGGTCTAATACATATCCAAAATGTGTGGTGGAAGATGTTTTGGTGAAAGCAAATGATTTAATTTTTTTGGTGGATTTTTACATTGTTGATATGGATGATACTTTTTCTGCACATAGCCTTTAATTCTTTTAGGAAGGCCATTCATGAAAACTGCAAGGACTAAAATTGATGTTGATAAATACATTCTTAGCTTTGAATTTGATGGTGATACTGTTACATTTAATATTTTTGAAGCTGTGAAGCATGTTGACGATCGTGAAGGGTTGTATATGGTTGATGTTGTTGATTCCTTAATTGATGATTTTGTTGAAAATCATTTTAGGGAAGACAAATTGGAGCAGGTACTGCTTAATGGGACAACTGGAATAATAGTAGCAACTGAAGAAGAGGAAGAAATTCGTGATGCCATGATGCAGCTGTGTTCCATCAGTGAATTTTTGACTCAGCATCTGTAGAGCAGAATGCCCATACCGACCAATTCAGAACCTATTTTACCATCTGTAGCGAAAGCTCCAGTGCTGGAACTGAAGGTACTGCCCCAGCATCTGAAATACGCATTCTTGGGTGAGAAGGAGTCGCTGCCCGTCATCATAAGCAATGAGATTTGCAAGGAGCAAGATGAAAGGTTAGTTGAACTCTTAAAGAAGCATAAAACGGTGATTGGGTGGACTTTAGCCGACATAAAATGTATCAGCCCTTCTATATGCATGCATCGAATTTTACTTGAACCCAATTGTAAACCTTCTAGAGACAAAAAAAAATTGAATCTTGTCATGAAAGAGGTTGTGCTTAAGGAAATCCTTAAATTGTTAAAGTTACGGATTATTTATCCAATTTCTGATAGTGTTTAGGTTAGTCTTGTTCATGTGGTTCCTAAAAAGTCTGGATTTCAGCTGGTAAAAAATGAAAATAATGAATTGATCCCAATGAGACTTCAAACTGGTTGGCGTATGTGCATAGACTTTAGGAAATTGAATGATGCTACTAAGAAAGATCATTTTCCATTGCATTTTATTGATGAAATGCTTGAAAGATTGGCTGGAAAATCATTCTTTTGTTTTCTTGATGGTTATTTAGGATATTTTCAAATTTTTGTGGCACAAGAGGATCAAGAAAAAACAACTTTCACTTGTCCATTTGAAACTTTTGCTTGCCATCGTATGCCTTTTGGTTTATGTAATGCTCCTGGCACTTTCCAAAGATGTATGATGAATATTTTTTCTGATTTGATCAAAAATTGCATTGAGATTTTCATGGATGATTTTACTGTTCATGGTACTAATTTTGATCATTGTTTGAGTAATTTGGAACAAGTTTTGGAGAGGTGTGTTGAAACTAACCTTGTGTTAAATTTTGAAAAACGTCATTTCATGGTAAAACAAGGTATAGTACTTGGACATGTTATATCTAAAAATGGGATAGAAGTGGATAAGGCAAATATTGATATGATTGTGAAATTACCTTACCCGTTTAACGAAAGAGATATTCGAGCTTTCTTAGGCCATGCAGGTTTCTATAGACGTTTCATTCAGGATTTTTCTAAGATTGCACAGCCTCGAACCAAGTTGTTGCAAAAAGATGTGCAATTTGTCTTTGATGAAAAGTGCAAGGAAGTTTTCGATCTCTTGAAGAGCAAGTTGACTTCTACTCCCATAATCCAACCACTGAGATGGGGAATGCCGTTTGAGATCATGTGTGATGCAAGTGATTTCACCGTTGGAGCTGTGCTTGGGCAAAAGAATGGGGAATAAAGCCATGTGATATATTATGCTTCAAAGACAATCAACCTTGCCCAATGCAATTATATGACGACAGAAAATGAGCTACTTGCTGTTGTTTTTGCTTGTGAAAAATTTAGATCTTATCTTATTGGTTCTAAATTTGTTGTTTATTCCGAATTAATTGGAACCCGGAATATTTTACATATCTGATACAAATCATTTTCTTAATTTTAGTTATTAAATTTCATCCTCAAACTACAAGTATTTGCTACTGATTTTCGTGATTATTGGCAGATCAAAAGATTAGAAAAAATCCTCGCGAGTCCTTTGGGAGTCGATCTTGCCTGCCGCTGTTCTGTTCAGTGTGGGCATACCGACCGTTGGTCGGATTATTTTTTGTGGAGAAACGACGCTACCAGTAGGTCAATCGGCCCATGATTTTTGAATTCTTTGATGTCTCAGATATCTTTTATTTGAGTTTAAATGTTTGATGATCTTAGATTGTATTCCATTGCTAAATTAGGCCATCTTAAATTTTTGCCGGAAAAGCGCTATTGGGTTTAGCATTGGCAAAACATCCTGCTCGACTTCTTTGGTGGAGTTACTAACTATTGTTAGATGGTTGTGCAATCCATTGATCAAAGCAAGTTGTTCACTTATTTACTACCAATTCACTATTTTAGGCAAGATATCCGGATCTAATTAAGTAACTTTTTCTTGTTTCACAGATTCCTGGGTGAACTTCTATGGAAACATTGGAAAGACAATGATATCTTTGGTAAGAAATAACACTATATATGTTCTTATATATCTCTGTGTGTGTGTATATATATATGTTATTGTACTTTATATGTCCTATTAATCATTGAACTTATTCTTGGTATGAGCATGTCTTCAATTGGAATAAAAAAAAAAAAAAACCTTAAGCCCTCCATGTGAGTTGCAATTTTTGTGATATACGCATTGGTATAACTCCGCCTACATCATTTTATTTGCGTCCTTACCATCAAAGTCTGATGCATTTTCTTATAACTGTAAACTGATTGTCTTTCTTCGGGTGTCTATTTTCTTCGATATTCTTTTCATGATTCAACATTACTTATTGTATCTGGACAAGAAGACAGTTGTTCCTTCCAATCCTACATCGGTAAGCAAGGAGCCACCACTCGAAACCTCTGACAATTCACATTCCGAGAGCGTGTAATGTAATATATATGTGTTGGGTACCACCGTCGCCGATGTAGGGCTCAGAGTATGCCTGGGCTCACCTCGATTCGAACACACAAGTCAATTGGAGATTTCAGACCAGTCACACAAGACCGTCATCGACCAAGAGCACATAACCACTTCCTGGTAGCACTTCACTCCAAAACCTCACCCACTCGACACCCACACAGACTATACACCGAAAACCTCACGAAAAGAGATAAACACTCAGTATAGTCATGGAGACAGTGGAAAGAGTTGCAGTGAGAAAACTGTCGAACAAGCTGTACCTACAATCGAATGACCAGAATCATTTTATAGGTGAGCATTCAATTGGAAAACCCCGAAGGGTCACGCTGTTTCAACACCGTAATGAATGGGAGTGAAGACTGCCTGGGGAAGGGGCAACGGGGCAAACTGGGAAAGACGAAGAGGGGAGGGGAGGAGAGCGGCGCTCTCGCAAGGAAGAGAAATTAGGGCACGACGAGTGCCCTAATCTGGTCAGTCAACGTATAAGTGAGAAAGGGGGGCGGACTCAAGGGCCTGGGCTTTAATAAGCCTAGGCCCAGATTAAGTGAGCAGGCCCACAAACAAGAGTATTCGGCCAATACCCAATAACATTCTCCACCTTATTGGATCGATCCTCACAATACCGATTGACAAGTTCTATCCGGGGCGCAGGCGGTTCATCATTGCCCTTACCACTCACACGCACACACCTACATAGAAGAAAGAAATAATGAAAAGTGAGAAAAAACAAACACACAATTCAAAATGCAAGAAATAAAAAATTTTAATCCAAAGAATCAAAATTCAGAGTATTCATGCAGTCATTTGTTTTCTCAGCAGATAGACATTTAGTTCCCATATCAGCAGGGTTGAATTGTGAAGGTATTTTTTCAAGTTTGACTGTTCCCTTTTCAACAATATCCCGAATGAAATGATACCTAACATCTATATGTTTGGTGCGATCATGGAAGATAGGATTTTTACAGATTTGAAATCCAGATTGGCTATCAGAATAAAACACAGTATCACCTTCTAAGTACCCAATTTCAGGTAACAGGCCTTTTAACCATATAGCTTCTTTTAAGGCATCAGTAATAGCAATGTATTTAGATTCAGTAGTGGATAAAGCAATAACATGCTGCAGTTGAGATTTCCAACTGATACAGGAACCACATAGAGTGAACACATATGAGGTAGAAGACTTCTTATCATCTCTATCATTATCATAATTAGAATCAATGTAACCAATCAGATTAACACCTTGAGCACATTTTGAAAATCTAAGACAAGTATTGAAAGATCCCTTCAAATATTTTAACAACCATTTTAATGCATCCCAATGAGGCATACCAGGGCTGGACATGTATCTACTCAAACAGCTTACCAAATATGCAATATCAGGTCGAGTGCTTACCATAAGATACATAACTGAGCCTTTAGCATTAGCATATGGCACCTTAGACATTTCATTTATTTCAGAATCAGTTTTTGGGGACTGATCCTTACTTAGCACAAAGTGAGCAGAAAGGGGAACATTAGTAGGTTTAGCATTAGACATGGAGAATTTACTCAAAATCTTATTCACATAAGAAATCTGGTTTAAGTGCAGTGTATGGTTCTTCCTATCTCTAACAATATCCATGCCAAGAATTCGTTTAGCATCTCCAAGATATTTCATGTCAAAATTATCACTTAGGCAATTCTGCACATATTCGATAGATTTAATGCAAGGGCTAACAAGGAGCATATCATCGACATATATCAGCAGAAAAGTAGGAATAGAGGCATCACACTTAAAGTAAAGATAGTGGTCATGCACACTTCTTTTGAACTTAAGATCTTTCATGCACGAATTGAATTTTCTGTTCCATTGCCCAGGGGATTGTTTTAAACCATACAAAGACTTTTTTAGTAAGCATACATGGTCAGGTTTTTTAGGGTCAATAAAACCATCAGGTTGTTGCATGTAGATTTGTTTGTCAAGTTCACCGTGCAAAAAAGCAGTTTTTACATCAAGTTGTTTTAATTCCCAGTTAAAATGAGCAATTAAAGCTAACATTATGTGCACAGTAACAAACTTAACAACAGGAGCAAAGATTTCTATGTAATCTATCCCCTCCTTTTGAGTATAACCTTTTGCTACAAGTCTAGCTTTACCTTATATAGCCATTTACATGCAACCACAGAGCAAATAGACGGCTTAGGTACAAGAGTCCAGGTTTGGTTAAAATGCAGGGAGTTCATTTCATCATTCATAGCATTTAACCAGTCAACATAATTTTTGGAATTTACAGCTTCCTTAAAGGATTTATGTTATAGGTCAGTGGGAGATTCATACACATTCAAATCATGCATGTCCATGTGATACTCATTAAGTCTAGATGGCTGCCTAATGTTTCTTCTAGGTCTGTCCCTAGCAAGTTGATGATTATCATTTTCAACATTTTCACCATCACTTAAATTATCATGCAAGTTATCAGAATCTGGATCAAATAAAACAGGCAAGTTTGGTGTGTACTCCACCTCACTAAGAGTCGTGTCAAGAGCAACAGAAGGCACATATATAGGTAGACAAGGAAATTCAGTTTCATTGAAGATAACATCCCTACTTATGGTAACTTTAAAGCCAGGTTCATTTCTTAACCATAATCTGTAACCTTTCACACCTTCAGGATAACCAAGGAAAATATATTTTTTAGACCTCGGTTCTAACTTATCCAGTTTTTATGCACAAAAACAGCACAACCAAATATTTTTAAATTTGAAAAATCAACAGCTTTTCCTGACCAAACAAGTTCAGGGTCTTTCCCATTCAAAGGCACAGAGGGTGACCAATTAATTAAATAGGCAGCAGTGACAACTGCTTCACCCCAGAACTTCTTAAAAAGTCCAGAAGCTGCAAGCATGCTTCTTACTTTCTCAAGTAAGGTTCTATTCATTCGTTCTGCCATACCATTTTGCTGTGGTGTGTATGGAACAGTTTTGTGTCTTTGAATACCAGAAATAACACATAAATTATCAAGTAGGTGGTTACATAATTCAAATCCATTATTTGTCCTAAGTTTCTTGATTTTCTTGCCAGTTTGATTCTCAATTAAAGATTTTGAGTTTTTGAAAACATCAAACACATCAGATTTATCTTTTAAAAGCAGAACCCCAACTTTTCGAGAGAAATCATCAATTATGGACAAAAACCATCTTTTGTTACCATGTGTGGGGGTAGTGGCAGGACCCCACACATCAGCATGTAGATATTCAAGTATGCTGGTGCATTTAGACATATTGGGGGCAGGGGAGATAGGGAAATTGACTCTATGTTGTTTACCCTTGACACATGGTTCACTGAAAGGCATGCATGAAAGTTTATCATTACCAAATGATCCGACTTTTTGCAACAGTTCAAGGCCTTTATTACTCATATGTCATAGTCTACAATGCCAAAGTGCAGTTTTATCATCCTTAACTACATTTGCATGCAAGACAGGTTTGGTAAAAAAAAAAAATACAGGTTATTACGTTTTTCAGCTTTAAGGACCATAGAAGACCCTTTCATGATAGACATAACACCCTTCCTCCATTTCCCCTCATACCCTTCATCTTCTAATGTAGCATAGGATATGAGATTACTATTTAAGGCGGTACATATCTTACATTTTTCAAGTTAAGAGCATGTCTAGATTCACACATAAGTGAAATATTGCCTACACCTAAGATAGGACATTTCTTATCGTTTACCATGGAAACAAAACCATATTTTGTTTCTTTAAAGGAGCAAAATAGATTTTTGAAATGAGTTAAGTGGAAAGTGCAGCCAGAGTCAATTAGCCATTCATTTTCACACAAGAAAGATGAATTTACAGAATTAGCCACAGAGGTTTCACAAAAATCTGTTACCATGAAAACATTTTCATGTAATTCCTTTTGAGATACATTATTAGCCTTAGGCCTTTTATGTTGGGGACACACATTTGCAAAATGACCAGGTTCACCACAATTAAAACACTTCTTGTTTTTATTAGTGGGATTATTCACTTTTGCATCTTTATCCTTAGACCTTTCTTGACCGTTTTTGTTTTCAGGAAACTTTT
Organism: Caryopteris x clandonensis; assembly: GCA_028749325.2. Taxonomy (NCBI): domain Eukaryota; kingdom Viridiplantae; phylum Streptophyta; class Magnoliopsida; order Lamiales; family Lamiaceae; genus Caryopteris; species Caryopteris x clandonensis. The sequence goes on along the minus strand of JAPYKT020000007.1, from coordinate 3,066,506 downwards.
TCTTTTTCTTAAAATTCTTTCCTTTAACAAACATGGCATCAGCATTGTTTTGATGTTTCATACCCATATTGGCTTTTAAGTCCATTCTTTACTTTTTAATCCGTTTATAACAGTGTCCAGATTAACCTGATCCCTACCATATTTTATAGCAGATTTTACATCACAGAAAGAATCAGATATAGCATTTAAAAACACAATAGCAGTATATTCATCAATAAATTTATCACCGATTTTCTTAATGTCTTGTACAAGTTTTTGAAAAATGTTCATGTTTTCATCAATATCTTTAGACATATCAAGTTTAAACTAGAAAAATCTTTCAAGTAAGAACATTTTGCAAGGAAGTGAAGTTTCAATGAACAATTCTTCCAATTTATCTCATAATTCCTTAGCACATTTTTGTTCTCCGACTTTTCGGATAACAGAATCTGAGAGATGAAGGATGATGGATGAGAGTGCAATCTCGTCCATATCTTCCTTTTTCTCGTCAGTTGTGGCATCAGAAAATGCAGGGGTGATACTTTTGAATACATATTGTTGTATCAGTATCCCTTTCATTTTCTGTAGCCAAATGCCAAAATCAGTGCGACCATCGAATGGTGCAAGATTATAGGATCCCATTGAAGATATATTGCACACACAAGTACAAAGTTCACACAATTCACACGAGATGGAAATCTGAGGATATCCAAGTTCACACACCGATTAATCGCTTGCGCAGGGGGTCACTCAGATCCGGTTTTCAGCAGAAAATATTCAAGTGGACAAGTTATTACACACAAGTAATATAACAGAGTTTTTGCCACAGATTTCATAGACCACCAGTAATTCAACAAGGTTCAGCAGATAGGCAATAAGTAAACAGCAGATAAATACCAAGAACAATAGATTATACAGTAAAATGCTTTATCACATAAACCTGCCCGGTTTGACCGGTATCTACCAGCAATCACTCCCAAGTCCTATCCGGTGCAACCGGCAACTAAAGATATTAATTTTAGCCATTTTACCAGAGCGAGGTTTTTGGAAGACCTCGAAGGATGACCTCCTGTCTGTGAATCGGCGCACGTCGAGCAAAGACGCAACGGGCGGGGATAAGGAGCGGATGGTCCACCAGCTTCGGTACAATACCGAGGGGCAGATCCACCATCGGCGGAGTCGCCCAGAGGCGACAGGCAGTGGAGTCGCGCGGAGGTGACGGACAGCAGAGTTGCGCGGAGGCGACAGACAGTGGAGTCGTCGGCGACTGCAGCGTGGTCGCTCAGCAGCGACGTCTGCTTGCGACGGCAGTTTTGGTGGTGCCTGACGCTCTGATACCACTGTTGGGTACCGCCGTCGCTGATGTAGGGCTCAGAGTATGCTTGGGCTTAGACATGGGCACGGTTCGGCGGTTTCAGTTTTGGTTCCGGAACCGCCAGTTTTCGGAACCGGGAAGAGTGGAACCGGAACCGAACCGCCATATACATGATTTTGGTTCCGGTTCCGGTTCCGGTTCCCGGTTCCGCCGGTTCTGATTTTTTTTTTTAATAACTAACAACTTTGAAAATTAATTTTTTGTCTTTTGAATTTGATTATCACAAGAGATTGATTGAATATATAGTTAACTTAACTAAAACAATTACATTTTACAAAAAAAAAAATACAACAATCAAAATTTAACATTTACAACTTATAATAAAATAAAAAACAAAACAGAAAAGTTACAACAAAAATTTAACTTACCTAAAAACATTTACTTCTTTTAACAAGAGATTACAACTTTACAAGTTTTCAATTACAACATATTAAAAAAAAATAGAAGAGAGAAAAAAAAAAGACTTGAACTTAACTATAAATTAGAAATTAAAATTTAATTTCTAATTTAAAATTAAGTTGCCTACGTATCCTCATAGTTGAGGAATCAAAGTCGACGTAGTTCTCTTACGGTCTTACCTTGATGCTTGAGAAATGGCTTAGTGGCGAGCTTCAATCACTCCCGATCCCGGATGTGGTTGAATACTCGGTTCCATCTTCATCCTCATCGTCTTCATCAAAATTTACTTATTGTTTTCTTACCTCGGCGTTCGACCAATCATGAAGTAAAGCTTGATTTTCTAGATTTTCCACCCTTAAATTGGATCTTCGAAGATCCAAAATGTAACCGCCGGTGCTAAATGCTTGTTCAACCGAGACGGTGGATGTCGGGCACGCAAATACTTCCTTTGCCATTAGAGATAAAATGGGAAAGTTTTTTGCTCTTCGAGACTACCATCTCAAAAGCTCGTTAGGTGTATCAAATCCAAGTTCTTCAAAAGTAGTAGATAGATAATTATCTACTTCTTGATAAAGACTATTACTCCTAGGTTTTTTTAATTTTCTAATATCATAAAACCTATAATATTGATTGAGGTGTTGAAAGTTCGGATCGTGATGATGTTCGGGTTGATCCGAAACCGAACTACCTCCACCAATATTATCATTTCCGTGATCGCTTTCGCTATTTAAACTATCACCATAAAAAAATTTATATTCTTTAAAACAATCATAAAGTAATTATTTTGTGTTACCTACAATTATATGCAGATTAGGAGTGTCATCATCCTTAATCGGAAATAATGCATCATAATACATTGTTAGTAATTCTTCTAAACCATCTTCTCTAATTCTAGGATCTAAAAGTTTTGCAATTAAAAATAAATTGGGAATTTCTTGATAATACTTTAACCATTTAATTCTCATGCTTGCAATGCAATTTTGTAAAGAGTCATGCGAATAATATGATTGTAAAATAAGTGCAATTTTAACACAATGATTTACAATTAAAGGAGAAGTGGGATAGTAACATCCGGATAATTCTTCCGTTGCATCTTTAAAAACTTTCAAAAGAGACATTAATTCAACACATGTATCCCATGAACTCGGAAATAAAGGAATGCCTAATTGTTCTTGTGAAAAAAATGTACATAATTCATTTCTAACCTCATAAGATGAATTCAACATTTTATAGGTCGAATTCCAACGATTAGGCACATCTTTAGTGATTTTTTTGGGTTCCGGCATACCATATGCTTTACAAAATCTTCTCCATTTTTTGCATAAAGTTGCATGTCTTTTTAAATGTCCAATTGCTAATCTAATAAGACCTATATGTGATTTAAAATGTTCCATGCCATCTTGTACACACAAATTTAAAACATGACACATGCATCTAATGTGAAAAAATCTACCCTTAAATGATGGTTGACAAATTTGAATTAATAATGTCAAACTAGCAGTATTAGCACTAGCATTGTCAAATGAAATTGAAAAAAATTTTGTAACTAAATAATATTCTTGCAAAATAGTATGAATTTTATTAGAAATATTTGTGGCCGTGTGTGTTTGATCAAATTCTCTATATGCAAGTAGTGTTTTTTGCATTGTCCATGAATTATCTATCCAATGACAAGTAAGTCCTAAGAAGCTATGTTCTCTCCAATGATCCGACCATATATCCGCACAAATTGAAACTTTTTGTTGTAAAGAACCAAACATATCAGTTAAAGACCACTTATATTCACCTACAATTTTTTCAATATCACGAACTAATGTCCTACGTGAAACACCGGACACTTGAGGGTTCATTGATAGTGACACAAGGTTTTTATACAAATCATTTTCAACAAAATTAAAAGCTAAAGACATGCCACAAACCATTTTTGATAAATATTTTCTCATTAAAGGTTCGGAATATTTAAATAAAGAAGGCGTACCTTGTGATTCATCGGTGGATCCGGTGAATCCTCCAGGACCTCCACGAGGTAGTTGTGTTTGACGCCGATCGTTTCCGACTTTGTCCGGATGGACACGTTGCAAATGTTTTTTGAGCGTGCCATAACCTCCTCCTTTTTGAAACACATATTCCACCCCGCAATAGTTACAAACTGCTTTATTATTTTGGATATCTCTTTTGAAGTGAACGGCAAAGATATCCGATCTTAGTGCCTCATCTCGTCCACTTTGAGTTTGTCGCGTACTTTGACTTTGACTCTCTTGAGTTGGATGCACTTCTTCTTCGTTAGATTTGTTTTGTGCACCTAAATTGAGAATCAAAATAAATAAATAGATAGTTGAGAGAGATATTTAAAAAAAAAAAGTATAAAATAATATTTAAGAGAGATATTTTATAAAATAAATACAAACCTAATTGAGCTTCAAAATCTTCTTGCCATTCGATCGGAATTTCAATATCTTCACCGACAAGATTGAGATATCTTGGAACCAAAGGAGATGGTGGTGGCATTCCGATTCCGGCACTTGTATTCGTCGGCATAATCCCTTTTGCTTGTCGAGATAAAGAAGATGATCCTCTACCTCCACATCCTCTTTGGCTTGAGCTCGACATTTTGAGAGAGATTAATAAAGATAAAGAATATAAAGATGAATGAGAGAAAGAGATTGAGAGAGATTGAGAGAGATGTGAGAGATATGTGAGAGAGCTTGAGAGATGTGAGAGAGATCGAGAGAGATTGAGAGAGATGTGAGAGAAATGTGAGAGAGCTTGAGAGAGATGTGAGAGAGATCGAGAGAGATTAAGAGAGATGTAAGAGAGATTGAGAGAGATTGAGAGATGTTGTGAATTTAAATGAGATGAAAGGGGTATTTATAGGAAAAGAAAAAAATACAAAATAGCCGTTGGGAACCGCCGGTTCCCAACGGACTCATGATCTTGGCCGTTGAAGATCAACGACTATTTAATCTCAGCCATTGATCTTCAACGGCTATATTTTTTAAATTACAGAACCGGGAACCGGGAACCATGAACCGGAACCGCCGGCTCGGAGCCAGCGGTTCCGGTTCCAAAAATAACATAACCAAAATTGAACCGGATGTACCACGGTTTCGGTTCCAAATCGGAACCGAAACCGATCAACGGTTCGAATCGAACCGTTGACCGCCGGTTCTGATTTGGAACCAGAACCGTGCCCACGTCTACCTGGGCTTGCCCCGATAAGAACACACAAGTCAATCGGAGGTTTCGGACCGGTCACAAGACCGTCGTCGACCAAGAGCACAGAACCACTTCCCGGTAGCACTTCACTCCCAAACCTCACCCACTCGACACCCACACAGACTATACACCGAAAACCTCACGAAAAGAGATAAACACTCAGTATAGACACGGGGACAGTGGAAAGAGTTGCAGTGAGAAAACTGTCGAACAAGCTGTACCTACAATCGAATAACCGGAGTCATTTTATAGGCGAGTATTCAACCAAAAAACCCCGAAGGGTCACACGGTTTCAACACCGCAATGAATGGGAGTGAAGACTGCCTGGGGAAGGGGTGCGAACTCATCGTAGGAAACGGGGCAAACTAGGGGAGACGAAGAGGGGAGGGGAGGAGAGCGGCGCTCTCGCAAGAAAGAGGAATTAGGGCACGACCGAGTGCCCTTATCTGATCCGTCAACATATAAGTGAGAAAGAGGGGTGGACTCAAGGGCCTGGGCTTTAATAAGCTTGGGCCCAAATTAAGTGAGCAGGCCCACAAACAAGAGTATTGGGCCAATACCCAAGAACAATATGTGCCTCTAGATCCTACCTGTACATGATTCGCAGCTTCATCCAATAGCTACTTTCCTTTTCTTTTTCTCTTTTGTCTTTCCCCTGTCATGTATTCATATTTTCTCAGTTAGAGGAAATGTTACACATACACAATTGACAGAGGAAAGAAAGGTGCTTACTTCAGATGTCTGATTTTGCTTTCTAACATTTTCGTCGAAAGCATGACATTGTTAGAATATACTCCCTCCGTCCCATCCCATAATAAGAGTCCCGTTCCGATTTGTTCCTCAAATGTAGATTCTGCAAAGTTTATACGTGTAGATTTCTTGTTTGTGTTCCTGCAACGAGTCCTCAACGCTTTTGACCCCATCAAACCTCTCTAACAATGCATTATAGATCTTTCATTAGACCACACATTTCATCATAAAATTTTCTGAGATATAATATCATGTGTTTTTAAATTATTCTTGAAGGTGATTATTACACAATATTCAATTTTATTTCAATCTATATTTTACTTCATCCTTGCATAGCATATATAGTATAATATCAAAAAAATTCCCTTTCTTATTGCAAAGAAAGATAAAAAAAAGGCATTTAGTGAAAAAGGAAGATAATTTAATTTGAATTTGTTTACATTTCTTATTGCAAAAGAATGATATTAAAAGGGAATTTGGTAAAAAGGGAGATAATTTGAAATTAATTTTTTTCTTTTCTAGTTGCAAAAGAAAGAAAAAAAACTTGGTGAAAAAGAGATAATTTTGAATTTAAAATTTTGTTCCTATTGATATTAAAAAAAAAAAAAACAAAAAACAAAAAAAGACTTGGTCAAAAAAGGAAGATAATTTAAAATTTGAATTTTTTTCTTTTTCTTGTTCCAAAGAAAGATATAAAAGGGAATTTTGGTGAAAATAGAAGATTATTTAAAAAAAAAAATCATTTCTTATTGCAAAAGAAAGATATAAAAGGAAAATTTGGTGAAAAGTGAGATAATTTGAAATTTGAATTTTTTTTTCAATGAAAGATATAAAAAAAAAATGGTGAAAAATTGAATTTGAAATTTGAAATTTTATCTTTTTATTGTTGGATATAAAACGGGAGTTTAGTGAAAAGAGGAGATAAATTGAGATTTAAATGGAATGAAACATTATGACTAAATGGATGAAAACATAAATTTAATGAAAATATGGTTTATTAAAAATCATAAATTAGGAAATTATGAGACGTGATCATAATTTGATTCATTCTTGGGTCATTTGAATATTTGAGATTGTATTTTAAAAAGAAAAATTAGTTTAGGAATAAACATGTGAGGGGTACGTTTCAAATCAAATACCAAGTTAAAATTGTTTAAATCAATAAAAAACAAAATTGGAAGTCTAAAACTGGAGTTGGGTTTTTAAAACTAAATAGGATATATGTTTTTATTGATTTTTATATAATTTTTATATTTTTATTAAAAGTTGAGGAAAAACGGAGCTAGCAAGATATTTTAGAAAAGCATTGAAAATTTTGAACATTTTTACAGAATGTGTAATAATATAATATTACACATCATTTTTTATATCCCTGTAATTTCGGGTATTTTAGCCTATAGGATGGCTACCTCGTCTCATATAAAATACTCTTCACGTTTAAAAGATTATAAGTTAAAAAAAAATTGTCACAAAATAATAATTTTGTTTCAAAAATTAATATTATATTTTATTAGTTAAAGCAAAACATTAAAATATTTAATTTCACATATAATTTACAGGTGATCAAATTAATTAAAGCAGTAACTAAAATAAAGTTGTATAAATGAGAATTTCTAATTTTTAAATAATTATACATTTATATAAGTGATAAAAAATAAAAGTTCTATATTTGTGAAACGTGGCATATTTAGGACGCCAGAAATATATGTTACACACATAAAATAAAATAAAAATTATATATATATATATATATATATATATATATAGTTCAACAGCACTTCCTTGTTAGACCTGGAAGTCCATATCATCCAAGCTTTATAGAAGATAGTTGGTCGTCATTTAGCTAATCTTGAACAAGAAATTTTAAAGTAAATATTTCTCCAATAAACAAGTCTAATTCAACAAATGAAGTTAACCTAATCAGCACCTCTTCTTACTTACCACAACTCTTCATCAATATGAACCCTATAAATATTTGACAGAAAACATCATTCTATGTATCCAACTTCATTCAGATCAATCACCAATCAAAACTCAAAAGATTTTCATCAATGGCAGCCTCTAACTTCCACCTTCTTCTATCTTTAATCATGATGGTCTCACTCTCAAGCCTCCAGGCAAGCTGGGCTGCGCGTCTACTATTGCAGACTTCTCAGCCGGGATTGCCGACAATTCCGCCGCTGCCTAAGGCCACGCTGCCGCCACTCCCCGCCATGCCAAACTTGCCAACCGCCCCACTGCCAAGCACCCCTCTGCCAACTCTTCCGACTAATCCATCCCTCCCGAAGCCAACATTGCCACCAATGCCCGCCACCCCACTGCCCACCATGCCTTCTATTCCGACCATCCCAACAACTATGCCTTCTATTCCGACCATCCCAACAACTATGCCTTCTTTCCCTTTCCTCTCCCCACCCCCATCAAACTAGGCCTTGGGACATGTCACTATCATTCTGGCCATCCTTTTCATTCATTATATATTGAATTCTATGATTGTTTTCAATTATGTTGGTATTTTGTTTCTAGTAGCTTTTCCAGTAGAGTTTCCTTCAGTTCGGCTTCATCCAGAGTTTAATTACTTTGTAGGATAAAGTCTGGGCAGATTCTGTTGTAACGAGTTATGTTTGTGAGATTAATTTTCTATTTATTGTAAATGCTTGCTTTCCCCAAAATTCATCTATATTTTACTGATATAATGTCCATATGCATGAGAGAGAGAGAGAGCGAGAGAGAGAGAGATGATCTATGAAAGAAAATTGCCACAATTATAAGTTGATGGCAATGGATGGTATTGAGTCTCCACTACACCATTTTACACACATCACATACATATCAAGAAAGATAAATGACATAGTGGCTTTATCCCATTTTTGAGTTAAACTCCGTGATTTTTTCACCAATAACCTACAAAGAAAAAGTTAAAGGCATGTATAAACCCTTTCTCATTAGAAAAAATAAAATAAATTTGCACACACAGTATGTGTTTATGTGTGTGTGTTTCATTCTAGAAAATTTTAGTAGAGATGGATACATATTTGGTTAAGATTGACCATTTTTTCAGACACCAAACCGCCAACTGACCTACGAATTAAAACTAATCAAAATGTTGTAAACAAAATCCTAACACATCAATGGAAGTTGACCTAATCAGTACTTGTTCATATTTATAATCACAACTACATACAAAAAACTGTTGCGCAATCTCTCCTCTATAAATATTTGACAAAAACTATTATCATTCAGTAATATTAACCGCCTTCTTTCAGATCATCAGTCGCACCAGTCAAAACTCAAAGCTATCCATCAATGGCAGCAGCCTCTAACATTCATCTTCTTCTATCTTTAATAATGGTGCTCTCACTCTCAAGCTTCCATGCAAGCAGTGCGGCGCGCCACCTATTGCAGACTCTTCAACCCGGATTGCCGACAATTCCGTCGCTGCCTAAGGTCACACTGCCACCACTCCCCGCCATGCCAAACTTGCCGACTGCCACACTGCCGCCACTGCCGAAGCCCACATTACCGTCAATGCCAACCACCCCACTGCCCACCATGCCTTCTATTCCGACGATTCCAATTCCAGCTTTTCCTTTCCTCTCACCACCGCCATCAAACTAATTAAGAGCTGGTTTTGAGGATCATTGATGTTTTACTGTGTTGGTTTATCTGTCATCCAGTAGTTTGCTTCAGTTTTTCGGATTTTTTCCATGGTTGTATTGTGTTGTAATCAGCTATGTTCCATTTATTTATTTCCGATTTTCTCAACTTCATCTCCCACTTGTGCTTTTTATAGATGTGTGTGTGTGTATGTGTGATAATTATATATATACAGATTCTTCTTCCACTCAACATTCAATTTGCATGAGACGAGATCAAGAAATCAGTCCAATACATAAATAATTAGCCGGTAAAAGAGCTAACAAGACAAAGAATTAAATACCATGTATCTGCTAAAAATCAGGTATAAAGAATAAATGGCCCCAGAGTTTTTAGCCCTTTAAGGTTTGGCAAAATACGACAACCACATTTTGTGTGTGAGAGAGAGAGAAATGATGTCGGAAAGGAAATTGCCACACTTATAGTGGCTGCTGTCTCAAGCATATGAGTCTAGAGAAATTCACTGTTTTTCAAGGTTCTGCAGATCTAAACCATTTTTGCTTACATCACATATCATGAAGATGAAAAAACAGTCCCATCCATTTTTAAATGAAATAGATCTGTATCTAATTAAGTTGTGTCACATTTAATTTGAAAATCTCAAATTTTGTAAAATTCAGTATATCATGATAATGTGGCCGACTAAATTAATGAAAACTCATGCCTATGTGTACAAAAATGTTATCTCAGCATAAAAATGAAAAGAAATGCCACCTCATTTCTATAAAGAAAAAAAAATTAAAATTATTTTTACTAATATGTAAAAATAAATTCACTGTCAACTAAAAAGAAAAAAACTGAAACCCTCATTCTTCCGCCCTTAAAAAGTTTAATTGGCAATTAAAAAAATGTCTTAACCCCAATGAAGGAGAAGATTATCACCAAAACTTGTTGCAGATTTTCTTTAATGCATTTTTGGCTGCTGGTATGCTTCTTTATTGGGAAATATTGTATGTATTTGTACCATAAATCAGGCCATATCTTTAGGATCTGATAACTAGTATCTTGTATATAAATATGTGTTATACGGGTGATTAATGACACAACATATTATTCTCATATCACTTCTTTACATGGTATCAGAGCCAACTGTCGGCTAGGACACAAAATTTTCAGATCCTATGACAGGCGGCGGTGAGTCTTTGATGGTTAAGACCAACGCAGCCCCAAAAATTGATCCCACCTCCCCATATTACCTTGGTTCCAATGATAATCCGGGTAATACAATTACGAACGTGGTGTTTCGTGGGGAGAATTACGAGGAATGGTCGAGGTCTATTCAACTTTCTCTACGGGCTCGATGGAAATTTGGGTTTATTGATGGTTCCATTGCTAAACCTATGGAAACGAACAAATTGGAGGATTGGTATTGTGTTCAATCGATGCTTGTACAATGGATTTTGCATACTATTGATGTTTCAGTCAGGAACACAATTCCCTATTTCGAGGAGGCGAAACCTTTCTGGGATTCACTTAAGGAACGGTTTAGCGTAGCGAATGGTGCTTGGATTCAACAAATTAAACATGCTTTGGTGGAGTACCGTCAGACCAAAACCATGTCCGTGGTCGACTACTTCGGCCAATTGCAGACGTTATGGGACGAGTTGGGGACCTGTGAGCCTATTCCCACGTGTCGATGTGGTGGCTGTACGTGTGACATTCTGAAGCAGTTACAGAAACGCGTTGATGTGGAGCATTTTCATCAATTCTTGTATGGAATTAATCAAGAACTTTATGGAAACGTTCGTTCGAATCTATTGTCACAGGAACCGTTCCCTTCTTTGGCTCGTGCGTACCAAACCATGTTGCAGGAGGAACAATTACGTACTTCCACGCATGTATTTCTGCGCATGACGAGGTCATGGCTCTTGTGGTGAAGCCTTCTTCTTCTCGCCGGGAGGGGATGAAAGTGGATACTCGGGATACTCCGGAGGCTTCTTTTTCGAAAAGAATCGTTTTCCAAATTGGTGGGGTGATAGGCCACGCGGTGGACGTGGGACGAGCCGAGGCAACCGTAAGGCTGAAGTGTGTGCGGTGGCCGGCCGTGAGGCATTACCTTCGACCAGTCCACACACGACGGGTGATGGTATCGGCGGTGTCCCGACGATAACTCCGGATCAATGGAAACAACTTTTGAACATTCTTGGTAATTCCTTTGTCAACCCTCCGGAGGATCGTATGGTGGGTAAGTCTGTGTTTTCTTGGATCATTGATACCGGTACTTCAAACCATGTTACTGTAAATTTGGGTCTATTATCGGATGTTACAGACATGGACGCATGTCCGATTGGGTTGCCGGATGGGGGGACGGAAAGTGCCTTGCGGTACAGTAGCGTGCATCTTGCTCCAGGCATAGTTCTTAAAAACGTTTTGTTTTTCCCTCAATTAAATTGCAATTTAATTTATGTGACTCATCTTATTGATGATATAAATTGTGTTGTACAATTTACCAAGAATTTGTGTGTTATATAGGACCACAGTTTGAGGACCCTGATTGGCGTCGGTGAACGGCGGGATGGACTCTACTACTTTCGTATTGTATCGAAACCTCAAGCTTTGGCAGTGAGTGGATTGACTTCTCCGGACCTTTGGCATAAACGGCTTGGGCATCTTTCTAATCAAGTAGTAAAGTCTCTTCTGGTTATTGGCAGCTCTAGTTCTTTTGTGAATAAGGCATGTGATGTATGCCACCAGGCTAAGCAGACTCGAGATGCATTTCCTCGTAGCGACTCTAGAGCTGTTGCGATTTTTGATTTGATACATTGTGATTTGTGGGGCCGTATCACACACCCTCTTCTTGTGGAGCTGTGTATTTCTTAACTATTGTGGATAATTTTTCCCGTGCTGTTTGGGTATTTTTGTTGATTGATAAAACTGAAGTTTACAAGATGTTTTTGTCTTTTCTTGCTTTGGTTGAGAGACAATTTCATTCTAAAGTTCATGTTGTGCGCAGTGACAATGGCACTGAATTTAATTGCATGCGTGAGTATTTTGCTCACAATGGTATTTTGTTTCAAACATCTTGTGTGGGTACTCCACAGCAAAATGGGCGGGTAGAACGGAAACATCATCATATTTTAAATGTGACCTGGGCTTTGCGTTTTCAAGGTAATTTGCCAATTGATTTATGGGGGGAATGTATTTTGGCTGCTGGCTATCTGATCAATAGAACCCCCTCTGCTATTCTTAATTTTAAATCTCCGTATGAGATTCTTTTTGGTGTCTCTCCTTTGTATGACGAGTTGCGCATTTTTGGTTGTTTGTGCTTTGGTCATGATCAAAAGGCTAAGACTGATAAATTTGCCAGTCGAAGTCGAAAGTGTATTTTTGTGGGTTATCCTCATGGCAAAAAGGGGTGGAAGTTATATGACCTTACCACTGGTGATTTCTTTGTTTCTCGAGATGTCAAATTCTATGAAAATGAATTTCCTTTTTCATCTGCGGTTGCTCCCCCTTCTACGGATCCATCTGTTATTGTACCTATGGTTTCTCATGATGATGATTTAATATATGGTTTTGGAGTGGAGACTGACCCTGGTGGTGTTGCGGATGAAGCTTCGGGTAGTGACAAGGCGGCTTTGACCGCGACGGATGAGGCGGTCGTGGATGAGGTAATGGATGTAGAAGCGGTGGTAGTGGCGTCTGGTGACGGTGAGGGTGAGTTGGTGCGTGGCAGGCGTGCTAAGATTCCATCTGTGAAACTCCGTGACTTTGTTACTAATATAATACAACATTTGAGTCCTTCTCCTCCCTCTCAACGTTCATCGACGTCCCATAATTCCTCAGGTACGCCTTATCCTATAGCGCATTTTATGAATTGTGACTGATTTTCCATGGGACAAAGGAATTTTCTTGCAGATGTTACAGCAGGAACAGAGCCGACTTCTTTGAAAGAGGCGGTTCAGGATGAGCGTTGGCGTGATGCTATGCAAAAAGAGATACAGGCTCTGGAAGCTAGTGGTACCTGGACCATGGCTTCTCTTCCGCCGAAAAAAGGTGCTCTTGGGAGCCGATGGGTGTATAAGATAAAATATGACTCTGATGGGAGTATTGAGCGGTATAAAGCCCGTTTGGTGGTTTTTGGCAATCATCAGATTGCAGGTATTGATTATACTGATACTTTTGCCCCGGTTGCAAAAATGGTTACCGTTCGTACTTTTCTAGCCGTAGCTGCAGCAAAGAATCGGGAATTGCATCAGATGGATGTTCACAATGCTTTTCTGCACGGAGATCATACATAAGAAGTGTATATGAAATTACCACCTGGCTTTCATACTACACGCCCTAGTCAGGTGTGTAGACTTCAAAAATCACTTTATGGGCTCAAACAAGCGCCACGGTGTTGGTTTGCAAAGTTGGCGTCCTCTTTGGAGGAGTATGGTTTTTGCCAATCATACTCTGATTACTCGTTGTTTACTCTTCATCAGGGTAAAGTACAGCTTAATGTTCTTGTTTATGTTGATGATTTGATTATTTCTGGGAATAACTCTGCTGCTCTTACTACTTTTAAGAATTATTTGAGTACTCGTTTTAATATGAAGGATCTTGGGGTGTTGAAGTATTTTCTTGGTGTCGAAGTGGCTCTAAGTCCGGAGGGTATTTTTCTGTGCCAACGGAAATATGCTCTTGATATTATTTTTGAGGCTGGGTTGTTGGGGGCAAAACCGGCTGGTTTTCCGATGCAACAACATCATCACTTAGCACGCTCGACTAGTCCTTTATTGCAGGACGGGGAGGTCTATTGACGTCTTGTCGGTAGATTGATCTATTTGGCCTTTACGAGGCCGAATTTGGCTTATTCAGTTCATATATTGTCTCAGTTTCTACATGAGCCACAGTGATCATTGGGATGCAGCGTTACGAGTGGTCCGTTATCTGAAGGGTTGTCCAGGACAAGGTATTGTTCTTCGTTCTGATTGTAATTTACGGTTACATGGGTGGTGTGACTCGGATTGGGCGAGTTGTCCTCTCACACGCCGGTCTTTATCTGGTTGGTTGGTTTTCCTTGGCGATTCCTCTATTTCTTGGAAGTTAAAAAAGCAAGTGACGGTGTCCAGATCTTTGGCTGAAGCTGAATACCGTGTCATGGTTGCAGTTACGTGTGAGCTTAAATGGCTCAAGGGATTACTTCGCAGTCTGGGTGTTCAACATCCGTGTGCTATGGACTTGTTTTGTGATAGCCAATCTGCGTTGAATATCGCACATAATCTATTGAGGTTGATTGTCATTTTTTGCGTGATTTGGTTCTTGATGGTTCCATTCGCTTGTAACATGTTCCGACCGATGGGCAATTGACGGATATCTTTACGAAGGCGTTGGACAGTCGACAATTTGAATTTTTTCTGCTTAAGTTGGGCATTTGTGATTTGCATGCTCCAACTTGAGGGGGGTATTGGGGAATATTGTATGTATTTGTACCATAAATCAGGCCATATCTTTAGGCATATCTTTAGGATCTGATAACTAGTATCTTGTATATAAATATGTGTTATACGTGTGATTAATGACAGAACATATTATTCTCATATCACTTCTTTACATTCTTTTTTGTGGATTAGTATTAAAATTCGAATATTCAAAAATACTTTGCAATATATTTTGTTTTGGGGTTGTGCTAAAAAGCAAATTTAATTTTTTTTTCCCCAAAATTTATTTCTGCAATGATTTCCGCATCCAAATTATTGGTGGAATAAAGCCAATTTTAATTATGAGAAACAACAAAATGCGTTAATAAGAGTTAAAATAATTTAATTCTTTTTATTTTTTCTCTATAGAAATGAAATGTAGTTTTCCTAATTTTTTATGTTGAAGTGGCACTTTGATAATATATGCATGAAGTTTTAATAATTTGGTCAGCTACATAATTATAATCTACCCAATTTTATTTAATTATAAATTTTCAAATTAAATGGAAGAAGCTTTTACCTTTACTTAATAACTATGAGACTATTTTTGTATCTTTCCCGTTCCATTTTTTTGTAACGAGAAAACCTATTTTGCTGAATAATATAATGAAAGGCCATTATAAATTACAGTCCAAAATGCGAATTCTGTTAAATTATCAGAGAAGCTGAGGAAGGAGAAGGTTATATAATATATTATTGTCTGATCCTTCATCATTTTATTTCAGATTATATATATATTGGAAAACGGGGGTATAAGTTAAGTCTAGTTATCCACCACCACAAACCAACCCACCCAAAAAATAAATTTTTTGAATGAGAGGTCAACTAAATTTTCTTTTTGGAGCTGAACTCCAAATCATCACAAGCTTTTCTGAAGATAGGTGAGCTTCATTTAACTAATCTTGGACAAAAATTATTAAATGAAGTCTAACTCATCAAATAAAGTTAACCTAATCAGCACCTCTTCTTATTTATTATAACTAAATCCACGCCAACTCCCAGAACTCTCCCTATAAATATTTGACCCAAAACATCATTCTATATATCCAGTTTCTTCAGATCAATCACTAGTCAAAACTCAAAGCTATCCATCAATGGCAGCCTCTAACTTCCACCTTCTTCTATCTTTAATCATGGTGGTCTCTCTCTCGAGCCTCCATGCAAGCTGGGCTGCGCGTCAACTGTTGCAGACTTCTCAACCGGGGCTGCCCACAATTCCGTCGCTGCCTAACACATTGCCGCCACTCCCCGCCATGTCAAACTTGCCAACCGCCACACTGCCACCACTGCCAAGCACCCCTCTGCCAACTCTTCCGACTAATCCATCCCTCCCGAAGCCAACATTGCCACCAATGCCAGCCACCCCACTGCCCACCATGCCTTCTATTCCGACCATTCCGACTACCATGCCTTCTTTCCCTTTCCTCTCCCCACCCCCATCAAACTAGGCCTTGGGACATGTCACTATGATTCTGCCCATCCCTTTTTATTCATTATATGCTCGATTTTATGATTGTTTTTCATTATGTTGGTATCCTGTGTCTGTTTTTTTCTAGTAGCTTTCTTCCTTAGAGTTTAATTCAGTTTGGATTCATTCAAGGTTTAATTACTTTGTAGTATAAAATCTGGGCAGATTCTGTTGTAATGAGTTATGTTTATGAGATTAATTCCCTATTTATTATAAATGATTGCTTTCTCAAATTCATCTCTATGATATAATGTCTATATGCAAGAGAATGAAAGAAAATTGCCACACTTATAAGTTGATGAAGCTGAAGACAACGGATGTTGCAAGCATTGAGTCTCCACTAATTTGATATATATATTTAATGAATTTTGTTATTAAAACACATTAAAATATGCTTTTATCATATATTTTCAATAGTTATATTTTATAAGTGAAAATTTTACCTAACATCACCCTGCATAAACTCTTTATTTCATTCATGATTATGTTCAATTCATCTCAATGCCCCTGCTTTGTGACAATGATTTCATTAACTCAACAACAATGTTTACAACCTCTATTGTATTGAAGAAAAATTGGCGGATTAACAAAAGGGGGAATTTCAATTTGACTTTCAAACTATTAGAGAATAAGACATAAAAAGTATAAATTGATATTAGTTGGTCATCCAACTATGTAAAAGTTGTAATTTTCCAGCTTCAATCAATCGCGGGTGAATTTTTCGGCCAAATGACATGGAAGTCACATATGCATTTTAAGAGGGCATTTTAGTAAATTTTGAAAAAACAGATAATTATAAAAATTACAAATACACATTAAATTCTTATTTTAAACATCACAACGTCAAGATTCTTACTTATTGTCTAACACATACCATTTTTGTAGCTTTTAATTTTTTTTTTCTCATTAATTTGTTTATTTTAAAATAATAAATAAAAATATTTACATACTATTATAAATACTTTATTTCCAACATCTGAATTTCACGAACTGCTAAATAATCTGAGATGCCGAGCGAGAAAGCTATAATTGGATGATTATTTGATATTTTCTCCATTTTAACTTAAATGTTGTTTTTTATATAAAGATATTTCAGCATCCTAAATTCTCTAAATATACTCAATTTATTAAATATAATTTAGGGAGCAGCTACTCATATCCTCGAAACCTTTACACATACATAATAATATTTATGATAAAATTAAATATAAGTAAATTGACTAAAATATCATTATATATATTTATATATTTAAGCAAGCAAAACTGAGATCGGAAAAACTGAAATTGCTAGCTAATGGCTTCGTATGCTGCATTGATTTCTCTTAAGCAAACAATACACGACCTTATAAACTGTTCCCATTCTATCCTCCCAGAATTGAAACAGGTAGGTCAATGGCCCGTGATCTTTGAATTCTTTGAAGTCTCAGATATCTTTTATCTTGAGTTTAAATGTTTGATGATCTAATATTGTATTCCATTGCTGAATTAGGCCATCTTAAATTTTCGCCGGAAAAGCACTATTGGGTTTAGCATTGGCAACATCCTGCTCGACTTCTTTGGTGGAGTTACTAACTATGGTCAGATGGTTGTGCAATCCATTGATCAAAGTAAGTTGTTCACTTATTTACTACCAATTCACTATTTTAGGCAAGATACCCGGATCTAATTAAGTTTCTTTTTCTTGTTTCACAGATTCCTGGGTGAACTTCTATGGAAACATTGGAAAGACAATGATATCTTTGGTAAGAAATAACACTATATATGTTCTTATATATCTGTGGTTGTGTATATATATGTTATTGTACTTTATATCTCCTATTAATCATTGAACTTATTCTTGGTACGAGCCTGTCTTCAATTGGAATAAAAAAAAAAAAAAAAAACCTTAAGCCCTTCATGTGAGTTATAACTCCGCCTACATCATTTTCTTTGCATCCTTACCATCAAAGTCTGATGCATTTTCCGATTACTGTGAACTGATTGTCTTTCTCCGGGTGTCTATTGTCTTCGACATTCTTTTCATGATTCAACATTACTTATTATATCCGGCCAAGAAGACAGCCGTTCCTTCCAATCCTACATCGGTAAGCAAGGAGCCACCACTCGAAACCTCTGACAATTCACATTCCGAGAGAGTGTAATGTAATATATATGTGCCTCTAGATCCTACTTGTACATGATTCGCAACTTAATCCAATAGCTACTTTCCTTTTCTTTTTCTCTTTTGTCTTTCCCCTGTGATGTATTCATATTTTCTCAGTTAGAGGAAATGCTACACAATTGACAGAGGAAAGAAAGGTGCTTACTGCAGATGTCTGATTTTGCTTTCTAACATTTTCGTCGAAAGCATGACATTGTTAGAATATACTCCCTCCGTCCCGTCCCATAATAAGAGTCCTGTTCCGATTTGTTCTTCAAATGTAGATTCTGCAAAGTTTATACGTGTAGATTTCTTGTTTGTGTTCCTGCAACGAGTCCTCAACGCTTTTGACCCCATCAAACCTCTCTAAAAATGCATTATAGATCTTTCATTAGACCACACATTTCATCATAAAATTTTCTAAGATATAATATCATTTGTTTTTAAATTATTCTTGGAGGTGATTATTACACAATATTCAATTCTATTTCGATGTATATTTTACTTCATCCTTGCATAGCATATATAGTATAATATCAAAAAAAATTCCTTTCTTATTGCAAAGAAAGATAAAAAAAGGCATTTAGTGAAAAAGGGAGATAATATAATTTGAATTTGTTTACATTTCTTGTTGCAAAAGAATGATATTAAAAGGGAATTTGGTAAAAAGGGAGATAATTTGATATTAATTTTTTTTTCTTTTCTAGTTGCAAAAGAAAGATTAAAAAAAAACTTGGTGAAAGAGGGATAATTTTGAATTGAAATTTTTTTTCCTATTGATATTTAAAAAAAAAAAAAAAAAAAAAAAAAAAAAAAAAAAAAAAAGACATTTGGTGAAAAAGAAAGATAATTTAAAATTGGAATTTTATTCTTTTTCTTGTTCCAAAGAAAGATATAAAAAGGAATTTTGGGGAAAAAGATTATTTAAAAAAAATCATTTCTTATTGCGAAAGAAAGATATAAAAAGAAAATTTGGTGAAAAGTGAGATAATTTGAAATTTGAATTTTTTTTCAATGAAAGATATAAAAAAGAAATTTGGTGAAAAATTGAATTTGAAATTTGAAATTTTTTCTTTTTTATTGTTGGATATAAAACAGGAATTTGGTGAAAAGAGGAGATAAATTGAGATTTAAATGGAATGAAACATTATGACTAAATGGATGAAAACATAAATTTAATGAAATATGATTTATTGAAAATCATAAATTAGGAAATTTCGAGATGTGATCATAATTTGATTCATTCTTGGGTTATTTGAATATTTGAGATTGTATTTTAAAAAGAAAAGTTAGATTAGGAATAAACATGTGGAGGGATACGTTTCAAATCAAATGCCAAGTTAAAATTATTTAAATCAATAAAAAACAAAATTGGAGGTCTAAAACTGGAGTTGGGTTTTTAAAAACTAAATAGGATATATGTTTTTATTGATTTTTATATAATTTCTATATTTTTATTAAAAGTTGAGGAAAAACGGAGCTAGCAAGATATTTTAAAAAAGCATTGAAATTTTTGAACATTTTTTATATAATATTATAATATAATATTATTACAGAGGATGTAATAATATAATACTACTCATCATTTTTTATATCCCTGTAATTTCGGGTATTTTAGCCTATAGGATGGCTACCTCGTCTCATATAAAATACTCTTCACGTTTAAAAGATTATATGTTAAAAAATATTTTTGTCACAAAATAATAATTTTGTTTCAAAAATTAATATTATATTTTATTAGTTAAAGCAAAATATTAAAATATTTAATTTCACACATAATTTACAGGTGATCAAATTAATTAAAGCAGTAACTAAAATAAAGTTGTATAAATGAGAATTTCTAATTTTTAAATAATTATACATTCATATAAGTGAAAAAAATTAAAAGTTCTATATTTGTGAAACGTGGCATGTTTAGGACGGCAGAAATATAAGTTACACACACAAAATTGTAACAACCCAAATATTTAGATAGATATATATTAATTTACTACATATTTTTAATAATAAAAAGTAAAATAGGTTACCATATAAGTAAATAATTATTAAGGAATTTCATCCTAATAACTAGGTCGTTAAAGAACATATAAAAAGAATTAGGACTTTACTCGATATATTACAAAATTTAAGTTCTCAATGTAAATCGTATATAAAAAAAAGTGATTAAGTAACTCTACTACATTAAAATTTATAGCAGCGGAAAATATAATTAATTTATAACATATAATTAAATCTATATCTATATTAAAGCAGGACAGTTTGGCTTATTTACTGAAATGCCATTTTCCCGCCAAAAGAAACCAGCATTTTAATAAATTAAAAAACTAAAAAATAGTGTCTTCTTTCAGAAATCTTAGAATCTATTTAGGAAGACCATAAAATCTGATTTGTCAAAGTTGTTTTAAATTTCTAAGAAAGAGACAGAAATTTCTTTTATCACCCATAATTTGTATTATCTGTTTATTTCTTTGTGTTTGTCTTTTTCTGCCTGTTCATTTGTAATTATTTTCAAATCTGCCACAACTATGATAATGCCTTATTTATAGGATAGAGTGACCTATGCAGTATCCGAAAAAAAAAATCATCATTTACGTACAATAAATAATCCTTTACAGTTGTATTCTGAAAACCTGAACAATATAAAAAAAATGTTGGTATTGTAGCCTTAGGTCATATTTTGACATGAAATTAAATTATAATGTTATTTCCTCCATAAAACATGTAACCGAAAAAACAAAACTATTTATTTCTTTAGTCCAAGTACATATTTTGTGTTGGTATTGTAAACCCACACAGAAAATCGAAACAACATTTTCTGATATTCCACCTTTTTTTTTCCTGTTATAAAAGCCAAAAAAATTATGATTAGTTCCACAGTCAAAAATAGGCTCAAATCTGCAAACTGGAAGCTTCAATCACACACTTCACATTAAACAAGATGATTTACCTTGTCAGTTTTCTTTTTCCATGCATAATCATTCATTTACATAATTTTCAGTCCAAACAAAATATAATTAAGTAAAATTGAAATTATGACCCCCACCATTTTTTTTCCTGTTAAAACAGCCAACAAAAATATGATTAATTCAACAGTCAAAAAAAGGCTCAAATCTGCAAACTGGAAGCTTCAATCAATTTTCTGTTATTCCACCTTTTTTTTTCCTGTTAAAAAAGCCAAAAAAATTATGATTAGTTCCACAGTAAAAAATAGGCTCAAATCTGCAAACTGGAAGCTTCAATCACACACTTCACATTAAACAAGATGATTTACCTTGTCAGTTTTCTTTTTCCATGCATAATCATTCATTTACATAATTTTCAGTCCAAACAAAATATAATTAAGTAAAACTGAAATTATGACCCCACCATTTTTTTTCCTGTTAAAACAGCAAACAAAAATATGATTACTTCAACAGTCAAAAAAAGGCTCAAATCTGCAAACTGGAAGCTTCAATCACACACTTCCCATTAAACAAGATGATTTACCTTGTCAGTTATCTTTTTCCATGCATAGTCATTCATTTACATAATTTTCAGTCCAAACAAAAAATAATTAAGTAAAACTGAAATTATTACTCCACGTTTTTTTTCCTGTTTAAAAAGGCAACAAAATTATGATTACTTCAACAGTCAAAAATAGGTTAAACAGTCCGAGGTTGAACCTTCAATCAGACACTACACATTAAACAATATTTTTTGGCTGTCAATTTATTTTTTCCATACAGAATCATTCATTTACATAATTCTCACTCCAAACAAAATATAATTAAGAAAAAAAGAAATTATTACTCTTTAGTTGCATAATATTATTTCCACTTGCATGAACAAACAAAATTAACCTAATCATAACAGGAAAGAACATGTTTTTCGTAATACAGAAATTGAGTCTCCAATTACACAATCAGTCATTGGTTCTTACTTGCCTCTCAATTTTTAGACTAATTAAAAAACAAAATTTCAATCAATGACTCTACCTAAACAGTAATATATTATCTAAATCCAAGACTCGGTGCTACTTTTCGAATTCAAGCTCACAAAAAAATGTGAATAAACTCATTATTTGACATCAACAATTTCAGATATGTCTAAAAAAAAATTAGACTGTTCATATTCAGTATCTTCCCACTTGCATTAAGAAACAAAAAATCATAATCATTACAGTGAAGATCACGTTTTTCAGAATATCCATTTTGTGTGTGAAATGAGACAATCATTCATTGGTTCTTACAAAGATTAAGTAGTTCAGATTTTATTAATTAAATTTAACAGAACAGATAAACCCACACAAATTTGTCAAATCATCTATTATTGCATATCCTGATTGCTTCCTGTAATAATTCCACTACTGATTTACTCTAGGTCAGAATTCATAATCTATACATTTTCCAAGATATTGTATCTTTCAGAATAAGAACAAATTAAGAAAAAAAGTCACTGCCTTTTCAACTTCCATGTGTTCTCTATAAATATGGGGTTTAAGATTCATTAACTTACCTTTTACTGTTGTACGTTCTTCAATACCTGATTTACAGCAGTATGGCTCCATTATTCAGTCTGCTCAAAGATGTAGGGCCTTCCAGTACGAAGTGGGCAGTGAAGCTTCGACTTATTCGATCCTACCAAATCCCTGTATCTGGAAATCCGCTTAGAATTCAGAGTACAAATTGTATATTTCATGATTATGAGGTAATCAAAAGAATCTGTTATTTTTACTCCCTCAATTTACATTCCGTACATTAAATTCATAATCTATTTACTAATATGTGTTAATTTGTTTTTTTTTTTTACAATGTAGGGTGAAAGAATACATGCTACTATTAGAACAGATCTAATGCGCAGATTCAATTCCAATTTCATAGAAGGAAGTGTTTATGCTGTAAAAAAATTTGTTGTAACAAACAACAAAATGCATTACAAGACTACGACCCACCGATACATGCTAATAATGATTCATGACACAAAAATCAGTGAAATATTTGATGCTTCATTTCCTTTGCAGCTGTTTAATTTCAAACCATTCCTTGAAATATGCAATGTTGAAGAACTGAAGAAAAATGAAATGTTTGGTAAATTTCTCACATTAACCAATTTGTATATGTATTCTTTTGCAGGCACTTGCATAATATTCTCTAATATATTGGACATTATTTGAGCAGATGTAATTGGCAGAGTTTGTAGTGTTGGTCCCCGTCAGAACCGTGTTCGCAATGAACAAGAAACAACAACATGGATGGAAGTAGTTTTGGAGGATCCACAGTTAATATTTTATAAGTGTTACTGTTAAATATTTTAATATTTATAGTTTTCTTTATATATTTTTTTTTTATTAAAACTGCAACTGAAGATTTACTTCTTTATTTGCAGAGAAAATCGGTTGTACTGTACTCTTTGGAGGGAATATGTTGAGCAGATGATGGAACGTGTAACAGTTGGTGGTGATGCTCCTATTATGATTTTGCAGTTTTTGTCGGGGAAAACTGTATAGAGGTATAACTAAATTATATTTGTAATATATTTTTAATCACAGCATTCTTCCATGATAATAATGTAAACACAATATAATCTATATCTATATTTCCTAACATATAGAGTCTCCATTTCTACTACCTACTATGCAAGCAAATTGTTTCTGGATGGTGACATAGTAGAAATGGCAGAATTTCGGACGAGGTAGACTATACTTCATTCTTACTTAATATTTAATTACTTACTTTAGATAACAATTAATCTTATAATTTTTTATATGGTGTAGATTTACGGTTGAAAGTAATGGAGAATCAGTGGTTACAACAAGGTCGTTTCCTTCGCTGGCTCTACAAAATGAAGAGATTTTTAATGGATCACAGAGTGTTCGTACCATACAACAGATCAGAACTTTAGGAGAGGTATGTTTTTCTTCTTGGTCATCCTAAATTTTGTTTATTTTAATATTATTATATAATAATAAGTATATTGAATTTGTAAAAGAAACTAAATTTGTTTGGTATCAGGCTAACTACGCTGTATGATTTATACGTTTTGTACTAGGTTGGTAGTTTCTGGGTATTTGCCCGAATAATGGCAATTGAGACAACAGGACAGTGGTGGTATATATCCTGCCCCAAGTGCTATAGAAAGATGAGTAAAGCTGAAATGAAGTTTTATTGTGTGAACTGTGACCTGTTTGATTCTACTGGGATGCCCAGGTTTTTATATAATTCATCAATTCTCTATTCTTGTGTTTTCATTTCTAATTAATTGTTCATGTTTAGTAATTTATGTTTCTCTTTTTTTTAAAGGTATAAGATGCAAGTTCTAATACAAGATGCCACAGATAATGCATATGTATTACTGTGGGATCAGCATTGCACAGAATTAATTGGGAAGACTGCTTTGGAATTGGTGGAACAGAACTTGGAGGTTCTACAATACATTATCCTAAGATTATGTTTTTTCTTTTAATTAAGTAATTATTAAGTATTATATAAACAATGAAGTATTTCATTTGTTTTAGGTTGCTCACACAGATTTATATCCCGAGGACATGTACAATCTCCTAGAGCAGGAGATGTATTTCAAGATTCAAGTTGCACCTGAACAGATATCTAATTTTATGGAGCTTATAGTGTGAAAAAGCTGAGAAAGGAAAATAGTTGGAATTCAAACACTGGTACTACTTTCATTGGGAGTCAGGTATTTTGTAATCTTTAATTCAGTCTCATAATAAACTGTAAATATATTTACTGATTCAATAAACTTAAGGAAGTCGACTATTAATTCAACGTGTATTACAAATAGGAATCAAAAGTTGTAGTGAAGACTGCAGGAGATGCAGTGGACTGTTATGAGGTATATATATTACACTGTTCTACTTAATAAAGATGATTAATTTCCCTTAAAATTATTGTTCTAATAATGTTTTTTGTTTCTGTCCAAGGTTGGGGGTTCAGAATGTGAGGTATCTACACCATTTAACAGCATTTCAAAAGTGGATAAATCAAAGGACAAGGTTGAAGAAAAATCTGTGAAGCGAAAGCTGTTTGACGAGTTCTCCACAAATGCAGGTCATAAAAAGAAAGTTTTCATTAAGCAAGAGAAGTGAAGGAAATCTAAGTCTTAATTTGATATGTTTATTTGCATGGATTGTAATATTGAATCAACTGTCTTTTTGGGCCGGTACAATGTATTTAATATTCTGCTGCTTAAGTAGGTTTATGTTCCCTCTGGACATATACTTATCTATGTTTTCTGAATTTGGAACCATTAGTATATTTGAAGTATGTTCTAATTAGGATGTAATGACAGTACTAATTTGTTCCTGCTTTCTTAATCTATTATTTATTATTTTACTAAACAACATGTTTTATTCTTATTCTATATTATCAGTTACATTATATGTATGATAGAGAAAATTATTAAGTACTATTTATAGTATAACCTAATTTTCTTTGATTATATCTGACATAATAAATTTTCGAATTTATTAAGTTATTAGCTGAAATTATTCTTTTCATTTCATTATATTTTTTAATATTAAGTAGAGTTAGATTAGGAAATTTCTGAAATGATTAATAATATATGAATAAAATTGCATTATTTGATCACTTTACTTATTTCATACATAACTAATGGACTTATTCTAATAGTTACACAAAAAAACAACAATTAATATCCAATATAGCAATTTCAGGCCAGTTATATAAAATCTATGAAACAGGTCCAACTTTATTTCCAATTCACCCGTAAATGCATAATTTATCCTACAATGAAGAATTCAATCCACTTATCTTTTTGAGGAACCTTCAAATTTTTTCCTTTAGTAATCTCTGAATGCAACCTCTTTTGTAGTAGGTTAATCTGTAATCTATTGAGTTGTGTTAGTAAAACAGTTCGACTGCAAGCATAATAAATTGAACAAGTAAACAGTAGCCATAGTTCATAGTTTCCTTTTTTTTTTTTTTCTATAAGAAACTCATAAATCTTTAGGAATATTTAGTCTCTATGAAAAACAAATGTTAACAAAGTATTCTACACTGTAGAACTTGAATTTTATAAAAAAATATTCGACATACTTTGCAGATATATAAAAGTTAAGAGTTACAGAAGACTAGGTTTCATAATCTATGATTAAACTTACCAAACATACTCACTTTACATATTTAATCCATAAATTATGTAGTGAATCTAACATTTGCAGAAATAAAGACTATCCAATATCCAATACACCAATATTGTCCACTTACGTAAAATATATGAAATTACTATAAAACCAATTGGAATACACAGATAGATTCAGAGTATTTACAGCAGTAAATGAAGCAATCCACTTATCTTTTGCATTCTTCTTCGAAGATCGAACTTCAACAATCCATATTTCCATTCTCTTTTTGTAGTAGTTAAATCTGTAACAAATTGAATTGCATTAATAAAACACTTACACTTCGAATACCGCTAAGTTAAGAATACAAAAGTTTTCAATTTTCTACACTTAATTTAGTTTTTCTATAACAAAAGCCTAAACTCTACATCCATTTTTAGTAACTTGGAAATAGAAAGCAGCATTACAAAAACAACATATAATATTTAATATTACAACTTTCACATTAAAAAAAAAATACCAATTCAGTCTAACATATTTTGTCTATTCAACTTAAGTACAATTACTATAATGTATGAACCAAAAATCCCTAATACTATATTTCCAAGACATCTTGAAATGGTGAAATTACTTATTACATGCATAAGAAATTTTGTTAGAGAACACTTAACTGTTCCAGACTTCGTGTTTGCTATCCCTTTCGTTATTGTAATGGAAATTTGCTTCAGTATTGGACCATTCTGAAACAAAACAAAATATGTTAAATTCAAAAGAAGTTTTTCGTTATTTTATTAATTTAAACATAAGAATGATGTCAGAGAGGTCAATCTCTTAATGATTAGTTCTAGGGACTTCTTTTGACCTACAATATTTCTTCTGAAGTCTAATTTTATCTTCAAAATCTCTGACAATGTCAGAATACTTATTTACACTACAAGTTAATTTGATTGTTGACCTGTTTTCCAAACAGACTATTATTATTATCTTCATGTACTCAATTAGTATTCTAGACTTATGACTGCTATCCTATTTGTATTTGGTTGACCATCTACAAGTTTATATAAACACTAAGATATTATGTACAAGTTAGGAGCATGTCAGGGACAGAAATCTTTCAGCACCAATTAAATTGAAACGTGTTCAGAATTTCCCAAAAACAATTAATTATTACTATTTCAAATGGAAAATATGTTTTATTAAGTTAATGTTCTAAAACTTTCTCTCACTATAAGAAGGCATATGTAGTAGTGAAAAGAATCAGACAGATTGTAAAATTTTGTTCTTGGCTACACTGTCTATTATATTTAAGAAGTTGTGTTTACAGTCATGAGAAAGATTACATGTTCCACAGTTATAAACAAGAAAAGAAGAACAAATTTACAAAGTCATGAAGGTTAGTGTCTTTGTTTTAGTTATTATAATGATTAACCAATAAAGTTAGTATAGTACATACATTTACAAATATGTGAATGAAGAAGAGTCTATCTACTGAGAAGACAGAATGTACCTCAGTTGAACTGTAGCATGTTTCGCAAACTGTCATCCCGTTCAATAGTTCAGTACTACCATGTTTGATGTTAACATAAATTCTGTATAAAAAACAGTCGGGTATTACGAAGCTGTTAACAATTTGAATTTCCCACTAAGTACTTTTTAAACTATACTGGACAAATCAATATTCCATGTAAACTCTAAAAAATTACCTACACTTTAACTTTAAATATCTATATTGATTGATACCTTACATAAATCAGTACTTTGTAAGTTTTTACAATAATAATAATTTTAATTTAAATTACAACGTTATCAGAAACCAAAAATGTACACCTCAGAATATCCAAAATCCTACAACCATTGAACTAAATCTTCTCAAATCTAGAAAACATCTCATTCTTTACAGAAATAATATTCAGAACAATTAACAGACGAATTGTACCCCACACATTTTTTTTCGTTTCAATAAAATGTCAGATGAAATAAAAATTCATCTATTTATATTCGCATAGAAATAAATCTACGAAAGAAACCTTATCCCGATATCTCAAGGGCTAGGTTTTATACCAATCTCGAACCCTCAACATCACACAATACACTAATAGTCATCAATGAAAAAAATATTCACAGATTTGTGGAAATAAAGCACTTAGCTTTTTCAAGTGTAGGGATATCAGAAACCCATACAAATATCGAAGGAGTCGATGAATATTTTGTAAATCGACCAACAATTCTTCTTTCGAAATCGAAAAAAGGGGAACGGGTCAGCTCTTTACGAATTCGTTCCTCGATTCTGTAAGAAACAGGTAAAAATTATAAAAATCAAATCGAAAATCAGATTACATAAATTCAACGGGGAAACAGAAGATTTAATACTTAGCTTGCTTTTGATTCTTTACCCGAATCAGAGATAAAATGATTGAAGGAACAAAGAAACAATTGCCATTCTTTTCTTCCGAAGAAGAAAGAAAACCATCGGTGAAAAGTCGGCGCGGCAAGAGGGTTTGGGGAGAAAGAAACCCTAGGTTAGATTTCAGGGTCTGAGGAATGAGTCGGCCGACCCACGTCCGTAACTTTTTCTTTCTTTTCTTTTTGTTTTTGGTTTTTTTAATTAGGGTTATGTTTATTTTGGGCCGACTCCTAAAAATTTCTGGTGGGCTGAGAAATAAATTAGCCCAGTCAATTTTTCCGGTAATATAATAATGGCCCATTTATATGTTTGCCTTCAGAAGCTGGGTCGATCCGATTTATTAAATGGGCCTATTCCTAAGTTTATTTATTTCTTATATATTTAAATACTAAATGAATTCATTTATTTCCTTATTCAAAAATTTATTATATTACTAAAATTTTTTACTTTTTTTAAATTCAATTTTAAAATCCTATGTTTGGTAGTAATTTATATTATTAAAATTATAATGTCGTGAAATATAGAAAGGGAAATTATAAATTACCATTATTTTGCATAGTGATATTAAAATTTTAACAATTATAATTACATCTTTTTATTATTTATATACATTTAATTATATATGTATTAATGTACTAATTACTTTACTTTGTAATTTTGAAATATATTAAAGTATTTTTATGTATATTAATTTTCATTTGAAACCTAAAAATTAATTATATGAACAATAAGAAACATTAATAATATATTCAAATAAGTTATAAATATTAATTTATTTTATTAAAAAAATATTTAGAATCTAATAATCCATGTTTGCCTAAATTATTAAAATTTGTCTGTGGCTTATCATAATAAGTTCTCTTAAAACATTATAATACTTTATATTAAAATCTTTATAGAAAAAACAATTTATTTTTTAGATTTTTCAAATTTTACGAATCCTTATTTTAATTAAATTTATATTGTTTATAATTTTCTGTTTTATTTACAAAATCATTTTGAAACCTCATAAACTATGTAATTTGATATAAATTAAATTATATTAAATATGACGTTTCTATATTCCTTTAACCCTTTCAATAATTTTAGAAATAATAAATACTTTAATATAAATTATGTTAGAATAATATTTATATTTCTATATTTTTTTTAATTACAATATTGTTTTATATTTTGTTGAAGGATCAATGTTAGATTAATGTTATTTGTTGTACTTATTTTCAATTATTCATTTATTTTAAATATAGTACTTATACTACAATATTAAGCCATTTTACTATAGTTAAATAGTAAAAGGCTTTTCATGTATTTCTTCTTATATTTTATGAAGTAATTTAATAAATTACAATTACTGTATTTATATAATATTTCAATCTAAGAAATAGTTTATTTTATTTGCACACTTTTACTCTAAATGTTTTAACGTAATAAAATTTATTGGTATGTTTATTGTTTTTTGGTGGTTTTTACTAATGTACTTCATTTTCTAAAGACATAGTGCGAAATGAATGAATCTTTTACTTTTCCAACTTAAAATAATATATTATTTTTTTAAATATTTATTATTGTATTGTTTAAAAATACTATAAATTATTACTCTTTTTGTGATATTTATACAACTTAATTAATTTCTGATGCATATAATAATATTTTATTTCAGAAAGAATTTTAATTTTCAATTTCTTATATTATTATAATTTTGTTCCGTCTTATTATAGTGTTTAACTTAGAATTTTCCATTAAAAAATCTCTTTGTTTTTATTATATATAAATAATAATATATTAACTTTTATATCTATATTGAATTTTATTCAAATTTGAGGCTTATCTTATAGATTAACAAATAAAAAATCATTCTTCAGGCTCAAGTATTTATGGAACTGGTGCACTTGAAACTACTTTGACAAATGCATTCTCACTGTCATCTACCCATATAGATCAACTTAGAATTGGTCAAATTTTATTAATAAAATAGACTTTCAAATTATCTAAATTATTATTTGTAGGTTCAATTTATTAACATATTTCAATTGTAAAGTATTTTCAGACAAGACAGCTGTCCAGAGTAATGTGTCAAGTTTAAACAGAGCAATGCATCAGAGTATTGCATCGTCTTCAATTGATTGTACAAATGATTGTATGATTATTAACTTAACCGATGAAGTTGAATTGTACGACAATCCCACGTCCTCAACATTCCCTCCGGCAACACAGTTAACTGATCTCCTTCAAGTTCCACTGATTACTGTTAATAATGATGGTATAAAAGTGTTGTCTCTGTAACTTTATATTGTTTCCTTTAAATTCCTGTTGATACACATACATATTAAATAAATGGTCATGTTTGCAGTAAATGCCTCTATGGATAATGAAGAAAACATTATACTCATAGGTACTTCAGCATTGTTGTTTATTCTTAATAAATAGAATCTCTTAATTTTTATATTAGAAAAAAAACTAACCTTCGTTAAATATTTCAGAATATGGTGATTATGGTGATCCAACATATAAGTGTCAATATTGTGGTGCGTACTTCTGGTACGAAGAAAGATTGCGATCGTATTTCAAGGCAAGTCAACCAAGGTACTCATTGTGTTGTAGTCAAGGAAAGGTCCAACTACCATCGATAAAGGAACCACCGGATATATTGGTCAATCTTTTCCAGGGAAATAGTGAGAGAAGCAAACATTTTTTGGATAATATTAGATCATATAATAACATGTTCAGTTTTACATCAATGGGGGGAAAATTGTTCATTCACCTAATCAAGGCAACGCTCCACCTATCTTCAAATTGCATGGACAAAATTATCATTTGATGGGTAGTTTGTTACCTGCTGAAGGTTCTACACCAAAATTCGCTCAACTTTATATATACGACACTGAACATGAAATCAATAATCGAATCCAGTGTGTTAGGTATGTTGCTTTTAATGAATATATAAATATATATATATATATATTTTACTTTCGTAGAATGTATTATATTTACAAGATTCCAAAATATATTTATTTCTTATAAACAAAACTATTTTGTATGTGCAGGAATAATGAAACGTTGAATAATCTGCACATAGAAATTGTTTCTGATTTGAAAGAAATGCTTGATGAACATAATGTATTGGTAAAATCGTTTCGAATTGTGAGAGATAAAATATCCGATGTAAATACTTCCAATGTTAAGTTGAGATTGATCGGTAGGAGGGACGGAGATGCTAGGAGGTATAATTTGCCTTCGGCATCTGAAGTTGCGGCTCTTTTAGTAGGAGATTTTGATGAGTCGTTGGAGGATAGAGATATAATTGTTGAAATAAAATCCGGTACGCTAAAACGCATTAATGAATTGAATGCTGCGTACCTTGCCCTACAATACCCTTTATTATTTCCTTATGGTGAAGATGGTTATAGAGAGGACATACTTTTCTCAGAGTCTACAGATACTAATGCTGGAGGGAGAAAGAAAGTTAGTATGAAAGAATGGTTTTCTTATAGATTGCATGACAGAGAACATCAATCACCATCTATTCTTTGTGCCAAAAGATTAACACAACAATTTGTGGTAGATGCATACACCATGGTGGAATCAAGTAGGTTAGCTTACATCGAACACACCAAAAGCAGTTACGCTGTGAAATGTATAAAGGGCTATCCGAAGCGTTGCTCCGTGTCGAGTCTGATCCCTGTGCCTTGGGAAGGAGGATTATTTTGCCATCTTCTTTTATTGGTGGAGCCCGATATATGATTCAAAATTATCAAGATGCTATGGCAATATGTCGATGGGCTGGCTATCCCGATTTATTTTTAACATTCACGTGTAATCCCAAGTGGCCTGAAATAACCTGTTTTTTGGAGAAAGTATCTTTGAAGGCTGAAGATCGTCCAGATGTGGTGTGTCGTGTTTTCAAAATGAAGTTGGATGGTCTTATTAAGGATTTACGACAAAACAAAATATTTGGTGCAGTTCGTTCCCGTACGTTGTTTAATTCTAACAATTATATAATTTATTTACTCAATTGCGTTAATTTTCCAAATTATTTATGAGTAACAAATTATAACTATTATTTACTTCTCACTTATATAATTTAAATTTTCAGTGATATATACGATTGAATTTCAGAAACGGGGTCTACCGCATGCACATATTTTATTATTTATGGATCAACAGGATAAGTATCCTACTCCCACCGACATTGATAGGATCATCTCAGCTGAGATTCCTGATAGAGACAAAGATCCTGATTACTACAACGTTGTTCGTGACTTCATGATTCATGGTCCATGCGGTGCTGCAAGACCAAAATCTCCATGCATGTCGTCTGATGGATGTACAAAAAAAATTCCAAAAATGTATGTTGATAATTCAATAGTTGATCAAAATGGTTACCCAGTTTATTATCGTAGGGATAATGGTCGCACTGTGTTGAAGAGTGGAGTTGAACTTGACAATAGATATGTTGTTCCTCACAACCGCTATTTATTACTTAAGTATGGAGCACATTTGAATGTTGAATGGTGTAACCAATCTCGATCGATCAAGTATTTATTCAAATATGTCAACAAAGGACATGATCGCGTTACCGCTTCTTTCTATAAAAGTGTCGATGCTAGGGAAGGAGTAGAAAATGTTGATGAGGTTAGCATGTACTATGATTGCAGATACGTGTCTCCATGCGAAGCTATGTGGAGGATTCTTGGATTTGAAATTCAATTTAAAAATCCATCCGTTGAACGTTTGAGTTTCCATCTACCGGATCAACAATCAATTATTTTTTCGGATGCAGATTCGATAGATATTGTCATGGACCGTCCGACTGTTAATCAAAGCATGTTTCTGGCGTGGTTTGAGGCTAATAAGTTATATGAAGAGGTAAGTCAGCTTACTTATGCAGAATTCCCACAAAAATTTGTTTGGAAAAAAGACAAGAGAGTATGGACAAAAAGGAAACGGGGATTCTCATTAGGTCGGATTTTTTTTGTGCCTCCTGGTAGTGGTGAAATGTATTATTTAAGATGTCTGCTTAATATTATCAGAGGTCCTACGTGTTATGAAGATCTGAGAAAAATAGGAAATGTGACATATACAACTTTTCGAGAAGCGTGTTATGGCCATGGCTTATTGGACGATGACAATGAATACATTGATGGCATAGTTGAAGCCAGTGAATGGTCATCCGCCTATTCGTTGAGATATTTGTTTGCAACTTTGGTTTCCTCTAATAATTTAACAAAGCCAGAAGATGTTTGGGATAAATGTTGGACATATCTATCAGATGACATACTATACAAGCAGCGTCGCATTCTTAATCATCAAGGTATACTTCATTATATTTATGCATGGTTCTTTATTTCTATTGTGAAATAATTAACATGTAATTTTAAATATAAATGTTTAACTTATGTTTCTTTGATTTTTTTTTCAGAATTGAATATGAGTGATGTTGAGATCAAGAATCTTACCTTGCTAGAAATAGAGAAAATAATGCGAGTATTTGGCACGAGTTTGAGAGAATTTGATGGAATGCCCTATCCAGTTATGAGTAATTTATCAAGTGTCCAGAATAAATTAGTGACTGATGAGCTTCGGTACAATCGATCTGCTTTGGCTGAGAAACACTCCATGTTGATAGCAAGTTTCACAGATGAACAACTAAATGTATATAATACAATTATGAATGTAGTTAACTTAGACAAGGGCGGTGTTTACTTTGTTTATGGTTACGGTGGAACTGGTAAAACTTATGTCTGGAAGAGTTTGTCTGCAGCTCTTAGATCAAAAGGAGATATTTTTTTGAACGTCGCTTCGAGTGGAATTGCATCACTTCTCTTGCCCGGTGGAAGAACGGCCCACTCAAGATTTTTCATACCATTAAACCCAATTGAGAATGGTACATGTTCTGTAACTTAAGGATGTAAATTAGCCGAGCTTTTAGTAAGGGCTAAGCTCATAATATGGGATGAAGCTCCGATGATTCATAGACATTGTTTTGAAGCTGTAGATAATACTTTAAAAGATATCATGCAATTGTCCAATCCAGGTAATAAGTTTAAAACCATTCGGTGGTAAAACGGTAGTGTTTGGTGGAGATTTCCGATAGATTTTGCCCGTCATACCAAAACGTACACGTCAGGACATTGTACATGCAACCATTAACTCATCTACCCTTTGGCAACATTGTAAGGTTTTGAGATTAACTAAAAATATGAGGCTTCAGAATCCAACAACTTCTGACTCTGAAATGGTACAGTTGAAAGATTTCTCTGATTGGATTGCAAGAATTGGTGATGGAACGGTAGGAGTTCATCATGATTGTTACTCCGATGTAGAAATTCCTGATGATATTTTGCTGCCATGTTCCTCGAATCCAATTACCACTATTGTGTAGAGTACTTATGCATCAATGCCGAATTTTGTTGAGGAACCAACATTCCTAAAAAATGGGGCCATACTAGCACCCACTCTTGATGTTGTTGATGCTGTAAATGAATACATGAATTCATTAAATTTCGGGGATTCAAAAATCTATTTGAGTTCAGATAGTACTTGCAAGTCTGATTCAAATGTTGATATTTTGGGCGATCTACATACAACTGAACTTTTGAATGGCATTAGATGCTCAGGTGTTCCAAATCATGAGTTACAACTGAAAGTTGGTACTCCTGTGATGTTACTCCGCAACATTGATCATACAGTTGGTTTATGTAATGGTACTCGGATGGTTATTACAAAACTTGAAAATCGCGTTTTGGAGGCGAAGATTCTAAATGGAGCTAATGAAGGACATAAAGTGTTAATCCCACGAATGTCTTTAACACCATCTGATCCAAGGTTGCCGTTTAAATTTCAAAGAAGACAATTTCCTCTTATTGTCTCTTATGCAATGACAATAAATAAGAGTCAGGGACAGTCACTTTCACATGTTGGTCTTTTGTTGAAAAAACATGTATTTAGCCATGGACAGTTGTATGTTGCAGTTTCAAGAGTAACAAATCGTAGCGGATTGAAGATTTTAATTTGTGAAAAAGATAATGAGGAGACTACTTCAACTAGAAATGTTGTGTATAAAGAAGTTTTTCAAAATTTGTAATGTAAGTTTTTGAAATTATTGTTGCTTGCTATTATTAAATTTTAAATTTGTTTGCATGTTTTATTGTTGATTTTATTTAATATCAATGATATAATGTACATTTCTTTAATATGCCATATATTTATTTATTTTATTGTAATGTTTTATAATTTTCTTTAATAATATAAATATTATATTAATAAGTCTTGCACCGCACGGGTGAGTTACTAGTAGTAAATTATAGTTATAAACAAGTAGACACATAATATAGGCTTTGGTAAAATTAAAAGAGAACCATATGGCATAAATTTTATCCAAGCACTACAATGAATTACTAGATTTCATAATACTACATTTTTGTATGTCGTAACCTCAAGTAATTATAACCAATAATATATTTTCGGAAACAAAATTAAATAATAAGTAGTAGCATAAAGACATAAACAACAAGAAATTGATTTCTCATGCCCATTAACCCAACAAACAATTTAACCCATACGAATAAATAAATAATAGTATTCATTCTAAAATGAGTTCGTAATTAAAATCAACCTAGTCATGCCACTAATTAAATAATTATTCAATTTGGAAAACTCATAACTTCATATAATCACGAAAGTAGGCATAAGCATTTGTTTCCTAAGATAAGTTTGAAGAAAAACATAACAAATCCTAATAAAATTTCAATTCGTTTATGAATAAAACGTAATCCATAATTCAAAAAAAAGAATAATAAAAATATGATTCATCCACCTGCTCCCGTCGCCTTGACAAACTCTCTATCCTGAAAGGTAGGAAGGAAAAAGGGGGAGTGCTACACCCAGCTCGTGAGGTTCAGGCTTGTCAAAATTAAATACGGAGTAGTAAAAGCATAGAATGAAAGCAACATGAGCGTATCAAAATCGTAACATTTCATAAATGGCCAACGTAACATAGGTGGATCAAATTAATGATCCCGTATCAATTTGGATCAAATTATGATCCCGTATCAGCGTACCAATTCATATAACAATCAAACCATACTTAAACATACAACATATTTAATAATGACATGCCATAAAAGGAACCTCACCTCTTTCGTAACTTCTCGTAATATAAGGAAAATCTCATGCAAGTGATATGTTTCTAATACGTGCCTTATCTCCTCGCCTGAAGTTCTAAAATACCCGGATCATTAATGCTGAAGGAATACTGGGTTGTATTTACAGGTTTGGCAGGATTTAAATCTAGATGTATCTTCTTAGTGAGAGAAAATCTACATCTGAATCTAATCCTCTAACTAATTGAGAGAAAATATCTTCTTTACTAACAAAATGCTAACCTCTGTAACCATAAGATTCTAAGAAAATATACCGTATCTTGCCTGAAAGATCTATTATATATATATAAATATATTTGGGATTAGAGAAAAATATTTTAAGGTCCAATAATTCTAATTGAGACAATAATAAGCCCTTGCAAAGTAAAATAAAATAAAATAAAGTAAATCAAGAAAATTAAATATTGCGTGAAAATAAATGGGTATTACAAAAATAAAAAAAATTATATATATATATATATATATATATATATAGTTCAACAGCACTTCCTTGTTAGACCTGAAGTCCATATCATCACAAGCTTTACAGAAGATAGTTGGTCATCATTTAGCTAATCTTGAACAAGAAATTATTAAAGTAAATATTTCTCCAATAAACAAGTCTAATTCAACAAATGAAGTTAACCTAATCAGCACCTCTTCTTACTTACCACAACTCTTCATCAATATGAACCCTATAAATATTTGACAGAAAACATCATTCCATGTATCCAA
Organism: Caryopteris x clandonensis; assembly: GCA_028749325.2. NCBI lineage: Eukaryota > Viridiplantae > Streptophyta > Magnoliopsida > Lamiales > Lamiaceae > Caryopteris > Caryopteris x clandonensis. The sequence goes on along the minus strand of JAPYKT020000007.1, from coordinate 3,028,760 downwards.
CTTCATTCAGATCAATCACCAATCAAAACTCAAAGATTTTCATCAATGGCAGCCTCTAACTTCCACCTTCTTCTATCTTTAATCATGGTGGTCTCACTCTCAAGCCTCCAGGCAAGCTGGGCTGCGCGTCTACTATTACAGACTTCTCAGCCAGGATTGCCAACAATTCCGCCGCTGCCTAAGGCCACGCTGCCGCCACTCCCCGCCATGCCAAACTTGCCAACCGCCACACTGCCACCACTGCCAAGCACCCCTCTGCCAACTCTTCCGACTAATCCATCCCTTCCGAAGCCAACATTGCCACCAATGCCAGCCACCCCACTGCCCACCATGCCTTCTATTCCGACCATCCCAACAACTATGCCTTCTTTCCCTTTCCTCTCCCCACCCCCATCAAACTAGGCCTTGGGACATGTCACTATCATTCTGGCCATCCTTTTCATTCATTATATATTGAATTCTATGATTGTTTTCAATTATGTTGGTATTTTGTTTCTAGTAGCATTTCCAGTAGAGTTTCCTTCGGTTCGGCTTCATCCAGAGTTTAATTACTTTGTAGGTTAAAGTCTGGGCAGATTCTGCTGTAACGAGTTATGTTTGTGAGATTAATTTTCTATTTATTGTAAATGCTTGCTTTCCCCAAAATTCATCTATATTTTACTGATATAATGTCCATATGCATGAGAGAGAGAGAGAGAGAGAGAGAGAGAGAGAGAGAGAGAGAGAGAGAGAGAGAGAGAGAGAGAGAGAGAGAGAGAGAGAGAGAGAGATGATCTATGAAAGAAAATTGCCACAATTATAAGTTGATGGCAATGGATGGTATTGAGTCTCCACTACACCATTTTACACACATCACATATATATCAAGAAAGATAAATGACATAGTGGCTTTATCCCATTTTTGGCAACAGATCGAAAACTTATTTTGCTGAATAATATATAGGATCTATCTATATAACTAAAAAGTTATCAAAGTATTGTCAAATCAAATTTAACTACATGTCATGGACTACTACCACATCATTAAATATATATAAAAAAATTTAAAATAATAATTATATATTGAAACCTTATTAAATACATAGAGGCATAATCAATTTTATATGAAAAATGACTTCAATTTGTATTTTGTTTTTGCAAGTTGGTCAAAATCATTATAATTTGTAATTTAATATTTTAATTATTTTCCAGCCAAAAGATTTGAAAAATAGATAATTCTAAAAATTACAAAAATTCAGAAAATAAAAAATAACTTGAGAAAATTACAAAAAAAACAAAAACTAAAATTCATACTTGAACTCATAAAATTAAAAATGAACATAAATATTTTTAAAATAACTCTAAAAAAATTATTCATAATACTTTCTGAAATTAAAGATAATTCTTAAAATACAGAGAAATTCAGAAAATAATAAATATCAGAAAATATTTAAAAGAAGTTAAATATAAATTCTAAAAATTCCAGGAATTTTACAAATATTACAAATAAATTCCCAAAATTATTTATAAAAAATAAAATCACAACAAATTCTGAAGGTTAAAAAATAAATTTTTTAAATGGATAATCATAGTTCTGAAAAGTCCAAATATATTGTCGAAATTATAGTAATTATAAATGTAAAGAAATTACGAAAAATGTTGACCAAAGAAATTGTGAAATAAATCATTAACGAAACAATCAAATAAATAATAGAAAATTTACAATTTATATTGTAATTTCTGGAATTAAGTTTTTATCATTGGGAATTATATGTAGTTTCTGGACTTTTTGGTAATTTTCATTATTTTTTTCGTACTTTGAAGTATTTATTTTTTCAATTTTGAGAAGTTATCTGTAATTTTCATCATTTATTTTGAATTTTTGAATTTCATTTTTAAATTTTGGATTTAATTTGTATTTTTTTTTTAATTTAGATTGTAATTTTATAAATTTATTTGTTATTTTCAAATATTTATCTAAAATTTTAATAGTTATTTTTATTTTGAGAATTTTATCAAAATGGCCTCTTAACATACATGTTTGACTAATATGTGTAATTTTGGCAGAAATTTCAGTTCGATTATTCGGAGCTAGCTAATTGCATGTCTGAGTCTTAGTCCAAAATCGCTAATAGGTTAGCACCTAAATTGTAGTTTCTTTTTATTCACCTAAATTTATATGTTATCATGCAACTATACGGAGTAATTATAGATAGCGATGAGTAAGGTCATATCCATTAGGATTAGAGAAAATTATTGAGTATTACAAATTTATTTTACACTTTATCTAGATTCTTGAAATAAAAGAGTGTAAATTAATTATTAACTAATAATAATTATAATCTAGATAACAAGAGAAGCAACCTGAAGTGTATGTAATTTATAGATTAGTTAATTATGTCAATATTTCTATTTCACGTGAATAATTAAATTCAAATAGAATCATAGACTCATAATTCACCATAAATATTACTACGCTCATAATTAAACAAGAAACGTAAAACAATATATATGAATAAGAAATTAAAAAAAGAACTTTAATAAAAACTAATTTAATGAAATATAATCATTTCATCGTAACATGCCCTAAGACTACGAGAAGGTTAACTACTAGATACAGCTGAATTATCAATCAAATGAAATATATTTCTAACTTGTCCCAAGATAATTCAAAAAAAAAAGACGAGAGAGACAAAAATAAAATACTGAATTTTGGTAGTGAATCTATGAATTATCCCTAATTAAAGTAAACTACTAAAAAAATTTATTTTATAGATAATTTACTAGTGATCAAATTAATTAAAGCAATAAATAAATAAAATTGTATAATTTTTTTTTTAATTTTTAAATAATTGTACCTTCATCTATGTGCTAAAAAAAGGGAAAAAAAAACATATTTGTAAAACATGACTTATTTAGAATGCGGGGGTATAAGACTTGTAAAAAGTTTAATTATCCACTCCCACCAAGCCACCCATGCACCCACAAAAAGAGTTTATATATATATATATAAGATCTGAACTCCATATCCTCACAACATTTTCAGAAGATAGTTGATCTTCATTTAACTAATCTTGAACAAGAAACTATTAAAATAAATGTTTATCCATAAACAAGTCTACTTCATCAAATGAAGTTAACCTAATATGCAACTCTTCATCAATATGGACCCTATAAATATTTGACAAAAACATCATTCTATGTATCCAACTTCATTCAGATCCATCACCAATCAAAACTCAAAGATATCCATCAATGGCAGCCTCTAACTTCCACCTTCTTCTATCTTTCATCGTGGTGGTCTCACTCTCGAGCCTCCATGCAAGCTGGGCTGCGCGTCAACTATTGCAGACTTCTCAGCCAGGATTGCCGACAATTCCGCCGCTGCCTAAAGCCACGCTGCCGCCACTCCCCGCCATGCCAAACTTGCCAACCGCCACACTGCCGCCGCTGCCAAGTAACCCTCTGCCAACTCTACCGACTAATCCATCCCTCCCAAAGCCTACATTGTCACCAATGCCAACTACCCCACTGCCTACCATGCCTTCTATTCCGACTATCCCAACAACTATGCCTTCTTTCCCTTTCCTGTCCCCACCCCCATCAAACTAGGCCTTGGGACATGTCACCATCATTCTGCCCATCCTTTTCATTCATTATATGCTGGATTTTATGATTATTTTTCATTATGTTGGTGCTGTGTGTTTGTGTTTCTAGCAGCTTATTCAGTTTGGATTCATCCAGGGTTTATTTATTACTTTGTAGTATAAAGTGGGGGCAGAGTCTGTTGTAATCAGTTATGTTCATGAGATTTCCATTTTTTGCAAGAATAGGTATTATCTGCATGGTTGTACGAATCGAATTCAATTCACTTAAAATTCATAATCAAACCTCAAAAACCATGTTAAACTAATAAAGATTAAAAAAAATTCTCGTCTGGCCGTAATTCTGAATTCTCCGCAGAACGCAATTATTTTTTTTAATTAAATTAAATGTCCATCTCTACCTTCACCAACATATAATATATTTTATTAATATGTTATGAAATTATAATAGGGACATGTGGCAGTTTCTTATTATGAGGGGTTATATTAAAGAGAATAAATATATATACTGGTAAAATAAGTAATATTTTTTAATTAAATAAATAATAATGAATAATTCTTTAGACAAACAAAAAAATAAGTTGTTCAAGCATATCTCATAACTAAAATGAATTCTATGAACTTGACCAACACTATTTATAGGTTCAAATTAAAGTGATAGAAATTTTATGCCATTATTTATTTATTAAATTACTTTTAGCCATCAAATTTGATATTTTCTTATAAATTAATATTATGATTAAAATAACACACATTATATAAATGATTAATACTATTAAAAGCTAAAAATAATATTATTTAACAAACATTAATCACTTCTTAACAAAAAGTAATATTTTAACGGTACAGAGTGAATGTATTACTATTTAATCATAGAGGTATTATTCTTTGTGTTAAAATATATTATTGTTTAACTGTAAATGTATTTTTATTTTTTTTTTGTTAAAAGATATTACTTTTTAACCAAAAATGTAATTATGTTAACCGTAAAAGTACTACTTTTTATGTTGAAAGATATCAATTCTTAACTATAAATATTTTACCTTTTATGATGAAAGGTATTATAATTTCACTGTAAAAGTATTATTGATTAACCATAAATGTATTACTTTTTAGTTGAGATGTATTATTGTCTAATTATAAAATGTATTATCCTTTGTGTTGAAATGTATTATTTTTTGTGTTGAAAAATATTTTTATTTAACCATAAAAATAGTATTGTTTAACTATAAATATTACTATTTGTGTTGAAATATATGTATTATTGTTTAATCATAAAGGTTGCTACTATTTAACTATAAAAGCATTGTTCTTTCTGTGAAAATGTATTGTTGTTTAACCATAAAGATATTTCACTTCATGTTGAAATGCATACTGCTGACCATATTACTAGTGTAAAGAGGTATTATTCTGTAATAACGGTAAATAGTATAAAATATATATATCACAAATTTATAAACATACAGAAATATTTTTCCTAAGTAATACTATATTTCATTATATAGAATTATAAGAAAAACGTAAAAAATTTATGACTAAAAGTCATAATAATTATAATTTGGATATATTGAAAAATTTATAAATAATTATAAATATGATTAAATAGCTAGTGGTATGCACCATCAATATTATAAAATATTTGCTAAAAATTTAATTTAGTGGGTTGGCTTAATGCTATTGATCATGATGTCAAAAACTTTGTGCTTGTTAGATATAGGTTCTAGTCTTTTTTTTTTTTTTAAATAATATAAACTATATTACAATTTAATTGTATTTCATTTTTTATTTGCCAAGAATTTATTCCAATTTTTTCACTGACATACTTTTCATGATAGAACACTCTGGTGGCAGGTAATTAATATACACATATTTTAGATATCTATAAAAGTAATAACATCATTTTACACACATACTTATTGATATGAACAAAAATCAGATTTAAAGGAAAAGAGATGGAGAACTGATATTTGATAATAAAAAAATTTACAAAGAAAGCAGGGTACTCATTAGAGCGAGTGTAAGCTCCAAAAAAAAAACTTAACATCAAAAACCTTCTCTCTCTTCCTATGGTAGCCAACATATTTTATAGTACGTTTGTGCCACTACCATTCACTATAACAAATTGTCAGAGATTGTTTCCCACATAATCTTTCATCCACACTGGCAGAATTCTTTTACGAGGTTGGGCTGGATCATTAGGCTCCTCTTCTTGGGCCAACTCATTTACATGGGTTGGGCTATGTTTTAAGATCATATCACTCCCCCTTGCTTGAAATGCCACATTGTCCTCAAGGTGGAAAGTAGGAAATGTTATGTTGATGTCATCTAAGTTCTCCCACGTGGCTTCTTCTGGCGGTGCACCAAGCCATTGAATTAATCCTTGAGAAATTGCCTTGCCTTTATGTAACACAGTACGAGTGCTGCAAAGTGCTAAAGGGACCATTAAGGGGTGGTTAGCATAGCTGTCCTCTGGGAGTTGGCTTGCCATAGCAACATCCCCCTTGAATGGTTTGAGTTGAGACATATGAAAAACAGGGTGGATTTTGCTAGTAGGAGGGAGTTCCAATTTGTACGCAACATGTTCGAATTTTGCAAGTATGGTGAAAGGGCCAAAATAACAGCGAGCCAATTTTTGATAGGGTCGCAAAGCCACTGATGTTTGCCGATATGGTTGCAGTTGAACCAATACACGATCTCCTATGTTAAATTGCAGCTTACGACGAGAGAGGTTGGCTTTCTGTGTCATTCTATTTTGTGCTTGCAACAAATTAGCCTTTAGAGAACGGAGCAACTCATCCATTTCCAATAAAATGTCATCCACGGCCTGAATGGCTGAAGTACCCTGCTGATAGCGTGGAATTGATGGTGGTATGCGACCATATCGAGCCTGGAAATGACTCATCTTGAGGCCGGTGTGATAACTGGAGTTATAGTTAAATTCTGCCCAAGGTAAGAAACGAATCCAATCAGCTGGTTTGTCTTGAACAAAAGCTCGATGATATTGTTCGAGTCCTCTATTCACAACCTCCTATTGCCCATCGGTTTGAGGATGGTAGGCAATATTATGCTTCAAGGTTGTACCACTTAATGTAAACAACTCCTTCCAGAAGGCGCTCATGAAAGTGGGGTCTCAATCTGTCACAATTGAGTTGGGAAACCCGTGGTGCTTAACCACAATATCAACAAACTTCTCTGCAGATTTGCTGGCAGTAAAATTGGGAGGCAAGGCTCCAAAGTGGGCATATTTGGAGAGACGATCGACGACCACAAGAATAACTGAATTGCCTTTGGAGATGGATAATCCCACTATGTAATCCATCGTAATGTCCTCCCAAACCATTGAAGGAATAGACAAAGGCTGGAGTAAGCCTGTCGGCGGTAGGGTCGAATTTTTGGTTTGCTGACAAATAAGGCAAGTCGTGACATAGTGGATAACGTCACTTTTCATACCTTTCCAAAAAAATGTATTGGATAGCCGAGCTATAGTGCGATTGATCCCACCGTGTCCCGCTAAGGGTGTTGCGTGGAACTCATGCAGAATCCAGTCTTTAAGCTTTGAATGCTTCCCCAACACATAACGATTTTTATACAATAATAGACCGTTAGGGGCTGTAAAATGTGGTGATAAGGTGTGATTTCCTAGCTGGTTGTGTAATTCCACTAATTCATAATCATTTAAATTTTCATCATGAATGGCCTGAATTAGATCACATTGTGGTTGGCTGACAAATGGAAAACACCTGGCAAAATCAACAGAATCACCCTCCTCATGTACACGAGACAACGCATCAGCCACTGCATTCATCTTTTCGGGTTTGTATTCAATGCGAAAAGTGTAACCAAGCAACTTATGGAGATGTACCTGCTGCTCTGGAGTATGTATTACTTGTTAAAATAATTCTTTGATGCTCTTATGATCAGTGTGAACAACAAAAGACCGCCCAAGCAGGTATTGTCGCCACTTACGAATGGACTCAGTGATGGCATATAACTCCTTGTTGTATGTTGAAGAAGCGCGAAGCTTTGGGCCCAATTTCTTGCTAAAATAAGATAAAGGATGGCCATTTTGGAGTAGCACAGCTCCAATACCCACGTTCGAAGCATCTGTCTCAATGTTGAACTCTTCTGAAAAATTAGGTAAGCGTAGCACCGGTGCCTGGATCATCGCTTGCTTGAGTTGGTTAAAGGATTGTTGTGCTTCATCAGACCATTTGAAAGCGTCTTTACATAATAAGTCGGTAAGGGGTACAACAAGCATAGCATACCCACGAATGAACCGGCGGTAGTAGCCCATAAGGCCCAGAAAACCCCTAAGATGCTTGACTGATTTGGGTGTTGGCCATTGTGTCATAGTAGCCAATTTCTTAGAATCTGCCTGAACAACGCCGCCGGAGACAATGTGGCCCAAATATTCGACTGTCGGTTGGCAAAAACTGCATTTAGATTGTTTAATGTAGAAACTCTAAGCTTTCAAGCAGTCTAAAGTTGTGGTCAAGTGTTGTACATGTTCATGTAAAGTTGAGCTGTAAATGAGTATATCATCAAAAAAGACAATGATGAACTTACGAAAGATAAGGAGAGAAAACCCGATTCATGGCTACTTGAAATGTTGATGGAGCATTCGAAAGCCCAAAAGGCATGACAACAAATTCGTAATGCCCATCCACTATGCGAAAAGCTGTTTTTGGGATGTCGCGTTGGTGCATACGTATTTGGTGATACCCCGATCGCAAATCCAATTTGGTAAAGTAGCGCGCATTGCCCAATTCATCGAGTAGTTCATCTATTGTTGGTATTGGGAATTTATCTTTGACTGTAACAGCTTCAAGGCGCGATAGTCCACACAAAATCGATAACTCCCATCCTTCTTGCGAACCAACAATACGGGGGAGGAAAACAGGCTGGTACTAGGGCGAATTGTCCCTTGTTCAAGCATTTCCTTCACCATTTTTTCAATTTCTGCCTTTTGAAAGTAAGGGTATCGGTACGGCCTTACATTAACTGGTTTGTTGCCCGGTAAAAGATGAATTCGATGATCCACAATCCGCTGAGGAGGCAAACCAATTGGCACAGTAAATAAGTGCTGAAAACAAATGAGAACCTCCAAAATGCTGCCAGGTAAATCTGAGGGAAACTCTAGAAGTGAAGAGGGTGGTAAATGTGGGTTATCAATGTCAAGTAAAGAGAAACAATGTATCTCATAGACACTCAAGATTTCATTATGTGCGACTGTGGCTTGCAACTGGTGAAAAGTGACTAGTTCCGAGGTGGACAGTATGGTTCCTTGCAATGTAATGGCTTTATCCTTCCAGAGAAATTCCATAGTGACAGCTGAATAATCATGAGAAACCCATCCGAGTTCTTGTAACCATTGGATGCCCAAAACTAGCTTGATAAAATTGTGGGAGGAACCACTATCAACTAACACTTGATAGGCGGATCCTTTGATTTCTCCCCGAAGACGCAATGAACGAGGATTGGATGGCCCAGAAAGTGCATTTAAACTTGATATATCAGCTAGGATAGGGTCATCTGGAGGGTCAGGCTCCTCTGGTACGTTGTTGGTGATCTCTTCCCCATCATCAGTTCCAAGAAGGAGCAAGAACTTGCTTTGGCATCGATGAGATGGGCTGTAACTTTGATCACAATTATAACATAGCCCTTTCTCTCGCTTTTCCCGAAGTTCCGCTGCAGATAATCGACGAATTGGTAATGATGATGTGTGTTTGGGAGGGTGCATTTGTGAGTTTGGGATTTTCTAAGGATGGTGGTGATTGGTGAATGGTTACTCTTGGGTTAGTAGAAGAGGATTTAGGATACTGGAAATTGGATTTAGGAGTAGGTATTGGTGATATGGATTGGGTGGCGGTAATTCGCGGCCTAGAACGAAAAAATTCTTGTGCTTCTAGTAATCGGGTTTCATGAACTCAGGCTAGAGAAAATGCTTCCATTAATGTCGTTGGACGAGAGAAGAGCAATTCCTGACGCAATTCTGGCTTGAGACCGGTGGTAAAAAAAACTAATGAGAAGGGGCTCAGAAATTCCCTTAACCTTGTTCATAAGACTTTCAAATTCAGACGGGAAATTTGCAACTGTGGAAGTTTGAGATAATTTGGATAATTTCCCCTGAAAGTCCTCATAAACAGAGTCCCCAAAGCGATATCGCAAATTGTGAAGAAATTCACGCCAAGTGGAGAGAAGATTGTTATTCTTCATCCATTGGCGCCACGCAGTAGCTTTACCATCCATGTGGAGTGCGGTAACGCGTAAGGGAAGTGGTTCGGGCGTTCCATGAAAATCAAAAAATTCTTCAATGCGAAAGATCCAAGTATCTGGGTCATCACCACCAAACCGAGGGACATCCATTTTGAGTGAGCGTAGAATGGGGGAGAATTCAGGCTTTTCAAATGAGGAATCTGATACTGATTGAGATTGTTGGGTAGAATTGTTTGGATTTGAGGAGCTCCCTGGAGTATTTTGAACCTGAGAGCGTAAGTCGTCAATTTTCAAGTCCACAGTTTTCATAAAGGTATTCAAGGTTTGAGTCATAGTGGTGGATTGAGATTCAAACTGGGCTTGCATAAATTTTGCTTGATTTTCTAGTTGAAGCTGTAAAGCTTGAATGGCAGTGGGCAAATCTGGGTTTGGCATGATGGTCAATGAAAGCACCAATGATATGAACAAAAATCAGATTTAAAGGAAAAGAGATGGAGAACTGATATTTGATAATAAGAAAATTTACAAAGAAAGCAGGGCACTCATTAGAGCAAGTGTAAGCTCCAAAAAAAAAAAAAACTTAACATCAAAAACCTTCTCTCTTCCTATGGTAGCCAACATATTTTATAGTACATTTGTGTCACTACCATTCACTATAACAAACTGTCAGAAATTGTTTCCCACATAATCTTTCATCCACACTGGCGAAATTCTTTTACGAGGTTGGGCTGGATCATTAGGCTCCTCTTCTTGGGCCAACTCATTTACATGGGTTGGGCTTTGTTTTAGGATCATATCACTTATCCACATTGCATTAATCTCTAAGAAATAACTTTAAAAGACGGGTGTAATATATATTAATATATGAGTATATTATTAATTTTTACTATACTTGTATATTTATTTTTATAGTCATACTTATTATCGAGTAATACTCATCAATTTTGATATCCTTGTAATTTCGAAAATTTTAGCCTATCGGATGGCAGCCTCGTCTCATATAAAAAATACTCCTTCCGTCTTAATATAAAAATTAAATTTTAAAAATATTTTTATCACAATATAACAATTGTGTTTCAAAAGTTAATATGTATAATGGTGTAAAAATAAAAAGTTAAATGTTAATTTCACAAATAATTTACAAATGATCAAATTAATTAAAACAATAAATAAAAACGAAATAAGTTAGAATTTCTAATTTTTTTAAATTATACCTTTGTCGAATGACCAAAAACAAAAATGTATATAACGCAAAATATTATGTACATTGATTGTCTGTGCAACTCAATCTATAGTATTATTTGTTAAAATAAATAAGTAAAATTTTTAGTTAAATACATAATATTTTAAATCAAATGAAAGATGATGAGATGTTAGAATATAAAACTATAAGTTGGACTTACATGAAGTTTAGTTGTCCACTCCCACCTACCCATCCACACAACCCAAAAAAAGAAAAATTATACCTATATATATATATATATATATTTATATACACACATATATATCAATAAATAAATAAATATATCACAAGCGTTTCAGAAGATAGGTAAGCTTCATTTAACTAATCTTGGACAACAAATTATTAAGATACATATTTCTCCACAAACAAGTCTGCTTCATCAAATGAAGTTAACCGAATCAGCACTTCTTCTTACTTACTTTAACTAAATCCAAGCCAACTCCCAGAACTCTCTTCATCAATATCAACTCTATATATACTTGACCGAAAACATCATTCTATATATCCAGCTTCTTCAGATCAATCACCAATCAAAACTCAAAGATATCCATCAATGGCAGCCTCTAACTTCCACCTTCTTCTATCTTTGATAGTGGTGGTCTCACTCTCGAGCCTCCATGCAAGCTGGGCTGCACGGCATCTATTGCAGACTTCTCAGCCAGGACTACCAGCAATCCCGTCATTGCCTAAGGCCACACTGCCACCACTCCCCTCCATGCCAAACTTGCCAACCTCCACACTACCACCACTGCCAAGCACCCCTCTGCCAATTAATCCATCCCTCCCGAAGCCAACATTGCCACCAATGCCAACCACCCCACTACCCACCATGCCTTCTATTCCGACTATCCCAACAACTATGCCTTCTTTCCCTTTCCTCTCCCCACCCCCATCAAACTAGGCATTGGGACATATCACTGTGATTCTGCCCATTCCTTTTATTCATTATATGCTGGATTTTATGGTTGTTTTTCATTATGTTGGTATCTTGTGGGTGTTTTTCTAGTAGCTTTTTAGTAGAGTTTGATTCAGTTTGGATTCATCCGGGTTTTAGTCACTTTGTAGTATAAAGTCTGGGCAGAGTCTGTTGTAATCAGTTATGCTTATGAGATTAATTTCCCATTTTATTGCAAATGCTAGCTTTGCACAATTTCATCGCTCTTTTACTGATATAAAATATGTATGCATGAGAGAGAGAGAGAGAGAGAGAGAGATTGCTTTCGGAGTTGAATATATCTGACAAGAAGAAAACTGCAATTCAAAATCATGACAGTAAAAAAAGGCATACTTACCAGGAAACTGTCTTTGCCAGTATGACTTCAACAAAGTTGCTGAATTATTTATGTTCGTTACCCATGTTATAATTTTCCTTCTTTCATTGGTCTTTTGGTTTCTTTCACCTCGACAAAACCATATCTTCCACACAACTAAAACAATTCAATTTTCAAATAAAATATTCAGCTGATAAGACAATTATGAAAATCAATGAATCTCATCAAACTCAACTTTCATAAATATAAATGTCATAGATACAAAGAACACAACACAAGGAGGAACTCTTCCAGCATAAATTCTAAACCTTTTTCTCCACACAAAAAATAAAATAATAATAATAATAATAATAATAATAATAATAATAATAATAATAATAATAATAAAATAAATAAATCACGGTACAGAGGATATGGTTAAAGGGTTGACACATTCTAGAGCTTATCTTCACTATGGAAGTATAGCTATGGAATACGATATGTTACCATAGGAAGGAAACCGAATCTGTCCCTGTTGAACACAATATCATGGCTACAACTGGCCTTTACAGCTTCTTCTAAACTTCGGGCTCGATCAAAGTCAACTTTGAAAGTGACCATTGTAATACTGTCTTTTCCAGTATGTAACTCCTGCTTGATGTCAACTTGAAAAGATTGAAGCTGCAAGTTTAATGCTAAATTAATTATATACATAATATATTCAAAAGAAAAGAGAATTCCCCAAGTGAAATGGTAAAGCTACAAAGTAATACTAGGAAAGTCTCACATATTTTCTTTAATTGAGAATTCAAAAAATATAAAAAAGCAAGCACAGTGGCATGCAGATGATGCTTCCTCCAAAAAAATATCATAAATTTCTGGATCCCGTTCTTTTGTAAATGCAAAACAATAAGTTACAAATCATGGATTGACTTGATGTAATCAGACCCAAAGAATTGAACAAGCTGTGCAGTAAACCTATGCAGTTTTCTTCAAAAGCTTTGAGCTGGTAGGGGGATGAGTAAACCAGAATAAGATATGATAAAATTACAAATAACACCAATAGAGAGACATAATGAGCTATTAGTGAAAGATGAAATTGAGATCCCCTTTCATCACCGTTGCATGAAACTTTGAGGAATAAAACATTCGGCGTAAGAAATTGACTGTTTGAATAAAGGAACAAAGCATCATTCAATAATTTGAACAGTAAATGAACATTATCATATTATCTTATCAGAATTGCTTGCCAGGAGCTGTGAAGGCAGACAAATGAACACTATAAAGTGAACAGAGTGCATCGAAATTTCTTTCAACAACTATAAACTATAAAGCCCAAGAAATCTCATTATGTCAATCTAAAAATAAGGTAATACATTTTAAATTTTGAATTTAGAAATGATAAAAATTTATATTCAGTAGCTTTATTGACCTGATCTTACATGATGGTACAGAACTCCCAAAAGATCAAAAGGGAACTCCAATTTTTTAAGCTCCAACTGCATTTTCTTGTAAGACCTGAACTCCGTATCATCACAAGCTTTTCAAAAGATAGGTCAGCTTCATTTAACTAATCTTGGACAAAAAAGTATTCAAATAAATGTTGCTCCATAAACAAGTCAACTTCATCACATGAAGTTAACCTAATCAGCACTTATTCTTACTTACCAGAACTAAATTCAAGCCAACTCCCAGAATGCTTCACCAATATCAACCCTATAAATATTTGACAGAAATCATCATTCTACATATCCAGATTCCAGCTTCTTTCAGATCAATCACCAGTCAAAACTCAAATCTATCCATCAATGGCGAACTCTAACGTCCACCTTCTTCTATCTTTAATCATGGTGGTCTCACTCTCGAGCCTCCACGCAAGCTGGGCTGCGCGAAACCTATTGCAGACTTCTCAGCCTGGAATGCCGACAATTCCGCCGTTGCCTAAGGCCACACTGCCACCACTCCCCGCCATGCCAAACTTGCCAGCAGCCACGCTGCCACCACTGCCAAGCACCCCTCTGCCAACTCTGCCGACCAATCCATCCCTCCCAAAGCCTACATTACCACCCATGCCAGCTACCCCACTGCCCACCATGCCTGCTATACCAACCATCCCAACAACTATGCCTTCTTTCCCTTTCCTCTCCCCACCACCCTCAAACTAGGCCTCAGCACATGTCAATGATTCTGCCCAGCATCTTCATCCATTAAGTGCTGGATTTATTGATTGTTTTTCATTCTGTTGGTATTGTGTGACTGTGTTTCTAGTAGCGTTTCCAGTAGAGTATGCTTCAGTTTGGATTCATCCAGAGTTCAATTACTTCGTAGTATAAAGTCTGGGCAGATTGTGTTGTAATCAGTTATGTTCATGAAATTTACCATTTATTGAAAATACTTGCTTTGTCCAACTTCATCTCTCTTTTGCTGATATAAAGTATATAAGTATGTGAATTGGCGCCTAAGAGAGAGAGAGAGAGAGATTTAAGAATTTATTATATCTGACAAGAAGAAACCTGGACTTCGAAATCATGGCAGTAAAAAAAGGCAAACTTACCAGGAAACTGTCTTTGCCAATTACACTTCAACAAAGTTCCTGGAATTATGTATGTTTGTCGCCCATGTTACTATTTTATCTCTACCATTTATATTTTGGTTTCTTTCTCCTCGAGCGAACCATATCTTGCACAACTAAAACAATTTAATTTTCAAATAGAACTAATCAGCTTATAATAAATTCGGGAAATAGATGAAACTGCATCAAACTCAACTTTCATAATATTAATGTCATAGATACAGAGAACACAAGGCAAGGAGGAGCCCTTCTGAGTTCCGGCATATATACTAAATCTTTTCTCCAGTAAAAAAAATTCACAGTACAGAGGATATACAATAACAATCTTTTTGGAGTAAAAGGGTCTGGTTAAAAGCTTGATACATTCTAGAGCTTATCTTCAAAAGGTAAGTATAGCTATGGAAAACCATATGTTACCATAGGAAGCAACCGAAATCAGTGCCTGTAGAACACAATATCATGGCTACAACTGGCCTTTACAGCTTCTTCTAAACTTTGGACTTGATCAAAGTCAACTTTGAAAGTGACCGATGTAACATTGTCTTTTCTAGTATCATAATCCTTCTTGATGTCCTCAACTTGAAAAGAAGAAGATGCAAGTTTAAAGCTAAATTAATTAAAAAAAAAATATTTAAATGAAACAAAGAATCCAGAAATGAAATGGAAAACCTAGGCAGTAAGTTATACTTTGAAAGTTTCTCAGATTTTCTATAATTGAGGATTCAAAAAATATTAAAAAGCAAGCATAGTGACATGCAGATGAGGTTTGCCCCAAAAAAATTCAGACATTTCTGGATCTCATTCTTTTGAAAATGCAAATCCATAAGTTTAGAAATCCTGGATTGACTTGATGTAATCAGACCCAATGAACTGAAAAGGCTTTGCAGTAATCTCGTTCAATTTTCATCGAAAGCTTTGAGGTGGTGGGGGGGATGAGTAAGCCTGAATAAAATATAATAAAATTACAAAATAACACTAATAGACAGACATAATGAGCTAATAGTGAATGATGAAATTGAGATCCCCTTTCATCACCATTGCATGAAACTGAAAGTTGAGTAATAACTCATTCGAGTAAGAAATTGACAGTTTGACTAAAGGAACTAGGTAGTATTCAATAATTTGAAAAGTAGATGAACAATATTATATTATATTTTCAGAATTCCTTATCAGGATCTGTGACGGCAGAGCAAATGACCACTAAAAAGTGAACAAAGTGCATCAAGATTTCTTTTACCTATTATAAAGCCCAATATATTTCATTATGTTAATCTAAAACTACGGTAACATAATTTAAATTTTTAAGTTAGAAATGATAAATTTATATTCAGTAGCTTTAATGATCTGATCTCACATGATGGTGCAGAACTCCCAAAAGATCAAAATGGGCCTCTATGTTTTTAAGCTCCAACTGCATTTTCTTGTTAGACCTGAACTCCATATCACCACAAACTTTTCAGAAGATAATTCAGCTTCATTTACCTAATAGCGTTTAAAAATTATTAAGATAAATGTTGCTCCACCAACAAGTCTACTTCATCAAATGAAGTTAACCTAATCAGGACTTCTTACTTACCAGAACTAAATCCAAGCCAACTCCAAGAACTCTTCATCAATATCAACCCTATAAATATTTGACAGAAAACATCATTCTACATATCAAGTCTCTTTCAGATCAATCAGCAGTCAAAACTCAAAGCTATCCATCAATGGCAACCTCTAACCTCCAACTTCTTCTATCTTTAACCATGGTGGTCTCACTCTCAAGCCTCCATGCATGCTGGGCAACTCGTCACATATTGCAGACTTCGCAGCCAGGAATGCCGACAATTCCGCCGTTGCCTAAGGCCACACTACCACCACTCCCCGCCATGGCAAACTTGCCAACCACCACACTGCCACCACTGCCAAGCACCCCTCTGCCAACAAATCCATCCCTCCCAAAGCCTACATTGCCACCAATGCCAACCACCCCACTACCCACCATGCCCTCTATTCCGACCATCCCAACAATTATGCCTTCTTTCCCTTTCCTCTCACCACCCCCCTCAAACTAGGCCATGAGACATACCCCCATGATTCTGTGCACCCTCATAAATCATTAAGGGCTCAATTTATGATTGCATATCATTCTGTTGGTATTGTGCATCTTGTGTTTCTAGTAGCTTTTTCAGTAGAGTTTGCTTAAGTTAGATTCATCCAAATTTTTATTACTGTGAAGTAAAAAGTCTGGGAAGATTTGAATTGTAATCTGTTGTGTTCAATACATTTCTCATTTATTGCAAATACATGTTTTGCCCACCTTCAATTCCCTTTTACTGATATAATGTATAAATGTATGCAAGTGTTTGCCTCGGTGTGTGTGTGTGTGCAAGTGTGTGAGAGGGAGATTGCTTTCAGAGCTGATTTTTATCTGACAACTAGAAAACCAAAATTTGAAATCATGGAAGTAAAAAAAAGGGGGCAAACTTACCAGGAACTGAATTTGCCAATTAGACTTCAATAAAGTTGCTGGAATAATTTATGTTTGTCGTCCATGTTATTATTTTCGTCTCTCCCATTTATCTTGTGGTTTCTCCTCAAGCAAACCACATCTTGCATAACGAAAACAATTTAATTTTCAAATAAAATAGTCAGCTGATAAGACAATTCTAGAAATTGATGAAACTGCATCAAACTCAACTTTCATAAATGTAATGTCAAAATACAGAGAACATAAGACAAGGAGGAGCTCTTCCGGCATATATTCTAAACCTTTCTCCACTAAATATTTGAAATACAGAGGATATACAATAACAATCTTGTTGGAGTGAAAGGGTCTGGTCAAAGGCTGAGACATTCTAGAGCTTATCTTCAAAATGTATTTAGACTGTATGTATAGCTTTGGAAGGCCACACGTTACCATACAAAAGAAACCAAAATCAGTGCCTATAGAACACAATATCACGACTACAACCGGCCTTTAGAGCTTCTTCTAAACTTTGGGCTTGATCAAAGTCAACTTTGAAAGTGACCATTATAGCATTGTCCTTTCCAGTATCATAATCCTGCTTGATGTCCTCAACATGAAAAGATTGCAGCTGCAATTTTAGTGCTAAATTAATTATTTAAAAAATAAAATAAACAAGATAATCCCTGAGTGAAATCATTTAATGCTAGAAAGTAAGTTATACTTGGAAAGTTTCTTATATTTTACATAAGTGAGGATTCAAAAAATATATATTAATTTAGAGAAGATTAATAAAAAAGATTAAAAATGCATGTTGACATGCAGATGAGGTTTGCCCCAAAAAAATAACACATTTCTGGATCTCAGGCTTTTAAAAATGCAAAACAGTAAGTTACAAATCCTGGATTGACTTGATGTAATCAGACACAATAAACTGAACAGGCTGTGCAGAATTCTTATGCAATTTTCTTCAAAAGGATGAGGTGGTGGGACGGATAAGTAAGCCTGAATAAGATAAGATAAACATTACAAAATAACACTAACAGAGAGAAATAATAAGCTAATGGTAAAACATGAAATTGAGGTACCCTTTCATCACCCTTGCATGAAACTGAATGTTGAGGAATAACAAAATGGACTTACTGACAAAAGGCACTAGGTAGCTTTCAATAATTTGAAAATAAATGGAGATATAATATTATCAAGATCTGTGAAGGCAGAGCAAATAACCACTATCAAGCAGATAAAGAGCTTCAAAATTTCTTCTAACTACGTTAAAGCCGAAGAAATTTCATTAAGATAATATAAAAATGAGGTAACATAATTTAAATTTTCAAGTTAGAAATGATAATTTGTATTCAGTAGCTTAATGGATCTGATCTTACATGATGGTACAGAACTCCCAAAAGATCAAAAGAGACCTCCAATCCCATTGAAACCTGTAGCACCCAAAAAAAAACCTTGGTTATGCATCCATGAGTGCACGTCAAACGAATTAAACCTCCAATATCAATGATTTCAGAGGAAATGAGGGAAACTCAAGGCTATAAATTACTTTGGATTTTACAATACAAGTAGGAGCGTTTCTCAAGCATTCAGCGGAAACCCCTCCATAAGCTCTAACTAGCCCTCCTGTGCCAAGTTTGATTCCTCCAAAATACCTACATGAAACGAGAAACATATCAAGATGGCCCACAGTACAAGAATCTCCAGGCCTTCAGCTATTTCAACTAGATATAACAATATTCAAGATAATACAGTCTAACATATTAACACTTTATCAGCCATAAATAAAAATGTGTAACTGTTAGCACTACATGCATCTTTAGTTTTAGATATCATTAATATATGCAAAATAAAATGGGATCATAAATGTACAAAGTGACATACATAGAGAGAAATTCGGAGTATTATATACTACCTGATAACAACAACCATAACTCTATCTATCCCGGAAGAAGCAATTGCAGATTGTATCGGCTTTCCAGCTGTTCCAGATGGTTCCCCATCATCATTACTGCGAAATTGATCTCCAGCCTAAAATCAAGTACCAAGTATCCAAGCAAAGCTTGATTTCAATAAACTTGAGCTCACAAATCCAACTACATTAATCCCCTAATACAAAGATTACTGTAAAAGTTTCAGTCATTTTAATGTGCAATTTCTTGTTCTTTCCAATTTACTCAATTCATATCCAAAATATGGATAGCTATTCTTCCCAACGAAAACCAGCATAGTCACCAAACTATAGTTAAGTTTGAAAGGTTCAATGCTCAACTAATATAGCAAAGCTAAAGTACCTCAGTGCAGTGCAACCTTCATCCTTGGTCAAAATTGCTTTCAATTTCATCCATTCAAGGCATCAGATTACTCAAAAAAGCCAGGAGTACACTCACCATATAGAACACAAAGTATGGTGAATTGCAGTCTTAGGACACTGAGCAAATTAAGAACAGTATATATTTGCAATGCCAGCTTAGGATAAAAATTTAACACATTTTGTATATTGAGGGCAGACCGAATGTCCTCCTCAATGCGCATATCTTGAGAATAATGTCCTAAACTGGCAAGCAGAATCTGAGGTTTCTCAGCCTAATTATGACATCCCGAGATGTGTTCAATGCCTTTTTTTTTTTTTTTTAATTATAACAAATTATTAGCTGGAATATAGCGTCCTTAATCCACAGACTCTGTTAGTGTCCTTAAAAAACTCTCTTACCAAGCATTATACAGATGTATGAATACAAACACAGAGACGAGTTACCTTATAAGCCCAACAGTTATGAGAAGCACGCGGATCAAGAACCTAAATTGCAGCAGTCCATCAAAGAAAAACACAAAATAAAATCAACATCATCATATTCTCTAACCAACTTCAAGAGAAAGAGGCGGCTTACACACGCTCAAAGAGAGAATAAACTCGAAGTTACAAAAAGAGGGGTTCTTGAAATTCACCTCGGAAAGAAAGGAAAAGGCTGAGCCTTCATCTGAGATGGGCGCCGCGATGGCGATGAATTTGCTTTTCTTGATTTCTCTCTCGAAAGTGACCCTCTCCTTGAGGGTAGTGAATGCCCCGCCGCTGGAATTACTCCTGGGAGTGGAGGAAGAAGAACCAATTGCCATTGACAAACTCTTAATGAAAGTAATAGGGCGAGAAAATACGAAAATGGAGGAACATATAAGGTGGTGATGATGATACAAGTGATGAAAGTTTAGACGAGGCCTCGGGAAAGAATTGTGCAGCACCTGCATGAGATTTTTTCTCTGGTTTCGGATATATAGGTCTGGTTTTGGAAGCAGAAGAATCAAATGCAATAAATCCTCACTTAATAGCTCAGACGACGATTGATATTCTTCGTCTTCCCCAACTCCCAACAACTGAATTTTCTACTTTTTCAAAAAACAAAATAAAAACACAATGGGTGTTTCTGAACGCACCACAAAAATTATTATATACGCCACTTTAATTTTTGAATAAATTTAAATATAATGTAAATGATAAATTTATTTATATATATATATATTTTTTTTTAAATAAAATTATAATATTGTTATTATTGTTGTTCTTCATTCTTGGCTTTAAACATACACACACAAACTCTATATTTAAATGTAAAATATTTTATAAGTAATCAATAATAGACATAAATGATACAGAAAATATAATTAATATAAATATTAGACACATAAATTATATATTTTCTGTCTAAGAATTAAAACCGTGCACACGTTCGACCAACCAGGGCCGAACATACAATATGGCGTTCGGCCAACTGTGGCCGAACACACAGCATAGTGCTCGGCCAATGATGGCCGAATGCGTTGTTGTATGTTCGGCCTCAATTTGTCGAACAATATGCTGGGCCAACGCTATATTGTATTTTCAACTCTGGTTTGCTGAACGTGCGCGCAGTTTAATTTTTAGATGAAAAATATTTTATTTAATTGTGTAAGTTTTATAATAATTAAATTTTTTATATCATTTGTATTTCTATTTTTTATTATTAATTATTTATAAATATTTCAATTTTTTTAATTCGTTTAAATTTATGGTTAATGTGCGAGTGTATTTCAGTAAATTGATTAGTGAAAAGTGATTTTTGTAAAAAAGTGATATGAATAGTGATTTTTGGTTGTGTGTTTCCGGACGAAAAAGAACTTAATTGATTCAATAATTGAACGATGCTCGTGAGACTTCATTTTTTCGACACTAATCTTATATACCTGCATTGCTTGAATGGGCTGGAATTTGGGCTGAGAAGTATCCTAACAAAAGAAGTTCAAATAAACCAAAGCCCATATGAACCTAAATGAGTTATGGCCCAACTGGATGTGTCATTGTCTCTTGTAAGAAAATGTACACTCGACAATTTTCAACAATAATGTAGATAAGGCATAGTTAGGGTTGCAAACGAACCGATCTGAGCTGAGCCAATCATTAGATTGTAAATATCTTGTTCACTTAATTTTATTTGTATTGGTAATTGTGTTTTGGTTTGTTAATTTTAAAAATTTGTGTTTATATTTATGTTTGTTAAAAAACAATTTTGTTCCCAAACACATTTATTAGTAAGTTCATCAACATTTTTGTAGGAGAGCAAATTGGTCAAACAATCAATTCTTCAAACAAATATCATTATCAATCTTTAATAAACAATCAAATAATAGAATTAAATAAATTTATGAAATACCTAAAATGATATTCATCAAAGGTAAATATCATATAATTAGTCAGTTCAACATAATAAAAGATGGGGAATAATAGAAAATATGTAATAAATTATACATCTATCAAATATAAAAAATGACAAAATATAATAATAAAGTAACCATTATAAATATATTCTTATGTTATAATTTATACTTATCACTATAACTATTATTTTAACAATTAACTAACAAGCTTGTCATGAACGATCATAAATGAATATGTTCACAAGCTATATATAAACGAGTTATTCAGTGTTTATGTTCATTTCATTTATCGAACAAGCTCAAATTTTTTTATAAATTATGTTCATTAAATTAAATAAATAAACATAAACATACATTTGCCAAACTCGAACATGGTTCTTTTACCAAATATCATGTTCACTGTAGCGCTAAGCACAGTAGTAGAAAGTTTACAAAATATAGTTCAAGATTGAAGTATAAACCATTGCAGACTTTATATAAATAAATTAAGAGATTTGGTTCTCACTAAGAAATTGAGGGATTGTTAATCTCATCCCAAAAATTACTATACAACCCTCATTTCTTTGTAAAAATAGTATACTAAAGAATTTGGTGTATTTAGTAAATGAATAGTTTAAACTTAAAATGTATTCTATTGTTCCCAAAAGATGAAATATTATTTTAAATAGAAATGAAAAAAAAAAGATATAATTAAATAGTCAAAGTTAGTTATTAATTTCTTGAATGGAAAGTTATTTTAGTCATGGCAGAATTCATTTTTAGTTAAATTTGATTGAAAAGGTCAAACATAAAAATAAATGAGGAAGCAAAAATGAAAATTAATAGTTTGCAACAAATTTTACTTTCATATGATTACAAAAAATAAAAAGTTACTCACTAAAAACAAAATTATTTTTTATGAAACCGAAAGAGTATTTAATTTTTTTAGGTATTATGCATGTTATAATGGATAAAACATTTATTATTTGTTTGTGTGTGTGTGTATATATATATAAACATGTATGTGTGCAATTGTGCATGTACGATCAATAATACACTTATACACACTTAGGTGTAACAACATTTAAGTTCACCAGTATGGTTTTGTTACAACTAATATATTTAATATTTAATAACCAGTTATAAATTCTCGAGTTCGGCCTAATATTATAAATCCATAGAACGATGCCTTTTAAAGCAACAAGTCGCTTTGGCCGAGTGGTTAAGGCGTGTGCCTGCTAAGTACATGGGGTTTCCCCGCGAGAGTTCGAATCTCTCAGGCGACGTAATTATTTTGTTTTTTTCAGACGATACGTGTTTTCATTTTTTCTTCAACCGCTCTAGAGGGATCCATTAGACACCTTTCCCAGATACAGCCTGGTAGACTCGCCCAACATTTGACGCGGCAATTTGTTTCCGTTTCCGCGAGCGGGCCCACGACCGTATGCCACGTGGCAAGTTGGCCACCTATAATGTAGGGAAAAAGAATAAAGTCAGAAGTTTTTACAATTCTTTCCTCCACACAATTTGGAATAAATCAACTCAGGTATTTTGTCCCCATATAAACCTCAAGGGCCCCTTTTTTAGTTTCATTTTAATTTAACCTCTTCCTTTCACATTATAAAATTCATAATGTGCCCTTTAATCTCATCAACTTGCTTAGTCCACTATTCTTGAGGTGAATTAAGGTCAAGTCAACAACCCCTTCCCCATTAATTGCCCTTTTAGCCAAGTCAAGTGAGCCTCATTTTGAATTTTGAAAACAAAATTAAGACTAAGTTTGGTTTTTATTTCAATCTCATCTTTTAGTTTTCAAATTGCACTATTTTGTTGCGTACAAAGTAAAAATTATAAATGGTGAGTTCGTTGAATAATAACAATTGATTCTTGTAGTGATAGTTCCAGACTATGAATATTGTACTTAAATAATAATATTCAGAGTTTATTATATTATATTATATAAATTGAGAGTGGTCGAATAGATTTAAGATTTTATGTGTAGTAGTAGAAATTTGAGAATGAGTTTGAAAACAAAACCAAACGAGCCCTTATTTTGATAGCGGTGCTATATTATATTATTGTTAATTTATAAGAGATGATATTGATGGCCCTAAAATGATGTAATTGGGAGGCTAATTATTGATAGTGTTGACTTTAATCACTCTACCGGTTAAAGATTTTTTTTATTCTTGACATGAAATAAAATGATTTTTATTTTAATTTCTGTCTGTTTTCAGAAACAATAAATTTTTATGATACTGGATTAGTTTTATTGATGATATTCCTATTTATTTGTATAGTTTAATATATTTTGTTTATTAAAGTAGCATAACTGGTTTATCATCAAGCTTCATAAATCTGACATATTACATATATATATATATATATATATATGTAGAGAGAGAGAGAGAGAGAGAGAAATACTGTCCTTTTTATGAAATATGCAAGATTGTGCATGAACTAAGCACTTCCGAAGGGAACCATGTTCATGGAATATATTCAATGAATATTTAATCAAGAAAAAAATAATAATAATCGAAAGAATATTTTTGAGAGAAAAAAAAAATTATATTGGATGTAATAGGTTATGGTAATTGGAATCCAATCCTATGCTTCCTTATATTAATTCATTCAATTATTTATGAGGAAGCTATTATAAGGAGAAGAATAAGTTCACATGCAAGTTGCACCAAGTGTGGCAATTTGGTTGATGCTAAGATGAAGTTATTGGTCACATCATATAGCTTTCTATATTTTATTGTCATGACGTAGAGGATACTATCACTAAATATAGGTCAAAACTTATAAAATATTTTAAAATATTCTACACGTTATTTGAGAGTTTACAAGACCTTTTAAATAATAATAATAATAATAATAATAATAATAATAATAATAATAATAATAATAATAATAATAATTACTTATTATTACTATTATTATTACTATTTATAAGTTTAGCCAAGTCCTTGTATATAAAGCATTTGAGTGACCCTCGAACGATACAATTGCTCGAATTTAGACTTAAAAGTATGAATTCTTCCTTGCAAATTTGTCTCTCTCGATCCAAACATAATAATTTTCAATAAAAAGTAATACTTAAAAAACTAATATTTTTTAATAATTTAAAATTTTAGTATTTTTTTTATAGAAAATAAAAATTGATGAAAATAATATTTTTGAACAACAATTTTATTTTTTGTTGAAAAAATATCATGTTCAAAGCACATGCGCGCATAACAGACGCAATATCCATACGTTTTTTACCCCACCTAAGTCGAATCAAGATAAATTCACATTATTTTTTATTAAATGAAGCACAACATTTTAAAATGAATTAAAAGGTTACATAAGACATATAAAGTTTGGTCAAAGTATTTAATACATATATTTTAGGAGAATACAAATCATACATACTCAACACAACACGTGTTCCAATCAAAATTTATTCAAACAGAATATATATTACCAATAATAGTTGACTAAATTTAGATAATATTTTAAACTTTCTATAACTTGTACTTCCGATTTGACTCAATATGCTTCAATCTCTACAGAGCACCCACATTTATTCTTGAATTGAGCCTCATATGAAATGTGACTTAAAAAGAAAAAAGAAATCAGAAAAGTATAAAATAAACGCAAGAATTAGAAACATTTGAAAGTTCAGAATATGTATTAAATACACTAATTACGTCCCAAAATACTCTATATTTACTTATGAAATTGGACATTCTTTCCTTCCTTGCTTGTTTCATTGAAAGTTGAAACATATGGATTTCTGTCTTACCTATTCTTCTATAAAAAATGTCAAATATGGAATAAGATTTGTATTCATGGAAGGAAAAATAAAATATCAGGTATTTATTAAAATCAGTATAGATTTGAATGATAATTAATTACTATATAATAAATTCAACTTCAGAAGAATTGAATTCCTTACAAAACGATTTGTAATCTCTAAACAATTAATTCTACTTATTATATTGGATGTAATAAAATCCCAAAACTATTTCCTCTTTTTTTTCCACAATAAATAAAAATATCAATTTAGATTTTTAGGACTTTATTTTTAAAATTCTCTGCAGAATCTCCGTGTAAGTAAATCATAGATTGGTAAAATAAACCACATCGATCATATAAAAATTAGAATTTACTTACCAAAATAGCTTTTAATAATAAATTAAAAATATCATAATTTAAATTATCACAATCTAAATTATAAAAATTAAAATTAACCACAGAAAAATACAAATAAATTACTTTAGATGAATCATATACACAAAAATATATAATTAATTAATCAGGAGATCAAATCTGGACAATTAAAGAATGGAAAATTACAAAAATATAATTTCCATAATTAAAATAAAATCCGAAAATTTGGCAACGAAATTGGTACTTCAATCCAAAGTCAAGTTGCCACCCGACCAAAAATAAAAATAAAATAAAATTGTCATTCGATGTTTAAAAAATGTCCAGAAGCTCATGAGGTGGCCATATTAATAAATCCTGAAAAATCAACACCCCGCCCCCCGCCCCCCGCCCAACCCAACCCAACCCCGCGTAAACATTGGAGTCCAATTGTCCAAACCCGGATGAGAGAGAGATTACCTTCCAATATACAAAAGTAAATATAAATATATACAAAAGTATATCAAAATTAATTTTGATTTCCGCCGTTTGGGCCCACAGGCGTGTGAAAACCTAGTTCCTCCCAATTTCCTTCCCTTTTTGCCTTCCCCTATAAATTCCCTCCGCCCCCATTCCCACTGAACCACTCATCGTCTTCCTGTTACAGCATATGTCTCAGAGACCAAACGTTCCCCATTTCTCCTCCATAGCCTTCGGTCTTCATTCCCATCTCCTGGTATCCAGTGAGATGAACTCTAATTCCAACTGGTCTTATTCTTCTTGATTTTAATTTTTCCTTTTTTTCTCTCAGATTTTTTATTCTTCAGAGGAAGGAAAAGAATCTTCTTTCTCATTCTTATTTATTTGATTTCTTCGGAAGATCTGAATTTGATTTCCTTACCGATCGAATATGGGTGTCAAGGGATTTGTTGAAGGAGGCATTGCTTCGATCATTGCTGGGTGCAGTACCCACCCTCTCGATTTAATTAAGGTCCGTATGCAGCTACAGGGCGAGGCATCGGCGGCGCCGAATCTCCGCCCTGCTATGGCTTTCCAGTCGACGGCGGCCGCCGCGACTCAGAACGTCCATGTCCCTCCTCCTCGCGTGGGACCAGTTTCTGTTGGGCTCCGCATTATCCAGCAAGATGGGCCTGCTGCCCTGTTTTCCGGCGTCTCCGCCACCGTTCTCCGCCAGACCCTCTATTCCACGACCAGAATGGGTCTGTACGACATCCTGAAGACAAAGTGGACCGATCCCAACACCAACAACATGCCTCTCACGTGGAAGATCGTCGCTGGCCTCATCGCCGGCGGCATCGGCGCTGCCGTGGGTAACCCTGCTGACGTTGCCATGGTCCGTATGCAGGCAGACGGCCGCCTCCCTCCGGCGCAGCGGCGCAACTACAAGAGCGTCGTTGATGCCATCTCCCAAATGACCAAAAACGAAGGCGTTACCAGCCTATGGCGCGGCTCGTCGCTGACGGTCAACCGCGCTATGCTGGTGACGGCGTCGCAGCTGGCATCGTACGATCAATTCAAGGAGATGATTTTAGAAAAGAAGCTGATGAAAGACGGGCTTGGGACCCACGTAACGGCCAGCTTCGCTGCTGGATTCGTGGCAGCGGTTGCGTCAAATCCGGTGGACGTGATCAAGACGCGTGTGATGAACATGAAGGTGGAGCCGGGGTCGGCACCGCCGTACACCGGCGCTATTGACTGTGCGATGAAGACGATCAAGGCCGAGGGTCCAATGGCGCTGTACAAAGGGTTTATTCCAACCATATCGAGGCAGGGGCCGTTCACCATTGTTCTCTTTGTCACTCTCGAACAGGTCAGGAAGATGCTCAAAGATTTCTGAGAAAATAGATGATGATGATGACGAACAACTTGGGAAATTTTAGTACGTATGATGAATATTAATGTAATCTTAAATTTGATTGATGTAATTGTCTTCTATTTTAAAGATTATTAGTAATGAATGGCATTTATACATAAATCGAACATTTCTTTGATCTTAGTCGAACGGATTTGTGATTCTGTACGCTCGAAACACCCAGGAATGTGCTATTGCGTGACGTTACACATTTTTGGTTGCTTTTATGCTTAACTGTTGAAATAATTCTAACAAAACAATATTTCTAGTTGAATCTTTATTCTCTATATAACAATAAATGTATTTTGTTTTGAGGTCGCCTTCCCTTATAAAATTAAGATTAACTATTTCCTGACATTGAGTGTATGTTCCAACTACTATGAACTGGGAAACTTTAAATACTACTCCAAATTATTTTTTAAATATCTAATTTCATGAATGAGGATTTATGTGATTCAATAAAAAGTTTATTATTTTTAGAAACTTTTTTCCTTATAAATATGACTCGTGTCTTAAGAATGAGTAATATATCAAAAATTTATGTGGCTTTTTTTTTATTTCTACCATAAAAGAAAAAACTTACAAAAGAATGATCTAAATATTATTTAACTATTTTTGAAAATGAATGTTCAAATTATAATTAGGTATAATGACCCTTTTTAAGGGTAGTGTGCTATGATATCTATACCTAATTTATATATTTATATTCATACTTATATTAATATAATATTAATTAAATATATTCTTTCTACTTATTTTTTATTTTGCAAATAAAAATATTCTTAAAAAATAATGTCTCAAGTTAGATTTGAATTTTTTTTTCCTTTTTAAATATATACGTTTTAAAGTTATTACAATGCAAATAATTTCCGTTCACACCACAATTTTTATTAATAATATATTAAATTAATTATTTTTTAAAATTTTTAATTTTACATTCACATATTACATACATTAAAATAAATATTAGATATAAAATATATAAATTTAATCTGATTATTTAAATTTAAATTTAAATTACAAATAAATATTAAGTAATAAACATTTACATCCCAAACACAAACCTAAACGTTTAACTAGAGAGCAGCCCCACAAGCATCGGCCCACTTCGAAAATTATGATTTCTTTATAGCACTTAGTCGGCCGACGACACTCTCTCTCTCTCTCTCTCTCTCTCTCTACAATTTTACTGTAATTGAGAATGAAGATGGTAAGTGGGTGGAGTAAAGGCGACATCAGTGGAGAAATGTAGGAATCCCATAATAATAATTGTGATAGAAATAATGGAGTGTCGAAAACGACGTCCAAGTTCCAACTGGACCGGCTTGATGTTGCATTCCCACAAAATACTAAAAATACGCTCATTATTTTATTTCAATAATTTGCTCACTAATTCAGAAATGCACCCAATTTATTTAACATCACATGTTTTATGTGGTATTTAGGCTCGCAATAACCCAACCCCACAGACACACACAAAAATCTCCTTTCATCAAAATAAATATTATTTTAATTTTTTGTATATACTAATTTTATATATTAAAAAGTAGGGTATGCATATTTTTGTAAAAGTTGGTACAAAATATATATATTTTTAATGTATATGAATAAATCGATTGCAACTTAAATTATTTTTTCAGTTAACTTTCTGGTAAGAAGATTTTAAACATATTTTAATATAATAAAAAAATTGAAAAAAAAAAAGGAAAGAAATTACAAATTACAACATTTTTTTTGAAATAATATTTATTATAAAAAAATTACAACCAAGCTTTGAAAAGTGCAAATAATTTGTGAGATATTTCGAGTAATTTCAGAGAATTACAAAAGAATTCTGAAAATTATAAATAATTAAAAATTTAAAATAAATTTTGATTTTAAAAACTGAATATGGATATTAACAAATAAGCTTTAAAAATTAAATTGTGAAAATTTTAATTAAATCTAGATTTCAACATAAAAAATGAAAGTAGACAAAAAGAAATCTTAGATTAAAGTGTAGCCTGCATGTTTTTCAATTTGGTGTGGCTATTCATACCCCAAAATCTCTAAACGTACTTCAAAATCTAAAATGCACCTCAAATAAAATTAAGAATTCTCTTCTTTTTACTAAATATACCTCATTTATACCTATTATACCATTTCTATTAAAAAATAAAAAATAAAAAACAAAAAAAAAAATCAATATCCCAAACCTGCCCAACCCGCAATTCCCAACACAAATTCACAAATCAAAATAAAAAAATTTCCTACCTTCCCCAAAATACCCCCAAAAACAATTTTCTCTCTACAATTTTTCTATCATTTAATTTACCATACATGTATCTCCCTTTTAATCTTCACCTCCTCCTTTCTCTACCCAAAACCGAAAAAAAGAAAAAAAAATATTTATTTCACTTTTCTCATCATATACTTCTGAGATTTGGGCTATTTTGTAGCAGAACAGTGCCGCAAATCAGAAGAGGTTTAGATAAATGGCGCTGACACTTTGTAGACTGACCTAAGTGTTTGTTGTTTATCATATGTGGTCTTCGCAGTGAATGACTTCAGATTTGGAGCCGAGCCTCAAGAAAGCTATGAATCAATGTATTTCTATATTCAAAAAACATGGAGAAGAAGAAGACGATAAAAGTAAAACTAACGAATATGAATCTGTAATTCAAAAATAGTTTTCTATTTCTATATTCAAGAAAGAAGAAGAAAAAGAAACGTAACTGCGAATTGAGGGTTATGCAGTTGAGAATAAGAACAAAATAAAAAAAAAATTATTTTTAAATATATAAATATATAAATATATTTTAATCAATTTATTTATATCTAATTTTATCATAATTATTTTAAAATATGTTTAGAAATTTTGAGGGTATGAATAGCCGACCCCTTTTCAATTGCAACTCTTTTATATAAAACTAGAGTTCCGCCTAAGTACAATTTGCTGTATATATAATTTTTTTTTAAATAAACTATTTTAATATAAATTAAATTCAAGATTAAAAAAATTACATAAACTAAACTAAATAATACCATTTTAAAAAAATTCCTATAAATTTCAAATTCAACATAAATATTTTATTCCTTTTTTTTTTTGGGAAAATACAATTAAATAAATGAATCTATTAAAGTGAGGCTCTTGGTCCAGAATAAAATCCTTACATAGCTGGGCAAAGTGGGCCCCGATTTTCCTTAAAGCCGCCTATTAACATCACTAATGCCTCTCCATCTATCTATTTATGAAACATGAATACCCAACCCTTTACATGTCTACATGCTTCTTTTAACTCAAAATTCATTCCAAACAATTATCATATAATAAAATTAAATAAATAAAAAGCTACACCGGTCCCAAAAGCCCCCCCCCCCCAAATTTTGCCATGAGAGTTGGCTTTTTCCCCTCGTATTCTGAGTTCCAGCTTGGCTCATACTCTAGCTAAAGGCGTTGCGAAAAAAAGCTCGTAGTCGCCCTTAGAAAGTTAGTTCATGGCATCTTTACAAAGAATGGAGCGCACTTCAATGATGCCCGGTGGGGGATCGAGGTCTTTCTCCTGGAGTGCATTGCCCAGCAGCTGTTGCATTTGAGAAGCAAATGTGTCGTCTAAAACCTGCAAATCGAAAGCATGGAAACATCATCGAAAAAGAGTAGAAGAGTCAGAACACGCAGTATTAGAAAACTAAGGATGGGACTAAAGCGGAACAAAACAACATTGTTTTAAAATTAGGATCAGTGATCAAACCAGTCTTATTCTTACCCTTGGTCGGCCAGGATATTTAAATTTATTTATATTTTTATGTAAAATATTATTATAATTTAATATGTTAGTGATATTTTGTCTGAAATATATTGATATAAAATAAGGTTTAGATCAACTTACAGTGACTGCAAGCCGTGAAGCTTTGTACCAGGATCGGTTCTCTTTCCTGTCTTCAAGAAACTTCAACACGTCCTGCATGGATGAACCACCTTATAGTCGGTAACTAGAAAGGAGAAGATCTAAGAATCTTGTTTAAACGGATTTCCCGACCTGGCCCATGCGATCCCAGAAATATCGACAAACTATTACAAAAACTTGTGGGTCGAATACAGCATGCAACTGATCTATGGTAGCAACTAACAACTCCTTCAAAGGTTGCATTCTTCTCCGTAAATCAGCTTCAACCGTGTTTTCCTTAGCATCCTGAATTATTTTTCTTAGCTTCGTTGCATTGTGTAGTTTTGTCTGCATATCAACATAGTATTACAATGACAAATTATAAGCAGCTTTCATAAATACTACAAAAAACTCAAAATTATAAGCATTTCCAATCACTAGTAGTTCAATTTTTATTGACCCTTGTAAAAATATTCTCGATAAGGAGAAATGTGTTCGTGATATACTCACATTTTCGATGAGTTTATCAACAACGCCTTGATAATAAGCTCGAAATTTTGATTTAATCATCACCGTTACTTCACTGAGAGATTCTCCAGGGACCATATTTCCATTTTCGGGCATGCAAGAACCCCATGACTTCAATTGTGCTTCTATCTGGGGGCGTAGAACATCGAGCATCCTTTTCATGGAATTCAAAAGAACTCCCAACTGAAGCAAAATAAAAGATGATGTAAAATTGGAAAAGAATATGAAAAGGTGCAAATTACGGGAACATTAAAAGGCATAACCCCTTTGTACCTCGCTGGGGACACTGTAAGGAGAAGCATGTCCCTTTGCGAATTTCTGGACATATTTCAAACCAAGTTTCATAGGAATGGTGTTCTCTTTCAGTGGAGATAAAACTTCAGCATACTGCTTCTCCAGGCATTCTACTACTGCCTTCTCAACATCTGCCATGGCCTTTTCATGCATATAAGGAAATACATTAGAATGAAAGAACAAATCTGCAGAAAAGGAAGTCCAGAAAATCAGGGTATAGCGTACATTTTCCAATGTAAAAGTGTACTCCGGCCACCGACTGATTATGACGTCATATTCGGCAAGTGTCTCTTTTAACCGATCATAGAAGTCATCAATGAAAGAAGTTGTGGACTGCTGCGTTGGGAAGCTCGAAGATTTTACCTGACATCATATTAGCTCTTCTAAGAAAGAAGTAACAAAAGAGGTTTCCAAGGATTCTTATTGGGCCCATTTATAATATTCAACAAAATACACTCAAACCAATCTATTTATAGAGCTTTTCTTTCTAGGCTTTAATTTTTCTTGACAGGCACAACCACTGCCCACTGGTCTGAGAGTGATAAAAAAGTGTGTCCTATTACAGAGAGACAGGTCAAGGTTAATCCATAGATGTGATTTCAACTCCTGTGAACAACATTAAACGTGATATTCTGATTTCAATTAATGATAATACATCATCGGACCATTGAATCTACTTTTAACTCTTAACTTTAAGCAGAAATTTTTGTTTTTATAGTTATGACCACTGTTCTTGTCAGCCTCACTATAACTAATACTCTACTATCTTACACATGTAGCAAAGTCATTGCCCAGTTTTCCCTAATAAAAATGGTTCGACTCAGTGGGTCAATGAAGTGAAATGAAGGATCAAATGAGTCTACCCCTAAATTCAAGGAAAATAATAGAAGATATGAAAATAAAATTGCTCGCGAATGGAACATACTTAGATTTCATAATGCTGTTTATGTAATGGATGACTCAGAAATTAAACAGTAAGAGGATTGCATTTTTCATCTCAATTTTGGCAAATCATTCACTTTTTATGGTGAAGCAGCGCCATTGGAATGTTTTAAATAAAATCAATTGAACGGATGTATGTACATCCACGTGCACGTGCATGTGTGTGTGTGTGGTGAAGAATCAATATTGAAGCATGCTAGCTAAACTATTCAAAATTATATACTCCACATTCAACTAATTAGCATGACCAAGGTATAGTGTACAAAATTAGAAACTTAAATTTTAGTCAGCAAAATTATGCCAACGAATTGAACTTATATCATACCTTGTCAAGCTTGCAAAAATCAAGTAACGCAAGACGCTTATCTTGGATCCACAAGTTTGTATATGTGTGGAACAACTCTTTCGCATCGACTCCACCTTTGACAGGACTGCAAGAAATACATACGTAATGAACATAAAAGTTGCGCATTCAAAACATGTAAGGACTATCGTTTATCAGTACCTAATATCCCACAAAGCAAGATCTCTTTGAAAGTCAGCAGTAGCAATGACAAGTTCAGTAACAGGAGGTGTGGGGCCAGCAGGAGGACATGAAACAAGGAATGCTTTTAATCTACTAAAGAGTTCTGTGCTGTATATGGATGATGAGAGGTTTGGAAGATCTAAAAAACTGCATAAAAATGAAAAAACAAAAAATAATGAATAAGAATAAAATTAGATAGATATATCAACAGGTTGAAGAACACAATATAGTAGATGGTCAGCTATTGGATGGAATTACGGCATAAAAGAAAATAGGACAGAACAATATATTTTGGAGCCAAACACTGCAAGAGTCGGCCAAATTATCTCGTCTAGAAAATTGCAACATTCACAAGAAAATATTCACCAAGACATCTGAGGGATTACACACCATCTTATCCATTTACTTCCTCCTAAGTACACATAGGTCTTTAGTATATCCTACATGCAAGGACGAGGTCCAACCAAATGAAATCATGCCCGCTTGAGTAATGCAAGTAGCTGTCAATAGCTAGGAAACTCTCTCCTTTACCCAATTTTAGTATCTCATTAAATAGCTGCTTCATTGCCTACTACTATCTTCTACCAGTACACTCAATTACTGGGGAGTAGTCAGATAACAAATTAGAAAACCATAACAATAAATTTGAGACTTCAGCTCCCCAAAGTAGCGAGATGTATAGCTAAGGTGCATCAAGAAAATCAAAACTGCAATAAATTAAGATAATGGGAAAAGAATGAACATGCAAAAGGTGATACATAAAAAAAGAGATTTTTAATACTGACGAAAAATACCTGGGAAGAAGATCCTGCTTATGGATTTTGATATCAGTCAAAATTTCATTCCGAATATTCATACAAAGTGATTTCATTTTCTTATACGCAGTGGCTAAAGCCACTGGATCCATCAATATGTTCTCAGTATTGTTGGACACAAACTCGTCTGTTTCTGACAAGTGCCTTCTAGACCTCTTTTTTGTAGCATTCTGCACAAAGCATTTCCTATTAAAATTAAAGAAAGTTGTTCGCAGATAAAAACAAGTTAAGCATGAGAAAAAATCCCACCTGAAAATATCTGCATAACCTTAACTGCGCCTCAGGTGAAAGTATATCGTGCAAAAGCTCGTAAAGCTTCAAAGCAGGAGCCAGAGCAGGTGCTGCCACTCCTGTTGCAGGTCCAAACACATCTACTATGCCCGAGGGTAATGATTCATCAAGTGATTTATAATTCTCGAAAACCAAAGTAAGTATTTGCTCAACTTCCTCAGACACCTCCCCTAAAATACGGACCTAATAATTGATAGGGAATTTTGTCAAGAGTTGCAAATGCATAAATAGAGCTTGAATAGACATCAAACAATTAGAACTAAGCCTGAGGTGGACATGAATATGTTTGTGCCAAAAAAAAAAAAGATGAGGAAAGTATGTTTCTTGGGCAATATTATAAATTTCCATAAAAAAGAGAAGCAAAATACTCGTAAATATATACACTGTCCCCCTTCCAGAAATGTTGCAGTCAGTTAATTATGGACAATCACCCAGGATACAAGGTCCCCATAATAAAAACTTGACTAAGATTTGATACATAATAATATATAAAGAAAGTTGCATCATGATGCTTCATTTAGTTTAAATGGGAACGAGGTAAAACTCCAATAGCTTGCAACATTCATCATCAGGTATATCAAATTTCTTGTAACAGGGTGGGTGATGTCAAAGGTAAAATCTACTGAACACAATTTGCATATTGTCTCTCTTCCGTGTCCTGGTATCAACCACCTTCTTAAATGTGCATTGTTGCAACCCAACTCCAGAGGATGCTTCAAATTTAAGAGGACAGACGCAATATCTCTAAATCCACTCCAAGACACAAGACACACACACACACACACACACATTATAAACAACACCAATTTGAGTTATCAACCTTTTAATCGAGCAAAGAAAGGAACAAATTTTAAGAGAAAGGGCTCCACCATTCATGCATTTTTAATTAGAACGACACTAAAAAAAACATTATGAGTAATCTTGAATTCTACCTCTTGATGACTCAATGCGTGCTTAATTTTGCCTTTGATTACCACAGGTAGTAGCAACTCATGCACCAAACCTAGACAGTCTGCAGTTGGTGTGGCAACATCCATAACATATGAAAGATATCTGAGAGGACATAATACCATAATTAAGCAAATTACTCAAAATATCCCCCAAGTGCTTGCAACAATTCATTCCTCAAACAAAGACATAGAACACGAACTATAGTACCTAAGCCTCGTGTATGCATCTGAAACTCCAAAGTGAGATGCAAACGCAGTCACCAACCATCTCCATGAACCATGCAGCAGTAAGTTTCTTTGCCGAAACTGCTGGACTTTCATTGCGGTCTCCACAACACAATCATACGCAATGGTCTCCGCCACAGATGCACACTTCGACATATATAGAAATAAAAACCAGTGAGGTTACTTACACATGTAAAGAAGCATACAAAGCTA
Organism: Caryopteris x clandonensis; assembly: GCA_028749325.2. NCBI lineage: Eukaryota > Viridiplantae > Streptophyta > Magnoliopsida > Lamiales > Lamiaceae > Caryopteris > Caryopteris x clandonensis. The sequence continues at coordinate 2,992,115 of JAPYKT020000007.1, read as the reverse complement.
TAGGATCCCAATAATCATACAAAAATGGTGATGAATTTTAGGTGTGCTATTTACCAATTAACTAAAATACTAAAAGTGAAATCCCTCTGACAACCAAAAGTGATATGAGTAGAATTCATGACTCCAACTAAAATAAATTGAGGAACTCTAATCAAAGTTGCACATACCTTATAACTGTTTTCATCTAGTGTAGTCGAGTAATTAATATGAAGCTGTATTTTCCCAACTTGTTCATGCTCCGGCTCACTATATATAAAGCAAGAGCGAAGCTTCTCCCCCTGTATTAAGTTCATTAAGTAAAATCAGTTCAATCATGTAAACACAAAACTGTCAATGCAATCCTAAATCAAAGTAGAGATCCAGATGTCAATACCGCTTCTTCAGCAATATCAGCCACCTGAAGTACAGCATGGCCACAATACTTTCCTTTTGAATCATGGACTTCAATTAGCAAATCATCTCCAAGTCCATCTGGCAAGCTGTACACCATAAGCAAGAAAAGTTTACTAATTCATGCCTTGCAGATTGAAGAAGAAAAAAAAATTAAAGTAGAAACTGCACGTACAATAAACGAGATTCACCAGCTCCTGGCTGCATTCTTACTGCATCATCTTCAGGAGAACTTTTCAATCTCAACAAACAAGAATATGATTCTGTGATAAAAATTAATGTTCCATTCAGCAAAAATCAAAATGAAAACAAAAATATTTGATGATCCCAGTATAGATGTTGTGGCTGCAGATTTTGATAGTTTCAACAGAAGAGGCAATCATGGGTTGAGTTCAGCAGAAGTTAACATGAATGATTTTTTTTTTTTCCCAGCAATTGCATTTAGGAATGCCCCAACAAAATGCAGATTTTGACTTTAACTGTTGTTACAGATGACATCAAAGTAGCAGGATTATCTAGCATAAGCAATTGGGGATTCATAACAGTTTCAGACCTTATGATATTATGACAGAGTTGAAAGAAATCAAACTGTAGTATTTATCTTCTAGTATTTATCTTCTACAAATAAAAGATGTTCTGTTAAGACTTGCTGAGCAAGACACTCTGGCAAAAAAGTGGGGTAACATAATGCAGGCAAATGCTGAGAACTGTGACAGATGGATCAGATAAATGTTCTGCCAGAAAAACATACCTTGCACCACTTCATCTGATGAAGAACTGCTCCGCCAAGCATTGAAACCAACTTTGATGAGTTCGGGGACTTCTTTTATATAACGACGAGATCGAACAATTATATATGCTAGACTTTGATCTAACAAAGAGCCATTGACAGTCATGACAGGGGTTACACGTTCTCTTTTCAACACTTTCCTCTCAGAAGAAAGAGCCGATTTAACATTGGATAACCGAAGCTGAAATGACTCTAGCTTCACAGTGGATGATGACTTAATAGATGCAAATGTACACCCAGTAGGTGGGTCCAACCCCATTCTCACTTTACGCACTGCAAAAATAAATATAAATGAAACTTACAAAGATGTTATGGACCATATACATACTTAAAGTTCAAATGCATTTGTTCTAGAAAAAACCATGTTTTATAGGAACCTTGAATTTTGATCTTGCCAATGGTCTTCTTAGTTTTTACAGAAGCTCCTTCACTGACAAGCTCTGAAGTATCTTTCCTCAATAGTTCTTCTTCTGACTGTAACAATATGTACTTCAACCTACAAATAAGAAAAGGAATATCTTACAGAAAATTGGATCAAATTATAACAATCCTGATCATATTTCCATACGGGAGACTGAAGAACGTAAGAGCTTGTACTTGTAAAACAAAACCAGACAAGCAGTGTCAGCCACATATACATACATACATACATATATCTATATATATTTGTTTAGAAAATGAAAGGTTAGTTTTGAAGTTATTATTCTTAGTGGATAAAATAAATCAATAGCAAGGTTTCTCTTTGTTAGTCTAGCTAATCCATAGTTACTTGATTTGGTAAAATGTTTTCAACACCCTTCTCGTCCACAAATGCTAGTTTCTGGTTTCAGATTTTAACTTCAGGGATATACTAGGTACAGAATAGACTGATTGAATCATCCAACAAACAGCTAACATAAAATACAAAAGACCATTACAAATAATAGTAATTACCCAAATGCATCCCTCAGGAGTGCACATTCATTTTCCAAAAAGGCAGGAGCTTCCATACTGCCCTTGGCCCATGAGTGAAGACAGAGCCGAACACATGCATCGTAGGATAGAACAGCATACCAATTACCGAGCCCACTGTATACAATTTGGAGATCAACAATAATTTATAGGAGCTATTCAACTAATGCAGTAATACTAGGCTACTAGCTTTTTTACCTTGCATGAAATGTAGGATATTTAGGGGGTAAAGAATGAAAAGATGCTGCAGCAGTCCTGTGAAACACCAAAACTTAAGTTTAATCTGAAAAAGTTTAAGTTGTAAGCCACTAACTTACATGTTGGGCTTGGAGAGAGAATGCTTTATCAATCAAAAATAAGTACCTCACAGAAACTTCTGGGGTATTAGCTTCTGCAGCACCAAATTGTACGCTCTTACTCATGTTAGGAGTAATCTCAGTTGCAAAACCACTGGATGCAGTCGAGAGTTTCTCAGAAACTTGATTCACACGAAAAGAGCTAAACATTGGAGGGGCACTAGGGACATCATCATCAAACTTATTCTGGCCATTGCGGGAATCCTGGAAACACTATTAAGATGAGACAATCTAGGTAGCACACAAGGGAATTGGCAGTAAAATAGAAAGAGAGAGAAAAGAAAAGAAAAATGACTTGGTTTTTGGGACAGAGAGAGTATGATAAACACCATAAAGTAACAAGTAGCACCTATACTACATGTTGTTACCAATGGTAAAGATGGTAAAGATTATATTTAGCTTGCTGATCAAGCTCCTATGGTTACATAACTGAACAAATATATTAGCTAGACATATATATAATATATATATATATATATATGTATATATGACTGCAAATTTAAGGCGCTAACCTGTTGTGTAGTCTTGGTATTTGACTGCAAAGTGATACCAGAGACATTAGCCCCGAGCTTGAACTTTCTCTCGAGTACAGTTCCTTTGTTGCTCCTAGGTGGGGTATAACTCACTTCAGGACTTGAGACAGATTCTGATGACTCGTCATCAATGGGATTGTGTCTTGTCCAACCATTGGGGAGTTTGTCGTCCTGCGGTGATGCTTCAAGTGAATAACGAGCATAACATTCTCCCTCAGAATCAGAGTGAGAATCCATGTCCGATTCTAGGTAGCTGTCTGGTACTCGACTAACCGTAATTCCTGATGGCATGTGCCCACTCCGGAATCTGGAAACAGAGGGCAATCCTGAACTGGCACCTCCATATCTTAATCCCACAACAGGATCAGACTTTAATTTCTGACTCCACATTGGAGATCAACTTCTCACCCTACGCATAACATTCCAAATCCTAAGTTAGTATTTACATCACAAAATTTCTAGCAAAATTGACAAATCCCCAAGAAAGAACTCTTAATGAGTAACAATTACAGACAAAATACACATGTGGAACCCAAAGGAAAGTACTGACTTCAAGAAACAAAGAGAGAAGTCCAGGATTATATCATAATTTAGTGATGAACATCAATGATAAATTTAATAAAAAATAAATAAATAAATAAAAATCCAACAAATGGAGCATAATAATACGCAAAACCCATCCAACCACACAAACACACCCCACTAAAAAATTCTTCAACATTTTCCAATTGAAGGAAAAAAGTATTCCTTACACATCAAAACATGAACAAGAAAAAAAAAAAAAAAAAAAAAAAAGAAGAAGAAGAAGAAGAAGAAGAAACAAACCCTGATCTTGCAAATTACTTTATAATTGGAGTTCTTTTCTCCCTTAGAGTCTTCTCAGCGAGAGTGTTTTCAGTCGCCGGAAAGAGTGTTGAACACTCTACTAAGCATTAACTCTCACACTAAACTTAATGCTCAACCTAAAGATTTTCAGCCTCCCGATAAAATTATAGAGTGAAGCCCAGAAAAAGCCGTCAAATTCGCGACAATGTACGAAAAAATCACCCCCAGAAAAGTGACCACAAGATCAAGATCCCACCAAGTTAACAAATATAAGCGTTTGCTAAAAAAATGCAAGTATAGTAAAAGCAAAATCGAAGAGTCCACCTTACACTGTCTAATGAATTAAATAACTTTCCTTTTTGCTGTTATTTTCAAGAATACAGGCCGCTTCTGTCTGTTTCTGCCGGTGTATATTTTATATTCTCAAAAAACACATTCCATATTCCACATTTTCTTAATATAATTTACAAGGAAAGTTAATCTAAATTAAGATTACTATAACCAAGATTAACCCTTTCTCCTTATATTTTCAACCTTCCTTCTCTCTAACAAGAAAAAGTTGACGTTAAATATTGAAAAAGTGATGAACGGGGGTCGTGGGTGGTAACGTGAAGATGAGTTGGAGTTTGAATCTTTCTACTGTAGTATCAGTCATTTAGAGAACGCTTTCTGGTTTGGATTGGCGAAAATTTAGTTAATTTTTGTGAATAATTAAGACTAACGCATGATTATTATTCTACTTTTTAATGCAGATCAAGAATTGAAATAAAAATAAAAATAAAAAGAATGTAGAAGTAATTAGCGTGAAGTGTGAATGGAGACAGTGCATTATGAGTGTTGGACCGAATACGGAAATGGGAGCCTGCTGTGTGTGCTTTACTGTAAACCAGTGTCAGACAATTTCTTTTATTATTATTATTATTAGTATTATTATTCTTATAACGCATTTTTACTTTTTCTTTTAAAAATTATTATTTATATTATTTGCTTGGTGGCTAAGGAAAGTGATTAAGATTTCCTGTAATTTTAATTTAGGAGAATATCCTCTAATTACCATGTGCACCAATATTAATTTATTTTATTTTATTGGTGAATTGCTGAATCTTATTATATTGTAAATATCACGAAAATTTATGTCTTTGATACACTATATAATTTAATTTATAATATTACTTGTTTAATTAAAAAATATTATTTATTTATTAAAAAAATATTATTGTTAATTTATTATTGTAAAAGAATAATAATATTTTATGAATTAATAAATAATAATATAGATCGGATGGGCGTGCAAGGGAGTCACCCTATAAATGTATTCTAATAATCATATATCATTAAATAAAGGCTGGAAAAGTATAATAAATAACTGATTTATTTCATCCAAAAAATTATGTGAAATTTATTCATTTGATAGGAAAAAATAATCAAATTTATAATACTATTATGCACTTCTTTCATCTTAAAAAGGGACTTATATATTTATAATAATATAATTGAAAACCCATGTTGTAATATGATTATTCAGAAGGGGTTTGGAGAATAGAAAATAGTTTGTGGATTTATTTCTTTTGAGGTCAAACGGTCAAATGACAAATTCATCTGAAATGGAAAGTTTTAAATGCGCTTTTAATTATAATAGTTGATGAGTCAAACTCATGCTAATTAGTAATTGGACATTGAATGGCAGTTATTGATGGAAGGAAGGCCCGTGGGCCTGTGGGCCCAGTGGAGTATAATTGGTTATTTCTTTGTTTTGTATGTATTGTTTTTTTGTTTTGGTAAGAAATAATTGGTTGTTAAGAAAAATTAAACAAAACAAAACAGAAAATATTTAAATGTATCAAATCGATACACTTAAGTAATAAAAATTGAATTTATATCCAATTTTTTGAAAGTAAAATACAAATAATGTCAGATCCAATATGCTTTATATCGTCATGATCAAATTAATTTTGTTATAGCAACTATTTGTGTCTCACTTTTATATCAACACAATTCATTTAAGTAATTAAAAATAATTATTATAAAATTAATTTTGTTTTAATATTAAAACATAAATTGTATATTGAACAAGTTCATTTTTCTATGAGGAATCGAGAGCTCCAACCCTGTGATTCACTTCAGTTCCCCACCGAATGGATCCATGATCTTGGAGAAATCTTCCCTTGATTCCTTCAAACGCATTTTCTTGAATCATTTTTTGGTAAATCTAACTTTATCTTGAAATAGATCTTGCATCATACTATCATATCCATTACAATTTCTAAGATGTCATCTCTTTCAAATTCCGTAAAGTAGAGAACAAACTATATCCCATTTTGTTTGGTTCAGTCTTTCTTATGTAAAACTATTTCTGGAAAGCTCTCATTTATCAATGGTAATAATTCATTCACATCTCCAAAAAACAGTAAATTAAACAATATTGCCTTTGTTGCTCCCATTATGATGAAGAAATCTTCTGAAGGCTATTTGCTACATATTGCCAATTGTAAACAAAGTTTATGTCTGATTTGTCTAGAGTCTTGTGAACTGTAAAAACAATAACATGGGAAACTTGAACGAGGTTAACTTTTCAAGCAGGTATGATTTCAAAATTCACTCCCCCATCACCTATAATTGCCCTAAATAGATCTCCACTCATTGATTCTCCATCAATAATCCACCCATTCACATCCATAAAATAAATATCAAGAATGTTGTCTCCAGCTAAGTTATGTTTCCTTAGATGGTGGTCATCAATCTTTAGATAGTTAGCTTTAGACAACTTTAAGGGGAAAAAAATGATAATATTAATAATAATGATGATAAAATTAATAATAAAATAAAAAAGTACTTAATACTGAAAAAAATCATAACCATTGGTCGGTGAATCATTGCAAAAATTAAAAGGTGACTCGGAATATTCCTAGGTTGCTTGTACCATGTTACGTAGTTCCCAGACAATATGCCCACCACAGACGGCCCTTGAAATTAAAATGTAAACAAACAAGTAGGCTTTATACTAGCAATCGAATATAAAAATTGAGGAAGCAATTATTACATTCTCTTTCATGTCACTACATCTGAAATTTAATTTCAATCATCCAGACAAATTAGCCTGCACTCAATTAGCTGACTCATGGTTACATGACATTTTAGATAATAATATTTAAAAATTGGAACATTGAAAGAAGAGAGACTAGAATTCAACAATAATATTATGTAAACTTCAATCTTACGCCAAAGCCCTATGAATTCAACAATCCTACACAAAAAGAGTACAATACCCACAAACACGCACACAAATTGCTTATGTCTAAATAGAATATGTGTAGCAGGAGAAGTTCTACAAATTCGGAATGGAACTTCAAAGTTCACCATTAAAACATATCCTCCGAGACAAGGACACTGCTCGTCCCTACTTTTTCGTAAAGATTTGATGACATGGTTTTATAATTTTAAATCGAGAACCCATATTAAGCCAAGAAGCAAAAAACATCATTTCCGATTATCAGTGGCCTACTATCTTCTTTTCTTCTCCAATTCTCCTGCGGCTTCTTCCCTAATTCTTCAGTGGCCTAGTTTCTTGTTCTCCAGCGGTCAATCCTAATGTATTTTCTATCCACATTTCAAATAAGGAACGAACATATCCCATGCTTGCTTTCTCTCTCTTTCCCCATTGCCCACCCCCTCCTTCTTTATCTTTCCCACAAACCCAGTTCCCCCTCTCTCTTCTACTAAATGGTATCTTACACAATTCATGTAGGCCCAATTGTATAAAATTACACAATTTGCCAGATGAGTTTGCAGGATTGGACATGTATACTTGCACAACCAAACTTATTTTACAAAGTGAAAATATTTTGAAAATTAGGAGTCAAAAAGGATTTTTTTATTTTTATTTTGGGAACATATGAATTTGGACTATAATATATTAGTAAAGTAGAATTCGCCTAACTTTGTTCTTTTTAATCAAATCTTTAACATAGATAACAGACATCAATTCTGGAATAACACACACATATATATAGATATATATTGAAGCAATAGAAATGAATCAGTTCCTCAAAAGATAATAGAGATGGAGTGTATCGACCAGACTGTTATAAAATCGGATGCGCCAGGAAATATCGTAATTCTTTAGAGTATCATAGAGAAACACAAATAGATCGGTGGTCAACAATACACAAAACTGTATGTAGGTTGCTCAGGTAACCGCTCAGTATCGACATGATTGTCGTGTTTCAACAAGCATTCAAGAGCTTTCAAAACTGAATATACTCATCATAGCAACCCATTCATATTTTATGCCTTTCACATTGGAATTAATTGTAATATTTGTGATAGCTTAAAACCAAAAAGTCTCAGACACCAGAAAATAACTTTTTGTTGAAAAAATAATAATAAAGAAAGAAAAGGAAAAAAAAATGAAGTATTCAAGTCTAATGAGAGGAGATTGAGTAAAGACTCTGTATATTGAGGTCCTCCAAGGACTCAAAACAGTTGCAGTGTATCAATCAAAGAACCCTCAAGAGCTCTTCATTCCGCTAACAACGAGGATCTTCCTATTATATTCATTCACCTATAACATCATAATGGATAGAAACTGTTCGAGCATGTTATTCTCCATTAGCATCAAAAACAGCCACCCAGATTCAATAAAGACCCAATCGAAAGATAAAACCACAATAAGCCCATTTGCATGGGGGTGGGGGAGAAAAAGCGCGCGGTCAAACACAAAATCAAAACATTTCAAGAAATTAGATACCACAATTATCTTCGTACTGCAGGAATTTGGAAAAGGAGACAAAACAAAAACTTAACAAAAATTCTATTGTGTAGTTGAGCAAAATAGGTCGTACTACGGAAGAGGGAACTGAAAATGAATTGTGGCTCTGGAAAGAGGTAGAAAGAACATTCGAGAAGCCTCGAGCGGTACATCGCTCCATTTTCTCGGTCATTGTCCGTTGAATAAGGGGAGGCCTCTCCTAAATATATAGGAGTGGGAGAGCTAGGGTTTTAGATTCAAGCCGTTCGATTGTGTAGCAGCAATATCCACGCCGTAAAATTTAAATTGTGTATCATAAAAAGAGTGACTTGTTTTAAATAGTATATATAATTATATTTTACCTATTAAAACAAATTTTATTATTTTACAATTTAAAATGAAATTAAATAGTATTACATATAAAATTAAATTTTAATTTATTAGGTGTAAAATAAATTAATTTTTTAAATATTTATCAAGAAAAAATAGTAATATTATTGTTTATTTTTTATTGAAAGTAAACATATGAATATGCTTAAAAAGAATTTGAGATGTTTTTAAAAGTATGTAATTTGTAAATAATAATATTTTGTGTATAGTTAATAAAAGATATTATAGGATGGTAACTTTTATAAAAATATTGATGTTAATAAATTAATTTATAGAAATATTATTTTAAAAAAATAAAAATATATATTACTTCTTAAAAAAACTCTTAGAAATTATTAAGCAAATTAAAATTTTAAAAAATAGATAAAATTGAAAGAATTATTCTAAAGAAAGGTATACGTAATCAAATACATACAAAATTAAAAAAAATGAATTGGAAGTGCCCTTTTTTTAAAATAATAGTTACATAATAATTTATTAACATCAATATTTATTATAAAATTTTAACATACTACAATCTAGTTTAAAATTAAATAATAATATTACTATTTTCTCTTAACAAAAAAATCAAAAATATAATTACTTTACACCGAAAATCTGAATTTTCATTTTATTCATAATATTTTAATTTAAAAATTAATTTCATTATAAATTATAAAACAATAAAATTTGTTTAATCAGTAAAATATAATTATATATACTATTTGGCAGTTTTGACAAAATATAATTTTCTAGAAAAATTTAATGAAATATTGCTGGGCGACAATTGAATTTAAATGTCGCCCCTCCCAGGGGCGACTGAATTTCTTTTTTTTTTAAGTCGCCCATTGTGGGCGACATTTTGTTTTTTATTTTATTTTGTTAGCCCACAAAAAAAAAGACGCCACTCGGACGTCTCACTCGGTCGAGTGATCACTCAATTGGCCGAGTAATATTTGTGACTCAGCTTAATCATTCGGCCTGGTCATCACTCGGCTAACCGAGTTTTGATGTCCACTCGGCCGGTCCACTCGATCGGCACTCCACTTTGATGGCCGAGTGAGCTAAACTTTCTGAAATTCTTTCAAATATCTCCACTCGGTTAGAACTCCACACGGCTGGCCAAGTTGAGTTTCTCTTTTCTTCATCTTCTCGGTTTTTCTCTCGTTCTCACATTTTTTTCCCTTCTCTTGTTTGACCAGTTTGATCCATGAGTTTGTTTATATCACAACAACTCTTTTCTTATTTTAATTTTTTTCTCGTGTGCTAGTCCAAGTTTTTGGTAAAAAGGTAATGAGTTGACGAATTGCTTAATTTATTGTGCTCCAACAAATAACAAGAATTATGGTTAAAATAGTCATAACCAAGTTTCATACTACTCAAAATCAATAATAAGCAGCTAAACTCAAGCAATTCATCCATATTTTCCACAAACATGCACTTCTTTCAAATCAAAACAATTTTTTTAACAAGTAGTACATTTCTCATACTCCTAGTTCATGCACTATCCTAATAAAAAAAATCACATCCTCTAACCCACACAAATCAACATGATACTCAAAAGGGATCGGGACGTGCTCACAGATGCCTCACTGAGGTGGTCGGTACGGTGTGTTGGATGGGTTGAATGGTTGATAAGTTGGGTATTCACGCTCCTCAAAATGGTCTTGCTGCATATGCCACTCATATTGTTGCCTTTGCATGTCAAATGCAATTTGAGAATTATATGCTTAACGATTTATATACTCTTCTAGGTTGGCGACACGCGCATCCATGACGTTTCTCCAATCTGACAAATCGTTCCAACCCCCTTGAAATTGAGGTGGATGGTGTTGTTGTTGTGAAGTTCCAGCTTCAGATTGGGGAAACTCTGTCCTTGTTCGTCCTTAAGCGTATGCCAGCAGTTGTGCTTCCCCCATCATTTCATCCTCATGTTGTTCTTCATTATCAACCTCCATAAGCTCTGTTCGGGTATCCGTACTTCTTCTCCTCATTTTTCTTCTTTCCTCCTCATTCTTCAATTCGGTTTCACTCTCTTCGATGGTTTCCATATGGACCGAGCCTTTCAGTAGAATATTTGGGACCTTCCCCCCAGCAACATTTGTGAGGCGAGAATTGGGCAGTGCAAACCTCTTTTTATCTGATAAAATCAAATATAAATTTCTGGTGGCGGGATGTAACAGACACATCCTCATGTTGCAAAGCAGTTTGAGGTTTAGGGTGGTCTCGCCTGGCGTCTCTTCCAACCCTTCCAAGTTTACCCCAAAGTGTCGAGCAATTTGAGTGATCAACCCTCCAATATGATTAGCTACTTGATGTTTTGTTCGCACAAATTTTCTTAAGAGCATTGGCGCTACATTGAACTTCTGTCATTTCATCAAGCACCATAATATGAATAATTCTTCTAAGTTGACCACCCCAGGCTCAGATTTAGCCAAAATTGTATTGGAGATGAACCTCTAGAAATATTGGATGACCGGGCTTCTAATACTCGCTGCTTTCTATCTACTAGGGTTGTATATGGATGGCTTATCTGGGAAAGCCTCCGTTATTTCCTACCAAAAAGTTATTGTGTTGAACTTGGGAAAATTGATCTTGGCATCGGGTAGATTAGAGTATTTCTTCTTCGGAAATCCATAAATCTTATTGATATCTTCGGCTGAAAGATATTGGTACTCATTTCCCAAATAGAAAGTTATGAATACCGGCACCGTATCATTGTATCCTACATCAACTGTGGAGAAGAATTCCAGGGCCAATGGCTCATACGTCTTCTCTTTCCAGCCAAAGAATTTAGTCCACCCTATATTCTTGCACAATTTTTTTAGATCCTCATAGATGCCCATCTCTTTCATGCATTCTACATCAGCAAAACGAGTGGCTCGTCTTTTCTTCCTTTGGACTTCAAACCATCTTTCACTTTCATTCTCCCAATTTCGAAATTATATTCCGTAGGCATCTAGCATGGTTAATAGAATTTTCTCGTACTCTTCTTGCTGTTCTTCGATGGAGTGTTGACCCCATTCGAAGTCAGTATTGACTACATCCATTGCATGGATTTGAGTTCCCGACGGATATGGATACATTATCTTAATGGTACCTAGATGACATAGAGTTAGTAATATATTCATATCAACAAGTTCAAAAGTCATAACTTTACTCTTTAATTTGTTTTTCATTCTTTTATATCATTGCAACAACATTTTCAATTCCAACCTAAAATTCAAAACCATAACTCATTTCACCTATTCTAAATCTCCTCTTTTATCTACAAATTTCATTTCTCAAGTAATTTCATTATTCAACATTGAAATTCATGGGATATTAACAGCATTTGATCATTGTTCTAGACAAAATCATGTCACATTCCCAATTTATATGATGCATACCAAGTGTTCGATAAAAGACTTCAATGAAAAATTGCAAGAAAACATAACATGTTTCATGCCATAATACTCCAAATTAGCCCCTCATCAACATATTCAATCAACAAGAGAAATGGTAAATGAAAACATACCTTAGAGCCTCACTCGGTCGCGCCACTCGGTTTGGCAGGCCACTCGGGCGGCCGAGTGATGCTGTCTTACTCAGTCATGTGAGGTTTTTCTCACACGGTCAGCTACTTTACTCGGCTGATCGAGTGCGAAAAACTTTCTGGAATTTGACCACTCGGTCAACTCTTTATCCACTCGGTCTGGCACTTCACTCGGCTAGCCGAATGGGCTTCAATGTTTTTTTTTGTCTTACCTTCTAAACCACTACTAGGCTTTTTTAATTTGCTGAAATGCGTCGATTTTGGTCAGCTACTACATTCTCACATCCCTTGCGGTTGTGGTGTACTCTTTTCGAATATGGCAAAATCAAGGTAAAAGTAGTAGAAGCGGGCAAAAGTAATAATAATAATAATAACTTGAAATCAAGTAATTTATTTCATTACAGAGAGAATAAATTAATAATCATAATGTGATCATGTAAAACAATGATGCCTGTTTTTTTTCTTTTGCTTTTACCTCGATCTTCTTGTGGATCAAGTTCATCATCATCATCTGTCGTAATATTCAAACTAAAGGTTGGACGACCTGATGATGATGATGATGTAGTCCTCGAAGTCACATTATCATGCATTATGTTTGAAGTGGTGCCAGATTGAGGAAATAAAATTGGGGATGAATTAAACTATGGTCGATAACTTCCATAAGTGCATGATACGGGAGGCGGAGATGTATACTGTCCGGACTCTAAAAGGGAAGTGAACCACTAACCATATGCCGTAATATCCCAATTAGGAGTGGTAAAATTTTGTTGAATTTCTTGTGGGGGCATGTAGGAGTCAGTCTGCATGTCCATACACGTCCTGAAAATTCAGATGTCGATGGACCTATCGTATCACATACAGTAGAGACAAATGGTTCTGGGCTATTGGCGATGTAGGTTATGGTTCAGGATCATGTTGTGGATCAGGATCATGTTGTGATTGATGGCGATGGAATGATGGTCGACGATCATGGAAGTGAGCTCTAGCATGTGCGTATATGTCTTCTACGGATCGTCTAAAGGGCTCCCTGAGATACGGTTGTTCGTCAATGACGAGTTGATTCAAATTTTCCCATAATCCTTCCTGTAGTTAATTGACAATATAAATCATATGATTAAATAAATAAATGCATAATAGATTCATAAATAACAAAATATAGACACATACCAAAATTTCTATAGATGTATTTGCTTGCGGTTGGTACCCCACATGCATATTTAACCGTGGAGTTATTAAACGTTGTGTTATTCTTTCATACTAGCTCATATATCCATGGTCGACGTCTGACTCATTCCAACCAATAACAGGAGTTGAAACAATATGATCATCTCTGTTGAGCCACCATTCTACAAATGAAGTATGAGTTTCAGCCCAATTTATACTGATGCGCCCTCTACGGCATATATTATGCAATGTATCATGCCCATCAGGAATCGTCTGTGGAATTCATTGTCTCATACCAAACTGTCTCAATACCCGATCTGGGTAATATAACTCAATAATTGAATAATGAATCATAGGGCATTTTGACATCCACATATTGGTAACTGTGATAATTCCAAGGTCAATATATGCGCTTACAGCAATTGGGTATGGGTGATAAGGCTGTCAATTAAACTGCATAAATAATAAGTTAATTAAAATTTAAGAAAGATAGCAAAATTTTAAAAATTATTTATCATACCTCTTGTAGAGTTTGCCTGTCTAAACTCTCCTGTATAGTCTTTAGGTTGTTTGTCAAACTATTTGTAAAGTTATGGTATTGTAACCGCTCAGCATCATATGGTGCAATAAGAACAACTACAGCCACACCAACAATTGTCGTTGTATTAAAGCGTCTACCTCCCGACATTTGTGGCGTGAGAAAAGTAATTCTCGACCAAGACCATATCTATTATGGAAAAAACAATATAAGAGATGTTTCTCATTTTTAATATAACATATTGAGATTATGCAATAAAGAGATAAATTTACTTGCAATAGTTGCATTGGCCTGCCAATTTGCATACGATCTCTTTGTGATGTATTGCACAACTGAAAGTACAAATAACTTAGTACTGCTGAACCCCAAGTGAATTTACAACATTCATCAATATCTTCTAGCTGATTCAAATATAATAATGACCCCATATTCCCAGAAGTATCTGGGCATATTATGGATCCTAACAAAATCAAGGCACATCCACGTGCATATTGCACAACATGTTGTTGTGTGATATTATCTGTAATAGGGTGCATGCTTAGATGTCTACCTACTGCTAAAAGTGAAAATCTTGACCCTTTTAAGTCTTTTTCATTAGGATCCCATCCGAGAAGCATCTGACAACGTGTAGTCCAATATGACCTTCCAGTTGAAGTATTTGAACTTATAACGGCCTCACCATCAATTAGTAGGCCCCAAATAAATTCGACATCTTGTAATGTCATGATCACCTCTCCAACTCTAAAATGAAATGTATGAGTCTCGGATCGCCATCTCTCAACCAGTGTAGTGATTAATGATTTATTAAGTGTAAAATCACTACATCTGTAAACACTGTAGAATCTTATACGATATATCAAGGATATGACTCGGTAATGCAACCTCTGTGTACGTCTGAGTAGTTCCCTGCCATCCTCGTCATGGTCTTCCTCATAAGGATCAAGGTCAGCAAGTCTCCAAAAGATACCACTTTCATGTCTGCACTTTAATTTTGCGTCAACTTGTCCTGCAACGACATCCTCAGATCGATGTAGATGTTGTTCTGTTAAGATCTCACCACTAATATGTCCATACTCTCCAAAGTGCTCCATACTGTAATAAGATTAAAGACATGAAATAAAAACACAAACATATTAAATTCAATATATAATGAAAAAAATAAAAAGTGATAATTAATAATTGAATTCATTATAGCATTTAAGTATATGTTCAGCCTCAATAAAAAAAAGAAAGTGATAATTAATAATTGAATACACATTAAATTAAAAAAAAACCAAAAATTGATTGCAACTAAACCAAAACAATATTACAACAATCTATATTGGTTGAGTGATACAGAACAAGCTTATATATGGTTAGTTGAAGTTCATATCTGGGTAGCAGCTTGATCTTGTGCACGATATTGTTGTCTAGCGCGTGTTTGTGCCCAATCCATTTCATTTTCAATTCTCGTAGTTTTGCCTTTTCCTTTATGCCTCTTCTCGCGCAGTGCTGGATTATGACACAATTGAAAGGAAGCCTTATCCCAATAATATTCATCTGACAATGACTCGAACTTATCACTATAAGTGTCCACATATGTACTTGTATTGTAAAATTGGGTTTACTCCAAAATATCGACAAGTTTGCATTGCATGTGAACATGGTATGTCATTTTGCTTCCATTATCCACAACTACACTCTCTGAGCATCAACTTTACAATGTGTGTGTAGCATCTTATTGCTCCTGGCACAAACATTTTCACGGAAGTTGTTTTATCAGTAAAATCAACCTTATATACTTGATGTTTCATTGCCTTCCCGCTGATCATACTTCTTGTACACCTCATCAGGCCATGGTTGGTTCCTTTGTTTCATCTCACAGGCCATTGTCAATCGTTCAAGAAAATATTTTATAGATCGATAAAATGTAGCATGCACAATCGCACAAATTGGGAGCCATCGTGCACCTTTCAACACTCCATTCATGCATTCAAACAAATTTGTTGTCAATATTCCATTTCTCCATCCTCCGTCATGTGCAAGAGTCCATTGATCTTTTTTTATTTTCGCTAGGTAATCATATACCCTCTCATTTAACACTTTTATTTGTTCCATAATATTTTCAAACTCTCTTATTGTGAAAGCTGATCCAACTTGCGAACACATGTCTTTTAACTTAACATGCTTCACCTTGCTATTGAAATTCGAACAAACATGCATTAAACAAAAACGATGGAGTCCAAGAGGGGGCTGAAAATTTGGAATTTTTTCCACTGCTTTCAAAAGACTAGCATGTCTATCTGAAATCAGACACATTTCTTCTCTACCGCGAACAAAAAGTTTCGATATCATACGAAGAAACCATGTCCAAAAAGCAAAACTTTCTTCATCCACAAGAGCATAAGTCAAAGGTAAAAGATGTTGATTTGCATCCATGAAAACAGCAATTAATATATCTAGTGTAAAGATGGGTTCCATCAATACTAATAATTTTAAGACAATGCTGGAACTCATCTATACATGGCTTGAATACCCAAAACACATATTTCAATATTTTTACACCATTCATCTCTTCGGGCATGCGGCGCCACTCTACAACTGTGCCTGAATTCCATTTTTGTATAGCTCCCAAAAATTTGGGTAGTTTTGAAACTAAGCTCTTCCATGTACCATATACAGTTTCTCTTGATCGTTTCAAACCATGTCATGTCTTATGATATGAGATTGTATGTTAAAACTTATCATAAACTTGTTGTTGGACACACTTAATCTCATACTCGGGATCTATCTGAACCATTCCAGTTAGCAATACAACAATCATGTTTTTGCACAAGTTTTTATGGTCAACAGACACTGCATTCATTAGGCACGTGTGAGGGCCTCCATATTTAGTGATTTCTCACATATCAATCTTCTGCCTATATCCTGCACACAACCACGAGTTGCAATGTGTAGTCTCACAGCTATTTTTGCATTTGATTTTCCACATTCGAGGTGTGCTTTCCTCTACTCGATACTCACGCCTCGCTATACGAATTGAAAAGTCGTTCACCGCAGACTGTAAATTCTTCTTATCTTTGAAAATCATCCCTTTTGTGAGTACTCCTTCAGTAGATCATAAAGTCTAAATTTTTTTGATATATCAAATGAGTCCACAAGCATTTTATGAGGCGATGCATTGAAGAACGGGATATACAGATGCATGGAATATCTCTGAGGATTTGATGGAAGTGATGGTTGTTGATTGGATGGTGACCTCTCTTGATTTGAGCAACATATAGTTTGAATATCAACAATATCTACCCCATCTTCATCTAATTCACTAGACAGCTCGTCGACGTTAGGTTCAGAATCTTCTAGTTCATTGACACCAAAATTGTCAATCAATGGATCATGTGGGTGATCCTCTGTGTAAGCATTTTCTCTTTCAGTTGGAACATTGTCATTATTGGACCTTAACGTTCCACCAGTTTTTGTAAGGTCTTGCGTGTCATCACCTCTTAAGTAAGAAGCATATTGATAATACTCATTGCTTGGGAGAATCTCTGGGAGAGCATTATCTTGCAATTTTTCCTGATCAATATAAAATTTTACGTGTTGATTATCCGCATCTGGTGCAAAGAAAAATTATAAACTATCATCGTTGTTGATTGGTATACGATGATATATGTTGTTTGCATTTAGTGAAGCGGATATGTTTAATTTATATTCATTGCTATCAATCCCTGTCAGTTCAAAGAATTTTGATATCAACCCAGAATATTCAATGTCGTGAGGTACTCTTGTTGCACAAACAGGTGGACCATCGCTACTATCCCCAACATAAACAACAATACCGACATTGTTTGAAGTCTCCATATCTTAAATAATAAAGATGTATTAATGAACTTAATATATGAAGTTAACTAATTTTTTGCATGCAATGTATTATTATACAATACAATTACAAAGTATAATAAAATTAAATTCAACTAATAAATTAGTAAAATTCCAACCTGATATTAAAATGAAGCAATATCTCAATGCAAGGGCAATAATTTGATGGTCACGATAAATGCACGACAACAACAGCAATTCCCAGAGCACCTACTTGCAATAATGAGAAAATAAAATTATTAACGACAAATCTATAACAATTTATATATATAATAGCAGAAAATTTAACAAAGTATTACAAATTAAACAAATTAAACCGGCCGGCATACATGCCAAAATACACACACAACAGACACACCACACACACAAGCACATCACACGAACACACACACAAGCACACAGCACACAAACCCACCCATGCACAATACACACACACAACACACAAACCCACCCATGCACAACACACACACACACCAGCACACAACACACAAACCCACCCATGCACAACACACACACCCATGCACAACACATACACACACACACAAACCAACCCACGCACAACACACACACAAACACCAGCACACATACACAGCACACACAAAAAACAGCACACACACAACACAACACACACAAAACAGCACAACACACCCACACAAGGCACACAACACACAAAAAGAACCATGAAAAATAATTACCTGAAAAGAGAAGAGAGTACCGTGAAGAGAGAAATATGGAAGAAGAGTAGTGAGATAAATGAGAAAGAGTAGTGAGAGAAATTGTGAAAGAGATTAGGAAGAGTAATGATATGCATACAGATGTGCAAAGCAGCCTTTGACCCTCAAAAAAAAAGTCATGGGCGACATTAAAATAATAAAAATAAAAATTTCCAACCGAGCAGTTAAAGGATTCCAGAAAGTTTGGCTCACTCGGTCGGCCGAGTTAAGTGGCCGACCGAGTGAGTCAGCCAAGTGAACATTTTTCACTCGGTCGCCCGAGTGATGGCCAAGCCGAGTGATTCAGCCGAGTCACAGATACCACTCGGCCATCCGAGTGGCACTTTTTTATCTTTTTTTTTTAAAAAAAATTTCCACCGAGCAGTTAAATTTCAAAGGATTCCAGAAAGTTTGGCTCACTCGGCCGACCGAGTGAATCAGTCGAGTGAACATTTTTCACTCAATCGCCCGAGTGATGACCAGGCCGAGTGATTCAGCAGAGTCACAGATACCACTTGGCCATTCGAGTGGCGCATTTTTATCTTTTTTTAAAAAAAATATTCCAGCCAAGCAGTTAAATTTCAAAGGATTCCAGAAAGTTTGGCTTACTCAGCCAGCCGAGTTAAGTGGCCAGCTGAGTGAATCGACCGAGTCACAAATACCACTCAGCCATCCGAGTAATCACTTGTCCGAGTGGCGCCTTTTTCCCTTTTTCTCATGAGTTAAAAAAAAATTTAAAAAAAACAAATGTCGCCCATAATATGGGCAACTTTAAAAAAAAAATTAGTTTAGTCGCCCTCGGGAGGGGTTACATTAAAAATAGTGAAAATCGTCCCAGCGTGGACGACTTCACTTACTTTTTTCAATTTTTCTAAAACTTCGTATTTATTTAAAAAAATTTGAAAAAAACTTAATTTGTCAAAACTGCCTGTACTATTTTCTGTACATATATCTGTGTGCTTTATATATATAATATATAGGTTCTATATTCATGTGCAGTGTACATATACACATATCACATATATTCATAGGTAAGGGTAGTGCATATATAACATACATTTTAAGTAATAGTTTTTATTTTAACTTTGACCACCTCAAAAAAAACATCCAATCTGGTGACATTTTTTACTAAAAACCTAATATCAGATGACATTTTACCATATTTTGAGAAAAACTTTTCAATCCACATAAATTATATAAAAAGCCTACATAATTATACTCAATGTGCAGCTTTACACATATAATTATGAAAAGTAGTATTTACAACGTATTTATCCAAATGTTCGATTTGGATTATCATACACCACTAAGCGCATAGCATATGCTTGAACAAACAATTTTGGCGTTAATACTGACATACCAAATCAAAAAGTAGGGGGCAAAACATTTTATAAAAAGAGTGGGAGATTCATCTTCAGATGGCCCCAATAATCTTGCACGAGACCATACACGAACGCCCAGCTACTTATGCAAATATGGAAGAGCAAGTATATACATCTGCATGATAAATCAGGAAAACCGGGTGGGACGAGTCAGCATGAGACAATGACTACCCAAACAGATCCACCATATCATGGTTCACTGTAATTGTTAGGCAGTTACAAGGAAATTGCTCCTCAGCATCACAAGAAAGTGAGTATCGAGAAGACTCAATTATCTCACAACTTCATGACTTTCTTCTTCGCTGTTGCACCTTTTTAACCTCGTTAATTGAGTAATTAGGAGTTCGTGCACTTTAGCCTTCAACTGCACGGTACTTATATAGGGTCAGAACCATACCAAGGAATATTAGCGGGAGAAATTTTTTATCTATAACTCCATCATGGGAGTGAAACTTAATAATTCAAAAAAAAAAAAAAAAAAAGCAGTGAATTATGTGACTAGTGTGGCTATACGTGTTCCTTTTAAGGTTTTCCTATTGGATTGCCAAAGATTCATGAACGGCCAGCTTGTATGCATACTTTTAGGTAGAGAATAAACGTACCGAAGTACTGCCAGTCAATAAGGCATGCAATTTTGGGTGATGGAATACACACTTTGTTAATATATAAAAGAGAAGGTCTCGTATGAGACTTTCTCAGGTGAGACCAAGTGTCCTAAAAAAACTAAGGTGGCATTTCGACTAAATGATTTGAAATGAAGGTATTTGAAATCCATCCAAGTTGGAGTGGATTTCAAACCACCTGAATCCCTTAATCAGTAGTCCAAAATGAAATTTATGGATTTCAAATCCATGTCGATCCAAACAATAAAAAGGAAAAGAACAGAAAACCCTAATGAACAGATAAAACCCTAAAAATTAAAAAACTAAAAATCCTAGAAAAAGTTGAAAGAACAGAAATTTTGAAAGGGGGGGGGGGGGAAGAAGGGCTCCCTCATGTGGAAATACATTCCATGAACCTGTCCCACACAAGTTTTTGCCTATATTTAAACCTAGGAAAAGCACTAGGGTCCTTGCACTATTGGGTTTTTTACATCTGAGTTGGTTTTATGAGTTTTTATTTATAAACATTGACTTTTCGCACTTTGTTTGCATTAAAAGTGCAGGGATTCCAATTCAATGCAAATAAAACCAAATTCTAATGCAAAAAAGAAGTGCTTTTTTTTTTTAATCCAAGGTAGAATAATGGATAAATACATCACAATTATGTGTTGGGGGGGGGGGGGGGGGGGGGAAGAAGGGCTCCCTCATGTGGAAATACATTCCATGAACCTGTCCCACACAAGTTTTTGCCTATATTTAAACCTAGGAAAAGCACTAGGGTCCTTGCACTATTGGGTTTTTTACATCTGAGTTGGTTTTATGAGTTTTTATTTATAAACATTGACTTTTCGCACTTTGTTTGCATTAAAAGTGCAGGGATTCCAATTCAATGCAAATAAAACCAAATTCTAATGCAAAAAAGAAGTGCTTTTTTTTTTTTAATCCAAGGTAGAATAATGGATAAATACATCACAATTATGTGTTTTGCACTGTTCAAATCAATTTCAAGATCAATTAGAAGCTTAATGCATACCTCATCAATACCAAGTTCAGTCTTGACAGATACACGCATAGCTCCATCAGGTCCCCTTCTCCGATAATTTGCAAGCTCAAGATTATCAGTGCTACTATCTTCTGTGATGAAGACTACTGGAGAATCACTTAGCAAATCACATTTAGACACAACATCAAGCCAAAGATGGTCACTGAACCTCTCTTTTATTTCCTTGTAGATGACAAACTGTCCAACCAATAAAAAAGATCTTCGTGTTAAATCAGCAAATTAATTTAGTTCATAACAGATAGAAGCAAAGGAACCTGAACATCTAAAGTTCTATAATATAAAGGAGTTTCTGAAAGCATGAACATCCCCCCACCCCCCAACCAAAAAAAGTTTCAGATCAAATGCACGCTGAATGATTACTACATTGCCATTTTTTTTCTTAAATAATTCCACTTGATCAGAAGCTGGACAATATCTAAATTGTCAATTTTCAACGGAGAGTTTTAAGTATATAATATAACACCCAGCTCCTTGTTTGTGACTTAAAATTTTCTAATCATCACACTGATACAAGTAGTTCACATCTGTTTGCCTTTTGGCTTTCCCGGAACAGGCCCATCTTTACTCAGCATATCCTGCAGTTGTCATATAGTTTATTCCACTTCAATATGGTGCCACAAAGGAAGATTCAGGTTGAGTGAATATGATGCATAAGGCATCACACACTATTGTGAGATAATATGGGTAAGGGAAGGAGTGAAGTTTGGACAATGTGTAAATGCAAGGACGAGTAATTTGATTGTCTGTGTCTATTATCATCTCAAACAACTTGGCATGCAAATAGCGTCTCCCATGTCTGTAGAAGCTTTAAATGGAGATAGATACAAGTGAATGTGACACTGTCTAGTCCCAAAAGAAACTTATACTCTCAAACTTGGCATGCAAATATTGTTTCATGTCTGTACATGCTTTAATACATTGATCAAATACCTGATCAGAAGGTGAGGTCCCACATTCTCCAGAGAGATCGTGAACAAAGAGTACAGCAGTTGGCAGATGAGAGAGGACAGCAAGTGTCAACTTTTCCAAATTATTCCTATCCTCTGCATTTTTAAAATGCATATAAATTAATTTAGTGGGTGATTGTTATGAGTCAAAAAAAAAAATGTCTATATATACACACATATAAGTTTATAGGTATAGATATACTACAAAAGAATTTCCAAGCATAATTTCACCCATAACAATAACTTTTGTCACTCTTTATTTGCTCAAGCCATCAAGAAAAAAAATATTGAATTCAGTAAATGTGCCTCTCAATGTGATTGCAAGCTAGCAAGTATTGACCTTTCAATTACACGTGTAAAAATGAAAAAATATTATGTTCCAAACCAACATTAAGTAATGCCTGTGCAGACCGTATCGTTTATAAGCTTGTTGCATCAAAGTAATGAAGTCAAAACATGATTGAAAACTTAATATTGCAACAGAACACACTGCATGTCATGTGCTATGACAGACACCGAGAGAAATTAAAAGGTAGTTTTCCCATGCATGAGTTATTTTTTCATTCAGATACTAAGGAGCTGAAATAAAAAGGAAAGTCTCACCATCATGTCTCCTCAGCAGACCAGGTGTATCTGTGACCTGAAGACAAAGTATAGATCAATACTTAAGAAATCAGAGACTTGAAGATAAATCTCTCTAGAGTGCGGACCTGGAAATTCTGGTAGCTCAAGATAATATGACCCATAAGAATTCCTCTCGTTGTAAAAGGATAATTGCAGATCTGAAACATGTTAAACAAAACAGTAAGAAACTTATGGTCGCCTATATTCTGCAAGAGTTGTGTTTATAAAATGACAAGACCTTATCAAGATGACCCACCCCTCCCCCCCATCACACACTAACAGAATGGTAAATTTTTAGAAGATAAGGAAGAAAAGGAACCATAGACAGTCTAGATTCCAATTCTTGTCTTGTGCTCTTAGGCCCAATATAAAAGTCATTACTTTGCAGTTCATACAATGCAACTTTTTAGGGTGAAAAATTCTAGGAAACTCGGGACAAGAAAAGGGATATTTTTTCTTCTTCTTCTTCTAAATACATTTCCATGTTTATGATTTTCAGGAGAGAGACTAAAAGAGAACAAACTACCAAAAACTTAATGCATCAGCATATAAGGCGTATCATTATAATTGAAAACCATTCTATTAGCTTTCTTCCATCAAATTGAGAATATTATATTCAATATTATTAGTGGTACACTGATACTTGAAGAGAGATCTACATCAATAAAACAAGAGAAATCAAGTGAACACATACAAAATAATGCCCACTAGATTAAGTGTTTATTGTTTAGGGTACAAACTGAAAATCCTAGGATTTACCTCGGGCTTTCCTGTAGATAGTAGCCGAACCAAAGATGATTTTCCTACATTAGGGGCCCCAACAAGGCACAGAGTGGGTGTTTCCAGATCGACTACTGGCATTGCTCGCAAAGTCTGTCATGCAATGTGTAAAAACTATAATGAAAATATTACATGCATCTCCAATCAATCCTTAAGACAATAAAAGTTGCTACTATCATTTAAACTGATAATCACTATGGAACTCTAGTGTTGAAGATGAATAAGGCAAGATAATATACGAAAGAGGAAGCAACAGAGAACAGAATGATAACCACACAACTAGCCCCAGCCCCAGCCCCAGCCCCAGCCCCCAAAGGGAACAAACAGACATGCAATTCAACTAGTTATCAATAATATCACATTTTCTGCTTCATGACAACTAGATTAAAAACAAAATAGAAGAACATAATAGGGCCACCGAATCATATGAATTGTTTTACCTAACCCAAAATGAAAAGAACAGTGAGTTACCCTGAGCAGCTAGTGTCAAACAAATACAAGATTGCAACTGCAGACCCTCTTAGCAACCTTCTATGTTCTGAGTTCTACATGAAATTCAATACAGTACATAGATGTTGGGCACATTTTCTTTTTTATACTGGAGAATGAGACACTTTATCAGTATTAGATCACGGATCTTGGTTTTACAGCACGCTATGCACAAATAAGATATATGTGCTGCACTTCTAGTTCTAGTTCATGCATTTGGTTTAAACAGAACACATTACCTTGGCAATGTCTAATAATTCATCTACAGATTTTCCTTCACTAATGAAAAGTTCTTCAATTTTCTTCATACCCTGCAAGCACGACCAAAGTAAAGATGAAGTAGGGAGCCATGTAAATGGAATCTGCAGTATGTACAAAATACTAACCTCGCTCAGTCGCTCCACAGCTTCACGCTTAGAGACTGACTGCAAGAAATTACAAAAAAAACGTAAAAATCGGCAGGGATGATAATGCATGACTAATAATGTACAGGAACAAACATTTTAAACGGGAGAGAGAAACATATTTAAACACAACTCAACTGTGCTCTATTTATTTACCCAAAAACTAAAAGGTCCCTAGATAATGCAATTGCTAGCTTATTTGGTTGGCAGCCCAATCAACTCAGCAATCTCACATAGATTTCTGGTCGGCAACTTTTGGTGAATAATATTCTGCAGTTCATACTAATTTCAATAAATACTGAATGGGGTAAGCAGATGAGAAAACGAAAATAGGTTAACTTTGACTGCTGTACTTTCCTCTATATCACAAGGAATAAAATCCTGTAAACCCAATTATTTTTGTTAAATAAACCATATTTGAAAATGTCATTCATAGCCATTTATGATACAAAAAGATGAAATCCCTATTAGCTGTCACTACCATGATTTTTTTCCTGCAGATTTCCTCTGTGAAGTTCTCAGATGAACCACATAATACACATTTTCATTATGTTGATGGCATAGAAAAGATATTCTTCAATGCCCACAGAAGAGCCTTTTGATAATCCCAACCAAACATATCAAGTCTTTTAGTTATCAAGACAATAGGGCAAGGATTGCACAGCTAATGTTTTAAGACAGCCATCACCTTGTTCATCAATAAGTGGTGAATCCGAATCACTTAACCTAAAAAAATAACAGAAGCAGATGTGCATACTGACATAAACTCCAACATACAACCTTGGCACAGATGGACGCATGTTCTTTTCCAGCTGACACCACTCTCTTACGTAAATTGTCTACCTTTCGCAATACCTGCCAATCATGAGGACTTTCAAAATAATAAAGAAGCATAGCAGGCAATAACATTGAAGAACTGATTAGAGTGAAGAAACCTATTAGCTAAAAACATTTGCGAACCACCTTTAGGCTGACAGCCTCACACATTTAAACAATGAGCCTGAGCCAGCACACAGAATATAGTATTCTCGGCCCATAGTAATCATAAACAAGAGATACTGCTGCCAAGGCTTAGATATTAAGTGGAAATAGTTATGAAGTTAATCGTGAAGGCAATATTCAGCAAGACGAAATGTGGAATGTTGTGACAAATTATTCCGGCCAAGTTTAAATTACCTTGCGCAAGTCACCATATCTCACTAGGAAAAGATTGCTTAAATCCAAATTTTCTCGAAAGAGCAAGGATGGTGAAGACATTATAATGTACCTTTTCATAGTTTCCATCTCCAAGAGTCAACTCAACCAGAGATCTTTCATATGGGTGCAAATGTTCTTTGTTGGGGAAGTTCTCCAAGTACGTCCTCAATGGAACTGCAAGTTCCTGAGGTTATAGCAACAGGCAGAATATTAAACTAAGTTCTTCATTAAGTGAGGAGCGACGTTTTAATTTTAATGTGTAGGTCAATAATTTACCTTCATTAATGCATCAAGTTGTTTTGCACCTCTATTTCTTTCACGCTTTGCAATATTAGCAATGCCTGTCAAACATTAACACTTACTAGTAACTACAGTACTGTTTGCAGAAAAAGGAAGGACCTTGATAACAATTACCCTTTGTAGCTGAGACCCTCTTTGCCTTCCTCAATGATGAATATAGAATATCAACTGATGGCATCACCATGGGAAGCTTCTGAAATGCACCAACAGCTTCAATTGGCGTTGACACTTTGTCCTGAAACCCAAACAAAATTTTGAAAACATACCTCCACATGACTAATGAGCTGTCCATATAAGATGATGATTCAAATCCACAGCACAACAAAAAAGCAACTCTTCCCCATAAATGGTTAATGGTGACAGCATCAGGCCATTTAATCGGATTTCACAGATGCTACACCTAGTCAAATACACTGAGAGCAATATCCACCGTCTATCTGCACATATACAACTGGGTGAGATACACAGTGGATACTGTACCAGGTGTATCATCAACAAAACAATTTAATTCCCATTCATACTAACTCTATGAAGAAAGGTTAACACATTGGACAAACGAGAAATGATAACAAGTGAATTTTCCAACTAATCATTAAAAAAACCAGCCATTTAAGATAAGCACTACCTTAACTTTACTATCTTGTTCAGTATCACCGGTTGGAACATAACTCCCGTTGACGATTTCATACGCAGTAGTCTGAATTTGCTGACAGAAGCACATAGTTTTTGGAGGCACGAAATTCACGACTGCAAAATCAGCCGGAGCATATCATATTGTAAGAAGGAAGCTATATAAACGGAAAAAACACAGAAGACGTATATAAACAGGTAAGTGGACAGTACTCTTGGGAAATTTGCAGCGCCTGTAGAGCAGCGAAGACGGTGGCGCTTGCCATAGCTGAAGTCGACTCCAAGTGCCGCTCATTGTCACTCTTTCTCTCACCAGTCCGCAGATGCGCAGGAGATTTTTAGACCGAGAAGCAGGGTTTAACCGGTCCAAGCCCCAACGACCAAAACGCATTAACTTTGATATAATATATTTATTATATTAGTAATTTATAATAAAATTATGTTATTATCTGTATCTATATTTATATATCTATATATATATTAAAACAAAATAATTTTTTTCAATTCTGTTTTTCCTCCTAAACTTTATTATTTAATATAGAATAATTATATTACTATTAAATTAAAATTAGACATTTTTATTCTAAAAATTTTGATTTGATTTCAAAATCTAAATTATTCCACAAATTTAGGTGTTTCAAAATTAGATGATATCAAGATGAATATACTACAATATTTAATACATGATTCGAAATCTATATATTTTATGGAATATTAATCAAATCACTGAATTATAAAATTAAAAAAAATGAAATCTAACAAATATATGACTCAATTTTCTCGATTTATTGTATCAAAAAAAAATTATAAATATATATATAAGTAAAAATTATTTTTTAAAATTTTATTTTTTCGGCCTAAATTTCAACCATATAAATGTAAAAGTATATATATTTATGCAATTCTTTTAAGATACATTATTTTAATTTAATTGAAGAGATTAATATCAACAATTTTCGGAATTTGCTTAGTTTCTGTTATTCAACATAAATAAATTCAAATTTTAAAGAATTTTTGTTAACTCATCTATATCTATATATATATAAAAGTAAAATGTTTTTTTTCATTTTCGTTTTCCCGCCTAAACTTCATTACTTATTTAGAATTATTATATTATTATAAAATTAAATTTAGACGTTTTTATTCTAGAAATTTTGATTAGATTTCAAAATCTAAATTATTCAACAAATTTAGGTGTTTCAAAATTAGATGATATCAAAATGAATACACTACAATATTTAATACATGATTCGAAATCTATATATTTTATCGAATATTAATCAAATCACTGAATTATGAAATTAAAAAAATATATGAAATATAACAAATATATGACTCAATTTTGTCGATTTATTTTATCAAAAAAAATCTATATATCTATATATATATAAAAACAAAATGATTTTTTTCAATTCCGTTTTCCCGCCTAAACTTCATTACTTATTTAGAATAATTATATTATAATTAAATTAAAATTATATGTTTTTATTCTAGAAATTTTGATTCGATTTAAAAATCTAAATTATTACACAAATTTAGGTGTTTCAAAATTAGATGATATCAAGATAAATATATTGCAATATTTAATACATGATTCGAAATCTATATATTTTATCAAATATTAATCAAATCACTGAATTATGAAATTAAAAAAAATATATGAAATCTAACAAATATATGACTCAATTTTCTCGATTCATTTTATCAAAAAAAATCTATATATCTATATATATATATATATAAATAAAATGACTTTTTTCAATTTTGTTTTCCCGCCTAAACTTCATTACTTATTTAGAATAATTATATTATTATTAAATTAAAATTATATGTTTTTATTATAGAAATTTTGATTCGATTTAAAAATCTAAATTATTACACAAATTTAGGTGTTTCAAAATTAGATGATATCAAGATGAATATACTGCAATATTTAATACATATTTTGAAATATATATATATTTTATCGAATATTAATCAAATTACTGAATTATGAAATTAAAAAAATATATGAAATCTAACAAATATATGACTCAATTTTCTCGATTCATTTTATCAAAAAAAAATATATATATATATATAAGTAAAATTACTTTTTAAAATTTTATTTTTTCGGCCTAAATTTCAACCATATACATGTAAAACTGTATATATTATTCAACTCTTTTAAGATACATTATTACAATTTAATTGAAGAGATTAATATCAACAATCTTCGAGATTTGATAGTTTCTGTTGTTCAACATAAATAAATTCAAATTTTAAAGAATCTTTGTTAACTCATCTATATCTATATAAAAACAAAATGACTTTTTTCAATTTCGTTTTCCCACATAAACGTCATTACTTATTTAGAATAATTATATTATAATTAAATTGAAATTAGACGTTTTTATTATAGAAATTTTGATTCGATTTCAAAATCTAAATTATTCCACAAATTTATGTGGTTCAAAATTAGATGATATCAAGATGAATATACTGCAATATTTAATACATGATTCGAAATCTATATATTTTATCGAATATTAATCAAGTCATTGAATTATGAAATTAAAAAATATATGAAATCTAACAAATATATGACTCAATTTTCTCAATTCATTTTATCAAAAAAAATCTATATATATATAAGTAAAATTATTTTTTAAAATTTTGTTTTTTCGGCCTAAATTTCAACCATATAAATGTAAAACTATATATATATATATATATTATTCAACTCTTTTAAGATACATTATTACAATTTAATTGAAGAGATTAATATCAACGATCTTCGAGATTTGCTTAGTTTCTGTTGTTCAACATAAATAAATTCGAATTTTAAAGAATTTTTGTTAACTCATCTATATATATATATATATATATATATAACAAAATGACTTTTTCCAATAACGTTTTTCCACCTAAACTTCATTACTTATTTAAAATAATTGTATTATAATTAAATTAAAATTAGACATTTTTATTATAGAAATTTTGATTCGATTTCAAAATCTAAATTATTCAACAAATTTAGGTGTTTCAAAATTAGATGATATCAGGATGAATTTATTGCAATATTTAACACATGATTCAAAATCTATATATTTTATCGAATATTAATCAAGTCACTGAATTATGAAATTAAAAAATATATGAAATCTAACAAATATATGACTCCATTTTCTCGATTCATTTTATCAAAAAAAAATCTATATATATATATATATATATATAAGTAAAATTACTTTTTAAAAAATAAATTTCGACCTAAATTTCAACCATATAAATGTAAAACTATATAAATTATTCAACTCTTTTAAGATACATTATTACAATTTAATTGAAGAGATTAATATTAACGATCTTCGAGATTTGCTTAGTTTCTGTTGTTCAACATAAATAAATTTGAATTTTAAATATTTTTTGTTAACTCATCTATATCTATATATATATATATATATATATAAACAAAATAATTTTTTTCAATTCCGTTTTCCCACCTAAACTTCATTATTTATTTAGAATAATTATATTATAATTAAATTGAAATTAGACGTTTTTATTATAGAAATTTTGATTCGATTTCAAAATCTAAATTATTCCACAAATTTAGTTGTTTCAAAATTAGATGATATCAAGATGAATATACTGCAATATTTAATACATGATTTGAAATCTATATATTTTATCGAATATTAATCAAGTCACTAAATTATGAAATAAAAAAAAAATATATGAAATCTAACATATATATGACTCAATTTTCTCGATTCATTTTATAAAAAAAAAATCTCTATATATATATATATAAAAGTAAAATTACTTTTAAAAATTTTGTTTTTTGGGCCTAAATTTCAACCATATAAATGTAAAACTATATAAATTTATGCAACTCTTTTAAGATACATTATTACAATTTAATTGAAGAGATTAATATCAACAATCTTCGAGATTTGCTTAGTTTCTGCTGTTCAACATAAATAAATTCGAATTTTAAAGAATTTTTGTTAACTCATAATATATTCAAAATAAGAAACAAAATTTGTTAGGAACGTGAAATCATTGTAGTTTCATTATGTTATGGAAAATCATTAACAATTTTTCTATAATTAAACTAACAATTATTTAAAATCACCCAATCACATGGATAAAATCTGATTTTGTTAAATATAAAATTAAATTTTCAACAATCTTACCATAATTCAAAATTATTTTTCATTTTTGTCTCTCTCTTCTTTCTATATATTTTATCAAGATTATTACTAAATATTTTAAGGTCTCTCTCTTTTGTTCTTCCTCATCTTGAAGTGTTTTCTGTTTTCTGTTTCGAGAAAATAAATGGTAAGACATTTACGATAATATGTGTCATTTTTCAATTGTCACAAAAGTCTACTCTCTTCAAAATATTATTTTTAGGTTTATTTTATTTAAAAAAATTATTCACCTGTAGCTTTCAATTTATCATAAACATATTTAATTTTCTTAACTATTTTTCTTTCTTATTTTTAAACAAAAAGTTCGTCCATCTCTTTCATGTTTTTTTTTATTATTCTTGTCATTTTCTGTTGAGATCTGCTAATTATTTCGACGTATAAGCACCGTGCGATTTTTCATTAGCTTTCAAAGTATTTATTTCTATCAAATTTCAAATTTTTGTAATGTTATTACATTTAATTAGCAATTTGCAAAGTATTTTTGTCCTTAATTTGACTATGTAATTGGCAAATTTTACGAGATCTGTACAAATCTTTATTTTCTTTAATCTGCTGATATGGCTATTTTATTTAATTTAATTTGATTCAACCTACTATAAATCGTGGATATCATGCTTATCAATTTGTGAACGAGGCTAATTCTAATAGAAAAAAAGATTTAACATAAAATTACAACAAATTTCTACTCATTATACAAAAAAAAGATCAATGAATTACAAATCTACACCTTCTATAATATATTATTTAACTTGAATATATGATTATATTATAAAATATAAGGAAAAAATATCTTCTGTGCATCGCACAGGTCTCACACTAGTATATATAAAAACAAAATGACTTTTTTCAATTTTGTTTTCCCGCCTAAATGTCATTACTTAATTTAGAATAACTATATTATTATTAAATTAAAATTAGACATTTTTATTTTAAAATTTTTGATTCGATTTCAAAATTTAAATTAATCTACAAATTTAGGTGTTTCAAAATTAGATGATATCAAGATGAATATACTGCAATATTTAATATATAATTCAAAATTTATATATTTTATCGAATATTAATCAAATAATTGAATTATAAAATTCAAGAAATATATGAAATCTAATAAACATATGCTTCCATTTTTTCGATTCATTTTATCAAACCAAATCTATATCTATATCTATATATATATATAAATATATAAGTAAAATAACTTTTTAAATTTTCTTTTTCCGCATAAATTTCTACCATATAAATGTAAAACTATTTATATTTATGAAACTCTTTTAAGATACATTATTACAATTTAATTGAAGAGATTAATATAAAGAATCTTCGGGATTTGCTTAATTTCTATTCTTCAACATAACTAAATTTAAATTTTAAGGAATTTTTGTTAACTCATAATATATTTAAAATAAGACATAAATTTGTTATGAACGTTAAATTATTGTAGTTTCATTATATAGTGGAAAATCATTAACAATTTTCCTATAATTAAGCTATCAATTATTTAAATCACCCAATCACATTGATAGAATCTGATTTTGTCTAATATGAAATTAAATTTTCGTCGATCTTACCATAATTCAAAATTATTTCTCATTTTTTTCTCTCTCTTCTTTCTATATATTTTATCAAGATTATCACTACATATTTTAAGTTATCTCTTTTTTATTCTCCCTCCTCTTTAAGTCTTTTGCGTGTCCTTTTTTGAGGTATGATAGTATCTTCCATGTTTCAGTTGTCACCAAAGCCTACACTCTTCAAAATATCATTTTTAGACTTATTTATTTTTAGATTTTTTATTCATCTATTGCTTTCAATTTATCATAAACATATTTCATTTTCTTAACAAATTTTCTTTCTTATTTTTAAATGAAAAGTTTGTCCATCTCTTTTATTTTTTGTTTGATTATTCTTGTAATTTTCTGTTGAGATATACTAATTATTTCGATGCATAAACATCGTGTGATTTTTCATTGGCTTGCAAAGTATTTGTTCTATCTAATTTCAAAATTTTGTAATATCATTAGATTTAACTAGCGTGAGATCTGTGCAATGCACAAAAGATTTTTTTATTATATTTTGTAATGTAAGTATATACTTAAATTTTATATATATATATATATATATAGACAGAGAACGAATTCATTCAAGCATATAAATTCAACAATAATATTGAATTTACAAAAAAAATGTTTTAAAGAATCTAATTTTAATGTTGCTGGATAAAAAGGAAAAAAATATAAAATATAATTTACATAATATCAAATGAAATAGACAATGAAAATGTGCGTACTGTTCAAGAATCAAACAATTGTACGTGGAAGAATTAGGTAGGACATGAGTTGTTTTTCAATCTATTTATAACTGATAGCAATGAAAATAAATCCATAATTTATGGAATGATGAATCAAATAATTATTTTAGTAATTAATATTTACCAAAAGTAGTGATTTGCAAACAAACATATCATAAATAATAGATAACAAATTACGTTATATATATATATATATATATATATATATAGATTAGCAATTCACAAAATATTTTTGTCATTAATTCGACTGTGTATAATTGCCAATTATTACGAGATCTGTACAAATTTTTATTTTCTTTAATCTGCTGATATCGTTATTTTTTTTTAATTTAATTTGATTTGATCTTTTATAAATTGTGGATATCATGCTTATCAATTTGTGAACGAGACTAATTCTAATAGAAGAAAAGACGAAGCATAAAATTATAACAAATTTCTACTCATTATACAAAAAATAATTACTGAATTATAAATCCACACCTTCTACAATATATGATATAACTTGAATATATGTTTATATTATAAAATATAAGTAAATAACGATGCACAGGTCTTAGACTAGTATATATATATATATATAAAAGCACCACTATATAATTGTTAATTAATATTAATTTTAAATATCATCCTATAATCAAAATTGTCAATATAGTGTTTTGATTGTCTTATCCAATAATGACAATTCAATTTTTTATTTATTTATTTTTTAATAATAATATTGTAGTATTTGTTGCATTTGGATACTATTTGAATATTTGATTGTCTTAACCAATAATGACAATCCAATTTTTTTGTTTAATAATAATATTGTAATATTCGTTCCATTTTGATACTATTTGAATATTGAAAATTTAATTTTTTTTAATACATAGCAAATCTTTTGTTACTATGCTTTTAAATACAAAATCTACGTAATTTATCAATTGTTCATAAGATATGCTTATTAATAAGGATACTTTTATTAAATGGGTAAGTTCTATCAGCATTAGAGTAAAATTAATAGTTATAACTGAATTATCTCTCTTTCGAATATAAGCGCGTCAATTAATAAATAATCTATATTCTATATTTATATATTTGTATCTATATAATAGTAAACTGATTGTTTTTATATTTATTATTATTTATAAAATATTATTATAAATGGAAAGACGTATATTTAATAAGTATTGTTATATTGCTAACTAATAAACATTTATTTTAATATATTTATAATATATTATATTTTCAAAATTTTCAGAAAAATTCGTTATACTTGATTTAGTAATGTTATAAGATTTGGGACATTCATTTTAACTTATCAATCCCACAATAATCTGTTCAGATATGTAACATATCTTTTTTTCACAAATAAAAAGACCGACTAATAGGAAATATTTTTATATTCCTAACAATAAGTATTCATTGTTGTATATATATATATATATATAATATTTATATTTTCAGGATTTTCTAGAAATTTTGTTATTTTTTATTTAGTAATATTGCAAGATTTTGAAGGTTAATTTTAACTTATCAATTCTCACAATAATCTATTCATATATGTAACATATCTCATATTTAAGTAATCTACACGATAGAATACCGATATGTACCAATTTGTTGAACTGATTCCTAGATTATTCAGCAAGAATGCCAATATGCACCGATCCATTGAATTGATTCTTAGATTTTTCAACAATACATAACTATCTATTTAATGGAATTTTTATTGAACTGGTTCGCGCTTATGATGTACCTACATTTGCGGACAAAAATCAAATCTTCAGTTTTGAGTATGTTTTTAAGGATGAACAGGTATTGTCAAAAAATAAATTTCATAATAAACATGATAAAATGAGTAGTATGAAACATGCAACATTTAACATATTTAATTTCATTAGTTTTGCAGGGTGATACTATTCATGGTCAACCAAGAAATTTACACATCAATAGTTTTAAAAAACTATTATTTTAGGGAAAACTATATAATTTTTATTTCAAAACAAATGTTCACGAGTTTAGGGACTCATTGTTTCCTATCAGTAGATTCAACCGCATTCAATTGGATATCTAGTCTAGAGAAAAATGATGAAACCATTTTTTTTTGTACTCTATTTTTTATTTATTATAGTTTTAATTATTTATAATTTTTCTACGTGCTATTAAAATCAGATATATTAATTTTTTGTGTTGATTTATAAGATGTGATTGGCCGAGTTTATAGAATGCATCTACCTAGATCCATGCTGACAAAGGATGGCCCGAAGAGGCTCATGGAGATAAATCTTGAAGATCACATGTATTTTAAAATTTCTAGAATATATAATAATAGAAGTGCCACTATAAATAGAAAACATCCAAACCATCGCCTGAAGTACTCTCTAATTATAATATCTATTTTATATGCAAGTATATACTATATCTAAGGATATATATTATTATAATTATTTTTCTATGCAAATCTATATCAATATCTATCTATATATATTTCATTAATAAAGCTATGATACTTATTCATTTTCTAGTTATTATCTATCAAAATATATTAATTTAATTATTTTTTATTTTCATTAAAATTTTCAAAAAGCTTATAACTTTTTGTTCCATCTTAAATTTTTTTATAATAAAATATATCTAATTAATTCTCTTTTCACGATTTTTAATTTGACATCAATATTGCACATATATATACACACTAAATTTAATCATTAACTATAAAATATTTTTTATTAAGTTAATTGTGATATATACATATATAAGTATCGTCTTAAATAAAACAAATTATTTTTTTCTTCCTAAATTATTTTAACTATGATATATTTGTATACAAATCTATATCAATATCTATCTATATATAAGATATAATAAAATAATTTGATAGATAGAGCCATGATTTAATGGTTCCTAAAAATTGCAATAAAAATTATTATATTATTAATAATTTAAATTTTAATTATTTTATTATGAGAATATATCAAAACAAACTTCTAAATATTTTATATTGCAAGTCTTTTGGGATAGATTTAACATCTATATATATGTGTGTGTGTGTGTGTGTGTGTGTGTATATATATATATATAGAAAGAAAGAGAAGTACCATAAAATTTTAGAAGCTAAATTTTTTTCTGCTCAGAGTAGCTTTCTAAATTTGAATATATCTTTTTTTAAACCATATATAATATTATTTTAATTACTGAATAATAATAATATTAATAGTAGTAGTAGTAAATAACTACTCCACCATGTGATTTTGGGAGTATGAAGCTAATTAACATAAATTTTGAGATTATATAACTGATTAATATAAACTTTCAGGATTATGAAGCTGATTAACATTAATTCTAGAATATATCGAAAGCTCATGTCTCAATTATTATGATTTTTGTATTTCCTCAAAAATTAATATATTATAGTAATATATCAAAAAAAATATTCTCTTATCTTCTAATGAAAAAAATAAAAAAATCACACCATTTTTTGCTTCAGCTACAACAAAATGATAAACAAAAAATTAAATAGATTAACACAAATATTGGTGTATCTATATTTCTTCTTACCTTCATCATTTTCTCTAAACTTAAAATTTATTATTCCTAAATATATATACATATATATGTATATACATTAATATTTTTTGTTATCTACTATAATATTGTAAATATAGAATGTATTTGACCGAATCTTAAGCTACTGTAGATATCTCTAATCTTTTTTTTTTGTTAATTTCTCCATAACCTAGTTATAATAAAATTATTTTTAAGCAAAATATGTCTTTAAATAAAATCATTAGTAGTATGATATTTTTATTTTTATAAACATACTATTTGTATTTTTTAATAAATTTATATAAAAATTAATATATTATTTATTCAATTCCCATACATATATCAAAGTTAGAAATTTTTATTCAATTCATAAAAAAAATATTTCATTCATAAAAGCTATATTTTAGGTGTTAAATGTAATTATTTATTTCAATATATACAATATTAGTGTTAAATTAATGAACATAACAAAATTATTAATTTAACATATTATATGTTAAACAAATTTAAAATTAAAAAGAAAAAGTAAAAAGTATGTGTGAAGGAGAATAATTCTCAGTATTGTCCTACATGAATTTGCTCCACAATTCTTTGTTTGTATATTAAAAAATCATTATATCCGCTTGCATAAAGATTACAACAAAATAAATAGCAGTATTTACATTTGTGCAATTAGAGTATGGGTATATTCATTAAATGTTTTTAATTAAATAAGGGTAAAATTTGAGTATGGGATATTACCGAACCCAATCAATTACCCAATTTATATAAAGAGATGTTATTTTTGTACACTATATATATGTTTATGCCATATAATTAATAATACATCTAAAAATTATGTATGGTATATTGTATTATATAATATACTATTTATAAATTTATCGTTATATATGATATATTTGATAAATACATAATATATATTATATTTTATATAATTTTAAGATACATATTGAGTATTTACTAAGTTATTCAATTGATTGACAAATATGATCCAAATTCTATTGGCATTAAATAAGGTATGAGTACGGGAAATGCATGCATGAATCCTACCTTATTTGATCCATTTACATCATACGTGCATCAAATTAACCCAACTAATATTTATGTAAAATCGTACAAATAATCTGATCCATATCTATTAAAAATATATGTGAACTTGCTTGTTTTTGCATACTGAATCCTTAGATTATCATTTTTAATGGTGAAACTAATACTCTTCTATATTCTTTTAAAAAATATTAAATTTTGTTTTGAAAAAAATCATTGCAAAAATATTATATATATAATTATTCAAGTAGAAATATAGTTTTTTATGAAGTTTAATGGTGTAGCTAATAAACTTTTTGACGTACAATTGCACTGTATAAATAAAATTATTAAAATAAATCATGTTTTATTTTTTTAAAAATATAGGTGAAGTCATCGTCTACATATTTTTGCCTTTTTTTAAAATTAAAAAGGAAAAACGATAAAGTGAATGTGGCCAGGGATAGTGATTACGCTCCCATTTTTTAATTTTGGATTAATTATGCAACTAGCGATATAATTTATATTTGTATCACACCCTATTTTTTATTTCTATTAAAAACCTGATTATAGATAACCTGCGACACTCATGTGAATGATGCCACTCTTTTTTTTTTCCTCTGATGATTGAATGATAATTAATTAGTGATGATTTAAAAATAACTAAAATAATGAACTAATAATTAATTTTACAATAAAATATTATCCAATGGTTCAAAGAAATATGATTATAATCATATCATTATACATTATAGCTATGTTAATAATTTATTAAAATAAATTGAATTGATATAATCATCTTATACTATATAGTTCAACTATGCAATTTATAGAAAATAATTAGCAATAAATCGATAATGGTATCTCATGCATTATGATTAATTAAATTTAGACATGTCTTTAGTAAATTGTATGAATTCATGGATCTTCAGTAATTAAATTTTAATTTTATGATTTTTATATTATAATATAAATTTAGGCTTTAGTTTAACAATAATAATTCAAAATGAAATAATCAATTGCAAAATTAAATAAACATATCCAACGTATTTTAAAGGTACTCACAGTCAGTTTCACAACGATTCTTTTTAGTTCTACATAGATTGAATATATTAATTATTTTTTATTTCACATTGGTGGAAGCTGAGAAATTGTTGTAAATGTTTTCATGCATCCAAATGTTGTAAGTATTTTCACTATGTTGATGATTAAAGCGATGGAACGAGTTGTATGTGTCGGAACCATGTTTATTATTAGAAGAAGAAAAAAAAGTATGTCGCCACTACCATACACATATGAACAATACATATTATACTTATATAAAATGCATACCATACGATTAAAGAAAAAAAAAAAAAAGTAGGGAGAGGCAAAGAGGAGGAGAGAGCCAGAGAAAGAGATTAGAAGAAGAAAAGATCGGAAACAGAGGGAGAGGGAGAGGGAGAGGGAGAGGGAGAGGGAGAGAGGAGAGGACAGACATAGAACCATAGGAAAATGAGACAAAATAGAGAAGAAATAATAAGATACATGAATTTGAAAAAATCGGGAATGAAAATATTTTGAAATTGGGAAGAAGATTTAGTGGAAGTCTAAATAGAATATGAATCGCGTTGTCCAAGTATATATAATAGTTTCAATACAATCGTGTAAGTTTATTGTTATTTTTTAATTTATACATGATGCACTTATACGACTCGAATGATTAGGCTTGTATAATTAAGTTTATATGATTGATCGTGTATAATTTCTTATTTGTTTGACA
This sequence comes from Caryopteris x clandonensis, assembly GCA_028749325.2. Taxonomy (NCBI): domain Eukaryota; kingdom Viridiplantae; phylum Streptophyta; class Magnoliopsida; order Lamiales; family Lamiaceae; genus Caryopteris; species Caryopteris x clandonensis. The sequence continues at coordinate 2,952,105 of JAPYKT020000007.1, read as the reverse complement.
AGATACAGTGTGATATATCTCATTTTAGTATACCGAAACTAAATTGATCATGTTGCATTGACCAATCGTGACATATAAAAGATATTTAGAGTATATAGAAATATTTGGAGTTAAGTCTAAGGTGGTGTGTAAGACTGTCAATGAGGAGAGTTGAGTATCAGCCTATGTCAAGAATGATGAGCTCAACCAGTGTAGGACTGTCACGCTCGACTTGTAGTTGCAATTCGATCTTATACTAATATGTTTGTTTTTACATTATATATTTATATATGTTCCAACATTTTTCTAGGAAGACTCCTCTATAAAATATTAAGTTTTTTACTTATTTTTTTGCAATAACATTTTACTTATTAATCAATTTTTGGGTAATATGCAAAATTAATTAATTAAAAAATAATCGAACATATTCATGAGCTTACTTATGCTCAGTCATCAATGTTTCGAGTTGAGTCCGAACTGAATCTTGATTAAGTGATCAGATTCGATCAACTTAGGAACTGGTCTGATTTATTGACTCTGTTAGTGGTGTTCGTACAACCTATATATATCTTGTATTAAATCTTTTTAAGGCCTTGATCAATTTGTTTTGAGCTTGTAAGTTGAACTCGATAGATTAATTTATATAATAAAAATTAAAATTCTATTTTAAAAATAAAAATACACATTTTATAATTATCATAAAACAATTAATTTTAGGTCAAATAAGTGGTGTTTGATTTTTTCTGAAATTATTAATATCTCCGGTGTTTTGCAATTTGGAAGGGTAATTTAAAAAATAAAATATTAAAGCATTGCCAAAATCTGAGCAGACATCTATATATTGGTTAGCGTGTAACACAAATTGAACACTCGATGAAATATTCGGAGAATTATTTTATTGGAATTTAACATATTTTTTCATCGAATTGTTTTATTGGAATTTAACATATTTTATCTGCATTCTTAAGTTCTAACACGGGAGACACGAGTCACAGCATGCCTACAATAATGCATGGAAACAGTCGTAATATATCTTTTCAGTACGACTTAATTTATGAAATAAGTTTGAGCGCTTATTGTATCATAACAGAATATTTATATAGCTTATTATTTATTCCTTTGTCATTAACTATTTATTTTGTTGAGGTTTAAATGTAGATTTGTTTGTAAAAAGTTACTACAGTATTCTTATATTTCATGATATACTATAATATATATATATATTTTTTAATGAAATTCAATTCCCCCTTTTCCAAATTATTTCCTGATTACAAATTCAATATCAATGATATTTCAATCCGTACATTCATTTCTAAATTTACCAATAACGGCACATTGAATAGTTTGAATATGCAATATAGTCTAACGGAAGTTTTAATTCTAAAATAAAGATATAGGAAATTTAAACTTTTTTTTTCTTTTTATAGAACATTGCTTCTTATTAATATAATCCAAGTTTAATTTTAATTATGAAGAAATTTTACACACCAATATTTAAATTTGTATTTAAATAATACTGAAATTTGGCTTTGAGATGTTAGAATTTGAAGTCAATAAAAACTATATTTTGTTTAAATATACTGTAATTTAGAAATTTGAATCTAGGACGTTAAACACTTATGTAATGATTTATATTATTTGAATCATTAAATTTATTAAAGTGTTATAAAAGTTGTAAATAATGCACTTTTATTATGTATATGTAATAATTTAAGATTTTATATTTTAGGTTTGAATGTTATGTATTTTAATTTAGTTTTAAATTTAAATACAAACTATTTTAATCATAGTTACAACAACCCCATTCAATTTAAAAATAATTCATTTAAGAAGATCCGATTACCCTAAAAAATTATTATGCTCGCCGTCCAACATCCCCAATATTCACTTTAGATGGAAGGCCTTTTTTCAACGTTCTAATATATATATATATATATATATATATATATATATATATATTTGTATTTCAACCTATTGTCTGCCTTTTGCCCCCAAGTCCAAAAAAATCCCAAACCCTCTCTCTCTCTCTCTCTCTCTCTCTCTCTCTCTCTCTCTCGTTTTCCGATGGCTTTGACCAGAGAGCAGTACCTGTACATGGCTAAACTAGCCGAGCAGGCCGAGCGCTATGAGGAGATGGTCCAATTCATGGACAGCCTCGTTGTCAGTTCGGCTGGAACCGAGCTATCGGTCGAGGAGCGCAACCTCCTCTCCGTGGCTTACAAAAACGTCATCGGCTCGCTCCGAGCCGCGTGGCGCATCGTCAGCTCAATCGAGCAGAAGGAGGAGGGCCGTAAGAACGACGACCACGTTGTTCTTGTGAAGGACTACAGATCTAAAGTCGAGAATGAGCTATCGCAAGTCTGCGCCGGAATTTTAAAGCTACTCACCGATAATTTGATCCCCTCGGCTGCTTCGGGCGAGTCTAAGGTTTTCTATTTGAAGATGAAGGGCGATTATCATAGGTATATGGCAGAGTTTAAGGCCGGGAATGAGAGGAAGGAGGCTGCCGAGGAAACTATGGTCGCTTACAAAGCTGCTCAGGTATGCACATAGGCGCCTGTTCGAGATATTAAAATACTAAATGATAGCCCCCCCACCAAAAAAAAAAATGCTTAAAACAGTTCTAAAATAATTTTTTTTCTGGGATGGTGGGAGTATTATTCGTGTTAGCAGATTAAGCTTTCGATGAGTTGGTATTTTTAACAGCTATTATGAATGTTTAATTGCTATATCTTCCAATTTTCTTATGTTGGACTTTTATTTTATTATTTGTAATCTCAAACTGAAATTTGCTATTCTACGAGGAATTACTAGTTTTTCTTTGCTGATAAACTTATATATATGTGCTCTTTTTATTTCTGGTACGTAGGGATATATGCATGCATACCTGTACATGTTTACATATATGTATATATTTTGTGTTTCTTCCGGTTGATCATTTATCTTTGCGATCAATTTATAAACAGGATATTGCAGTTGCTGATCTTGCTCCTACACATCCTATACGGTTGGGCTTGGCCCTGAACTTCTCAGTTTTTTACTATGAAATTCTGAATTCATCAGAGAAAGCTTGCAGCATGGCCAAACAGGTTAATTGGTTTTGCTCTGATACACTTCAATTATTATTCTCTTTCCCATTAAGGATCTGTTTTCTCATTTTTCACCTCCAACTATTGCCATATATTCCTTAGTTGCTTTGTTTTTAGAAAGTTTGCTTCAGTTGTGGGTGAAAAATTAAGAGGTCTGTCACAATTAGGGGCAGTGCAAAGGTGTCGGGAAAAATAGCTTGTCTGACTATTTCGACTTCCTTTATGCGATTATTAATTTTTTATTTATTTTTATATTTTATTCTTTTTGATATTTTGGCGACAACGTCAAGTATGCAATCTCTATTCACATTGATTACACTGAATTTTAAATTTCATGCATCCCTGGCAGTTGTATGAAACTCATGCTTTTTTCTCACAACTAGTTTGAAGAGAGATGATATAATTTTTACATAATGCCTCAACAAATTACAGCAGCTAGTCTTGCTTCCCCAATGAATCTTAAGTAGTATGCAAGATACTAAACAGATCTCGTATATTTCAATGTATTACTAATTTTGGCAGATGCCAATGAGTTACAATTACCAGCTTCATAAATGGTATCTATTACTTGAACAACTAACTTTTAATGCCTATCATCTTACTTATGCATTTGAATTACATATTTATAATTTAAATCCTGATACCATTGGCATTGAATGTCCTGCTGTTCTTTTGTCTTTTGGAATTCCTTTTCCGCAATCAAATTGAATTATTTGTCTTGCTATCAGGCTTTTGAGGAAGCTATTGCTGAGTTGGACACTTTGGGTGAAGAGTCGTACAAGGATAGCACTCTAATCATGCAACTTCTGAGGGACAATCTCACTCTTTGGACCTCAGATATGCAGGTAACGAACAATTATGATTAGGAGCTGTTCTCATAGTAGTTGGGCTGAGGATATATGGATATCACAAGTTGATTTGTGGGAACATTCTAGTTAGTTTCAGCTGTTTAAAATAGTATATTAAAATCTCATACTACACCGAAATTGCAGTGACTAAACCCTTGTTTCCTCCAGAATGTATGCCTTTTTAATCCTTCCTAAATTTTATTTTGTTGTAGTCTTTCTCTCTAAATATAACATTACTTTTTCTTATCTTGTTTTGTTGTGAATATCTTCTTTAAGGGAGGGGACAACAGCAAAGAAAAATCTGAAGAGAAATCTAAAAATATGCTAACACACCGCTGGCACAAAGTACTATGTTGACTGATAGATAATTCCTATATGTTTATATTGGTCAATACAGTTTAAAGGTTTTCTGGCCAGGTCGATGTATTGCCACATACTATGGTTATCGATGCCGGGTATTTGATTTTTGAAAATAAGAAGGATGGCTTGGTTTTTAGTTTTATTTCAAGATTACATTTTTGCTCAGTGGTTGGCTTTTCATGTCGTAAAATTTTCTTTCAAGTTGGTGACTAAAATTGAATGAAACTGTATGGCATTTGTTTTTATATGTAAGTTGTTGATATATTGGATTGACACCATTAACGAAATCTATTTTGTATCTTCACAATTTTTTCACTTTTACTTGCACATTCATAAAATAAGAAGTAAATCTAAATGCCTTCTCTTAAACAGACTCTGTGCTCATTTCCCAAAGTGCTTTTGCTAAATGAAATTTTTGGAAGTTTCTCTGTGATATTATCTTTTGCTGCTATTCTAGGTGCAACTGAAATTTGTCCAGTTTCTCCATTAACTAAAATCTATTTTCAATTGGGCAATACTTTGGTACTGAACCTTAAAGAATCTATATTTTTTGTGCAATATAAATTCACTTAAAGGTTTGCTTTTACGTTGCATGCATGCACATGTAATGCTGAATAATTAGGTAAATGCTTCGGTATGTGCGTCCTCTTTTTCTAATGGCTTTGCCTTCTAGATGGAATCCCATTGGGGCTTTGAAATTTCTATTTAGAAGTAGAAACTGTTTTGATAAAACCGGGAAGGCCCCCTCTTCGATAGGGGTTGGTTGTATGGTGAGGTTGGGGCAAGTTCTACCTGGGATGTGTTTCCTTTAAAGTTGGTGAGGTTCATTTTGTGTGGAGGAGATGTTAGTTTGATACCCTTTCCCTCTTTCATGAAGAACCAAAGCTACTCTAGAATACAATCTACATTCTGTAAAAATTGAAAATAAAATTTTGTAAAATGTCAATTCAGTTGCTGATATTAGTTTGTTATAATAATAGCTTGCTGAGATACTTGCTTGTTTCTCAAATCTGATACCACTTTTAAGAAGATTGTCAAATAGAGAACACCTAATTCAAATAATTCAACTTGATTGTATCTCTTTTCTTTTGGGGTTCATGCAGGACCAGATTGATGAGGCGTGAGCTACTGGATTTATCTGCTCCTCAAGGAGGTGGGCTTGAATGTCATAAATTTGTCCGTATTTTGCATATATAGGACTGGTGATGGCTTTCTAGTTTGTATTTTTCTATTGTGACATGGACTATCCAAACTTTCCTTTACAGTTGTTCTTACTATGTAGGAAGAAACAAAAAAGATTAGAAATGGTCAAGGGCAGGGGTCATTGCCCTTAAGTCCCCTTCATTTCTTCATGCCAGTGATTTTGATGCATATTTAGCTATAATGAATGACTAGATCTTTTTAACTTCAGTGTTTTGGGCCTGGGCAAAATATGAATTGGCATATTTGTTGAGTTTGATTTTGGTTCTTGATTGATAGCTCATCAGAAAAGGTCGGTTTTCTTGATATCGTCTAGGTTGTCTCGCCATGCGGATGACATGATTATGTCTGGTACGATGCTGTATTACTGAAGTTTGGTGCTTTACACTTCATTCTTATCTTTCATTTCTCTGTCTTTTTTGTTGCTGAGATTTGTTACATTACGATTTCTGAGCGTTCTCTATTTCTAGGTTCCGATATTGCTTTCTTAGATTTGGTTGATCAAAATAATTTGAAGTTACAAAACCACAATTAATTGGTACTGTATGCACTTTCTCAAATTAGGATAACAAGGGGATTTTTTGCTTTCTTGGTCTGGGCTGCTTCTGGTTTTCTATGATTTTTGTACCGATATCTTTGTGCTTATTTTGTCAAACTGGACTTGATCCAATACTACTCAATTAGGTTTTATCCAATGTTTTCCACAGAAAGAGGTCTCCATAGTCCATCTATGCCTGCAACTTCAATATCTTTCTATTTAGATTTCATTTGGTTAGCGGTGTGACATTCAGCTGGATTTTGCAACTGTATGAACATGTAATTCTTAATATTGAAGTACAATTATACTTTTTTTTTTTCCCCTTAAACTATACATTTGTTTGTATTTATGAAAAGTTACTCACTCTGTCCCAACAAAGAGTGTTGTATTTTTTGGGATGAAGGGAGTATAAAAACATGTGTGAGCCCATTTTACTGAGCCAGTAAATGAAACAAGTTCAAAGAGTGTTGTATTTTTTGGGATGAAGGGAGTATAAAAACATGTGTGAGCCCATTTTACTGAGCCAGTATATGAACCACTTGTTTCATGTGGTGGAAACTTCCTATTAAATTATATTTATTAATTGAAGTCTCGATAGATCCATAGCAGTTGATCCTCAAGGTTTAGATGATTTTATGTAAGTTCTGATTTTTTGTGTATTTTTAATTCTATTATTATATTGAATTTCTAAATTAACTTGAATCCTATCATTAAATGTTCAAGTTATAATGTTTTTTTTTTTCAAAGTGTTGACGTCATTATTCCAGCGGTCAGTTTGCCAACATACTCAACTTGTGGGTTAGCCCTATTAGGTATGGGTTTCTCAGAGTTATAAAAATATGTAAAATATTAAGTTTCAATCCTACAATTTTAGAGCAGACTAAATAGCTGGTCTTGTCGTAATCAATTTAACATTTCTAAATTACTGGGTCAATAATATATTATGTAGATTATAACTGGTATGACACCGGACACCAGACACCCGTTACATATATTTATTGGTATGTGTATATATGTATGTAAATATATCTATGTACTCGATGAGATGAAATGTATTTCATCATGTATGGTATGTACTATAGATATTTTGACCAAAAAATTCAATGTAACCACATGTGAGTGGAAGTAGATAATAGTTTCCGATTAAATGTAGTTTGTCATGTATGGTATGTATTATATACATTTTTTACAAAATAGTTGAATTTTAAATTTCATGTCTTCATGTATAGCATGTATTATGTGCATTTTGACCAAATAATTGAATTTAAGACTGTACTTGTGGTGTGGTATCTAACTAAATCTCATAATACCAACCCCATAGGATGCTTTGAAGAGATCCTAAATGCTTAACCTGTTGAAATTCGATTCAACTAGAAACTCCAGAAGGAAACATTTAAAGCACGTTTTCAATTATTTGTGCAATGGTTGTTCTCCATCCAGGGGAGTAGTAATCAGTTTTCTTCTACATTTAGAATTTTTGCTTCATAGTTAATGAAACATTGTATGATTATAAGTAGGGATTGGGTCATGCAATTTTCTTTCTAGTTCTATCAATTCTGAATACATTAGTGAAATAAAATTCAAAATGACATATTATCTCACAATGTCAGTCCCACATCGAAGTTAAAAAAATCGGCACTGAAGTATAGTATCTCAAATTGTGGAGATATTGATGAGCGTATCAATATTTAAATTGATGGTATTAGATTTTTTAAGAAAATGATGGAAATTATATTTAAGTTTAGAAAATATTAGATGAAATATTATAGCAAACTTTAATATTCTAAAATTAATCTAAAATTCCAACAAGATGCAATGTGTTTTGACTCATATGAATGACAAACCAATCTGTAAAGCTGCAGTAACTACTAACAATGATTACATATAAGAATATTAGTATTAAATGATGTCTAACGACATTCAAATAATAATTTCAATCTGGGCATTTTAAATTCATGAAAAAATTGGAAAAAAAAAAAAAAAAAGCCAATGGTGAATTGTTCTAGAAAAAACCTTAGCAAGGAGGTGACTGAATATACACATTAAGAGAGAAGGGTGATGATACGAATGAAAAACGAAAAAATAATCTTTTGAACACAATAAAATTGCATTTAAATAAAGATAAAATGTATAAATAAAGCATATTGAAAAATAAAATTTGTTGTTTTTGAGATTTCCACACATTCTATATTTATGGATATTCATCCGATGACTCATGAAGACAGTTACAAGAAATAATTTGCGAATTGAAAAGATTTGGTCACCTTTTTGTACTGCCTTTGACTTGAAAAATTGTTGACTTTACGATCACCAGAAACTGAAGATTTTACGTATTTTGATTCTCTACTATGTCATCCTCCATTAATGTCTAGTATCTTTCTGTAATGAAATAACCATTATTAAGAAATTGTTATTTAACTTTTTAATAAAGGTCAAGAAAATAAAATTTGATTTTGAATCCAGTAAAAAGTGAAATGGAGTTGATTTCCATGGGCAATTACCGCAGTATATGAGACCAAAAGGCAGTTTAGAAAAAAAAAAAAAAAAAGGAAAAGGAGGACCATATAACTTGTTAAATTATTGGATAATAGTAATTTGGAATTATTGCAAGTATTAAGGTATATGTAATTGACATTTATATAGGATTACAGATTATATATATATATATATGTTGGGTCTCTCTATTACTTGTACAATATATCATTTTGTTAATTATCGAATTTCTTACAGTCGTAACTAATAACATTTGCTAAAAAAGGAAAACGATATAAGAGAACAACATGACAAAGTACTGTAGAGTCAGATGGAAGTTGACCAACCACAATTTCCCTTCCTTTTTCAGTTTTTATATTTTAAATCGTTTTTAATATATTATTTTGGCACTCTCCTTCAAAAAAAAAATTTATTATTATTATTATTATTATTATTATTATTAATTTTTTTTTTAAAACACACATAACCTTTTTTGTTTTAAAACCAATTTTTATAAATCATATATCAACCTAATTAATTTTTATCATTACTTAACACTCATACTACATATATTAAATTTAAAATTTGTATATAATTTTTATGGATGGAATTCTTGGACCCACATATCCCTCTCAATATAAAAGTAAGATTGCATAAATTTTATTGTAATGCCACATCTCTGCCACACAAATATTAATTTCGCACAAATTAATTTCGTTTTGAGAATCTTTATTTTAGATTCATATTGCATACATTACATAAAAAATTCATTTAAAATTTGAAATATAGTTTTTGTAGGTTGAATTATTTGTATTTAATTTGAATATAAGTGTTGGATTCGAATAATTAGTGGATTAAATTCTTTATGATAGATATGACTACAAATATTAAAATATAATTATTTTTTGTCTATAAAATTAAATTATTAAACTATCCAATTTAGTATCAACATTAGTATTGATGAAGTATTTATAGAATGTTAGACTATTTATGTTGGTTGTGAGCTCCAAAATTCAATTGAAATATTTTATACATTTCATATGGTGCCAAAGATAAAATGACAAATTATAACACGTGGGGATCCTCGTACATTTATCTCTCGTGAATTTCGAAAAGAAAAAAAAAAAAGAACAAATAAGAATTGAAATGGGAAAATTGGGTTTAACACATACTTTGTATAATTACATGTCATTCTCTTTTCAAAATTTACACAATATATCGTGAATAAATAAAAAATTCTATAAAATAAAAATTATATATTAAATACGAGAAATTATAGGTGATAAATTGAAAATTTCCAGACCACCTGTCTTATATAGTCTGTACCATAAAATTGCAAAATTTCCCTAAAATGTCAAAGTAAGATTATTGGTCGAATGAAACCACTGCATCCCTATGTTTCCAAGAAAACCTCATATTTTCACACATACACACACCCACTCATACCAATCTGCTTTGTGTGTGTGTTGAGAGGGGGGGGGGGGGGGGGGGGGGCGGCTTGGAGAATTGATGGGAAGCTCGAATCTCAAACATAAACCTAGTGGGATTAATTTATAAGAGAACTGACTTGAGGACCACCTCAAATATGCCCCATGCAAGCATACAACAAGAGAAACAATATACTTTCTCAACCAAAAAAAAAAACAAAAAAAAAAAAAAAAATTGGAGAAGAAGAAGAGAGACACAATATATATATATGTGTGTGTGTGTGTGTGTGAGAGCGTGAGAGAGAGAGAGAGAGAGAGAGAGAGGGAGTGTGTGTGTCTGAACCCACCCTCCAAAACCCAAAAATTCTGGATTAGATTAGCACAAAGTAGAGGAAAGAAGGCTGCTAATAAACTTTGCATCAAGCACGTGACATGGCTTGTTCTTAAAGTGATTTTCACATATGTTTGGTCTAACCAGAATTTTTTGGGGCTAACCCATCTCCCTTTAAAGAAGCTACTGGAAAGCTGTGTGTGGCTGAGAGAAGAAAAAAGGGTATATTATATATATATATATATATATATATATAAGTGTTTGTGTGTGTGTGTGTGTGCAAGAAAGAAGATGAAGAAGCATGTTGCTTTCTTTATGAATTTTACAAGCTTTGTCTAAACCCATGCAAGATTCGAAAAATCAGTATCCTAAGCTCTTTTAATTTGTTAGCACGTTTGCTATAACTCACAAACATGTGATTTTTCATATGTTTTAGTGAAACATTTTGATAGCATTATCACTAGAATCTTAATTTTAACCTTCAATTTTTTAACTTGAATTGTCCTATTTCATAATTTGTTACTACCAGCATAGAACATATCTAAATAATACAAGCGGCCCATTTACCCCGGCCACTCTGTCCCCGCCATTCTATTTCGATATATAATATATTTAATATATAGCATATTGTATATTATTAATAAAAATTATCTACTTAAAATTATATATATTATAATATTTATAAATTACATGAATCAATAAAATCAAATAAGAGAAATTATTACATATTTAAACATCAGATTATAAATATATTTCAAGCATATTATCATTTTGTTCATACTTTTCATTTGATGTTGAATTTAACATTTTTACAATATGCATTTAATCGACATACATTTTTTATTCTAATTTTGTTTATTTTTAGATAGAATAAGTCTATGTACCTCGCCCCACAACCAAGAACGGATCGATGTATCCTATCACATACTAAAGCTAGATGGGCGGGCATGGGTATCTAAATCACCGCCCGTCCCCAACATCCCAAATTGTCGTCGGTGAAAACAAGTTAAAGTGGTAATTAAAAATCTAAGGTTTCAAAATTTAAATATATAATTGCTTATGATAAAATAAAGAATAGGTATTTAAAAGGAAATTAAAAATCCTAGATCAAGCTAAATGTTTAAATTTGTTGATCGGATCAACCTATCAAGAAAGGCGTAGTTTTAAAATCATTATTATTATATTTACTTTTTTAATAGAGAATGGTCAACATAAATAATATGTGGGCAACCAACATAAAATAATACGATGTGATTATTAAATTCCAAGTTATATAACGACCTAAAATAACTCAAAATAAAAAATTATAATTGTGGGCCACCCCAATTTGATTTAGATTTATTTAAAGTACTTTATAAGTTCTTTAAATTTATAATTAAGTTGATTTTTGTTCTTAGATGTTAGATCTGCTTCTCACAATGTCATGTTTTTGGGTTGATTAAAAACATGAGTTTTACCACTTTTGCAATTTAATCGTGTCCTTTACAAATAACCTTTTTTACATCACAACAAGACAATAGGGGACAAAATCTAGAGTCTTAAGAAATTGATACACTAATATCATCTATTCGAAGATGAGATTAATCATCTATAACTTAATTTAAATAAAATTACATATTTTGGGACTAAGATATGGGTCAAATTCAGTTTACCAACCAATTTTTCAAAGTCAACTTTACTCATACAATAAATTGGTGAAATATTTGGATAAAACAAGATCATATAAACTTTTCTTTACAATTATAATTTATAGACATTGGTGATAATGGTCTGAAATGACAATATAAAGAAGCAAAGTCAAATAAGATATAACTTGGAAAATAAATAAAGTTCTGCTTTAAATTTTGTAAGCCCATACCATTTAATTTTGAGAATTTAATACAAAATATATTCTTTATGAACTTGCCAAAAACATTACAAATTCTCAAACATCATATTTATAAGCTAAATTTTGCAGATCACCTCCTTTGATCGTAGAATCCAAACCATCGGATTCAGGAGCATGCGACAATTAATTATTATTAATTCCATTAAAAAAATGTGATTATTATAATAATACGTAATTATTATTGATATATTTCACTTATAATATCTTTTTCTTCCACACAAAAAACGAAAGTTTCCTTTAAATGATCTGAAAATTCACATGTCATTATTTTATATAAAGTTTTATTTCTATTTTCTTGATAATTTTCCGAAAGAACACGGCGTTATTACAGAATCAAAGAAATCTGGATTCCCAAAATCCTTAATCGTAATTTTATTTTATTTACTTTTCCTTGTTGAGGACTATAGACTAGAGTGCTATTTTTAAGGGAAACTCCAAAAGGTAAATATTTTATTGAGTCCAAATTTTTGGTCACTATGTTTATTTGATTGGTGGTGAGTTCTAATTTGCCGGATCTCACTGCCCTCACTATTGCAAATAATATTATATTGTATATTTTTATTATATTACTGCAGTTATATAGAAATATTGTTAATGTTATATATTCAATTCATTATATATATTTTTGTTTTTGGTGTGAAATTTCGTGCAATGTACGGAAGTTATTTTTGTATGTTTTTATTACTATCAAAATATGTTATTTGTTATTAAAAATATTAGAAAAAATAATAATAATTATACTAAATATCTGAATTTGTAATTTTCATATTTGAGCATGAACTTATTTAAAAAATTCAAATTAGATGTAATGATAATTTTTTTCATAATTTTACACCTATTAAATATATTGCAAATTTGGATATTAATTTGTTTAAAGAATTTGAATATTAATTGAAAACATACCAAATCTGTTGCAAATCCAATATTAATAATTAAAATCACAGAGTCAATCTTCCACATTAATCTATTTTTTTGATAATGACAAAATTGATGATTTTTGCATCTGCAATAATGTTATTTTGAAATATTATTAACAAAATTAAATTCCACATTTTGTTAAAAAATACTCTAAGATCAAATATTGCACAACAATATTGGAGACATATTCTTTTAAAAATACTATTTTTATCTTAACATATAGACATGCTATGAAAATATTAAGAAAAATATTTTTATTGGAGATATCTAAAGTCAACTAAGATTTAGTCAAACATATCCCATATCTACAATATTGTAGCTTAAAAAAAGGAAGTGCCATTGAACGAAAAAATATATTTTATTATATATATGTATATGTATATATAGTACATCATGCTTACAATATTAAATTTGTACAAAATTTGAATTTCCATCGCTAATGGAATATCATCAAATTTTAAATAATTAATATATTTTGATATACACATTTTTATGTCACTAATGTTAATAAATTTTGATGAAAATATTAACATATTTTTATTTATATGCCAACAAATCTACTACAAATATGAATATTATTTTATAATCTTAAAAAAAATTCAGATATTCCAAACATATCTACTGAAAATCTAAATTTTATTGAATAAAGTTAAAAAATTAATGTGTGTGTGTGTATATATATGCAAAATTGAAAACCATATTTGGACGAAAAACAAAAGTGAAAACATTCATTTACTATATATATATATGTATATATTAGGGATGTTAAATGAGAGTTCCGGCTAATTGAGTCGTTTTAAATGAACTCGTAATACAGTAATCCTAATCTTACTTATTTTGTGTTAATCGGATTACTATCGAAGCTATAAGCCAGAATAATCAACTTACATATTTCTATTTGAAATTTTCATCAAATATATATAATATTTTATTCAAAATACAATTTTAGATTACACACAAGTTTTTTTTAACCTTTATATCACTATAACAAATTTAAGTATTCAAACATTCGAGTGATGTATAGTAGTTGATGCTCTCAATTTTAACTTTAAGTGCATTCATGCTATAATATTTAAAATCATATTTTTTTTAAGTTCTAAATTTAAATGATGTTTTTCATAATCTTCTAGTAATTAAAATTAAATTCCAATTTCTTCTATTTAAAAACGACTGTATTATATGAAAATAATTCAAAATTTTATATGTCATTATTTTGATACAAGAAAAGAAGACAAAAAAGAAGAATTGGACCAACCCTAGCCTTAAACGGTCTAACTCTACAGGGCTTTGACTTAATCATACCTTGAGCTGAACAAACTATTTAAAACGAGCTTATAAAACTAATGCATAACCCTATAATTTTTTGGGCTAAACAGGCCAGCCCTCCGGGTCATTATCCTTTTAACATCCTTATTTATGGTGCATGACAATGTGATACACAAATAGTGCGCTAGGAGTATATCTTGAGCTTATTATCCGAGTTAGTCTCGATGTGTTAGTTTGGGTAAGAAATTGGGTTGGACTCATTATTTGTTGGTCTAAAATTAACCGAGCCTATTTGGTTTGATTTGATAGATTATTTAACCTAAATGCCCAATTTCTAAGTTGGGTCGATAATTATTGGTTAAAAATATATGAGAGATAAGATTACATAAAAATCAAATTAAACCCAATCCGATACAATTCAATTCATAGCTCAGGGATCCAAGCTGAGCGGTCCAAATTGTTAACTCTTAATATAACAAATGTAATCTCAGTAATTCAGTTCGCATGAATCATTGCATGAGATTAAACGCCATATAATAATATATGATTCAAAAACAATTTACTAGGAGTGTCATATATAAATAGAGAAACTAATAAATTAACTAACGGGTCAATCAAGTTAACATCTAGCTGGACAAACGTTACACATCATATGAAACTTGAATCTTGAATCTTGAATCAACATCCCAATGCTTATTCATTAAAATGCACTTATTATTTTTGTACATTTTTGTTTGCGTGTAAAAGTGAAAGTAGACGATTCAATTTTTTGTTTCTATTGCATAATAAATGATGTTATTTATATGCCCTTTAGAAAAAATTATCTAATGAAGTACATAAAATGATTTTGATGTCCGCCAATATTTATTACTTCAAAACAAGTTGGTTCCAAAGTTGGTCTCAATGATTCACTCTTTAACTCAACAATCCAAGTTGGACGGTTCAAATGGTTAGCTCTTAGCATAGCAAATGTAATCTTAGTAATTCAGTTCGCACGAATCAATGCATGAGATTAACGCCATCTTATTTATAAGTAAATGATTTTCGAAAAATATTTACTAGCAAAATCGCAGTTAAATAGATGAAGTAATAAATTAACCAACGAGTCAATCAACTTAATATTTAATTGGACGAACGTTACATCTCAAATGGAACTTAGAATCTGGAATCAGCGTCCCAATGCTTATTCGTGAAAATGCAATCATTATTTTTGTACATTTCATTTTCAAGTAAAAGTGTATGTGGACAATTCAAAATTTTTCCCCATTGTATAATAAAAAATGTTATTTATGTGTCATTTCAAAAAAATGTATTTATTATAGTACATAAATAGTTATGTTGTCCGTCCACATTTATTAATTCAAAACAAGTTTGTCGTAAGTTTATAAAGAATATAATAAGTTAGTCTCGATAATCCTTAGCTTTTGAGACAAATTTTGGAGCATAGAAACTGAATTGTCTTAACTACCATTGCAAAAAATTTCCGCAAAACTCCAACTAAGCACTATAGAGTTCTAAGTCGCTTTCAATTTTTTCCAACTCCGCCCTACTTAACCTTGCTAGGGCCTTGATTAGGCGCGAGCTCTAGTTCGTCATCCGTCAAATGTTGGTTGTATTAAGATTTCATGATCAAATTGTCATTTTGTATGGATCATTAAAACATGTTTTCAAAATTAATAGGGATATGGTTCATTAAGAATCGTGGAGTCCTTTGTCATAAGAAATAAAAAATATATATATAAAATAGAAATTTTAAAAGGATAGACATATGAAAAACAGATATTTTTCAGAATTACAAGGATGGAATATGCAGTATATGTAATATGTCCACTAGCATTAAAAATATTTATTACATAATCACTGTCTCTCACTCATCAGCCAATTCTTTTCAATCCAGTCACCTTTGACTCAACGAAACCAATCTCACCAACTCTACCCCCAAAGAGGGCAACATTGTCACTCTACAAGAAAATATATTTATTTAGTATTTCTATTGAAGCTCTTTGATTTGCTATAGTGCAGAGTATATATTTATATATATATATATATATATATATGAACCAAAAAGAAGAAGAGGTTTTTGCTTTTATATTTTCCTTTTTTTTTCTTTTTTTTTTTTTAATAATTTCCATTTCTTTTGTCCTCTTGTGCCCAAGAAAATATTGAGCCATCATCGCTTCCTCGCTCTCGCCTTTACCCTAAAGACAAATGTTCATTTCTAAATTCTACATAAAGCTCCTCCTCCACAGCAGTCTATTCAACAGACATCTCTCTCTCCTTCCTTCTCCCTTCTCTCTCTCTCTAGAAAAAGACTCCTGTCTTAATACGCTCACTCTCGCTCTCACCCCACCCTTCACACTTCTCTCTCCGTCTGGGCCTTACAGACATGGCAGAAACATAATGCCATCTTTAACATGCACAAGAAAATCCCATAAAAATCCAATCTTTATGAGGTTTTGATAACTTCCACTCACAGCAAAGCACATTCATTGAGGGTTATATCCCAATGGCTGAAAATAAAAGCTTTGACTGTGCAGAAACAGACTTGCTCTGTGATGAAGAAACCAAAAGCTTGTGTTTTGATAATGGTGATCTTGTTGAGTCTTTCAATGACCAAAACCATCAAACTAATGGTGAAAAGGGCAATGGTAGATCAGATTCACAGCCATTGATTCTTCTGCCATGCCCGAGTGACGATTGCATTGGTTGGATGGTTGAGAGAGAAAGAGAGCATGTCCCTAGGGATGATTATCTCATGAGATTGAGGAGTGGGGAGTTGGATTTGAGTCAGAGAAGAGAGGCTCTGGATTGGATGATTAAGGTTGATTGCTTGTCAATTTTTTTCTTTTTGTTTGTTTGGATTGATCTAATTGATTTTTGTTTGTGTTCCTCCCCCTGGATCAAATTGAGTTCTTTTTGATTGATTATTTGCTTCTGCAAAATGGGTTTTAGGTGCCCTTTTGGTAATTTTCGATTTGCTCTTCCTTCTCTGATAGATTTTCCTAAAATGGGATATTTTCTCCCCTGACTATGATTTATCATCTGTAGAAAGGGTGATAGATTCAATGTTCATGCGATTTTCTGCATTTATGTTCAACTATTAATGGTTTCTTGGCACTTTAATTGCAATGTATGATAATATTTGAGCATTTTATTGAACTCTTTCTGATAATTCGTTTTTGGATTGAAGTTGCGTCAAGAAATGAACTTGTTTTATTTATACCTTTTTTTTTTCCTGTTTGATGATGACTTATTGTTGTGTTTTTGCAGGCTTGTGCTCATCACAATTTTGGAGAATTGTGTTTGTATTTGGCAATTAATTACTTGGATCGGTTTCTATCGGTGTATAATCTCCCTGTATGTTCACTGAAACTGAGTAAAACCTGCAGTTCATTCCTTCGATTCCCATTTTGCTTTCTGGAACTTGTAATGCTGCATTTCTTAATTTTTTGTTTCTTTGCCAATCAACAGCGACGAAAAACATGGGCAATTCAGTTGGTAGCAGTGGCCTGCTTATCATTAGCAGCCAAAATTGACGAGGTTGATGTACCTTCTACAATCGATATGCAGGTGAAATTTGTGTTGGATCATTACTAAGTGTTCCCTTTGTCGACATGATTTATTTCATTTCGATTGAGTTTCTTTTTTCTGACAATGTGGATTGTTGCAATAGGCTGGGGAGCCAAAATTCTTTTTTGAAGGAAAAACCATACAAAGAATGGAGATGTTGGTGCTAAACTACTTGAAATGGAATATGAAACCTTCTACTCCACTCAACTTCATAGAGTATTTCCTCAGAAAGATAAATGATGATGGTTTCCCACAAGGGCCGTTGATCACTAGATCGATCCAAATCATCTTAAGCACGATCAAAGGTCTAACAATTGTCTCAAATTCAATATAGTAGTAATGATACGCTTCCAACAAAAACAATAAAAAAGATGAGATGTTTGATTCAGAACTTGGTTGGAAAATTGAATGCAGGTATTGACTTCTTGGAATTCAAGCCGTCTGAAACAGCTGCAGCTGTGGCTTTGTATGTTTCTGGAGAAACACAAGCAATGGACATCAATAAGGCACTGTCCGGTCTCATAGTAGAGAAGGTATCGTAGTAATTTGGATCGGTCCCCACTAATAAAATCTTAGACAAGACAAGCAATTTCCCTTACTAAGTTTCTCATTATGGTGGACTTTATGTTTTGAGCAAACTTCATTGATTTCATTTTCATTTTTTTTTTTATGTAAAAAAAAAAACCACGATTTCATTAAAGAATTTTTTGTGGGGTTGATGCAGGGTAGAGTGGTGAAGTGCCTAGAGCTGATTCAAGATTTGATATCAATTAGTGGGGCTGCTGCTGCTGCTACTGTTGTGGGGAATGCCTTAGTTTCATCATCACTTCCCTATAGTCCGAATGGGGTGCTGGATGCTGCATGCTTGAGCTATAAAAGTGATGAAACAACACTTGGATTTTGCCCTAATTCTGCACACACTAAGAGGAGGAAACTGGACCAAGATCCACAGCTCTAGATGCTGCCTTTTCAAGTCTAGAAATGTTAAATATTTTTTTACTCACAGTCAGTTTTTGGTGAATGGGTTGTAGAAAAGTTCCCTTCAATAAAGAACAAGAATATGAGAGAGAGAGAGAGAGAGAGAGAGAGAGAGAGAGGGCCCATGGTTGAGCATGAACAGAAATGATGCTAGCCATTGGTAACTAGAGTTTGTCCAATTACTTTAAGAGATTGGAGGTGTTGGAGAAGACAAGCAGAAGAATTTGAGAAGGGCCATTTGCTGTAGAGGTGGTCCTAGGTAGTTTATAAATAGGGGGGAGGAGGGAAAAATAGGCTTAAGAACATGAGTTTTAAATATTTCTTTCTTTATTTGTTAAATTCAATTTATAGCATATGTGTTTTCCCCTCTCCTTAAAATTAAAATAAAAGAAAATTTGAATTAATGTCTTATTCATTTATACTTTCTTTTACGTGTTAATTAGATGTTATATCTATGCATTCAACTCATTAATACTATGAAACTATGTTTCTAAGAAATGGTGTTCTCATAATTTTTAAATCACTAACAAATGGATATGTAAGATTTGTTTCAAGTGATTAAACAAATGGAATAAAGGCAACGCATTGTTTGAGTGGGAAATAATACGTCGACGTATGGCAAGGTTTTGGGGAATGCTTACATGTCATGCTCTTTTGGGGATCTGAAATGGGGCCCGTGGGCGGCCCACATGCCTTTTTGTTTTGACTGTTTTGTGTAACTCTGTGTATGACCAGTCAACGTCTCCGTATTTTTTTAATATATATATATATATATATATAATTTTCTTTACCAAATGCAGAAAATACTAATTTAAATATTTAATGATTATCTGTAGCATAAGAAGCCTGGGAAGTGCATTGACTCTGAGTTTATTGTAGTATAGAAGTATTTACTTATTCATTAATTTAAGTAAAGGGAGAGAACCCCGGCGGGGGGGTGGGTGGTTGCATTTGGGCTTAAGATGGCCCATATCCATATATGCTAACATATGCTTCCCACATTTGGAGAAGTGAGTGAAGGGTAAAAGAAAAATGGGTGTGGGGGGGGGGGGTGGGGGGGGGGGGGGGGGGGGGGGGGTGGGGTCCTATAAACATGATGTAAGATTTTAATTGTTTCTTGTTACATTTTTTAATTATCTAAAGTAATATTTTCAGGGTGCAATTTGTCAATCATCTTGATTTATTAGAAAGAAGTATTGCAGTTCAGTCCCCAAACTTATATCAGTTTTTCATTTAGTATCTGTACTTCCGTTCTTCGTCCCTAACATCCTCAACTTTTAAATTTTTACCTGTACCATTTGCAGATAATTCTAATTGGGGGAAATGATATTCATGATTGTATTTTTTCGACTTGTTCTTTTTATGCGATCAAATTATATAAATAACCAATTAACAAACATTTCATTAAAGATAAGAAGCTTAGTTTTTCCTTTTATTTGATCACCATTGTAGTTTTTACGAAGTTTAATACGACCTTATACAAAAAAAAAATATAATGTTGCCTAAGAGCAAAACTTATGCTAACATAAAATAATGATCGATACTCAAAGCGAATTTAAACATTAAATTTTGAGGCAGCCAACAGGTTTGAGGGCCTAAAACGAGGTTCAAATAATAAATTATATATAGGATCAAGTACATTTTAAAATTTTCTCTAAGAAGCCACCCCTATCGATATTCAACTTCTCCTAACAGTGCAATCCTAAGTCAGTAAATGATTTTTAAATCCATATTACGAAAGAAAAATATAATTAATAATTAATTAAATATATTATATAGAAGTAACATCTAAAAATCGAAAGCACTTTTCTTTTTCTAATTTCTCTTTTTCTCACCACCAGACTTCTTTGTAATGATAATGTTTTCAATACAAGAGCATACAAGGAAGAATCAGATTTTGAACACAAAGACATAGATAAGAAACAGTAAAATTTTTAAAATAATATTTTACCTTGATTGAATTTGAATGGAATAATGAAGAGTTGTGAGAGGTACGCACATGGTGAAAGTGAAATTATAATAAGTAAAAAAAACTTTGGGCATTGTAGCCAAGTGAAGGGATCTGAAGAAGATGGCCACCAGAGTCATATACTATATATATATATATATATATATATATATACATGTGTGTGTGTGTGATTGTGATGACAGAATGAGGGAAAAACAAGTTTCTTGAAAACAGTAAAAAACACCCACTCTCATTCAAACTAATATTTCATATCCCATCCCCTTTTTTCAGCTTTCTTTCTATATTAATCTTATGTAATTGCTCTCAAACCATTCAACTCCACACACACATACACACACATTATCATCAGACTGAGAAATGGTTTCAAGAAGATAATATTGTTTGTGGATGGCATGTGGACATAAAAATTACTCACCTCGTCCTTAAAAAAGATCATATTTTAAAAATAGATTTATTTTAAAAAAATTATGTTATAAATATTAATGTTTTATTTTATTAGTCAAATTCAAAAATTAGATTTTTTTTTATTTTACAAATTATATATAATTGAATATATTATATTAACAAATAAAAATTAGAGTAAAAATAAAGACTTTTGATTTTTAAAAATTTGTACTTTCATCAAATTTATAAAAAATAAAAATTATTTGTAAAGTATGACTCCTTTTTTTCAGAGACAGTATATGCTAATTACTAAATAATTGGAATTTTTGTGTTGAATTCTTCAAGCCAGTGTTAACAACTCATTCCATAACCACAAAATCATAAAAGAGCAATTGATCATTGATAGGTAATTATGTGTATGATCTACATACATTTATATTGCTCAACACATATATTTTTTAATCTTTTAGTAGAAAACTTTTTTTTTTTTTTAAAGATACATTAAAAATAAATTAAAATATCACATTTAAAATAGTTTTGTGTGTGTTTTGTTTTCTTTATAAATATACATACATATGTGTGTAAATATTTTTTTATTTATAAAATCAAATATTGAGTAGAATTTTCAATCTACGGTCAATATATAAAGTCAGAAATCATAGGGTTTCACTCAATTTTTTCAAGTAAATTATGTCATAGTTCATGGTCTTGCCTAAAAAGTTATGTCACACAAAAATAAATTGGATGACAATTCATGAAAAATTTAAAAACAAACTCAATATAAATTGTCGAATCTATTATAATTTTTCAAACTTAATACAAATATTTAAAATTAATAAAAATCTATTAAAGTAAAATAATCAATTATATATTTTAAATAGTATAATTTTTTTAATGAAATATTGGTTTAATATTTTGTTTGTTTTGGGGCACAAATTTATATGATACTTTAGTCTATTATTTATTCAAATCATACACACACATATGCATATAATAAATAATTCTTCCATAAAAAATATTCTATTTTTTAAATATAATATTTTATTTTAATATATGCAATATTAGTATTAAATTAAGCACATGTTAAAAATGAGTTTTGAACATAAAAGTTATTTAAAATTCAAAATTTTAGTAGAAAAAAGAAAAAAAAAAGGTTAATGTAACCTCCCCCGCCACTCTCACGCACACAACCCTCTTCTTTTTTTCGTTAACAATATTTTAAGAAACAAATTAATGTCGATATTTTTTTTTTTGGAATGACATATATGTTGTTAGCATAATTATAGTCGTCCTTTTACAACAAGTAAGAATATATATTTTTATTTTGTTTTAATATAAACTAATAATGCTCTCGTGATGGTCGATTTGTAGATATAGCATACATATATAACCAAAAAAGGGTAAAATATTTGTATGTCTAAAAGCATAGTAAAAGATGGAAATGAATATATATTATGAGATATGGTACCCAGCGTATTCATTTCGGGTGCTTCCCAAACCTGACCCCATGGCTCGACTAGACACTACCCTACCGGACCATGTAAAAGTGAAAACCCTAATTATCAACCGTGGTCATCCAATTTCTTCAACTTTGTGTGTCTTCTTTATCACTCAAAATTCTGCACGACTTCACTCCTCTCAATCTACTACACATGACTTATCACGCCTTTAATTTGTATTCAGAACTCTACAAGCTGAATACATACATATATATATATATATGTGTGTGTGTGTGTGTGTGTGTGTGAACAAGGGAAAAAAGAAAAAGTGAATTCCTTGAAATTCACAGCACAATGTGATGGGGAACAAGAAATCACTGATTGTTAATGAGATATTCCTTTTAAAAAAGGGCAAAAACATTAAAAATAAAATTAAATAACAAGTGTTTGGTTCTCAAGAATTTACATTGTATCTGAGAACTGCAGAAGTACTCTGGAAAACCAGCTAAGACGTGCATGGAGAGAGAGAGAGAGAGAGAGAGAGAGAGAGAGAGAATTGCATGAAGAGTCTATTTCCCTTTGGAAATCATATCTATAGCTGCATCTCTTTGGCTTTCATTTGTCTCTCTCAGACATTTATCTCTACTGTGCCAAGAATCATAACAGGACTTACTGTCCCTGCCAAGTTTGGTTTGGTTGTTGAGGAATAACTCCCTCTCTTTCTCTCTCTCACAAGTGTATTTCTATCATTCATTTCAATACTTTTGAGTTCTGATATACGCCTCTGCAACTCAATTACAGAAAAATAATAAAAAAAAGGCAATTATTTAGATTCTCTAGATAATTCCTTTTCACAATTGTTCTTGTGAAGTCCTTTGATTTTTTCAACATGGGGATGACGTATTGGAATAATGATGTAGCTGGAATATTCAAATATAGAAGAACTACACAATATATTGATCCTAATTATTTGTCTCCTAAAAACCCTCTCTTTATTACTGATCTCCTAGCTGATTTCATAACTGACAGTGGCATAAACTTAATTTTCCGACTTCATTAAAGCCACATCATCTAGTCCGCCTCGATCATAATCACACCATCCCAGTCCGTCAAGAATTAATGTTTGAAATGAAAAAGAAGAAAGTGGGATGAGACGGACAGGAGAAGCAACGTGGGTTCCGCTTTTGGATGAGCGATTAATAACGATAACAATATTCTATATAGAATATGTTTTAATTAAAAAATATATAAGTGATTAACTAAACAATAATGGAGAATAACGAATGAAAAAGGGCAAGACTTGTTGAGTTGAAGATGAGCAAAAGAGGATTGGTTTGAATATTATTGACAAGACAATATTCGTAAAACAAAATAATGTTGTGGGTACTGCAGTGGATTGGATGAAGAAATTATAGTAAATGTAGAGATGTATATGAAGAGGCAATTTACAACTGTGGAAGTGGGTGTAGGACAGTTTTTGACATCATCGGAATTAAATTGGGGCTTCCCTTTCTTGAATTTAATAAATTATTTAAAGCTCCATCTACAAAAGTACGCAGCGAATGAACAAAATTATGACGGTGTCAGATGCAGCCATGTATTTGACTGGTCACAGGTGATTTTGTTTTTAAAACATCCTATCTTCAGATTTCCATGTAGTGGAAGATATTCATACTTTAAGGCTGCTCTTTTTCTTTTATCAATAATTGGGTTCGAGAAAATTCGAATTATATTGATGTTGTAGTATTATGGTAAGAATTTAAAATTAAAATGAAAAAAATTGAAAAAAAAAATATCGAACCATAAAGTTTGAATTAAATTTGAAAGAAACAAAGTACAAATAATTTAAAACAAAAATTTAAATGCGCTGGGTGCACCGTACAATCGAGTTACAATATTACTTGTTTAATTAACAAATATTATATGTTCAATTGAAATAATTACTACTAAAGTGCATTATTTGTTACCTTCAAATGATATTTTACTTGTTACTGAAAAAATATTACTTAATTTTTTCACAGTGTTACTTATTTACCTACTTTCAAATTTTTATCTTTAAATTAACTACGAGCTCTGTTAATTCAAGCGTATTAATTATCAAGATGATAAGATAAACTAGATTTTAAATTCACAAGAACGATCCAAAGAATTTAGATTTGTGTTACCCCTAACAAATTAATAATTGTTTATTATTTGTGAATATAAAATCATAACAATTAAGAATTTATATTCTAATAATAGATAAATAAATAATTCATTTAATGAGCCATATTAAATTAAATCCTCAAAATATCATAAAAAATAAATTAAGTAACATAAAAAATCCAAATGAAAGATACAAGATTACACAACGAATTATCCATTCGTGATTAAAGATTAATGTTCAACATGCCTTTAAGCTGGCATACAAAACTCTAACCACACATCATAATATCAATACGCATATCTGTGGCAAAAAAATTTGAAAATACTAAAAGAAGAAAAGAAAAAAATAAAACTCAAATTATGAGAACGAAGCGACGATCACTTCTCTCTCTCAAGAAGAATTGTGTTGTTCTCTGACAACGATGCCAAAAGTTATTTGCTTAAAAAAGTTGAGCTGAGAATTCTGTAATTTGAAAATGAATTATTATAATTTGATCGCAAATTTTAAATTGGCTTTCGATGCTAGAGGACTGCTCAAAAATCATGACCATCGCGGTATGTGAACCCTATCACATCCCTCGTGGAGTTGGTAGCTGCAAAATAAATTCACTTTTTAAAATTATCTCATTACAATTTTAAAATATTTTTATAAAATTTGTAAATAATTCTCAGATTTTCTTATATAAGTTGGAGATTTTTTTTAAAGAATTGTACCTTTTAAAATAATTTTCTATTTTTTTTATATAATCTCAAAATTTAAAAATATTTTTTTACATAACTTTATTGAATTGCTTTCAAAATATCTTTATTACTTTAATGGTACACAGGACAATGTCAATGCTCGGTCAAAAAAATTGATGTAGAGCCTGATATGATCTTGTGTGTGATTCACATTTAAGTCATTGAATGAGTGAATTTGTTCTTTATTCCCATGAAAAACAATTTTTAAGGTTCCACCTTTTGCTGTTCTGAAAAGATATGGTCAAAAAACATATAATCTCGGAAAAATTAATACAAGGGCTCTGAAAATTTCTATCATCATATTGAATTTGAAAAGAAAATGTGCTAACTTATACAATGTGAAATATAAAGTGCCTAACAAAGAAACAAAAAGAGAAAAATAAAAAGATTTATTTGATCGAAAGATAATAATCAGATCTTATTCAATTCTACTTTTAGAACCAACTATTCACACTACAAATCTAAATTATATCAAATATAATATTTTAATCTCATATTCGATTTCGTTGCATGTATTAATAAAATATATGGTATTAAATAATTTACGCAGGATAAAAATCATATACAAATTAGAAAGAGAGAGATTTCCACCAAGGAAAAAAAAACAGAAAAGGAAAAAGAGGAACCACCAAATGGAAAGACATTGTTCTTGTAATTAGTAGAACTTTGTTCTATTTTGCTACAATAATGTTATTACCACAAGAGGAATTGGTAAATACAAAATTGCACAGAAATTGAGCAAATATGATGGGGAGAACGGCCAAACTGGCTCTGGTTCCATCTTCTACAGTATAAGTTATTAAGCTTAAGTTACTAATCTTTTCTGCTAGATGAAGTCAGGTTGGCCTGTTGATGTTAAGCAACGATGCCACATCCGGCTGTTGGCATCAACAGTCTTGGGCTGGGCAATGACTTCAGGAATGGGGAAATACACGTAATGAGTATTGCATGTTCCGACTGTGATGCCACTATATCCAGCAAACGCACCATGAACCTGCCAGAACATTTGGTACATTGGTGAACATTAAAAGTATGGTAAAAGCTAACGCATATGATCATGGAATAATGAGATTAAGATATAAGTGCAGACTTAACAGGCAAATAGAAACCTACAGCATTTTGTCCGAGAATAGTGCAGAGGATTCCATCTGATGCATTTGCACGGCATGCACGGATCATGTATGTAGGATCAATGTACTTTACATCTGCTGGTAATCCGATCTCTTTGAAGAACTTCTTCGTCTGTAAGAATTGTGTATTAGTAGTAGCAGATGGCTTGAGCCAACAAAAAATGAGTCTTGGCAATATAGTGTTTCGAAAGAGCATTGCAAGGTTATAAAAGACGAAATTATAGCACAGACTAAGCAAATGATACAAAAAAGTAAACTTTATATCAAACGAGAAGACACAGGAAAAGTGATTGCTTGATCTAATTACTCCATGTTATCATATAGGACTCTTGGCATAGAAATATACCACATATATACCAAGAATTTCCCCAGGATAACGAAAATATATAAATGAAGATTCACACAACTCAGGGATGTCTCGCAGATGAGAACCAAAGCATAAGGTGAAAAAGAAACTGCGTCCATGGGAAGCAAAAGGCAAACCTTAAAAGCTTTTCTTGATCCAATATGAACAGTGATATACTCTATGACAATGCCTTAATATCAGCTGGGAAATTGCTTGAGTGAACTTCTCCAATACACCATTTGATTCTTAAAAATGAAGAAAAATTTTATGTATTGTGTCGCATTGTGCCAAAATAGCTCCAAGCATATATCAAAATTGGCAATACAAAGAGGAAGCTTAGAACAATAAATCAAGTTTTGATTAAGCTTCAGCTAACAAATTGTACGGAATGAATAGCATATATAAAATAATTTCAAAAGTGAGGTTTGACCAATCATCTTTGATTATCCTAATACGCATTAACAATGTGAAAAGAAAAACATAGAAGAGAAATGAATGAGAATGGGGCGTGATTAAAAAAAAAAATAGATAATAGCATATCACATTAGGTAAAAGAAAATAAAGGGAGAAATAATTGATTGGAAATAATATCACGTATCGGTTCAGGAGTCAAACCTCTTGCTGTATGTGGGTACCAATATCTCCCAGTATGATGTTTCCTGATGCATCTGTAGCATTAGTTTTCTGAAGGAGATCCTGCAAACAAAATATCATGAAAAATGAGAGATTTTTTCTCTAATTTAGCGGAGCACCTTTAGACAGTCCACAGGCGTAAGTTCATAACTAATGCAGCCTCTGCCGGTTTTAAGTATTCGAATAAAACATCAGCATCATAATTTTATCTTCTGAAATCTTATCTATAAATGCATGGTAGTGAAGTGAAAGGTCTTGTCCCCAAAGAATAAGTTTAGCAGAGAAGCTTTAACATCAGAAGAGCAAAAATATTTTAGGGAGAAGATCAAGAGGAAAATATACTCCACCTAAGGATAAATGAGAGAACTTCATATAAAAAGAGAATTGAGATAATTTTATAATAATTGATATCATACTGATGCAACATTGAAACCAAGAAAATTTTCTAAAACAAAAAATTGGAGCAAGAGTCTCATTATCCTATTCTAGAGAAGTAACAGGAAAAAAAAACATGATTTAACTAACCTGCCCAGCTCCTTCGGCAACACAAACAACGGCA
Organism: Caryopteris x clandonensis; assembly: GCA_028749325.2. Taxonomy (NCBI): domain Eukaryota; kingdom Viridiplantae; phylum Streptophyta; class Magnoliopsida; order Lamiales; family Lamiaceae; genus Caryopteris; species Caryopteris x clandonensis. The sequence goes on along the minus strand of JAPYKT020000007.1, from coordinate 2,923,895 downwards.
GATCCCTTTGTCTCAAGGAGGTGCTTCAGATGGCTTAGTACACCTTGAGGCCCAGGAAGCTTAAATGGTACCTGATTGATGCAATAAAAACAATGGGACAAGGCAAATATACTAGAGAATTTTGTATTTATGAACTATATGGAAAGAGGTAGAACCTCAGGAATCAAGCATATATCAATTTGTCCACTAGCAAGGGATGCCTGCATAGCTATAAACCCGCTATTGCGACCCATCAATTTTACCACACCAATACCACAATAAGCACTGTGTGCCTGCAAGGAAGAGAGAGAATCATTTCGACTACATGTATACATACGAAAGAGGTTCCAGTGCCCAAAACTTACAATACGAGAGCAGAGCAAATAATAATCCGATCCTGACTGAAGTTAAACTTGGTACAATAGAGAAGTATCAAGTCACACCTCAATGTATGCAGCATAAATTGCTCTTTGTGCTTCTTCAACAGCAGTATCAAAACCAAATGTCTTGTCCATAAGCAGAATATCATTGTCTATGGTTTTTGGAACACAAACTACAGCTACCTTTAGTCGCCTTTGGCCACACTGTATTGCAAAACGTGAACCATATAATCTTTAAGAAATAAGGATAGAATGCTGTATCATTAAGGAATAAAAAAACACACACACACACGGAGTCTACTCTCTATTTTTAGATGAAATAACAACTTCTTCATTTTAGTTTAATCTTACCATACACTGATGACACTTAATCAGGGATATTAGTTTGATGATCTTCACCATCCACCCCCCCCCCCCCCCACCCTTCTCTCTCTCTCTCAAGAACTCTAATATGTTTAACTAATAACTTCATACTGGAGCTTCTAATTAAATGACATAAAAGGAAACATACAATATCTAGAAGAGAGCTAAATTTGGAAAAAGAAGACATTTTCGAAGAAACCTCTTCATGTATGGCATTGGCACCAGCATGTGTACCATTTCCACCCAGCACAAAGAGCATATTGATCCCTCTTTCCTGTCACAGAGTTCCCAAATTAATATCGAAACATTACAATACCTTGAAAAACTTGAGGACACTGAAGCCATTAATAAGAAATAAGCATCAGTATATACCTCCATACTGTCTACAATTTCACTAACAGTAGGTCCCCCACGTGAGACTCCAAGCAGGCTTCCTCCTGAAAGATGGATATTTTCCACCACTTTCCTTGATAACTGATGTGACATTTCAAATCACACTAGTGTTATCAGGCATGAAAAAGGACAAATATGTTTCCAGCAAAGTTATCTAAAATGTGACTATTGCGCCATATCCAAGCTTTTCAGGTTGGACTTACAATCACATACATGACTGCATAAACGGGGAGAATTTTATGAGAATTAGGGTGGCAAGAAAAAATAATATTGACTAATGATGGACACGAGATATAGAACTAAGAAGTAAATTACATCTAGTACTGATAAAACTGAGAACAGGAGACAGCTATGAAACACAATTCAGAGAAAATGAATGACACAACCATTCATACATTTAACAAAGGTCAAATTCTTTCTTGAAACTTCAAGGAAAGATTCTTCTTGAGGAGCAAAATTATCAAGTCCAGTGCCACGCACAAAGTAGATCATAAATACAATGGATATCAAAATATCAAATTTAGGCCAAACATAATATAAATTATACGGCTGCTGTCTCATATCAAAATTTTCAATCAACCCACAAAAAATTAATTATTTCATTTCATGTTATCGATTTCAGAATGGGAGAAGTACTCACTGGCATTTCAGCTAAACTTCCGTCAGAGAACCCGCGATAGCCAAAAGGGATTCCCACAATCTTTTTCACACCATATAGCTCAAGCGTGATGACTATCTGAAACCACAACAAAGAACTAGAAAAGTAAAGTGAATCTAATCTGACCACTCCTTGGGCAGCTGGCAAGTCCATTCAGATAGGGATAGCAACAACACTTATTAAGGTTAGAGGAAAGACAGTGTTTGTTCCCAGTAATCAAATTTGATCTTTATAACCTCTGTTTGAAGTCATTATGTACAGATGCATAGGTAAAAGCAGATAAAACATGTACTGCTGAGCATGCTTTTGACAGGACCAAACAATACAAATGCAAAGATAATACTTAAAGTCTTGCTGTTGTTAAATTATATAACAATAGTGAGGGGGTATGAAAATCAGAATTCAGATAGTAATGAATCAGTTGTTTTTACCTGTCGTATTACATCATTGAGACCAGGACAAAGGCCACCACAAGTCACAATTGCTGCTTTTACTTCTTCTGGTTTGAAGTATATTTTTTCTCTAGGACCAGCTCGGTGAACCCTGAAATTAATCCGGTGACATATTAAATGAGTTAATGCCACAATTATTACATGTGAGGAAAAAAGTAGAAAGATGCATGACGTTGAAAACAAAAGCAGACTTAAGTATCAGAATATTCACACATCCCAAGAACCATTGAATCTAAAGTTAGATACCATGAGAAAATTTTAGATTCTTCATGAATTTAGTATTCAGGATGAGATCAAAATCCTAGTGTACACAAAGATTTCTAAATGCTTCAGTTATTAGTTCACCAACATTTTATCATCTCAAAGGCCTTTCTCTGACTTCTAATTGAAAATTCCTAAAAAGAGGGTGGTGGTTAAGGATGTTCTGAAGACTATTATATTGTCAAACTGGGACGAGCTTACAAAAAAGCTTAAAGTTTGCTTTCTTGAGGTCTTACACAGTAGCGTGCTCTATAGATGGAAATCCCTAGATCATTCCTACTTGACAAGTCATTGATTAGAGCAGATTGCTACTTCAAGACTTCAACCTTTGTTAAGAGCTCAAGCAGGATAATGTGTGCTAATTGCTACAACTATTATATATGGTTTCACACAATTGGATGACGTAAAGCTTTTTTCTTTAGAAATAGCAGAATGAAGGCAGAACAAATACTTGTACTGAAAAAGCAATAAGTGTTCTTGCAGAATATAGAACATTTCATCTGGTCTCAAATTGTGAGTATCTACTTATATAGTTCTTCCGCTCATTTCATATTTTGTCTCCAGAACGAGGTCTCAAGTTTCCATGTCAAATAAACATGCTAAAAATATTTTTAACTCTTAAGAGTGTTACATGTGTGCAACGACTGCAATCTCATAGAATCAAGTCAGATAAAAGATTTTTACCACTGCTCCACCCATGAACAACCTGGATCAATACACTCAGCACCTGCAGATGTGGGAGAGGAATAATCTATTACCTGAAATTGTTGGATAAAGAACTCTTTCAGAAGCTATTACAAACAAAGTATGGCGGAAAGCAAAATAGTTATGTTACCCAATAACATATACTCGAGTCTTTAATCTAGCTATCTGCAATATGAGGAAAAGGCATATAATTTATAAATATTCCATTCTTTGTCCACAAAAAGTTTTGAGAAAACACATAAAACTCTGGCATTTCCTATGGCAAGTTACACATTTTCTTCAAATTTCCTAGTAGTCAGCCTAATCCCAAATGAGCTTACAGGATCATCTTTGGCAAGCCTTAATCTTCAGAATTTTAGCTATAATGGAAGTAACAGTAGAAAGTAGAATCACAAAATGTGATATCCTAAAAGAAACCATTCAACCTAATCTACTCCAATCAGATGAGCAAATAAATGAGATACAGATACTGAACAGAGATTAATCAGGACTATGAAATAACAATTTATAGTTTGAGATCAAATCATATAAAGGCAAGGATGAAGATAACACACAAGGAATCTAGATAATATTTACAAAACAAGGTTTTCGACCTTGAAAAATGTACAGATGAAAATGAGTTCGAGATCAAAGAAGAGACTGGACACTTCTATATGGCTGAACCCATAGCTGACAAGACAAAATAGTCTTATTTTGAATCCAGAGAGACAGCTTATACGTTTTGCAAACTATATATATAGATGAAGCATTTGCTGGACTTGGTCATTGAGTCTTTTTATGTATCATCCAACATAGCCATAAAAGAAACTATAATCTTGTGTACTTAGACCTTCCTAATTATGCATAACTTGTCACATACTAGAAAATCAAATAGCCAGCCATTATTCTTCCAGTTTATAGTTGTAGAACTTTTCATAATAATACTTGATGAGTTATAGAATTTGATAATCAGAATGATTCCAAGTAAACAGAAGAAAATGCCACAACAGTGGAGCCACATAATGACTGCTGATCAATTGACACCCGATGCAGTAAAGTTGAACAAGAACAAACTAATAAACGAACTAACACCTTGAGCAGGACTCTGTCATTGTTGTTAATAAATCCGTGCCGTTCGTCAACTGACGGATAACCTTCCGCAAAATCAGGACTTGCACGAGTCCTGAAACAGATTTTCAACTTAATTATTTACTTTTACTCTATTCTACGTGATTTCAAGAAATAAACGACGAGCATAAGATGATCACGTCTACTCTTATTGAGTATATGCCAAAGAATCAGCGAACCAACAAGCACAACACCTGTGCGTAAAAATTATGCAAAGAAACCTGAATCTATAAAAATAAATAAACGGAAAAGATAATCTCAATTCTCCCGATCACCATGCACAATAACATCGATAAGGATTCGCATAACCAACAACAGGATGTAACAACCTTACGTCCATACAAAATCATAGTAATAAACTCAATGTCATCATTCATATCGGCGTTCCAGCAAACTCATTTATAACGTTTTGATTTTTTTTTTTTTTTTTTTTTTTGTGTTTTGTTTTAAAGTCCTTTTCAGCAAACTTCAAGTCTCGTTACCAACCTCATTCTGAGGCCAAATGTGGAGGGGTAAGAAACGGCGTCGTGAAGCACATCAGTGATATGCGGAATCCTGAAGCGCGCCTCAAAATCCTTCTGGTAAATCGACTTCCAATCCGGGTGGCTGTAATCAATGCTCGCCGCAGAAGGAACGTTCTTTTCGACTCGCGCTTTCACCTCAATTTTCTTCCGAATTCGGGTCCGATTAGAGGTTGCATTCTTATGCGACCCCAAGGAAAAAATCGAGTGATCGGAGCGAGCAGGTTTCCGCTGAAGAATCAGAGCCGGTCTGATCGCCGGCGAAACCACTTCCATCATTCCGTACGTTTGGAGTCTCGGAATTGGAAAATCAAATTTCTGAATAAGTGTACTTACACATATGTGTGTGTCAGTGCGTGTAGGTGTGTACAATGACGCGCGGGGAATTCGGAACGACGGCGATAGAGTGATTTGTTATTCGTTACAATTTTCTCTTTCTTTCATTTATTTGTTTTTTATTTTTTGGGTGTTTGATTTGACCATATGATGTCTTCGCTAACATGTTTCTGTTTGAAAAGTCTGCTATTTGTAATATATTTAGTTCTAGTCGTTGGCGTGCACCAGATCACAGATCACCAATTTGATTTAGCTATGATTTTAGATCAAAATTAAAATAATAAAGTAAGTGATTCAGGTTTGATTCTAGGAAAGTCCATTTTTTAGATTGGAAGTTTAAAGTTATTGGTTTTGATTTTGCATTAGTAGCTTTATGTAAAATTTGAAGAAAAAAAAAAGAATAAAAAATCCATAATAAAAAATATAGAACTGACATTTTTAGAATTAAAATCGAAACCGATCATATGTTAGTTGGATTTCGACCCATCCACAATATCAAGAATTATTGTTTTTGGTTTCGAAACAGTGATTCCAATATGTAAAATTTGGAGGAAAAAAAAAGAACTGAAAACCTGCAATCGAAACTATAAAACCACATTTAATTGAAAGTGAGACCGACGGGATGGTAGTTGGATTTGGATCTCACCCACAAATCCAAGAATCACCGTTCCACAATCAAAATAGGCAGAAGGGTGCATAGCCTCACCCAGGCCTCAGCTCCCATTTTGTATTTTTTGTACTAAAATAAGATGAATATCTTGTTAAGGAAAATAGTAGTTGAAATAAGAATGTGATTGGATATTTAAAAAAATTATATCTATATATATATAAATAAAATGAATGATTTTAGTTTTGTTTTCTTGCTCAAATACAATTTTCATTTTTGCATAGATATTTATATTGATATTGATTTTATTCAACAAAATTTAAATTGGCACAAGATATGTTTGGAACATCTTTATTTTTTTGTTATAAAATAATATTTAGATTTGCAACATATTTGTTAGTATATAAATAAATAAATAAATAAATAAATATATATATATATATCAAATTTTGTTAGATAAATTCAAATTCAATTCCTAATTTGATTAAATTTGTTTTTCTTAATACATTCATAATAATATATGTTATATTATATTTTAATATATTAAAAATTAAAAATTTTACATTACGTCTAATTGTTACTTTCTGTAATTAATATTTTCAGCAATAAATAATACATTTTTTAATAATAAAATATACAAATTGACTTTCGTACATCGCACTAAGTCTCACACTAATAATTATTATAATTGATTGATATTTTAAATAGAGTGCAATTGAATATAAATTTTTTATAAATAAATAAATAAATTATATGTTGTAAATATATTTATATATTTTTAAAATAAGTAAATATATTTTATTTGACTCATTATTAAATTTGGGTCAAATGAGATGAATAAATTTAAAATATTTTAATATCTCGAGTTAGAATATGTTGTTTTTTATTAGTAAAAAAGATGAATAATTAAATAAAAATGAATGTGAAATGGAGAGAGCGTGAGTAAGTGTGTGTTCTTAAGAGCCGCTTTCTTTGATGACTGAATTAACAGTAGTAGCGTTGTACTTATTTGACAACTGCGATTCATAGCACGACCATGGCTGCCATTGGTTGGTTGTCTTTATTATTAACTAATATTCGTCTTTTCGATCATATAATATAATAATATAATTTTTAAATAAAAAGTATAAATATTTAAAAGAAAAATATCTCATAATATTAAAATATATTAAATATTAAAATATATCATAATTAATATATTAAAAAAATTATATTTAAAATTAATATTTTATTTTTATATATACAATATGGATATCAAATTAAAAAATTTATAAATGCAATATCGACATCAAATTGAAGATCATGAAAAATAATTAATTAATATATTTTTTTATAAAAAAAAGTTGAAATGAAAATGTTATAAGCATTTAAAAAATAGAGTGAAAAACAAAAAAAAAATCTGATTGACTAGTATTACTTTCTAAAAATTGATCCGAAATTTTCACGGAAAAATGATATTCTTATAAATTTGCCAAAGTGATCTGCATACTAAAATTTTTCTACAACTATAATAAATAAATAACTAAACTTAACTAAATATTTTTATTTTTTCTAAATAAATAATTATAAATTATCTAATAGATTTATTAGATAAAAACACTAAATAAGTTCATCCCTGCTTATATCAATATCAATAAATGACACTTAAAACTAAAAACATACTTTCTAAGAAAGTGTAGTAATAAACTTTTTATTTATCAGTCTAAATATGATATTTTTTTTTATCAGCGGTATATATGCCCTTTTTTCATGAATTATCTTTTATATTGTATAATTTTTTATTTTTTTTTGGCAAGAATAGACTTTTAGAAAATACAACAATTGAAATATTTTATCTTAGAAAATATATTTGCAATTATATAATAGAAAAATGTAATATTTTCTTAGGGAAAATGTAACTTTTTATATAAAAAAGATGTCTTTTTTTTAGGTCATGAATGCATGTTAAAGATTTTGTTATGTCTTTATATATTGGATCAACCTCAAGTTAATGTGCAAAAAAAAAAAAAAAAAAAAATTAATCATACTTTATTTTTAATAGAATAAATAATTAGACAGAAAATTAAAATTTTTGTAATTTTTTTCAACTGTCCTCGCCAATATGAAAATACATTTTTTTAGTAGAATTATTGTAAAAGATCTCATAACATACCCACACACTAGTTTCTAAAATCGAACTGTGGTGGAATTGGCATGAGCCTAGACTATTTATTAATTATTATTATAATAAATAATTAATGTCTAACAATTATTTTTTATATCTATCTATATTACTATTTGAACAACCACCTATATATATATATATATATTGCTTATGGAATTATGCATTTTTTAAAGAAAAATTATAGAGTTGAGATTTTAAATTTAATTATCATATTGAATAATTTGTTTATTATTTTAAAAATTTCAGATTTTAACCCTAGAAGGACGAATTTTCTTTATTCTTTTTTGCATTAGTTAATATATATATATATATATATATATTTTGTTATCATGTTTGAGATTGTATAATTTTAGTTAATTTTCATTTTCTTATTAGTATTATAAATAAATTTGTGTTTTTATGTTTTGACAACAATTTTTTAAAGTCACGCTCATACTTGATATATTGTTGATGGATATACTTATTTAAATATTTATTTAGTTAAAATATAATATTTTAAAAAAATTAAATAGATATATAGCAGTTTAAACTAACGAATAATATTAATAAGTAGGTTTGGATGGATTTGGAAAGTTGAATTTTTTTTAGGTAAATTTATAAAGTTAGTGCTAAAATTATAGAGCGAATAAAATAATGTATTTTTTTGTAATTAACCAAAAACCAAGCAGGAATAACGAAAATGACAATAGGGTTGGCTGTTTTGGATAAAAGTAGAAATGGAAATTAGAAACGCAAAGTAAAGAAAAAGAATGAAATGATAGAAGTAAGAAAGAGGAAACATATATATATATAATCATTTTAGAGCACAGCATAGTCACTTCTTCTTCAATTAATTTATAAATTCGTTTATAATAAACATTAAATTGATCAATGGAAAGGAAAGAGAAACAATTTTGGTCTTCAAATAAAATAGATTACATGATACAAAAATTATTAAACAGTGAATATAATCCAAGACGTTAATCTCACGAAGTCCGAGTCCAGAGCTAGATTAGAGATCGAGATCTAATGTTGTATATAAAAAGGAACCAACTCTACATACTTTGTCGACTAACTACCAATATAATTCAATGCTATCCGTTTTAGAAAAGTCCATAGCATAAGATCAATTTAAGCATCGGAGGATCTTTTCGATAAACAATCTGAGATCTTTTCCAACTCTTCCTAACATTGTAAGTACTCATGTATGTTACTCCTTAGAATTGTCATGCATCATCAGAGTGTAAGTACATTGAATTTTCTGTCAAGATTGATTGCTTAAAAGTTAAAACCACCACCTTTTAACATCAAACATGTGCAGATTTTCCCTGTACACTTTTGATGGTGCTTTAAGACAACCCCAAAAATCTTAATTCCTTCGAAGTAAAGCACATGAAATGAAATAAACATATATAACAAAAACCAGATCACAATTCAAGCTGAGAAAATCTACCAAAATTTGGGAAAATTAATTCCTATTACCATCAGAGATATTTGACTGGAAAATCTGAATCAGTTAACTGTACAAACGACATTAACGGCCATCAACATCCCTAAGCTCTCATGTTTTACGTCATCTTCATTACAACTAGACAAACAGGTGATTGCTCGGGAATCCCACCAATCCTTGCCGTCATACATGGATATAAATTCAGTCTCATGAAAGTAACCAAACACAGGTTGTAAGGGGTATTGATATGTAGTGTGCATAATACTGTGTATTCCAGCAGACAGATTCTTATATGGCTCCAAGCTGCATCAGTTTTCTACTACAGATTGATTGACAGCACAACTTTGTGAGTTTACAGCTTTTTTTTCTTCAGCAAATTTCTGATTCTGTGCCTGACAAAAAATGATGACAGAAATTTTGATTTTTTTTCAAGGACAAGAGACATATTTTCCTGTAAAAAAATGTCTACTGAGGAACTAAAGATTCGTGAAGAGCTGGAGCTCGAAGTGGAAAAGGATTTGGAGGAAGAACTTAAAGACGGGATACATCGTCTGGCCATGAAATTACACGGGCTCTACCAACATCGGAGAGAAAGAACAACCAAGCAATCATCCAATCAGCAAAACAAACATAGAAGTTCAAGAAAGACAACATTCTCCGAAGTTAACATAAACATTAAAATGGATGGTGGAACAACAATTAATATAGAGGAAATCAAGAAAGAGGCAAAAGGGAGAGGTCGACAAATTGCTGCTCAACAAGTACAAAATGTTGGAGGAAAAACGACCCCTCCCTCCGCTCGTAAAAACAAGTTTGATTGGACACAAAGTCTTAGATCAGGATCGAGCACGCTGAGTGCCGAGTCAAGAATCGAGGGTAAGAATCGCGACAAAGAATATGGGCATGATGGCAATATTGCTCGACTGGGAAATAAGATTGCATTGCTAGAAATGGGGTGGAAATGTTAGCAAGTGATTCAAATTGAAGTGAATTTAGGTGTAACATTTGGTTTGTTTAAAATTATTGTATGCTAAAAACATGTACGTATTAAAAAGAATGTGCGAATAATTGACAGAATAATTTATACTTGTGAATTTTGTGAATGCTCCATTCGGCCTTTATTACATTTTATACAAATCATAAATTCATATTTTACGATTTATTCTTGCTGATTTGATTTATTCAATAATATTGGGTTTTTTACCAAAATAATGTCAAAAAAAAAAAAAAAAAAAAATTTATGAAATAGGTTAGTTTGGGAACAATTTTTAAAAATAGGGTAACACGTCAGGTCCGATGACATTTTTTGGATAAAACGTTACCGGGCCTGACGTTTTAAATTTGAAATTAAAAACGTTAGGCCCCCGTGACGTTTTTAATTTCAAATTCTATATATATGCCCATGTTCTCTCCATTTATATATATATATATACACACACACATACATAAATCATGCATCCATATATATATACACACACAATATAGATATATATATAAAAGAACGCATCTATATATATACACATAGAAATTTATGTATATATATTTTATAGAAATATATATTAAATTATATAATTTTAAAAAGTAAAATATTATACTTTTATTTAAGATAATAAAAAAATTATTTAAATTAAAGAATATTTTTTTAATTATTATTATGTATAATTTAATTTTCTGGAAAAAGCATGCTATATATATATATATATTTTTTTTTTAATAATACAAATATATATATATATATACAAATAAAAAAGAAAAAAATAAAAAATCGTCAGCCCCATTGACGTTTTAAAGAAACGTCAGTAGGACTGACGTTTCTTTGAATTTTTTTTAATATTTTTTAATATGTTTATATATATAATATATATTATAAATATATATTCTAAATATATATATATTTTTTTTTATTTGTTAAGTAAATATATATATATATAAATTTATGTATATATTTTATACAAATATATATTAAATTACATAATTTTAAAAAGTAAAATATTATACTATTATTTAAGATAATAAAAAAATTATTTAAATTAAAGAATATTTTATCATTATTATTATGTATAATTTGATTTTCTGAAAAAAATACTATATATATATATATATATTTTTAATAATATTAAAATATATATATATATATATATACAAATAAAAAAAGAAAAAAATAAAAAATCGTCAGCTCCACTGACGTTTATGTCTAATAATCCATGATATATTTTTATTATTAAATTAATTATAAATAATAAAAATTAACAAAAATTATTATATAAATAATACAAAAACAATTTATTAAATTAAAATAATTCTAAAAATGAACTAATTAAAATTATGACATTATCATATATATATTTATAAAAACATATTATCACTTTTTATAATTTTACAACACCATAATATCATATTATATATTTTTATAATAAATATATATCGCATACTAAATATTTTTACATAATACCACACTCTATAAAAATAAATACACTACCTTAATAAAATAATTTTTTTTACATAATACCACACTTTATAAAAATAATAAATACACTACCTTAATAAAATAAAAGTGATAAAAAACTGTACTCGTATTTATCCATTCCACATGCCACCTCAAAATTACTGATATATCATTTCAAATCATCACTTATATTTGTCATGCATACACACACCAACTTTTACAGTTTTACATTTGTCAATGCATACATCAACTTTTATCACATGTTTGATAGAATTGGCAGAGTGTGTTATTACAAATTGAATGAGTATCTCTCTTCTCTTCACTCACTCACTCCCTCTTCTCTTCACTCACTCTCTCTTCTCTTCATTCACGTCTATCCACATTCCTTTCTTCTCCTTCATTCTTCATTTTCAAGTTCTTGCTTTCTCCTTCTTGTTCTTCTATATTTGGAGAATTTGTTGTTGCTGCTATCCCGGTTCGATTTCTTGCTGCTGTGTCTTCATCTTTCATTCTTCTCTTTGTATAAAAATGTATGTATTATTTAATTTAATTATAATTATGTTTATAATATATGATTACTTCCTTTATATTTCCTTTCACATGTATTTGTTTGTTTTTGTTATACCTGTGACCTATTTTTTTTATTTATCACCAATTAACCGTATATCTTCTTAATTTTTTGGCATGATATGACATAATTTTTTTCTTAAACACTAATCATCAATTTTTTAATTTTTTATGATATATTGTGTAGATTGTATTGAAGAAGAAAAACTTCAACTTGCACAACATATCCGTAAACTAAAATAAAGTTAGTATACATATACATCATTTATTTTACTATCATATATTGTTGTGAATGTTTATTTGCTTTCGTATATACATTTACCTGATAAGATTTTAAATTTTTAATTATATGGGTGTATTGTGTTATTTGTTATTTAATTATTTTGTTGTATTTATTAATGTGATGTTATTTAAATTTTATTTATTTATTATGATGAATATATTTTTAGTGTTGCATGTATTGTATGTTTAACTTGTTTTGCTTTACGATTTATTATGTTGACTAATTAAAACTTGTTTAGTATAATTAATATATTATTATAGGATACTTAAAAAAATTTAAATTTAATAATTATAATGACCCTTATAAATTATATTTGATAGGTATGGCTTCAACATCAAAGTCATCAGTATCAACTTCCACACGACCCAATAAATATTTCACATACAAAGGTTATCAGTCTATTGTAAAAAAGTCTACAAGTTTGGTGCAATTAAGAATACGTAATCAACAACTAAAAGAAGAAATAGAGGGATTGAGGAGAAAGAATATTGCTGCAAATGTGATATCCAACATGCAAGAACAAGAAATACGAAAATTACGACGGCGTGTATAGATGTGCCAAGTTGAATTGGAGTGGTCATCTAACCGTGTCTCTGTTTTAGAAGGTTGCGTTCGGCAACAAGAAGACGTCTTAGGGCATGAATTTTTTTTCCAACGTGGTACGTTAAGTACCATGACAACGGAAAAGAATAATTTGATAGAGTAGCTTGGGGCTAGAGACGGACATATAAACGCCTTAGAAAACGAGGTTCATGAGTTACGTGTTCAATTGTATAATGAAAGACACCAAAATGAAATAATCCAACAAGAGAGTACGACTAACTTTTATCATGTGAATATGATGCGATCACGCATACTATATCTTATAGATGTCACCCCTGGCTTAAATATGTGGCAGGATCCAGTAGAGAACGAAAATGTTGATATAGAAGTAGTGGATGATAATAATGTTGTAGAAAATTTACCTGATAATGATCATTTACAGAGTGATGTATATTCCATGTAATTGTATCTTGGCTGTGAAATGTAATGCATTATTTATCATGCTTTTCATACGTACTATGTGGTCCACACTTGCTCATATTCCTATTCAATTCCAATATTCAGAAGTGGCTAATTTCAGGGATGTATCCGATCAGTCAACATCATCCTCCAGCAGAATGACAATTCCTTCGATGTCAGTTTCGGAGGAAGATGACGTCGAATAAAATATACAGCCACAAGCACCAGCTGTTGATACAAGAGGTAGAAGAGGTAGAAGAAGACAACAAGAAACCTCAGGAAATGAAGTGCAAGGTCAAGGAAGAGCTTGGCGAACGAGAAAAATTAGAGGTTGTGGTACAAGAGGTCATTTGTAATTTGGGTTTAATATGTATGAATATTGTGTAACGTCCAAACAATTCGTGTGTTTTATACAAAGGATTTTTTTCATCGTATTATTTATCATTTTACCTTCAATTTAAATTTAAACTAAATTATAAAATTAAGTATCATTGAAAATAAATAATAATTTGAAGAAAACAAAACAATACACGAATTGAAAAAAAAAGATTTCTTTTCAACTCGGTCAACCGAGTTGACTCACCGACTGAGTGGCATGACCAAGTTCACACATAACCCACGTTCAACAACCAATTCTAGAAACTTTTTTGAACTCGGCCGACCGAGTTTGAGTCCAAACCGAGTTGACAGCCCAAGTGTGAAGTTCAACTCGGCCAACCGAGTAATGTGCTGGACCGAGTGGCACGATCGAGTTCAGGAATAACCCACATTCAGGGTGAATTCCAGAAACTATTTTAAACTCGTCCGGTCAAGTTGGGGTCCCGACCGAGTTGACTGCCCTAGTTAGAAGGTCAACTAGGGTAACCGAGTCATGTGCTGGACTGAGTGGCATGACCGAGTTCACACATAACCCACGTTCGGGGCCAATTCCAGAAACTTTTTGAACTCGACGGACCGAGTTGGGGTCCCGACCGAGTTGGTGCCCCAGTTAAAAGATCAACTCGGCCAACCGAGTCATGTGTTAGACTGAGTTTACCAACCGAGTCGGACGGAAAAACCTAACTATAAATATAAAATTTACCCCTATTTCCCTCATTTTCTCAAGCTTCAAAACCTTACTCTCACACATCTCTCTTAAAGCCTCTCAAATCTCTTCTACTTTGAACTACAATTGTGTATAAAGATCGTACAACATAATATATCTTTCAATTAATCAAAGAAATTGCATTCACGGATGTTGGTTGATACGCAAGTGCACGTAGTCAACAAGTAATATAATGATGAGTTTTATCGTCTCCACAGGGATTGAAATTAAAATAAATTGCAAATACCAATTACTAGCAATTTTTAACTAAAGAAATGAGTAATAAGTTGGGTGGATGGTTTGGTTCTACTTCTACAATTTAAGCAAGAATTAAAGAAAATATTTCCAACAATTTATTGTTCAATTCACAATCAATGATAGCGAGAAATTTCACAAGATGGATGTTATAGACTTGAATTACTAATTTTCTTTTGAATCGGATTTTATTGATCAATGTTAAATGGCATTATTCTTGAGTGAAATGTTCTAAGGTTAACATGAATTCTCTCTTGACACATAGAATTTTTCCAAATGATATGTTATACATTCCTTTTTCTAGTTGAACATATTCATATGCCTAATAGAAATTGGAACATCAATGTAAAAATTAATTCGTATAATTATGCAAGATGAACAATATATTCCTATACCATTCACAACAACAACCTACAATTGGTTAAACACTTGCATCATTCAAGCAATTTCCACTAAACCTAACATTTCCAGTATTAAATCTAGCTTACAAATTCATCATTGCTGGCCAAACAATAACAAATATTAATCATATGCATACTTGAATGAACAATAGCACAAATCACTCAACAATGCATAAAAGTCTCAATAAAACGATTCAAAATCCATTAGCAATTCAAGTCTTCAATATGTTTAGCTCATGATTAGCTTAGAAAATACAATCCAAATATCTAATATATCATCCATAGAAATCTGAAATTAAATTCCAAAACAAAACAGGGAAATAAAAAAGATTAAAGAAGAGATGATTATGCTGTTGGGAGTGTTGTTTTTCGAGCTTCCTTCCTCTTCTCTTTCTTCTTGTTGTTTTCTTCTTTTTCCCTTCGAATTCTAGGTGAAAAGCTGTCGAGAATGATGGATTTTCGTTCCTGGTCCAACAGCTCTGTTTTCTCTATTTTCTGTGTGCTGCTGCCTTCTCTCTCTCTCTCTCTCTCTGGTCTGCTTTTTCTTGTCCTGCTGCCCTACTTTTTTTTGCTGATGAGGATCAAGGCCCACCAATCTTTTCCACATTAGGGAGCCCATTTAGTTGACCCATGATTATTCGCCTGCTGATTCATTCACTCATTTACTTTAAAAGTTGGCCCACGCCAACTTGGCAGAATTAATTTGTACAGTCAGCAATTTGGATTCAAATTTCCTAGGTAAAGAAATTGACTTCCAGTGTTGCTGCAGCATTGCTCCCTGCAACTGGGAACTTTTCAAATATTCAGCACTTTTAGCTTTAGTTCCCCAAATTCAGCTACAGCCCTATTTTTTTACATAAAATTAAGAAAAAATTACACATTTAATTTATACAAACTACAAAACAAAATGAAGATCTAATTCTATTATATTATACTAAAATTCACTAAATTCATCACTATTTTCTACATGAATTTAAGTTAAAGGGTACAAAAATAACTCTATTATATAAAGTTATCAACGGATACATTTGTGAAGATTTGAAGGTTGGCCATTCTGACACATTGAGTGATAATATTTTTTCAATAAGGTATGTTTTCAATGACCATCTATTTTATTGGAGTGATATGTTCGTGATTCCTATTATTTAGAGTATTGTATAAGAATTTGGGTTATGTTATGTTGGTTATATTCATTGGAGTATTTCATCGAACACTTTGTGTGCATCATAGTAATTGGGGATTTGACTATATTGGCATAGAATATTGATATTGTATTGCTATTTGGAGTGATGGGTTGGTGATACATATTATTTGGAGTATTGTGGCATCAATTGATTTATGAAATGGTGTTTAGATTATTTGGCGTATTTCATCGAACACTTGGTGTGCATCATAGTAATTGGGTTGGAAATTATATATTCTTAATGAATGTTGATAATGTATTGTTATTTTCCCATAAATTAGCATATCGTTACTATTATTTCATATTTATTATGAATCAAACACATGTACTAAGGGATGAATACATAATAGGTGTATTAATAGGTGTAGTTGCATATGAATATAGTGTTTACCATCGAAGCTATTGAATTTGTTATAATAATATTAAAGATGTGCAAGCTTGAAGTAATGTGAATAATACAATAGTGCATATATACATTGATGTTTTGTAGGTACCCTTGAGAAAATGTATCCTTATCCATTTCGTGCTCGTGGTTTGACCGCTGATGATATGGGTCGACAAATAGAGGATATACAACGATTTGAAGAGGAGGAAAGGCTTAGAACTCGAATTCATCAATGAAAGTTGTAGGTACTGATTTCGATTGGAATGAACACTCTGTGGAAGAATAACAACAAGAATACGAAAGAATTCTAGCAAACATGCTTGATGCATACGACATAGAATTTCAAGGTTGGGATATTCGGAGTGACCGATGGTTTGAGGTGTACAATAAGAAAAGACGGGCCACTCGTTTTGCAAAGGAAGAATGCATGAAAGAGTTGGAAATTTACGATGATCTAAAAAATGTGCAAAAATATGGGATGGTCTAAGTTCTTCGTCCTACGAGAGAAGACATATGAGCGGTTGGTCCTTGAATTCTTTTCGACAGTACACATGAGATACGATGATACCGTGTCCGGATCCTTAACCTTCTATTTGGGTAATGAGTTTCATATGCTTGAGCCGAAAACGTTAAATGAAATTTATGGATTTTCGAAAAAGAAATTATCCAATCTACTGGATACAAAGATACACTTCCCTGAATTCAATCCAATACTATTTTGGAAGGAAATAACGGAGGCTTCCCCAGACAAACCATCTGTTTACAACCCAAGCCAATCAAAAGCATCAAGTATAAGAAGCCCGGGGATTCGATATTTCCAATGCTTCCTTTCAAGTACAATTTTGGCAAAACCTGAACCAGGGGTTGTTACATTGGACGAGTTGTTCATTTTATGGTGTTTGTTGAATGGGAAAATATTCAATGTAGCACCGATGGTTTTACGGTTGTTCGTTCGAACAAAACAGCAAGTAGGCAACCATATTGGAGGTTGATTACTCCAATTGCTCATTATTGTCTAGATTAATTTGGAAGGGTTGGAAGAAACTCCAGGCGAAACAACCATCAACCTCGAACTTCTAATGAAAATGTGTATGTTGCACCCCGGCTCTAGAAAATTGTATCTCATTTTATCTGATAAGAAAAGACTTGCTCTGCCCAACTCTTCTCTGACAAATGTCTCCGGTGGAAAAGTAACGAATATTCTGCTTAATGGCTCAATCCACACTGAAGCCATTAAGGAGAGCGAAAGAGAATTGAGTAATGAAGAGACTAGAAGAAAGAGGATGAGAAGAAGTACAAATACAATAACAGAACCTATGGATGTCGATAACGAAGAACAAAATGAAGATGAGATGATGGGAAATGCAGAACTACTTGGATACGCACATGGAAGAAGAAGTGTAAATCTCCCATAGTATGAGGCCGGGACTTTCCAGTAGCCCCACCCTTCACATCAACATCATACAGGTTGGAATGATTTGTCAGAATGGAGAAATGCCCTAGATACACGGGTTGCCAACATTAAAGAATATATGCATCGTCAGACATATAATTCTCAAATTGCACTTGATATGCAGAGACAACCGTACGAGTGGCATGTGCAGCAAGGACATTTTAAAGAGCGTGAATATCCTGCATATCAACCTTTCAACTCATAAAATACTCCATATCGACCATGAATTTATTCTATCTAGAAGTAGGTGGTCAAAGTGTTCTTCTTGTTTTGCTTATAAACTCATATTCATTACTCTTGTTAAAATCTGGACAAATGTGCTTGACTATGTTTATTTAGTTTTTATAATTATATGTTTTCATTTAGCTATGGTTTGTATATTTATTTATTTTAATATGTTAATATCATATGAAATGAAAAGTCCCATCAGCTATTTTATAAACAGTTATGCCCAAAAGCATCAAATTTGTACAGACCCAACAAGAAGTTAGCATTATAAATACGTGTGTGGTGACACTTATTTTACTTACATACAAATATAGATCAACCATTGGAATTCTCTCCTATTCCTCCACAGTCAAAGTGCTATAACTTGTTTGAAGCTGAGTTCTACTCGAACACCGAGTGGACAAAGGATATGGAGACCGTGCTTGTGAATACTCTTGTGAAGGACGTCGAAGCAGGTGATTGGGAAATCCGTAATCATAATAGCAACTGCTTACTGAATGTAAGAAATGTTTTGAAGAACCAATTCAAGGAGCGTAAGTTCTCTTATGCTGACGTTAAAGGCCGCATTGATTTGCTACAATCCCGTCACTACACGTTGAAAAAAATTGTAATGACGGCTGGAGTTCATATGGTTGGTCAACGACGGTATATAAATGCTACACCGGATCATTGACGTTTATGGGTAATTTTCTATAAAATTTAAGCAAGCATTCATTTTCTTGATTGTAAATATATAATTTACACCTATATTAATAATTCTTATATTTATAGGATCGTGATCCCAAAATGACAAATACAATTGCATACTTAATGGATGAGGAATCATTCTTCGACCAACTAGGGAAGTTTTTCAAGTTTGAAGATAATGATGTCGTCAGTGGACCATCTTCCTCAAGTATGGAGAGATCCAAGGCAAAGATAAAATGATTTGGTATAACTACAATTGCTATTTCAAATGTTGAATTTTCATGAGTATTGTAATAGTATTAGGGTATTATTTATTGTATTGACTGTTATAGTATATGTATATGTTAAGGTGCTAGTTGTTGTAATCGGCATTAATTCGCCTTCGCTTTATATATATTATTTATTTCTTCATCTTATTCAAAGCAAAGAATTATATTTAATTAACAATATTATGGACAATTATAACAAATTAATTTTATTATTATACAATAACATATATATAAAACAACAACAAACTATTACACCGAATATTTTTTTTCTAAAAAAACATGACAAACAAAATAAAAATCCTTATTAGCAATTTTTCATGGACACAATTAACCACATGAACCACCACTTGTACCAGATACGTCTCGAGATAATAAAGAAGCGCTCAGTCTAACCAAATCAATTTTAAAAGTGATTTTCGTTTCAGCATTTTCAACCAATGAGAAAATACATAAATCACCCAAATTCAAGTTGGTGTCTTCCACAAAGCGCCCCCAACTTGCATTATCAAATTTCGGTTTTTAGTGGTTTCCATAATATCGCATTGTCCATGACTTTCCCAAACAATATAAAATAACTGGAACTTTAGTGTTAGACAAGAGTTTGGTTATCTCGTTCGGCATTGTCTGCATGAAAATTTAAAAAAAAAAACAAATAAAACTTTAGATAAAAAATATACACAAATTACTATAGTTCTTATAAAACAAAATTTACCATTAGATAGTGCGGGGCGAAATGTGATTTCGAGAATGTAATATCGAAATAAGGCTTATTCTTATCCAGAATTGGCGAGACATCGGTGTATACTTCATCACTCGTGAAAGCACGCCATTTTCCCTTACTCATTCTCTTTATGCATTTATGTATTATCCTAACACATTCCTATTTATATTACTTCAGCAATAGAAATTATTATTGAATTGACTGAATGATGCAGTGCAGATTTCATTAGGATTTAAGAAGATGTGCACGCTAAAAAAACTGACATCAATTTACGAGACTCTGTAACAAAATATACAACTGGTGATTGATAATTTATCTGAAAAGGAAGAAGTGACATTGAAAGACAATTCATTTTTTCGTTGCAGAAATTATTATTTATTTTAATCAAATATATATATATATATATATATATATATATATATATATATATTTACATAACAAAAATAATATAAACCACACTTATATTTAATTTATTCAGAATATATAAGAAATAATATATATATATATATTTATAATATATATTATATATACATATTACAAAATAAAAAAAATTTAAAGGAACGTTAGTGTCACTGACGTTTCTCTAAAACGTCAGTGGTGCTGACGATTTAAGTTTTTTTCTTTTTTTCTTTTTAATTGTATATATATATAGTATTTTTTTTCCAGAAATTCAAAATTTTACATAATAATAATTAAAAAATATTCTTTAATTTGGATAATTTTTTTATTATCTTAAATAATAGTATAATATTTTACACTTTAAAATTATATAATTTAATATAAATTTCTATAAAATATATACATAAATTGCTATATATATATATATATATTTACTTAACAAATAAAATATAAACGATACATTTAGAATATATATATATATTATATATACATATTAAAAATTTCATATTATATATACATATTACAAAAAAAAATTTAAAGAAGCGTCAGTGGGGCTGACGATTTTTAATTTTTTCTTTTTTTATTTGTATATATATATATATATATATTTATGTATTATTAAAAAAATATATATCATTTTCTTTCCAGAAAATCAAATTATACATAATAATAATACAAAAATATTCTTCAATTTAAATAAATTTTTTTATTATCTTAAATAACAATATAATATTTTACTTTTTAAAATTATATAATTTAGTATATATTTGTATAAAATATATATACTTAAAATTTCTATATATATATATGTATATATTTACTTAACAAATAAAAATATATATATATATATATATTTAGAATATATATTTATAATATATATATATATATATTTATAATATATATTATATATATATAAACATATTACAAAATATTAAAAAAAATGTTTTACAGAAATGTCAGCCCCACTGACGTGTTCCACTGACGTTTCTTTAACACGTCAGTGGGGCTGACAATTTTTTATTTTTTTTATTTTTATATTTGTGTATATATATATATATATATATATTTGTATGATTAAAAAAAAATATATATATATAGTATTTTTTTTCTAGAAAATCAAATTATACATAATAATAATAAAAAATATTCTTTAATTTAAATAATTATTTTTATGATCTTAAATAACAATATAATATTTTACTTTTTAAAATTATATAATTTAATATATATTTGTATAAAATATATATATAAATTTATATATATATATATATATATATATTTACTTAACAAATAAAATAATATATATATATATTTATAATATATATTATATATATAAACATATTACAAAATATTAAAAAAACAATTCAAAGAAAACGTAAGTGGGGCTGACGATTTTTAATTTTTTTTCTTTTTTTTATACAAATATATATATATATATATATATTTGTATTATTAAAAAATATATATATAGTATTTTTTTCCAGAAAATTAAATTATACTTAATAATAATTAGAAATATTCTTTAATTTAAATAATTTTTTTATTATCTTAAATAACAGCATAAGATTTTATTTTTAAAATTATATAATTTAATATATATTTCTATAAAATATATATACATAAATTTCTATATATATATATTAATAATATTATATTTATTTTTATTCAATAAATATAAAAATGATTTTGAATAATATAAATAATTATATTATAAACAACAAATATATATATATACATACATATATAAGTGCTTATATATATATAGATGCGTTCTTTTATATATATATAGTGTGTGTCTATATATATATATGAATGCATGATTTATGTATGTATGTATGTGTATATATATATATATATATATAAATGGAGAGAACATGGGGCATATATATAGAATTTGAAATGAAAAATATCAGGGGGCCTGACGTTTTTAATTTTAAATTTAAAACGTCAGGTCCGGTGACGTTTTATCCAAAAAAGGTCATCGGGCATGACGTTTTACCTATTTTTTAAAAATGTTTCCAAACTAACCTAATTCATAAATTTGTTTTTTTTTTGTATTATTTTAGTAAAAAAGCCCCAATAATATTATTATAATATATATATGTATATATATATATGTGTGTGTATATATATTAGTTGGTAAATGGCGTAAACACGTACAAGTCCAAATCTTATTACACATATTACACATATTATTTCATTCTTAATATATATATATATATATGCGCGCGCGTGTGTGTAAGTAATAAGTTTTCAGAAAATGGATTAAAAAAGAGTCATTCTGCTACGCTTCCGTTTCAACAATCAATCAATAAATATATATATATATATAGACATGGGCACGGTTCGGCGGTTCCGGTTTCGGTTCCGGAACCGCCGGTTTTCGGAACCGGAAAGAGTGGAACCGGAACCGAACCGCCATATACACGGTTCCGGTTCCGGTTCCGGAACCGCCGGTTCTATCGGTTCCGGTTCCGGTTCCCGGTTCCGCCGGTTCCACCGGTTCCGGTTCCTGGTTCCCGGAACCGCCGGTTCGGCCGGTTCCTTTTTTTTTTTTAATATCCAACAATTTTGAAAATTATTTTTTTGTCTTTCGAATTTGATTATCACAAGAGATTGAATTGAATATATAGTTAACTTAACTAAAACAATTACATTTTACAAAAAAAAAATTACAACAATCAAAATTTAACATTTACAACTTATAATAAAATAAAAAACAAAATAGAAAAGTTACAACAAAAATTTAACTTACACAAAAACATTTACTTCTTTTAACAAGAGATTACAACTTTACAAGTTTTCAATTACAACATATTAAAAAAAATATAAGAGAGAAAAAAAAAAAAAAAGACTTGAACTTAACTATAAATTAGAAATTAAAATTTAATTTCTAATTTACAATTAAGTTGCCTACGTATCCTCATAGTTGAGGAATCAAAGTCGACGTAGTTCTCTTACGGTCTTACCTTGATGCTTGGCGAGACTCAATCACTCCCGGTAGACGTCGAATACTCGGTTCCATCTTCATCCTCATCGTCTTCATCAAAATTTACTTCTTGTTTTCTTACCTCGGCGTTCGACCAATCATGAAGTAAAGCTTGATTTTCTAGATTTTCCACCCTTAAATTGGATCTTCGAAGATCCAAAATGTAACCGCCGGTGCTAAATGCTTGTTCAACCGAGACGGTGGATGCCGGGCACGCAAATATTTCCTTTGCCATTAGAGATAAAATAGAAAAGTTTTTTGCTCTTCGAGACCACCATCTCAAGAGCTCGTTAGGTGTATCAAATCCAAGTTCTTCAAAAGTAGTAGATAGATAATTATCTACTTCTTGATAAAGACTATTACTCCTAGGTTTTTTTAATTTTCTAATATCATAAAACCTATAATATTGATTGAGGTGTTGAAAGTTCGGATCGTGATGATGTTCGGGTTGATCCGAAACCGAACTACCTCCACCAATATTATCATTTCCGTGACCGGTTTCAGTATTTAAACTATCACCATAAAAAATTTTATATTATTTATAACAATCATAAAGTAATTGTTTTGTGTTACCTACAATTATATGCGGATTAGGAGTGTCATCATCCTTAACCGAAAATAATGCATCATAATACATTGTTAGTAATTCTTCTAAACCATCTTCTCTAATTCTAGGATCTAAAAGTTTTGCAATTAAAAATAAATCGGGAATTTCTTGATAATACTTTAACGATTTAATTTTCATGCTTGCAATGCAATTTTGTAAAGAGTCATGCAAATAATATGATTGTAAAATAAGTGCAATTTTAACACAATGATCTACAACTAAAGGAGAAGTGGGATAGTAACATCCGGATAATTCTTCCGTTGCATCTTTAAAAACTTTCAAAAGAGACATTAATTCAACACATGTATCCCATAAACTCGGAAATAAAGGAATGCCTAATTGTTCTTGTAAAAAAATGTACATAATTCATTTCTAACCTCATAAGATGAATTCAACATTTTATAGGTCGAATTCCAACGATTAGGCACATCTTTAGTGATTTTTTCGGGTTCCGGCATACCATATGCTTTACAAAATCTTCTCCATTTTTTGCATAAAGTTGCATGTCTTTTTAAATGTCCAATTGCTAATCTAATAGGACCTATATGTGATTTAAAATGTTCCATGCCATCTTGTACACACAAATTTAAAACATGACACATGCATCTAATGTGGAAAAATCTACCCTTAAATGATGGTTGACACATTTGAATTAATAAAGGCAAACTAGCAGTATTAGCACTAGCATTGTCAAATGAAATTGAAAAAAATTTTGTAACTAAATTATATTCTTGCAAAATCGTATGAATTTTATGAGCAATATTTGTGGCCGTGTGTTCTTGATCAAATTCTCTATATGCAAGTAATCGTTTTTGCATTGTCCATGAATTATCTATCCAATGACAAGTAAGTCCTAAGAAGCTATGTTCTCTCCAATGATCCCCCCATATATCCGCACAAATTGAAACTTTTTGTTGTAAAGAACCAAACATTTCAGTTAAAGAAAACTTATATTCACCTACAATTTTTTCAATGTCACGAACTAATGGTCTACGTGAAACACCGGACACTTGAGGGTTCATTGATAGTGACACAAGATTTTTATACAAATCATTTTCAGCAAAATTAAATGATAAAGACATGCCACAAACCATTTTTGACAAATATTTTCTCATTAAAGGTTCGGAATATTTAAATAAAGAAGGCGTATCTTGTAATTCATCGGTGGATCCGGTAGATCCTCCAGGACCTCCACGAGGTAGTTGTGTTTGCCGCCGATCGATTCCAACTTTGTCCGGATGGATACGTTGCAAATGTTTTTTGAGCGTGCCATAATCTCCTCCTTTTTGAAACACATATTCCACCCCGCAATAGTTGCAAACTGCTTTATTATTTTGGATATCTCTTTTGAAGTGGACGGCAAAGATATCCGATCTTAATGCCTCATCTCGTCCACTTTGAGTTTGTCGCGTACTATGACTTTCACTCTCTTGAGTTGGATGCACTTCTTCTTCGTTAGATTCGTTTTGTGCACCTAAATTGATAATAAAAATAAATTAATAGATAGTTGAGAGAGATATTTAAAAAAAAGTATAACATAATATTTAAGAGGGATATTTTATAAAATAAATACAAACCTAATTGAGCTTCAAAATCTTATTGTCATTCGACCGGAATTTCAATATCTTCACCGTCAAGATTGAGATATCTTGGAACCAAAGGAGATGGTGGTGGCATTCCGGTTCCGGCACTTGAACTCGGCATAACCGATTTCCCTTTTGCTTGTCGAGATAAAGAAGATGATCCTCTACCTCCACGTCCTCTTTGGCTTGAGTTCGACATTTTGAGAGAGATTAATAAAGATAAAGAATATAAAGATGATTGAGAGAGAGAGAGATTGAGAGAGATGTTAGAGAGCTTGAGCGATGTGAGAGAGATCGAAAGAGATTGAAAGAGAATTGAGAGAAATGTGAGAGAGCTTGAGAGAGATGTGAGAGAGATCGAGAGAGATGTAAGAGAGATGTAAGAGAGATTGAGAGAGATGTAAGAGAGATTGAGAGAGATTAAGAGAGATTGTGAAATGTGAATTGAAATGAGATGGAAGGGTATTTATAGGAAAAGAAAAAAAAAACCGAAATAGCCGTTGGGAACCGCAGGTTCCCGGTTCCGGAACCGCCGGTTCCCAACGGACATTTGATCTTGGCCGTTGAAGATCAACGCCTATTTAATCTCAGCCGTTGATCTTCAACGGCTATTTTTTTTAAAATGTAGAACCGTGAACCGGGAACCGGAACCGTCGGTTCCGAACCGGCGGTTCCGGTTCCAAAATATACAAAACCGAAACCGAACCGGCCCTATCACGATTTCGGTTCCAAACCGGAACCGGAACCGGTCAACGGTTCGAACCGAACCGTTGACCGCCGGTTCCGGTTCCGAACCGGAACCGTGCCCATGTCTATATATATAAACCAATATTTGGTATAAATAGAAGTAGTAATTTCCCCTAAAAGAAAACTTACCAAAAATTTATAATAATAAAAACAATGTTTTTTATTTTCAATTAAATAAAACTTTACAAAATAAGTAATGATTACGGGCTTCAATAACAAAATTACATATCAATCTTATTATAAAGATTTGAATTGACGATAATTGGCGGATTGGATTTTTATTTTAAAAGATTTATATTTTATATCTATATAATTTTGTAAGGAAATTTATAAAATAATCTATTCATAAATATTGTAGAAATGAAATCATTTATCAATTTATAACATAACGTTGGTATAAATAGAAAAAAAAAAAAAAAATATATATATATATATATATATATATATATATATATTTTTTTTTTTTTTGCCCAAAATCAGTTGCAAAACTCGGCAACTTATTGCATTTAATTAATGTAATTGATAATTTTAAAATATAATATGTATTTTTTTATTTTTAATCTATTTTTAATGCATAATATACCAAATTAGTCATTTACTCACAATATTTAATATAATATTTTTATTATATATAATTAATATTTTAAATATATTTAATCAAAAAATATCAATCATGATATATCTATAAAAATTATGAATTTATATTAAAAATAATTATCTTATAAAGTAAAAAAATTTTCCTAATATTTTTATCAAATTATTATTTTTACTAATTAATATAATTCATTTAAAGGTGTTAGCTAATTAATATAAATTAAAAATATATGAATAAATATAATTCATTTAAAGGTGTTAGCTAATTTAAAATTTAAATTTTGCTTAAATAATTAATATTTATTGAAGATTTATTGTGAAATAAATTCAACATAATCTTAGAAGAGATTAGGCCTAAAAAAAATCATGTTTCTCAATGGACCTACTTATGTCCAATCATTATTGATAATTGATTTAACTACTTGTGTTTGTTTACGTACATCAAGAAGAATACAATCTGAGGATGGGTGTGTCTGAATTTTTTTTAAAAAAATATTTTAAAAATATAGTTTATATTTAATATTTTATCTTAATTTATTTTAAAAAATATTAAGTACATATTTAATCTATGAATCGCATGGGAGAAGTATTAATTTTAATAAACACAAAAACTTCGGTGACAAATTTTTACAATTTTAAGTCCATGGAACAGGTAGGTTCCACCAAAGAAAAAAAAAAAAAACTTAACATGCTGATCAAATGCGATTGGACCAAGATCAATGCAACAACACAAAAATCCAATCCTATTGTGTGCGTTGTGCGTATTTTCTAACGTGATATTTTATTTAGATATTAAAAAAAAAAATAAAAAAAAATTGAACATTGCTTGAAAAATATGAAATACTTTTGGGCGAATAGCAATTTATAAATAATAAAAAATAAATTCATACTTTTTGAAAAGTAATCCGATGGATATGCACGGTAGGTCATATCACTTGTAAAGTGTTTAAGTCGGACATACTCATTTACATAGATATCACAAAAAGTATTACTTCTTAATAAATATGTAAAATGAATAAAAATAATTATTTAATTGAGTAAAACATTTGCTTATATAAATATATTGACCGCACTCTAGGGCGTTAATCTAGAGTGAGCAAAGATATCTATGAAAGGAAAATTTAAAATGAATTATTTTTCCGTAGTAATTTTCTTTTGGATCATAGTACCATTTAGTGAAATTATAGGCATTTCTTCAACAAATCTAGTGTTACAGTCGACACTAGAATCGGCCCGTTTGACAGTGGGCCCACTTAAATAAAATATGTGGGCCAAGTATCTGATATGCCGTTGTA
The DNA here is from genome assembly GCA_028749325.2 of Caryopteris x clandonensis. NCBI lineage: Eukaryota > Viridiplantae > Streptophyta > Magnoliopsida > Lamiales > Lamiaceae > Caryopteris > Caryopteris x clandonensis. The sequence continues at coordinate 2,895,362 of JAPYKT020000007.1, read as the reverse complement.
GTTTTCAAATTGGGATTGGACCACTTGGGTATGGACCAGATTTCTAATTAATTATTAACTTCATCGTACATGGCTTCGGTTCGGAATTTGTGATGAATGTTTCAATTTAATTGTTGATTTGACTTGTGTTCGAAATTAAAATTTAGTTAATTTGGTTTTAATTCCACGATATTTGATTTTAATTTTAAAATTAATGATTTTAATTTTAAAATTATCGATTTTTGTTCCATTAATTTTGGTTAAAAATTAGTTATTTAATTCCACCCCTCACAGTATCAAAACCTAGCGATTTCAAAATCAAAACTAGCGAAACCATGCCCATATCTAACTTCATAGGTTATAATTTATTTTATTGATTTGATGATCAAAATGTGATTAATTGGTGAGACGATATTATACATAAACTTATTGGCTATAAATTTAAAGAGAAATAAACACAACTTAAAGTAATCGCAGAAAATAAAAACCCCAGGAAAAAGACCAACCATCCCGGCCCGTTCGGATTATTTGCTATTAATTATTTAATTTTTTATATATATTTCTAAATTAAATTAAAAATATATGCTATGACAAGTGAGTTAATAAATTTAAAACTCATAAAATTAAATATAAATATTACAATATATTAGTTTTAGCATAGAATATCATATAATGATATTACTTCAGCAATAGAAATTAGTACTCGTCAGTTACGCTACTTGCTCATATCACAGGAATTGTTCTCGTTCTTCTTCTTCTCTGTATTTTCTCTCTCTGAACCCTAATCGCAAAAGAAATGGTTGATATCGAACACACAAATATACGTGATCAAAGGCAATGGTTGGAGGATGAGGAGAGAACGTTACTACGTTTGCTGATTCGTTACAATAGGAGAATGGATATTTCGAATGCTATCATCCTGCGTAGGATTATTGTTACCGCTGCACAGCTTCTGTCTGAAAGATTTGAGCATGAAATGCATGCAAAGGATGTTGTCAAAAAAAATCCAAGAGTGGAAGGATAAATATAGTTCCTTCCGCTGGAATCTTGCAAGGGTTGTGCGCAATGCTGATAGTCGTGGCAGTCGAGGACTTGTCGTTGCGCAGGTAGGAGCAAAGTCCACTACATCAAATGTATGTGGTTTATATTTTTTTCTTATATATTTTCCTTTGTGTTTTCTTACAGCCCGTTGATGTTCCATTTTCTCAATTCGATCTTCTCTTCCGGATGAGGGAAATGGACACCGTTGACTATAGATGGATATTTTATAGTCTAACTCCTGACGAGGGTGGATGGGGGATGCCCATGGAACCAATCAGAGGAAGGGGGTTTTCCTGGTAGATTAGGGTTTATTTTGTTGTTTGTTATCTTTCTTTTTTCTTTTCTTTTTTTGTTGAAGAAATTATGTAAATATTAATATTTTGAACAACACTTCTTTCTGTTTATGTTTGATAATATTCTTTATTTTACAATATATATTTGGTGCATCTCAATTTTTTTATTTGTTTTTTTGCAAAAAAAGACACATAATATGGGATTGATTATTCAAACAACATTGTGTTGTTCTTGAAGAAATAATGTTAACATTGTTGTTTTTAAAAAAGTTAACCACCCTATTGTTCGGTGTGTTGGGTCAAAAAAATATGTTGAAATTAAATTTTATTCAAACAACATATTGTTCTTGGAAAATAATGTTAATATTGTGTTTTGATAAAAATACCCAGCTTCATTGTCAAGTGAATTATTTAATATTTACTTGTGGTGATTTTATCTCTGTTAATTATTAAGCCATATCGATTAATAAATCTCCCCTTGACAACACACAACTCCTTACAATACATTTAGTCTGATTCAAAAATAGTAGAAGTATGCCTACATAAATGAGAAAAAAATAAAAATTAGTACTATTAAAGTACTATGAAATAAAATACTGGAATTAGACTTCAGTGTGTAGGATCATTGAGATCTATATTAATGCATCATCTCCCAGAATTCGTGGAGACCGAGCTCGTCCTTCCTCGTCTAGAATTATCCCTCCCATGCCTTCCTCTTGTTCCTCTTCGACCACGATTTGCTTTAGTAGCTGAAAACATAACGATTGATCCTGGGCCTTCCACGAGGGCGACCAACTTCTAGATTCAATATTGCGGTACCTCCAAATGATTGATCCTCATTTGTCCATGCCGATATGCTAATAACGTCTCCCATGTTAAGCAAATCATTCTTTATTTCAAACAACTTATTTTTCATAAAATCCATCTTCCCCACACTACCCATGGCAGTATCAGTACACTCTTGGAAAATTCATTCCACTTCTTGGAACTTCTTATAATCATCTGTCATGTGTGGATAACCTCCAGCAAAAAATATACTAGAGTGTCGTCTATACACGTCCTTCCTCCATTTACCCAACAGATACCTTTCATTAATAGACAAGATATTTTTTTTGCCCATTACTATAAAAATATGACAACAAAGGATCCCCTGAATTCAAATTTCTTGCAATTGTAGAAAAGATATTCACCAATAGGCCTATACTCCACATTATACGTGAACTCCTTCAAAAAGAAGTCATTAAATATGTTTCTCTCAAGCACCTTGTATTTTTCAACTACAACATTTTCTTCAATTTCTTCATCAACAATATGGCAGTATAACATACGCATGATTTCATCTTGAACTTTCCTAAACATATTATTTGTATATGCCCTTTGGAATTGTCTCTCCCAAGGAAATTCTGTCAAACACTTGATCACTTTGCTTTTTGATTCATAAACAACAATGAACTCTTTATGAATCTTATCCGCCGTTGCTACCTCATACTGTTCCACAAATTGCTTCAATGTACACCACGAGTGAATTTATTCATCAAAATAAGCATGGATCCCCTCACTTCTTTGAGTTGAAACCATACCAGCCCAGAAAATGTGATTCAAATAAACAAGCACCCAACTTTCTGTTTACTTGACCATATCTTGAAGCCAATCATTACTTTCAAGTCGATGATTTAGCAAGAATTCAGCCCACTTCAACTCAAATGTCTCAATTGTAATACTATCATAAACTATCCCTTTGAATTCAATAATGGCTTTGTTGAATTTCGGAAGCCCTTTGAACTTTTGAGGTAGCTTAGACAAGATGTGCCACAAGCAATATCGATGGATCGTGTTAAGCATCAATTACCTAATGACTATATTTATGCTTTCGCATTGATCTGTAATTATACATGTAGGATGAATACCACCCATTGCTTCCAACCAATTCGAAAAAAGCCACTTGAAAGATTCAGCGTCTTCGTGTGTAACCAACGCACATCCTAACAAAATTGATTGGCCATGTTGATTTACGCCAATCATTGTTGCAAAAGGCATTATATATCTATGCACGAGGTACGTTGTATCAAAGCTCAACACATCGTGAAATTCTTCATACGCTGCTTTGCTTCGAGGATGAATCCACAACACATTACGTAACCTGGCCTCGTCATCAATATCCATTAAGTGGAAGAAGTTCCTGTCCTTTTGTTGCAACCTCAAAAACAACTTACGAATAGCCTTTGCATCTCCACATCCAAGTCTCAACCTCCTTCGATTCTCTATGTAGTTCTTACAATCTTTAAGAAGACACCCTAAATTAATAGGGCCACCGGCTTGAACTTCAGCTAATCTTACGTTCTTACAAGGCCTTTTTCCTGCAATGTCATTCACTTTTAATTGTCGTTTCATGTTCACCGACATACTTCTATGAGCTGGCATTAAAACCGACATATCAGGACAGAGTTCATGGTTGTGTTCTGCTACTATTTTTTAAACAATCCAAGTTCCATTATCTTGATTGATGGCATTAATCCGAGCAGGACAACCTATTCTTTTGGATGTTTTTTGAGCTTTTGTTTGTCGATCCCTATAACATACCATAAGCGAGTATTTGTAATCTAAATCACCAACTTTGCGATTTGTTCTCTTTGTAACACAAAAACCTTTATGCTTAGCATGGGCCTGGTAAGCTCTAAACAACCCTTCAATGTCTGAATAAATCATACATCGTTGAGGACCAAGTTCAATATTATTCAACGATTGTATGTTGTTAATTTCAGAATCCGGTATGTTGGTTTCACCTCTCGACGCACTTTGTGTATGATTCGACGAATCATCATGGCTGGATATACTTTGGTCACTATCGGAACCAAAATCTCATGCATAAAAGATGATCTAATTGTGTTAATATTTGGACTGTCCATTGAATTAACTTCTAAAATTAAGGTTTGAAATGGATTGTTGAGTTGTCAGTTTAATCTATCTCTTTCCTTCGCTGATGTATATTCATCATTATTACATCTTCATATAAGTAGGTGTGAGGCTCAAGAAGCACGTCTGGTGGGAAACCGAGAAAGAAGGAAGAAAATATCAGAGAGGAAAATGTTATGGAACTAAATTTACTAAAGGACGTAAAGATTATTTTATAAATATAATTATTATTTAGATTTAAATTTATTCAATTTCGATCGACCAGATTATGACCCTATAGCACGGTCTAATTATAAATTATAAAGAAACAATTAAAAGTAGTTTAGTTTTCCATTTTATGAATGATGATATAATAATGATAATGACAAGCTCATCAGATTCTTTTTCTTTCTTCCATCTTTAAGACAAGCTTACAATATATATATATATATATATATATATATATATTTTGAGAAGAAGAAGTTTAGGAAGAGTAATGAGTAATTACAAGTACGCTGACTTTGTTACATGGGAAAGAGAGAGGCATTAGTTATTAATTAATAAGTAAGCACGTGGACAATATTGTACAATTACTTAAAGCAGTTCTATATATGGTAGGATTTAACTATGTTGCGAATACCAAAAAAAAGGTACATCCAGATCCAGCCAATTTGGTCCCTGATGTAGACCGCTGCAATTTTAATACATACGTGGCTTTGGGGACAGGTACACAACACTAATAACAAAATAACAAAATCACTATTTTTAATTTTATTTTTTTATACAAAATTTTAGTCCATAATTTTTATGTTTACATATCAAACATATAAAAAATACTTTAATCAACTATAAATATTCAAGATACACATAAATACTTTAAAACATAAAAAAATATTATTTCATATTTAAGATAAAGTTTTTTTGCTTTGTTTTACATACGCAATAAATCAAAGATTATGAAATTTGATATGTTATGTTTAAAAATAATTTTAAAATGAGAAAATGTTTTACTTTTAATTTTGTTTAATATATATATATATATATATATATATTATTGGCAACTTTTCTACTATAAATCTCCCGGCCACCAATTTGCGATTATTTGTTTTCAAGAAACAATGCTTCCTTTTTTCCTCAAAACAAAGAAAAGGATAATTTTTTTCTTTCCATTTGTTTTGGTAGGTATTACTAAGCAAAAAAATATCAATCTACTATTCTTTCTATGTAACTACTTCTGTATTAGTGTGTGTGTATATATTGTGTCTATAGGTATTATTGTGTTAGAAATGTATTAACTATAGATAAAATTAATAAAAACAAATATTTGGGAATACAATTGGATTTTTTTTTGTGTTGGAGGTAATGGACAAAGAAAAAAATTAAGATATGTTTGAGACATAGAAAAAGCCAATTTTTATGAGAACTAGAATTTTTTTCGTGCGTTGCACGATTTATGATATATTATAAAAATAATAATATAAGTTTTTCAAATCAAATAATAATTATATAAAATATGTTTTTAATAAAAATTGTTTAACATAATATGTCTCACAATATAAAAATATAAAAATGTAGTAAATATTAAAATATAACATAATTAATCTCTACAAAAATTATATTTAAAATTAATATTTTTTTATATATGCAATATGAATATCAAATTGAAGATTACGAAAAGATGATTAATTTAATATATTATTCATAAAAAAATAGAGTTGAGATTAAAAAGTTACATTTAAAAATTAGAATAAAAAATAAAAGAAACAAAAAATTGATTGGATGGTATACTTTCTAATAATAGAAAGAAGATTTAGGCGGAAAAATAGTAATCTTGTAAATATTATCAACTATCTTACATAGATATAGATATATCTATTGTGAGCAAGGTAGTAGAAGTTTAAAATATTAAGACCACTTAGCATCACAACCAACAAAACGACCGCCTAGATTTTTTTATTATTTTTGTTATATAATGTCTTTAATATTTTCAAAATATTGTACCATTAATACATCGTTAATTTAACATTTCATCATGTATAAATTTTAAACTAAAATAATTAAAACAAAACTTTTAAAAATTAAAAAATGAAAAATATATAGCCAATTATATTTGGGCTACCTAGACTAATTGACCGCCTAAGCATAAAAAATGCCTAACAATATTGTTTTTCAAAAAATTAGATCGAATAGACACCATTTTGGTCGATTTTCATTACTGCTTGAGCATCTATTTTACAAATATATTAGGTGAGACCAATTTCCTGAAAGAGTAACAAAGTTCAGAATAAATAAATAACCCTAAGATTACAATAAAATATAGTCTTAGACAAAATATAAAACTCAAAAAACTAAATAACTAAAAAACTATAAAAAGTTAAAACCCTAAATAATTTTTAAACATAAGAAAACTCTATAAAAAATAAGAAAATTGAAAAATTTACATTATCTGAAAAAATAGAATCATGTCTCATAAAAAATATATTCCATATATATATATTTTTTGCTTATTTTCTATCGACATATTTTAAAATACTTTTTCACATTATTTACATTATTGAAACTATTTTCCCACATGTGTATCGATGAACAAGGTTTATCCCTATTCGAAAATAAATTGACTAGCGCAGTTAAAAAAATTACTGTCAAAGTATTGTTCGTCAAGTGTTACATTTAAACGGCCATCAACTAATCTATAAATTAATACCTCAATCATCAACTAATATATTATGTATTCCATCTCATAACGACATAAATTGTGACATTATTTCATACATTCAAAAGAGATATTGTTTATATCAAAGAACTCAATTAATCATCTAAACTATTCATCCAAATAAATAGATATCACACATATATTAAGTCAAATAGAATTCAACCAAAAATCATATAGTTATGTTTGGATTGAGTTGGGCACGATCGGGTGTGGATTGTGCCACAATCCAACCCGTGTTTGTTCATCAGATTGTGGGTTGTGGATTGTGGTTGTTCCATCCACAACCCTACCTACTCTACACCTCTTTTTCCTCCCTCTTCTCTAATCATTCCCAAGAAAAGTATTCAATATATATTTTTTCACCCAAATTTTGAAATATTTATAATTTTTTTATTTTAAATTTATTTTTTATAAAAATTATATTATATTAATTCTCTTCTTAAGATTTTATTTTGACATCCATTTAACATATATATATATATATATAATAATCCATCACCAATTATTAAATTCACAAATCTTTATCTCTCATAATATAATAATACAAACAACACTCTACTAATTCTATTGATTTGACATATCAATAACGACCCACCTTATCACAACCCAAAACAAAAACCACATTTTACTCTGCATTTGATTGTAACACAACCTCACAACCCACAATCAATTATACTACGAAGATCTCCAGTATAGTCCAAACACCCCCTAAAAATCACCAAATTTTTTCTTAAACATTAAGAAGGCACTATGAGAATTTCTTGAAATATTTCAAAGCCAAATGATTCAAAAAATTGACTAAATTAGGGTTGTGATGTGGACCACAATTATCATGTAGATAAGCAGCTTTAGCTGATACTGAGAATCATCCACAACAGCAAATATCTTGCAGCTGGCAGGTAAAAGAGCATGGGCTACACCACAAATTTAAATTTATTTGAATTTTAAATATCCAAACAATGATGTAAAGGAAAGGACAAATTCTGCAGTTTTTATTTTAGAATGTATTTATAAGAATTCAAAGGGTGTTTTATTAAGTTTATTCAAAATATTTTTTTTAATGTTTAAACTAAAATTATAAATGGTTTTGACCAACATGATTACTAGTAAAACTTCTGGATTTTATATTTATTTGTACTCAAGATTTAATGAGTCCATAGGATTTTAAAAATATATTCAATTTTTTTTTCCATTTTAAGAAGAAAACATATAAGGTCTTAGCATTTTCTTTTAAAAACTAAAGCTATTTCTTAAGGTATAATATTTTAGTATGAGTTTTTGTTGAATATCAAATCTTAATTCAAAAAATTATAATGGCTAATGATTCTTTATACTTAGAACATTAAAATATTGGGGCAATTTGATTATACCCATATAAATATTATCTACATGATCAGAATATGCATCATGGGATGCATTTAAAAAATGTGACAATATTATGTATCTTATGTGATTGTGTTATATTTCCAAAAGTTTATTTGTATGTCCCACACAACACTTATCCTATTGTGTATGTATAAATATCCATATGGGTAGGATAAAATTTTCTAAAGGATTGACAATGCACTTTCAGCCCAACAAACCTTTGATTGAACTTTAGGGAACTGAAAGAGAACAAATGTATGCAGTGTGGAAGCAATAATACACATCTACATTTATGTATGTATGTATGTGTGTGTGTGTGTGTTTGTGTAAATTCATGCACTTATGTCTGTGCTATGTTCCATTTCCACAAGGGCCTTCTATGTTTCAGTAGTGCCCACATGTTCCCTTTAGAACACTCCCCACACAAAAGTTAAGAATATTAAAAAGAGATTGTTAAGGATTTTGAGAGATGGAACAAAAGCTTTGGATTCATCGACTTTCTGGAACATGAACTTGTAACTGTAGCAGATTAATACACAAAACACATACATATATATATATAACATTACATATATACATAGAGAGAGAGAGAGAGAGAGAGTTCTTCCCAATGCAGATAGAATACCAGGGAGTATTACAGTAAAACAGTGACAAAATGGGAAGAAGACAATGGGGCTTGCTATAAAAAAATAAATAAGTAAAAGAGAAGGCATGGAAAGCAATCTATAGTTCATCTCTTACCTTCCCAATGTGCACATCCTTCTATGATCAAACATTTTTGGTTCTTATTTCTTTGTTTTTCTCACCCAGATCAATCATATGTGCATGCACTCTTGTAGCATATTCTCATAATTAATTAATGAATAGCATTTAAGAAAATGTCTATATAATTAAATGTGCAACATTAATTAAAAACTAAAGTGATAAATATCTTGAGAATTGGGTCATTACATATGTACTTGTTGGAACAAAAGTAAATGCACCCCAAGAAAGAAATGAAGAACTTAGCCATAAATAGACAACTCTTTCATTGAATTAATGAAGAGGCCAGCAAGAGGAAAGGGGAACCGTTCAAAATTTAATCAGACAGAATTTGAAATAAACTTAGAATTCTGCAGAAACTAAGGTTTGTTATTTGAAGAATTAATGAAGATGAAAATGCAGTTATGGATGATAAGTGAACTTAATTATTGGGTTGAAGGCAACAGATTCACCAGCAGGAATCCTATTTTCCAGCTGAGATTCATCATTCATCATCAGATCATGACTAGCTTCAGTTAATTCATGCTGTGACATGCAAGAAACCTTAATTAATTTAGCCCATGTATCAGAATTTGTTCAAGAAAAGAACCCAGGAAGATGAAATTAACCTGAAATCGACTATGAATTCTGCTAAACTAAACAGCAATTAAGAAATTAGTAAATGTGGGAAAGAATCATAAATTTACACAGACAATAAAAGGAGGAAAACCCTAGTTGCTGGAAATGAGTAACAAGATAGAATGTTAACAAATTTTCCGAGGAAACACAGCTCTCCACCATACCTAATTCTTGCTCTCTTGCATGTACTAGCTACATCACACTGCAATGTTGAAACAACATCTCTGATACCTACATAGAATACTAGAATTAACAACACAATACCCCCACCCCCCAAACCCACGCCACCCCCAACACAAGTTTTTTTTGTTTTTAATTAGAATTAGCCACCGAAATTATTACACTCATCAAATTAGATCGATCGATTTGGTCTTACATCTAGGTTTTCTTACCAAGAGTGTGCTTGTTGTTGTGCATCCAGACTTTAAGCACATGCCTCTTGATTCCCACTTCATTACAGAACTGCTGCACCAGTTCTTCGTCTTGTCTCTGGATTCTCCACCCCAATCGCTCCGCAAAATTCAGCATCTTATCCTTCTGTTCCTGCGTGAATTTTGTTCTGAATCTCTTCTTTCCGCCGCTGCTACTGGGGTTAGAATAGTAATCCTCCATCTCATCTCGCGACCCACTCCCTCCGCCGCCGGAGCTCGACGGAAGTGCCAACATCGCCGCTCTCTGCGGCGGAGCCACGTGGAGGTACCCACTGGGGGCACGATACCCGAAATGCCCGTGTGGGTGGTGGGCCAAGAGCAGCTGCTGCTGAGGATGTTGGTGGAAGGCCAAGAACCCGCCGCCGGTCTCATTTTCTTTCCGGTGGAAGTTGCGGTGGCAGTTGCAGGCGGCGCACTTGAGGGATTCCAGAGTGCCCTCCTCCCCCGCCGCGATGAACTCGCCGCAGCCGTCCACGGCGTGGCCGCCGATGCCCACAGCGTGGTTCTTTAAGCACTCCTTGTACCTCAACTTCCTCAGCGGCGGCGCTGCTTCCCCTGGGCTGACCATTTTGGTCGGCACCGCCCGAGTTGAGTTGGAGTTTCCAAGCGACTCGTCATAACTCGGCCCCAACCCGACCTCTCCCTCTTGCTCCTCCTCTTGATCCTCAAACTCCATCTTTTTTTAATTTAAACTCGACATCTTAATCATCATCTATCAGCTATATATAATGACTAAAACTTTATTTTGTTAATTTATGAAAAATACTAAATTAATATATAAATTTATAAGTGCTTATTACTCTCTCTCTCTCTCTCTTCTTCTTCTTCTTCTTTTTTTTTTTTTTTTTTTTTTTTCTATTACTAATTGTCTTATTTTGTAAAAGTCTGGATGTAACTCTCTCATTTTGTAGATATTGGACATATTCCATCTAATTATTTATTTATAATTTTTTTTAATGATAATGTGTATATACCGGTATATTAAAATTATTTGGAATATTCATTTAATTTGAGATACATATTTGCGTGACTAAATAAATATATACTGATATCATCAAAATTGATAATAGTGAGCCAATAATAAATCAACATATAATACTATATAATTTTAAAATCAAATAAATATCTAGGGATTTACTGAATTTGATTTTATATCATACCTAAAGATATCTACTATAGGTTTTTTTTTTTTATACTCTTGTTATCGTAACCATATATTTTTTGATTCTCGTGTTATCAGAACAATAACATTAGCCATCTATACTTATATTAATATAATAATAAAATAATTTAAATATAATTTTTCACTTATATTTAGTTTTTAAAAATATTTTTTTAAAATAATGTACACATTTTTTATTTGTGAAATCTTATTTTTTTCTCTTTTTTTGAGATTTTTTTTCAAATTTGTTAAAATACAAATAATTTATTTTCCTACTCCCGTTTTTATGTGTAATATATTAAATTAATCTTATTTTTACAATCTTAATTTTACACATATATCATATATATTAAAATAAGATATTGGATGCAAAAAAAATATAATTATTGTAGTTATATTTTCATTTTTACCTTTATCAAATTATTGAATTGAATTTGAACTACAAATATATACTAAGTAATATTTTTTTAAAAAAATATTAAATAATTTATTTTAATAAAATTAATCAATTTATTATAGAATCAAGAATTTTACTTTGGGATGGTGGAAATATATATATATATATATATATACAAAATTATATTTTTGTACATATTTTTATCGGTAAAATAATAAAATATTTTGAGATTTTTAAATATTAATTCAAAATAATACTATAAATAGATTATATTTTTATTTTAAAATATCTTATAAATTATAAATAATACGGGGCAGTACTTAAATAAATATTCCGTGAACACTGAAATTGACTTCCAATATAAAAGGCATATATCTTTTATTGCAATATTATAAATAAATTAATGGATAAATAGTTTTAAAAAAATGATGTGAATTTAAGAAGGAAATTGAAGAGTGGGTTAATAATATTAAGAAAAATGTTGTTAATTTGAAGTAGTAAATATATATATATATATATATATATGAGAATTGTGAGTAGCAATTTAATATTTTATAATATATGATTGAGAAGTTAAATTTGAGTGGAGAGTTGCAGGTTTCCTCCTGAGAATTTGAGTTGAAAGAAGTAAAAGGCGAAGATAAGATAATGAATGTAGACAAAAAAAATTCCTTCCAAGTTAAAAAGAATTCATATGCTTTCCCATTATCAGATTCTTGTCCTGTCTCCCGCTTATCCACAATCAAATGCTGCATAATACACCTCTGTATTTTGTAATTATAGTATGCTATAATAATACCAGGGGAAAACAACTAATTAACCTCTCAATTAGTACCTCAAATATAAATTAAATTTTAATTATTTTTTTTTTGTACAAATATGATCTTTAAAAATACATTAAATAAGCCTTCTACTTCTTATTTTCAAATAAATAAGCTATCCCAGTAAATTAAATTAACAAAATAAATCTACCAAATATTTAGATAAATAAAAAAATTATTAAAATAAAATAAAAATAAATATTTAAAAATAAAATAATAAAATCTAAGTTATTAAATACATAAAAAATATCAAAAGAACTTAAAATAATTTAAATATGATAAAAATAAAATATCTAAAATTCATATCAAATCTTCACATCTCATACCCTTTTTTATATTTAAATTATTATTAAATTTTACTTTATTAATTTATTGATTTATTTAAGTATATTTATGATTTAATTTGTTGATTTTTAGACTTATTTAATATTTTTAATATTTGTTTAGTTAACTTAATAGTTAAAAGGGTCCTATTTGTCATACATTTCAATTTCAGGTGTTTATTTGACCTATTTTAAAACTTTAGGGGTTTAGTTGACCTATTTTAAAAGTTAGAGGTCCTATTTGAACAAAACAATAATTCATGATCCAATTTAAACCTAAGGTACAAATGAAGGGGCTAATTTGTAAATTTTTTTCTAAAAATTATTAATATTTATAATTAAAAATGTAATGAAAAATAAAAATTCATACATAATAAAAATAGATATATCATTTATATACAAAGTATTTGTATGATTCTGAATATAATATGATTTGGAAAATTATATATCATTTCTTGTACAAAAATAAATAGGAAATATGTATAAATTTATCCTTGAATTTATGTCTCATATTCAAATTAGATCCTAAATTATTTTTTGGTTCAAATAAACACTTGAACTTTATGAATAGATAAAATAATAATGTATTTTAATAAAACTAACAATTAACAAATCAAAATAATAATGTATTTTTTAATAAATTAATTAATTAAATGAAATTTAAAATTATTTAATAGTTTAAAAATTAAAAATAGAATCCAAAACTAATTTAATAGATCTTTGAATTCTTTTTAAACATAGTAAGAATAAAAATTTAAAACATATAAAAAAACATAACAAATCCCAAGTTTATGAATATTTTTTTAGAAGATATTAAATAATTTTTAGAATATATATTGTTAATATTAATTTATCAAATGATATTTTTTTATTTGAGTTGTTAACTTTTAGATTGATTAATATTTTATAAATGTATTTAGTTCTTTTAATATTTAAAAAGATCTGATTTCTTTTAAATTTAGAAGTTCATTGGTTGATTTGACTTGTATAATAAGTGTCTATTTGAACTAATGTTCTAATTGAATCTATGATAGAATTGTTGTCATTCGCGAACTCTATGTCGACATGTTTGTTCTCATCAAGATATTCTCAAATATTCAACTGTTGTGTGACATTTATGAGATCTAATATATGTGATCCCATCATATTAATTTGTTGTAAATTAGCTGCACTTTGTTGTTGGATAATTTCGTTTTAATGTCTTATATTATTCAATTGTCCACGTACTTGAGAAAAATCACTTCCAAGGATATTGATATGGTCGTCTCTAACCCGAACATGCATTAACAGATTATTATTATTATTATTAATTGTTGTCATGATACTAAATATATTGTGAAGCAAATTTGTCTTGCCCTAAGACACTTCTTTATCGTCTGAAACAGTCTTTTAAAATAGAGAAACAGTAAGAGATAACCACTCAAATTCAGCTAGAAAGATCCACACTTGTTACAATTTTAGTATTTTATATTCTTAACTATTAGATATGATATTTAATGTAATATCGATTCTATGTAATTCATTTATTTCTTCTTTAAGTTGTTTACATTTTCTTACTTGTGCGGTTGATTTATTTATGATGGACAACAGTTTATGTATATGAATAATTTTTTTGGCATGTTGATAAAACAAACAATAAATCACAAAAAAATAAAAATAAAAATAAAAGATTTAAATTAAAAACTATATATATATATATATACACACACACACACTAGAAAAATAAAAAATTAAATATAATTTTAAAACATCAGGCTACTAATGTATTTGTTAAGAAATCAGTGGAAATCGAAAACCAAAATATTTTACCTATTTGATAAAAATCATTCTCTCAATTATAGCTATTAAATTACATTTTCGAATTACAAATATTTGTTACAGATTTTGAAATTAATTGACAGACCGAAAGATTAAAAAATTTCTCATCGGTCCTTTGAGAGACGATATTGCTTGCCACTGTCCTGGTTCAGTGTGGGCATACCGACAGCTGGTCGGATTATTTTTGGTGGAGAGATGACACCACCAATTATTTACATTATTTAAATTTTCCATTTTTATTTTCTTTTCGTTTCTTTCTTTTGTTTATTTATTTTATTTATTTATTTATAATAGTTTTATTAATTTGATTAAAAGTAATATTTTTATTAATTTGCATGTACTAAATATATATTTATGTCATTAATAAACAAATAATAAATCACAAAAAACAGATAAATCAATTAATTAAGTCGAGAATATAAAACTAAAAATATATATATTAGAAAAATAAAGAAGAAATATAAATTAAAAACATGAGGCCTACTAAACTTTTTGTTAAAATGTCATTGCTCGTGATGTTACTAAATTCTCTTATTTTTTGTTTATTTATTTATTTACAATATTTTTATTAATTTGATTACTCATAATATTTTTTTCATTAATTTTCACGTAATAAATATACATTTAAAAATTAAAGAATTAAATAGATGAAATAAAATTAAAAATATATATATTCAAAAAATAAAAAATTAAATATAATTTAAAAACGTCAAGCCCACTAACGTTTTTGTTAAAATGTGAGTAGGTGTGACGTTATTTAACTTTTGATTTCCGTTTGTTTGTTTCTTTTTTATTTTTTATTTCCAATATTTTTATTAATTTGATTATTAGCAAAAAAAATTATATGTAATATATATATATATATATATTTATGTTATTAGTAAAACAAAAAATTGCAAAAAAACCTAAAAGAAAGAATTAAATCGATAAAAGAAAAATAAAATATATATTCGAAAAAAATTTAAAACGTCAAATCCATTGATGTTTTATTTTAAACGTCCTTCTTTAATTTGTTTTTCTTTTCCATTTTTTGTTTATTTCTTTATTTTATTTATTTAGTTCTTTACAATATTTTTATTAATTGGATTATTAGTAATATTTTTTATTAATTACATGTAATAAATATATACTTATGTTATTAATAAAATAAATAAAAATTACAAAAAAAGAATTAAACCAATTAAATAAAATTTAAAATATATATTAGAAAAATATATATATCAGCATACATATATGTATTATTTTTTTCCTGTCCGTCATTATTTTTCATTTTAATATAATATGTAGTAAAAATATTATAAATAATATATATATGTAGTTAATAAATTAGAAATAGTTTATTTATAACTATTAATACAATATATATATATAAATATATATGTATATATATATATATAATTTTTGGCTTCATCAATTTGGTTTTTGAAAAATAAAAGATTTAAGAGATAATAAATATATTTCTATATATAAATAAATATAAGTATTGATTATATATACATAATTATATAAGGTATATATATAGACATAGTTATATACTTTACAAAATATATATGTTTGTATATATATATGTGTGTGTGTGCTGCATACATTATAGCATATATATGTGTATGTATTATATCTATAAGTATAACTATATATAGACTGTAAACTATACCAAATTTAAAAATATTAGGCTCGGGAATATTTTTTATAAAAATATTAACCGGCCTATATTTTATTATATTTTAGAAATTTGTTTAAAAACTATTGTAAAACTTAAATATGAGTTAATTAACAATATTTTAATAATTAAGCCCAGCATTTACCATGTATTTCATACAATCTTGTACATCGATCTATTATGTGAAATGAGTAAAAATTGATGTAATCCTATTTCTTCCATCATATAAATCACAATGGCAAAGCATGGTTAAAGAAACTCTCTCTCTCTCTCTCTCTCTCTCTCTCTCTCTCTCTCTCTCTCTATATATATATATATATATAATTATTGTTTGGAATCCATGATTTAAATGAAGAAGCGTGCATGCTGCCATTAAGAAAAATGGAAAGCCCTAGCTTGCAAATTAGAGAAAAAGGTAAATCCCATGATGCTGAACAAGATTTGGCAAATCATATATAGAGTCACCATTTTGCTTGATGTCTTGTCAAAGCATATATACATACATATTGCTGTAATGAAATGAGAAGTTGATCCAAGAGGGCAGAAGCAGACAAAATACAGAATGGGAGACAATTTATGTAAGAACCATATAATATATTCTAGTTTTCATTTGGGAGTTGTTTGTTTGCTGGCATTAAGGGGGCCAAGCGTTGGTGGCAGAATTGCCAAATTATGGCAAAAAAAAATATTTTTTAATAAAATATAGTAAAAAAAAAAATTTAAAAATATGAGCAAAGTCGCCCCTGTGGGAGGCGACTTTAATTATAAGCAGGGGCGACACTAAATATATATATATATATATATATATATATATATATTTTTTTTTAATTCAGAAAAAAAGGAAGAAGCAGCACTCGGTTGGGTCACTCGGTCGAGTCACCACTCGGCCGGTCGAGTGGTACCTGACACTCTGTCACAGAACTCGGTCTGCCACTTTACTCGGCTGGCCGAGTGACGTAAAGGATTTGGATTTCTAAATCCGTCCGTCTTTTTTTTTTTTTTTTTTTTCTAAATTTCCACTTCAATATTTCTCTCTCTATCACATCTATTATCATCCACCCACACCACACATTTCTCTCTTCCTCATCTCTTTCTTCACTTCTTCTTCAATTCCCTTTCAATTTTTCTTCAATATTCACGGTTCGTTTTTCTCCATTTCTCAAAAATTTGTTGAGGTAATTTTTTTGTAAATTTTTATGTGTGTGTGGTGTTTTGTGTGTGGGTGGGGTGTGTGTGTGTGTGTATGTGGTTTTTGTGTGGTGTTTTTGTGTGTGTGTATGGTGTGTGTGGTGCTTTGTGTGTGCTGGAGTGTGTGTGTTGTGTGCTTGTATTGTATGTTGTGTGTGTGGTGTATGAAATGTATGTGTGTGATGGGTGTTATGGTGTGTGCTTGTGCTTGTGTGTTGTGGTGTGTGCTTGTGCTTGTGTGTGTGCTGGTGTGTGTGTTTGTGTGTTGTGTGTGGCTTGCATTTGTGTGTGTGATGGGTGCATGTGTGTGGTTGTGTGATGTGTGCGTGTGTGCCGTGTTTTGGGTATGTGTATGTCGGACGGGTTAATTTGTATAATTTGTAATAGATTTTGTTGAATTTTTTGCTATATAAATTGTTTTAGATTTGCCGTTAATATTTTTTTGTTATACATTATTTGATGTAAGAACTCTGGAAATTGTTGCTGTTGTTGTGCATTTATCGTGATCCTCAAATTGTTGCCGTTGCATTGAGATATTGCTTCATTTCAATATCAGGTTTGAATTTTACTAATTTATTAGTTGAATTTAATTTCATGATATTTTGTAATTATATAGCTTAATAATACCTCTTGCATGCAAAAATATAGTTAACTCCATATTTTAAGATCATTAATACATCTTTATTATTTAAGATATGGAGTCTTCAAACTTGTTTATATTGGGGATAGTAGCGATGTTCTACCTGTTTGTGCAACAAGGGTACCTCGCGATATCGGATATTCTGGCTTGATATCAAAATTCTTTCAACTGACAAGGATTGATAGCAATGAATATAAATTGTGCAAGAATATCGGGTGGTCTAAATTCTTTGCTATGCATGAGAAGACGTATGAGCCCCTAGTTCTCGAATTCTTCTCACAGCTTCAAGTAGGATACAATGAAACGGTGCCGGAATCGATGATATTTTATGTGGGAAACGAGTGCCACCATCTTTCAGCCGAAGAGCTCAATCATATTTATGGATTTTCCAAGAAGAAGTACTCTAATCTACCCAATGAGAGGATCAACTTTCCCGAGTTCAATGCAGTGAGTTTTTGGAAGGAAATAACATAGTCTCATCCAGATAACCCATCGGTCTACCACTCTAGTAGATCGAAAGCATCGAGTATTCGAAGCCCGGTGATCCGATATTTTCAGAGGTTCGTCTCCAATACATTTTTGGCGAAACCTGAGCCTGGAGTGGTCACCTTGGATGAGCTGTTCGTGCTATGGTGCTTGGTGAAAGGTAAGAAGTTCAATGTGGCACCAATGCTCTTGAGGCAGTTTGTCCGAACAAAAAATCAGGTGGCTAATCATATTGGAGGTTTGATCACTCCAATTGCTCGACACTACGGGGTCAACTTGGAAGGCATGGAAGAGATACCAGGCGAGACAAGTATAAACCTCGAATTGTTGTGTAACATGAAGATGTGCCAATTACATCCCGGCACCAGAAAATTGTATCTGATTTTATGAGATAAAGAGAGGTTTGCACTGCCCAATTCTCGCCTCACCAATATTGCTGGAGGGAAGGGCCATAATATTTTACTGAATGGCTCGGTTCATATAGAAGCAATCGAGGAGAGTGAGAATGAATTAAAGAATGAGGAGGAATGGAGGAAGAGGAGGAGAAGAACTACGGATACCAGAACAGAGCCTATGGACCTTGATATTGAACAACTACAGGCGGATGAAATGATGGGTAAAGCACAACTGCCCTCATACGATCAGGCAGGAACTTCTTCACAGCATCCACAGTATCCACCTCAGTATCAAGGGGGGTGGAACGATTAGTCGGATTGGAGAAACGCTTTGGATGCGTGTCTTGCCAACATAGAAGGGGATGTTGCCAACATAAAAGAGTATGTGAATCGTCAAGCCTACAATTCTCAAATTTCACTTGACATGCAAAGGCAACAATATGAGTGGCATGTGCAACAAGGCCATTTTCAAGAAAGTGAATATCCAGCTTATCGACCATTCGGCCCATCCAACACACCGTACCGACCCCCTCAGCGAGCACGTTCCAATCCAACACTGTAGCGACTACTTTTTAAGAATGTATTGCTTTCATTTGAACCTCTTTACTTTGTTGTTTATTGATGATTTCGAGTAGTATTAAATTTGATTTGAAAATTTTCCTTATAAAGCATAATTATTGTTATTTGTTGGAAAATCAATTCATCAACACATTTCAAGAAATTATAACAATCTCATTTAACAATTCCATCGACTTTTTACCAAACTAAATAAATTAATAAATTCGATTACAACATGATAAAATAAAAATAAGAGAATGTACAAAAATGGGAGAACGAACGAAAAACCGAGAAGATGAATAAATCAGAAAATCCACTCGACCAGCCGAGTGGAATTTTAACCGAGTGATTCGGCCGGGTGGAGAGATTACACATTTTAGAAAATTTCCCTTCGCACTCGGCCAGCCGAGTAAAGTGGCAGACCGAGTGCTGTGGCCGAGTACATTCCTCGAACTCGATTCGCCGAGTAATGTTGAGACCGAGTGTCTGGGCCGAGTTACAGGTACCACTCGGCCGGCCCAGTGGTGTCTCGACCGAGTGACCCAACCGAGTGCTGCTTCTTCCTTTTTTTCTGAATTAAAAAAATATATATATAATAATAATAATAATAATAATAATAATAATAATAATAATAATAATAATAATAATAATTAGTGTCGCCCCTGGCAGGGGCGACTTTTAATTGAAGTCGCCTCCCGCAGGAGCGAGTTTGCTCATATATATATATATATATTTTTTTTTAACTATATTTTAATAAAAAAAAAAAATTTGCCATATTTTATTAATTTTGCCAAGCGTTGGTGCTGGTTGGGGGGTGGGGGTGGTTATATATATGTTAGAAATGGAAATGAGGGTGCCCGGCCCCCGCCCCCACCCTCACTTTTGGTTTCTGGTGTAGTCACAATCTGGTTTTCTTTTCCCCGGAATTCTCTCACTTTATGAAACCACGCACAAAAATACTCATAGAGCTTATGTTTTTATGATGGATTAAAGTTAAGGCTATGCCTGTGTAGGGGAATGCCACTTATCTTTCATGCCTCCCTTACCTATTATATGTAGCCTTATCGAATAGGAATGATTACCCTGTTATTTTTGAGTTTTTTAAGGCTTAATTCTAAAAATTCAAACAAAAAAAAAATGTATGAGTTTTCACCACGTTTTTCAATTTAATCTTCTATTTATTTGAATATGTAATTTAATATATAAAATTATTAATATTTAATTTGATGGGAATATCTTTATGACGGAACTGTGATGATGTAACATCTTAAATTAACATGATACCCATGACCTCAGTGAATGCCACAATACTAAGTCAAGAGGAAGCTTGACTCAAATTTCAAACTACAATAATGTTTCAGATCTAATAATATAAATATATGCATCATAAATTATGAATATTTTAAGAAAATGTATAATCTTTTGTTGCATTTTGCGTTCGTTGTGGTTGAGGGTGTCCTAATTTTTGGAATAAAGTTGTTAAAACCCTATCAAAAAGTCATCTTTGCATTTAATATAGCAATTTTTTCTAAAAAAATCATTAAATTACAATTTTATAAAAGATATAATAAATTTAAAAAATAGATAAAAATCATGCATTTTTTTTTTTTGGCAGTTAACTCTTTTATAACGTATAAAATTTAAAACAAATTCAACACATGACGTGTATTAATTAATTGAAATTAAAAAGTAAGTAGTAGTAAATTAATTAACATAAGCATGCAAAAGTAATATGAAAAAAGAGAAATTATTTATTTTTCCGTCCATTAACTTAGGCCAGTTCTTCATGTGTTCTATGGTTTTAGGGGTTTATTATGGTTCCTAAGCTCTTAATTTTGTCTAATTTATGTGGTCCGCTGGTACCAAAGTTTTATGTTGGTCCGTCCATTAATTGTTGAAATTATTGTAATATCATCCAATTTGTTGATGTGACACGTTAAATTAAAGACTTCACAAAAGATGGAAACTTTTGAGTAATATGTCACAAAAAGAAGGATGAAACTTAGGAAGATTAATGAATATCCGTAAAATTAGAGATCTAATTTAATTTTCTCATGTTTTAGCAGAGATATGTACATTTAGAAAACTCAGAACGACCAACCTAACAACCTGCCAAAACCTGCCAAATTATTTTGGAGGGCTTAAAAATTTTTAGTTCGACTCATCTGACTCATCTTGAAAATTTTAGTTTTATAAATTTATTGATGAATATATATACATTAGTAAAATATTTAAAAAATAAGGATAAGTTACTCAAACTTTAAGAATTATAATCTTTTTTTTTTTTAATTGTAGATATGACACATAAATAATTAACCCTATTAATATTATGAAACTTACAATAAGAATTCAAAATAACTTAATACAAAAATTATAATAATTTTATGAGTTTGAATGGACATAATATATTCGACATTTATGGAATTATGATTAAATATATTATTTACCTTTTTAACCAAACAAATAGTAAAACTGAAAGTTAGAACATGGGCTAGTCTTATCGGTTTTGGGTTAGTCCTAACGAGTTTTGGGTTGATTGAGCTTTGACTTAATTGAGTTATTTTTAACCGACTTGTGATATGGTGAATTTAACATAACCCTATCGATTTTCAGGCTAATCGAGTTATTATCGGGCTATGAGTTGAAAGAGTCAAACTACATATTCAAATTTCAATTTTAATTAAATGCATATAATATTTTATTTAAAATACAATTTTAGATGTCATTAATAAATTATATATTTTATAAACTTTATATCACTACACAAAATGTAAAGATTCATTGATGTGGTATATGCTATTTCATGCTATCAATTCTAACTTTAAGTACATTTATGTTATAAAATTTAAAATTATATTTCATTTAAGTTATAAATTTAAATTATATTATTTAGAATCTTAGAGTAATTAAACACGAATTTTAATATCTTATGCTAAAAAATAAATGTTATATAAAATTAATTTAAAATGATGCATATTATTATTTTGATATTAAGTAACATACGACAAATATAAAAAAAATGTGAACTATTAAGCTAGTTCTTTATAGTTCAAATTAATCGAGCTCGAGCTAAACAGACTAATTTCTAGACGAGCTAATATAAATCAAGCTCCACCCCTAAAATTTTTGGGCTAAATTGGCGGTATTAACATCTCCAGCGGGGAATGTGCGGTGTATGTGTGAAACGTCAAGTCAAAGGTCTCTTCATCTTGGGGAGCACATGAACACCGCAAGTAGCGGAACTGGGCCTGCAAAAGTAAAATTCTGTATGAACAGAAGTGGTACGTACATGCTTCATTCTGCCCCGCCTCCGCTCCGCTCCAATGCCACTTCAACCTTGTCTCTGCCGCCCCAGCACATACAGATCCTGCCCTTTCTCTTCACTCATTCCATTTTTTTTTTTACTAATTATTATTATTATTATTATTATTAGTTCCTTGAAAAAAATGATTTCGTAATTAATTTATAGAATATTTTTTAATAAAATTACAGAACCACTTATTTACCATAAAATCTCGCAAAATATCAGTCTCAAACTTCATAAATAATTTTAGGAATTTCTTGTATTAAAAAGAAAAAGAAAAAAAAAAGGTTATTTGCCCTTTGAGTTATGCGTGTCGGAACAAATTGTGAAAGCTTTTGAACAATAATTGAAAATTGTATTTTGATAAAAAAAAATTAATTTTATACAATACAAATAATTTTTTCATTTTGAATTAACTTTGTACATATATATATATATATAGATATATTTCATATTTTTTAATTGACATTCATATGAAGAATTAAGTAACAGAAAATGAGGTACATGACTATTGTTTCTTTATTAGAAGTCAATTATCTGAGTGTTTTCAATTTTTGGCAATACTATAAAGTATAATGGATAGACTAAGTACATTTTTTTTCTTATAAATGTATTAGATTCCAATGTTATATTTATGTTGATTCAAAAATTTACAGTCGAAGCGCGAGCATGGCTCAGTTGACCCTATTTTTGGTAAGATTATAATTTTTTATTTATAAATTTATGGTCTATTTAAATTGATCTGATTTAAAACCTGCTATAGCTAGTAAGGCAATTTATTGGCATCCAACATTAGATTAATTAGTATTTGACTCGTACAATGCATGACTTTAATTATAATTTGCTAATATTTATTAAACTGATAATATTTATAATATATATATATATATGTATATAATATAGTTACAAAATTTTAATGTATTAAAAAAGTGAAAAATTAAAATATCAATATTTCAATCTACTAACATTATAAACTTTGAAAAAACTTTCCTATACACAACATTTTTAGTTGAAATAATTGGTCAAAAATTTTGTAGTGCACAAATTATATTTATTATATTTTAAATTAAAAACAAAAACTATATAATATTAAAAAATATATAATTTTCAAAGAATTACATTACAAATTGTGCAACACAGAAGTGCAATACTAGTCATTTAAAATATCAACATCGACATCTGACTTGTACTGCTTCCTCCATTCTTTATTAAGTGATGTTCTAAAATTCATTGTTATTCTAAAGTAATTCTTGTTTTAGAGGTTTCTACAAATTTTTGTTCTAAATTTATCCCTATTCTTTATTTCAAAAGTTCTTTACTTTTCGAAACACTCTTTCGTTTTAGCTATCAAGAAATATTATTAATTAATTAAACATATATTAGTCAGTTTTTAATGTTCTCTAAATCTTGATAAACTCAGACATTTAAAAAGAAATGAAGGTAGACTTGAGGATTGCTTGCAAAACAATGCATGAATTTTACCTTTTTTTATAACAGTAATCATATCTTTTTTAACATTGTAATTTAATGCATAATTTTGTGTATAATTATTTTTTATATATATAATTTTGAAATGTAACACTCAAAACTCGACATCTACTGTCAGAGACAAACCAATAAATTAACCGATGAGATAGACCCCTCAATTCCTTAAGATTTATATTTTAATGTGTGTGTATATACATATATTAAACTTTAAAAATACTTATATCCTTTTATTTTTACACAATTGTCTCCTTAAATCTTGATAATTTTAATTTTTATAGGTAAATTATTAAAGATTTAATTTTTTTTTTCTCTTATTAAAGAATAATACAGTTGAGTTAAAACTATCAACTTCATATTTTTTCTAAACAAAATTGTAAGAAATAGTTTATATTCAAGTATTAAAGAAAATATACAAAGTAGATATTCTAACTTAGCAAATGACATTTAACATTTTACAAGAAAAAAATAGAATTTAAAAAATATTTATACTCTAGGTATGAAAAAGGAAAGTATTAGAATGTTAGGGGGCAGCTACCCTTCAGTCCTTTTTTTGTGATAAGTGTGGATTTTGGATGCCATTTCCTTATAATTTATATAAAATTATCAATTGTCAAAATCATAAACTTCGTACATTCAATTACAATGTTCAGAAATATACAATTAAATTGTAAGAAAATGTGGTAAAAATCAGTTTTTTTAGATTCTTTAATTTTTTTGCAATAAATCCTAGAATAATTATGATTGTAATATATAGTCCAAAAAAGAAAAGACAAGAATAAATATTAAAACACATAATAATATTCCACTATGTTCCCACTCACGAAACTACCCCCCAAATCCAAACAAACCAAAAAATGATGATAGGCTTGTCCAATAATGACATCACCATTTTCAGCATTGTTATTCCATCACACAGTTGAAGCATGTGACTACTGCAGAGTAACAGGCAAGTACTTGATTACATTCTTGCTTCTTCATTTCATAATTATAACTTGATTATATCATTTTTAAATACGAAATAAAATTAAATAAATAGGGCAAAACAAATCAATTTAATTTCATCAGTATTTAATATCTGTCATGTTTGGGGGTGACAGGCTCCAATGTCTCCTTCATCAGCATCGAGATTGCACTTACATGGAAACTTCTCCATTCCCATTTTAATTCAGTTTATGTCTCCAAAACAGAAATAACAGACGGCCCCCTGCCCCCTTCTTTCTTCCTGTCAATTTTCATGTGCAATGCTCATAACCAATACATTGTGTTTTTCATATAATGAAATAAATGGAATATTTCATATTTTTAGGTTTGATATTTAGTATCTAAGACTTTTTATTTTTCTTAATTACAATTAGATGTTGCAACATGCTTGTCCTGTTTTTTCTTTTCCCATTTTTATTAGTTCCAACTTTCGTGCCTAAACTTTTTAAAATATGATGCAACTTTATAACATTTCAAATCTTTAATTTTAATTCATTTATTATTATGAATGTGTTGTAATTGGAGGGTGCACACAACCATATTATAGATATAGTACCCATGGACGTATTAAAGAAAATACGAGACTAAACTATATTATGAAAGACCACATAAAAAAAAAAAAAAAAAAAAAAAAATCCCAACTTTTAAATTCTGAAATTTGAAAACTTAATTAATAATAAAAATATACATTTGTCGTGATAATGTCTACTGTAGAATCTTAAAAAAAAAAGAATTTTCAAATTAAATCCAATCAAAATTGTCAAGTGTATTTTTCTTTTTACTTGGAGCAATTTTGATTCTACACTCCGTGCATGGTACAGCTAATGTTTTACATCATATAATTTACCCACTCCACATGGATGTGAGTGAACATATGATGAGAAACACCTATAGTACACCATGCACCGGGTGTAAGAATTGCTCCATAATTAGATAAATTTTAATACACCGAGTAAAATACACCAAATGCAATAATAACCGTCCATTTGCACACACATGCAAATATATACGTGCACGTGGATGCTGAATACTGCATCATATATATTCCACCTAAAGTAGATTTACAAAATATATAATTCTACACACACACAAGATAAAACAGTAAGGGGGGAGCCAACAATATTCTTTACTCCACCAAGAAGAAAAGATAGTTGTAAGTTACAACTATGCCCCTGGATAAATACATGCTATGTCTGGATGTTCATAAAAGGTGTATTAGCAGTGTGTGAAACTGGTACATGCATGGAACACAGCAACAATTAATCATCACAGTCACAACATCCGGCAGTTTTTTCCTAAACATAACCAACTGATGGAAAGACAATAATCATCCCTCCCTCCCAACCCCCCCCCCCCCCCCCCCAAGTCGCAAGTAAGAGCGTAAATAAATGCTTTCACAAATGATAAAACTTACAGTGTGTTAAAGAACAAGACATCACTAGGAAAGGCAAACGAGAAATATGATTGTTGAAAACTAAGGTTCAGTTTTTTCAGGAGGGTGACCATTGTTTGACTGAACACATTCCTTGTATGAGAAAGCCCTTCTTCTGCAATATGAAAGACTGACTGGAACCTGAATGATATTCTATACTGATTGCACCTCACGAGCTTGTAAAGCTTGCTGAAGGAATTCTACTGCTCCATTATAATTTAAGAAGCCCATGTACCAAAATTCATGGTTATCGACTGATATGACCTGGATATATTTTTCAGATGGATTGGATCTACTTGTTGAAGGGTTAACGGCTTTTAGTTGATGCAATGGGATAACAACCTGCCAAAAATGTTAACAAAGAGATGCAAATAAAGGATCGATAGGATCAATAAATAATTTTATAGGACATGTGACAGACTGATAAGTAATAGAAGAGATACACCAGCTGGCTGGGCAATCCCATGGAAGATGAATTGAAGATATGGTACCCACCCTTTCTTTAGTTAGATCAATTTCCTTGTTTACAATTTAGACGACATAAACAGAATATCAGGTTTGTGGTAATAATTATTTTACATAAAAACTCAAAAACTCCTCTTCTCATCTAAAAGAGAGAAAAAATGACAACTAAATGGTCCAATTGAAGTTCTGTGACTGCGCCTCTGCTTTATTTCAACAGCAACAAACTAACTTTTATCCCTCTATGTGAGCTGGCTATGTGGATCATATCCCTCCATTGTGTTTGGGCGGGTAACACCATCCCAATAATATTTAAATATAACATGGCTTTAAAGTCTTTTAGGTCTTCCCTTTCCGCTCTTGATTTGAGATAAAGATTCTCTACTTATACGCATGTCCAAAACATGGTGCTGCTGTAATTATACCATCTACTGGGGCTATACCTCCATATTCTTTCTAATGAGTCATTACTTATTCTATCTAATTTGCGTGTCCACACATCCATCCCAAAAATTGCGTTTCAACTACCCTCATTTTTTTTTTTTTTTGTTTATGTTCGTATCTAGTCGTCCAACACTTAAATCCATAAAGCTTGTCAAGTCTTGTGGTTATTTCTTTTAAAAAATCCTTTCAATTTAACAGTACTTTATGATCATAAAGTATAACACGCTTATCCATTTGTTCCAGCCAGTTTGACTCCTATGAATAGCATCTTTTATCTAATACTTCATTTTCTTTGATGATTGATCTTGACCTACTTAAAAACATAAATGTATTCAATTCATGTCTTGAAGTGTTTCCCTTTTACCCTATTATTACTTATATGATTGTTAGTAATAGCATTCCATATATTTTAGTGTCTCTCTCCAAGATTTGAACTTTGTTAGCTCCTCCTGTCTCATTGATTAAAACTACATCATATGAAAATAACAGATATTCAAGAATAGTTTTCTGTAGGTATTTATTGATCTCATCAATTATTACAATAGAATTACAGCCTTAAATTGATGCCAATACAGGCTTACAATATTCGAAAAATAACTTGATATTCCTATATATCTTTTACTGACTTATCTATGTAAGCTACTTTTACCCCTTTATCTACTTTTACCTGCCACAATATAGGCCAATTAACTCTATCATGCCTTTTTAAAGGTCAACAAAAACCATGTGTGAATCTTTTTTTCTTCATGTTTCTATTATTCATTCCCAAAAATACTATTTCATAGTATGGCTCACCCCTCATTACTTCAATATGACAATACCTCAATGATTGGCACAATTTTGCATATCTCCTTCATTTTTATATAAAGGTATCAATATACATATCTCCATTGATTAGTCTTTTTTTTTTTTTTTTTTGTTATAAAAATTACATAAAATAAGCTAGTAAGCCATGTAATCCTTACTGTTTTATCCTTATTATTCATTAAATTTAGCAATATTTTTCATTTGATTAGAAATAAGAAAGACGAAAGAAAACCAGCTAAGGAAAGAGATAAATGAAGCCTTCTAATTCCAACAAAGGGACACAATCCTGCTAACTCTGACAACATGGCTTGAGAAAGAAATGAAGAGAAATGACTATAAGAATAAACCACATGCCCAATAGAATTCCTCGCATTTTACATAAGCCAGGCTATTAAGCTCAAATTTAGGAAGTTTATTATCCTACTCAATGCAATAGAAATATTTTCCTTAATTGATGTAAGTTTATTTCCATTTTAATCCAACCAATGATCTCTCCATCAGCTTCCACATTTCAAATACTGCAGAATGTAGATAGGAGAGTTGTTGGCAGTTGGAATCAATATGATTCTGCAATTTTTATTTTATTTTTATTATTATTATATATATATATATATATATATATATATTTTAAGAAGCCAGGACATTCAGCAACATATGAAGAGGCAAACAAGAGGACTTAGACAAGAGCACTGAGTTAAACTGAGAAGCCCAAAGCAGTCAAATATGCTGGTCGCATGATCTCCTACATCCATCATGTATCGGGTATCCAAACCACTGGATAAGACTTAAGAGCCTTTTAGCATGGACAGAGTTGATTTACTAACAATTACTGTGAATAAGCAATGATGTGCATGCATACAAAACACTATAAAGTACATCCAGACATACCTTATAATAGCTCCATTCAGTATTATCAGCAGATTGATATGAAAGTGGGTTATCGCTGCAAAATGCAAGCTTTGCAGTAGAGATATATAGAACGCCCATGACTGGACCAGCTGATGTGGATAAGTAACATGCAAATGAATTTTTCAGTTGCTCTTCAGGGACAGTCTCAAATGTTTGTCGAAATATTTTTTCATAACCACCTTCAGCAAGCACCTTTGTTCCTTGTGCAATTCTTCCTAGGGCTGCATCCGACAGACTTGGGCTTGTTTTCACTAAGTCGAACCAGAGAGAGAAACCAGAGTAAGTTCACAATGGTTCAGTATAAGACTGAACGTCTTTTCTTATTTATATATACTTGTGCAATAATTAGGGGAATTTTTTCAGAAGACAAAACAAATTTAAAACGTAACAGTTGATTTTTCCATGGGTAAGTATGTATCAAAATGGTTGGGTCACAAATGGCATCAATGCAATGATTCGCTTATTGTGTAAGAATGCTGTGAGTGCCTGAAAGAATGAGAGAGCAATTTTTGCATTTGTTTTAGGCAATTGAATGGGAAAATAGTTGGTAATTCCTGAAATGAGATGTTATGATTTAAAAGTTCTCTTATTTGAATTAAATTAATTATCATCCATTGCAGGATCTTGATAACTGTTCCAAATGAACAGGGAAATTGTCCATGTCTATTCATGGAAAATGGCATAAAAGTTCTCCCATAGCAACCTCTTTATTCATAATAATCCTCAGATTAGTAAATGCATTTATGAAATGTATTCACCACTCCACACTTTAATCTATACTTTCACAGACTCCCTGACCAGCACCAAAACATCTATCTCAGCTTGCACCACAACTTACAGCTGCATTCAACCCAAATTTCCCTACCATGTGCTTTGTGCCTCGTGTCCATGTTTAGGTCAACGAGAATAAAATTTCATCCCTCAATTTCCAACTTCATCAATAAGCATCTTTTTCAAGAAATGGTAAACTCACTTAATATGCAATACTTCAATCAGAGTGGATAATACATGCATTCAACAGCACATAAAGATGAAGTAGACAAAAACAAACACAAAGAATCCAGAAAAGAAAATGCTTACAATGCTGCCAAGTGTTCCCCGCAAAATCCTCAGCCTTTCGGGAAGCTTCTCCAACCTTCTTCCCCCATCTCCCCAGCACATCCTTAACAGAACCCATTGTTTCTGAAAATCAAAAAACTATGTTAAATCTTCTCTTACCACATACCACTGCTTAAAAATAGAATATATCTTTCGTTAATCTTCAAGATTCTGCTTTTTACTCCAGAAATTAGTGTCATTTTCTTACCCAAATTAAGACCCCCAAAATTTAAACATACACGAATACAAAAGATTGGAGATAACGCTGAAATCAATCACATCACTGAGAGACACCAATCAAGAACTGAGTGAATAGTGTGAGTGCATGTGTGTAGTAGGATTTTAAGGGCTAATAAAGAACCAAACCTTGCTCTAGATCAAAGTTGAATTGTGTGCCTGTAACTAAATGCTGATAAATCTACTTATTCAGAGTATCAACTCAGATACATCCACTTTTGTATTCTATACCTATGCTTATTGCTACATACACAATAACGAAGACTCTATATATAATACAATCAGCCTCAATCCAATCGAAAGGAGGACGCAAAATCCAAGAAGAAAAATCCAAGCTTTCAATTCCAATCACGTATGTAACCCTACATGCATAAACTAACTCTGACCTTTAAAATTGAAAGACGACGAATTGGCGGCAGGCGCTGGCGAGTAATTGACGTAGGGATTGCTCGATCCGCGATTGGTGTCCCTCGGAACCGGTGTTTCCATCACCAATTCCTGGCTCCACCGCACCGATTTCTTTGCTTTCGAACCCAAACCCTCCGCCCCCGATTCAATATTATTCTCCTCGGCGCCACTACTCTTCTCCTTTAAATCTGCATCGCTGTTATTTCCACGAGCATTAATATCGATCTTTTCTGCTGACTTTAATGCACTGCCATCGGGCATCCGATCAGGGTCGGGCCCAGGTTTCGGGCTCGGATCTTTACGATCCAGCTCCGATTCCAATGAGACTGATTTCATTTCTTCAGCATTATCTACTAGGCTGATCGTTGGCTGCTCCATCATTTTCACGATAATGGAAAAATAATAAAAAATACAACTGAAATAAATTTAAAAAATATCTGCTTTCAATAGTGGAAGCGCGTGGGATGGCGCGTACGGCGGCTTATTGATTGAGACGTTGTGTGGGTTTTTCGGGTCAAGAATTGAATAGCCTGAATTAAAGACGAGGTTACCGGTAGTTCCGGTGGCTGTAGAGGGTGAGTGTGTGAAGGGGTGACCGGAGAATTCAACCCGGGAAGGAAAGTGACTGTGACGGTCCAATCAAAATCCGAGTTTCTTTTTGACTTGGAACAGCAAGAGTAAATAGTGTGTGCCTTGTTATTCTCCCAAAAAAGGTTTTGCCTTAATTACTTTTTTCTTTTTCTTTTTTTCTATTGTCTAACACAGTGCCTTGAGAATTACTGAATTTGAAAATCTCTCTTTCCTCGTCCGGAACACCATAACAACTTAACAAGGAAGGTAATGGGATGGTGCGGGGCGATGGGGCGGATATTTCAAGATCCAAATCTATCCTCTCCTATTTTTAAATAGGGCGGGACAATCCTGCCATGTGTCATATATGGTGTGGTGGGCTCACTAATTTTAAAATTAAATTATTATTATTAGACGACTGTATTTATAACGTATGAAATATACATATTTTATTATATTAATAATATGTTATAACTTATATTATTGTTATTATAAATTGTATATAAGCATAATTTATATAATTATTGTTCATTTGAAATATAAATTTTTATGTTACATTATATTGTTATTTCTTAACAAGTTATCTCTATTAAATAATAAATTACACGACATTTGGATGTGAATTTTATAGTCTAAAACCAATACAAATTGTATATCTCACTATAATTTTTCAAAATATAAATATTTCAACTCACTAAACAATATTAAGGTGAAACAATAACATATGTTATTTAAAATATATTGAATTTATTTTTATGAATAATTTTAAATATTTTTAAATTTATAGTTTGAAGCTATATATAATTTTAATCTATTATTTATCCAAATCCAACTCATATATCATAATAAAAATAAATAATTCAACCCATAAAAATATTTAATATATTATTTTTTTAAATATATAATATTGATGTCAAATTAAAGAACATAAAAAGATAATTAATTTAATATATTATATGTATAAAATAAATTTGAATTTTAACATATATACTAAAATAAAAATAAATAATTCACTCTTTGTATGTTATTAAAACATACCATTTTATAAGTAATTGACATCTTTTATTATTTACTAATTTTCATTCTTTTTTTATCATATGTTTAATCCTAAAACTAAAATATTTCTCTTCATATTATGTGCACATATTAAAGAGTAGACATGGACACGGTTTTGGTTTGGAATCGGAACCACCGGTCAACGGTTCGGTTCAACCGTTGATTCGGTTTCGGTTTCGATTCCGGTTCGGTTCTAGATTGAATTTGAAAATTATAACTGTTGGAAATCAACGGCTGAGATTAAATAGCCATTGATCTTCAATAGGTGAGATGGAATAACCGTTGGGAACCGCCGATTTTGAACCGGAATCGTGGAACCGAAATTGGGGGAACCGGAACCAAAATCGTGGAATTGAAACTAGGGGAACCGGAACCGGAAAAAAAAAAGAACCGTGGAATCGAAACTGAAATCGGGGGAACCACCGGTTCTGAAATTGAAACTAAAACCGTATATATGACGGTTCAATTTTGATTTCACCCTTCATGATTTCAAAAACTGCCGATTCCAGAACCGAAACCAGAACCGGGACTCCATGCCATGTCTAATCGAAGAGCATAAGCCTCTCAAGAATTAAGACCACCAATGTGTTTTGAGGTCAGTCAAGGCCCAGCAATCTCAGCCCAACTCATAAAAATCGGCCCAGTAGTAAACCTTAAAATCCAAGGGCTTTACCCCTATAATTTAGGGCCAAGGTTAAAACAGTCATTCGACCCTCAACTATTTCACAACAAAACCCTTAACGCAAACAAAGTCTTTTAGGTTAAAATATTATAGTATAAAATAGCAGATAATATTCAAAATCAATTTGAATAGACTGTATATTATAATATCTATATAAAATATTAAAACATTTTTATCTTTGAAATTTAGGTTAAAAACTTGTAATACTATTTTTGCATAACGAAATAAATTTTGTTATATTGATTAAATTAATTAACCAATATTAGGTTGTGGATCGTGCAGACACAACGAACCAATCATGTGATGCCAGACCATAGATGTTTATCATTATCATCTTTATAGAAAAAAACATGAAGGTGTTTGCTGTTTTTCCACAAAGAAATTAATTTTTTTATTTGGCATATTCTCTCTTCCCCAGAATTATAATTATAGTATTCATCTGTCAAATAAATTATCATATTGCCAGCCCTACCCCCATCATATCCTACAATTATTTAAACACGTGAACGTGGGAGCACGTCTATATCCGTCAATACCATAATCCTATAAAAATTGTATTTTTTAGGTTTCATTCAGGTTTTCATCAATATTATTGTGTTTAACTATGTTATGCAATTCTATCTTTTTCTTTTGGTAGTGTTTTTATTGTTGTAATTTTGTGTTTTAAGTCTTTATTATATTTGTTTAATTTTATGTTATGTATATGCTTTCATGTTTAGTATTTTTAATCTCTTTTTTATTTGTTTTTATAATTATTGAAATTATACCTTTTATTATTAATTTTTTAATCACATATAATTAAAATAATTTAATTTATATTAATTGTGATACAAAAAATATAATATTCAATACGACAAATATAAATAATATTTTAAAAGTAGCTCAAACTAAGTATCATGCGCCAAATGTAGTACAATAAAATTAATTACTGTATTTTGGTGCAATAAGTAAAGCACAAAAAACCCATATAACTTCACTTTAAAATTTCCAACTTTACAGATTCTTTCGTTCTTCTCTCTTAATAATTCACAAATATTAGAAAATTAAAGGAATTTGTTTGTTTTTGACGAAAAAAATATAATTTATATTTATATTTTATCCTACACAAAAATATAAAGTAAAAGAAATCCCCTTATAAAAACATTCTATTCACTTATATGAAGATATGGATTAGTTTTGTGTTAATTAGAAATATATTAAAAAAAATTAACTACAATCAAATCTTTGATCGCAAATAAACTTATAAACATAATAACGTCATTAACTAACTTTAAAAAAACTTTTAATTACACTACCAACTAGAACTTACGTTACAAATATAATAACACATAATCTAAAGAATATGTTTCTTGCAACTTGTAGATAATAGTGATTTATCTAATTAAAAGTTAAATTTCAATTATCAAAACAACTTTTGACTATGTTAGATAATAAAATAGGGTTTATTCAGTTTTAACCCACACTAGATTATCAAAAGTATATTTCCATATCCATATAGATTAATTAAAACATTATTTTGTTTATAGTAGGAAAATACAGGTAAGCTTCTCCCTCTCTAAAATTTAAATTAAAAAAAAAAAAAAAAAGGATACATGTTACCAACCAAATATCCAAAAAGCTGTATCCATTTGGACAAAGGGAGAGGGCTACAGCGCATACTTGATTCATTTTGAGTTTTGTTTGCCTTTTCTAATGTACCAAGATGGTCTTGTAGTGAAAGCAAAGATACAAAATCATGATGGCTATATCTCTATTTTATACAAAATAAATTGAGACTTTATTTTTATAATAAATTGAGACTTTATTTTTATAAAATAGAGTTATAATTATTACAAAAAGAGATTAAATAGAGTTATAATTATTACAAAGAGAGATTAAATATTCGCAGAAATTTGGGTTTGAATCACCTTAGGAGGAAGAAGG
The DNA here is from genome assembly GCA_028749325.2 of Caryopteris x clandonensis. NCBI lineage: Eukaryota > Viridiplantae > Streptophyta > Magnoliopsida > Lamiales > Lamiaceae > Caryopteris > Caryopteris x clandonensis. The sequence goes on along the minus strand of JAPYKT020000007.1, from coordinate 2,860,019 downwards.
GTTATTTTCTTTTTTTCTCTGATCGGAAATATTAAAAAAGGAATAAAAAAAAAAAAAAACAGTTCCAACAATTTTTATATTTTCGAAAAATAAAATATATAAGAAGTGTTGTTTTGTAATCTATTATTTAATTCATTGTGTGTCTTACCGACAAGGTGTTGCTTGCTTGCCAAAGATATTTACCTATTTTGTCCAACATATGCATTAACCGCCTTAGCTATATTGGGGTTGCAAACATAATTATCTCTATAAAAATTAATATTTAAATCATCTAAAATTATATAATTAGTATTTTTTTAGCGTTGCACGATTTATAATAATTATGATAGTATAATTAATTAAATTAAAAATAATAATATATCTTTTAAATAAAATATATAAAATATATTATAAAAACAAAATTGAGATGAAAAAGTTATAAACTTTTAAAAATTATATGAAAGACAAAATAAAAGAAATGAGTTGGATGTCAGATTTTTTTAAAAATAGCAAGTTATTTTAACAACAAAATTCTACTTTATAATTTTTATTGTAATTCTCTATTTATATATATACACACACTTAGATTATGAAAGCTTATAATATATTATTTGTATGAAGTTATATACTATTTAGCTTTCAAATAGAAGTTTATTATGCAACTCCATTTTAACATATTCTTTCTTTAACATATTCTTTCTTTATTTCGAAAAACACCAATTTAGATATTCACAAATTGGTCCGAGATTTTTTGAGAAGGATCTTCTTGCAGAAAGGTATTGTCTCCAACAAAAAAGTCGAAAGTCAAAGTATCAATTCTTAAAATTGACTTTTTTTAATAATAAACCTAGGATTTGTTAAAAAGTGTAATTAGTATAGAATAAATAAAATGGGAGCGCCAGGGAATTTCTGCTTGCACACACCTCATCCATGTCGGTACATGTTTCCGTGTTGAAAACTTGAAATCATCTTTTCTAGTATCCACGAATCTCTCCTCCCTCACAGGTTATATATATCTCCACTTTCCAATCTTCTTTTGCCCACAGCTGAATCCCATTTCTCACCGCCTCTTTATCTCTCTCTCTCTCACACACACACACACACACACACAATAACAATGGCTTCAGCATCAGGCGTCAAGCTCCTTCTCCTCCTAGCACTGCTCGCCACCTCATGCATGGCACAAGCACCATCAGGTGCTCCAACGGTGTCTCCGACCGCCACGCCCACACCAGCCCCGGTGGCGCCGCCCACCCCATCTCCCTCCTCCCAGGCTCCAACCCCAGCCCCCGTCGCCGCCCCCACCCCATCACCCACCGCCGGAGAGCCATCACTCGCACCAACCCCAGGCGCTGCTTCGCCTGGACCCGCCGCTGCCTCGCCTGGCCCAGCCGCTGATCAGAATCCAGCTGACGGTGCCAACAACGGTTTTGTGAGCAGGGCAGCCATCGGAGGGACCGCTCTTACGGCGGCGCTTGTCGCGGTGGCCTTGATGTAGGCTTGCCACGTGGAGGCGTGGGTCCGTACTGATTTGGCGGATGAAATTTGTTTTTTTTGGTTGGGGGCTTTATAGTCATTTCCTTAATTATCCTTTTCCTTTTTTTGTTGGTACATTATATTGTTCTTTTGTTGTAATTTTATATTATTTTTTATATACATTTGTTGGATTAATTATTATTAGGAGTGGCGTGGTTTAATTTGGATGGATGACATTTTATATATTTATTATTCAATAGTCACATGCGCATGAAATCAATTAATAAATTGAGCTTTTATTTCTTCCTTGTTTCGCAGTAATTTTTCGATTATAGGCATTAGGCAACATTAATACTATTCAATGTGCATAAGTTAAAATGCTACATTCATGTACTATTCAATTTTTTTTAAATCTATTTTTTTGTAGCTGGGATCTCTCTCTAAATTTATGGTTTCGAGTCCTCTCAACACTTCTCAGTGCTAATAAATTTTGGGATGTCTCAAGGATATTTGAAATATATACTATATATGCTTCGAAATTTATAGGCTTCAATATATATTTTTAAAAATTTTGACATAATTTTAAATTTTGAAATTTAAAAATTAGATATAATTATATTGAATTGATAATTACTCTAAAAAATAAATGACAATCTCATCATACGTATTAAAAAAAACAAAAAAAATTATCGTACATTATTTGCATCGTATAGATTTATAATTATATGCTTAACTAAAACATATTACTAATTTTTTAAAGTAGCAAATTAGTAATAGTATTTTTAAAATAAAATAATAATATTTTTTTAGTTAAATAAGTAATATTATAGATTGAATGATTATAAATGTAATAATTTGGAGTTAAACAAATACATTGGTTGATTTTTGTATTATCATTCTAAGTAGTCCTTAGGTCTATATAAAATTTGTTCAATTGTGTGAATGTTGTTGTTGTTGTTGTTTTTTTTTTTCAATTTTGAAATTAATAAATTATCTTTTATGTTTTAATCATTGAGAAACGTATATCTCGTCTTTGGTAAAATTTGAAATTCTAGCTATGTCTGTATTAGTTAGTGCTAAATGTCCGCCCATGCAATGCACGGGATATAATATATTTTATTTAAAAAATGTACATAATCTATTATATTTATATACATAATTATATTTCAATTTAAAATCTAGTTTTTTATATTGCACTGAATTTTATAAAGTTAGCTTTCTTAAATAATAAATTGTACGATATTTTGAAGTAAATTTTTTATTATCCTCGAAACTAAATATAATTATTTTTAACTTACTAAAAACTATTGAGGTTAAACAAAAAATTATTATATTATATAAATTAATAGTATAACTTTTTTATGTCTATAAAAAAAATTATGTATATTTTTTAGATTAAATTCATATTATTTTTATAAAAAAATCATGTCTATTTTTGTAGATGAAATTCATATAAAAATTAATATATTATTCATTCAAATCCAACACATATATCAAAATTTAAAAAATTATAATTCAATTTATATGAAATTATATTTCATTTATACTATATTTCATTCTTTAAATGTAATTATTTATTTCAATATATATTCAATATTGATGTCAAATTAATGATGACAAAAAGAATATTAATTTAATATATCATATGTTAAAAATAAATTTAAAATAAAAAAATTATTAAAATTTTAAAATTGAAGTGAAAAAAAAAAAATCACTAATTCTTCTTTATACAGAGTATAAATAATTATTCTATATACGCGACACAATAGAAAATGGCTCCACAGACCAACTTTGGACTCAATTTAAAGCAAAACTCCCACCATACACATCATTATTGGATCCGGTTTTATGGTAACCCAAATATTGACCACCCTACATGGACTCATATCTGGTCCATTACTAAATGGGCCTCAAGCCCGATTCAGCCCACTTTTCGTCTGATTAAAGGAAGCCACATATGAAACCTAACCCGCCATTATTGGACCAGTTGTAGCTATTCCTCTTCGGTGGGGCATCTACATAGAGAGAGATTTTATGTTACCCATAAAGCGGTGGTCCTAATTCTATGTGCATCGGTATTTAGATGCATTTCTAATACAAGTTAAAATATTATTTGTTTAATTATAAAATATTAATTTTTATTAAAAATACATTATTTTTGATAAGTTATTTAAAAAAAAAAAAATATTTTATAATTAAACAAGTAATACTTTAAATTTTGATGCACATGCACTTGATCTACAAGAAATTCACTATTAATTATATATACATATATTAATTTTTTGTTAAATAAAAAAAATAAATTTGATCGTGTTAAATATATCCTCTAAATTTATTATTAATTCATCCATTCAAATAAAGTGTAAACGAATTTGAATTTATCACTGTCGAATATATTTTATATATTTTCTTTTAATAATATTAGGCTATGTGAGTTTAAAACTTTAGATTCTAATCACATTTCATTATTTTCTTCATCTTATATGTTTAATACTTTCAATTAAACCACTTTCATTCTTTCATTTAGTCTCTCATCCCTTGCTCTTTCAGCGTCTAATGATAATTATATATATAAAAGTAAAATTTCATGTTACGAATTATAATATATTTATTGCTTCTTACTTTGATTTTCATCATTTCTTGCTAATAAATTTGCATGTGGTCACATGCAAACCATAAAATGTCATGTCATCACCAAGGTAATATGCGATTACGATTTGTCTTGTATGGATGGAAGATTGGTCATTTATTAATTTAAAAATAATTTAAATGACCAAGATATAACTATATTTTAAAGTTTTGAGTTGGATTTGTTTTGTATGGATGGAAGAATGGTCATTTATTAATTTAAAAATAATTTAACATAGTCAAGATATGACTATATTTTAAAGTTTTGAGTTGGTGAAGCGTTAAAAATTAATTATTTTCTCCTCAGTTTTTATTTTTATTTTTATAATAATGGAAAATAAAAATTAATTCTACAGAGAACGGTTAGATTTTATGTGCATTTTTTATATTAATTCACGAGTTCAAACAAAGAGGGGAGAGTTGGTTGGTTTGTTTGCTAAACTACGTGTTCTATATATGATAAAACAAGAACAATTAAAACAGTTTAAAGAATAATATAAGAAGAAATTTCATTTCACGATTGAGTTATTCCTTTATATCTAATTTTATGATTATCGTGAAGGTTTGTTAATTTGACCTAAGAATTTATATCTCTAAATCAACAATAAGCTCTTTATGATTTAATTCTCTAACTGAATTATTTAACCGAACATATCAATTCTTGTTCTTCCACATCTAAGAGATTCTGCAAATAGTCCAAAAAAAATACATACAACATAATTTCGAACAAAATAATAAATAAATATAAAATACATGTAAAATAAATTGCATTAAATACAATTTAGGTCCTTAAATTATTTCGTATTAATCAGTTTGGATGAATGTTATTATGTTAGAAATAGATACTCTTCCAGTTGAAAAATATTGGACATGAATATCTATAATCCTAAATCAAACATCTACCATGACTGTATTCTTGGTTTTTTTATATGTTCGTTCCAGCTATAGTGTATCTATATATCCATTTAAACATTAATATTCTGCTACCCTCACCCACACCCTCATTTTTCTTTCACTTTTATATTTACTTCTCCAACATTAATTTTACATAACATTAGCTTTTATTGTTGTTCTATAAACTTTAATTTTCAATTTTAGTACCACTCGTTTCTCTATTTATTGCAACATATTTTAATATTATGTATGCAACTTTCTCAAACACCTCTCGAATATTTATAAATATAGAATATGCAATAATATCCATTCTATTTTAGGTTTTGTAATATACAAAAAATTATTTTGACTTGAATTTTTTTTTTAAAAATATCGACAGCCTACAAATAAACGAATTACTCTCTCTAAACAGATGAAACTAAAATATTTCATGTTAAATAGTGAAATCAAGACCAAGCTATTTATATTTAAATTAATATAAATTGGTTCAAAATGAAATTAACGTCTATCTAAAGATGAAAATACGCCTACATATATTCACAAGTTAAATCCATAAATAAAAAATAACCTTTATAATTAAATAAATACATTTAAAAATTTAAAATTACTAAACTATTCTTAAAATGGATTAGACAGAGAAAAATTGACCAAATAAAAAAACATGTCGACTTTATAATGGAGATATATGGATACGTGTGTGTGTGTGTGTGTGTGTGTGTGTCATTTTCTCTTTTTTGTCGAAATCTATTTATTTGTTACGTGCTCTATTGTTTTGGATTTGGCATGACCAGACAATATTCTAGGTTTCTTGTGTGGCAATGAATTCTTATGATTGGCAACCATAAATTTTGTGTGTTACAAGTCATCCAGACACGCCAAAATATATGCATTATTTTATAGGTTGTTCTTGTTTGGACAGCCCTCTTTAGTATATATTGTCATAAATACTTTTGTGCAAGTGTGGCTAAATTTTCTTGCATGGTGTGTAATGCAGCCACAACATCAATGGCTGATGCAGCATCACTATAAATTGGCTAAACTTTATTTATTTTTTATTTTATCTTATAATAATTTCTTGCTTCTTCTTCTGAAACAAAATTCATTGGCTTTAATATTCTATCAAATGTGGTGTTTTAATCAGTATTATTATTATTATCTATTTGTCATATTTTCCATTAATAGCTACCAATTATTGATTTGTATCTATCCTGTCTTTGAAAATGTTACACCAACTAAATTCATTCACACTAACATAGTTGGTATTGTGTAACATTTCAAATGTATTACATAAACGTCCAAAAATATTATTATTAACTTTAGATAACATTTTGATGAATGTTACATTTGCTCGTGGTGCATAAAAGTCAAAGCAAAACTAATATATATATATATATATATATATATATATAGAAAGAGAGAGAGAGACTTGAATGAAACTCTATGTCATATAATATAAAATTTAATATGAAATCTCATTTCTCATATCTCGACTCAATATATCAAGCATATTTAATAAATGATCATTTAATTAAATAAAAAAATTTAACTAATATATATAAGTAAGAAATCAAAAGAAAAACTTGTATATAAACACTTCCTATCCAGAATATCATCTTCCACGTGTAGTATACGAACAAAAAATGTAAAAAAATTAACAATTGATTGGGAAAAAAAAATAAAAAAAAATAAATTGGTTCAAAATATATATAATTTTATGAATGAAAGTGTTACTTAGATTTTCTGAAATAAAATCTAAATGCATTGCTTATTTTAAAGTGTTATCTAATATAGCGTTGGTAGCAAATTCAGTGAAATAGCACGTGATAAAAATGTGGTATCTAATTCTCTTGGAATTTGGTTGCATTTTATTTTCCAACTAACACTCTAACCATCTCATTACTCCATCACTCACCACCAATACATTTTATTTATTTATTTATTTATGATTCCTCAAACCAAATTTAATTTTCTTATATTTTCGAATCTTATATTAATATGTCAACTTCCTCAATCAATATTTTTCAACTATTGTTTATTCATGTTGTTATGGTCATTTCATCAATTTCTGCTGTTTCCCAACGTTTTGATATCATTTTCAAACAAAATAACTGAAATTTTGGTGAAACTGATAATAAAATATATATTTATTTTAATTATATTAGACGAATGGAGTAAAAATAGTAGATGCAATCAATTTGTAAAATCACTCGTATTATAACCAAAATAACCGGTCATAAATACATTAGTAGTGTTCATGTACATAAATATAAAATGAAAATAAATATGAGGACAAATTTATGGGTGGTGGTGGTAGAGGGTTAGAGCAGCATGTATCATACCCCAACAAACCCATTTAAATGCTTCTGCCTCTTGTCAGTTTCGGACAATAATTCATGTGTGTTGCATAGACTATAGAAAATATATAATATTTCCTTTTTTTTTTAATTATGTTTTTATTAAAAAATAAAAGTACATTAATTTTAATTACATTCCTTTATTTATTAGATTTGATTTTTCAACTATATTTAATTTCATAGGAAAGTGTCGAAATTTTACCTGATAACTAAATTTAATTTTCAAACATATTTATTTATTTTTATTTTTTTAATCATGATTTTTATAGAATGGAAAGAATATATGTTATATCTAATAAAATTAATAATCAAAATATGCAATATATCACTTTACAAAATATCAATAATATAAAATTTTATCATATAATTATAAATTTCATACTAATGTGGATCACATAAAAATTTCTATATTTATCGTGGAAATTTCTCTCTCTCTCTCTCTCTCCCTCCTAACAAAAGAACAAAAACCAAAATTTCATCTGTCTCTCTCTCTCCACAATATGACAAACATTATTTCGCAATTGCTTACGTGAGATTGGGTCAAACATTTTGGATTGTTGAGTTCAATTTGATGAGTACTTGAGAGGGTCATCTAAAGTCTTAAACTTGGGGTTTTTTTATATTAAAATAATACAAAAAAAATTATAAAATAGGTAAGTTTTGGAATAGTGTTAAAAAATAGGGTAAAACGTTAGCCCCGCTGACATTTTTTGAATAAAACATCACGGGGGCTGACATTTTAAATTTGAAATTAAAAACGACAGGCCCCTGACGTTTTTAATTTAAAAAAAAATTATATATATGCACCCTATTTATTTACATTACATACATATACACATGCATCCACACACATACACACACACACACACAAAGCATGCATGCATTCTATGTATATATACACACAGTACAAACACAATATATATATACATATATGTTGATATGTCTTGAATCACACACTTCGCAGAGCTATATATATCAAGGAAGAAAAGGCATGGCTAAAAATAAGGAGAATCAAGAGTAAATCTGGGAACAAATCTTAGAAAGATATGATGAAGATATAAGATATGCATATCCAGGACAAAGATATGCATATCACCAATTTCGGTGTTTTAGGTTTTCCTCAGTACTATATATATGGTCCTTGAGATCTGTAATTTGTAACACACATACCACATAATAAAATCCGTTCTCCTCTCTGCCCGTGGACGTAGCCAATTTATTGGTGAACCACGTAAATCTTGTGTCTTCTTTACGTTTCTTGTTTCTTGTTTATGCTCTATAATCCTATTCTGTCACAACAAACTGGTATCAGAGCCTGGTCGTTTCGATCAGGGTATTTTCCGCACTGTTAGGGTTTTTGGAGCCGATCAAGAATGTCTGCTTTCAACGTAAAGGTTGACAAATTCACCGGGAGAAATAGTTTTGGCTTATGGCAGATCAAGATGCAATCTCTGCTGAAGCAGCAGGGTTTGTGGGCGCCGCTATCAGGAAAACCTAAATCTGAGGATGTAGATGAAGAAGGGTGGAATACCCTAGAAGAAAAGGCCCACTCAACTATCATGCTATGTCTGTCTGACGATGTTATCATCGAGGTTGCGGATCAGGAAACTGCCGATGGTCTCTGGAAGAAGTTAGAGAGTCTCTACATGACGAAGTCTCTAACCAACAAATTGCTTCTGAAGCAACGTCTGTTCCGTTTACGCATGCAGGAAGGTTCACCTCTTCGGGATCATCTAGATAAATTAAACAAAATTTTACTAGATTTGCGTAATATTGATGTTAAAGTAGAAGATGAGGACGCTGCTTTAATTCTGTTAGTATCTTTGCCTGAATCGTATGAGAATTTTGTTGAATCGTTTATTACTGGGAAAGATACTCTGTCTCTGGAAGATGTTCGATCTGCCCTCCACAGCAGAGAAGACCGTCAACAGGCAACTGACTCGGCCACAGAAAATCAGGCATCGGGGTTGCTTGTCACGGGTAAGGGACAAAAGAAATCTGGGAAGAAAAGTGGGAAGCCAATTCAGAAAGGTTCAAAAGGTCCTAAACCCGATGACATCTGCAATTACTGTAAAGAACCAGGGCACTGGAAGAATGATTGTCCTAGGAAGAAGAGGAAACAGGAGAAGAAAGAGGGTGTCGGCGGTTCTGCAGCGGTTGCAGAAACTGATACAAATTCTGAAGATGATCTGGCCTTGGTTGCAGCTGGACATTCACATCGTAATGATGTGTGGGTTCTTGATTCTGGGGCATCATATCATATTTGTCCTAACAGGGAGTTCTTCTCGACCTATGAGCAGATAGATGGAGGAAATATTACCATGGCTAACAGTGCTGCCTGCAAAGTGGTTGGGATTGGCTCAGTCAGGATACGGACACATGATGGGGTATTCTGCACCTTGAATGAAGTCAGGCATGTTCCACAGATGACGAAAAATCTGATATCATTGAGTCTCCTTGACAGCAAGGGTTTCAGTTTCAAAGGTGAAGGTGGAGTTATGTATGTCTGTCAAGGTTCAAAGGTGGTTCTGACAGGCTTGAAACGTGGTACCTTATATTATCTGCGAGGTTCCACTGTGACAGGTTCTGCTGATGTTGCATCATCTGAGGTTCAGACCATGGATATGACCAGGCTGTGGCATATGAGGCTCGGTCATATGGGAGAAAGAGGGATGCAGATTTTGTCAAAGCGGGATCTTCTTTCTGGGCATAAAGTGCAGAGTCTTGAATTCTGCGAACATTGTGTTTTTGGGAAGCTTCATCGCAGTAAGTTTCCAAAGAAGGCAGTTCATCAGACCAAGGGGACTCTTGACTACATTCATATGGATTGTTGGGGTCCGTCACGTGTTGAGTCTATTGGAGGCCACAGATATTTTGTGTCTATGATTGATGACTACTCTAGGATGACTTGGGTAATTATGATGAAACACAAAAGTGAAGCTTTCAAGAAATTCAAGCAGTGGAAAGCGTTGGTAGAAAATCAGACTGGGAAGAAGATCAAGCGGCTGCGAACTGATAATGGCCTGGAGTTCTGTTCGTCTGAGTTCAACGAGTTCTGCAAGGATGTAGGGATTGCTCGACACCACACTATTCGACATACGCCGCAGCAGAATGGTGTGGCAGAGCGCATGAATCAGACATTGCTGGAGAGAGCGAGATGCGTGCTCTCGAATGCTGGTTTGGCTAGAAAGTTCTGGGCAGAAGCAGTAAACACGGCGTGCTATCTGATCAACCGTGGTCCTCACACTGGCATTGATTGCAAGACACCTTATGAGGTATGGTCTAATAAACTTGCAGATTATTCACTATTAAAGGTTTTTGTTTGTAATGTTTACTATCATGTTAGTGAGGGTAAATTAGAACCAAGAGCTAAGAAGGGTATATTTGTAGGTTTCGGGGATGGAGTTAAGGGATATAGAATCTGGTCACCTTCAGAAAATAGAGTTATATTCAGTAGGAATGTGATTTTTGATGAGAATTCTATGCTTAACTCCACTGTGAAGTCCATTTGTACAGAAAATTGTAGTAGTGTCGATAAACAGGTGGAGCTGCAAGTCACTCTCGATGAGTGTAAATCACAACTCCAAGGTGGAGAAGATCAACATACTACAGCTGAAAGTGCAAGTCCAGATGTTCATCCAGAAGCTCGCCAGACAAACATAGCGGTTGATAGAGCTAGGAGAACAGGTGTGAAGCCTCCTGTGCGGTATGGTTTTGAGGATATGGTGACTTACGCATTACAAGTCGTTGACGAGGTGGAAGAGGAAGAACCATCTGCAGGTGAACCATTCACATACAGAGAGGCTGTTTCAGGTAGTGAGTCAGCCCAATGGCTCGCTGCAATGAGAGAAGAGATGGAATCACTTGCCAAGAATGAGACTTGGGAGCTGGTCAAACGGCCTAAGGAGAGAAAGATTGTTACTTGCAAATGGGTATTCAAGAAGAAGGAAGAAACTATACCTGGTGAGGGTGTGAGATACAAAGCTCGGCTAGTTGCAAGAGGGTTCACACAGAAAGAGGGGGTTGACTATAATGAGATATTCTCACAAGTGGTAAGACACACTTCCATCAGAGTGTTACTAGCAATGGTTGCACATCAAGATTTAGAACTTGAGCAACTAGATGTGAAGACAGCTTTTCTACATGGAAAGCTCGAAGACGATATCTACATGACTCAGCCAGAGGGGTTCCAGGTTCTGGGGAAGGAAGATTATGTTTGCAAGTTGATGAGGTCTTTATATGGGCTAAAGCAGTCTCCAAGGCAGTGGTATAAGAGGTTTGACAGTTACATGATCCAGTTGGGATACAACAGGAGTCCGTATGATTGTTGTGTGTATCTCAACAAAGCTGATGATGGTTCCATGATCTATCTCGTCCTGTATGTGGATGATATGCTCATAGCTGCGAAGTCCAAGTCTGATATTCAGAAGTTGAAGGATCTGCTCAGTGCTGAGTTCGATATGAAGGATTTGGGTGCTGCCAAGAAAATTCTGGGTATGGAGATATATAGGGAAAGAGAGAAGAAGAAGCTTTTCTTGTCACAGAAGAGTTACATTCAGAAGATCTTCTCTAGATTTGGTATGTCTACCGCAAAGCCTATTGATACTCCAAGTGCTACAAATATTCATTTATCCACTGATTATGCACCGAAATCTGTAGCTGAGCAGGAGTACATGTCTCGAGTCCCATACTCTAATGCAGTAGGGAGTTTGATGTATGCTATGGTCTGCACTAGACCAGATCTTGCACATGCTGTTAGTGTTGTCAGCAGGTTCATGGGACAACCTGGAAAGGAGCATTGGCAAGCTGTGAAGAGGATTTTCCGTTATCTCAGAGGTACTTCTGATGTTGGTCTCATTTATGGAGGTGATGCTCACGTTTCTGTGACTGGTTATTCTGATTCTGACTATGCTGGAGATGTTGATAGTAGAAGATCTATGACTGGTTATGTTTTCACTCTTGGTGGTTCTGTTGTTAGTTGGAAGGCAACTCTGCAGGCTACAGTTACTTTGTCTACAACTGAAGCAGAATATATGGCACTGACAAAAGCTGCTAAAGAGGGAGTTTGGTTGAAAGGGCTTGTAGGTGATCTTGGTCTACATCATGATCAAGTTATTGTATTCTGTGACAGTCTGAGTGCAATCTGTTTGACCAAGGATCAGGTCCATCATGAGAGGACCAAGCATATTGATGTGAGGTATCATTTTCTGAGGAGTGAGCAGAGAATCAAGGTGATGAAAGTAGGTACCGCTGATAATCCTGCTGACATGTTCACCAAGCCGGTCCCGCATAGCAAGTTTCGACATTGTTTGGACTTGCTAAATGTCACAAGCTGTTAGATGCCCAAGGAGGGCAAATCTGAGGCAGAAAGGAGGAGTCTGTTCATCTGGCATTGTAATGATGCATCTGCAAGGAAGATTCAAGTCAAGGTGGAGATTTGTTGATATGTCTTGAATCACACACTTCGCAGAGCTATATATATCAAGGAAGAAAAGGCATGGCTAAAAATAAGGAGAATCAAGAGTAAATCTGGGAACAAATCTTAGAAAGATATGATGAAGATATAAGATATGCATATCCAGGACAAAGATATGCATATCACCAATTTCGGTGTTTTACGTTTTCCTCAGTACTATATATATGATCCTTGAGATCTGTAATCTGTAACACACATAGCACATAATAAAATCCGTTCTCCACTCTGCCCGTGGACGTAGCCAATTTATTGGTGAACCACGTAAATCTTGTGTCTTCTTTACGTTTCTTGTTTCTTGTTTATGCTCTATAATCCTATTCTGTCACAACAATATATATAAGCAGACACATATATTATATATACAATATATATCTATCTATATATATTTTTATTTTTGAATTATTTATATTATTAAAATCCTTGTTTTATATTTACTGAACATAAAAAATATAATATTATCAATATATATATGTAGAAAATTATGTATATATATTTTTAAAAAATATATAATAAAATATAAATTTAAAAAGTAAAATAATATAATGTTATTTAAGATAATAAAAAAATTATTTAAATTAAAGAATATTTTTTAATTATTAATATGTATAATTTAATTTCCTGAAAAAATATATATATATATATATATATTAATAATACATAAATATATATATATACACACACAAATAATAAAAAAGAAAATAAATAAAAAATTATCACCCAAACGTGACTGACGTTTATTTAAATTTTTTTATTTTCTAATATGTTTATATATATAATATATATTATAAATATATATATATATATATATATATATCATTTCATATATATTCTGAATAATTATATATATATATATATATATATATATATTTTTTTTTTGTTAAGTAAATATATATGTATTGCAATTTTTTGCAAGCAACCTAGCTTGCCTCCAAGCTAGGCTAGCCTCGACTCCTAACCCTGAACTACCTTACCTTTTTCTTCCGTACACGCGAAAACAAAGTCATCGGTCTGTCGGTGAACAATCGGCTAAAACAATCCAAACCAAGAACTATCACTCAAAAGATGAAGACTGACAGAGGAAGAAATATAAATCTGATCAAGCTTTTTAGAACATTCTAAGACGGATTTCAACCATGCAAGAATTCAGTCAAGTGGAAACTGAAATGCCGTATGTAAAGTAAAGGAAGACTCTCCCAGACGGCACGTTTACAAGTTCGCGCCCGTCTAATTTATTTCGTAAGTGATGTGAGACTAGATCTCCTCCCCGGTTTATGGGATTAATTGATTGGATTCCCTACACTTTGGAAGGGTATACCGGTCCACAGGGGTAGGTCGATATCTTCTTTTGAAGGATTGGCCAACTTAATTGCTCCATTTCGTGCCCCACCTCGGCGCGGTGATTGATCGCATGGGTCCAAAAGTACACTTTAATCAAGCACCCAGAGAGGCTTTGAAGGCCCCTTGAAAACACCCTCATGTGTGGGAACCTTCGAGGGGGAAGTGCCGTCAAATCGCTTAATTTATGTATATATATTTTATATAAATATATATTAAGTTATATAATTTTAAAAAGTAAAATATTATAATGTTATTTAAGATAATAAAAATATTTATTTAAATTAAAGAATAATTTTTAATTATTATTATGTATAATTTGATTTTTGAAAAAAATATTATATATATATATTTAATAATACATAAATATATATATAAAAAAAATTATAATCGTCAGTCGCACTAACATTTTAAAGAAACGCAGTGGGGCTGACGTTTCTTTAAAAAAATTTAATTTTTTATTTTATAATATGTTTATATATATAAATAATATTTATTATAAATATATATATATATATATATATATATATATATTATTTCATATTCTAAAATGTATCGTTTAATTTTTTTTTTGTTAAGTAAATATATATATATATATATATTTTATAGAAATATATATTAAATTCTATAATTTCAAAAAGTAAATTATTATATTGTAAATAATTATATTTTTATTTAAGATAATTAAATATATTATAAAAAAATTCTATAAATTAAAGAATATTTAATAATAATTATTATATCTTTATTTGAAGTATTTTTATTTATTGAATGTAATTTAATATATATTATTTGTAAAAATTTATAAATTAATTAATACATATTATAATTAATAAGGTGAGGGGCATTGATGACATTTTTAAGAGCTAAGGGAGGATGGGGAAACTCTAATTGAGTATGACCATTACCAACAATTATACCACGTTTATTGCTCAAAGTAAAATAAGACGTGAGATTACCTAGCCTGAATGTCATATGAGAAGTGGCACCGGTGTCCATGTACCAGTTTGGATCTGGAGGAGTAATGTCGAGGGGTGCATCGCCTTCTATGTCAGTTGGTGTCAGTCCAAAAGTAGAATAAGCCTGTTGTGGTTTAGGCCCAAGGATACCAGGCTGCTGGCGCTCGCCTTGTTGGAAGTTGGGCGTGGCCCATGGTGCAGTGGGAAATGGGCATGGTGGAATAGCCCACTGCATTCATGGCCAAGGCCACTGCTGGGACGGCCATTGATTTGGGGCTTGCTGCTGGCCACCGTTTCGGTTGGTATTGCCGCCACCTTTGCCTCTACCACCGGAACCTCATTTTCCACCACCACGACCGCCGGATGAGTTGCGATTCCTTCCAGAATTGCCACGGTGTTGGTGTCGTTTCCCACCATTGTTATTACGATGAGATGAAGACTGATCAACGCCATCTTGAGAATCATCCGAGTCCCGAGCCACCATGGCAGAAATGGTGGTCTAAGTTGTCTTTTTCAAGCCCGCTTCTTCAAGAACGAGTATTGATCTGGCTTGATAAAATTGTGGTAAAGGGCTACTTTGGCGAATTAGTGTGGCCACCCCCTTGTAGGACTCGGTGAGGCCGGACATCAATTGGAGAACCAGACGGCTATTGTCCACCGGAGAGCTGACGTTCTTAATTTGATCCGACAATGACTTGAGATATTGACAGTAGGCAAAGACATTTGGGAAATTCTCCATGTCTGTTTGAGTGAAATCATACTCAAGCGTAACGACACGGAAATGTTTGTTGTCTTGAAAAATCACGCAACCTATTCCAAGCCTCCCTTGCCGTGGTGTTGGGTTCAAGGATTGTGTGTAACAGATCATGGGAGATTGTGACATAAATCCACTGAAGAACGGTAGTGTCAAGAGTCGACCACAGTTCTATCTCCTCCTCGGTCTTGTGCGTTTTCTCCTTGCCCTTAGCCGAAAGAATAATATGATCAAGTACCTTATGAGATCTTGCATGAATTTTAAAGAGCTTCGCTCATGTCTCATACTGAATGTTCTCCATCTCAAGAGTGATGGGAACAAGATTCTTGATGTTGGAGACAACAAGAGCAGGGTGAAAAAAAGACTTTGATTCACCCATGGAGAATGAGAGTTAAGAATTAGAGAAGAAGAAGAAGAACAAAAAGAATGCAACAGGAAGAGGAGAGCGGCTAGGGTGAATCAAAGTTCTTCTTGCATATATATGTTATATATATACACACATATAAATTATGATTAATATATTGTGTGAATGGTTCGCATCTCCTGGCCTGCTCACAATTCAACAAAACTACTTTTATGCCTGTTGTTAAAATCGTTTCGCTGAAAAAATTATATCCGAAGTGACGCTTCAGTTGATAAATATGCCAAAATAAGAGTAATTTTTACAAATGTATGTTCTTTTTTATTTTTAGTTACTAGTATATTGTTCGGTACGATATACCGAATAATATTCTTAAATTTTAGTAAATATATTAATATTTAATATATATATATATATATATAGATAATCATGTTCAATAATTTATATATGTATTATCATAATACTAAGGATATAAATATTATATATAAAATCATATGTGAACATGAATTAATTTTATTTATAAAATACAATTATTAAATTACCAAATATATAGTATTTTGGTTGAAATTAAGAAAATTGAATAAAATTTGTTATATCAATGTGAACATTTTTATTATTATGTATAGTATCAAATCTACTACAAATTCATAATTGATTTGTTAAAATCAAATAATTATGAGGATATATGAGTTTTTTTATTAGTTTTGATAAAATTCTTAACATTACTAATATTAACAAATAAAATATAAAAAATTAAAATGAATGCTTATTGGTTAACAATATAACAATATTTTTTAAAAATCCGTTATTTAAATATATGTGAAAAATTCAAAATTGTATTTTGACCAAAAATTGGTACTGATTTTTAAATATAACTCTAATTAAGACAATTAATATATACACACACACACTAAAGTTATAAGATGATTAAAATTATTTTTTAAAAAAAATTCTTTATTTTACAGCAAATTGTGAATCCAGACATTCTTTTGACTTTTAGTATATACTTGCCCATCACTTTAATGCTGTTGTCTTGTTACCATACAATTAGTTAGATTTTTTTTTTTCTTTTCTTAAACAATAATTTGAAATTTGAAAATGCAAAACACTTTTTCATTTCTAATTTATTTTTCATGTATATATTATCAAAGTAATTCTTTATTCACAATCTTTAAGTTAACAATGTAATGGCATGTACTAAAATGATAAGTTGGGTTATCAAAACACTTTTTAATAATATGTAATGTTATTTATAATTTATTCCGAATGAAAATAAAAATTAGTTAAATATCTTTTATAATAATTTTACTGTTTTTGTAGATATGATAATTAATTTAATTTAATTTATTTTTATTCTTAATCTTATTTTATAAGTAAATCTTATTAAAACTATATATAAGTAGAGATGTGACAGTATAGTAACCTACTGTTTTGATCGCCAACCTACTTTTATTTATAAAACATAATCATTATAGATCTAAATGAGTCTGGAAAAATTAATTATCTCATATGATTTAGTAACAAAAAACCGATTAATTTGTCCCCAAAAAAAATAATGCATATGTTGAACAAGAGTTGAATAAATTTGTAACTGATAAAATATTGTGATCGATATAATATGTTGTTCAATTTGAATAGCTGACTAATATATATTTGAATATTTGAGTTATTCATTAGTTAGGATTATTTGTGGTGAACTTATGTTGTATAATATAAAATGAATTAATCAATTATTTCTTAAAAGTTATAATTATTTGAATACGGAAAGGAACTTATTCTCTAAAAATAATATTCAATTTATTTTATTTATAATTTATGTAATTAATTTTATGAATTGCGTGTATTTTTATAGTTGTGTAGATTTGAATATATGTAATTATTTTAAACTATTTATAATTTTTTACATATCTTAAGAAAATCATGATAAATGACCAAAGTCCATTTGAATTTCAAACAAGAATTTAAAAGCTACAAATAAATTTTGAAGTTATTATATTTAATATTCCATCTTAGTTTGATTGTATAAGATAATTTAGATATAAAAATAAATATATACTTCATTCGTGCATCGCTTGAAGTATAGGCTATAAATAGTATATAAAAATAAAAAAGAATACTACATTTTTAGTAAAAATAGACACAAAATTAATGTTTGAAGTATAGGCCAGAATGAGGCAGAATTAATAAAATATGAAAATTTTTTTTTTATTAAAATATAGTAACAAAAAAAATTAAAAAATTGAGTAAAGTCGCCCCTGCGGGAGGCGACTTCAATTATAAGTCGCCCCTGCCAGGGGCGACACTAAATTAAATTTTTTTTTTTTTGTAATTCAGAAAAAAAGGAAGAAGCAGCACTCGGTTGGGTCACTCGGTCGAGTCACCACTCGGCCGGCCGAGTGGTACTTGTAACTCGGCCCAGACACTCGGTATCAACATTACTCGGCCAACCGAGTTCGAAGAATGTACTCGGCCACAGCACCCGGTCTGCCACTTTACTCGGCTGGCCGAGTGCGAAGGGAAATTTTCTAAAATGTGTAATCTCTCCACTCGGCCGAATCACTCGGTTAAAATTCCACTCGGCTGGTCGAGTGGATTTTCTGATTTATTCATCTTCTCGGTTTTTCGTTCGTTCTCTCATTTTTGTACATTCTCTTATTTTTATTTTATCGTGCTGTAGTCGAATTTATTAATTTATTTAGTTTGGTAAAAAATCGATGGAATTGTTAAATGAGATTGTTATAATTTCTTGAAATGTGTTGATGACTTGATTTTCCAACAAATAACAATAATTATGCTTTATAAGGAAAAATTTCAAATCAAATTTAATACTACTCGAAATCATCAATAGACAACAAAGTAAAGAGGTTCAAATGAAAGCAATACATTCTTAAAAAGTAGTCGCTACGGTGTTGGATTGGAACGTGCTCACTGAGGGGGTCGTTACGGTGTGTTGGATGGGCCGAATGGTCGATAAGCTGGATATTCACTTTCTTGAAAATGGACTTGTTGCACATGCCACTCATATTGTTGCCTTTGCATGCAAGTGAAATTTGAGAATTGTAGGCTTGACGTTTCACATACTCTTTTATGTTGGCAACATCCCCTTCTATGTTGGCAAGACGAGCATCCAAAGCGTTTCTCCAATCCGACCAATCGTTCCACCCCCCTTGATACTGAGGTGGATACTGTGGATGCTGTGAAGAAGTTCCTGCCTGATCGTATGAGGGCAGTTGTGCTTCACCCATCATTTCATCCGCCTGTAGTTGTTCAATATCAAGGTCCATAGGCTCTGTTCTGGCATCCGTAGTTCTTCTCCTCCTCTTCCTCCGTTCCTCCTCATTCTTTAATTCATTCTCACTCTCCTCGATTGCGTCTATATGAACCGAGCCATTCTGTAAAATATTATGGACCTTCCCTCCAGCAATATTGGTGAGGCGAGAATTGGGTAGTGCAAACCTCTTTTTATCTGATAAAATCAGATACAATTTTCTGGTGCCGGGATGTAATTGGCACATCTTCATGTTACACAGCAATTCGAGGTTTATACTTGTCTCGTCTGGTGTCTCTTCCATGCCTTCCAAGTTGACCCCATAGTGTCGAGCAATTGGAGTGATCAAACCTCCAATATGATTAGCCACCTGATTTTTTGTTCGGACAAACTGCCTCAAGAGCATTGGTGCCACATTGAACTTCTTACCTTTCACCAAGCACCATAGCACGAACAGCTCATCCAAGGTGACCACTCCAGGCTCAGGTTTCGCCAAAATTGTATTGGAGATGAACCTCTGAAAATATCGCATGACCGGGCTTCGAATACTCGATGCTTTTGATCTACTAGAGTGGTAGACCGATGGCTTATCTGGATGAGACTGTGTTATTTCCTTCCAAAAACTCACTGCATTGAACTCGGGAAAGTTGATCCTCTCATTGGGTAGATTGGAGTACTTCTTCTTGGGAAATCCATAAATATGATTGAGCTCTTCGGCTGAAAGATGGTGGCATTCGTTTCCCACATAAAATATCATCGATTCTGGCACCGTTTCATTGTATCCTACTTGAAGCTGTGAGAAGAATTCGAGAACTAGGGGCTCATACGTCTTCTCATGCATGGCAAAGAATTTAGACCACCCGATATTATTGCACAATTTTTTCAAATCTTCATATATGCCCATTTCCTGCATGCATTCTACATCGGCCCAACGAGTGGCTCGCCTTTTCTTCCTTTGCACTTCAAACCACCTTGCACTTTCATTCTCCCAATTTGCAAAGTGTATGCCGTAGGCATCCGGCATGGTGGATAGAATTCTTTGGTACTCCTCTTGTTGTTCTTCAATGGAGTGTTGACTCCATTCGAAGGTAGCATCGACAACATCCATAGTATGATTCATTGTTGGTACCTAGATGGCATAGAATTAATATTACATTAATGTCAACAAGTTCAAAAGTCATATAATACAATATTCATCTCCCATACTTAATCATTCAAAAAGTTGAAGAGTCGTATAATACAATATTCATCTCAAGCAATTTCATCATTCAACATTGAAATTCATGGGATTTCATCATTCAACATTGAATTTCATGGGATATTAAGATCATTTCATCATTGTTCTACACTAAATCATGGCACATTCCCAATTTATATGATGCATACCAAGTGTTCGATAAAAAGCTTCAATGAAAACTTACAAAAAAACATAACTTCTTTCATGTCATAATGCTCCAAATTAGTCCCTCATCAATATATTTAAACAACAACCTCAATGTTAAATGAAAACATATCTAAATAGAACATTATATCATGCATACCAAGTGTTCGATAAAAAACTTCAATGAAAAATTGCAAGAAAACATATCAAGTTTCATGTCAAAATACTCCAAATAAGTCCATCATCAACATATTTAATCAACAAAAGCAATGGTTAACGAAAATATACCTTAAGAGTGAAAAGATGAAAATTGTTGTTCTTGCTTGAATCCTTCAAATCTCCACCACTTTCTTGGAAGATTGGAACAATTTGTTGTTTAAAATGATGGATTGAATGATTTCAATGAAAAAATTCAATTATATGATGGTAATCTTTCGGATTGAAGAGGAGAAATTTGAAGGGGCTAGGGTTTGGAAGTTAAAATGTGTGAGAAAAATGAAGAGAAGGTGGGTTTTTAAAACTGTCCGTGGCTTCGCACTCGGTCAGCTTACTCTGTCGCGCAGTTTACTCGGGCGGCCGAGTGCGAAGGAAATGCTGAAACTTTCGCATTCGGTCAGCTTACTCGATCGCGCACTTTACTCGGGCGGCCGAGTGCGAAGGAAATACTGAAACTTTCGCACTCGATCAGGTTACTCGGTCGCGCACTTTACTCGGGCAGCCGAGTGCAAAGGAAATCCTGAAACCTTCGCACTTGGTCGGGTGACTCGGTTATTCGGTCGCGCAGTTTACTCGGGCGGCCGAGTGCGAAGGAAATCCTGAAACCTTCGCACTCGGTCGGGGCACTCGGTCTCTCATTTTACTCGGCCGACCGAGTAGAAATCAGTCTTTGTAATTTTATATGTTGATTTTTTTAATAATAATAATAATAATAATAATAATAATAATAACAACAACAACAACAACAACAACAACAACAATAATAACAATAATAATAATAATAATAATAATAATAATAATAATAATAATAATAATAATAATAATAATAATAATAATAATAATAATAATAATAAGAACATCACCACTAAGTAATTGAACGTTTAATTACATAGTGAACAAATTAAGTCATGGTATGTTTAATTACATAGAGAACAAATTAATAATCATAATGTGATCCTGTAAAACAACGACGCCTTGTTTTTTTTCTTTTGCCTCTACCTCGATCTTCTTGTGGCTCAGGTTCGCCATCTGATTCATTATCATCTGTTGTAATATTCAATCTAAAAGATGATGATGCAGTGCCAGCTTGAGGATATGAAATGGGGGATGAATTGAACTGTGGCCGAAAACTCCCATAAGTGCATGATGCTGGAGGTTCTGGGCTATATTGTGATGTATGTTGTGGTTCAGGATCATGTTGTGGTTCAGGCTCATACTGTGAGTGATGGCGTTGGAATGATGGTCGACGATCGTAAAAGTGAGCTCTAGCCTGCGAGTATATGTCTTCTACTGATCGTCTGAAGGGCTCCCTAAGATACGGTTGCTCGTCTATGACAAGTTTATTCAAATTTTCCCATAGACTTTCCTGTAGTAAATTCACAATATAAAACATAAACATGAATTACATAATCAAGGCACATAGAAATTTGAATACCAAAATACAGCCACATACCAAAACTTCTATAGATGCATTCGATTGCGGTTGGTACCCCACTTGCATATTTAACCCTGGAGTTATTAGACGTCGTGTTATTCTTTCACACCATCTGATATATTGAAATTTTATATATTGAAATGAGTTTTGTTGTTGAACACACTTTATCATACACTTGTTGTTGAACACACTTAATCTCATACCCGGGATCTGTCTGAACCATTCCAGTTAGCAACGCAGCAATCATGTTTTTGCACAAGTTTTGATGGTCAACAGACACCGCGTTCATTAGGCACGTATGAGGGCCTCCATACTTAGTGATTTCCCACATATCAATCTTTTGTTTGTAACATGCGCGCAACCACCAGTTGCAATGTGTAGTCTCACTATTATTTTTGCATTTGATTTTCCATATACGAGGTGTGCTTTCCTCTACTCGATATTCACGCCTCGCTATACGAATTGAAAAGTCTTTAACTACAGACTGCAAATTCTTCTTATCTTTGAATACCATGCCTTTTGTGAGCACTCCTTCAGTAGCATCATAATATCTAAATTTTTTTGGAAGATCAAATGAGTCCACAAGCATTTCATGTGACGATGCATTGACGAACGGGATATTCGGATGCATGGAATATCTCTCAGCATTTGATGGAAATGGTGGTTGTTGATTGGATGGTGATCTCTCTTGATTTGGGGAATACAAAGTTTGAATATCACCAATATCCACCCCATCTTCATCTGATTCACTTGACAACTCGTCTTCGTCAGGTTCAGAGTCTTCTAGTTCATTCACACCAAAAGTGTCAATCAATGGATCATGTGTTTGATCCTCTGTATGAGCATTTTCTCTTTCACTTGGAATACCCTCATTATTGGACCTTGAGGTTCCAACAGTATGCTCTTGCCTGACGAGTGCTGAATTATTAGTGTCATCACCTCTTAAGTAAGAAGCATACTGAAAATACTCATTGCTTGGGAGAATATCTGGAAGAGCATTATCTTGCAGTTTTTTCGGATCAATATGAAATTCTACATATTGATTATCCGCATCCGGTGCAAAGAAAAACCATAGATTATCATCGTTGTTGATTGGTATACGATGATATCTGTTGTTTGCATATAGTGAAGCGGATATGTTGAATTTATATTCATTGCTATCAATCCTTGTCAGTTGAAAGAATTTTGATACCAAGCCAGAATATCCGATGTCGCGAGGTACCCTTGTTGCACAAACAGGTGGAACATCGCTACTATCCCCAATATAAACAACAATACCGACATTGTTTGAAGACTCCATATCTTAAATAATAAAGATGTATTAATGAACTTAAAATATGTAGTTAACTAATTTTTTTGCATGCAAGAGGTATTATTAAGCTATATAATTACAAAGTATAATGAAATTAATTTCAACTAATAAATTAGTAAAATTCAAACCTGATCTTGAAATGAAGTAATATCTCAATGCAACGGCCACAATTTGAAGGTTGCGATAAATGTACAACAACAGCAACAATTTCAAGAGTTCCTACATCAAATAATTTATAAAAAAAAATATTAACGGTAAATCTATAACAATTTATATAGGAAAAAATTAAACAAAATTTATTACAAATTATTCATTCTTATACCGACCGACATACACATACCCAAAACATGGCACATACGCACCCATCACACACACAAATGCAAGCCACACACAACACACAAACACACAAACATACACACCAGCACACACACAAGCACAATCACACACCACAACACACAAGCACAAGCACAAGCACACACCACAACACACATCACACACACAACAACACACATCACACACATACATTTCATACACCACACACCACAACACACAAGCACAAACACAAGCACACACCACAACACACATCACACACACAACAACACACATCACACACATACATTTCATACACCACACACACAACATACAATACAAGTACACAACACACACACTCCAGCACACACAAAGCACCACACACACACCATACACACACACACAAAAACCACATACACACACACAAAACACTACACACACACACACCACCCACACACAAAATACCACACGCTCACATAAAAATTTAGAAAAAAATGATCTCAACAATTTTTTGAGAAATGGAGAAAAACGAACCGTGAATATTGAAGAAAAATTGAAAGGGAATTGAAGAAGAAGTAAAGAAAGAGATGAGGAAGAGAGAAATGTGTGGTGTGGGTGGGTGGTAATAGATGTGATAGAGAGAGAAATATTGAAGTGGAAATTTAAAAAAAAAAAAAAACGGACGGATTTAGAAATCCAAATCCTTTACGTCACTCGGCCAGCCGAGTAAAGTGGCAGACCAAGTGCCTGGACCGAGTGTCAGGTACCACTCGACCGGCCTAGTGGTGACTCGACCGAGTAACCCAACCAAGTGTCTGCTTCTTCCTTTTTTTCGGAATTAAAAAAAAAATTAATTTAGTGTCGCCCCTGGCAGGGGCGACTTATAATTGAAGTCGCCTCCTGCAGGGGCGACTTTACTCATTTTTTTAATTTTTTTTTTCACTATATTTTATTTTATTTTGCCATAAATTGTCAATTCTGCCCCAGAATGAGGGGCAGAGGAAGAGCTGACGGGGTAAGGTGCATCGCTGTTGCAGTCTGACGCCCTTATCTCATCGAAACAATATGGACGCAAATTACTAATTACTATACTTTTACATTTAATTATGAACTTAATTATCACATAATTATCACCATATTCAATATTCAAGCATCACAAAAATAATTCTTTATTACTTTACTACCGATTTGGTTTAAATCAGTCTATACATTATTTATCAGGTAAATGAACAAATTTATCCTTCAATTTCTAGCATAAATTAAAATTAGACCCTGAATTATTGTTCGATTCAAATAGGTACTTTGACTTTAAATTCGAGACATATAAGACCCTTTTATATATTAATTTAACCAAATAATTTTTATAAGTATTTAATAAATCTGAAAATTAACAAATCTTAATAAAAATATATTTAAATTAATTAATTAATTAATTAACAACATGAAATTTCAAAATTATTTAATAGTTTGAAAATTGGAAACAAAATCTAAAAAATGGGTCTCTAAGAAAACATTTAAATATAATACGAATAAAAAATTAAATATATACAAAGCATAACAAATCCCCAAGTTTAGAAATACTTTTTAGATCTATTAAATGATATATAGATTTTTTTAAAGTTACTAAATAATTTTTTGAATGTAATTAATTTATTTAAACATATTTTTATTATGATTTGTTAGTTTTTAAATTTATTGAATAATTTTGTAAATATATTTAATAATTTTAATATTTAAGAGAGTTTTATTGATCTTAAAATAGAAAAAAATCAGGCACCAATTGAACTTATGTAATAAGTCCGTATCGAATTAAAAAAAATAAAAAAATTGTAACACGAAAGAACTTGCATGTTTTATAGGACAATGGAGTGTATATATAATTATATATATGATTTTTTAATTTTTTTTTCTCATATTTCGTACAACCTAGTTTACATGATGCAAACATTAAACTATAATCCACTTTAGTACATACAGAAAATTCAAGCATATTATCTGAAAATATCCCATCTTTTAATCTAATTATATCAACGTATACCATAATATATAAATAATGTGTTTTATACAGTGTCTTATTTTATAACAACATATAATTTATAAATAACTAAAATAAAATGCAACGTAAATATATGGACCAAATGATGATTAGATCCGAACTATAAATACAAGACACGCCTCCGACTCCGACACTAGATTGCTCTTATGTTCCTGTGAACGGTTTCCAGCCTTTTCTCTAAGCAGCAAAAATGGCGGAAGTGTCGAATAGAATTGAAGATGAAGAAACAGTAACAGAGCCTTTATTAGATTACTCCACAAAATACATAGAAAAAGTGGATGATGATGACGACGACGACAGAACTCTTCCCCAAAAAGTTTGGATCGAAACAAAAAAGCTATGGCGGGTGGTCGGCCCAGCCATCTTCAGCCGTATCGCGTCGTATTCCATGTTCGTCATCACCCAAGCCTTCGCCGGCCACCTCGGTGATCTGGAGCTTGCCGCCATGTCTATTGCTTCCAACGTCATAATGGGCTTCGATTTTGGCCTACTGGTTCGTAAATACGAATTTTTACTTGGAATAGTCGAGTTTTGATTTTATTTTTATTATTATTATTTTTTAATTTAATTGGGTGTTTTCAGCTGGGAATGGCGAGTGCGCTTGAAACACTATGTGGGCAGGCGTACGGGGCGAAGAAATACTACATGCTCGGAGTTTATCTGCAGCGGTCATGGATAGTTCTCTTTTTGTGCTGTGTGGGGATGCTACCCCTTTTCTTCTTCGCGACGCCGATTCTGAAGCTGCTGGGGCAGCCGGCGGACGTGGCGGAGCTGTCCGGGGTGGTGGTGCTCTGCTTCATCCCGCTTCATTTCAGCTTCGCCTTGGTGTTTCCACTGCAGAGATTTCTGCAGTGTCAGCTGAAAAATATCGTGGCGGCGTGGGCGAATTTGGGGGCGTTAGTGGTGCACCTTTTGCTGAGTTGGTTGGTAGTGTACAAGATGCAGCTGGGATTGATCGGCACCGCCTTGATGCTGAGTATCTCCTGGTGGGTGACGGTTTTGGTGATGTTTCTGTATACTGTCTGTGGTGGCTGTCCGCTTACTTGGTCTGGATTTTCCGGGCAAGCGTTTTCTGGGTTGTGGGAGTTTATTAAGCTCTCCGCTTCTTCCGGCGTCATGCTATGGTACTCCTGCCTTTCTCTCTCTGAACATCCTTGCTCGGTCATTATATTATAAAAAATAGCAGGGATCTGGTTTTTAGTTTCTATAAAGCTGCAGATTCGCGGTTATTTGTTCGTATATACATGATTTTATGAATCTATCATTTAATAACCTTCACCATATAATTGCAAGAAAAGTATTTGACTCTATATAAGATACCTATCATATCATCTACTTAATAAACGTGTGTCATCGTCAAATTATTTAATTATCGTCACGTATTTCTCATAAATTCTAATTAACACGCATAAGTGTAATTTAGAATGAAATAATAAATAGACGGGTAATGTTATGAGCATCATTAAATAGAATGAAATGACTTCTCCTAATTCCTTCTCTTGTCGTAATTTATTCATAAATATAATAATTATTATTTTTTGGATAAAAATGGGACAGCTTGGAGAATTGGTATTACAAGATTCTTATAGTGATGACTGGAAACCTCAAGAACGCCGAAATTGCTGTGGATGCGTTGTCTGTTTGGTAAGCACAAGTTTCAGTTTGGTCTTCAAAATTCATAAAAACAGCTAAATTTATATATGTGGGTGGGTGTGTGTCATTTTCTGTTTTGTGGAATTTCTTTCATTTGGCAGTTTTCTGCTTTTCTTGTGTGGCGATAAATTCATATCATTGCAAGTTCGCAACCGTCATTTTCTGTGTTATCACAAAGTCATCCAGACATGCCAAAACATATGTATTATTTTAGCGCTTATTCTTTTTGGACCTTCTTTTAATATTTTCTTTTGTGCTTGTCTTCTAAATTTTATTGGCTTATGATGCAGCATGAGCATCAATGGCTGGGAAATGATGATTCCTCTTGCATTTTTCGCTGGAACTGGGTACACCCCCCCCCCACCCCCTCTTGACTATTATTCCATCAAATATTGTGTTTTAATTATAATGTTCCATCGATATATATCTTATAATATTCATTAAATATTGTGCTTTAATATTTCTTGGTTAAAATATATATATATATATATATATATATATATATATTCTTTGGCTTTATTTCTTTGTTTGCGTACTTTCTAAACAATGTGTGATTGAATATTTCTCTCCCTCTTTTATTTTTTGGAATGATCATGACAAATGATATAAAAAAAAAAATATATATATATATATATATATATATATATTCACTTGTGATGATCATGACCTTAACGTGATCTTGATAATTGAGGCTACACAACAATATTGGTTATATATCTTATTTAAGTTGTATTATTGTAATAACAAAGTTATTTATATTTTTGCTTAAAGACCCATTTTGATAAAAACAAAATACGAGACTTATTAAATCAGACGCACGATTTAATGAATTTATGGTGTTGGGATTACGAGCACTAATTAATCTAATGTTGAGGTATTTAGAATTTGATTAGATGTTGAGGAATATTGGATGTGAAATGTGCAGAGTAAGGGTGGCAAATGAGCTGGGAGCAGGGAACGGGAAAGGAGCCAAGTTCGCTACCATAGTATCAGTGTGTGAATCTATAGTGATTGGCCTAATATTCTGGCTACTTATAATGTTTTTCCACAACGAACTTGCCCTAATCTTCACATCCAGCAAACCCGTCCTAGAAGCAGTTAGCCATCTCTCGATTCTCTTAGCTTTCACAATTCTCCTCAACAGTGTTCAGCCAATTCTTTCAGGTACCTACCCTCCTCAACTTCACTTTATTCTAATCCACATAAAATCTGATTAATTGTGTTCCAGGGGTGGCTGTTGGGTCAGGGTGGCAGTCGTATGTGGCATACATTAACCTGGGCTGCTACTATTTGGTTGGAGTCCCACTTGGAGTTCTCATGGGTTGGGTTTTTCATCAAGGAGTTATGGTATCACATAATCATATTTTTTTCTTCCCCCTACCTTTTCGGCTATTTCTTTATTTAGTATCTATATCAGGGTTTTGTTTTTTAGTTTGTGTATTTAATAATTTCAGGGTATCTGGGCTGGTATGATTTTTGGTGGAACTTTTGTCCAAACAGTTATCCTTGCTGTCATTACCATAAGATGTGACTGGAAAAATGAGGTAATAAAATTTCTCCACCCTAATATTTTTTTTCCATTATGAAAATTTACATCACAACTAAATAATTAATAACTAGTTCAAAAACCATGAATTTTTTATTTATTTATATATAATTTTGTTAAATAATGAATATATTGTGGGTAGAATTGATAATTAATGTTAGAAAAGGTCGGGGGCATAAACCTTATTTCTTTTCATTCATATATTCTCATACAGAACTACTAAAATTTATTTGGTGGTACTTTACACAAAACTTAAAATATTTACAAATTTGCTTTTTATTTCATATATAATAAATATGCTTGAGTTATTTATTTTATTATATTGTATAAACAAAATATTTGTGTGTAAGAATTTTTGTTTTGTCAGTTTTATGAGAATACATGATATTAATAGATTTAAAGAAAAAGATTAATAGGATGAAACAGTTCTAGATGCTAATAAATTAATTAGATAATCCCAACATGAAATTTTGTTTTGTTTTGTTTTGTTTTTTAGATGGAGGAAGTAATAAATATAAATAGAATTATATTCTTAATTAATACATTTTTATTATAAATTGACATTAACTATTAACAGATTAAAATAAATTTTAAATCATATGAATCAACATGAATAGAAATAAGATCTAGTATAATTATTTAAAAAAGTAATAAACAAATATAAAAATCTCGATAAAAAAAGTATTAAAAAAAACTGTGTGGCTAAGGAGAATCTGATTGCATCTAAAATGTGCAGGCAGCGAAGGCAGCCACGCATGTCAGAAATTTTTCATCAAATGCCAAAAACAAGGCATGAAGGGTTGAGAAATCAATCTCAATTCCAATATTGTAGCATTTTCTATTTTTTGTCCCAATTATGTTGTTATAAATGGTTTGATTAAGTGATTGAAATCAGAAATCATATTTCACTTCTACTTTTCGTTCCTCCCTATTCTTGATAAATTACAATGTCGTCCCTCAACATTCAACAAGGTGCATGTCTTCCCTTACATTTGAAGGGAACATTCTGAACCGGAACTAAACAAAAGATTTGGTAAAAAAGCAAGTGTAATGCCATAAAATACCAAATATATAGAGCCAATTTCATGAACATGATAATGCAGTGATGCAGAGAGTTGAATGAAACTAGACATAACAATTTGATTAAATTACTTGACAATTACATGGAGAATCCTCACATGATCAATAAGAGGTCCTTCGACTAGAAAAGAATGATTTTTATAAATGAATCAAGTTGGGACGAGCTAGCTACCTCGAATGAAGAATGCCAGACCAGTCATGAGAAAAAATATGGTTCAATAGAACTCCTTCGCACAGTAACAGGTTCATAGCTTTAATTCCATGCAACGAAAACTTGTTTCTCTTTGCTTCGCCATTTTGTTAGCCAAGAAGCAAAGTGACAAAAGATATCCCCTTCCCCTATTCTTCTCATTGATTTCACATTGTGGTGATCCAACTTTATACATCATAAAGATAACAGAAGCCAAACACGAATGCAAGCAAGATCACGTGGAATGATATTTGTTTGGGTGAAGAAGAACCTGCAGAACATACATTGATATTCAGCTCTTATCAAATCCTAGATAATTTATCAAATTTGAGATTAGCCATTGTTACAAAATAAGAGAAATTATCAATGCCATAAGTCCATTAAAAGCGTAAGGATAATTACAAAAACTATCCCTTGAGGTTTAGCCATAACCCTGGTGAAGTTTGTTTTCTTAGAATGCCTCTTTACACTATTACTGAGGGAATCTTGAGGTTGGTATTTCTTGCAAAAGAAGGAAACAAACTTTTGTGTTTTCTTTTTTCCTTCCTATTTTTGGGTGTGTTATCAGGGTAAAATCAAGGGTAATTTGTGCAATTATCCCGAATGCTTGAGTTGTACCTTCAACATTGAACAAGGAGAATTTTTCAAAAGAAATATTAGAATTTCATGATAGAACACGGATGTGAAACAAACTAATGGCCAAATGACAACTTTGAGAGAGTATATATTTCTTGAAGCTAATGATGGGAGATGATACCTACCGAGTTGTAGTTGGAGATAATTGTTGCGGATGTTCCACTTGAAATCCCAGTGCTTCCTATCATTTTTCAGCGTCCAGTAAGCCCATCCAAATGAGGCAGCGTTGTACACATCCAACTGAGCTCGCCCAAAATCTTGGTATTCGGTTTGGGATCCACCAGTTACATTCCACTCATTCACCCATTCCCCTGCAATCAGAGAGAGAGAGAGAGAGAGAGAGAGAGGTTAGTAGAAGCTTCATGATGTCGAGATATTAAGTATAAGCAAAACTATTGAAACAAAAGAGTAAGTGAGAATCATGGCTTACCAATGAAAACAAGTGGTCCATTGGCACCATTCAGAGCCTGCAACTGTGTTTGTCTACTCTTATATATAAACTGAATGTTATCTAGAGAACTCATGTTGACAAAGAAAGTGTCGAATAGGTTGTAGTAATGCAAATCAATAACTGTATATGAATCACCTAAGTTAGATTGGTAGAGTTCGAATGGGTCTGCATTGCCAATTCTTTGGCAGAATATTACATAAGCTGTGGATGAGTATTTTCTAACAATCTGGTATCCTTGTTTGTAATATGAAACGAGGATGTCCAATGGAACGGTGGCAGCAGATGGCTCATTTAATAGCTCAATCCCTAGCAATGAAGGATGCTTCCCGTACCTGCAGAAGAGTTATGTTATCATTCACAAAATAGCATTACAGTGATCTGTTCATATAAACAAAAACCACTTCTTTAAAACTGATAGTTGAAACAAATTAAAAGTGGAGCAAACTAGAAAACCAAAGAAATGGACCGAAAAAGAAATCAATGATCTGAAAAGGGATAATATAAGGGGACCAAAAACGAAAAATGGATAGAAATTTCAAACATGTTTTGTGGTGATGGAGATAGGCTGTGGCAATGACCATTTAACAACAAAGAGAATTTACCTGGAAGCAAGAAAATTTATCACGTTTAGTGTATGTGAGATATAATCAGGAGATGTTGGCCAGCCTGTCGTTCCATCTTTACTAGCACTGTGTTCCATCCCGTTCTGGGAACCTGGTGCAGCATGTAGGTCAATTATGCACTTTATGCTGAACTCTCTGCACCAACATATCAAAATAGGTAAAACACAAGAAATCAAAATAAAGAATACTTATATATATAATTTTTATTTTTTTTGGGGGGGGGGGGGGGGGGAACATACTGAGCCCAAGAAAATGCATTGTCAAGTGCCTCAAGACTTCCCCCAATAAAAGGAGGTGGAGGATTCGGATCATAAGCTATCCACCAGCCAACAGGTATTCTCACAGTATTTATTCCATGCCTATACAGGAAATTGAAATCATCTATGGTGATAAAACTGTTTCTGTGCTTCTGCAATGGCAAATGAAGATAACAAATAGTAAATAGATACGTAATCAGTATATATATTATATGAAAAAGTACTACATAGTATAGACAGTATCAAAGAATCAAATAATGCATGATCAAGGATTGGATAATGAACTGTAACCAGAATCAGTTAACCTTGTACACTTCTTCTGCCTTATCATGGCCATATCCATTTGCAAGCTGGTAGTCTCCATGCACATTATTTGATGAAATGATCAATTCAAATGTCGCAGCATTATCATCCCATCCTGGTGTCCCTGGATAGTCTGCTGTGAGCTGGTTGGCTTTTGAAGCCTAAACAAATGGGCATAATACTATCATGCTATTTTTTACTTCTCCCTTTTAAAATTATAACTTAACTAAGAACCCTTTGAATACCCGGTTAGGCTCAAAGGACAGCTGATATGATGATTTGTGGCTTAGTGGTGGTTTAGTATCACAAAGTGGGCAAGCAAGATTCATACAACATCAACAGCAGCAACCAGCGATAATTCAAATAGCTCTGATGAGCATAAGAGATCATTAAAAAAATTATTGCCTTCTATAACATAGATTTGTACAATGTAGAGAGCAGAAGGTCTTATAATTCAACTTATACACTTCACATCATTCCACCACCGCAATATTTGTATGAACTCAGGCCAGCAGACTACAAGGACAAAATCATACCTGCAAATAAGTTCCAGTCTTGAGTTTGATGTGAACCCGATTGACATTATTTCTTTCTACATAAAACGTTTCTTTATCAGATGGGGACTCTGCTACGGCAGAAACATTGCCTCCATCTCCATTGCATGTTAGAAACTGGCCTCCAGAAGTGCGGAACTGGAATATCGACTCCGAAACTCTCCATAACTGCTCAGAAATAAACTGAAGTAAGTTGTAGATCTCTATAGACCAATTCTTTCTGAAACTGCACATTAAATAATTTCACTGCAGTTTCAAAAGGAAAAAAGTATTAAATTTTCTTGTCACGTGCTATATACATGTCAGAGAAGCTTAACAATTCAATTTCATGGGTAAATTCAAATAGGATCACTCTTTCCAATACATTATATTTCTGAAGAAAACATTGCCCGATTGGCTGGTTCGTATCTGAATTATGGAACACAGTGCCTACAAAGAGTGACTTTACAGGTTAACAAATATTGAAATGTAATTATTAGATCAAAAAACAGAATTTTTAAGAAAAAAATTTGGCAGCTCAAGAGAAAAGCAATGATATTTCCAACTTGAACTTCTTCCAGCAGACTAAATACTGACAAGTGGCAGGAAATCACAGGCATTTGATTTTAGAAAAGATAAGCAATGGGAATGATTCTACCAGCCAAGTTGGAGCTGTATTTTCTTCAGTTCTGTTTACATTTACAACTAAGGCACTTCAATGAAATTTCTTGATTTGGTAGAAGACAAGCATTAGTATTTTAATCTATTTATGATACTGTTTGGAATTTTACGTAACTACAAATGAGAATTCCTTTTCCACTCTCAAATGAAGGTGCAGATTTTCTAACAAACTTAAAGTTCTTTAAGCGAATTCAGACAATGCAGCTTTGGTTATAAACATAATGCCAAGAGATACTTCCCAAAGCCACAAATTTACGGCTCAGAATTTGCAAGCATTGATAATGACAAGCCAACTGACCCGAAATGTTTCCCAAGAAAGTGGAGCATCCCTATCAACCGCAACCATTCCTCCACCACCATTATCAGCAGAAACATATTTGTTCGAAGTTATCGATTTGAGTTGGACTTCTGTTCCATCCTACATAGCGATCACCACAAACTAGTGACAAATATGCATAAACAATCAACTCACTATTTGAGGAAGAAACCATAATTTGAAGATAACAACTTACAAGCATGTCTCCATTGGGAATATCATCAAATAGAGAAGGCTTTATCCACCCCTCAATTACCAACCATCCACCTAAATTTACTCCTCTTACTTTCGCATTCCCATGAAGTCCCTCCACTTAATTCACAAATTCAACAAAAAGTAAGCATATGACAAATCACATTCTAAGTGTCAACATTTTCCTTTAAGGGGAAGCAAATTACATAGAATCACAAGATGCCCAGAGCCTTGAAAATGCAAAGGGGCAGTGCGAACCTGAATATCCAACGGAAAGGATGAGGGCGATGCACAGCATAAACATGAAATCCCATTTGCAGAAAACAATCCCCATGAAGAAATTCAGCTCCCAATTATTTCAATACTAGAAAGATAAATAAGCCATCTGCAAACAGATATCGCTCAATTTTAGAAGAACTTGGCAAAAGTATTCAAACAACCAAGTTAAAATTAAAAATACACGAGAGAGAGAATCAGAGTAATTCCTTACTTAAAGCTCAATCGATTCCATATAGAAGGAGGTAATCAACATTAAAAAATTGGAGATCTACATGGGATTCTGGAATACTCGTACACTGCATTATTAAATGGCTCCAGGCAATCTTCGTGTGCAGAAGAAGACAAAATCACAGCTCTTTGGGAAAGGCACAAGCAATATTTTAACAGAAGGAAGGAACAATCAATTAATCCACACTCAAAGGAAGAGAAAGAGACAAATGCACAATTAATCACCATAGTAAGTGTAAAAGCTGAAGAAATGTACCTTTGCCATATTTCTCTACCCTATGAAAGAAGAGTGGAAAATCAGGAGAAAGGTATAAGCTTTTTCAACTCAGTAGGATAAACCGATTAAAATGGTTCCACCAGCCCCATCTATATAAATGCTGATGATGTCAGTCATAATTACGCTTTAGTATGTGCAAAGTGTGTGCGCAGAGGAAGATGCTTATCAATTTGCATGCAGAGAATGAGAGGTATGATGACAGAGGAATTGATTCAGTTGGGTCCCCAAAATTCTATAATTCAAAAGGCTGGTTTTAAATTGAAATTTTAGAAGAGATGGGTATATTTCCCTATAATTAGGCCTGATTAAGAAGTAAAAATTAATTAAATATATTTGACGTGGCCTTCTTTATATGAACCAAATTGGTTTTGTTATTCAATTTTATAATTACTACCAACGGTCCAATTGCATATACAATCCAACCAACTCAAACTAAAATTTTCATTTTAATTACTATACAAGAAAACAATATTTATATTAATTTATGTACGGTCTTTATACAAACGTATTTTCTCTCTCTATTGATTGAAATTCTACAGCAGATAAAATCGTAACAATGATGCTTCATGAAGAATGTGGAAAGAATATAGTTTGGACGGCTGAGATTTTGACTTCTTCAATACGTGCAACACTTACATTCGGTTGGATTTTTTTTTTTCCTTTTCCTTCCTTCCTCATTCTGTTCATTATTATTATTATTATTATTATTATTATTATTATTATTATTATTTATTTTTTTATTTTTTTATTTTTTTGTTTAATTTTTGGGGGAGCCCATCATTCTGTTCATTATTATTATTATTATTATTATTATTATTTTTTTTTTTTTTGTTTAATTTTTGGGGGAGCCCAACCAGTGCAAGCAATTGATATGTGCTAATATTTTGGCAGAATTGTCAAATTATGGAAAAAAAATTTTTTTTAATAAAATATAGTGAAAAAAAAATTAAAAAAATGAGCAAAGTCGTCCCGAGGCGACTTTGCTTACTCGGTCGGGCATTCGATCGAGTCACCACTCGGCCGGGCGAGTGGTACCTGACACTTGGCCCAGGCACTCGGTCTGCCACTTTACTCGGCTGGCCGAGTGACGCAAAGGATTTGAATTTCTAAATCCGTTCGTTTTTTTTTTTTTTTAAATTTCCACTTCAATATTTCTCTCTCTATCACATCTATTACCACCCACACCACACATTTCTCTCTTCCTAATCTCTTTTTTCACTTCTTCTTCACTTCTTCTTCACTTCTTCTTTACTTCCCTTTCAATTTTTCTTCAATATTCACGGTTCGCTTATCTCCATTTCTCAAAAATTTGTTAAGGTAATTTTTTTCTACATTTTTATGTGTGTGTGTTGTTTTGTGTGTGGGTGGTGTGTGTGTATGTAGTGTTTTGTGTGTGTGTATGTGGTTTTTTGTGTGGTGTTTTTGTGTGTGTGTATGGTGTGTGTGTGGTGCTTTGTGTGTGCTGGAGTGTGTGTGTTGTGTGCTTGTATTGTATGTTGTGTGTGTGGTGTATGAAATGTATGTGTGTGATGTGTGTTGTTGTGTGTGTGATGTGTGTTGTGGTGTGTGCTTGTGCTTGTGTGTGTGCTGGCGTGTGTTTTGTGTGTAGTGTGCGGCTTGCATTTGTGTGTGTGATGGGTGCTTGTGTGTGGTTCTGTGATGTGTGCGTGTGTGCTGTGTTTTGGGTATGTGTATGTCGGTCGGTATTATAATGAATAATTTGTAATAAATTTTGTTTAATTTTTTGCTATATAAATTGTTATAGATTTACCGTTAATAATTTTATTTTTTAAATTATTTGATGTAGGAACTGTTGAAATTGTTGCTGTTGTTGTGCATTTATCGCAACCCTCAAATTATTGCCGTTGCATTGAGATATTGCTTCATTTCAATATCAGGTTTGAATTTTACTAATTTATTAGTTGAAATTAATTTCATTATACTTTGTAATTATATAGCTTAATAATACCTCTTGCATGCAAAAAAATAGTTAACGCCATATTTTAAGTTCATTAATACATCTTTATTATTTAAGATATGGAGTCTTCAAATAATGTCGGTATTGTTGTTTATATTGGGGATAGTAGCGATGTTCCACCTGTTTGTGCAACAAGGGTACCTTGCGACATCGGACATTCTGGCTTGGTATCAAAATTCTTTCAACTGACAAGGATTGATAGCAATGAATATAAATTCAACATATCCGCTTCACTATATGCAAACAACAGATATCATCGTATACCAATCAACAACGATGATAATCTATGGTTTTTCTTTGCACCGGATGCGGATAATCAATATGTAGAATTTCATATTGATCCGAAAAAATTGCAAGATAATGCTCTTCCAGATATTCTCCCAAGCAATGAGTATTTTCAATATGCTTCTTACTTAAGAGGTGATGACATTAATAATTC
Source organism: Caryopteris x clandonensis (assembly GCA_028749325.2). Taxonomy (NCBI): domain Eukaryota; kingdom Viridiplantae; phylum Streptophyta; class Magnoliopsida; order Lamiales; family Lamiaceae; genus Caryopteris; species Caryopteris x clandonensis. The sequence continues at coordinate 2,822,164 of JAPYKT020000007.1, read as the reverse complement.
AGCACTCGTCAGGCAAGAGCATACTGTTGGAACCTCAAGGTCTAATAATGAGGATATTCCAAGTGAAAGAGAAAATGCTCATACAAAGGATCAAACACATGATCCATTGATTGACACTTTTGGTGTGAATGAACTAGAAGACTCTGAACCTGACGAAGACGAGTTGTCAAGTAAAATCAGATGAAGATGGGGTGGATATTGGAGATATTCAAACTTTGTATTCCCCAAATCAATAGAGATCACCATCCAATCAACAACCACCATTTCCATCAAGTGCTCAGAGATATTCCATGGATCCGAATATCCCGTTCTTCAATGCATCGTCACATGAAATGCTTGTGGACTCATTTGATCTTTCAAAAAAATTTAGATATTATGATGCTTCTGAAGGAGTGCTCACAAAAGGCATGGTATTCAAAGATAAAAAGAATTTGCAGTCTGCAGTTAAAGACTTTTCAATTCGTATAGCGAGGCGTGAATATCGAGTAGAGGAAAGCACACCTCGTATATGGAAAATCAAATGCAAAAATAATAGTGAGACTACACATTGCAACTGGTGGTTGCGCGCAGGTTACAAACAAAAGATTGATATGTGGGAAATCACTAAGTATGGAGGCCCTCATACGTGCCTAATGAACGCGGTGTCCGTTGACCATCAAAACTTGTGCAAAAATATGATTGTTGCGTTGCTAACTGGAATGGTTCAAACAGATCCCGGATATGAGATTAAGTGTGTTCAACAACAAGTGTATGATAAATTTCAATATAAAATCTCATATCATAAGGCATGGCATGGTTTGAAACGAGCAAGAGAAAATGTGTAAGGTACATGGGAGAGCTCAGTTTCAAAACTACCCAAATTTTTGGGAGCTTTACAAAAATGGAATCCAGGCACAGTTGTCAAGTGGCGCCATATGCCCTAAGAGACAAATGGTGTAAAAATATTGAAATATGTGTTTTGGGCGTTCAAGCCATGTATAGATGGGTTCCAACATTGCCGTAAAATTATTAGTGTTGATGGAACTCATCTTTTACAAGCACAAGATGTTAATTGCTGTTTCCATGGATGCAAATCAACATCTTTTACCTTTGGCTTATGCACTTGTGGACGAAGAAAGTTTTGCTTCTTGGATATGGTTTCTTCGTATGATATCGAAACATATTGTTCGCGGTAGAGAAGGAATGTGTCTGATTTCAGATAGACACGCTGGTCTTTTGAAAGCAGTGGAAAGAATTGCAGATTTTCAGCCACCTCTTAGAGTCCATCGTTTCAGTTTGAGACATGTCTGTTCGAATTTCAATAGCAAGGTCAAGAATGTGAAGTTCAAGGACATGTGTTGGCAAGCCGGCTCAACGTTCACAATCAGAGAGTTTAAAAATGTAATGGATCAGATAAAGGCGTTGAATGAGAGGGCATATGATTACCTCTCGAAAATCGAAAAGGATCAATGGACTCTTGCATATGACGGAGGCTGGAGAAATGGAATTTTGACGACAAATTTGTCTGAGTGCATGAATGGCGTGTTGAAAGGTGCACGACGGCTCCCAATCTGTGCGATTGTGCAGGCTACATTTTATCGATCGATAAAATATTTTCTTGACCGATTGACACTGGGCCGTGAAATACAACAAAGGAACCAACCATGGCCTGATGAGGTGTTTAAGAAGTATGATCAACGACAGCGGAAGGCAATGGAACATCAAGTCTATAAGGTTGATTTTACTGATCAAAGTGCTTCCGTGAAAACATTTGTGCCAGGAACAACGAGATGTTATACCCACATTGTCAAGTTGATGCTAAGAGAGTGTAGCTGTGGAGACTGGAAGCAAAATGGCATACCATGTTCACATGCAATGCAAACTTGTCGACATTTTGGAGTTAATCCGATGATTTACATGAACTCCTTTTTCAATACAAGTGCGTATGTGGACACCTATAGTGGTAAGTTTGAGCCATTGCCTAATGAATATTATTGGGATGAGGCTTCCTTCCAACTGTGTCATAATCCGGCATTGCTTGAGAAGAGGCATAAAGGAAGAGGCAAGACGACGAGAATTGAAAATGAAATGGATTGGGCACAAACACGCGCTAGGCAACAATATCGTGCACAAGATCAAGTTGTTTCCCAGACTGAAACTTCATATGATCGTAGATGAGATTGTTGTGTTTAGAAAGTTGTAATGTTGTTTATTTTAGATGTAATCAATTTTTGATATGTATGGGGATTATGTGTATTCAATTTTGAATTAAGATTGATGTTAGTTTTCCACTGTTTTTATGTATACCATTTCAAATTTTATGTAATTTGTTCCATTATAAGATTTCAATTATGTATTGTTCTTCTAATAGATTTAATCTTATTGCAGTATGGAGTATTTCGGAGAATATGGCCCTATTAGTGGTGAGATTTTAAGGGAACAACACATACACCGATCTGAGGATGTATTTGCAGGAGAAGTTGACCAAAAATTGAGGTGCAGACACGGAAGTGGTATCTTTTGGAGACTTGATGACCATGATCCTTATAGGATGACCCAAACGATGATGGCAGGGAAATACTGAGACATACACAGAGGTTGCATTACCGAGTCATATACATGTTGTATCGTATGGGATTCTATGGTGTCTACAGATGTGGTGATTACACAATTTATAAATCATTAATCACTGCACTAGTTGAGAGGTGGCGGCCTGAAACTCATACATTTCATTTTAGAGTTAGAATTAAACGTTCAATTACTTAGTGGTGATGTTCTACTTATTATTATTATTATTATTATTATTATTATTATTATTATTATTATTATTATTATTATTATTATTATTATTATTATTATTATTTAAAAAATCAACATATAAAATTACAAAGACTGATTTCCACTCGGTCGGCCGCGTAAAATGAGAGACCGAGTGACCCGACCGAGTGCGAAGGTTTCTGGATTTTCTTCGCACTCGGCCGCCCGAGTAAAGTGCGCGACCGAGTGCCCCGACCGAGTGCGAAGGTTTCAGGATTTCTTTCGCACTCTGCCGCCCGAGTAAAGTGCGCGACCGAGTGCCCCGACCGAGTGCGAAGGTTTCAGGATTTCCTTCGCACTCGCCTCCCTGAGTAAAGTACGCGATCGAGTAGACTGACCGAGTGCCAAATTTAAGCATTTTCTTCGCACTCGGCCGCCTGAGTAAAGTGCACGACCGAGTAAGCTGACCGAGTGCGAAGGGTCGGACAGTTTTAAAAAGAGCACTTCTCTTCATTTTTCTCAAACCCTCATCATTCGAAACCCTAGCCCCTTCAAATTTCTCCTCTTCAATCCGAAAAATTACCATCATACAACTGAATTTTTTCATTGAAATCATTCAACCCATCATTTTAAACAACAAATTGTTCCAATCTTTGAAGAAATTGGTGGAGATTTGAAGGATTCAAGCAAGAACAATAATTTTCATCTTTTCACTCTTAAGGTATATTTTCGTTAACCATTGCTTTTGTTGATTAAATATGTTGATGATGGACTTATTTGGAGTATTTTGACATGAAACTTGATATGTTTTCTTGCAATTTTTCATTGAAGTTTTTTATCGAACACTTGGTATGCATGATATAATCTTCTATTTAGATATGTTTTCATTTAACATTGAGGTTGTTGTTTGAATATATTGATGAGGGACTAATTTGGAGCATTATGACATGAAAGAAGTTATGTTTTTTTGTAAGTTTTCATTGAAGTTTTTTATCGAACACTTGGTATGCATCATATAAATTAGGAATGTGCCATGATTTAGTGTAGAATAATGATGAAATGATCTTAATATCCCATGAAATTGAATGTTGAATGATGAAATCCCATGAATTTCAATGTTATGCCGGATGCCTACGGCATACACTTTGCAAATTGGGAGAATGAAAGTGCAAGGTGGTTTGAAGTGCAAAGGAAGAAAAGGCGAGCCACTCGTTGGGCCGATGTAGAATGCATGCAGGAAATGGGCATATACGAAGATTTGAAAAAATTGTGCAAGAATATCGGGTGGTCTAAATTCTTTGCAATGCATGAGAAGACGTATGAGCCCCTAGTTCTCGAATTCTTCTCACAGCTTCAAGTAGGATACAATGAAACGGTGCCAGAATCGATGATATTTTATGTGGGAAACGAGTGCCACCATTTTTCAGCCGAAGAGCTCAATCATATTTATGGATTTCCCAAGAAGAAGTACTCCAATCTACCCAATGAGAGGATCAACTTTCCCGAGTTCAATGCAGTGAGTTTTTGGAAGGAAATAACACAGTCTCATCCAGATACCCCATCGGTCTACCACTCTAGTAGATCGAAAGCATCCAGTATTCGAAGCCCGGTGATCTGATATTTTCAGAGGTTCGTCTCCAATACAATTTTGGCGAAACCTGAGCCTGGAGTGGTCACCTTGGATGAGTTGTTCGTGCTATGGTGCTTGGTGAAAGGTAAGAAGTTCAATGTGGCACCAATGCTCTTGAGGCAGTTTGTCCGAACAAAAAATCAGGTGGCTAATCATATTGGAGGTTTGATCACTCCAATTGCTCGACACTACGGGGTCAACTTTGAAGGCATGGAAGAGACACCAGGCGAGACAAGTATAAACCTCGAATTGCTGTGTAACATGAAGATGTGCCAATTACATCCCGGCACCAGAAAATTGTATCTGATTTTATCAGATAAAAAGAGGTTTGCACTGCCCAATTCTCGCCTCACCAATATTGCTGGAGGGAAGGTCCCTAATATTTTACTGAATGGCTCGGTTCATATAGAAGCAATCGAGGAGAGTGAGAATGAATTAAAGAATGAGGAGGAACGGAGGAAGAGGAGGAGAAGAACTACGGATGCCAGAACAGAGCCTATGGACCTTGATATTGAACAACTACAGGCGGATGAAATGATGGGTGAAGCACAACTGCCCTCATACGATCAGGCAGGAACTTCTTCACAGCATCCACAGTATCCACCTCAGTATCAAGGGGGGTGGAACGATTGGTCGGATTGGAGAAACGCTTTGGATGCGCGTCTTGCCAACATAGAAGGGGATGTTGCCAACATAAAAGAGTATGTGAATCGTGAAGCCTACAATTCTCAAATTTCACTTGACATGCAAAGGCAACAATATGAGTGGCATGTGCAACAAGGCCATTTTCAAGAAAGAGAATATCCAGCTTATCGACCATTCGGCCCATCCAACACACCGTACCGACCCCCTCAGTGACTACTTTTTAAGAATGTATTGCTTTCATTTGAACCTCTTTACTTTGATGTTTATTGATGATTTCGAGTAGTAGTATTAAATTTGATTTGAAATTTTTCCTTATAAAGCATAATTATTGTTATTTGTTGGAAAATCAATTCATCAACACATTTCAAGAAATTATAACAATCTCATTTAACAATTTCATCGACTTTTTACCAAACTAACTAAATTAATAAATTCGACTACAACACGATAAAATAAAAATAAGAGTGTACAAAAACGGGAGAACGAACAAAAAACCGAGAAGATGAATAAATCAGAAAATCCACTCGGTCGGCCGAGTAAAATGAGAGACCGAGTAACCGAGTGCCCCGATCGAGTGCGAAGGTTTCAGGATTTCCTTCGCACTCGGCCAGCCGAGTAAAGTGGCAGACCGAGTGCTGTGGCCGAGTACATTCCTCGAACTCGGTTGGCCGAGTAATGTTGAGACCGAGTGTCTGGGCCGAGTGTCAGGTACCACTCGGCCGGCCGAGTGGTGACTCGACCGAGTGCCCAACCGAGTAAGCAAAGTCGCCTCAGGGGCGACTTTGCTCATTTTTTTAATTTTTATTTTTTTCACTATATTTTATTAAAAAAAATTTTTTTTTACCATATTTAATTAATTCTGCCTAATATTTTATTGTTTCTAATATTAAAGGTTCGGCCCACTAGTGAATATTACAACGTCTCAGGAATTAATATTTGAAGGGATAAACAGGACCAATGTGGGAGAAACCTAATGTGTTACTTTTATGGGCTATGACCATAACACAATGCCCAAAGGACCAATTCATGTCTCCAAGAAGGAGGCCCAAGCCCAATATTAGGTCCTAAGTTGTTAGGGTCCCATAAATTTTACACCCACAATTTTATATGGGCAACGTTCGTGGATAAATATACATAGCTCATACTTACATGTGGTCACGATTTTAGTTTTGAATTGGAACCAGCAATCAACGATTTAATTTGAACTGTTGATTCGGTTTTAATTCAAAATTGAAATTTAGCCGGTTCGATTCCACCCCTCCTAATTTCAAAAATCGACAATTTCAGAATTGAAATCGAAACCGACAGAACCTTGTTCATGTATACTAATACTTCATTATATTTGATTTGGATAGTTTTTTTGGGTAATTTCAATGAGGACTATTTAGTATAAAAATTATGTACAAAAATATGGCATATAAATACATTATATGATATATAATAATTCAAATTATATATAGCACATAATATGCAAATAATATTTAATTTAGTATAATAAAAATCATGTATAATATATAATATGTAAATAATATCTTATTTAGTGTTTAAATATAAATTATTCTCCTTTATTTAATCATTTTTCAACTTTTTATGTATTTTTTAATATACTTTCTCTCAATTTCATTATTCAAGAACTTATAATTCATTACTTCAAGTAAAATAAAGTAAACACGAAAAGAAAAATAAAAAAATGTATTCAAATTGCTACTAAGGAAAACACTTTAACGCTCAAAAGGTCTGATTAGGAAAACAAGCACATATATGATGTATGATGTATGATGTATGATGTATGATGTATGATGTATGGTGAGTGATCATTGAAACTCACTGAAATACATGCAACAAACGGATTTTATCAATTTAATGATTGATAGTATTCTCTATTTATTTATAAATGCATTCTATTAATTTAATAATCTATATTTAATTAAATTATTTGTTGAATTTATTTGTTAAATGATATAACTTCGAATTTGTTGATTTATAAATGTTTATGTCTACTATTTTTCAACACCAATAAAATAAAATAAAAAATCAAATTGGTGTACTAAAGTTTCCAAGAAATTTTAAGAAAAAAAAGTACACATGAAAGTCGCACTAACGGACACGTTTTAAATTAAAATGGCCTAATATTACATATCATAATGATGCAACATTTTTTTTAAAAAAAATTAATCTTATTGATGTTTATTTTCATATATATTTATTGAGTGAGTTTCTTGTGCTAAGATGCACTGTGCACTTAAAAAATATTATTTAGATTACATGAAAAATATTACTATTTTTTTAAGATAATAAATTATTAATAATATTTTTTAATTAAATAATTAATATTTTACATCAAGTTGTACTTGCACTGTATATAAGTTTTGCAAAATTTATTTTATTTATTAGCCCATGTGATTTTCTTGAATATATGTAGACAAGATAACCTAATTAATGCTACTTACATTCCAAAATAGCGTTTCTTTAATGATTCACGACGCGCTTTCTTATACTTTTATGCTCCTACCTGACCATAGGCTTCAAACTTGGATAAACATGTTTCTTTACTTTTCTAATCACAAATTTCTCTCTCTCTCTCTCTCTCTCTCTCTCTCTCTCTCTCTCTCTCTATATATATATATATATATATATATATATATATATATTCTCTCTCTCTCTCTCTCTATATATATATATATATATATATACTCTCTCTCTCTATATATATATATATATATATATATTCTCTCTCTCTCTCTCTCTCTATATATATATATATATATATATATATACTCTCTCTCTCTATATATATATAAATAAATAAATAAAATTTCAATTTTATTTTCTCGCCTAAACTTCATTACTTATTTAAAATAATTATATTATTATTAAATTAAAATTAGACCTTTTTATTCTGGAGATTTTGATTCGATTTCAAATATTAAAGTATTCCACAAATTTATGTGTTTCAAAATTAGATGATATCAAGATGAATATACTGCAATATTTGATACATAATTCAAAATCTAGATATTTTTTCGAATATTAATCAAATCACAAAAATATGAAATTCAAAAAATATATGAAATCTAACAAATATATGACTCAATTTTCTCGATTCATTTTATCAAACAATATATATATATAATTAAAATGACTTTTTTCTAATTCCGTTTTCCCGCCTAAACTTCATTATTTGTTTAGAATAATTATATTATTATTAAATTAAAATTAGACGTTTTTATTCTGGAGATTTTGATTCGATTTCAAAATTTAAATTATTCAACAAATTTAGGTGTTTCAATATTAGATGATATCAAGATGAATAAACTGCACTATTTGATACATGATTTGAAATCTAGATATTTTTTCGAATATTAATCAAATCACAGAAATATGAAATTAAAAAAATATATGAAATCTAACAAATATATTACTCAATTTTGTCGATTCATTTCATCAAAAAAATTCTATATATATATATATATATAATAAAAATGACTTTTTAAAATTTTATTTTTTTCGGCCTAAATTTCAACCATATAAATGTAAAATTATATATATTTATGGAACTCTTTTAAGATTCATTTTTTAAATTTAATTGAAGAGATTAATATCAACAATCTTCGGGATTCGCTTAGTTTCTGTTGTTCAACATAAATAAATCTGAATTTCTTAAAAAAATTGTTAACTCATAATATATTTAAAATAAGAAATAAATTTGTTAGGGACGTGAAATCATTGTAGTTTCATTATATTATGAAAAATCATTAACAACTTTCCTATAATTAATCTATCAATTATTTAAAGTCACCCAAATCACATGGATAAAATCTGATTTTGTCAAATATGAAATCAAATTTTCAACAATCTTACCATAATTCAAAATCATTTCTCAATTTTGTCACAAAAGCCTACACTCTTCAAAATATTATTTTTAGATTTTTTTTTATTCACATGTTGCTTTCAATTTATTATAAACATATTTAATTTTTCTAACTATTTTTCTTTCTTATTTTTAAACGAAAAGTTTGTCCACCTCTTTCATGTTTCGTTTGATTATTCTTATCATTTTCTATTGAGATCTGTTAATTATTTCGACGTATAAGCACCGTGCGATTTTTCATTAGCTTTCAAAGTATTTGTTTATATCAAATTTCAAATTTTTGTAATATTATTACATTTAATTAGCAATTTGCAAAATATTTTTGTTCTTAATTTGACTATGTAATTAGCAAATTTTACGAGATCTGTACAAATATTTATTTTCTTTATCTGCTGACATCGCTCTTTTTTTATTTAATTTGATTCAACCTTCTATAAATCATGGATATCATGCTTATCAATTTGTAAACGAGGCTAATTCTAATAGAAAAAAAGACAAAACATAAAATTATAATAACTTTCTACTCATTATACAAAAAAATAATTACTGAATTACAAATTTGCACCTTCTACAATATACCATATAACTCGAATATATGATTATATTACAAAATATAAAAAAAAAAAATATCTTCTGTGCGCACAGGTCCACACTCGTAATTTAAATAGGATTATCTTATGTAAAACAATTTATCTTACGTTCCAATTTTAAAAATAATAATTTATTATTTTTTGATAATTTGTTGATTCTAAATTCTTATATTTTAAATGCATCCATCCAAAACAAATTTTAGAAGAAGAAATTATGCATGGTTTGCAGAAATTAGAAATATTAATGTTTGGATAGGGTTTGCAGGAATCTATGGTCCGTAAACAACGGTTTCATAATAGGATTATAAACAATTTCTTTTATAAGAAATCATAAAAATAATTTGCATAATCTCCATCTGAAATGCTTAATTATTGATCCAAACCCTAGGATTCGAACATTTCAAACGTAAATTTAAAATATTAGTATTATAATCAAATAATATATATCATATATAAATTTTATATACCTAACACGTTTTCACCTGCCTGCAGACCTAGGGGGCTAATGGTGCCACCGCCCACTACAAATTTTAATGTTTTATATATTATTGATACATATAATTATATTTCATATAAACAACAATCCCCTTCAAAATAACCCAAATTATCTAAAAAACCTAAATTTCCAAGATATTCAATATGCAATACTAAATTACAATAAATGATTAATTTATATTATGCTGATTGATTTATTAATTTTATTAATTTCATAAAATACACATATGTATATAGATATATACAAATAAATAATAGGACTAATTATTTTCGATCTAGTCGAGTCTATCCACCCTCCCCTTGTATGTTGACAAAAATAAAGAAATAATCAATCATTGGGTTTCCATCAACATAGGATAGAATAAACCAAACAATAACATCTGGTATATTTGAAGGTGGAGCATTAATTTAAACTCCAAACCCTAGGTTGCACCTAGAGAAATAGATTCAAGACTTTTATGCCATTGTTGATGTCTTTTTTCTTGATGAGTTTCTTCTACGCCAGGGCAGTGGATGAGGCCGACGAACGTAATAGCTAGTATCCTAATTATGGACAAATGACAAGACATACAAGGTATAAATAATGTCATTGTCATAAGTATAGTTTCAACCATTTTCAAAGACATTAGCTGTCATATGAAGAACTATAAGTAGAGCAAAATGCTTAGGAAAGAGAACAAATTAGCCCTAGGACAGACTGCTGACTAGATAGCTATGTATTACACTTGGTTCAAGCATGAGGCTACAAGTATGTCGCACGAATCTCGTCATTAGCGATTCTAACCTTGACCTTACTCTGATTTATGATGTTTATGTGCTGGGTTAATGCCGGTTGATTATAACTTAGACGCAGTAGTCAACCCTCATCTACATTATTATTTGGTAAGATTACGTAATTAGATTGTCATGATTTTAAGCAATAGTTATTTTAAATTGATAGCACATAAATTCAAGTTTTTTTATTTAATTTAAATTGAGAGCACATAAATTAAAAAATATATATATATTATGATAGTGATTGGTTATGAAACATAGGTTCCAGGTATGTTAATGATCAAATTAGACTGTTTGTGCGTAAAGATGAATGTGGACAAGGGTGGTGTTGGTCTTCAAAAGGCAATGGAGGTCTGCAAAGATTTTCTTGGGCCGGCTAGATATTGGCTCTCATGTTCACACGGAGCTTGACTTCAGCAAGAACATAAGTTGATTTTATAGCTTCTCCAACAAGAAACTATTTTGGCATTTGATGTTAGTTTTCACCTTCTTGTACTTTATTCTCTGCATCATTTTAAAATTTTTGAAAATTTTGCACCATTTTTATGGTAAATTTATTATTGCGCTATATTTTTTCCTTTTCTTCTTTATATGATTATATTTTTTTTAATATTTAATATTGTAATATTTTTTTATCTCAATTATCCAAACTGAAATTAAATCAAGTTTTTTGAAAATCATATGATGTGTAATTTAAATAATAATAAAAATAAGTATATGAGTTTTTAAATATTATATACAAATTTAATAGAATTGCATAATACTACCCGACATTCAATTTTACATATATATTTTTTAAATATGATAGTTTAAGAATATAAGTAAAATAAATATTATCTCAAAATTTAATGTTAAATAAAATTACATATATAACATTTTAAAAAATATTTAGTAGTAAAAATAAATATTAAAATAAAGAAAATAAAGATTATTGTGTAATATTATTTTTTAGTGGAGAAAATAATGCAAATTGTTAGAGAGAGTATGCAAATTTTATGTTAAACTAGTGCAGAATTTGCACTAAAGTAATTCAAAGTGTTTGTGATTGTCTTAGTGATCTAATGATGCCAAATGAAAGGATTGTTGTTTATCATATAAAAGTTATTCTAAATTACATTTTGATCTTTTTCAAGAGCTCATATCAATGTGAAGGTTTGACACCTTGATGTCAGCTCTTCTCATCAAGGATTGTAGTATATTTCAAGAATCTTGAGTTGTCCGTCCACTAAAGCATTATATGAGATGGATTCAGAACGTTGTGAGATAATTCGGTCTCTTTGCAATTAATGGTGCTTTTGAAGAAATTATTCAAATTAATTTGTGTATTAAAATTAAAAGTAAATAGTATTTGAAAGCAGAAGTGATTGTTGAATGATTGCTAACTAGTCAAATTTTCATCAAACTTTTTTTATTGGGAAGTCCTATAATCACTTTTAATCAGCTTGAAATACGTGAATTGACTTTGACAATTAATTTTTTTAATTTACAAATCCTTTTAGATGAAATAAAAGTGATTTTAAATTCAAAACAGAATTTGCAAACATGCCTTAATTTGTTTAGCTGGATGGATGTATATATGAGATCCTAAAAGATTGGAATTAATATACACAATTAGAATTTCGTATTGTAAATTATACAAACATGTTATATATATGGTAATTGTATTAATACATATATGCCTAATATGACATAACTTATACATTCAATAGTATTAAAGAAAAAGATACATCACTAAATGAACTTCTAAATACAATCTGAATTGGTTGAATCTTCTATTTTACTTAATATTTTATTTTTTATCCTAATTATATAAATACATATTACATATTAATAAAATTACAATATAAAATAAAACACAGTGAGAATATATCGGTAATGATTGGTGAAAGATTGATTCCGTGAAAATCAATAATTCTGCTGAGGGACCATTAACACTTTCTTTAACTCGAACCCTGCTCATAACACGTGGCAGACCTAGTGCTATTTTAATTTTGAAGGTTAATTTCTGTAGTATACTTTATCTTTGGGTGCTTTTTTAATTTAATATTGATGTGGCTGTTAAGGAAATATATTTTATTATAAACTCATTTATACTTTAATAATAATAATAATAATAATAATAATAATAATAATAATAATAATAATAATAGATTATTGTTGCCAAAATGTGATATCTGATCCACTCACATGTACGGATTTCATACGAGTTATATAATCTATTTAGAGAGAACCACCAAATCTTTGGGAAGAGTTGAACAATCTTGCAAACTATTTTTAAAGTGCAACCCAACATATTCAAATCATAAATAGAAAAAAACAATTTAATTACGTAATCTTGGAACTAAACTGGCCCTTCGTCTTCTTTCGTACAACTAATTATGTTTTTAAGCTCTTAACTAATCGTTTGTTAAAGAAATCATGTTAAGTTGTAGGGCTCCACTATAAGAGCAACTCAGATAGACCCTTTCTTACAAAATGCTAAATAGTATTTTTTTTTTTTTAATTTGGTAAATTATGCTTCCATAAAAAAAAAGACATATAACTGAAGAATTAGATTATTTAGAGTACCTTATCATAAAATTTGAAGAGAGTGACATAACAAGACAAATAAAAAAAAAATTAAAATTAAAAACCTACACATTTTTTATATTCATGTGTACTCTCTTTTTGTATCTCACACAAAATTCAGCGAAGGAAAATGTAATTCATTTTACCAACAATAAAATATATGAAAAACATTACACTCTCATAATACACTATTCATTTTATTTAAACTATCTCATATCCCTCATTTATAAAGAACAAATCAAATCAACTATAATCTTACGTATATATTTATGTTTGGTATATCCAATAATACATTAAATATATATATATATATATAATTATTTTAAAAATAAATATATATCACCCTAATTTTCGAACCACCAAAACAAAAAGAAAGATAAAAACAGAATCAGTAGCAACTTGAGCATAAAAATTAACCCGAATTCGTCGTATGGCTTAATAAATTGGTGCCGTCAAGGGTTCGAGTTGCATCCAAATTTCGATTGAAGTAGACTAGGCTTAGTCATGCTTGTTCAAAAGCCTCCGACATTGCTAGCCATAGCTGGAACCAACCCAAAATAATAATAAAAATAAGTAATAAATAATGAAGGATATTAATAAGCTGAAGAAGCATGTGAACTCTTACTAGAACAGAAAGAGGCACCTAGCTGAAATTTGTAAAAAAAAAATATATTTTTTAAATTTAATTATTAAATCTGAATTAAAACATGTAAAGTTGGTGTTGTCACTGTTATTTCATCGTATATAATATATAAATTTAAACATCTATCATTACATAGAACACACCATTTAAATACAATTATAATTTTAAATGTTGTACACTTTCCGTCCTAAAAACGAGCTTAGTTTCAAAAATAATTTGTGTTCCCAAAAAAAACAAAAGAAAAAAAAGGTCATATTTTGAAAGTTGAAGTCATTTTTTATTAGTTAATTTCATTTTTTAAAATTCTCAAGTTACATATAATTGAGTAAGTCAAATCAATAAATAAAAACTATAAGTGTAATTATAATTTTTTAAGAAATTATAACTTTATCAAATTGACCAAAAATAAGAAGTTATACTCTCACGAAACAAGATTTATAATTAATTTTTCTTTTATGCTAAAAAAAAAAAGTATGTCATTATTTTTATTCTAGAATTGAATTACCATAATCGTACAAGTTTTGACTCAAAATAATAAGTTTAAATATTCTTAATAAAAAATTGACCGGCCAAACTTTCTTAGCCATTTTGAGTGGGCCCACTACTACTTCCCAATTTAAGGGGTTAAATTTGGCGGTCCAATTCTGAAATAAATAAAAGATCTTTCATTAAAAAACGCATTAGACCATTTATTCTTAATACAATAACATTATAAATAAAATATGAATAAATAAAATATACATTACTGCTCTATGATAGTTTGAGGAAAAAAGAATTTATTTAAAAAAAAAAAAACCTGATGAAGAATAGATTGTTTGTAAAGGAAATAATATGATATGGCAATAGACCCGTATGGGTTGATGTCACTTATATGTTTTTTATGCAGTTTCATCATTCTTGAATCAGCGCACGAGAGAATATATTCTTTCCATAACACAACTCACGCAATATACGCATGCAAGAATTAAGGGTTTTTGGCTGTTCTGGAAATATATGGATAAGAGAATGTTTTTGTCGAAATCTGATTTTGCTCCAAAATAGTTAAATAGTCCCACGACTTGGAAAAATGTAGAAAGCAGATGTTTGTTCATGGAAACAGAAAAAAGGCAGGACAGTCTCGTATTTCGGAAAATGTGTTTGGGTGTTCTGATGATACATGCAGATTTCTTCTTTGTTTGGGTGTGCTTGTCGTAAGGGATTCCTCCCACACATTTCACTCTCTACCTCACTTTCCCCCATCTTTACTCCCTCACCAATCACTGCACCCCGTTCCCAATAAAATCCATATGTGTTGCTCTCCACTCATACCATAACTATTTGATGATGAGTATACATATAATTGTTATATAAGCAGTTGTTAATTATGGATGTATAAAATAACAATCATATATATATATATATATATATATATGTGCTATGTACATTATAAACTCATTATTATATACATTAAAAAGAATACGAGATATCAAATAAATGCCACTTTGAGCCATTGAACCCTGATGTACACTTTTTATTTTGTACAAGAATGCCGCTTAATTATCAAATTCTGGACCACAAACATAATAACCTCAAACTTTTACATTTTATTTTTAACTTTTAAGAATTACTACTATGTCGAAGTCAATATAAATTTCATACTCTATGACCACAAAATGATATAATTTGTTACATTTATCATTTATTAGTATTCCACATCTGTATTGGCAAAGAGGTGATAGTTTAAACTCCCCCCTGCTTCACTTTAATTACCAGGGGGCTCCTTGTACGGCATAAGGGGGCTTTACCTCAAACTTTTCTAAAATTCTGCGAACAACATTATTACTTCTTATATGAGCGAGGACATATATATATATATATATATATATATTTATGTATATTTTTTCTATTGAAAAATGATTTTTTTAATTGATTTGACTTTTTTTGAGGTATTTATATAAATTGTGGAGCGTTGTAATAAATGTAGCATGCACCACATTACTGTTATTTTTAAAAACTCTGTAGAACATCATTGTTACGCATCCAGCTAGCATATATACGAAATTACTGCTAATGAGATAAATTAGGAGAAACATAATGTTTAGATTCAAATTAGTCAAAATACACTGAACTCTCTCAATTTACGTGTTCCGGTTCCGGACACATACAGGACACATCCTCACGTGTAACCTACTGTAGATACATATATGTGTTGCAACTTGGCTTTTTCTTTCTTTTTTTCGTTTTTTAAATAAATTTTGGTGCTGTTTGATTCTTAAGCTGAACACTTTAAATAAAGGGCAAATGTAGCTTCTTCACCTGTACCCAGCCTCTACGTGTAGTTCTCCCGTGGGAGAAAAGAACAGAAAAAGTGCTAAAGGAAACAGGGAGAGAGAGAGAGAGAGAGAGAGAGAGAGAGGGAGGGAGAGAGAGAGAGATGGCTCTGGAAGCTGTGATTTACCAGCAAGATCCTTTCAACTATGGCTACAAAGATTATAATTACAATATAGGATTGGGTGCCCACGACGGTTTTAGCCTTGATCAATTGCTTCAAGAAGATAATAAGCCAAATGCAGCAACTCTTGATTGTTCAACTGAATATTGGGATTCCCCGCCTTCTTCGGTTGCCCGGAACTCTACTTCTTCGCCGGAGACTTGCGGCGGTACTTCTGGAGTTGGGTTCTGTGCCGGAGGAGTATACTCGCCGGCGAAGGCTCCGGTGGCGGCGGCGAGCCGGACAAAGAGGCGGCGGAACAAGACCTTGAAGAACAAGGAGGAAATGGAAAGCCAGAGGATGACGCATATCGCGGTGGAGAGGAATCGCCGGAGGCAGATGAATGACTACCTCGCCGTACTCCGTTCTTTGATGCCCCCTTCCTATGCTCAAAGGGTATGCCCCCACCACCTCCCAAATACAAAATACTTTCTCCATCCAGATTTAAAAAAAAAACTAAAAACAATATTTGTCATTATTTCGTTTGGCATTACTAATGTATTTTCAATTTGAAAATGAATGAATGTCCATTAGGGAGATCAAGCATCCATTGTAGGTGGTGCCATCAATTTTGTGAAGGAGCTGGAACAACTACTTCAATTTCTTGAAGCTCACAAGTTGAGGGATCGGGAGCAACATAAAGATGGCAATTCCGATATATTTTCAGATTTTTTCACTTTTCCCCAATACTCAATGCGGCCAAGCACCGTCGATGGGGCGGCGGAGAGGCGGTCGACCATCGCGGATATCGAGGTGACGATGGTGGAGGGTCATGCAAATATCAAGATACTCTCAAAACGACGACCAAAACAACTCCTCAAAATGGTGACTAGATTTCAATATATCTGCCTGAGTATTCTCCACCTCAACATCACCACTGTTCATCAATCAACCCTCTACTCCTTCAGTGTTAAGGTATTATTATTATTATTATTATTATTATTATTATTATTATTATTATTATTATTATTATTTTAAACATAAAAAGTATATTTATCAAAAAGAAAATAAAGTGTCTTCTTTGTTGCCCTTGTTTAATCAGGTAATTTGAGTAGATTCATATTTACACTTGGTAAACTACATTAACTATGATATCTACCATTTAATTTGTGTGTTATACTCTATAAAGCACACTAATTGAACTTACTAATAATTTTAATTTTATACAAAATATGTGAAATGCAATGGTTATTTCTAATTAAAAAAAACCAATCATTAATAAAATTATATTCCTATCTTAATTGTTAATAATGATAATATTGTTGATACAATTAATAATTAATGTTGTAAATATTTAAAATAAATTTAAATATTTTATGTTTCACAATTTAGAAAATTATATTTCTTTAATAAACAACATACTATATATGTAATTTAGATTTTTTTATTATAATATTTTTTTGTAAAAAATATTATTTGAATTAATATGTATTCATCACAATATATGAATATCTAATATGTATATTTTTCTAATATCCTCACATATATATGTTATATATAATAATCATATATTTTTGTTATTTACATCAATTTTATTAATTACGTCTTAATTAATTACACAAGAAATTTATCGAGCAATTCATATAAATTACTAATTGTCAATCTTGCAAATAAAAGAGTATGCACCAAAATTAGAGGAGGTTTTGAATATAAATAAAATTATCACCATTAATATGAATTAATATATCTATATAATATTAAAATTATTTATATTATATAAAACATAACATATAAATTAGACATGATATGATGTATATTATGTATTTCTATTGAATAATAGAATTCAGGAGTTTCAATTTTGTATATTTGGTGGCTCCATAAATAATATAGATAGCTAAAAATACGTAAGTATTAGGAAATATTTTCATTAAATTGATGCAGTTATATGGGTTTTATGAAGAAGTTGGATAATTTATTTATTGGAGCTTAGGTGGAGGAGGAATGCCAATTGAGTACAGCGAATGAGATAGCCACAGCAGTGCATGAGATGGTGGGAATGATCCAAGAAGAGTCTACATCTAGCCCAGACAACCCGCCGCAGCCTCTTAATTACATCTAAATTTATTACCTTTTCTTAGTCTTAGAATGCTATCATTATTTGTCTTTTAAGGAATATTATGTACCATAAAATATAGCCTCCTTCCAGATGAGTTTTTTTTTTTTGTTTTTTTTAAATTATTGCGACGGTAATGGCTATTCTATTCTAGCTTAAAAAAATTCAACCCTATTTTATTATTTTATAATTATTCAAAATAAGTAGACCCATAAATTATAAGTTTCGATCATGAATCTTGAATCTTAATTTTGCAAAGTGGCAAAAGTAGTTTTTTCTTTTTTAGTAAAATATGAAAAATGGGATTAATTAAAACCAAAAGTGGCTGATTAACACAGAACCAGTGGTAAGTTGATTCCGTTTGAGAGATGGTGGCAGCGATCCCCGAGAGGATTACTTAAACTAATATGAAACTTTGTTTTTAGAATATATATTTAGAAAATATATTTTAATTCAATTAATCTCGAAATAAACGTTTCCTTTTTTATGTTTTAAGTTATTATCCTCTGATATTTTGTTTTATACTGTTTTGGGGAAATATTGAACGATGATCTGATTCTTTTATTTCTATTCCTCTGATTGTCTTGCCATTATATATATATATATATATACACACACACACATAATTAGGATTTACCTTTTTAAGTTAGATTGCATGTGTCGCTCAAAAGTAATAATAAATCTAATAATATTAAAATGGTACTCACATGTTTGCTGAGAAAAGCAGGTCAAATTTTTTCTTATGATTTAAATGATTTGACACCATTAGTGTTTATAATTATTTTCTATTATACTTTAACAATATTTTAATTTATGGTGTTCGAAAAAGTGAATAATTTAGAAAAATAAAATAAAAATAATGGTGTTATACTTCAATAACCTATTTATTTATTTATTTGGAAGAAAACTTATTTAGTAAAATATCGAACATCCCTTCTCTTCATTTAGTTAAATTATTCGCAACAAAGTTCTCTATACTATTATTAAATAGAGGAATAAAATGCGTTAATTATTTTAGTCAGATGTTAGAATCAATAATTTCCCTCCTTTTTTTTTTGTTAATAAACTATTTTTTAACTTCAATAAAATTATATTTTAAATAAAATCATATTTACTAACAAATTTTGTATTATTTTGATACAATGATATAATTATATGAGATAGTAACAATTATGCAGAATTATATAATAATTGTGAATAATTCCAAAAATAAGGAACAAACAAATAAAAACAAAGAACTTTGAGGAAATTAAATTAAGTAATAAATATTGAGAGGCTCTTTCAGATGAGAGGTTGTCCTGAAAACTGGAATCTTAAAAGGGAAGGGTAGAAATAATGTAATCGGGGCCATTAGTATCTGGGGCTTAGAAGAATGATTGGAGAGGTTGAGAAGTGTTTCTGACAGCTTCCTCTTAAATAGGCTAAGTTGGAGACACATCAGTTACAAAAGTGAATTTAACTTTTTCTCATAAATCTTTGTGCTTGGTCGCCCCTTTTTTTATTATATTATTGAGATTTCCTGCTCGTTGATCTTGATCTTCTAATGTTAAAAAGTTATGATATTTATGCAGAGAAAAGATAATAGAAAACGTATATATTTTAGTAATAGAGAAAATAATTTGGACAGAGACCTTAAAATGTATAATGGTATGGTGTTGTGTCCAATTATTTTGTGGTTGTCAGTGTTCACAAGCGAACACAGTTGCATTTGCATATCGATCGCAGTGTTGGGCCAAGGGACAAGATTTCTGACAGTATGAGATGTATTTTAGTGATGAGTCAGGGAGGGCCCATAAGATAACAACTACAGATAGGCCCAACACATGTCCTGGACCTGACCCAAACTCCACTCAAATCTTATACATCAATATATCAAACAATTTTTATTTATTTTTTATTATTGACAAGAAAATAAAACTCTTTTAGGACCGAGGGAATATTAAATTCTATGTAATCGACCTAATTTTTTGGATATCTAAATAAAGACTTGTTGGAATTATGAATGAATTATGAGAAGAAAAAAGGAAAAATTGGAGGGGGTGATGCATGTAGAAAGCACATGGGTTTTGATGTGAACAGATCTGTGTAAGTGTATGCCAAAATCGGGCAAAAAGGTTATGATTTTGATGAATCGTTGCAGCAGCTTTCCCTAGATTTGAGGCAGCAACCTCTGTTTCTATGCAAACCTTTCATAATAAATTTACACCTTTCTTATATATATAATTTATTTTCTTTTATTCATCTTTTATTTTCACAATTTTTTTATTGCTCGTAAAACTCTATTGTCATAGGTACGTGTCACTAGTTATTAAATTAATTTGATCTTCTTCTTATTCACATATGAGATTGTGGGTATAATTTACAAATGAGTCGATTCAAGTTATATATAATAATAATTTTGTTAGATCAGAATATGTGCGCGTGTGTATGTGTTCAACAGTAGTTCGAACTGTAAATGAACATGCGGAAGCTTAAAATAAGATTTGATTTTAAGCGAGGAAGAAATCCCTTCTTCCTCTCAAGTAATTTTATTAGAAGACATATTTGTTCCCACAAATGTTACAGTAGAACTTACACGTATTTGGCTCCACCTAAATACTTGTCTACCCGTGTAACTAATTCTTCTAAAACACTTACTTGACCATCTAGTCCCCTAGATGGATTTGAATACAAACTCCCGTCTGTATTGAGTTGAGATCTCCCGAAATCAACGTGCGGTGAAGTTCCAAAGTAATCCAGACTTTGCGAGGTTCGCCTTTAGTTCGCCATTGAGTTCATCCCAGTCTATTGTATTCTTACGAATATAACAGCACACTCATCAGCCTCTCTATGTCTCTCTGCCCATATGAATGATAATTGAATGTATTGGAGAGTTGCAGTCTCTACAGCTTGAGGTTGTATTTATAGTCTCTCATGTTCTCCACGAGATCTGCCGGTATCTTCTCATATCTTGGTGTTGATATGCATATATGGCCTGAATATGCATATCTCATATCTTCATCATATCTTTGTAATATTTGTTCCCAGATTTACTCTTGATTCTCCTTATATTTAGCCATGCCTTTCCTTCCTTTTCTCTTCTCATTCAACTTTGACTTTCTTCCAAGAATATCTCCACAATATCTTTTAAATCTGCAATCAATAATAAATCAATTAGAATTTTTGAATAATATTGACAATAATTACCTTATCAATCTCCCCCTTTGGCATGTTGTTCGAAAATTCCAGGACCATCTGCTACCTGCAAAAAGAAACAAGCAGGAGAACTATATGCAGAAAAGAAGGGTGTTCACATATAGCAGAAACATCATTCATCATGTTCAGATAGTCAATAAAAACAACTAAAGTACGGATGTTGTTGTTAGCATCCTAGCTACTGGAGATTGTAGTATCAATATTACAGACCCTTAGAAATTTTTTCATATTGTTCAATAAAAACATCCCCTAATTCAAACAGAATCACTCCCAGATTCCCATTCTTCTTCTTCCTTAGTATCATCCACTTCAGTCTCCTCGACCACCCTTTTTCATATTGTTCAATAAAAACATCCCCTAATTCAAACAGAATCACTCCCAGATTCCCATTCTTCTTCTTCCTCAGTATCATCCACTTCAGTCTCCTCGACCACCCTTTTTTCTTTTTGTTGCTTTGCCTGATACTTTCCTCTTCCCCTTATCCGCGGCAGATGATGATCTCTTCTCCCCCTTTTTCGAGCAGCCTGCCAAAGGAGTAGAATCTCTGTGTGGTGCGCCCTGAGAGGGAACATCCAGAGATTTCAAGACATTAGTTAAATAAAGCTTCTGGGCAGCTACCTCAGCAGCTAGAGTATCAAGAATCTCTAGTTGCTGATGTAGAAAGAGCGGAAGATTGGCCGTTACTTCCAAGGGAGGAAGTGTGGGTGCAATGGTGCGTGGCCTATAGGCAACATTGGCCTCTCTGGAGGCCATGTTCAGCGGAGGGGCGGCTTTCTGAAGAACATCAGTGGACTAAGCCTGGATGCCCTGATGCGATAAGAGGCCCTAAATGAGGGTAGGGAACGGAAGCTTCTTGCGAGAGTCGGGCTTCTCGGCAAAACTCATGATGGCCTCAAATGCTATCCTCCCAAAGTCAATCGGTATGGCTTTCAGGACTTTGAAGATGACCTGACACTGGGCCGATGTTAGGTGAGACTTGTTGGACGTGGGTGTCCAATTTTGCCTCCCTATTTTATGAAGCCAGTTGGCCTCCTGTGTCAATATCGAGGGAGAAATCCCAGGCTTGGTCCAGCTGGTGAGCTTCCCGTCACTGAGGAAGTCGACCACCTCCCCAAGGTCGACTTCAACCTCCTCTTCTTCATCCAGACCAGTCAGTTCCAAATAGTCATTAATGGCATCAGGACTGAAATTAACAATTTTATTGCGTACAAAAACTCGCCCGAACCGAGGAGATTCGGGATCCTGAATGCCAGTGACCAAATTATCATAGAACTCATGAACAATAGAGTTATAAAACCTACCCAAGTTCATCATAGTATAATCCAGATTTTTTAATAAACTCCATAACAGACGTTGTCGCAAAATGTTTAAGATCAAGATTACGTTCAGGCCAGAAGTCCATACCAGAGAACAATTTGTAGCGGTCGGAAGCAGCCTTCGTGTAGAACGACTTGGAGAAGGCCTTACCGCGAACCAATACGTCATTTTCGTTGCGAAGGCGCCCTGGAGATGACCCAGTAAAAGCAGCAGTAGAAGGCTTTTTGTGACGGTGCGAACGGCGAGGTGGAGATCTTGCCACTTCGTCCTCGGATGAGGACTCATCAATGAGATGTCGTCGTGGTGTAGGAGTCATAGTTTTGCCTGTAGGTTTTGCCTTGCGAGGAACCTTGGACCTTGGAGGTGGATGTGAGGTCGTCTGGGAAGGGAGATCTTGAGGAGGAACTGGAGATTCCGCCATGGGCGAAGGATCTCCTTCTTGCGGAACTGTGGTAGCAGGGGGCGGAGTAGTCGCACTGGGCTGTGGAACATCAGTCGGAGTGGTTTTGGTCTGAGCGGTATTGGGACACGGTGGAGACGAGGGATAGGGTGGAGGTGTGTCCTTGCCCTGGTCAGCTGATGGCGGTTCATCAGAATCGGGCGGAGGAATAGTTTCTAATGGCTCTGGGTTCAAGAATGGAACCAAGATCCAGCTTGGTCGTCTGCCGCTGGGTGAATCTTCGTGGTCAGCCATGGAACCTCTGCAAATGGATATTGAAGAAGAAACACAAGAACACAGGCGTGAAAGTGAACTATGAAAGAGATGAACCCTAGTTATTCAAAGCCTGACAATGATGTGAAATGAGGAAGACTGACGCCTCGATTACTGTCTATGTCACAAGATTTTATGTGGGCTATTCAATCCCTTTTTCGGCGCCCACTCATTGCAGTTAAAGAGGCATTAAGGAGCACGATCACACGTCCAGACGGTTGAAAAAGGGAAGACCACGTCCCCATTTTGACACGTGTTCCGAAAATAAGTCCTGACTAAATAATCATCCGGGCCCATTTTGCACAAAATAATCCATATAATCCCAGGAGAAAAAATAAGAGACTGTTTTTTTTTTTTTTTTTTATTGGAGGAATGAAATCATAGATCACCATATTAAACACAAGTCTCAGTCAGGCAACAATGTTTGACAATGCACTAAGAAAAATCCGCAAGTCTTCTCTTCCAGTATATGTTCACCCCATTTTGATTGCTAAATGAGTTGTATGATTTTTCCTTATTGCTCCTTCTGCCGAATCCTTGTGTAGTAGCTCGCAAACCACACAATAAAGTACCACATTGGGAAAACCCTGTGTGACGAGCTCAGAACCTTGTAACCCCTATATTTGGTGCAACTTAGAGGTGAACATCATTAAGGAAGCTTTCACAGACCTGTCATTTTCTGTGCTTGGTGCTCTATCACATTGGTGACAGCATTCCACAGCATCATTTCAAGGTCGTAGCTCTTTTCCTTATACTGGGAGAAGAAATAATGGATTCAAAGTTCAAGACAAACAAAATTTTGAACCTGTGCGAGACTTATAGTTATCCTAGGCAATCCGAGACTTCCACCTCCCCTTTATTATTATTTTTTTAATACAGCATTTACATAGCACAGCAAATCCCTAGAGATTTTCTCAGGAATATGAATTTTTGAGCATCTAGGGCCTTTGTGAAAATATCAGCCAGTTGACTTATGGTAGGAACATGTTCAAGGGTAATGACTCCATCTTCAACTAACTCTCGGATGTAATGATGCCTAATGTCTATATGTTTAGTTCTAGAGTGTTGCACAGGGTTTTTAGACATATTAATGGCACTCAGATTGTCACAAAACAGAGTCATGGAAGTCATGTTCATACCGTAGTCGCACAACATGTGCATCATCCATACCAGTTGAGAGCATGAGCTCCCTGCAGCTATGTATTCAGCTTCTGCAGTTGATAGTGAAATGCTGTTTTGCTTTTTGCTTAGCCAGGATACAAGATTGTTACCAATAAAGAAGCATCCTCCTGAAGTACTCTTTCTATCATCCACGTCGCCGGCCCAATCGGCGTCACAGTATCCTGCAATGAAAGGTTTAGTCTCAAAGGAATATTTCAAGCCATAGTTAGTGGTACCTGCCACATATCGTATGATTCTTTTTACGGCCTTGAGGTGAGACTCCTTAGCATTTGATTGGTATCTAGCGCATAGTCCAACACTAAAGCTTATATCAGGTCGACTAGCAGTGAGGTACAGGAGACTTCCTATCATGCTTCTGTAGAGTGTTGGATCAACACATGTTCCACTTTCGTCCTTGGATAATTTGGTATTTGTCCCCATGGGTGTGTGAGCTACTTTGCACCCTTCAAGTCCAAATTTCTTTACCAGGTTCTTGGCATATTTTTCTTGATGTATCGTGATTCCACTATTGCATTGTTTGACCTGTAGACCAAGAAAGTAGGAAAGTTCACCAACCATGCTCATTTCAAATTCACGAGACATTACCTGGACGAAGTCATTCACTTTTTGTTTGGATGTGGATCCAAACACAATGTCATCTACATAGATTTGTGCAATAGTGATGTCCTTGTTCGACCACTGGATGAACAGAGTCTGATCGACTCCTCCTCGTTTGTAACCCTGACCGATCAGAAACTTTGTCAGTCTTTCATACCATGCTCTTGGAGCTTGCTTCAACCCATAAAGAGCCTTCTTCAGTTTGTAGACATGGTTCGGAAAGTGTGGATCTTCAAACCCCTTTGGTTGTTCAACATATGCTTCATCTTTCAAGAACCCATTCAAGAATGCACTTTTTACATCCATTTGATAAAGAGTAAATTTCTTAAGACATGCAAATGAGAGAAGGATTCTTACTGACTCCAGTCGTGCAACTGGAGCGAATGTTTCCTCAAAGTCAATTCCTTCTACCTGTGTGTATCCTTGGGCCACGAGTCTTGCTTTGTTTCGAGTGATGTTACCTTGTTCGTCAGTTTTGTTCTTGAAGATCCATTTTGTTCCGATGATGTTCGCACTGTCAGGTCTTGGTACAAGTGTCCAGACATCATTTCTGGCAAACTGTTCCAATTCCTCCTGCATTGCCAGTATCCAGTTGTCATCCTTGAGCGCTTCTTTGACATTTTTGGGTTCAACCACAGAGGTGTAGCAAGCGTGGTGAACCAGTCCTTCCATTTTCCGATAGTCAAGTCTTGGTTTGCATCGTGTCTTTATCCCTTCATTGAGTTCTCCAATGATGAGTTCCTTGGGATGTTCTTTCTGAATCTTTGTTGAGGGTTCACCTTTATCACTGTTTTCATTCGTTGGTACTAGGTCAGTTTCTGCGATGTTCTCACTATTCTGGTTTCCCATTGGTCGACCTGCTGATGAACCTGCTTCTTCCAAGTAAACTTCCTGTCTTATCACAGAATCATCAAAAACAATGTTAGTACTTTCAATGAGTGTTTGAGTTCTCAGATTATAGACACGATAGGCTCTGCTATTGGTCGAATATCCTAGGAACATACCAACATCACTTTTAGCATCAAATTTACCTAACTGTTGTCTATCATTGTATACATAACATTTACAACCAAACACATGGAGGTGACTTAAATTAGGAGTTTTTCCTTTCCAGATTTGATAAGACGTCATTTCTAATCCTTTCCTAAGATATACCCTATTTGTAACATAGCATGCTGTGTTTATGGCTTCAGCCCACCATTTTTGGGCTACTTCCTTGCCTATCATCATGGCTCTAGCCATTTCTTGCAATGTGCGATTTTTCCTTTCTACTACTCCATTTTGTTGAGGTGTTTTTGGTGCAGAGAATTCATGAGCAATACCTCGAGAGACACAAAATTCAGTGAATGCAGTATTTTCAAATTCTCTACCATGGTCACTTCGTATTCGAACAACAGAACCCTGTTTTTCATTTTCTATCAGACGTATCAATTTTTCAAATTCATCAAAGGTGTCTGATTTATCACGAAGAAATCTTACCCAAGTATATCTAGAGAAATCATCAACACAAACAAAAATATATCTCTTACCTCCCGCACTTTCAGTTTGAACAGGACCCATTAAGTCCATATGTAGCAAGGACATGATTTGTTTAGTGCAAACGTCTTGTGTTACCTTGTGTGAGCTTTTTACCTGTTTACCGAGTTGGCATGGTCCACATATACCTTGATCTTTGCTTGGGAGCTTAGGCAGTCCTCGTACACATTTTGATTTAGACAAGGCAATGAGATGTTTGTATCCTATGTGTCCCAACTTTTGATGCCATATTTCTGTTGCTCCCGAGCTAGCATTGTAGCATCCATGACTCCTGTCAAGAAGATAACAGTTGTTAGTGGACCGAGTTCCGGTAAGCATGCATTCATTATTCTTGTTTAACACCAAGCATTTGTCATGAGTGAAGTTGACTTCGAGTCCTTGGTCACAAATTTGGCTAATACTCAACAGATTTGCCTTAAGATTTTCAACAAGATAAACATTAGACAATTTAGGCATGCCACTTATATTGAGAGTCCCTTTCCCAATGACTCGCTCACTCTTACCATCTCCAAAAGTTACTGACTGTCCTTTTATTGGGGTGATATCAGACAAGTATGTTGCATTACCTGTCATATGTCGTGAGCATCCACTGTCAAAGAACCATGTTCCAGTGTTGTTCGCCCCGAGTGAGACTACTGATGAAGTAAGGCACATGTTTTTCTTGACAACCCAAACCTTTTTCACATATGTTTTACTGTTTTTGAAATTTCTTACTTTCGAAGAGTCTAGAGACCTATGATTTTTTACAGGAACACCATAAAAATTCCAAGTTGAAATTTTACCTGATTGTAGGTCACGTTTCATTCTGTAGCATCTTGGTCGGATGTGTCCAGGTGCATCACAGTAATGGCAGATAGGAATAAATTTTCTCATACCTTTTGTGTTTCGTTTCTCAGGTTGTCTTGTAGTGTTTTGTCCTTCATGGTCGAACGTAGGAACTGTAGCTGGTACAAAGACTGTTGATCCAGATGTTCTTTCTTCAATATATCCTATTCCTGTTTTATTGTTTTGTGGTCTCCCATATGCCAGGATTTCGTCAATTTTAGCTTTTCCTTTGTTCAGTCCTTGTAAGGTTCGCACTGCTTTGTCCAGCTCGGCTCGTGACTCTGCTAACTCACGATCCTTATCCTGCAATTTTGAGGAGTAATCTGTTAGTTCATTTGTAAGGGAAGAATTTACCTGGTGATTGCTTGTTGTAGTTGTCCGGGCTATTTCAGAGTCGGCTTTAAGTGTCTCAATTTCCGTCTCGTAAAGCTGAACCTGATGTTCGAGATTCCTCACATTCTTTTGGGACATAATCAAGTCATCTCTCAGTCTCTCATTTATTTCCCTAGTGATGTGCAGCTCATGTTTCACTTGACTGAGTTCCTGATTTTCCATGCTTAGTGCGTCTTTATTTTTGTATTCCCTTGCTTGATTCTCCAATCTGGTACATCTGGCAGATATGTCTAGAAACAGCTTCTCAAGATCTTCCAGAGTTGGATCGTCTAGATCGGGGTCCTCAGTGTACTCAAGTTCTTCCTTAGTTCGAACATCAGATGTAAGACATCCCAGGTCATTGGGGTATTCTGTCTCTTGTTCGTCAGCTTCTTCTTCTCCTTCAGATTCAGATTCACTCCTGGTGGCTTTTAGTGCTTTCTTCTTTCTTAGAAAATTTGGACATTCTGCTTGATAGTGTCCGTATCCACTACACTCTCTGCATTTAGAGTCCTTTCGATTTACCTGCCTAGTGTTTAAAAATTTGTTTCCACCTTTTCTGATGTTCTCTTCAGTGTTCGGACCTTTGTTGAACTGCTGCCCCTGATTGTACTTTTTCACAAGCTTGCTGTAATTTTTCGTGAGAAGTGCCATTTTGTCAGCAACTGATGTCATATCATCCTCGATTTGTTCAGTTGTTGTCTCCGTCTTTAGGGCTATTCCTTTGCTTTTTGGTGTGTCCATGCCATTGTTCAACTCAAACGTCCTTAACTCTCCCATCAAGTCATCCAATGTCATCGGTGTGATTCTCATGAATGATTCCAGAACTGTGATTTTTTCTCTGAATCTAGGAGCTAATGTTCTCATGATTTTCATGATTTGGACATCTTCCTTGATAGCATCACCGAGGGTGTAACATTGATTTACAATGTCACTGAACCTAGCATAGTACATCTCAATGTTTTCATCTTCATTCATTTGTATTCCATCAAATAGTGTGGCCAATCTTTGCAATTTTGACTTCCTTACGGACTCATTTCCTTCAAATTGTTTTTGTAGAGCATCCCAAGCATCTTTGGCGGTTTGACAGTGTATAATCAACTTGTGTCTCATGACATCGACCGAAGCAAGAATAGCATACAATGCTGTGTAGTTTGCCTCTTCTGCACACCTTTCGTCCTCCGTCCATAGTGTTCTTGGTTTGTCTACGACTTTAGTTATATCCGTTCCATCCTGCATCTTAGGCCACGTCCACTTTGTTTGGATTGCTTCTCCACATCGTTTGGATCTTAGATAGATAAACATCATTGATTTCCAGAACGGATAGTTTTGTCCATCAAGCGAAGGTGGGCGTAGCGTGGTCCCCTCTGTACCCATGTGTCTGTCCCTGGATCTACCTGTTTAAGAAAAAAAACTGGAACCTGCTCTGGTGCCAATTGTTAGATCAGAATATGTGCGCGTGTGTATGTGTTCAACAGTAGTTCGAACTGTAAATGAACATGCGGAAGCTTAAAATAAGATTTGATTTTAAGCGAGGAAGAAATCCCTTCTTCCTCTCAAGTAATTTTATTAGAAGACATATTTGTTCCCACAAATGTTACAGTAGAACTTACACGTATTTGGCTCCCCCTAAATACTTGTCTACCCGTGTAACTAATTCTTCTAAAACACTTACTTGACCATCTAGTCCCCTAGATGGATTTGAATACAAACTCCCGTCTGTATTGAGTTGAGATCTCCCGAAATCAACGTGCGGTGAAGTTCCAAAGTAATCCAGACTTTGCGAGGTTCGCCTTTAGTTCGCCCTTGAGTTCTTCCCAGTCTGTTGTATTCTTACGAATATAACAGCACACTCATCAGCCTCTCTATGTCTCTCTGCCCATATGAATGGTAATTGAATGTATTGGAGAGTTGCAGTCTCTACAGCTTGAGGTTGTATTTATAGTCTCTCATGTTCTCCACGAGATCTGCCGGTATCTTCTCATATCTTGGTGTTGATATGCATATCTTTGTATATATGGCCTGGATATGCATATCTCATATCTTCATCATATCTTTGTAAGATTTGTTCCCAGATTTACTCTTGATTCTCCTTATTTTTAGCCATGCCTTTCCTTCCTTTTCTCTTCTCATTCAACTTTGACTTTCTTCCAAGAATATCTCCACAATATCTTTTAAATCTGCAATCAATAATAAATCAATTAGAATTTTCGAATAATATTGACAATAATTACCTTATCAATAATATAATTGAAAAAGTTTGAACTATCCAATTTGAATTTATAAAAAAAAGTTATCTACTATTTTTATTAGATAGTTGACTTGAAGTTCTCAAAAGAGTTTATCCGTTTTGTATCACACTAAACATCGTCAACTGCAAATTAACATGCTAGGAAATCAATAGTTATTAATATTACCATATAGTGTACGAATGACCCTTTTCTTTGCATGTTGCAATTGTTATATATGCGATTTCAAATTGATATTATTTTCCGACCACTTGGTATATCAACTAAATTAAACTTGAAATGGTACACTTCAAATTATGAACTCTAGCCAATGATCTAGTGTGTCGAATTTTATACCGAAAAAAAAAATACTATAAATAATGGAAATAATTAGTTGTGTTTCCTATTTATAGGTATTTGTTTAAGATATGAAAAAATCTGAGCTCTGGAAGCTATGCCACCCTTGACTTTTGGTTACACATTAAAAAGTAATGCACCATGTGATAGGGTTTGTTAAAGTATTTAATTCCACATTTCCAAAGGCTAACGTTTTTGAAGAAAACTGAAAATGTTAATCACTTCTGAGATGACATTTAATTAACTCTATAGCAACCAAAGGTCAGCCTTTTTAGCAGCCGGTGCACGATGATAAACAAGGGTCTTTACGAATATATAAACATGAATTTAGCATATAAATATATTATACCTCTTTTATACTTGATATGACACTTGTGATCTAGTACATGTTTGTACTACGTGTCGTGAGTAATTTCAGGTATAATTTATTTTTTGTTGAATTCTGGTATGTATTAATAATTTAGTTTATAAATTTATGATATTTTGTTGATTTAAGATTTTATATCATCTAATCTTATTTATGGTCTCTTTTATCATCATTTGCATGATTTTTTGGATCAAATATGTTTATATCTCATAACCACTACTAAGCAATTGTATGAAACCCCTTCGCGGTTCTTCTCACATTCAATTAATGATTTTTTTAAAAAAATCATAATATACAATTGCCAAGAATGGGAGACTAAGTTCGCACGAGATAAATTTATCTACATATATAATTGTTTATATGAGATTGTTCAATACTGAAATTATAATGATGTTAATTGATATAAATCATGATATTAGATGAACACATAATTCTAAAATTCATTTATATTTGTGACCGTGTTGTAGGGGCACGTCACAATTAATTATATTATTTTACCTCATTTTCCTATACTATTTGGTAGTAGTGGGAAGTAATAGTCGATCCAACAGAGAACGGTTGAATTATTTGTATATCTTTTTGTGTTAATTTACAAATGCAAATAAGATGGGGGTTGTTGATTAATTTTGTCTACTAAACTAATAAAATAAAATCTACTCTAATAAATAAAAATCAAGCAAAT
The DNA here is from genome assembly GCA_028749325.2 of Caryopteris x clandonensis. NCBI lineage: Eukaryota > Viridiplantae > Streptophyta > Magnoliopsida > Lamiales > Lamiaceae > Caryopteris > Caryopteris x clandonensis. Next base: position 2,790,319 of record JAPYKT020000007.1, on the reverse strand, counting down.
AAACAGGAGGCAAACAGTAATAAGACTCAATTTCGATTTACGGTTCAGTTTTTTTCCTGATTTCAAATTATATGATTATGCGACACGTTATCAATTTAATTGTGGAATTCCTACCCCTAAACCAACAACAAGCTCTATTGATTCAATTTATCCCTTAAGTGTAATTAATTAGAATAAGCTCTCTAATTAACCTATTTAATCGAACAGTCCAAAATACATTCTTTGGATTTAATTCGTTAAACGCATTATCAATTAGGATAATAGGGTAGACAGGTTATCGAATTCACACGCTTGATTCAATTAATCCTAAATTATGTTGATTCTAACAATTAAAATTATTAGTTGCTACAAACGGGTTCAACATCACAACAATTACGGATTGCAATTTAAACCCTGACCCTAAATATATAAACTATCAATTGAGTTGATCAATCACAATTAACAATGTCTATATATATATATACATACATATATATACATATATATATTATAAATCAATTCAAATAATCAACATAATAAATTTGCATATATTAAATTAATATGGTGTCACGAAAAATATAAAACATAATATTAAAATAGGGTTCAAACATTCCCTAAATCGGAATATAAAATTTAGTTACATATCACGCATCTAAGAATTGGAGTCATCAAAACCAAAATTAGAAGAAAAGAATAAACCCAAATCCACAAAAGACGAATGACTCTATTTTGTCCTCAAGGCTGCCTTCTCTCATTCCTTCACTTTTGTGCCTCTCTACTATTCTCTGGTCCCCAAAGATGAATGCTTCCGTGAATCTTTGTCTTGTTTTGTTCACACTCTAAATGATTGATGTTATGAACTCCCCTTTTATCTTTGTTATTATGTCCTAATTTCATTTATGGACTTTAATTAAGTTTTGGGCATAATTAATTAATTAAGCCCTTAACTATTTCAGTCCATAAACTTCTTTGTAATCTTCATTCCTCGGATGGGTTAAGGATGACCAAGTGCTTATGTGGATTATTTTATGAAATTATCCAAAAATGCTGCAAATAACCACAAAAACAAAAAGGAAGTAGTTCTTTTTGAAACATTAAATAAGTAGGAAATAGAGAGTGCACAAGAATTAATTGTATAAAAAATACAATTTTATCAATTAAAAATATGCACAATTTCCTACTTATCAAATCTCCCCAAACTCAAACATTTGCTTGTCCTCAAGCAAACATAGAACAAAAGCATGCACATGGTTGAACGGGGAGAGCTATGCTCAGTCTCAAGATATCTCAACTCATGTACTTTCCATAAGACAAATTTTACTCAACTGGCAAGTGTTTCATAATAGATATTGTTCCTAAAATGTCTCATTATCACCCAATAATTAAGTTAATCTCACACATGCAATGATTTAATACCCTCACAAAAGGATAATTCGTTTCACTCAAGTGTATAATAGGATAATATATTTCAAGTTACTCATATTATACATAGTATGTTGTTTACCATAAGCTTGTTCGAATATCTAATTTCCACTATTTGTCAATTGAGTTTCCATGAAATCAAAGGGTCTTCTCGGGATCTAATGTGGTTGTAGTTCAAGGTAAAATCAAAGAAGTGAAATTTTGAAGCAAGTGAGGCTAAACTTGTTATGATTATTCGTGGATTTAAAGCACTCTATCGAATTCACATTTATAAGTCCTAGTAAACATTTTCTCAACTCAACCTTGTCGTGTATCCATGATCGAACTACTATATTGCTGTGCATTTGCCCTTTTTTTTCCGGCGATGGCAGCAGTACTAAAAGTGGCAGTAAATATTATTATGTCCCCCCCCCCCACGATTTTTTATTTTTTTGGGTTTGGCAGCAATACCGAAACTGGTACTATTCTGCCCCCACAATTTTTTTTCGAGTTTGACAGCAATACCGAAACTTGTACTATTCTGCCCCCACGAATTTATTTTTTTGGGCAACAACACAACATAGTAGATTGGAACGTACACAACAATATTAGATTCTCTACAGTCGTCAATAACCAGTAATTATGCCCCCCATGAGACAAATGGTACACATGCTACCTTTATCTTCACTTAATTCATTAGAAGTGCAATCCACAAATATTCAAAACAGTTATGAAGATGAGGTGCATGACAAAAGTTGATTAGGGACGGTTTAGCAAGAAAAGTAGCCAAGGCTCAATGGGGTATCCTAAAAGATCAATTATTAGGGTGGTTCATGCAAAAGGCTCAAATAGGGTATCCTAAATGCCCTTATCATCTAACATATAATTACTCAAAACAGTAATTCCAAAAAGCATACCCGAGCAAGTTCTAGAATGAACAACTAAGTGTGATAATCCCACATAAAAGAAGAGAGCATCATGTATATAAGTAGTGCTCAAAGGCTCAAAACTCACGTCAATAACGGGGGTGTGTATTAAATCAAACATGCAAAAGGTAACTCAACCGTAGGATTAAAGAGACAGCTTTATAAAACTATATCAGTCAATCGCACTTGCAACATAGAGTTAATTTGAACTTAGGAAGTAAATATCATATTCTCATAATTTTCATCATTGCAAGCTTCCCCTATCTACCACATGCATGCATTCATTTCCTCTCCCACACCAACATCAATAACATACTACAAAATCATGAAAGATAAACAATAAAAGAAACATAAAATATAGTGCGGGAGAGGAATCACCGTTCACCGGGACAATGAAGAGTGTCGTCGTGAAGTCATTCGGTGTGAGAGGGTGACTAGCTTCTGCTCCACCTGTCACGCGGGTGATCCGGGTTCGATCCCCGGCAACAGTGCCAAAATTTTTACCGTACTGTCGAGATACGTCAAAATTAATTATATTATTTTACATCAATTTCCTCTACTATTTTGTAGTAGTGGGAAGTAAGGGTCGATCCCATAAAGAACGGTTGAATTATTTGTATATCTTTTTGTGCTAATTTACCAATGCAAATAAGAGAGGGTTGTTAATGAATTTTGTCTACTAAACTAGCAAAATAAAATCTACTCTAATAAATAAAAATCAAGCAAATAAACAGTAATAAGAATCATTTCCAATTTACGGTATAGTTTCTCCCCGATTTCAAATTATATGATTGTACGACATGTTATCAATTTAATTGTGGAATTCCTACCCCTAAACCAACAACAAGCTCTGTTGATTCGATTTATCCCTTAAGTGTAATTAATTAGAATAAGCTCTCTAATTAACCTATTTAATCGAACAGTTCAAAATACGCTCTTTGGATTTAATTCGTTAAACGCATTATCAATTAGGATAATAGGGTAGGCAGGTTATCAAATTCACACGCTCGATTCAATTAATCCTGAATTATGTTGATTCTAATCATAAAAATTATTAGTTGCTACAAACGGGTTCAACATCACAACAATTACGGATTGCAATTTAAACATTAGCCCTAAATATATAAACTATCAATTGAGTTGATCAATCACAATTAACAATATATATATTATAAATCAATTCAAACAATCAACATAATAAATTCGCACATATTAAATCAAGATGGTGTCACGAAAATATAAATCTCATAATATTGAAATAGGGTTCAAATATTCCCTAAACCAGAATATAAAATTTAGTTACACATCACGTATCAAAGAATTGGAGTCATCAAAACAAAAGGTATCAAAACCAAAAAAAAAAAAAAACTCAAATCTACAAAAGATGAATGGCTCCCTTTTGTCCTCAAGACTGCCTTCTCTCCTTTCTTAATTTCTCTGCCTCTCTGCTGGCCTCTGGTCCCCAAAGATGAATGCGTGCGTGAACCTTTGCCTTGCTGTGTTGACACCCCTGAATGATTGATGTTGCTGCCTTCCATGAACCCCCTTTTATCTGTGCCATTCTGCCCTAATTTGTTTATGGGCTTTAATTAAGTTTTGGGCATAATTAATTAATTAAGTCTTTAACTATTTCAACTCACAAATTTTTTTGTAATCTTCATTCTTCGGATGGGCTAAGGATGGCCAAGTGCTTATGTGGATTATTTTATAAAATTATCCAAAAATGCTGCAAATAACCACAAAAACAAAAAAGAAGTAGTTATCGTCGAAATATTAAATAAGTAGAAAATAGAGAGTGCACAAGAATTTAATTGTATTAAAAATACAATTTTATCAATTAAAAATTGGCACAATTTCCTACTTATCAAGTTGGTAGTTTTATATTTATGCTTATAGTTAATAGTAATTAATTATTTATGCTTATAGTTAATAGTAATTAATTAATCATACCTCCTTATTTTGTGTTTCTAAACAAAAATATCATGATACTTTATAATGTTTATTGCTTTTAATGTTTTCTATGAATTTGACATTATCCATACTATATACAAACAACATCGTACATTCACCATGTAGACTTGCTAAAATATAGGCGATCAAACCACCACACCCATAATAAGTGTGATTTTAGTGGTTAAATTTTGTCGAACTTTAATTTCTATTTTAAATTATAATCGAACTTTATTTCAAATTTATTCTTACTACTATAAAAAACAAATTCTTTATTTTCTAAATTAGTATAGGTAAAAGTTAAATTTATATCTATTAATTTTGGTTGTGTTTAATATATAATTTTTATTTTTTACAATTTTTTTTATATTGACTACTAACATTGGATTTTGAACAAGTCTAGCTTGTCCTTACTAGAGTACTTGACTTAACTGAAAGTCAACAATGCCCAATGCTGAGGCCGAGGTCGAGGCCCGCACATGCGTATGTGTCCCTGTCTGGTCCCTCAGCTAGTAAAAGTTAAAGTTATTATAAATGTTTTAGTATTTAAATTAAAATTAATGTCAACATTAATTTAATTTAATGTGATATAAGCTTTTATTAAATTCCTTCACATCCCTATATCATAACGTATGGCAAACTGCGTATATTAATATCTTACTTATCAAATTTTAATTTTAAAAAATACAATATATTACAATTATTTGCTCAGAATATATATTATTTGTATGTTATTTAATCCTTTCAAAGTTAAATAATTAATCACATACAAAATTGGTCAAAATTGAATAATGACCCCCCTTTATTAAAGGGATTTTCCAACACTGTTTAACTTAAGGATGCATTAGTCATTTTATTTAGGATTCTTAAGTTTTGACAAAAAATTGGAAGGCATACTTTTTGATGTTTTCATTTTTACCAGTATATAAACAATTATATATATAATATCTACCGAGAAAAAAAAAAAAAAGAAAGAAATTGGAGAGCCTTTTCATGTAAAGGGTCTAGAATGACATAAAATACAAAACCATCCTCTATGTTTCGTATTTTATTGTGACAGCTTTGCAAGGATAATAGTAAGAGAGTGGCTTATTTTATAGGAGGTTGAGGAGCAGGGCAGTCGAGGTTTCTAAAGATTCAAAGGAAGTAATAAAATCAATGAGGAAAGAAAAACATGGCGGAGAAGGAAGGGATTGAATATTGAAACTAAATAGGGTCGGGCCATCCATTATTTTTTTCTGCTCCAGAAATTGTTGGCTAGGTTTTCATGGAGCTATTGCTGCTGTTATCAAGTCAAGTGGCTTCATTTAATGCATCATCTACTCCTACTACACCCTAATTTATTGCACCGCGAGAGAGAGAGAGAGAGAGATAACCATCGACGTATTCAGAGAACCCCCTCATTTGAGCTCAACTCACAGACAATTATATGCATGTAATATGTGTTCTTGTAAGAAGAAAAGATAGATTCAGACGCAGCAATTGCACGTCACTAATGGCGGAAGGCCTTGTACTGCCCACCTTCTCTATTTTGTCTGATATTTGAGTCGGTATTTTATTTAATACTTTATCTCCAAATTATTAATTTTGAGAAAAATAAAATATAAATAAACATCGAAAACTAAATTACACATATATATACATATCTTATGCATGAGGGGTGAGCTAGGCTTAATGTTTTGAGGGGTTTGAGTGATCAAAATATATTTTGGTGGTGGGTGGATTAAACAATATATAACTAATATGGAAATAATATAAAACACATATTTTTAGCATTTTTTCAAAAATCAACAGGATTCCAAAAATCATAAGATTAGATTTATAGTGAGAGGACACTTTGAAGATTTAGTTGAAGTTTTTTATACCGAAATTATGGATTTGTTTACTTTTTTTTTTTTTCTCAATTTTAGGAATTCTTTCATAGGAAAAAAGCTATCAGATTAAGTCATAAGAACTAATTAATTGACAGGTGACATTCAAGTCCTAATTGATGGAGACATCTCCTCCAGGCTTCAATTCAGGCCAACTCATCAACACATTTCCGCCACAACTCTCTTTTAATGTATGAAACAAATAAAGAAAATTCACAGAATCGATTCATTCATTCATTTGAGCAAATAACCGGTAACTGAACCATATAATCTGTTATTTAGACCAGCAGGAACCAAACTGAAATCCAAACAAAATGAATCTTTTAGGCCTTCTGGAAGCGAAAAATCGATCATCATATTCACCCAAATTATTCAAATCTGCAATTTAATGATCAACCCTTTTGTTAACATGTACCGGGGGAAAAAGTTATTGAATTTACACACACACACACACACACACACACACACACACAAAAAGATCCTTTTGTCCATTTTGTTTGTCCTAAATCCTAACTTTATATCGCACGTTACTACAAGAATGAACACACGCGATCCTCTATTCTTTGCCAATTATGGACCACAATTTTCTATACGAATCTCTGGAATTTGAATTGATTCTTGGCTTCTGCTATTCTTCCTCAGCGATCTCTTTCCACTGGATGAAAAGGATCTCTTCATTGAAACAGGCCCTTTCTGCAGGGATCGAGAGTACGAAGAACTCTTCATCATCCCCCTATAAATGCTGCAATTCTTGCAACCCCTTTTGTCTGAATTTTGTTTCTCGGTTGTTTCTGAACACCCTGCTTCGCCTCTCTTCTCCACCGAAGCCGAAGAAAAATCCATGGAAACTGATCTCCTCACTGCCTGCAATTCTTGATCATCAACTCTCACCCTACGATCAGCCAAATCACTAAGTACTCTAAGCCGTTGATTTCTATTTTTGGACGAAAACTTAACGGATGGATCTTCTTGAGCCCGCATCGTTTCCCTGGATCCGTCTGTTTCCACCTGAGGGCGAGTTTGGAATTCATTTTCGCCCTGTGTCGACTCAGAAAAACTGGACTCGACTGTACTCAGACGAGCATTATTGGCGTTTCCGACAAGGACCGGAGCGCGACAAATGGGACAAGTCAGGTGCGAGGTTAGCCATGTATCAATGCAGCCTACATGAAACGCGTGGCTGCACTTTGGCAGAAGCCTGAGACTCTCGTTTTCCTGGAAATCATTCAGACAGACCGAACAATCGTGACCGTCGATCAACCCATCGCCTTTTTTGTAATGAAACAACGCGATCGAATCGATGACAGATTGAGGAAGACCAACAGTGCGGATATACCAGATGGGATGGTCCAAAACAGGGCCCTGATTCTCGTCGGCTCTGGAATCTTCAAGAGATTCTGGATTCCTTCGCCTGCAACGGTATCTGGCAATGGTGAGATACGAAAGAACCAGAAATGCAACGCCAAGAATACAGAGCATCAGAATCACGACTGTCGAAACGTGGCTTCTGGCTGGATCATCAGGGTGGGATAATTGAGGCGGTGGGGGTGGAATATAGCAATTTTCAGGGCAAACATAGCACATATAACAATCTGTAGAGAATCTTTTGTCAAAATCTGGGACTTTTCCAGGTTCTGCAAACAGGAATTTTCTGGGATGGAGGGCCATCATTTAAGAATTTTCAGAGGAAGGTAGAACTGAAAGAAGGGGGGCTAAGAGATCGAAGTTGATTCCATGGATGGATTTGTGTGAAGCTAATAGAGATGGAGATGGAAAAAACTATGAAATAAATATAAACGCGGGGCAGGGGCTGGGGGTGGTCTCATTTTCAGGCAGGAGGTGAGGAGGTTTAGTTGTGGTTTTCAGTAGTTGTTTTATGCATTGTCCAAGTCCTGTGGGACTTGTTTACTAATTGGGCTTACGTAGATGTGGGGTATTGCCAGCTGAATTCCAAATCCACGCCTACCTTTCTTTTCTTTTTTCTTTTTTAAATAAAAAATAATAATATATTGGATCTTCCAACTAAAATCTGGAATTTAGTTATAGCGCATTCACAAACTTGACGTGATTTTTGGTTGGGCTAATCTGAGGACAAACAAAAGGTCCCAAGGGTTATTACTTCACAACACAAGAAATGAAAAAATATAAAATAAATAAATAGTTCACGGACTGGATCGTGTAGATGAGCTTGGTTTATGTAAACACAAGTAATCGTAGATTAGAAAAGAAAAACAGAAACCCTCGTGGGATTTTATCACCCTACTAACTAGGGTGGTTGAGATCTGAATTAGTGGATCCAGCACCTTGGGTTAGGACCTAAGGCACAACCCAAGTTTATGATGTAGATATTAAATTGTGGTGAGAGTGAGAAGCACATGTGGTCACACATATAATTAATTGTTATTGTTTTAAATAATAAAGAATAAAGTGAGTCTTTGAATGTATCGTATATCCGATCTACAGTATTATTTGTTTAATTAAAAAGTATTACTTGTTAATTCAAAGGTGTTACTATTTTTTATGATAACAAATAATTATTTTTTAAATAAATAAGTAATATCTTTTAGTTAAATAAACAATATTAAAGATCCGATTGCACGATGCATACAAAATTTTGTGTAAAGAACTTTATAATGGTTGTAGAAAGTTATTCTAAATTCTAAAACACCCTAATATGAAGTTTTGCCAACGGGCTCACATTATATAAAAAGAAGTTTTATTTATTTACTTAATTTGTACGATTAAGTCCAGGGGTATAAGATATATATATATATATATAAACAAAATATTTTTTTACAATTTTGTTTTCCCGCCTAAACTTTATTACTTAATGTAGAATAAATATATTGTTATTAAAATAAATTTGAACGTTTTATTCTAAAAATTTTGATTCGATTTCGAAATCTAAAATTTTCTACAAATTTAAGTGTCTCAAAATAAGATGATATCAAGATGAATATATTACTGCATTTAATATATGATTTGAAATCTAGATATTTTATCGAATATTAATCAAATCACCAAATTATGAAATTTAAGAAATATATGAAATCTAATAAATATATGATTCGATCTTCTTGAATCATGTTATCAAACCAATTAAAATCGCACGATCTTATAAAATCTACGAAACTATAATCTATATATTTGTTTATATATATATATATATATATATAAGTAAAAAAGATTAAAATTTTGTTTTCCGACAAATTTCCACCCTATATATAAAACTATATTTATTTGTGGAACTCTTTTAAGATAAATTATTACAATTTAATTGGATACATTAATATAAAAAATCTTCGAGATTTGCTTAATTTATGTTGTTCAACATAAACAAATTCGAATTTTAAGAAAATTTTGTTAACTCATAATATATTCAAATAAGAAATAAACATTAAAATATTTGTTAGGAACCGTAAATCATTGTAGTTTCATTATATTGTGGAAAATCATTAACAAATTTTCTAAAATTTAAGCTATCAAAATCACCCAATCACGTGAATAGAATTTGATTTTGTCAAATATGAGATTAAACTTTCACCGATTTTACCGTAATTCAAAATTATTTCTCATTTTGGTCTCTCTCTTCTTTCTATATATTTTATTAAAATTATAAATGGTAAGACAAGTATAACAATATATCCCCAATTTCAATTATCCCCAAAGCTTACACACTTCAAAATATTATTTTCAGGTTTATTTTATTCTTATATATTTTATTCATATGTTGCTTTCAATTTATTATAAACATATTTTATTTTCTTAACTATTTTTCTTTCTTATTTTTAAACAAAAATTTCGACCATCTCTTTCATTTTTCGTTTGATTGTTCTTGTGATTTTCTGTTGAGATCTACTAATTATTTCGACGTATAACCATTGTGCGATTATGCATTAGCTTTCTAAGTATTTATTTCTATCTAATTTCAAATTTTGTGATATTATTATATTTAATTGGCGATTTGCTTAATATTTTTATCCCTAATTTGATTGTATAATTGACAATTTTTACAAGATATCTACAAATCTTTATTTTCTTTAATCTACTCACATCTCTATTTAAAAAAAAATCATTCATCCTCCTATAAATCGTGGATATCATGCTTATCAATTTATGAATGAGAACTAAATTACAAATCCACACATTTTACAACATATTATCTAACTTGAATATATACTTATATTATAAAATATAAAAAAAAGAAAATTGTGCATCACACAAGTCTGACGTTGGTTACCTTTACAATAGAAAATAACATTAGATATCAACTTCCACTCTCAAGTTTCATTTTACAATGTGCACCGTATGATGTCTTCGTAACATTAACAATATATATTAACAAAGTAAAATACTAGTATAAAGTAGAGTAGGTCCCATCAAACTTATATACTAGGAAAGTGTTCATAATATATTATATTGACCAGAGTCGGTTCATATTTAATTCCTCTATACTTAGAAGTCAACTTGGATGTAAACTTTGATCTTTCAAATTGAATAAGGACATAATCATCAATCTCCGACAAAAACACACTTTTGAATCTCTTTTAAATACATATATCTTGTTAGATGATTTAAAGTTGAATTTCGATCAATTTTAAATGATAATTTAAGTCAATTTTATTGATATAGTCGAGCAAAGTACACATTAATTAACAATGAGAAAGATAATAAGCATATAAAAATATATATTAATATTTTTAATGGTGTGATGTTTTTAAATAGTCTGAAAAAAATCAAACAATTGAGTTCGACCCAAAGCAGAGAACATTGTCTTTTGTAAATCTAAGCTCAAAAACAAACTGGTGTAACTGATTGTGATTGTCGGTCCAATTTGTATAACTTAATGTTATTAAATTATGTATTATTATATCAATATGAAGATTCTCAATCTCCTGTGGCCCAGCTTGTATAACTTCAAAATTATTAAGTTATGAAATATCTTCATTGCATAGTTTCAAATACTTATTTAAAAAAAATATATATATATTCAATGTATATAAAATTAAAAACTAATATAAAGCATCTAAATAATGAAGGAGGCAGACAAGTAGAGGATAAATCACTATCTCATATGAAATGAAAAGGATTTAGCACCATTTAATATAACTTGGGTCCATACCAATGGACAACATGTTTGCCCTTATCATAAATTCATAATATTTCATAGATTTGTGTCTGCTAACACAATCTTTTTAAATTATAAATGTATAACTAGCTATAACTCAGATGTATATTTGTTTTTTTAATATTTTACTATAAAGATTGAAGTGTCTTAAGAACAGCAATCGGGTTCTTCGATCTATAAGGTTACATGTTATACCTCATCCTTATATTTTAATATCTTTAATATATATTATGTGTATATAAATAATATCTTTTAATATAAAACAATAAATAATAATTCAGGAATTAAAAAATGCAGTACTCTTTTGAAAACAGATTTCACATGCCTAAAGAGAGATAAATGAGATTCTATCTTTGAATTAGAGAGAGGAGAGACATAACGAAACTTAAACAAATTTGCAAATTTAAACCCCCCCCCCCCCCCAAATTATCTATATTAGGTGTACCTATCTAAGCGTGGAAGCAACAAAAACCTATATATATATATATATATATATATATATATATATATATAGTATGCTTAACAACTAACCTCAAAGCTAAACATGACAATTTTCAAACTTTATGAGCTTTAGGAAAATGAAAGATAACTAATTCATTGATTATGGGTCTTTTTTTTCTTTTTTTTCTTTTTTTTTTTTTTTTTTTTTTTTTTTTGCAATTAGCTGTTTAGTCATTTTATGAAGGCGTTGTTAATGGAAGTGGGCCTTTAAAATCCAGTTATAAACAGCAGTGGTCCGTATCTATGGGCTTGGGCTTCTGCTAGTCTGCTTGCATCCTTCGCTACTATCCCGTCACCAGAAAAATGATTATAACCAAAACTCTCAATTATAATCTTTAATAATTTACCTATAGCTGGGTGATAGTGCTGTATTTACCAATATAGCCCTCAGCTAACACTTTAGAATATTTAGACATTGGATTTAAATAACTACAAAGTTTACTATTCTTTCTTATTGGACAAATTGTACTCTCAAATCACAAAAATTTGCAAATTTTAAGAGTGAATTTCTTTGCAATAGATATAATCTTTTGCTTGTCAATAAATTTTGTAAATACCATATTTTTTAAGGAAACTGAACACAAAACGATCTTATATAAAATATGTCGACGAGAAAAAATTATGTTCTTTTGCAACTTTTTCAATTTTCTCTTCTAGAATTAAAATCAAGTAGGTTGATGAATGTAGATTCTTACAACTCTATAATCAAACTAAACGAAATGTCTTAGATAGCAATGTGTTTTAAAAAGAGTATAATGATACAAATATTGATTCAGCCAAGTTAAAAAAAATGTAGCAAATTTAAAGATAATTCATAAAGTAATTTAAGAAAATTAGAGGAGTCGGGAAGTACATGACCACATATTTTCTTCTAAATACATCAGAACATGAGTGGAAGCATGGAATTAATGTTATCCTCATTTAGTAAAAGAGTTGTGCCATTGTGGGTCAGTAATTGGCTGTCCCCAGGCGTGGTTCAACCATAAATTATTGTGTTCTTTCCAACAATGGGGATGTGTAATAATTACTCGTCCTTTTTAGGTAATAATGGGCAGGTATTAACATAGATTTCGGCATTCAACGCTTGCTTTCATTGTTTTTATTTTTATTTTTTATTATATTTTTTCAATATACAGTTGGAATTGTGAATTTGGAATCAATAATTTTGTATTGAAATTAAACTTGGAACCAGCAACTGTTCGAATTTAGAACTAAAATCATATCAAGTCTAATAATGGTACCATATAATAAATGTAAGATTATATTTTTTTTAAATTAAAATTAAAGTAGTGAAAAATAAAATCAAAGTAAATATATATATATATATATAACAATTTGGGGGGAAAAACCTCTTGCAATTCTGGAATAAAAAAATCACTGAAAAATGTTTAAATAGCTAGTTGATAGGGCCCATTTGTAATTAAACTAAACGAAATTAAGCATCCCTTAATTTGATTTGTGCTATATTTTTTCACCTAATCCTCTGACAAATCCCACGAGATAAACACTGGAAAATGTTATCTAATCCAAATACATAATCAAGAAAATGACAGATCTAAAAGATTGTTCAAAAAACAAACCAATCCCTTCTCAATAATTTCAACAATTTTATTGTACCAACTTGCTTCAATTCATTTAAAGCTTTTGCTTCTTCTTTAAAGAGAGAGGCATAAGTTGACTCTGGAGTAAAATCAAGTCATGTATACCAAAATCACCACTTCATCATCAACCTACTGTTTCAACAATGGTAGAAGTTGTCACAAAATCCATGGACTATACAACCATCCATCCATCAAACACCCCAAATATATCGATCCGCCTCGCCTTTTCTTGAATCTCAATACGAAATATTGGATTTCAAGGTATGTTTTCTTTTTCTCTTTTCGTGTAAAATGATATGTATTTTGAATTTTAACTCGTCTAATTAAATTATTTCTCTAAATGCATCAAAATACAGGGTTGTATATTCTACCCGGGCTTCTTCTTCTTCATCTTCCTCTTCTTCAAGTAATTCTGCCGCCTCCTCATCATGGTAATTAACAATGTCTATATATATATGTGTGTGTGTGTGTGTGTGTGTGTGTAATGCATGAAATTTGGTGTTTAATTGCAGGAAAAAATGGTTATGGGGATTTCTACTAACTGTTATTCTACCAGCAGCCGGTCACAAGGGGGGACTTCTTCTAGGTCTTAAAGGTAAGCGCAGCCTCATTGTTTTTTTTTTTTAATTGTTTCTTTTTTAAAAATCAATTTGTATGCTTGCCACGTAATTAATTGAGTGCGATCATAAATGATTCAAGTATGGAGTAGTTATAAAACAGTGAATTTTGCAGGCAAGATTGATCAAGCCATAGAAACGGTGGAGCACGTGACGGAGGTGGTGGAGGAGATCGCAGAGGAGGCAGAGAAGATGTTGGAGGAGGTGGAGGAGAAGCTTCCCGGCGATTCCAAGATGAAGGAGGCTCTGGAATCATTTGAAGATCTAGCCAAAGTTGCTGTTAAAGAAGCTAGGAAAGCTGAAGATATTATTCACAAGGTATTCTAAGCACTGGTGTAAGTGTGTCGAGTCCAAATGAGTAATCTCTTGACCTTCAAACTCAATCAAGCTCAATTTTTTTGAGTCTTTGGTAGATTCAATTAAACTCGATAATATTATTTAAATACATATCTTAAAACTTATGGTAATTAATTATAAAAGTTGATTATACCACACATATCTTATCAAAAAATTAAATATATCAAAAAAATTTGTACAATATCGATATGTAAAATAGAAATTTTTGTTATTTTAGTACTCAATTGTTTTTAGTATTTTAGTATACAGAAATTTCGATATTGAACTGTATTTATTGATACCAATATGAATTTTAGTGTACTTCAATTTTACTATGACATCAGTAAATATTCTAGTATACCTAAATTGTTAATACAATATTGCTGTAAATTTTCTGCAAATAAAATATTTTGATGTAGTATACAGTAAAAATTAAAAAAAAAATTAGTATAGAGCATCAAATGATCCTTTAGTAAAGTTCTACTCAACTTATATTAAGAGATGATAGAATTAAAATATTCTAAAATTTTGTTAAGACTTATCAACCTGTCAAATTGATTATTACTAAAGATCGTTGATTATTACTAAAGTCGATCTTGACTTAATTAATATTTAGTCGAATTTGATCTTGACTAAAATTATTCTCAAGACCTGCAAGAATCACATGGCGATAAATGATTTTCAAGTCACCATCAGTTTTGCGTGCACATTAAAAATGAAATTGCAACCTCCATATCCTCTCATTAATTACAATATAGTTTAGTACACACACACACACATAAATATATATACACACTAGAATACTAATATATTATGTTAGGTGAAGAATATTAAAATTAAATGAAGAATATAGATTATTGTTTGGTGTGTGTGCAGGTAAAAGATATTGAGGAGGAAATAGAGGAGGCGCTTACAAATGCTGGTAAGGATGAAGACAAGAAATAGGCGATCAAGACTACTGCGTTGGAGATTATTAAATAATCTCTTATTTTAATGTTGATTATCACAAGATCCAAAGGATTAATTTTATTATATTTTGTACTTAATAAAGTTTATATACATCTGCCTTCACCATATTGCCTACCTCATTGATGGAATAACCTTAAATACATCATCCTAAATTATCAATCGATAATTAGAATCGGAGTGCACGACTTTTATTAATTCTATTTTATCTACATACATCCATATATGTTGTTGATAAATTTAGGTATGTAAGATAATTATTATTATTCATATACATGAAATACTACATAAATATCATATGTGATACGTTATATATGATCATTTTTTGGTAAAATAAAGTATGTAAATACTGACTAGTTTAATTGGTGTTGTTTCTTCTGTAATGACGAGCACGTAATTTACTAGTATTGAATAATTTTAATTTAAAAATTCAAGAAAAGCTTAGTTTTTGATAGATGAAACAAATAAAAGGTTAACTTAGAAACTTTTGATTTTTTCTCAATATATAATCGATACCCCTCGAATAATACAAATAGGATTTTATTAGTAAATAAATAGTATACTTTTATTTTATCACTAATATAAGCATAAGTATATATGTACTTCAATAACTCAAGGATCCAAACACAATGTAATCTATTACTTTATAAAATCGTAATTTATATATACATCATATTTTTAGTGACAGATTCAGAATTTGAAGATGGGATACAATCGATATATAATATAAGAAAAATAAGGACGGAAATATTGATGTTTGAAGTCGCATAACCAAAAGATGCAAATAAATAAGATAGTACGCAAAATTAAAATTAACACTAATATTTAGAATTTTCTTAAAATTTTAAAAATTTATAATATTTTTGTCTCAGTTTCATTTTTGGTAAAAAATAATATAAATGTTTGTGCTTTCACTTCTCACCGAGATTGATTAAATAATTCAACATTCACATTGCATATATATAAACTGAATATTAATTTTTAAATATATATTTTTCTAAGTTAATTGTAATATATTATATTTAAAATATTTTTCTAAGTTGATTGTAATATATGATACAAATAATTTTTTAGAAGAAAAAAAAAAAGATTATTTATTGAAAAAAAATTAAAATTTTTTTTATCGATTTAATTATTTTAATGAAAAAAATATGTTAGCCACAAAAACCCAAATTTTAATTATTCACTTGTGTAAATGAGTTTATTAATAACAACTGAGTGTATTAATTTAGCTTATGTCAATAAAATTCGACTTGTTTGTTTGATTTTGAAAATAATTTAGAAATACAATTCTTTTGATTTATTTGGTTTATGAAAAACAATTAGATTTACCACCCTTATTGTTAGTAGACTAAATATGATTGTGATCGTTTATACCCATATTATTAATTTTAATACATAAGACTTAAATATGAAAAATAAGAAAAAAATTAATATTATATATGGTACCCGTGAATAAATAAATAATTATATATTACTATTATATTAATCCAGTATTATTATATTATTACAAATATAGAAACCTAAACGTTGCATCCAGGCCAAAAGATTATCCTTTCATTATAGAGCATGTTGGAACCAGTTTTGTTTTCTTTCCGATTTTTCTGGTTTGTTTCTGGATAACCTGTGACGCTCTTGTTAGTTTTTTTTTTTTTTTTTATTAATACTATTTTTCTCCTTTTTTGTTTTGGGTAAGACCTCCACGCTCAAGTAAGTTTATGATGTAGATATTCAGAGATAAGTAGAATATCATTACGATGAATTGGGCCAGTAGGGATGTGGTAGAATAATGTTTCTCGGCTACATGGGCCTGTTTAATTTTTATTTCCATTGGGCCTCATTAGAATATATATATATATATTATCACCAAGTAGTTGAGTGAAAATCCAGCCCATGATCCATCAATCCTCCACAAAAATCAAATTTTACAAAGTTTTTTTTTTTTTTTTTTTTTTTTTAATCACAAATAAAATTACCATTAACATATGATCCATTTCCAAATACAAATTCACAATAATTTTCAGCAATAAATAGAGAGAGAGAGAGAGAGAGAGAGAGAGATTCTCCTTTCCCATACTTTATAGCTTAAACTTTGGACAGCACTCAGAAAATGGAAAAGCAAAGCCTAAAAAGAAAAGCTGCCCAGCATTAAGGGGTCTACTCTCTACAAAACACCCACTCACCTAACTAAATCCTTTCTCCTTGTAATTACTTTTTTTTTTTTAATTTTTTTGTAACTATTTTATTATTTATTCTTGTTTCATATGCTAATCAAGATTCTATATTCTTTTCAGATATACCAGATTCTTTATTGTTATATTTTCTTTATTTGATTTAACCACTCCTTATTATATACATATATATAACAATATGTCAATGTTATATTACATGCATGACATGTCTTAGCTAAAAAAAACATTTGTGAATGACAATACAAATAATTTAATTTTGTGATTTATTTCATCATTTTCAATATATAATAATATTATATACAAATAAAATACATCTTAACATAAGATCCTCGTATTTGATGGGATGTTAAATTACATTCAAATTTTACATGGTGGTCAAATTAAATAAAGGGGAGAAGACTCATTTGTTAGAAGGATAAAAATTAAATAACCGAAGATAATGTTTTTTTCTATGCATTTGCCGTCGTGAATGGAATGTCCGAATTCAATTTTGAATTAAGGCTAAGGTCTTTGCTTTCCTTTTCTGAAAAAAAAAAAAAAAAAAAAAAAGGTTGACACCTATAATTTTCTCTCTCTTTCATTTTTATTCATCTCACACAATTATTTATAAATTTCAAAAATCTATATTCCAATCATTACAAAACAACATCGTACATTTTCATTATTTTTTTCGTCACTATTTGATATCTACTTTACAAATTATATCAAATTTAATTTTTTTTAAAAGCACAACATTTACCCAATTCATTAGAACTCTGAACCAAAAAAGTTTGAAGTTGCGTGACTCTCATTCCATAAATAAAGATATCTTAAACTATTTATAAAAAAATAAAAAGAAATAAAGAAAGATGAATCTCTTTCCTAGAGTTTAAAAGTATGTAGGAACTGCTTTCATGTGTCAGTTTGATATCATTTTCGACCAATTTAATATAAAAAGTGACTTTTCTATCTCTCTCTTTTGGTACTGTAGTTTGCCCTTTCAAGGCAGTAAGGAGCCCTCTTTAATTGGAGCATTGCACCAATTGACACCGACTCCCCTCTTACCTTCCTCTTTTACTCTTTCTATGACCTCTAATTTTTTAATTGCTTCTATTTTTTGTCTTTTATTTTGCTTTCACCCTCTCTCTTTTTTAACTTAGACCAGACATTCTGAAATTTTGAAATTGAACTTTTGTGAATTATAAAATTTATGCGATCAAAGAAAGTAATTGAAATCAAATAATTAGAACAAAAAAAAGAGAATTAAAATCACTAAACTCAAAATTTGCTTTTAGACGATCTAAATGCATATTTGTAACAACTAGAATTACATTTGTAATGTGTTGTTCTCCTCAAGTGTGCGTTTGGCCAATCCTTGGAGAATTCTTTTATAAGGATGTTTTTGATAAATATTATATTGTTCAATGATTTTTTTATGTATTCTTGTGATTGATTAATTAGTTTTTCATACAAATTGTCTTCCTCAATACTTGATTTGCATCCTTACCCATTCTAAAAGTTATAGCGCTGATAAGAATTTGTTTCACTCACGAAGTTTGTGGGCCAAAACTCTTCCTTCTATTAATTGGGCTGATGGACCATTCATTAAGTCATCCAATGTGGGTCCTTGTATTTAGGCGGCTTCTTTATTTTCAACCCTTACCATCCATGATTCTTCTTCCAAACTCAAATCTATTCTAAATATATTGAATTTAACAAAAATATACGAATCAAAGTATTTCAAATCAAAATATTGATGAATAAAAAAATAATGGGTATAAGAGAATTAAAATGCACATTTCTATCAATATAACGTATGCCTATCTATCAAATCATGGGTGTGTTTCGTTATCAAAAGTAAGTAAATAAAGAAATAAATAACAACAATATAGAAATAAATAATGGGCAACATATGCTTATTTATTGAACTTTTGTTCCGTCCCCCACTTTTATTATTATTATTACTACTATTTTTGTCCGTACAAATTTATTTTTGTTAATTTTGCCCCTTCAAAATAAACACAAAAACTGAAATAAAATAAAATGCAAGTGTATAAAAATGGAAATACAGTGGAATATAAAGAATGTAAGTGCTAGGGATAGAATTATGGAAGATACAATACAAGGTGCAGAAGTTAGATGTGAAAAAATAAAGTGTAGTGAGCAAAAAACTAGAAATTAATATCTAAGGAGCAAATGTGAAAAATAAAATATTATAAATATTACTAAGGGAAAAATAAATGTCAATAACTTGGGTATTGATACTACACTAGCAATAATAATCATTTGTTTCCTCCATTCCAATCACGACCCTTGATTTTTACTTTTTTACAGCAACTATCATCTTGATCATCTTTTGACCACATTCTCTCTCTTCTGCCCACACCACCATTTTATTTCTTCTCCATTTCAAATATTATAATTTGGACCAATGACAATATTACACCTTATGTTTATCACACATTAATTCTACAACTAAAACCATAAAGTTTGATTGCATAAACTTCAACAACTACTGTACTATAGGATCACTAGATTTGCTTCTTCTTCCACCTATTATTTTGCTTCCATTTTTTTGTTTAATTACTCAAATAAAATTTATAGCAAAAACCATGTAGTATTAGATCTATGTTACCTATTTCAACAACTTTAGTACAATATAACAAAACAAATAAATTATTGCATTTACATTGCAGGATAATTGAAAGCTGTAGAAGGTTAATGTTCGAAATTGAAACTATGACAGGGTACTGTGAGTGAACATTAATAAATATATGTTTTGACGAATGCATTCAAAAATTGAGATGGAATCGTTGTACCTTTACTACTTATAATGTATGTTTAAAGTTTACTATTTACGAAGGGTAAAATAATAATTATAGTGATAGTATTTTAGAATTTGTCCGTATGATGTGTGATGTGTGATTTGTTAAGGAAGTTATGAAAGGCACATGCAGCGTACCTGCACCCTTGATGACCATTTAATCAGCTTTTACAAATAAGTCAAAATATGTTACCTGCTTCTTCCCAACTTAACTCGTGCGCCTCTTACATTTATATTGAATTTCGGACAACATTACAATTTAGTCACACCAAATAAAAGTCATGACTGCTTGGACTATATCACTCCTGTAACTTGCCTTCACCTAAACCTGTGGGCTCCCACTTAAATAAAGCTGCCATAAGGAGGCAAAATGTGGATTGTGGTGATGCCCTCTCTCCCTCTCTCCCTCCCACCCTCTTCCATTGGATATGACGAAATCAATATTTTCTTTAGGAATTAAGTAATTCATTTAATTTTATGCTTAAATTGATGGATTTAACTAATAACTTGGGAGATGTGGTTCATAATTTCAGCTAAATATAGTAGGAACGGCTACACGAAAATAGGAGACGGGCCCTTAATCCGTCATGAGTCGTTATCCTGATTACGAAATGTTTGATTAGGGTAATAAAATATATAAGCTGTACTACACTAATCAAGGTATCCAAACAAGGTTAGGGTGCATGGATGTTTAAAAGAGCACAAGGATCTATCTGTTTAGCTCCAAAAATTATAAGGTTAGAGTTTGATTTTATTAAATCGATATTCGATTAATCCAAAATTTATAGAGCTAGCCTCCTTAAAATTAGATTTAGTTAGACAGTCCATATTCTTTTTTATTTTTTATTTTTTTAGTAGTGAAATAATAACATACATAATTATTTTTCATATAATATAATTATTTTTTTAGTAAAACATATTTATAATTTACCAAATATTGTATATTCATTTAATGTTTCAATATTTAAAATGTATAACGATACAAAAGTTATAAAAAATATAATTTTTTTAATGTTATCTAAAAATCTATTTTAAATAAATTATTATATGTATTTAATTAAAATTTTAAATTTAAATTTATAATTTGACAATTTCGACTCATAACCTAATAGTAGCTCGATTATCCCAAAAATCAGTAGAGTTGGGGTTAAGTTTACCATATTACAAATACATTTAAAATTATCCAATTAATTTGAAACTCATTAGGATTAGCCAACAATCGATAAATTTAGACTGTTTATCATGTGTATGTTATATAATTTCATCAATATAAAATTGATATATTAAAAATAGTAAATATCATTTGAAACAAAGATATTCAATTGACTTATTAAAAAAAATGCCTATTTCAGTCTCCCTCTTCAACTTTTTTTTTTTTTTTTTTTTTTTTTTTGTGGTTCTTTCCAATATGTATGCATACTAATATTTGAGACATTAGGTCCGCTTGCGCTTTATTTTATTTAAATTGGGTCTCTGTAGTATCATTTGAAAAATTGAGTCTTCATTTGTATCAAAGTTTGATTATTATATTTAGTAGTTTACATCATCATGTGTAATTTATCAAATAATTCTCAATTTTTACTTTGTCAAAATTTTAAATTTATATTAATATATTTCTAATTTGATTTGTTGATTTTTATATTTATTAAATAATTATAATTTGTTTAGTTATTTTGATATTTAAGTGGGTTTTATTTATGTTGTATGTAGAAGTTCAAAATAAAATTGGATCTTTTATAAAAGTTGAAGAAACCTACTTGATCAATAGTTTAATGTATAAGGTAATATGAAACCGAAATATTTATTTATTTATTACTACAAACTCATGGGTTTTGCTGAGATTGGACAAAAGCTTTTGATTTCCGACCGTTTTGGCAGATAAAAAAATTGACTTGTTCGGCTGTTTGCTTTTACATGGACGTCGGCAAAGACTTACAGCTAAAAATGACTGGTGATTGGATGTTCAAACCTACTCATTTTATTATTATTATTATTATTATTATTTTTATTTTCCCCTTGATTGAGAATAATTAATTAAATCATGTGTTTCATGTTTCCGACAGATAATACTGAAAGCGAGTTTGAGGTCACTGAAAGTTGAGGATCTTGTATGTGGTTTTACTGATAGATTTTTACAAAAATGAATTTGAATTGACTCAAAAAAAACATTTCATTTGGATTTAGTGTAGATTTATGGGAAGGAATTCCAAATTCATTGCAAAACTTATTACCATTGCCATTCCCTAAGTTCATTTGGATTTAGTGTAGATTTTAAGTGGTAGAGACTTTCTCTCTCTAGAGAGAAGCTCTTGCTTCTCTCTAGAATCCGCCTATCATATTCCTCCTCCATAGCTTCGTCCATTTGGTCTACGCTTCAATTTTTTGAAGTTTTTGGAAGAACAACATATTGATTCTTGATTCTATCAATTTTGCTGGAATTATCATTCCCTTTTCGGGATTTATCTAAAAAAATCAAATCAAAAAAAAAATACAAAAACACACGCACTTAGGGTGCAACAGATCACGTTCCTGGGCTTCTGGGAGATGTTCCTGTTTATGATCTGGGTGTTTACAGATCCGATTTATGGATTATGTTATGGTTGGTCAAGATTTAATTTCTCTTCCTTTGACCTTCACAATTGTGTGATGTGTTTTGGATGTTATATGTAAGAATCGACCACCTCATTCATGCTGGGAGTTGTGTTCGTCACTGAGAAGGTTTATGACACAGACGGATTGTGATTTTGATTGTGAGTGAGTTGACTCGTGCGGCGATCCGTTTTGCCTAGGGTTTCACTGAGTCCCAACTGAGTCATAATCTGACTCAGCCCTAACTCAGCCCTATGCCCACCTGCGTCAAATCATATGCATCGTCCCCCCATTGGGGGTACATCGTCCGGCCTGGCAGTCCTAGGTGAGGATTTATTGATATCCATCCTTCCCTGCTGCTACAATTTTGCGGTAGTTGCAATTTTGCTGCTGAAACTTGATATGTCTCCTGCTGCCGAGCCTACTTCCCTGCTGTGGATGATTCCTGCTGACTTCACGGTTACCTGTAGCTGCTGCTTTTTTTGCTGTCTTTTGCTGTGGTGACTTTGCTGTTGGGCATTTCTGCTGTGTTGTGTGGTTGTGCTGCTCAGCTGTGTCGCGGGCAGCCTATTACCTGAGTGTGGTTGCTGTTGATGGCTGCTGAAACCTGTTGTACATGCTGCTGTTATTTGTTGTACCTGCTGCCGATTGCTGCTGCTTACTGGTTGCTGCTGTCCTGCTGCTGATTGCTGCTGTTTGCTGATAGTTGCTGTCCTGTTGCAATTTATCTGGCTGCTGATACTTCTTTCCTGATGTTGTGACCTGCTTTTTCGCCTGCTGAAGGAGAGTGCTGCTGAAGACTTGTTGCTGCAGCGGTGGTGCAGGGACTGTCGTTGCTACTGATGTCTGATTCGTAGCACTTGTTCTTTCCCTGCAACCTTGTTGAATTCTACTATTGCTGCTACCTACTAAGTAATGTAGCAGCAGCCCCGTTAATATTGCTGCTGCTGTCCGGTTATTGTTCATGTGCTCTTTTTGCTGCTGCCGGTCCGTTTGTTGGTCCTGCTGATTTCTTCTGATGGCCACTTGTTGGTGCTAAATGGATTGCCGGTTTCTATGCTGGTTTGAGATTGTTGCTCGCTGGTGTTGGCTTACACATTGAAATGCTGATATCAGTTTTTTTGAAGACACAGTTGGGGCCTGATAACTACTACTTGGAGACTGTTTTGCTCCTGCATTCGAGCTTTCTAGTTTGTTATGTTAGCCTTTGTGTTGGTGGTTTTTATGCCACTTTTTTACAGTTTTTTAGGGTGCTTGTTCCCGTCCTCGTGCTGGACTTCGGGACTAGTTTTTTATTTCTTCGGGTATGCCCGAGTATTAGTGTACTACAAACTTTTTTTTCTTTTATTTAATTTCTGCGATTTCGACCAAAAAAAAAAAAAAAAAAAAGAATCGTCCTCAAAAAAAAGGGGGTTGCGGGAAACTAAGTTTACTTTGAATCTAAACATCCAAAATGAAAACAACATCACATCTGAGGTTGTAAAATCAAATTAAGCATTGAATTAAACTCTTTTTAATCTATTTTTGTGTTTCCTATTGACCCTAAAAAACTATGAACGACCCATTGTATTGCGCTGCCCCAGAAAGCGATTAGTCAATATTCCAATTCACCTTTAATTTTTTTAAAGTTACTTTTCCTTTCTTTCGTCCATTTTATTTCACACCGCACACCGATACAAACAATTTCAAAACTTTAGAATTACTCAAATATAATATATGTACAAGTCAATTCAGACTGTCACTTTTTTTTTAAATTTTTTTGCTTTTATAAATATAAAGGTTACAAATTTGAATTAGGCGAATATAATAAATATTGTAGAGGTTGCCATGTTGATAGTAAACCAATGATTGGTTTAGCGCCTTTGGTGGGAATCATTAATAGACAACTACTTTTGAAAAACCGCCAAACGCAGCCTCTCCAAAGTGCATTCTCTAATCATAAAAAATAAAAAATAAGGATGCTGCTATTCATACATCTAAAATTTCTAAATATACCATATAATAAGTTGATTAAAATATCTTATATATTTATATTTTTTTTATTTTGTTCTTATTCTCAACTGCAGAAATTTCACATTCTCTTCTTCTTCTCCACGTTTCTTCAATACAGAAAAGTTGGAATTGCAAATTCATGAGTTTCTTGAGATTCGACTCTAAATCTAAAACCTTTCACCACGATTGTCAAACTTGATAAACAACAGATACTTAAAACTATTATTTAAATGTTATTTTTCCCAACTTGATTTTGTTAATAATTTTACGTATAAGAGTTTATATATATATATATATATATCCTTATATTTTGTCTTCTTCTTCTCCATATTCTTTTAATATAGAAATATAAAATTAGAATTGCAAATTTTTACTTTTATTGCCTTATTCTTCTCCATATTTCTTGAATATTGAAATACAAAGCTTTGCAAATGCATTCATTAATTTGTTAAAAATTGTGTATACAAGGTTCATATATATATATATATATATATATTCCTTCATCTGAGAGGATTGTAGAATTGTGGGTTCATAATAATCATCAACTCCACTTCTTCTCCCTTCAAGTAACACAAATTTGAACAAATTTTCCACCATTTCCTCTTCATCATCAGTCTTTGGGTCATTAGACGTATACATGACTACAACCTGTAACAAAGTGTCAACCCGACCAATGATTTGCCACTGTTCTGCAACAAAATAACCAGAATATCAGAAGCATATATATATATATATATACACCATAGTGCTATAATGTGATGGAATTATTTCATAAGAAACATTATTTTTCCTTCTAATCTTCTTATATTATACTAATATTTTCTAGAAAATACTATTTGAAAAGAGGAGGTGTAGGTTAAAGATACATTTATGGTAGATTAAAGCATAGAGGAATTGCAGACATAAACTTTTTTGGAATTTTTCTGTAGAGGGCATGGAATTGCGGGTTGGGCAGTTAAGTTTGGGATTTTGATTTGTTTTTTAATTATATTTTTTAATAAAAAGAGTATAATATGTATAACTGAGGAATATTTAGTAAAAGAAAAGAAATTATTAATTTTAACTGAATATATTTAAACTATGAGGTATATTTAGAGATTTCGGGGGTATCAATAACCGTATCCAAAAAATAATTCTCACAAAGTTATGGACCTTCTTCGCATCTCAGAATCTCCCAACTCTTAATATCCTCCCATGCTTGATTAATTTATCACCCTGCACCCTGCACCCTGCACCCTGCACCCTGCACCCCCCTTTTCCACATCCTTAACTCTTCCAACCACCTAAAAAACTATATATCTATCTATATATATATATATATTAATTTCCCATTATACAATCAAAATAGAAATAAATAATTAATCAATTAAACAAATAAGAACTAGCTAGCTAGGCTTATTATAAGTTTAAGGAAAAAAAAAAAAAAAAAAAAAAAAAAAACTAAGCACATGCCTCATAACTCATCAGCCTCCCTTTTATTTTATTGTGGGGTTTCTGCTGAGACAAAGGTACAACTCTTTTCTTCCTACTTCACTACTTTTGTTGTCCACTTTAATTGTCTAAAGTGCAAACATCTACTTCTTTGTGTCACGTAAGAAATTACCCTGTGAATTTTAACTGATTATAAAATTCTTAATCTAAATTTTGAAGTTTTACCACTGAGAAATATCTTCTTTCCTTGCGATAAATTCAAATCTTAGGATAAAACCAACTAAAAATTATTTATCGCGAAAACAAATGAAATCCCGTTGTATGAAAATCAGTGTGCGCGCAAGAACTTGAAATTCTAGTTATAATTTGAAATATAAATGAAAATGAGGAGAGAAAAGATGTGAATGGGTGGGGACAAAGATGATAGAAAATGTGTAAAAGAGTGACCCAGAGATAGTTGCAAATGAGGTAGAGATTTTGTGTTTAGGTGGGAGCCTTGATTTTAAGATGATAGCGTGACTAGTCTACAGCTAAATCCCACTTGCATAAAAGCTATATCACAGAGAGGGGATTGGGAATTGGGACAACGCCTACTATACTTATCCACCCACTGTTGGATTGGATTCAATCACACTAACGCATTCATCAGCACAAACTTCTTGTGAAACAACGTAATTTGTTGGTTTTAGCAGGACATATGGGAGTCTAATAAAAAATTTCCCCATCTTTCTGTATTAAAGATCAACTTTACACAAACTTTGTTGTGGGGGAAACTGGACTGTGTCTCTGTATCTCATCACAATTTTCTGGCAAGGGAAGATGGACCAATTTGTTTTTGGTCCAATTGTCCTCTTTAGCAAGCCTACTTGGACCACTTTTTGCATATATGTATATATTAAATCTCAGTGTACTTACTTTGGACGAGTAAAATCATCGACTATCCATGAAATTTTTATAAAATGTTTATTTAATATTTGAACTAAATATAAATCTAACCTTTCACTAATATAGAGTTAGTTGTATATCGCTAGCATATGAACATGCATTATGTTTACATGCATGTGGATATGGTGCTTAGAATTGATCATTATTTGGTTTATTTGGCATGAAAATTTAACAATGTGTATCAGATTAGGTCGTTTCGTGCAAAAGGTATTACATTTGTCCCAATTCTCCTTTTCCGGCTCTAATTTTTGCTATGTTTTTCGACTAAGACCTATTCCACCTACCAATATACTTCCCCAGAGCTTCAAAACATGGTGGAACATCATAAAAACACACCCAATAATTGGGGGATTCGAGAAGCTCAAGAAGCAAAAATAAAAACCAACAATCAGAATTTTTTTGTTGTTTATTTTCTTTAGAAAATTATTTTACTTGTAATATATTAAGTTACTATTTTATTCTCTATTTATGCATCAATTTACTGTATTAAAGTGTAATATACAAGTGATAAGATGTCAGAAAATAGAGTTGAACTGCATTAAATATATCAATCTTATAATAGTTGTTGTGAATAAAATTGGGTGAGTAAAAAAGTAATGGAGAATGGGTTTTCTTTTCTCCTCAAAAGGTGAAAAAGGGTATCATGATAAAAATTGTATGTGTAACGACGACAGTCTGTTTTTTGCAAAGTTTACTGTTCACACTTGATCGGCAAAAAAGGTAATTCCAAGCAAGAATCTGTTGCTTTTCTAGTTTGTCACTTTGTTCATGTTATGTAGCATCAGAATAGCAATCCATTTATTCCAATGGTATAAGTTTAGTAGAGGTTGGAGGGATGCTCTTCTCCGCGCCCATCACATTTTTACGAGCAATTCACAAACTATATACAAATTTTTTTATTTCATATCATACTTCAATTACGTATTTCTATACAAGTGACAGGCATTAGTTAAATAAATTGAGACAGAATTATATTAGAAGCAGAGAATTCAGACTGCTTGGAAGTCACATTATCTCTATTTTTTCTAAATTTGTAGCATAAAAATAAATCCATCAAAGGGAAAGAATAAAAATAAATTAAGCTAATTGGTGAAAATCACTTCCGAGTTCCACGGGGATGTACCTGCACCGACCACAGCGTGGTTACACCCATGATCCGC
Organism: Caryopteris x clandonensis; assembly: GCA_028749325.2. Classification (NCBI taxonomy): domain Eukaryota; kingdom Viridiplantae; phylum Streptophyta; class Magnoliopsida; order Lamiales; family Lamiaceae; genus Caryopteris; species Caryopteris x clandonensis. Next base: position 2,761,931 of record JAPYKT020000007.1, on the reverse strand, counting down.
TGATGCCACCCGAATCTCTAAGCGGCTAAGCTCAAGCGAAGCCGAGCCACACAGCCGTAATCCACTTATCACACAGCATTTATAAGTTATAGCCCGTGGACCTAGCGTTTGCATTTGCCTTGAATTTAGTGTTCATTTCATTTGGTGACAAGAAAATCTTTTTTTAAAAAGAAGTCCCGCACCCAAACCACAAAATTTTAACCCCAGTCAGATTTAACCCTAGTTTTGTTTTATTTAAAGACATGGAAATCGTGAAGGGCCAGCTAGGTAGTGACACAGTATACTGATCTTCCCAATCCTCCCCTCTTTTATTTCTTCTGTAGATAAACAGTTTTAGACCATTGTCTTTCAAAACTATGGTTCTTGAATTGATTGGGTAATCATGTGAAGAAAAGATTGGTGGAGAGAGAGAAAATTAGTACAGTTTTTGATTGCTTCTGTTTTTGGGTGTTTTTGTGTAGGTTGGAATTGGCTCCTCATCTTGATTTTGGTTTTTGTTTCTTGGGTTTTGGGTTTTCTTTGCTTTTTCTTTTTTGATGGGTTCAGAGGCTGAGGAAATGATTAAAAAGGAGAAAAATGGAGTGCCCAAGAAAGAGAAAAAGCTGCATACTAGTAGGGTTTTTACATGCATACAAAACTGTGCTTCTTGGGATTGTTTCTTTCATGCGAGTTTGGCTGCCATCTCCTAGAAAAACAAACACTAGTCACCAGCCTTCTCTGAGCTCTACCCCCCCCCCCCCCACATTTCTTCCTCTCTCTCTCCCCCTTTCTCTAGAGCAAAGTTTTGCTAACTAAGTACACAAGCTGGTGGTGTTCAAGAGATCTAAAAGAGATCTGATATAGACTACCACTGTGTAATTTGGAAAAAGTCATCAAAGAATGAAGAGACTAAGCAGTTCTGATTCCCTGGGTGGTTTGATGTCCATCTGTCCTAACTCTACAGGTGTTGCACAAAAGAATAAATTTATTCCATTCTGCACTTGTTTCTAGTTTTTTGTTTTTGTTTCAATTTTAATGGATCGTGTTATTGCAACAAAAGATTCAAACATCCATGTTTTCTTGTCCCTAACCTACTTCCCATGATTCAAAAAATGAAGTGATTTTTGTTCTAATCAAGTGGCTCCCTTCTATTCTACTTTTGGCAATTCTTATGCTCCCCTGTTTTCAACCATCATGGGATCTCTCTTTCCACTCTTGGCTTCCGCATTAAGTGATGCTCACTGTTCTTATTTATTGCCTCTGATTTGATGGCTGCTACTTTTGTTGTCACAGATGAACATAATCAAAACAATCCTATGTATTCGAGGGAGTTTCAGACAATGTTGGAGGGATTGGATGAGGAAGGTTGTTGTATAGAAGAATCCGGCCAGAAGAAAAGGAGATTGAGCGTTGATCAAGTTAAGGCACTGGAGAAGAATTTTGAGGTTGAGAATAAGCTTGAACCTGAGAGGAAAGTTAAGCTAGCTCAAGAACTTGGCCTGCAGCCGCGGCAGGTGGCGGTTTGGTTCCAGAACCGCCGTGCACGGTGGAAGACTAAGCAGTTGGAGAGAGATTATGGTGTCCTGAAAGCTAGTTACGATGGACTCAAACTTAGCTTTGACAAATTACAGCATGATAATGAATCTTTGCTGAAAGAGGTGATTATTCTCTCTCTCTCTCTCCCTCTCTCTCTCTCTCTCTCTCTCTCTCCCCTGACAATTATGCTATCTTGATGTAGATTCGGGGGCTGAAGTCGAAGCTGAATGAAGATGGTAACGCTGAAGAAAAAACCGAACTTGAAACACCGGTCAATTCTCTCGACAAATCTGATGAAGATGCAACTGAAATCAACCTGGCGAAATTGGAGGAGAATAAAAATAGAGAATCAATAGGAGGTGTCTCAGTATTCGGTGATTTTAAGGATGGATCTTCGGACAGTGATTCAAGTGCAATCTTGAACGAGGACAACAACAATAGCCCAACTGGGATTATTCATCACAGCCCACATCAATTCTTGAATGGATCATCATCAACTTCTTCTATGAACACGAATTTGCAGTTTTCAGCAATGGGAGATCCAAACAGAGCTTATCAGCCACAGTTTGTGAAGATCGAAGAACACAACTTTTTTGGAGAGGAATGCACAACCTTCTTTTCTGATGATCAGGCTCCCACCCTCCATTGGTACTGCTCTGATGAATGGAACTGATGATCAAGAATCCGACGGGAAAAAAGAAGAGGAAACTGGAAGCAAAGACATGTGATGTGTCTGCACCAAGACAATTTTGTATAGTAACTTGAAATTAAGGTTTCAGTTTCAATCTGTTCTTACTGCAATAAAACAAGAAAGGAAATGAGATGGTGATTGGGGGTGGGGGTGTTCAGAGTTCACGTGGGGGTGTGGGGAAACTGAAGAAGATGATGGAGAAGAATGTGGGCGTGGGTGAAAAAAGGAAGGCTGATGATGGAATAACTACTGGGCTGTAAATTGGAACTCTTTAATTACTGTTAAGCTCCAAGAAATTTTATTTTTTGGAAAAATAAATATGTCTCTTGCATGTTAATGTGTATTGTGTTAGATCATCCACCAATTTGGTAAGTATGTGTAAAATCCTTTAGTAAAATTAAAAAATTTATCCATATCTATAGTAATTATATTAAAATTTACAGAAATATTATTTTACCTCTAAATTCGTTTTGTATTTCAAAAAGTTTGTTATCCAATTTAAAAATAAAAAAAAAAAAAAAAAAAAAATCACTCTAATTTTTTAAGACTTATCAAAATTTTATTTTCAATGAAATATATATCAAATTAATTATTTTTTTTATGATCTTCAATTTAATATATAAATTGTATATATAAAAATAAAAAATAAATTTTAAGTATAAAATGTTTCTCATAAATTAACTGTGATACATTTCAATATTTAATATATTTTTATATTATAAAATATTTTTATTTTAAATAATTTTTTAAAAAATTATTTTATTATTTAAAAAAATTATATTATTATTTTTTATAACATTATATATTATAAATTAATCTACAAAATACTAGTACACTTAAATTCCCCACAAGATAGCCTTTTTAATATAAACAATAATATTTTTCATATTAACAATATTAAAACCTCGGGAGTTTTTATTCACACAGCTAAACTCTTTCTCCACACCATAATGGTCTCCTCCGCTGCCCTTCTTCCTTGTATCTGTAGCAGTAGCGCCGCCATAAGTATCTCGCACCACCGCATAGTGATGAGAATATTTTCAAAATATTTATTCGAAAATATACAAAGTGTATAAATATAAGGGAAGAGTGTAGGAAACTCTCAAATGTAAACAATGTGGGACAAGAATACATACAAATACACATATATGCTCCTAATACTCCTAATATCTCAAACGTAAACAATGTGGGACAAAAATAAATACATATACACATATATGCTCCCAATACTCCTAATACATAGAGCTGCATCGCCGCTAAACCTCATCCCCCTCCCACCCTCAAGGGTTTGAGTGCATTTTAAAAGTATTGTGCTGGATCGGACTTGCATATATTTAACGGCAAGATAGGACTTTGGGAAGCCGAACATTTGTAAATTTTTATTTATGAAAAAAATTCGAGTTTATTTTATAATTTACAGACTTTTTTCTGAATAATATTCAGATTATGCTTATTATAATCATGAATTTTTCGTATTTTTAATCTGTACATGTTTTAATAATTTCATTTATTAGATATAATTTTTGAATTATTTTGAAATTCTCAGATTATGTTTACATACATATTTTTACAATAAATTTTAGGATATGAGTTAGGAGCATAGAAATAACTTTACTTATTTAAATCTATGCTCTGTATAAGAGAAAAATAGTGAGATTTTTTTATCTCATAATTAATTGATAGATGTCTTGTATTTTTCTATATCATTTATTTTTATTTTTCACTCAAATTTTATAATTTAAATAACTTTTTTCGTCCTATACTCTATATAAAATAAGAATTCTGAGATTTTTCTCTCACTATTAAATGACACACATCTTCTATTTTTTTCTCTCTCCTATTTTTATCTCTCACTTAAATTTTAAAATTTAAACAACTTTTTCATTTTAAATTTATTTTTAACATATGATACATCGAATTAAAATTGTTTTTGTGATCATTAATTGTACATCAATATTATATATTTTGAAATAAATAATTACATTTAAAGCATGGAATATGGTTTTGTATGAATTGAATTATTATTTTTTTATATATGTGTTGGATTTAAATAAATAATGTATTAATTTTTATATGAATTTAATCTACAAAATATACATAATTTTTTAATAAAAATAAAAGGGTTATATTATTAATTTATATAATATTATAATTTTTTATTTAATCTCAATAATTTTTAATATATTTAGTTTTATATACCATCATTTGATACGCCTTGATGTGGTTGTTCCAAATCCAACAACTACAGTGTCATTTGATGTTACTTTATTATGAATTAAGCTTGAAAGTTAATATTTGTCTTGCCATTCATCCTTAATTTACAATGATATTGATAGTGATGATAAAATAGGTGGATAGATCTAAAGCAATCTAGTCGAAGCATGCTTAATAATGGTAGTACTTCACAATTTAATATTAAAAAATAAAACGATGTTCTAATTAAAAACAATCGCAATATAACATATATTTTTTCTTCTATAATTCTATATTGCAACTGAATATTTCCCACTATATATGATTATTTAGTTGAATCCGTAATTATCGATATTCTACAATATTAAAATATATTTTTTTAAACATTAAATGAATTAAAATATTATGGAATAAGGACAAAAATGTACCATTATTATTTATAAACATAATTTATACTTATTACAAATAATATCATCATACGTAAGATAAGCGTCCATGTTTTTTCAAAAAAAATTTAATAATATTATAATTTTTTTCTTAAGTGTGATGGGACGGACAAATACTATAAGCACTAACGTCATCATTCCCATGTAACCAATTACTAAATTCTATCCTTTACTTGAACGATTAAGATATTAAAAATAATCATATTTTTGTTTAAAAAAAATAGAAAAAAAAATTGGCGACATTAATTTGATTTTTTGCGCTGCATATAACAGGAAGTCCAAGTTTACTGAAAAGCCCCCCGACCTTTCCCAACTCACCCCTGTAATTTTTTTCTACCTCATTTGGAGCAGAGCCAGTGAACTGGATCCTAATAGAAGCTGGTTAGATAATAATTGCAGTAAGTAAAACTTAAATAACATTTACTTTTGTGAAAAAAATTATTTATTTCTTCAGACTTTATAAGAAATTAATTATTTGCATTCATTTAATCAAATTATTATCTTCAGTTTATGGGCCGATAGTTTATTTATCTAGTAAGAAATCAATTATTATGAAAACCATTGAACATAAAAAATAAAAATAAAAAATAAAAAAAGAAGAAGAAGATAATTTTGATGATGTAATGGTTGATACAAGATAATTATGATTTATGGTTGATAATTGTTCGAGTTTTCTATTTGGCTCTTAAAGCTATTGTGTAGTAGTGTTGTTATAAATATTATTTTTATGGCTGATTTATTATGAAAAATTGGTGAATTTTAAAAATTATTTTAATTGGTACTAATTGATGAATGATGAAATTAGGTTATAACTTATTTATTTGTTGAATTAATTCGTAAAAATATTTTTGAAAAGTTTACTATTTTAATTTTTAGAGTGCGTCTATAATTAACTATTGCCTATAGTTTCTCAAAATAGTTATAGGCCATAATAATTGATAATATAAAATAATAAAATAATATATAAAGATAGGTCAGCCCTAAGTCTATAACCTATCGATAGTTGAGTTAGGACGGAATCTTAGCAATCCGCTTGTTTTTTAGCCTGTCTCTCGCCCCTAATCATATGGTGGGTTTTCATGGTTGTGGCACACCCAAACCCCGCCACCCCATGTCAAGTGTTACACTTTCATTTATAAAAGTTTAATTTAATATCTTATTTTTATAATTTATTTTAACATATTCTTACAGATAATTTTTTTGAAATTAAATGGAGTATTTCCTTAAAAATGATACAATATCTAATTTAAATAAATAATAATACGTTGATTGTGATTTCATTATTTAATAGAAAATCTCACTATTCTAACTATACAATCTATATTAATATAATAAAAGAATCATCTATTTAATTTGTTAAAAGCTGGTTTTCAAATCCGATCATATTTTTGGCAATTTTCAATCAAATAAAAGATAAAGAAAAGATTATAGCTCACAACTATGACATATTCATATTTTTGCTTTTTTTACTTTGAAAAAAATTTAAATATTTAAAACACAAATAAAAATTTCACATAATATATATCATATTAATTCTTTTTTTACGATTTTTAATTTGATTAATATTAGTATTTTAACTAAAAAGTTAGATTAAAAATTATAATTATATGTAAGTTGATTATTTGAGTTTATATTTATTGGGGAACTATTTGTATCGAGTTTGGGCTTTCATAAAAAAACTTAATTAATAATTTTCTTTAAAAAAAATATGACTAGTTTAAAAATATATTTATACAATATCAAAATTTTAATTTAGTTTATTTTTTACTCTTAATTCTATTATATAAATAAATGTATACCTTTATTTTTTCTAATAGAATACACAATTATAAATAGCAAAATTAAATTTTTTTCAATTTTCAAGTTTGAATATAATATTCACAGTTTTTAATTAATAAACAAAATTAGTGAGGGAATAAAACGCGCCAGTGAAATAGGAAAGACCGAAAATCCCAACTTCCAGCTGTATTTTTATAGCATTGTTTGTTCTTTCTTTCTTTTTTTCTTTTCCTGTTTTTAAAACTATATTTCAAATATTTTAAGACAAAAATATTTTCATGTGAAATAAAAAATTATTAGATAATGTACAATTTCTTTTAGAAAAATATAATTACTGATTTTATTTTATTATTATAAATATTTTTTAGAAATAAATATTTTACAAAATCGTGCATTGAGAACATTATAGTCTAATATATATTAAATACTTCAAAAGAATTATAAAAAAATCCAAAAAAACAAACAAGAAAACCACATTTATTTGTAATACTAAAAAAAGCTGTAAAAAGTAAAGAATAAATCGTTGATGATTTATTGTAATTGATAGGACTATAACAAACTTTATATTATTTAGTTGAATTAATGATTGATAAATAGTATAAATAATTAAAATGCGTTTTTTTCCTAAAAATAAGTATCCCTAAACACAATTTTCTTTTATTTATCCTACCAAACGGCAGTTTTATATATTCTCCGAATATAACACCTTACAGCAGCTAAGAAGTTGAATATGGAATACTCAAGAAAACAATTGTTCCATTATTATTTATAGACATAATTAATTATTCATTTGAAATATTATATGTGGATGTTATCCAGACGTGATGAGTCATGTTAACTAAATTACATTGTGGTCGCCACATGGCAGCATATATAAGACAAATTTATAATATAGTGTTTTAACTTATAAAAATTTAAAAAGTCTGATTAAAATATAAATTTCATAAAAAATATGAATATTTCTATCTAGTTAATCCATAATTGTATGATGTATATTAATAAAATTAAATATAGGATAAATAGAAAAATAAAATAAATGATTACAGCCGATCGTCATTCCAATTTAACCAATGATAAACTTGAAGTTGCATAATTAAGACATTAAGATGGATATAAATAAGTAGCATCGTAGCAGTCAACTTAAGTGTAATTAATAAATAAAGTGACACACCATTGGTTGACTGAAAGTTCATTAACTGAATTGTGTTAGTTGCATCAGTGGTGATAGGCTCTAATATATTTGATGGCCTCATTGAAATAAAAACAAATGTTGGACATTAATTTGTTGACTTTTGCATTGCTCTTTGTTCAGCAATGTACGCATAATTATGTAATTGTTAATAATGTTTTTGGTACAAATTTTGTGAGGATGGAATAATATAGAATTCAATTTTTGTTTTGTTCGACTGGAGGGATTCGCCTATAATTTAGGTAGACAGACCTGTAAATTTTATGATCCAAAATACTATCTAGCCTATTTTACTCGACTTGATAACCAATAATATGTGGTTCATGCTATCATTAATTTATTCAAAAATATTTAAAATTATATATCTATGTATGTGTGTGTATATTTAAAATATCGACCAGCAAGGCCAAATCACTCTATTTGTCACTATTTTTTGGTATGGTAGATCGAGCCTATTTTGGTGTTCTATTTCTATAATTTATTATATGATATCCCTATTAATTGAATTATTTGCAATTTAAAGGAGTGTCTAATTTTAAAAAATCAAAAACTTTAATTAAAAGTAATCATTTGTTGTTTTTAAATTCCTTACGAATTAGAAAAATGACTTACTCTATTTATATAATCTAATACTCCCGTGTCTTGGAAAAAAAAAAGTCATATTTTGTACGAGTATAACTTTTTATTTATAATCAAGTTGATAAAGGTGCAACTTATTAAAAATTATAAATTTATATGTATATAATTTTATTTTTTTATTTGACTCATTTAATCATTTATAACTTATTTGTAAAATATAAATAACTTTTTTAACTTTTATTATTAAAATGAGGCCTTTATTTTTTATACAGAACCATTTTCTTAGAACAAAATATATTTTTCAAATTAGACCCAACGAACAAAATATTGATAATTTATAGTTTTTTTTTTTTTTTTTGAGTATTTTAAAATTATTAAATGTAACAAAAAAATTCAGTGATTGAGTTATAATAAAATATGAAGTTGGTTATAGGCCACCAGGAATGGCTTATCAGTATTCAACTAGAAAACATAAATTAGAACCTAAGTGTTAAGAAATAGTGACTTCAGGATTACGATTGAAGTCTCCACAACAATAGAACTGGAATTGGAACCACACCACCGCAAACTGTATTGATTTGGATGCTTTGTTTCATTCAATTTTCCATCTTTTATTCTAAATGCAAACCAGAAACAATCAAACTGAAATATATATATATATATATATATATATGTCTTTGTCCGATAAAATACATTTTAACTAATGCTCAAAATAAATATACTATGACGAGGTGATACAATTAAATTATAATATTAATAGTATAAATTTGACATCCAACCATCACATACACATTTTAATATGAAATTAAATTTCATTGTTTCAAATAATTTGTCATTGTTGAAATATTCAGATTATTAATGTAGAGTATATGGTAGTGTGGATTTCCCAACTAACAAAGAAGTGCACGCTGGATTGGATCAGCGTACCAACTCTGCTGCCTCTGCAGGGATATGCATGTTTTCTTGGAATTAACCAACAGATTCATTCCCCTTATTTTCCCATTTTACCCCTATATGTTTCTTGAAGTGAAAGTGTGGTCCCCTTGCACTGTGGGGGGGGGGGGGGGGCCTTGTCTTTCTTATATTGAAAATCACTGTTTGGTGACAGTTATCTGCTACGATCCACTATATCGATGAGACCAATAGTATCTCGGGATTTCATTTGCTCCCATTGTCGAGGGTAATTGTCGTTTCCAAAGTCAATTTTACAAATGAATTCGTTTGTTTAGGATACATCCGGCGTGGATTACTACAACTACTAGGATTGGTTTGCGAAACAAAGATAATTTCTTGAATATTCATCGGTCTATCAACATCAATATAGACGATTTAGGCTATGTATGGTAAGGTTTTAAATTAAGATCTAACTCCTTATTAATTAAGGAGATAAATATATCATGAATTTAAATAGCAAATATACAACTAACAAAATATATTGACATATATTCTAACACTCTTTCGTAGTCGAATCGGGAGGTCGTCGAACGCTTAGACTGTCCCTAAAATCCTCAAATAATACCAAAGAGAGACCCTTGGTAAATATATCTGCAATCTGATAACGGGAGGAAACATGTAGAACCTGTCCACCACGAGCAACCTTTTTGCGAACAAAATGAATATCCATCTCAATGTGTTTAGTTCGTTGATGTTGAACAGAATTTCTGGCAAGATAAATAGCACTAACATTATCACAATAAACTAATGTAGCCTTTTGGATAGGACAATGAAGTTCTAAAAGTAGATTCCGTAACCAACAAGATTCCGAAACCACATTAGCAACGACTCGGTACTCAGCCTGTGCACTGGAATGGGACAAGGTTGTCTGTCGTTTAGCTAACCACGAGATCAAGTTATCACCAAGAAAAACACAATAACAAGAAGTAGACCTCCTGGTATCCGGATATCCACCCCAATCTGCGTCTATATATGAAACAAAAGTCGATGTAAAAGAAGGATAAAGATGGAGTCCATGATCAAGAATACCATGAATGTAGCGCAAAATGCGCTTGAGAGCGTGCATGTGCTCATCTTTCGGGTCATGCATGAATAGACACACATGCTGCATGGCATATGTACTGTCAGGTCTGGTGAAAGTAAGGTATTGAAGAGCCTCAGCAAGACTCCGATATAAGGGCATATATTCTAACAGTTTGGTTGATCTTTAGAGGCCATATGAGGGCATTTATGTAACTTTATATGTTATTTGGTGCTGATCCGAATAATAATTCAGTCGAGGATTATGTAACATTTCAGTTTAAAATTATTGTTCTTGCACGTTATTTGGTGCTGATCCAAATAATAATTCAGTCGAGGATTATGTAACATTTCACTTTAAAACTACTGTTCTTACACATACAATATATCCGTTTAAATTGCTATAATAATGAATACGTATATGTAACATTTCACTTTTATATTACTGTTCTTACACATACAGTATATCCGTTTAAATTGCTGTAATAATGAATACGTATTACAACAGTGTTCATTAAAATGAATTTCTATTTTAAAGAGTTCGTGCACTTCATTATTACCATATATAAACAATAAAGTATGCACGTTAAAATATTTTATTTATAAAAATTAAAATTTTATTTGTATATATAAAATATAGAAATAAAATTAAATATTTTAAAAATAGAATTAATTTCCCTAAGTCAAAAAAGCTATAAACTTTTAAGACCATAGAAGATGGATTTAGAAAGTATTATCTAACAAAGCCACCTTGGCGCCTAACTTAATGAGATACCTTTCTTAGTAATCTTTTCAACGTAGGGCTTATTAGTAACCATATTTGTCCTTCATGCAGCCGTTCATTTGATTTACATTCATAATTTTGGTATCTTTTTTATTTTCTTCCTTTCCTAATTTAATTGATTATTCTAATGTGGTCTCTTCTCTTTTTAGCATACCCATCAATTTCCTTCACTTTTTTATGTAGATTTTGAAATTGGCACGTCCCCTATAAATTAATGAGATGTGTATTATTTATGAACTTATAATAATTATTTTGGATACAATAAATTTTATTTCATGAAATCAAGGAAAAAGATTCATGTTATTGATTCATATTGAGATTGTTTCAAATTTGAGATAATGTGGAGACAAATAAAAGAAAAACATAGTGGTGTAATTATGGCCTAACATGAATGTGATTTTAAAGAAAAATGGTATTAATTTATAAGTGTTCGATAAATTTTGTAGTTGGTGTAATATAAGAGCTAGAAAATAATGGTTATTTATTTAATTGAATTATTATCGAAATATGGAGATGAGTATTAAACACTCTTTCTGTAAGATGATATTGTCCTGACATGGTGTTTAGGATTTTATGACAATCATTCCCAATATATAACCACTCAACATCTTGCGATCACAGCACAATAAGACACAAGAAACGACAAATCAAATCATATTTTACAACTCTATTTTGGAACATGAAATGAGAAATAAAAATATCTATTGATATATTTTAGGCATAATTTTGTGAATGGGTGCACCTGGCCTTGAAATCGATCAATCACAGCTATTGAATCACGCCTTTTATTAACAATCATAATCTTAAATCATTTATAAATGTTCAAGATCTTTCATTCACATCAATTTCACTTGAATAGATGTAACCTTTTACAAACATCTTTTCACCTAATAAATGTGTCTTCATTCACACCAAAAAGTTTAATAATAATTTGTATAAGTTAATATATATTTCGGTTCTTCGATAATTAATTTAGTAAATGAGGGAGATAATTAGAATAAAGTTTGATTAGATCTTTTGTGATAATAAATAAAATAAAATAAATGTAGATATATTTTAAGGGAGTTGCAATAAGTCCAGAACCATGATTTACTTCCATCATTGTACTACATTTGATGATGTGAATTTTCTATCTTCTTTCTTTTCTTGCGAAAGAGATGTTTCACAAACTTCATAATTTACAACACACGTCATCACTTTTTATTTTATATTTTGCTTCAACACTGCCTATAACTCTACCTTTTACCATTACTTCTACCATTGTACTACATTTCATGATGTAAATTTTCTAACTTTCTTGGGAAAAATATGTCTCACAAAATAAATGATTTATTATATACTTCAAGAATTTTTTTATTATTTTTTTATATATGCACAAAATTTTATGTGCATCAATTGTAACGCTCTTAGATTCCTAAAATTGGGTAGTGGGTTAAATATTTTTGTCCTCCCACTAGCTCCCCTATTTTTTTTGTTTTTCGGGAACTGTCAAGGTTTGTCGAGATTAAATATAGTATATCATATTTTATATTTGTATTAATGAGAAGTGATTATTAATTTTAAATTTTTTTTAATAATATTAGTTATTTTGTGAAAAATATTACTTATTTATTCAAAAATATATTACTTACGCTCTAACATGAATTGAACCAATAATCACTAGAGCACGAGTTGGGGCACAATCTTTTTTATTATTAATTAATTTTTAGCTCACTTTAGAATTTGGGTAAAGGATGTGTGCAACTAATATAGAAGAAAAACCAACCCTTTTGTATAACATATTGTCCCCCTGATCGTGACAATTAATGTTTAATATGTTAGGAGATAGAGAAGATGGATTAGATAATTATTATGATTAAGACAAGTATGATGTGGGTCCCAAATTTCTTAAAAAATAGAATCAAAGATATGATGCTGCTATTCATATCTATGAACATGATATGGGTGATGAGCTACCCCACGTATAATATATTTGTGATACTTATATTATGTATTAATACAATTAATTTACAATTAAACTAATGTAGTACAGAAAATAGAATATGCAGACTAAAGCTTTGACTCTAAAATTAAACTACAAGATTCAAATATCGTAAAAACAAAAAAAATTTAAATTAAAATTTACGCTATGAAAATTTTGTGCATATTGGGCTCATCGTGCAATATGATATACAATTTTATTAATTAAAAATTATTATTTTATTTTTAAAATATTATTATCTATTTATTATTTTTTAGTTAAATAATTAATAATGTAAATTGGATGCACAAGAGATCCACCCTTTAAACTATCGTTTCTTTGCTAAAATTATGGCATATTTCCACTTAATGAACACCTTTAAATTCAGATTCTTTTATATTTCAACAGTATTGAATATTAATATTTGAAATTAAAAAAATATGAAAATACAGTCTCTCACGTCATATCCATATTTCATAAAATTATATTTCAAGTAATTTAGTAATTAAATATGTATAGAAAATAAGGAAACTCTGTGTGCTAAAGGGAGCTTCTGGTCAACTGGAGCAAACACATTACATAATGCTAGAAGTTGCTCTCAAATGTCGGGATAGCTCCTTGTGGGCACCAGACACTGTTCCTCCCACCTAATGGGCCACTGAGTTACCATGATTTAATTCCTCCATCAATCTCTGTCGAACCGGAGGGTGGGGCCCTGGGACGAGGAATTTCTCCTTTTGCCCCAAAGAAGTTGCACTCAAATTGAGATTATTTTCTTTATTCCAATAAATAAAATATTATTTTATTATTTTGGACTGGGAAGACATTTTATTACTACAAAAATAAAATAAAAAAAGGGTCATATTCTCATGGGGAATTGCTTGGAAGGAAATCCAAAGTTGGATGTGACCATAGAGCTGACATATTCTGTTTCAAGATTAAGATGAGTTTTATTTTATTATTATATTTTTTATTTCTTTTTTAGGGTATAGTGCTGTCAAATGTCAATTATAATTTTGAAAAAGAAGCATCTACAGTTTCATTCATAATAAATATTTATAATTAATATGTCGCATATATCACCATTTAGTGCCTCAACAAAAATATTATGATTTTACTAAACTATCCCAATACAAAGTTACAAATTAGTCCTCATAAAACATGGACTAATTTCACCTTTGTTTCAATACTCTCACTTTTACTCCCAAACACAAAGTTTTATTGCAAAACTTGTCCCTCCAGTTAAGGTTTTTTCTTTTTCTCTTTTTCGTTTTTTGCGAATTATTTCTTTTGTTATTTTTTTGTTTATTTGGATGTTTAATATTATATAAGATATTTATGAGATGATCCATATTTGACCTGCCTTTTGAGTTAAAAAATTGTTTGTTTTAATTGTTTTTGAGTGTTTTTTTGTTTTTTTTTTTTTGCATTAGTTTTTTGTTATTTTTTTATTTGTTTGAACATTTAATCTTATATAAAATAATTGTGAGACGATCCCACAACTGACCTGTTTTTTGGGCTTATGAAAATTATTTGTTTGAACTATTTTTCTTGTTTTGTGTGTGTGTGTGTGTTTTTTTATTTTTTATAGTAATATCTTATAGAAAAAAATAAAAAATTATTAATATTTAGATATCTGCTATACATGTGTATATGACTAATATGATAAGGAAATTTATGAATTATTCAATATGCATCAAATTCATTTCCTCCACAGGACTCAGCCCAGCACTTAAAATCTCAAATTCACTTGATTCTAGAATTATTAATTTCCCAATAGATACAATTTACTTGAGTCTTTGCATCAAAATAATATTTTATATATCATTACACATCATTTATGTATTTAATAATATTATCATTATTATGTAAATGCTAAAATATTAGATAAAATATATACACTAACAATGAACATTATAGTATATATAAATAAATATATGTGAGTGTGTGCATGTTTGTGTGTATATATTCTACAGAAACAATTAAAAATAACATTCATATGTAAACCTCCTCAATTCGCAGATGATCCTACCATTTATGCTGACGGACACCCCATGTGGAATACTTTATGCGGATTTGTACTAAATGCATTCTTCTTTGTACACAGACAAGAAGAAACATTCCAATTATTTTGATAAATTAAAATTCAAGATTCTTCTCCTCCCTTTTCCTTTACACGTTTTTATTTCATTTACAAATGTTTTGAGAAGTTTTTGAACTATAAAAATATTCGAAATAAAATTGACACTATGAAAAAACCGCACATAAAACTTATTTTTATATTTCATAGATATTTTCAAATATTTTAATAATTTTAATTTTTTTTCTAATGTTTATGAATAATTTAAGAATTTAAGAATACGTTATATTTTCTTCTTTTTTTTTAGAAAATAAGTCAATTAAATAACCATATATTTTATTATAGCTGAACCAAATATAGTAGTTAAAACAATATTGGTGTAATGATGTCTCTTATTAATAAATAAAGGTATCTACAATCAAAAATATCTTCCGAAATACATTATTCTGTCTTATTTAAACCAAATACCCAAAACTACACTCATTTCATCAGTAATTATTAATCTAAATAATTACTTTTAAAATATCCTCACGAAAGGTTAATATTATGGTCTATTTGGGACAAATACATTTAAACTTTCAGGTGAGATAATTTAAAATTATTATATTTAAAAACTCATGATTCAAATTCTCTGTTCCGATATTTGGCTTTAAAATGAGTGGATTTGAATTGTTAAATTATTTTCATCTTATTTGTCGTAATAAAATAAATTAATGTGAGAGTTTGTGTGTGTGGGGGTGTGTGTGTCTTTTTTTGCGAGAAAAAAATAATTGTTTTTAAAAGTAGAAAAGAAAGGAATGAAAGATGACTAGTAGGCCCCAGTGTCTTTTAATGGGACCCCATGATCGACTGATTGGGCCCAGCCCATTATACTATATGAAAGTTGTATTCGTTGGCCCAGCCCAATACAAATATGTCGAAAAAGCTGTTTTCGTGGGCCCTGTTCACCCTAATTATCCTTAGAATGGCCCATTGATATGATAGCCTAATAGGGGCCCACTACCCGCCCGTTTGTGGCCTGATATCCATGGATCGTTGCTTCTACCTTATTATAGGAGCGCTCTCTTGGATTTTCATTTTAACATATAAATTTATTTAAGTGAAATTTTCTTGTTACTTTATAGTACATTTGAACAATTAATTAAAAAGGTGTGCTTCTTTTGAAACAAGATTTTGGTTAAAATCAGAACGTGTAAAAAAGGGGGGTAATCTTTGTCAGCTCGATCAATCAAGCAAAGTTGCCTTTTTGTAAGAAAGAAAGGGGAACTCAATTTATTTAATTAAAAAATAAAAAAGGAAAAAACAAGTACAGGTGTTTAGGATGAATTTGTGCAAGATGATGAAAATAGATCTGAAAATCAGTGTGCTCGTGTGTTGGTTGAGTATTGAATGGTATTAAAAGTTAAGATATTAGAAAATAAAAGGATGCTAACCAAACAGGCCCTGCGTTAGTGGGTCCCATCTGCTCTTGGTCGTCAGCGAAGCTCAAATCCCCATGCGTTTCAGCTGTACCCATTCCCTGATTCCTGCAACTCTGTTTCCTCTTTTCTTTTTTCCTTTTTCTTTTTCTTTCGGAAACTATGTTGTTTTGGTTTCAGCTTATGTTTGAGGCTCAGCCATATATATACGGCTTTAGCCGAAAGCCTATTCCATATTTCGACTCAATATACTTAATTCTCGATTATATAAACTTTGATTCTGGACATACAGGATAAGTACTTGTATATCTTGCAGTTAAATATATATATTTCATTATAATTATGTCATGTTAATAAAGTACTTATATTAAGTATTCACATTATATATATATATATAATTTGTGTAAATTAATAATGATCAATAAACTATTTTAAATTTGATAAAAGATTACAAAGTTAATGCAAAAAACTTGGCCTAAAATACAAAGAGTTGCTCCCACGACCGACTTCAATCTCCATTTTTTATATAATTATATCCCCTATAATTTATTTTTGGTCTCCTCCAAAAAGCACCATTCCAATTAAGATATTTGACCATCCTAATAAATCTCATAGTCGTCTCTTGCATATCCGAGTAAAATTTGTTTAACTATCCTAACAAATATCAGGACACTATTTCAAAGCTAACAAATATCACCAGTTAAAATTTAGAGTTCTTGTTTTTTTCACCCCACAAACTACATACGCTATGGGAGGGATTTTCGTAAGCAAATATAAACTTCAAGGAATAGTTGCAATACCTCAAAAGTAGATCTTATAAAATTCTGATATGATCAACTTGTTTTATAGTTACATGTAAACGATTCCCGTGGGACAAGGTTACCATGAAACCATAAATAATGTACCTGGCTCGTAGTTGTTGTTGACCAGAGTTAAGAACTGAGTTAGCAGAATTAATTTCCTAAAATTGAATAGCAAGGAAATGCATTCATTTCCTTTGTATTGATATATGATCATACAAGACTTAAGATACTGAAACATGCAACACACTCACTTCCCTATTAGTGGTACGCACACAGTAGTGTTAACAGATTGAACACAATTGTTTTAAGGATTCTCATTATGCCTTGTGTTGGTGTTGCCCTCTCTTCTAGTATTACATCACAAAACTGCCAAAAATGGGTTAAACATTGGCTTCAATTTCTCAACCACCCTTTTCGAGTATCTGTACATTTCATTAGCTCTACTTGCATTTCTTCGTATATTTATAAGTAAACCCATCTTGTACAATGTATTACCAGCGTTACCTGTTGATCCTCCCAGAAACTTTGATTTCACTGTCACCGCCATCTTCATCGTCATCGCTAGTAGAGCGGCCCCCCTGATCTTGTGCAGGCCGTTTCAATCTCTGAAATATCTCGTCTAGCGATTCTGATGACGAACCGCGTGACAAAAGCTTAGTCTCTTCAACTTGCCGCTGCAAAGGCAAGAATTTCTTGGTTTCAATGTTCGCTTTGAATGTTTGAAAACCTTGTTTCATTGAAGCCCACTTTGATGCTAGACCAGATGTCTGCTGAGCATCAAGCAACGAGACTTTAGTAGAGGCGATGCTCTCTGCTGGTTTTGTGTTGGATGTTGATTTACTTTGTTCTCTGATGGCAGCATACTTGGTGCTTAGAGCTTCTTTGCTCCCAGAGTATCTACGTGAATCGTCTTTTTTAGATGGTTTTGATGAACTTCCCTTCGCATCCTCCTTGCTCGAATGAGATTTCGTCTTCAACTCTACTGTATTAATCTGGAATATTTGCCAGCATAATATTTTTATACCAGGATAAGCAAAATATTTTGCTAACATTAGAAGAAAAATGAAAGATGATAAGCTAATTTACAAGATATTGATATCACCAACCAATACAACTAAGTAAGCACATCTTCAACAGGCAGTGTAGTAATAAACATCACAGAATGTCGCCAAGGTAGTTTTGAGTATACTAATCGTTCAAGCATGGAAATTATTTTTTCAACAAAATATATTTGGATCCATGAACTTTTAAGTTTCTTTGAATCAGGTCACTGTACTTTCATTTGTATATAATGTTCCTGTACTTACAATTTTTTTAAAGGCTTAATGACGAAAAAAGCCTAATCTTTCATATAGGTGCAATTTCAGTCGATCCTTTTAAAATTGTCAATCAAGGCACAAAATTGAATTTTAGGTTCAATTTTGGCATTGAAATTTTTGGTCAAAATAGGATGACTAGGAACATGAAAAGGATGCGCCATGTAGGAGTGATACATTGTTTCCACTTACTTGTCATCAACTAAACTAACCAAGCAAGTTATGCATTTAACGAACAAATGTGTAAAGGGAGGTGGGATTTGTCTCCGCAAGTGGTGGAGGCAGAGGGAGATGACAGAGAAAAAAGCCATATTTTTGGCAAGTTCAGTGTGAAATGGAAATGGAAATTTTTTGGATTTTCTATGCTGGGAATCAATATCGACTTCACATTTGGGATCAAGTACGCCAAACATGGAAAAATGGGTTGATGTTTGTCAGGTTGTAAGAAGTTCCTGATTTGGGCCCGAAATAATAGAACTTGGATCCTCTCTAGAGTACTTCAGGGTGAAGTTCGGAAAGAGAGTGACATTGTAGATAAAGTGAATAAAATATAACACACTTTTTGTATTCATGTATCTTTCTCTCTCCGAACTTTACAATGAAATTCAGTATTCATGTATCTTTCTCTCTCCGAACTTTACACTGAAATTCACCAAAGAAAATACAGAGGATCCTTTTCCAAATTAATCCCAGTCATTAGACTATGGAACAGTGGAAGTGTGAAGACAATTTGTGAAAAATGACAATATGAATGTGTGTGCAACTATGCTTGGTTAGTTTAGTTGATGACAGGAGGTGGAAACAATATACCACTCCTACATGGTATTTTTTTCATGTATTTGACCAAAAATTCCAACTGGCCAAAATTGCACCTAAAATTCAAAATTGTGCTTAATTGATAATTTTAAAAGGATGGGCTAAAACTGCACCTAAACAAAAAGGATCGACAGTTTTTCATAATTAAGCCTTTTTCTAAATTGGGTCCATGTACATTCAATTTTGAATTGGTTCATGTACTTTCACAAGTAAAATTTGAATCATTGTACTTTTATTTGCAATGTTGATACTTGTGTAAGCCACTAGCACAGGGATCGAATAAATACTCGAAAGTATGGAAGACCCAATTCAAACAAACTTGAATGGGCAAGAACTCAATTTTCACAAATGAAAGTACAGGACCCCAATTATATAAAAGGAAGTCATGGATTTACATTTACAAATGAAAGTATAGGGACCAAATCCAAAACAAATTGTTAGTAAAGGGACCCAATTATACTATTTCCCAAATTATAAACCAGTTATGCAGAATTCTAGGGAAATATCACTTACATTATTGCTGGTGCCAGACTCAAGATCCAAGGTCACACCATTGAAATTTCTCGCCAACGGAATGACATGTTCACCAACTTTACACCCTTGTTCAAGCCATGTTCTTTCTGCGAAAGGGCATATGTTTGACAGAATATAACACTATTGCCTACAAATCAAATTGACTAAAATATAATCTTCAAATAATTTGAAGGTAATGTGGGAGTTTTTGAAAATCATCTACCTTTCTGCAGAATAAGCAAACCAGATGGATCAAACCCATCCATATCACCATCTTCTGTTTTAAGTCTAAATATTTTCCAGTTGCCAAAGAAGCTTATGATCCTGTCAAAGAAATTGCTCGCCACCAGAATAGTGTAGATGACCATAATAACGGGATAGATTCTGTTAAATCCAACTCCAAAGAAAGGTACAGCTTGATCAATTGTTCCCATACGCTGCATTTTTCACCCCAAATCAAACAAATAAAATATATGTGCAGTCGTAAAACTAGAAACCTAGTAACATGAAGGGATTATAAAACTGCAAAATCAAAACGGAACCTTGTATCAAGATATTCATACGTGATCAAAGAAAAAAATATTGTTATCATGAAAAGTAAAAATTAGGAATATGCAAACATGATAGAAAGTTCACCTGCTCAAAAAATGTTCTCTTGCCCTTCCCAAGACTAATGAGATTAAGAAAATTAAATGAAATTGGAGGTGCATAACGAGCGACCATCCTGAAATGCAGATCAAGAAACTATCTATCAACAACATGGAATAATAATAAGCCTATCCTACGATTGAAACTCCAATAAAAACTTACGAGCATATCATTAGCAAGCTAACAGCGCTCGTCTGTCTTGGTGTTAATGAGTAAAACATGAGCCTTCCAACTTTGAACAATGAGTAATATGTGCACACACACATGTACATCAGAGGAACAAATGCAAAGACCTGGCACCAATAGCAACACAATGATTACCATGTGAGTTACATATGAACCATGCTACATAAAATCATTCACGTAGATTGCATTAAATAGGAGAAAAACTGTCGCAGGAAAATTTGCTCAATCTTCCCAAAGCAGCCTCAAAGTGGAATGGGTTTAGGCACAAGCATGCTTCCCTTAATTTATGCACATCACATGAATCAGTGCCTAAGAGGTTTTATAGAAGCATTTGTAGCATTTCACATTTGAGTTGGTCGTTCATGCACTTTTACAGAGGGTAAGATTCCAAAACATCACAAAGAAATTGTATGCACCGCTAAACCCGCTATGTACTCTTTAAGTACTAAATTGATACTCTCAGAATATTAGATGTGAAGAATAAATACAACCTTCACATCAGATGATATTAATCATGTTCTAATATATTTTCCCAAAGAAGATGTACAATTTTTAAAACCTAAGCAGCATGACTGCATACCTGCACCAGAACCTCTTGATCTCCCACAGATTTTATGAGAATAGAAAATAGAGATAAATCAACTCCGCTAGTTAGCAACGTAGCCTCAGCCAGTAGTATAGCAACTGACATGCAACCAAGGACAACAGCCAAGATCTTTTCGACTTGCTTTTGCAAGATACAGCGCCATACTAATTCTGGAAGCAAAGAACAACGAATTATGAAATTCTATTTCATGACTCAAAATGAATGCACATAATGGACATGCTATTACCTGCCATGTCAAGGAAGGGCCCAAATGTACCGGTACGTTCAGGTCTGAAGCTTGAGATAAACTTCCTGTCCCACATATAACAGTCAAGCTTATATGAGCAACAAACAAGAACCCAGAATATTAAATGTGAAGCAACAAGAAAATAAATCAAAATATCATGTGCACCAAGAGCCAGGCTAAAAGATAAATGTATCATAAAGTATATATTTCAAGCAGACACAACCGAATATGAAGTTTCAATGTTCACGACATCAATTAAACTGTTGAAAACATTGCCATGCTATGGCCCCAGTATAATGTTGATTTTGACAACCAATGATGGAGCAGAAATTCAATATAAGGGGGTCCATCTTTTTGTTAATGAGACATAAACTTAACTGTAGCAAAATTTGTGGATTTCTTTCTATATATAACAAAATGTTAACAAACTTTATATTGTTATTGGAAAAAATTGCATAAAAAACTCCCATATATACATACATATGTGTGTGTGTGTGTGTATTACAAAAACACGAAGACAAATTGAGGGGGAATAAACGAGCTCCGTCACAGTTGACAACCATCGGATTGGTTACCATCAGCAGAGTTGGGATATTGAGGGGTTAAAGTGATCAGGTGCCCTAAAATATTTATTACTGATTACTTCAATACTAATCACAAATCCAACCAAATGAGGTAGCTTACACCAAACCCATTCTTAATCTCATGTTCAAGATAGTCAACAAGTGAAAAATGTGATGCATATTTGTTCAAATGGAAGGAATAAACTTCATGCATCAGTATAAAATTAAGAGGGGTGCAAACCAGCCAGTCATACTGCGTCTTTCATAATTCTTTATTGTATCTTCCAATTCAAGAGCCTCTGTGACATAAGTCTGGTATTCACTGCAAAAGAAGCAACATAGAGAAACCAGAATATGTTAGCAAATAGTTTTCAACACTAGCTTACAGATGATATCAACCACATCTAAGAACGACAAGTACTATTATACGAATCATAAGGATCCATGAGGTGTTGGTATAGGAAAAGAAGAAACATATAAAGTGCATGGAGCGAAAAGTATAGGATGTCTTATTGAAAGCCTCCACCTTCGAACTGATGATTATTTATTAAAAGTAAACTCTCAATTAAGTAATGACATGAAACCACTAACTCCAGTCAATTACTTTTAGGCAATAACATAATGACATGAAAAACTTTCATTATTTCAACTCTTATTTAAAATTCTAATACAAGTGAACTTTGAGCTTTTATTTGGAGATAGAGGGAGTAACAATTAAATTAGCTGACCGTTTGTGAAATTTAGATATTCCTATGGTGACTGTGGTGAAGGGATATGAACTAACCATGACAAAAATATAAAATATTAAGATTAACATTTAACAAAGAAAAAAGGCCTGCTCATATGGGAGTAACACATAATTAATTGAAGCATACAGGAATGAATGGAATTGCAGAATTCTACAGCACCATAAGTATGCAATACTAATCAAAGTATCATACTATCATCCTGAAACAATAGCTATACCTTTTGCATCGGTAATACTCCTCTCGAGCTCCCCGAAGATGGCGCCTTAGAGTTGCCATCGATTTCTCATCTGTATCATAGTCCATGTCATTTTCTCCCAAGCGACCACCTTGGGGCTTGAAGGAAGGATCTTCTTTAAACTGGAGATTGAAAATCAAATTGAAATTCCAATAATAAATAACAAAATAAAATAATGTACCATGTGAAGATGCACAAGAGAAAAGTACCATGTTCACTAACATATTGTCAATGACATCCATATAAGGTCTTAGTGGATCACGCTTGGACATCTGTTTTGATGTAGCCTGAGCAACCTGTTTAATCAAGTTGACAAACGAAGTTAGGGGGACATCTTTAATGCATTGGAAGAAAATCAGAAACAAGAAGTATTAAGTTCTCTAGCCTTGTAGCTTTAAATACACAAGATTGTTTGCTACTAAGGGAGAGGAAACAGTCATATTTCTTCCAATATATTGATCAACATGCATACACAGCGAAATATATTTATGCAATTGCTGACTTGCGTTCTTAACAAATACAGTATTATTTTCCAGGAAAGTAAATCACGTTTTTGTGTCAGTAAAATTGATTAATGCAAGTCCTAAACTAATGTGATCATAGGCCTCAAAAGAGATGCGCATAGCCAGAGCCATTGGCGGCACACCCCTTAAATACTGTTTCAATTCCTTTATACATAGCATGTACATGCATGCATGCTTATGAATGGCTAAACATACACACACACATATATATATACATGAATTATAAATAAATAAAATAAAGAGGAAAAAAAGATGAAGAAAAAGTGAACAGACTCAAGCATGCCAATTGCCAAGTACAATATCAACTGAGAAAACTGCTCTGATGACAATTTTGGCCCTTGCATACTAAATGAAGAAAATGAATATGATTGAAATCATTGTTGATAGAGCGTAGAGGCTATTCCATCCGGTGAACATTTGATTAAATTAAATTTGAAGTGGGTTTCAAGCACATTGAATATGCCTAGGACAAGTGCACTAAGGAAAGTTAAACTAATGTGCAACAAAAATGTTGATCAATTTACAGAGAAGTCATAAGAAACACTAACCACAATTGCATTTGATAATTCTTTGTGAGCATCATCAAGTTTCATAGCTAATTTGGCTATCTTGTGTGAGAGAACCTTGTGACGGGTGGTCCAGTCAGCATTTCTCCAAATACTTTTTGGAATCTCACTCAAACCAAAACCAAGAAGAAATGCACCAGTCACGAGTCCAAAAGTATTAGAGCAAGCCATTGCCCAAGCCAATATACCTCTACCGCCAATCCTGCCAGTGAAAAGATCAGGAATATTGAAACAGGGACATACCCCAGGACATAAGTGAAGATAGCTTTCCTAGCATTGTGTTAATTAGCATAGAGATTCCCCAAACTGGCAGTTATAAAATACTTAGTTATGCATATTGAGAACCATGAACCTAATGCAATTAGTTTGAACCTTGATGATCTATCATCCAAAGACTCACAGTCTCACACAGCATTGATCATTCTACTTTCATAATTCATAAGTTACTCAACATTCCAGAGTTGCAGTGCAATACATTTTTTTCTTAACCTGATCTTAGATTATCCACGTATTCAACTTATCCAAGCATTGTGTGCCTCGTGTTTTTAAACTACACTACATGTATGTCATGTGATCACCAATTAGACTACAAGAATGATATAACAAACATGCAGAAATTACTAGAATGTGAGGCATATTTATCCATTTCCAAAAGCAGTGTACTTTCCGCTAATTACGGCTAGAAATATGCTAAGACTAACAACACACCTAATTCACAAGAGAAATGAAGCATAGAATAAAAAGAAATTTGAATCAAGAGATGAAGAAACGAACCAATTTTTGTGCATAGTAATGACGAGAATAAGCCCGAAAAGACCAATGGATCCCACAATTAAATAGAAGATTAAGTTTACATGTATGCTAGTCTTCAATCGCTCAATCATAGTAAAGTCTCCAGCATCTTCATAACCCTGTATGAGGGGCACAGCAAGCCTGCTCAGGGAGAAAACATTGCATAATTATCTTGAAATAATGATATATCCATCAAAAAATATAAATTGAGCAACCTGCAGGACAAGAAAGAATAAAAATCCTAGAAAATCGAATAAAATTAATGCTATAGAGCTCCTACAGGAGGTGTTGGAATGTAGTGATAGGAGCAACCTCCACCTAATAACCCTTTCCGCCAACCCCCTAATAACTGCCATCCAAAAGGAAGCCTAACATGGAAAGAGTTGATGGTGCTCCATCCATAACCCAATATCATAGCAGTGTAAAAAATTGTTTAGTTAAGCTCAAGACCATACATGTTCAATTCTAGTAACATGCATGACTAGAACTTACAAGCCCAGAAGATATAAAACAAAATGACGATAAATATCTGACAAAAAATAGGCACCTCATATGAACCTCTTTGCTCGTCTTAATCAAAAGATTAATTAAAGAAATTACCAGGGGTTTAAAAAATAAACAAATTTCTAGGATTTATTCCTCAATATCAAATTGAAGATCTAGAAAAAGTTGTCTGAATGTACTTAAGACAGGATAATACTGTGAAAAAGAAACTAGAAATTAAGATCAACATGCAGCCAGTGAAGATTCCTACACTAAATTACAAACCCATACTGAAAATTACAGTGATCAATAATTCAATATATTCTCCGCGGAAGAGAGAGAGACGGAGAGTACGTTTTAGAATTATTTGCACCCATAGTTTTACACAATGTTAGCAGTCACTAAGCCAAAGTAAACACATATAAGTAACAGTCATACACCCCACGGTCAACAAGGTTGAAAAAGTGGGGAAGGAGAGAGAATCATGATAATAGATTTAGATACGAAATATAGTAAAAAGTTATACCATGTGAGCAGAAAAGTGCTCCAGTATGACCAAATCCAAAAGAATGAGATGCCTCCATTACCATGACCAGTTATAGTCTGCAGAAAAAGAAAAAGACTAAGGTATGTCATAATATTCTTAACCGATGAAAAGCCACAGAACTTTAGGTGTTCAAATCAGCATGATTTTATACAAAGGCTGTGCTGTCTCCGCAACAAGGAGTATTGAAAAGGAATGACGAGGTTGGTATGAATCATAGCAAAGGCAGACCAAACTTATGCGAGGAACTGCCAGCACTAGGCCTAATCTGGAACTAATTTCAACTAAATTGTGTTGAAGATCAAATTGTTGTTTAGCACAGTTCAAACTTAAATAATTATCAATGTTTTTAACAGATTCAAGCACAGAAAATTGAAATAAATGTATCAAAGATAAATGCAGATAAAACCTGCAACCAAAATACTATTGCTGCCACAGCAAAAACAAAAAACAAAAAAACCTATGTAAAGATTACAACAGGTAAAAATGTATTATAAATTTGGTTGCATCTCAAACCAAAACTCTCAAGTAGTAAGACCACCAACTACGTACAAAGAAAAGCATAAAATAAGATATCAAATGAAACACAAAAATTTAATCAGAATTTACCATTGACATAACCAGGAGATTCATTTAAGTTTATAATGATTTTGAGCACCATGGGCTTTCAAGTCCATGGAACAAATCCTTTTTAGTTTATTGGATAGAAAGGAGCGTCGCAATTTTGTTCAGCCCAAAATTTACTAGAGTCAAACTCCAGGTGTTTATCATTCCCAATTTTGACCAGATAAAAATGGAGAAAAGAAGGAGCAAATATTACATTGGTCCGCTTAAACAAATTCTTCACATTTTAACCATCACACTACTAACTAGTAGCTGGCAACTATAGTCCATAGCCCTTTCTTTTGTCGAGTAATGGCTAAAATATTAAAATGTGATTCAAACAAAAGTTCAATCTTTGCAAATCCCGCCAATGGCATACCACCTACACCAACATATAAGCGTCCAACCAAAAAAGCGCACAGAACAAAGCTCACGATATCCAGTATGTGTCCAATCAAATCAGTTACACCACACTTATTTTAGCTCAAAACTGCTCGGGAAACCACTTGATTTGAATCAACACCAAAAATATTTCTAGAATCTAACTTCACTGAAATCAAAGGTGATTCACAGACGTGCGTAATTAGTCAACTCTACTGCAACAAAATATAATACTGTGCGGAATCAACTAGAATTTACCGTCCAAATGTCTGCAGGTACAAGAATGATGATCGCAATCGAGCAAAACCAAGTGTATCCCACCGTAAAGAATACATAACGCGGCACGTCTGGACCAGAGAAGTATTTAAGAGTCAGAACTACCATGCCTAGGGTTAATGGCAGCGAGATCAAATAAAACACCCACATCTTCGAAACCCTTCCCTCAAAAACTTCTCTGAAGAATGTGAAGAATCGATCGAAATTCACAAATACAAATCTGGGGATTTCTTACTTATATTTCTTTAATTATTAATTTGGGAGGATGAATTGATCGTGAAGAAACCCCAGGGTCCCCAGTCAATTACTCAATTCCCCCTTTTGCTAATATGTGAGGAAGATGCTTCTAAACTCGAGTTTGAATGTTGTTTAGCCCACTTTATTTTGGCTTCGGGTAACTTGACCCACCCCTTCTCAGAGTGGGATTGCATGTGGCGTTAGTGTGTATATATGGGTGTTTATGAAAAACACCACTAAATATGCTTTACTAATCATATTAATTTTTAGATATAATTTAAATTATATAAATATTTTTATTTTTATTTTCTAGTTTCAATTAAATATCCTTGTAGATGTGGGTATTAGTTTTTATTTATTAAAAATTAAAATTTATGTATGTTTTAAATTTTTAAATAAGAGTATTTATGTTATTTACGTCATATCTAAAAATTAATGTGGTGTGCAAAGCAAATTTAGTAGTGGCTTTAGAAACATCCTATAAATATAAACACCACTATTTTATCTTTACACATTCTACAAATCTATTTTTATATATATATAATAAAATGAATATATTTATTTTATTTTTCTATTGGATATATTTAAAAGATTTGAATGATTCTAAATTAAAAAGTAATATTCATATTTACACCAAATTTGTTTAACATTAGTGACATAAAAAATATGACAAAATATATTAATTATTTAAATTTGTTAATATTTTATGATCGATAAAAATTATAAATTTTAGAATTAAGTATAACTATTAAGTTTTTATTAATATTTTAATAATAAATAATACAAAAATAACCTTCATGCGCACGAGATCTCACACTATTATATATATAAAAAGATAAGTTCCCTCTTAAATAAAAAGTATCAAATTTCTCGGCCTAAACTATTTTAATTATAGTATCTATTTTTATGTGAAAGTCTATATCAATATCTATATTTATATATATATATATAATATTTATTTTCAACGCAAATCTATATCTATATACATATATATATATATATATGATTAATAAAGCTATGACACTTATTAATTTGTAGTTATTATCTATCAAAATATATTTATTTGGTTTTTTTTCATTAAAATTTTTAAAAGCTTATAACTTTTTTTTCAACTTCAAATTTTTTTTTTAAATATATATTTAATTAATTATTTTTCACGATCTCTGACATCCACATTTTGCATATAATCACACATACATGCATTAAATTTAATTATTAACTATGAGATATTTTTTCAATTAATTGTGATATATATAAAGAGAAATATCGTCTTAAATAGAAAAAAAATCAAAATTTTCTGTATAAACTACTTCTAACTATGATATTTATTTTGCATACAAATATATATATATCAATATCTATGTATATATAAGATATAATAAAATAATTCGATTGATAGACTCACGGTTTAATGGTTACTAAAAATCGCAATAAAAATTATTATGTTTTTATTTATTTTAATTTCAATTATTTTATTAGAAAAGTATATCAAAACAAACTTCTAAATATTCTGTAAATCTATATATATATATATATATATATTATATATTAGTAAATTGATTGTTTCTATATTCGTTATTATCATTTTTCACCCATTTTTCTTTTTACAAATGGAAAGACGGATTTATAGGAAATATTGTTATATTGTTAACCAACAAATATTCATTTTAGTTTTTTATATTTTTATTTGTTAATATTGATAATGTTACTAATTTTATCAAAACTAATAAAATTCATATACCTTCATAATTACTTGATTTTTACAAATCAATTATGAATTTATGGCAGATTCGATGTTATATATAATAATAATAATAATAATAATAATAATAATAATAATAATAATAATAATAATAATAATAATAATAATAATAATAATAATAATAATAATAATAATAATAATAAAATATTCACATTGATATACCAAATATTATTTAGTAATTTAATCATTGTATTTATAAACAAAATTAATTAATGTTCACTTATAATTTTATATATAATATTTATATTATTATTAAAATCATGATACATACATAAATTATTGAACATAATTATATATATATATAGTTATTTAAAATATTAATTTTATGTATTTCTGAAATTTAATAATATTATACTACAATAATATATTCGTGTATCGTACGGGAGAACATACTAGTATATATAATAATAAACTAATTGATTCTATATTTGTTATTATCATCTCCGCTTATTATTATTTTCACAAATGAAAAGATGGATTTTTAGAAAATGTTATTATATAGTTAACCAATAAGCACTCATTTTCATTTTTTATATTTTTACTTATTAATATCTGTAATGTTGCTAATTTGATCAAAATTAATAAAAATAATTCATATATCTTCATAATTACTTAATTTTGACAAATCAATTATAAATTTGTGGCACATTCGATACTATATATAATAATAAAAATTGTTCATATATATGATTTAATATATAATATTTATATCCTTATTATAATCATGTTACATATATAAATTATTGAACATAATTATATATATATTTTTTAAAAATATTAATCTTATATATTTATAAAATTTAATAATATATACATTAAATAATATGTCTATGCATCGCACGAGATAACATACTAGTATAAATTGTAATTCAATTTATATTCTATAACTCCACAAATTTTGAGATATAGATAACTATCATATCTGTATATATAAGTTAGATTACGATAAATCAGTTTGATATTAAAATATATAGTTAATATTTACATTATAGAGTAAGATTAATGCGGGTATTCTATTTTCATCGAATTTAACGTTAAAAAATAACAAAAGTTTAATATTTTACTTATGATAGAAAATGTTCTAGGCTGCATATCTTTTGGGATTGATTTAATATAATATATATATATATATATATATATATATAGTATCAACTAATTTTAGAAGCTTAACAATTTTTTGTGCTCAAAGCAGCTTTCTAAATTTGAATATATATATATATATATATTTGAAATAACATGTAATATTTTTTTAATTACTGAATAATAATAATAATAATAATAATAATAATAATAATAATAATAATAATAATAATAATAATAATAATAATAATAATAATAAATAACTACTCCACGTAAATTAATAAAATTAATCTTGAGGACTAAATTGCGAGTAATTTTGGAATTATGAAGCTAATTGACATAAATTCGAGGACTATGTAACTCATTAACATAAATTTATAGATTATGAAAATTAACATTAATTTTCGAATATATCAAAAGTTAAGTCTCCACTATCCTCCTCTATTTTTATTTTTTTTTGTAATTCTCCAAATATAATATATTATATGAATATAAAAAAAAAAAAAAAAAAAAAAAAAAAAAAAAAAAACTGAAGTTATTCTCTGATCTTGTGCAGGAAAAAAGATGACAGTATTCTCAGCTTCAGTTACATGAAAATGAGAAGTATAAAATTAAGTAGACTACCGCAAATTTTGATAAATTTATATTTCTTCTTTATTTTCATATTTTCTCTAAACTTAAATTTATTATTCTTAAATATATATAATATTATTTATATTACCTACTATAATATTGTATATATATAATGTGTTTGACTATATCTCAGGCTGGCTGTAGTATCTCTAATTAATTTTTTATTTTTACATATTATATGTACAATAAAATTTGATTTTAAAATAATACATAGATATATCCTAAAATTAAGAAGATACTATGGTTAATCAATATGTAATAAATAGCGTGTCATGGAGTATCCAATTTAATAGCAAATATAACACTAATTTAGAATTTAATTTTGTTAATAATTCCAAAAATATTCTCCAATTATGTTTCCTACTGATGCAAATTAACTTATTTTGATAGATTATAACTTCAAAATGAATAAGTGTCGTAACTTTATTAATCAAATATATATAGATAGATATTGATATAGATTTGCGTAAAAAATAAATATCATAATATATATATATATGCATATATATGGTATATATTTGCATAGAAAATAGATATCATAATTAGAAAGTAGTTTAGGCGACAAAATTTGATATTTTTTATTTATGGAGGTACTTATGTTATTATATATATTTATTTATATATGATATATGATTAAAGAAACATATTCCTTTTCATAAAAACAAATATATAATATTAAAATAAAAGAAGCTATATTCTGAATGTTAAAATCCCATTTTAGTTAAAGTATAAATTTGAAATTTTTATTTTGCAAAATAAGTTATAAATTATTATATAAGTCAAATTAACAAATAAAAAAAACATATAAATGCGACTTTATGAAATTTAAGAGATTGTACATTCATTAAATTGACTAAAAATAAAAAATTGTATTTTTGAAAAACGCAACTTTTTCTTTGTTTTTATTTCTTACTAGATGACTACTCGTGTAATGAAAGAGATATAATATATTTTATTATATGTATAATATATGATATTACTGTATTATTATTATAAGAATTTATATAAGAATTATTTATGTCAATTATATATATGTATATATTATGTAATTTGATTTTTTTATTATGCTATATTGCATTATCATTCTCTTAAAAATTATCCTTATTAAATAATATATTGCAGGACTTTTAAAAGTCAATTTTAGAGTGTTCAAACTCATTACAAAATATTCAACTCACTAAAACATATTATGGTAGATTAATACATTAATATTATATAAATTAAATCATATGATATTCTTATTTAAAAAACAATATTTATAACTTTAGATGAAATTTACATAAAACATTAATATTATTTATTCAAATTTAATATATATATATATTAAAATAATAATAAATAATAAAATTCATAAGAAAAATTATATTTTATCCATAAAAATTATATATCATATTTTAAATATAAGTTTTTTAAAAATATGTAATATTTGTGTCAAATTAAAGATCACAAAAAGATGATTTGATAAATCATACATAAAAACAAATTTAAAATGAAAAAGTTATTTGAGTTTTTAAATTTTAGTAAAAAAATAAACAATAGAAAGAGAGAAATACAAATGTCAATAAATAATTGGGACATGTGTCTAGAAAAAGAAGAAATTAAAGACTTATTAATGCAAATAAATGTGTCTGTGACATATGCCAATAGACTATTATTCTTTTAGATAGAGAATAAATTTTTTAACAAAGAACTTAACATTTAATATAGCAATATAACACCACATATTTCACAAATACTAACGTAAAATTATACAATCTCAAAACACACACATATATATAATTGTTCTTTTTTTTTTTTTTTTTTTTTTTTTTTGCCTGATTGATACTTTCAAGACTTTAAAATTCAAGTACTGGAAATCAGAATTCCACCGTCCCCATTAAGCCCCAAACAAATCTCCCGAAATTGTACATTTGTGCTCGTTTCAGTTTAGTTTAAAGTTTGTGAACAATTTGAACTTGATTTATATATAAAATTATAAATTTTAATGTAATTACATCATGTTAAATTATATTTTTATTTAAATACACATATGTATTTAGTAGTCGATCGTCAATCTTTGGACTCTTCAAATTTTGATTTACCTTAATATATGACTAAACATTCAAATTTTAAATTTGATTCTGGTCCAAAATATTAATAATTTGATAGTTACTAAAATAATATTGAATAAATATCAATTCGTGAAGGACTAATCAAATTACACTGTTTTGCCCCATGAGTTTTCTGTATTCTTCACCTGATAACTAAAAATAACATTTAATATTCAATAATTTAAATGGAGCTGGAAATTAGAACTACTAAGTTAACGATAAATTGCGAGACTTGTAAAAATTACGTGTGAACTTGAAAGCCAGGATAATCCACTGTGTGAGAAGGCTTGATTATAAAATTGTATCCTAAATTTGAGGTAGAAAATTGTGAATAACTCAAATTATTAAAATTTCTTATGAAAAACAAAAAATCGAGTTGACGTAAAATAATTATCCAACATTAAACTACTATAATTTATTTATACTTACTATTTATTTAATCTGTCATATATTCAATATATACAATCTCACAAACTATTTACATTGGATTATTGGTTGTTCGTTAAAATATTCAAAAGACCTTTACAATTATTTGACTACGTAATTTTTAAGTTTGATGAATTACTTTTTCGATAATCTTTATTTTAAATTTCTTACAGTTGATAGTGCACGAAACTAGAATATTTTTTTCATATTAAAATAAAGGTTGCACATCATGTAAAACGTTGGGAGAATTTTATTGATTAATCCAAAAAAATGCAAAAACAATGACTAAACAATTAAACAATATATCAGCGTACATTCATGTGGCATGTGAATTGGATTCCGTCCCAAAATGCAAAATCATGCCTTCTTATGTGCACCCCAACCAAGAATCATCTTTCTACAATATCATTTCAAAATCGAGCATAATAAAAAGAAAAAAGAAATTAGTTACATGGATGAATATTCGTTTTTTTAAAGGTATAAAGGAGGGATTTGTTGTATTGCCCGGCAAGGCGTTGAGAAGATGGTGGAGTTATTTTCAGCTGCTAATTCTGATATGGGATTTGGAGGTTCTTGACCCTGATTATGTCATTCCTGATAAATTCTTCTATAACTACTGAGGTTAGAAAAATATTATAATATTATTATTATTATTATAGTTTTTTATCCTCATATAAATTTGAGTAAATGATTCAGTAATTACAAAAGAACCCTCACTCGAATATGATATTACAAATGAACCCCCAAGTAACTGCCCCTAATTCTCTAATCCATCGCTTACTAAATGAAAAACACAAAAGAAGCCCTCGATCCGGGTCTTACCTTCAAATTCGATCGAAGCCGTCATTTAACTCGAGGAAACACAGTGTACTCAAAACAACACCGTCAGATTCTCCGCTTTAGAAAACAAGAGCATATAACTTCTGACCGTCGGATTCTACTAAATCGCAAACCCTTTCAATTCCCTATATATACGCATCCCCCTCTTAACATTTTAAACTTTCATTCGCTCCCCTAATTAAAAGAGAGAGAAGAGAGAGAGAGAGAGAGCCGTTGCAGTGAGAGGTGAGTCGTCCGTTGTTTGCTTCAATTTATTTTCCTTAGTTTTGATTCTTGTTACATTGGTTCTACAACTATTTCTATAAGATCATTATAATGTAGGATTAATTTGATTTGTGAATTTTTCGATCATCAATTTTGGGATTCTAGGGTTAGATAGGTCGGTGGCTATTGACCGAGATTATTCTGACATAGAAGCTATGTCAGGCTTTGTTTAGGGTTTAAATTATTGTGTTTCTTGGTGATATTTCTTTCGATAGCATAGTGGTTTTTAATGACTTGAAATGTTGGGTGGTGATTGGTCTTAATTTGTTGATAATCGGGAAAATCGCATATTTTTATTTTCTGTAGTTCACTTACGATTAAAATTCTGACTTATGTTTTATCCTATGAATTAGTTTTCTAAGGCTTTTATTAATTTTTGGTTTGCATTTGTTTATGTAGTATTTCTTGTCAATACGTTCTTAACATTATTGTAGCTCATTCGTTGATCATTGGACATGGATTATGTTTGGCTTTAGGTGACTTGCCAACTAATAATTTATCTGTACTGAATTGCAATACTTAAGAGAACTATTAGCTTTGTACTTTACTATATTATTTATCTTGGGATATGCTGAAAGACCCCCCAAAGAATGAATCATGAGAAATTAATTATTGGAAAATCAATTGCATTTTCTTAATATTATTTTGTTACAGATGGCCCGTACGAAGCAAACTGCTCGCAAGTCCACTGGAGGAAAGGCTCCCAGGAAGCAACTCGCTACTAAGGTTCCTCTTCTTTTCATGTACATAATTTTATCTTCCATTTCCTCCATCCTGATGAAATCTCAATTCTGATATGGTTCATGTATCTGGTGTAGGCTGCCCGTAAGTCTGCCCCAACCACTGGTGGAGTGAAGAAGCCACATCGTTACCGCCCTGGTACTGTTGCTCTTCGGTGAGTATCTTTTGCTATGAGAAGTGTTTATATGATGAGAGACCTTTAGTTAGGGCGTTCAGGTCTTGCAGTATGGTTTTTTTGTGTCTTGAAATATGTTTAAATGAATGACGTCTTAAATTCCCTGGATAAAAGATTGAAGGGGATACCAAGTGATAGATCTTGGGATGCATAAGAAATTTCAAAGTTGGTCAGCACCGTTTAGTAAAGATGCTTGCTTTCACTGATACAATTGAGATTATCTTATTTGATTTCTGTTCAGATTATGTTTGAGCTGATAATACTGCTGTGAATTAAGATACAGCTTCATTGTTGTGAGTTAATGTTTGAATTCCTGTCTGTTGATGGTGATGATTGTAAGATGATTGGTGATATAATTATTATTGCTGTTGACAAATCATAAAATGTCTTGTTCCAGTGAAATTCGGAAGTACCAAAAGAGTACTGAGCTCTTGATCAGGAAGCTGCCTTTCCAGAGGCTTGTACGTGAGATTGCCCAGGACTTCAAGGTGGAGTAGAAAAATATGTTCCATTCAATTATTGTTATTACAGTTGAATGATTCATTGAGAATTTCTGAATGAATGTTTGTTTGGCTGCAGACTGATCTTCGTTTCCAGAGCCATGCTGTCTTGGC
Source organism: Caryopteris x clandonensis (assembly GCA_028749325.2). NCBI lineage: Eukaryota > Viridiplantae > Streptophyta > Magnoliopsida > Lamiales > Lamiaceae > Caryopteris > Caryopteris x clandonensis. Next base: position 2,725,630 of record JAPYKT020000007.1, on the reverse strand, counting down.
ACTTCAGGAAGCTGCTGAGGCGTATCTTGTTGGTCTGTTTGAGGACACCAACTTGTGTGCCATCCATGCCAAGCGGGTGACTATCATGCCGAAAGACATCCAGCTGGCTCGCAGAATCAGGGGTGAGCGTGCTTAGGCATAATGGTGATGTGTTTCCTGATGCTAGATGGTGGAGTTGATTAGTTTGTTATATGTTGAGGAATATAAGTGGATATTATTTTGAACTAGTGGAGGTAGTGCCTTTTTTAAATGATTCCCAAGCTGGGTTGTGTCCCATAATGGGATTGTTTCTTCTTGGCCAAAAGGATTAAGAACTTATGCTCTGCTATTTTCTCGTGAAGTCATTTAGGGTATCTTGTCACACCTCTGGTGTCGAACAATGTTTTGTATTTGCATTCAAAATAGTAATTTGTGTTCCAGTTTATTCATGCTGTATATAATACATCTATTTGTGTTGCATTTTGTTTTCTTTCTTTCCTCGAGAATGTGTAAATATTTCCAGCAATACTTAAGGGGGAGATTTTATTTGGAGCAATGGGTGAAAATGAGCACGTCGGAAACTTTTGTTTAAATAAATAAATTGATATAATTTTGGGAGGAATTAATGCAGTAGTATGTAGTCAGTTAGATTTTTTGTTTGATGGTGGAAAATACCATCAACTGGAGCTTTTGCTTAAAAATCCCGATCATTTGATGGGAATGCTACGGCTGGTTGAGTTTAGAGCCTTTAAAATGGATTAGGTTCTTTGAGTTGACTCATTCAGCACCATAAAATAGTTGGATTGTACTACGGATTTAACAGCCGGTCAATTAACAAGCTGCCGTGGGTTGGCCCATGCAAGTTGAGGTTGGTTGGGGGTGCGCTTGTGTGTGAGTTTTATTTTTTTAATATTTTTTTATAATATTTAATATATTATTTTAAATTTAAAAACTAATTAAACCTCATCAATCCAATCATCTAACATATTGTTATAATTAATTATACTTTATTTTATTTTAGTTACATATATTTTATGTGTGTGCATATATAATTTACAGATTAAGTTATAACCATTCATAAATATATTTAAGATATTTTTACAATATAAGTCCATACAAGTAAAAATACAAAATTATGATCTAAAGAATGAAATAAAACAATATTTATTATATTCATATAAGAATGAGATGAATATGAAAAATTATTAGTTCCTTATTTATGGTACTTTTAAGTAGATTGTGGGTTGGGTTGCTAAGCCTAGTGAATTGAGTTAGTATTTTAACAATTTTGTTTTATTTTAAACTGTTTTATCATATGATGATTTTAGTGAATTTTGATTCGTTCTGTCCTAACAGCCCGTCTTAACACCTTTAATTGAGCCCGCTATGTGTGTTCTAGTTGGGCATTGACTTTGGTATATTCATTATCACTACGTTAGGTCTGAACATAAACCTAACTATTGCTTACCCGAGGTGGGACTTTACTAGTAGATTTAAAAGTATGGGTAAGAGGCCAAATTACCGCTATACCAATATCCAAGTTAAAATTAAATATTAAACTATTTATTTGTTTAAATATGCCTTATAACTAATATCTCGAGTGTAAATTAAATATTGCGCTATTTCTTGTTTAAATATGCTTTTGATTATTTAAAAAAATTGTTTTGTTTCTAATTTGAACATGTCATATTAGTTGGAGACTAATTTACATTTTCTTCCTAATTTGTAGATTCATTTAGTTATTTTAATATTTAAGACATTTAAACACAAAATTAGTTTAGGGGACGCTAATTTAAATCTTAAATATTAGTTAAGGGACTAATTTGTATTATTTTCTTAAAAATTATTAGAATTATTTCAAAAGTTGAATTGAATTACCTCGTATTACCTTTTTTTAAAGTTTAAATGATAACTCTGATAGAGAATTTAAATCAGTCACCCATCATTTGATTGATATGATGTAATTGCAATGGATCAAGGCTTGTCATATGGATCTTCATGATCTAATTTTCCCTGACACCGTTTTACCTGTATTTCTATAATATAGAGTTTAAATATATATATATATATATATATATGTGTGTGTGTGTGTGTGTTAATTTTACAGTTTTATTATTTTTTGTAGGATTTTCTACTTCTTATTATTTTTTCATTTTTATAGTTTCTTATTTTTAAAAAATTTAAAGTTTTTTTGTTCAGTTAAATTTTTCTAAAAAAATTGATGGGTTTTCTTCAGGTTTCAGTTTTTTAAATGTTTATAACTTCAAATTTTTTTGCAATTTGTATTTAATTAAAAAACACTAATTTCACATAAATTGATCTCATATCAATGTTACTAAAAATATTAATCAATGCAATGAATATCTTGGAAGTTAAAAAAGCACTTCTAAGAAAATATATATTTCAATACAAAAAATAATCCAACCCAAAAGTATTTGGTTGCCCTAAAGAAAATACTGATAAAATATATAAATTAAATATTATAAAATATTCAACGATGTATTTCAAAAAAAAGAAGAAGTTAAATAATAAAAGATAAACAAAAATTGAATTATAAAACCTGCACATGTCACACTCAATGTCTAAACATGACAAGAAATTTTCGAAGCTAACACTTTCCTTGCCGGCCACATGACAATGTCAAACTTCAAAACAAAAAAAATCTCCCAAATTAATTTAGAAAATTAAGATATTTTACTGTTTTTACACGTTAATTTTCACTTAGAAATTAAATTTTATTATTTTAGCCTCGAATTACGATTCGGTCACGTATTTTAAATATTAAAATATAAGATGATGAAATAGCATTAATTAGAAATATGTTTTTTTTTTTTTTTTTTTTCCTTTTTGTTGGGGAAAATCTGTGTGTGTTTGATCACCATTTAGGACTCCGTCTATAAACCTTTCAACCAAAACACAGAGTGAGAGCCGAGAAAGAGTCTGTTGTGGTGTGATTATTTTAAATTTTCTTGTTTGGTCTCCTGATTTTCCAAAGATAGCAACGAAGTTTCCTGACCGCGGAATCGAATCGACGCAGAAACGCTTACAGCCAACATGTTACGTTCCAAAACAAGGTACAACGTGCATTCTTTCTTGTACTCCTTTCTCCCCGTCTTTTAGGATCATCAATCTCTCTTGGTACAGAGACTTTATCGGGCTTTTCCTATGTTACATGTTCCTGGTTTTGACGAACTTTTGCCATTTTTTCTTTTTCCTTTTCTGATTTTTTTTTTTTTTTTTTTGGGTTTATTGTTAGCATGATCCTAGGAAAGACAGTTTCAAAACTTTCTGTATTTTCATTGAATTTATCTGATCTTTGTGGGGATTTTCAGATCAGGGTCGGTGGATTATGGACAGAAAAATCATTATTCATCGGTGTTTTCAAGAACTTTTTCTGCATCAAAGCTTTGCAGAGGAGATGGTGTGGGGAAACAGATTGATGTAACTGCTCTTAAATTTGTGAACAAGAAATCAAATTCATCCGAGGTAATATATGTTACTTTGCCTGATTCATCGATGGCCTTTTTCTTGTTTGATGAAATGCCTGTGTTGTCTGCTGTGTAAAAACATGAGAGGTTCTTGATTATGATGTAGAATCAAGCCGATAGAATTATGTCAATGCAGCAACAGATGAGAAAGATGGAGGACGAATTGATGACGACTAAAGAGAAACTCAGTGTGAGTCACGTCGAAAACAGCCGAGTTCTTGATCAACTCAATGAGGCCAAGACACTGGCGAATCAATCCCTGTCCCCGAAGAAGGCTAGTGAGTTGATGATGGAGATTGAAAACTTGAAGAAAATGCTAGCTAATTCCAAAGATGAGTTGAGAACGAAAGATAAAAAGATGGAGTCATTGGAAGATGAGCTTGGAAAGGCGAGGAAGATCGAGGGAGAGAAGGATGCATCTATGGGGAGATTGGTGAAGGATATGAGAGATGTTAAGGAGAGAGAGAAAGAGACCTTGGTTTTGCTGTCCGAAAATAGGAAAAGGATTCAAGAATTAGAGGCTGAAGTAGAGAGGAAAAGGAAGTCAGAATCAAGAATGGCTGATTCATTTGCAGTACAGCATGAACAGCTTGATTCAGCCATGTTTGATCTTGAAGAATCAAAGATTGAAATCGCTTCATTGCATGAAAAGATTGATGGCTTGGAAGATTTGTGCAATCAAATTAGTAGGGAAGATGAGATTAGAGGCCTAAAATCCGAGCTGGAATTAGCAAAGGAGAATCTTAACAAGGCTCAAGAAGAGGAAGAAAAAGCATCATTGAGGGCACAGAGAGTGCTTGAAGAGATGGAAATGGTGAGGAAAGAATGGAAATTAGCCGTTGAGGCAGAAGAAAAGAGCGCAAAAGCGATGGAAGATTTAGCGTTGGCATTGAAAGAAGTGGCAACAGAAGCCAACCAAGCGAAGGAGAGACTGAGAATTACAGAAAATGAACTTGAACGTGTAAAACAAGAAGCTGAAAAGATGAAGGAGACGATGAAAACTAGTGAAGAGAAGTATCATAAACTTTTATATGAAGCTAAGAATGAGGCGGAGTTGCATAAAAATACAGCAGATAGGCTAAGAGTAGAAGCAGAGGAGTCCCTTTTTGCTTGGAATGGGAAAGAAATGGGATTTGTGAGCTGTATAAAAAGGGCTGAAGAAGAAAGCGCTATGGCACAACATGAAAACCAAAAACTTGCTGAATGTTTACAAGCTGCAAGAGAAGAAACGTTTAAGTTGAGGGATATACTTAAGCAAGCAGTTAATGAGGCAAATGCTGCAAAAGCAGCAGCAGGGCTTGCAAGAGATGAAAACTCTTTCCTTAAAGATTGTCTAGAAGAAAAGGAGGAAGCATTGCATTTCGCCACAAGAGAAAACGAGCGTTTAAGAATAAGTGAATCTGCGGCTCAAGAGAATGCGAAGCAGTTAAAGAAGATGCTCGCTCTGGCCTCATCAGATTTCAAGATTGATGAAAAGGATCAGAATGTGATCTTAATGTTTCAAGATTCAACTGATGAGGAAAACGATAGCAACAAAGTGACTAGAGCTTTCAGCTTCAATCTTGAAGATTTGAAGTTCATGAATGAGCCTGAAGATGAAGTTTTGGATGAAGATCCCGAAAAGGCAGAAGCTCTTAAGGGGTCGATCTTCGATACTAATGCGGAAACGCCTAAATCAGAGGTCAAAACGCCAAAATCATCTGTCTTCAAACAAAGAATGTACTCATCTGCATTCTTGGAAGTGGATGGAACACCTAAGTGTGAAGATATTGACAATTTGAGCGGTCCTCATGATGATGCTGAGACGGATAAACATCCTCACAGACGAACAAAAACTATGTTTCAAAGAGTGGGAGGTCTTCTTACCATAAGAAAGAGCTTTCACAGGAAGGATCCATCTATGGATCTAAAGACCCCTACCGGACACAAGAAGGAAGTGTCGGGTGAACTGAAGACTCCTCCAGCACAGGTTTAAGTGTCTAACGTTGGTTGTTATTGTTGTTGATGTTCTTGCATGTACAGTAATTCAAAACTTGCTTCGTATTTTGAATTAAAGAAAAGAAAAATAGAGGAAATATAATTTATGTCTTGTGTTGTAAAATAGTAGTCTCCTAACTCAATATTTCATTTCTTGCAAATTGGGACATTCCTACATTATCAAATCTTGCTTGAAGTTATTGCTTAGGCCGTGTTTGGACAAGGCTGTAGGCCTCCGTCGCACAATCGGTTGTGGGTTGCGAGGGTGTGTACAACTAAATATATAATAAAAAAATGGTGTTTGTTTTGAGTTGTGATAGGATAGATTATGTTACTGTAGATGACAAACAGTAGATTTTGTTTGTATTATTATATTGTGAGAAGTAGAGAGTTGTTAATTTAATAATTGTTGGTAGAGATGATTGAATATATATGTATATATATTCCTAATATACAAAAAATAAAAATATGATAAATAATATATACATAAAAAATAAAAAATAAATATATATATAAATATAAATATGTTGCACATAGTCTAGATTGAGTGTGCAACATACTATCAATGTTTAATCATGTAATATAAATGTATATATATTTTTTAAATATCAATATAATTTATATTTAATAAATTCATTATAATTGAAAATACAAAATTATGAAAGTAAAAAAATGAAAATAATAATAATTTAAAATTGGAAAATAATAATTATTTTCGGAAAAATAAAAAATAAATTATAATATTAGAAAAATATGAAATAATTATATTCCCAAAAAATATATATTTTTTAAAATAATATATAAATTGAAAATTATATATTTATTATAATAGTTAAAAAATCTTATTTTTTCCAAAAATTATTTGTATCAAATAATGTCACTTTTTTTTTTAATTTTATATAAGTAAAAAAATATATCTCCATTAACTTAAATTATTTTATATTTAAGAATAATATTTAATTTTTATATATGATAAATAGATGTCAAAATAAAAATCTTAAACATAAAAATTAATATGATATATTTATTATAATATTTTATTTTATCAAATAATCTCATATTTTTATTTAATATAAAAATATTTAAAGTAAAAAAATATATATCACAATAGATTTTACAGAAAATAATTTAAATTTTAAAAATAATATTTTATTTGTACATATATGATAAATGAATGTCAAAATAAAGAAAGATCTTAATAAGAAGATTAATATAATATATTTATTATAAAAATTGAACTTGAAATAAAAAAGTTATAAGTATTAAAATTTTGAGAAGAAAGAAAAAATATTAAATGATTTTCTTGGGAACAATGAGAGATGAGAGAGAAAAAAGACGTGTATAGTAGGTAGGGTTGTGGATGAAACAAATCACAACCCACAACCCGTAAACAAACACCGATTGGATGTGTTTGGATTGGGTGTGGCACAATCGATTTTGGATTGTGCCACAATCCAATCCATGTTTGTTTATGGGTTGTGGCACCTATATTTTCTCTCTCTCATCTCTCATCATTTTCAAGAAAATTATTTAATATTTTTCTTTCCTCTAAAAAATTTAATTAATTATAATTTTTTTATTTCAAATTTATTTTTTATAATAAATATATCATATTAGTCCTCTTTTTTAAGATTTTTATTTCGTAATCCATTTATCATATATATACACATAAAATATTATTTTTATAATATAAATATTTTATGTGAAATCAATGGTGATATATATTTTTTACTTTAAATTAAAATGAGATTTTTTGATAAAAATAAATTATTATGATAAATATACCATACTAATTTTTCTTTTTAAAATTTTTATTTTGACATCCATTTATCATATATAAAAATAAAAAATATTATTTTTAAATATAAAATATTTTTATTAACTTAATGGTTATATATTTTTTTACTTATATAAATAAAAAGTGACATTATTTGATACCAATAATTTTTGAAAAAAATAAGATTTTTTTAATATTATAATAAATATATAATTTCAATTTTTTTTTCAATTTATATATTATTTAAAAAATATAATTTTTGAAAAAATATTTATTTTATATTTTTCTGATATTATAATTTATTTTTCCAAAATTATTATTATTTTTTAATTTTAAATTATTATTATTTCTTTATTTTTTACTTTCAGAATTTTTTATTTTCAGATAATAATGAATTTATTAAATAAAAATTATATTGATATTTAAGACATATATCTATATATATACATATTACACGATTAAACATTGATGGTATGGTGCACACTCAATCTAGACTATGCACAACATATTTTTATTTATTATATATTATCTAACATTTTTATATATTTTGTATATTTGGAATATATTGATATAGCAATATATTTATGATATTTATATTTTTTATATATTAGGAATATATATTTATCAATCATCCACAGACAATTCATAATTCAAAACAAACACGACTTTTTACTATGTATTTGATTGTACACAGCCTCATAATCCATAACCGATTGTGCCACAGAGACCTACAACCTTATCCAAACACAGCCATTAAGTTGTGACATAACCCACAATCGATTATGCACAACCCAACCTGAACATACCCTTAGTTTTTAAGCAAACTGCTGTTGTCAATTTGTTAGAAACAAAGAAGGCTATAGACTTTAAATGATTTGATGAAATTATATTAGACTGCTTTGGTTATTTCAAAAATTATCTTCACAAGTGAACTTAATAGTTGGGATGGTACATAGATTTTTTCACTTGGGGACGGTCACATTCGCTTCGGTTTATTATTTTTTGTTTATTATTAAATAAGTAAACAAAATGCATTGAAATTAAATCTGTAACTAATTAAATACAAAATATGATTAAAAGGAAAAATGATACATACATATATATAAAATAATATTTTAAAACTTGGTTCTAGTTTTGATTATTCAGGCAGAATGGTTTAGCATGGTTCGTTCGTTCTCGTGACTTTTGGTTACAATATCACTTATACACTGCTATTTATGTGTTATTTAACGTCTTCGACCATATTTATTCTTACAGTTTCATATCATACGCCATTCCAAAATCTAAAAAAATTACTTTTGAATCGGAATGGGAGAAGCACCAACTGCAAAAAATTTGGTGGGTAATGTACATAAAATTATATTTTTATACTACTTTATTAATATATAAATATAGATTCAATCAAGGTTGAGTCAAACAGTTGCTTAATATTACTCGTTCAATTAAAATGTAATATTTTTTCACTAAAAAATATTAAAAGTTCATCTAAAATGTATTACATGTACCTCATGAAAAATCCAAAATTGTTGAATGAATTGCACGTGTGTTGGAAGCGAGTTATGCATGTGTTGGTCGTGGAAGTTTTTAAATTTTTCTTGTTTAGCGTCATTTTTTAGGTCCACCCATAAATTTTAAGTAGGTTTTAGATGGGTTGAATGGCACAATTCCTACTCATATATATATATATATATATTATATCTATACATACACAATAATAAGACATACATACTTATACTTTATGACACTATAAATTAAATAAATTGGAAAACTTAATGGTATCTATGTATAAGTTCATGTGTAATTATATTTTAGTCTTTGCAAAAGAAAAAATAATCAATAAAATTTTAATCTAACTCTACATTTAACCACAACTATTTTTAATCATAAAAATAATTTTATTTCCATTTTTTTTAAAGCAATGGAATGATCTTAGGTAAACTATTAACCTACTTGCTCTTGTTGTAGGATATTTAAACGAATAAGCTTTTACCACGATAAAGTTTGTTAAGAATTTAAGCTTTTGACCGAGTACATGACGCAAGTGAACAAAAGCAAAAAGCGTAAGGGTTGGAACCAAATAGAATCATCCAACCTTATGATCTTGCATTCTTGCTCCATGTTTAGTTAGAACTCAATTGCTTCTACGCTTTCTCTGACAAGCTTAATCCCGTTCCTTTTTTTTTTTTTTTTTTGAAAAGGCTATAGCTTCAATTTCGCTGGTCCAAGTGGTTGACGATCATAATAAAAGGGGGCGGAATAGGAGTAAGGCTAAGAGTTCAAACTTCAGTTTGGATGTGTCAATGGTATTGTGAGTAGCTCGATTTTAATTCGACAATATTGCCAAATATTTCCTCTTACAAAAAATAAAATAAAAATCGTATTCGCCACTTAGGTTGTGAGCATCACGTGCCTCCACCCATTAATTGCAAAAAATAATAACAAAATAAAAATGATCTAGAACAATTAAAAAGAAAAAAAAATGTAGATTGTTGTAGATATATAACAATTATTAAATAAAATCATAAATTTATTGGGGCCAAAAATATTAAGGCTCTAGAAAAATAAAATAAACTGAATAATATGTTTTAATAGAAAAACACATTATTTAAAAAAAACTAATATTTTTAATTTTTATAGAAAATTATTTCATTAATTATTATGTTTATAGCTCAATCAAACACAAATAGTTCAATCTACTACAAATATTCAAAAATAATGCAAATACTTAAATCCAAATCAAAATTTCTAACCCACCAAATAATATAATCACTAAATAAATCAAACAAAATAATCCTTTTCTTTAAAAGATATATTTTTTTAATAAATTTTCCAATATAAAATATTTATACGATAAGTTTTATATTGTAAATTTGTAACTTAAACTTGCCTCAACAAATCAAATGTACAAAAAATAACAAAATCAACAATGTCCAATTCGAGGAAAAAAAAGCTCCAACCCATAAAATTTTTTTTTTAAAAATTGAAAAACATTAGTTTTTATGATAAAGCTGTAATGCTTTTCTGCTTCTTATCCAAATCCAACACAAAATCCCACATAATAATAATAATAATAATAATAATAATAATAATAATAATAATAATAATAATAATAATAAATACATAAAAAATAAATAAACATATTGTAAGATAATCAATATAATAAGGTATCTGATCGGTTTTTTTTTTTTAATATGAAAATTTTCAAATAATATATTTAAATAAATATTAAATTGTTTCTTCATGTTATAATTGTAACTTATATCTACTATACATATTCAAATCCAATACAATTTTTTAAACTACAGAAATGTTAAAATAGAAAAATAATTAAAATAACAAAATAATTTTTTTTTTTTATTTTAATGATATTTTCAAACATTGCATATGTCTGAATATAAACACCATCAACTCACTAGAAATTTATTAACTAGTATTGCTCATATTTTACATTATATTTATAAACTAAAATAAAATGTCGTTATAATGTAATTTTGAGTTAATCTATATTTAATAATAAAAATTTAAGAATGTCGAAATTATGTTATTATTTTACTGGTAAAAGACATGTAACAAATACTAATTTTGTAAAAACTATATATTCCCTCAATTCCAAAATAATTTTTTTGTTTCTATAATAAATTAATTAAATTATATAAAAATTAAATAATTTAGAATATTTTATTAGAAATATTATTTAATATTCAATTCAATACAAGAAATAATTGAATACACAATAAATATTAAAATTTAATCCCAAATATGCAAAAAAATTATATTTTTCGTATAATATAATTTCTCATTTTAATATATTTAATATGAGTGTAAGATTAAAAATCATGAAAAAGTGAATTAATTTAATATATTATAGGTAATAAATGATAAACACAAAAATTATTTGTATTTTAACAAATTGAAAAATATCTCTAAAAAATATTCAACTAATCAAAACCTATGATATCATTTTTTTAATATTTATTTTATAAAAATAAAATGTTCAAAAAAATTATATTTAAGCTATTTTATTATTATATTAGTATAGATAATTTGTTGTCAAATTAAAAATAATAAAAATAAGATGCTTAATTTTTTTTAACCATAAATATAGGGTACAAGATTTATAATCTTTATATTACTAATTGAGTTGAACTTGAGTACTGAGTCCCATCGTTATCATGGACGGCTTAAGTGATTTCCCGGCTAATTAACTATGGTTAAACCAAAAAGGGTACCACAACCAATCAAAATATTTCACATGTTTTCAAGTCTCAAGTGCTCAATGGCACCCACCAACACAGGTAACAACTGTAAAGTTTCAAAAAGGGTAAAAAAGGTGTCAACTTTATTTATCATCAACTGCCACAATTGGAGGAGAAAAGACTGTGCCGCCCCTCCGTTTTACTACATGGAATGGAACTATATCACCTAAGTAACATAGACAGACTGTTACCCTTCTCAGCTAGGGTTATAAATGGGATTTCCCTTTTAAACCCAAAAGTCATGGGTTATGGCTTCTGCAGCTGTATCATTTCTAGCATTATATAATATAAACCAAAATAATAATAACTTAGAAAATGTCTGACAAACATATTTGAAATTCAAATTAAGAATCACTAGGGATGCCAAGCGCTTCTGTTAAAAGAGTGACAAATAAACATGAACCATACCCAACTCTGGCACAGATATCGATCTTTCTATGAGAAATGAAAGATGATAAAATCACAAACAGATGGGGAATAAAAACATTTAAAATTGGAGGTCACCAAAGAAGTAGACTATCAGCATAACTACATGCTACGAGCAGCAATTCTTGATTCAGAAAAAGTAGAATACTATAGAGAAAACAGCAAAACACCCAAATCCTAAACCACAAAAATTTACTACTCGTTGTCGGGCTTAGGCGCTTCCTTGATCTCCTCAGAATTATCATCCTGCAAAAGAACAATAAACAGATCAATCAATATCTATTATCTTGGCCTGGACGGAAGGCCCGCAATGAGGAGACAGAACAACAACTACCTGCATGTCTGAAGTCCACAAAGTGAGGTTGTCACGGAGAAGCTGCATGATCAGAGTGCTATCCTTGTATGACTCCTCACCAAGGGTGTCCAACTCAGCAATTGCCTCATCAAAAGCCTTTGATAGATAAGATAAACATCAGTCCAAGAAAATTTTAATGAAACAAAAGAAGGGCAATTCGAGATAAAGCAAAAGGAAGGTCTTTCCAATCATCCCATAAAGATATCACTCTCATTCTTAAGTTTGACCAGTATGGTTGCCCTTTTTTCTAAATAAAATAGACAAGAGTTAAAGACCTGTTTGGCAAGATTGCAAGCACGATCAGGGGAATTCAAGATCTCATAGTAAAACACTGAGAAATTGAGGGCCAGGCCGAGACGGATGGGATGAGTTGGGGCCAGCTCAGTGTTAGCAATGTCCTGCAGAAGCCAAACATGGTAGTTAGCCATTAAATATCTTGAAAATATGAAAATGAGGATGTCCATTGAAGTGGAAACATTGAAAAGTTCCCATTAAATACGAAACATTGAATCTGGAATAGTATTACACTTAAATGGCCAATAATTAATATGGAATTTGCTTTAGGTTTTGGTGAAGAAAAGTAACTCCTAAATGCATCGTTTGCATCAAATTACACCAAGACTACATACTAAACCAAAAGTTGCAAATTATCTCAGTAATTGTGGTTTAAGCACTACAAATTAATGGTAACTAAATTGAAGTAATTCATTAAATCATCCGCACAATTCAGCAATATTCCTCCATAAGACTTGAAAGTCAACAAATACTTGCTAGAATCATAGTGTCTATTTAGCTTCAAACTCTAAGAGATGGAACTGTGTAACCAAAATAAAACAGGAAATTAACCGGATCCATGTCATTGCTCCTTCAACATTCTCACATAGATAGATCACACCAAATATCCAAACGAAAACTGCAAAGGATCAGAAAAAATATATAAAAGCGAAACAAACCTGAGCAGCCTTGTAAGCTGAGAGAGTGTTCTCGGCGGCTTCTTTTCTCTCTGCTCCAGTCTTAAACTCGGCCAAATAGCGGTGATAATCGCCCTTCATCTTCAAGTAGAAGACCTTAGAATCACCATTAGATGCGGATCCGATGAGTTTCGAGTCGAGAAGCTTTAAAATGCCATCGCAAATGTTGGAAAGCTCCGATTCGATCTTGGATCTGTAGCTTTTGATAGCAGACACATGGCTCTCGTTTCCGCGGCTCTCCTCCTTCTGTTCGATCGAAGAGATGATCCTCCAGGAAGCACGTCGGGCGCCGATGACGTTCTTATACGCGACGGAGAGGAGGTTGCGCTCCTCCACGGAGAGCTCTTCGCCGTCGACGGCGCAGACGACTTTCTCCATGAATTCAACCATTTCCTCGTAGCGCTCGGCCTGCTCGGCCAGCTTGGCCATGTACACGTTCTCCTCGCGTGGGGACGCCATTCAGATTTGGGGAGGAGGGATTTTGATTTTTAGAGAGAGAGAGAGAGAGGGTTGTGTTTTTTTTTCTTTTTTCTTTTTCAGAGAGATAAAGAGTGGCAGGGAGTGGGTTAAGACTTCGTATATTGATGGGCCTTTTAAGTAAAGCCCATTTAATGGACGCGCTTGTATTTCCAAATCCAATGAATCTAGTCTCTCTCTGTTTTTTTTTTTTTGGTAGAAGTTGAATCTAGTATTCAGTACGGTTTGTTGTGTATATAATTTTTATAAATAAATTAGATTTAAAAATTAAAAAAGTACATAAAATAAGTTGACTAATACTAATTCAAAAAATTCAATATACTGTAAATTCCTAATTCAATGTAAATATTATAATCTAATAACTTTTTTAAATAATAAAATAAATTATATATTTTTAATATAATTCTAATTTGAGATAGTTTTTATATTAGTAACTCAAATCTATCCAGATAATTAATTCATTACAGTTATTAAATCAAACAAAATTACAACAACAAAAAATACTAATGTGTAATTAATTTGTTTATATTTTATTTAATTAAATACTAACATTATAAAAGATATTAATGAAACGTTACTATCTTAAAAGATAATTAAATTTGATATAGATTCATAATTTCTATGGATGCAGAATGATTAGTATATTAGAGTTAAGAAATATATTTTTATATAAGCAATAATGATGTTATATTAAAGATGATAAAAATAATCAATTTGTTATACTATATGTTTAAAATGAATTAGAAAAAAAAAAGATATTGTGTTTTAAATATAAATTACAAAAATTGAAAAAGAAAGTGACCAAATTTGCCAACTAATTCTTGGGGGAAATCACTTACTTACAATTTCTGCTTCGGATCAACTTTTATAAATTAATAGACAGATATTTAAATTTAGTTTATTTGAAAGAATATTTGTAAGAAATAGTGAAGCAGAGGATACACATAATTCAAAATATTCATATAAGAGAGTCGTAAAATTCCATAAGGAATTAACAGCATTATAATTGAATTTGGGATATCAGACATTCCCAAATCCAAAGCAGGGATACAATATTTTTTTCTAGAATTTTGATAAATATTCGTAAATATCAATTTTGAGGGATATCAGGCACATCCCTCAGCTCCCACCCAATCCCAATATGAACTCAAAATTTTAACACACACATCTATATATATATATATATATATATATATATATATATATATATATAACAGAAATACTAATTATTTTTAGTAACTCATTAATTTTCCTGCTTATTTTTTATATTAATAACTATTATATATATATATATATATATTTTTTTTTTTGACATATTTTTAGTTAGATATTTTAGGATTATAATATATTTGGAATATATGATATCAAATCTATATATATATTAAAACAAAAGGACTTTTTTCAATTTCGTTTTTCCGCCTAAACTTTATTACTTATTTAGAATAATTATATTATTATTAAATTAAAATTAGACATTTTTATTCTAGAAATTTTGATTCGATTTCAAAATTTAAATTATTCCACAAATTTAGGTGTTTTAAAATTAGATGATATCAAGATGAATATACTGCAATATTTAATATATGATTCGAAATCTATATATTTTATCGAATATTAATCAAATCACTGAATTATGAAATTAAAAAAAAATATATGAAATCTAAAAAATATATGACTCAATTTTCTCGATTCATTTCACTAAAAAAATCTATATATATATATATATAAGTAAAATAACTTTTTGAAATTTTGTTTCTGCGACCTAAATTTCAACCATATAAATGTAAAACTATATATATTTATGCGACTCTTTTAAGATATATTATTACAATTTAATTGAAGAGAATTATTATCAACAATATTCGAGATTTGCTTAGTTTCTGTTGTTCTAAATTCGAATTTTAAAGAATTTTTGTTAACTAATAATATATTCAAAATAAGAAATAAATTTGTTAGAAACGTGAACTCATTGTAGTTTTATTATATTATGGAAAATCATTAACAATTTTTCTATAATTAAACTATCAATTATTTAATATCACCCATAAAATTTGATTTTGTCAAATATGAAATTAAATTTTCAACAATCTTACCATAATTCAAAATTATTTCTCATTTTTGTCTCTCTCTTCTTTCTATATATTTTATCAATATTATTACTAAATATTTTAAGGTCTCTCTTTTTTGTTCTCCCTCCTCTTGAAGTGTTTTGCATTTTATGTTTTGAGAAAATAAATGGTAAGACATTTACGATAATATGTGTCATATTTCAATTGTCACAAAAGCCTACACTCATCAAAATATTTTTTTAGGTTTATTTTATTTTAATTTTTTTATTCACATGTTGCTTTCAATTTATCATAAACATATTTAATTTTCTTAAATATTTTTCTTTCTTATTTTTAAACAAAAAGTTCGTCCATCTCTTTCATATTTCGTTTGATTATTCTTGTGATTTTCTGTTGAGATCTGTTGATATGACTATTTAATTTAATTTAATTTGATTCAACCTTCTATAAATTGTGGATATCATGCTTATCAATTTATGAACGAGGCTAATTCTAAAGAAGAAAAGACGAAACATAAAATTACAACAAATTTCTACTCATTATACAAAAAAATAATCACTGAATTAGAAATCTACACCTTCTATAATATACTATATAACTTGAATATATAATTATATTAAAAAACATAAGAAAAAAATATCTTCTGTGCACCGCTCAGATCTCACACTAGTAAGTTTGAAACTAAAAGATTTGATCGATATTGAATCTATAATATTATTTAAAGTTTTATTTATTTATATATATAGATAATTTCTTATTAAATACTAAATAATTATAATTTTCCTAAAAAGAGTAAAATTTAAATAACTTTTATAAAATAATAATAAATTATCGTTCCTGATCAAAATGATAATTCAATGTATTTTGCCTCTTTAATGACCCAACCTACGTGAAACAAATTGACATTTAAATTATACAACTTGAAAAAAATGTAGGTAGTATTATTCTATTTTACTCAATATATATATATATATATAATTTTATATATAATATTTATATTCTTATTATAATCATGCTACATATATTAATTATTGAACATAATTATATATATTTTAAAAATATTAATGTTATATATTTTTTAATTTAATAGCATTATACTCTAATA